>BSBN01000780.1:8185000-12985000 GCA_027924645.1 Cunninghamia lanceolata
GTTTAGAGTTTCAGCCTTACTCCTTTTGGAGTTTGTCAGAGTTTGGAGTTTTATCCCTAATCGATCTTTGTGTCAAAGAGATAAGAAAGGCCTAAAAGGAAGGCCTGATCACAAAGCTCTGAAAAAGTGTAAGGAAATTAGAGTTTAGAGTTTCAACCTTACTCCTATTTGTCAAGGAAAGAAGGAAGGCCCAACAAGAAAAGCTCTAATTTTGTCTAAGAAAATTAGAGATCAGAGTTCGGAGGCTCTCATTGTTCCATTCTCAAAGAGGAAGTTGGAAGATAGAAAATTCTTGATGAGCAAAGTTTGAAAAAGCTAAGGAAATGAGTTTGATGGCCTCATGAACATTTTCTGCCATTCTGCGAAGCTTTTTACAAAGGCATAAAGCAGATTTGCGAAACTGCAGAAAAGGTGACAAGTGGACAAATGTGTGCCAAGTATGTGATGTATAGGTCCCACCAAAGCTTACGTGGCCTATTTTGGTGTTTTTCGCCATTCCATGGAACACATTTTGAAAGGGGCAAACTCTCCCATGAAACCGCGGAAAGGGTGCCACGTGGATATTCCACGAAGAAAAAAGGCATAAAGTCTGACACTTGATAAAGTTACAAAGGAAGAATATAATGGGATCAGAGGTAATCTTATAGTGCTTCCATGAAGGAAGGTGGTAGCTCGAAAGCCTGATCTCTGAAACTCTACAGTTTTCATTTTGGTAACTGAAGAAGCAATAGATTGTGGATTTTCAAGATTCAATTCTCAAAGATCAAGTTGATCAGTTGAGCGAACGGCTAGAACTGTTGAAGATTTGTTGGATATCTACTGTTGTGATGTTAACAAATTTTAGTTTTCCCCAACATGTTACGGTTATGCAACTGTTTGTGATTCAGATGATCTTCTGTTTGAACTGTAAGGGACGCGTGTTGGATTTCCATACATTCAGCTCTTTTGTAGAGCAAATGGGTTGTTGCAAAGTTGTTGGATAGTTTCCTCTCAAGAAAATGATAAATATGGCAGGTTGTGTTGTATTCAAATAAGGGTTCCGTGAGTTGTTCTTCAAGCTATTCTTCACGTGTATGAGATGCAATCATGTTAATGAGAATAGAGGATATAATAATGTTTTGAGTGTGTGTCGAATAAATGTGTTAATTAGAACAGAGAGAGTCTGGGTGGGTTGAGTGAGAAGAGAAGTCAATATATGAATTGAATAAGTGTATTTGAGGTTTGTGAAGAACCAAATGTCTGCATATTTGAATTTGTAAAGATTCAAAGGTTGGTGTCTCTTGTGGACTGAGTGGGTGCTTAGCTCATGGGATTGTAGTCTCCTTAGGGTTGGTGCTCTTAAATAAGGGGTTTGGTGAATCCTTAGGGTGGGTGCCATTAAAAAAATGTAATCAATGGTTTATTCTATGAGGCTGGATTAGGATGGTAGATCCTAGCAGCATTTTCTCACCATTATTTTTCCCAACTTTGGGTTTTTCATGTATATCTGGTGTTCATGTCTGTATGATCTTTTATTGTTCTTGGTTAAGTACTAAAAGTTATTTTGGTTCAGCTTTCTAGATATTGGAAGTTTTTAAGTATTTTTGATCTACTGATTCACCCCCTCTCAGTAGGTTGTGTGTGTTCTAACAATCTTTGTGTGTGTTCCACCAATTTGCGGCATTGCATACCAATGTGTGTTGTATAGCTTGTAATCTTATGTCTTCATTTGAAAAAACTATTGCCATTTCTCCTAGATATGTATGTAGAATCTGTACTCTTGAAAAGCTAGGCAAAGTGATATGTGAAATGCATTTCAAAATGTCACTTACCTGGTAAGGTCTTTGATCCGTATCTTCCGTATCCTCCCAAATGCACCGCATGTGATCTCTGGTGAGTTTTGATGAAGTGAGGAGGATCACAGTGTGTCTTCCTTGCCAGTCTTGATCATGAATATGCTATGGTAACCAAGCATTTTCTATGTTTTTAGTTCTGGTTCTTCTCTCAACCAGGCTTCTAGAACCTCCTCTCTATCTATACTATAGTGATCATCCTCTATCTCCAATTCTCCCTCATAATTAGGCTCTTATGTTGTCTCCTTTGCATCCAATCTTGAAATTGTGTAGAGATTCTTTGTATCCTTATCACTGTCTTCAGTCTGCTTGACTTCTTCTATGTATGCTTCTTCCATTGATGATCCCAAAGGAATGTTGATAGTCTTGTTATCATTAGCAAATGGTAGCTCTTCTTTCTAGGAGTCTATGATAACATTTGCATCCTCAAACCATCTCAACCCTAAAAGTGCATTGAAAGCTTCTCCTTAATCCTTCATGGATACAATAATGAAGTCTAAGACTTGTTTGACCCCCATTAGATTAACTCCCACTTGATTCCATGTTCCCATTATCTGCATGTTAGATCCATCTACCAAAATTATATTGTAAGTTGTCTCTGTCAGCTTAGGTCTTCCTAACTACTCCCACAACTTCTTTGTGATCATGTTGACATCTGCTCCCAGATCTATCATGGCATTCTAAACTTTTCTGTGATTGATGTGAACATCCACCATAAGTGGTTTTATCTTCCCTTGTCTATCTATTCTTCCCATCTTCTAGAGTTGAATCTTCTGACCTGGCTCCTTATTCTAGTATTTAGAAAATTGGTTCAATTTCTCAATAAGTCTATGTTGTTGTGTCAATTGGGCTAACTTCTTGAGATCTTCTACTTCTCCTTCGGTGAAAATTTGCTTGTATTGCTTCTCCTTTTATTGTTCCTTCCTTATTGTTTGTTTGGCTTCCTTCACAACTTCCTCATGTTGTTTCCTAGAGGGAAAAAATTCTTCTTCCTCTTCACTGTCTTCTTCTTCTGTCTCAGTGACATAGTGCCTTCTGGTATTTCTTCATTGTCTTGTCATTGCCGTAGCTTTCTCCTTCCTTCTTCTTCTATCTTTTCCAGTCTATTTTGGCTTACTTCTTGGGTAGTACTCCTCTTCTTCTATGGATTCAATTGAAAATGTGTCTGTCTTCTCCTTGCTATTCTTCTGGCAAGTTCTTGCTCCTTGACCCTTGGGTTCCCTTCTTATAACCCTAGCTCCTGTTTGATTATTCAGGTTTTGTAGCTCATCACTCTTAAAATGTGGTTGTGCATTCTAGAAGTATTGTTGTGCTCTCTCAAAAGAAAATAAATCATGCTCTATACTGCTGCAAAATGAACACTATGTTTTCCTTTCGGGGAAACATTCATTAGCAAAGTGTCCTAGCTTACCGCAATTGAAACATGTTGCATCCTCCCTCCTTCTTTGACTTCTTCCATGGCCTCTACCTCCTCTATAACCTCCTTGGAATTTATCTTTGTCATCATTATTATAGCTATTCCCATAGGATGGACCGCCAGAGTTTGAATTTTGTATTTCATTTACATTCCTCTGGTTTCTCCAATTTGGTTGCTTGTAGCCATGATCATGTGAGTTTCTTTCTACATATTACATGTTTCTCTCCACTAAGTTTGTGTACCATATTTCATCTTATTCATAAAAAAATTATCTTTTCCTCTAGAAGTTCTATGAAGGATAGTCTGGTGTTTCATGGTCATCCCATTCTTCACATAATCCACAATACTAAATTGATTCTTTTTATTGTTTATTTGATGTCTTCTTTTATTATGGCATCTTGTCTTTCACCTTTCATCCTAGGGCATTCATTTCTCAAGTGACCTTCTCTTGTATAGTATGAGCACCAAATATTAGGTCTTTGCTTCTATGTATTCTCCTCCTGCTTGGCCAAAATCTCCTGTCTCAGCTTCAACTATTCTAATTCCAATGTCAGCTTCTCCAATTCTAGGTTTTCCTTCCTCTTATCTTGTTTGCACCAAGATTGAGACTCTATCCGGTAGGCTAGTGTCACTACTTCTGCATATGTCTCAAATACTCTTCCATCTAGGGCTGTCGTTATTTCAGGGCTTATTCTAGAAATAAACCATTCTATCTTTTACTTCTTTATCAGTGGTTCTTCCAACTTCTTGGTTATCTCCCTGAACCATCTATCAAAGTCTTTTATTGATTCTTTATCCAATTGCATCAAATCTCTCATCTTACTTACACCTTCTATCAGAACATTCAAAACTCCAAAGTTCTCCAAAAATAGCTTCTTGATATCCTCCCATTCCTTATCACTGTTTGGACATGTCCTTCTATACCAATTCAATGCTTCATTCCTCAAGGTGCTTATGAAGTCAAATAGCTTAATTTCATCTCATTTTCCTTCTCTTCCTTTGTCTTTATGTAGTTGGATATCAAAGTACTCTTCACCTAAAACCTTTGCAAAATTACTCTAAATCTCTTCTATTCTCTCTACTTCCTTGTTTGATTGAATATTTTACTTCTCAGCTAAAATATCTTGACTTTATATGGCACTTGGGGTGACTCATGGTCTAGCAGTTATGTCTCTTCATAATGTCTCTTCAAATTAGGGGATATTCTTCCATTTGTGAATGACATCTTGTCATCATCTAATGATGATTGAAATAACCTTCCAAAATCCTCAAAACTCCTCTCAATGTTTACCGCATCTTCTCCTCCTCTTATCTCCTTTATACTTTGGAAAATTAGCTCCTCTCTATATTCCTCATCCATCTTCACAATTTTTGGTGTTAATTAGTGTTTTTTGGCAGTCTGCGACATAAACCCTAATTTGCCTCTTTCTTCCCTTTTCCTTCCAAATTATTCTCTGGAAACACCCATAGTGGCGCGCTCAAAAATATCCTCCATAACACGCTCTATCTCTTCTCTTTCTAATCTCCTTTCTCTAGAAGCACCCACATTGGTGCGCTTAGCAACATCCTCCTTGATGCACTTGTTTCCTTTTTTCCTTCTGGCAGCACCCTCTGTGGTGCACTCCATGAATTCTTCCTCCTTTTCTTCTATAACTTCTATTATCCTTTATTTTTCCATCTCTTGTTCCCTTTCCATCCTTCTACGGTAGCGTTCCTATCATTCCTGAGTCTGCTTCAATCTCTCTTCGCTGCTTATCTCCATTCAGATTATGATGTCTTCGCCGATCTCTCTTTTCCTTTGCTTCTTCTCTTTCGCCATGGGTTTTCTTGATTTGGTGTTCCATTAGTCCTCTTATATCCCATGGTAGCCTTGTTTGAAGAGTCACATCATTTGAAAGGTCCTTGCAGATCCTACCTCCTTTCCACTCATCATCCCCTTAAGTGCTTTCCCCCTCTCATAGAGGTAGAAACTTAAGAAGACCTAAATTCCTCTATAAATTGAAATTTTCTCCACCAACCTCATCTTCTCTTCCCTCTAGAACTCTGTGCTACTCCCTTGGATGTTTTGCCCTTTCAATCTTTAACTACCTTCTTCTAGGATCCTGACAATGGAACCAAATGTTAGCAAGAAAGGTGAGGGATTACCAGTCTAGAGATCCAGTCCTCAATCAAGTCTTTGTAGTCAATTTATACCCCGGTTAAGTAGCTAGAGATTGATAGGAAAAAATAAAGAATAACAAAATAGAGTATCACATACACATTGTAATAATGATTCAACACAGAAATACCCAATCTTGACATATCTCCATATATATATATCAATAAAATGTCATACATCGATCCTCCAGAAGATCTGAGTCTCTGCCTCATCCATCTACATAAATGACTTCTATGTCATTCTTTACATAAGAATCTATCACATATCATACTTCTATGCTCCTATGTTATATCATCATATCCTATATCTAGATATACTATATCTATTACATATAGGGATGTGTTTCCTATCAGCTCCAGCCTCCACATAGTGTGTGTACCATCTTCCGACTGGCTTTGCTTTATGCTTTGCACCTTGCTAACATGGGGCTAGGGAACCAGCAAGAAAATAAAAAGAAAAAAACAATCAATAGAACAAAACAAAAATATAAAAAAAACCAAACACAAACCACTAGATTAGATAGTAGTGTTGGAGTATAGGACCACTGAGAGGGGGGGGTGAATCAGTGGTCTATATACCGAAAAAAATTCTTTTAGACTTATCAATTCTCTAAAATAAAAGACACATGAGACTTCAAAGCTTGCTTAGACATATATACACAAGAATAGCGATATGAATAATGAACAAGACGTCAACTCATAACAACACACAGATAGACAAGATTATGAGCCATGACAAAAAAAATTTGATGAGTGGAAAAACCATTGAAAGGGATAAAAAACCACTCTTAAACTTCTCTTTATTGCTTCACTAGCAAATCAAAAGTATCTCACTAATACAAAAAGAGATTCACTGGCTAATGAATGCCTCACTGGAAAAAAGAAGTCTCATTGAGATGTACAATCACCTTGGATACAAATCAAAACAACTCAGGGGGTTACCCTGATTCACTTTTGTGTAAAACCTTATTACTCCTTTACAATCCACCTCAACAAAATCTTCTTTTCAATTACAAACTATATGTCCTTGTGTTAGTCTCTAAAATATGTGTAACCCTCTGTGAGAAACAATATATTTGTCTACAATCATAAACAACTTCATCTTCCTTTTTTTATAATCCATAATATTAACAAGTCTTTAGCACACACATACTGCAAATACCATATTAACACTTATCTAATGAACATGAATGATCATGTGCCTTTGCATGTATGACCATGTGTCTCTATACATTAGTAGCCTGCCAAGTAAAACTCTTTGATCATCTATACAAGTGACATCAAAGTATCAAATACTTTGAACACCTCTTCATTGAAGAATCACCAAAACAATACATGTCTTCAATGTATGAAATAGAGTGCTGATCAACTTATCATGTGACTTTTTGAAGATCTTTGGAGCATGAATGCATCATGCATGTGAACTATTCTTGAATGAAAACATCATGAACCATGATGAAAACATAATCTAGCACAAGAAAATTTACAAACAAATGCATTATCCTGATTGATAATCCTAATTGAGTGAACAACACTATTTCATATCATCACCATGAATGAACATCCTTATCTTGAAGTAGAAGAATGATGATCTTGAACTTGTAAACTCTTGTTTGGGATCCTTTGACTTCAAAAACTGAAAACTCTTGGATAAAAGACCTTTGATATCACCATGTCCTGAGAGACTGCATCAAATGTCCTGCATCTTATCCATGAAAAACACCAACAACCTGAACAAGATGAAGTAGCAACAACCTTGAAGATAAGGAAAGCATCCATTACACAAACATATCATGATTAACACCAAGAGAATGAACCGTTACACCAATGACAACATGAACACCATCCTGATCAAATACATCTACCACTGCATGAAGATATCAACAAGATGCATGTGAACACTGTTGAAGAAACCTGTGCTTGAAACAAATTGAAAGCATCCATTACATAAGATGATCTTGATGTCCTGTAAGAAGCAACACTTGTGAGAGTTGTTATCCTATTTTTTCCTCTATTCAGAGCCAAATAGTCCACTTGGTATTTTCCTTGAAAATCCCTCTTTAAGGCACCTATAAAGCAAGAGTGCCAAATTTCCTAAGAAGCCTTGCCTAAAGAACCTTACCATTGGAAAGAGCTTGAAAAAATAGGCAGGTTTGCTTTTTACAACACCCTGAAATTTGGCCAAACAAAGAAGTTATTCATGGTCAAAAGTTTGGGTCAACATATAGTTCAAATGTTCATTTGGCGGGCTTGCAGATCTCCATTGGCCTTAGAATATGTTGAAAAAATTAGGTTTTATGCATTTTCTGAATGTATATCGGGCCAAGGAGAGACATATACATTTTGGGAATCTCCCGCAGGTCCCTAGGAATGTTCCCAGTCTGTATATTGGCAATATGCAAGTGAGACATACAAGGTATATTGTGCATCTATTGCATTTTTCTTCAAGTTTCCTCTTTTGTATGTTTGGAAGGTTTGTATGTTTGCCTTTGTAATTTCAACATACAAGCAAATATACATTCGCTGGAAGGATGCAAGGGTAGATACAAGGATGGAATATACATCGCAAATCCCCAGAATATTCGCTAAATGTATATTGGGTCTACATGTATATTTGGCTCATACAATGGAGATATACAAGGAAAGAAATATACAAAGTAGGAGATGCATTGCAGGGGATGCATTGCAGGAATATTCCCTCTTGTATATCGGGTTTCAAGTGCATTTTGTGTTGTATGTTTGCACATGCAACGAAAAGGTACAAGGTTTTCAAACATGCAGGTGCATCCGCTACAGTGGAATGCACATTCGGCCTTGTATGTTTCTTTGTATATTTCTCTTGTATGTTTTGAATATACATGTGAAACATATAGAGAAACATACAAAGGCCGAATGTGCAAGAGGTGGGGCCCGCGTGCATGCAATGCCGATTGTATATCAGAGATACAAGGGACCTTCGCTAGAGATACATTTGCTATAGTGGCTTGTATATTTTGCTTTGTATATTTTCACATACAAAGCTGATATACAATCGTTTATATACAGGCCGGACCCGATTGCATTTTTAACTTGTTTTATTAAAATTTTTGGGTCCGCCTTGTATATGGGCGATTGTATATTGCGATATACAAGTTAGTGATATACAAAGATCAGAGATACATGATGGACTCGACAGAGCAGTGAAATACAGTTAATGGTCAGTTTGGGGTTTGCGGCTTGTATGTTTGCAGATACAAAGGAGGTTAGATACAACCTAGATTTCAAAATGTTTCCCATCTGCTTTTTAAGAGTTTGAAGTCCGTGACTTGTATATACAAGGGTGATTGTATGCATATGTGAGTCATGATTACAAAGGGCAAAATGTAGATTTGCATGTGCTAGTTGTTTGTATATTTGCTTGTATCTTTGCATATACAAGCCGATATGCAAGGGAGTTTTCAGCCAGACATGATGCATCGGCAGCTTATTTTTGGGTCTTTCCGAAGGTCGATGGAGGGTGCAGTTCTTCAGCGATGGGTCTCGGCTTTGGTACAATGGCAAATCAGGAGGTGCCACGTGGCAGCGGTGACTACATATATAAAGGCTCTTGCATATACAAAGCAATTTCAAATGCATCTTTCTGGAGCGATTGCAGAGGCCTTTTGGGGCCAAAGAGTAGAGATACATACAAAGGGGTTTGTACATGTAAAGTTAGATTCAGAGCTATCTTCAGAAGCTGATATACATGCAGATGCATAAGCGATATATACAGGCAGTTGACTAGATCTTTGACTGCTTGTATCTTCCCCATTTCAGCGAATTTCGACATGCTGTAGGAGGCAAAAGTACATATTTTTGCCTCCTCTTTCATTTGAGTAGGTTTTTGAGGGGATTTTCTAGTTTTCATTTTTTAGATCTAGCTTTGCATGTTTTGGCCAGTGCAACATTTCAGCAGCGACATTTGATATTCAAACGCAGATATTTGTTGCATTTATTGCTACAAATTGATGACTATGCAGCTTGCATTGAATACATGGAAAATATCTTCTATCTGCCCAGTTTTAGATCTTTATGTGCCATAACTTCTTGCAGGTGGATGTCCCTTCAGGCAGAGATATTTTCTAATACACAGCCCATTAGCAAAATTGATGGGAAGGGGCTGAGGCCAAAATGAAATGATATATATACATGTAAAACCAGATGTATAGGGGTTGGTTGTTCTTCTGGGCTATTCTTTGTAATGGCTATTTGGCCTCTATGATCAATATAAACTAGTATTTTTGCCTCTCTCTTATTATTTTTTGGCCTGTGTTTGCTCTTCTGGACCTCTCTAAAATTAATATGGGTCTGTGTAATGTCTTTCCAGCTATGAGATTATTACTGTGTCTATTCAGTTGCAGCCAAACACATTTAAATCTGGTGTATCACTTAGGTTATTTCAGCATTTCTTTTCAGCATTCCTTCTAACCCTTTTCCCAACAAGCATTAGCACTAGGTTTAGATGAATTTCTCTGAGCATTAGGCTTAGAGAGAGGAAGCTGACCTTCTCCAGAGGTCTGATCTCATTTAGCAAAGTCCCACACTTAGAGATCAGTCCCATGTTACTCTAGTTTGCAGAGGTTTCACAGTTGTATGCAAGGGTGCAAAACTGAGTGATAACAACTTTAGCACGCCCGGTGGGACCAGTCCGATGAACTTCTCATGAAGATACTAAGAGATTTTTGGTGTTTCTCCTAGTATTACCAGCCTTTGGAGGCGATACAAACAAGACTATGGTGACTCTACTGAACGAATCAGCTAGATTCAGCAGCCCATGTACCTAAACAATTTTTAAAGATAAGGATTTTGGTGGTTTTCCTAGCCTATTTAGCTTCAAGAAGCATTGTAATCACCTAGCGACTCCCTCTCTGATTTGTATCCAGTCTTTTTTAGGTTGCAAACCTATTTTGCTCTAATTCTGACATGTTTATGAATATCCAGCATTTAGAGGCCATAGAATGTCACAATTTTATGGGAGTCATGGCTATTCCCCTACCCCTAATCCAAATTCCAGCTATTGGCCTCCATATCAGCAATACTAGGCCCCCAATGCCTTTGAATTTGCTCCAAACAACCCCTCTCCTGATTGCAGTCAGCAGTACCAGCAAGAGCATTTTCAAACCACTCTGGTCCATCCTTGTTTGCAGCCTATACATTCTTATAGTTAGCCTTGTGAAACCCTTTATGCTCAAAATCAAGCCTGCAATCTCCCTAGTCAGTCCCAAAATGTTGATTTGGGTAGCATTAAAGGTTGGTTATTAGATTTCAAAAGGCAAATGTTAGAAATAGATAGGGAAGCACAGTATAACGAGCAGTAGGAGGAGCTCACCTACCAGGTTTTTTTGCACCATCAGGAGGCAGAAAATAGAAGAGTGCATGAAGAGGAACGCTTGAACATGCAAATAAAAAGTTTCTCTCCTATTCCCAGCTTCAAGCAGGTCCATCCCCCAAACCAAGGTGAATCTGTGAATGTGGCTCAGGCTTCTATGTTATGGCAGCCTTCTTAGGCCAATCATCCTGGTTATAAAATGCTGAATCTTGTGAAGGCCATTCCTCTCATGCCAGTTCAAAATCAAGAGGAGGAAACGATTGTAGAATCCAAGCCTATCATAATCCCAAGTTTTAGACATCCCTCTGCCTTGAAGGTTCCAAGTTGGAAAGGGCCATCTCTTCCACCCTGCGAAAACCCTTCACCAAACATACAAATGGAAAAATGCTCTGGCATTCAGCCAACAAAAGAAGAGCAAAATAGGGTTTTGTTGGCTGCATGTCAAAGGTTGGAAACTCAGCCAGCCCTCACTCTTCCAAATCCATTATTTGAGGAGCAGGTTCCTAACTTCAGAATACCAAGCTTCAAGCATGATGAGTCTCCTGAATTGAATAGTCCAAGCTCTAGAGGGTCTCATCCACTGAAGGAACCTATACGTAAAAAAGAGCACCCTAGACTCCATAAGTTTCCAGGCTTCAATGCTTATATCTCTTCATAGGCCCCTGTTCCTGTGCAAACTCAAGCTATCACTCCCCAAGAACAAATTTATATAGAACCCTCTCCCTTCCTAGAAATTCAAGAAGATATTCAGGCCTCTTTCCCTACTGCCATTTCAATCAAAAAGGGTGGGCAAGTTGTCTACTAGGATTTTTGGAAAGATGAGCCAAAAGAGGAGGTGGAAGAAGATAAAACTAATGAGGAGCAGTTTGTTCCTACACTCACAAGGATGGAATTGTTTGAACCTATTGCACCTGTGAGTATTGTTAATGTCACATTAGAAATGGATGATGCTGCCCTACTTCATGAGCTACCCGACTATGTTGAAGATGAAGAATAAGTGCAACTGGTTGTGAACAGGTAGCAACAAGAGAATGCAAAAAATCATAACAAATTGCTGCAGTTTGGGGCTGAGCATGATAGTGAGGTTCCAAACCATAAAGAAGGCCAAACTTGTTGCCCTATGATAGATGGTACAGAGGCTGATTATGCTGATGTGCTTGAGGATCTCCCATGCTTTATTGAAAATAATGAAGGGACTAAACATGGACAAGAGCAAATTGAAGATTTGTTCTTTGTTATCCAACAGGGATATCAACTTCTTGGTGGGGAAGTTTTCTCTTTCGAACATGTACAAGGCTCATTTTTTGAGCCTAAATCAGAAAATCATGAACATCTTGTTCATAAGGTACAAGTAGCCATATTTATAATGGAATTGTTGCAAGTATGAGGTGAGCCATTGTTGTCATTGATGTCAACATACTCACACTGCATTGACAAGAAGGATTTGATGAGCTTTGTGCTGAGGATATTGAGAAAATTAGCCTCAGTCAGGAACAGTGAAGAACAGTGATGAGAAGAAGGTAAATATACTGTATAGGATGAGAACCGGAGGATGCGGATTAAAGGGTTAGTAGATATGAAACTTAAGATGCTACAGTTAAGATTTCAGAGGTCCGCATGAAGATCTGAAGGAGTTATGGCTGCCGGTATAGAACCGGGTCCGGCAAGTATCCGGAGGTGACAGAGGATCACAAAAAGGTCCGGTGAGGTCCGGAATTGTATTATCATAATCTGCGGATTGGAAGGAGTGTTTTATATGTCCTTGTGATGTTTCATCCTGATTTGTGTGTAATTTGGAGGTCCGGATGTACCTCCTGCATTATGACAGTGGCGACAGACTGTGTTCTTGAAGTTCCGGATGAGGAAGACAAGAGATCCCAGTAAGCAGAGAAAGTGCGGATGTATCCGGACATTCAGACAGACTTGTGAAGGTTCTTGAATCATGTTTAAGTTGTGTTGTTGGTCCGCATTGATGGCAGAGCCCGGAATTGAAGTTATTCTTCCGGATGAAGTTATTGCTCTGTTTAGCCGACCGGATGAGTTGTTCATCCTGCGAATGTTCTTGTGATAGCCGACCGGATGTGTTATTCATCTTGCGGATACTCCTATGGTTGTTTGCCGACTTAGATGCTTGTTCCTAAGTCGATGTCTTGTATAAATAATGATTTGTGAATTCATTTCAGTGAGGTAGCATGTGGATGAGTATGGAGTAGCGAAGAAAGGTGCGAAAGGCAGAGCAGAGATTGTTGGGCTTAATTGGAACTGATCCGGACATGGTAGAGATGTCATTCTCCAGTTCAAGACTGTGATTTTTATCACTCTGTAGACAGTGTGTCTCCTTGTAGGCAGTGGGCCTCTTTGTGAGCAGTGTGCTCGGGCAGTGAGCCCT
The DNA here is from genome assembly GCA_027924645.1 of Cunninghamia lanceolata. Lineage (NCBI taxonomy): Eukaryota > Viridiplantae > Streptophyta > Pinopsida > Cupressales > Cupressaceae > Cunninghamia > Cunninghamia lanceolata. Next base: position 8,198,143 of record BSBN01000780.1, read on the forward strand.
TATTGGCATGTGCCATTCATTTTTCCTTATTCTTCTAACAGAGAATAATTCTTGGGTTAATCACCCCGTGGTTTTTCCCTTAACCGGGTTTTCCACGTCAAAATCTTGGTGTTCAATGTGTTGATGCTTATCTGCTCTTGTGTTTATGTATTGTGCTTCCATGAATGATTATTTGATATGCTGCTAACCAACAACAGAGAATTAAGTGTTTGAAAGAGAACAAGTTCTATACAACTGATTCACCCCCCCCCCTCTCAGTTGTATGCCCTAGATCCAACAATTGGTATCAGAGCTGAGTTCCTCTGATAGGAGCTTAACTGCTTGAGGTGATCCAGGATGTCGTCATACAAGAAGGATAGTCCGAAGTTCGATGGAACCAACTTCACTCTCTGGAAAGGTCGCATGAAGTGTCATTTGGAATGTATGGGAAAAGCATACTTGGCTATGATTTCAAAACCATATATACCCCCACAAGGTGGTCCGACAACTCCTGATGAAACCACAGAAGCTGAAAACAATCTGCGGACCAAGGAAGCTCTTCTAAGCGCATTGAATGACTCAGATCTCTCGAATGTCATTGACCTACCAACTGCATATGAGATCCTAACTAAACTGGAACTTCTGTATGAAGGAGATGAGTTTGTCAAAAGTGCAAGGTTGCAAAGTCTGAAAGGGAAATTTGAAAGATTGAAAATGAGAGATGATGAAAACATTACTACCTTTATGCCAAGAGTAAATGAGCTGGTATGTGGAATCAGAAATGCTGGTGGAACTCTAGATGAAAATGAGATTGTCTGCAAAATCCTAAGATCCCTTCCTGCTGTCTACAAAATCAAAGTTGCTGCCATTGATGAATTCAGAGCCCACACAACTGTCACAAGAGAACAATTGGCTGGCAAACTAGCTGCATTTGAAATGACCGAGTTTGGAGATGATCCACCCAAGACTGAGTCTGCTTTTAAAGCCAGTGCCTATGTGAAAGGCAAACAGAGATTTGATCCGGGTGAAAACTCATCAAGGAAAATGTCATGGTATGATCAAGCAAGAAGAGACATGGAAGAAGAAGAAGCAGAAACAGCTCAACTTGAAGCCCTCATTGCAAAGAGACTGCCAAGAGGATCCGGTAAGTATGAAGGAAAACTACCCTTTAAGTGTTTTAACTGCAATAAGATTGGTCATTTTGCCTCAAGATGTCCGGAGAGATCTGCAAGATCTAATACTCACAGACAAAGGTTTCAAAAGAATTGCTATTATGTTCATGAAGAAGATGACAATGAAGGAGTAACAGATGATGAATCAGATCCAGGAAGCAAATCCGGAAATGAGTGGGTGTTTATAGCCATCAAGGAAGAAGATTCCTTGCTCTCTGAATCTGTCAATCACAAAGTTGTTGAAAAAGCCTTGGCTGCTCAAGTGGAAGAAAAGGATGATTGGGTTATTGACAGTGGATGCTCTCACCATATGACTGGTGACAAGAATAAGTTCTTAGATTTGGAAAGATATGAAGGAGGAATGGTAAAGTTTGGTGACAATTCTGCTGGCAGAATCAGAGGTAGGGGAACTATTTCCTTTGATGGTAAGAGCAAAACAGGTAATGTACTATATGTTGAAGGATTGAAGCACAATCTTCTCAGTGTTGGTCAGTTAGTGGACAAAGGCTATGATCTCCGGTTCAAGAATGGAAAATGCAGAATCTTTACAAGCTCCGGAACTGAAATTGCATCCGGTACTCAGACAAGAGGTAACATCTTTCATCTGGTTGGTTCAAATAAAAGTTGTTTGTTTGTTCAAATTGATCAGAGTTGGTTATGGCATAGAAGAATGTGTCATGTAAATTTTGATAACATCATCAAAATTAGCAATACTCAGGCTGTGAGAGATCTTCCAAAGTTGATAAAACCTACAAACAGTGTGTGTAAAGAATGTCAGTTAGGCAAACAAAGCAGAGTCTCTTTTAAAAGCAAAGATCAGTCTTCTACCGGATTGTTGGAATTAGTACATACTGATCTATGTGGTCCGACAAGAATCAAGAGTCTGCAAGGTGATAGATATTTCATGTTGTTAATTGATGATCATTCCCGGATGATGTGGGTTACCTTTCTGAAAGAAAAATCAGAAGCTTTTGAGAAGTTCAAAATCTTCAAAGCTATGGTGGAGAATCAAACCGGATTGAAACTAAAGTGTCTAAGGTCTGATAGAGGTGGTGAATTTACATCTGGTGAATTCATTGACTTTTGTGAGAAACAGGGTATAAGGAGACAATTGTCTGCTCCTAGGACTCCACAGCAGAATGGAGTAGTTGAGAGAAAGAACCGAACCATCCAGGAAGCTGCTAGGACAATGATGTTGGAAGCAAATGTTCCTCAAATGTTTTGGAAAGAAGCTATCAGCACTGCAGTCTACACTCTCAATCGAGTTCAAATCAGAAACAACACCGGTAAGACCCCCTATGAACTTTGGTTTGGCATCACTCCTACTGTGAAATATTTCAGGGTATTTGGTAGCAAGTGTTATATTAAAAGAGATGAAGATCTAGGAAAGTTTGATGCTAGAAGTGATGAAGGAATTTTCTTGGGCTACTCCACTCAAAGCAAAGCATATCGGTGTTACAATAAGAGATTGAGGAAGATGATAGAAAGTACCAATGTAAAGGTTGATGAAGGAATTGAGAAGCCTTCAAGATTTTATGAATTTGATGAAGATGACCAAGATAGTGTTCAAGGAACTCAATCCTCTCCGGTGAAACAGAGTCAGCCTGATCCGGTAAATCAGGAAGAAGAGTTAGGTTTAAATGAGCCTGATCAAGAAACAGCAGTACTGGATACTCCCAAAATTCCAAGGTATGTAAAACTGAATCACTCTGAAGATCAGATCATAGGTGACAGAAGCAAAGGTGTACAAACTAGAAGGAATATTGCTCAAGATCAGAATGAATGTTGTCTGATTTCAAGGATTGAACCTAAAACAATAAATGAAGCCTGCAATGATGAAAATTGGACCAAAGCAATGGAAGATGAACTGATGCAAATTGAGAAAAATCATACTTGGGATCTTGTTCCCAGACCTAGAGACAGGAATGTAATTGGAACCAAATGGGTCTTCCGGAACAAACTAAATGAAGCTGGTGAAGTAATCAGAAACAAAGCTAGATTGGTCTGCAAAGGCTACTCTCAAATAGAAGGAATTGACTTTGAAGAGACTTTTGCTCCGGTAGCAAGAATTGAAGCAGTCAGATTACTTCTTGCATTTGCTGCCTTCAAAGATTTCAAGGTATATCAGATGGATGTCAAGTCTGCCTTCCTAAATGGTGATCTGGAAGAAGAAGTCTACATTGAACAACCGGATGGATTTCAATTGTCTGATAATAATGATATGGTCTGCAAGTTGAAGAAAGCTTTGTATGGATTGAAGCAAGCCCCAAGAGCATGGTATGAAAGGTTGGATAAGCATCTTGTGCAGATTGGATTCAACAAAGGTACTGCTGACAGCAACTTATATTTCAAAATTGATCATGAAAACATTCTGATTGTTGAAGTGTTTGTGGATGATATCATTTTTGGAGGAAGAGATAGTATGTGTAAAACCTTTGCAAATCAAATGAAAAGTGAGTTTGAAATGTCTATGCTTGGTGAAATGAATTTCTTCTTGGGTCTGCAAATTACTCAAACAAAAGAAGGGATCTTCATTTCTCAGACCAAATATGTGAAAGAATTGTTAAAGAAATTTGGTATGGAAGACTCAAAGCCTATGAACACTCCTATGGCAACCGGATGTAAGTTAAGCAAAGATGATGATTCTCCAAAGGCAGATCAGACAAAGTATAGATCAATGATTGGTGGATTGTTGTATCTCACTCAAACTAGACCAGATATAATGCAAGCTGTTGGTCTTGTGGCAAGATTCCAGGCTGATCCTAGAGAATCTCATGTTATGGCAATCAAAAGAATTTTTAGATACTTGAAAGGGACAGTTGAGTATGGTCTATGGTATCCTAGAGATCCGGATTTTTCTCTTCATGCTTACACAGATGCAGATTGGGCAGGAGATGTGGATGACCGGAAGAGCACTAGTGGTGGAGCATTCTTTTTGGGGAAGAGATTGGTTTCTTGGCTAAGCAAGAAACAAGATGCAATATCTCTGTCTACAACTGAAGCAGAATACATTGCAGCAGCAGGTAGTTGCACTCAAATCTTGTGGATGAAGCAGATGCTAAGAGACATCAAAGTTGAATATGAGGAGCCTATCACAATTTTCTGTGATAATTCAAGTGCAATTAATATTTCCAAGAATCCGGTATTGCATTCTAAGACTAAGCACATATCTATCAAATTTCACTTTTTGAGAGAACAAGTAAACAAGGAAGAAGTCAGATTGGAGTATGTTCCCTCCAAGGATCAGATTGCAGATATCTTTACAAAACCTCTTCCCAAGGACTCTTTTGAATATCTCCGGGAGAAGTTAGGGGTCATGGCCCCTCCGGTGATGAACTAAGATGCACTGATGTGCATCAGTCCGGTGGCTATCACAGTCATATCTTGTGATCCGGACTAATGGGGAGCTGCAACTAAGGGGGAGCAGCTGGTATTATTCTGATGCATGAGAGTTGCAAGTATGAGCCCTTTGCCATTGATGTCAAAGGGGGAGAGAAGACATGTGAAAAACAAGTGGTTGATGATCAAAGGGGGAGCAGCAAAGGAAGACATGTGAGGAGTTGTTGTTGATAGGGGGAGCTGTGACAGAAAAGAGAAGTTCTTGTCTTGATGGTTTTTCACATCATATGTTGCCATCAATGACAAAGGGGGAGATTGTTGCAAGTATGAGGTGAGCCATTGTTGTCATTGATGTCAACATACTCACACTGCATTGACAAGAAGGATTTGATGAGCTTTGTGCTGAGGATATTGAGAAAATTAGCCTCAGTCAGGAACAGTGAAGAACAGTGATGAGAAGAAGGTAAATATACTGTATAGGATGAGAACCGGAGGATGCGGATTAAAGGGTTAGTAGATATGAAACTTAAGATGCTACAGTTAAGATTTCAGAGGTCCGCATGAAGATCTGAAGGAGTTATGGCTGCCGGTATAGAACCGGGTCCGGCAAGTATCCGGAGGTGACAGAGGATCACAAAAAGGTCCGGTGAGGTCCGGAATTGTATTATCATAATCTGCGGATTGGAAGGAGTGTTTTATATGTCCTTGTGATGTTTCATCCTGATTTGTGTGTAATTTGGAGGTCCGGATGTACCTCCTGCATTATGACAGTGGCGACAGACTGTGTTCTTGAAGTTCCGGATGAGGAAGACAAGAGATCCCAGTAAGCAGAGAAAGTGCGGATGTATCCGGACATTCAGACAGACTTGTGAAGGTTCTTGAATCATGTTTAAGTTGTGTTGTTGGTCCGCATTGATGGCAGAGCCCGGAATTGAAGTTATTCTTCCGGATGAAGTTATTGCTCTGTTTAGCCGACCGGATGAGTTGTTCATCCTGCGAATGTTCTTGTGATAGCCGACCGGATGTGTTATTCATCTTGCGGATACTCCTATGGTTGTTTGCCGACTTAGATGCTTGTTCCTAAGTCGATGTCTTGTATAAATAATGATTTGTGAATTCATTTCAGTGAGGTAGCATGTGGATGAGTATGGAGTAGCGAAGAAAGGTGCGAAAGGCAGAGCAGAGATTGTTGGGCTTAATTGGAACTGATCCGGACATGGTAGAGATGTCATTCTCCAGTTCAAGACTGTGATTTTTATCACTCTGTAGACAGTGTGTCTCCTTGTAGGCAGTGGGCCTCTTTGTGAGCAGTGTGCTCGGGCAGTGAGCCCTTATTGGCATGTGCCATTCATTTTTCCTTATTCTTCTAACAGAGAATAATTCTTGGGTTAATCACCCCGTGGTTTTTCCCTTAACCGGGTTTTCCACGTCAAAATCTTGGTGTTCAATGTGTTGATGCTTATCTGCTCTTGTGTTTATGTATTGTGCTTCCATGAATGATTATTTGATATGCTGCTAACCAACAACAGAGAATTAAGTGTTTGAAAGAGAACAAGTTCTATACAACTGATTCACCCCCCCCCCTCTCAGTTGTATGCCCTAGATCCAACAGGAATCATAGGAGTTAGAGTTTTTAGACTAGCAAGAAGAGGAAGATTGCAGCCATGATGACATTATGTAAGCTTTCTTGGATTCTTTGAGAGATGAAGGAAAAAACCATGAGGTCTCAGGTCAGCTGTTTTGCACACAAGAGCAACATGATAGAAGGGTGGAGGTCACCAGCATACCAAATGAAGAGCAAGAAGAGAAAAAATTAGAGCATTCAAGGGTATGCCCAATCAGACATCTAGCCCAGCTGGAGACATATCAAGAGGAGTCACCACTTGTCATGCTTACCTCTAAGCATGAAGTTGAGCATCGAAATGGGTGGGATCAACCCATTTATTCACCACAAGTTACCAACATCAACAATCAGTCCAAGTGGATAGGTGAGTTTATCTCCATTTTGTGGGGGGTGTTTTGTCAATTTGACATATGTACATTTTCCCCTTATCTTTTTTTAATTGCCCACAAGAATGGGAAACATTGTAAATTGTTAAAGAGGGGCAGTTATTTTCAAGAACCAGTTAATGGCTTTGTTTAAGGTCATGTCTGACTGGTTAGTTTAGAGTTAGAAGTAGGTTTCATTTTTGTTGTAGTTTTCCCTTTCCATAAGTGCTTCTGCATAGGTTGCATTGTCATTGGGAGAATGCAGGCCCCTTCCCCTTTTTGTGTTTTGGAGGCAGGTTCTAGTTTTCTAGCATGTTTTAGGTGTGAATCCATGCCCAATGGATGCAATAAGGCCACTGATCTTATGTTTAGTAGGCAAACATCCCATAGAGGTTGCCAAGAATGTTATCCTATTTTTTCCTCTGTTCAGAGCCAAATAGTCCACCTGGTATTTTCCTTGAAAATCCCTCTTTAAGGTCCCTATAAAGCAAAAGTACCAAATTTCCTAAGAATCCTTGCCTAAAGAACCTTACCATTGGAAAGAGCTTGAAAAAATAGGCAGGTTTGCTTTTTACAATGCCCTGAAATTCGGCCAAACAAAGAAGTTATTCATGGTCAAAAGTTTGGGTCAACATACAGTTCAAATGTTCATTTGGCAGGCTTGCAGATCTCCATCGGCCTTAGAATATGTTGAAAAAATTAGGTTTTATGCATTTTTTGAATGTATATCGAGCCAAGGAGAGACATATACATTTTGGGAATCTCCCGCAGGTCCCTGGGAATATTTCGGATTTGTATATCGGCGATATGCAAGTGAGACATACAAGGTATATTGTGCATCTATCACATTTTTCTTTAAGTTTCCCCTTTTGTATGTTTGGAAGGTTTGTATGTTTGCTTTTGTAATTTCAACATACAAGCAAATATACGTTCACTGGAAGGATGCAAGGGCAGATACAAGGATGGAATATAGATCGCAGATCCCCGGAATATTCGTTGAATGTATATTAGGTCTACATGTATATTTGGCTCATACAATGGAGATATACAAGGAAAGAAATATACAAAGCAGGAGATGCATTGCAGGAATATTCCCTCTTGTATATCAGGTTTCAAGTGCATTTTGTGTTGTATGTTTGCACATGCAACGAAAGGGTACAAAGTTTTCAAACATGCAGGTGCATCCGCTACAGTGAAATGCACATTCAGCCTTGTATGTTTCTTTGTATATTTTGCTTGTATGTTTTGAATATACATGTGAAACATATAGAGAAACATACAAAGGCCGAATGTGCAAGAGGTGGGGCCCGCGCGCATGCAAGGCCGATTGTATATTAGAGATACAAGGGACCTTCGCCAGAGATACATTTGCTATAGTGGCTTGTATATTTTGCTTTGTATGTTTTCACATACAAAGCCGATATACAAACGTTTATATACAAGCCGGATCCGATTGCATTTTTAACTTGTTTTATTAAAATTTTTGGGTCTGCCTTGTATATGGGTGATTGTATATTGCGATATACAAGTTAGTGATATACAAAGATCAGAGATACAGGATGGACCCGACAGAGCAGTCAAATACAGTTAATGGTCAGTTTGGGTTCCACAACTTGTATGTTTGTAGATACAAAGGAGGTTAGATACAACCTAGATTTCAAAATGTTTCCCATTTGCTTTTTAAGAGTTTGAAGTCCGTGACTTGTATATAGAAGGGCGATTGTATGCATATGCGAGTCACGATTACAAAGGGCAAAATACACGTTTGCATGTGCTAGTTGTTTGTATATTTGCTTGTATCTTTGTATATACAAGCTGATATGCAAGGGAGTTTTCGGCCAGACATGATGCATCGGTAGCTTATTTTTGGGTCTTTCCAAAGGCTGATGGAGGGTGCAGTTCTTCAGCGATGGGTCCCAGCTTTGGTACAATGGCAAATCAGGAGGTGCCATGTGGCAGCGGTGAATGCATATACAAAGGCTCTTCCATATACAAAGCAATTTCAAATGCATCTTTCTAGAGCGATTGCAGAGGCCTTTTGGCACCAAAGAGCAGAGATACATACAAAGGGGTTTGTACATGTAAAGTCAGATTTAGAGCTATCTTTAGAAGCCGATATACATGCAGATGCAGAAGTGATATATACAGGCAGTTGACCAGATCTTTGACTGCTTGTATCTTCCCCATTTCAGTGAATTTTGACATGCTGTAGGAGGCAAAAGTACATATTTTTGCCTCCTCTTTCATTTGAGTTGGTTTTTGGGGGGGATTTTCCAATTTTCATTTTTCAAATCTGGCTTTGCATGTTTTGGCTAGCGTGACGTTTCAATAGTGACATTTGATATTCAAATGCAGATATTTGTTGCATTTATTGCTACAAATCGATGACTATGTAGCTTGCATTGAAGACTTGGAAAATATCTTCTATTTGCCCAGTTTCAGATCTTTTTGTGCCATAACTTCTTGCAGGTGGACGTCCCTTCAGGTAGAGATATTTTCTAATACACAGCCCATCGGTGAAATTGATGGGAAGGGGCTGAGGCCAAAATGAAATGATATATATACATGTAAAACCAGATGTATAGGGGTTGGTTGTTCTTCTGGGCTATTCTTTGTAATGGCTATTTGGCCTCTATGATCAATATAAACTGGTATTTTTGCCCCTCTTATTATTTTTTGGCCTGTGTCTGCTCTTCTGGACCTCTCTAAAATTAATATGGGTCTGTGTAATGTCTTTCTAGCTATGAGATTATTACTGTGTCTATTCAGTTGCAGCCAAACACATTTAAATTTGGTGTATCACTTAGTTTATTTCAACATTTCTTTTCAGCATTCCTTCTAACCCTTTTCCTAGCAAGCATTAGCACTAGGTTTAGATAAATTTCTCTAAGCATTAGGCTTAGAGAGAGGAAGTTGGCCTTCTCCAGAGGTCTGATCTCATTTAGCAAAGTCCCACACTTAGAGATCAGTCCCATGTTACTCTAGTTTGCAGAGGTTTCACATCTGTATGCAAGGGTGCAAAACTGAGTGATAACAAGAGCATGGCACACTTTGAGAGTATGACAATCAACATGACTGCATGAAGAAACACTTTCATACAAAGAGGTTTCATGTTTCTCTTCTCCTGATTGATAATGGTCTCCAATTCCAACTCAACCCATCTCCTGATGAGATATGATAATGAGTGGTATCTACCTTTGACATCAATGACAAAACTAATGCCAATGCTCTTCTACAATCTCCCCCTTTGGCATTGATGTCAACATTCTCCAATTTTCACCTTATTACTCCCCCTTTGACAACAATGACAAAGGGCTATTGATGCATCACTCCCCTTGTGTCCAAACAACTATCCAAGTACACAAATTTGTTGCTTATCCTTTAAATGGCATAAACACTGATACACTTGTCATGCAATCCTTTGATATTGCTATTAACACACTATCAGATAATATGACCACTGTCATAAAAAATACTGTCACCATCTTGTAAGAGAGCAAACATGAATGAGAGATATGTAAACACTAAATGATATAAACTCTGATTTTATGTCAAGCATTATAAATTGCATGGAGATTGCCTCAATATACTCAAATCTATCAACATCATTTTACTGAAATCTTGCAATATGTAACCTCTAGAAACCACATTGAAGAGGCCATCCAACTCTTTATGAGACATATGAACCAGTATGAAGTCATGATGAGGCATCAAGGTGCAAACAATATGAACTCATGAAGCATGTATCAGTTGCCATGTTCTTCATCTAGGTACTACGCTATTCTTTACAACTTCCACTAAAGAATGTTAAGCTTAATGATGAGGTCTTGAAACCAGGATAACTGTCCTACTAACCTTCTACAAGACACTAGATTAGAGATACGAGGTTCTGATACAAGTCTGTCTGCCATCAAAAACATAGTCATGATCTGACATCAAGTAAGACCTGCTATCATCAAGTAACAAATATCAGACAACAAGACATCAAAAGTCACTATAAAGCAAAGTGTCATGCTATCATAATACAAGTAAAGTGTCTTCAACAAGAACACAGTGCCATCACAATTAAAACTTGTCTAGGTCTTCTATCAAACTACCTAATAAAAAAAGGTCTTCTCTCCTTAACAATACAAGTAGAACCACATATATCTGTACTTGTAACATTGTCATACAATACTGATAGAGTGAAATAATGTCTTCTTGACAAGACATACACTACAAGAACACAAGAGTTCCAACATGAATATTTCTTCTCTAACAACATCATGTCTTTTCAACACTTCATGAATAGAAATTATGAAGTTCAAAGCAAGACATCAATAGTATTATCATTATATGGCATCAATCTTAACTATGACTGTCCACTGTCAGCATCATACAATACAATAAATATCAACTTACAAACCACAGATCACATATCAAAATGCTATCACTGAAATGCCAAACACAAAACACTATAATGCCAATCAACCACTATTAGGAACAGAACAAGCATGAAGTGCCTATCACATGAAATCCAAAACTGCAATGAAGAAAAACAAGAATTGTTGACTCTAAGGACATCAAAGTATCATCAAGATCATCAACTGGTCAATGAATGAAACATGGAAATCAACTGATTAATGAATGGAGTAGTGACTGTAAAAGCATCAAAGTTGATCAAAGCATCATAGAGCACCAAAGCTGACATCAAAGGATCACAAAACTACACTTAAAGTCTGTTACACCTTACAAATTCTATATTTATACTGTCATCAATCATCATCATACAAAGCAAGGAGCTCATCAAAAAATTCACTATAATTGAATTGACTATTATATCTTGAAGTTATACATTTTGCTTCTCTTCTCTTATGCTATAATGAATGTCATACCCTTCACCAAAACTCTTTAGTGTCGACTGTATTTTCTTGAAAAGTGTAACATATTGATCTAAAAATCATAAATGATGATCATCTTTGACATCTATCACCGTACCACTGCAAAACCTTGTTAGAGCACTTAACTTGAAAGAGCAGTGTAGACCATTGTCAATGTACCCTCAATTTCTTGATAGATGAAGACCTTTTGAACTTGTCACTTGCTTGAAAGAAACCTATCCAAGCACTGGTAAATAGGGTTTAAAATATAAAGCTATAAGCATATCAATATGAGGGCTAAGACAAGATATCAACCATCTCCACAAAGTCCACATGAACCAAGACTTTATATAGGCCACATGAAGCAGCCACACAACATGTATTCCAAAGATATGAAAGAATAAACTAATTACCATTGTCCTCATCCCTGATCTCTTATAAACACATGAAATAAATGTTGTCAAACTTTAGGAATGGTCAACAACAGTTGCTTGCATAAACTTGCATAAAATTGCAACTCTTGAAACATCTGAAATGAAGCATTGTTAATGTGGCATTCTGAACATCAGACATCAGACATCAATGAACATGAAAATCCAACACCTGTAGCAACCAATGACATCTACATTGCTCCATGAAGAAGATATCTATTTCTTATAATGACACCATCCTTTGAACATCTTGCTACTCATAGCTCCTATCCTGAAGACATCCTGAGAAGGCATCCTAAAGGCACAAGACTAAGATCACATCACGTGACTAAGATTCTTAGAGAAATCATCATGTGAAGCACACCAAACATCTTCAATCCTGACAACTGCAACTTTGATTTCACGACACTGATACTCTCACACCTTGAATAATAACAAAGTATTGATCACTTTGATCATGAGTGTTGATCATTGTTACAAGGAAAACTGTCACTATCTTTCTGTCAAACATTGTCTAGGCATTTGGTTCAACCATTTCAACATTGAAAGACTCTTGAAACTCCTTGGGCCAAGAGATAGAACATTAGAAAACTCCCCCTCACTCTAAGCTATGTCTCAAGCAATTTGTGATGTCTCTTGTGTAGCATGGACAAGATTAAGACTTCCTTCTTCTTGAATTTGTTCTCTTCTCCAAACTAGTATAGGATCTTTATTTTCCTTGTCTAGAACATTCACTTGCTTTTGTTTGAATATGCAATCTCTAGATGATTTCCTCAATCTTCCTCTACACCACTGTGTTTTGTGCCCAAAGATATTACACATATAGCATAAAGTATTGTAGTCTTGACCAAGAGAAAACTAGTTTCTTCTAGGCAATCTGTGAGAGTCTCTATTCACATACCTTGCATGCATCCAAAAATTTCTTGCTAGGTGGCCAACTTTATTACAATTGTAACAAGAATTATTGTAGTCCTGATTTGACCAGCTATAAAAACTTTTCTCTTTATTCCATCCAAAACCACTTCTTTTACAATCTCTAGCCCTAAGACCATAAACATGACATGCATAGAAATAACCATGAAATTGAGAGTAATTGTACCTGATAGGTGGAGATCTTGAGGACTTGTTTGTACTTTTTCTTTCATCATTAGCAACATTAACTTTAGCTTTCTTCTTAGCTTCAACTTGAGGTGCAACAAAGTGAAATTTCAGGTCTATCTTCTTTCTAGGAGCATTTCTTGTCTTAGAACACTCTCCTTTTTCATAACCCAAACTATTAGTGTCCTTGTGTTGTTTTTGCTTGCTCAATATGTCATTTAAACATTTAGTACTCTTGTCAAACAACAGATTCTTGTGCAACTTAGTAGATGCTTCGTCCAATTCTTTTCTCAAGGAAACTGTGTCTAGCTCTAATCTTAGATATTCATTAGTTTTAACTTCAAGATCAAGTATGGTAAAATCAACAACCCTTTTAGCTTCTTCTATTTCTGTCTTTAGACTAATAATCAGTTTATTAGACTCTTCAACTTGTATCTTTAAGTCAACAACCTGATTTCTTGTCTCTTCAAGCTCTAAAGATACTTTTGTACAATCTGAACATACCTTATCTTTGGAATCTTTTTCTTGTTGAAGTTGATCTTCTAATCTTCGATTCTCCTTTCTACGTTACTTGATTGTATCCAGGGCACACAAGAGCTCTCCTTCAACATCAACTTCACAATCATCTTCATCAAACTCCTATCCATCTTCATCCATAAAGAGGTCTCTTTCTGTATCATCAATTTCAACTGCAAAATCATCCTTTTTATCACAATTTATATCATTATTTAGGGGAGACTCATGCAACAACTCATCACATGACTTGACTGGGGTTTGTAGTACAACCTTTCTTTGTTTGGAATCTTTCTTTTCTCTATTTCTTTTACACTTTCTGATGAAGGGGGTAAATCATAAAACACACAATAACAAAAATTGCACACAGAAAATAGAATGATATTTTACTAATATGAGAAAAACATTACATTACAGAAGCTCAAATACAATTAGAGGATGAATCCCCTACAGGCTGTAACACATTACAGCTCCCTCTCTCAAGACTCTAGAATCATCTACCTTTTGTAACCCCAAATAAGCTAGGGTTTCTGTTTTCTTGCCTATTCTTGACTCTACACTTTCCCCCTTAACTCCACTACCCAAAGGGTTCCCAAAAATGGTCATATATAGCCCTTTTTGGCAGCCATCAGCTTAATTTCAAAATTTGCATCTCCCTCCAAAAATAGGTCAATTTCGCAGGGTCATAACTTTCGATCTGACTGTTGAATTTTCAAGTATAATACCTTTTTGGAAAGCTCTCGAAAAGATGGTTGTGCAAAAGTAGACTGCTTGGGTTTCCCACAAAATTTCAGGCCCATCCGAAGCCTCTAAGTGCCTCAAATTTAAGTTTGAATATTTCAATAGGATTTTTGGAATTTGAAATTTTAATATCTCACAAATGACAAATGATATTGAAGTGATTTCTTCACCATTAGCTTCAATTCACCATTCTAGAGGTTCGTGTAAGATTTTGTATCCAAACGTGCACAAATGTAAACTTACTAAAAATAGTAACCTTGCCAAATTTAGCCCTTATTGAAAAGAAACAACATTTTTTTTGGTTGATACAAGATTGCTCTTACACCCTGGATGCTCTTGCATCACTTTCCCATGGTACTCCACTATTAGGACCTACCCAAGCCTGTTAGACTTCTATAGGGAACCTACACTCTGATACCACTTGTTGGAGTATAGAACCACTGAGAGGGGGGGGGGGGGCGCATGAATTAGTGCTCTATAAACCCCAAAAAAATCTTTTAGACTTATCAATTCTATGAAATACAAAACACATGATACCTCAAAGCTTGCTTAGACATATATACACAAGAATAGTGATATGAATAATGAACAAGACATCAAATAATAAGAACACACAGATAGACAAGATTATGAGCCATGACACAAAAATTTAATGAGTGGGAAAACCCTTAAAAGGGATAAAAAAACCACTTTTAAACTCCTCTTTATTGCTTCACTAGCAAATCAAAACTATCTCACTGATACAAAAAGAGCCTCATTGGCTGATGAATGCCTCACTGGCAAAAAGAAGTCTCACTGACTTGTGGATACAAATCAAAACAACTTAGGGGGTTACCCTGATTCAATTTTGTCCAAAACCTTATTACTCCTTTAAAAATTCACCTCAACAAAATCTTCTTTTCAATTACAAACTGTATACCCTTGTGTTAGTCTCTAAAATATGTGTAACCCTATGTGAGAGGCAATATATTTGTCTGCAGTCATAAACAACTTCATCTTCCTTTTTTTTATATTCCATAATATTAACAAGTCTTTAGCTCACACATACTGCAAATACCATATTAACACTTATCTAATGAACATGAATGATCATGTGCCTTTACATGTATGACCATGTGTCTTTGCACATGAGTAGCTTGTCAAGTAAAACTTTTTGACAATCTATACAAATGACATCAAAGTATCAAATACTTTGAATACCTTTTCATTGAAGAATCACCAAAATAATACATGTCTTCAATGTATGAAACAGAGTGCTGATCACCTTATCATGCGACTTTTTGAAGATCTTTGGAGCATGAATGCATCATGCATGTGAACTATTCTTGAATGAAAACATCATGAACCCTGATGAAAACATAATCTAGAACAAGAAAATTTACAAACAAATGCCTTATCTTGATTGAGTGAACAACACTATCTCATATCATCACCATGAATGAATATGAATGAACATCCTTATCTTGAAGTAGAAGCATGATGATCTTGAACTTGTAAACTCTTGTTTGGGATCCTTTGACTTCAAAAATTGAAAACTCCTGGATAAAAGACATTTGATATCACCATGTCCTGAGAGACTGCATCACATGTCCTGCATTTTATCCATGAAAAACACCAACAGCCTAAACAAGATGAAGTAGCAACAACCTTGAAGATAATGAAAGTATCCATTACACAAACATATCATGATTAACACCAAGAGCATGAACCATTACACCAATGACAACATGAACATCATCCTGATCAAATACATCTACCACTGCATGAAGATATCAACAAGATGCATGCGAACACTGTGAACGCTTGAAGCAACCTATGCTTAAAACAAACTGAAAGCATCCATTACATAAGATGATCTTGATGTCCTGCAAGAAGCAACACTTTTGAGCGCATGGCACACTTTGAGAGTATGACAATCAACATGAATGCATGAAGCAACACTTTCATACAAAGAGGTTTGATGTTTCTCTTCTCCTGATTGATAATAGTCTCCAATTCCAACTCAACCCATCTCCTGACGAGATATGATCATGAGTGGTATCTACCTTTGACATCAATGACAAAATCAATGCCAATGCTCTTCTACAAGTAGTGTTATTCCAATCCTTATGCATCTGAACCATCATCTGCTCCCAAGAAGAGGATCTCTTATGATGCTTAATATTCTATCTTTTACCAGCATCCATCTCCTTAACCTGCTGAACTTTGTTAGAAATGAAGGTGCAAACCACACAACAAAAATGTGATTCAAACCTTATTATCCTCTAAACAATGTAGAATCAATGGAGATTGTAGCAGAAATCAAAACCCATTACATAGAAATAACATGCACTAAGAACTGAACACATAACATAGAATGTAACGTGGAGAAAACCCTTTCGGGTAAAAAAATCCACCAAGAAAAGAGGCTCCAAGTTGTATTATCTTCAAATATGAGATTACAACACATGCACTTCCTCTCTCCTCCAGTCTTCAATCCAGTGCTACCTGTTACTCTCCAAATCTGATAAAATGTAGCACAAATATCCTTGTAAAAGGGGGTTGCCTTCTAGGGCAAGATAACTGACAAAATATCGACTGTCAAATCTATGATCTAATGACGAATGATCTAGATTCACAATGATAAAATATAAATAAAATGAGGTTTTGGGGGCGCTGCCCCCGAACCCTCGTTGGGGCACGCGACCCTTGGATCCCCCACCGGGGGGATGATCCCCCCAGACCCCTCACAGGGGGGAAACCCCCTTGTGACCTCTCGTCGTAGATGAATGAGCGTCGTGTATCAGATATAAATATATGACTGAAACAAGATCACTGCTGGTGAAACCTTTCATCCCTTATGGGTGATTTACAAACAATATTGGGAGTAATTAATTACATAGGATTTACAAGGTTTATGGCACCTTAATCCTAACAAACTTTACATTTCTCCAACTAGGTTAGAATGTCTTTGACATCAGAGGCTATTTTCCTCATAATGTCATTAGATAATTGAGCCAGTTCCTTAAGATCTTGTTCTAGTTTCACCATTCTCTACTGGTACATCTGCAACATATCAAACATATTGGTCTAGCTATCCAGGTAAGTGGTACAATCCATTCTCCTATGAAAGAGTTATTCTATCTCTTCTAATCTATTTATTAGCTTATTAATTTGATTATCTGATGCAGTCAAGGTAGGAGGGTCCAGTGAGGGACTTCCAACCTTGCAACCTTAATCAATTAACACTATGATCATAATGGATATGCAACAGAAGCTAACAACTAATCAATAGAAATATAAAGATATTCATGAACACATAACACAAGATTTATCCTAGGAAAACCCTAACAGGGAAAAAACCCAACCTTCAAAGCTCATTCCTCTTATATTATAACTTCAAATTGAATTACACATGCCTCAAGGGCTTTAGATGCTAGGCCAGAGCCCAGGGATTACAAAGATTCATAGAACAATATTCTTTCATGATTTCTTTCTTCTACAACTCAATTCTCTGCTTTGCAACTCATTCTGCTTCCTGTGCTACCTTCTACTCTGTTCTGCTACTCATTCGAATCAAACAACTTAAGATCTCGCTTCATATCTTCATGCTATTGATCACTTCCACATTGCTACCTTCTAACAAATCATTATCCTTCATTTATATCCTCTGCAAGCCTTCAAATCATTATCAAGTTGGCCTAATTGCAATGACTAGTCAGGTAGTGTGTACACAAAATAGGTTGAGACTAAACATAAGGCACTACTCTGTAAATGCATAGAACTTCATGCAGATCTTACTAAAGGTCAGCTAGGTCCTAAACTTCATCGAACAATGCTCCTTTTTGCTTCACAAGTCATGGATTTGCTCCACAAGCTGATTAGACTTCATTGAACACAGTTGGTTCTATTCTGCAAAAATAATTAATCTTCTGATAGCAATATCTCTCCAGAATCAAAGCCAAATGATCTGAATTCTTGATATGTTGTAACTGACTATGTCTAGATGTTAAGTCCAGCTCTGTAGTCTCTTATGTTCAAATGCGGTAAAATGCGGTATCTCCTCAGGTCACCATCTCAATATTCTTCAATTCACTGTCAGCTGTCTCAACTGTTTTGAATTCTTCTGGATGCTCCTGCATCAGACTCTTGGGGTTATTTGAAAAGTGAGCCTCATCACTTGGATCTATATTATGTCAAAATCATATAGGTTTAGTGATCTGTTCATAGGTACTTGTAACTACCTCAAGGTTGACAATCTGCCCAAGTCCACCCTGCAAAATTACCTCAAAAATAATCTAGATTTGGTGATTTGTTTTTAGGTACTTGCAACTACCTCTAAGTTAGTGATCTATTCAAGTCCACGTTGCAAAACTACCTCAAGTTCATCATCTTGTCATGGTCCAGGTTCGGTGGTCTACCTACAAGTCCTTGCTCTGCCTCAATGATCAGCGGTCTGAGCAAGTCTTCTCCGCAAGTTGCGTCAAGATCAATGTCTACTTCAATCAATTAAGAGTCAACAAATACATACTTGCATCCTTTGGAACAATCAATTATTTCCTGATAAATTCTTGAATTCTTTTCTGTAACTCTATCTATCCTCCAGTTCTGAGGATCTCACAATTTCCACTCTGCATACACTGCTCCTATACTATTTCCTTATCCACATTTGCTTCATTCTGGTATGCAAAATTTCTCCTCCAATAGAATATCTTGTCATTCCCTCTTTCTATGAACTTCTCTTTTCTGATAGGTCTCACACAAACTTTCTTTTGCACTACTTCCTCTGTTCTATAACACAAATCTCCTTAAGATCAATACTTCTTTTGGTTTCTGTATCAAATCTAATGTCTCAAAAGATTCTCCTTCCTCTGCATAAACTATCTCTATATCAACAGGCTCTTCTTCTTCTACACAAATTGTCTTTGAATTATGTACTACTTCTCCTTCATTAGCCTCTCTGGTAACAGGTTCCTGTTGACTTTCACTACTTGGTTCTTTTCTCCTCCAAACTTGAAAATAGGTTCCTCTTGTAAATGGTCTTCTATCAAATCCTCTTTCATCTCTTCTGTATCCTTCATTGTGATAAGAATTATGACTTCTATCATCTCTCCTTCTATAGTTTGAATAACTGTTCTTGTTCTGCTCCATATAAGGTCTTCTTTCTCTGCATCCAGATCCAACACATGAATACTTCAGTGTATACCTCCCTCTGAACATACAAGTAACATGTTTCCATTCCTGTCCATCAATCCATCCATAATTCTTCTGTATACAACTTGCCATAGATTTTCTCCTCCTCATTTTATTTCAACACATCCTTTTAGAATGATTCCTTAATCCACAGAACTTACAAGGATGTAGATCCCAACACAATTCGTTCTCATGTCCATATCTATTACAATGTGAACAATACGTACCTCTTCTCCCCTGATTTGATTTGTTTGAATTTGCCATAACATCGTTACCTCTATCATATCCAAGGCCTTCACTTCTTGATTTGCTTACTGGTTCAATAGGTTCTCTAATTCCTTGCTGATGCTTTCCCAATCCTTGTCCTTCATATCCCATTTGCTACATGATTTTGAAACCAATACCATCACCAACAACTATAGGCTCAATCACATTGTCATCTTCTATTTCACATTCTAAAGAGACTTCTACATCATTCCACAAATCATTAGTATCACAAGAAACATCATAGAATTTAGGCTTAGATCTCAGATTTTCATTCTCTTCTCTGCATGCTATAAGTGACTGTTCTAACTAATCTTTCTATTCTTTTAATTATGATATTTAACTTTTCTGTAAACTTTCTCCTTCTTCAATTCTTCCAAACTATCTTCTAGATCTCTGTTCCTCTGTTCAACCTTATAAAACAACTTAAATCCTTCTTCTAGTTCTGCAAATTTCTTTTCAACATACTCAAATAGTTTCAGCTCTACTTCTAGGTCTTCATTTCTACTCTTTACATCTTCCAACTCTTCTTCAAGGGCATCAAACTCCTAGATCTTTCATCTTCTCCAACAATTCTGCATTATACATCCTAATTTCACACAGTTCATCTTCCAAAATATCTTTTTCACATATTAGGGTTTCATTTTCTTTCTTCATCCTCTTTCCAAATTTCCCCATTGAAATGAATTAGATAAACAACTTAATTTTGAAAAGCTTACCCAAATCCTTCTTGCCTTGATCGTCTTCCGTGATGACACTTATTTCTTCTAGGGTTTCTCACTTCTTTCAACACTTTATCAGATTCACCACCTTCTAACAGATTCACAACTAGCCCAATAGATTGGAAACCAACTTTGATACCACTTGATGTAGTCAAGGTAGGAGGGTCCAGTGAGGGACTGTCCAACCTTGTAGTCTTAATCAATTAACACTACGATCATAATGGATATGCAACAGAAGCTAACAGCTAATCAATAGAAAGATAAAGATATTCATGAACACATAACACAAGATTTATCCTTGGAAAACCCTAACAGGGAAAAACCCGGCATTCAAAGCTCATTCCTCTTATATTATATCTTCAAATTGAATTACACATGCCTTAAGGGATTTACAAATGCTAGACCGCAGCCCAAGGATTACCAAAGATTCATACAACAATATTCTTTCATGATTTCTTTCTTCTAAAACTCAATTCTCTGCTCTACAACTCATTCTACTTCCTGTGCTACCTTCTACTCTGTTCTGCTACTCATTTGGATCAAACAACTTATGATCTCGCTTCATATCCCAATCATGATACCACTTGATGCAGTCAAGGTAGGAGGGTCTGGTGAGGGACTGTCCAACCTTGCACTCATAATGGATATGCAACAGAAGCTAACATCTAATCAACAAAAAGATAAAGATATTCATGAACACATAACGCAAGATTTATCTTGGGAAAACCCTAACAGGGAAAAACCTAGCCTTCAAAGCTCATTCCTCTTATATTATAACTTCAAATCAAATTACACATGCCTTAAGGGCTTTATAGATGCTAGGCTGCAACTTAGAGATTACCAAAGATTCATACAACAATATTCTTTCATGATTTCTTTCTTCTACAACTCAATTCTCTGCTCTGCAACTCATTTTGCTTCTTGTGCTACCTTCTACTATGTTCTGCTACTCATTCGAATCAAACAACTTAAGATCTCACTTCATATCTTTGTGCTATCTATCACTTCCACATTGTTGCCTTGTAACAAATCATTATCCTTCATTTATATCCTTTGCAAGCCTTCAAATCATTATCAAGTTGGCCTAATTGCAATAGCTAGTCAAGTAATGTGTACACAAAATAGGTCTGGCCTAAACATAAGGCACTGCTCTGCAAATGCATAGAACTTCATGTGGATCTTACTAAAGGTCAGCCAAGTCCTAAACTTCATCGAACAATGCTCCTTTTTGCTTTGTAAGTGATGGATTTGCTCCACAAGCTGATTAGACTTCATTGAACACAGTGAACTTTGTTCTGCAAAAATAGAGAATCTTATGATAGCGATATCTCTCCGGAATTAAAGCCAAACAATTTGAATTCTTGATATGTTGTAATTGACAATGTCTAGATGTTAAGTCCAGCTCCATAACCTCTTATGTTCAAATGCGGTAAAATGCGATATCTCCTAAGGTCACCATCTCAATATTCTATAACTCACTGTCAACTGTCTCAACTATTTTGAATTCTTCTAGATGCTCCTACATCATTATCTCTGTGAACTTTTTCATTTATCTTAGACTTATTCAACTCATTTTGATGTAGATCAAGGTTCAGGGACTTTATCAAGCTATTGAACCAAGCAGTAAAGAACAACACAAAACACTAGAACAACAAACTGTAACAGATCTTTATTCACATGCATTTGAACATTACAATAGGAGTACAATTGGCATTACACATGCCCTGGCCGAAGCCTTACAATCAATTCAATATGCAAATCAAACTAATATTCAAAGAGAAATCTTCTAATTGATCCCAACAACTCATTATGGAAATCGACCAAGGAGAATTTGATCTTCATAGTACAAATTTCCCCTTTTAAAAGATCCCTAAGGCAGTCACCGACTTCATCCCATGCATATGACACATGTCAGAACTACATTTTCCCTTGGAATGGCTATACACATGATTAAAAATAAAATTTTATTGTTTCTAGGTGTTTTGTGGTGATTTTGAGCTTCACTGGATATCATAAATGTAAAGGAAGCGGGCCTTTCAATCATGACAGGATAAAGTAAGGTTTTTGACCCTCACCGGACAAAGCAGGAGATTTAGGCTTCACAAGATATATCCATTGTCTGGTGATATTAGCGTAAAGTTCATTCTGTGGTGTAAAAGGCAAAGTGGGGAAAATGCACTTTAGTGGATATGTGGGAGTTTTAGCCATCATAGGATAATGTCATATACCAGTGATATTAGTGCAAAAGGATTCCAGCAGTCTAAATAGTGAAAGTGGAAAAAGGGGACGTCACCAGACAAGTGGAGGATTTGGGGATTACCGTGTTGGAAACAAGGCAGATAACTGAGAGGGGGGGTGAATCAGTTATCTTAAATATCTTAACATTCTTTTCTCCTTTAATAATTAGTGCAGCATCAAAACATATAAGCATAGATAATCATGAGAGCAGAAATAAAATCAACACACATAACACAAGGATTTTTACGTGGAAAACCCTATTAAGGGAAAAAACACGGGGTGACTAACCCAAGATTGTATTCTTTGTTAAAAGAATAAGAAGTACAAAATGGCACTTGCCAATTAGGGCTCACTGTCCGAGCACACTGCTCACAAGAGGCACACTGCCTACAAGAGACTCACTGTCTACAAAGTTTATAGAAGGTAACCATGTGGTTGAACTGATGAGAGGCATCCACATATGCTAAGGTTCAGTTCCGGTTAGGCTCAATATACTGATCTAATGCACTTCATTCTTCCTCTACTTTAGTGTTGCTGTTCTGTCACATACCGGACTTGTATTGCTGCTTCCACACTTATCTTTTCTTTTCCTCGCACACTATATCCTTTCACACACACCTTCATGCTGGAATCCATCAGGTATATATATCCGCACCAAGGATTTCAAGATCTTTCTAGTTAGCAACTGGAATACTCAAGATATTTACAAAACACTAATCTGTCAGCTGATTCCATGCTTAATATGTGATGTGTATCAAAAACATAGGCATAGAAGTCACCAATCATGTTGGCCAACCATGTATGATCCCTCAAAAAGATTGATCAACATCAATTACTCATCTGGATTAAAGTCTGATACTTTACCGGTTAGTTATTCCTCAGTCTGCTCTACTTGTCTAGAACCCAACACTCAGATGCTCATATCTTTTCCATGATTGATCACTAGAGGCTCAATTTCTGGAATATAGTAGTCATGATACTCCTCTTGACTTGTCCAAGTCCGCAACTTGCTGAGTTATACCATCTGAGAGATCCAGACCTGATTGTCGAACCTTGCTGCATGCTCTGTTCTTGCCCACCGGACCTAAACAATCTTCAATCTGTCATCCGGTATAGACATACTATGTGCTGCGGATGTGTGGGATAGACTTTGTTGCCATCAATGACAACAATCATGAAGCCACACAGTGTCTCTTGCCAACACACCGGACATGTGGAGGATTTGGGGTTCACCGAACATGTCCGGTGAAGAGACAAATCCACACAAATGGCTCTTTAGTGGTCTTGTGGGGAAAATGAAGGCTGCCAAATATATTCAGTAGGATGCTAGAGGCTCGCAAATCCAGTAGGGAGTGAAATCTCTACCAAGCCATAACTTCCTCAATTTTGATCATATTTTCTCCAAACTTGAGACATGGATACCCATTTGGGCCTTCTTCAAGGTCAATCTATCACTTGGCAAAAATCTTAAGGAAAATCTCTAAAAATTGATCATCAACTCCTCTTGTAGCATGACAGACAAAACAAACAAATAAGAAAGAAAAAGAAATCTTTTTGGTTGATGAGGATTGCTCATGAACTCAGATGCTCCTGCATTAGACACACTGGGTAAGTGAAATGTTCCATGAGTTGGAAACTCATGAACATTTGAAAATACTTGGGATGGTGATCCCATGCTTGTTTTTCATCCAAACCTCCTCTTTGTCTACCTGACCTCTCCTCTTCATCACTTGCTAAAATACTTCACTTCCACTTACACTTCCTAGGCTACACTTCTCTTGAGAAAATTCCAAGTGTCCAAACTATGAGTGGTGTTGTTTCCTCTCCAAACCACCACTTCCTTTTTCAATACTCACAATATTCACATTGTTGGAAATGAAATTATGCTATTGTTGCACAAAACCAACACCACTACCTTCATTTTTGACTACAATCCCCTTCACAGGATCCTTCATCGAGTCATTTCCCATCTCTCTTGTCACCTTAAGCAATTGTTTATTAGAATTGCAACAAACTAGTGAACTGCTCTCTTTCAGGTGCGATGTCTTCTCTTTTGCTGAACTAAATACATACTTATGCCCATCTTTCACAATAGTACACAAATTCCTTTTACCATCATAGATTGCTTCCCTATAAAACTATGAAGGTCTACCCAACAACACATGACAGACACTTATTGACATAACATCACACAAGACTTCATCCTTCTATGATCCAATCTGAAAACTAACCATGCACTACTATTTCACCACCAATTCATGTTCATTTTACAACCAAGTAACCTTATAAGGACTAGGATGTTTCCTCTTTTCTAAACCTAGCTTTTCTACCATTTCCTCTGAAACTAGGTTATTAGTACTACCACTATCTACTATTTCATGGAAAAGAGGGGTTTTCAATTTCAATGAATGTGTAGGTTAAATCCTCCTTTCACACCTTACATTCAAGGACATAAATTGAGTCAAGCCACAATCTTTACAAGAGGGCTCTGCTTTAGATTTAGTGTCACTTGGAACAAAAAGGAAACTTGGAAATTGTTGATTAATTGATTAATTAAAGCCCAATTATGCTTAAAAACCTAATTTCATAAAATCATAAATAAACAGACAAAACATGACAAATGTTTACAGACATAGATATAACATTCAGAGTAAATACATAGCAAACTTCAAGATTCTGGATGCAGAAAAATCAAGGACTAATGAGCAAGTACCCAAGTCCAACCTACTATTTTCTATCAGGATCTCTGAAGCTTATCTGTAACCTGTTCCTGCTATTTTAGAGATTTTTGTGTCTCAGGATCTGGAGGACACTAGTGCACGTGCTTGAGTCTAGGTCTTGGTTTTCTTCTTAGATCTATAATTTTGACACTTTGTTATGCCTCCCTGTAACTCCACTTCTTCCCCTTTCTGCACCTGTAACCTACAATCATGGAAAAGGGGATTGGGGGTTGTGGTGTCTAGGAGCTTGCCTCAGTCAAGCCCCAGAAGGATATTCAAGTCTTCCAAACACCATTGTTAGATAGAGAGTGCGTATCCTTGTGGGATAGAGGTAAAAACCAATTGATAAATGATTGAAAACACAAATAAATGTCACCTCAGAGGTGTAGCTCGCAAATATTTAACATCATGAGAAGGTGAAGCCAAATCTGCATAACAAACACAATAACAAGACAAGTCTTCTTTGCAACAATGAATACTTTGAATGCTCTAAAATCATAAGTCCACCAAAAGTTCATCATCATCTTCTAGTTTACAAATGAATACCTAAACATGCTTATATATGCAACTAAACACATTCCCACTTTAATTTCATAATTCAAAATTGAGATGTCGGCAACAGACACTTCTAACAGTCACATAACCAACATTTAAAATTTGGGACCCTGCTAAATAGGACAGGACTAGGGCGCAAGCACCCAAGTCATCAACCCCTATTTAGGTTAGGGCTAAGCTTACAAGAGTCCCCTAGGTCCATTTTGACATGGGTTTTCAGGGATTTTCCATCGGGAGTAAAAATGAACATGCATGATTAATTCTAAGGACCCAAGAGCTAAACATAGGAGGGAAAAGTCCTAGGGAGACATTTTCTGACATAACATCTACAATTACCTTGCAACACTTACCTCTAGACTTGGATATAGTTCTGAAAAGACTTCTCCTCTGAGATGCCTCATCCTTCTTCACTTTTGGTGTTATCAACACTCTCTTGAACATAAGAGATTCTCCTTTAGGTTCTATTTTTGGTGATGCCACACTCTCTTCATCTTCTTGTACCATGTTATTTCTGCCCATACTTTTCTTATTCTTCTCCTGATGTAATTGTGGACATTCATAAGGTCCATTTCCTACCTCACCACATTGAAAACATTTCCCAAGGAATCCCTTGCTGCTGCTACCATGTCCTCCTATAGAGTATTCTCTTCCTCACACTCCTTGACTTGACTCCTTGTTCCATTTTGAATTTATTTATTCTTCCTAAACTTGTTTGCCTTTGCTATTGCTTCCTTGTTCTCTCCCAGCTAAGAATTTTCCTCTTCCCCTGGCATTACTCTGTTGTCTTCTTTCTATCTTTTGTTCTGCTTTCAAAGCATATTGATATGCCTCATCTAGTGTAGAAATATTCAACATGCTCATCGCATCTTGTATATCAAATCTCAACCCATTTATATATCTGGCTACTTTCTCTTTATCCATTTGATGATGCCTGGACCTAATTACCATTTTATAAAACTCTTCAGTATAGTCCTTTATGCTCATATCTTTCTGCTTGAAATTCTAAAGTTTTCTGAACATCTCCAACTCATAATCTCCAAGAATAAATTTGGTTTTCAATCGAGTAAACATATGATTCCATCGAGTTATTCTCGCATCTCCATTATCCACTCTCTCTCTTTGTAACTCCCTTCACCATAGAGTAGCATGTCCTTTGAGATTTTTTTGTGCCAATCTCACCCTTTAAGGGTCATGAATATTTTCATATTCAAAATATTATTCCAATTCTCCTATCCAATCTATCAATTCATCGAGATTTAATGTTCTAGAAAAATTAGAAATTTCTATTTTGTTACCTCCTCCAACTCTGGCAAGTGCTCTTAGGAACTATTCTTCTCCAGCATCTATTGGCTGTTTATTTTCTCCTTCTTGTTCATCCTCCACAATTTCGTCCTCATCATCAACATGATTTTCTACACAATCTAGGTTTCTTCTCAATCCTAACTCTAAATTTTCTCAACTCATTCCTCATTTCAATGCGAATAGCTCTGATACCTCTTAATGTAGATCAAGGTTCAGGGACTTTATCAAGACACTAAACCAGGTAGAAAAAATAATGCAAAACACTGAAGCAACAAACAACAGATCTTTATTCATATGCATTTGAACATTACAGCAAGAGTACAATTGGCATTACACATGCCCTAGATGAAGCATTACAATCAATTCAATATGTAGATCAAACTACTTTTCACAGAGAAATCTTCTAATCAACCCCAAAAACTCATTATGAAACTCGACCAAGGAGAATATGATCTTTATAATATGAATTTCCCCTATTTAAAGACCCCTGAGGTGGCCACCAACTTTATCCCATGCATATGACATGTGTTAGATCTACATTTTCCCTTGGAATTGCCATACACGTGATCAAAACTAAAATTTTATCGTTTCTAGGTGTTTTGCAATGATTTCAAGCTTCACCAGATATCATAAATGCAAAGGAAGAAGTCCTTTCAGTCATGATAGACTAAAGTGAGATTTTTGATCCTCACCAGACAAAGTGGGAGATTTAGGCTTCACAAGATATATTTGATGTGTTGTTATATGGACCCTAATCAGATTTCCCCACTTTTATCTGTGTTGTTTCCCCCCAAATTATTTAACGGGGGTTTGGGGGCAGCGCCCCCAAGATGGGGTTGTAGACACCTAAAATTGACTTGCTCTACAAACCAATTTATCCCTCCTATTAATTGAATAAATTTAATTAATCTCTAACCATCTGTCTATCCCTTGTGATCAATTAATTCATTTAATTTATCACTAGACCTTACAACACTATCCTCATCTATTAAATAAATATTTTTAATATTTATTTGGCTATTTGTCCATCTCCCTAATCCCTATTAATTAGATAAATCATTCTTATCTAATTAATCTAGCCTACTAATTGACCTACCCTACCCTACCCTAGCCTACCTCATCCTAGCCCTAGGATTAATTAAACAAAACCTATGTTTAATTAATCCTCACCTCTCATTTGGGTGGTCAAACCTTGTTTAACACCCTTCCCCACATCCTCCAAATAAAAAAATTGAATTAAATCCACATAAGTCAATTTTTAATTTAAAAAATCCCACATCACATTTAATTTTTCTTACAAACCCATACTCATTTATCACCTCTTATCCCCAAATGAAT
This sequence comes from Cunninghamia lanceolata, assembly GCA_027924645.1. Classification (NCBI taxonomy): domain Eukaryota; kingdom Viridiplantae; phylum Streptophyta; class Pinopsida; order Cupressales; family Cupressaceae; genus Cunninghamia; species Cunninghamia lanceolata. The sequence goes on from BSBN01000780.1 coordinate 8,226,575, forward strand.
TTTTAATTCCCCATATGAATCTTTAATTCATAAATATTCCTTCACACCCATACCTCATTTATCACCCCTTTTCCCCCAAAATGAATAAAATATTTACTTTTATTCCTAGCCTTTGATCTCATATTTTGATCCTCACCCTCCATCCTCATTTCTAAAACTCTATAAATGAGACCCTCACCCAAGCCATTGAGAGGGGCTTCTTCATGCATCAAACCTCTATCAAAATCTCTCCAAAATCCTCTTATCATACTACCATAATGTCAAAATCATGTCTCATCCCCATCTCCATCTCCATCTAAGTCCAAATCTTTCATCTACATTGTGTTGAGCAAGCATTGAGCAATCCACATTACATTTTAGTCTTGGGTAAAATCTGAGAAGCTATCGGGTGCAATTCCTTCCTGCTATCTTGGATTTGTGAGTCAAGTGAAGGTATAATTGTTTGTATTTGCATTTGATTTATATTCTAACTTTCATTTTGTTCTCATAGATCATAGGGGTCAAGGGGCAATGCCCCTAAAACCTCAAATGGATTTTATTATTTTATAAAGGTGTCGGGAGTTATTTTTTCTATTGGCCAACATAAAAAACCCTATTTTGTAATTGACATAAGTCTTGATAAAAATGACTAAGAGTTAGGGTTTCTCTTGATATTGTATTGTAGAATTTGCAACGGTATTGAGTTGCAAGGATTGTTGGTTGTAATCAGTTTGATTTGCTGGATAATAATATTGGAGTCTCTGTTGGTGGATGTAGCCTGAGTTTGGGTGAACCACATTAAAAATTGTCTCTTGCTATTATTATTTCTATGTATTTTTCATTCCTCTATTTAATCTTTATTTGCATTTAATTGATATCTTCTGCATGCAATTGCTAACAAGTGGTATCAGAGCTAGGTTGTGTTCGATTATCGTCTGTAGGAAGGTCTCATGGTTGAGTGGGAGTCTCACGGTTAACAGAGAGCAATGTTGGATGAGGGTAAATGGAAGGTAGATAAAATCAATGGGCAGAACTATCAGTTATGGAAGATGTAGATAGAGGATTATCTCTATCAGAAGGATTTATAGAGGCCGTTGGAAGGAATAGCCAAGAAACTAGTAGCAATGACTAATGAGGATTGGGAACTTCTAGATAGAAAGGCACTAGGAACCATTCGATTGTGCCTGACACCATCTGTGGCATTCAATATAACCGAAGTGAAGACAACAAATGAACTGATGAAAGATTTGGCTAGATTGTATGAAAAACCCTCAGCCTCAATAAGGTATTTCTCATGAAGAGTTTGTTTAATCTGAAAATGATTAAAGGTGGATCTGTGATAGATCATTTAAATGAGTTTAATACAATTACCAGTCAATTAACTTCTATAAAAGTGAAATTTGATGAAGAGGTGAGGGCTCTCTTGGTTTTATGTTCTTTACCAGAAAGTTGGAATAGATTGGTAATGGTTGTAAGTAACTCTATCTCTAGTTCAAATACTTTGAAATTTGATGATATTGTTAGTGTTATCCTTAGCGAGGAAATGCGATGGAAAAACTTAGGAGGGTCCACATCAGGTAGTGTTTTCAATGCAAAAAACACAGGCAAATCAAAGGAGATAGGAAAAGGTTCTGGAGGTCATGGGAAGTCACGGGGAAAAAAAAGGTCAAGAGTTCCCAATCCAGAGGATAGAAGGATTGCTAGTACTATGGGAAACTTAGTCATTTGAAGAAAGATTGCTGGTCTCAGAAGAATAAAAAAGGAGACAAACAAGAAGGCAATAAGGAGTAAATGTGGTAAGTAAAAAATATGAAAATGATGCTTTGATTCTTTCCCTAGATAATGCTGATGATTCATGGGTTTTAGATTAAGGGGCCTCATTTTATGCTACACCCCATAGAAGTTATTTTCTTGATTATGTCCAAGGGGATTTTGGGCTAGTTTATTTGGGAGATAATGAACCCTGTAAGACTGTTGGAAAGGGAAGAATTAAGATTAAGTTGTAGAATGGGAATCATTGGCTACTATAAGTAGGAATTTATTTTTAGCAAGGCAACTAGGTGATGGGAAGGTTTCAAGAGGTGCCTTAATAGTAGTGAAAGGTTTGAAAGTAGGCACCTTATATCTTTATACAGGTCATACTGTTTCTTCTACTTTAGTTGTTGGAGAGAAAAAATAAACATGTTTAGGAACAGTTGTTGTGGGTTCGTAGGAAGACACTGAAATAGTTGCTACAGGTTCTAAAATAACATTGTAGCATAATAGACTTGGGCATATAAGTGAAAAAGGTATGAATGTACTTCATTCAAGTTTTACCAGGTATGAAATGTATTAATATAGATTTTGGTGAAAGTTGTGTCTATGGCAAATAAAAGAGAGTTTTCTCAAGGATGGGAAGTAAAAGAAAGATGAAAAGTTGGAGCTTGTGCATACATATGTATGGGGACTAGCTCAAGTATCTTCTCTTGGTGGCTCTCAATATTATGTTACATTAATAGATGATGCAACTAGGAAGGTTTGGATTTATTTCCTTAGGCAAAAATCTGATGTATTTGAAACATTTAAGAAACGGAGAAGCTTGGTTTAGAATGAGATGGGTAAAAGATTAAAATGTCTTAGATCTGATAATGGTGGTGAGTATTGCAGCAAAGAATTTGAGGATTATTGTTCCTTTAATGGAATGTGTAGGCAGAAAATAGTTCCACTAACTCCACAAGAAAATGGAGTCGCTGAGCGCATGAGTAGGACAATAATGGAGCATGCAAGGAGCATGAGATTGCATGATGGGATGCCTTTAAACATGTAGGCAGAGGCTATCAATACCATTGTATATTTAATTAATAGAGGTCCTTTAGTTCCTTTGGGCTATGGTATTCCAGAGGAAGCATGGACATGTAAGAAGGTGAGTTATTCTTTTCTCAAAACCTTCGAATGTGAAACATTTGCACTTGTAGATTCTAAAAATAGAACCAAGCTAGATGCAAAATTAAAAAAGTGTATCTTCATTGGATATGGCATTGATGAATTTGGTTATAGGATTCGGGATGTTGAAATAATAAAAATTGTGAGAAGCAGGGATGTTGTATTCAATGAGAAGGTGTTATACAAAGATCAGATGCAACAACATGAGAAGAAAAAAAAGGATTATGTAGTGTTGGATGATACTCCAGATAATGATGTTCCAGTGGTTCCTCATGCTCCGTAACAACAACAAGAAATACCACAAACTTTAGTGAATGTTAGATGGTCAACAAGGCTAAGTAGACCTCCTGAAAGGTTTTCTCCCTCTTTGTATTCTATTTTGTTAACAGATTCTAGTGAATCGGAAGGGTATGATGAAGCTATGCAAGTGGATACAAAGGTTCAGTGGGAGCTTGAAATGAAAGAAGAAATGGACTCCTTGCTGAAAAATTAGACTTGGGAATTATGTAAGTTGCCTGTAGGTAAAATCGCTTTACCAAACATATGGGTTTATAGGCTGAAAGAGGAAGATGGAGGTAAGAAAAGATTTAAAGCTAGGTTATTTGTAAAAGGATTTGCATAGAAAAAGGGTATTGATTTTGATGAGATTTTTTCTTCGGTTGTTAAAATGACTTCTATTCATATTGTTTTAAGTATTGTGGCTATTGAAGATTTGCATTTAGAACAGCTAGATGTGAAAACTGCTTTTCTCCATGGTGATTTGAAGGAGTAGATATATATGGAACAACCACAGGGATTTGAGGTCAAAGGTAAGGAGAAATTGGTGTGCAGATTGAAGAAGAGTTTATATGGCTTGAAACAAGCACCTCAGCAATGTATTTGAAATTTGATAGTTTTATGGTTGAACAAGGCTACAGTCGGTGTAATTCTAACCATTGTGTTTATTTTAAGAGGTTGGATAATGACAGCTACATTATTTTATGTTTATATGTTGATGACATGCTTGTAGTAGGGTGTAACATGGATCACATAAGAGAGTTAAAGCAACAGTTAGCACAATCATTTGCTATGAAGGATTTGGGGGCAGTAAAACAAATCCTTGGTATAAAAATTTGCAGAGATAAGAAGAATAGAAAATTGACTCTATCTCAGGCTACTTATATTGAAAAGATGTTGCAGAGATTCCATATGGAGAATGAAAAAACTGTCAGCACACGTTTGTCTAGTCATTTGAAATTGACTAAGGAGATGTGTCCTAAGATAGAAGAGGAGGAAGAAAAAATGTTCAAGGTACCATATTCTTCAGTAGTAGGAAGATTAATGTACGCCATGGTATGCAGGAGACTAAATATTGCACATGTTGTAGGAGTCATAAGAAGGTATATGAATAATCTCGGATTGGAGCATTGGAATGCGGTAAAATTGATTCTCAAATATTTGAGAGGTACATCCAATAAAAAATTATGTTTTGGGGGTTCTAATACTGATTGAGAAGGCTATGTGGACTCAGATTTGGCAAGGGATATTGATACTAGGTGGAGTACTACAAGTTATATCTTTGCTGTAGGTGGGACAGTGGTGAGTTGGATCTCTAGGTTGCAAAAGGTGGTTGCTTTATCCACCACAGAGGCAGAGTATGTAGCTACAACAAAGGCAAGCAAGGAGATGATATGGCTGCAATCTTTCATGGAAGAATTGGGCAAACAATAGGCTAACAGTTATTTGTTTAGTGATAGTCAGAGTGCCATACATCTTGCAAAGAATTCTACCTTTCACTCAAAGACCAAACACATACAACTAAGGTATCTCTTCATCTGGTCGGTGTTGGATAATGGATAGTTATAGATGGAAAAAATACATACAGATAAAAATCCAGTGGATATGTTTACGAAGGCAGTGACAAGGGAGAAGCTGAGTTGCTCTTTAGCTTCGGTTGGTCTTCAAGATTGAAAACAATAAAATCAGAACAACAAGGTCCACGGTGTTTATTTCCAGTGGGAGCTATAGGGTCAGCGATGTTATGATCAGTCTCCAAGTGGGAGATGATATGCTATGGAGTCTGATCAATCTCCAAGTGGGAGATTGTTGTTATATGGAGCCTAATTAGACTCAGAGGTTAAATTTTCCCCACTTTTATTAGCACTATTTCCACCTAAATTATTTAATGGGGGTTCTGGGGCAGCGCCCCCAAGACAGGGTCAAGGGGCAGTGCCCTTGAAACTTCAAACAACTTTTATTATTTTATAAAGGTGTCAAGAGTTATTTTTTCTATTGGCCGACATAAAAAACCCCATTTTGTAACTAAAATAAGTCTTGATAAAAATGACTAAGAGTTAGGGTTTCTGTTGATATTGTATTATAGCATTTGCAATGGTATTGAGTTGCAAGGATTGCTAGTTGTAATCAGTTTAATTTTCTAGATAATAATATTGGACTCTATGTTGGTGGATGTAGCCTGAGTTTGAATGAACCACGTTAAAAATTGTCTCTTGCTGTTATTATTTCTATGTATTTTTCATTCCTCTGTTTAATCTTTATTTGCATTTAATTGATATCTTCTGCATGCAATTCCTAACAAGTGGTATCAGAGCCAAGTTGTGTTCGATTATCATTTGTAGGAAGGTCTCATGGTTGAGTGGGAGTCTCACAGTTAGGTGGGAACAATTGTGGACGAGGGTAAATTAAAGGTAGATAAATTCAATGGGTAGAACTATTAGTTATGGAAGATACAGATGGAGGATTATCTCTATCACAAGGATTTATGGAGACCGTTAGAAGAATAGCCAAGAAATTGGTAGCAATGATTGATGAGGATTGGGAACTTCTAGATAGAAAGGCACTGTGAACTATTCGGTTGTGCCTGGAACCATTTGTGGCATTCAATATAATAGAAGAGAAGACAACAAATGAACTGATGAAAGATTTGGCTAAATTGTATTGAAAACCCTTAGCCTCAAATAAGGTATTTCTCATGAAGCGTTTGTTTAATCTAAAAATGATTGAAGGTGGATCTATGACAGATTATTTAAATAAGTTTAATTCGATTACTAGTTAGTTAACTTCTATAAAAGTGAAATTTGATGAAGAGGTGAGGGCTCTCTTGGTTTTATGTTCTTTGCCAGAAAGATGGAATAGCTTGGTAATGGTTGTAAGTAACTCTATCTCTGGTTCAAATACTTTAAAATTTGATAATGTTGTTGGTGTTATCCATAGTGAGGAAATGCGACATAAAAGCTTAGGAGGGTCCACATCAGGTAGTGTTTTGAATGTAGAAAGCATGGGTAGATCAAAGGAGAGAGGAAAAGGTTTTGGAGGTCATGGGAAGTCATAAGGAAAATCAAAGGACAATAGGTCCCAATCTAGAGGATAGAAGGATTGCTGGTATTATGGGAAACTGGGTCATCTGAAGAAAGATTGTTAGTCACAAAAGAATAAAGAAGGAGACAAACAAGAAGGCAATAAGGAGACAAATGTGATAAGTAATAAATATGAAGATGATGCTTTGATTCTTTCCCTAAATAATGCTGATGATTCATGGGTTTAGATTTAGGGGCCTCATTTCATGCTACACCCCATAGAAGTTATCTTCTTGATTATGTCCAAGGGGATTTTGGGCTGGTTTATTTGGGAGATAATGAACCCTGTCAGATTGTTGGAAATGGAAGAATTAAGATTAAGCTACAGAATGGGAATCATTAGCTACTACAAGAGGTAAGACATGTTCCAAGGCTAAGTAGGAATTTAATTTCAGCAGGGCAGCTAAGTGATGAAGGTTACATAGTTACTTTTAATGATAAAAATTGGAAGGTTTCAAGAGGTGCCTCAATAGTAGCGAAAGGTGTGAAAGTACGAACCTTATGTCTTTGTATAGGTCATACTGTTCCTTCTACTTTAGTTGTTGCAGAGAAAAAATAGATAGGTTTAGGAACAATTGTTGCGGGTTCGTAGGAAGAGACTGAAACAGTTGCTACAGGTTTTGAGACAACACTGTGGCATAACAGACTTGAGCATATGAGTGAAAAAGGTATGAAGGTACTTCATTCTAAGAATGTTTTACCAGGTATGAAATGTATTAATATGAATTTTTGTGAAAGTTGTGTATGGAAAACAAAAGAGTTAATTTTCTCAAAGATGGGAAGTAAAAGAAAGATGAAAAGTTGGAGCTTGTGCATACAGATGTATGAGGAATGGCTCAGGTATCTTCTCTCGGTGGCTTTCGGTATTATGTTATATTCATAGATTATGCAACTAGGAAGGTTTGGATTTATTTTCTTAGGTAGAAATCTGATGTATTTGAAACATTTAAGAAATGGAGAAGCTTGGTTGAGAATGAGATGAGTAAAAGATTAAACTGTCTTAGATCTGATAATGGTGGTGAGTATTGTAGTAAAGAATTTGAGGATTATTGTTCCTTTAATGGAATTCGTATGTAGAAAATGGTTCCAGGGACTCCACAAGAAAATGGAGTGGCTGAGCGCATAAAGAGGACAATAATGGAGCGTACAAGGAGCATGAGATTGCATGTTGGTCTGCCTTTAAATATGTAGGCAGAGGCTATCAATACTGCTGTATATTTAATTAATAGAGGTCCTTCAGTTCCTTTGGGCTATGGTATTCTAGAGGAAGCATGGCAAAGTAAGAAGGTGAGTTATTCTTTTCTCAAAACCTTCAGATGTGAAACATTTGCACATGTAAATTCTGAAAATAGAACCAAGATGGATGCAAAATCAAAATGGTGTATCTTCATTGGATATGGCATTGATGAATTTGGTTATAGGCTTTGGGATGTTGAAAATCTAAAAATTGTGAGAAGCAGGGATGTTGTATTCAATGAGAAGGTATTCTACAAAGATCAGTTGCAGCAGCATGAGAAGAAAAAAAAGGATTATATGGTGCTGGATGATACTCCAGATAATGATGTTCCAGTGGTTCCTCATGCTCCGCAACAGTAACAAGAATTACCACAAACTCCAGTGAATGTTAGATGGTCAACAAGGCTAAGTAGACCTCCTGAAAGGATTTCTCCCTCTTTGTATTCTATTTTGTTAACAGATGCTAGTGAACCAGAAGGGTATGATGAAGCTATGCAGGTGGATACAAAGGTTCAATGGGAGGTTGCAATGATAGAAGAAATGGACTCCTTGCTGAAAAATCAGACTTGGGAATTATGTAAGTTGCCTACAGGTAAAAAGGCTTTACCAAACAAATGGGGCTTATAGGCTAAAAGAGGAAGATGGAGGTAAGAAAAGATTTAAAGATATGTTACTTGTAAAAGGATTTGCACAGAAAAATGGTATTAATTTTGATGATATTTTTTCTCTGGTTGTTAAGATAACTTCTATTCGTACTGTTTGTAGTATTGTGGCCTTCTGAAGATTTGCATTTGGAACAGCTAGATATGAAAACTACCTTTCTCCATAGTGATTTGGAGGAGTAGATATATATGGAACAACCACAGGGATTTGAGGTCAAAGGTAAGGAGAAATTGAAGAAGAGTTTATATGGATTGAAACAAGCACCTCGGCAATGGTATTTGAAATTTGATAGTTTTATCGATGAGAAAGGCTACAGCCGGTGTAATTCTGACCATTGTGTTTATTTTAAGAGGTTGGATAATGAAAACTACATTATTTTATGTTTATATGTTCATGACATGCTTGTAGGAGGGTCTAACATGGATCACATAAGAGAGTTAAAACAACAGTTAGCACAATCATTTGCTATGAAGGATTTGAGGGCAGCAAAACAAATCCTTGGTATGAAAATTTGTAGAGATAGGAAGAATAGAAAATTGACTCTATCTTGGGCTAATTATTTTGAAAAAGTGTTGTAGAGATTCCATATGGAGAATGAAAAAACTATCAGCACACCTTTGCCTAGTCATTTGAAATTGACTAAGGAGATGTGTCCTAAGAGACAAGAGGAGGAAGAAAAAATGTCCAAGGTACCATATGCTTTAGCAGTAGGAAGTTTAATGTACGCCATGGTATGCATAAGACTAGATATTGCACATGATGTAGGAGTTGTAAGCAGGTATATGAGTAATCCTAGATTGGAGCATTAGAATGCGGTAAAATAGATTTTCAGATATTTGAGAGGTACATCCAATAAACATTTATGTTCTGGGGGCTCTAATATTGATTTAGCAGGCTATGTGGACTCAGATTTGGCAAGGGATATTGATACCAGGCAGAGTACTATAGGATATGTCTTTATTGTAGGTGGGACAATGGTGAGTTGGATCTCCAGGTTGCAAAAAGTGGTTGCTTTATCCACCATGGAGGCAGAGTATGTAGCTGCAATAGAGGCAATCAAGGAGATGATATGGCTGTAATCTTTCATGGAAGAATTGGGAAAACAACAGGCTAACAGTTATTTGTTTATAGACAGTCAGAGTGCCATACATCTTGCAAAGAATTCTACCTTGCACTCAAAGACCTTGAACACATACAGCTAAGGTATCACTTCATCTGGTCAGTGTTGGATGATGGACAGTTACGGCTGGAAAAGATACATACAGATGAAAATTCAGCGGATATGTTTACGAAGGTAGTGACAAGGGAGAAGCTAAGCTCCTCTTTAGCTTCAATTGGTCTACAAGACTGAAAATAATAAAATCAGAATAGTAGGGTCCAAGGTGTTTATTTTCTAGTGGGAGCTACAGGGTCAGCGGTGTTATGATCAGTCTCCAAGTGGGAGATGATATATTGTGGAGTTTGATCAGTCTCCAAGTGGGAGATTGTTGTTATATGGAGCCTAATTAGACCTAGAGGTTAAATTTTTCCCACTTTTATCAGCACGATTTCCCCCCAAATTATTTAATGGGGGTTTGCAAGCAACGCCCCCAAACCTCTAACAAATTTTATTATTTTATAAAGGCATCAAGAGTTATTTTTCTATTGGCCGACATAAAAATCCCTATTTTGTAACTAACATAAGTCTTGATAAAATGGCTAAGGGTTAGGGTTTCTATTGATATTGTATTGTAGCATTTGTAGTGGTATTGAGTTGCAAGGATTGCTAGTTGTAATCAGTTTGATTTGTTGGATAATAATATTGTACTCTCTGTTGGTGGATGTAGCCTAAGTTTGGGTGAACCACGTTAAAAATTCTCTCGCAGTTATTATTTCTGTGTATTTTTCATTCATCTGTTTAATCTTTATTTGCATTTAATTGATATCTTCTGCATGCAATTCCTAACACAGTGTCTAGTGATATTAACACAAAGTTCATTCTGTAGTGTAAAAGGAAAAGTGGGGAAATTGCACTTCAGTGGATATACGGGAGTTTTAACCATCAAAAGATAATGTCAGGTGACCAGTGATATTAGCACAAAAATATTCCAGCATTCTAAATAGTGAAAGCAAAAAAAGGGGACGTCACTAGACAAGTGGAGGATTCAGGGATCACTGGACATGCGAAGGATTCGGGGTCCATTGGACATGAGACAAATCCATGCAAAAGGCTCTTCGGCGGTCTTGCGGGGAAAAAGAAGGCTTCTAGATATATTCGGTAGGATGCTGGAGGCCCACAAATCTGGTAGGGAGTAAAATCTCTGCCAAGCCATAACTTCCTCAATTTTGATTAGATTTTCTCTAAATTTGAGATTTAAATACACATTTGGGCCTTCTTCAAGGTCAAGTCATCACTTGGCCAAAATATTAAGGAAAATCTCTAAAAATTGATCATCAACTCCTCCTGCAACAAGACAAAGACAAAACAAACAAACAAGAAAGAAAAAGAAATCTTTTTGGTTGATGAGGATTTCTCGTGAACCTGGATGCTCCTGCATCACATTTTCAAAGGTACCAATGTCGCTCCCTACATCCTCATATTCATTTTCACCATAAGAGTTACCCCCTACATCCCCTTGATCAAATTAAAAAATCAAATTAACATCTTCCTTCAAACCCTCCTCTTCATGTTACACCTGTTGATCATTATTATCATTTTCCTCTTCTTCTACTCCCCTCTTAACCTGAATCTCCTGTACAGGGTCTAAATCTAAATCCTCCCCTTGGTCATCAGCCAACATAGGAATGTCATTTGATAGTGTCTAAGGCAATCGCCTCTATAGATATCTTCCCCTTCTTTTTATTTTGTGTTGTTTTTAGTCTTTTGCATAGTAGCCTTTGCAATTCTAGTAGACCTTTTGCCTATAGAAGCAACATGAGCATAAATATTTTCCATATTATCTTGTGGCTCAATTTCCTCAAATCTAGCATCTAGGTTTACTTTAGCAAACATTGATTTAATATTGACAATTTTGTTTTTCCTACTTGAGCCTTTGGTGTAAGGAGCCCCACCCTTATCTTTATCTCTTAGGGCAAGTAAGATATTCTTAGGGGAATCAAGGTCTCTATTCACCATAGATCTTCTAGATTTGAGATTGGGGGTTTGAGGAAAAGGGTTTTTAACATCTTTTCCTTTATAAATGTGAGGGTCATTTTTAGTCTTAATCCCATGAGATTTTTTCTTGTTACCCACATCCTTCTTGTTAAAAATTCCAATTTTATCCTGAGAGTTACTAGTATTGTAACCAGAACACCCTTCATTAACCTTCTTATTACCAACCTTACCCTTCCCCTTTCTAACATTGCTAGGGTTCCCAACCAAATCATTCTAGTGAATTGGAGGATTAAGCAGAACATTAAATTCATACAAAACTAGCATTAGACCCTGGTGAAGAGGAGGATTAGCTCCTTTGTTGATACTCTTTTGAAGAGATGTCAGTGTTACATTAGAAAATGTCTCCCTAGGAATTTTTCCCTCCTATGTTTAGCTCTTGAGTCCTTAGAATTAATCATGCATGTTTATTTTAACTCTCAATGGAAAATCCCTGAAAACCTATGTTAAATGGAGCCTAGGGGACACTTGTGAGCTTAACCCTAACCTAAATAGGGGCTGAGGACTTAGGAGTCCATGCCCTAGTCTTGTCCTATTTAGTGGGGTCCCAAATTTTAAGTGTTCCATGCCAACATCTCAAGTTTGAATTATGAAATTAAAGCCAGAATGTGTTTAGTTGCATATACAAGCATGTTTAGGGATTTATTTGCAAACTAGAAGATGATTATGAACTTTTGGTGCAGTTATGATTTGAGAGGATTCAAAGTATTCATTGTTGCAGAGCAGACTTCTCTTGTTATTATGTTTGTTATGCAGATTTGGCTTCATCTTCTCATATGATTGAAGGATTTTAATCTATATGCGAGCTACACCTTTAAGGTGGCATTTATTTGTGTTTTCAATCATTTATCAATTGGTTTTTACCTCCATCCCATTGTGATACACACTCTCTATCTAACAATGGTGTTTGGAAGACTTGAATGTCCTTCCGAGGCTTGACTGAGGCAAGCTTCTAGACACCACAACCCCCAACCCCTTTTTTTGTGATTGTAGGTTACAAGTGTAGAAGCGGAAGGAGTGGAGTTACAAGGAGGCATAATGGAGTGTCAGAATTACATATATGAGAAGAAAACTAAGACCTGGACTCGGGAGCTCGCACCAGTGTCCTTTGGATCCTAAAACACATAAATCTCTGGAACAACAGGAACATGTTACAGATAAGCTTCAGAGATCCTAATAGAAAATAGGAGGTTGGACTTGGGCACCCACTCATTCATCCCTGACTTTTTTGCATTTGGAATCTTTCAACGTTTGGTATGTATTTACTCTAAATATTATATCTCTATCTGCGAACATTTGTCATTTTTCATCTGTTTATTTACGATTTTATGAAATTAGGGTTTTAAGCATAATTGGGCTTTAATTAATCAATTAATCAGCGAATTCTAAGTTTCCTCTTCATTCCAAGTGACACTAAATCTGTAGTAGAGCCCTCTTGCAAAAGATTGTGGCTTAAGTCGATTTATGTCCTTGAATGTAAGTTGTGAAAGGAGGATTTAACCTACACTTTCATTGAAATTGAAAACCCCTCTTTTTACACTAAATAATCAGTATAAAGAAAGGAAAACTAATATAATTACCATGTCTCAAGTGATCAAGCAAAGGAAAATGGTGACCATGAATGGTCTCATACCTTCCCTTGAGGGTAAAATACTTCATGAGATAGTAACTAACAATTCCCCAAGGAGGTGGAAGCTCCCTGCACTGGTAGCCATTTTGATGTAGCACGAAGGTTTCCTTTCCTTCAAAGAAGCTTTCAATAAAGATTTTATAATCGCCATTGCCAACTCTGTTAACTTTTTCCCACTGTTACTTAGACCTAGCCTCAACAATAAGTTCCTCAGTCACACTGAAATATATTCCATTAACAGAGACCACTCTATTTCTCCAACTATTCACAAACTACTCTGTGACTGACTGGTCATAACCCCTCATTGATTACACATATGTAGCAATGCCCCCCCTCCTCAAAGATACACCAAATTTGCAAATTCTTCTTAAGGCCTACATAAGAAGCATGCTCGACCCTCAAAAGTTGACTCCCCCATTATCAATAAACTACAGAGGATCACTCGACTATAGAAATGGAAATGCAAAAAGGTAGAACGCTTGATCCCAAAGATTAAGATATTGAAGTAATTTTCATAAATTCCACCAGAAATGTCATCATTAATCTCAACACTAATTTCCCCTCCCTTCCACACAAGTGAAGGAATAACAATCATTAAACTTAACCCTTCTTAAATTCTTGTCCTTGTCCCTAAAATGTGGACTAAGAACACTGCTTCTACAAGTCATCATCTTTAAGTTAAGCCAAAACTTAAATATTTCCCTCGTTAGTAATAAGGGTGTGAACATCCCAAGGGAGGTCCTCAATTTTAGTGTAATACCACCACTCATGAGAGTGAAGGCCTAAATTAGCTATCTTGTCTATGAGAGAATTTCCTTCCCTATAAACATGTTGAACTTTTACATTACTAAGTCTCCTTAGGTAATTTTTAATATCTTCCACATAGTCTCTTAATTTCTATGGGGTGTTGGAGGTTTTCAAAATAAGATCTAAAATTTGACCTTAGAGTCTCTTTCAACCTCTACATTTGAAAGCCATATAAATGAATTCTCTTTAGACCCCACCATAAGGTGAAGGCCTTAGCCAGTTTGTTAGTTTCCTTGCCTATAGATTTAGCATAGCATTCTATCATACAACCTTTCTCATCCCTAATGATACGTCCCATTGTTGAAGAACCTGGGTTGCCTTTAGAGCACCTGTCAATGTTTATAGAATATGTAGGGGGATAAGTTGGTTTGTGATTAGGCATAGGAGATTGAGGCATCTATCAGATTTTTATTAGACATTCATGGGCATTATATGGCTTATATATGTAGTTCTTTTTGAAATAACAAGGGCTAGAGTAATTTATGTCATTCAAACCTCTCTATGTGTCCCATGTTCTTACTTCATAGTTTAGGACATGAAGCCTTCTAGTTGGGTGTTCAATTTAGAATACATGCATCTAGGATATAGCGCTTCTAAATTTAACTATGTAGCTATTTTAGTATTAACATTTTGAATCATACTCTATGATCCTTCATCAAGATGAGGAAGAAGGTATTTTCAATGCATGACCACTTATTAACTTAAGTTTCTCTAGGAACTTCTTATGCATTTTAGGAGATATACTCCTATCCCTAATATCACAGTTAATGGTATTCATATTGTATGTGATTAGTTGGTCTTGGTAGATACTATAAATTTCTTTGAAGCTTGCTCAAGGAGTCTTTTCACATCAATATTGATTGGCTTTTAACGTTCATGGTTATTCAAGATTATATTTGAATAAGTATATAATTCAACTTATAAGTGTTTTGATGCAAGTCTAGTTCTCTACAATTTCCTAATTCATATCTTGCGACTAGGCATATGGTATACATGCCTATTCAAGTGTTTTGAGCCTAAAACATAACTATGTCACCTAATAGGATCAAGGCATTAGTTCTTTGGAGTTAGTTCTCCCACCACACTCAAAATTCAATTCGAATACCATAATATTTTGATATTTCTTTACCTTTACTTGTTCTTTTAGCTTGCATAACCGATTATTCATGATCTTTGTAATATCACATTAATGCTAACACTAGAAAAGCTATTAGAAGGATATGTCTTGCTACCTACTATAATAGTCATGTGTGAAGTATGTTGTTGAACTATATATTATTGGTGATATAAATGTTGTTCACATTGTGAACTGCATATATATGTTATGTGTCATCTACTTTAAGCACAAGCTTTAAATTGGTGAATCAATATAGTATGCATTTAGTGACAAGATATTGAGATCTTCATATGCACAGGCTGTGGTTTCCTAATGGCCAAACATGTTATTTTTATTTCTATTTAATTATCCTATAAAAAACCTTAAGGATTACCCTCCTAGGTCTATCAAAGTTTGAAGAAGAAAAATAGCTACTCTATCTTGTGAGTTGGTCATTAACTATCTACTGCATAATTGCGAGTCTAGCTCATTTGTCCTCAGTTGACATACCCTAGACTTAGGATTTGAGTTTGTCCTCTTAGGTTTGGAGAGATATAGTTTTTATTAGCAATGATATGAGTTTTATATTGGTTGAGAAGGACAAACATGAGGAGTGGGGACCTCACTTTGGGATACCCTTTAGGGGGTGCACCATGTTTTTTCAAGTGGTTGTACCTTTTGATATAAGTATTGGTTGCACTAGATGGTAGATGGGTCGCACTAACATATAGCATGGTTCAAGCATCAAATCCATGGAGCAAGATATGACAATATACTAATGGAGTAGATACATGTTGGTACATCTATATCATGGAATGCACGTATTCGTGTGGGATCATAATCACAACATTATGGTAGATAATGAAGGACCCTGATGGTGTAATGAGTCTTTTAATTCCTTTATTGAGTATTAATCTAGATGTAACACATAATTTAATTTAATTACAAATGAAATCTAATAAAAAGGAGGAAGGGATAAGAATGTGTGTATCTTTCTACTTACATCTTGCTCGTATTAACTACGATTGATGATGATTATGTATAAGAAAAAAAACCTCAATGATGTGTATACAACTATGGGTGACCAAATCTGATGCTTTGAACTTTTGAACATAATCACACTATTAAAGATAACTTTTACATATGCAATTCAATTTAGAATCAAGGATTCTATCTTGTGCACCTAAAACCTACAATTTTTATTTTCCTATGCTAGATATCTTAAATGTGATACGAGTGTTGACAAACACCTTTAAGAGTTTGTTGTGCTAGAGCTAAAATTACTTCACTTCCTTTAGCCTTAGTCAAGCACATATTGATAGTTATTGACAAGATCAAAGAAATGTATGATACAAAATACCTAAGATCAACATCAATGCAATTTTTCCTCTTTCAATGATTATGTAGACGTAGAATCTATAATGCTTTAATTACTTACCCTTTTAATCAGATGATATATAATTTGAATGCTCAAGAATCAATGTTCAGTTATATCTCACTAGAGTCATAGGGCATGTCTTTTAATAAGATGATCTAGACACTAGAAATTTAACATGCAAGCCATTAAACAACTATCAAATTCCAAATATGTTATTTTCGAAACGTGCGAATTGCAATTTTAAAAATACAGGACATGCAGTAGTTTGATCTAGATTAATACTTAGTTTGATCTAGACTAATATAAGGTAGTTGTTTAACATATAACATTTATGAGATTGGGCAGCTGGAAACACCAAACAAATGGTATGCAATTTTAAGGATGAGATATAAAACTTTTCCATATATCACAGAGTATGTGGAGGATGCTTTACCTTAACTCATGGTAGTATGTATAGAGAGAGACTCCAAATACGCTTCCATTACCAACTGACAGATATACAGATCATATGAGTCTCCATCTAAAAATTGGCCAAAACCCTCTGAAATTTACCCAAATTTAACGTAAACAAAACCCTGTGTATTAGATCCATAACCATAATCACCACACAAGATTAAAAAAGCCACTCATAAGGATGATTAAGCACCATCCTTGTTATTTTTATTTTACAGTTGTTGAATATCTGGTTTTGCATTTTCCGTCTACGTGTGTTCAGATCCCTTCCACCATTACTGGTTTAGCAAGAAAAGTTGGCTTCTCTTCCCCGGCCATTATCACCATAACCTTTTCCTCCCCGTTATCACCAGCTGTATGAATCCTATCCCTACATAAAACTTGGTTAGTATCTCCTTGTTCATGACCAGAAGATTTAAAATATGAACAAGCAAGAACTAACAAAGCTAAAGCAATCAGACAAATCATAGCGCCAATTCCACCAAGGAGATAAGGAACTGGTGATTTCCATCCTTCTTGACTGGTATTATTGGCAGCGCTACTTGGCGTAAATTCACCTTCAGCCTGCAAAACCATGACAACAAGCATGACCCAATTCAATGTATCTTGGTGCAAGAGTTCAGGATAGTCATAGAAAATCAGATATATAATGAATTTGAAGCTCATACTTGTAATCTTTTCTATTGTTTAGATTCATGAAAAGACTATATCTAGAAATGAAGCATCTTAAGATAAGGAATGTGATGCCAACAAGTGGACCAAATCTGTGGGTTTTGGGTGGGAAAAAGTGACAGGCATTAAGTGTGAGAGATGCTATTCTGCTGTTGATGCGGAAAATCGTGTTAGGAAGGGCATCCACTCATTAATCCCATTATTTTCCTCGCGTCTCACTTTTGTCCTTGTCCATTGCTATCTCGTGAGCAAGAATAGGAAACCAGAGACTGACATCCGTCATGGATTTTCAAGCTTTTTGGTCAGGAGACCTATTTTGTGGGGGAGGATGACCTATGCCATTTTTAAACACATTAATGGAGTCATAAGATGCTTGTGTATACAGCCTCAAATAGTATATCTGTTCAAAAACTATTGGTGGGGTTGTCCTGTAATTGACAGAAAATTTCAAGAGAGTCAGTCTGGAAAAAGCAAAAGCATAAGACTTTTTCACAAGTGACTTAAACAACAGAGCCGAAAGTACATTCAATGCTTTAGTCATACCATGAATCTCTTTTCCGCCAAGGACACAATTCCCTTTCTCAGATTTAGGTCTTTAAACAATGTGATTTATAATTGTTTACTGCCACATTTGCTCCCCACCTGCATTGTCTTAGTTGTTCGATGCTTATTTCTTGATCTATGTTTCAATTTATAAATATGTGTTACCTGGTGATTTAATACTAATAATGTACTTAAAATTTAAATGTACTCTTGGGAAATTGAACCCATTTCTGAATGACATACTCAAGTTGATTTGTATTTTAGGATTTTATAGTTACCTAGTAGGATAACTTTCTCCAATTCATTTAAAGAGTGTTTGAATGACATATTCAAGTTGATTTGTATTTTAAGATTTTATAGTTACCTAGTAGGATAACTTTCTCCAATTCATTTAAAGAGTGTTCACTTTTAGTCCATTTGATTCATTCCAAAGCATTATGTTGGAAAGGTAAAGCAAAATTTTTGAGCAAGAGCAAGGGCATCCCACCTCTCAAAGAAAACTTATATAGTTAGTGGCACAAGAACACTCTATCTAGAAGAGGCGCAAAGCAACACTAGTTTTGATGTTACCTTTTATAGAAGAAGACCACCAAGAAGAATTGGAAGCTTTATCATGTGACACATGAATTCAACTCATCTATGAAAAAGGAGGCAGCAAAAGTAGTTTTAGTTGTGCATGAATGACATTTTTGCATAGGAGAAGACTGCTAAGATGAATTAGAAGCTCTATCACGTGACACATGAATCAAACTCATCTATTAAAAAGGAAGTAGCAAAAAGTAGCTCTAGTTGTGTGAATGACTTTTTTACTTGGGAGCAACTGATAGCACCCCTTACATAGAGGCATGCATTTGCTTATTGAATAGGTGCACTTCCCTAGTGCTTGAGAAGGTCATAAAATCTCAACACAACCTTTTCCACTTGAGCTGAAATTTTAAAGTATACAAAAGTGCTAATATAAACTTTTTTCTTAAGAGAAATAAAATTTAATAACCACAACATTAATAATTGTACTATTTCTAGATTCTAGAGTTAAAATAAATTAAAAGCTCTAAAAAAGTTGAAATTTAGCAATGTAAGAAAACCATGGAGTTGAATTCCCAAAGAGAGTAGTTTTCCAAGAAAAAATCTCATAAAGAAAGAGTGGAATCTAATTTGAAGCACTCTAAACCTTGCTAGAGCTCCAAAAAGGATCTTTGAAAGTATCAGGTCTATTTTAGATAGCACATAGATCATATGACCAAATCTCAATATGGGAAAGTCTTTCCCCAACAAGAAGTTCTTAGCTAGATGATGATTTGATAATTTTATTATTTTTGGTTCATAGCTTGTGTTTTAGTGGGTCATGCATACCAACCAATTATATTTATTGTAACCTTCTTATATATATGTGTGTGTGTGTATGAAAATTGTTAATCAATTTATATTTCTAATGAAAAAAGTATATTAATTTGTGTTATGACTCTTTGAGGAAAATGAAATGAAGTAGGATGCCTATCTCCTATAGTAAATGATTTAGATTAATAGGAGATTCATTTAGGAAATATATTTTATAGTACCTTCATTCATATATTCTTAAGTAATGCCCTTAATTTTTATTATTACCTTTGTATCTTAATTTACTTTATACCCCCTCTTAGTACACAAATATATGCATACACAAATATATGCATGCATGCATACATACATACATACATGGTTACATCATTAAATTATTATATATAAATTTTTAATGGCATCTTTGTACCCTTCACATGTTTAATTAAAAATTTCATTTCTATCACTATCACACCTAGCTCCAAATGAAAACCCTTGAATAAATTTTGATTGAAATTTATGAAAAGATAGGACTTCAATTTTTTTTATAGTGGTCTCTAATGGAAATATAATTGTAAAGGTAATTAGTTCATGTGAGAAAAGTAACTAGTTTTTGGTGGTGTTATCATGTTACAAATATTCAGATAACTTGTATCTATTAACCTCCACAACATGTCAAGGAAAATATTAAAATATATTTCAAAATAGTAAAAAAAACAATGCTTTGTTTCCTATCATTATCGAGTGAGACACATATTTTGTTAGATTCTATGGGAAGTGAGAATTTGAACCAAGTTCTATTGTCAATCATAGATCACACACACTCTAGTCGATAGATGATTGAAGATCAAAATAGCGAAATGGAGAGTTTATCTTGAAAGAGAGAATTTAAGAAACAAGAGTGCAAGAGAATTTATCAATGCTCACATTACTCTCATTGACTAGCTAAGGTTAGAGGTGAGTGTTTCATATATAAAAAAAATGATGAAGGGGGTAAATCATAAAACACACAACAACATAAATTGTACACAGAAAATAGAACTTTCTTTATTGATTTGGACAACTTATTACATTATAGAATCTCAAATACAATCAAAGGAATCAACCCTCCACATGATGCAACACATTATAGCTTCCTATCACAAGACTCTGGAATCATTAGCCTTCTGTAACCCCAAATCAACTAGGGTTTCTATTTTCCTGCCTATTCTTGACTCTACACTTTCCCCCTTAACTCTACAACTGCCCAGGGTTCCCAAAAATGGTTATTAATAGCCTTTTTGGCAGCCAACAACCTAATTTTAAAATTTGCATCTCTCTCCAAAAATAGGTCAACTTCCGGGAGCTATAACTTTTGATCCAGGTGTCCGATTGATGAACTGTTTTATACGTTAGAAAGCTCATGGAGTGCTCTATGCACTAAGATCCCTCTTTGCCGATTTCAACCATTTTAGGGCCTGTACGGGGCCGTTTAGTGCCTCAAACCTAAGTTTGAATAATTTTCAGGCATTTTTTGGGAAACGAAAACTTTAATATTTTTCAGCTCCCAAATGATCTTTGCATGATTCCTTCGCCAAAGGTCTTATTTTTCAGTTATGAAGCTTCCTATAAAATTTCACTTCATTTTGTGCCCAAATGCAAACTTTCTAAAAATCGCAGGTTGCTATTTTTAGTAGTTTAGAAAAATTGAAAGTTCTACATCATTATTCAAGTGATTATGGAACGAAAACCACAAATTTTGAAAAGAAATGGAAAGAATATCAACAATTTTGAAACACATCTTTTTTTTTGGGTGATGCAAGATTGCCCTTACACCACTGGAAGCTCCTGCATCAAAAATAGAGGCAAATACATCCAATAGGAGTAATAACTCCAACTACCCAAAATAGGCAGGAGTTTTACCTACTTGATAAATACCAAAATACATGGTTACACCTACTAAGATAAATAAAAATAAATGGTTATGAGAGGTGGCATATAAATCCAAAAGAGGGTGTGAGGCTCGACTACCAAAAAGTGGGTGAGAGTGACACATGTAACTGATGGACTATGCCATGTGGTCTCATAACAACCATGCCTAAATAATCTAAGAAAGATTAATATATGTATAGGAAAAATTGTTAAGAAAAATTATGCATAAATATCAATGAAATATAGAAATAAAGAAGATCTAAAACAATGAACAATACCTCAACAAACCTCTTTACTTCATGGCTTCCATTGATTGCCTATCGCAAATGATCTTTTGTATGAATATACCCTCAAAAGGTGCACTTCCTTGCTATTCCAAGATGTAGAGTGGGAATGGCGATGATAGTTTATTGCAATGAAGATGAGCTTCACAACAATGGTAATGGTGATATGGTAACAAGTTGATCGCAAGCAAATGGAATGACTTGGGTGCTGAAGGCATGTTGTAATTCCTGCAGAGTAACAATACTAAAAGCTTGGATGAATGAAATGGAAGAAAAGGGTTCAATTTATAGACTCTCTAGAGAGAAGATCAACGGTATAGAACGGTTGAGAGAATGTGCGCGAATAGAAAGAAGACAAGTGACACACAAAAGCTGTTTTGTTTGAGTTAACTGCTTTCTTTTATAAAGATAAGATATGCTTTCATAAATTAGAATGTTTTTTTTTAATTTAAAAGTTATTGATAAAAACAAGGTTGATTGAGTCACTTAACTCAACTTATGATTTACTTTTGCATGATTTGAGAGAATTTAAATAATAAATTATTTAATTTTGTGTGCATGAAGAAGAAGATTTATTTTTAGAATATTTGGAAGATATTTAGAAGAATTTAGAAGATAAGAAAGCAAATTAAATAAATAAATTTATTTAATTGTTTGTGCATGATTTGGAAGAATAAATATAATATTTGATTATATTTTATTTTTAGAGATTGAGAGGATTTAAATAAATTTGATTGATTTATTTAAATTTGGAGGAATTGACTTAAATTAAATAATTAAGAATTATTTAATTGTTTGGAAGAATTAAATTAAATAAAGGATTTTATTTAATTTTGACTTTAGAAGAGGTAATTAAATATTTTGATATTTAATTAACTTAGAGAAATATGAATCGAATAAATAAATTGATTTATTTATTTATTGATAGAGGAAATAGAATGGAATAAATATTAAGAATATTTATTTAGACTGAAACATGTCATTTTTAGGCGTATACAAAAATAAATATCCCCTAACATAAGGAAAATAAAAAACCTACACTAACACTTCCCTTAAGTGTAGCTTATCTAGGTGAAAAGATGGCTCATAATAAATGAAGCTTTATGAGGTACCCATGTACAAAGAATTATCTCCAAAAGAGAAGAATCCCCCAACAAAGAATAGCCTCCCCCCCAAAAAAAAATAGAGAGAGAAAATACCCTCCAAGAGTAGAGAGAGAGAAAGTGAGGACTAAGAATTGTCCCCAAATAAGACACTTGTCACACCCCTAGCAAAGCTCACAGATGAAGGAACTTGTTTTTAGTGAAGGGTTTGGTGAAGATTTCTATGATCTGCTCTAATGTCTAATATTACTTAAGATCAATGATGTTTCCATTAACCAACTCCTATATTTCCCAGATGTATGTAATCACTTAAATAGGAGTGTTATCACCCATTCTCATGGTAGGCATAGAACATGGCTCTAAGGAGGTGAAACTTTACTATGATGAAGCCATGTGGTGCAAAGCCCCTAAGTCAATGATCTAGGTATTAGACTGTGAAGAAACTACAATTAGGGCCTTGCCCTTTCCTTTCCCCTTACTTTTATCTGTCTTTCAAAGACCCTTTTGATGAACACTATTTGACAGAGTCAGGCGCCTTGATATTATTCTTTTCAAGAAGATGTGTAAGGTGATCAATCTTCTTTAAATACTTGTGTTCACCATGTCTAGACCTTTTACAATAGGCACACTTGACCTTCTCCTTCTTAGGTTGTTCACATTTAGATGAAGAGGTCTAATTAGCTACATTTGAGGCAACATGTTTCATATCTTTCTTCTTCTCTCCTTGGTTCTTTTATTCCTTATCCTATTTGTCTGACCCTTTATGTTCTTTTATGCCTTGATAACCAAGGCATATGACTTTGAGGGTTTGATTATATCCATGTGTACCATTTTGTCCTTAGTGAGTTCTGCAACAAGTTCATCTAGAGAAGGCATTTTGTAGTTAGAACCTAGAACACATTTTGTGGCATGAAAACTAGAAACAAATATAGAATAGTTTATACCAAGCTTAGAAAGAATACTTAAGATTAGTTGTGTGTCTTTCTTTTCTATTCCACATAACTTTAACTACAATCTGATGGCTTTTAACTTTGTGAAGAAGTCCTAAATGTTGTTAAATTTGCTAGGACTTAACCCTATGAGTTCATTTTCCAATTAGTGATCCCTCAATTCATCTTTCTTACCACAAAGGCTTCCAAATTCATGATCTAGACATCATTTGGTGTAGTGGCAGATTCATGTGAAAGAATAAGTCAAGACACATAGACATACACAAAGTGCCAAATGCTTCATCACATTTATTAAACCATTTTAGGTTTTCTACATCCTTTATGCATTCTGTTTCAAGTCCTATTGTAACCTTGTGCAACCCTTGCCTTTTAAGACAGATTACCATTTTAGATATTCAATCAAAATAATTATATGGTGTTAGGATATGAACTATTGATTGATCCATTCATGTAGAAAAGTAGATTGTTATGCAGAAGAGAAGTGTGGAAATAAGATAAATGAGACACCCCTAGAAATTAAAATGTGTGACACTTTATAATTGTTGAAAGGCACAAGACCACTGAGAGGAGGGTGAATTAGTTGTATCAAAAACTTTAACTTCTTTAACCAAAATCACTTTCACATTTACTTAATTTAATTCCCTATTCTTTCATGAAGATTAAACATGAATAGAGGAATCAAAACATGAACACATCAACACCATACACATATGAACACTAGTTTTTTATGTGGAAAACTCTAAAAAGAGAAAAACCACGGTGAGTGTTAGCTCACAATATAATGTAGTAACAATACTGAATATCAAAAGAGGCTCGCTGCCAAAGGGCTCACTACCTAAATGAGAGGCTCACTACCAAAGGGTGGCTCACTGCCAAGGGATGTCTCACTACCGAGGGTGAACTAATATAGTAGCATCTATAACATGCCTGAGTTTAGTTCCATTGAAGCACAATATATCTTTTCTGCTCTATTCTGCTTTTACATCTCACTCTTCATCTTTGCATCCTCACATCCACACCTCACTCATGAATTCATTACATACATTATACCTATCATCAACCTTGGAATGTACATCAAGGTCGGCATTACAATCTACAACCATTGCCAGGAGTATCTACAAGGTCAGCATACATACATAAATCAAATTAAGACTAGATCTAAACAAACTTGTGAAGCAAATGAATGAAAGATGAACACTTCATAGCTTAGATTGAACCCAAATACATCTTCACATGCTACAACACACTTCCATAATCCATGAATCACCTCTACAACAAGTGTAATGAACCAAGTCAGCCAGAAAAGGTGCAAACAATAAGAATACTTGAATACACACTTCCAAGAACTTTATTATAGCTTACGTATCAAGCACACACCTTCAATACATTTTGGAGACATCCATGAACAACATAGAATCACTTGGGAGTTGACAAATCCAACCGCAACAGATCTCACTTGAAGACATATCTCAGACTGCTTCTCAATAGACACTGTTAAACTCTGTTGATCAGTAACTTGCTTTCCAGAGCACCAAATCACAAATCGTTTGGAATGAAGATAGCTAAGGACGTTTATGATTTAGTTTAGAACCATAAGACCAAATCCAACCTATGGAGAAATATAGAGAAAAATACTATCTCCCTATCATTTTGCAAATATTGCCAAGCACAGTCTTCAAACTGGTGAATAGAACTTTTTCTGCATAGCGATCCAGACCACCAAATTCTAGATTTAGCATCTTCAAACACTTCTCTAAATCATATCCAAATCTCATACTCTGGTCTTCAACACAGAGAATATGTGGAGCAAAATACTTAGACAACGTTCTTAACAAGACAACTCAACTAGTCACCAAACAACAATAACAAAAGATATAGTTGGCACTAATGACAACACTAGTTAGAACATACTTGCAACAATAATTAGTGTGATTTACAATGCAAATATCAATTTTTTTAGACTTTTATAGGGCTAAAAAATAGTCAAAATACTAGAAAAAGGAGCTTAAGTACAATATTAGATCAATTTAAGAGCACACATGCAACTGAATACATAGAAAAATATGAACTCTAGAAAAAATAGGACCCAAAAAGGAGTCTGTTTGCAAAAGTTATGGCTCCTAGAAGGTCTCAAAATGAGAACTACACAACAAATTATAGAAGAATATTCAATTATGAAAAAAAAGAGCATAAAATTAGAAACTAATCTCACCACATCATAGTGTGAAATTATACTCTAAATAAAAAAAATGCACCAAAAAGGGCTTCCATATGGCTGCGAATGAGCCTTCAAAAGTTGGCCTACAAAAGTGAAAAACCCAATGGAGAAGGGGCAGATTTAAAGAGGCTGAAGATGGTTGACGTTATTCTAACATCATCATAGAATAGTCCTCAATTCCATGAAAATAATATATGTATTATTGAGATTCCAAATCTTCCTAAACAAGGAAAAATTGCCAACTACAAATGTGAAACTACTATTCTTAGGGTGCAAAATTGCCAAACATTGAAATACTAGTTTTTAGGATGGAATATTCTAGGAATATTCCCTATGCTTAGGTAAGGGGTTAGCACTAGTGGTGATACCTAGAGGAGGTGGTGGTGGCTATAGGGATGCCTACTAATGGTGAGGTAGTGCTTACATGGTGGCCGCTTTGGGTAGTGGTGACATTGTGAGTGGCACTGCTACTACATTGGTGCTACAAGTACCAAAAAACTTGATATGGTATAGTTGTCGTACAACTTAGGGGGAATTTTTTTTCCTTAGAGGCCAAGTTCTCCAATATGAATGACTTGATAGTTGATCTTAGGATTTTTGTGCCATCTGAGCATGATGACAAGGTCTGTTTGGGTTGAAAGTGCTTTGAAATGATAGATTCCTTCTGGAACCATGCTTCAAACCCTTGTTTGCAACTAGGTCCTTTAATCTCTGATTCTGGTGAAATGAAATCCAATCTTGACGTTCTTGAGCCTTGCACCAAAAAGGGCCTCCATATGGCTAAGAATGAACCTTCAAATTTTGGCCTACAAAAGTGAAAAACGTAATGGAGAAGGGGCAGATTTAAAGAGGATGAAGATGGTTGACATTATTCTGACATCATCATGGAATATTCCTCAATTCCATGAAAATATTATCGGCATTGTTGAGATTCCAAAGTTGCCTATATTGGTAAAAACTTCCAACCACAAATTTGAAACTACTGTTCTTAGGGTGCAAAATTGCCAAACATTGAAATACTAGTTTTTAGGATGGAATATCCTAGGAATATTCCCTATGCTTAGGTGGGGGGTTGGCACTAGTGGTGATACCTAGAGGAGCTGGTGGTGGCTATAGGGATGCCTATTGATGGTGGGGCAGTGCCTACATGGTAACTGCTTTGGGTAGTGGTGGCACTGCTACTACATTGGTGTTGTAAGCACCAAAAAAATTTGTACGATACATTTGTCATATGACTTAGGGGGAAAAACATTTTCCTTAGAGGCCAAGTTCTGCAACATCATGACTTAATAATTGATCTTCGGATTTTTGTGCCTTCTGAGCATGATGGCAAGGTCTGTTTGGGTTGAAAGTGCTTTGAAATGATAAATTCCTTCTAGAACCATGCTTCAAACCCTTGTTTGCAACTAGGTCCTTTGATCTCTGATTTTTGTGAAATGAAAGCCAATCTTGATGTTCTTGAGCCTTTTGGACGTTATGGAATAGATAAACACTGTCAAGATTACTCAAAAGATGCAATCACCCTTATTTCACAAGAACACATATACAAATCTAGAGTATACCCAATGGTTATTTTTATTTTAAACTATTCTAATTCTCTAGTTCATCTGAGGATGCAAGAGAAGAGAATGCTGGGTTTTTGAGAAAAATATTAGCAATGGTTAGTCTCAAAATGTCTCAAATAATAGAATAATGAAATGGACTATACTAGACAACTATACTCTAATACCATGTTGGATTATATGAGAAGTGAGAATTTGAACAAAGATTTATTGTTGGTTATGTAATGTAGAAAAATAGATACCTCTACTTTCTACACTACACTCATATAGAATGAAAAACATGAACTTACTCTAGGAATTAATAGAATATTTTTATAGGATGAAATATGGAAATAAAAAAGCAAAATGATAGAGAACCTAGCACCAGGCGGACAACCTAACTATCCATGATGAAAATGCACTGCAAGGACATCTGTGCATCACATTGTAGTCTGTATGACATGGACGAAAGAGAGGGTTGGGTTGTATAGGATTTTGCCAAGTAGTCAAACCCAATTTTTGGTGTTTCTACCTCAACAAATTTACCAAAGATATTTGATTGATTGATAAAATACAATGTGTGGTCTAATTCTAAGTGCATGTAGAATTTGTTTGAGCAGTGACAAGCAAAATGTGATATTGATAAATGAAAATCTACTCAATGACTTGTGGATTTATTGAACAATCTCTATATGAAAGAGAAAAGTAGGAAATGTATTTAACCCACAAAGATATGCGATATATTGCAATGTGAAGTACACAAATAAGGATTAATTGAAACTTTATCACCTTATAGCGAGGAAGTGAAAACTGTCTGGCAAGCAGTGGTCCCAATCAAACTCTTTTGGGATTCATAACACTTTGATCACAAGAGGAAAGTGTGATATGTTCTTGAGAAACATGTTGTAGTAATGGAGTAGTAAAAGAAAAAGTGTGATTATGATGAGTTTTAATTTTGGCAGAGCTTCGCTTAGATATGAGTTCATCTCTCTTGAATGTCAAACAAAGGGGGTTTTAAGAAAAGACAAGAGGGTAAAATATAGGAAAGGAGTTGTTTGGGCATGGATAAGCATCAAGAAAAGATCAGAGTGCCGCTCAAGTTAAAATACAACATCTAAAAATGGTTTATGAACAAATAGACTCTTTCAGGATGTCAGCACACTGCGCAGACATCCACGTCTAGCACTTTTGTCCATGCAACTTGAGTTCTTAGAAAGTCTCAATGACTTGTGGCATTGCCAAGGTTATGACACATTTATAGTTTTTGGATAAGATAAGTAGAAAGGGTCAAAGCAACATTTAGAAAGCATCTTTGTGTGTTGAGGGTAAGGCTAAGCCTGGAAAGTGACCTTGAATGCACACTAGGGGAGTGGACACTAAAGTGAGTGCCAAATAAAGAGTGAAATTGTGAGCAAGCACAATTAATGACGCTATATTTATCCCCCACTTTAGCAGGCACATGACACTATATAAATATGCATGCTAAAGTATAGAAAAGAAAGTGCTGAAAGTAAATAAGCATGAAAAGGATACCTAAAAGGATACTGTAGAGGATGTAGAGCTCTTCGAGTGGAGGAATCAAGCCCCTAGGTTGAGAAACTATAGAATAAATACATTAGATGAAAAAAACCTGCAAGATAATAGTGTTAGAGCATAAACCTATAAAACCACTATGTCAGAGCACCACAGACATATACATAAACATAAACAACACATACATAGAGGAGAAAAACACACAATAGGCAAAGATAAATTTTGTGTCATAAAGTGAAAGAGACCTCAATGTAAAAGGTTGTCTCAATACCATGCATCATCCCCAAAATGCAACAAAAAATAAAGAAAACCATAAATAGAGGAATTCTTAAACAAAGATAGAAAAATATAATGAGTTGATCAATTGCTTCAAGGAGAGAAGACATATAGATAGACAATGAAGCAATCAATATGAACAAAAAGGAGTACATGACTCAGACACTAGCTTGCTCTTTTACTAGGGGTCGTGCAAATCACAAAACCCTCATGGATCACATACTAGCAATTTACATTATGCTAGATAGCCATGGGTATAAAAAGGTAAGTCATATGAGGTACATAGAATAGCAAGCTGCATTATGCTAGGTAGCTCATAGACTACATGGATCCTAGACTAGCAAGTTGCATTATGTTAGCTGATCATGAAATATCAATGCCTTAGGGAGCTTATCAAAAACTAGAGCTCAGGGAGCTTATGAAACACCAACATCATAGGGGGTGAACGGTTCAAGGAGCATTGAATAAACAACACAACAAGGGGGTGAATTAATAAGCTACACCTCAAGGGGTTAAAATAAAGCAAGGTGCATGTACAAATGCACATGTGAGTAGAGTATATATTCCCCCTTAAAATATTAGCATGTATAATATGCAAATATTTTAAGGTAAAGAAAGGGGGAAGAAAGAGAAGGGGAGATCCTTATAAATAATGCACACCCATAGAACAAATTGTCTCTATCCCCTAGAATAGGGTGAGGAAAACTATGAAAAGAATATTATGTTGTTACCAAAAATGAGTTATGGTCAAGCACGAGAGATTGTACCACCACACGAGAGATTGTACCATCATGAATGGAAACAAGTGAACAAAGAAATCTACAAATTCTACATAGTGGGTACCAACATAATAGTCTCGTGAGAAAGTAGAGGAGAAAGGATGAACCAGATAGAGGTGACCCTCAATATCACTTGTCATGCAGAGTTCAGCAATAGGTGCTTTGTCAGATAGGAGAGTGAGTGCACCTGTGTCAAGAAGTTGTATTTTTTTGCTCAAGGCTTGGCATTTATTGGTGGAGTGACCAACTGATGCAGAGGTGCCAGGTCTCCAAAGGTAATATAACAAGATCAAAAGATTCAAATAACTTGTGGCTTCAACCAATAAGACTTCTCTAGTCTTCTCCTTGCCTTAAACTCCACCAAAAGGCTTAAATTTGGGTTCCAACTTCTCAGATGAATTCTTGTACCTTATAGGGTCTCAACCTACCCCAACCAACAAGGTTCAAAAGGTTTCACAAACCAATTTGATAGATTCTTGACAGTTCCCCTTAAACAGGCCTAATCCTCGTAGCCTTGTTCAGCGACTAATTTGCACTTTTCTCCAAACTTTCCCAAAACACTTCTAGATATAATGACTGATCTTAGTACCCTCTATTGAGTTCTTTAACATATCCCAAACTAAACTACTATTGTTTTGGGTGAAATATGACTGTTCTGACACTCTGTTGTCTTCCTGTAGAGCCTAATCCACCCACTTTTCAAAGGAACCCTATTAAATACTTATCCCCCTCACTCCAAACCTAAAAAAAGTCTTAGGAAAGGATTAAAAACAAAGGATTTTCAAGGTTTCAACCAGTGGTTTTCTCATTTGCATGGTTAAATACAAAACCCCCCTTTCTAGGGCTCAAAACCTAGGGCTTGCTAGATCTCCCTCTTCCAATCACTTCTAGACCTCATTCAAAGGTCTAACACCATGTCCTTGACCATATTGAATCTCATAAATCATAAAACCATCACCTTATTAAGGCCAATCTCCTGCTGCTATAACTGAGCCTCCATTTCAATGCTCTTTCCACATGCAATCTTAGACTTTCAACGGTGATCACCTGTCTATTTGCTCTCCTCCTACTTTAAAAAGGTTATAATCATATTATACATGTTATTAAGGACCTACACCATGAGAAACAGGTTGTTACATTCATGGGAAGGTCCTATAATGCATTGTCACCTCTCAAACTACATAGAACAGTCTGCTGTTCTTGAGGATAGTCAACACAAACAGCAATAAAACTATCTACAAAAACCTTCTCAGAGCATGGAAAGTGATCTACTATTGTTAGATAAGAGTCTAAAACATTTTACAAACACCAATACTCAAAGAATCAACAGAAAATGAGAAGAAAATGCAAGAAAACTGGAAATTGCTGTTATTCCTTTGGCTGTCGTACAAAATAGTCCTTCAAAAGTTTTATTTTCGTACATCCAATGCCTTGGGAAGGTTTTTATAACATTTGTCCTAACTCCCACAACAAATTCCCAAAGGTTGGAGATGCTTAGACTTCCAAAACTATCCATTCTTGATTTTCCCACCTAAATGCATTATTCAAAAATTTGAATATTAAACTTTGTTTTAAGTGACTTTCACTCTACCAAAACATCATGGTTCATAATGGTTGATCTTCTTAGGATCATTATACCTTATTCCTAGCCTTAGACACCTCTAATTGACTCTTATTTGACTCTAGAGGCACTATTGGCCCACTTACATTATTTTTTGGTCCTAGGGTCCTTACCAGGACCCTCAGGGCATTTGATCATTACATCATTTTGCCCATTACAATATGCCATAATTGGTTTTAGGATGTTCCATTTGATTTGATTTGATCCATGGGCTCCTCCTTTGATCATTTGTGTCTTCTTGCTCTGGGGTGTTCTCTTAGGTACTCCTGCACCATACTCCCCAACATGATAAAAACTCTTGTCCCAAGAGTCATGTGATCTACTCCAAACCTCTTGCAGTCTTTTTGAAATGTTCCTTTGAGTTATGATAAGAAACATGAATTCTCCAAGGGTTATCCTTCTCCTTCTACCTGCATGACTCTTACAAAAAATGTTAGCATCATAAAACATGGTTTGATTTCCTTGCCTAGGACCTTGCTGTTGTGGTGTTTCTGCCTTCTCCATCTTGAGATTTTGATCTGTTTTTCCTTGTTGTTTTCCTTCCCTTTCCTACCTTCCTATAGGGCAATCAATGTCCCCAATCTTGATGCAACTCATGTCCCAAATTTGCTGCTCTTTAGGATTGTCATAAACCTTTCTCTGCTGCAACTGTTCCTGCTGTTCAACCTGCACATTCAACTGCAATTTCTCTCCAAAATAGACAATAGCATGTTCCTTCTTGTCTTCATACGGTAAAGGCATTAGTTTATACTTTTTACCATCTTTGTGCACCAAATGACTATTTGTATAACCATCATGAATTGTCCTTCTCAAACACTGCCATGGTCTTCCCAAAATTATATGCCCACATGTCATTGAAATAACATCACATAAAATAGAATCATGATATGGACCAATTGAAAAATCAACATATGCCCTCTGATTAACTCTTACTTGCTGTTCTTGACTTACCCAAGTGGCATTGTAAGGACTAGGATGATCAAATGTTTTCACTCCCAATTTATGCACCATATCCCAAGAGACTAAATTATCATGTGAACCTGAATCTATAATCAACTTGCATATTTTCCCATGGCTTAAACAATTAGTTTTAAAAATGGATACCTGTGGTGTTTGTTGCATTTTGCCTTTTTCCACCATGAGCATTTCTCTGTCCATTACTGGAGAGGCTAATGGCATTTCCTATTCTTCTTGCTTCTCCTCCTCTTGTGCCAAATGAACTCTTCTCTCCTTGCTCTTATCAACATCATCCTTCTTAGGACATTTGTAAGATGTGTGTCTCACTTCATTGCAATGATAACATCTACCTATGAATACTCCTCTACCTGATCCAAACCTACCTCCACCTCTATATCCACCTCTCTGATCTGCAGAAACCTCTTTGCCTTTCTCATTGTTGTTCTGTACTTCATTAGTAGGTCTACCCTTACCTCTATATCCTCTTCCACTACTTCCTTGTCTTTCTTACTTCCTCTTCACCCTCTCTTCAGCCCTTATGGTAACTGAAAACATTCTCTAAGTGATTTTGGTATGGTCAAACCAATCTCATCTTGCAAGTTATACCTAAGCCCATTAAGGTATCTTCCCACTTTCTCTTCTTCATCTTCTAATCCTCCTCTAATACTAAGCTTATGAAATTGCTCAGTATAGGAAATAACATCCATCTCCTTTTGTTTCAAATTCTACCTCATCCTCTTTGTTTGAATGGAGTAATCGGATGGAAGAAATTGATCCTTCATCATATCCTTCATCCTACCCCAAGAAGTGATTCTTGTTCCACCTCTAGCCACTCTTTCTGTTTGCACACTACTCCACCATGTAAGTGTTGTCCCTCTCAACTTTGTTTTTGCAAATTTAATCTTCTTCTCATCACTCATTTCCTCATACTCAAAGAAATTTTCAAGGGCATCTATCCACCCTAATAGCTCTTCACTATCCATCTTCCCTTGATAGATAGGTAACTCTATGTTTGCCTTTGTTCCACTTCTTTGGACTACCTTTAGCAATCTCACAAATTTCTTTTCTTTAAGATCTAATTCATCCTTAGGAGGATTCTCATCTGCCTCCTCATCTCCTTCTGAATCATTTTGTTCATCCCTTCTAGGATTCTTCTCCAATGCTTCCAACCTTGCCAAGATGGATGCATTATCTCTTCTCACTTGTCTTAACTCTCTTTCTCTTGAAGCATCCTATTCTCTTCTCTCCCTCAACTCTTTTTCTCTTGCCTCTAAGGCTTCTCTCAATTCATTGTTCTCCCTAGCCATTTGATTTTTAGGGGCCATCTTCACACTTTCACAAACCCTTACTGTTTCACAAGATCCTACCACTCCCTCAAGGACCTACTTGCTTGCTCTAATACCAATATGATGCAGAGGTGCCAGGTCTCCAAAGGCAATATAACAAGATCAAAAGATTCAAATAACTTGTGGCTTCAACCAATAAGACTTCTCTAGTCTTCTCCTTGCCTTAAACTCCAGCAAAAGGCTCAAATTTGGATTCCAACTTCTTAGATGAATTCTTGTACCTTCTAGGGTCTCAACCTACCCCAAGCAACAAGGTTCAAAAGGTTTCACAAACCAATTTGATAGATTCTTGACAGTTCCCCTTAAACAGGCCTAATCCTTGTAGCCTTGTTCAGCGACTAATTTGCACTTTTATCCAAACTTTCCCAAAACACTTCTAGATCTAATGACTGATCTGAGTACCCTTTATTGAGTTCTTTAACATATCCCAAAATTACCTACTATTGTTTTGGACAAAATATGACTGTTCTGACACTCTGCTATCTTCCTTCAGGGCCTAATCCACCCACTTTTCAAAGGAACCCTATTAAATACTTATCCCCCTCACTCCAAACCTAAAAAAAGTCTTAGGAAAGGATTAAAAACAAAGTATTTTCAAGGTTTCAACCAGTGGTTTTCTCATTTGCATGGTTAAATACAAAACCCCCCTTTCTAGGCTCAAAACCTAGGGCTTGCTAGATCTCCCTCTTCCAATCACTTCCAAACCTCATTCAAAGGTCTAACACCATTTCCTTGACCATATTGAACCTAGAAATCATAAAACCATCACCTTATTAAGGCCAATCTCTTGCTGCTATAACTGAGCCTCCATTTCAATGCTCTTTCCACATGCAATCTTAGACTTTCAATGGTGATCACCTCTCTATTTTCTCTCCTCCTACTTTACAAAGGTTAGAATCAAATTATACATGTTATTAAGGACCTACTCCATGAGAAACAGGTTCTTACATTCATGGGAAGGTCCTATAATGCATTGTCACCTCTCAAACTACATAGAACAGTTTGCTGTTCTTGAGGACAGTCAACACAAACAGCAATAAAACTATCTACAAAAACCTTCTTAGAGCATGGAAAGTGATCTACTATTTTTAGATAAGAGTCTAAAACATTTTCCAAACACCAATACTCAAAGAATCAACAGAAAATGAGAAGAAAATGCAAGAAAATTGGAAATTGCTGTTATTCCTTTGGCTGCCGTACAAAACAGTCCTTCAAAAGTTTTATTGCCGTACATCCAATGCCTTGGGAAGGTTTTTAGAACATTTGTCCTGACTCCCACAACAAATTCCCAAAGGTTGGAGATGCTTAGAATTCCAAAACTATCCATTCTTGATTTTCCCACCTAAATGCATTATTCAAAAATTTGAATATTAAACTTTGTTTTAAGTGACTTTTACCCTACCAAAACATCATGGTTCATAATGGTTGATCTTCTTAGGATCATTATACCTTATTCCTAGCCTTAGACACCTCTAATTGACTCTTATTTGACTCTAGAGGCACTATTGGCCCACTTACACATTATTTTTTGGTCCTAGGGTCCTTATTAGGACCCTCAGGACATTTGATCATTACATCATTTTGCCTATTACAATATGCCATAATTGGTTCTAGGATGTTCCATTTGATTTGATTTGATCCATGGGTTCCTCCTTTGATCATTTGTGTCTTCTTGCTCTGGGGTGTTCTCTTAGGTGCTCCTGCACCACCAAGCACTCGATGATATGCACAAAAAGGAAGTATTTGTTGAAGGTGTTGTGGAAACTTTTTGTGTGTAGGAGGAGGAAGAATGATCAAAATATTTTTGAAGCCTCAACAAGATACACTCTTGTTTAGATAGAAGAGATGGAGTAGGAAGCAACACTTTCTATTTGTAAGGAAGCTAAGGTAGTGGAACAAATTCCTACACTAATCTTAAGGGGATGGATATGTTGAACTTTTAGATCTTTACAAAAGTTACATAAATGACCACAAATAGAAATCATACCACAATGCAGTAATTATGTGGGTAAACCCTTTCAAGAGAAAAACCCCACACTCCAAATCCACCTAATATATTATTCAAGAATCAAGAAGATTACAATATACTTGAAGAGAAATCTTTCATAGGATTATAACCAACTAGAGATCCGGAGGTAACTGAACATCTATAAGACTCTTACACACAACCTCCATCTCAAGCTCCTGATATATGGGAGATACAATACAGTAAACTGTCAATGGTAATTACAAAACCATGAGCCAAAACCACCCAAAAGTGGCACCCAAATTATCTCCAATCAAAGATGCCTTGTGATGTGCCAAATCACACACCAACATGTGTAACTCTCCCCTTTAAATCTCTTTTAAGTGTCCAACATATTTTCACATTTCCCAAAACGGGAGGCCCAACTTATGGAGGCCATAACTTTTGATCTGAGTGTCTGACTAATGAACAATTTGATGTGTTAGTAATCTCGTGAAGAGATCTATCATGCTATAAACCGCTTCACTGGTTATGACAAATTTCATGGCATTTAGGGACCTCTAAGTACCTCAAACATAAGTTCAAAACTTTTTTCGAGAGTTTCAAAAAATGAAAACTTTAATATATTTCAATCCAGGTATGATCTTGAGTTGAAACTCACCCAATATGTTTACTTGGTAGTTTCGCACCTTTTGGGAAATTTCTGGGTCCATCCGTTCTCAAATATAGAGTTACTAAAAATAGTAAGCCTTGCCATTGTTAGCCCCTTTTGGAAACTTTGAAAGTTCTAAACCATTCTTCAAGATAAAGGGTATTTAAAAGACCAAAATTGGGAAGAATAGAAAACTTTTGTAGTTTCAAGGTTGAGACACCTTTCCTAACATTCTCCCACTTGTCG
The DNA here is from genome assembly GCA_027924645.1 of Cunninghamia lanceolata. Lineage (NCBI taxonomy): Eukaryota > Viridiplantae > Streptophyta > Pinopsida > Cupressales > Cupressaceae > Cunninghamia > Cunninghamia lanceolata. The sequence continues at coordinate 8,263,161 of BSBN01000780.1, forward strand.
AACACCTTGCAAGAGAAAATGGAGTATAAAAAACATGATTTAATTGCTAGGGGCCAAGAGGCCCATAGACTTCAAACACCATCTAAACTTCTCTGTGCTCATAGGCTTAGTTAATAAATCTACAACATTCATCAAAGTATCTACCCTAACTAGCTTCACCATGCCATCCTCAACCATATCTCTAACAAAATGATATTGTACATCAATGTTCTTGGTCCTAGCCTAAAATGTTGGGTTCTTAGCTAGGCAGATTGCACTCTGACTATCACAATAAACTGTCACTACACCTCATTTTATTTTGATATCTAAACATAGTATCTTAAGCCAAATGGCTTCTTTACAAGCATGAGTAGCTGTCATATACTCATCTTTAGTAGTGGACAAAGCAACCACAACTCGTCGCTTACTCAATCAACTAATTGCACCACCAAATAAAGTAAGCACATAAGCAATGGTGGATCATCTACTATCAACATCACTAGCCCAATATGAATCCACATAACCATGAATATTTATAGAATGCATGTCTTCTAGATCAAATTACCATGATAACACAAGGAATACTCTAAGGTACTCCACAAATATCTGAGGAATCTTTTAACTACATCCCAATCAACTCTACCACCTGATTAGACATATATCTGGAAAGAACTCCCACTGCTTAGACAAAGTCTGGTCTAGTACAAACCACAGCATACATCAAGCTTCTAATTGCACTCTGGTAAGGCACTCTGCTCATTGTTTCCATCTCTGATGGGGATGTTGGACATTGTGAAGAAGATAACTTTGTTCCAACTATAAAAGGAACACATAATGGTCTATAATCCTACATGTTAAACCTATGTAAAGATGAATTGACATACTTTGGCCAAGGTATAGTTTTCTATTCACTCTATCTCTTATTTCCATCCAAAGAATGTGTTTTGTTGGCAATATGTGTTCTCATTGATGTCAACATAATATATTTCAACCTTAGGTCAGAGATGGGTGAAGCTGATGGACAATGGAAAATTTGAGAGAGACGGTTTGACTAAAGTTGAAGACAGAATTGGCATGCTTAAGGGAAGTCAGATTGTAAAACTTAGTAGATAGAAAAAGGCTGTCCAAGCATAAGAATGGTAATCTTCCTAATGTCTAAATGTGTTGTGGAGGTATGTAAAAATGTTATAACATGTTTCCTATATATCTGCAATGATATCCTATTAGTTTGAAGTACCACACTTAGAGAAAAGTTGTAGAAGTTTTGTTAAGGCTCTCATAGTGTATATTCTAAGGTAGAGTTACAGTATTTCGGTCCACATTCCTCTGTAGTGCAAGATTTAGTCTTGTGGTTTAGCAGTTAAGTTGATATTGATATTAACATGCTATATCCAAGAATTTAGGTCTTTACTCCTTCAACAAAGAAAGTTATCAACAATAGTGTTTCAGGCTATGACTTGATAGTGAAAAGCAATGGTGGAAGACATGTTGGAATGCTCTGTATTCCTCCAGAAGAGAAGTGGTGCCCATGCAGTTTTGGGAATATGTTCAGAGATGTGTAATGCATGCTTCCTCATAGTATCATGTGTTATTATGGTCTGCAAGGTCATAATTCAAGTGACATAAGTAACACAAACAATTATGGATGATGAAATACTCTATGGAACATAGGTTTGAGCACTTATGAAAGATGGAAAGTTACAAATCAGCTATAGGAACTCATGTAAAGATTCTACGTGCCTTATTGCATCTCAGGTTTGAACTGCATGCAAATCTTTCTTATCTCTGGTACCGCGTAATGCATTTAAGTCAGTTAGTGAAGAATTGCATATGACTGTTCTCCAGACTATAGTATACTTGAGTCAAGTTTTGTTTTTCTCTGAAAGTAATAAATAAAGATGTATGGATCTAGGAATATATGCATAATGATGTATGAGTTGCTTCCTAAGAAGTTTCAAATGGTTTGATGGTCTGCAATGTAATATTCTAAGTTGTGATGTATTACAATATGCTGGAATTCCCTGTTTTCCTCAGTTCAACATGTTCCTTGTTTTGTGGATTCATAGAATGATCAAATACTTTAGGTGAATGATGTATAGATGTTGTAAATAAGCTACATTGTTGAAACATTGATCCACATGATGTTTTGGCTTCTCCCCGGTGGTGTGAAGATAGACAGTTAACAGTGGTAGTGCTGGTTGAGCTGACAACTTGATTTCCCTCATGTGTGGATGTTCCTGATCAGTGGTTTTGATATTGAATGACGTGTTAGGATGAAATTACCCTTTTTATGCCATGTGAAGTTATTTGTAACTTGAGATGTGTTTGTTCCAAGCTAACCCATACAAAATTACACATTTCATCTTAAGGTATTTTCTAGTGCTGACCTGATTAAGGTTTTAAGTGGTTGCAGAGGATATATATAGAATAAAAACTTCATTTATGGATTGAAAAATGTGTGAGCGAATGTGATAGAGAAAAATGAGAAGTATGAAGTGTGTAGAACATAAGACAAATGCTTCTTTCATAATAGTTCATAGTTTTGTTAATCATTATAATTCTTTGTAGCAGTGAGCTTTCTTTAGGGAGTAGTAGCTTCCTTGGGTTGTATCCCTAAAACAAAGTTAGTCGGGAGTTATAGCTTCCTAGGGTTGTAGCCCTAAAACAATGATGTAAACTTTTATATAGTAGTGAGCATTATATTGTGAGTTAACACTCACCATGGTTTTTCCTAGTTTTGGGATTTCCACATAAAAATCTTGGTGTCATTGTGTTGATGAATGTGTTACATGTTTTACTTTCTATTCTCTAAGGAAATGAATATGATCTGCAAATGAAGTATTTAAGTTTTAGTATATGTTGATTCACCCCCCTCTCAATAATGTTGTGTGTTCTTGACATGTTTAACTGCACCAAGATCTTTTATTTCAAATTTAGCTACAAGTTGAGACTTTAGTTCTGAAATCATTCCTTTCCATTTACCAATAAATAACATATCATCAACATATAATGCAATAAACAAGAAATGATCACCACTGGATTTATAATAAACATTTGATCAGATTTAGAATGCTCAAATCCCAAAATCAACACATATGTATCAAATTTATGGTACCACATCTTAGGACTTTGTTTGAGGCCATACAAAGATTTCTTCAATTTACAAACCAAATTACTTTTACCTTTCACCATATAGTGCTCTAGCTATGTCATATAAATATCCTCCTCCAAATCACCATTTCACTCTCATTTTCTCAACCTCTAGATCATAAGCAACATCAATAGAAATCAAGAATTTAATGGATGCCATTTTTACAATAGGAGAAAATATCTCACCATAATCAACACCCTCAACCTAAGAGCAACCTTTCAACACCAACCGTGCTTTGTGCTTCTCAATATCTCCATCTGAACCAATCTTTTTCTTGAACACCCATTTCCAACCAACAAGTTTTTATCCTTTAGGCAATGACACTAGGTCCCATATATCATTCTTTTTCAAAGCTTCCATTTCTTCATCCATAGAAATCTTCCAAGACTCTGCATCATTCATACCTAATGCCTCTTCTATAGATCTAGGTTCATCTATGTTAGTATTTAAAGTAAAAACAAATCTCCAGTCATCAGGTGAATACATTTTAGGTGGTTTTCTATGCCTTGTAGACCTTTGAACAAGTTGAGTTGGAGGTTCTTCCTCCTCTTCTAAGGATTCAGAGCTAGATGAGATCTCCTCAACTTTGTGTCCATCTAGGGGCCTCTATTCAACTTCTCAAACATAGAAGGGAGATGCATCGCATCTTTCTCTTCACTTTGTGCTGGTTGTAGTATAACAAAAGAAGGCTTAGTTTATCTAAAAATAACACTTCTACTATATGTTACCTTCTATATAGTAGGGTCCCAAAGCTTGTATCCTTTCACACCATAACTATACCCAATGAAGATACATTTCACAATCTTGTTATCCAACTTTGTTCACTTCTCTTTTGGCACATGTGCATATGCCTCGCAACCAAAAATTCTAACATGTCTCAATGAAGCCTTGTGCCCTGACCATGCCTCCATAGGCATTTCATCAACAAGAGATAATGTAGGAGACCTGTTAATTAGGTAGCAAGTAGTAGCAACTACTTCAACCCAAAACCTTTGTTCTAGACAAGCACCACTAAGCATACTCCTAGCCCTCTCCATCAGTGTCTTGTTCATTCTTTCTGCAACTCCATTCTATTTTTGAGAATACAAAGTTGTATATTTCTGTGAATGCCACAATCTTTACAAAATCTATCAAAATTATTAGAGAAAAATTAACCACCATTTTTAATCCTAAAACATTTTATTTTCTTTCCAGTCTACATCTCAACCATTTCTTTAAATTCTTTAAATCAACTGAAAACTTCAAATTTATTCTTTAGAAAATATACCCATGTCCTTTTGCTATAATCATCAATAAATGAAACATAATATATGGATTTAACTATGGAAGGAACATCTACAGAACCAATTACATTAGAATGAATAAGATCCAATACACCACAAGATTTATGAGAACTCGAATAAAACTAAATGTTGTTTTATTTACCATAAATGCAGTGCTCATAGAAATAAAATTCAAGATTACAATTAGTCAACTCTTCAACAAGGTTTTTATTTTTCAAGGTCCTTAGACCCTATGTGGCCTAGCCTCTAGTGCCATAACATAGTCTTCTTTGCATGCAATTTTTGATTCAAAAGAAAGAGCACCCTTAGGTACCTAGAAGCCACAACCATCCACTAAAAATGAAACCTTCTCCTTTTCCAATGAAGTAGTCACATATTTGCTTTTCACAAAAGTACTATTGCACTCAACATTGCATGTATCAAGCTTTTACAATGTGCCAAATCTGACACCTCTAGCAATCACCATAGCACCTCTTACCATCTTTCATCCTGTTGGGTGAATATTTTTTCATTTAGCTAACTAATGACAAAATGGTTATATCGCCACAGCTATGATGAGACTAAGTCTCTCCTCTCAGCAAGGGGAGGTTCCCTCTAGAAAATGAGCTCTTTCTAACAAACAACTTTCAATACTTAAATAAACTAAAACTATTCTTGGGGTGTTTCCATTGCATCCTATTCTCTTTTTTCAGAATAGATGTTTCTCTCTTACAACATAACAACTTCACAATAGATAACATTTGATAATTCTTGAACCGAGACAAACCATAGAAATGCAAAGTTTTCTATCATTTGGCTTATTTCTCACAAACAAACTTGATTGAATTCAAATGCAGCCCAAAGTCTCCACTTTCACCCAATATGATATAACTAACTTAAACACAACAGTTTACAGCACAAAGTCTCTAAACAATTCCGTTCCCACAAATAAACACAAACTCCTGCAATGAGAAAAATAGCACAAAGTCTATTCAACCAAAACAAGAACACTCTTCTCAAATTTCAATAAACTCCAGATTCCAACAATGATTCAATATAATATAACACTAATGACATAAGAACATTGATATCATAAAACAATATGATTCAACTCAAAGTTTGATACTCAAATTGCCTGCTTATATTGATATTCACTTGAAAAATATGATAAACATAAAAAGCTCAAAGTCTTGAAGTGTTTTCCAATTTGGTAGAGTTTATTTTCAATAGAAAAAAGATAAAAATTACAATAGAGGCCATCTTTATTTATAGGGAGGAGCCTGGAGCAAAAATAGGAAATTTACAACTACTTTGACTTATTCAACAAAAGAGTCCTTTTTGACTTGGGACTTCCTTTGTCTCACATGTAATTACATTTTAGAAAATTACATGTGTATATGTCCACAACAAAATTCAAATGACATGTACAAGAAAAATAAACTAAGGCACTAGCTTCCTCCGTCATTCTTCTTTAGAAAATCCTGGTACATGGCCTGTATGGCTGCCATCTTGCATGCATCTGGTTTAGCTATATTTTTTGAGATAGTGCAGGCCCAAAGAATAACATCTTTTACTGCCTTTACTACCTTTTCATGTTTGTCCAGATTGTCCTTCAAGTTCTCTAAAGTTGAATGTTGATCATATAGATTGTCCATGGAAAGTACTGAGGGCACCTCCTCCTTGAATTTCCTTTGAACCATCTTTTCGAAGGAACTTACCATTTCCTCTGCTAAGAGGAACTTATGGTCTTCACCTGTGAGGGTTCGTGGAAGTTCTTCCAGCCTGTGTAGAAGCATGACATCACTATCTTCACTGGCTTCTTGAGCTTGACATAGATCTTCAAGTAAACCTTTTATTATGTGGATACGATGAACCAGAGTCTCCTTGGTTTTAAGATATTATTGCCTGTTTGCAATGACCCCGATGGTGATCAGATTCTTTATCTTAATATTTTTCATATCTATCCACTCCTCCAAGCTCTCTTCTTGATCTTGCAGCTCTTGTGAGAGTAAGTCAACTAGGTTGTCAGCTCAGCTTTAACTTTATCCATCTTCTCTTTTCTTTCTACAGTGGTTTTTAGTAGAATACGCCCTTGAGCTAACAAATGCTCCACAATATCTCCTACCACCCTTCCTTTGGCTTGTGCTTTTTCAACCTTCTGGATCATGGGATCTTCTACAATCATTGCCATGGGTTCTACAATTTCTGATGACTTTACTATCTTTTGAAGAACAACAGCAAGTTGTTCTGCTTTGGCCTTATACTGTTCTTTCTCTTTTTTAACTTCATCATCCTTTTCAAGCAAAGTGCTAGTAGTAGTTTGAAAATCTTCTTTAATGGCCTCATGAGTTAGCTTGCCTAACTCAACCCTTGAAATGACATAATCACTCATGTCAAAATTGTCAATAGTGGCATCTTCTGGTGGTTTAGCAATCTCTACGTATCTGATTCCTTTTTCATTGATAAACCTAGAAACAGTTGTTATCACTCAGTTTTGCACCCTTGCATACAGCTGTGAAGCCTCTGCAAACTAGAGTAACATGGGACTAATCTCTAAGTGTGGGACTTTGCTAAATGAGATCAGACCTCCGGAGAAGGCCGGCTTCCTCTCTCTAAGCCTAATGCTCAGAGAAATTCATCTAAACCTAGTGCTAATGCTTGCTGGGAAAAGGGTTAGAAGGAATGCTGAAATAAACTAAGTGATAAACTAGATTTAAATGTGTTTGGCTGCAAGTGAATAGACACGGTAATAATCTCATAGCTGGAAAGACATTACACAGACCCATATTAATTTTAGAGAGGTCCAGAAGAGTAGACACAGGCCAAAAAATAATAAGAGAGAGGCAAAAATACTAGTTTCTATTGATCATAGAGGCTAAATAGACATTACAAAGAATAGCCCAGAAGAACAACCAACCCCTATACATCTGGTTTTACATGTATATATATCATTTCATTTTGGCCTCAGCCCCTTCCCATCAATTTCGCCGATGGGCTGTGTATTAGAAAATATCTATGCCTGAAGGGACGTCCACCTGCAAGAAGTTATGGCACAAAAAGATCTGAAACTGGGCAGATAGAAGATATTTTCTAGGTCTTCAATGCAAGCTGCATAGTCATCAATTTGTAGCAATAAATGCAACAAATATCTGTGTTTGAATATGAAATGTTGCTGCTGAAATGTCACGCTGGCCAAAACATGCAAAGCCAGATCTAAAAAATGAAAACTAGAAAATCCCCCCAAAAACCTACTCAAATGAAAGAGGAGGCAAAAATATGTACTTTTGCCTCCTACAACATGTTGAAATTCACTGAAATGGGGAGGATACAGGCGGTCAAAGATCTGGTCAACTGCTTGTATATATCGCTTCTGCATCTGCATGTATATCAGCTTCTCAAGATAGCTCTGAATCTAACTTTACATGTACAAACCCCTTTGTATGTATCTCTGCTCTTTGGCGCCAAAAGGCCTCTGCAATCGCTCTAGAAAGATGCATTTGAAATTGCTTTGTATATGCAAGAGCCTTTGTATATGGATTCGCCGCTGCCTCATGGCACCTCTTGATTTGCCGTTGTAACAAAGCCGAGACCCATCACTGAAGAACTGCACCCTCCATCAGCCTTCGGAAAGACCCAAAAATAAGCTACCGATGCATCATGTCTAGCAGAAAACTCCCTTGCATATCGGCTTGTATATGCAAAGATACAAGCAAATATACAAACAACTAGCACATGCAAACGTGCATTTTGCCCTTTGTAATCGCGACTCGCATATGCATATAATCGCCCTTGTATATACAAGTCACAGACTTCAAACTCTTAAAAAGCAGATGGGAAACATTTTGAAATCCGGATTGTATCTGACCTCCTTTGTATCTGCAAACATACAAGCTGCAGACCCCAAACTGACCATTAACTATATTTGATTGCTCTGTCGGGTTCGGACTGTATCTTTGATCTTTGTATATCACTAACTTGTATATTGAAATATACAATCGCCCATATACAAGGCGGACCTAAAAATTTTAATAAAACAAGTTAAAAATGCAATCGGGTCCGGCTTGTTGATAAACGTTTGTATATTGGCTTTGTATGTGAAAACATACAAAGCAAAATATACAAGCCACTATAGCAAATGTATCTCTGGCGAAGGTCCCTTCTATCTCTGATATACAATCAGCGTTGCATGCGCGCAGGCCCCACCTCTTGCACATTCGGCCTTTGTATGTTTCTCTGTATGTTTCACATGTATATTCAAAACATACAAGTGAAATATACAAAGAAAGATACAAGGCCGAATGTGCATTCCACTGTAGCGGATGCACCTGCATGTTTGAAAACCTTGTACCCTTTCGTTGCATGTGTAAACATACACACAAAATACACTTGAAACCCGATATACAAGAGGGAATATTCCTGCAATGCATCCCCTGCAATGCATCTCCTACTTTGTATATTTCTTTCCTTTTATATCTCCATTGTATGAGCCAAATATACATGCAGACCCAATATACATTTAGCGAATATTTCGGGGATCTGCGATGTATATTCCATCCTTGTATCTACCCTTGCATCCTTCTAGGGAATGTATATTTTCTTGTATGTTGAAATTACAAACCTTCCAAACATACAAAAGGGGAAACTTGAAGAAAAATGTGATAGATGCACAATATACCTTATATGTCTCGCTTGCATATCGCCGATATACAAACCGGGAATATTCCCAGGGACCTGCGGGAGATTCCCAAAATGTATATTTCTCTCCTTGGCTTGATATACATTCAGAAAATGCATAAAATCTAATTTTTTCAACATCTTCTAAGGCCAATGGAGATCTGCAAGCCTGTCAAATGAACATTTGAACTGTATGTTGACCCAAACCTTTGTCCATGAATAACTTCTTTTTTTGGCCGAATTTTAGGGTGCTGTAAAAAGCAAACCTGCCTATTTTTTCAAGCTCTTTCCAATGGTAAGGTTCTTTAGGCAAGGCTTCTTAGGAAATTTGGCACTTTTGCTTTATAGGGACCTTAAAGAGGGATTTTCAAGGGAAATACCAGGTGGACTATTTGGCTCTAAACAGAGGAAAAAATAGGATAACATTCTTGGCGACCTCTATGGAATGTTTGCCTGGTAAACATAAGATCAGTGGCCTTATTGCATCCATTGGGCATGGAGTCACACCTAAAACATGCTGGAAAATTGGAACTTGCCTCCAAAACAAAAAAAGGGGAAGGGGCCTGCATTCTCCTAATGACAATGCATGTGCAAAAGCACTTATGGAAAGGGAAAACTACAACAGAAATGAAACCTACTTCTAACTCTAAACTAACCAGTTAGACATGACCTTAAACAAAGCCATTAACTGGTTCTTGAAAATAACTACCCCTCCTTAACAATTTACAATGTTTCCCATTCTTGTGGGCAGTTAAAAAGAGATAAGGGGAAAATGTACATATGACAAATTGACAAAACACCCCCCACAAAATGGAGATAAACTCACCTATCCACCTAGACTAATTGTTGATGTTGCTAACTTGTGGTGAATAAATGGGTTGATCCCACCCATTTTGATGCTCAACTTCATGCTTAGAGGTAAGCATGACAAGTGGTGAGTCCTCTTGATATGTCTCCAGTTGGGCTAGATGGCTGATTGGGCATCCCCTTGAATGCTCTAATTTTTTCTCTTCTTGCTCTTCATTTGGTATGCTGGTGACCTCCACCCTTCTATCATGTTGCTCTTTTGTACGAAACAGATGACCTGAGACCTCATGGTTTTTTCCTTCATCCCTCAAAGAATCCAAGAAAGCTAACATAATGTCATCATGGCTGCAATCTTCCTCTTCTTGCTAGTCTGAAAACTCTAACTCCTGTGATTTCATTATAAATATGGCTGCCTATACCTTATGAACAAGATGTTCATGATTTTATGATTTAGGCTCAAAAAATGAGCCTTGTACATGTTCAAAAGAGAAAACTTCCCCACCAAGAAGTTGATATCCCTGTTGGATAACAAAGAACAAATCTTCAATTTGCTCTTGTCCATGTTTAGTCCCTTCATTATTTTCAATAAAGCATGGGAAATCCTCAAGCACATCAGCATAATTAGTCTCTGTACCATCTATCATAGGTCAGCAAGTTTGGCCTTCTTTATGGTTTGGAACCTCACTGTCATGCTTAGCCCCAAACTGTAGCAATTTGTTATGATTTTCTGCATTCTCTTGTTACTGCCTGCTCACAACCAGCTGCACATATTCTTCATCTTCAATGTAGTCAGGTAGCTCATGAAGTAGGGCAGCATCATCCATTTCTAATGTGACATTAACAATACTCACAGGTACAATAGGTTCAAATAATTACATCCTTGTGAGTCTAGGAACAAACTTCTCATTAGTTTTATCTTCTTCCACCTCCTCTTTTGGCTCATCTTTCCAAAAATCTTGGTAGACAACTTGCCCACCCTTTTTGATTGAAATAGCATTAGGGAAAGAGGCCTGAATATCTTCTTGAATTTCTAGGAAGGGAGAGGGTTCTATATAAATTTGTTCTTGGGGAGTGATAACTTGAGTTTGCATAGGAACATGGGCCTGTGAAGGGATATAGGCATTGAAGCTTGGAAACTTATGGAGTCTAGGGTGCTCTTGTTTAAGTATAGGTTCCTTCAGTGGATGAGACCCTCTAGAGCTTGGACTATTTAATTCAAGAGACTCATCATGCTTGAAGCTTGGTATTCTGAAGTTAGGAACCTGCTCCTCACATAATGGATTTGGAAGAGTGAGGGCTGGCTAAGTTTCCAATCTTTGACATGGAGCCAACAAAACCCTATTTTGCTCTTCTTTTGCTGGCTGAATGCCAGAGCATTTTTCCATTTGTATGTTTGGTGAATGGTTTTTGTAGGGTGGAAGAGATGGCCCTTTCCAACTTGGAACCTTCAAGATAGAGGGATGTCTGAAACTTGGGATTATGACAGGCCTAGATTCTACAACCCTTTCCTCCCCTTGATTTTGAACTGGCATGAGAGGATTGGCCTTCACAAGATTCGACATTTTATAACCAAGATGATTGGCCCAAGAAGGCTGCCATAACATGGAAGCCTGAGCCACATTCACAGATTCACCTTGGTTTGGGGGATGGACCTGCTTGAAGCTGGGAATAGGAGAGAAAATTTGTATTTGCATGTTCAAGCGTTCCTCTTCATGCACTCTTCTATTTTCTATCTCTTGCTGGTGCAAAAAAACCTGGTAGGCGAGCTCCTCCTACTACTCGTTATACTGTGCTTCTCTATCGATTTCTAACATTTGCCATTTGAAATCTAATAACCAACCTTTAATGCTACCCAAATCAGCATTTTGGGATTGACTAGGGAGATTGCAAGCTTGATTTTGAGCATAAATGGTTTCACAAGGATGGACCAGAGTGGTTTGAAAATGCACTTGCTGGTACTACTGACTGCAATGAGGAGAGGGGTTGTTTTGAGCAAATTCAGAGGCATTGGGGGCCTGGTATTGTTGATATGGGGGCCAATAGCTGGAATTTGGATTAGGGGTAGGGGAATAGCCATGACTCCCATAAAATTGTGACATTCTATGACCTCTAAATGCTGGATATTCATAAACATGTCAGAATTAGAGAAAAATAGGTCTGCAACCCAGAAAAGACTGGATACAAACCAGAGAGGAGTCACCAGGTGATTACAATGCTTCTTGAAGCTGAATAGGCCAAGAAAACCACCAAAATCCTGATCTTTAAAAATTGTTTAGGTACTGGCTGCTGAATCTAGCTGATTCGTTCAGTAGAGTTGCCATAGTGTTGTTTGTATCGCCTCCAAAGGCTGGTAATACTAGGAGAAACACCAAAAATCTCTTAGTATCTTGATGAGAAGTTCATCGAACTGGTCCCACCGGGCATGCCAAAGTTGTTATCACTTAGTTTTGCATCCTTGCATATAGCTGTGAAACCTCTGCAAACTAGAGTAACATGGGACGGATCTCTAAGTGTGGGACTTTGCTAAATGAGATTAGACCTCTGGAGAAGGCCAGCTTCCTCTCTCTAAGCGTAATGCTCAGAGAAATTTATCTAAACCTAGTGCTAATGCTTGCTGGGAAAAGGGTTAGAAGGAATGCTGAGAAGAAATGCTGAAATAAACTAAGTGATACACCATATTTAAATGTGTTTGGCTGCAACTGAATAGACATAGTAATAATCTCATAGTTAGAAAGACATTACACAGACCCATATTAATTTTAGAGAGATCCAGAAGAGCAGACACATGCCAAAAAATAATAAGAGAGAGGCAAAAATACTAGTTTATATTGATCATAGAGGCCAAATAGCCATTACAAAGAATAGCCCAGAAGAACAACCAACCCCTATACATCTGGTTTTACATGTATATATATTATTTCATTTTGGCCTCAGCCCCTTCCTATCAATTTCGCTGATGGGTTGTGTATTAGAAAATATCTCTGCTTGAAGGGACGTCCACCTACAAGAAGTTATGGCACAAAAAGATGTGAAGCTGGGCATATAGAAGATATTTTCTAGGTCTTCAATGCAAGCTGCATAGTCATCGATTTGTAGAAATAAATGCAACAAATATCTGCGTTTGAATATCAAATGTCGCTACTGAAACGTTGCGCTGGCCAAAACATGCAAAGCCAGATCTAAAAAATAAAAACTGGAAAATCCCCCTAAAAACCTGCTCAAATGAAAGAGGAGGCAAAAATATGTACTTTTGCCTCCTACAGCATGTCAAAATTTGCTAAAATGGGGAAGATACAGGTGGTCAAAGGTCTGGTCAACTGCCTGTATATATTGCTTCTACATCTGCATGTATATCAGCTTCTGAAGATAGCTCTGAATCAGACTTTACATGTACAAACTCCTTTGTATGCATCTCTACTTTTTGGCGCCAAAAGGCCTCTGCAATCGCTCTAGAAAGATGCATTTGAAATTGCTTTGTATATGCAAGAGCCTTTTTATATGCATTCGCCGCTACCACGTGGCACCTCCTAATTTTTTGCTGTACCAAAGCCAGGACCCATCGCTGAAGAACTGCACCCTCCATCGGCCTTCAGAAAGACCCAAAAATAAGCTGCTGATGCATCATGTCTGGCCGAAAACTCCCTTGCATATCAGCTTGTATATGCAAAGATACAAGCAAATATACAAACAACTAGCACATGCAAACGTGCATTTTGCCTTTTGTAATCGCGACTTGCATATGCATACAATCGCCCTTGTATATACAAGTCACAGACTTCAAACTCTTAAAAAGAAGATGGGAAACATTTTGAAATCTGGGTTGTATCTAACCTTCTTTGTATCTGCAAACATACAAGCCGCAGACCCCAAACTAACCATTAACTGTATTTGACTGCTCTGTCGAGTCCAGCCTGTATCTCCAATCTTTGTATATCACTAACTTGTATATCGCAATATACAATCGCCCATATACAAGGCGGACCCAAAAATTTTAATAAAACAAGTTAAAAATGCAATTGGGTCCGGCTTGTATATAAACGTTTGTATATTGGCTTTGTATGTGAAAACATACAAAGCAAAATATACAAGCCACTGTAGCAAATGTATTTCTGGCGAAGGCCCCTTGTATCTCTAATATACAATCGGCCTTGCATGCGCACGGGCCCCACCTCTTGCACATTCGGCCTTTGTATGTTTCTCTGTATGTTTCACATGTATATTCAAAACATACAAGTGAAATATACAAAGAAACATACAAGGCCGAATGTGCATTCCACTGTAGCGGATGCACCTGCATGTTTGAAAACCTTGTACCCTTTCGTTGCATGTGCAAACATACAACACAAAATGCACTTGAAACCTGATATATAAGAGGAAATATTCCTGAAATGCATCCCCTACAATGCATCTCTTTCTTTGTATATTTATTTCCTTGTATATCTCCATTGTATGAGCCAAATATACATGCAGACCCAATATACATTCAATGAATATTCGGGGGATCTGCGATGTATATTCCATCCTTGTATCTGCCCTTGCATCTTTCTAGCAAATGTATATTTGCTTGTATGTTCCAATTACAAAGGCAAACATACAAACCTTCAAACATACAAAAGAGGAAACTTGAAGAAAAATGCGATAGATGCACAATATACCTTGTATGTCTCACTTGCATATCACCGATATACAAATCGGGAATATTCCCAGGGACCTGCGGGAGATTCCCAAAATGTATATGTCTCTCCTTAGCCTGATATACATTCATAAAATGCATAAAACCTAATTTTTTCAACATCTTCTAAGGCCGATGGAGATCTGCAACCCCGCCAAATGAACATTTAAACTGTATGTTGACCCAAACCTTTGACCATGAATAATTTCTTTGTTTGGCCGAATTTCAGGGTGCTGTAAAAAGCAAACCTGCCTATTTTTTCATGTTCTTTCCAATGGTAAGGTTCTTTAGGTAAGGCTTCTTAGGAAATTTGGCACTTTTACTTTATAGGGACCTTAAAGAGGGATTTTCAAAGAAAATACCAGGTGGACTATTTGGCTCTGAACAGAGGAAAAAATAGGATAACAACAGTCTTAGGCTTCTTTTTCACAGTCTTTGCTTTGACAGGTAACATCTTTTGAATATCAATCTCATCAGGTGAAATAGCTTGCTTCTTCCTCTTTGGAGTATATGCAGACAACCATGGGGGAAGCACAGAAGCATCAACAACCAGAGATGAATCTACTACTTGTTTTGCTGGATCCATATTTATACCTGTTATAGTCACAATAGGACTAGTGTTGGTAAAAACCACACCTGTATCAACAACCTTTTCTAAATCATCCAGAAGATTTTCTAAGACAGATTGTTAACCAATGTCAAAAGATGGAGAAGATAAACTTGGGATGGAACTGGAAGAATAAAAAATGGTCCCAAAACTGGTTTTTACAGAAGTAGGGGTATTATCAGAAGAAACAACAATGATAGGTGAAAGAGGAACATTTGAAATCACTGGGAAACTATCAGAAAGTAGAACATGAGGAGGAGGTGTAGAAACTTGTGTTCCAGTGGGAAGATATTTCTTAGGGGATTGAGGTGGATCACCAAGTTGTTCTTCTGCATCCTCATCTTTGCCTCGTTTAGTTTCATTTTCTTCATCAGATTTATCAGATACTTTTGTTTGTTGAGCATCCTTTGACTTCTAAATATTTTCTTCTTTAACCTCAACATCTTCAATCTCCATTTGATCAACATTAGTATCTTCAACACTTGATTCAGTGACATTGGAAGTTTCTGTGACTTCCTTCTTCTTCCCTCCTTTGGACACAAACTTAATTTTTGGTTTGTGTATCTTAGAAGAAGAAGGAGTGTCACTCTTATTTTTGGTTCTGTTCTCTACCTTCTTGCCTATCTGTTCTTGTGCTTCCGTCTCTGACCATGTGATAAATTCTTTCAATTTAATCCCTTTACTTTCCAACCACACATTTGTGTTGGGCTGTATTGGTTGAAATCTTTTCCTTATGGATGTTTCTTCTTTGACTGACCATTTCACCTCTAGAAGAGGTGAGACTTCAACATTCTCTATGTTATAGTTGGGATCTAAAACATCCCCATCATCCTCCATTCTATCTGGAATATCAGCGAGGCCCAGCTCTTCAATCTGACTTAGGTGAAGTCTACAGTAGTCTAGCTTTCTGATCTCGTTCTGTGTCCTAAGATCAGCCCAAATATCTTCAACCATTGGTACATGGAAGGTTGACTTCCTTTTGATCTTATCTTGAACTCTTCTGAAGTCAAAATAGGCTCTTTTCTTGTAAGTTCTCATAGTGACCAGTTGTAATTCATAATCAACTATTTTTTCTTTGTTAGCTGATTGAACTGAATACCTTCCAATTTCAACAGGGAACTTTATCCCTGACTTCTTCAGCTCCATCTATTTATTGTGCACTACAATCAGTTGTCTGCATAGCTCCATGAGGATAAGATGGTTACTGGGATACTGTGGAAGAATATAAGGATAACCAGGCTAATATCCTACCCTGAGATATGTGAAAGTGGGGAATTACAAGAACAAGCAACCAAAAGAATTCACTACCTCCCAAGCTTCATCTGAGACTCTTTTCTGAACAAGTTCATTATCCCATAGGCACATGAATACTGAAAAGAAGGCATCATTGACCCTTTAGAAATGATGAATTGATCCCTTCAGAGTAATCTAAGGGTAATACTCATATACAAGAATCAATCTCCTATCACTAACCTAAGTCAAACTTGGAAAGCTTCTCATGCTAGCAGTAACATATACAAGATATGAGGTCATATAGAATTTGAATGTTGTGTTGACCTTCACCAGTTGGTCATGCAATGCATTACTGATTTGCTCTCCCCAGAATATTCTCTATGTAGCCCGAAGAATCACCTTGATGTAAGTGTACATCCATTCTTGGAACTTGGAAGAAGAGGGGAGTCCTCTAATGTGACTCAAAAGAGTAATCAAATCACAAACTTCCTCTACAAAGTCACTCCTAGGAAGATCCTTTGGCCATCTGGTCAAATTACTTCTAGGGATTTTCAACCATTTATTGTTGATGTACCTCCTGGAAGCTTCCACATCTTTTTCATAATTCTTTTGCCCTTGAGCAAAGTCAATATGTCCAATATTTACAATGGGTGGACACATGAAGATTTTGTCGAGGAATTTTGCATCCAATATCATGATCACATTCCCTTGAGAATCTGTCACAACTCTAGTGTCCTTGTTGTAATGGCTAGCTACCTGAAGAACGAATTCACGATTGTGTGCAGAAACTAGAAATGATGCAACCAAATGAATATTACTATCAATGATCTTTTGCATATGCCTAGAAGGATTTGTTTGTTTTGTTCTTTCCACAAATTCTACCATGTCTACATGTCCAATTTCTATATCTCTAATTTCATCTATATTTGACTGTGCTACTGTCACCGGAAATACACCTTGGTACTTGTACTTCATGATTTTGGCTTTGGACGGAGATGGCTTTGACATCAGCTCCAGAGAGAACTTGAGAGAAATATCTACCACGAACACTTGCTGAGAACTGCAAAAGGCCATGATCTCATAGTTAGGGGAAAAATGGATAAACTGGGATAACCGTGATTTGATGATCATGGATAGGAAAGCATGTGTTGAAGGGCTTGTGTGCATGCAAATCAAGGTAAAGGGTGAAAGCGGGCTAACAGGTCTTGAAAGGTGAATTTTCCCAGTGTTGAGAAAAAAAAATCAGGAAAATGTGCACGAGCGGTCAAAATGATTGCTCCTACATGAGGAATTACTTGCACATGTAAAGTTGGATGTTTTAGCCGCTTGTACATGTTTGGGAAGAATTTATCATTATCATGCAAAGTCGGTGAAAAATAAAGACATTACATGTGTTTTCCTTTTGGAAGAATGTTTTACATGTAGGGGCGGTCAAAATGACCATCCTTACGTCAGAATAAATTCACAACTTTTAAGGCATGTGAACAGTCGACTGATTGGACCATCGGTGCATGTATGATGTTAATTCGATGGATAGTCAGTGGTTTTAACTACTATTGCATCAATTTTCTTTTTAACCTCCGGAATGTGTAAAGGCGGTGGTTTCTACCGCTTTTGCATATTGGAAAGGGCAAGGGTTAAGTTTGTTCGTGTAAGGGCAGCGATTTCTACCGCCCTTACATTGTGTTTGGGAAAACTCTGATAGGGTGTGACAACGGGCGGTTACTCCACCAACATACTAGGGTTAAAGCATAAACAAAGTTTTTACTAGGCGAATGAAATGAGGTATGACGAATGTGAAGGCTACTCAAGCAAGAGAGCAACAAAAACTAGTATAGAACATAAGGTCTTAGACCATACTGACACATACTTTGAAACCATAACAAACATCTACAAAAAATATTTAAAATGAAAAACACTTAAATGAAACCCTATTAGAAATAGCAAGGTAATGAAAGGAAGACTTACCCTGAGAGGCCGACATGAAAACCCTAAATCATACACGGACCGTGAAACACAAGCAAATTTGCCAATTTAATGCTTTCAAATGATCTCCAAGAGGATCAACAGCTGAATGGGTAGTTTGATGACAAGAGATAAAAAACAAAACAAATTAAAATGATTTAAAAATGTTTAAACAAGATGCATTAATGCCAACACGAGTGGCACTAATGCCACTGATTCGAAAAGATATGCTTGGGCGACAGGAATGACCAATCATGCATGTAACAATCAACATGTGAAGATGGAGGAAAAGACCGCTCAAGCATGTTAAGAGAAAGGTTGAACATATGTGCAAGCGGTGGAAAAGACCGACCTTGCATGCTAGGAGTTAAGAAGGGTCATGTATAAGCGGGGGTTCGGACCGCTTGTGCATGTAAAAACAAAAACATAGAAAGATATGCAAAAGTGGAAGAAATAGCTAATCATGCACATAAAAAAAAAAAACCAAAATAAATGTAAGAGCAGTTGTTTGGTCTGCCATTGCATGTAGTAATAAAAACTTCTCTAACACCCCAAAATGTCCAATAATTGATATTTTAGCGAGTTTATGATCACAACAAGCTTCACAATTTTTGAGAAATCATGGCGAGGGGATGTCGTAAACTCTTCTAGGATGTCAAATGACTTTGCTTGAGATCAAGAGAATCTTGTCTCAGTTTGTGAACTTAGAGTATAGATCACAAAACAGACAAGTTTCGTGGGGGTTGTCTACAAAAATGAACATAGCTGATTTTGAGAACAACACATCCTGAATTAAAAAAGACTACCTACACACCCGCATCTACTAGTTTGCTCATAGATAATAAATTTCTTGCTAATCCAAGGATATGCAACACACCATTAATCCTTTTTATTCTACCTTCAAAAAATCTGATTTCAAATTTACCATTCATGACCAACAATATTTAAATGAGAATCATCACCCAAGTACACCTTACCTCCATCAAATTATTTATATTCAAAAAACTAATTTCTATTAGGGGTCATAAGGAAAGATGCACCTAAGTCAATTAACCATGCATCATTACCTACATGATTGGCCAAAGCTATAACAAATGCATCACCATCTTCCTTCTCGGACTCAGAATCAGAATCAAATTTATTCTTTTTCTTCTTATTTGCTTCTTTATACTTCTTACAAAAGTGTCTAGGCTTACCACAATACAAGCAAATAACTTTCGACATTCTAGGAGATTTGGATCTCCCTTTGGACTTGGATTTGTCAAGCTTATCACTCTTCTTGCCTTTTTCTTCGGGTCTTTCACAAATATTCAGGGCTTTAATTGATACCTTCTTCCTCATTCCTTTAGAAAGTAAACAACCCATGACATATTCAACTTTCAAGACAACATAAGGACTCCCAATCGCCATAACAAGAGAATCCCATGAATCATTTAAAGAATAAAGCACGTTCTGACATCTCTCCTCCTCATCCATTTTTACACCAACTGATGCCAATTGAGCCACCAACATATTGAATGCTTCTAGGTGGTCTGCAATTCATCCACCATCTTCAATTCTCAATGAATAAAGTTTCTTCCTCAAGAAAATATTGTTCACTAAATATTTGGCTTGATATATCTCACCGAGTTTATTCCATAGTTTCTTTCTAGAGGACTCTTCATGGACATTGATTAAAACATAGTCTATCAGGCACAATCTGATTGGACCCTTGGCTTTATGGTCCATAACATCATATTTAGTAGCCAAAGTAACATCTATGGGCCTTGAAACATTCTCATCAATAGAATTCCATAGATCTTGATCAATTAACAAATACTCCATGATCTTCAACTTCCACATATCAAAATTGTTACCAAAAAAGTTTTCTACCTCTATTCTCCTTGATGTGCTCGCCATCTAAAAATCCTAGAAAAGAGATCACAAAGTATCTTCTACCCAAGCTCCCACTGAAAACTAGATTAGTTCAAAAAACTAAACAACCCACAACTGAAACCAAAGGTGATCAAGTTTTGATACCACTTGTACGGAAGCTAAGGTAGCAGAACAAATTCCTACACTAATATTAAGATATAAAGAACTTTTCAAATCTTTACAATAGTTACAAAAATAAATATGTAAATAGAAATCATACGACAACACAGTAATTATGTGGGGAAACCCTTTTAGGAGAAAAACCCCACACTCCAAAGACACCCAATATATTATTCAGGAATCAAGAAGATTACAATATAATTGCAGAGTAAGATTTTATAGGAGTATAACCAACTAGAGATCCAGAGGTAACTCAACATCTATGAGACTCTTACACACAAACTCCATCTCAAGCTCTTGATATATAGGAGACACAATACAGTAAACCGTCAACAGTAATTACAAAACCATGAGCCAAAACTACCCAAAAGTGGTGCCAAAATTATCTCCAATCAAAGATACCTTGTGATGTGCTAAATCACACACCAACATGTGTAACTCTCCCATTTACAGCTCTTTTAAGTGTCCAACACATTTTCACATTTCCCAAAATGGGAGGCCCAACTAACTGAGCACATAACTTTTGATCTAGGTGTCTGATTGATGAATCGTTTGATGCGTCAGAAAGATTGTTAAGAGATATATCTTTGCTATAACCCACTTCACTAGTTATGAAAAATTTCAAGGCATTTAGGGACCTCTAAGTGCCTCAAATCTGAATTCAAAACTTTTTTGGGAGTTTCAATAAATTGAAACTTTAATAGCTTTTAATGCAGACATGATCTTGAGTTGAAACTCACCCAAGATTTACTTGGTAGTTTCACATCTTTTGGGAATTTACTCTGAGTCCATCCATGCTCAAATGCAGAGTTACTAAAAATAGTAAGCCCGGTCATTTTTAGCCCCTTTTGGAAACTTTGAAAGTTCTAAACCATTCTTCAAGATAAAGGGTATTGAAAAAGACCAAAATTGGGAAGAATAGAAACCTTTTGTTGTTGCAAGTTTGAGACACCTTTCCTAACATTGTCTGACTTCTCAAACACTTTTCTAGAGCAAAGTGTGCATTAACACCATGATTTAGCTACTAGGGGTTGAGAGGCCCATAGACTCAAAACACCATTTGAACTTCTTTGTGCTCACAGGCTAAGTTAATGAATCTGCAACATTCATCAAAGTCTCTACCTTAACTAGCTTCACCCTACCATCCTTGACCATATCTCTAACAAAATGATACTATACATCAATGTGCTTGGTCCTAGAATGAAATGTTGGGTTCTTAGCTAGGCAAATCACACTTTGACTATCACAATTAACTATCACCACGCCTTGTTTTATTTTGATATCTAAACATAGTCTCCTAATTTAAATGGCTTCTTTACAAGCATGAGTAGCTGCCATATAATCAACTTCAGTAGTGGACAAAGCAACCACAACCCATTGCTTACTCATCCAACTAATTGTACCACAAAATAAAGTAAAGACATGAGCACTGATGGATCATCTACTATCAACATCACCAACCCATTCGGAATCCACACAACCATCAATATCAATTGAATGCATGTCTCCTATGGAATTACCATGGTAACACATGAAATACTCTAAGGTACCCCACAAATATCTAAAGACTCTTTTAACTTCATCCCAATGAACTCTACTAGGATTAGACATATATCTGGAAAGAACTCCCACTATGTCTTGTCTAGTACAAACCATAGCATACATCAAACTCCCAACTGCACTCTGGTAAGGCACTCTTCTCATGCCATCCATCTCTAGTAGGGATGTTGGACATTGTGAAGTAGCTAAATTCATTCCAACTATAAAAGAAACACATAATGGTCTACAATCATGCATTTTAAACCTTTGTCAAACTGAATTGACATACTTACTCTAGCCAAGCCATAATTTTCTGTTCACTCTATCTCTTCTTATTTCCATAATATCTTTCATTTCAAATTTAGCTGCAAGTTAAGGCTTTAGTTCTGAAATCATTCCTTTCCCTTTAATAATAAATAACATATCATCAACATATAATTCAATGAAAAGGAAATGATCACCATCAAATTTATAATAAAAACAATGATTAGATTTAGAATGCTCAAATCCCAAACTCAACACATATGTATCAAATTTCTGGTACTACATCCTAAGACTTTGTTTGAGGCCATACAAAGATTTCTTCAATTTACAAACTAAATTACTTTTACCTTTCACTATGTAGTACTTTGGTTGTGTCATATAAATATCCTCCTCCAAATCACCATAAAGGAATTCCATTTTCACATCAATTTGCTCAACCTCTAGATCATAAGCAACAACAATAGAAAGCAAGAATCTAATGGACATCATTTTTGAAACAGGAGAAAATATCTCACTGTAATCAACACCCTCACATGAGAGTAACCTTTTGCAACCAACCATACTTTGTACTTCTTAATACCTCAATTTGAACCAGTCTTTTTCTTTAAAACCTATTTGTAAACAACAGGTTTTCATCCTTCTGGGAATGGCACTAGGTCCCATGTATTATTCTTTTTTAAAGCTATCATTTCTTCATCCATAGAAATCTTCCAAGACTGCATCATTCATACCTAATACCTCTTCTACAAATGTAGGTTGATTTTGTTACTATTCAAAGAAAAATACATCTTTAGTCAT
The DNA here is from genome assembly GCA_027924645.1 of Cunninghamia lanceolata. Taxonomy (NCBI): domain Eukaryota; kingdom Viridiplantae; phylum Streptophyta; class Pinopsida; order Cupressales; family Cupressaceae; genus Cunninghamia; species Cunninghamia lanceolata. Next base: position 8,286,146 of record BSBN01000780.1, read on the forward strand.
CAGGTGAATACCTTTCAGGTGGTTGTGCCTTGTACAACTTTGAACAAGTTGAGTTGAAGGCTCTTCCTCCTTTTCTAAAGATTCAGAGCTAGATGAGATCTCCTCAACTTCATGTCTATCTAGGGGCCACGATTCAACTTCCCAAGAATACAAGGGAGATGAATCACATCTTTCTATTCACTTTGTTCTAGCTGCAATGTAACATAAGAAGGCTTAGTTTGTCTAAAAATAACACTTCTACTATATATTACCTTCTATGAAATAAGGTCCCAAAGCTCGTATCCATTCACACCATAACTATACTCAATTAAGATACATTTCACAGTCTTGTTCTCCAACTTTTTTCGCTTCTCATTTGGCACATGTACATATACCTCACACCCAAAAGTTCTAAGATGTCTTAGTGAAGGCTTGTGCCTTGACCATGCCACCATAGGCATTTTATCAACAAGAGCTGATGTTGGAGACCTGTTAATCATGTAGCAAGCAATAGCAACTTCAGTCCAAAAAAATTGTTTTGGACCAGCACCATTAAGCATACTCCTAGACTTTTGCATTAGTGTCCTGTTCATTCTTTTTGCAACAAAATTCTACTCTAGATCATACAGAGTAGTCTTTTGTCTTTGAATGACATAATATTTACAGAATCTATCAAAGTCATTAGAGAAAAATTCACCACCATTGTCAGTCTTCAAACATTTTATTTTATTTCCTGTCTGCAACTAAACCATTTCTTTAAATTCTTTAAATGAATTGAAAACTTTAGATTTATTCTTTAGAAAATATACCCATGTCCTTTTGCTATAATCATCAATAAATGAAACATAATATGTGGATTTTGCAATGGAAGGAACATCTACAAGACCAAATACATCAGAATGAATAAGATCCAATACACCACAAGATTTATGAGAACTCAAATAAAACTAAATGTGGTTTTGCTTACCATAAATGCAATGCTCGTAGAAATCAAAATCATGATTACAATTAGTCAACCCTTTAATGAGGTTTTTATTTTTCAAGGTCCTTAAACCCTTTTCTCCTATGTGGCCTAATCTTTAGTGCTATAACGTAGTCTTCTCTATAGGTAATTTTGATTTAAAAGAAAGAGAACCCTTAGGTACCCAGAAGCCATGACCATCCACTGAAAATGAAGCCCTCTCCTTTTCCAATGAATTAGTCACAAATTTTCTTTTTGAAGTACTATTACACTCAATAGTGCATGCATCAAGCTTATACAATGTGCCAAATGTGACACCTCTAGCAATCACCATAGCACCTATTACCATCTTGCATCTTGAATCAGAAAAGACTACCTGCAAACCAGCATCTATTATTTTTCAATCACAGATAATAAATTTCATGCTAATCTAGTGATATGCAAGACAACATTAATCCTTTTTATTCTACCATCAGGAAATTTGATTTTGACTTTACCACAACCAACAATTATTAAATGATAATCATCAGCCAAGTACACCTTACCTCCAACAAATTCTTCATATTCAGAAAACCAATCTAGTGCAGTCATGGTAGGAGGGTTCACAGAATGAATTGTCTAGACTGTACAACAAGAGTAAACACAACAGAAACACCTCAAAGATATGAAACAAACATAGATTCATTCATTCAATATATCATAGATTTCAAATACAATCTGGTTGGCATCATGCGGGCTTACAATTAGGGCTCAAAAACTTGATTACATTATATCAGAATATGCATAAGATATAGCTTTGAAGCTATTTTGTAATAAATCCAAACCATCTATCTTCTAAATCATGAAAACTATCCAAACTGCTTTCCTAGGGATCTATCACATCCTTATATATCATCTCCGGTACAAAAGATTCCTCCGTGTTAGCCAAGGAAGATCACAAACTCTAATGAAGAGTTGTAACAAGTGTACATGGATAGGTCAAACCTAAATGCATAGAAATCCTCTGCAAATGAATGTAATGATGTACGGATCATGAGGAAGGTCGGCCATAAACCAAAGGTCATTGAATGATGTGTAATTAGGCTCCACAAGTCAAGGAATGCTCCGCAAGTCTTCTCCTTTAGCTGATTATCTGAGACTGCCAATATGCTCTGCTCTGAGAAAATAGTCGATCTTCTTATAGTGATAACTTTCTGGTACTTGATCCAAATGCTCTGAATTCTAAATATGATGTAGATGAATGAATGAAGATACTAAGTCCTGCTCTACAAGATCTGAAATGCAACTACAGTAGAATGCAGACCAAAATACAAAAATTGCTACTGACTGAACTCCCTGATCTAAAATGAAAGAAATGAAAGGAAACAAATTGAACTGTAAACAAACTGAAATGCAAATGTTTTTGGTTGAGGCAAGATTGCTCTTGAACCAGGGATGCTCCTGCATCAAACATATGGGGTTATTGAAAAGTGAGTCCCTCACTTTGCCTAGGCTAGAAGGAAACCAAGACGGTCCACCTCTGCCTGAGAAATCCAAGATGAATCTTCTTCTGGTTTGTCTTTCCACTTCACAAGGTACTCTTTGTATTGTCTTCCTCTAGTGCTGTGTCCAACTCTGCTGTCCAAGATGTCTTCCATCTACTCTGGTGCTTGTTGTGGTAACTGCTTCTTCAAGTCTTCTTCCATGTTGTCACTAAAATCTACTTCATGATACTGATATAAGTCTATAATATTGAAAATAGGTGATATAACCCATATCTCTGGTAACTCCACTTCATATGCATTTCTTGAATCAAACTTTTTGAGTATCTTACAAGGTCCAAACTTCTTCATCTTCAGCTTGTTATATGTCCCAACTGGAAATCTTTCTTTTCTCAAGTACACCATCACTTCATCTCCAACTTCAAATTCCTTATGTCTTCTCTTCTTATCTTCCTTTTCCTTATACCTACTGTTCATATCCTCCAAATGCTTCTTCACTTGATCATGCACTAGCTTCATATGTTCTGCAAATTCTTCTACCTCTGCACTTCTCTTTTCTTCCAAATTGGTATCTCTTAATTCTACAACTCCTCTAGGGTTCACTCCGGTAACAATCTCAAAAGTTGTTCTTCTAGTACTCCTATTTACTGAATTATTATATGCAAACTATGCTTGTGAAAGAATCAAATCCCAACTACCCGTCTTTTCTCCAACCAAACATCTCAACAAGTTTCCCAAACTCCTATTCACTACCTCTGTCTATCCATCAGTCTGTGGATGAAATGTTGAACTGAATTTCAAATCTGTCTTCATCTTCTTCCAAAGTGTCTTCCAAAAATATCCAAGAAATTTGGTGTCTCTATCTAAAATTATACTCTTAGGTAATCCATGCAATCTCACAATCCCCTTGAAAAATAGGTCAGCTATATGCACTACATCAGTTCTCTTCTTACAAGGTATGAAATGAGTCATCTTTGAAAATATGTCCACCACTACAAATATTGAATCATGTCCTCTCTGTGTCTTTGGTAATCCCATTACAAAATCCATGGTTATGTCTTCCCAAGGTCTCTCTGGTACTGTCAAAGGTTTATACAATCCAATAGTTTGACTACTCCCTTTTGCAACTTGACAAACTCTACAACTCTACACAAATTTGCTAACATCCTTATGTATTTGAGGCCAAAAGTAATTTTCACTCACCAAAGCCACTGTCTTGTCAATGCCAAAATATCATGTTAATCCGCCACTATGTTTCTCCTTGACAAATTATCTCATATTGAAGTTCTAGGTATGCATAACTAATTTCCTCTGAACAACATATATTCCTGAATGAAATAATCCAACCACTTACTCATATCTGTCGTAACAGGTTCCATACATGCTTTCCAAGGTTCTACAAAATCAGTGTCTCCCTCATACATGTTATTCAATTCTTCAAAACCTAACACCTCAACCCTCATCTCTATCAACAAGTTCCTTCTCCTAATCAAGGCATCTGCAACTTTATTTGATTTTCCACTCCTATGCTTCAAGACAAATGTATAACTCTACATGAACTCTACCCATCTCATGTGTCTCTGATTCAACTTACCTTGACTATTCAAATATTGCAAAGCTTGATGATTTGTATACAACACAAACTCCTTAGGCGACAAATAATGTCTCCACTTTTTTAGGGCTTGAATTATGGCATAGAACTCTTGATCATAAACTAAATATCTTCTCCTTACATCATTCAACTTCTCACTAAAATATATTACAGGTCTACCTTCTTGACTTAATACTGCTCCATTTGCATTCCCACTAGCATCACAATCAACTTGAAACACCTTATTGAAATATGGTAATGCCAAAATGGGTTGCTCTATCACCTTTTGCTTCAATAGTTCAAAACTTTTATCTACTCTAGATGTCCATTTGAATTCTTATCTATCACCTCTCATTGTCTCTGTCATAGGGTTACAAAACTAAACTGAAATTTCTGATGAACCACTAGTAGAAACTAGCCAATTCATGAAATGATCTAACTTCTCCAATGCTCTCCGGTGTGGGCCATTCAACAATTTCTCTTACCTTCTCAGGGACCATCTTCAATCCTTCCACAGAAATCACAAATCCCAAATATACCATTTCTTCCTTCATGAAACTACACTTCTTGATGTTTGTCAATAATTTCTCTTCTCTCAGCCTCTGCAAAACTTGTCTAATATGCCACAAATGTTCTTCTCTTGTCTTACTTAAAATTAGAATGTCATCCAAATATACAATCATGAACTTAACCAAGAATTTCTTCAAGACTTCATTTATCAATCTCATGAAAGTACTTGGTGCATTTGTCAATCTAAAAGGCATCACTAACCACTCATACAATCCTTCATTTGTTTTAAAAGTAGTCTTCCATTCATCTCCTTCTCTGATTTTGATCTGATGGTATCCACTCTTCAAATCTATCTTTGTGAAATATTTTTCTCCACTCAAAAAATCCATGATATCATCCATCTGATCTTGTTTATTACTCTAGAGTCAGTACACATTCTCCATTCTCCATCTTTCTTCGGTGCTAGCACTGCACAAGGACTCAAACTTTCTCTGATCAAGCCTTTTCTCAATAACTCTTGTATCTATCTATTCAATTCTTCATTCTCTACTGGTGTCATTCTATGTGTTGCTTTGTTAGGCAAACTAGCTCCCAGTATAAGTTCCATGTGATGACTGATACTCTGGATTGGTGGTGATCCTTCAGGTACATTGTCTGATATGATGTCTTCATACTCTGTCAAAAACTCTCTTATCTCCTCTGGTTGTGGTTCTTCAGTCTCCTTAAATTTTTTAGGCTTCTTAGGAATCAAAGCATAACACATATTCTCACGTCTCAAACCATTGAAAAATTTTATTCCATCTACCAAACAGATTCTAGCATTCCCACATACTTCACTCTCTAGGTTTATCTTCCAAAGGAATCAAGGTAATTCTCTTCCCATTTGATGTTTTAGTGTATGTATTCTTTCTCCCATCATGTATAGCTTTTCTATCATACTGCCAAGGTCTACCCAACAAAATCTGACATACATCCATAGGCATAATATCACACAACACTTCATCATGATAAGATCCAATATGAAATTTCACCAAACATTGTTCACTCACCAGTACCTTATGATCATCCTAAATCCATGCTATCTAATAGGGCTTAGGGTGTTTCAGTCTTTCCAACTTCAGCTTAATCACCATCTCTTTCTGAAACTAGGTTATCAAAACTACCATTATTAATTACAACTTTACAAAATTTACCTCCTAATTTTCATCTGGTTCTAAACAAACTCTTCCTCTGGAGTGGTTCCTCATTTGTCTCTATTTGAAATAGTACTCTCCTCATCACAAGTGATTCTCCCTTCTTAGGTTTACCAACTGAACTAGGAGATCCAATAGGTTCTTCTTCCACATAGGGTGCTCTTCCACTATTCTCTATCTTCTTGCTTGTACTACCCTGATTACACTCAAATGCTCTATGTCCTTCACCTCCACACTTGAAACAAGTGCCTCTGAATGTTGTATTATCAAATCCTCTTCCCTCTCTCCTATATCCTTCATTCCGGTATGAATTGTAATTACCCCTATGATGAAAATTTCTGTCATTGCTTCGGTATGTATTACTATCTCTGTCCTCCTTCTTGAATGGGTTGTCAAGCTTGTTCTGCTCCGGATGTGATCTTCTCCTCTAAAAAATGTTCTACCTCTCTAAAATTTACCTCCTCTTCCTTTCTGTCTCTAATCCTGCCTTTTATTCAACTTCTCTTCTACTTTCAGGGCAAACTGATATGCTTCCTCCAGTGATGTCATCCTTACCATGCTTAGTTCTTCTTGAATGTTCAATCTTAGTCCATTGATGTATCTAGCCACTTTCTCTTTGCTTTCTTCACTATGTCCTATCCTTATGATCATCTTATGAAATTCTTCAGTATACTCCTTCATAGATTTATCCTTTTGTCTTTGGTTTTGCAATCTTTTCAACAGTTCCAATTCATAGTCAGCAGGTATAAACTGATTCTTCAATTTTGTCACCATCCTATCCCATTTTGTAATCTTCTTTTTTCCTCTTCTATTTCTATCCAACTGAACTTCTTTCCACCATATAGCAACATGTCCTTTCAACTTTGTCTTTGCAAATTTCACCTTCTCTAGATCTTCAACTTCTTCATATTGAAAGTATTATTCCATGTCATTTATCCAGTAAATCAAATCTTTAGGGTTCAAATTACCAGTATAATTCGGCACATCAACTTTGGGTCTCTTTCTAATTTTTGAAATAGCTCACAACATCTTGACTTGATCTAATTCTTCTTCTTCATCACCTCCTAGGGTTTTGCCAATTTGTTCAATAGATTGAAATTCTTTTTCATCATCAATTTCAACCTTAGGTCTCGGTGTCAATCCTCTTTGCCTATCTTCTTCAATAGCATCCAAATGAATTCACATTATTTTCATCATTTCCATCATTTCATCCATTCTACTAGTCATTGTTCTAATGACAACTCTCCTCGATGGTATTCTTCCTAGGATCAAGTGCAAACTTCCTCAAGTTCGGTGATTGGGCTATAAGGTGACAACTGCCTCACAATTAGCGATCGGTTGTGACACAAGTAACCTGCCTCAATTTGGTGATCTATCCACAGCAAGATCTTATGGAATTCCTTGCCAATTTCACTCAATTCACTCCCAAAGATTCAAACTTTCACTCTGATACCACTTGGTGTAGTCAAGGTAGGAGGGTTCACAAAATGAACTATCTAGACTATGCAACAAGAGTAAACACAATAGAAACAACTCAAAGATATGAAACAAACATACATTCAGTCATTCAGTATATCATAGAATTCAAATACAATCTAGCCGACATCATGCGGCCTTACAATTAAGGCTCAAAGGCCTGATTACAGAATATCAGAATATGCATAAGATATAGCTTTAAAGCTCCTTTGCAATAAATCCAAACCATCTATCTTCTAAATCATGAAAACTATATTGACTGCTTTCCTAGGGATCTTTTACATCCTTATGTATCATCTCCGGTACAAATTATTCCTCTGCGTCGGTCAAGGAAGATCACAAACTCTAATGAAGAGTTGTAATGTGTGTACATGAATAGGTCAGACCTAAATGCATAGAAATCCTCTACAAATGAATGGAATGATGTGCAGATCACAGGGAAGGTCAGCGATGAACTAAAGGTCATTGAATGATGTTTAATTAGGCTCCACAAGTTGAGGAATGCTCCTCAAGTCTTCTCCTTTAGTTGATTATCTGAGACTGCCAGGATGCTCTGCTTTGAGAAAATAGTTAATCTTCTGATAGTGATAACTTTCCGGTACTTGATCCAAATGTTCTAAATTTTGAATATGATGTAGATGAATGAATCAAAATGCTAATTCCTACTCTGCAAGATCTGAAATGTAACTACGGTAGAATGGGGACTAAAATACAGAAACTGGTACTGACTGAACTGCATAAAGTGCTAAACTGAAAGAAATGAAATGAAACAAACTAAAATGCAAATGTTTTTGGTTGATGTAAGATTACTCTTGAACCAGGGATTCTCATGCATCATAATCTCTATTAGGGTCATATGGAAAGATGCATGTTGGTAGGAAATGAGAGGGCAACCACTCTAGAGATCTGGTCTGTAGTCAAATCTCTAAAGTCTAGTTTATATAGCCTAATAAATTTACGGTGATACCCAGTGTAATCTAATAAAGTTTTCACTTCTGTTGTTGTTTTAGGTGGTGGTAGTGTGAGGATCAGAGTTACTTTCAAAGGATGTACCATCAACCCTTCCTTACAAATAATGTGACCTAATAGGGTCCCAAAAGGTACCAGAAATATGCATTTCTTTAGATTCAATGATATTTGTAAACTTTTGCATTTATTCAATGTCATCCTCAAAGTCTGTATTGTTGCAAATATGTGCCTAATCGGTGTTGTCATTGATGTCAACATATTCTTGTTGCCATTGGTTTCAACTGTATCCTATTTAAAAGACTGGAATGTTGAGGATATTGAGAAAATTAATGAAGATCAATGTATGTAGACCATATGGCTATGTAGAGGATTGTATGAAGTAGCTCTAGTTAAGTTTTGAGAGGTCCACATGAATATTTGAAGAAGCTATGGCCATATGAGTAGAACTGGGTTTTGCTGTGTTCAGAAAAGATAGAGTGATAGTAAATTGGTCTGGATTGCTTCGCATTGAAATATTATGATATGCAGTTCTAGAGGCATGTTTGGGAAGTTAGAGTGTATCATCAACTCAAGTGGTTCGTGGTTTAGAGGTCTACAAGCAATCTTTCTAGTGTGACAGTCATGGTAGACAATGTTCTTGAGGTTTTGGAAGAAGATGCATGTGATTTTGATAATTTGGAGGAGTGCGGATGTCTTTGTTAAATTCAATGTGCTTGTGGAGGTCTCTAGATCATGTGCTTGTTGTGTTGGAGGTTTGCATTGAAGACCGAGCTCGTTGTTGAAGATTTTCTTCTTGGTGTTGCTGTTCTTCCCAGTCTTGGCTGACCGGATGATTCTAGCGTGTTGCGGATGATCTAAGAGCATTTCTATGGAACGCGACATGTTGATCAAGGAAGATTGGAGTCCCAGTTATGTTTGGCTGACAGCTTAGTGATTCGCACTAAGTTAGACACTTGTAGTGCTGACCTTGATGTTTATTCCAAGGTTGATGAAGCATATAAAGGCATGTAGTTGAGTTGTTTAAAATCATCCTTGTGAGAAATAATCAAATCCAAAGAAAGGATTAGAGGCAGAACAGAGAAGAGGAGGAGCAGAAGAACAAGAATAGAAAAGGATGAAGTGATAGTAAAGAAGTATTTGGAGAAGAGAATAAATTTTATGAGCATTCAATGAGACTAAACTAGGCATGACGAAGATGCTATTTCTCAATTAATTCCTTCTATATTAAACATAAATTTTATAGGCAGTGAGCCTCTTTGAGTAGTGAGCTCTGGGCAGTATGCTTGAAGGCAAGTTCCTTCCCATTTTCAAGTACTTTTAATAGGGTATGAATCTTGTGGGTTAACCCCCACCGTGGTTTTCCCTTAACCAGGTTTCCACGTTAAAAATCTTTGTGTCAATTGTGTTAATTATGTTTCTACTCATGTATTATTATTTCATGCCTTAATGTTTACATCATTAATATGTTTGTAAGTTGTGAAAGAAGATCAAAAAGAGAAAAAGGTCAATTTTGTGGGACAACTGATTCACCCCCCCTCTCAGTTGTCTAGCCTAATTCCAACAATTGGTGTCAAAGCCAAGTTCCTCTAAAAGAAGCTTGACCGCTTGAGGAGATCTAGAATGTCAACTTACAAGAAAGACAGTCTGAGATTTGATGGAACAAATTACACTCTATGGAAGATGCGCATGCAGTGTCCTTTGCAATGTATGGGGGATGCCTACTGGTTGATAACTAAGAATGAATACAAGATTCCAGAAAAAAGTCCTACAACTCCAGATGAAATCAAAGATGTTGAGAACAACACTCGAGCAATAAAAGCCTTGTTGAGTGCCCTGTCTGATACATAAATGATAAATGTACTGGAATTAAAAACTGCACATGAAATCTGGGAGAAGTTGGAAATACTGCATGAAGGTGATGAACATGTCAAATGTGCCAGGCTACAAAGTTTGAAGGGTAGATATGAGAGCTTAAGGATGAGTGAAGATGAAAATATTACCTCCTACATGCTAAAAGTGAATGAACTTGTGAGTGGTATAAGGTGTACTAGTGGAAAATTGGAAGAATCAGAAATTGTTGCCAAAGTGCTTAGATCCTTACCTCCAGCCTACAAGCATAAAGTTGCTACCATTGAAGAAATCAGGACTATGACAACTGTTACAAGGGATCAGTTGGTTGGTAAACTTTCAGCATTTGAAATGAGTGAGTTTGGTTATTCTCTTCCTAAGTCTGAATCTGCATTTAAAGTCAGTATTCATGGAAAACAAAAATATGATTCAGGTGAAAGCTCTTTAAGAAGATCTAGCAGATTCGATAGGACAAGAAAGGATCTTGAAGGTGATGAAACTGAGTTCGATGAACTTGAAGCCCTTTTTGCTAAAAGATTACCAAGAGGATCCAGTACGTATGAAGGAAAGTTGCCATTCAAATGTTTTTCTTGTAATAAGATTGGTCATTTTGCCTCAAGGTGTCCAGAGAGAGGTTCAAGGCCAAACCCTAATAGACCTAGAGTTTAGATGAAATGCTACTATGTCCAAGAAGCTGGTGAAGAAGGAGTCACAGATGACGAATCTGATCATGGAGGTTCCACTGAAAATGATTGGGTATTCATTGCTATCAAAGAAGAAGATCCGGTGCCTACTGAATCTGCTAGCTATGCAAATCTAGAAATTGCCTTGGCTACTCAGGTTGTTGAAAAGGATGAATGGGTAATTGATAGTGGATGTTCTCATCATGTGACTGGTGATAAAATTAAGTTTGTAAGGTTTGCAAAATATGAAGGTGGAATTGTGAAATTTGGAGATAAGTCAGCTGGTAGAATCTATGGTAGAGGATCCATCTCTTTTGATGGTAAGAATAATACTAATGATGTTCTGTATGTGGAAGGATTGAAGCATAATCTTCTTAGTGTTGGATAGTTGGTTGACAAGGGTTATGATCTTCGATTCAAAGATGGAAATGTAGAATCTTGGAAAGCTCTGAAACTGAAATTGCATATAGTACTCATACTAGAGGTAACATCTTTCATTTAAGTAGTTCTGGAAAAAGTTGTTTGATTGCTTAGATTGATCAGAGTTGGTTATGGCATAGGAGAATGTGTCATTGTCAAGATAAGTTCTACTCAGGCTATGAGAGATCTTCCAAAACTTGTGAAACCTGCTAATAGCATGTGTAGAGAATGTCAATTAGGTAAACAGAATAAAATTTCATTCAAGAGTAAAGAATAATTTTCAAGTGGATGACTGGAAGTTGTGCATACTGATCTATGTGGTCCAACTAGAATTAGGACTATGCAAGGAGATAGATATTTTATGTTGCTGATTGATGATTACTCCTGGATGATGTGGCTAACCTTTTTGAAAGAAAAATCAGAAGCTCTTGACAAGTTCAAGGTGTTTAAGGTTATGGTGGAAAATGAGATTGGTGAAAAAAAAAGTGTTTGAGATCCGACAGAGGTGGAGAGTTTACCTCCGGTGAGTTTGATACATTCTGTGAAAAGCATGGAATAAAAAGACAGTAATCTACTCCTAGGACTCCCCAGCAAAATGGAGTCATGGAAAGAAAGAACTAGACCATTCAAGAAGATTCCAGGACCATGATGATGGAAGCAAATGTTCCACAAGTCTATTGGAGAGAAGCTGTGAGTACTACTATCTACACTCTCAATCGAGTGCAGATCAAAGGAAATTTTGGTAAGAACCCTTATGAACTATGGTTTGGTCATTCTCCTACTGTGAGATACTTCAGTGTTTTTGGTAGTAAGTGGTATATCAAAAGAGATGAGGATCTAGGCAAGTTTGAAGCCAGAAGTGATGAAGGGATATTTCTAGGTTACTCTACTCAAAGCAAGGCATACCAGTGCTTCAACAAAAGATTGAAAAAGATTGTTGAAAGTGTAAATGTTAGAGTTGATGAGAGCAAAGAAGGACATTCTAGGTCTTGCAGATATGAATCAGATGATCAAGATGAAAGTCAAAGTCAAGGAAGACAAGTTCAAACCTAGACTTAGATTCAGATTGATCCAAAAAATCTAGTGACTCAAGAGGTTAATACAGATGGTGAAGAACAAGGTCAAGAAATAGAGGTTCAAATAAATCCCAAAACTCCTAGGTATGTAAGACTAAATCATCTTGAAGATCAGATCATAGGAGATAGATATAAAGGTGTTTGAACTAGGAAAATAATTTTTGAAAATCAAGAGGAAATTTGTTTGATTTTAAAGATTGAACCAAATTCAGTAAGTGATGCTTGCAATGATGAAAATTGGGTAAAAGCCATGGAAGAAGAATTAATGCAAATTGAAAAAAATCACACTTGGGATCTTGTTCCTAGAGCTAAAGACAAAAATGTGATTGGAACTAAATGAGTCTTCTAGAATAAACTAAATGAAGATGGTGAAGTTGTAAGAAACAAAGCAAGGTTGGTCTGCAAAGGATATTCTCAAGTGGAAGGAATTGATTTTGAAGAAACTTTTTCTCCGGTGGTAAGAATAGAGGTAGTCAGATTATTGCTAGCATTTGTTGCTTGTAAAGATTTCAAGGTCTATCAGATGGATGTCAAGTTAGTATTCCTGAATGGAGAGTTGGAAGAAGTCTACATTGAGCAACCGGAAGGATTTTAGTTGACTGATCAGAGAGATATGGTCTCCAGGTTGAGGAAAGCATTGTATGGACTCAAACAAGCCCCAAGAGCCTAGTGTGCAAGATTAGATAAGTATTTGCTAAAGCTAGGATATAGCAAAGGCACTGCTGACAGTAATCTTTACTTCAAGATTGATCATGAGGATATTCTGATTGTTGAGGTATTTGTTGATGATATCATTTTTGGTGGAAATGAGAGTATGTGCAAAACATTTGCTGATCAAATGCAGAGTGAATTGAGATGTCCATGTTTGGTGAAATGAATTTCTTCTTAGGTCTGCAAATCATTCAGTCAGATAAAGGTATCTTCATATCTCAATCTAAGTATGTAAGAGAATTGTTGATAAAGTTTGGAATGGAAGATTCAAAGATGATGGGTACACCCATGATAACCAGATGTAAGCTGAGTAAAGATGATGACTCCCTTAAGGCAAATCAGAAAAAGTATAGATCAATGATTGAAGGATTGCTCTATCTGACTTAGACCAGACTTGATATCATGAATGCAGTTGGACTTGTTGCTAGATTTCAAGCTGATCCTAGAGAATCCTATGTTGTAACAGTCAAGAGAATTTTTAGATATCTCAAAGGGACACTTGATTATGGCTTATGGTATCCAAAGGATAATGACTTCACTCTTCATGCATATACAGATGTTGATTGGGTAAGAGATGTGGATGATAGAAAAAGTTCTAGTGGTGGTGCATTATTCTTGGGAAGTAGATTGGTTTCTTGGTTGAGCAAAAAGAAGGAGGCAATATCCCTATCTACAGTAGAGACATAGTATATAGCAGCAACAAACAATTGTACTCAAGTTCTGTGGATGAAGCAAATATTGAAAGAAATCAGAATTGTGTTTAAGGAGCCTGTCGTAATCTTCTGTGATAATTCAAGTGCAATAAGAATCTCAAATAATCTGCTGTTGCATTCAAAGACAAAGAACATATCAATCAAGTTTCAATTTTTGAGAGAGAAGGTTAATGAGAATGAAATCAGATTGGAGTTTGTTTCTGCAAAGGATCAGATTGTGGATATTTTCACCAAGCCTCTACCAAAGGATACTTTTGAGTATCTCAGAGTGAAGTTAGGGGTTATTACCCCCTAATTAAAACTAAGATGCACTAGGGTGCATCAATCCAGTGGAATCCACAATCATATCTTATGATCTGGATTGATGTTAAGAAGATACTATTCAGGGGGAGTAGTCAGTATGCAAATTTTGAGATCAGTCTGAAACAAAAAGGGGAAGAAAAGATTGCGAATATGTGCCCTTTGCCATTGATGTCAAAGGGGGAGAGAAGTCATGTGAAAAACCAGTTACTGATGAAAGGGGGAGCAGTGAAGAAAGTAGATGCAGAACTGACAAGAGAAAGGGGGAGAAGTTCTTGTCTTGATGGTTGAATCAATTTTTCACATCATATGTTTCCATCAATGAAAAAAGGGGAAATTGTTGCAAATATGTGCCTAATCGGTGTTGTCATTGATGTCAACATATTCTTGTTGTGATTAGTGTTAAGTGTGTCCTATTTTGTTGCCTATTTAGAAGACTAGAATGTTGAGGATATTAAAAAAATTAATGAAGCAATGTATGTGGACCACATGGCTGTGTAGAGTATTGTATGAAGTAGCTCCAGTTAAGTTTTTAGAGGTCTGCATGAAGATTTGAAGAAGTTATGGCCATTTGAGTAGAACCAAGTTTTGTTGTGTTCAAAAGAGACAGAGTGACAATAAATTGGTTTGGAAGACTTTGCATTGAAATATTATGATCTGTAGTTCTAGAGACATGTTTGGGAAGTTAGTGTGTATCATTAAATCAAGTGGTTTGTGGTTTAGAGGTCCGCGAGCAATCTTTCTAGTGTGACAGTCATGGCAGACAGTGTTCTTGAGGTTTTGGAAGAAGATTCAAGTGATTCTAATAATTTAGAGGAGTGCAGATGTCTTTGTTAAATTCAATGTGCTTATGGAGATGTCTGGATCGTGTGCTTACTATGTTGGAGGTCCGCATTAAACACCGAGCTCATTGTTGAATATTTTCTTCTTGGTGTTGCTGTTCTTCCTAGTCTTGACCGACTTGATGATTCTAGCATGTTGTGGATGATCTAAGAGCATTTCTATGGAGTGCAACATGTTGATCAAGGAAGATTGGAGTCCCAGTTATGTTTGGCTAATAGCTTAGTGATTTGCATTAAGTCAGACACTTGTAGTGCCGACGTTGATGTTTATTCCAAGGTTGATGAATCATATAAAGGCATGTAGTTGAGTTGTTGAAAACCATCCTTGTGAGAAATAATCAAATCTGAAGAAAGGATCAGAGGTAAAGTAGAGAAGAGGAGGAGTAGAAGAACAAGAACATCAAATGATGAAGTATTTGGAGAAGAGCAGAAGTTTTATTAGCATTCAATAAGACCGAACCAAGCATGAAGAAGATGCTATTTCTTAGTTAATTCCTTTTGTATTAAACATAAATTCTATAGGCAGTGAGCCTCTTTGAGTAGTGAGCTCTGGGCAGTGCACACGAAGGCAAGTGCCTTCCTATTTTCAAGTACTTTTAATAGGGTATGAATCTTGTGGGTTAACCCCCAGCGTGGTTTTCCCTTAACCGGGTTTCCACATTAAAAATCTTGGTGTCAAGTGTGTTAATTATGTTTCTGCTCATGTGTTATTATTTCATGCCTTAATGTTTACATCATTAATCTGTTTGTAAGTTGTGAAAGAAGATCAAAAAGAGAAAAAAGGTTAATTTTGTGGGACAACTGATTCACCCCCCCTCTCAGTTGTCTGGCCTAATTCCAACATGTGCGTGGTCTTTAACCAATCCATAGACAGTCCAATTATCTAGGTAAACCTCTAAGAAATCATGAATGAATTTTTTGAATGCATTTACTATTATTCTATTGAATACTGTTGGTGTATTCTTTAGTCCAAAAGGCATAATTGTATACATGTAGGATCCCAGTTCAAGTGCAAATGTTCTTTTATGTTGACCCTCTTCTCTTATCTTTACTTGATGATAACTAGAAAATTCATCAGTGAATGAATATATTTCCCTTCCAGCAACTGATTCTAATATCTCTTCTGTGAAGGGTTTTGGGAATGGATCATAAATGCAATATTTGTTCAACTCTCTATAGTCTCCACATATCCTTATCTCTCCTGATTTCTTGTTTTGTATCACCATTGGGCTAATCCATTCTACTTTCTCAACATGTTTTATGATCCCTGCTGCTAACATCTTGTCAATCTCTACTTTGACTCTTTTTTTCATGTTAGGATTGAGCCTGTATGGTCTTTTCTTTACTGGTTTAACTCCATCTTTTAGTTGTATTTTCATTATCCCTGCTTCTTCTTTAATGCCTTTCATTTCAATAAATGATGAAGGGGATAAATCATAAAACACACAACAACAGAAATTGTACATAGAAAATAGAATATTCTTTTATTGATTTGGATAACTCATTACATTACAGAAGCTTAAATACAATCAGAGAAATCAATCCTCCATAGGCTGTGACACATTATAGCTTCCTATCACAAGACTCTAGAATCTCCAGAGTTATGTAACCCCAAATTAGCTAGGGTTTATGTTTTCCTACCTTTTCTTGATTCTACACTTTCCCCCTTATCTCTACTGCTGCCCAGGGTTCCCAAAAATAGTCATAAATAGCCCTTTTTGGTGGCCTCCAGCTAAATTTCAAAATTTGCAACTCCCTCCAAAAGTAGGTCAACTTTCGGGAAGCATAAATTTTGATCTGGGTGTCTGATTGACGAACCATTTGAAGTGTTGGAAAGCTCACAAAGTGAACTATCATGTCAAAAATTCATAAATGGATTTCTATCAACTTTTCAGGGAGTTATGGGACGTTTTAGTGCCTCATATCTGATTTCAAAAATTTTGAGGGGCTTTTTAGAAAATGAAAAATTTAATATCTTTCAGTTCACAAATGATCTTTGCCTGATTCCTTCGCCAAAGGTCTTATATTTCGTTTACAAAGCTTCTTGTAAATGTTATCTTCAATCCATGCCCAAATGCAAACTTTCCAGAAATGGCAGTAAACTTTTCCAAAAATAGTAGTTTGCTATTTTTAGCAGTTAAAAAAAAACTAAAAGTCCTACATCATTATTCAAGTGATTATGTAACCAGAAATACTTATTATGGAAAGAAATGAAAAAAAATTCAGCAAGATTGCCCTTACACCATGGATGCTCCTGCATTAGACACCTAGGGTAAATTGTGAAGTGACCCTGTCACGTCTCAGGTGTTTGTTTGAGGAAAACCAAAATGGTCAACCTCTTCCTTAGACAACCAAGAAGAATCTTCAACATGCCTTCCTTTCCATTTCACCAAATATTCTTCATATTGCCTGTTTTGAGTACTTCTTCCCACATGGCTATCCAAGATCTCTTCTATCTCCTCTGTTGAAGTAGATGCTGAAATACTCCATTGTTCTTCTGTTGGTCCATCCTCTGTGTCACCTTCATGATATTCTGTTAAATCAACAATGTTGAACATAGGGAAAATATTGATCCCACTTAGTAGCTCTACCTCATATGCATTTTCTGAATCATGCTTCTTTAGAATCCTTCATGGTCCAAATTTCTTCATTTTCAACTTATTATATGTTCCAATTGGGAACCTTTCTTTTCTCAAGTGAATCATGACTTTATCTCCTATCTAGAACTCCTTATATCTCCTCTTTTGATCTGCCTTAGCCTTCTACTGAACATTCATCTTATTAATATACTTTCTCACCTCTTCATGCAAATTCTTTAGGTGTTCTACAAATTCTTCAGCTTTGGCACTTGTCTTTTCTCCCTTGTCTAGCTTCCTTAACTCTGAAGCATTTCTTGGACTACTCCCATATATGATCTAGAATAGTGTTTTACCAGTACTCCTATTGACATAATTGTTGTAAGCAAATTTTGCCTGTGGTAAAATCAAATCCCATCCCTTGGGCCTATCTCCTACTAAGCATCATAGCATGTTACCCAAACTCCTATTCACCACTTCCGTCTGTCCATCAGTCTGTGGATGGTGTGCAAAACTAAACTTCAAATCTATCTTCAACTTCTTCTACAAGGTCCTCCAGAAATAACCAACAAACTTGGTATCTCAATCTGAAACTATGCTCTTAGGTAGACCATGTAGTCTCACCACCTCCTTGAAAAATAATTCTGCAATATGATCAGCATAATTAGTCTTCTTACAAGAAATGAAATGTGCCATCTTTGAGAATCTGTCCACCACCACAAAAATTGAATCATGTCCTCTCTATATCCTTGGTAAACCAAAAATAAAATCCATACTAATATCATCCCATGGCTTCTCTGGTATAGGTAATCGCTGATATAACCATGTATTCTGACTTGTTCCTTTTTCCATCTGACACTCTCTACAACTCTACACAAATTTTCTCACATCCTGCTACAACTACAGTTAATATTAATGCTTACCAACAATAGCAATAGTCTTATCTTGGCCAAAGTGTGCATCTAGTCCTCCACTATGCTTCTCCTTAATCAGTTTCTCTCTCATGGAACTCCTCAGAATGCATAATTGGCTTCCTCTAAACAACATGCCATTTTGGATTATGAAATCCAACCATTTTGTCCTATCCAAAGTAACAGGTTCTAAACAAGATTTCCAAGCCTCTGCAAAAGCTAGATCTTCAGGATACAAACTTTTGTGCTCATTGAATCCAACAACCTCTATCATCATTTCTGTCAACAAATTTTGCTTTCTACTCAAGGCATTTGTACCTCTGTTGGACTTCCCACTCCTATTCTTCAAAACAAAAGTATAACTCTACAAAAACTCAACCCATTTTAAGTGCCTTTGGTTCAAATTTCCTTGATTATTAATATACTACAAAGCTTGATGATCAGTATATAAAATAAACTATTTTGGCAACAGATAATGTGTCCATTTATTCAAATCTTGAACTATTGCATAAAACTCCTGAAATAGAATACTTTTTCTTTGCATCATTAATCTTCTCACTAAAATAGGAAATGGGCTTACCTTTTTGACTCAAAACAACTCCTATAGCACTACCACTAGCATTACAATCTACGTGAAATACCTTATTGAAATCTGGAAGTGCAAAAATAGGTTGCTCTATGACTTTCTGCTTTAATGTATAAAAACTCTTGTTTTCTCCTGTAATCCATTTAAACTCTTTTCTATCCCCTCTCATTGTCTCAGTTAGGGGTGCACAAATGCTACTAAAATTCCTGATAAATTTTCTCTAAAAACCTGCCAAACCATGGAAAGATCATACGTCTGTAGTACTCCTTAGTGTAGGCTATTCAAGGATAGCCCTTACTTTCACTGGGTCCATCTTAAGACCTTCCTCTGAGATAACAAATCACAGGTATACCAATTCCTTCTTTACAAAACTATATTTCTTTAGATTAATCAACAACTTCTCCTCCCTTAGAAGAAAATGCAAATTTCAATGAAGAATTGGCCAAGACCAAAGAACTAGAAACTTATATTTCTAAGTTCAATTCTGTTTCACCATTTCAACTTCCCTCAGAAGTTAAGCCCAATGAAGAAAATTGGTTGTGTTAGGAGCAATAGTATAGTCCTTTAATGTAGGTAGCCATTGAAGCATCAGGTATCGATCCCGATACAGGAACCTGTAGTCAACGACAGTACAGGGCACTGAGACAAACTCCATCTACACCGTGTCCTGGTTTAGAACTTCAAATACATTTCCTAGGTATTAAGGCCTATCCTTTAGCTTTTCTATGGGATACTAGACGTAATCTCAATGTTGCTAGATACAACTATTTCCCAGCCAACCAATGGATCAATGTTATTACAAATATTGTTTTTGGCAATGGTATGCATACTTCTAATCTTATTTGCAAAGCTCCTATTCAATTTTCTAATGGTCACATTGAAGAACTTACTTTTGTCCATTATGAAATTGATGGTTATGATGGAGTAATTGGTAGTGAGGCCATGAAAAATTGGGAACCTATCCTGATCACTAGAGAAACTATAACTCTCATGAATAAATATTAGGTTCCTAGGTTGCAAATAGAATTTGTATACACCAGCCAATCACCTCTAGAAAAAAGAAAGAAAGAAAATACAGTATGGATGGCTAAACAAATTATTGTTTCTCAACCAAGTCTAGAAGAATTGAAGCAACAGTTTGCAGAAACAGTCATGACAAAAGATCTGAACAAACATCAAAGACATTTGAGTTGTAACCTATTACTAAAAAGGGACACTGCAGGAAATGACATTCTACCTAGAGCCAAGGCTAATTATTTCCTCATGATCCCCAAGGAAACACAAATGTTTAAAACTGAAATTGAAGGCTTGTTGAATCAAGGAATTATTCAGAATTCTAGTTCTTCTTTCTCCTGTCATGCCATGTATGCTCTTAAGTTTGACCATAATGGTAAGGAGCTCACTAGGAAAAGGCTAGTAGTCAATTATAAACCTTTAAATGAATGTCTACAAGATCATCGTCATCCTAGTAAGGATCACATTTGGAAAAGTATTCAAGGGAGTATTATGTATTCTAAATTTGATATCACAAAGGTATTTTGGCAAGTCTCTCTCAAGCCTACTGATTATTATAAAACTGCTTTCTTAGTTCAACAAGGTCTGTATGAATGGAAAGTTTTACCATTTGGAATCAAGACATCTCCATCAATTTTTCAGCAACATATGGATATCCTTTTCTGGTAATATTTGAAGTTTATTATTCCATATATTGATGATATCCTTGTTTTTAGTCAAACTCCAGAGAGTCATATAGAACATTTATAGCAGTTCCTTCAAGTCTGTCAACAAAATGGCTTGATTGTGAATCCCTCTAAAAGTGAGTTTTCTCAGACTTCCATAGTCTTCATTGGTATTAAACTTCTTCCAAGTGGGAAAATGGAGGCCCAGGAACATATTCTATCCAGAATTCAAAATCTCCAAGTTACAAATCTAAAGGAATTACAAAGGTTTTTGGGTTTGGTAAATTATATTGCAAGATTCTATTCCAATATTGCTCAGGATCGCCTTGTACCAAATGAACTACTATAGAAAAATCCACCTCCATGGTCCTCCAAACATGATGCCTGTATAGCTAGGATTAAGGCCAAATGTGCATCTCTACCTGCCCTACGCCTCCCAAGTAATGGGGATAAAATTATTGAAGAAGATGCCAGTGAAGCTGCATGGGCTGGTGTTCAAAAAGGAAAAACATCACAAGGCCGAGAAGAAATTGTTAGATATGCATATGGTAGTTTCAAAATTACTAAATTAAACTACCACAACACAAATAAGGAAATTCTTGCAGTAGTTAATTCATTAAAGGCCTTCTATATGTTTATTGCAGATAAGAAATTCCTGGTTTGAAGTGATTTGCAGAATCTCCATGGATTTTTTAAAAAGGAATCCAAAAATAAGGTCATCCGAGGAAGATTACTCTGACAGGCACAATTTCTTGATACCTTTGATTTTTAAATTAAGCATTTGCCAGGAGAAGAAAATATTTTTTTGCATATTTTCTATCTTGCAAAGGTCACTATTCTCCTTTAGGTAAAGTCAGAGTCATGAGAATCAGAGAAGAATGGTGGTATGAAGAATGTTGTCCTGAGTTTAGCAGTAATCCCTATAATAGAAGGGATCGAAGGAATTTTGATTTGGCCAATCACTACTTGTATGATCAACAGTGCATGATACTTGTAAAACAATCACTGTCTACTTCAAGAATATGGAATCCAGATCCATTTTTCTAATTTTCCACTCAAGCAGAAGAAGTTGATGAATAGATCTAGTGATATCTCCTCAACTATGAAATTTAATCTCAACTACATGTTGAATTTTTGAATCCACATATTCATCGACCTGAGAGATGGCTTCATCAAGAAAAGGGGATTCAGTATATGTGTGATATGTTTCAAGGACCTTATCCTAATGAAAATTTATAGTTTTTATTTACAGGATCTACAGGTGTTCTATGGAAATTAACTTTTGGGTCCTATCATGATAATCTCATCAATAGGTTTGTCTGCCAGCAATATGGACCATATGGTGACCAATCTCTATTCCAACACTGGACTTATGGAGCATGAATTTGCCATTTGTTCAATAATCAACAACCTATCTAGATTCATACTAAAACCTATCAGCAAGAGCTTGGAGATTCTAGAGCACATGTTATAAGGATCCATGGACCTTGCAAAATTAAAACCCTTCGCATCATATGGAAAGAACCTAATGCACCTACTCTCCCGTGTTCTCTATATGAGCAGCATGATGATGATCATTGTCCTCGATGTGTACATGGAGAACTTGATAGTGACTAATGAGTGGGTTTGTCACTCATCAGAGTTATTAGTCACTCTAAGAAAAATAACTGACGTGGACCACACCACGGTAAAATGGGTAAGGTTACCACCTCATTGTAACCATGGGTTACTCTTCCCATGATAAAAAAGATTCCTGCCATATCTGCTCCACATGTAGTGGTTCTATATGTTTGTCCTTTATTGTTTGAAAGCTTTAGTGTTCACAAGATATTGGGGTCCACCCAGAGAATCTTTCTCATAGTGGGCGTCTCTTTTCAAAAGCTTGTTTTAGGTGTCATCCTCTGATTCATGGATTTCAAATATCTTTCAATTCCTGAACAATGAAAAGGTGGTGGGTTTTCCTATATAAGGGGGGTTCACTCACTCTGTTGGGACAAGAGAGAGTGAAGTCTGTAAGTCATTGGTAGTTGTCCAAGTGTCTATCCAATTGTAGAAGTAGAGGAGTATGCTCTTCCCAACATGGGAATAAGAAACTCAGACCTCTCTATGTTCATAACTCTAACTATATTAAGGTGTGCCTAAGTTCATTTGAAATAGTCATCAGAACATTGTTTGTTTTAAGTATGCTATCATCCTAGCCTATCTATAATGTAATTTATCTTTAAAGAATCTATCAATATTATCGTTTCCACTTCTGTGCATTGATCTCTTGTTCTATACATTGATCTCTTTTTACTTTAAGAGAGCAATATAAGATATAGAATAGCCCATGAAATTCAAAATTTTGTCTTGCATCTTGTAAAAATTTGATAACTCTGATGAGTGACAAACCCACTCATTAGTCACTATCAAGTTCTCCATGTACACATCGAGGACAATGATCATCATCATGCTGCTCATATAGAGAACACAGGTGAGCAGGTGGATCAGGTTCTTTCCATATGATGCAAAGGGTTTTAATTTTGCAAGGTCCATGGATCCCTATAGCATGCGCTCCTAAATCTCCAAGCTCTTGCCAACAGATTTTTGTATGAATCTAGATAGGTTCTTGATTATTGAACAAATGGTGAATTCATGGTCCATAAGTCTAGTGTTGGAATAGAGATTGGTCACCATATGGTCAATATTGCTGGCAGACAAACCTATTGATGAGATTATCATGATAGGACCCAAACGTTAATTTCCATAGAACACCTATATATCCTGCTAACAAAAACTACAAATTTTCATTAGGATATGGTATTTGAAACATATCACACATATACTGAATCCCCTTTTCTTGATGAAGCCATCTCTTAGGTTGATGAATATGTGGATTCAAAAATTGAACAGGCAGTTGAAACTAAATTTCATAGTTGAGGAGATATTGTTGGATCTATTCATCAACTTCTTTGGCTTGGGCGGAAAATTAGAAGAATGGCTCTGGATTCCATATTCCTGGAGTAGACAGTGCTTGTTTTGCAAGTATCATGCACTATTGATCATACAAGTAGTCATTGGCTAAATCAAAATTCCTTCGATCCATCCTATTATAGGGATTGCTGCTAAACTCAGGACAACATTCTTCATACCACCGTTCTTCTCTGATTCTCATGACTCTTACTTTACCTGAAGGAGAATAGTGACCTTTGTGAGATAGAAAATCTCCAAAAATATTTTCTTCTCCTGGCAAATGTTCAATTTCAAAATCAAAGGTATCAAGAAATTGTTCCCATCAAAGTAATCTTCCCCAAATGACCTTATTTTTGGATTCCTTTTTGAAAAATCTGTGGAGATTCTGCAAATCTCTTCGAACTAGGAATTTCTTTTCTGCAAAAAGCATATAGAAGGCCTTTAATGAATTAACTACTACAAGAATTTCCTTATGTGTGCTGTTGTATTTTAATTCACTATTTTTGAAACTACCAAATGCATATCTCACAATTTCTTCTTGCCCTTGTGAGGTTTTTTCTTTTAGAACTCCAACCCATGCAGCTTCGCTAGCATCTATTTCAATAATTTTATCCCAATTACCTAGGAGATGTAGGGCAAGCATAGAAGCACATTTGGCCTTAATTCAAGCTATACAGGCATCATGTTTGGAGGATCATTGAGGTGGATTTTTCCGTAGTAGTTCATTCAGTAGAAGGTGATCCTAAGCAATATTGGAATAGAATCTTGCAATATAATTTACCAAACCCAAAAACCTTTGTAATTCCTTTAGATTTGGAACTTGGAGATTTTGAATTCTGGATAGAATATGTTCTTGGGCCTCCATTTTCCCACCTGGAAGAAGTTTAATACCAATGATGACTATGGAAGTCTAAGGAAACTCACTTTTAGAGGGATTCATAGCCAAGACATTTTGTTGGCAGACTTGAAGGAACTTTTGTAAATGTTCTATATGACTTCCTAGAGTTTGACTAAAAACAAGGATATCATAAATATATGGAATAACAAAACTTGGAATATTACTAGAAAAGGATATCCATATGTTGCTGAAAAATTGATGGAGCTATCTTGATTCCAAATGGTAAAACTTTCCATTTATATAGACCTTATGGAACTGAGAAAGCAGTTTTATAATAATTAGTAGGCTTGAAAGAGATTTGCCAAAATCCCTTTGTGAGATCAAATTTAGAATACATATTACTCCCTTGAATACTTTGCCAAATGTTATCCTTACTGGGAAGAGGATGACAATGATCTTGTAGACATTCATTTAAAGGCTTATAATTGACTACTAGCCTTTTCTCAGGGAGCTCCTTACCATTCTGGTCAAACTTACGAACATACATGGAATGACAGAAGAAAGAAGAAGTAGAATTCTAAATAATTCCTTGATACAACAAGCCTTCAATTTCATTTTCACACATTTGTGTTTCCTTGGGGCTCATGAGGAAATAATTAGCCTTGGCTCTAGGTAGAATGTCATTTCCTGCAGTGTCCCTTTTTAGTAACAGGTTACAGCTCAAATGTCTTTGATGTTTGTTCAGATCTTTTTTCATGACTATTTCTGTAAACTATTGCTTCAATTCTTCTAGACTTGGTTGAGAAGCAATAATTTGTTTGGCCAACCATACTGTATTTTCTTTCTTTCTTTTTTCTAGAGGCAATTGACTCATGTATGTAAATTTTGTTTGCAACCTAGGAACCTAATATTTATTCATGAGAGTTACAGTTTCTCTAGTGATCAGGATAGGTTCCCAATTTTTCATGGCCTCACTACCAATTACTCCATCATAACCATCAATTTCATAATGGACAAAAGTAAGTTCTTTAATGTGACCATTAGAAAATTGAATAGGAGCTTTGCAAATAAGATTAGATGTATGCATACCATTGCCAAAAACAATGTTTTTAATACCATTGATCCATTGGTTGGCTGGGAAATAGTTGTATTTGGCAACATTGAGATCAGCTCTAGTATCCCATAGAAAAGCTAAAGGATAGGCCTTAATACCTGGGAAATGTATTTGAAGTTCTAAATTAGGACACAGTGTAGATGGAGGTTGTCTCAGTGCCCTATACTACCATTGAGTGGTGGTTCCTATATCAGAATCGATAGCTTTTGCTTCAATGGCTGCCTGCATTAGAGGACTATATTGTTTCTCTTGACAAAACCAAGTTTCTTCATTAGGATTAACTTATGAGGGAAGTTGAAATGGTGAAACAGAATTGAATTTAGAAATATAAGTTTCTAGTTCTCTGTTCTTGGCTAATTCTTCATTTAAGTTTGCATTTTTCTTCTTCCTCTAATTCTTGAATTTTAGATTTTGCCTAACTAATTACTTTCTGGAGAAAATCTTTTCTTTGGGATCTCCATATCCTATGAGCCATACTGATGCATAAAGCATAGTGAAGTGGACAAAACTATTCAAAAAAATTGAACCCTTGTATTCACTGAACCACCAAACCTTTGAACCATTCAATTCTCCACCGATTGAATTAGTTTGAGTCTTTGAATGGTCTTGAACTGTTGAACTTGTCAACCCATTGTACCGTTGAACCTGTTGAACCACACGAACCATTGAACCACGTGAACCGTTGAACCCGTTGAACCTTGTTGAACTGTTGAACCTGTTGAACCACATGAACCATTGAACCACGTGAACCATTGAACTTCTGAACCTCTCAAACCATTCAACTATCGGTTCAACTATCGGTGGGACTCAATGATCCATTGGCTGATACAACTTGACGTCAGCAAGACTACAAACATTGGCAAGGCCTTTAATTCACTAACCAATACCTGATGGCTTTCCACTATTAGTGTGACTACCTTCGTCGGCGAACTTCTGCAAGGCTCTACCAATACGCTGATGGTTGAACTTGGCTTCGGCGAGACTAAATCAAACTCTCGCTGATACACTGACTTCAGTATGACTTCTCAGTTTGGTGAACGATCACCAAACTTTGCCGATGCACTCGGCCACTCTGACTACTCTTCGGGTAGAGTACTACTTTCGCCCAGAATACTAAATATTCTATCGATAACCCCCAGTCTCGCCGATGATACTCCAATACTTAGGCAAAACTTCACTTCACCTAACTTTTGACTAAACCCTAGCACATAGAAATGCTAGGCTCGATTAGCACATCCCACGCTCGATCCCAACACTGAACATAAACAAAAACAAAAAGAACACAAACTATATAGATAGACCCATTCCACTGATTTCAAAGAAATCTCGTTAGTGGAATGGCTCAGTAATCCATCTAAATGGCAAAATGGAAACTAATTACAGTGACACAGTGAAAGAACACAAACAAAATAGGATCTTTTATTTATTTTGGGAACTTCTGCACTAAAAATAACTCTCCTATCTTCTCACTGTTGTTCTACCACAATACCACACAATTACTAGACTACTCTTCTTTTCTACCTCTTTCCTTTTGTTTACTGAACTGTTTATACATGTTCTTGTTCATGACAGTTTGCATCGATGGGAATGCCAACCGTTCTGCAACTGTCAACCCATTCAGTTACAATGCGTTTGCTCTTCCACTACCAGACACTACGACTTATCCTATTCCACTCAGACTCACACATGGCACTAGGCCTTGCCATTGGTCGCTTGGACCTTATACAAAACCAAAACATCAAAATGAACATGAAATTAATTAAAGTAACTAGGTACCCCTGCACCATATTCCCAGGGCTCAAAAGAACTCAAGTCCCTTGAGGAACCAAGTCTGAAATATTAACCCCATGCTTGATGATGTCTTCCTCGCTCATCCAGGTAGCATCTTCATCAGGAAAACCACGCCATTTGACCAGATACTTCTTGTAGGTTTTATGTCTGGTCTTCTTCTAAACCTTTTATCCAAAATACATTCCAGCTATACTGGATGACTCGGTGGGAGATCAGAAATCTATTCTGCATCCCCTGCTTTGGTCACATCTGAACCAGCAACAATGTCTCCTCTGAATGGAAATAGGTCAGACACATTGAAAATGGGTGATATTGCTAAACTTGGAGGAAGTTCAATTTCGTATGCATTAGGCCCAAACTTGTGTATGATCTTGCATGGACCTATTTTCTTCATAAGGAGCTTTGTGGGTTGCCCCTTTAGAAGTCTTTCTCTCTTCAGATATGCCATTACCAGATCCCCAACTTTGTATTGGACATCCTTTTTCTTCTGATCAGCTCTCTCCTTGTATTTCCTTGTGTTCTTCTGGATAGTTTCCCTTACAGCATCATGGATATCCTTCATACTGACTGCAAAATCTTCTCCTTGTGCACTCCTTTTCTCCATGTTCTGGAGATCCCTGAGCTAAAAAACTCCCCTGGGATGAATCCGATTTACAACTTCAAAAGGGCTCTTTCCTGTGCTCCTATTAATAGAATCATTATATGAAAACTCTGCTTGTGGGATGATCATATCCCATGCTTCTCCATGCTGTTTAGTCGAACACCTCAAAAGATTACCCAGTGATCTATTCACTACCTCAGTTTGTCCATCCATTTGAGGGTGATAGGCTGACGTGAAAGATAATTGAGTGCCCAATTTCTTCCACAATGGGCACCAAAAATGTCCCACAAACTTGGGATCTCTGTTAGTGACAATATTCAATGGAAAACCATGAATTCAAACAATCTCCTTAAAGAATAGACCAGCAATGTGTGAAGCATCATTGGTACATTTGCATGGCACAAAATGAGCCATTTTACTGAATCTATCAACTACAACAAATACACTGTCGAAACCTCTTTGAGTCTGGGGAAGACCCAAAAACAAAATCCATATTTATGCACTCCCATGGCCTTTGCAGAATTGGAAGTGGTTGATAGAGACTGGCATTGGATGAAGTCCCTTTGGCTCTCTGGCAAATGTGACAATAGTCTACAAATTTTTTGACATATGTTTGCATCTTAGGCCAAAAGCAAAGACTTCTCACTTGTTCCAACATCTTGTCTAGTCCAAAATGACCTCCAAGATTACCACAATGTTTCTCTTTTATGATGTTCTCCCTCATGGAACACCTAGGCACACACAGTTGGCTGCCTTTGAACAGTAGCCCTTGCTGTAACAAATATTCAAAAAAATTAGAATGATAGGAATCTAAAAATTGTGAACAAACTGCATATATCTCTTTGAAGTCCTCATCATCCTAGTACATATTTTTGAGAGAATCCACTCCCACACTTTGCAATTGGATTTCCTATATAGTGCACACTCTTCTACTCAGAGCATCTGCCACCTTGTTGGCTTGTCCCTTCTTATGTTTGATGGAAATAGTATATGCCTGGAGTTGTTCGACCCACTTCATATGCCTGTGATTTAGCTTCTCCTGTGAATTCAGAAAACTCAAAGCATGGTTGTCAGTATAAACATTAAATTCCTTGGGCAAGAGATAATGTCTCCATTTTTTCAATGCTTGCACCATTGCATACAATTCTAGATCATATGTGGAATACTTTCTTTTAGCATCATTCAACTTTTCACTAAAGAAAGCAATAGGTCTACCTTCTTGACTCAAGACAGCACCAGAGGCAAGGTTACTGGCATCACATTCCATAGTAAACAACTTATTAAAATTAGGCAAAACCAAAATGGGTTTCTCTGCTATTTTTTGTTTGAGAATCTCAAAAGACTCATCAGCTGCTCTATTCCAAACAAACTTACATTTCTGTCCTCCTTTTATGGTATCTAGAATGGGTGCACAAATATGACCAAATCCTCTTATGAATTTCCTATAAAAGGTTGCCAAACCATGAAAACTTCTTACATCACTTAGAGTTTTAGGTGATGGCCAAGATAGAATAGCATTTACCTTTTTTGGATCCATTTTCAAACTACCCTAGGATATCACAAATCCAAGGTATGTGAGTTCTTCCTTCATGAAGACACTCTTCTCCATATTGATCATCAGTTTCTCCTCATGTAACTTCTTCAACACCTGTTCCAAATGCTGCAAATGTTCTTCCTTTGTCCTGCTAAATATTAGAATATCGTCAAGATAGACAACAACAAATTTGCCAATAAAATCTTTCAATACCTCATTCATTAGACACATGAAAGTGCTTGGAGCATTGGACAGTCCAAATGGCATCACCACCCACTCATAAAGACTCTCATTAGTCTTAAAGGTTGTCTTCCATTCATCCCCTTGTCTAATCCTGATCTGATGGTATCCACTCTTAAGATCAATTTTAGAAAAATACTGAGCTCCTCCCAAACAATCCATGAGGTCCTCTATTCTGGGCATATGAAACCTATATCTGATGGTGATCTTATTTATGGCTCTCGAATCAGTACATAACCTCCATTTGCCATCCTTCTTGGGAGCTAAAACTGTGGGTACAGCACCTGGACTAAGACTTTTCCTCACCAAACCCTTATCCAATAGTTCTTGCACTTGTTTAGCAATTTACTCATTCTAAGCAGGCGTCATTTTATAGGCTAGTTTATTTGGGAATGTGGATCCTAGGATGAAGTCAATCTGATGACTTATGTCTCTTACAGGTGGTAGTGTATTGGGCATATCCTCCACCATGATGCTCTTATACTTGTCTAACAATTCCTGCACTTCCTTAGGGACCTTTTCCTTGCTATTTTTAGACAAATCAGAATTGTCTTTAGGTTTCAAAATTAGAGCATACCCCTGGGTTCCCTCTTCTTTTAGAGTATGGAGAAACTCTTTCCTACTTACTAACATGACACTTGATCCTACATTCTTGACTACACCCTCTTCTGGTAAAGGATCCATCTTATACTATCTACCATTCTTGGTGATAACAAAGGAATTGGATTTACCATCATGCTAGGCTTGTACATCATACTGCCAAGGTCTACCTAATAGTAAATGGCATGCATCCATGGGAATTATATCACACAAAAGTTTATCCCCATATTCCCCAATCTGAAATTCTACCCAAGCTTGTTCATCAACCAAAACTTGTTGCGCTTTGTTCAGCCAGGACACTTTGTATGGACTAACATGTGGCAATCTTTTCAAATTCAATTTCTCTACCATTTCTACTGAAACTAAATTCTTAGTTGAGCTAGAATCAACAATTACCTTACACCTTTTGCTCGAAACTTTACACAGAGTTCTAAATAGTGTCTTCCTCTGGTATGCTTCCTTGTTCTGTGGCACTTTCAGCATTGTTCTTCTCATCATGAGATTCTCTCCATCTTGTGCTAGAGCTGCGCTTCCCATAGGTGAAGTCACACTCTAAGAATCTTCTTCTTGAATCAGATGGCTCCTTCTCGCTCCTGCATGAGAGCTTGAGGCTTTCTCTGAACACTTGCCTACTATGTGCCCAATTTGGTTACAATTATAACATCTTCCCGTGAAGACATTAGGAGCTCTGCTTGGTCCACCAAATCTGCCTCTCCCATTGGGTCTCCTTCCTCTGAAACCCCCTTTGGAACTAGATTCTCCACTATGTTCTTGTTGACTGGACTCCCCTTGATTCTTCTGGAACTGATTTCTGCCTCTGAAATTCCTTCCACCTCTACCTCTGTTCTGCTGTTCTCCTTTTCTTTTCTATCTCTCTTCTACTCTCAGTGCCACTTGGAAACACTTGTCCACGATTTCTGGTGTCAAGATGGTAATCTCATCTTGTATATTATACTTCAGGCCATTAATATACCTGGCAACTCTTCCATTCTCATCCTCAGAAAGTCCACACCTTAGAGATAATTTGTGAAATTCCTTTGTATAGGTGGATACATCCATATCCTTCTTCCTGAGGTTCTAGATTTTCCTATATATCTGTACTTCATAATCTGCTGGTAGGAACTCAGCCTTGATCCTCTCTACCATCTGACTCTAGGATGAGATCATGCTCTTGCCACTCTTCACCCTTTCTCCCTGGGTGTAGTTCCACCATGTGAGTAAAGCACCTTTCAACTTCATCTTTGCAAACTTGACTCTTTTATTCTCTGGTACCTCCTTGTACTCGAAGTAATTGTTCAAAGCCTCGACCCATTCAATGACTTCGTCTGCATCCATCTTTCTGTTGAACATCAGAATCTCCATTTTTGATTTAGACGACTCCTTACCGAGGGTCCTTATGGCATCCAAAAATTGTTTCTGGTCTGTAGATATATCTACCTGTTCTGGGGCTGTTTCCTCTTCCCCATCTTCTTCTTCATCAGATTCATGATCTGATTTCTTTCTTATCTTTAGTGCCTTCAACTCAGCCTAGAGTGTTTCCTTGATTCCAACCTTGACTCCAACCTTGATCATCTCTTCCATCTCTTGGAACTTCTTAAGCACTTCTGCTTTCATCCCCTTTGGAGGCATGCTGCTAGCCTCTACTTCACTCTCTCTATCTAACATAAACATTCATAAACAACGCCAACACTTCTGTAGACCTTTCACTGGCTCTGATACCAAAATGATGCAGAGCGCACAGTGAAGTGGACAAAACTATTCAAAAAAATTGAACCCTTGTATTTGTTGAACCACCGAACCTTTGAACCATTAAATTCTCCACTGGTTGAATTAGTTTGAGTCTTCGAATGGTCTTGAACCATTGAACTCGTCAACCTGTTGTACTGTTAAACCTATAAAACCTTGTCGAACTGTTGAACCTATTGAACCACACGAATCGTTGAACCACGTGAACCGTTGAACCTATTGAACCTTGTTGAACTATTGAACCTGTTGAACCACACAAACCGTTGAACCACATGAATCATTGAACTTCTGAACCTCTCGAACCATTCAACTATTGGTTCAACTATCGGCGGGACTTGATGATCCATTGGCCAATACAACTTGATGTCGGCAAGACTACAAACATCGGCGAGGCCTTTAATTCACTAACCGATACTCGATGGCTTTCCACTATCGGCATGATTACCTTCATTGGTGAACTTCTACAGGGCTCTACCGATACGTCGATGGTTTAACTTGGCTTCGATGAGACTAAATCAAACTCACGCTGATACATTGACTTCGATATGACTTCTCATTTCGGTGAACCATCACCAAACTTTGCCGATGCACTCGGTCACCCCGACTACTCTTCGAGCAGACTACTACTTACACCCAGAATACTAAATATTCTGTCGATAACCCCCAGTCTCACCGATGATACTCTAATACTTAGGCAAAACTTCACTTCGCCTAACTTTCAACTAAACCCTAGCACATAGAAATGCTAGTCTTGACTAGCACATCCCACGCTCGATCCCAACACTGAACATAAACAAAAACAAAAAGAACACAAACTATACAGACAGACCCATTCCACCAATTTCGAAGAAATCTCGTCGGTAAAATGGCTCAGTAATCCATCTGAATGGCAAAATGGAAACTAATTATAGCGACATAGTGAAAGAACACAAAACAAAATAGGATCTTTTATTTATTTTGGGAACTTCTACACTGAAAACAACTCTCCTATCTTCTCACTATTGTTCTACCACAAAACCACACAATTACTATACTACTCTTCTTCTCTACCTCTTTCCTTCTGTTCACTAAACTGTTTATACATGTTCTTGTTCGTTACAGTTTGCATCGGTGGGAATGCCAACCATTCTGCAACTATCAACCCATTTAGTTACAATGTGTTTTCTCTTCCACTACCAGACACTATGACTTGTCCTATTCCAATCAGACTCACACATGGCACTAGGCCTTGCCATTGGTCACTTGGACCTTATACAACACCAAAACATCAAAATGAACATGAAATTAATTAAAGTAACTAGGTGCCCCTGCATCACATACTGCCAAGTGCTGGTGTTTCAAAGTGATTTCTTTGAGGAAGAGGAATGGCCTTTTCCAGATGAAATATGTTAGATTTTGTAGATGTGGAAGTTGTTTTTTTAAGCAAGATTTGTTTTTGTTCTTCTAGCCTCTCAAGTTTTTGCTTGTTTTCCCTCCATGTTTCTGGACCAAATTTCATTTCTTGTTGTAGTTTTTCTAATTTATAGATTTCATCTATGACTTGATCAAGAGTGAAATGGTCTCTTCTCATCATTCTACAAAAGAATGAGACTTCTCAATCATCTAATTCTTCATGTTCTAATGCTAGAGCTTCAGGTTCAGACTAGTCATTCTTAGATTGATCTGCTGTACTTGTTGCATCAGAAAGAATGATGTCTTCAGAATCAGAAGGATATTCATGCATATATTCATATTCATCTAAATTATCAAGTCCAGCTTCCGTAACCAATCAAACTTTTCCTTTATTTCTTGCCTTATGGTGGTCTGGGCATTTATTGGCATAATGGTCTCCTTTACAAATATAGCAAGTGGGTTTCCATTTTTTGCTACTCTTAGATTTATCCTTTTTCCTGAAATAACCCTTTTGCTTGGAGAATTGTTTCTTTTTATACTTCTTCTGGGAGTTGCAGCAATCATAGAAAGTTTTATCCTTATATTTAGACTTATTACCCTTATGCTCTAAGAACTGAATACCAAGAGTAATTTGTTTACAAACTGTAGGTGAAATTAAAGGTTTTACCCTTTTCATTTCCTTTTTACTTCTAGCTTCATGGCAGATTTCTTCATTGATTTAAGTTAAAAACTGAACTAATTGAGGAAATGTTACTACCTTTAATTCTAGTTGTTCTACCACTAAATTTTCTAAAACCCTTTTGTGATAGTATTCTCCTACTATATCTCCAAAGCTTTTGATGAAAATGGTATACATGTACTCTTGGTTCTGCTCTTTTCCTGATTGATAGAAATTTTTATACTATTTATCACAGTATTCTTTGAACAAGGATAGATTTTTGCATTTTCCTCTAACAAATTTATTGTAAGCCATCCTTTCTAAGGAATCTGTTCAGCCTACAAACATTCTAATCAAATAAGCACATACTTGATCTATCCCTTTGGCTATTAAATCATTCTTGTATGATTCTTCTAAATGATCCTAGACTCGCTTAGCTACCCCAGTTATTGAATTGAGAGCTTGTATGATGACATCTTCTTGATTTATCCTTGTACTTGTGGAGACATAATTTGTAACCCAAGCTCTAATAGCATCAATGCTTCTCATATTCTTAATGTCATCAAATGTATGAAAATTAACCAGGGGTAGTGTTTTAGCTTTAAAATTTTTAAGGTTTTTAAAAGGATCATTAGAAGATCCATTGCAACGAGCCATTTTCAATTTTCCTTGAGTCTTCTCTTCTGAGGTTGCATTTCTCATTGTGCCAGTAGCAGGATTCCAAATTTTCTCAATAGTGGGTTCTTGTATTTTGGGATTGAAACCTTTTCCTTCATACTAAGCTTGCAGATAACTAGTTGAACTAGTTGGGAAGGAGAACCTTTTGATTACTATTTGAGAAGAGGGCACAATGGTTGACATTATAGCAGTAGATTCCTAAAGAATAGTGTTTTCTAGATGTAGAGTAGTTTGATTGATATTTTGTGTGATAACATTAACTACTTGAATAGTCTTAACTATTGATGCAACATTTGTGCATATGATCTACAAATCTTGACTATGAGCATGATAAATTTGTTGTTGAGTTACCCACCATGCTTCTGCTTGGTTAAAATTATTGTAGTCAGCATAGAGTTGAGCAACCTCCTTTTGAATAGTTGATTTCCATTCATCAATAAGCCTATTTTCCAAGGCTTGAAGCATAGCTAAAACGTAATGCATATTGGCCTGAGTACTAGCATAACACTTTTCATTGGCTAGGTTCTTAGCTTGTCGCTGAAACTGGTGATCTTGAGAGATCAATAACTATTTTTGTAGGCAAAGATTAGCGTAGTTTAACTATTTACTTTGACTAGAGACTTGATTTTCTCCAATAGGAGAGACATGCTGAGGCCAAAACTCAATTTGGAGTTTACCCGTCATATCAAAATGCATAAAATCCTGAAATTGGGGAATAATTCCAGGAATAACTGATTGTCCAGCAGGGGTTTGGATAATTTTTTCATCTTGATGTTTAATATTAGGTATTGGATAAGATACCATTTTTCCTGACATCATTCTCATGTGTTTAGGAGTAAACACAAAATTGCAATTTTCACACTTCATTAAGCTAGTATCAATTTCTGAGAAATTGAAATGTGAGCAACTTTTAGAATTAGGACCTAGCTTAGGAGATCATTGATTAGGTATACTGGTGCTGGTAGATGCTATGGGAAATTTAAAAAGATTTTCCCATCCACTAGCTAGCTGAATTCATATGGATTTAGATTTTCCTCCAAGAGAACTAGATCTAGAGGAAGATCCAATACTCATACTTGTATTATAGTCAAAAACCCTTTCAAGTTTATTGACTGAGTCCTTGTTAATGGAGTACTAGAGAAATTTAGGATAGCTTGATCATCAATTTCTTGAATACTCACACATTGCAATTGTGAAGGTTTTTCTACTTGTGCATCTTTGCTCTAGAGTTCAAGTGCCCAGGTTGTTGGCATCTTAATATCTTTATGTTTGACTATAAGGGGAGTGTTGAGCTGAGTAGTTAGACTGATAGATTTCTAGACTGTTGAGAAAACTTCCTCAGGAGACAAGTCTTTTCTTGGATTCAACATTAAAGGCAAAGATTTATTATACAATCTATAGTGTATCAAGAAGATAAGGGTGTGATCTATTGACTTGTCCTTCATGAACAGATTCATAGTTTTAAATTTATATGTAAGGACGTCATTGAGATTCACATCCTTCAGACTAACTGAATAGTCAAGGGAAGGGCAATTTTAATGTAGTAAGATTTGTGATTCGAGTGAGGATTTGAGTGTGAGTGTGAGCCTATTGATGGATACTGCATCAATATCTGTCCCTAAGGATTATACTGCCAAAAATTCTGAGGCAAGTTTTACAAACTTTTTTGCTCAAAATGAATAGAGTTTGGCTATGCCTAAAAGTTCTACCAATGCACTAGAAGAAGTTAATAATAGCTTTAGTGATAATGAATTTCGTGTTGCTAGAATCAAAGCTTCTGATATCTATAAGGACATTCCTAAAGGCCTAAAAGAGTTCTATTCATATAAAAGTGTCAAGAAGTCTAAAGTAGCTGAACTCTAACACACAGTTACAAATGAGTCAGAAGGTAAATTGCAACTATTTACTCAAATAGAAATAGGGGAATGGCAATGCAAAGCTAAAGCAAACCCAAATAATTATCAATATATGCATCTTTCTTATGTAAGAATAGGAATCCTAGGTCACTATAGAAAATGGTTACCTATTATAGTTCTGATGCAGCTCAAAGATGTTAGATTTACTAAAACCTCTCATGCTTTGTTAGGTGGTGCCTATGATTCAATGACCAATGGTCCCATCTATATAGATGGTTCCCTCAACTATTCAGTTAGTCTAAAGGATGTGAATCTCAATGATGTCCTTACATATGAATTTTAAATTATGAATCTATTCATGAAGGACAAGTCAATAGATCACACCCTTATCTTCTTGATACACTATAGATTGTATAATAAATCGTTGCCTTTAATGTTGAATCCAAGAAAAGCCATGTCTCCTGAGGAATCTTTCTCAACAATTTGGAAATCTACCAGTCCAACTACTCAGCTTAGGGCTCCCCTTATAGTCAAACATAAAGATATTAAGATGCCAACAACTTGGGCACTTGAACTTTGGAGCAAAGATGCCCAAGTAGAAAAACCTTCACAACTGCAATGTGTGAGTATTCAAGAAATTGATGATCAGGCTATCCTAAATTTCTCTAGTACTCCATTAACAAGGACTCAGTCAATAAGACCTGAATTGGTTTTTGACTATAATAAAAGTATGAGTATTAGATCTTCCTCTATATCTAGTTCTCTTGGAGGAAAATCTAAATCCATGAGAATTCAGCTAGCTAGTGGATGGGAAAATCTTTTTAAATTTCCTACAGCATCTACCAGCACCAATATACCTAATCTACAATCTCCTAAGCTAGGTCCTAATTCTAAAAGTTGATCACATGTCAATTTCTCAGAAATTGGTACTAGCTTAATGAAGTGTGAAAATTGTAATTTTGTGTTTACTCCTAAACACGTGAGAATGATGTCAGGAAAAATGGTATCTTTTCTAGTACCTGATATTAAACATCAAGATGAACAAATTGTCCAAACCCCTACTAGATAATCAGTTATTCCAGGAATTATTTCCTAATTTCAAGATTTTATGCAATTTGATATGACAGGTAAATTCCAAATTGAGTTTTGGCCTCAGCATGTCTCTCTTGTTGGAGAAAATAAAGTCTAGTCAAAGTAAACTGTTAAACTGGGCTAATCTTTGCCTAAGAAAATAGTTATTGATCTCTCAAGATCAGCAGTTCTATAGACAAGCTGAGAACTTGGCCAATGAAAAGCATTATTCCAATACTCAGGCCAATATGCATTCTATTTTGGTTATGCTTCAAGCTTTAGAAAATAGGCATAATGATGAATAGAAATCAACCATTCAAAAGGAGGTTACTCAAATCTGTGCTGACTACAATAATTTTAAACAAGCATAAGCATGGTGGGTAACTCAACAACAAATTTATCATGCTCATAATCAAGATTTGCAGATCATATGTACAGATGTTGCATCAGTAGTTAAGACTGTTCAACTAGTTAATGATATCGCACAAAATATCAGTCAAACTACTCTACATCTAGAAAACACTATTCTTCAGGAATCTACTGGTATAAAGTCAACCATTGTACCCTCTTCCAGACAGTAACCAAAAGGTTCTCCTTCCTGACTAGTTCAACTAGTTATCTGCAAGCTCAATATGAAGGAAAAGGTTTCTATCCCAAAATACAGGAACCCACTATTGAGAAAATTTGGAATCTTGCTACTAGCACAATGAGAAATGCAACCCCAGAAGAGAAGAGTCAAGGAAAATTGAAAATGGCTCATGGCAATGGATCTTCCAATGATCCTTTTAGAAACCTTTAGAATTTTAAAGCTGAAACACTGCCCCTAGTTAATTTTGATACATTTGATAACATTGAGAAAATGAGAAGCATTTATGCTATTAGAGCTTGGGTTACAAATTATGTCTCCACAAGTACAGGGATAAATCAAGAAGATGTCATTAGACAAGCTTTCAATTCAACAACTGGGGTAGCTAAGCGAGTCTAAGATCATTTAGAAGAATCATACAAGAATGATTTGAAAGGGCTACATCAAGTATGTGCTCAATTGATTAGAATGTTTGTAGGCTGAATAGATTCCTTAGAAAGGATGGCTTACAATAAATTTGTTAGAGAAAAATGCAAATATCTATCTTTGTTGAAAGAATACTATGATGAAAAGTATAAAAACTTCTATCAATTAGGAAAAGATCAGAACCAAGAATACATGTATACCACTTTCATCAAAAGCTTTGGAGATATAGTAGGAGAACACTATCACAAAAGGGTATTAGAAAATTTAGTGGCAGAACAACTAGAATTAAAGGATGTAACATGTCCTCAATTACTTTAGATTTTAACTAAAATCAATGAAGAAATCTGCCATGAAGCTAGAAGTAAAAAGGAAATGAAAAGGGTAAAACCTTTAATTTCTCCTACAGTTTGTAAACAAATTACTCCTAGCATTCAGTTCTTAGAGCATAAGGGTAATAAGTCTAAATATAAGAATAAAACTTGCTATGATTGCTCCAACTCCCAGAAGAAGTATAAAAAGAAATGGTTCTCCAAGCAAAAGGGTTATTTTAGGAAAAAGGATAAATCAAAGAGTAGAAAAAAATGGAAACCCACTTGCTATATTTGTAAAGGAGACCATTATGCCAATAAATTCCCAGACCGCCATAAGGCAAGAAACAAAGGAAAAGTTTGATTGGTTAAGGAGGCTGGACTTGATAATTTCAATGAATATGAATTTGTGGATGACTATCCTTTTGATTCTGAAGACATCATTCTTTCTGATGCAACAAGTGCAGTAGATCACTATAAGAATGACTAGTCTGAACCTGAAGCTCCAACATCAGAACATGAAGAATCAGATGATTCAGAAGTCTCATTCTTTTGTAGCATGATGAGAAGAGACCATTTCACTCTTGATCAAGTCATAGATGAAATCTATAAATTAGAAAAACTACAACAAGAAATGAATTTTGGTCCAGAAATATGGAGGAAAAACAAGCAAAAACTTGAGAGGCTGGAAGAACAGGAACAAATCTTGCTTAAACAAACAGCTTCCACATCGACAAAATCTAACATATTTCATCCAGAAAAGGCTATTCCTCTTCCTTAAAGAAATCACTTTGAAGCACCAGTGCCTGGCAATATGGCTCATAGAATATGGAGATCCCAAAGAAAAGATTTTCTCTAGAAAGTAATTAGTCAAGCAAAATCTAAAATTCAAGAATTAGAGGAAGAAGAAAATACAAATTTAAATGAAGAATTGGCCAAGAACAGAGAACTAGAAACTTATATTTCTAAGTTCAGTAATGTTTCACCATTTCAACTTCCCTTGAAAGTTAAGCCCAATGAAGAAACTTGGTTTTGTCAGGAGAAACAATATAGTCCTCTAATGCAGGCGGCCATTGAAGCAGAAGGTATCGATCCTGATACAGGAACCTCTAGTCAATGGTAGTATAGGGCACTTAGACAACCTCCATCTACACCATGTCTTGGTTTAGAACTTCAAATACATTTCCTAGGTATTAAGGTGTATCCTTTAGCTTTTCTATGGGATACTGGAGCTAATCTCAATGTTCCCAAATACAACTGTTTCCTAGCCAACCAATGGATCAATGGTATTACAAATATTGTTTTTGGCAATGGTATGCATACTTCTAATCTTATTTGCAAAGCTCCTATTCAATTTTCTGATGGTCACATTGAAGAACTTACTTTTGTCCATGCTGAAATTGATTGTTATGATTGTGTAATTGGTAGTGAGGCCATGAAAAATTGGGAACCTATCCTGATCACTAGAGAAACTATAAATCTCATGAATAAATATCAAGTTCCTAGGTTGCAAACAAAATTTGCATACACTAGTCAATCACCTCTAGAAAAAGAAAGAAAGAAAATATGGTATGGCTGGCCAAACGAATTATTGCTTCTCAACCAAATCTAGAAGAATTGAAGCAATAGTTTGCAGAAACAATCATGACAAAAGATCTAAACAAACATCAAGGACATTTGAGTTGAAACCTGTTACTAAAAAGGGACACTATAGGAAATGACATTCTACGTAGAGCCAAGGCTAATTATTTCCTCATGAGCTCCAAGGAAACAAAAATGTGTAAAACTAAAATTGAAGGCTTGTTGAATTAAGGAATTATTCAGAATTCTGGTTCTTCTTTCTCTTGTCATGCCATGTATGTTCCTAAGTTTTGCCAGAATGGTAAGGAGCTCCCTGAGAAAAGGCTAGTAGTCAATTATAAGCCTTTAAATGAATGTCTACAAGATCATCGTCATCCTCTTCCCAGTAAGGATCACATTTGGCAAAGTATTCAAGGGAGTAATATGTATTCTAAATTTGATCTCACAAAGGGATTTTGGCAAATCTCTCTCAAGCCTACTGATTATTATAAAACTGCTTTCTTAGTTCCACAAGGTCTGTATGAATGGAAATTTTTACCATTTGGAATCAAGACAACTCCATCAATTTTTCAGCAACATATGGATATCCTTTTCTGGCAATATTCCAAATTTATTATTCCATATATTGATGATATCCTTGTTTTTATTCAAACTCCAGGGAGTCATATAGAACATTTACATCAGTTCCTTCAAGTCTGTCAACAAAATGGCTTGGCTATGAGTCCCTCTGAAACTAAATTTTCTCAGACTTCCATAGTCTTCATTGGTATTAAACTTCTTCCAGGCGGGAAAATGGAGGCCCAGGAACATATTCTATCCAAAATTCAAAATCTCCAAGTTGCAAATCTAAAGGAATTACAAAGATTTTTGGGTTTGGTAAGTTATATTGTAGGATTCTATTCCAATATTGGTCAGGATCGCCTTGTACTGAATGAACTACTATGGAAAAATCCACCTCCATGGTCCTCCAAACATGATTCCTGTATAGCTTAGATTAAGGCCAAATGTACTTTTCTGCCTACCCTACGTCTCCCAGGTAATGGGGATAAAATTATTGAAACAGATGCCAGTGAAGCTGCATGGGCTGGAGTTCTAAAAGAAAAAACCTCACAAGGCCAAGATGAAATTGTTAGATATGCATCTGGTAGTTTCAAAAATAGTGAATTAAACTACCACAGCACATATAAGGAAATTTTTGCAGTAGTTAATCCATTAATGGCCTTCTATATGTTTGTTGCAGATAAGAAATTCTTGGTTCGGAGGGATTTGCAAAATCTCCATGGATATTTTAAAAATGAATCCAAAAATAAGGTCATCCGGGGAAGATTACCTCGATGGGCACAATTTCTTGATACCTTTGATTTTGAAATTGAGCATTTGCTAGGAGAAGAAAATATTTTTGTAGATTTTCTATCTAGCAAAGGTCACTATTCTCCTTTAGGTAAAGTCAGAGTCTTGAGAAATAGAGAAGAACGGTGGTATGAAGAATGTTGTCCTGAGTTTAGTAGCAATCCCTATAATAGGAGGGATCAAAGGAATTTTGATTTGGCCATTGACTACTTGTATGATTGACAACACATGATACTTGCAAAACAAGCACTGTCTACTCCAGGAATATGGAATCTAGAGCCATTCTTCCAATTTTCTGCCCAAACAGAAGAAGTTGATGAACAGATCTAGTGATATCTTCTCAACTATGAAATTCAATTTCAACTGCCTGTTAAATTTTTGAATCCACATATTCATCAACCTGAGAGATGGCTTCATCAAGAAAAGGGTTTTCAATATATGAGTGATATGTTTGAAGGACATTATCTTAATGAAAATTTGCATTTTTTGTTTGCAGGATATACAGGTTTTCTATGGAAATTAACTTTTGGGTCCTATCATGATAATCTCATCAATAGGTTTGTCTGCTAGCAATATGGACCATATGGTGACCAATCTCTATTCCAACACTAGACTTATGGGGCACGAATTCAATATTTGTTCAATAATCAACAACCTATCTGGCTTGATACAAAAACCTATCGGCAAGACCTTGGAGATTCAAGAGCGCATGCTATAGGGATCCATGGACCTTGCAAAATTAAAACCCTTCGCATCATATGGAAAGAACCTGATCCACCTGCTCACCTGTGTTCTCTCTATGAGCAGCATGGTGATGATCATTGTCCTCGATGTGTACATGGAGAACTTGATAGTGACTAATGACTGGGTTTGTCACTCATCAGAGTTATAAGTTACTCTGAGAAAAAGGATTGACATGGACCACACCACGGTAAAAGGGGTAAGGTTACCACCTCATTGTAACCACAGGTTACTCTTCCCATGATCAAAAAGATTCCTATCGTATCTGCTCCACATGTAGTGGTCCTACATGTTTGTCCTTTATTTTTTGAAATCTTTTGTGTTCACGAGATATTGGGATCCACCTAGAGAATCTTTCTCATAGTGGGCATCTCTTTTCAAAAGCTTGTTTTAGGTGTCATCCTTTGATTCACAGATTTCAAATATCTTTCAATTCCTGAACATTGAAAAGGCGGTGGGTTGTCCTATATGAGGGGGGTTCATTCACTTTGTTGGGACAAGAGAGAGTGAAGTTTGTAAGTCATTGCTAGTTGTCCAAGTGTCTGTCTGATTGTAGAAGTAGAGGAGTATGCTCTTCCCAACATGGGAATCAGAAACTCAGACCTCTCTATGATCATAAGTCTGACTGTCTTAAGGTGTGCCTAAGTTCAGCTGAAATAGTCATCAGAACATTGTATGTTCTAAGTATGCCATCATCCTGGCCTATCTATAATGTAATTTATCTTTAAAGAATCTATCAATATTATTATTTCCACTTCTATGCATTGATCTCTTGTTATTTTAAGTGAGCAATATAAGATACAGAATAGCCCATGAAATTCAAAATTCTTAACAAAATTTCCCAACAATTCTTTGAATACCTTGTTCATGAGACACATGAATGTGGTCAGTACATTGGTTAGCACAAATGACAAAAGCCTTCCTTTGTCTTCAAGGTCATCTTCCATTCATCTCCTTCTCTGATTTGGATCTGGTGAAACCCACTCTTTAGGTCAATCTTCGTGAAGTACTTGGCTCCACTCAAACAATCCATTATGTCAACCATTCTAGGCAATGGAAATCTGTTACTTGATCATGATCTTATTGATGGCTCGGGAGTCTGTACACATTCTCCACTCTCCATCTTTCTTCGGTGCTAGTACTGTAGGTACCGTACATGGACTCAGACTCTCTCTTATTAACCCCTTCCTTAACAACTCTTGAACTTGTCTATTCAGCTCTTCATTCTTTGCAGGAGTCATTCTGTGGGCTGCCTTATTCGACAAATTGGCTCTTGTTATCAAATCCATTTGATGACTTATCTTCCTCATCGGTGGCAAACCTTCTATTACATTATCAGAGACAATATCTTGAAATTCTTCTAATAGATTTGAGACTTCTGTTGGTACATCTTCACATTTCACTTGACTAATCTTAGGAATCAATGCAAAACAATGAAGCTCATGTTTCATACCCTCCAAAACATTCCTACCATCTACCAAGCAAATTCTGGCAGTACTACATACCTTTTCTTTCACCTCCTTCAAGGACTTCAACTTATGATGAACTCCGTCCTTTGTCACAGAATATGTGTTTGCATGGTCATCATGGACAATGCACCTATCATACTACCACGACCTCCCCAATAACATATGACACGCATCCATCGGATGATGTCACAACACCTCATCATGGTAGTCACCAATCTTGAACTTGACTAAACACTGTTCATTGACAAAAGCTCTATGGTCCTTTTGCAACCATGCAATCTGATATGGATGTGGATGCTTTCTTCTTGTCAACTTCAACTTGTTAACCATCTCCTTTGAAACAAAATTGTCAATGCTTCCACTATCAATAATAATATGACAACACTTATCTTCACATTTGCACCTGGTGCGAAATAATCTCTTCCTCTGATCTAGTTCTTTCTCCTCATTCAACAAGGTTCTTCTTACAACTAGGGTTTCTCCCCTTTCAGCATCTTCAGAATGCTCAGACTGTGCATCTTCATCTACATGTGCAACTCGTGCATTACCTTCAAGTCTTCTATTTGTCCTTCCTTGATGTTGCGGACACTCGTATGCTCAATTCCCTTCTTCTCCACATTAGAAACAGGTTCCTCTGAAACTTCCTCTTCCAGGTCCTTCCCTAGGTCAGCCTCTTCCTCTTCCTCTTTGTTCACCATTATTCTATTCACGAGGGTGGTAGCTTCTTCTAGTGCTAGTTTCTTCACTTTTCTTTTGATCTTCACTATGGCCTCCATAGGACCTTCCACCAGTCCTTCCACCTTGACCTCTTCCCATTTGCTTCCTTTTGAATATTTTATTTAGTTTCTCTTCCACCTTGAG
Organism: Cunninghamia lanceolata; assembly: GCA_027924645.1. NCBI lineage: Eukaryota > Viridiplantae > Streptophyta > Pinopsida > Cupressales > Cupressaceae > Cunninghamia > Cunninghamia lanceolata. Next base: position 8,331,044 of record BSBN01000780.1, read on the forward strand.
GGAAAACTGGTATGCATCTTCTATGGTGGTCATTCTGACCAGGCTCATCTCCTCTTGAATAGTTGGCCTTAACCCATTAATGTAACAGGCTACCTTCTCCTTGTTGGCCTCAGCATGACCAGTCCTAATAGTAATCTTTGTATGCAGCAATATAAATTTCTATTAAAAATAGGTAGAAACTATTGCAAACCCTAGAAACTTATATCAAATGCACCACCAAATAGATCAAAAGATATGATAAAACAAATGTTACCAAACACGCTTAAAAATGTGGTTGCTCAAGTAATTGCATAACTCCACGTTTCTACAAGGGCGAGGGTGATAATTGAAAATGAATTTGATTTTTATAAGGTTTGGGTAGAAAGTCAGTTCAGGTAGTTGAATGGTAAAAGGTGGTTAGGGTAAAGGTAGGTATTTTTTAGGTTTTGGTTTAGGTTAAAGTTTGGACAAAATAATAAATTAAGTTTATTTAATTTATTATTTTTCGGGAGGTGTTTGGGTTTATGGGTAAATAATAAATAAATTGAATTTATTATTTATGGAATATGGTATAAAAGGTAAGATTTAATCAATTAATTAAAATTAATTAAATCTTTGGATGAAGGATAACTTAGGTCAATTTTTGATGTCTACATTTTCCCTCTCTTTGAGACAATGTTGCAAAGCAATGTCATTTCAAAGAAGACTAAAACATAGGTTTTGGATTCAGATTTTGGGTAGACTGGTGATCACATGGGGCTTATAAAAATGAAGCATTGGTAGATAATACGCCCTCAAGAGGATATACAGGGGATGAAGGAGATGGATAGGCTCTTGAAAAAGGAAATGAAGAAAAAGAGGTGGAGTTATGCGGAATAAACTTTGAGCAACATGATGTTTGATATAGCACCTGACATTATGCACCATGGTATAAAGACCAGGGTGACGATGTGTCAAATGCACCCGGCGTAATACAACCTTGTCTAATGTATGAGGAAGTAAACTTAGAGCATTAAAATCCTAATGCACAAAAGGTTTCATATGACCTTAGATGCAAAGGATAATGCAAAAAACTATTCCAACATACACAAGATATGACTATTAGCTAGAATGATATGGATGTGAATCAAATGCAAGATGAAATGATAACAAACACAAGCAAGCATGCATGCATGCACAAATGATTAAAAAACAAACAAGGTATTGCCCCTGTCAAGTTGAAAACTGATGATTGATTGGATTGATTGATACTGATAATGATTGATGATTGTTTGATAGCGTTGTTGATGTGGGAATGATTTATCCCGAGAACAATGTGAGGATTGTGTTGTTGATATGGGAATGATATATCCTGAGAAAAACACTAGGATTGTGTTGTTGATATGGGAATGATATATCCTGAGAACAACACTAGGATTTGCAACGATATATCCCATTGATGATGATGATGATGTTGATGATTGATCGATCAAGTTCACAACAGGGCTAGGAACAAGACCATAGATGCAATTGGATAATTTGACTTGGTTGATTGACTTGATTGGTGTGGAAGGATACTTGCATTTGATTTATTTGATTGGTTGAGTGGATGGATTGCTTGATTTGATGATTAGAATGATTCAATTGAATTGGATGTGATTTGAAGAGTTAATATTTTGTTTTTTTTGGATTTTCAAATGTTATGACTTTTTTTTTGGATTTTTAGCATGGGATTGTGTAGAGATAGCCTTTGGATAGATACAAATGACAAGGGAAAACCAAACAAAAAGGTAAAGATCAAGAATGAATGGGGTGAACAATAGTGAATGTGATAGATAAAAGGATTGGATGGATGGATAAGAGGATGGGTGATAGGATTAAACTTGTAGGATTATAAAATTGGAAATGGGATAAATGTAGGATTGGATGGGTGGATAAAAGGATGGAAAATAGGATAAAGGTAGGAAGGATACCAGGAATGGTGGTAAGATAAATCTAGGAGTATGGATGGATATAAGGAGTGGTGAGAGCATAAAGGTAGCACGTGGTTACCAAGAGTGGTGATAGAAGGATAATGGATGGGAAATATATGATAGATGGATGAAAGGAACCAAGGATGTGATCTCCAAGGACTACATTGCATAGGAATAACCTGCCCCCACTCTAGATATTATACTTGAGGATTAAACAAGGTGATTATGATTAGGATGATTCATAGGGATAATGGTTGGAAGGGATGAATAGACTGAGGATGTAGATGGATGTATGGAGGATATTCTTAAAAATGGATAGGTATATATTTGGAGTTATGAAAAAAGGTATCAAAAGAATTTTTCAACAACTTGCCCCTATCCTCATCAAGATAAAAAAGGAGGAAGGGAAGATGGAATGTGCAATGAGGAAGGTATAACAGATATGATGGGTAAGGATGTCAAGATAAGATGGAAAATGATAGGATAGGATATGAGATGGGATAGATGTGACAACATGCCCCCAAGTGTAAAGCACATAGATAATCACCTATGCATGACCCTTGTTTGCCAGGTTTTCATCATGGTACTTATCCAAGGCACCTGTTTACTAGGTTTTCACCATTGGATGAAATGGTTTCTCTTTACTATTTTAATTTTTTTATATTTTTTATTTTTTGTAGGGGATAGTCAGATGGAATAGATAGGGACTCAAGATTTTGTTCCCATAAAAATGTCCCAGGATGGACAACTCACAGACCATGTCAAATTTTGTTATGCTCATAGATGTTGGTAGGGAATTGCATGAGAGGGTAATGGATTTTGATGTGGATTATGAAAGGTTCATGCAACGAATGATAGGGGATAGGAGAGTATGATGTGGACAATGATGGAAGGATAGTGGATGAGGATGGAGTTAAAGAGATAGATATGGCTTATGCAAAAGCATGGCCCATAGGTTCATGATGGAATAAATAAGTAGGATAGTAGATGGAAGATGGGGAGATGGAGGTATGTGGGAATTTTGTGGAGTGGAAGGGAACCAAGACCAACGGTTGCACACACCGAATTGGATTTTGAAGCTTTTATGGGAAGGGGGATTTGGGAGTAATGGAGATGTTCTCTTAGAGGTTTGCCTATTTAGGTCTTTAGGGACCCAAATAGACTTATGAATTTTAGTATTTTGCGATGGGGAATGGGATGTTTGGGATTTTAAGATTGTTGATGCTCCATTTGAATTAGATGCTTTTTGCTTGGGGACCCAAATCATTTTGAATTTGAAATTGTCTTTGTGAGATGTGGACTTGGGTAGCTTCTTTGAGTTTTGATTTTGCTTTGATTCTTTGCATTGGTGCCATATGGCATGAGGATTATTAGGATTTTTTCATTTATGAGTGGAGGCATCCAAAGTTTGATTTTTGAATCCCATGGGGGTATGTGGGATAGCTTCATGTTTAATCGATATGTGCATTTGTTGATCATGATTAGGAATTGTAGAGGATTTATAGGAACAGGATGTATGAATAGAGGGATTAATGGATTTGTGGCGAAAGTGATAAGGGGATGTGAGGATAGGAATATTAGGAGTTGGAAGGAGTGGAGGTAAAGTGGATGGAGGGATGTTTGGAGTTGGAAGAAGTGGAGGTAAAGTGGATGGAGAAAGATGAATGGTCACATGCTTTTTAGGTTCATAGGATAATGGAGGAAGGATGGTAATATATGTTTTATGGGTGCGATGAGGTACACCTAGTTTGGGCTTAGATGGAATGGATTTAGGAGGCGAGGATGTGGTACCAACATCTTTGGATTTACTTCCTTGAGATACATAACCAATACCATATGGTTTGGGAGAGACGTTGACATAGATGGGTTCCAAGTTACGTTGCTCATGAAGGCCTAAGCCTTTACCTTGGTAGTTCATATTTTGGAACATACGATGCACAATGGGATGCTTATTTTTGAGGATACAAGACATAAGTTCCTTATTGGATGAAGAATGTGAGGTGGCAGATATAGGTTGCTGCTCTCCTAGGGAAGACCATTCATTTAAGAAGGTAGTAAGACCAATAGAACATGATGGTGGATTTGAAATGGTATCAATATGAGATGGTGAAGGAGAAATAGGATCTTGATTATGCTCATTATGCTCATGAAGATTCAATGAATTTGTTTGATTATCTATGTGTTTGTGGGGACCAAGTGTCTCATAGAGGGAAGTTGATGTTGTGGGATGATGGACAAGAGTGGTGGAGGTTTCTTGAGCATGGATAGTATTGGGACCATGAGTGGAAGGAGTGATAAGCTCTTGATCATGAGTGGAAGGAGTGACAAGCTCTTGATCATAGACAATATCTTGATCATAGAAAAGATATAGGTTATGAATAGGTTGACTGGAAAGGCTTTGATCTTGAAGTGGTAAGGAGTAAGATTGATCATGCTTTGGAGTTGACTCTTGACATAAATCTTGAGTTTGGATAGGAATGGAGGTTTTTTGGATAGTTTTAATGTATGGTGGGGAATGAATTAGGCTTATGGTAGGTGGATCTTCAAGAACATTTGAAGGTTCTTGCATACTTTCAAGGATAGGCATTTGATGGCATGAGGGTGGTAGTTGATTCCTTGCTAGTATCCAATGGATCACATCCTTCATTAGTATACGAGTGGATGCACAATATAATGGATGGATAATAAGGGTGGAAGGTGTAGGATTAGAATGCAATAGAGGTATAATGGTATTAGGTGTGATAGGAGTGGGATTAGGATCGGGTGGATGGACAAGAGGATTATATATAATAGGATTGGGATTTGGGTTAGGTGCGAGGATGATAGGATTGGCTGTGATAGGATCAAGACTTGGATTGGGCTTCGGTTGATGGATCATAGGATTGGGTTTGGGTGGAAAATTTGATGGTTTAGACTTTAATGGTGGGGATTGGCTTAATGGACTAGGATTTGGAAGGTTGGAAGGATTATATGATGGAGGTTCCATAGGGATGGATGGATGATCAAGACTAGTGGATGGATTGGTGTATGAATCCAAACTTGAGGTGGTATCTCCCTTGTCAGGAGTATCATTAAGATGACTTGCGAATTCTTGATCTTGGTGCAAGGAGGGATTAGTTCTAGTATGCTCATGTTGTGGAGGATTTTGAGATGGATATTGAGGAATATTCATGAGATTGGTTGATGTGGAGGGACTAGGTTGGCATGATGATGGGGGTGACTCATAGAATTTAGGTTGAATTTGTTGATGTTGTATGGATGATGGTGATGAAGGTAATAAAGGGATTGATGAATGAGAAGGCTGGGGGGGAAATGGATTAGGATTGAAATTAGATGGAATTTGTTGTTGTTGCATGGATAAAGGTATGGAGGATGATGTATTAAATGAAGGTTGTGGTTTTTGGGCTAAGATTGTTATTGTTGAAGGAGGGCTTGTTTGTTTTGGCTTTGTTATTGAAGATATAAGGTGAGGGGACTTGGTATGTGTGATGATGAAGCATGGTTAGGGATCTAGACTTGTGAGGTTTGAGGTAAAGTTATTGTTGAATAGGTTTGAGATATGGATGTGTTGGGTTGATATGAGTGATAGATTGGTTGAGATAAAGATTAGTATGAGGTGGATGGAGATGGCTCATAGAGTTGGGGTGTTAATGTGGTAGGATGTTGAAATTGTGAAGACAATTGTGATAGTTGTGCCAATTGAAATCTAACATCTGCCTCTTGTTGTAGTGATTGAGCGAGTTGTTGGTGTTGATAACTGAGAGGGGGGGGTGAATCAGTTATGCTAATTATTTCTTCTTTTGAACTTTCTTATTAATCAAAGCATCATTGAATCAAACAAACAAACATTACCATGAAATGAGAAACACATGACATAGTATTTTTGACGTGGAAACCCGGTTAAGGGAGAAAACCACGGGGTGATTAACCCAAAGATTATTCTCTGTTAAAAGAATAAGGAATTACAAAAATGGCACTTGCCAATTAGGGCTCACTGCCCGAGCACACTGCTCACAAGAGGCACACTGCCTACAAAGAGACACACTGTCTACAAAAGAATGTTATATAGTACTTGAATTGATTGAAAGCATCTACATATGCTGGAGTTTAGTTCCGGTTAGGCTTAGTACACTGATCTGCTGCACTTCATCTTTCCTCTGATCTTTAATCTGCTTTCCTTTCACATACCGGATCTTTCTTACTACTTCTGCTCTGCTCTTTCCTTGTTCCCTTATACCCTTCTACTTCAACACCTCTCACAGCGAAATTCATCCTCTATATATATCCGCACTAATGATTTTATTATCTTTCTAGTCGGCACCCGGAATAGTTTATCTTAACACAAACTTTGATCTGTTGGCTGAATCCTTGCATATCAAGTAATGCAGATCAAGCATATACTTGTAGATATCATTAATCATGTCGGCCAAACATGATTCATGCCTTCACAACGTTTACCAACAATAGTAACAGATCCAGAAAATAGTCTGATGCTCTGTCAGTCAGTTCTTCCTCTGTTCTCACTATCTCTCAGGAATTCGGTACTCAACTATTCATATCTTTTTCTTTGTCCATCATCAGAGGCTAAATCCTTGGAATATACTACTCAAGGTAGTCCTCTTGACTTCCCCAAAACCACACTACACCAAGACACTCCCTCTAAGAGGTCCGGACCAATCTGTCAGACCTTGCCACATGCTCTGTTCTTGTTCACTGGACCACAACAGTCTTCATTCTGACTTCCGGTAGAGGCACACCATGACTTACAGATATGTGGGATGACCTTTGTTGCCATCAATGACAACAACCATGAATCCATATAGTGTCTCTTGCCAACAATCTCCCCCTTTGGCATTGATGGCAACACTTAGTGAAAAAATGACTAAGTGTTTACACTATGCTCCCCCTTGGCTGATGCTCTAACTTTATATACAATTTCTGGAACTCCCCCTTAGTTGGATTCCTCATTTTTCACTATTCCTTACTCCCCCTTTGACATCAATGGCAAAGGGTAGGGTCCGCACACCAAAATTTTAAAAAATTTACTATACTTAGCTATATGTTACATACTCACATGAACTGAAGAATGTCTGCAAAGGATGTCTTCAATTGGATCAGTTCTGTAGCCCAACTTTGCTTCATTCTATCCAAAATTGAAATGTGACCACTCAACAGAAATGCAAAAGCTTCTGCCCTCTTGAGATCTGTCAGATCATTTGTTTGGGTGGTAGTCTGAGCATCACTGATGGCCTCATGCATAGTTTCTAACTTAGGGATTATAATCCTTCTAAGTTCTCCCATTTGGTTAGTTATATTCTTCCTTTCCTTCTCAAAGTTCTTTATTGCATTTGTGATTGCAATAGTTTGACATTCTTGATTTACTATGGAGGAAGAGAGAGGATCAAAACTTTGAGACAGACTTTGTAGTTTGTCCTGTTCCTCTTTTATTTTCTTGTCAATGTCTGCTGTTGCCCTTGACCAGGAGATGCAAAATTTGTAGATGTCACCGCCATCCTTAAGAGCATTTTCTAAGCTCTTTATTCCAATACTCATATTTCTCCTATCATTATAAATTAATCCTAGTACTTCTGAAAATCTCTTATCCAAAAATTCCTTCTGGACCTTTTCTTCAGCTGATTTTTCTAGAGAATCAAAATGTGTATCAACACTGCTGACTAAGGTTTTCAGATTACCGGAAGAGGAGGTTGTCAGATCTATCTGGACTGATGGCATAATCTTTTCAAGCACTCCGAAAGCAGTCTCTATCAACTCACAGTCTTCCATATGAGACTTTAGGAGTTTTTCATTTGCTTTACCATTTGCAAATGTAGCTATCTTCATTGTTTGTACCGGAGAGAGGGAGTCAAAGTTGAATGGACCTTTTAGAAGCTCCGGTTCATCAATCTCTATTGTTTCTTGGCTCAAAAACTTTTGAACAGTTGGTGCAGTGTCTCTTGCCGGAGACAGATGTTTCTTTTCTTCTGCAACTTTGTCCTTTGGAGTCTTTACATTCTTCCCACTTTTAGTTGTGGTTTTCTCCGTTGGAATCTTCTCTTTCTCTGCATCCTTGGTGCTGTCAACCTCTTTTTCTTTTACTACTGCTTCCTTCTCCTGTAATTTCTCTTCTTCTTGGGATCCGGAGACTGTAGGAGAAGCCAGAGAAGAGATGTTAGTCTGTTCAAGGGGCACTTCTTCTGGAGCAGATGATTCCAAGTCCACAGCTATTTCTGCACCTAAGTCCTCTACAACAGGAAGATTAAACCTTTTGAAGGCCTTTCAGAGGATTTCTTCTATCTCTATGGCTACCTTGTCAGTCTCTCCAAGCATGAGTTGATTCATTCTTGCTTTACTCCTAAACTCATCTTTGTAGTCCTTGAAAATTATGTTCATTGTCTTGGGATCAATTTGAGGATATAGCTGAATAGCTATCTGCTCCCGGATCTCAAGATCTTTTGCCTGAGCATTATTCTTTCTTATTTCTAATTCCTTTTCTAGGCTTTTAGGAATTAGAGATATGATCTCAATGAAAGCCTTATTGTATATGTTCAAATACTTGATTGTGGCTTCCTGCAGAATCTTTTGGTCAGCCTCATTATAGTCATCATAGAATTCAGTCATTGGTTGAAGGTTTCCATCCACCGTGACTGACTTGATTACACTCTCTAGAGACAGGGTGGGCTTTTCAACAACTACCTCTGCCATTTCTTCCTTGTCTTGGCTTGTGGAGGGTTTACCAGATCCTTTCTTCTTCTGCTTCTTTATTTCTTTTACTCCCTCATCTGACTCAGTTTCCTCTTCATCTTTTTGGCTTTCATAAGCCCTTGAGGCTTTTGTCTTAGATCTTTTACTGGATGTCTGGGCTTCCAGTTTTGAGCTTTTGGTTCTGACAGGTGTAGATCCTTTTGATGATCTGGTCTGGGTTGAGGTTTCCACCGGAGCACTTTTCTTGCTTTTCTTTTCTGCCTCTTTCTTTTCTTCCTCAGCCTTTCCTCTCTTTTCTCGGTTGGCATCAAGTGCCTCCTTTGGGATGCCTAGGCCTTGAGCAATATGCTCTACTTCTTTTCTCACCTTCCTCTTTATCTCAGGTTCCCTGAGTTCTACATGGATCTTCACACTCAGCTCCTCAAAGGTTCCAAACCTTTCTGCCTTTGGATCTTTGGGCTGACTTAGCATGTGTTGAACATGCAGCTCCACTATCTGTTCATCCACTTCATACCCCATGGGCATGATCCACACAGTTCTTGGTTCTACTGCCTCCATTAGACACTGATTTATTTCTACCATGAAGCATACTGTGTCTTTGTACTTTTCAACAAGGGATTGGGGTATTCTTTCTCTTGCATGCATCATGCTTTGGAAGTTCTTGAAATATCCCCATAGAGCTGTTTTTCTTACTTTAGCATCCCCAAGTCCATGCAAATAATCTCTGATTTGGATGGCAACCGGTCTGTCATTCTGCCATATCCATCCACTGGATCCGGGAAGCTCATTCATGTAATAAAAGAAGAGACAAAGGATCAAGTTGCCATACTTGAAGGAGTTTTTCTTGTCCTTCTTGATCTTCTGTAGATTTTCAAAAAGTTGGTTTACAAGGAGCTCACACAAGTCATAGTCTACATTCTCCTTTAGCATTTGATAGGCCATGTAAATTGCAGTTCCTGATACTGAATTTTCCCTATTGGAGTGATAGATCTTGTAACCTATTATTATAGATTCAAATTTGACATCCAATTCAGTGATGTCTTCAATTGTCATAGCTCTCTTGTCAAACTTAGATCCGGTTGCATCACTAACTGTCTGATTTTTGACAGACTTGAGAACAGGTAATCCACTGGATGAGTGCAGACCGGTTACTGCCCTAATTGCATCTTTGGTGATCTTGAAGGGCTTGTTCAACCATAGAAAGTTGTCATGCACTCTGCTTAGTACATACCGGACCCATTCATCTTCTTCAAAACAGGGGAAATGGATGCACTGTGCAAAGTTCTTATCCCAGATGGCATTGTACTGTGGTTTAATCTCAAAGGAGTCATCTATCAACTATTTGTGATAGATATCCATCAATTTTGAATCCCCAAAGTCTTCAAAATTTGCATGAATGTATACCCTAATGTCCTCCGTATGTAATACACCATGTGGAACACTAGAGAAGACTCCTAGCGGATCTACCTCCAAAGATTTGTATGGATGTTTCTTGAATGTGGGACGAGGTCTATCAGAGATATTAACTATATTCAGAGTAGCCATTTTTCAAAGATTTGCAGTGAGATATTGAAAATGAAAAATACCTTGTGCGCCTTCGGTTATACGGAGTAGTTGGATTGATTTCTGTATGTAGTAACTTCTGCAAGTGATCTTCAGTGAACTTGATGAATTTAGTCGCAGAGCTCCGCTTTTCACTTCTTCTTGGGTGTGGAATGATCAAGTGATTATTGAGAAATCCCTTATATTGTTTCGCAAACCCTAATATTTGTTTGCAATAAATGCTCGACCTACATTATTCCGGTTTGCCTTATCCGGATAGCTTGGAGTATCGGATCAGTCCTGATCTATGAACATCATGCGGATCTTCCAATCATGAACAAATCAAGATGACACATTACAAGAATATCCCAAACACTCTGTCCAATCCGCAGAATAAGACAATGCACTTCCAGATTTCTCTGGACCTTTTGTAATCTTTTGTCATTCCGGAGCATCTCCCGGAACAGGTCTTACTTAATTTATCACAACTTCTTCATATCTTCATGCGGACCTCTGAAATCTTATCTGGATCATCTCAAGACTTATATCTACAAACCCTTTGCTCCGCATCTTGTGCCACATCAGGCATCACTTGATTGGCTAGGGGAACAGGATTTTCTTTGAGTCTCCCCCTGAGTCAGAGCTCACTTTTTAATTTCTGGAAGGAATGTTAGCACCAGAGTCTGGTGCGGATCCAACCTCTACATTCTCTGAACTTTTCTTCACCCAGATCTTGTTCATCTGATTCCTAACTTCATCCGCATTCATCTTTTGTTTACCCTTGTCTTGATTATGATTATACACCGGACCTCTTCTATCCTGATTCTTACTTCTGCAGATTTTTGCATTATGACCGGACCTATTACAGATTTGGAAAATAATATTTCCTTGCATATTTGTCTGATAACCTCTTGATCTGCATTGATTAGCCATATGACCTACTCTATTGCATGCAAAGCATCTACCATTGAATGATTTGTTTATTTGTATATTTCTGCATTCATGAGACTTGTGTCCATACCTTTTGCAGTTAAAGCACTGTCCGGAGAAGGATGAATTAGTCTGATTCATTTTCTTCCTACACTAATTTGCTTTGTGACCAAAGTGATTGCAGCTGTGACAGTATCCATTGAAGGATGGATATCTTTGAGCATTGGGCTGTCTTACCAGAGGTCTTCTAGGTCTATTCCTTGGATTTTCTGATCCAAAATTCTTTTGACCGGATCCGGAGCTTTCTCCTTTCTCATATCCCAAACCATACTTATCATCTGTCCCCTTTTGACTTCCAAGAAGTACTTCAAGTTGGGCAGAGCTTATCTTGAATTTTTCTTTATATTCATTTGCTGTTTGAAGATCTCTTTTGAGAGAGATAATTTGATCCTCAAGTTTTTCTTCATTATCTTTGGCATCTTCAAGATCAAATTCAAGATGTCTGATAATCCTGTCCATCTGGTGGCATTCTTCTGATTTCTCTTTAAGAGATTGTCTTAGATTGTCTTCAGCTTTTCTTTTTTTCTTCAATCTCTTGAGTAAACTTTATAGTTCCTGATTCCATTTCATGTCTTAACATAATGACTTCTTTTGATAACTTTTCACATAACTTGGTTTTCTCAGTCAATTCTTCATTAGTATTGCTTTCTTCACTTTGTCTTGCCAATTGTTGGAGCAGTTCCTTTCTCTTTTTCATAGAGAGACTTAATTTATCCTTTAGTTCTCTCATGAATTCATTAGCCTGTTTGAGTCTTTCCTTTAATTCATTGACTTCAGAGTTTGATTGTTCAAGATCCTCAAGGGCAGTCTTGAGTTGCTCCCTTAAACCATATGTATCCATTTGAACTCCCAGATCTTCCTCAAGCTGTTAGGCTCTATTAGGAGGAACTTGGCTCTGATACCAATTGTTGATAACTGAGAGGGGGGGTGAATTAGTTATGCTAATTATTTCTTCTTTTGAACTTTCTTATTAATCAAAGCATCATTGAATCAAACAAACAAACATTACCATGAAATGAGAAACACATGACACAGTATTTTTGACGTGGAAACCTGGTTAAGGGAGAAAACCACGGGGTGATTAACCCAAAGATTATTCTCTGTTAAAAGAATAAGGAATTATAAAAATGACACTTGCCAATTAGGGCTCACTGCCCGAGCACACTGTTCACAAGAGGCACACTGCCTACAAAGAGACACACTGTCTACAAAAGAATGTTATATAGTACTTGAACTGATTGAAAGCATCTACATATGCTAGAGTTTAGTTCCGGTTAGGCTCAGTACACTGATCTGCTGCACTTCATCTTTCCTCTGATCTTTAATCTGCTTTCCTTTCACATACCGGATCTTTATTACTACTTCTGCTCTGCTCTTTCCTTGTTCCCTTATACCCTTCTACTTCAACAGCTCTCATAGCAAAATTCATCCTCTATATATATCCGCACTAATGATTTTATTATCTTTCTAGTCAGCACCCGGAATAGTTTATCTTCACACAAACTTTGATCTATCGGCTGAATCCTTGCATATCAAGTAATGCGGATCAAGCATATACTTGTAGATATCATTAATCATGTCGGCCAAACATGATTCATGCCTTCACAACCTTTACCAACAACAGTAACAGATCTGAAAAATAGTCTGATGTTCTGTCAGTCAGTTCTTCCTCTGTTCTCAATGTCTCTCAGGAATCCGGTACTCAATTATTCATATCTTTTTCTTTGTCCATCACCAGAGGCTAAATCCTTGGAATATACTACTCAAGGTAGTCCTCTTGACTTCCCCAAAACTGCACTGCACCAAGACACTCCCTCTGAGAGGTCTGGACCAATCTGTCAGACCTTGCCACATGCTCTGTTCTTGTTCACCAGACCACAACAGTCTTCATCCTGACTTCCAGTAGAGGCACACCATGACTTGCGGATATGTGGGATGACCTTTGTTGCCATCAATGACAACAACCATGAATCCATATAGTGTCTCTTACCAACAGTTGGAATTGAAGGACTTCAGGATTAATGGATGTCGAGGTTGAGACCTGGGTAGGATTATAGTTTTGTGAGGTTGATGGCATGGAAGGAAAATATTGGGTTGTGTTAGGATGATAAGAATGATCTTGTGGATAATGATCATCATAGATATGTCGAGGCTCTTGTATTTCCTCATATTCTTGGGATGATAGTGATGTTGGTGGAGGCTAATATGGGGAGATATATGGTTCATGAGTATCAAAATATGCATCATGATCTATCAAATTCTCATCATTATTAGAGCCAGGAGGGCCTCCCTGAAGTATGAGTTTTAGTTTTTGATTTGTCCTAGATTTGTTGATGGTCACAACCATTTTGACAAATAAGGATTGGACTAGGTTAAGGATACAATGTGAGTAGGATGATGATAAATGAATTAGGTGGGAAATGGATGGATCAATTGAAAGAGCTTCTTAGGATTCAAAGTGACAAGGTTCCACTTGAGATGTGACATGGAAGGATGATAGGTTCCTGATTCTGAAATCCAAGTTGATGATATAGGAGACAAGTTGTAGTGATGATAATGATCAGGCACGCACACACATCAATCATATAAGACACATGACAATCAGATTGGTTGTTTTGTTTTGATGATATCTTGATGGTTTGCAAACACTTGTAGACATGCACGATCCTAGGCTAGGAAAGGACAATACTTGCTGAGTTCCCACTTGGTTTTACCCAGCCGCACCTACTTATGGTCTATAGCTCTAGGAACTTGGGGCACAGGCTCCCCCTTATAGTGCACTCACTTCTCAAGCACACCAAGTTCCAAGTCCTTAAGATGCATAGATCTTAAGATACTTTTCTATCTCTGCCATAAGCGGTAAAAATGTGGGACGGCTATCAGAGTTTGATCATCTGACCTCCTGTATCAGCAAGTAGAGGGTTTTTGGCCACTAAACAAAGGATCGTAGTGAATATCTAGGGGACTAGCACCTTATGACCATCCAACAAGCCACTAAAGGCTTTGACTAACCCTACGAGGAGTTTAATATACACAAAGGTACGCCTCCTTTCGAGCTAGCACTGTACGGTAAGCACTAATATCGGTTAGACTTGGCTTTCACCTTATTCTCAATTTATATAGTGGACTGGATGAAAGTATTGCTTGGGGTCGCAAATGAGTTCTCCTTGTAGACGTGTCTCAAGAGCAGGCCCACTCTAAAGGGTAACAAAATCAAGGAAACATGTTGTTTTTGATCTCCCAGATCACACAAAGCACAAGGAGAGAGCATACACAATGTCTTTTCCTCACACTCGCATGGGGTTCATTTTAATTCCAAATCCAAATGTGTGTGTGGTTATACAAAATGTCAAAGGAATGCTTTTGATTCTCAAGATCATCAAATGGCGCAAGAGAAAAGCATATGCATTCAATGACAAAAATACAAATCACAAGACATGGAAAACACTTGTTAATTTTAACCCTTGCTTATGATGTGACAATTGAAACTACAACACACTGATTAGTAGTTTGCAAAATAGTCTTTGACAGGCATAAAGCTGTAGTAAAACAAATGAATCCTGCAAAAACCACACAAAAATTCTTAAATGGTAGATGAGAAATATTTGATGCCTTAAAATGACTAAATTTCAAATGATTATACCAGAGAATATGAGATGAATTTGCAAGAAATGGTAGGACGACTGTATAGAGCTTGGAAGTATCTTTCCAATGCCTACAAAAACATGAAAATATGATGAAAAATGCAAAAGTTATGATAGTTTGAATAAAACATCCTGCAAGGGCTACGGATAGGCACTCTGGTAATTATCTTTGTTGTTTGATGGTTTGGTTTGAATGTGTTCATATGAAGGAATTTGATCCCTGATTATTTGGACTAGCAATTAAGCTCTGGTTGTTTGAATAAACCACTAGCAATTTGTTTAGCTTTGATCACATTTGAAAGATTTTGAACCTCGGTGGATAACTTTTTATAAACTGGCAACAACAAACATTAAATATGAAAATGATCACAGATAAAAGAAATAAAATGAATATTATTTACGGCATGAGACCATTTTTCCACACACATGAAAAACAATGTCAATAGCTTTTACCATGTAAGATAATTTTCAAAGCATTATAATGTTTACATGTTAAAGAACAACAATGAACAATTTATTTGCCATGTGAGACAATTTTTTTAAGCACTATAATGTTCACATATAAAATCTTTTAAAATAGGGTGAACAAAGATTTTTCCAGCACTATAATGCTCACATAAAAAAGTAAAAAGCAGCTTGAAAAAGACAATTTTTCCAGCACTATAAAGCTCATAAAAGAACAACAGATATATTTTCAAAGCATTATAATGCTCACATATAAATGCCCACGGGTTAATAAAAACAATTATCAACAAACAATGATTAAAGTTAATTACTCAAAACATTTGAAACCATAATGATCTCTTCCAAATATTCAATACCGTAACAAGTTAAAATCGTAAAAGGTATGCTATCAACCCCAAATATATCCAGAAATGCTCCAAATCCTACAAGTTCTCAAACAAAAGCACTTGCAAACAAATGATCAGAAGGTTGCGTGTTTGATTCACGTCAGGTTCACCATTATATGCAGCAATATAAATTTCTATTAAAAATGGGTAGAAACTATTGCAAACCCTAGAAACTTATATCAAATGTACCACCAAATAGATCAAAAGATATGATAAAACAAATGTTACCAAACACACTTAAAAATGTGGTTGCTCAGGTAATTGCATAACTCCATGTTTCTCTAGGGGTGAGGGTGATAATTGAAAAAGAATTTGATTTTTATAAGGTTTAGGTAGAATGTCAGTTCAGGTAGTTGAATGGTAAAAGGTGGTTAGAGTAAAGTTAGGTATTTTTTGAGTTTTGGTTTAGGTTAAAGTTTGGACAAAATAATAAATTAAGTTTATTTAATTTATTATTTTTCGGGAGGTGTTTGGGTTTATGGGTAAATAATAAAAAAATTTAATTTATTATTTATGGAATACGGTATAAAAGGTAAGATTTAATTAATTAATTAAAATTAATTAAATCTTTGGATGAAGGATAACTTAGGTGAATTTTTGATGTCTACAATCTTATAAAAATCTTCTGTATATTCCTTAACAGACTTGTTACCTTGCTTTAATCATTACAAGTTCGTTAGCAAGTCCATCTCATAGTCCACATGAATGAACTACTTTTTCAGTTTCTCCACCATTCAATCCCATCTGGTAATCTTTCCTTTTCCTCCCCTATTTCTGTCTAACTAGAACTCCTTCCACCAAATACTGGCATGGCCCTTCAACTTTGTTTTTGCAAACTTGACCCATTTTGGATCCTCCACATCTTTGTACTCAAAATATTCTTCCATATCATTGATCCAAACAATAAGCTATTCCATATTCAAATATCTAGAATAAGTAGAAACTTCAATCCTAGGCTCTTTACAATCTTCAAAATGGCCCTCAACAACCTAACTTCTGTAAGATCTCCTATAACTTCTTGTTCTTTCTCAGAAAGCTCTTCTTTAGCTTCATCCTTGATTTCTTCTCATGTTCTCAGCTCAAACCCTCTTCATAGCTCCTCTTGCAATGCATCGATCTGCCTTTGCAGGGATCTAAAACCCTCTTCTATCAAACCATTTATTCCAACATAGTTTCTTCATGGAGGCATCTTGCTTTCTACAACAAATCCATAACCTCAGGTCCTAGTGCAAACTGCCTCACAATCAGTCATCTATCTACACACTCAAGAATCCTTGCTCTGATACCACTTGAAGAAGGTGTAAATCATAAAACACAAAAACAAAAATTGGACACAAAAAATATAATATTCTTTTATTGATTTGGACAACTCATTACATTACAGAAGCTCAAATACAATCAAAGGAATCAATCCTCCATAGACTGTGACACATTACAGCTTCCTATCACAAGACTCTGGAATCTTCAACCTTTTGTAACCCCAAATCACCTAGGGTTTCTGTTTTCTTGCCTTTTATTGACTCTACACTTTCCCCCTTATTTCTACTACTGGCCAAGGTTCCCAAAAATAGTCATAAATAGCTCTTTTTGGTGGCCTCTAGCTAAATTTTGAAATTTGCAGCTCCCTCCAAAAGTAGGTCAATTTCCAGGAAGCATAACTTTTGATCTAGGTGTCCGATTGACTAACCATTTGAAGTGCCAGAAAGATTGCAAAGTGAAATATCATGCTATAAATGTGTAAATAGATTTACATCAACTTTTTGGGGTGTTATGGGCATTTTAATGGCTCATATTTGATTTCAAAAAAATTTAGGGGCTTTTCAGAAAACATAAACTTTAATATCTTTCAGCTCACAAATGATCTTTGCCTGATTCCTTCACCAAAGGTCTTATATTTCATTTATGAAGCTTCCTATAAATTTTCACTTCAATCCATGCCCAAATGCAAACTTTCTAGAAATTGCAGTAAACTTTTCCAAAAATAACAGTTTGCTATTTTTAGCAATTTGAAAAAAAACTGAAAGTCCTACATCATTATTCAAGCGATTATGTGACCATAAATACTAACTATGGAATGAAATGAAAACAACTTCAATGATTTTGAATCAAAATCTTTTTGGGTGATGCAAGATTGACCTTACACCACTGGATGCTCCTGCATCAGCAAAGGTCCTCCAGAATAAGTCCTCAAACTTAGAGAGAATCTTAGTTACTTGCGCTACCATTTTCTCATCCCAGTTGTCTCTAATCTTTGCTAGTTTAGGATAACCTCATTTTGCAATCTACTCTTCTCATATTTTCAGAGGCTTATTGTAATATTGATCCTTTACTTTAGTTAATATCTCTGTATCTCTCTCCTTCTTGGATATCAATGTCTAGATCCTCATTATACTCATCATCCATTTTTGTGGTTATATAGCATTTTTGGTCCATATTTAAATTGATTGATGATCTATCCATTCCACCAATTTCCATAATCCTTTAGATCTTGGTGGTGGTGTATAGGGCTCTAGTTCTTCTTTCTCTTCTTTTGTTACTTGTTGAAAAATTATATCCTTTATTTTCAAAAGTGCATTATGTATAGATTTTGCTAGATTGTAGAAAGAAAATGTATGTATAAAGTTAGCTTGTACTTCCTCCCAATTACTAATTTCTTTTCTTCTTTCTTGGTTGATATACCAAGTTTGGGCTATTGGTGATAATGTCCAGTAGAATAGATGGGTGTATATAGACTTACTATGTTCTCTTATGCTTTCCCATGCTATTACACAAGTAGTTAAATGTTCTTGCAATAGATTTTGTCCTTCATTCTTGGGTATGCCTTTGTATTCTCCTTGGTCTGGTAGATATCTCACACTGATAAGAAGCTTAATGTGGACCAATCTTTTACTAAATCTCTATGTGTTGACCACCAATTTGCTATATTACATACTAGTTTATGTTGTACTGCTTCTATTCTTCTTTGTTCTTTTGATAAGATTATTTACATCTCATTCAAGTATGATTATAGGCATTTCACTCTTAAGAACTTGGGTAGTTTGATATGGGAAATTTTTTTCATAATATGATTAATATGGTGAGATATCTTAGACTCCTCTATATTTTGGTCTTTATTGATGACACATACCTTGTGTAGTGGATTTTTAATTGATGCGAAGGATTGTGGTAAGTTTTCCTTACTGGTTTGAACCATACATATCCTCCTAAATCCTATCATTCTCTAGGTTTTGAGGTTTGGTTCATCTCTAATCCATTATTCTAGAACTTCTTCATTATCATTGTTGTCATTATCATTCTCCGCCTCTATTTCTCCTTTTGAATTTTGTTCTCCTTTTGTTTCATTTGTTTCCAATATTGATATTGTGTAAATGTTCTTAGGATAGTTATCATTTTCTTCCACATAGTTGGATTCTTCAATATAGGCCACTTCAATGGGTAATCCTAAAGCTATGTATACACTTTTATTATTATCTGCAAAAGACAATTCTTCTTTGTGGGAGTCCACTATGCCATTTTCATCTACAAACCATCTCAATCTGAGTAGTGCATTGAAGGAATCTCCTTGTTGTTTCATGGTGACAACAACAAAGTCTATGAGCTATTTGATGCCCATCAGGTTTATCTCTACTTATTTCCAAGTGCTAATAGTTAACATGCTAGACCCTTCTGCTAAAGTAATATTGTAGGGTGTTTGAGACAATCTAGGTCTTCCTAGTTGTTCCCAAAGCTTCTTAGTGATCATGGTTATATTCGCACCCAAATCTATCGTGACATTTTTTACCTCTTTATGATTAATATGAGGACCCACCAGTAGTGGTTTTTGTATACGCCTAAAAATGACATGACTTTGTCTAAATAAATATTTTTAATATTTATTCCCTTCTAATTCTTCTATCAATAAATAAATAAATAAATTTATTTATTTGATTCACATTCCTCTAAGTTAATTAATTATCAAAATATTTAATTACCTCTTCTAAAGTCAAAATTAAATAAAATTCTTTATTTAATTAAATTCTTCCAAACAATTAAAATAATTCTTAATTATTTAATTAAGTCAAAATCATTCTTCCAAATTTAAATAAATCAATTAAATTTATTTAAATCTTCTCAATCTCCAAAAATAAAATACAATCAAATATTTTATTTGTTCTTCCAAATCATGCACAACAATTAAATAAATCTATTTATTTAATTAGCTTTTCTTATCTTCTAATTCTTCTAATTCTTCCAAATCTTCTAACAATAAGTCTTCTTCTTCATGCACACAAAATTGAATAATTTATTATTTAATTTCTCTCAAATCATGCAAAAGCAAATCTCAAGTTGAATTAACTGACTCAATCAACCTTATTTTTATCAATATCTCTTAAATTAGAAAAAGCTTTCTAATTTATGAAAAGCATATCTTATCTTTAGAAAAGAAAAGCAGTTAACTAAAACAAAACAACTTTTCTGTGACACTTGTCTTCTTCTTATTCATGCACGTTCCTCAACCGTTCTATGTTGTTGATCTTCGCATTCTTCCTATGCCGTTGATCTTCTTTCTCTCAAGTCTATAAATTGAACCCTATTCCTCCATTTCATTCATCTAGGCTTTAAGTAAACTTACTCTGCAGGTAGTAGAGTGTGCCTTTGGCACCAATTCCTTCATTGCTTGCGATCAAACCTGTTACTACACACTACTATCAAAGTTGTGAAGGTCATCTTCATGGCGAAACTATCATAGCCAATCCCATTTGAACATCTTAGAATCATAGCAAGGAAGTGCACCTTCTGAGGGCCATATACATAGACAAGATCATTTGTGATAGGCGATCAATGGAAGCTAAGAATTAAAGGAGGTTTGCTTTGTATTGTACATTGTTTGATTGATCTCTTTTGTTCATTATTTCATTGAGTTTTGGGTATCATTGATATATTATATTGATTATTCAATTAGATCCAATTTTCCCTTAACATTTTTGGCGCCCACCATGGGGCCTAGCCCTGATTTTTAACCCAAAAAATAATTTTTTTGTGTTTTAGAAAGCCGTACACAGGAGGAAACCACGTATCTGACACATCCTAACACGCATCTATTGTCTGTTCTAGTGCATACATCCTTTCGGCGCATATAGACTCTGTTCCAGTGCATCTATCAGTTTGGCGCATATATACTATTTTTCTATGCTTGTGACCTCTGTTTTAGCGCATATATACTACGGCGCTTCTGAGCTCTGTTTCTATGCATTCAATCTCTAAATCTGTACATCTGATCTAGGTAGTGATTTTTAGGGTTTCCTTGAAGTTTTCGCTAATGCTAACGTCTTTTTACAGGAACACTCTTGATCTATTTGCAGGCTAGGTACTGGTTTAGAATCATATAGTTGCACTTGTTAACTAACACTTTGATTTCTAATGGGAAAGTAAATGGATGCTCATGCAAAACTCACATAGTCTTAACTAGGAAGGTGGTAATTGAATCATTTCTATCTGGCATATCATTGAATCATTGCTATATTGCTATCCTTCAAAGTTAACAAACATCATTGCTATATGGGTAAAATTGAACCATTGCTATCTTATTATCACTTCAAAGTTAACAAATCACTGCTATCTAGGTAAAATTGAACACATCATTGCTATCTAGGTAAAATTGAACCATTGCTATCTTGTTATCACTTCAAAGTTAACAAATTTTTGTGCTTACCCAAACTAGATAGCTCATCTAGTTTTTCTCATTTTAAACTAGGGGAAAAGAACCACTGTCTTCTGTGTTTTGGGAATGATACAAGGCCTATGCTCTCCCCTATATTAGGTGACCAAAATACCAGACATATCATTTTTGCATGTGTTTTTCATTTTGAGGGTCCTGCTCTTGGATATCGTTCATCCAAGTAGGAACGACCCTAAGTGGTAATAGGCTAGACACCAGGCCCTACCAATCCACTATAAATAAATTGTGTTTGGAGTGAAAGATTCAAACAATGAGTGAAGTTGTGTTATACTGATGGCTAACCTCCCCCAAAACCATCCAAGGTGCAACCCTTGTAGGTTGGGAGACTCCATAACAGAGAGTAGTGCTGCCGCATGTATAACCACTCGAACGGTTGCCTTTATTAAACACCTTTGTCTTAGTGACCAAAAACCCCTATAATCTAGTGCAGGGAAGGACAATTATCACCTCCTGAAGATGCCTCACCAAGAGATAGGGAGAATTTAGTTTTATACTGTCCTTTGAAACCTAGGATTGTACTTGCTTTCTTTTAGTCCAAAAAGAGTAAAAAAATCACAAAAAAAGTAAAAAACCATAAAAACATTCTTTGTGTTTGCTATGTCTTCCTACCATAATTGTAGAAAATTAGATCAAAGAGACCATCTTGCAACAAAAGATATCGAAAACATTAGAAAAATTGCTAAAAATTTGCAAAAATATTGAAAAAACTAGAGCGGCGCATTTATCCTTTTTTTTTTCTGCACATTTGTACCGACTTGCTACGCATCTGTGTTGACTTACTACACTTTTACCACATGTTGCTACACATTTGAAATTTACCAGTATTGTGCATCTGTACCAACTTTTCATGCATTTACTAGTTTATGTTGTGCATCTATTCTAGCGCATGAGTGACAGTGAGTACTTCCACAGTCTTTGAGAGGAAAATTTTACCTTTTTTGGGTACCCATTTCAACCTAGTTCCAAGTTCTAAGATCAAGTCTTACCTTGCAGTCACTTTTTCATCCTTTTCGTGTCAAAGTCTCTCTTTCATTGGTCATCTCATCCACCTTCTACCAGGTCTCCCTAGTGCAAAGTCAAAGTATCCCATATCAGATTAGCATAGGCCCCTTTTTCAGATCATTTTGGATTCGAGTAACACTAGTAAGTCACAAAACTTCGCTAGTGGTCTTGGTGCATGACTAGTCCCTATATAGTAAGATAGATATTGAGTACCCTTACTAGTGGCTATCATCTTGTATTGGCCATCTTACTTGGAATCATTGATTGGGAGAGTTCCTTGTCCAAATCTTGTCATAAGTATCCTATTCTCAGCAATCTCCATTGACATCTTGCCAAAATCTCTAGTTTCATCCCACCACATCCCATGTCACCTTGCATGGTTCTTACTAGATCTCAATACCAAAAGAAACTTGAAATGGCTGGATCATCTGATTGTATTGTCACACCTCATGATAGTGATGAGGAAATCTCTCATGAAGATTATCAAGGACACCTCCAAGATCAGAAATTCCAACACTTGCTAGAGAAAGTGCTCCATGAGGACCCTCACAAGTATTTTAATTATCTTGCAAATCTTGGACTTAAGCTCCCCACTGATTTTGATCTTAGCAAACTGAAAGAGACCGTAAAGGATAATCATGAACACCACACCAGTGAGGACAAAGGAAGAAAGTCATGGACCCAAACACACCTATGGAAGAAATGAGGAAACAAATCGAGGGTCTAATGCAACAAATGATGGATCTCAAGATGGGTACAAACACTAAAACATACTCCTTGGAAGATATTGCACCATACCCCTTTGATAAGAGTTTGAACATGGTACCATTCCCCTTTTGATTCGAAGTTCCTAAGTTTGACAAATACAAAGGGAAAGGGGACCCTAGAGATCACATTAGGGAATTCAATGCCGCATGCATGGAGGTAGCTCACAATGAGACTTTCTTAATGAGACTATTCCCTAGATCTCTAGGTAGTCAAGCCATGGAGTGGTTCTCACGACTTCCACCGGGCATCAAAACTTTTGATGAGTTAGTCAACAAATTTATCACACACTTCTCGTACAATATTGAACACAAAGTCTCCATGCTTGACCTATGCAATACCAAGCAAAAAAGTGGTGAATCATTCACCTCCTTCTTACAAAGGTGGAGATAACTAGGTAGTAAATGATCATACGATGTACCCGAGAAGTAATTAATGGAGATGTTTGTCCACAACCTCAACTCTGATCTAAGCTACCAAATCCAAATTCAATGCCGCTACCTCATTCTCAAAGGTCATTGAAATGGGATTGTTCATCAAGAAAGCTATTATTGCCAAGGGGCAAATCAAGTTATACAAGGAAACACCTACCTCCAACTACACAATCGACAAATCAAAGTTTTGGACTAAAAATAAAAATGTCATCAATGATGGAGTAGTTGATGCCAAGGTGGCAGCTCCCAAACAATAACCAATAATCACTCTCAAAGGAGAGGCAAGCAATGCTATGCCCAAAAAAACATTCTCTCAGGAGCCAAGACCATGGTTCAACTCAAATCCAGTTTGAAAGTTCACACCACTGGGTGAATCCCAAGAATCTGCAGTAAGGAAGCTATTGGCCAACAATGAAATCACTCTACCGCTAACAAGCGATTATGAATCTCAAATAAAACCTCACTATTGGAAAGACACCAACTTTTGTGAGTATCATAGAGGAAGAGGACATACAACCAACAATTGTATCCATCTCAAACATGTTATTCAAGACATACTTCATCAAAATCAAGGAAGTGATCAACAACATACTTCTAATGAGAAGCATGTGGCTTACAAAGATCAACTTCTCAATCATGATAGGCCATATAACAACAACAACAACCACAATAGACAAAATCAGAATAATGGGAATAGTAATGCCAATTGCGCAAGTGTGTCATTTGATTATGCCATCAATTGCATATCAGAGCATGTCCCACAAATCAATGTGGTTACGTCTAACCAACAATCAGGACCCAACAAAACTAATTGTAGCATCATCACCTGCAATAGTAAGGTCACGTTAAATACCCTCCCTCCAAGGTCATCACCTTCTTAGTCCAACTCTCATTAGTATAGTGTCATAGACTAACTACGGAAGACTCTTTCCCTCATTTCTATCTTAGAGTTGTTGTGTCTATCTCCTTCCCACAAGGAGATTCTCGATAAAGCCTTGGTGGAAACAACTGTACCCACTAACTTGGCCCAAGAGAAGTTTCAAGCCATGGTAGGATATCTCACTTCCTCTAGTACCATATCATTTACCAAACAAGATGACCTCTCAGTGTCTCAGCCTCATAACACCCCCTTACATATCGTCACCTTCATCCATAAGCACCGCATCAAGAGAGTTCTGATTGATGGGGGTGCCAGTTTAAATATTTTCATGCTCAAGATAGTCCTTACATTGGGGTTCTCTGAAAATGCAGTTGATCCAAGGAAGAAGATTACTATCAAAGCCTATGATGAAGAGGAGAGAACTACCAAAGGAACAGTGGTATTACCCATACAAGTGGGACCGGTGATAAAAGATGTTGTGTGCCAAGTCCAAGATAGGGAGCTAGCCTATAATATTCTCCTAGGTAGACCATGGAATCATGCCATGAAAGTTGTGCCTTCTACCTATCACCAATGCATAAAATTCCCTCATAATGGCAAGCAAGTCACCATCCAAGGTGATCTTGACCCCTTTCAGCATTGCAACTCTGTCCTCTCAAAACCTGATTGCATCATACCCAACAATAGAGAATCTACATCCCCTACCCCATAGGATGATTCTACCTGCAAAGCTTCCTCATCCAAGCCCAAAGAGTAGAAAATTACCATCAAATAAATAGGAGTAGGGGAATACTCCATCGAGCACAACCTCAATTTGGCCAAAATGTCTTTATCTCCTAGATCCTTTGGGTGACCTAGGCATTTTCCAAAGCCATCTTCTCCTCCTGCACCTCCCACAATTCCCTTTATAAAATAGGGGACCCTATCAGATGAAATAGAGGAAAGAGATATCTTACAATGGCTCTACATAGAAGAAGAAGAGAATACACAACAGGAACCACCTAGGCTCCCAACAGAAATCTATGGGCAAGGTGAATCTATCCTACATAGAATGGGTTACAAAGGACAAGGCCCCATTGGCCAAAGAAAATAAGGAATTATAGAACCCATTCAACCTTATTCGTCATCATTGGGTAGAAGTACAAAAGGTCTAGGGTATAAAGATAAGGGCAAAGCTAAAGCAAATGCTTGTCTTGTAGAAATGATCCATACCCTTCAAGAGGACAGTGACACCGATTCCAATGAATATGAGTGGGATGAGCCGACAAAGAATTTCTATGATGACAAAGAGGTTGACACCATTCAAACTTATAGCCCCTACCATGAGGGACAAATGCTACCGCATAGGCCATTAGAGTGTGATTCACCTATCCCTAAGAATACGACTTTCGAGGAAGGTTTGAGTTCTATCGTAATAAACAATATGGAGGAAAGTACCATCCTAAACACTCTCCCTACCAATACTCCTAGCATATCCATTCAAACTATCAACGAATTAGATCTATCCTCCGACTCCCTCCCACTTGTGCATCCTAAACTTATTGACTGGAATCTACAAGGAACCCCGCAACTAGATATGTTCCAAAATGATGATGCCTATATTGACTACATGGAACTTAGGGACCACCTACCTAAAGGAGATCATAAAGCTAGCTTCACCATTGAACTTAATACCATGGCTTATTTCAGAGAGGGTGCCAAGCCTTCCAGTCATAAAAATAAAAACTGGATTTGATGGTGAAAACCACTCCGCGGCAGTGTCAGATCCCAAAATAGTAAAAAGAAAGGATGCATCCGATGGTGAAAACCCAACTGTGGAACCTGACGATGGAAGGCTTGACACTCTCCCTAATGACATGCACTAGGAGAAGTCTCATATTATTGTGGAACCTATAGAACCTATTAACATTCGAACAGAGGAACAACCTAAGATCATTCACTTTGCTAAGTCTCTAATCCCACCAGAAAAGACTAAGTTTGTACCATTCTTCAAGAAAAAGCAAGTCAATTTTTCTTGGTCATACATAGATATGCCGGGATTGGATCCAGATTTGATTCTACATTATCTTCCACTAGATCCAGGAGTTAAACCATTGAAACAAAAGCTTAGAAAGATGCATGCACACATTGCACTGCTAGTAAAAGAGGAAGTCAAGAAACTACTGGATGTGGGGTTCATTAGAGCTATAGACTATCTGAAATGGGTCTCCAATATAGTACTAGTATCCAAACCTGATGGCCGAGTCAGACTATGCAATGATGTTAGAGATCTAAACAAAGCTTGCCGTAAGGATGATTTTCTATTGCCAAATATAGATATCATAGTTGACTTAATAGCAGGGCATACAATGTTATCTCTCATGGATGGCTTCTTTGGATACAATCAAATTAGGATAGCACCAAAAGACTAGCATAAGACATCTTTTACTTGTCCATGGGGCACTTTCTGCTAGAATGTCAAGCCATTTGGGCTAAAGAACATAGGAGCCACATATCAATGTACTATGACCACTATAATCCATGATATGATGCACATCACAATGGAAGATTATGTAGATGATTTCCTTGCAAAGTCACTCACAAGAGAATCACACCTAGATGTGTTAAAGAAAGTCTTTCAGAGACTAGAACAATTCAAAGTTAGGTTGAACCCAAAGAAATGTGTGTTTGGAGTCACCTCGGGCAAACTCTTAGGTTTCATTGTATCAACAAATGGAATAGAGGTGGACCCTGCCAAAGTCAAGGCTATTATGGACATGCCACCACCCAAGAATCTTACTCAACTACGATCTCTATAGGGTGAGCTAAAAGCAATCCGTAGGTTCATATCATAACTGGTAGACAATTGTCAACCCTTCAGTCATCTCCTACATAAGAACATTCCATTTAGGTGGGATGAGAAACAAACTGAAAGAGTATCTTATGAATCTACCTATTCTCATGCCTCCTATCCAAGGGAAGCCATTGTTACTATACATATCTGCTATACCAACAACTCTTGGGGCCCTTCTAGCACAACAGGATTATGAAGGTAAAGAAAGAGCCATCTACTACATCAGTCGCATGTTGGTGGGCTATGAGTTGCAATACTCTCAGATAGAAAGATCATGCCTTGCGGTAGTTTTTTCTTCCCAAAAACTCTGACATTATATGCTAGCACATCCAGTCACACTTATTGCAAAAATAGATCTAGTGAAGTACCTACTAAGCAAAGCAGCTCTAACAGGTCGCCTAGCCAAATGGGTAATGATCCTAAGTGAATAAGACATTGAGTATATAGACAGAAAGGCTATCAAGGGACAAGTCATTGTTGATCAGTTAGCAGATGCACCACTACAGGACAACACACCAATGCAATTTGAGTTTCCAGATGAATCCTTATTTAATATATCAACACATTCCTGGAAACTCTACTTTGATGGGTCCTACACAAACCATAGATCAGGGGCAGGAATCTTGCTTATAACTCCTCATGGTGACACCATACCAAAGTCTTATCATTTGTTATTCCCATGCACCAACAACATAGC
This sequence comes from Cunninghamia lanceolata, assembly GCA_027924645.1. Taxonomy (NCBI): domain Eukaryota; kingdom Viridiplantae; phylum Streptophyta; class Pinopsida; order Cupressales; family Cupressaceae; genus Cunninghamia; species Cunninghamia lanceolata. Next base: position 8,359,034 of record BSBN01000780.1, read on the forward strand.
AGAATATGAAGCCTTGGTCGCTGGCCTCAAAATGGCAACAGAGTGGAGAATCGAAGAGCTACACATCTATGGTGATTCTCAACTAGTGATCAATTAGGTCAATGATGATTACCAAACTAAAGATGAGAAGCTTGTCCCATACAAAAGGATGGTCGAGGACTTTAAGGAATACTTGTTCGAAACAAGGCAGATAACTAAGAGGGGGGGTGAATCAGTTATCTTAAATATCTTAACTTTCTTTTATCCTTCAACAATTAGTGCAACATCAAAACATATAAGCATACATAATCATGAGACCAGAAATAAAATCAACACATATAACACAAGGATTTTTACATGGAAAACCCTGTTAAGGGAAAAACCACGGGGTGACTAACCCAAGATTATATTCTTTGTTAAAAGAATAAGAAGTACAAAATGGCACTTGCCAATTAGGGCTCACTGCTTGAGCACACTGCTCACAAGCGGCACACTGCCTACAAGAGACTCACTGTCCACAAAGTTTATAGAAGGTAACCAGGTGTTTGAATTGATGAGAGGCATCCACATATGCTGAGGTTCACTTCCGCTTAGGCTCAATATACTGATCTAATGCACTTCATTCTTTCTTTGCTTTAGTGCTGCTATTCTGTCACATACCAGACTAGTATTTTTGCTTCCATACTTATCTCTGCCTTTCCTCACACACTATATCCTTACACACACACCTTCATACTGGAATCCATTAGGTATATATATCTGCACCAAGGATTTCAACATCTTTCTATTCAGCAACCAGAATACTTAAGATATTTACAAAACACTAATCTATCAGCTGAATCCATGCTTAATATGTGATGCGTATAAAAAACATAGAAATAGAAGTCATCAATTGTGTTGGCCAACCATGTATGATCCCTCAAATAGCTTGATCAACATCAATTACTCATCTGAATTGGAGTCTGATACTTTGCCGGTCAGTTCTTCCTCAGTCTACTCTGCTTGTCTGGAAGCCAACACTCAGATGATCATTCATTTCCATGATTCATCACCGGAGGCTCAATCTCTGGAATATAGTAGTCATGATACTCCTCTTGACTTGTCCAAGTCCGTAACTTGCTGAGTTACCCCATCTGAGAGATTAGGACCTGATTGTCGGACCTTGCTACATGCTCTGCTCTTGCTCACTGGACCTAAACAATCTTCAATCTGTCATCCGGTATAGACATACTATGTGCTGCAGATGTGTGGGATAGACTTTGTTTCCATCAATGACAACACTCATGAAGCCACACAGTGTGTCTTGCCAATAATCTCCCCCTTTGGCATTGATGGCAACACTTAGTGGAAAATGACTAAGTGTCACAGCAGGCTCTCCCTTAGCTGATGCTCTATCTTATGCACTATTTTACCAGAGCTCCCCCTTAGCTGGATTCCACATTTTTCACTACTCCTCACTCCCCCTTTGACATCAATGGCAAAGGGTGGAATCCACACACCAAAATTTGTAAAAATCAACTATACATAGCCGCATAAGTATATACACATGTTATACTTACATATACTTAAGTATATCTACAAAAGTGGTCTTCAACTATACAAATTTTGTTGCCCAACTCTACTTCATCCTGTCCAAAATTGAGATGTGACCACTCTGTTGATAACTGAGAGGGGGGTGAATCAGTTATCTTAATTATTTCAGCTTTCTGAACTTTCTTAATAATTAGTGCAGCATCAATTCAAACAAGCAAACATAACCATGAAATGGAAATACACATGACACAATATTTTTGACGTGGAAGCCCTGTTAAGGGAGAAAACCACGGGGTGATTAACCCAAGATTGCATTCTCTGTTAGAAGAATAGAATTACAAAATGGCACTTGCCAATTAGGGCTCACTGCCTACAAAAAGACTTACTGTATACACGAAGAAAACTTGAACTGATGAGAAGCATCCACACATGCTGAAGTTCAGTTTCGGTTAAGCTCAATAGATCGATCTGCTGCACTTCATTCTTACTCTCCTTATGTGTCGCTGTCCTTTTACATTCTGAATCTGCTTTTCTACCTTTTGTTCTATTCTACTTTTACTCACACTTTAATTCATACACAACACACCTTCACATCTAAATCCATCTTATATATATATCTGCACAAGTGATTTCAACACTTTTCTAGTCGGCATCCGGAATAGTCAATATTATCTCAAACTTTAGTCTGTCAGCTGAATCCTTGCTTCCAAGTGAAGTGGATCAAGGATATACTTGTAGAAGTCATCAATCATGTCGGCCAATCATAACTTATGCCTTAAGAATCTTTACCATCATTAGTAACGCATCTGAAATAATTTCTGATGTTCTGCCAGTTAGTTCTTCCTCTGTCCACACTGCCAATCAGGAACCCGATCCTCAAGTATTCATATCTTTTTCTTCATCTATCACTAGAGGCTAAATCCTTGTAATCTATCAGTTAAGGTAGTCCTCTTGACTTCCCCAAATCCATACTTCACCAAGATACTTCCTCTGAGAGATCCGGAGCTGACTGTCGAACCTCGCCACATGCTCTGTTCTTGCTTACCGGATCACAATACTCTGTAATCTGCATTTCGGTAGAGACTCATCATGTCCTGTGAATGTGTGGGTTAACCTTTGTTGCCATCAATGACAACAATCATGAAGCTCTAATGTGTCTCTTGCCAACAATCTCCCCCTTTGGCATTGATGGCAACACTTAGTGAAAAATGACAAAGTGTTATACTATACTCCCCCTTAGCTGATGCTCTTTGTCTATGTACATTTTTTGGAGCTCCCCCTTAGCTGGCTACAACATTTTTCAATGCTCATCACTCCCCCTTTGACATCAATGGCAAAGGGTGGGGTCCGTATACAAAAAAGTTTCTCAAAAACACTTCTATACTTAGCCGCATAAGTATTTATACATGCTATACTTTACATAAACTGAAAGATATGTACAAAAGATGTCTTCAACTGGACAAATTCTGTTGCCCAACTCTGCTTCATTTTGTCCAAAATTGCGATGTGACCACTCAACAGGAATGCATAAGCTTTTGCCTTTTTCAGATTTGTCAGATCATTTGTTCTGGCTGTAGTTTGAGCATCACTTAAGGCTTCATGTATGGCCTCCAACTTAGGGATAATTATTCCTCTAAGTTCATTGACTTTGCTGATTCTATTTTTCTTCTCTTCTTCGAGCTTTTTAATTTCATTCAAAACTACAATTGTCCGACATTCTTGATTTATTATGGATATGGTAAGTGGATCAAAATTTTGAGAAAGTTTTGTTAGTTTGTCCTCCTATTCTTTCACTTTCTTCTCAATCTCCACTATTGCTTTAGACCAGGATATGCAAAATCTATATATATGTCCTCCGTCCTTGAGAGCATTTTCCAAGCTCTTTATCCCAATACCCATTACTCTCCTGTCATTTGCTATTAGCCCTTGCAACTCAGAAAATTTCTTATCCAAAAACTCTTTCCTAACCTTCTCCTCAGCTGATTTCTCTAGAGAATTGAAATGTGTACTAATACTATTAATCAAAGATTTGAGATTACCAGATGAGCAAGTTGTGGGATCCTTCTGAAACAATGGTATAATCTTTTCTAGCACTCTGAAAGAAGCTGCTATAAGCTCACAGTCTTCCATGTGAGATTTCAGTAGTTTCTCTTTGGCCTTTGCTTGAGCAAATGAAGCTATCTTCATTGTTTGTACTGGAGAAAGAGAGTCAAAATCAAATGGCCCTTTTAGCAGTTCCGGTTCATCAATCTCCATAGTCTCTTTTGTCAAGAAGTCCTTGACAGATTCTGCAGTGTCTCTTGCTAGAGATAGATTCTTCTTCTCTTCTGTAGTCTTAGAACTGTCTCTTGGAGCTTTTTCTCCTTCTACAACCTTGGTACTATCATCTTCTTTTTCCTTCACCTCTGCTTCTTTCTCTTGTATTCTTTCTTCTTCTTTGGATCCAGAGTTAGCAGGGGAAACTAGAGGAGTGATGTTTGTTTGTTCATGGGCCACCTCTTGCAGAGCAGAGGATTCTAAGTCCTTATCTTCACCAGTGTCCATTAGTTCTTCTGTCATTTCCTCAGTGGATTTCTTTTCAACACCTATGGTCGAAGGATCAACGCCCAAGTCCTCTATAACAGGAAGATTGAATTTTTTGAAAGTATTCCTGAGGATCTCTTCTATTTCCTTGGCTATCTTGTCAGTCTCACCAAGCATGAGCTGATTCATTCTGGCTTTGCTCTGAAATTCATCCTTGCAATCCTTGAAGATCATGTTCATTTGCTTTGAATCAATTGAAGGATATAACTGAATGGCTATCTGCTATCGAATCTCAAGGTCTTTTTCCATGGCATTATTCTTTCTTATTTCTAACTCTTTTTCTAGGCTTTTGGGAATAAGAGATATGATTTCAATAAAAGCCTTGTTATATATGTTCAGATACTTAACTGCTGCTTCCTGCAAGATCTTTTGGTCTGCTTCATTGTAATCATCATAGAATTCAGCCATTGGTTGAAGGTTTCCATCCACAGTAACTGATTTGATGACATCATCTAAAGATAGAGTGGGCTTTTCTATAAATTCTTCTACCTTTTCATCTTCACCTTGACTGGTAGAGGGTTCACTAGATGTTTTCTTCTTCTCCTTCTTCATTTTCTTTATCTCCTCATCTGATTTAGTTTCTTCATCATCCTTCTGACTAACATAAGACCTTGTGGCCTTTGTTTTAGTTCTTTTCTCTCCTCTGCCAGATGATTTTGCTTCCAGTTTTGATGTCCTTGAGCTTTTAACAGTGGTAGGTACAGGTCTCTTTGATGATCTTGTCCAGGTGGAAGATTTTACCGGAGCACTTTCCTTACTTCCCTTTTCTACCTCTTTCTTCTCTTCCTCAGCCCTTTTCATCTTTTCCCTATTGGCATCGAGTGCCTCCTTTGAGATGCCTAAGCCTTTGGCAACTTCTTCAACTTCTTTTCTCACTTTCCTCTTTATTTCTAGTTGTCTGAGTTCCACATGAACTTTTACACTTAGCTCTTTAAATGTTCCAAACCTTTCTGCCTTTGGATCCTTTGGCTAACTTAGCATGTGTTGAACATGCAACTCCACAATTTTTTTATCAACTTCATACCCCATAGGCATGATCCAGGTTGTCCTTGGTTCTACTACCTCCATTAGGCATTGATCAGTGTCTACCATGAAGCACAATATATCTTTATATTTTTCAACCAATGATTTTGGGATTCTTTCTCTAATTTGCATAGTGTTTTGGAAGTTCTTAAAGTACCCCCACAGAGCTGTATTCCTTGCCTTGGTATCCCCAAGTTCATGCAAGTAATCTCTAATTTGAATTACTACCAGTTTGTTATTTTGCCATGCCCATCCATTGGATCCGGGCAGCTCATTCATGAAGTAGAAAAGTAAACACACTATCAGTCCACCATATTTAAAGAAGTTCTTCTTGTCCTTTTTGATCTTTTGTATATTCTCCATCAATTGACTTAGAAGAAGTTCACAGAGATCATACTCTGCATTCTTTCTCAGCATCTCATAGGTAGTATACACTGCAGTTCCAAACACTGAATTCTCCCTACTTGAATGATATATCTTATACCCTATTATCATAGATGTAAAATTGATATCTAGGTCCATGATATCTTCAATGGTCATTGCCCTCTCATCAAATTTTGATCCAGTGGCCTCAGTTACAGTTTGGTTTTTGACAGATTTGAGGATAGGTATCCCTCTGGAGGAGTATAAGCCAGTTACTGCCCTAATTGCCTCCTTAGTGATTTTGCAAGGTATGTTCAGCCATAGGAAGTTATCATGCATCCTACTCAATACATACCGAACCCATTCATCTTCTTCAAAGCAGGGGAAATGAATGAACTAATCAAAATGTTTCTCCTGGATACCCTTATATTGAGGTTTAAGTTCAAAAGCATCATCTATCAATTGTTTATGATAGATATCACTTAGTTTGGATTCCCTGAACTCTTCAATATTCGCGTGAATGTAAACCCTAATATCTTCTGTATGCAACACACCATGCAGAACACTAGAAAAAGCTCCTAGGGGATCTACTTCCAAAGATTTTTATGGATGTTTCTTGAATTTGGGGCGAGGCCTATCAGAGATCTTCACAATATTTGGAGTACTCATCATTCAAAGATTTAGAGAGAGATATTTGATAATGGAGAATACCTTTTGTGCCTTTCAGTTTACGGAGTTAGCCGAATTGATTTCTGGATGAATTGACTTCTGTAAATGATCTTTGATGAGCTTGAGGAATTTTGTTGCAAAGCTTCTCTTTTCATTTCTTCTTGAATGCAGAATGAACAAATGCTTAATGAAAAAACCCTTATATTTCTCTGCAAACCCTAATGTCAAGTTGCAATATATGCTCAACTTAAGTCATTCCGGTTTGCCTTATTCGGATGACTTGAAGAACCAGATCAATCTTGATCTTAAACATCTTGCAGATCTTCCAAATCTTAACCATAGTTTATTTGGATGTTTCTCTTATGAACCCTTTAATCCACAACTCTTCTTGTGCCAGTTCTGGCACCAATTGACTGATTGGGGGAACAAGGATTTCTTTGTATCTCCCCCTGAGCTAGAGCTCACTATTTAATTTCTAGAAGGAATATCAGCACCAGAGTCTGGTGCGGATCCATCCCCTACATTCTCTGTACTTTTCTTCACCCAAATCTTGTTCATCTCACTTTGAACTTCATCCGCATTCACTTTTTGTTTACCCTTATCTTGATTCTGATTATGATATACCGGACCTGTTTTGTCCTGATTCTTGCTTCTACAGAATTTTGCAATATGACTGGATCTATTGCAAATTTGGCAAACAACATTTCTTTACATATTTGATTGATATCCTCTTGATCTGCATTGATTAGCCATATGACCCATTCTATTACATGCAAAGCATCTACCATTGAATGAATTGTTTATTTGCTTATTTCTGCATTCATGAGATTTGTGACCATACCTTTTGTAGTTGAAACACTGTTTGGAGAAGGATGTATTAGTCTGCTTCATTCTCTTTCTGCACTGATTACCTTTATGACTAAAGTTATTGTAGTTGTGGCAGTATCCATTGAAGGATGGATATCTTTGAGCATTAGGCTGCCTTACCGGAGGTCTTCTAGGCCTGTTCCTTGGATTTTCTGATCCAAAATTCTTCTGACCGGATCCAAAGCTTTCACCTTTTTCATACCCCAGGCCACACTTGTCATCTACTCTCTTTTGGCTTTCAAGAAGAACTTCAAGTCGAGTAGAGCTGATGTTGAATTTTTCTTTATATTCATTTACTGTTTGAAGATCCCTTTTAAGAGAGACAATTTGATCATCAAGTTTTTCTTCATTATCTTTAGCATCTTCAAGATCAGATTCAAGATGTCTAATAATTCTATCCATCTTGTGGCGATCTTCTGATTTCTCCTTGAGAGATTGTCTTAGATCATCTTCAGTTTTTCTTTTCTCTTCAATCTCTTGGGTAAACTTCATAACTCCTGATTCTATTTCATGTCTTACATAATGATTTCTTTTGATAACTTTTCACATAACTTGGTTTTCTCCTTCAGATCTTCATTTGTATCATTGGCTTCACCTTGACTTGCCAATTGCTGAAGTAGCTCCTTTCTCTTTTTCATAGAGAGACTTAATTTGTCTTTTAGTTCTTTCATGAAATCATCAACCTATTTAAGTCTTTCCTTTAATTCATTAACTTTAGAGTTTGACTGCTCAAGATCATCAAGGGCAGTCTTGAGTTGCTCCCTCATACCATATACATCTATTTGAATTCCTAGATCTTCCTTGAGTTGTTAGACTCTGTTAGGAGGAACTTGGCTCTGATACTAATTGTTGATAACTGAGAGGGGGGGTGAATCAGTTATCTTAATTATTTCAGCTTTCTGAACTTTCTTAATAATAAGTGCAGCATCAATTCAAACAAGCAAACATAACCATGAAATGGAAATACACATGACACAATATTTTTGACGTGGAAACCCCGTTAAGGGAGAAAACCATGGGGTGATTAACCCAAGATTGTATTCTCTGTTAGAAGAATAGAATTAAAAAATGGCACTTGCCAATTAGGGCTCACTGCCCAAGCACACTACTCATAAGAGGCTCATTACCTACAAAAAGATTTACTATATACACGAAGAAAACTTCAACTGATGAGAAGCATCCACACATGTTGAAGTTCAGTTCTGGTTAAGCTCAATAGATTGATCTGCTGCACTTCATTCTTACTCTCCTTAAGTGCTGCTGTCCTTTTACATTCTGAATATGCTTTTCTGCCTTTTGTTCTATTCTTCTTTTACTCACACTTTAATTCATGTATGACACACCTTCACATCTAAATCCATCTTATATATATATATCCGCACAAGTGATTTCAACACTTTTCCAGTCGGCATCCAGAATAGTCAATATTATCTCAAACTTTAGTCTCTCGGCTGAATCCTTGCTTCCAAGTGAAGCGGATCAAGGATATACTTGTAGAAGTCATCAATCATGTCAGCCAATCATAACTTATGCCTTAAGAATATGTACCATCATCAGTAATGCATTTGGAATAATGTCTGATGTTCTGCCAGTCAGTTCTTCCTCTATCCACACTGCCAATCAGGAACCCGATCCTCAAGTATTCATATCTTTTTCTTCATGTATCACCAGAGGCTAAATCCTTGTAATCTATCAGTCAAGGTAGTCCTCTTGACTTCCCCAAATCTGCATTTCACCAAGATACTTCCTCTGAGAGATCCGGAGCTGACTTTCAGACCTCGCCACATGCTCTGTTCTTGCTTACCAGATCACAATACTTTGCAATTTGCCTTCTGGTAGAGACTCATCATGTCCTACGGATGTGTGGGTTAACCTTTGTTGCCATCAATGACAATAATAATGAAGCTCTAATGTGTCTCTTACCAACACACTCAACAAAAATGTATAAGCTTCTACCCTTCTTAAGTCTGCTGGATCACTGGTCCAGGCTGTGGTCTGAGCATCAGTTAAGGCCTCATGCATTGCTTCTAACTTAGGGATAATTATCCCTCTAAGTTCACTCATCATGCTTATTATAGTCTTCTTCTCCTTTTCAAGCCTCTTTATTTCATTTATAATGGCAATAGCCTGGCACTCTTGATTCATTATGGATGAGGTGAGAGGATCAAAATTTTGAGATAAACTTGACAGTTTATCTTCTTGTTCTTTCACCTTCTTTTCAATATCCTCTGTCACTTTAGACTAGGATAGACAAAATTTGTACATTTATGCACCATCTTTAAGAGCATTTTCTAGGCTCTTTATCCCAATATCCAGGGTTCTCCTATCATTAGCTATGAGTCCTTGTACTTCAGTGAATCTCTTTCCCAAAAATTCTTTCCAGACCTTTTCTTTTGCTGATTTCTATAAAGAATCAAAATGAGTGTTGACAGAGTTTACCAGAGATTTTAGGTTACTAGATGGAGAGGCCGAAGGATCCTTTTGGAAGGATGGCATGATCTTCTCCAGCATTCTAGATGCAATCTCTATCAGCTCACAATCTTCCATGTGAGACTTCAAAAGCTTTTATTTTTCTTTAGCTTGGGCAAAAGATGCTATCTTCATTGTCTAGACCACAGAGAGAGAATCAAAATTTAGTGGTCCTTGAAAAAGTTTTGGTTCATCTATCTCCATCAGCTCTTTGTTCAAGAATTTCTTCACTGCCTCAGTAGTGTCTCTTGCTAGAGACTGAGTCTTCTTTTCTTTTGGAATCTCTGAATTGTCATTAGAGATCTTCTCTGTTTGTTCTTCTTCTCTTCCCTTTACCTCCTCTTCTTGACTCACCTTTTCTTCTTTTCTTCCTTCTCCTTCAGTTCCTAAGTTTGGAATGTCTACAATGGGATCTGGAGGAGAGATGTTAACTTCTTCACGAACTTCCTCTTCCAGAACAGAGGAATCCAAGTCTTTAGACTTCTCCTCATCTATCTCTTTATACCCTTCTACATTTTTCTTAGTAGATTCTTCTTTTGATGCATTTAATCCTTTGACGTCCATGGTAGAAGCTTCTTCATCTATTTCCTCTATGATAGGAAGATTGAATCTTTTGAAGGCATTTCAGAGGATGTCTTCTATTTCTTTTGCTACCTGATCAGTCTCTCCAAGCATTAGTTTGTTCATTCTTGCTTTGCTCTGGAATTCATCCTTGCAGTCCTTGAAGATCATGTTCATTTGCTTTGGAGTAATGGAAGGATAGAGCTGAATAGCAATCTGTTGTCAGATCTCTAAGTCCTTTTCCTTGGCATTCTCTTTTTTGAGTTCAAGTACCTTCTCTAGACTTTTGGGAATTAGAGAAATGATTTCAATGAATGCTTTATTATAAATGTTCAGGTACCTGATTGTAGCATCTTCCAAGATCCTCTTATCAGTATCACTATATTCATCATAAAATTTAGTGACTAGTTGTAGGTTCCCATCTACTATGACTACCTTGATGATATCATCAATAGAAAGAGTGGGCTTTTCAACAAATTCTTCTACCTTTTCTTCTTTGTTTTACTGGAAGAGGGTTCCCCAGATGTTTTCTTCTTCTTCATTTTCTTAACTTCCTCATCAGACTCTGTTTCTTCATCATCCTTTTGGCTTATGTAAGACCTTGTGGCTTTTGATTTCATTCTCTTTTCTCCCTTTCTAGATGTCTTGGCCTCCGGTTTTGAGGCTCTTGAGATCTTAGGGGTGGTAGGTACAGAGCTCTTAGAGGATCTAGTCTAGGAGGAGGCTTGCATCAGAACACTTTCTTCTTCTGCTTCTTGTTTCTCTTTCTCAGCTCTTTCTATTTCCTCTTTGTTTGCATCAACTGCTTCTTTTGATATGCCATATCTCTTGGCAATTTCCTCTACTTCCCTTCTAACTTTGATTTTTATTTCTAGTTGCCTTAGTTTAACATGAATCTTTACACTTAATTCTTCAAAGGTTCCAAACCTTTCTACCTCAGGGTCCCTGGGTTGACTCAGCAAGTGTTGGAGATGTAGCTCTAGGATTTTCTCATCAACCTCATATCCCATTGGCATAATCCAAATTGTTCTGGGCTCAACTACCTCCATTAGGCATTGATCAATGTCTACCATAAAACACACTACATCCTTGTATTTTTCAACTATGGATAGAGGAATTCTTTCTCTGGCTTGCATCATACTTTGTAAGTTCTTAAAGTATCCCTAAAGTGTTGTACTTTGAGCCTTGGCATCACCAAGCCCATACATATAGTCTCTAATTTGTATGGCAACCGATATGTCATTTTGCCATACCCAACCACTTGATCTAGGTAGGTCATTCATATAGTAAAAGAACAGACATAGTATTAAACAACCATACTTGAATGAGTTCTTCTTATCCTTCTTGATCTTTTGCAAGTTTTCTAACAATTGGTTTAGAAGAAGATCACATAGGTCATAATCAACATTTTCCTTTAGCATCTGATATGCTATATAAATTGCAGTTCCGGACACAGAATTCTCCCTGTTGGAATGATAGATTTTATAACCAATTATCATAGAGGTAAATTTGATATCTGGATCTGTGATATCTTCTATTGTCATTGCTCTTTTGTCAAACTTGGATCTGGTAGCTTCACTTACTATCTAGTTCTTGACAGATTTGAGTGCACGCAACCCACTAGATGAGTGCAATCCAGTTACTACCCTAATGGCATCTTTTTTTATCTTGAAGGGCTTCATCAACCACATGAAATTGTCATGTATTCTGCTAAGAACATACCAGATCCATTCATCTTCAGCAAAATAGGGAAAGTGGATGCAATCTCCAAAATGCTTATCCGGGAGGGCCTTGTATTGAGGTTTGAGTTTAAAAATTTCATCTATTAATTGTTTATGGTAGATATCCATCAACTTAGATTCTCTGAATTCCTCTATATTGGCGTGGATGTACACCCTAACATCTTCTATGTGCAGAACCCCATGCGGAATGCTAGAAAAAGTGCCTAAGGGATCAACTTCTAGGGACTTGTAGGGGTGTTTCTTAAACTTTGGGCATGGCCTATCAGTGATCTTAACAACCATTGGAATAGCCATCTTTGCAAAATATTTAGAGAGAGATATTCAAAAATAGAAATATTTTTTTACGCTTTTAGGGTTCACAATAAGAGTCGGAATAGGTTGCTGGTTGGATCAGATTATGTGGTTGATCTTTGAGAAAGTTGTAAAAACTTGATGCAGAGCTCTTCCTTTCTTCTTCTCAAATGCAAATGTGCAAATGATGAGTAAAAGAATCCTTTTATCTCTATGCAAACCCTAATTTCCTATTGTAATAAATGCACAACTTAAGTTATCCATTTGTCTTGTTCTGGGAGATATCTTTTTGAATTATTGAGATGCATTTAGAATCATTTTTATGATAGAAGATAATGTCTCTTCTTTCCTCCAATCATGTCATGAATCCGCAAATCAAGATATCTCAATTTTGAATCATACCAGATCTATCTGTGAAAATCCTACTTTTACCAAATGGCTATCAAACTGGATCAATCTTGGATGATTAAACTCTTACAAAACTCCATGCGGATCTTTCATATTTTACTAGGGGTTAATTAGATAATTTTCTGATAACCCTTTAATCCACAACATTCCAAGTGCCAAATTTAGGCACCAATTGACTGGCTAGGGGAATTTATTTTTCTTTGTGACTCCCCTGAGCCAAAGCTCATCTATTTAGTTTCCAGAAGGAATATTAGTACCAAATTCTGATGCGGATCCATCCCCATCACTTTCTGTACTCTTCTTCACCCAAATCTTCCTCATCTCCCTTTGAACTTCATCCGCATTTACTTTGCCTTTTCCCTTGTCTTGATTTTGATTATGATACACTGGACCCCTTTTATCTTGATTTTTACTTCGGTAGAATTTGGCAAAATGACCGGATCTATTGCAATTGGTAACAAACAATATTTCTTTGCATATTTGACTGATATCCTCTTGATCTGCATTGATTAGCCATATGTCCCATTCTATTGCATGCAAAGCATCTACCATTGAATGAATTGTTAATTTGCATATTTGTGCATTCATGAGATTTGTGACCATACCTTTTGCAGTTGAAACACTGTCTGGAGAAGGATGAATTAGTCTGATTCATTCTTCTTTTGCACTGAGTTGCTTTATGACTAAAGTTGTTGCAATTGTAGCAGTATCCATTGAAGGATGGATATCTTTGAGCATTTGGTTGCCTTATCGGAGGTCTTCTAGGCTTATTTCTTTGATTTCCTGATCCAGAGTTCTTCTGACTAGATCTGGAACTTTCACCTTTCTCATATCCCAAGCCACACTTGTCATCTACCCTCTTTTGGCTTTCAAGAAGAACTTCAAGTTGAGTTGATCTTATCTTGAATTTCTCTTTGTATTCATTTGCTGTTTGAAGATCTTGTTTAAGAGTGTCTATGTGATTCTCAAGTTGTTCTTCATTATCTCTAGCTTCTTCAAGATCAGATTCAAGATGTCTAATTATTCTGTCCATTTTATGGCAGTCCTGTCTTCTCCTTGAGAGATTGTTTTAGATCATCTTCAATTTTCCTTCTCTTCAATTTCTTGGGTGAATCTCATAACCCCTGATTCCATCTCATGTCTTACCATAATGACTTCCTTTGATAGCTTCTCACATAGCTTATTTTTCTCATTTAGATCTTCATTAGTATCATTGGCTTCACTCTGACTTGCTAATTTTTGAAGTAGTTCCTTCTCTTTTTCATAGAGATACTTAGTTTTTCTTTTAACTCATTTATGAAATCATCAACTTGTTTGAGTCTTTCTCTCAAGTTGTTGACTTCAGAGTGAGATTGCTCAACATCATCTAAGGCAGACTGTAGTTGTTCCTTCATACCATACATATCCATTGAGATTCCCAGATCTTCCTCAAGCTGTTAGGCTCTATTTAGAGGAACTTAGCTCTGATACCAATTGTTGGAAACAAGGCAGATAACTAAGAGGGGGGTGAATCAGTTATTTTAAATATCTTAACTTTCTTTTCTCCTTTAACAATCAGTGCATCATCAAAACATATAAGCATACATAAACATGAGAGTAGAAATAAAATCAACACATATAACACAAGTATTTTTACGTGGAAAACCCTGTTAAGGGAAAAACCACGAGGTGACTAACCCAAGATTGTATTCTCTGTTAAAAGAATAAGAAGTACAAAATGGCACTTGCCAATTAGGGCTCACTGCCTGAGCACACTGCTCACAAGAGGCACACTACTTACAAGAGATTCACTGTCCATAAAGTTTATAGAAGCTAACTAGGTGTTTGCACTGATGAGAGACATCCACATATGCTGAGGTTCACTTCTGGTTAGGCTCAATATACTGATCTAATGCACTTCATTCTTTCTCTGCTTTAGTGTTGTTGTTCTGTCACATACCGGACTAGTATTGCTACTTCCACACTTATCTCTACCTTTCCTCACACACTATATCCTTACACACACACCTTCATACTAGAATCCATCAGGTATATATATGTGCACCAAGGATTTCAACATCTTTCTAGTTGGCAATCGGAATACTAAAGATATTTACAAAACACTGATTTGTTAGCTGAATCCATGCTTAATATGTGATGCGTATCAAAAACATAGACATAGAAGTCATCAATCATGTCAACCAACCATGTATGATCCCTCAAATAGCTTGATTAACATCAATTACTCATCTGGATTGAAGTCTGATACTCTGCTAGTCAGTTCTTCCTCAGTCTGCTCTGCCTGTCTAGAACCCAACACTCAGATGCTCATATCTTTTCCATGATTCATCATCGGAGGCTTAATCTCTGGAATATAGTAGTCATGATACTCCTGTTGACTTTTCCAAGTCCAGAACTTGCTGAGTTACCCCATCTAAGAGATCTGAAACTGATTGTTAGACCTTGCTGCATGCTCTGTTCTTGCTCACAGAACCTAAACAATCTTCAATTTGTCATCTGGTATAGACATACTATGTGTTGCGGATGTGTGGCACAGACTTTGTTGCCATTAATGACAACACTCATGAAGCCACATAGTGTCTCTTGCCAACAATACTTTGTGATCATCTCTTTTGAGCAGATGCCTCGCATTGAAAACAAAGCAGTAGATGCCATGGCAACCATTGCCTCTCTCCTCAAAATCCCAGAGAATGAGTCACAGTATGAGTTCTTGGTGGAATCAATTCAGCAACCAACTTATGATCTTCCTGAAACCCATTCCATATGCCTGTTAGTTGGATCTGATTCACCTTGGTATGGTAAGGTTTACACTTACCTCAAGGACAATACCCTCCCACCTGACTTATCTTCAAACCAATGATGAACCTTTATACGCCAAACCTCTCATTATACTATTATTGTCGACACCCTATACTGATGTGGTCTAGATGGTACTTTACTCTATTGTTTAGAATGAGAAGAATCCCAAACCACCTTACAAGACGTACATGAAGGGATCTGCATAACACACTCTAGCAGTCCTTCCTTAGCTAAGAAACTCATGCATTTGGGTTATTATTGGCCGAACATGGAAACAGATTCATATCAATTTGTGAAGAAGTGTAAGTAGTGCTAGATACACGGGAACCTAATACATGCACCAGCTCAAGAGTTGAGACCTTTAATGACACCTTGGATTTTTTGTCAATGGGGACTCAACCTTGTGGGAAAAATCCACCTGCCCTCATCCAATGGCCACAAATTCATAATAACTACCACTAAGTACTTTACCAAGTGGATTGAAGCCATCCCCCTCACCACTGTCATAGGTAAACAAATTTCCTCATTCATCCTTAATTACCTCATTTGCAGATACAGAATTCCTTCATCCATTATCATGGATAATGAAAGACCCCTCAAAAATTAGGATGTCCAAGAACTCTGTGACCGATTCAAAATCCAACACCATTTCCCCACACCCTATTACCCTCAAGGCAATGGCCAAGTAGAAGCATCCAACAAGACCATCTTGAAACTCCTCAAGAAGACAGTTAATGATGCTGGCTATGATTGGTACATCCAACTCAATCCCGCTTTGTGGGCCTACAGAACCAATATACGCACTCCCATAGGTGCTACCCCTTGCACCCTTGTCTATGGATCAGAAGCCATTCTGTCCATCGAGGTCGAGCTACAGTCTCTACGGGTGTCGTTAAAAGGTCTCATAACTGATGAAGAATACAGAGTTTCCAAATTGGAAGAACTAGAGTTGCTAGAGGAAAAGAGACAGAAAGCCTTTGATCATCTCAAGGCATATCAACAAATGATGTCACAAAGCTACAACCACAGAGTCCACCCAAGAGTCTTTAAAGTTGGATATGTAGTACTTAAGGAGAACCCTCGTAATCAATAGGATCAGGAAAAGAAAGGCAAATTTGAGCCCAACTGGCTTGGGGCTTATGTGATCGTGGACGCCTATGGATTGGGGGCATATTAGTTAGCAACATCATAAGGTGAGCTATTCAATGAACCAATCAACAACATGCATCTTCACCGGTTCTATACCTAAGAGAACCCCAATGTAAGGGGGCATAAAATACAAAAAAATAAAAAAACTAGAAAAATACAAAAAAATCGTCCTTTGGTGAAAACTTGGCAAACAGGTGCCTTAGATAGGTATCATGATGAAAACCTAGCAAACAGGTGTCATGTATACTTTCTAGCTTTCATGCAAACAAAATCAAGTGGTGAAAACTTGGTAAACAGGCATTACTTGTGATAAACCGCTTCCTCCATCTTTGGTAAACCAATCACCTCGTGTCCATTCTTCTTTCACTCATTTCTCATTTGATCCATATCTATTCCATAATGAAAATACATAGTGATAACCTATTATGGCTTGATACTCTATCTCTTTTGTTGCCTTGTCAGCCAAGGTTTTATCCAATATCCTATCCATAGTGTCAGCCTTACATAGTGTCTATCATCAGTCTCCACTTGGTCCAAGTCCATGAACTACGTTGCCTCTACATCGTCACATAGGCAAGGCCATTTTCAATGCACCCCTGAGGCTTCCCTGTCCATCCCATATCTTATCATCTATCCTCTAGTCCATCCATGGTTGGAGTCCATGAACTATGTTGCCTCTACGTCATCACATAGGCAAGGCCATTTTTAATGCGCCCTTGAGGCTTCCCTGTCCATCCCATATCTTGTCGTCTATCCTCTAGTCCATCCATGCTCGGAGTCCATGAACTACATTGCCTTTGCGTTATCACGTAGGCAAAGCCATTATTCAAATGCACCCTTGAGGCTCCACTTTCCCATCCATCCCATATCCTATTGTCTATCCTCTAGTCCATCCATGGTCAAGGTCCATGAACTACGTTGCCTCTACATCATCACATAGGCAAGGCCATTCTTCAAATGTACCCCCAAGGATCCACTATCCCACCTGTCACATATCTAGTCCTTCTATCTATGTGAGTCCACACCACTTTCTATCACCTATGTCTTAGGTCCATTAGGGTTTACCTCGAACTACGTTGCCTCTGCGTCATCACGTAGGCAAGGCCATTTATAAATGGGCCCCCAAGGCACTAGGTCAGTCCCTTAGGGGCCATCTCCCCAATAAGGATTGTGGAATCTTTCACTAGGCAAGCAAGCGCAAGCAAAAACCAATTTTCAAGTAAAAATCATGACACAAAACATCAACCTATCCAAGGCAAAGCAAACAAGCATCTAAAGTACTCAAATTGATTCTATCCAAATTATGGCAAGAAAAACCTAATGGTGACTAATTGTCATTGATGTCAAAAAGGTGTAGTATAGTTTTCCATTGATGTTTTGTTCATGATGTAAGGTTGGTTGACAAAGTGAGTTCACAGGTTATCCTTCAATGTAGAGATCATTCTTCTGGGGAATCAGGACTTTTGTGTGTTTCATGTTCCTCATTCATATGTTCATGATGTTTTGTGAAGAACACCATCAGGTTATCTTCATTGAGGTACTTCATTGATGTCATCATTGAATCAGGTTCTTCATTCTATCAAGGATATTTTTGTAGTGCTTATAAGGTCTAAATGCTTTATTCAAAGTATGATGTGTGTATTGTTGACATAATCAGGAGTTACATAACAAAGGGTCTCAAAACATAGTTGATACTTTGTGAGAATGTGTTTGATTATGACAGTGCATGTTGCTAATGCTTGTGAGAAAGGGTCATCATCATTTTGATGGAATCAGGGATTGTTTGATGTTAGTAATTGAAGTAGAGATTGTATATTCTTCATTGGAGAACATTATGTTATGCTTAATGCTTCAGGGTGATCATGCTTGTTGTATTGGTTTGGTAAAGAATGTTTGGTTACAATGTGGAATGTTTCATATGATGTCTTCATGGTTACTATGTGAGCTTTCATGCTTCTACCTCAGTTGGTTATCACAGCTATTGCTTCATGATCTTGTTGATAATGTGTTGAGGATAGTCTTGTGCTTCAGATGTGGATCTTACAGGAATTCACATGTTTCACATGCATGATGCATGTTTATGTTCAAGAAATGATGATGCAGTCCACATACTCTTGCCTCATACTTTATGTCATGGTGATATCATTGGGTGTACTATTAGTTGAGTTGGTACATGAAAGAGATGTCATGCTTCATCTTCAAAGGACACATTTGATGTTGGTTTCAAATATGACAATGCCATAGTGGCTATGTGGCTATGTTGATTTCAAGTATGACAATGCACATTTGATGTTGGTTTCATTGATGTTATATGGATATAAGGATATAAGGTGGTTATTAATCCTTAAGAAATTATATACATTACACTCATAAAGGATGACAGGTGGCAGTATAGGGTTGGTTGATGGCAGAGAGCTAAGCTCTATAAGCTCTATAATGAAGTGTTTTGAATTTCTTAAATTCTAACACATTTCTAAATATCATAATTATCTATTTTTCTACCTGTCTAATGTGAATTACACTTTTCTTATAATTTATAAGTGACTTGCTATATCGGGTCAATTCACTTAATATTGACCTGCAGAAGGGTTCTTATAACATTGGAGGACCGGCCCCATTGAGCTTACCAATTACACTAGTTGCTTCCTTATGTACAGTGGGCGCGAAAGCCGCATCTATGGTCTTGTTTGAATCTTCTAAGAGCGCGAATAAAGACATCAATGGATAGAATTTAAATCCATTTCAAATCTTCTAGGCATCCTCTTTGACGGGCTTAGGGACATCATTCTTTTAAGTCTGCATTATTCTTTTGTTCTAGAAGCTATCTTTAGAATGTTTCTAAAAGCACTTAGTAAGATGATCTTTAAAGCCATCTTTTAAGGAATTTCTTTCTATTTTTAACTCTCTCGAGACATAAGTCTACAAAGAAGGAAATATGTTTTAAGAAGTTTATATAGAGAGAGTTTGTAATAATGATTTTTTTGTGAAAGAAATTGTGGAAGCTTAAGAGTTTTGTAAGGATCCCAATGAAAGATTTTTTTCAGGGCATATTATATTATTTGAAGTATTTCTTTGTGAAGATTTTTATTTGCAGATTGAGGAAGTGGTTTCTTTACAGCTTGGAGAAGATGAATGGTATTTTTGAAGAATATCAAAGATTGAAGAGAGGAAAATGAATTGTATATACAGAGGAGAAAAGACAATGGAAGATCAAGGATTATATTATTTTTCAGATGATCTTTTTGTAGAAGAAAATGAATTAATTTTTTGAATTGATTATACACAGAAAAGATTTTTTTGTAGGATGGAGATGAAGTAAAATGAATGGTCATGGGAATGGAGAGAAAATTGGTTTATTTTTATTTGCAGGTTCTTCACAGATGCAGTGAAGAAATATATGATGTTTTTATGTAGACAAAATTGTAGAAGATGTTTTTTTTTCAAAGAATGTGAAAGGTCATTAAATTTGTATATAATGAAGTTACAAATATATTGACAGTGCGTGTGTGTGAAGACATTTTTTATAGAAATCCTTTTGAAGAGAAAAGATAGATGGGAATTTGATACTGTGTATGTGATGAAGAAAATACGTTGAGATATACAAAGATGAGAAAATTAAAAGAAATGAATGTGCAAGATGAAGACATTATGTAAAGCACTTACAGATTGAAGACAATATGCAATTGTTTATGCAAAGATATTCTAGACGAGTGTGAATTGGTTGTATAGAGATCATGAGATTAATATGCAGATCATAATGAATGTGTTTGAATAGAGATATACACATTTAGAGAAGAAGGTTATGTAATGGTGCAAATCAGATTGTGTTGCAATCATTTCTTGCACACCTTGTTTTATGTTTTGATAATGGGGATTGTTTATGCCAGTGATGCTTGTAGGTCAATGAAACCATTTGTTAGTGAGACACCCATTTCAACCAGTGAGGCTTTCTATAACTAGTGAGGCTTGTGCGGTTAGTGAGACCTATTTGTATGTATTAGGGGTTGGTGCTCCTTGAAGTTGGTGCTTCTAAACATTATAACCAGTGAGATTTTTTGCTTGAGCTAGTGAGACAATTTTGAGAGGTTTTTCTACCCTAGGAGGGTTTTCCTCTCGTATAATTTTTGTGTCTTGGTCTCATATCTTGTGTGTCTTCATGTGTTCATATATTTCATGCCTTCAACATTATAATTGTGCATATGTATGTTAATGTCTTTATCTCTCTTTATCCTCTATGTCAAAAGGTGTAAAAATTATAAAAGTCATACAACACTAATTCACCCCCCCTCTCAGTGTTGTCCTAGACTCCAACAATTGGTATTAGAGCATAGGTTCCCTTTTGAAGCTTAATCAGATTGGGTAGGTCCTATGTATGGAGTTCAATGGGTAAGTGCAGAAGAAATAAGAACATGAGAAATGCCAAGCTTCTTTCTAGTCAAAATACTCAAAAGACATCATCCATATCAAATTTAGATGTTGATGTTCAATCAGTTGATAAAGAAGCTTCACAAGTTGAATCAGGTATTAAAATAGAGAAAGAGTTTTCAGGAGTCCCTCTCTTTGATGGTTCAGACTTTTCTATTTGGTATGTTAGAATGTAGGTTTATTTATCCTCTTTAGGATATGGTGTTTTGATGTCAGTTGAGAATGGGTATTGTGTTACTGCAAATGACAAAGAAGCCCTTGAATGTAATCATATTGCAAAGAAGGCCATATTGTCTGCTCTATCTAATGATGTCTCTTGTAAAGTTATGAATTGTGTTACAACTCAGGATATGTGGAGGAGATTGAGAAGAATTTATCAAGATGATGATAAAGAAGAGGACACTTTGGTGTGTGAAGAAAGTGGCAATGAAAGGAGACTTTAAAATGAAGAAGTTGAAGTTCAATCTCTTTCAGAAGAAGCTAATATCATAAGTGATGATCAGGAATATGATGAACAAGATTGTGAGATTGCTATGGAAGGTGAGCTCATATATGCTCTAACTAAACTCAAGAAATATAAGAGAGAGAATCATAAACTAAAATTGCAGCTGAAATAAGAAAGAGAATCTAAAGACAAAGTACTTTTAGACCTTGAAAGTGTATCTTCAGATCTTAAAGAGGCTGGATGTTAGACTATGAGTTTAAGGACATATATTGATGATTCAGACAAATTAATTGTCAGATTAAAGATTAAAATTGAGGAAGCTAAGAGGATAGCTGATGTTTCAATATCTAAGCTTGAAGTTGGAAGGATTGAGAATCTAAAACTAGAGGGTGAAATTATCAAACTTAGAAAAGATTATGATGGTCTCAAAGTTTTTTATAAGAAGTATCAGGAATATGAAGAAAGCACATACAAGTTACATGAGTTGTTGGGCAAACAGAAGCATCATAACGACACTATTGGTTTAGGATTTGAAGAAGGAGAGTGTTCAAAAGCTAGACAAACTCCTAGAAAGAAAATTGATCTTCATGCTAGTGCTCCTGAAGACAAAAAGAAGGTAGAAGCTGAAATAAATATCAAAGATGAAATGCATAATCAAAGGAGAAGAAATGTTTCTGTAAGACAAGCATACATGTATAGGTATAGCTATTCATTTAATGGTTATTGTTATACTTGTAATCAATTTGGACACAAATCAGTTAATTGTAGAAGAAATCATTTTTCTTGAATTAGGAGTACTAATATTGTTTGTTACAAGTGTAATAATGTTGGACACATACAAAGAAATTCTAAAGTCCATATAAGGTATGATTATGCATGGAAGCTTAACATGAGTGCTCAAAGGTACTACCAGTCATTTGATTATGATTGTAACATAGTTTTTCATAATTTAAACACCCTTGGACACAAAGCACAGAGTTGCAGAATGTATGCTTCACCTAGTTTGAAAAAGTTGAAAAGAAAAGAAGGTATAAAGGTTTGGAGAAAGAAAGAATCTGTAAAAGAGTGGAAGCAAAAATAGAGCCATGAGAAGGCAAATCCTAAACTTGTGCATCTTGCACAAGTTACATCATCTGTTGCATAACATAGCAGGAAGTAAGGGGAAGGTGTCTAATGTTCTACCAATTAACCCCAAGAAGTATCAGGAAGGAGGTCATTTGATATATATCAATTTGATGATCTTGTTTTGTTGTTTTTGAATTCATGTCTAATAATGGTCACTAAGATATTATTCATATAGTTGATGGTGGTGATAGTGGTACAGTTCAATGTGATCTTGATTGTCATGGCAAAGAGCTTAAGATGTTCTCAAGAAGCTCTTATCAGAAATTAACATGTATTGGTTAAGGTGGCTGAAAATGGAAGAAGTTAATTGATATCACTTCTTTGCATTTGATTTTTCAAGTGTTGTTGCAAAAGAGCTTGTTCATGCAGATTAGTTTGTTGATATGTCACACTTGATGAGCTGTTTTGATTGATAAATTCAAGTGTCATCAATACTTGTTTATATATCAGATTTGACATGGTGTTGTAAAAGGTGTTATGTGCAGGAACAAGAGGATGATATTCATCAAGATAACCTTCATTCTTTTTTTATGACAAGAAGTGGTATTGTACAGAACATGTGATTGGCAGTGATTTGTTAGTATACTTCAACACAAGGGGAGAAAATTGATTTGAGTCTTTGTCATCAGATGTCAAAAAGGGGGAGAAAGTGAAATTGAATCATGAAGTTTTTCCATCAATGACAAAGGGGAGTTTGATGGTGACTGATTGTCATTGATGTCAAAAAGGTGTAGTATAATTTTCCATTGATGTTTTGTTCATGATTCAAGGTTGGTTGGCAAAGTGAGTTCATAGGTTATCCTTCAATGCATAGATCATTCTTTTGGGGAATTAGGACTTTTATGTGTTTCATGTTCCTCATTCATATGTTCATGATGTTTTGTGAGGAACATTGTTAGGTTATCTTCATTGAGGTACTTCATTGATGTCATCATTGAATCAGGTTCTTCATTCTCTCAAGGATATGTTTGTAGTGCTTATAAGGTCTAAATGCTTTGTTCAAAGTATGATGTGTGTATTGTTGACATAATCAGGAGTTACATAACAAAGGGTCTCAAAACATAGCTGATACTTTGTGAGAATGTGTTTGAATATGACATTGCATGTTGCTAATGCTTGTGAGAAAGGGTCATCATCATTTTGATGGAATAAGGGATTGTTTGATGTCAGTAATTGAACTGGAGATACTATATTCTTCATTGGAGAATATTATGTTATGCTTCATGCTTCAAGGTGATCATGCTTGTTGTATTGGCTTGGTAAAGAATGTTTGGTTACAATGTGGAATATTTCATATGATGTCTTCATGGTTACTATGTGAGCTTTCATGCTTCTACCTCAGTTGGTTATCACAGCTATTGCTTCATGATCTTGTTGATAATGTGTTGAGGATAGTCTTGTGCTTCAGATGTTGATCTTACAGGAATTCACATGTTTCACATGCATTATGCATGTTTATGTTTAAGCAATAATGATGCAGTCCACATACTCTTGCCTCATACTTCATGTCATGGTGATATCATTGGGTGTACTATTAGTTGAGTTGGTACATGAAAGAGATGTCATGCTTCATCTTCAAAGGACACATTTGATGTTGGTTTTAAATATGACAATGCCACAGTGGCTATTTGGCTATGTTGATTTCAAGTATGACAATGCACATTTGATGTTGGTTTCATTGATGTTATATGGATATAAGGATATAAGGTGGTTATTAATCCTTAAGACATTATATACATTGCACTCATAAAGGATGACAGGTGGCAGTATAGGGTTGGCTGATGGCAGAGAGCTAAGCTCTGTAAGCTCAATAATGAAGTGTTTTGAATTTCTTAAATTCTAACACATTTCTAAATATCATAATTATCTATTTTTCTTCCTGTCTAATGTGAATTACACTTTTCTTATAATTTATAATTGACTTGCTATATCTGGTCAATTCACTTAATATTGACTTGCAGAAGGGTTCTTATAACATTGGAGGATAGGCCCCATTGAACTTCTTACCACTTACACTAGTTGCTTCCTTATGTGCGGTGGGCACGAAAGTCACATCTATGGTCTTGTTTGAATCTTCTAAGAGTGCAAATAAAGACATCAATGGATAGAATTTAAATCCATTTCAAATCTTCTAGGAATCCTCTTTAACGGGCTTGGGGACGTCATTCTTTTAAGTCTGCATTATTCTTTTGTTCTTGAAGCTATCTTTAGAATGTTTCTAAAAGCACTTAGTAAGATGATCTTTAAATCCATCTTTTAAGGAATTTCTTTCTATTTTTAACTCTCTCGAGACATAAGTCTACAAAGAAGGAAATATGTTTTAAGAAGTTTATATAGAGTCTATAATAATGATTTTTTTTGGGAAAGAAATTGTGGAAGCTTAAGAGTTTTGTAAGGATCCCATTGAAAGATTTTTTTTCAGGGCATATTATATTATTTGAAATATTTCTTTGTGAAGCTTTTTATTTGCAAATTGAGGAAGTGGTTTCTTTACAACTTGGAGAAGATGAATGATATTTTTGAATAATATCAAAGATTGAAGAGAGGAAAATGAATTGTATATACAGAGGAGAAAAGACAATGAAAGATCAAGGATTATATTATTTTTTAGATGATCTTTTTGTAGAAGAAAATGAATTAATTTTTTGAATTGATTATACACATAAAATATTTTTTTGTAGGATGGAGAAGAAGAAAATGAATGATCATGGCAATGAAGAGAAAATTGATTTTATTTTTCTTTGTAGGTTCTTCACAAATGCAGTGAAGAAATATATGATGTTTTTATGCAGACAAAATTGTAGAAGATGTTTTTTTTTAGAGAATGTGAAAGGTCATTAAATTTGTATATAATGAAGTTACAAATATATTGACAGTGCATGTGTGTGAAGACATTTTTTATAGAAATCCTTTTGAAGAAAAAAGATAGATGGGAATTTGATATTGTGTATGTGATGAAGAAAATATGTTGAGATATAGATAGATGAGAGAATGAAAAGAAATGATTGTGCAAGATGAAGACATTATGTAAAGCACTTACAGATTGAAGACAATATGCAATTGTTTATGCAAAGATAATCTGGACCAGTGTGAATTGGTTGTATAGAGATCATGAGATTAATATACAGATCATATTGAATGTGTTTGAACAGAGATATACAAATTCAGAGAAGAAGGTTATGTAATGGTGTAAATTAGATTGTGTTGCAATTATTTCCTGCACACCTTGTTTTATGTTTTGATGATGGGGATTGTTTATGCCAGTGAGGCCTTGTATTAGCCAGTGAGGCTTGTAGGTCAGTGAGACCATTTGTCAGTGAGACACCCATTTCAGCTAGTGAGGCTCCCTGTAAGTAGTGAGGCTTTTACGGTTAGTGAGACCTATTTGTATGTATTAGGGGTTGGTGCTTCTAAACATTGTAATTAGTAACTTTTTATTAATCTAGTGAGGCAATTTTGAGAGGTTTTCCTACCCTAGGAGGGTTTTCCTCTCATGTAATTTTTGTGTCTTGGTCTCATATCTTGTGTGTCTTCATGTGTTCATTTATTTCATGCTTTCAACATTATAATTGTGCATATGTATGTTAATATCTTTATCTCTCTTTATCCTCTAAGTCAAAAGGTGTAAAAATTATAAAATTCATACAACACTGATTCACCCCGCCTCTCAGTGTTGTTCTGGACTCCAACAAAACACATCTAAATGTAAGAATGTTTTGTATTTGTGATCAGGTTAACTTACAGAGTGTTGATTTTTGTTATCATGTCTTTCTATGCTACTCAAGGATGCCAAAACCTAGAGATGCTATGATGGGGGCATGATTATTTTTCTTTGTTTGTTGTTTGTGGATTAATCTTTAGTAATGTGATGCTTTGTCTAATGACATGATTGACAAAAGATTATTGAGGACATCAAAGGCCTAACATGAACGGGGGCAATCCTTGTCTGTTAATACGCAAGAAATACTTAGGTCATCTTAGTTCAATTATACCTAGATGCATGTATTAACTTACAACATTTGGAAAAAGTACCCAAAAAAAAAAATCACCCAATGATGAAATAAGCACTTCAAAATATTTGCACCACCAAGATCTCAAAAGAAAAGCATCCATCATACATCCATTATACATCCATACATCTATATCCCATGCAATAAAAGATCCAAACAATGCAAAGTATCAATACAAATTGAAACTTGTGAGTCTTTCTACCAAGTCAGTCTTCAATCAATCTTCTATCTACCATCGTGTCATCTCTATGTCAGTGCATTTGGACATCACAAAAACATAGCATACAGCTACATATCATATCACATGAGATAGTCATTTACATGATTAAATCAGTTACATACATAATAAGTGCATTAGGTCATCTATATACATTTTTACAATCATCACATAGTGTCAACAGAAAAAAGTCAAAAACATAGATAAGTGCATCACATAAACTACATAATTATATAGATACCATTTGCATTTACACATTAGGGGCATATCAAGTAAAACATCTAAGTCTACATTAAGTCACATAACATCATAAACATCTAAGACTGCATTATATAAACATCACATAGCATCATATAAAAGTTTGCATTAGACAAACATCATATAGACATAGTCAAAATATGCATCACATGAGTACCATCATACAATAGAAATGCATCCATAGCATAGAATGAACAAATGCATATATAGAGCATTAATAGCTACATCATCATATAAAAATCATAAACGCGTCCAAATGTACAATATCAAAAGGTACATCTCTGAGTCAATGTCATATATAGTGTATACATCTCAAAGATAATGATACATGTCTCAAAATACAAAAGTGGTACATATATGTGTCTAGCTATCTGAGCCATCAAAAGGTATGTACATAAAAGCCAAAATCTATGCAAGTGTCTGCTAACCTTGTTGTTGTGAACCATTGCTCCTAGATGTGTCCTCTATCTCCCCTCTTCTATCAGCCCCAGACTGCTGCAGGCCCATCACAGAAGGCCCCTAACCGCGATCCACCTGCTTTCTGCGAGGCCATGGACTGGCTCCTATAGCTCGGATCCCTCTAATCAATAGTAATAGGACCATGGTATAATTCTCGATAGTACTATGTCTGAGCCTATGCTCTGGCAAGCTCACCCTGTACCTGTGCTAACTACTGCTGCACCTGTGCCAACTGTGCCTGAGCCTAGGCAAGCTGTGCCTGTGCCTGCTGAACCTATCCAACCAGAAAGGTGTTTGTGCCATCTATCCCAAGGGTTACCACTGCTATGTCTTTCTCTACTTAGATAGCTCATATCCTAGCCTCTGCAATATCTCGCTCTCCAGTGACCCCCGAGATAACACTTGCATCTGTCTCCTGCTTAGCCTTGGCCATCCTAAGTTGTGCACACAACTGCCGAACCTATCCTCTCAGCATGGCAATGGCTCTCTTATGGACATCTGGCTATGCTATATCCTGGGAGGCCTGTGCCTGTCCCTGCCCCTATGGCTGAGGTACCTACTACTGCACCACCTGCTGTGGTGGTGGCATCTGTCCCTGCTGTGCAACCTGTGGCTGCACTACCTACTAAGCGTGGGAGGATCCCTCCCCAGGTCTCCTCCTCTACCTGAGTCTGCCTCCATCTCCCCTATCTCTATAGTCTCCTCCACCTCCTCCTCCATCTCCCCCATCTCTACCATCTCCTCCATCTCTCCGTCCTCCTCTCCTCCTCCTCCTCCTGCCAACCCTTCCCTCATCATCTGAATCTTCCTCATCTATGTGAGGAACCAGTTCTCTAGGCCCAGAGTATCTCAGAAATGGATGCTCTACGAACCACTCCTCATAGTCCTGTGTCATCACTGCATCTGTAATCTCTCTGCTCATCAGCCAGGCAATATAGGGAATCTGTTGAAACTCTGCTAGTGCCTCCTCGTAGGACACTACTGGGCCCCATCTAAACCTCTTTGCATGTGTCTGTGCAAATAGAGCCTACCCCTATGGCATGTTTTGTCTCCTCCCAAACTACCTCTGAACCCTATTGACAATCTATCTCTCCAAGATGAACCGCGTCCTACCTATAAGCCACTGAGTCTGATAATAATATGATATCTCGTCTGCCTCGTCATCCTATGGCTCATAGTCTAGATATGGTCACCAGGCAACCACATCTACCCCATCTAGTGTGTGCCTCCAATACTCTAGCTTCCCTAGCCTATGCTGGGAAATCACTCCTACGTATCCATAGATGTAGGGCTCTCCCCTCTATCTCTGAAACATACATATCAGGCTAGTAATGGTGATATGCTCCCACAACCAAAACTCTAATAGTGAGACACCTGTTGATAGACTAGTACCCCTGTGGTATACCATGATGCATATCATGGTATAGGTGTGCTAAAACACAGATGCCCCAAGCATAACGGGTACCCTCTATGAGCATCCTCTCCATAATCCATCCCCATCCAATTAGGAACCCATGCAATCTCCTATCGAGGCATACAACACCTCTGATCAATCCTGCAACTATCCCAGGGAAGTAGTCATAGTAATTGTGTATATCCTACCAGGAAATAACCTGACAGTCTAGCTTAGGGTCATCGAATACCCGCCTGCACTCTGCGAGTCCTACATCCCACTATGGATCATACTCCACGAGCTCTCCCTGAATCGGCAAGTGTAGTATCCTATATACATCCTCCAGAGTCATTGTCATCTCACTAGTCAGGAAGTGAAAGGTGCCATCCTCGCTATGAAACCTCTCCACTACTGTAGTCAGTAAGCCGCAGTTCACTCAAACCTCGGGCATAAAGCACACATAGTCCAATCCCATTGTGTTGAGTGCCTCTCAATCTATCTCTGTCAGCATGTGGTGCTGCAACATCAGCAAGGGAAACTACTCCCTTGACATTAGTGTATCTCATATGTCCTTCTGTAAGCACGTAAAGCAAGGCGTCAACCTAAAGTTGCAAGTACCATGCTCAACATATCTATGGAATCATATCAACTAACTTAACATATCAAATTGATCAAAATAGCACACTACATCTCTTGACTATATTCCTGCAATCTCAGAGATAGCTTATTGATTGACACATCAAACATGATGCCAATCAAATCAATTTTGTTAAGTAAACTGACTATCTATATCATATGTGCCAGAATAGAAGGTGCATGTGCTATTTCTTAGCAAATGCACCACTTCTATCGTATGTGCCTCAACATTTCATAAATACGCCGTCCCATACTGTATATACACCATCCAATTACATACGTTGACTCATACCTTGCATGCACCGACCTTCCTTATGCATGCACAGCTTTCATGCATGTGCCGCTTCATATCCTATATGCACCATAGATTGACAGATGCACAGTTCCACATGTCAGATGCACCGAACTGGGATCTGGCACATTTGTTTTGCCTAATTTGACCTAGCATTTAATGCACTCAAAATCAACCCTAGGTGAAGTTTTTAGATACATACCAGGAATCCTGCCTCTACTGGCTGGTTGAATCGTCAAACTTGCTCAAAGCGGTGCTCCTCATGCAGAATATCCATCCTAGTGTTGACTGCTCTATGCTCTGTACTCTCCTAAGCTCTCAAAGACAATCCAACAAAAGCCAAGTGTGCAAATGACTTGTCTTGTGGACCCAGCTCCTATATATAGCATGCAAACCCCAAACTGGCTATGTCATGACTATGACTACTTCCCGCACCCGTTTCTTCCCATTTTCTTCCCATTTCTCAGGAATGCATCCTATTTTCTTCAAACCTAACCAAGTTTTCCCTTCATCTTCATGAGATTATCCGTCTCTCATCCTTCTGCCTTCTTCCTGTCCAATCTCCTGAGGGGACATCCTGTTGTCATAACCTGTACCAGGGGCAAACTGGGGCATGTATCATTATCAGAAAATCTATTCTTTGAAGCAACACCATATAGTAAATTGCATTACATCAAAGAGGGGCAAAATGTATACTCCTAAAAATGACACGACTTTGTCTAAATAAATATTCTTAATATTTATTCCCTTCTAATTCTTCTATCAATAAATAAATAAATAAATAAATTTATTTGATTCACATTCCTCTAAGTTAATTAAATATCAAAATATTTAATTACCTCTTCTAAAGTCAAAATTAAATAAAATCCTTTATTTAATTAAATTCTTCCAAACAATTAAAATAATTCTTAATTATTTAATTAAGTCAAAACCATTCTTCCAAATTTAAATAAATCAATTAAATTTATTTAAATCTTCTGAATCTCCAAAAATAAAATACAATCAAATATTTTATTTATTCTTCCAAATCATGCACAACAATTAAATAAATCTATTTATTTAATTAGCTTTTCTTGTCTTCTTCTTATTCGCGCACATTCCTCAACAATTCTATACCGTTGATCTTCTCATTCTTCCTATGCCATTGATCTTCTTTCTCTCAAGTCTATAAATTGAACCCTATTCCTCCATTTCATTCATCCAGGCTTTAAGTAAACTTACTTTGTAGGAATTATAGCAGGCCTTTGGCACCGATTCCTTCATTGCTTGCAATCAAACTTGTTACTACACACTACTATCATTGTTGTGAAGCTCATCTTCATGGAGAAACTATCATAGCCGTTCCAATTTGTACATCTTGGAATCATAGCAAGGAAGTGCACCTTTTAAGGGCCATTAGTATTCATAGACAAGATCATTTGTGATAGGCGATCAATGGAAGCTGAGAATTAAAGGAGGTTTGCTTTGTATTGTTCATTATTTCATTGAGTTTTGGGTATCATTGATATATTATATTGATTATTCAATTAGATCCAATTTTCCCTTAACAGTTTTATCTTCCAATGTCTTTCATTTCTACATAATTGTCGAATTTGATTTCGCGGTATCTTCTCCTTGAACCAGTATTTTGTAAATTGCTTAAATTTTTCAATAAGATTATTTTGTTGCATTAGTGATTTAAATTATTTGAGTGCCATGACTTCTTCTTCTGTGAAGAATTGATTATCTTGTTTCTATTTCTCTTGTTCTTGTGTCACATTCTGTTTTGTTTTCTGTTGATATGCACCGGACAACTGAGAGGGGGGGTGAATCAGTTGTCACAAAAACTTAAACACTTTCTATAATTAAAAATTCATCACTTATCCATAAATATTATGATTTAACAATGAGTGCATGGAATCAGAAACTTAACCATAGATACAACATCAAACACAAGAGACACCAAATTTACGTGGGAAACCCCAAGGTGGGGAAAAACCATGGAGAGGATTAGCTCTCAATATATATTGTAATCTTGAAATAATGATGTTCAGGCTTGGTCACTCCATGGGCCTAAACATACTAGCTTACTGCCATGAAGAATGACTAGGTCTAATAGGCTCACTGCCTCAACCCTAAACCTAGCAAGATTACAATAAGGGTTGTTAAACCCTGAGAGTTGTTAAACCCTATTGGTGGCTTACTGCAAGACTCACTTCATGATCAACACCTTTCTATATTTGTGACTGAAGTATAATAATTTCTCTACTCTATTCTTCCTCTACTCTGCTCTTCCTCTTCTTTCCTTTGCCTCTTCTATACTCTACCTTTTGCACCTTTCTTAATATCTTTCCATTTTCCCTCAAGGACACTTTTTCCACGACTCAACTATAAGTATTTATACACTACATAAACCTTGGAATGATCATCAAGGTCGGCATCACAATCATCAACCATTGGAACAATCTCCAAGGTCGGTATTATAAACATTTATAAAATAGGTCTTGACCTATTACAACATTGTGCAAAGGAAATGAAATGTGGATCATGTCATGCCTTAGTTGGGACTCAAACCTGATCTTCCATGCCACAACACGCTTCCACAATCTTCCAGAGATCTCTGCAATCACTGGGATTAACCAGGTCGGCCAAGACTGGTTACATGCTACATTATCTGGGAACAATCTTCAAACACAATCTCAATTTCTTAATGCGGACCAAAGTCTAGATAGGAACATGATTAAGAGACATCCACAAGCATGTTATAATAATCAGGAGCAACTGCACGAATCTTAACCACTTTAATCCATAGGAATCTTCTCACTGAAACACATGAACTTCACTATCTTCAACTGTCATAAAAGAAAGATAGCCTGTGGACCACCAAACCACGAACCATTTCAATTGAAGGGACTTAACATTATCCCAGACTTCCCTATAGAACCATAGAACAAAATACTTTAGTACGGAGGAATGCGGAGCAGAATACTTTCTTGTCCCAACTAAACTTACAAAAAAAGTAGGTTTCACTCTGGTGAACATGACTCACTCAGATCTTCATGCGGAGGCTTCAAACCCAGAATGCAGCATCCTTAGTCAACCTCTAACTTACTTCCAATCTGCAAACCATGAACTTCAAACAGTAATAAATGCGGAGCAGTTTACCAGACTGTTCTTCAGCATACAACTCACTATCTATACTGCACTTCTTTGTAGCTCACTAGTTTCTTCCGGAGAGGCTAATTTTCTCAATATCCTTAACATACAAGTCTTCTAAACAAGTAATAGAATAAGATACAGTTGACACCAATGACAACAAGAATATGTTGACATCAATAACAACACCAATTAGGCACATACTTGTAACAATCTCCCCCTTTGTCATTGATGGCAACATATGATGTGAAAAACTGTAACAATCATCAAGACAAGATTCTCCCCATTTCTCTATACACACCTGCACTCTTTCTTTCTCCAAAATTCTCCCTCTTTTTCTTTCATTTTTGCACTCTAAGTTTTTCAAATGACTTCTCCCCCCTTTTGACATCAATGGCAAAGGGCACATTCTTGCACTCATCCGCTCTGATCTACTTTCTCTTCTTAACTCTCTAACTATTCCCCCTGAGAAGTAGCCCTAAAAAACATCAATCTGGACCTCTAAGCACCTCTAGACTGATGCACTACTATGCATCTTAGTTTAGAGTAGGAGGGGTGATAACCCCTAACTTTTCTTTGAGATACTCAAAAGTATCCTTGGGCAGAGGCTTGGTAAAAATGTCTGCAATTTGATCCTTGGTAGAAACATACTCCAACTTGACTTCATTCTCTATCACCTTTTCTCTTAGAAAATGATACCTAATAGATATGTGCTTTGTCCTTGAATGCATAAATGGATTCTTTGATATGTTAATGGCACTTGTGTTATCACAAAAGATTGCAATGGGATCTTCATATGCAATTTTGATGTCCTTCAAAGACTGCTTCATCCATAACACTTGAGTGCAACTGCATGCTACTGCAATGTATTCTGCTTCTGCAGTAGACAGGGATATTGAATCCCGTTTCTTGCTCAACCAAGATACTAATCTTTTTCCCTAGAAGAATGTACCTCACTTGTACATTTTCTGTCATCCACATCTCTGGCCTAATTTGCGTCAGTATATGCACTAAGAGTAAAGTCACAATCCTTAGGGTACCACAAACTATAATCTATTGTACCTTTAAAATATCTCAAAATTCTCTTGCCTGCCATCACATGTGATTCCTTGGGTTCTTCCTGAAATCTTGCCACAAAAGACACTAATCTTGTAGGGTGTTTGAGACAATCTAGGTCTTCCTAGTTGTTCCCAAAGCTTCTTAGTGATCATTGTTATATCCGTACGCAAGTCTATCATGACATTTTTTACCTTTTTGTGATTAATATGAGGATCCACCAGTAGTGGTTTTGTCTTCCAATGTCTTTCATTTCTACATAATTGCCAAATTTGATTTTGCAGTATCTTCTCCTTGTACTAATATTTTGCAAATTGCTTAAATTTTTCCATAATATTATTTTTTTGCATTAATGATTTAAACTATTTGAGTGCCACAACTTCTTCTTTTGTGAAGAATTGATTATCTTGTTTTTGTTTCTCTTGTTCTTGTGTCACAATCTATTTTGTTTTCTGCACTATATCATCAGGTTGTCTCTTATCTGGAAATAATACATCTTCCTCCTTACTTTCTTCTCTCTCTAATTCAGTAGTATCATTTCCTCTAGTATTTTTACCCTATCTTGTGACTACTGTCACTTTTTCTTTTCATTTTTATTCATTTTAGCTTTTCCATCCTTGACTCTTTTATTTTGGTTTTCTTCTTTTGTTGAAGATATATCTGTCTAGTCATCTTTATCTCTCTGACAGGTTCTTAGGACTTGACCATCTTCTTTAGGGACTCTCTAGATTACTTTGGCCTCTTTTTGTTTGTCTAAGTCATCACCTTTTCCTTGTTGTGATGCATTTTGAAATTATTGTTGTGCTTTATCACATGTAAATAGGTCATTCTCTATATTGTTGCAGAATGTGCATTGTCCTCTTCTTTCACCCTAACACTTATTAGCAAAGTGCCTTGGTTTACTGCATTTATAACATGTAGCTTCATCTCTCCTTCTTCTACCTCTACCTTGGCCTTATCCTCCTCTATAATGTCCAAATTGGCCTCTATCATCATTACTGGGCAAGTGCACAAAGATGAGGGACCAAAATGAGGTCTTAACATGCCACTTGTTTTTTGAAATCAGGAAACATTGATGTTGGATGAGAAATTGAAGATGGAAGAAAAACAAGAGTCATAGTGCTCTAAATCCAGTTTCTAAACTACTATTTTTTTCCAAAAATGGTTGAGATTAAGGGGTTCAAAAAGGGGGAGCACACAAATTGGTCCTGGTGTTCTAAAAAAAAATATAACATAGCGTCTGGTGTGCTCCCCCTAAAATATTAACTTTTTTTAGTATTTCAATAATTGCTCTAGTGAGAAATTATCTAACACCATATAGTTTATCCCTGATTTTTTTGATAATTTTTTCATGAATAATTGATTTTTTAGTAATTTTCAAAGTGGACACATCCTAAAAAATAGAAATTTGAGCGTGCTCCCCCCTAAATTTTTTGAAAACTAATCAAAAATCATTTTTTTTTAATACGTGAAGAATGGAGTCTAGTTTCTAAAAATGCAACTTATTTCAAATTTTGATGAATGGTTAAAAAAAAGTCAAAAATACCAGACATTGGTTTTTGACAAAAAATGGACACACTAACAAAAGAAATTCAAGATGAAACCCTTAACGTACTCAAAATGTGAAAAAAATTATATGGTTTGATAGCTAACAGAGAGCTTAAGATTATGGTGGTATTTTTTTTATTTTTTAATTAAAAAAGTGCCATCCTGATGGGGAGCACACTCTAGATTATCTCCAAATTTTGCTAAAAACTAATAAAAACATGTCAAATAAAGTTGAGCATAATGTGAGTGCATTATAACGTGCTCACATTATGTGAAATTAATAACGCAAGTGCATTATAATGCGCTCACATTATGTTGAGCATAAATGACTATACACATGCCAATTGTATTTGGTTGAAAATTTCTAAAGCCTTTTCAACAAATCCTTTTTTTGCATATCTTGGAATCATTGCATTCCATTACAAAACATCTCTTTGAAGTGTTACGTCATACAATTGACATGTCTTGTCTATGCTTCCACACATTACATACATGTCTACAAGGGCAGTTGCACTTCCTATCATCTCTCTCACTCTACTTCACTCCCCTCGCTACGTCCTACCCTCTCTCTGAGTCTCTGTTTCCATCCCCTCTCTACTTCCTACCTTCTCTCTTACTCTCTTCTTCCCTCCCCTCTCTACCTTCTACCCTCTCTCTCACTCTCTACTTCCCTCCCCTATCTATCTCCTACCCTCTTCCTGAGTCTCTATGTCCCTCGCCTCTCTAACTCCTATCTTCTCTCTCACTCTCTTCTCCTACCTCTCTACCTCCTACCCTCTCTCTTACTTTCTACTTTCGTCTCATGTCTACCTCCTACCCTCTCTCTTAGTCTCTGCTTCCCTCCCTTGTCTACCTCCTACCCTCTCTCTCTTCTTCCTTCCCCTATCTACCTCCTACCCTCTCCCACTCTCTACTTCCCTCCTGTCTCTACCTCCTACCCTCTCTCTCACTCTCAACTTCCCTCCCCTCTCTACCTCTTCTCATCATTCTTCCCATCCAATGAAATTTCATAAATTATCTTGTTTCCATTTCATAATCCCAATTTATATCCTCGTCCCTCTTTGTATGTCCTAGTTTTCTTGTTTCCATATTATTTGTCGACATGGGAGAGGAGAGGGAAGAAGAGGGAGAGAGGAGAGAGATAGGGTGATAAGGAGAGAGAGAGAGAGAGGGTTGGTCAGGTTTATGAGTTTAGGTTTGCTTAAGTTTAGGGTTTAGTGGAATTATTTAGGGTTTAGGGGTTTAGGGTTGCTCGGGCTTATGGTTTATGGGTGTTAGAAATGAAAGCAACACTACTTCAATGGAAATTTGATTCAAGATAAATTTCAGTAATCTTTAAGGGTGCATTAACAATGGGGATTGTAACAAAACATAAAACCCATTATAGAGAAAATGCCAAACATGAAGAACTCAACATAAGACACTATGACATAGTGTTTAACATGGAGAAAACCCTTTCAAGTAAAAAAATCCATACAGGAAAGAGGCCCAATGTTTGTATTAATTTGAAAATGATTTACAATACAACAACACCACCAATCTCTCTTTCAGTCTTCAATCCGACAGCATTCCAGCAGCACCTGAGTACTTAAAATCTATATTGCAGCAACAAATACATGGCAAATACTTATAGAAAAGTTTTCCAACTCATCCTATGTGTTCACTTTCTCTCTCATGAGATTCCCCAACATGTAAACATTAAATGCCATCTTACAAGCACCTTCCACTTGTCCAAAAACAACCATGAAAAGGTTGGGTACCCAAGACTAAATCTAGCCTCTTACAACATCTTATGACACATCATAACCATCATAGATTCCACAAAATAGTTTCTTTCCAAGATAGGAACCTTAGGCTAAATATAGAAAATATACAACTAACATATCCATCATATGCATCATAGAATCATAGAATACTATGACAACCTATAGTTGTCATAGATTCACTTACCAAACATTATGATAGTTGTCATAGATGCCAAGTATAGTAGATTCCTCAGGGGAAAATGCCTACCCTCATTTACTCTGAGTTTTTACATTTGCCAACAGTAAAAGTTACTCTGTAATTACCTCTGGTTACTCTGAAATTACCCCTACCAGTGAAACTAGTACATCTCCTTATGGGTAATTACAAATAACAAATAATAAATGGAATAAATACAATATTGGGATTTACAAGGTTAATGGCACCTTATCCGAACATTCTTGCACTTCACATTATACATTGTAAATGAACCCATAGGAAATGAAATGAAAAATAAGTAGGCACAAGAAACAAGGCCCATGGCCTCTCTGCACCACACGAACTTCTCTGTGCTCACAGGTTTGGTCAATGAATCAGCAATATTCTCTTGAGTATCTATCTTCTTCAGCTCAATCTCTCCATTTGCAACCAACTCTCAAACAAAGTGATACTGAACATCAACATGCTTAGTCCGAGCATGATACATGGGATTCTGGGCTAGATAGATAGCACTCTGGCTATCACAACCAATCTAAATGATCCTCCAGTCAAAACCAATACCTGTACACAGTCTCCTCAACCAAATTGCCTCCTTAGAGACATGAGTTGCAGCCATATACTCTACTTCTATGGTGGACAAAGTAACTGTGGGCTGCCTCTTA
The DNA here is from genome assembly GCA_027924645.1 of Cunninghamia lanceolata. NCBI lineage: Eukaryota > Viridiplantae > Streptophyta > Pinopsida > Cupressales > Cupressaceae > Cunninghamia > Cunninghamia lanceolata. The sequence continues at coordinate 8,397,093 of BSBN01000780.1, forward strand.
CTCATCCAACTCACTGCACCTCTAAATAGAGTAAACACATAGCCACTAGTGGACCTTTGAATATCCAAGTCACCTGCCCAATCTGCATCAACAAAACCCTGTATGTCCAAAGATTTGTTAGCACTATTAGTACCAGAATAAACCAAACAATAATCAGGAGTACCTGCAAGATATTTAAACACCCTCTTCACATTGTTCCAATGTTGTCTACTAGGGTTAGACATAAATTTGCTCAAACCCCCACTGCTTGGGCAATATCTGGTCTAGTGCAAACCATTACATACATCAAACTCTCTACAGCACTAGCATATGGCACATTAGACATATCCTCAAAATCATCCTCAGTCTTTGGACACATGTCTAATGAAAGCTTAGTGCCAATGGGTAAAGGAACTCTAGTTAGGTTGCAGTCCTACAAACTAAACCTCTGCAAAATAGTATTCACATACTTACTTTGTGACAGCCAAATCTTTCTGTTACCTCTGTCCCTCCTAATCTCCATTCCCAAAATATACCTTACAATACCAAGATCTTTCATGTCAAATGCACCTAAAAGTTGGGCTTTAAGCTCACTAATCATACCCTTAGTATTGCTAAAAAATAACATATCATCAATATACAAAGCAATAACTAGTATAGAATCATTAATACAATGAATATAAACACAATGATCCTTCTCGCCTCTAACAAAACCTAATTTCAAAACAAATGAATCAAACTTTTGATACCACATTTTGTGGGACTATTTCAAACCATAGAGAGACCTCTTTAACCTACAAACCCATTTTTATTTTCATTTTACCTCAAAACTTGTAGGCTATTGCATATAAATTTCTTCCTTGAGATTTCCATGCAAGAACACAGTCTTATCATCCATTTGCTTAGTCTCCCAATCATAAGTTACAGTAACGGATAAGAGAAATCTAATAGAAATCAATTGAATAACATGAGAGAATATCTCACCAAAATCAACTCCCTCTCTCCAGGAGTAGCCCTTAGCTACCAATCTAGCCTTGTACTTCTCCAATGAATCGTTTGCTCCAAACTTCTTCTTGAAAACCCACTTACATCTTATGGCCTTTCTTCCTTTGGGAAAATGAACAAGATCCCAAGTGTTACAAGAGTCTAAAGCCATCATCTCCCCATGCATGGATAACTGCCAAGACTCACTATCATCTATAGAAATAGCTTCCCTATAGGATCTAGGCTCATCATTAGTACTCAATAAAGCATATGCATAATGGAAATCTGGTGGGCTATACTTGTCAATTGGATTCCGTTGTCTTGTGGATCTCCTCAAGGGTGGAGTAAGAGATTCTACTCATTCTTCTGCATGATCATTTGCACCAACTTCTTCTATAACAACAAACTCATCTTCATCAAAACTACTCAAATTTTCTTCTTCTTCTTCACCTCCAATCCATCATTCTATTCTTCCTAAGGTGCATCTTGCTGCTCTAAATCAAAGTGTACCTTCTTTACCTTTTCTTTTGGCTGCTTAGGTTTAGAAATAGCTCTAAGTTCCCTGAAAATAACATCTCTAGAAAAGATAATCTTGTGGGTTAGTGGATTCCAAAGCTTATAACCTTTCGCATTATCACCATATCCAATGAATGTACACTTTTTAGCTTTTGGATCCAACTTAGATTGCTTTCCCTTAGGCATATGAACAAAAGCCTCACAACCAAAAACCATTAAATGTGAAACAAAAGGTTTCTTACTTGTCCACACTTCATAAGGTGTCGAATTAAGAGCCTTACAAGGAGATCTATTTATCAAGTACCAAGCAGTACACATAGCCTCTACCCAAAAGCATTTATCCAACTGTGCATCACTAAGCATACTTCTGGCTCTTTCCATAATTGTTCAGTTCATCCTTTCTACAACACCATTCTGTTGTGGTATATACGGAGTTGTCTTTTGTCTGATTATACTTGCATGCTTGCAAAACTCATCAAATTCCTTAGAGCAATATTCCCCTCCATTGTCAGATCTTAATATTTTTATCTTTAAACCTAATTGGTTCTCTACTAAGACTCTGAATTCCTTAAACTTAGTGAAAACTTTAGATTTATGTTTCATAAAATAAATCCATGTATATCTGGACACTGTTGATAACTGAGAGGGGGGGTGAATCAGTTATCTTAATTAATTTAACTTTCATTTCTTCTTTAACAACTAGTGTAGCATCAAAGCAAATAAGCATTCATAATCATGAAAGTAGAAAGAAAGTCAATACACATAACACAATGATTTTAACGTGGAAAACCCTATTAAGGGAAAAACCACAGGGTGACTAACCTAAGAATGTATTCTCTATTAGAAGAATAGAAATACAAAACGACACTTGCCAATTAGGGCTCACTGCCTACAAGAGACTCACTGTCTACAAGTTATAAAGAGAATAACAAGATACTTGAATTGATGAGAAGCATCCACATATGCTGGATTTCAGTTTCGGTTAGGCTCAGTACACTGATCTACTACACTTCATTCTTTCTCTTCTTTGGTGTTGCTGTCTTGTCACATGCTAGACCTGCCTTACTGCTTCCACACTACTCTTTTGCTTTTATTCACACACCACAACACTCAACACACACCTTCATACCGAAATCAATTTGGTATATATATCCGCACCAAGGATTTCATCCACTTTATAGTTGACATCCAGAATACTTACTATTTTCCCAAACTCTTGGTCTGTCGGTTGAATCCTTGCTTCTCAAGTGATGCGTATCAAAGAGATGCTCATAGAAGTCATCAATCATATCAACCAATCATGAATTATACCTCAGTAAGCTTGATCACCATCAATATCTCATCTGGATTAAGATCTAATGCTCTGTTGGTCAGTTCTTCCTCTGTCTACTCTGCCAAACAGGAACCCAATACTTAGGTGCTTATATCTCTTCACTCTTTCATCACTGGAGGGTCAATCCCTGGAATCTATCAGTCAAGGTACTCCTCTTGACTTCCCCAAGTCCATACTTTAGATAGATACTTCCTCTAAGAGATCCAGACCTGACTGTTAGACTTTGCTGCATACTCTGTTCTTGGTCACCGAACCAAGTTACTCTACAATCTGACTTCTGGTAAAGACACACCAAGTCTTGCGGATGTGTGGGATGAACTTTATTGCCATGAATGACAACACTCATGAAGCTACACTGTGTCTCTTGCCAACAATCTCCCCCTTTGGCATTGATGGCAACACTTAGTGAAAAATGACTAAGTGTCACACTACACTCCCCCTTAGCTGATGCTCTGTTCTAATGTACACTTTACTAGAGCTCCCCCTTAGCTAGATTCCACATTTTTCACTCCTCCTCACTCCCCCTTTGACATGAATGGCAAAGGGTAGGGTCCGCACACCAAAATTTCCAAAAACAATGCATACTTGGCCACATAAAACATATATACATGTTTTACTTAGATATACTAAATTATATCTGCAAAAGTGGTCTTTAGCTGTACCACTTCTGTCACCCAACTTTTCTTCATCCTGTCCAAATTTGAGATGTGACCACTCAACAGGAATGCAAAAGCTTCTGCCCTTTTTAGGTCTGTTGGATCACTAGTCCAGGCTGTGGTTTGAGCATCACTTAGGGCCTCATGCATGGCTTCTAACTTAGGGATAATTATCCCTCTAAGTTCACTCAACCTGTTTATTCTATTTTTCTTCTCCTTCTCAAGCTTCTTTATTTCATTTGTGACTACAATAGTCTGACACTTTTGATTTACTATGGAAGAGGAGAGAGGATCAAAAATTTGAGATAAAATTAACAGTTTATCCTCTTGCTCTTTTGCTTTCTTCTCAATATCCTTGGTCACTTTAGGCCAGGATAAACAAAATTTATATATATCTCTGCCATCTTTGAGAGCATTTTCTAGGCTCTTTATCCCAATATCCATAACTCTCCTATCATTTGATATTAGACCCTACACCTCAGAGAATCTCTTTCCCAAAAATTCTTGCCAGACTTTATCTTCAGCTGACTTCTCCAAAGAATTAAAATGTGTACTAATTGATTTGACGAGATATTTTAAGTTGCTGGATGAGGAGGCTGAGGGATCCTTTTGAAAGGATGGCATGATCTTCTCTAATACACTGGATGCAGTTTCTATGAGCTCACAGTCTTCCATGTGAGACTTTAGAAGTTTTTCTTTTGCCTTATCTTGAGTGAAGGATGATAGCTTCATGGTTTGAACCGGAGAGAGGGAATCAAAATTGAACGGTCCTTGAAGTAGTTCTGGTTCATCAAATTCCATCATCTCTTTGGTCAAGAAATCTTTGATAGTTTCTACAGTGTCTCTTGTCGGAGACAGAGTCTTCTTCCCTTTTGTACTCTCAGAACTGTCTCCTGGAGTCTTTTCTGTTTGGCCTTTTTCTTTTTCTTGACTGGTTTTCTCCTCTATTCTTTCTTCTCCTTTAGATCTGGAGTCTTCAGGGGAATCTGGATGAGAGATATTTACTTCTTCTTGGACTTCCTCTTCTGGAACAAAGGAATCTAAGTCCTTAGGTTTCTCTTCACTAGTCTCCTTTGCCTCTTCTACTACTGTCTCAGTAGATTCTTCTTTGTCATCCATGGCAGAGGTTTCATCACCTAAGTCCTCTATAATAGGAAGATTAAATCTTTTAAAAATATTCCATAGAATATCTTCTGTTTCTTTTGCCACTTTGTCAGTTTCACCAAGCATAAGCTGATTCATTCTAGCTTTGCTCTGGAACTCGTCCTTGTAGTCCTTGAAGATAATATTCATTTGTTTAGGGGTAATGGATAGATAGAGCTGAATAGCAATCTGCTCCCAGATTTCTAGATCTTTTGCTTAGGCATTGTTCTTCCTTATTTTAAGTTCCTTCTCTAAGCTTTTGGGAATCAGAGATATAATTTCAATGAATGCTTTGTTGTAGTTGTTTAAATACCTAACTATGGCATCTTGCAATATCTTCTGATCAGTTTCATTATATTCATCATAAAATTTAACCATTGGTTGTAAGTTCCCATCCACAGTACTGATTTGATGATATCATCAATGTAGAGAGTAGGCTTTTCAACAAATTCCTCTGCCTTCTCTTCTTTGCCTTGACCAGTAGAGGGTTCACCAAATGTTTTCTTCTTCTTCTTCATTTTCTTTACTTCCTCATCTGTCTCTATTTCTTCATCATCTTTGAGGCTTGTGTATGATCTTGTAGCCTTTTTCTTTGTTCTCTTTTCTCCTTTACTGGATGATTTTGCTTCCGGTTTTGATGCCTTTGAGATCTTAGTAGTGGTAGGTGCAGATCTCTTAGAGGACCTGGTCCAGGATGGGGCTTCTACTGGAGCACTTGCTTTTCCTACTTCTTCCTTTTCTTTTTCTTCCCTTTCTATCTTCTCTTTGTTTGCATCAATTGCCTCCTTTGAAATTCCATGCCTTTTGGCAAATTCTTCTACTTCCCTCCTCACCTTTCTTTTCATTTCCAGTTGTCTTAGCTCCACATGAATCTTCATACTCAACTCTCTAAAGGTTCCAAACCTTTCTGCCTTAGGATCCTTGGGTTGACTAAGCATGTGTTGAATATGTAGCTCTACAATTTTCTCATCAACCTCATACCCCATTGGCATGATCCATACTATTCTTGGTTCTACTACCTCCATCAGACATTGATCAGTGTCTACCATAAAGCACACTGTATCCTTGTATTTTTCAACTAGGGATTGGGGGATTCTCTCTCTAGCTTGCATAATGCTTTTGAATTTTTTGAAGTAGCCCCATAGAGCTGTGTTTTGTGCCTTGGCATCACCAAGCCCATGCAAGTAATCTCTGATTTGAATTGCAACCGGTCTGTTATTTTGCCATACCCATCCATTGGATCCAGGTAGCTCATTCATGTAATAGAAAAATAAACAGAGTATCAAGCCACCATGTTTGAAGGAATTCTTCTTATCCTTCTTTATCTTCTGCAAATCCTCCAAAAGTTGGTTCAGAAGGAGCTCACAAATGTCATAGTTAGAATTCTTTCTTAACATTTCATAAGTAGTGTAAATTGCTGTTCCGGATACAGAATTCTCTCTGTTGGAGTGATATATCTTGTAGCCTATTATCATGGTGGCAAACTTGATATCCGGATCTATGATATCCTTAATTGTCATTGCTCTTTTATTAAATTTGGATCTGGTGGCTTCAGTCACAGTTTGGTTTTTGATTGATTTGAGAGTAGGTAACTCACTGGATGAGTGCAATCCGGTCACTACCCTAATTGCATCCTTTGTGATCTTGAATGGCTTATTCAACCACATGAAATTGTCATGCACTTTTCTCAAAACATACCAGACCCATTCATCTTCTGTAAAATAGGGGAAATGGATGCAATATCCAAAGTGTTTGTCTCGGATAGCCTTGTACTGCGGTTTGAGTTCAAAAGCATCATCTATTAACTGATTGTGATAGATATCCCTTAACTTGGATTCCTCAAATTCTTCAATATTCACATGAATGTAAACCCTAACATCTTCTACATGTAAAATACCATGCGAAATGCTGGAAAATGCACCTGAGGGATCCACTTCTAGAGATTTGTAGGGATGCTTCTTAAATTTAGGGCGCGGCCTATCAGTAATCCTCACAACATTTAGAGTAGCCATTTTCAAGAAGATTTACAAAGAGATGTTCAAGAACGGAAAATACCTTTTACGCTTCTAGGTTTCACGGTATGAGCTGAATCGGATTGCTAGAAGAATTAACTTATGCGGTTGATCTTCGAGAGGCTTGAGACAATTTGTTTGTAGAGCTCCTTTTCTCTTCTTCTTGAATGCAAATGTACAAATGATGAATAAAAGAACCCTTTTATTTCTCTACAAACCCTAATTTTGTTTGCAATAAATGCATACCTTAAGTTATTCTGATTGCTCTATTCTCCTTGTCCTGAGAGATTTTTCTGGATCACTAAGATGCACTTAAAGTTATTCTTGGTGGATATTAGCAATCTATCTACCTTTCACAATCATTCCATTTATCCGCAAATCAAGATACCTCAAATTCAAATCAAACCGGATCTAACTATAAAAATCATGTTCTTACCGGATGAATATTGAACCAGATCAATCTTGGAAGATTAATCTTATGAAAACTTCTTGCGGATCTTCCATATCTTTACCATGGCTTATTTAGATATTTCTCTGAGAACCCTTTGATCCACAACCTTTCATGTGCCACTTTCAAGCACCTATTTACTGGCTAGAGGAAAATATTTTTCTTTTGTTACTCCCCCTGAGCCAGAGGTCATCTATTTAGTTTCTGGAAGGAATATTAGCACCAGATTTTGATGTGGATCCATCCCCATCATTTTTTATACTTATCTGTACCCATATCTTGTTCATCTCTCTTTGAATTTCATCTGCATTCACTTTTCCTTTTCCTTTGTCTTGGTTTTGATTATGATGCACTGGACCCTTTTTGTCCTCATTCTTACTTCTATAGAATTTGGCAATATGACTGGATCTATTGTAATTGTAGCAAACAACATTTCTTTGCATATTTGACTGATATCCTCTTGATCTACACTGATTAGCCATATGTCCCATTCTATTGCACGCAAAACATCTACCTTTTGCAATTAAAGCACTATCTAGAGAAGGATGATATAGTCTAATTCATTCTCCTTCTACACTGATTTGCTTTATGACCAAAATTATTGTAATTGTGTCAGTATCCATTGAAGGAAGGATATCTTTGAGCATTTGGTTGCCTTACCGGAGGTCTTCTAGGATTGTTTCTTAAATTTTCTGATCTGGATTTCTTCTGACCGGATCCAGAGCTTTCACCTTTTTCATACCCCAAGCCTTGCTTGTCATCGACCATTTTTTGGCTTTGAAGAAGAACTTCAAGTTGAGTAGAGCTTATCTTGAATTTCTCTTTATATTCATTTGCTATTTGAAGATCCCTTTTAAGAGTGTCAATCCAATTCTCAAGTTGTTCTTCATTATCTCTAGCTTCTTCAAGATCAGATTCTAGATGCCTGATTATTCTATCCATTTTGTGGGAGTCTTCTGATTTCTCCTTGAGAGATTATCTTAGAACATCTTCATTTTTTCTTTTCTCTTCAATTTCTTGGGTGAATTTCATAACTCCTGATTTCATTTCATGTCTTATCATAATGACCTCTTTTGATAACTTTTCACATAAATTGGTTTTCTCCTTCAGATCTTCATTTGTATCATTGGCTTCACCTTGACTTACTAATTGCTGAAGTAGATCCTTTCTCTTTTTCATAGAGATACTCAGTTTCTCTTTTAGTTCATTTATGAAATCATCAGTCTGTTAGAGTCTTTCCTTCAATTCATTTACTTTAGAGTTAGATTGCTCAAGATCATCTAGGGCAGATTGAAGTTGTTCCCTCATACCATACACATCCATTTGAATTCCCAGAGCTTCCTCAAACTATTAGGCTCTGTTTGAAGGAAATTGGCTCTGATACCAATTGTTGATAACTAAGAGGGGGGGTGAATCAGTTATCTTAATTAATTTAACTTTATGTTCTTCTTTAACAACTAGTGCAACATCAAAGCAAATAAGCATTCATAATCATGAAAGAAAAAATAAAGTCAATACACATAACACAATGATTTTGATGTGGAAAACCTTGTTAAGGGAAAAACCATGGGGTGACTAACCCAAGAATGTATTCTCTGTTAGAAGAATAAAAATACAAAATGGCACTTGCCAATTAGGGCTCACTACCCGAGCACACTGCTCACAAGAGGCTCACTGCCTACAAGAGACTCACTGTCTACAAGTTATAAAGAGAGTAACAAGATACTTGAACGGATGAGAAGCATCCACATATGCTGGAGTTCAGTTCCGATTAGGCTTAGTACATTGATCTACTGCACTTCATTCTTTCTCTTCTTTGGTGCTGCTATCCTGTCACATACCAGACTTGCCTTACTGCTTCCACACTGCTCTTCTACTTTTCTTCACACACCACAACACTCAACACACACCTTCATACCAAAATCAATCTAGTATATATATCCGCACTAAGGATTTCATCCACTTTATAGTCGGCATCCAGAATACTTACTATTTTCCCAAACTCTTGGTCTGTTGGCTGAATCCTTTCTTATCAAATGATGCGTATCAAAGCGATGCTCATAGAAGTCATCAATCATGTCAGCTAATCATGAATGATACCTCAGTAAGCTTGATCACCATCAATATCTCATCCAGATTAAGATTTGATGCTCTGCCAATCAGTTCTTCCTCTGTCTACTCTGCCAAACAGGAACCCAATACTTAGGTTCTTATATCTCTTCACTCTTTCATCACCGGAGGCTCAATCCCTGGAATCTATCAGTCAAGGTGCTCCTCTTGACTTCCCCAAGTCCATACTTTACATAGATACTTTCTCTGAGAGATCCGGACCTGATTGTCGGACCTTGTTGCATACTCTGTTCTTGGTCACCGGACCAAGTTACTCTACAATCTAACTTCTGGTAAAGACACACCAAGTCCTATGGATGTGTGGGATGAACTTTGTTGCCATGAAGAGAACACTCATGAAGCTACACTGTGTCTCTTGCCAACAGATACATCATCAATGAAGGTGACAAAATAATGAGATTTTCCAATAGATTCATTATCCACAGTTCCAAACACATCTGTATGAATAATTTCTAATTTCTCTTTTCCTCTATTTCTTCTTGAAGGAAATGATTTTTTCTTTTGTTTACCAAACACACAATGCTTAGAGAAATCAAAGTGCTCATTAGAATAAGAGAAACTGTCCAACAATTCTTTATTCTTAATAGTTTTCAATACATTATTACTTGTGTCGCCCAATCTGTGGTGCCACAACATACAAGTGTTTTCAAAAGCCTCAGAAACATAAGAAACATTACAAACTGTAGTGGCTTCAAACTTAAAAAAGTTACTGAATCTCTTCCCTTTTTCTAGCACTAAATTCGCTCTCACTAATCTGTAGCCATGCTTGTCAAATGTCACAAGCATTCCCAAATCATTCAACTTTGAAACTAAAATCAAATTTCTAGCTAATCTAGGAACATGCAAAACACTAGGGAGGGTTTTAATCCTCCCATCACTGAAACACAACGATATCTTTCCTTTCCCGACAATCGGATATGAAGATTTGTCACCAAGGTAGATATTACCTCCATCATATTTTTCATATGTGGAGAACCATTCCTTATGTGGGGTCAAATGAAATGAGCATCCTGAGTCAACCAACAAGTGATCATTAGAAGCAACATTACATGCAGAAAGTAAAAAATATTCACTTGCATTCAAGGACTTATCTAAAGCACTCTCCCACTGTTTCTTGGGGTTTTTGCACTACTTTTTCACATGTTCCCTTTTACCGCAGTTCCAACACTTAACTCTATTCTTTTTACCAAGAGTCTTAGAACAACCCTTAGACTTGTCCTTAGCCCCTTTCTAATCTCCCTTTGGTCCCCTTTCCTTAGACCTTCCCCTGACACTAAGAGCATCCCCTAAACTATCCAAACTCTTCTTCCTCAATTCCTGTGATAGTAAAACTATAACAAGGGCATCCAACTTTGGATCTGTCAGGTTAATAGTGATAGCAAGGATAACATTCTCCCAAGACTCAGGTAAAGAACAATGAAGCAAGATACATTTATCTTCCTCATCAAACTCACCATCTATTGAAGCAAGCCGACTCATCAACAAATTAAATGAATTTAAATGCTCTGCAACTGACTCACCCTCTTTCATTTTCAAGGAAAACACTTTTCTTTTTAAGTAAATTTTGTTTACCATATTCTTGGCTTGATAGATCTCACCCAACCATTTCCACAACTTGTGTGTAGTCTCTTCCTTTGTGACATTCAACAGGACATAATCTGATAGACACAAATGGATGGTACCTCGTGCCTTCTTATCCAGTTTTACCTACTCATCCAGAGAAACATCATCAGGTCTCTTCTCTTTTTGAACAACTAACCACTGGTTTCTTTCTTCCAACAAATCTTCCATTTTTAGCTTCAACAACTCATACCTCATTATGTTGAACTTCTCAATGTACATTCAAGAGGTTGATGCAACGGTGGATGCAACCATAATAACAACACAACATCTCCAAAATAAACTCAATCAAATCTCCCACTACAGCTACAGCTTCCATGCTACCACTCAAGAGTCAAAGATGGCTAGGCTCGAATACCTAATGTTAGAAATGAAAGCAACACCACTTTAATGGAAATCTGATTCAAGATAAATTTCAGCAATCTTTAAGTGTGCATTAACAATGGAGATTGTAACAAAACATATAACCCACTACAGAGAAAATGCCAAACATGAAGAACTCAACATAAGACACTATGACATAGTGTTTAACATGGAGAAAACCCTTTCAAGTAAAAAAATCCATACAGGAAAGAGGCCCAATGTTTGTATTAATTTGAAAATGATTTACAATACAACAACACCACCAATCTCTCTTTCAGTCTTCAATCTGACAACATTCCAGCAGCACCTGAGTACTTAAAATCTATATTGCAGCAACAAATACATGGCAAATACTTATAGAAAAGTTTTCCAACTCATCCTATGTGTTCACTTTCTCTCTCATGAGATTCCCCAACATGTAAACATTAAATGCCATCTTACAAGCACCTTCCACTTGTCCAAAAACAACCATGAAAAGGTTGGGTACCCAAGACTAAATCTAGCCTCTTACAACATCTTATGACACATCATAACCATCATAGATTCCACAAAAGAGTATCTTTCCAAGATAGGAACCTTGGGCTAAATATAACAAATATACAACTAACATATCCATCGTATGTATTGTAGAATCACATAATCTTATGACAAATTGCAAATGTGATAGATTCACTTACCAAACATTATGACAGTTGTCATACATGCCTAATATAGTAGATTCCTCAAGGGAAAATGCCTATCCTCATTTAATTTGAGTTTTTACATTTGCCAACAGTAAAAGTCACTATGTAATTACCTCCGGTTACTCTGAAATTACCCCTACCAGTGAAACTAGTACATCTCCTTATGGGTAATTACAAATAACAAATAATAAATGGAATAAATATAATATTGGGTTATACTTGAGGTTAATGGCACCTTATCCCAACAACGGGTTAGGTTTTAGGGGTATTATTTAGGGTTTAGGGGTTTTGGGAGAGAGAGAGAGAGAGAGAGAGCTTTAAGGTTGCTTAGGTTTAGGGGCATATTTAGGGTTTATGAGTTTAGGGTTGTTCAGACCTTTAGGGGTATTATTTAGGGTTTATGAGTTTCTAGGGTTGCTCAAATTGAGGGTTAAAGGGGAATTATTTTATAATTTCCCTCCAATCCTCCTAATCCTAACGCATTAGTCCACCCATCTCCTAATCCATCAATCCCTATCATACATCCTCAATATAACTCACCATATAATCCACCATCAAACATTCTAAGATCTAATCCATCAACCCATGAATGCTTGAAAAATTTTCTCCAAAGACTCTTTACATAATCCAAAAATAAAAGAAAAGATATGGAGCCATCCAAATCCACTAATCCAATTTCATCCCCCTCTAACACTCCCAATCCTAATCCATTCGGGGCTTCTATATCCATTCACTCGATCCTAATCCTAACACCACAACATCTTCCATCATTGTCCATCAACTATATGCATATCCTAGTCCATCAACCCATGAAGCCATGAAGGATGTGACCCAAGAACTATTAGAAAGGAGTCTAGGAACATCATGTACTCAAATTCCTATCCTTGAGCCTAACAAAGAACCTCCTAATAACATGTCTACCACTCCAACACCATCATCCACTCCTATGTCTATCCATTTCATTGAAGAGTCTCCTACCATAAGTCTAAGTCAAACCCGATCATGTAGCCATGTTGTCAAACATCCAAGGATTATTGATCCCATCCAAGAACCCATCACATCCATGTAAGAAACCCAATAGCTATGTTAAGGGCCATGTCCAAAGCATGTGGAAACACCAACCACCCATCCTAATCAAAATCCAAACATCCCATCTAATCCCATCCTGGATCCCTTACCATCTCATGGTCAACCCCTCTACATTGATCCTCCAACATCTCCTAGTGAACCCCCATCACCACCTCTTACTCCCCAATCCAATGAATATCAATGCATCCCCACATACCCTATCCATATCTAATATCGCGCTATCCATGCTTATCCTCCCTATGATCAAGATATTATCTATGATTAAGATCTTATCCATGAGAAAGTAATCCACATCACTTCTATCCATCATCCCATTAGCCCTATCCATCATCCCGTGCTATTCATATTCATTATCCATCAATATCCCATGATGAGACACTTGGTCCCCAAGAAAACATAGGTAATCAAACAAATAACTTAGATCCTATCAAATCACATCCCAATGAGGATAATGATAATCAAGATCCAAGAATTCTATATCCATTTCCCATTTATCCTCCATCATCCCCTATCGAACTATATGTGTAGGGGTTTGTTGTGTGGTTACACAACACACCCCATTTTGCCTTAGCAAAACAGGGACCCAACTTTGCTTTTTGCTTTTGTTTGCTTGTTTCTGCTTTGGGTGGTTTGGTAAAATTAGTCATGTGTGTCACCTTTGCTAGGGTAGATGCATCACTGGATTAAGTTAGTTGCCAAAGTCACCATTTTCCATCATAAATCTCATGGTTGGAAAGTACACAAAATTCCAAGGAGGTTTGCCCTTTGGATCACCCCAATATTGTCTAAGAGTAGAAAGTTATGTTGAGTCAAATTTTGGTCAACCCTAATATTTCCAATGGGGGGTCATATTTCTAACATCAATCATATTCTCTAAGATCACCCGGACTTACAATTATCACCCGTGACTCGTTAGGTACCCGATACGCTAACATCAAAATTAAATGAGAACTGATATCTACTTGTCAAGGAAACTCATACTTGCGAGGGGTCATATTTCATAATATCACCCCTGCCCAAATATCACCCTATGCCAATATGATGATGACGTCATCTAGTTCTAATGAATGAAAGAAATCACCAAGGTGATGACGTAATCATCTCACTCGACCCAAGGAAGGTCATATATCCAAGATCCATCATATTTCTCAATATGATGATGATGTCACCCAAGCTCAATAAAAGAATATTGATGGTATGATGATGTCATCATGATCCAGTCCCTGAGGATGGGGTCATCTTTTAAAATATCCCTGATCTTAATTTCATGACCCGATATGCTTCATGGTCAAAGGTTGACCATGTCACCCGATCTTTAGTAAACGATTATCCCGCACGAGATGGGGGGGTCATATTATCTGAGGGGGTCATATTTTCAAATATCATTGATCTTTGAAAGATCACCCCCTAGCATTAAATGCAATTAAAATGGTAGATGAAGCCTCGCCTATTTCAAATACAAATCTAAGAATTGGTGGCAGCTATGAGATCTATGCAAATAATCGATAGATTAGATCAAAACAACACACTAAGCCCTAATTTGTCATGTTGATCCATTTAAAATTAAAATTCTAAGGTAATTTTCATTTACCTTGTGATTAGTAGAGAATTACAGAGCTCCAGGAGTCAAAAGCCTCATCAGCCACCTGTTAGCGAATCATGATATTCAACGCAATAGAACGGAATGGGTGACCCACAAGTTTACAGTGTTTCTTGTTATCAACCATATAATCTGAAAGGGAAAGCGACATCAGGTAAGTAACTTCAAAACCCTCTCTGTTGTCATTTTCTATAATATCCAGGTAAAATTTTTATCTTTACTAGGGTATATCTGCATGATGATGTATGAAAAGTTTTAAAGTGATAAGTAATAAAGATGATGCATGATGTTGTTGAAAATGTATATGGGTACAATAGGGTAAGATATGTCATGCTTATTGTAGGATCTAATGGTAGATGTCAGAAGGAACAGATCCGAGGCTAAATTCTTAAAGCCTATGCTTGTCCAACCTAAAGGGGTAGGGTTTAGGTATGGTGTCATCGGTGATACACATTAAGGGAGTACAGATTTGGATGCATGGTCTAGAAAATTGGATGATGATATAGATAACCCTATACTGGATAGAGTATTCATGACTGGTATGTGGCACGCAATAGGTTTCCCATATGCCATGGATGCCATAGACCTAGTGGTCGAGTGTGCCAGGAATTATAACTTGGAAACCAAAAGGGTAGAGAAACACGGTAGGATACATGCTGATTTCTTAGTCGAGGGCCTCACCGCTACCTTCAACTTGCCAGTAGGAAATAAGGTGGTCAGGGTGGATCTCCATAAATTGGAGATAGAGTACAAAAATAATAAGAAAGATGCCCAGAAAAGAATATATCAGTGGAGGGTAAAGAATAGTACCTACACGGCCTCGGCCAAGCTGCCAGTGTACTTGTATAAATTTGATTTTGATGATGAATATCAGTACATGATTGCCCTATTAAGCAGGATGGCTAGCAAGCCACATGCTGGTAATTTTGAGAATTAGATGTTCAGTATCATCCAAATGGTATTATATTTAGATAACAAGCCTTGGTGGGCCAACATCATCAGTGATAGCCTAAATGAAGGGATGAGGAAGCTAGGAGGACAGGCATGACTATTTTACATGACCTCTTATGTTGTCTATTCTTGTACCTTATGAGGAACATTTGATGACCTATAGACAGTAGGCAGGCTGGGAAATAGCACTGGAGATACTCATATATGGGATCAGTATCCCCAACTACAAAGAAAAGTATACCTCCAAGATTAGAAATTGGTGAATGATGCATTCTCAATGCATCCGGTTAGAACAATGGAGGATAGGACCAAGAGGCTGAACATGGAAGCTCAAGAAGTCATTTACAAACATGGAGCCTGGTTTATCCAATTTGCTACCTTTTCATATATTAGAATTGAAGGTTTTGATGGATAGCCCCTTATGTTGCCAAGATACCCTACTGATAGGGTCATCTTGATGGATTTTGTTAGACATGTGTCTACAGCGGTGGAGACCTATAAAGAACAAAAGAAGATTCCTCTAGTTTTATTTCTAGTATACATGGGATGGTATTTATGCCCAAATTCATAGATTATCAAGCATGCTATTGGGGGGCTAAAACTAATGTATTTACAGCCATTTCCTCTCGCCAGATCATATGACCCCTATGGCAGGATGCTAAAACTACTAGGAAAACAGATACACCAAAAGCATCTGGAGGATTTTTGGACTGACTGTGATGATGAAGCTAAGGTAAGAAGAAGAAAATATCAAAGGCTCACACTGAATCAAGTTAGGACCTTTGACTACATCCCAGTGCCCGTCTAATTACATAATGATGATGGAAAGATAATGTCCAATGAATATGAGGACAAGAAGGTGTATAATGACACCATATCAGCCCCTGATCTTACACAGCCGGAGGATATATCCTTGGATCAAATAATGCAAGGGGTGATTCAACTAACCCAAAGGTGGATGGATGCAAAGATCACTAGAATAAAAAAGAAAGGCATTACTATCACCGTGGACAACAAGAAAAAGAGACAAGAGCTGTCAGATAAGGAGTATGATGATTTCCTGATTGAGAAGAGAAAGTCAAATGGGGAGAGATTACCCACTAAAAAAAAAAAGAAGATACCCTCCAAGGGTAAGAAGGTGGAGGATGAACCAAAGGGGGTGATCATTGAAAGAATTGTATCTAAAGGTGATGGGGCATCTACATCAGTCCATGTGTCCACATCACAACTGCCCCCGAACAAATCAAAGACCAAGAGGATATTGAGACCTGATATTGAAAGCACAGAGGTGCAGGTTGAAAAGTAGGTTCTACAAGATGATTTAGAAGATAATCCCTTGGAAGAAGAATAATTGAATAGAGAGCCCAAAGATGATGACTTGCTAATAGCAATCAAGAAAAGGAAGCAGGTACTACAGACACCACCACCCAAGAAGCAGAGAACAGCCATGAGGGGAAATGTTAGCATTGACCCCATCATGTTAATAGGCATGGGTGGTGCAACCTTTAGGAGAGAGTTATAGCATGAAGTCCCCATTTCAGAGATAATTTAGTTTAAGACTGAGAGAATGGAGGAACAGAAAGAAAAAGAAACACACAAGGCTAGCAAGGAGTCTCTTTTTCCCTTAGATGACACTGCGAAGCTATCAGATGATGAACTAATCCAAGATGTGGCTGCCCAATGCCTGGAATCCTTGGTAGCCAACACCAAGATGACCCCTCATGGGACCCCATTGGCCTAGACAAGGACTGCTCAAGTGGAAAAGAAAATGGATGACACAAAGCAGGACAATCCAAAGAGGGTAGCCCAACAGATAGGGTTGGACAAGTTACAAGCCCTGCAGCAATAGACCTAACATACAGGGGTGATGTGATCCCAAGTAGAGACAATAATCAACCCCTAGAGCCTAAAAGGGCTGATGAGACAGGGCATACTAAGAAGGGTGATGCTCCACCTAATCAAGACCAAGACGAAAATAGGGTACCTATAGAACCAGAACAATCAAAAGCACAACTTCAAAGTGGGGGTGATCAGGGGATGTTTGACAGAGATGCTCATTAGGAGCAAAACATATCCCCACCACACACTAAGGGTGGAGATCATAGAAGTCCACCTAGAACTGAAGAAGGGTTCATTCAGGAAGAGCCTAGTTCAAAGAATATCAGCACACCAAGAGGTGAAGAACATAGACTGGCACATGACAAGGGTGCTGAGAAAGAAATGAATAATGTGGCCAAGGGTGATCAAGGTGATCTCCAAGGCCAAAGTACATGGACTCCTCAAGAGGCCAACTTACCACAAAATGAGCCTAGGGATAAAGATCAAGATATACCAAAGGAAAGCTCACAAAACGAGGCACAAGATCAAAGTGTCAATACTTCACAAGAGTCCCCTCCATAAAAGGAAGTTCCTCAACAGGAGGAACACCAGCAAGATCCCCCTCATGATAAGGTACATGAGGAAGAAATCAGGAAAGAACAGTCACCACTGACGACAGAACTTAACACAGGAGAATGGGACACCCAAAATATAGGGGGTGTATTTAAATGAAATAGGAAGAAGATCATTTAAATTGGAGAAGGACCTAGATGCTCTGGGTGAGATTAAGAAGATTGATGTACAAATCTTGATAAGTAATAATATATTGGATAATAACACTGCCCTGCTACTAGGAATTTGGTATGAAGATATTAGATTTGAATGTGATGTATTGAAGAGATGCAACGGCAAGCTTAGGGATATTAGTGTCAAGATGCATAGCCTGATGGCACACGAGGCAAAGACCTTGGAGGCTTTGGAATGGAAAGTACAAGGGAAAATTGAGAATCAAGATGCAGATTTTGCTGTCAAGGCCTTTCATGACAATTTCAAGCAAGTGAAAGAGGACCCCCTGAACCACTTGACCAAAGAAGTGATGAATAAAGTCATGAGAATAAAAGTCAGGGTGGAGACTTATAATGAGACATTAAATAACATGAGAAGCAAGGTGGAAGCTCTCACGGAAAAATTCCGCTGTCATATGCATGCAATAATAAAAGCTAAAGTCCAAGATGGAGGTGAAGTTGACAGGATAGTCCAAGCCTATGGGTTTATCAAGGCAGTAATAAAGGTCCATATAAGGGATGATCTGCATCAAAGTGATAGTGAAAATGAAGAAGAAGAAACTGAAGAGAATGATGAAGAAGAAGAGAGTGAAGAAGAAGAGGGAGATAAAGAGCAAGTATAGATGCATCATCAGGAAAATATATGCATAGGCTACTTATAAGCAGTAAGTTATGCCTGATAGTTTCTAGCTAGCAACTTGTGCTATAGAGGAAGAAGTTGACTAAGTCAATGAAGAATTGTCAGTCGTTGATCTGAATTGATGAATCTTGACCATTGGTCATGTGTAACTACCTCCTCTCCTTATTCTATAAAAGGGGATGGAGTGCACTATTTTGATCATTAGAAACTTAATTGAAATTTGATTGCTAAAGAATTCAGGACTAATTTCAATGTTATTGTGAATGTACATGTTTTGCATAATTAATGAAAGAGAAGCTGTTTTGATTACAAATTATTGTAAATCCTGAGTAATTTGTGAATGGAATCTAGATATATGCATTGATTACCTACATCCCTTGGAGTGCTTTTTAGTCTACATATGTTATTTTCATTCCTTGTTCCTTTAAAGTTAGCATCAACCATACCTAGTTGTGGAACAACTTGGTGAATTATGGTTTGATTTCTTCTCTTCATGACTGTATCTTGAATGTATGTGACTCAATAGCTAAAGGTTCACCAAATTTAGAAGCATTTCTTTAAATTTCTTTGAATTTCATTACAAATCACCTCCATAATTACAAATAACATATAATCCAAAGCAAATGAACATGAAATATGCCTATATCTTACAAATAATTGAAAATACAGAGCATATTTTGAGTGAAAGCATGTCAAATCAATAAATATCATGCAAATACAGATAAATATCCATGATAAACATACGAATATCTACTTGTAGACACATTATTTAAATAAATACACAATATAGAAGCATGTGTAAGTTCATGATGATAAATGTTCAGAAGAATTGATCAAACTTACAAATATCACAGTGATCTGTGGAATAGAGTAGAAATAACCTTGTTTGTGAAGTGAATTTACAGAATACAATTGCATTATTGATCATCCAGACAAACGTAAGACCCCTTGAAATGAAAAAATAGCATGTCACATCAACCTCTAAGTAATGTCAGATGATCATGACCTGATCAATAGAGCCTTGGAGTCATCAATTTATCTTAAATTGACTGTACTTTATAAGATAATAAAGGTTTGTTGTGCAAATTTTTATGCATGTTGTTATGACTAATAATCATCATCAACAAGGTTTAGCTTGGTTGCTCGAGTTTAGGGTTTAGGGGTCAGGGGCATTATTTGAGGTTTACATGAGTTTAGGGTTGCTCAAGTAAATAGGGTTTAGGGTTAGGGTTTAGGGGAATTATTTAGGCTTTAGGGGTTTAGGGATGCTCAAGTTTAGGGGTTAGGGGTTAGGGGTTTAGGGTTTAGAGAGAGATAGAAGGGGACTGATAGAGATTGGGAGAGATAGGGAGATAGAGGTTTAGGGTTGCTTCCAAGTTTTATGGTTTAGGGGTTAGGGTTTAGGGTTTAGGGCTATTATTTAAGGTTTAGGGTTTAGGGGTTAAGGTTTAGAGGTTTAGGTTTATGGTTTAGGTAGAGAGGAGAATAGGGAGATATAGAGGAGATCAAACCTAGGAGAGATATCTCTGTCTCCTCTATCCCTCTCTCTAACTATACATGCCTCTCTATCTCTCTCTTTCTCTCTCCTTGTCTCTCTATCTTTCTCTCTCTTTCAATCCCCTCTCTCTAACTCTACCTTTCTATCTCTCCCTCCCTCACTATCTCACTTCCCCTCTCTATCACTCTCCCAATCCCTCTACCTCAAATCTATCTCCCTATGTCTCTGGAAGTTGTATCTCTTCATCTCTTTCCATATCTCTATCTCTTTAGACATATCCCTATCTCTTAATCTATCCCTTGCTACCTCTCTCTCCCTCCCTCTCTATCTCTCTCCTCCTCTCTATCTCTCTCCCCATCCCTCTACCTCTTGAAATCTTTGTCCCTATGTCTCTAGACATATCTCCATCTCTTTGTGTATCTCTATCTCTCTGCATAACCCTATCTCTTAATATATCCCTCTCTACCTCTCTCTCTATTTTTGCCTATCTATATCTCCCTTGCTAGATCTATCTTCCTATATCTCCCCTCTCTATATATATATGTATCTCTACCTCCCTCTTTATCTATCTTTCTCCCTCTATAGACCCCTTTGTCTATCTCAATCCCCCTCTCTCCCTCTCCCCATCTCTATCTCCACCTATCCCTCTCTATCTCTCTATTTGCCCCTCTTTCTATATTTTTTCCTTTCTCTGACTCTATCTCTATCTCTCCATCTCTTTATGGATGTCATTGGGCTCTCTCCCTATCCATGTCCATGTCCCTCTCTATCTCTCCATGTCTCCCTCTCTCTATCTCTCTCTATTTATCTAGGTCTCCTCCTCCCCCTTTCTATGTCTCCCTTCCTCTCTATATACATCCCTTTCTATCTACCTATTTCTCCCTTTATCTCTTTATTTATCTATCCTCCCTCTATCTAAAAATATCTACCTCTCTATCTCTCTCCCTCACATTCCAAGGGGTCGATAGAGAGAGGGAGAAAGATATAGAGAAAGAGAGGCAGATGGAGTTGTAGAGAGAGAGAGAGAGAGACTCTACCATGTAGATACAAGGTTACATTTGTCCCTCCTAGTATAGAAAAGTTATATTTCATGAACCACATGGATATTTGAGTCTAGGGATACTCTTGGACTATCACTTGATTACCTATTTGATGCACTACATGCATAGTTACAATATATTTTATGTGAGAGCATGACATCCTAGACCATGATTTTGGAACCAACATTGAGAAGGGTATGATTTTTGCATGCATGAATCTTTATGTTTTCATACTTCCCAGAATGCACTAGCATTATGGAAAGCATGGAAAATAGGAAAAAAGCATGTGGGATCCATGATTTAGACTCCACATGATTGTTATTCCTGCTTTTCATGAAATATATCAGACAAGAAAATGCTTTTCATGTTGTTTGACACATTAAGAATAATTTTTAGATCAATCCACCACCTTTTTTATTTTTTCAATGTAGAAGAACTGATTTTGCATGTTTTTGGATAAAATTTGATTATTTAAACTAAAAGTTTCATGTTTCACATGTGATATTGTTTCAAAGCTAATTACCATTGATATATAGATTAAATTTTATGATATATGTTTGTTTTTCCATAAATTTCACTAATCCTATTCTAGAGTTATATAGAATTCATATTCAAACTTGCGAAAAAGAAGAATTTGAGGATTTTGAAGCCATATTTTGGAGAATTGGTCAACTCCAATATCAAATTCTAAGGTATGTTCAAGTTATGTCCATTTTAATCCACTTATATATGTTCTTATGTTCTTTATGTCTTTATGTCTTTATGTTCTTTATGTTATAAGATATATATGTTCTTCAAATATGTTTTCATACTTAGTCAAAAGTTGTTTACCAAAACACATGAACTGTGTATGTATGTCTTCATACATTGCAACCAAAATCAAACTATAACTTGTGATAACAAAGACAAACTCGAGCAGTTGCTTCTTATCACTTTGATATGTCAAAATATTATCTAGAAAATATATACATGTTCTCAATTGTCATTACATGCACTCCAACATTGCCACATGTGCCCTTGCACTACCATACATGCTCTAGAAACTATTGATACCATAGCAACTATTGATGTACAAGTCTAGGATAGAAAGGTTTTAGGATGAAAACTTGATTAAAATTTCATTTTTTGTAACAAACACTCCATTCTCCCAAAAGGTTGCACCCATTTTCTCCTTCCTCATGCATAAAACAATAATATGATGTTGTAACAAGGCTGATCTTGAGTTGGCAGACATTTCTACATCCATTATTCTACATCATAGCTTCTATTTCTTCCATCACTCAAATATTTTCAAGGCCATTCCATGGTTTCCTCTTACTGATCCATCCAACCAAGACCTTGAAAATGGTGTGGCAGTAACATATAAGGCTAAGAAATTAGGTAAAAGATCCATATGATCATCTATTTTTAGTTTTAACATATTTTTCTATCATCATTGACCATTGTATCCATGTATGTGTAGGTATATCAGTTAGTTCAGTCAAAGAGACTCCAAATTCATCATGTTTCCACCTTGTTTTGGCCCTTCATGCCTTCATTTCACCTATTTTCACCTATACAAGAGAAAAACAATATCAAATACTTCATAAAATAATTTTAGTGAACAATTGTTTGTCATACTCATATTCATGATCAATGGAGCCAAAATTGATTCCAAGACTCTTAATTTTTGTCCTAGGATGATAAAGAAGGATTTATTCATTAATATGCATAATGATTCATTCAATAGAACCATGCAATGGCTTGAATCTTAGACTAGATCCTATGCCCCCTTGATGAAGACAACCACACACACTCAATAGAATTTTGTCATTAATCATGTGAGAGCCAAAGATTTGAAAACTGGAACATAAAAAAAAACTTCTATTCATCAACTCTGCTGCTACAATGAGAGGAAACTCTCTTATATCCAAGAAAACAAAAAAATCAAAAAATTACCTTTTTTGGCAGATTTTGACAATTGTCAGATTTTGCCATTTTAGATAATTTTACAATCATATCTTGAGAATCCAATTTTTTCCTGAAAGCTTCCTAAAACTAAGGTAGGATGAAAAACCAACTAATATTCTAAATTAGAAACATGAGTTTTGATTTATTACAAAAGCAACTTTGTAAAAATCTAGAAAAAAACACTAAATTGTCATTTTGAGGGCCAAGATGAAAGTTTCAAGCCCCAAAAAGTGCCAAGATGGGGTCTAACTGACTAGGGTAGGTTGGGAAACCACTTTCCACCTCATAACATATCCACCCATAAAATCCCCTGGAAAACCCACATCCAAGTCAAAAGTTATGACCTCCGGAAGTCCCTGCATCATTCTCCTCTAGTTGAAAAGAACGCAGCTCCTGCAAGTGAGTGTCTTCGAACTACTGCCACTTGACTGGATCCAACCTCTGCACTTCCCACTCTATAATCCATGTGTGATCTGTTGGTGGCAATCCTTCCCACTATACTAAATACCTGTTGTAACGCCCTTGCCGAGTGTAGATAGTCTTCTTATCAAGAACCTGTGCAATCGTTTCCTTCTTCTTATGGGGAATGTGGTGGTGCCATGCCACTTCTGGTTGATTATCTTCAACATCATCCTCACCATGGAATACATATAAATTAGAAACATTAAACACAGGAGAAATATCAAGATCTTCTGGTAAACTGACCTCATATGCATTATCATTGATCTTCTTTGTAATTTTGCAAGGACCAATTTTCTTGTACTTCATCTTGTGGTATGTTCCAATAGGAAACCACTCTTTTCTCAAATATACCATCACTAAGTCACCTTCATTGAATGTTTGATGCTGCCTACTAGAATCCACTGTATTCTTGTACCTCTCATTATTGTCTTGCAACTTCTGTCTCACATATTTTTACAACTGTTCAAGGTGTTCTGCAAATGCTTCCCCATCATCACTGACCCTATCTTTCATTGGTAGCTATACCAAATCTAGAAAACCCTTAGGATTTCTACCATACACAATCTAGAAAGGGGACTTTCCCATTGATCTATTAACAGAACTATTATAGGCAAATTTGGCCTGGGGTAATGCCATATCCCATTGTTTTGGCTTTTCTCCAACAATACACCTCAACAAATTTCCCAAACTCTGATTGACTACCTCTATTTGCCCATCTATTTGAGGATGATAGGCACTACTAAACTATAACTTGGTCCCCATCTTCTTCCATAAAGTCCTTCAGAAATGACTAAGGAATTTGGTATCTCTATTAGAGGTAATAGTCTTTGGAACACCATGTAGTCGAACAACTTCTGAAAAAAATAACTTTGCTACCCTCGTTGCATCATTAATTTTCTTACAGGAAATAAAATGAACCATCTTGGAGAACCTATCAACAACTACAAAAATAGAGTCATTACCTCGTTGAGTATGTGGAAGTCCCAGCACAAAGTCCATGCTCAATTCTGTCCATGGTGCAGTTGGTACTGGTAATGGCATATACAACCCTGTATTTTGTGAATGTCCCTTAGCCACTTGGCAAATCCTACACCTTGTTACATACCTGGTTATATCCATTTTCATCTTTGGCTAGTAATATTTATCTTCTATCAAGGCTATTGTCTTATCCTTGCCAAAATGTCTAGCCAACACACTACTATGAAATTCTTTGAGAATGTTTTCCCTCATAGAGCCAGTTGGTATGCATAGTTGTTTTCCTTTAAATAGATACCCATCTTGTATAAAATATTCACCCCTAAAGTGATCCAATTTATTAGATACTGGTGCCTTCAATTGTTCCACAATCTTCCAAAAATCATCATTAGACTCATACAAATTTTTGATGGCATCAAAACTAATCACCTCGATTTCCATTGTGGTCAAAAGTGCAACATGCCTACTTAACTCATCTACAACCTGGTTTTCTTTTCCAAACTTATGCTTCAACACAAAATTGTAACCCTGCAAGAAAGAGACCCACTTGGCATGCCTACTATTCAACTTTTTCTGTGTGTTCAAGTATCTCAATGCAATATGATTGGTAAACAATACAAACTCCTGGGGAACTAGATAATGTCTCCAATGCCTCAATGCTTGAACAATTGCATAAAATTCAAAATCATAAGTTTAATAATTCTTTCTCACTTCATTCAACTTTTCACTAAAGAAAGCTACATGTTTTCTAGCTTGGCTAAGCACATCACCTATTCTGACATGGGAGGCATCACACTCTACTTCAAATACCTTATCAAAATTTGGCAATGCAACTATAGGTGCTTCTGTTACCTTTTGCTTCAAGTACTTAAAGCTCTCCTCAGCATCCATGGTCCATACAAACTCCTTTCCTTTGGTACAATCTATTATAGGGGCTACAATACTACTGAAATTTCAAATGAACTTTTGATAGAAAGTGGCCAAGCCATGAAAACGTTTTACCTCTATGATGCTACTTGGACTAGGCCATTCTAGAATTGCCCTGACCTTCTTTGGATCCATTTTGACACCATCTTTAGAAATGACAAAGCCTAAAAAAACCAAACTATCCTGCATGAACCTACACTTCTTCAAATTGACATAGAGCTTCTCCTTTCTTAACACACCAAAGATGATCCTCAAGTGTTGTAATTGCTCTTATTTGCTGTTACTGAATACCAAAATATCATCAAAATAAACTACCACAAACTTACCAATGTAAGGTCGTAGTATAGTGTTCATCAATCTCATAAATGTGCTAGGTGCATTTGATAACCCGAATGGCATAACCATCCACTCATATAATCCGTCTCCAGTCTTAAAGGCTATCTTCCACTCATCCCCTTCTCGGATCTGGATTTTGTGGTAGCCACTTCGTAGGTCAATCTTGCTGAAATATTTGGCCCCTGCAAGGACATCCATCATGTCCTCCATACGAGGTATAGGAAATTGATACTTGATGGTAATCTTATTAATTGCTCTGGTATCAGTGCACATCCTCCATGTTTCATCTTTTTTGGGGGTTAGCAATGCTGGTACAACACATGGGCTCATGCTCTCTCTCACCACACCTTTACTTATGAGTTATGTTACTTGTTTATTCAACTCTTCATGTTGTGTCAGATTCATCCTATAAGCTGCTTGGTTAGGTAGAGTTGCTCCTGGAATCAAATCAATATGATGCTAAATATCTCTCTTTGGTGGTAGACCATCAGGCACAACATCAACAAATTCTTTCAATAACTCTGCTACTTCTGGGGGAACTGAAATGTCTTCCTCTTCACCTTTTTTCACTACTAATGCATAACATCCTATAACCTTCATTTCTTTAACAAGATCTCTTTCAGATAACATGGTCTCACCTTTTCCTTCATCCTTGAGAGGCAACAAAATCACCTTAGAGCCATCTTTCCAAAAGGTGCATGTGTTTTTCTCTCCATCATGTATGACTTTTCTATCATACTACCATGGCCTTCCCAATAACACATGATAGGCATCCATTGGGACAACATCACACCATATCTCATCCTGATAGATCTTCCCTATGCTAAACTTAATTAGGCATCTTTTATCAACAGTGACTTCATTTCCCTTTTTAAACCATGCAATGCAGTATAGATGAGGATGTTTTTCACAGTGTAAATTCAATTTGTCTACCATTTCTTTAGAAACCATATTTTCACAACTACCTCCATCAACAATAACTTGACATACCTTGCCACCTAAAGTACATCTAGTTCTAAAGATATTGGTTTGAAGCCATGAACAATCAGAGATTTTGTCTTGTGTTTTCTCCTTCTCTGGAATTACCATTTCTCTTCTCATCATGAGACTTTCCCCCACATCTAGCGGAACCTCTAGTACCGTCCCTTCCACTTCATGCTGCATTTGAATTAGGTTCACCCTAGGTTGTCCTCCTTGATTTCTATCTTGCATGTTATAATTTGAGCACTCAAATGCCCTATGACCTTCTTCTCCACATCTAAAACAAGTGAAAGGCCTTCTCTGGTTTTCCCATCCTCTACTGTTACCATAACCTCTACCTCTTTGAAATCCCCTTCCTCATTCTTGATTCAGAGGATCTTGTTGAGTGTCTACTTGTTTTTTCAATCCATGGGATGACTCTCCCCTACCATAATTTGAACCTCCTCAAAATGGGGTGATGTACCCCTTCTTCCTCCTCTATTCTTCTATTGGTATTGTCTGTTTTGTTTTTCTTTAGCCTTTAGAGCCAATTGGTAAGCATCTTCCATATTGTTGAGTCGATGCATGCTCAATTCATCTTGAATAGAGAATTTTAGGCCATTAACATATTTAGTAGCCATCTATTCATTAGTTTCTTGATGCTATATATGTATAGATAGCGTATAAAACTCATTTGTATAATCTTACACAGAAGAGAGATTCTGCTTTAAATTTTGAAACCTTCAAAAAAGGGTTTGCACATAATCTATGGGCCAAAATTTTTCTCTCAACTTCTTCTCCATTTTATTCCATGTCCTGATCTTATCCTTGCCTTTCCTTGTTTGTTCCTTTTGAAGATGATCCCACCAAATCATTGCATGACCCTTTAATTTGGTGCATGCAAATTTCACCTTCTTTTCCTCTGTCATGGATTTCCATTCAAAACAATTTCTCATATCATTCAACCAGTCTATCAACTCCTTTGGTTTAAGACTACCTACATAATCTAAAACATCTACCTTGACCCCTTCATTTTTCCCTTCTAAGGCCCTAAGCATCCTCTCTTCAAAACTCATGCCTTCTAATTCTTCTTCTTCATGTTCTGTATCTTGATCTGCACCTCCTCGACCTATCTCTTCATCAGATTCATCTCCTCCTCTACCCAGTCTTTGGTTTTCCATCCATGTTGTAAGTTCTAATACTTGCCTTTGTAGATTTTGCATTTCTCTATGCATCTGGGCAAAACTGCCTCTTCCTCTTCCTCTCCTAGCCATCTTCCTACTCTGATACTAGATGATGAAGACAACTACACACACTCAATAGATTTTTGTCATTAATCATGTGAGGGCCAAAGATTTGAAAACTGGAACATAAAAAAAAACTTCTATTCATCAACTCTACTACTACAATGAGAGGAAACTCTCTTATATCCAAGAAAACAAAAAGAATCAAAAAATTACCTTTTTTGGCAGATTTTGACAATTATCAGATTTTGCCATTTTAGGTAATTTTATAATCATATATTGAGAATCTAGTTTTTTCCCGAAAGATTCCTAAAACTAAGGTAGGATGAAAACCCAACTAATATTCTAAATTTGAAACATGAGTTTTGATTTATTACAAAAGCAACTTTTTAAAAATATAGAAAAAAACACTAAATTGCCATTTTGAGGGCCAAGATGAAAGTTTCAAGCCCCGAAAAAGTGCCAAGTTGGGGTCCAACCAACTAGGGTGGGTTGGGAAACCACTTGCCACCTCATAACACATCCACCTATAAAATCTCGTAGAAAACCCACATCCGAGTCAAAAGTTATGACCTCTGGAAGTCCCTGCATCACCCCTATTATGACAATCCTACTTGTCTCTATTGATCATTTAGACATAATTGTTAGGTGTCCTTTTGATAACTTCTCCATGCATGTTTCATAGTATGAATTCTCTTGGAGAAGCTTGGAGGATGTGGAGACATCTTTAGTGTCTTGGGCTAGGACATTCCTTATGCACCTATTCATGATGATTTGTAAACATGACAACAATATTTCAAAATTTCCTAATTGTCCTTTGTTACTACATGATGGTGGTTACCTTGATCAACTATATACCTTTCAATACCCTAAATTAAAGAGATTAGTTTAATGATTGTTATGACAGTCCTAGGTATGGCTATCCTAAAGAAGTCAAGGGTACTTTTTGACCATCTTGGATTGTAATAATCTCTCTCACTACATATGTAGTTTCCTTAAGGGTTTTAGGGCCTTTAGTAATGTTGTACCATTCTCATATAGTCCTCACTTAAGAATTTGATAGCTTGGGAGACCTTTATATATGACTGTCCTAATGGCTTGGGTAGTCTTTGATTATTTTGGATTGTGATAGTCCCTTCTTGACTTGTGCATGACTATATAAGACAACAAAATACATCTTCATTTACCCTTTCCATTACCATCAAAACATTTTCTTCTCCCTATGAAAGCTTCTTATTGTTATGACACCATTTGGATGATCTTATCATGACATTATCTTGACTAATAATAGTCCTTGTTATGGTTGTCATGTGAATAATCCTCCATTAAACCCTCATGTAACTTGTTGAAATTGTGAAGACATATTGACTTAACTTGCAACCATAGAAAGAGCCATTAGACTTTTCATGAAAACATGTTAATTGAAGAAAATGCATATGAAATAAGGCTCTTAAATCCTTAGGAAGACAAGGATCTTGAGGGGCATACTAAGTAATAGTCCTATGGCACTTTACAATGCATCTAAAGGAGTCAAAATAAAGAGTCAAGTCTCCTAAGACTACTATAGCAATAAGCCCTTGGGCATGGACAATCCTCATGGAAGAAGACTTAAATTAGTGATTGTCTAGTATATTAGTGATTGTCTAATAGTACAGTCATTAGTGACTGTCCATATTATGCTAGGGTCATATTTTATGTTGCTAGGAAAGTTTTGAAGGATTGTCTTGATGTTATTAAAGTTACAAAGTGTGGCCATCAGTGCACATGAAATGAGACCTCCCTTGGCATTTACCTAGCCACCCTGATGCATTGGCAAAGTCTGTTCAACCCCATGACCTATGGAATGCAAAATATCACTCCTAGCACCTTTCCACTCCATGAAACTGAAGTATTTTGCAAGAATGTGTTTGATTTCAGCACGGCCAAACAGATTGGAATTAACCAAAACTGAGAGAGGTTATTGTGGATGGACCCCACGTGCACCTATAGGTCCAAATGGAATGTTTCCAATTGCCACAAATTCTGAGAACTACTCTGTCAAAGTTTGGCAGTTTTTTCATCTTAGGGATCTTAAGGGACTTTTTCGATAGCCTGCTGCTTGAATGATTGGGGAACTTTGCACACGTAACAAGAGCTCCCTTGGCATTTACCCACCCACCCTGATGTGTTGGTGAAGTTCGTTTGACTCCATGACCTATGGAATGCAGAATATCACTCCTAGCACCTTTCCACTGCATGAAACCGAAGCATTTTACAAGAATGCATTTGATTTTAGCACATCAAACAGACTGGAGTTGACTGAAACCGAGAGAGGTTATTGTGGATGGACCCCACATGCACCTGTAGGTCCAAATGGAATGTTCCTATCTGCCATGAATTCTAAGAACTTCTCCATCAAAGTTTGGTAGTTTTTTCATCTTAGGGATCTTAAGGGACTTTGCTGGTAGCCTGCTACTCTCAATGATTGGGGTACTTTGCACATGAAACGGGACCTCACCTAGCATTTACCCTCCCACCCCGATGCATTGGCAAAGTCTGTTTGACCCCACGACCTATGGAATGAAAAATATCACTCCTAGCACTATATATTGGATAATGCTTTAATAAGTTAGATCAAATAGTGTAAGAATATATGTAAAGCAAAGAGCCATTAGTATCATTGGATACAAAACCAAGGATCAAAATATAAGATGTAAAGGATTGAGAGAAAGGACCAAAGAAAAAACATAATTAAGTAGACAAGACTATCCAATGCATGTCCTACAAGGTGCATCACAAGGTCTAGATCATTAGTATGTATGTACTCACCACTATCCATATGATCGTCATTAGGCTATTTGGATGTTTGGAATAATGTATGGACAACCATCAAGCATAAAGGATATAGGAAATTTGTCACATGTTGTAATTGTAGCTACCCTTATAGACATGTATGCAAAGTGTGGAAGCATAGACAAGGCACGTGAATTGTTTGGCATGATGCCCCAAAGAAATGTCACCTCATGGAATGTAATGATTGCAAGATATGAACAAAATGAATTTTTTGATAAGGATTTCAAAACTTTCAAGAAAATACAATTGGTGGGTGTAAAGCCAAATTCCAAAACCTTCGAAATGGTATATTTGGAACACACTATAGACATCCATCAAAGTTTATGCAAGAGCATAGGGTCAAAACCAATCAAGTGACTTTAGGAGATGTCAAGGAGATAGCAAACTGAGTGCTCTCGGCCAGTGAGGGGGCAGTTTTAGTAAAGTTTTATTTTCTCCCAATTCCACTATTCAAATCCTCTAAAAATTGGTGGACACCATATGTAGGTATATATAGAGCTCCAAGAAAGATTTCATAGGTTGGTCACATGTGCAAGTTTCATTTTGAGAAAGCCCTACTCTTTTTGGCCTAAAAAGACCCTATTTTAGTGTATTTTTGAGATCTCTTGTGTTGGGTGAGTGATATTTGCAAGGGGAGTGTTTATACATGTTAGATATGTCCACTTACACCTTCCCTATCAATATTAGGGCTTGATCAATCCATTTGGTCTCTGTTGTTACAAAACAATCCCTAAAATAGGCCTAATTTGACTATAACAGTCCAAGTTTTATCTATTCCATACAAAACAAGCCTACCTAAGTTTTATATATGTTTAATAAAGGCCAAATGGGTATTAAAATCAAGTCTTAGATTTCAATTATCAGGTGTATTAAGGTAGTTATTACATTAAAGGTCTTTGAGAAGGGCTACAAGCTCCTAGACCACTTACAAAACAAGTACATGTTATACTAATCACAGAGCTCTGCCCATGCATGGATAAGGTTGGTATAGTGAATTTAAGCATGTATGAGTGTTTTCAAACCATGGCAAATTTCTATAAGTCTTCCAATTAAGATTTCGTTTTGTTCTAGACCTAGAGTGAAGCTAGTGTGAGCTAGTGGGATATTGATACAAGCTAGTGTGAGCTAGTGTGTTCTAGACCTAGAGTGAAGGAACGTGGACTATTTGATACAACACCAAAAAGAGATGTCCTCTCATGGGATTCAATGATCACAAGATATGCAAAAAATGGATTTGTTGAAAAGACTTTAGAAACTTTCAAGTAAATGCAATTGGCATGTGTAAAGCCAAATTCCATGACCTTTGCCAGCTTCCTCCCTATTTGTACACCAAAATAAGATGTTTGGAATAGTGTATGGACAACCATCAAAGCATAAAGGATATAGGAAATTTGTCACATGCTGTAATTGTAGCTACCACTGTAGACATGTATGCAAAGTGTGGAAGCATAGACAAAGGCACGTGAACTATTTGGCATGATGCCCCAAAGAAATGTCGCCTCATTGAATACAATGATTGCAAGATATGAGCAAAATAAATTTTTTGATAATGATTTAGAAACTTTCAAGAAAATGCAATTGACAGGTGTAAAGCTAAAATCCAAAACCTTTCAAAATGGTATCTTTGGAACACAGTATAGACATCCATCAAAGCATAAAGGATATAGAAATTTTGTCAAAAGTTGTAGTTGCAACTACCCTGCGAGACATGTATGCAAAGTGTGGAAGCATAGAAAAGGCACGTAGACCATTTCATACAACACCACAAAGAGATGTCCTCTCATGGGATGAAATGATTGCAAGATGTGCAAAAACTAGATTTGTTGAAAAGATTTTAGAAAATTTCAAGTAAATACAATTGGCACGTGTAAAGCCAAATTACACAACCTTTGCCAGGGTCTTCCCTATCTATACACCAAAATAGGATGTTTGGAACAACGTATGGACAACCATCAAAGCATAAAGGATATAGGAAATTTGGCACATGCTGTAATTACAGCTGCCCTTGTAGACATGTATGCAAGGTGTGGAAGCATAGACAAGGCACGTGAATTGTTTGGCATGATGCCCCAAAGAAATTCTTCTTCATTGAATGCAATGATTGCAAGATATAAACAAAATGGATTTTTTTACAAGGCTTTAGAAACTTTCAAGCAAATGCAATTGGCGGGTGTAAATCCAAATTCCAAAACCTTTTGAAATGGTATCTTTGGAACATAGAATAGACATCCATCAAAGCATAAAGGATATAGCAATTTTGTCAAAAGTTATAGTTGCAACTACCCTGCGAGACATGTATGCAAAGTGTGGAAGCATAGACAAGACACGTAGACTATTTGATACAACGCCATAAAGAGATGTCCTCTCAGGGGATGCAATTATTGCAAGATATGAAAAAATGGATTTGTTGAAAAGATTTTAGAAACTTTCAAGTAAATGCAATTGGCACTTGTAAAGATAAATTACACAACCTTTGCTAGGGTCCTCCCTATCTATACACCAAAATAGGATGTTTGGAACAGAGTATGGATAGCCATTGAAGCATAAAGGATATAGGAAATTTGGCACATGCTATAATTACAGTTGTCCTTGTAGACATGTATGCAAAGTGTGGAAGCATAGACAAGACACGTGAATTGTTTGGAATGATACCCCAAAGAAATGTTGGCTCATCGAATGCAATGATTGTAGGATATGAATAAATTTGATAAGGCTTTTGAAACTTTCAAGCAAATGCAATTGGTGAGTGTAAAGACAAATTCCAAAACCTTTCAAAATGGTATCTTTGGAACATAGTATAGACATCCATCAAAGCATAAAGGATATATTAATTTTGTCAAAATTTGTAGTTGCAACTACCCTGCAAGACATATATGCAAAGTGTATAAGCATAGACAAGGCACACAGACTATTTGATACAATACCACAAAGAGATGTCCTCTCATGGGATGCAATGATTGCAAGATATGCAAAACATGGATTTGTTGAAAAGATTTTAGAAACTTTCAAGTAAATAGAATTGACATGTGTAAAGCCAAATTACACAACCTTTGCTAGGGTCCTCCCTATCTGTACAATAAAATAGGATGTTTGGAATAGTGTATGGACATCCATCAAAGCATAAAGGATATAGGAAATTTGGCACATGTTGTAACTGTAGCTACCCTTGTAGACATGTATGCAAAGTGTGGAAGCATAGACAAGGAACAAGAACTATTTGGCATGATGCCCCAAAGAAATGTCGCATCATCGAATACAATGATTGCAAGATATGAACAAAATAGATTTTTTGATAAGGATTTAGAAAATTTCAAGAAAATGTAATTGGCGGGTATAAAGCCAAATTCCAAAACCTTTCAAAATGTTAACTTTGGAACACAGTATAGACATCTATCAAAGCATAAAGGATATAGCAATTTTGTCAAAAGTTCTAGTTACAACTACCCTGCGAGACATGTATGCAAAGTGTGAAAGCATAGACAAGGCACATGGACTGTTTAATACAACACCACAAAGAGATGTCCTCTCATGGGATGCAATGATTGCATGATATGCAAAAAATGGATTTGTTGAAAAGACTTTATAAACTTTCAAGTGCAATTGGCACATGTAAAGAAAAATTCCACAACCCTTGCCAACATCCTTCCTATCTGTACACCAAAATAGGATGTTTGGAACATTGTATAGATAACCATCAAGCATAAAGGATATAGGAAATTTGTCACATACTGGAATTACAGCTACCATTGTAGACATGTATGGAAAGTGTGGAAGCATAGACAAGGCACATGAACTATTTGGCATGACGTCCCAAAGAAATGTCACCTCATTAAATGCAATGATTGCAAGATATGAACAAAATGGATTTTTTGATAAGGCTTTAGAAACTTTCAAGCATATGCAATTGGCAGGTGTAAAGCAAAATTCCAAAACCTTCAGAATAGTATCTTTGGAACACAATATAGACATCCATCAGATCATAAAAAATATAGAAATTTTGTCAAAAGTTGTAGTTGCAACTATCATGCGAGACATGTATGTAAAGTGTGAAAGGATAGACAAGGCATGTAGACTATTTGATACAACACCACAAAGAGATGTTCTCTCATGGGGTGCAATGATTGCAAGATATGTAAACAATGGATTTGTTGAAAAGAGTTTAGAAACTTTCAAGTAAATGCAATTGACATGTGTAAAGCCAAATTCCACAACCTTTGCTAGCATCCTCCTTATCTATACACCAAAATAGAATGTTTGGAACAGCTTATGGACATCCATCAAAGCATAAAGGATATAGGAAATTTGTCACATGCTGTAATTGTAGCTGCCCTTGTAGACATGTATGCAAAGTGTGGAAGCATAGACAAGGCATGTGAACTATTTGGTATGATGCCCCAAAGAAATGTCACCTCATTGAATGAAATGATTGCAAGATATGAACAAAATGGATTTTTTGATAAGGCTTTAGAAACATTCAAGAAAATGTGATTGGCAGGTGTAAAGCAAAATTCCACAACCTTAGCCAGTATCCTCCTTGCCTATGCCAAAGTAGACATCCATCAAAGGATAAAACATATGGGAATTTTGTTAGATGTTGTAGTTGCAACTGCCCTTAGAGACATGTATGCAAAGTGTGGAAGCATAAACAACGCATGTGAACTATTTGGCATGATGCCTCAAAGAAATGTCACCTCATGGAATACAATGATAGCAAGATATGAACAAAATGGATTTTTTGATAAGCCTTTAGAAAGTTTCAAGAAAATGCAATTGGCAAGTGTAAAGCCAAATTCCAAAACCTTAGAAATGGTATCTTTGGAACACGGTATAGACATCCATCAAATCTTAAAGGATATAGGAATTTTGTCAAATGCTGTAGTTATAAGTACCCTGCAAGACATGTATGCAAAGTGTGGAAGCATATACAACAAACGTGAACTATTTGACACGATGCCTCAAAGAAATATTTTCTTATGGAATGTAATGATTGCAAGATATGCATGAAATGGATTTTTCATAAGGCTTTAAAAACTCTCAAGAAAATGCACAAAAGTAAATTTCAACCATACGTAAATTTTGGCATGTCTAAAACCAAATTGAATAACCTTATGCAACTTCCTCCTTGCCTATGCCAGAATGGGATCTAGGGAACATGGTGTGGACAACCATCAAAGCATAAATGATATAGGAATTTTGTCACATGTATTTTATTTGCAACTGCCCTTGTAGACATGTATAGAAAGTGTGGAAGCATAGACAAGGCACGTGAACTGTTTGAAATGATGGCTCAAAGAAATGCACAGTCCCACAAAATTCAATGATTGCAAGATATGAACAAAATAGATTATTTGAAAATGATTTATAAACTTTCAAGCAAATGCAATTGGCACATGTAAAACCAAATTTCTGTAACGATAATTGATCATGATATTAAATATTTAATATAAACTATCATATACATAATGTCATGAACATAACATCTAGTTTATATACAAAGCCATATAGGCATGTCCAAACAAAGCCATACAGACATCTATACAAAAATATACATTGGTAACATACAAAAGTATGTATATACAAAGCCATCTAGGCATACAAAAATGTCCTAAAAACTAGTTTCCTATGGACTTTTATGAAATAATCGGTGGCCCTTGCTTGATTGTGAAGATCGAGAGCCAATCCATGACTCATCCTCTCTTTGCTGTCAAGTAGACCTCTTCAACAAAAGTTCATCCAGCTCCACTTGTTAATACAATAAAAAAATATGCACATTACTATAGAAAATGTACATGAAATATGTAACATCACATATGTAATCGATCACTTATTGCCAACTCATTATCACTCTCCATCATCTTGTCTCTCTCTTTGTCCATAGTTGGATGGACTGGAGTTGTGACCTCCTATGAGAAGCATCAAGAAATAAAATTGACTAAACATAAATATCATTTATGTACATCAAATGACATGAGATAAAACAAAAAATACAAAATTATTACATTTTCATATTATTGGCTCATACCTCGGTCAAAAGATTTGAAGGCATCATGGTTGCAGCAATGCCTATCTACGCTGACTCACAAAGATGAGGATTCTCCACATTCAATATCTAAAAATCAAGTTCAAGATTATTTGACCAAAATAAATACATAACATTATTTAAAAATGCATAATGATTAGAAATGGTTAAATTTACCTATGTAAAAGTGGTGGATTTGTGTCCAGGGGACCAAGGAAATTGTGGAGGTGCCGGTGACTGTTGAAATCATCAAATTATCACAAAATAATATTACCATTGATATATCTACAATAATTATGATCATGTGATAAATTACATACTTGCTGACTTGACCTCCTCTCATAACCCGCCAATGGATGGCTAACAAAGGTAGGATGAAGTCTCTAAACCTGGAATTTCATTGCACAGACAATTACATACATTATTTTTTACTTATAATATAGATAGTCATATAAAATTAATTACAAATTTCAAATAACAATATATTAAATCAAGATGAAACTTGTAAAAAATTACCTGAGAGTCAATACCAAATGTGTGCTGTAAGAGATCATCAGTGAGAACAATCTCATCCAATATGGATCTTGCCCCTGCATCATAGCATCCTATCGAGAGTCCTGTCATGCATCCTGTGTCCCATAATCACACATGTTCCCACATGAACTACACAAATTTGGGGACACATGATGCCTACTGCTCTCACCCTCATCAGCATGCTGAGATAGAGATTGGGTGAGAGTAGTCAATGAATGTAATGTCTCCACCTCAACACTCTCCTTCAAATTTAAAGGGAGTGACCTACATTTTGGCCTCAACAGGGGTGTAGGCACATGGTTTTCATCTCGTTGAGCCCCCTCTCTATCTTGGGTAGAGCCACCACCTCTACCTTGGAACTCATGAATGTCAAAATAATTAGGAATCTTCTTGAGGACAAACTCGCAATGGAGTTTCCTCAAGAAATATTGTGGTACCTCATCATTGTCGCATGGACACTCATTGAAGACCATGTACCATCTATCCCAAAAGTTTTGGGATATTTCTTCATTCCTACACTAATGAATAGGAAAGTATTTGCAATTTTCTTCTAATCTTTGGCCAGTTTTGGGATTAATAAAGTGTACACATAATTCAGATTTTGTAATTTTTTCATTCTTCATTTGTTCACATGACAACTTGTCAGCATAGTATTGCCAACACCTCTCCCTATAGTCTTGGAATTCGGTGATTTGTTTTGTCACTGAATCAATGTGGGCAACAATCTCCTCTAGTAACTTCACAAGCGTCCTCCTACGATCGGTGCTTGTACTTGGATTGTTTAGCATTTGAATAAGAGTTTGAAGATGTTTCTAATTTTCTTCTATTATCCGTAGGTAGTTTTCTTGACTATCCATTACATTGTGAGGATGTGAAGGTGGGTTTGGAGGGTTTGGAGGGTTTTGGGGGTTGTTTTCACCCTCCTCAACTGGATTTGGGTTTTCTCTTTGCCCCAATAACTATCAATGCAATATAAAAATAAATCAAACATTTCAAAACTCAAAAATTCTTCTCAAACTAACAAAAATCACTCAAACCCTAACTTATTCGACTGCTAGACCCTCCAAATTTGCTTGATGACGTCTTTGGCAGTGAGATGGCATCATGAATTTATTGTTTTCTCTCTTGCACTTGCTTGGAGAGACTTCCCTTCAATGCGATTGCACTTTGAACTCTATTTTTTGCCAGTAAACTCCTTTGGCCGTGGCTGAATGAGAAGAAAATGAAGTTTTTTTTGCTTTTAAGTAAAACAAAATGTGAGCACATTATAACACGTTCGTATTTTTTCTATTTTGGACCAAAAAGTCCCATGGTGGTGACTTTTTGGTCCCCCATCTCTTTGCATATACCCTACTATAGTTATTTTCATATGGTGCATTAGGGTTTGCATTCTAAATAGTGTTCATTTTTCTTTGATTTCTCCAAGAAGGTTGCTTATGACCTAATTTTGAAGATATAATGGTCTTTTTGCTAAAACATTTACGTATTCCATGGTATTATTTTGTGCTTTGTTGTTCTGGTTTGAATTATACCATGAGTCACTTTCATCATCATCTTCTCTTACCCTAAATAGTTGTGATAGATAATCTGATGTTTCAAGATCATCCCATTCTCTATATAATCCACAATATATTGTATTGTTCTTTGTAGGTAGTGCTTTGATATCCACGTTCATTGTGGTAGCCTGTATTTTTCCTTTCAGTTTTAGACATTCATTCCTGATGTGTCCTTCATTTGTGTAATAAAAACACTGTATATTAGGCCTCTTTTCTTGTTGTTTTACCAATATCTCCTGTTTAAGTTTTAACTACTCCAACTCCAACCTTAATCTTTCTAATTCCATGTTTTCCTTATTTTTATCTTGTCTGTGCCATGTTTTTGATTCAATCCGACAAGCTAATGTGACAACTTCTACATATGTTTCAAATATTCTACCATCCAGAGGTGCTCTGACATTTGGGATTATTCTGGATGTAAACCATTCAATCTTCTACTTCTTAGTTAATGGTTCTTCTAATTTGCGGACTATTTCCTTAAATATTTTCTCAAATTCTTTTATAGTTTCTCCATCTTTCTTTATTAATTCTCTCATTTTGCTTACTCCTTCCATAGATATCTTGAGAGTTTCAAAAAAATTTGAGAATTCCTTCTTTACTTCATCCCATGTTTTGTCATGTCTAGGGCATGCCTTTCTTTACCATTTTAAAACATCATTCTGTAATGTCCTAATAAAATCAAATAGTTTAGTGTCATCCTTGGTTATATCATTCCAACTCCAAATTGATTCTAGAAAAAAAACATGTTGTGCTAATTCACTTGTGTCTTTTTCAAATACCAATAACTTAATTATGGCATCCATCTTTCCTTTGTTTTGTTTTTCTAGAACCTCTAGTGCTCTATGGTGATTCTCTTTCTGATTTATCTTCTCCTTAGGTTTTGGCCTCTCTATTAAGGTTTTATGTTCCCTACATTTATCTCTTCGCAATTGGATGTCAAAATGTTATTTTCCCAATATTTCCTCAAAATCTTTCTTAATCTCTTCTACTCTCTCTTTCTCACTATCAACTTGATCCTTTCATAAAATTCTTCTTGCTTTATAAGGCACCCAGGGTGACTCCTTGTCGAGGGGGTTGGTCTCTTCAAATTCTCTTTTCATTCTTGGGGATACTTTTTCATTTGTAAATGACATTATGTTTTCAGTAGGTGAAGTTTCACTATTTTGTCTTATCCTTCTAGAACTAATCTCTTTATATACCACATCTTCTCTACTCTTCATTATACTTTGATTTACCAAGTGATCTAGGTAATCCACATCTAAATTTAAGGGTTGGAGGTTACATATAGGATTTAATAATTCTTTCCATTGTTTGTCAACTCTAATTTGAATATTAGCAAAATTAGGATAAAATTCCAGAGCTTTATATATTTGTGGTAGGGCTAGGGTTTGTAAGAGTTGGCTAGATCGAAGCCACCCAAAATCTAGGACTTCATGAAAGTACAAGAGAGATAATGAGAGAATAATTTTATTCTATCAATGAATGTAAAATTGTTCATCCTATGTTGTTATGTTGTTACAATGTACATGAAGAGCCTTGCTTAAAAAGACAAGGATGGGAGCCAAGATGTTGTAGTCATGTGACAAGTGTCTTAATCCTATGACATCTGACAACTATAGCACATGTGTAGGATAAAACAACTATAATACAACTAGACACAACTAGAAACAACTAGAAACATCTAGAAGACTCACTAAGTCAACTTAACATGTGAATTATGTGTGAGAATATTATTTAACTAATAAATAGTTAAATAATATGAATTATACTCAATCAAGGGAAATTAGATAGGAAATATCCCTATTGACACTAAAAGGGTTTGGTTATGTTCTTCCCTCTACATACCTCTTAACTGATCATATGCATCAATTCTTCCTCCTATACTTTTTAGAAGTTCTACAACCCTGTCAATATGCATTGTGATAGGCTAAGGTTTCTCTATGGGTAAAAGCACAAAGTTGTGTCATGCTTTCAGCAAACTTATCACCATAAGTGAATTTACATATTTCTAACTAAAAATCAATTTTGGTCAAACATATGATCTTGTAAGATTTATTCTTGCTAAGTTAGATATGTCCACAATGTTTCCAACTAAAATTGTTGGCCAAATGCATATGTAGTACCACAATGAGCCAATTTACCAAAAAATAAAATTATTTGAAAAACTTGATATTTCAACAACTTCTACTCGTGTAAGTAACATTTTTTAAACAATATAAAAATACCATTTATAAGATCTATAAGTTTAGTTTTATATATATATATATATATATAAATTATTATTTATATTTCCCTTTTTATTTTTACTAAAAGTATGTTATCAGCACAAAACATTAGGTCGATTACTATGTCAATGAAAAATAGTAAAACTTATTAAAAAAATAAAAAAAATATGATGCCCTAGATAAAAGAATCTATATCAAGATGGTATAGTTTTTTTCTATTTTAGATAAATAGTTAATATGACTAACAATTGTATCCACACTAAAGAGAAGGAAAAGAAAAGGGATAAGAAGGAAGAAAAAGGAAGATCCAAATCCCATGGGAGATCCAAGTCTCTCAAAAATTCCAAGGCTCTATGTTAAAATTGTGGCAAATTGATGCAAGAACACCCCTGGTGCAAGAAAAATCTTGTTTCAACCAAAAATATTTGCATTTTATTTTGTTTCTTTCATTTTCTAGTTCAATACAGTTTAGTCAGAAGCAATTTTAGTATTTTGGTCCACATTCTACCGTAGTTTCATTTCAGACCTTACGGAGCTATACTTAGCATCTAGAAACCTTCATGCACATCATATCCAAAATTTAGATCATTTGGATTAGGTACCAGAAAGATATCACTATCATAAGATTGACTGTTTCCTCAAAATAGAGCATCTTGACATTCTCAGACAATTAGCTAAAGAAGACTTGCAGAGCACTTCCATGACTTATGGAGCTAAATTACACATCATTCAAGGAACTTTGGATCATGGCCAACCTTCCCTGAGATTTGCATGTTAATCCATTCACTTGCATAGGATTCACATCTGTTTAGGTCTAACTTGTCCATGAACACATGTTACATCTCTTTCATTGGAGTTTGTAGCTATCCTTGGCCGACACAGAGGAATCTTGTGATCCAGAGATGATATATAATCATGTAATAGATGCCTAGGAAGTCAGTTAGTGATAGTTCATAGTTTGATAGTTTGAATTCTTTTGTAAAAACACTTCAAAGTTGTATCTTGTGCATAAACTGTAACTGAGGAATTAGGCCTGTGAGCCCTAATTGTAAGCCTGCATGTTGCCAGCCTATTTGTATTTTGGATCTATGATATATTTAATGATTGAATCTACATTTTCATCCTATAATTGAGTTATTTCCGTTGTGTTTACTATTGCTGCATAGTCTAGATTGTTCACTTTGTGGACGCTCCTAACCATGACTGCACCAAGTGGTATCAGAATGAAGTTTGAATCCTTTGGGAGTGAAGTGATCGAATTGAGAAAAGTTTGTGAAGGCATTCTGTAAGATCTTGCTATGAACAAATCATTGAATCTGAGGCAGACTACCTATGTTGTCAATAGATCTTTGATTATGAGGCAGTTGTCACCTTATATCCCGATCATCGAATTTGAGGTAGCTGCACTTGATCCTAGGAAGAGATGCCGCCGAGGAGAATACCTGTTGTTGGTACTATGGCTAGAAGAATGGATGAGATGATCGAAATGATGAAAAAAATGTGAGTTCACTTGGATGATGTTGAAGAAGATCAAAGAAAAGGACTTACACCTCGACCTAATGTTGAAAGTGACGATGATGAAGAATTTCAATCCACTGATCAAAATGAAGTAGCCCTCAAAGATGAAGAAGAATAATAAGATCAAGTGAAGATGTTGTGAGCTATTTCAAAGATTGGGAAAAGACCTAGAGTTGACGTATCAAATTACACTAGCAATTTGAACCCTGAGGAGTTAATTGAATGGATAAATGACCTAGAAGAATACTTTGAGTATGAAGACATTGAGGACCCAGAGAAGGTTAAATTTGTGAAGACAAAGTTGAAAGGACATGCTGCTATATGGTGTAAAGAAGTTTAGTTGGATATAAATAGAAGAGGAAAAGAGAAGATTACAAAATGGGATAGAATGGCGACAAAATTGAAGAATCAGTTTATACTTGTTGACTATGAGTTGGAACTATTGAAGAGATTGC
This sequence comes from Cunninghamia lanceolata, assembly GCA_027924645.1. Classification (NCBI taxonomy): domain Eukaryota; kingdom Viridiplantae; phylum Streptophyta; class Pinopsida; order Cupressales; family Cupressaceae; genus Cunninghamia; species Cunninghamia lanceolata. Next base: position 8,440,374 of record BSBN01000780.1, read on the forward strand.
AAAACCTAAGACAAAAGGAAAAATCTATGGAGTACACTGAAGAATTTCATAGTTGATGATCATAAGGACAAGACATAGTAAGCAAGCAAGGAGAAAGTGGAAAGATATATCAATGGATTGAGATTGAACATTCAACAAGAACTAAGTTTGGTGAAGATGACAACATTGGTAGAAGCATACCAGTTTTCCTTGAAAGTTGAAGAAAAGTTAAACAAGAAGCATGAGTAGGGATATAGAGGTAGAGGAGGTAAATTTTAGAGAGGTAGAACATTTTCTAGAGGAGAAAGATCATATGCTGAGCAGAACAGACAAGATAGCACATTCAAGAAGGAAGACAAAGATAATAATGCATACTAGAGAGATGATAAAACTTTCTACCATAGATGAAACCCTAGTTCATACCAGAGTGAAGGATATAAAAGAGATGGGAGAGGACCTAATAGGAGAACATTAAGAGGTGTTGGCAAGATAGACTATGCGGCTTCATGAGTGTTGTCATTAATGGCAACAAAGTCTATCCCACACATCCACATCACATAGTATACCTATACCGGAAGTCAGATTGAAGATCATTTTGGTCCGATGAACAAGAACAGAGCTTGCAACAAGGTCCAATAATCAGGTCTGGATCTCTCAGATGGTGTAACTTAGCAAGTTGCAGACTTGGACAAATAAAGAGGAGTATCATGCTACTATATTCCAGGGATTGAGCCTCCAGTGATAAAACATGGAAAATATATGAGCATCTGAGTGTTGGGTTCCAGACAGGCAAGGTAAACTGAGGAAGAACTGACTAACAGAGTATCAGACTTCAATATGGATGAGTAATTGATGTTGATAAAGCAATTTGAGGGATCATACATTGTTGGCCGACATGATTGATGCCTTCAATGCCTATGTTTTTGATACGCATCACAAATCAAGCATGGATTTAGCTGACAGATCAGTAATTTGTAAATATCTTGAGTATTCTAGTTGCTGACTAGAAAGTTGTTGAAATCCTTGATGCAGATATATATACCAGATGGATTCTAGTATGTAGATGTGTGTGTGTATAGATGTGATGAAATAAAGTGCGAAGAAAAGCAGAGATAAGTGTGGAAGCAAATACAAGTCTGGTATGTGATAGAGTAATAGCACTAGAGCAGAGGAAGAATGAAGTGCATCAGATCAGTATATTGTGCCTAACCATAACTGAACTCTAGCTTTTGTAGATGCCTCTCATCAGTTCAAACACCTGATTACCTTATGTAAGTTTTGTAGACAATGAGTCTCTTGTAGGCAGTGTGCCTCTTATGAGCAGTGTGCTCAAGTAGTGAGCCCTAATTGGCAAGTGCCATTTTGTACTTCTTATTCTTTTAATAGAGAATACAATCTTGGCTTAGTCACCTCGTGGTTTTTCCCTTAATAGGGTTTTCCACGTAAAAATCATTGTGTTATGTGTGATGATTTTGTTTCTGTTCTTATGATCATATATGCTTATATGTTTTTATGCTGCACTAATTATTAAAGGAGAAAAGAAAGTTAAGATATTTGAGATAATGGATTCACCCACCCTCTCAATTATCTGCCTTGTTTCCAACAATTGGTATCAGAGCTAAGTTCCTCTAAATAGAGCCTAACAGCTTGAGGAAGATCTGGGAATCTCAATGGATATGTATGGTATGAAGGAACAACTTCAGTCTATCCTAGATGATCTTAAAGAATCCCACTTTGAAGTTAATAACTTGAGAGAAAGACTCAAACAAGCTGATGATTTCATAAATGAGCTAAAAGAAAAACTGAGTATCTCTGTGAAAAAGAGAAAGGAACTACTTCAAAAATTAGCAAGTCAGAGTGAAGCCAATGATACTAATGAAGATCTGGATGAGAAAAACAAGCTATGTGAGAAGCTTTCAAAAGAAGTCATTATGGTAAGGCATGAGATGGAATCAGGGGTTATGAGATTCACCCAAGAAATTGAAGAGAAAAGGAAAATTGAAGATAATCTAAAACAATCCCTCAAGGAGAAGACAGAGGACTACCACAAAATGGATAGAATAATCAAGCATCTTAAATCTGATCTTGAAGAAGCTAGAGATAATGAAGAACAACTTGAGAATCAGATAGACACTCTTAAACAAGATCTACAAATAGCAAATGAACACAAAGAGAAATTCAAGAAAATCTCAACTCAACTTGAAGTTCTTCTTGAAAGCTAAAAGAGGGTAGATGACAAGTGTGGCCTGGGATATGAGAATGGTGAAAGCTCTGGACCCAGTCAGAAGAACTTTGGATCAGAAAATCAAAGAAACAGGCCTAGAAGACCTCTGGTAAGGCAACCAAATGCTCAAAGATATCCATCCTTCAATGGATATTGCTTCAATTGCAACAACTTCGGTCATAAAGCAACTCAGTGTAGAAGGAGAATGAATCAGACTAATCCATCCTTCTCCAGACAATGTTTCAACTACAAAAGGTATGGTCACAAATCTCATGAATGAAGAAATATGCAAATAAATAATTCATTCAATGGTAGATGTTTTGCATGCAATGGAATGAGACATATGGCTAATCAATGCAGATCAAGAGGATACCAGTCAAAAATACAAAGATATGTTGTTTGTTACAATTGTAATAGATCTGGTCATATTGCCAAATTCTATAGAAGTAAAAATCAAGATAAAAAGGGTCTGATGCATCATAATCAAAAACAAGATAAGGGAAAAGGCAAAGTGAATGTAGATGAAGTTCAAAGGGAGATGAGCAAGATTTGGGTGAAGAAGAGTATAGAAAATGTTGGGGATGGATCCACACTGGAATCCGGTGCTAATATTCCTTCCAAAAAGTAAACAGATGATCTCTAGCTCAGGGGGAGTCACAAAGAAAAATAAATTCCCCCAGCCAGTCAATTGGTGCCTAAATTTGGCACATGGAATGTTACAGATTAAAGGGTTCTTAGAAAAATATCCAAATGACCCTTAGTAAAAATTTGAAAGATCCGCATGGAGTTTTACAAGAGTTTAATCATCCAAGATTGATCCAGTTTGAAAGCCATCTAGTAAAGCAAGATTTTCACAGATAGATCTGGTATGATTCAGAATTAAAATACCTTGATCTGCAGATCCATGGCATGATTGGAGAAAAGAAGATACATTGTCAATCCTCACTGAAAATGATTCTAAGTGCAACACAGTGATTCAAAAAGATCTCTCTTAGAATAGGGCAACCGAATAACTTAAGTTGTGCTTTTATTGCAAAAGGAAATTAGGGTTTCTGCAAGAATAAAAGGGTTCTTTCACTCATCATTTGCACATTTGCATTCAAGAAGAAGAAAAGAAGAGCTTTGTATCAAGTTTCTACAACTCTCAAAGATCAACTGCAAAATCCAATTCAACCAGCGATTTGTTCCAGCTCTTATTTCAAACCCTAAAGCGTAAAAAGGTACTTCCATTCTAAAAATCTCTCTCTGAATCTTTCACAAAATGGCTACTCCAATGGTTGTTAAGATCACTGATAGGCCGCCCAAAATTCAAGAAACACCCCTACAAATCTCTAGAAGTTGATCCTTTAGGCACTTTTTCTAGCATTCCGCATGGGGTATTACACGTAGAAGATGTTAGGGTCTACATCCATGCCAACATTGAGGAATTTGGAGAATCTAAGTTGATGGACATCTATCATAAACAGTTAATAGATGAAAGTTTTGAACTCAAACCTTAATACAAGGCCCTCCAAGATAAACACTTTGGACATTGCATCCACTTTCCCTATTTTATAGAAGATTATTGGGTTTGGTATGTCCTTAGCAGAATGCATGATAATTTCAGGTGGTTAATGAGGCCCTTCAAGATAACAAAAGATGTCATTAGGGCAGTAACTAGACTACACTCATTTGGTGGATTACCTGCACTCAAATCTATCAAGAACTAGACAGTAACTGAAGCTACTAGATCTAAGTTTGACAAGAGAGCAATGACCATAGATGACGTCAAAGATCTAGATGTCAAATTTGTCTCAATGATAATTGGGTATAAGATGTATCATTCTAGTAGGGAGAATTATGTGTCTGGGACTGCAATATATGCAGCATATTAGATGTTAAGGGAAAATGTAGATTATGACTTATGTGATCTTCTTTTAAACTAACTGTTAGAAAACCTATAGAAGATCAAGAAGGATAAGAAGAACTCCTTCAAGTATGGTTGTTTAATACTGTGTCTATTCTTCTACTACTTGAATGAGCTGCCTGGATCAAGTGGTTGGGTTTGGTAGAATGACAAACTGGTTACAATATAGATTAGAGACTATATGTATGGACTTGGTGATGCCAAAACTCAAAGCACAACACTTTGGGATTACTTTAAGAACTTCCAAAGCATGATGCAAGCTAGAGAGAGCATGCCTCAATCCATAATTGAGAAATACAAGGATACAATGTGTTTCATGTTAGATATTGATCAATGCCTAATGGAGGCAGTTGAGCCCAGAACAGTTTGGATAATGCCAATGGGATATGAGGTCGATGAGAAAATCTTGGAGCTATGTATTCAACACCTATTGAGCTAGCCTAAGGACCTTGAGGCAGAAAGGTTTGGAACCTTTCAAGAACTAAGTGTAAAAATACATGTTGAGCTAAGACATCTGGAGATAAAGAAGAAAGTTAAAAGGGAAGTCGAGGAAATTATCCAAGGATATGGCATATCAAAAGAGGCAGTAGATGCAAACAGAGGAAAGGTTGAAAGAGCTGAGAAAGAGAAGCAAGAAGCAGAGAAAGGAAGTGTTCTGGTACAAGCCTCCTCCTGGACTAGATCCTCTAAGAACTCTGCACCTACCACTCCTAAGAGCTCAAGAGCCACCAAACTGGAAGTCAAGACATCCAGAAAGGGAGAAAAGAGAATGACAACAAAAGCTACAAGGTCTTACACAAGTCACAAGGATGATGAAGAAACAGAGTCTAATGAGGAAATTAAGAAAATGAAGAAGAAGAAGAAAACATCTGGGGAATTCTCTACCAGTAAAAACAAAGAAGAAAAGGCAGAAGAATTTGTTGGAAAGCCCACTCTTTCCATTGATGATATCATCAAGGCAGTCACTATGGATGGGAACTTGCAACCAGTAACAGAATTCTATGATGAATACAGTGATACTGACAAGAGGATTCTGGAAGAAGCTACAATCAGGTACCTGAATATTTATAATAAAGCATTCATTGAAATTATTTCATTAATTCCCAAAAGTCTAGAGAAGGTACTTGAACTTAGAAAAGAGAATACAAAGGCAAAAGACTTAGAGATCTGAGAACATATTGCAATTCAGCTCTATCGTTCTATTACTCTAAAGCAAATGGACATGATCTTTAAGGATTGTAAGGATGAATTCCGGAGCAAAGCAAGAATGAAAAAACTTATGCTTGGAGAAACTGACCAAGTAGTAAGAGAAACAAAAGACATCCTCTAGAATGCCTACAAAAGATTCAATCTTCCTATTGTAGAGGAAATAAATGAAGAACCTTCCACCATGGATGTTGAAGGATTAAATGTAGCTAATGAAGAATCTTATAACAAAAATGTAGAAGGGTCAAAAGAGATGGGTGAAGAGAAGTCTAAGGACTTGATTTCCTCTATTTCAGAAGAGGAAGTTCATGAAGCAGTAAATACAGGTACCATCTCTCCTCTGGATCCCACTGTAGACATTCCAGATTCAGGAGCTGAAGGAGAAGGAAGAAATGAGGAGAAAGTGAGTCAATATGAGGAGGTAAAGGGAAAAGAAGAAAAACAAGCAGAGAAGACCTTTGATGACAGTTCTGAGATCCCAAAAGAAAAGAAGACCCAGTCACTAGCAAGAGACACTACATAGGCAATGAAGAACTTCTTGAACAAAGAAATGATGGAGATAGATGAGCCTAAACTATTTCAAGGGCCACTAAATTTTGATTATCTCTCTCCGGTCTAGACAATGAAAATAGCATCTTTTGCTCAAGCCAAAGCAAAAAAAAAACTTCTGAAATCTCACATCGAAGACTGGAGAAGATCATGCCATCTTTTCAAAAGGATCCTTCGGCTTCTCCGTCTAGTAACTTGAAATCTCTGGTAAACTCTGTTAGCACTCATTTTGAATCCTTAGAGAAATCGGTAGAAGCAAAGGTCCAGAAAGAGTTTTTGGGAAAAAGATTCACTAAAGTTTAGGGACTCATTGCTAATGATAGGACCATAGATATTGGGATAAAGAGCCTTGAAAATGCTCTTAAAGATGGTGGGGACATGTACAAATTTTGTCTATCTTGGCCCAAAGTGAGAGGATATTGAGAAGAAGGTGAAAGAACAAGAAGGTAAATTGTCAAGTTTATCTCATAATTTTGATCCCCTCACTACATCTTTAATGAATCAGGAATGCCAGGCTATTGTCATTATAAATGAAATAAAGAGGCTGGACAAAGAAAAGAAGAATATAATAAATAGGATGAGTGAACTCAGAGGGATAATCATCCCTAAGTTAGAGGCAATGCATGAGGCCTTAACAGATGCTCAGACCACAGCCCGGACCAATGATCCAACAGATTTAAGAAGGGCAGAAGCATATGCATTTTTGTTGAGTGGTCACATCTCCATTTTGGATAGGATGAAGCAGAACTGGGCCACAAAGTTTGTGCAGTTGAAGGCCACTTTTGTGGATATACTTAAGTATATGTAAGTATAACATGTATATATACTTATGCGGCCATGTATAGGTTAATTTTTGCAAATTTTGGTGTGCGGATTCCACCCTTTTCCATTGATGTCACAGGGGGAGTGAGGAGTAGTGAAAAATGTGGAATTTAGCTAAGGGGGTGCTTTGGTAAAACAATGCATAAGACAGAGCATCAGCCAAGGGGGAGTCTGCTGCAACACTTAGTCATTTTTCACTAAGTGTTGCCATCAATGCCAAAGGGGGAGATTGTTGGCAAGAGACACTATTGACACTATGTGGCTTCATGAGTGTTTTCATTGATGGCAACAAAGTCTATCCCACACATCTGTAGCACATAGTATGCCTATACCAGAAGTTAGATTGAAGATTGTTTTGGTCTAGTGAACAAGAATAGAGCTTGTAACAAGGTCTGACAATCAGGTTTGGATCTCTCAGATGGTGTAACTCAGCAAGTTGTGGACTTGGAAAGTCAAGAGGAGTGTCATGACTACTATATTCTAGAGATTGAGCCTTCGGTGATAAAACATGGAAAATATATGAGCATCTGAGTGTTGGGTTCTAGACAGGTAGAGCAGACTGAGGAAGAACTGACCAACATATTATCAGACTTCAATCCGGATGAGTAATTGACGTTCATAAAGCAATTTGAGGGATCATACATTATTGGCTGACATGATTGATGACTTTAATGCCTATGTTTTTGATATACATCACAAATCAAGCATGGATTCAGCCGACAGATCATTAATTTGTAAATATCTTGAGTATTCTAGTTGCTGACTAGAAAGTTGTTGAAATCCTTGATGTGGATATATATATATACCAGACAAATTCCAGTATGCAGGTGTGTGTGTGTACAGATGTGATGAAATAAAGTGTGAAGAAAAGTAGAGACAAGTGTGGAAGCAACAATACAAGTCCGGTATGTAACAAAACAATAGCACTAGAGCAGAGGAAGAATGAAGTGCATCAGATGAGTATATTGTGCCTAATCAGAACTAAACTCTAGCATTTGTAGATGCCTCTCATTAGTTCAAACACTTGATTACCTTCTGTAAGTTCTGTAGATAGTGAGTCTCTTGTAGGCAGTGTGCCTCTTGTGAGTAGTGTGCTCAGGCGTGAGCCCTAATTGGCAAGTGCCATTTTGTACTTCTTATTCTTTTAATAGAGAATACTATCTTGGCTTAGTCACCCCGTGGTTTTTCGCTTAACAGGGTTTCCCACATAAAAATCCTTGTGTTATGTGTGATGATTTTCTTTCTATTCTTATGATCATATATGCTTATATGTTTTGATGCTGCACTAATTATTAAAGGAGAAAAGAAAGGTAAGATATTTGAGATAACTAATTCCCCTCCTCTCAATTATTTGCCTTGTTTCCAACAAGAGGAGCCTATTTTAAGTGTGGAGGTGGACATAGAGAATTTGAATGTAATCAAGGAAGTACAAGCAAGAAGATAGAGAATAGTGGAAGAGTAGTCTATGTTGAAGAGGAACCTGTTGGATCACCGAGTTTAGTTGGTAAACCTGAGAAAGGAGAATCACTTGTTATGAGGAGAGCACTATTTCAAGCAAAGTCAAATGTGGAACCACCACAGAGGAAAATTTTGTTCCAGACTAGATGCAAATTAGGAGGTAAATGTTGTAAAGTTGTAATTGATAGTGGTAGTTCAGATAATTTAGTTTTAGAGGAGATGGCGACTAAGCTAAAGTTGGAAAGATTGAAACACCCTAAGCCATATTAGATAGCATGGATTTAGGATGATCATAAGGTACTGGTGAGTGAACAATATTTGGTGAAATTTCATATTAGATCTTATCATGATGAAGTCTTGTGTGATATTATTCCTATGGATGTATGTCATATATTGTTGGGTAGACCATGGCAGTATGATAGAAAAACTATACAAGATGGGAGGAAGAATACATATACATACAACAACAAATGGAAAGAGAATTACTTTGATTCCTTTGGAAGATGATCCTAATAGTGAAGTATGTGGAAATGTTAGAATCTATTTGGTAGATGGAAGAAATTTTTTGGATGGTTTGAGACATGAGAATATGTGTTATGCTTTGATTCCTAAGAAGCCTAAAACCCTGAAAATAGAGATTAAAGAATCACAATCAGAGGAGATAACTAAATTAGTGACAGAGTATGAAGACATTATATCAGATAATGTACCTAAAGGATTGCCACCAATCAGGAGTATCAGTCATCACATAGATCTTATACCTGGAGCTAGTTTGCCTAACAAAGAAGAACATAAAATGACACCAACAGAGAATGAAGAATTGAATAGATAGATACATGAATTGTTGAGTAAAGGTTTGATCAGAGAAAGTTTGAGTCCTTGTGCAGTACCTGCAGTGTTAGCACCGAAGAAGGATGGAGAATGGAGAATGTGTAAAGACTCTAGAGCAATCAACAAGATCATAGTTAAGTATAGATTTCCTTTTCCTAGGATGGATGATATTATGGATTGTTTGAGTGGAGCAAAATATTTTACAAAGATAGACTTGAAGAGTGGATACCATCAGATTAGAATCACAGAATGAGATGAATGGAAGACTAATTTTAAGACAAACAAAGGATTGTAAGAATGGTTAGTAATGCCCTTTGGATTGAAAAATGCACCAAGCACTTTCATGAGATTGATGAACGAAGTCTTGAAGAAATTCTTGGGTGATTTTATTATTGTATATTTCGATGATATTATGATTTTTAGTAAGACAAAAGAACATTTGTGGTACCTTAGACAAGTATTGTAGAGGTTGAGAGAAGAGTGTGGAGCAGGAAAAATCAAGTTAACAAGATAAAACATTACAACAAAAACCTAATCCTACCTTCTTCAAAAACTCCATCTAAATGACACAAAATAAAAGCTAATCAAAGAACAATGTCACCTATATTGTGTTGATTCCTTGGTTGAATGTGGATTGCTTCTCAATAGTGAACAACCATAGTTGCCAAAGCTTCCATGATGATAGATGATATACTTAAAGTGCTTAATGGATGCTCAATGGATATGATATGCATTAATCTGGATGCTAAAGATAGTGGGATGTTTAGAATGAAATGAGGGGGTGTATATATAAATCTCAACTAAGATTGATCAATGGTGGAGAAAAGGTGGTGGAATGAACATTTGAGATAATTCAAGAGACATGGATGAATGTGTACAAGACATCTGTCCATAGGAAAGATTTTATTAAATGAGTTAGTTGGCTTTTTGATAAAGATAAGATTGATTTTCTTAATTATAGAATGCTTTTCTATTTTAAGAGTTGAATGACAAGGATAATTGATTTTTAGACCAATTAAATCATTTTTTTGTATTTAATTTTTGACAAACTATGGACAAATCCAACTTGTACACATAGAAGAAAGTGATAAGATAGATGATGGAGGAAAAAGCTAAATTTAGAAAATTGTAAGAATAAATATAAATTAAATAAATAAATTTATTTAATTTATATGCATGATGAGAAGATAAATAAATAAAATATTAATTTTATTTATTTAAGAAGGATCAAATTAAATAAATTTAGAAAAATTATTTAATTTTAGAAGAATAAGAGGATAATTAAATAATTAAAGATTATTTAATTATAGATAAAAAAAATAGAAGAATAAAGATAATGAAAATAGATGAAATTAATTAAATAAATATAATTTATTTAATTAATAATAGAAATGGATGATTTAGAAGAAAATAGATAATTGATACAAGTGTGCTAGATAAAATCAACATATGCAGTGGTGAGTAATGCGACAAATCGATAAATGGGACGAAGGGTCAATTTAGGGTGTCTACATTTTGCCCCTCTTTGAGACTGTGTACTTTGGGATGTTTCAAAGAAAATATGACTGATACGTGAGATAAACAAGCTACGCCCCAGTGAAACTAGTGGGTGATGCCCCCTTGAGAGGAAAACTAGGTGATCAGGAAAAGACTGGGTTGACTCGTGATTAGATGAGAAAACAAGGATAGATGAGATTGACATGAAGAATGAGGGGATGGGGTGGGATAAATTAGGTTTGGAAAAAAAGAATTGGGTTTTGGCTTAGAAGAAATTAGGGTTTTAGCTCTATAAATAGAGGGCCAAGTGTCCATTTCCATTCATTTACATCATTTATGATTAGAATTCTAGATCTCTTGTGATTTTAGAGTGTTGCAGAGCTTTTTAGAGCATTAGGATGGTGATTCCACAAGCAGATCATCGAGCAAAGTGGGTGAGGATACATGGGCAACTAGCAGGAGCTCCCACATAGGTATGTAGCTAAAACTTTCTCTATAGGCATCATTAACAGGTCCATAGGCGTCATAAATGCAAGTGTGTGACCAAAGGCATAACAGATTAGTGAGTGCGCATATGGTTAATGGAAGGTCGCATTTGGCAATTTAAGTTGCATATAGGCGCGGGTTAGTTACTTTTGGCATTAGGGATCACATGTGGTCATACTTCTAGGGTTGTAGGGTTACACTGTGCATATGGCTAAAAAGGTCACAAATGATGGATAGAAATGTGCATTTGGTGTTTTGAGTCTCATATGAGCGACAAGGAGTCACTTATGACTTTTGAAATTGCCTATGGCTGACAGATAGTCTCTTATGGTAAATTAAGTTGCTTTTGGATAAACATAGGCAAAACTTAGTGTTTCTAGCAAAGTAAGTTCCACTAATTACATGGATTATATCTAGTGGCTTGGGATTGGATTCTTGGGCCAGCGGATGTAGGTACTACCCCAGAGTATGATGCAAACTAGATACTACACTGACCTAGTTGGTTGATGATACCTAGGGAGGTGGGAGAGGTAGTAGTACATTGACTAGCTCCTACTAGGGTGAGGAGGCAGAGGCGACCCCCTCAGGTTCAAGTTGTTGTACAACAGGGACATGCTCAGGTTTAGGGACAAACATAGGTTTAGGGACAGGCTCCCCAACAGCAGCAACAACTTGTGATTGGAGGTGGATAGGGAGGGGGACAACAACCAGAGACAAAGGAGACTCGTCTGTGGAGGTAGCTGCAGAATGCGATAGGTAGGAAGATCTATTTGGAGGCTCGATTTAGATAGATCAGGCAGGATAGGGATAGAGCCCTAGTCAAGATGAGACAGGCTCGAGCCCAGGTTCAAGCATTATAGGCACAACTAGCATAGGTATAGGTAGCACTAGATGATGGAGCAGTAGCTTGGCTGACTGCATAGATAGATAGAGTAGTGCAGAGGTTACAGGGTGTCACAACTGAGGGAGATGCAGCTAGAGCAGCCTTGGGTTTAGACTAGATAGGGGTGTTTTTGGTGAGAGAGCTCACTTGTGTATAGGGTGAGCTAGGGGTAACATAGGCAGAGGTTGAGTACTACAGGGGCCTGTATTATGGAGCATTTCCTGTGAACTAGTGACAACTAAGTTTTAGGAGTAGGTCTAGAGCATCAACCTCGAGGAGGACTGGGAGGTCAGCGAGATCTAACCCATCAGTTATGGGACCACTCCTACAGCCAGGTGGAGGAGGATCTCAGAGATCAAGGGGAGATTAGGGAAAGGCTTCATCAGGGAGTGCCACCCACTTGAGACACTAGGGACAACTTGATTGTTGTACATTATATCTTTTTGTATCATGTATACCTTTTTGAGGCCTTTGAGCCCATGTATGTATTTTGATGGCTCTTTGATAGCTGCTTTGTATATATCAATTCATTTTGTACATGATGAGACACTTATGTATTGACCTAGGTGAATATATATATATGATGGATGATGGCAATATATGATATCATGATTATAGATGCATATGTATGATGTTAATATGTATGATTTTATGCTTTCATGATTATGACATGTATATAGGATTTGATGATGTAGTGATTATGATGAATGCATGCTTATGTTAATGGATAGATGATAGCTCCATGTTATGCAAATATATTGATATGATGATATATGATAATGATATAAGATGATGTATGTCCAACACACTTGTTTTGTAGGATGAAGATAATGAAGACAAAGATGATTATGAACATCTAAGAAAGTAGGTAAAATTTGATTGATCAATCCTTGTGAGAGCTATGGATTTATTGCGGGATAAATGGATGGATGATGGATAAAATATGTGGGTTCTTGGCAATGGTTGCACACAAATTTAGAGATTGCAACCCTTATGTTTGATATAGCATATGGATATTATGCACCAAGGTATAAAGACCAAGGTGTCAATGTATCCAATGCATACAGCACAATACAACCTTGTCTATTGTATGAGGTCAAGATGTTGATCCAACATACACAAGATATGAATATTAACTATTCTGAGATGGACTTTCACTCTGCAAGCAAATAGTTTGAACTTATTTCCACTAGATATAATGAAATCTTGTTGGTTATATGTATGGGAAATAGTCTTAGCATAGAATAGTCTTAGTACATAGAAGGCTTTTTAGGTCCTCAGATGCAAAAGATATTGATATACAAGATGCTGATCCCAACATGTACAAGATACCATTAGGCATGGTAGGATAATAAGATCATCCCACAAACATAGCATGCAAAAGCAAATGACTATGCCCCAGTCCATACTTCATCACAACATACCAAGATATGAAGAAACAAGGTAGTTTTGAATAGGTAATTAGAAAGAGACAAAAAGATAAATCAAAAGACAAAGCAATGACACACCCATCATGTTCTCTTTCCAAAGGAGGGTGCTTGTGGATAGATTGGATAGTGCCTTGTTGTGAGGAAATATACATCATGTTGAAGGATGATATGTTGGGTTGATATAGAAAATGTTGGCTAAAGGCATGCGAATGAATGTCTTTATTTTGCCTCTAATTTGATGAGTGCTTGAGTTGTCAAAACATGCATAGGTTGTCTTCTTGAGTTAGTCAAATTAAGATGGAAGATGGAAGAGACGAAGTGAAAATTGGAAGAATGAATCATCTATGCTTGCATATTAGATACTTCCTTCATATTCCAAACTACCTACATACCCTCTATCCATGGGATCAAAGCGTAGTATGTGATGATGAAAGTGATGATATGTAGTTCTAGGTGTTTATTAATGATGTGGGAGATAGATGATTGAAGAATATGAGATCGATGAGGATGACAATTGGTGAAGGTTGGATGAAGGATGAAAGATGGAAGGGATATATTGCTTGTGCCTGAGTCTAGATACTTCCTTCATATTCCAAATTGCCTACATAACCTATATCCATGGGATCAAGGCACTTAACAATAGAGATGATATGTAGTTCTTACCATGTTTTGATGGTGATGATAAAGGTAGATGGATTGATCAAAGTGTAGATTGATGGGATTGGTTGATATTCAATGATATGGGATGTTGATGGGATGGTAGGTGATGATGTTATAGTATCCACTCCAAAAACCATGCACAAACAAATGCCCCTAGTATGGGAAGAACTTATTATGGAAGGAGATGGATTAGGTGAGCTAGGTCTAGATAGATGATGGCACATTATGATACTTCAACTCCAACAATTTCCAAACCATGATAGGGGTAAGATATGGAGATGAACAAAAAGGCATCTTATTATGGATAAATAAGTTTATTGTGAGATGGGTGGAGTTTTTTCAGGAATGGATGGAGTTTATTAGGAGATGGGTGGTATGGTGAATGAAACTGAATAGATGATACAAGTTGGTTCTACACACAACGCCTATTTTCCAAGTTTTCACTATAGTACTTATCCAAGGTGCCTATTTACCAGGTTTTCACTAAAGGACATATTTTTTTTTATATTTTACTGAGGATGTTCTAAGGATCAAGCATAAAATTTCTTAAGATGAACACTATTGATGAGTTCATCTAAAGGAATGCCTTTAGCTATGATCACAAAAGGTCCTAGCCAATTTCATTCAAATTTACCCTTCTTTTCATGATCTTGTTGATTTATTTGATTCTCTTTGAGGACAAGGTCTCCTACCTAGAACCTTCTTTCTTTGATCTTTTTGTTATAACTACGGTGAAGATGGTTTTGATAGACTTACAGGTGATTGACTGCAGTGAGGTGTCATTCATCTAGTAAATCTCAATCATTCAATCTGGATATTTTATACTCCTTATCATAAATGATATGCTATAATGAAACTCTCAGTGATAGGATCTCAACCTCAATAGGTAAGACAACTTCGGTGTCATACACAAGAGCATAGGGTGTAGTGCCAGTAGGAGTTTTGATGCTTGTTTGATAGGCCCACAAGGCTAGATAAAGTTGTAGATGCCAATCACGATGAGCTTCATTGACTACATTTTAAAAGATTTTAATGATGGTTTTGTTAGAAGCCTCAGCTTGGCCATTACTTTGGGGATAATAAGGTCTGGAAAACCTATGTTGGCTATGGAATTGATTGCATAAAGCACAGACTTCTTAATTTTTGAAAGGGTGCCCATTATTAGTAGCGATGGCTTGTGGAACTCCATATCAAAAAATGATGTAATGGAGGATGAATTTGGATATTTGCTTTATGGTGATATAGGTCATTGGTATAGCTTCAACCCACTTTGTAAAGTACTCAGTGGCAGTAATGATGAATTTGTGGCTGTTGGATGAGGATGGATGAATCTTTGCTATGAGGTCGAGTCCCCACTGGGAGAAAGGCCAAGGAGTAGTGACAGGTTGTAGCTAATGTGTTGGATCATGTATCAAATCCCCATGTTGCTGACATTATAGACATCTCTTAGTAAATTGTTGTGCATCTTGCTCCATGGTTGGGTAGTAGTATCTAGCTCTCAAGAGTTTCTTAATAAGGCTAGGGCTAGCAGAATGCAAACCATAGACACCTTCATGTACCTCACGTAAGGCAACTTTAGCTTCTTTCAAGTCAAGACATCTAAGAAGGATACCATTGAGACTCTTACTATATAGGGTTTCTCCAATGATGGTGTAACGAGAGGCTCGGTGGATAAAGATTTTGTGTTGTGTGTTGGATAATTGAAATAGAAGGGTACCATTGTAGAGATACTCATATATATTCTCATACCATGGAGAATTGGGACCAACAATTTCACATATAAGCTCAGATTGTGAGACTTCAAAAGCTAGAACCAAAAGTTGTTTGACCAGAAACTCACATCTCTGTGCATTAGTGGGCATATCTAGAAGAGAACCGATGCTGGGCATAGCATCTGCTTATTTGGTGTTTATCCTAGGGATTTGCTCAAATGTGATTTTGGAAAAGTATTTCTTGAAGTCATCCACCATCAACTTGTATGGGAGGAGTTTTTCATCTTTTGTTTGATATTCATCCAAAACTTGTTTAATGACCAACTGAGAATCTCCAAAAACTTATAGCTATATGATATCCCATTGTACAACCATGCATAATTTGGTAATCAAGGATTCATATTCAGTAATGTTATTGGTGTAGGGGAAGGTAATCTTGTATGATATAGGTATACAATCACCTTGAGGGGTGATGAATAATATCCCAACTCCAGATCCATGTTTTGTGTATGGCCCATCAAAGTACAACTACCAAACTACTGAAGGATATAGATTTAATAGCTTTTCATCAGGAAACTCAGGATGGATAGGATGAATATATGCCATTGGTGCTTCTGCTAGTTGATCCATGATCACTTGTCCCTTTATGGGTTTCCGGTCAACATATTCTATGTCAAATTCACTGAGATTCATTATCCATTTTTCTAATCTACCTATGAGTACTACTTTGGACATAAGATACTTGAGTGGATCAAATTTATTTATGAGCTTCATTCTTTGGTTTAGCATATAGTACTGCAACTTTTGGGAAGTAAACACTATAGCTAACATGCTTTTTCCATCGTTGAATAATTAAGCTCATATCCAACGAGAGTTCTGCTGATATAATAGATAGCTTGTTCTTTTCCTGAGTCATCATGTTGAGCTAAAAGGAAACCTAGAGCTATTGTTGTTGAAGAAATGTATAGTAGCAATGGCTGATCAAGCATAGGAGGTACCAGTACAGGCGGTGTAGCTAGATATTTCTTTATTTGATCAAAGGCTTGTTGGCACTTATCATCCCATATAAAAGGTTGTACCTTCCATAGCAGGTGTTGAAAAGGATGACATTTATCTGATAGTTGTGAAATGAACCTACAGATAGATTGTAATCTGCCTTGAAGGCTGTGAAGTTGCTTCAAATTTGAAGGTGGAGGCATGTTAACTATAGCTTTTACCTTATCTGGATCAACTTCTATGCCTCTTCGAGATATGATGTAACCCAATAGCTTTCCAGAAGTCACCCCAAATACACATTTCTTAGGATTTAATCTCACTTGATACTTTTCCAGTCTATCAAAGATCTGTTCTAATACTTTTAGATGACCTTCTCTAGTTTTTGATTTGCCCAAGATATCATCAACATAATCTTCCATTATGGTGTGAAAAAGATTGTGGAAGATAATAGCCATCGCTCATTGATATGTAGCTCCTGCATTCTTGAGATGAAAAGGCATTACTCGCCAACAGTAAGTACCCCATGGGCATATGAAAGCTATTTATGTTCATCTTTAGGAGAGATTAGGATTTGATTTAGTCAAAAAATATGTCCATTAGTGATAACATTTCATGTCCTGCTGTAATATCAATAATGGTATCTATACTTGGAAGTGGAAAATCATCTTTAGGGCAGGCTTTGTTGAGATCTCTAAAATCGTTGCAATAATGGATGCCCCCAGTGGCTTTGGATACCAGTACTATATTTGAAATCCATTCAG
The DNA here is from genome assembly GCA_027924645.1 of Cunninghamia lanceolata. Classification (NCBI taxonomy): domain Eukaryota; kingdom Viridiplantae; phylum Streptophyta; class Pinopsida; order Cupressales; family Cupressaceae; genus Cunninghamia; species Cunninghamia lanceolata. The sequence goes on from BSBN01000780.1 coordinate 8,457,774, forward strand.
GATAATCAATAGGCCATATGAACTTAGCATCCAACAGTTTCAGAAGTTCTCCTTGACCAAGAGTGCTATTTGAGGATGCATTTTATGTAGCATTTGTATGATAGGTTTTGAATTTGGATATACTACTAGATGATGTACCATAAGTGAGGGATCCAACCTTGGCATATCTGGATAAGTCCATGCAAAGTTGATTGATCTTTTCATGAAGAAGGAGGTGAAATATGTTCTTTCCTGATTTGACAGTGACGCTGCTAGAAATGTGATCTTGGGATTTTGTGTTGTACCTAGATTGATTTATTGAGACTTCTCCATCAACAAGGGTGACCGTTCTTGATATTCAGTAGTCAAAGGAAGGTCAAATCCTCCATCCTTAAGTGCCTTAGAGAGGTTTTCACCCTTAGATATGTCCTTTATTTTTACTTTTTCATGGTCAAGTGATGCCTTTCGATTTTCCCCTAGTGACCTTTCTTTTTTAATTTTATTTATTTCATTTTTACGGTTGAAGGATTTGACATTTCCACCAAAGTATGCTAACTGAGGTAGGTCCATCATATAGCCTACTTTGTGATCTACCAATGGTATGCCTTTTCTTAAGCCCATGAACTCTAATATGGCTTCATCATTCTGAAATGTGTCCAAAATAGGTACCCCCTGTTGGTCCCAATTGACAAGGTCAAGATATATGAGTTGAAGGTCAGGTGATGTAGGTTGAGAGGTAAAGAAGGCAGATGATAACATAAATATGGATAGGTCTTGGAATAGTTTGGTTATATGGAAGGAGGAATCATCGATGGTATCCTGATTAGAGGTCTCTTTTGTGGGAAAAACTTCGGCTACCTTATCAAGAATACACTCAGTGTCTGAGGAGGGTAGAACCTCCTTACTGTACCCTAAACCTTGCTTATTAAACTTCTTGGTGACAATACTAGGTTCAATAGGTCCTTGTCCATGTGGTCCTAGACCTCCTTGTCCTTTGTATCCCATGTTCTTGATGATCTGAAATCCATTGTTATAGTGTTCCACTTCTAAAGTGATTTGATCATTTTCATCAAAAAAGACCCAAGAAGAGATGTCATCAATATCTTCATCTTCTAGCATTCTGATTGGATGAACAAGGTTGGAGGAATACTGATAGTAGATTTGGATGTGGTATCTTTGGATACTAATGGTTGACCATAGGATTTAGGTGATAAGGGCAAGGCTCCTACATAGCAAGATTCTTGTAGACTATATTCACCAAGTCCTTTCTCTTTGTATTGAACCTCAATATTGGGGATGGATTTGCTAGATGAAAGCTTATTCAAATCAGATGGATCAACATAAGATGTGGATGGATGGGCTTTGAAGTTGATAGGTATGCAATTAGGATCTTGATATTTGGCTTAGAAAGTTTAGTAAAACTCAAATGGATTAGGATCAATAGGAATCGTGATTTCAACACCATTATAGAGAAATTTCAGACATTGATGATATGTAGATGGAACTATTTTCATAGCGTGTATCCAAGAATGAGCAAGGATAATGTTGTAAGGTAAATCAATGTCTAGGACTTGACAATGGGTATCAGTAGTAACAAGACCAACCCTAATAGGTAGATGAATAATTCCTTTAGATTCTCTCTCTACATCATCATATGCTTTGATAGTTATGCTCTTGGTAGTGTCAACGCGATCCTCATAATATCCTAGTTGTTTTATAATCTTTAGAGAACATATATTTATCCCAGCTTCACATTGTATTAGTATTGTTTTGACTCAGCGTTGGTTGATGTAGACTTCAATATGGAGGGAATCATTGTGGGATAGATTGGAGGATGAAATGTCTATATAAGAGAAAGTCAAATGGTAAGGTGATGCAATAATCACTACCATGGCTTGGAATTGTGTAGTATCAATATCATTGGGTACCAAAGACTCTTGTAAGGCTCTATCTAAGATAGCTTTATGGGCAAGGGATATACAAAGTAATTTCAAGATGGAAATATGAGCAGTTGTCTTACTGAGATGGTCAAGAATATTGTATCCAGAGTTTGGGCGTATGGTAGGTGGTGCTCCTTGGATAGTAACATGGCCTTGATGGGTGGTAATGACACAATTAGGTTCTTTTCCTCTTATGGTAATGGTAGATATGTGAGCTTGTTTGATACATCCAATGGTAGATAACTCATAGGTATAATAGACATTCTTCCCTATATTAGAGACACTTTCTTTATCGTGTGATGGAAGTGGATTCTTGAAAGCATCAAGATCATAATTTGTCATCTATTTTGGTGGATTAACATTTATTTCTCCTTGATCCATAAGATTCTAAATCAAATGTTTCAATTTCATACAACCAACTGTGTTATGTCCTTTCACTCTATGATAGTCATAGTATTCATTGTCTTTATACCAATTAGGTTTAAACTGTGGTTCTTCATGTGGTCAATCTTCAGGTAGCGTGATCTTGCCTAATTGTACTAGGTTTTTGAGGATAGATTTAAAAGGCTCTCCCAAACGAGTGAATTGGCATCTAGGTGATGGATTTATCTTAGCTTGGTCTCTTGAAACAAAGGGTGGGCCCTTAAATGTTGCTTGGATATGGATGGGAGCCTTCATGGTTTGAACATTCTTTGCATCAACAATGCCATCATTGACAACATCTTTGTTCTTATTCTAAAAGAGGGATTTATCACTTGAAGATTGTCCATTGTCTTTGGTTTCCTTGAAAATCTTGACTAGACCTTTGGAAATTAAAGATTTTTCAATGTTAGTTCCCTTGGATATGATTTCATGAAAAGTAGTGGCACTTTGTAGCTATAATTGAAATGATAGTTCAGGATGGAGATTTTAGACAAAGATGCTAACTTGTTGTTTCTTAGGGATGTGCCATGGGAGCTTACTAGCCATATTTCATCATTGTTGGATGAAATATGAGAAGGTTTCCCCATTTCGATCTTTGTTGTTGACAAGATAATTCACGGATATCTCGTTTTCTATATTGAAAGCAAAGTGTGATACAAATTTTCCTTCCAACTCTTTGAAAGACTTGATGCCTGGAGGTAGATGTGAAAACCATTTCATATCTTGTTCCCCAAGACTACAAGGAAATATACATATCATATATGTGTCATCATATGCAACATCAAGACAAGCTACATAAAATGCTCTAAGATGGTCATTTGAATCACATTTTCCTTTGTATATCTCAATTTTGGTATCTCAAAATGTGGAGGAAAAGGTATCATTTGAAGTGACTTATCAAAAGGATATGGGCATACTTCCTCAAAGGAAAATGTCTTCTTTGTTTGGATCATACTCATAACTATGACTTGTTGTTGTAACTGATTGAATCGCTGCTCAAAATTAGATATAGATGGTTGTTGTTGCTATATGGAATTTTAATGACTTGGATGAGGTATTTGGTGTTGCAAGTATGGGCCTAATTGGTGTTGTCATTCATGTCAATATACTCCTAATGCATTAATGATAAGGTTTGGATGAGCCATGAGATGAGGATATTGAGAAAATTAGTCTCAATCAGGAACAATGAAGAACAATGATGACTGTAAGACAAATGTCCAAGATAGGATGATGATCAGAGGATGCAGATTAAAGGGTTTGTAGATATGTGCCTGTAGGTGATCTAGTAGAGATTTTAGAGGTCCGCATGAAAATATGAAGAAGTTGTGGCCGTTCAAGTAAAACCAGTTTTGGTAGGTGTTCAGAGGTGACAGTGTGTAACAAGAAAGGTCCAGTGAGATCCGGAAATGAAGTTTCCTGTTCTGTAGATTTAAGGGAGTGTTGAGGAAGTCTTTGTGGTGTATCAAATCTATTGGTGTGTGGTTTGAAGGTCTGCAAGCATCTATTCCTTTGTGGCAGTTATGATAGACTGTGTTCTTAAGGTTCTAGATGAAGGAGAGAAGGATTTCAGTAAGTAGAAGAAGTGTGGATGTTCTTTGTGATTCAGGCAAGTTTGTGGAGGTCTTTGGATTGTGTCCATTTCATGTTGGTGGTCCACATTGAAGTTGGAGCTCGCAATTGAAGAGTAACTTATGTATGATGGTGTTCTTCTTAAGACAGGCCGATCGGATGAGTTATGCATCTGTTGGATGATCTTATGAATGTTTGCTGACTTAGATAAGCATTCCTAAGTTGATGCCTTGTATAAATAAGGTTTTACGAAGTCAGTTTGAACTCACCTTTTTGTGTGGAGATGAGGGAGTGGTAGCGAAGAGGAGAGTGAAAGGCAGAGCAGAAGTATTGAGCTTAATGGAACTGATTCAAGCATGGTGAAGATGCTATTCTTCAATTCATGTATGTGATACTTATTTCTTTATAGACAGTGTGTCTCTTGTAGGTAGTGAGCCTCTTGTGAGTAGTGTGCTCAGGCAGTGAGACCTAATTGGCATATGCCATTTTATTCTTTCTATTCTTCTAACAAAGAATACATTCTTGGGTAATCACCCCATAGTTTTTCCCTTAACCAGGTTTTCCACATCTAAATCTTGGTGTCTTATGTGTTGATGAGTTTCTGCTTTTGATTTGAATGCATTATGTTTCATGTTTAATATATTGCTAATCACTAAGAGGATTTAAGTGTGTAAATTGGAGAAAGTTTTGTACAACTGATTCACCCCCCCTCTCAGTTGTGTGCCCTAAGTCTAACAATTGGTATCAGAGCTAGGTTCCTCTAAAAGGAACTTAAGAGCTTGAGGAGATCCAGGATGTCGTCATACAAGAAGGATAGTCTGAAGTTTGATGGAACCAACTTTGCTCTTTGGAAAGGTTGCATGAAATGTCACTTGCAGTGTATGGGAATGGCGTACTGGTCCATGGTTACAAAAGTGTATGTACCTCCACAGGGTGGTCTGACAACCCTAAATGAAATCACAGATGCTGAAAACAATCTACGGACCAAAGAGGCTCTTCTAAGTGCATTATCTGACTTAGAGCTCTCAAATTTTATTGTCTTACCAACTGCCTTTGAGATTTGGAATAAACTAGAACTTTTGCATGAAGGAGACCAGTATGTTAAATGTGCAAGATTACATAGTCTAAAAGGGAAATTTGAAAAACTGAGGATGAGAGATGATGAAAATATTACCACTTTTATGCCAAGAGTGAATGAGCTGGTTTGTGGAATTAGAAATGTTGGTGGAGTCTTGGATGAAAATGAGATTGTCGGTAAAATTCTTAGATCCCTTCCTGCTTCTTACAAAATCAAGGCTATTGCCATTGAAGAATTCAGAGCCCATACAACTATCACAAGAGATCAATTGCCTGGGAAATTGGCTGCATTTGAAATGGCAGAGTTTGGAGATGACCCCCCAAGACTGAATCTGCATTCAAAGCCAGTGCCTCTGTTAAAGGTAAACAAAGGTTTGATCTGGGAGAGAATTCTTCAAGGAAATTGTCATGGTATGAAAAAGCAAGAAAAGATCTAGAAGAAGAAGAAGAAGTAGAAACTGCTCAACTTGAAGCCCTTATTGCAAAGAGGCTGCCAAGAGGATCCGGTAAGTATGAAGGAAAATTACCTTTTAAGTGTTTTAACTGTAATAAGATTGGTCATTTTTCCTCAAGGTGTCGGGAAAGATTTTCAAGACAAAATTCTAACAAGCCAAGGTTCCAAAAGAACTGTTACTATGTACATGAAGATGATGATAATAAAGGAGTAACAAATGATGAATCAGAGCTGGGAAACAAATCTAGAAATGAATGGGTGTTCTTTTCCATCAAGGAAGAAGATCCAATGTCCTCTATATCTGTCAATCTTAAGACTGTGGAAAGAGCTCTGGCTGCCCAAATTGAAGAGAAGGATGATTGGGTCATTGACAGTGGATGCTCTCACCATATGACAGGTGACAAAAATAAGTTTGTAGATTTGGAAAGGTATGGAGGAGGAGTGGTGAAGTTTGGAGATAATTCTGCTGGTAGAATTAGAGGAAGAGGAACTATTTCTTTCGATGGAAGGAACAAAACTGGTAATGTTCTATATGTTGAAGGCTTGAAGCACAATCTTCTCAGTGTTGGACAGTTGGTAGACAGAGGCTATGATCTCTGGTTCAAGAATGGAAAATGCAAGATCTTTGAAAGCTCTGGAATAGAGATTGCATCCGGTACCCAAACTAAAGGTAATATCTTCCACTTGGTTGGCACTAGTAAAAGCTACTTATTTGTTCAAGTTGATCAGAGTTGGTTATGGCATAGAAGGATGTGTCATGTGAATTTTGATAATATTATCAAGATAAGCAATACTCAGGTTGTAAGAGATCTTCCAAAATTGGTGAAACCTACTAACAACTTGTGCAAGGAATGTCAGTTGGGTAAGCTCAGTAGAGTCACATTCAAAAGTAAGGAACTGTCTTCTACTACATTATTGGACTTAGTTCACACTAATCTTTGTGGTCCAGCAAGAACCAGGAGTATTCAAGGTGATAGATACTTCATGCTGCTAATTGATGACTATTCCCAGATGATGTGGGTAACCTTTCTAAAGGAGAAATCAAAAGCTCTTGAGAAATTCAAAATATTCAAGGCTATGGTAGAGAATGAAATAAGATTAAAGTTGAAATGTCTGAGGTCTGATAGAGGTGGATAATTCACATCCGGTGAGTTCATAGAGTTTTGTGAGAAACATGGAATTAAGAGAGAGTTGTCTGCTCCTAGGACTCCACAGCAGAATGGAGTAGTGGAGAGAAAGAACTGGACCATCCAAGAAGCATCTAGAACCATGATGATGGAAGCAAATGTTCCTCAGATCTATTAGAGAGAAGCTGTCAGCACTGTAGTCTATACTCTCAATCAAGTTCAAATCAGAAGCAATACTGGTAAGACCCCTTATGAACTTTGGTTTGGCATTACTCCTACTATAAGATATTTCAAAGTCTTTGGTAGCAAATGTTACATCAAAAGAGATGAAGATCTAGGCAAGTTTGATGCTAGAAGTGATGAAGGAATATTCTTGGGTTACTCTACTCAAAGAAAAGCATACCGGTGTTATAACAAGAGACTAAGAAAGATGATAAAAAGTACAAATGTGAAGGTTGATGAGGGAATAGAGAAACCCTCAAGGTTTTATGAATATGACGAAGATAATCAGAATGGTGTTCTGTTTCAAGGAGTTCAATCCTCTTCTGAAAGTCAGATTCAAACTGATCCTGTAAATCAAGAAGAAGAGATAGGTCTGAATGAGCCTGATCAAGAAGCAGAAGTGCAAGAAACTCCCAAAGTTCTAAGGTATGTAAGACTGAACCACTCTGAAGATCAGATCATAGGTGACAAAAGTAAAGGTGTGCAAACTAGAAGGAAAATTGCTCAAAATTTAGATGAAAATTGTCTGATTTCAAAGATTGAACCTAAGACAATAAATGAAGCATGCAATGATGAAAACAGGACCAAAGCAATGGAGGAAGAGCTGATGCAAATTGAGAAAAATCACACTTGGGATCTTATTCCCAGACCTAGAAACAAGAATGTGATTGGAACCAAATGGGTCTTCCGGAACAAACTAAATTAAGTTGGTGAAGTAATCAGAAATAAAGCCAGATTGGTCTGTAAGGGCTACTCTCAAATAGAAGGAATTGATTTTGAAGAATCTTTTGCTCTGGTGGCAAGAATTGAAGTAGTCAGATTATTCCTTGCCTTTGCTACCTTCAAGGAATTCAAGGTATATCAGATGGATGTCAAGTCTGCCTTAGACATCTTTACTAAACCTCTACCTAAGGACTCTCTTAAGTATCTCAGGGAGAAGCTAGGGGTTATTGCCCCTCCGGTGATGAACTAAGGTGCATCAGTCTGGTGGATATCACAGTGATATCTTGTGATCCAGATTGATGAGAGCTGCTACTCAAGGGGAGCAGCAGCTATGATTCTAAAGTGGTGAAATTGCAAGTATGTGCCCTTTGCCATTGATGTCAAAGGGGGAGAGAAGACATGTGAAAAACAAGTGGTTGCTGATCAAAGGGGGAGCAGTAAAGGGAGAGAATACATGTGAATGGTTGCTGTTGATAGGGGGAGTTGTGACAGTAAGGAGAAGTTCTTGTCTTGATGGTTTTTCACATCATATGTTGCCATCAATGACAAAGGGGGAGATTGTTGCAAGTATGGGCCTAACCGGTGTTGTCATTGATGTCAACATCCTCCTGTTGCATTAATGATAAGGTTTGGATGAGCCATGAGCTGAGGATATTGAGAAAATTAGTCTCAATCAGGAATAATGAAGAAAAATGATGACTGTAAGACAAAAGTCCAAGATAGGATGATGATTAGAGGATGTGGATTAAAGGGTTTGTAGATATGTGTCTGTAGGTGATCCAGTAGAGATTTTAGAGGTTTGCATGAAGATATGAAGAAGTTGTGGCCGCTCAAGTAAAACCAGTTCCGGTAGGTGTTCAGAGGTGACAGTGTGTAACAAGAAAGGTCCGGTGAGATCCAGAAATGAAGTTTCCTATTCTATGGATTTAAGGGAGTGCTGAGGAAGTCTTTGTGGTGTATCAACTCTATTGGTGTGTGGTTTGAAGGTCCGCAAGCATCTATTCCTTTGTGACAGTTATGACAGACTGTGTTCTTAAGGTTTCAGATGAAGGAGAGAAGGATTTCAATAAACAGAAGAAGTGTGGATGTTCTTGGTGATTCAGTCAAGCTTGTGGAGATCTTTGGATCATGTCTAGTTCATGTTGGTGGTCCACATTGAAGTTGGAGATCGCAATTGTAGAGTAACTTCTGTATGATGGTGTTCTTCTTAAGACAGGCCAACCTGATGAGTTATGCACTTGTCAGATGATCTTATGAATGTTTGCTGACTTAGATAATCATTCCTAAGTTGATGCCTTATATAAATAAGGGTTTGCGAAGTCAATTTGAACTTGCCTTTTTGTGTGGAGATGAGGGAGTGGTAGCGAAGAGGAGAGCGAAAGGCAGAGCAGAAGTATTGAGCTTAATGGAACTGATTCAAGCATGGTGAAGATGCTATTCTTCAGTTCATGTATGTGATACTTATTTCTTTATAGATAGTGTGTCTCTTGTAGGCAGTGAGCCTCTTATGAGCAGTGTGCTCGAGCAGTGAGCCCTAATTGGCATGTGCCATTTTGTTCTTTCTATTCTTCTAATAGAGAATACATTCTTGGGTTAATCAGCCTGTGGTTTTTCCCTTAACCAGGTTTTCCACGTCAAAATCTTGGTGTCTTATGTGTCGATGAGTTTCTGCTTTTGATTTGAATGCATTATGTTTCATGTTTAATATATTGATAATCACTAAGAGGATTTAAGTGTGTAAATTGGAGAAAGTTTTGCACAACTGATGCACCCCCCCTCTCAGTTGTGTGCCCTAAGTCTAACATTTGGTACATCGGAGTTTGATTTGGAGGATGTTGTTGTGATGTATTGTATGGTGGGATATGTGTGTTTTGGCCTTGGTTATCAAATGATGGGAATGTACAATGTTGTGTCACACTTTTGGCCGACTTATAGCACAAGTGAATTTTAGTATTTATAATTGAAAATTATTTTGGTCAAACATATTATCTAGTAACAAGTTAAATATGTCCACAACTTTTCCAACTAAAATTGTTGGCTAATTGCATATGTAGCACCACTTTGAGGCCAATTTACTAAAAAAAAAAAATTATTTGAAAAATTTAATGTTTCAACAACTCCTACTCATATAAAAAACATTTTTTTTAAAAATGTAAAAATACCCTTTTGTAGATCCATAAGTGTAGTTTTTAAATACATATTTATTTTAATATTTCAATTATTATTTATATTTTATTTATATTTTTTAGCACAAAAATATTAAGTTGATTACCATGTCAAGAAAAATACTAGAACTTATTAAAAAAATAAAAAAAATATGATGCCCTAGAGAAAAGAATCTAGATTAAGATAGTATAATTTGTTTTCTATTTTAGATAAATATTTAATATAAAACTTGACGTCAACTAGAAACAACCATATTTTAATATAAGCACATTTAATTATTTATTTAAAAATATATTTATTAAAATTGCAAAAAAATATATATCCATGCCCTAAAGTTTCAAGTTATAAATATATACAAAAAAATTGAAGGAAAAAAAAGAAAATTTACTATATAAAGCTTGACGTCTCATGTAATGTCATTTTTCAGCATTTTATCAGCAACTAAATTATAATGTTAATTTTTAAAAAACCTGTATTCAAATAATTTTAAAAAAATTTCAAAATAATACGAACATAAAATATACTAAAAAATAAACATTTTATTAGTTTACATCATTTCAAAATTTAAAACATATATGCCACTTTCTAGTGATTCAAGTATAAAAGTTGGATTAGTGTTGGTTGTTTATAAAAGTGTGACTCAACTTTGTACTTTTACCGGTGTATGAGTTTGGTGATGGATTAGCATTGTGGGTTTGTATCACGTGTGAACCAAAGGATGGATTGGTGTAGGACATATATTGGTTGGAGGTTGGTGGAACATGGGAGATAGGAGGTGGATTGACATAGGATGTGTGAGGATTATGTGGACCAGAGGATGAATTGATGTAAGCTATAGATTGGTTGGGGTTTGGTAGAACTTGAGATACGGGAGGTGAATTGGGATAGGATGTGTGAGGATTAGATTGTTGTGATCCAAGTGAAAGAATTTGATTGACATATGATATGTTGGAATTAGAATGTGGTTGTGATCCAAAACGTTGGTTGATAAATGATGTGTTAGGATTAGATAGCACATGCAATGTTTGAGGTGGATTTATAGATGGTGTATTGAGATGAGAAGACACATTAGATGCTTGGGAAGGTTCAACATGCGACACACTTTGATTAGATACTTGAGGTGCTTGTGACGCTTGCGGGTTGATCATGTAAGATGGTGTTATTTTCATGGAAGACAATGAAGTGGGATGCAATGTGTGAGATGAATCAATGTGTGGCACACTTTGATTAGAGATTTGAGGTGCTTGTGACACTTGCGAGTTGATCACGTACGATGGTGCTATTTTTATGGAAAAAGATGGAGTGGTATACAATGCATGGGATGAGCCAACATGTGGTACACTTTGATTAGAGACTTAAGGTACTTGTGTCACTTGGGGATTGAGCAAGTAAGATGGTGTTAACAAAGGCTCTATTGATGTGGAAACATTTGATTGGCTCATTTTCATAGTTGTAGAAGATGCATGGAGTGAATGGGTGGATTGAATAGTCAAAGGTGGTGTTTGGATATTGTGGGTAGATGTTGTGAGTTTGGTGGACATGGTAGTAATAGCCTTATGGGTTTCCTTAGCAACAATAGTATCATTGATTGAATCTTGTTTTTATATTGTGGATATGTCAAAGTCACTTGGCAATTTGGCTCCTCGAATTAATTGTAAGAGAAATCTATCCAAATCCAATTTTAAGAGCCTATTTACATTTTGTAAGGTCTCAATGTCTTGTAGCTCTTCTAGATCATCTTGAGATTATTCATAGGTAGGTTGATCAAAATGATGTTGTGGCATTTGAGTTGATGATGAAGGTCAAAAATGATATTGTGGCATTTGAGTTGATGATGAAGGTCCGATAGTATAGCCTATGGGTACAAAGACTTAAGAATCCATTCCAGTTGTGAATTTTGAGGCATCCTTGAGAGGTGTAGATTGAAATTATTTTAGGTTGGCCTCCATAGCTGCCTTATATTGACTCCTACTTTGAGGCATTGATTGATGATGAATGGGAAAGTTGGACTTGTGTGTCAAAGTTGAGACTCTTGGATTGATTGGTGATTGGATTGATTGATTAGATTGTTGATTGATTGATTGATTGATTGATTTGGATAGGATTATCTCTCAAGAGATAGACTCATGAACTCAAGGGTAGACCAAATTGATTGATGATAGTAACATAACTCAACTCAAAAGGAACCACTCTCTTAAGTTGGATAAAAGGATTGTTGGATAATGACCAAATCCAAAGGATGATCAAGGTTGATATTGATTTGGTTGATTGGTTGATGTTGGTAGCTATTTTAGAGTCTCAAGAGGATTCAAGAGCTCAAAAAGTCCAAAATATGATGTGATCAGGTTGAATAAGATAAATGTTGGCTATAGATGATCAGTGTACTATCTGGAAAACTGATAGCAAAGTTAAGGACTGACTAGAATGGAATTTTTTGGACTAGATAAATGGACAGAGTCTGTAAATTTCCAAAGGTGAGATTGTGTCGACCAGAGGTGAGTCAAGATATCTCAAAGGCATCTCAGGATAACTCAAAGGCATAATTCTGTTGATCAAAGGTGATTTTTTGCAGCTCAAAGGTGATCTGGGAATGCGCAAAGGTGATACTGGATAATTCAAATGTGATTGTTTGTTGATCAGAGGTAATTCAAGATGGATCAGAGGTGAGTTTCTAATGTAGAGTAGGGGATGACTTCACAAACTTCTCAAAATTGATTTGACTGATCCAACATGGGTGGACAACTTGCTTCACCAAACATGACTCCAATGCCTTCATTCAGGAGCTTGAATAGGTTTGGGTCTATGAGATAATTATCAACACTTAAGGAGACCATGGGGCATGTTAATTTGACCTATGTATGCTCACCAAACTCACCAAATGACCTAGTTGACTATCCCACCCATCGCTCCTTCACAACTTGATCAAATTCCTTGTAGCCCTTAGAATAGGGTTTTTGGGGCATAACTCTTAGATTTCCCAAACAACTTCATGAACCCTTTGGTTTTTCAGATACCCCTTATGGCCCTCTATAACATATCAAACATGTAGGGTACCTTGCTTTGGAACATGTGCCTTGAAAAAGGATTGTACCTTCTGTTCCAAGGGGCAATTAGTACTATTTTACAAAGGAAGTACCCTACCAGCTTGCTCCAAAACTTTCTAACCTACTCTAGGGCATGGAATGGATTTCAAATGGATGGATTATGCCAATTTTGGGCTTCTATAACCATGCCAAGTCACTTTAACCACAAATGTCTACTCTAGCTATGCTCTTTGGCTTGGTACATGAGGATATCAAGCCTAAACCACCTTCAAACTTGTCACAGACTACTCCCCTTCTCCTACACAAAAAACCCAATAGAATTCATACCTAATTAAACCTATTCTTTCCATTTTGGGGCTCTAACATAGTGATTTGGGTCAGAACCCCATCAAATTCCTTAAACCCTCCAAAACCTACCTTTGTGAGCAAAATCATAAAAGTAACTATAAGATCCTTCTACAACAGTGTCAAAGCTTCCAAATAGAGTTGAATGAAATGTAACCCAATGTATCACACCATTCTATGCACTAGAAATCTTGATAGGACTGTACGGGCGAGTACTGCACCAAGGAATAGCAAAAAAAGTAGAAAAATGTAAAAAAAATAGTCTTCTTTGTATTTCTTTCTTCATAAAACTTCATTCCCCTCCTTGATCAAGCTATATGGAACTAAATACATTGCAAACCTCCTTCTCTTGCATCATTCAAGATTCTCCATCATTACAAAAGGTAAAAAGATGGCTAAAATTAGCCTTGCCACTCATCTCTAAACACAGAAACAGCTCAACATAGAGAAATACATGAAGCTCCACTACAAAGTGGGTCTAAAAACATGAGAGTTGTCTGACCATAGAGCTTATTACATCAATAAATAGAATAACAACTCCCCCTAGGCTCATATTGAGCACAAAAACCAAAAATATAGGCTCCTAATGAGCACAAAACCAAAATTAGCTATGGTGGTCTCTGCACCATACAACTAGGGTGAAAAGATTTCAATTTCCTGATGAAATGAGCTCTTGGATAGAGGCTCCATGTTTCTTGATGTCTTCTTCTATCATCCATGTAGCATCTTCAATTGGCAAACCATGCCATTTCACCAAGCATTCATTATATACCTTGTTTCTTGTCCTCTTAACCTCCCTTGTGTCCAAGATAGTTCCAAGCTTCACTGGATGACTAGGTGGAAGATCTCTTATCCAATCCTCATCACAAACCTCCTCTGCTTCTTCATCTACAACATTAGATCCTTTAAAAGGGTATAGGTCTATAACATTGAAAATGGGGGAGATAACAACTCCAGGAGGGAGTCCTATCTCATTAGCATTTTGACCAAACTTGTGGACCACCTTGCAGGATCTTATCTTCTTCATCATTAGTTTTCTATATCTACCTTTAGGTAGTCTCTCCTTCCTTAAATGAGCTAGCATCATGTCACCTACCTTGTATTGAACATCTCTTCCTTTCAAGTCAGCCTTCTCCCTGTATTTGGTAACACTCTTTTCAAGAGTTTCTCTAACTTGTTGATGTATATCCCTCATGGCAATGGAAAAATCTTCTCCTTGTGCACTCCTATTGTACACTCCTCTTAGGTCTCTCAACTCATAAATTCCTCTTGAATTCATACCATACACCACTTCAAAAGGTGTTTTCCCTATGCTTTGGTTGATAGAGTCATTATAGGCATATTTTGCTTGGGGCATTCGGAGATCCCATGACTAATTATGCTCCTTTGTTAGACACCTTAACAAGTTTCCCAATGACCTATTGACAACCTCAGTTTGCCCATCTATTTAAGGATGGTAGGTAGAACTAAAGGTTAGATTGGTTCCCAGCTTCTTCCACAAGGTCCTCCAAAAGTGACCAATGAACTTGGAATCTCTATTAGACACTATTGTCAAAGGCAATCCATGGATTCTTACAATTTCCTTGAAGAACAGACTAACAATATGAGAGGCATCATTAGTGGACTTTCAAGCAATGAAATGTGCCATCTTACTAAACCTATCTACAATAACAAAAATGCTGTAAGAACCTCTTTGTGTCTTGGGCAGACCTAGAACAAAGTACATGTTGATTGATTCCCATGGCTGATTAGGTATTGGCAAAGGTTGGTACAAACCTGCATTGAAACTTGATCCCTTAGCCCTCTGGCATATCACACAACTCTCCACAAACTTCTTCACATCATTATGCATCTTAGGCTAATGATAAAACCTCTTGACTTGCTCCAAAGTTGTCATAACCAAAATGACCACTCATGCTGCCACAATGCTTTTCCCTGATCAGATTTGCTCTCATTAAGCATCTTGGCACACACAACTAAGCTCCTTTGAAGAGTAATCCATCTTGTATTACAAACTCAAAAAATTCATTGTGAAAAACATCTTGGGACTAACTGTAAACAACAAAAATATCACTGAAATCTTCATCATTCTCATACATACCTTTAAGTGCATCAATACCTACACTTTGCAACTTGATCTCCTACACCATCATGGACCTTCTACTCAGTGCATCAGCAACTTTGTTAGCTTGTCCCTTCTTATGTTTGATGGTGAATGTGTAGGCTTGCATGTACTCCATCCACTTCATGTGTCTATGACTCAACTTGTCCTGGTTGTTTAGGAAACTCAAGGTATGATTGTCTATGAAGACAATAAACTCCTTAGGTAATAGACAGTGTCTCCATTTCTTGAGTGACTGCATCATAGAATAGAGTTCAAGGTCATAAGAAGAGTACTTTCTCTTGGCTTCATTAAGTTTTTCACTAAAGAATGCAACTGGTCTCCCATCTTGGCTTAGGACTGCACCTATGGCATATCCACTTGCATCACATTCAATTGTGAGCACCTTGCTAAAATCAGGGAGTGCAAGAATAGGTTGTTGAGCCACCCTTGTCTTCAAGTATTTAGAGCTTTTCTTAGCTTCTTCAGTCCACTAAAACTTTCTTTTCTTATCTCCTTTGATGGTATCAAGAATAGGAGAACAAATATGATTAAATTTTTTGATAAACTTCCTATAAAATGTAGCCAAACCATGAAAACTTCTTACCTCTGCTACTGTTCTAGGAGTTGGCCAACTGAGTATGGCTTCTACCTTGGATGGATCCATCTTGAGTGTACCCTTGGAGATCAAAAACCCAAGATAGACAAGCTCCTCTTTCATGAATTCACACTTCTTGACGTTGATCATCAGTTTCTCCTCATTCAATCTCTTCAACACCATGTCCAAGTGTTGCAAGTGATGCAAGTGTTCTTCTTTGGTTTTGCTGTACACAAGGATGTCATCTAGATAGAACACCACAAAATTGCCTTTGAAATGCTTTAAGACTTCATTCATAAGTCTCATGAATGTACTTGGGGCATTTGATAACCCAAATGGCATTACTAGCCCCTCATAAAGACCTTCATTTGTCTTGAATGCTATTTTCCATTCATCACCCTCTCTTATTCTTATTTGTGGTAACCACTCTTTAAATCTATCTTTGAAAAGTAACATGCATCACCCAAACTATCCATTAGATCTTCTATCCGGGGTATTGGGAATCTATACCTAATTGTTATCCTGTTGATGGCTCTAGAATTAGTGCAAAGTCTCCATTCTCCACCCTTCTTAGATGCTAGGATAGTTGGAACAGTACAGGGACTTAAACTCTCCTTGATCAGCCCTTTTTCTAATAGTTCTTGAATCTAATTTTTGACCTCTTCATTCTGTTGTGGTGTCATCTTGTATGTTTCCTTGTTTAGCAAACTTGCACTAGGGATGAGATCAATATGATGGCTTACATCTCTCACAAGAGGCAATGAGCTTGGTAGGTCTTTCACCACTATGTCTTCATACTTGTCCAATAGGACCTGCACCTCCTTTGGTATCTTTTCTACCTCTGTTTCTACCTTGACTGATATAGGCTTGCCAATGATGGCATATTTAACTTCTCCTTCCTTCAGTGTCTTCAAAAACTCTCTTTCACCATCATTATGCTTAGTCCTTCATGGACTGCTACACCATCTTCCTTCAGGGGTGTAAGGGTGTAGGTTACTCCATCCTTCACAATCATGTAAGTATTCTCCTCTCCATCATGCTTGGCCTTTTGGTCAAATTACCATGGCCTACCTAAGAGAAAATGGCATACATCCATGGGGATGATGTCACACAAAATCTTGTCTTTGTAGGCACCAATGTTGAACTCCACCCAAGCTTGCTCATTTACAAGTACTTGCTGACCCTTATTGAGCCATGACACCTTGTAGGGTGTAGAGTAGGGAATCTTCTTGATCTTCAACTTTTCTACTATTTCTAGAGATGCAAGATTGTCAGTAGAACCAGAATCAACAATCACCTTACATACCTTTCCTTGTGCTTTGCAAGTTGTCTTGAATAAAGCCTTCCTCTGTGGGGGTTCCTTGGCTAATGGTACTTTCAGCAATGTCCTTATCATCAAAGACTCTCCTGCCTCTGGGGTTTCATGCATCAAATGTGAGTTCACACTCTCTTTGTCCTCCTCTTGTACTATTTGGAATCTTCTATCACCTCCATGGGAACTTGATGCTTGTTTGTCTGGGCACTTGAATGTAGGATGTCCAACTTGATTACAGTTGTAGCATTTGCCTGTGAAGGTTCTTGACCCTCTACCTTGGCCTCCGAACCCGCCTCTACTATTTGATCTTCTTCCTCTAAAGTTGTCTCTTTCACTTGACTCTCCTCTTGGATCTTGATTCTCCTTATTGCTGTTATTTGTTTCCCCTAGCTGCTTCTGTCCTCTTCAAAAATTTCCTCTTCCTCTAAAGTTCTTTCCTCTACCGCTTCCATTTTGTTCTTGTTTCTTTTTGATCTTTTCTTCAGCTCTTACTACCAACTGGAAGCATTCTTCCACATTCCTAGGTTTAGTAAGACTTAGATCATCTTGGATATTGAACCTAAGCCCATTCATGTATCTAGAAATCTTTTCAACTTCATCCTCATTATGGCTAGTTCTCATTCTGAGCTTATGAAACGCCTCTATGTAGGCCATTACATCCATCTCTTTTTGCTTGAAGTTTTGCAACCTTCTGAAGGTTTGAATGGCATAATCTTTTGGAAGGAATTGACCCTTCACCTTGGACACCATTTGGTCCCATGAACTGATTTTTACTTTCCTTTTCTCAACCTTTCTGACTGAACATAGTTCTGCCATGTCAATGCTGCTCCCTTCAACTTGGTCATTGCCAATTTGACTATCTTCTCTTCAAGCATCTCTTTGTACTCAAAGTTGTTATCTAAGGAATAAATCCAGTCTAGTACCTCCTCATTGTTCATCTTCCCTTCATACATGGGCAACTCCATCTTGATATCAGTGCTTTCTCCTTTCACAGTCTGCAGCATCTTCATGAACCTTTTATCATCTGGATCCATCTATGCCTCATTGGATCCCTCTTGAAGGTCTGCATTTTCACCCTCATACTCTTGGTCACTATCTTCTTCAATGAGTCCACCTATCCTTAGGTTTGCTTCAATGGCTACAAGTTTGGTTACGACTCCATCTTGAGACTCCATCAATCTCACTTCTCTAGTGAGGATTGGATAGTTCTTAGGAGGCCTTTTGTACTCCTTTACACTTTCCCAATCAAAACTTGTACTCTGATACCACTTGATGTAGAGTAGGGGATGACTTCAAAAACTTTTCAAAATTGATTTGACTGATCCAACATGGGTGGACAGCTTGCTTCACCAAACATGACTCCAATGCCTTCATTTAAGAGCTTGAATAGGTTTGGGTATATGAGATAACTATCAACACTTAAGGAGACCATGGGACATGTTAATTTGGCCTATGTATGCTCACCAAACTCACCAAATGACCTAGTTGACTATCCCACCCATCGCTCCTTCACAACTTGATCAAATTCCTTGTAGCCCTTAGAATAAGGTTTTTGGGGCATAACTCTTAGACTTCCCAAACAAATTCATGAACCCTTTGGTTTTTTAGATACCCATTATGGCCCTCTATAACATATCAAACATGTAGGGTACCTTGCTTTGGAACATGTGCCTTGAAAAAGGACTGTACCTTCTGTTCCAAGGGGTAATTAGCCCTATTTTACAAAGGAAGTACCCTACCAACTTGCTCCAAAACTTTCTAACCTACTCCAGGGCATGGAATGGATTTCAAATGGATGGATTATGCCAATTTTGGGCTTCTATAACCATCCCCTGCTCCTACACACAAAACCCAATAGAATTCATACCTAACTAAACCTATTCTTTCCATTTTGGGGCTCTAACATAGTGATTTGGGTCAAAACCCCATCGAATTCCTTAAACCCTCCAAAACCTACCTTTGTGACCAAAATCATAAAACTAACTATAAGATCCTTCTACAACAGTGTCAAAGCTTCCAAATAGACTTGAATGAAAGGTAACCCAATGTATCACACCAAACTATGCACTAGAAATCTTGACAGGACTGAACGGGTGAGTATTGTACCAAGGAACAGTGAAAAAAGTAGAAAAAAGTAGAAAAATAGTCTTCTTTGTATTTCTTTCCTCATAAAACTTCCTTCCCCTCCTTGCTCGAGTTATATGGAACTAAATACATTGCAAACCTCCTTCTCTTGCATCGTGTAAGATTCTCCATTGTTACAAAAGGAAAAAAGATGGGTTAACTTAGCCTTGCCACTCATCTCTAAACATAGAAACAACTCAACATAGAGCAATACATGAAGTTCCACTACAAAGTGGGTCTAAAACCATGAGAGTGGTCTGACCATAGACATTATAAAATCAATAAATAGACTAACAACTCCTCCTAGGCTCATATTGAGCACAAAAACCAAAAATATGGGCTCCTAATGAGCACAAAACCAAAATTAGTTATGGTGGTCTCTACACCAGTTTCTGTAGGTGACTGGATATGATGCAAAGGCAAATTTTAGTGACAGTGACTTTTTTTGATAGGTAATTGGCAAGAGAACAAACAATAGATGTAATGGCTAAAGTTTGACCGATCTAGCATAAATGTGTATGCTCAACAACCCCTCAAGGCCAAGATTTCCATTGGTCTTATCACAAATTGAAAACACTTGAACACAAATGCTTATTCTACCTAAGGTCAAGGTGTATAGTAGCTTGTCAAGCCAACAACTTGGAATCACCGACTCAAATGTCCCCACACTGATGAGCAAATGTGTACATTATTTTGTCTTTCAAGAGAGTATAGATAGGGGCCTCCTAGAATGGAAGGATAATCCAATCACCCTCTCCTCTAAAAGCTACAAGTAGCTTATGCTAAGATGAGGATTTTTGTCTCATCTCAAGGGAGTCATATGGTGAGAATATAGAGAGGATATGTGTCCTCTTGCCTTGAACAAACTGCCACAAGGTCAAAAAGGGTGGGCTTCTAATCTAATGGTGTCTAGTAATGATTTGGGGGACCAGCACATTACGAGTGTCTAACAAGCCACTTAAAGCTTTAACCAATCCTACTAGGAGTCTCATATACACAAGGTATGCATCCTTTCAAAATCGCATTGTATGGTAAATGCTAATACTGATTAGACTTGGCTTTCACCTTATCATTTTTTATATAGTAGACTGAAACAAAAGTACCACTTGAGGTCATTCCCTTGGGGTGAGTACCTCTTTTCCCACCAAGGAAAGCCTCTCTAAAGATAATAACAAGTTCTCTTGCACCCAAGATCCATTTGATAGGCAAGGGGAGAGGATACTTTTGTTATTATCTTAGGGATCTACTAATGCAAGATATGTAAATGCAACAAACACAACAAGCAAGCAAGAAAAGCAAATAAAACAAACAAGGAAAGAAAGCAAGAAAAGCAAACAAGTTCTTTTTAAGCACCAAATGAAATGTTCCTAGATTAGTTAAAATAAGGTAAATCTTTGACCGATCGACCTGCAATAGATTTGTTAGTAGTTTTAGGTCCACCTTTACTTCAACAATTGATAAAAAAGTTGCACCAACAAGTGTTAGCTTCAAAGAAACTAAGATTGCAATAGTTCAGACCAAAGGCAATGAAATAGGCAACAAAAGTGATTAATAGAGAATCAAAAGTGACTATATTTTATACCTAAGGCAATGCTCTTTCAATCATAGATGATGTCGAGCGATTCAAACGCGACTAGATACTTTGTAGAGGTTATTTTTTGTCATCCAAAGACGTTAGGATGTCTATAACCTGCAAAGCTCAAATATCAGAGCCAAACAAAAGTTTACAAAATGGATATATAAGACCCTAATAACCCAAAAAGATGAATTTATTGAATCAAATCTGTATCATCCAGCCAAAACATAAAAGATCGAATAATATGATATGATTTGGTCAAAGATAAACTCAACCCCAAATAAACCAGCTTGAGGATGAAAAACAGTTAGGGTTAGCAAATAAACCAGCTTGCAACCCAGATCAAACACAACTAAGATTGGAGAAAACCCTGCAAAGAAGGATATGTCAATAAAACCCTAATACAATCAGAGGTGACTTTTGGCCAACCATAGGTGATTAGAAGCAGACTGTAGGTGACACGGAGCCATTAAAAGGCAATTTTCCATAGACCGAATGTGATTTTCTACCAATCATTTGCACTATTTTGTACCTAGGCTTCAAAAAATGACTTTCAATGAAAAAAATCAATGAAGGACGTGCGTCCCACTGGGTGTGCCAGAATGTGGAGCAGGAAAAATCAGGTTAACAAGATGAAGCATTACAACAAAAACCTAATCCTACCTCCTTCAATAAATACATCTAAATGACACAAATATAAAAGTGAATCAAAGAACAATGTCACCTAGATTATGTTGATTCCTTGGTTGAATGTGGATTGCTTCTCAATAGTGAACAACCATAGTTGCCAAAGCTGCCATGATGATAAATGATATGCTCAAAGTGCTTAATGGATGCTTAATGGATATGATATGCATAAGACAATAATATGGATGCTAAAGAGAGTGGGATGTTTAGAGTGAAATGAGGGGGTGTATATATAGCTCTCAAGTAAGATTGATCAATAGTGGAGAAGATGTGGTGGAATGAACGATGTAGATAATTCAAGAGACATGGATGAATGTGTACAAGACGTGTCCATATGAAAGATTTTATTAAATGAGTTAGTTGGCTTGTTGATAAAGATAAGATTGATTTTATTAAAAATAGAATGCTTTTCTATTTTAAGAGTTGGATGACAAGCATAATTGATTTTTTGACCAATTAAATCATTTTTTTGTATTTAATTTTTGACAAACTATGGACAAGGCCAACTTGTACACATAGAAGAAAGTGATAAAAGAGGGAAGTGATAAGATATATGATGGAGGAAAAAGCTAAACTTGAAAATTGTAGGAATACATATAAATTAAATAAATAAATTTATTTAATTTATATGCATGATGAGAAGATAAATAAATAAAATATTAATTTTATTTATTTAAGAAGGATCAAATTAAATAAATTTAGAAAATTTATTTAATTTTAGAAGAATAAGGGGATAATTAAATAATTAAAGTTTATTTAATTATAGATAGAAAATTGAAGAATAAAGATAATGAAAATAGACATGAAATTAATTAAATAAATAAAATTTATTTAATTAATGATAGAAATGGATGATTTAGAAGAAAATATATAATTGATACAAGTGTGCTAGACAAAATTGACATATGCAGTGGTGAATAATGCGACAAATAGATAAATAGTACGAAGGGTTAATTTTGGGTGTTTACAAAGAGAAATTGTTGATAAACATTAAGAAGTGTAGTTTCATGAAGGAAGAATTGGTATACTTGGGATTTGTTATTTCCGCAGAAGGATTGAAGATGGACCCTGAGAAAGTTAGGGCAATTGTTGAGTGGCCTACACCTGAGAGCATCAGAGAAGTCAGATCATTTCATGGATTAGCTAGTTTCTATTGGAAGTTCATCAGAAATTTCAGTTCAGTATGTAACCCTATGATAGAGACAATGAGAGGTGATAGAAAAGACTTTAAGTGGACATCAAGAATAGATAAGAGTTTTGAGTTGTTAGAGCAGATAAGAGTTTTGAGTTGTTGAAGACTTTAAGAGTTTTGAGTTTTGACTTGAGTGGACATCAGGAGCAGATATGGTATTTCAAGTAGATTTTGATGCAAGTAGAAATACAATAGGAGTGATATTAAGTCAAGAAGGTAGACCTATAGCATATTTAAGTGAGAAGTTGAATGATGGAAGGAGAAGATATTTAGTTTATGATCGGGAGTTCTATGCCATAATTCAATCCTTGAAGAAGTGGAGACATTATTTATTGCCTAAGGAGTTTACAGTGTTGTATACATATCATCAAGCTTTACAATATTTGAACAGTCAAGGAGAGTTGAATCAGAGATATATGAGATGGGTAGAGTTCATGTAGAGTTACACTTTTGTACTGAAGCATAGGAGTGGAAAATCAAACAAAATTGTAGATGCATTGAGTAGAAGAAGGAACTTCCTGACAGAGATGAGAGTTGAAGTGTTAGGATTTGAAGAATTGAAGAACATGTATGAAGAAGATCTTGATTTTGCTGAACCTTGGAAAGCATGTAAGGAGCTTGTCGTGATAGATAGAAGTAAGTGGTTGGATTATTTCATTCAAGAAGATATGTTGTTCAAAGGAAATCATTTATGCATACCTAGGAGTTCAATGAGAGATAATTTGATTAAGGAGAAGCACAATGGTGAATTGGCAGGACATTTTGGCATTGATAAGACAATTAGTTTTGGCCTCAGATAGATAAGGATGTTACGAAGTTTGTGCGGAGTCGTATAGTTTGTCAAGTTGCAAAAGGAAGTAGTTAGAATATTGGATTGTACAAATTTTTGACAGTACCAGAGAAACCTTGGGAAGACATTAGCATGGATTTCATAATGGGATTGCTGAAGACATAGAGAGGACATGATTCAATATTTGTAGTGGTGGACAGATTTTCAAAGATGGCACATTTCATACCTTGTAAGAAGACAACTGATGTAGTGCATGTAGCTAACCTATATTTCAAGGAGATTGTGAGATTGCATGGATTACCTAAGAGCATAATTTCAGATAGAGATACAAGATTTCTTGGATACTTTTGGAAGACACTTTGGAAGAAGATGAAGACAGATTTGAAATTTAGTTCAACATTTCATCCACAGACTGATGGATAGTCAGAGGTAGTAAATAAGAGTTTGAGAAACTTGTTGCATGCTTGGTTGGAGAAAAGGCAAGAAATTTAGATTTGATTCTATCACAATCAGAGTTTGCATACAATAATTTGGTGAATAGGAGTATCAGAAGAACACCATTTGAGATTGTGACATGAACTAACCCTAGAGGAGTAGAAAGTTGAGAGATATCAGTATGGAGGACAAGAGGAGTGCAGAAGCAGAAGAATTTGTAGAAAACATGGAGACAATGCATAATCAGGTTAAGAAGCATTTGGAGGAGATGGATAGTAAGTATAAGGAGCAAGAAGATCAGAAGAAAAGACATAATTTTTAGTGGGAGATGAAGTGATGGTATACTTGAGAAAAGAGACATTTCCAGTTGGAACATATAAGAAGTTGAAGATGAAAAAATTTAGACCATGTAGGATACTCAGGAAGTTTGATTCAGGAAATGCATATGAAGTAGAGCTATCAAAGACATTGGGTATATCACCTAGTCTCAACATTGCATCTACTTATATCCATATCATGAAGCAGATTTCAGTGACAACATTGAAGAATTGAAGAAGCAGTTACCACAACAAGCATCGGAACAAATTTAAGACACATTGGATAGCATAATTAGACACAACACTAGAGGCAGCAATACAAGGAATATTTGGTAAAGTGGAAAGGTAGAACGAAAGAAGACTCATCTTGGATTTCTCAGGCTAAGATGGACTGTCTTGGTTTTCCTCTAGCCCCAACAAAGTGAGGTATTCACTTTTTCAACAACCTCGGATGTCTGATGTAGGAGCATCCCTAGTTCAAGAGCAATCTTGTATCAACCAAAATATTTTCTTTTCATTTTGTTTCTTCATTTTCCAGTTTGGTATAGTTAGTTCAGTTAGAAGTAGTTTCAGTATTTTGGTTTGCATTCTAGTGCAGTTTCATTTCAGACCTTATGTAGATGGACTTAGCATCTAGACACCTTCATGCACATCATATCCAAAATTTATATCATTTGGATCAGGTACCGGAAAGATATCGCTATCAGAATATCGACTATTTCCTCATAATAGAGCATCCTGATAGTCTCAGACAATCAGCTAAAGGAGAAGACTTGCATAGCACTTCCACAACTTACAGAGCTAAATTACACATCATTTAAGGAACTTTGGATCATGGTCGACCTTCCCTGAGATCCACACACTATTCCATTCACTTGTGGAGGATTCCCATCTATTTAGGTCTGACCTATCCATGTACACATGTTACATCTCTTTCATTGGAGTTTGTAGCCATCCCTGGCTGATGCAGAGGAATCTTGTGATCCAAAGATGATATATAATCATGTAATAGATACCTAGGAAGTTAGTTAGTGATAGTCAATATTTTGATAGTTTGAATTCTTTTGTAAAAGCACTTCAAAGATGTATCTTGCGCATATAATGTAACTGAGGAATCAGGCATGCGAGCCATAATTGTAAGCCCGCATGTTGCCAACCTATTTATATTTTGGATCTATGATATACTAAATGATTGAATCTGTATTTGCATCCTGTAATTAAGTTGTTTCTGTTGTGTTTACTCTTGCTGCATGGTCTAGACTGTTCACTTTGTGGACCCTCCTAATCATGACTACACCACAAACCTAGTCACTTCCACAAGGATTGCAAGGAGGAGAAGACGAAAAAGAAGACAAACTATGATTTAGATTATGACATGTTCTCTCAAGATGATGGAGAAGCATTTGTTGATGCCTTGGAAATGCATGCATCAAAAGATGTGTGGCTTATTGACTTTGGTCATCTTTTCACATGATCTCTCATCAGGTTGGTTTTTAAAGTATGAAGAATATGACAGTGGGAAGGTGCACTTGGTAGATGATTCTCACCTAAAGATTGTTGGCTGTGGAAGAGTCTTGATTTGATTCCCTGATGGATGAGTGAAGGGGATCAATGGTGTTTTGCATATCCCTGGTTTGGAAGGTAACTGATTATTTATAAGTAAATTGAATGATGTGGGTGTGCAGGTTGTTTTCTCAAATGGAGGATGCAAGATGACTAGATGAGCTATGGTGCTAGCTAAGGGTGTTCATATTGGCACTTTATTTGAACATGATGCATGCATGGTATAGTGCAATAGTGCCTTTGTTTCAAAGAAGAGAACTTCAGAGTCTTCATCTTCACCATTGGAACTAGCAACAAAGAGGACTATTGCATCTACTTCTAATGGTCATGCTTTCTGGGTACCTGAGGGTACTCATTCAATGGAGATGAAACTTCCAACTGAGAAGACAATGTTATGGCACCAAAGGCTTGGTCATATTGGTGAAAATGGTTTAAGGACCCTAAAAATAAATATCTTGTTGAGGGTATGAATGACTATAACCTTGAGTTCAATTTTTGCAAACATTGCATTTGAGGAAAGCAAAACCATGTTCAATTTTATTCTAGTTCTCACAAATCTTCTAAGGTATTAGACTTGATTCATTCTGATGTATTTGGTCATATGAATGTTCCTTTGATCTCAAAATCTGTTTACTTTGTTTCATTCATTGATTATTATAGTAGAAGGACATGGGTGTATTTCCTTAGAAGAAAATATAAAGTCTTTAATAGATTCAAAGAGTTCAAAGCTCTTGTAGAGAATCAGAAGGATAGAAAGATTAAGTGTTTGAGGAGTGACAATGGTGATGAGTTTTATTCAGTAGATTTTGACATGTTCTATAAAGAACATAGGATTGAGAGGCACAAGACAACTCCATATACTCCTTAGTAGAATGGAGTTGTAGAGAGGATGAATAGAATGTTGATGGAGAGGGCTAGGAGTATGCTAAGTGGAGATGGCCTTGAATAAAAGTTTTGGGCTAGAGTTGTTGCTACCACTTGTCACCTGGTTAATAGCTCTAGTACATCGACGCTCATTGATAAGACACCTATGGAGGTGTGGTCTAGTAAAAATCCTTCATTGAGACACATTTAAGTATTTGCTTGAGAGGAATATGCACATGTGCCTAAGGAGAAGAGGTCTAAGTTGGAGAATAAGGTTGTGAAGTCTATCTTCATCAATTATGACATTAGTGTGAAAGGGTACAAGCTTTGGGATCCTATGGTTGAGAGAGTTCTATGTAACAGAAGTGTGATTGTCAGAGAGATAATTTGTTCTTCTATTGATCTATAACTAGAGAAAGAAAAGAACGAAGATGTGGTTCAACTTCCTTCCACCCCTGAGAATGTTGAAACAAAGACATCTATTGGACTTGATGATGAGGAGATCTCTAGTAGCTCTGAAAGTTTAGAAGAAGAAGAAGACGAACCTCAACCTCAACTTTTGAAGAGGTCCACACAGATAAGTAGGCAACCTAATAGGTTTGATTATTCATTGCATGATTCCAATTGTATTGTTTCTTTGATTTATAACACTGATGAGCCTAGCACCATAAGGGAGGCTATGGGTATGAGTGATGAAGATCCTTGGAAAGAGGCTATGGAAGAAGAGATGGATTCCTTGAAGAAAAACAATACTTGGGATTTGGTGCCCTTGCTTGATGGAAGTAAAGCTATTGGATACAAATGGGTGTTCAAGAAGAAGTTTGGTTTAGATGGCAGTGTTGAGAAGTGTAAGGCAAGGTTGGTCATGAAGGGTTATTCCCAGGTTGAGGGAATAGATTATGGTGAGATTTTCTCTCCTATTGAAACGGTGACATCTATCAGATTCTTGTTATCACTTGTTGTAGCATACAATTTAGAAGATGAATAGATGGATGTGAAGACAACTTTCCTTCATGGTGATTTGGAGGAAGAAATCTATATGTCATAGCCAGAGCATTATGTGGTAAAAGTTAAAGAAAATTTGGTTTACAAATTGAAAAAATTCTTTGTATGGTTTGAAGCAATCTCTTAGGATGTGGTACTACAAATTTGATGCCTTTGTGTTGAGTTTGGGGTTTCTAAGATCAAAATTGGATCCTTGTGTCTATTACAAGTTTTCTAATGATCACATTCTCATTATTGTATTGTATGTTGATGATATGTTGTTCATTGGAAATGGTAGAAATTTGATTTCTAATTTGAAGTCTCAATTGTCAGTAGAGTTCAAGATGAAATATCTAGGGGCAGCCAGGTATGCTCTTGGAATGGAAATCAGAAGAGGCAGAGCTAAAATAAAACTTTGGTTAGGCCAAAGTAAGTATGTGAACACTGTGTTGGAGAAATTCAGCATGGCAGCTTGTAGACCATTGACTATTTCTTTTTGATGGGGACAAGGTTATTTATTGCAAATTGTCTGAAGTATCCTTCTGAGATGGAGAATATGAGCAGAGTTCCTTATGCTAGTGTGGTTGGCAGCTTGATGTATGCTATGGTCTATATAAAACTAGACATTACCCAAGTAGTGGGAGTCCTTAGTCAGTTTATGGCTAATCCTAGATGGGTACATTAGGATGTGGTGAAGAGAGTGTTTATATATTTGTTGGGTACTTTTGAGTATTCCCTATGTTTTCATGGTTATCCTACAGGACCTTGACATTCACTTTGTATTTGAGGATTTGTGGATTCTAATAGGGCAGGTGACATTGATAGCAGGAGATCCACCGGTGCTTATGTGTTCACTATGTTTTGTGGTGCTATTAGTTGGATGAGTAAGAGAAAACATGTGGTCACTTTGTCCACTACTAGAGCCTAGTACATGGCAGAAACTCATGCTTGTAAGGAAGCCATTTGGCTTAAGAGATTGTGTTCTGATGTTGGGTTTGATGCAGGGAAGATTACTATTTGTTGTGATAGTCAGAGTTCCATATGTTTGGTGAATAATCCTACTTTCCACACAAGGACTAAGATATTGATGTCCAGTAGCATTTTGTTCATGACATGGTAGAGGATGGGAAGATAAAATTGGAGAAAGTTGACACTTTGACAAATGCTGCAGATTCCTCAACAAAATCTGTGAGCATGGAGAAGTTTAGAGTCTATGGGCCTCTCAGCCCCTAGCAGTTAAATCCTATCATTTTATTGGTTCTTGCAAGGTGTTCAACAAGTAGGAGAATGTTGGGAATTAGGGTGTCTCAACCTTTGTAATTTCCTAGCATTTATTATTTGATTGTATATTTATTTAATTCCCTATATTGTATTTAATATTGGTCATCCAATTGTCATTTTGTGTGAGGTGGCATGTTGACATGTCATCCCACTTGGAAGGTGACTTGGATGGTCAAGTCAACATTTGAAATTGTAGGCATCCCATTTTGAGCTGGCATTATTTCCATGTGTCAGGATCTTATGGGTTGTGTAAGAGGTTATGACATATGACGGATTCTATGACATGTAAGAGCCAAAGATAGAGATTCTATGATAAGTGTGACAAGTGACAAGAAGCATCTTGGCATGAAGAAGGTAGGTGCCCAAGTTTGATTATGACAAGTTATAAGAGAATCATTAATTAGTAGTTAGTTATGACAGATTCTCTTATAGCTATAAGTGTTGTCATATATGACAGATTTTATGACAATGTAAGAGCATCTGTCATACCTATTTTGGGCAAATTTTGGGTACCCAAGTATGGGGGTTGTAAGGGATGAAAGGGAATCTTTGACAAGTGTTTTTTTCATGTTTTATGGCCTTGGAATTTGGGCCATATGGATTTGTACGAGATTCTTTTGTGACTTGCTCTAGAAGCTACCTCCATCCTTGGTATTTCTCTATATATATAGGTACTTGAAGTTAGAATTGTATGGTTCATTTGCAGGTACTGTTATGCTATTGGAATTACTCCAGCATTTGACATTTGTGTACTTATAGAAGAACTTGCATTGCAAGTGTATTGTAATCAACCTTTGATTTGATAATACATTATGTATGTTTTGGAGTGTGGGGTTTTTCACCTGAAAGGGTTTTCCCCATGTATATCTTGTGTTGTGAGCTTTGTATTTACATTTGGATATTGTTATTATCTCTCTGTTAATGTGCATCTCATAATATATGTAATTGTAAAAGATAAAAATTTGCATAACTTTCCTCATTAGATCAGTGTAGGAAGTTGTTTCCACATACCTTGCTTCCTTTCTTCCTTTTAAAGAAGAAGATCCCACTGCTGCAGAGGAGAAAGAGGTTTCCACATATAAGGATTTATGAGGATAGTATGAAGCTCATGCACCAAATTCGAAATAGGTTCTTTAAAGCTTTTGTAGTAATTAGATAATCAAATTGCTCTTGAGGAAAGTAATACATTATTTTTCTACTCTTAATAGGCTATGCATTGTTAGTGTAGTTTCCTTTCATTGCATTAGATTAATTGTTATTTTATTTCATGGATTAAATTTCCTTTTTGCATTATATTAGTTTGTTATTTCCTTTCCAAAATCAATCTCAAAAATTAAGGAAAGTCATCCTAAGTTTGCACTCATATTTCAATTCATAGTAATTAGATCATCTTATCAAATCATTAAAGAACAAAAAAAGCAACATTTTTCCTTCATTGGCTTGCATACATCAAAAACCCAAAAAAGCATTTGAAAAGAGAAAATAAAAAATTGAGTGCACAAAGCTGTCAATTTCATCACAAGGTCAACTTAAATTTTAAAACTTCTTGATATCATCACAATATTAACAATCTAGCGACCACTAGTAGAAAAATAGAAATAAATGACTAAAAAAACTACCAAAAATTGGTCATGTGATTAGTAGTTTGGTCACGTGACCATTGGTAGTTTATTGCCGGTCATTTATCTCGTGACCAAATTTATGAGCAAAAAAATTTTAGTCATTAATTTGGTAGTATATTTAGTCATTAATTTGGTAGTATATTTAGTCATCAATTTGGTAGTATATTTAGTCACTTGACCATTGATAGTTTATTGCCGGTAATTTATCTCGTGACCAAATTTATGACTAAACAAATTTTAGTCATTAATTTAGTCATCAATTTGGTAGTATATTTGGTAATTTGGTAGTATATTTAATCATCAATTTATGTTAGTTGGTAGTATATTTAGTCAATTGGTAGTTTATTTAATTGTTTTTAATGTTTAAACATAAAACACAAAAAAAAAATCAATCATTCATTTACACACAATGAAACAACTATTAAGAAGACAAAATACCGAAATTTTATTGAGAAAAGGTGTTTTTACAATAGATACAAGACTTAAATATGTCTTTGCTTTGAAAAATGTGTTACAAAGTGTGTTTCTCAATGCTGTGACTAAGAAAACTGAGTTACAATGCTCTATTTTTTGCTTATACAACTCTAAAACATGAAAGAACTACTTGCAAAATGAAGCCTAAATATTTCATCATAGGCATTTACATCTCAAAATTTGAATAAATGTATTAAAAATCGCTTAATATTGCTAATTGTTACATTACTTCTTCTTTGTTGCATCTCCTGCCTTGGTCTACACAAATAGAACCTAGCAATGCAATAAGTAAATTGCCCCTTTGTAACAAAAAGCAAATAAGTAACTTACTTTAACATGTTCTTTGAAAGAATATTTACCTTCTTGACTCCACGGATCTTCTTAGATCTATTTAGATAGAGTAAGTCAAAATAGACAATATAAATAAAATATGAAATAGTAGTAAGCTGTACAAAATAGACAACACAAATTTACGCAGAAAATCTAATTTGTACCAGGAAAAATCACTGCCAAAGATTTCTCAATAATTTTATTCTTAGAAGAAATTCATTGTTACAGAATTTTACCATGCATTTGCATTCAAGATCAATTGACTTTTGTCAACTACTTTACCAATGCTAGAATAAGATAAACAAACTTCACATACTAGCAATAACTAATTCATCTCATACACACAAAAGAAGAAACAAGTTAAGAATGCATAATGGATGAATTGGAGAACAGATTAAACAACAGACTATAATTTTGGTGCCCATATGGTTAAAATAGGTTAGGTATTATTAAATATATTATAATATTATATTATATTATATTATATTATAAATATTATAAACCTTAAGGAATTTCCAAGACTCTTTCTTGAAAAAAAAAGCACAATAATGTCTTAAAACTGGCAATCCAAGTCTCACTAACTTAATACAATACAAAAACTGTAAACAAAATAGTTTCAACAAGGAAAGAAATTTTTTGAATCCATGTAATATGTTCACATTCCCCACCTAATGGGGACAACAATCATTTTAGTGTTCAAATTTGGAATAAGGGATTCACTAATCAATACATATATCTGAATTATTAGAAGAAATGTATAGTGCTTTCTCATACTTGGAATAATGAGAGTTTAGTGCTTCGTATATATTCTATCAAAGAACTACTTGCAAAATTCAAGTTTTTTTAGTCATTTATTTCTATTTTTATACCGTATAAGAGAACTACTATCAAAATTCAAGCCCATATCTGTGTCATATCTGATACATCCAGATACTGTATCATGTTGTCCATATTTGAATCTAGTTTAGAGTTATAAAAAAAATCAAAAACTACCAAAAAAATTGTAACATTTTAATTTAAAAGTGATGATTTTGTTCCCTAGGGGAGAGGACCCAATAGTGGTGCACCCTAACTTCACGCCTCTCAAAATCATACATGGCAATTTTGAATCACTCCAAAATTTTTATAGGAGCTTACTTGGCAACGCCCCTGCGTATAACTAAGGTTTTAGGGCCACATCATCAAATATGATGCCACGTCAACATGCTTTTGTTGAGGTGTCAAATAGTTCCCCCAAAAAAAGGGTGGACCAATAGGTGTGCATTAAATCATGTTTTGTTGGTGGGCTAATGCAGCATCACATGATTGGTTACTTTTTAAATTTGAAGGGCACATTTCATTCAATTATTACTACTTATAGTAACACTAACAACCTTAAAGTCACAACTACTAGTACTAAACTTAAAAAAATATTGGGCCTTAAATGCACATATATTAGTACTAAACTTAAAAAATATTGGGCCTTAAATACACATATACTATCTCAGCCATTGGAACTATCTCACCTATTGGGTCTTTTCCCTTATATATATCACAAAAACTGTAAATAACATTTAAAAATAATCTATAAAAAACAACAAAAACTTTAAGTTTTTACATTATGCTCTATGCCTTTTGATGTATAATATATTTGTGTGTGTATAAATTTGTACCATTGGAATCCCACGGACTGCCAAAATGGTAGCTTTAAAAGAAGGTATGGACATCCATCAAAGCATAATGGAAGGGGGATTTATGTGAGAAATTATAGTTGGAAATGCTCTAGTAGACATGTATGCAAAATGTTGGATAGGCTTCCTGCATCACTATGGCAGCTGTCAAGAGTCAGTGCAGGAGTGCACTCCCGTACTAACTCTTGACAACTCCCGCAATGATGTGGGAAGCCTGTCTAACTGCATCTTCCCTAGTAGACATGTATGCAAAATGTGGAAGCATTGACAATGCATGTGAATTGTTTGGCAGAATGCCTCAAAGAGATGTCATCTCATGGAATGCAATGATTGTGGGATATACACAAAATGGATTTTTTGAAAAGGATTTAGAAACTTTCAAGAAAATGCAATTGGCAGGTGTAAACCCAAATTCCACAACCTTTGCCAGCATCCTCCCCGCCTGTGCAAAAATGGGAGCTTTGGAACAGGGTATGGACATCCATCAAAGCATAAAGGATAAAGGAATTCTGTTAGATGTTGTAGTTACAACTGCCCTGGTAGACATGTATGCAAAATGTGGAAGCACAGAGAAGGCAAATGAACTATTTGAAAAAATGCCTAAAAGAAATGTGGTCTCGTGGAATGCCATGATTGCAAGATATGGACAAAATGGATTTTTTGAAAAGGCTTTAGAAACTTTCAAGAAAATGCAATTGGCAGGTCTAAAGCCAAATTCCACAACCTTTGCCAGCATCCTCCCTGCCTGTGCCAAAATGGGAGCTTTGGAACAGGGTATGGACATCCATCAAAGCATAATGGAAGGGGGGTTTTTGTTAGAAATTATAGTTGGAAATGCTCTTGTAGACATGTATGCAAAATGTGGAAGTATAGACAAGGCATGTGACCTGTTTGAACTAAATGAACCCTAGAATTGATTGTTTCATGTGTATGAACATTATCCCATGCCCTACTTTTTATTTCTCATAAGTGTGGAAACCATTGTCCTTAGTTATATTTGTTCTTGTTGTTTGTCCTAATATCCTCATGCTAATTTGTAGAATCTCAACTCTCATCTGCCAAAAACTCCCAATTCCTTACTTCCCTCTAGTTCTTATATTCCCACTAGCTTGTAACTATTTGAAAATAGCCATATAAAGGATGTCTCTTTGGATATTTGAACTTATCCTCCACTCTTCTTCTATACTAGAGATCTCATATGACTTCACCCAAGTCAAATAAAATGAAATATGAACTTAAAGGGGTAATAGCACCTTCTAAGATTGTCTCTACACTTAATGAAGTATTAGACATTGACTTAGGGCATTTGAACTTAGAGGACTTCTTAAGGAGGATGTTTGGGAATAATCAAATGACATAAGCAAGGTGTATTGCTAGCAGTGGGATTGTGTAATAAATGAGTTTCCCACCTTAGAACTTTAGTCTCCTGAACTCATTATAGCTTGTGCCAAGTTTTATGATCCTTATATTAGGCAATTCCAACCATGAATGTTTAGATTCATTAAGATCATTCTAGAAAACAAGTAAAGGATCAATTAGGTCTAAAACTCAAGGATAGTGGTCTCATGGAATGCCATGATTGCAGGATATGGACAAAATGGATTTTTTTAAAAGGCTTTAGAAACTTTCAAGAAAATGCAATTGGTAGGTCTAAAGCCAAATTCCACAACCTTTGCTAGCATCCTCCTTGTTTGTGCCAAAATGGGAGCTTTGGAATAGGGTATGGACATCCATCAAAGCATAATGGAAGGGGGATTATAGTTGGAAATGCTTTGGTAGACATGTATGCAAAATGTGGAAGTATAGACAAGGCACATGACTCGTTTGAACTAAAGGAACCCTAGAATTGATTGTTGCATGTGTATGAACATTATCCCATGCCCTAATTTTTATTTTTCATAAGTGTGGAAACCAATGTCCTTAGTTACATTTGTTCTTGTTGCTTTCTCTAATATTCTCATGCTAATTTGTAGAATCTCAACTCTCATTTGCCAAAAACTCCCAATTCCTTACTTCCCTCTAGTTATTACGTTCCCACAAGCTTGTAACTATTTGAAAATTAGCCATATATGTTGGAAATTAAGGTGTCTCAACCTTGGTAATTCCTTGTATTATTTTCATTGTATTTATTTATTCATTGCGTATGTTGTAAATTAATTATAAATTCATATTGTCATCTTGTGGGATGTGGCATAGTGATGTGTCATCTCACATGGAAGATGACAACTTGTAATTTTGTCCTCACATGAGGAGATAGGCGTCCCACTTAGTGGTAGGAATATTTTTCCATGTGTCAACATATTGGATGTTGTGTAAGGGAATATTGACCGAAATGGTCATGACAGATTCCTATGATAGTTTTATAACATGTAAGAGTCAGAAATAGGAGATTCTATGACAGGTACAAACAAGAGTCGTAGAAGCATCTGTCATTATCCATTTTGGGAATAGGTAGCCTCTTTGGGATGGGGTTACCTGACAAGTGTTAGGAACATTCTACAAGGTTGGACAACTATCCATAGGCATGGGTTTTGGGCCATGAGGCCATGTTGGAAGCCCATTCCAAGATAGAGCCAAAACTACCTTGTAAACTCTATATAAACAGGTGCTTTAAGGAGGTGATGCACTACAGGTTTTACAGGTACTGTTATGTTGCCAGATCTTCTCTAGATACTAGTGTCAAAGACTCCTACAAGAGCATTGGCTCTTATTTGTATTGTAACCTCTTTGTTTATGTAATACAGTTGAGTAGTGTTTTGGAGTGTGGAGTTTTTCACCTGTAAGGGTTTTCCCCAAGTATATCTTGTGTCTCTCTTCTTCTGTCATTCATTCTTCCTTATGTGTTTGCTACAATATCTTATGTTAATGGTTTAATTTTGTTGTAATAGTTAGGATAAATTTGAATTTGCACTCTCCTCCCCTCATTAGATTAGTGTAGGAAGCGATTTCTGCACACCTAGCTTCCTTTCAGTTGGTATCAGAGCCTAGCCAGTTTTTGGTTCTAGCTGCTGGGTAGGGGTTTTTTGAACTAATCCTAGGTTAACTAGGAGTCTTGTGTAGAGTATTCTATATCTTATTATAGCAAGGAGATGTCAACCACATCTAGAAGGTTAGAGGTTGAGAAATTCAATGGCACTAATTTCGAGTTGTGGAAACTCAAGATGGAGGACCTACTTGTTGATCGTGACCTATGGGAAACTGTATTCGGTGTGAAACCTACAGCAATGTCACAAGATGATTAGGACCTCAAAGATCAGAAGGATAAGGGTATCATAAGACTCTATTTAGCTAACTCTGTTCTATTGAACATCCATGAGGAGAAGACAACGAAGGATCTTTGGAAGAAGTTGGGTGATGTTTATCAGGCCAAGGCCTTGGTAAACAAACTCTTTCTAAAAAAGAAGTTGTTCACTCTGAAGATGGAAGATGGAGGATCTGTTGTGGATCACATAAATGCTTTCAACATGATCATTACACAGTTGACATCTATGGGTGTGAAAATAGAGGAGGATTGTTACATGACCCTACGTTGTTCTTTGCTAGATTCGTGGGATCACCTTGTCATGGCTATCGGAAGCACCACTACGACCTTCAAGATGGAAGATGTGGTGTCCTTGGTGTTATCTGAAGAAATACAGAGGAAGACATCTGAATTAGCTAAAGAGGCTCTTGCAATTTGTGGAGGACCCAAGGAGAAAGGGAAGAAGAAAGACAAGAAAGCTGAGAAGGGCAGATCCAAATCTCCTAGAAAGTCCAAGGCTCTCTATTGGAACTGTGGCAAGTCTGGGTATTTCTGAAAGGAATACAAAGAGGAGAAGAAAAAGAAGAAGAAATCTCCTAATTCAGATTCTGACAAAGATGATGGTGATGCCTTCATCGCAGCCTTGGCCACCCATGCATCTGATGATGTGTGGTTGATTGATTCTGGTGCATTATTCCACATGACCTCGCATCAAGACTGGTTTACTAAGTATGGAGATTTTGATGGTGGAAGGGTGTACCTTGGTGATGACTCTCATCTAAAGATTGTTGGTCATGGAAGAGTCTCAATCCGATTCCCTGATGGATGAGTGAAGGGGATCACTGGAGTTATGCACATTCTAGGCCTTGCATGGAACCTGCTTTTTGTAAGTATGTTGAATGATGCAGGTGTGCAGGTTGTCTTTTCAAAGGATGGATGCAAGATGACAAGAGGATCTATGGTGCTTGCGAAGGGTACTCAGAGGGGTACTCTGTTTCAGCTAGAGGCATGCACTTTGACAAGATGTCGCTATACCTCATCATTTAATCTATTTTTAGATGTCAAAAACCAGGGCTGTGTCCATGGCTATCTGCAACTAGGGATTCTACAGTTACCAGTTTATAGCTAATCCTAACAGTTTCTACAATTTTGAAAAGAGATTAATCTATCTATTTGCTGAATAAATTTAATGGATGCTGGAAACAGAATAAAACAGGAAAATTTACTTAAAGCAAAGAAAAATAGTAACTTGCATTTATCTATTAAAAGTAGTAAAGATTTTCATAAAAAGCTGAAGCAATAAAATAGTGGTACTAGCCTCTTGCCTTAGTGGTGAGAGTGGGCCCTTGCTCCACACCCTTGGGCTTGAAGGCTACAGTAGGAAATCAACACAAAAGATGATCACAACTAGATTCAATCCAATTCATTCACTCCGCATTCATGAAAATATTGCTAACATAGAACTGAGATCTCTAAAAATTAGAATGATTCAATCATTGTCTATATCTTCTACTATGTCTGAGGGTATATATATAAAAAATGAGTGATGATATATCACTGAACTTATCTACTAGTCTTTCTATGAGATGACACCATCTCTTTATTGTACTTAACTGTCTAACTATGAAAAAATAATCATGCAATAGAAGTAGACTTGAGTGGAATAGAAGTCCACTCAGAAGTCTAAGTTTGAGTCTTAATACACTTGGGCATCGAGGCCCTGAAAATAAGGATATTGGATCAGTTCCATTCGTAACTCATGCAAAAACTTTGATAAGATAAAACTCCAATAGTTTAACTAAAGTTGACCCTTCGCCACTCAGGTGATGATTTGAGTGAAGTGAGGGGTATTAAGATTACTGCTGAGAGTGCCTGGTCAGCAACTATGCTGGAATTATGCTCTACTCTTAGGAGGCATCAGAGATAACTGTTCCTGTCTGCAGCTCTTGAGATATGTTTATAGCTCTGGAGATACTCCAGACTCTCACAGAGCTCTGGAGAGGCATTCCTCATTTCTTTAAAACTTTAGGTGTCATGGTTCTTTGGTATTGTCTCCAGAGATCATTGAAGACTATCTCTGGATATGCACAAAATTGTCGTTCCTGGCATCTACACCTGTTGATTCAAAAAGAGAGAAGTTTCTGCATTTTTCCATCAATTCCATGCACATTAGTCATTCAATCAGAAATTCTAATCTTAAGTAATCTATCTCAATTAATCATAAAATAAAACGATCTTGCTAGCTTATTTGGGTGCAGACACTAGGAAAGATGAACCCAGAAAGGGGAAAAAGAGAGGCAAAAAGATGTATTTCATGAGTGCAACTTGGCACTCATCATCCCCCCATACCTAAGGTTTGGTAGGTCCTCTTGTTTCTCAGATTTTAGATTTATTCTGGCGAAGCAGCTTGTCTGACAGGCTATAATCCTGGGCATAGGTGGTCCAAGTTGTTCGGTTGATATTACCATTGCCTCTATACTCATCAACCTGCTTCATCCAGTCCTACAATTTTTCATCTTCCATCTGTTCTACCCAAATAGGGAGTGGTTCAATTATTAAAGGGCACCTGTACCGTCCATCTATCCATTCCTGCTTATGGTTATCCATTAGTTTGGATATCAACTTTTCCTTTCTCATGAATAATCTTAAGTTTGTAGGGGTGACCACCTCTCTCAGTTTCTGCTCCGGGGTCAAAATATTCAATCTCTTCTTTGCTACAACAAGTACTGGATTTGCTGAATTGATCATAAAAAGACCAAAATCGATGGTGCAAACTTTTTAGGTATAATGGAAAAATTCCATTTTTACTATCAGGATGATAGATAAGGGACCTGAATTTGATCCTAAAAGAACCAGGATTGGGACATTCCTTCCTAATGAAAAGATGTATTTTTAAATCCTTCTTGAGATGATCTTCCATCCTTTCATTCTAGATCTGGCGATTCCTCATCAGGGACATAAATGCCTTAAGCTAACATTCCCCCATAAAATGATTAAGAATAAAAGTTATATCATTAACATAGAACCCATGCAAGTATAATTCACATAGGAAATTCTTGTCCTCGTCATTGCTCCTGGTATATGCTGTCATGAATCTTCTTGTTGTTTCTGTATCCTTAACCAGGTTAGATAGGACCAAAGAGAATTTCCTTTTTAGTACCCTTTCCTATAAGAACATGGAGTAGCTAGCACTTGGAGGTCTGCAGGATAGAATTTCTGAAGCAAGGGAGGCCATTTTAATGATTTTGCCTTCCAAAGTTGCTATTCTTTCTATTTTGGCAGTGACTGCCCTTTGTATTTGCAACATAGGATCGGAAGCCTCATATTCTCTACACCTCTTCTCCTAATGAAATAGGGCTTTGGGAATGTCAATGGGGATTGGACCCACATAGGCATCTGTTTGGATTTCT
This sequence comes from Cunninghamia lanceolata, assembly GCA_027924645.1. Taxonomy (NCBI): domain Eukaryota; kingdom Viridiplantae; phylum Streptophyta; class Pinopsida; order Cupressales; family Cupressaceae; genus Cunninghamia; species Cunninghamia lanceolata. Next base: position 8,497,417 of record BSBN01000780.1, read on the forward strand.
TGCTCATTGGTTGCCCTTGGGCCAGACAATTCTTGAATATATTCTTCTTGGTCATCCAGTTTGTTATTGGCCCAAGTTAACTATTTATCCTAGCTTTGTACCTTCTCAATCAGTGCTGCCATTATTGTGAGGCTATTGTCTTTGGCCATGGTGAGCTCAGAAACATTATGAGCTGCTTCTTTCTCTTTTTCTTCCACCAATTTGACTGTCTCACTTTTATGTGCCTCCAACTCTGCCCCTTTCTCCTAGATGATCTTATCCTTGCTTTAGAGTTCTATTTGGAGATTTGCAATGGTTTGTTTTTGTTCCATTTCCACCTCTACTCTGACCTTCTTGAGGTCAGTAATAATCAAATTCTTTCCCCAGAGCAATCTCTTTAAATTTTCAATTTCTTCCATCAATTGTTGTTCTTTTGGAATTTTGACATCCTCTTGATCAAAGGGATGAGAGAAGGTTTCTACTTCTGCTTTTGTAGCTGCTGGCTGATCATCAGGGTTTCCCATGGCCATCTGCCCTACTCTGCCCACTGTATCCATTTGATTTGTTGTTCATTGAATTTTAGAAGTTTGAATGAGGGATGTTATGTCTCTCAGTTTAGGCTTATGCAGATGGGTTAGATGACCAAGGCAGTCATAAATGTAGTAGACTGACAAGGCACTCTGGAGGTAAGGTGACATTAAGGCACAGATGGCGGCATGCTCGGATGTGAAAAAGGAAATGATGGCGGAAGGATGTGTCATCGTGGCAGCACCCAAAATAGAAGGACAAGACAGTTACTAATAATGATTAATTAAAGACAGATTTACCTATATCAATTTTAATGATGAGGTGATGTACATGGGAGAGATGCTGCATCATTTTGGAGATTACACGCATCATAGTAATTGAGCAGTGGCTTGAGATGACATCCACCTCCCATTTGTACATGATCTGCAATCATTGCGCTGAGTGGTTCAAAAATCCACGCCCTTAGGTGATGTCAAGGTCGGCTTGTGGATACTCCTGCAAATGATTATTATTCTAATTTAATTATTCTTTGTGATAGAGTAGAGGATGAGTTAGGATGGCCTCATCATATGATGTGTCTACTTTACCCCCTGGAGAGGTGGGTCCCCCTTATTATTGAGACTGACGGCGTTATTGACAGAGCGCAAGAGGTGCTCCTAGTTGAAAAGCGCCGGAGGTGCATTTGACCAACTCCTGGCAACTAATCATCTTCGGAGCTTAATTATTTCAACTATCTTGAAGAAAGGAACTGCCATTTTACTAGTTTTCAACTCCCTTAGTCGAGAAGGACAACCATTTCCTAGTTTTCCATTTTTCTCTCTATTTTTTTTTTTAGAAGGCAGCCATTACTGGTTTTCAACCTTCTCCCCCTTTTTTTTAGAAGGTAACCATTGCTAGTTTTTAACCTTCCTTTTTTTAAAAAAAAAATCCAACACCATGACTAAGGAGATATCCCCTGTATCAAAACACAAATTATTTAGAAACTCCTCTTTAGTAGATGGTCTTTTGTAGAGCTTGATTCGGTGACCATTTACTAGAAATGTGTCTATGCTCCCATCAATAGGTTGCAATAATAAAGTTCTATTTTCAAACACTTCCTTTATTTGATAAGGACCCAGCTAGTGAGTCTACAATTTCCCCTTGAATTTAGAATCATAAAGAAGTAACCAATCACCTTGTTGAAATGTCGTCCTCTTGATGTGTTGGTCATGCCATTGCTTCCTCTGGTACTGAACCAGTTCTATTTACTGAATGGCCTCTGTCCAAATTTCATCCAACTTGTTGAGCTAAAGAATTCTATTCTGCTAAGCTATAGACAATGGCAGACCAACATCCAATACAATTTGAAGTGTCTGGAGTTCAAATTCTATAGATAATATAGGCTTTTTCCCATAACTAATTCATATGGTGAGAACTTTGTTGTGGACTTCCAAGTGGTATTGCAAGCCCAAACCGCTTTAGGTAATCTACTAGCCCAATCTTTTCTATTCATTGTTAGAATATTCTCAAGTTTCCTATTAGTCACTTCTACCTGTCCATTTGCTTAAGGATGGTAAGGTGAAGATTTCCTGTGCTTGACTTGGTATAAATCTGTGAATGCCTTGATTACCTATGAAGTAAACTAAGGTCCTCTATCTGAAACTATTGATCTTGGTGCCCCAAATCTTAAGAAAATTTTATTGTAGAGGAAATCAACAACTTTTTCTTCTCTTACAAACTGTAATGCTTGAACCTCAGCCCACTTAGTAACATAGTCTGTGCATACTAGAATGTACTCCTTGCCTAATGATGGAGGTGAAATTGGTCCCACAAAGTCTAGACCCCACTGCTCAAATGGTTCCATCATGACTTGAGGATGTAGCAACATCTCCTGGGTAAAGGTTGGTTGCCCCATCCTTGGCATTGGTCACAGTGCTGCACATACTTCTTTGTATCTTTATGAAGAGAGGGCCAATAGTAACCAGCTCCAAGGATCTTGTGGACTATCCGGTGGAAAGAGTAATGGCCACCAGATGGTTCATCATGACATGCTCTCAACACATCAAAAATCTCATCAGCTTTTAAACACCTGCATAGAATGAAATCAGGACCACATTTAAATAGTAAACCATTCAACTATTTGTAAGATAAACTTTCTTTAACCAAACGTTTTCTTTGTTTTGAAGTAAAATGGGATGGATACAAGCCTGTAGCTAAAAGATTAGTTATGTCAGCAAACCAAGGTGCAGTAGAAGATATAGCAAAAAGATGTTCATTTGGGAACTTGTCCTCCACTGGTTGGTTCTCTCCTCATGTATGCAATCTTGACAGAAAGTCAGCAACCAAATTAAACTTTCTTGGATTATCAACTATGGTAATATCAAATTCCTACAATAGCAATAACCACCTGATGATCCTTGCACCCACTACTTGTTTATTCATTAGGTACTTGATGGCTGCATGATCAGTGTGTACAAATATCTTATATCCAGTGATGTAATGCCTAAATTTGTTTATAAAATAGATGACTACCAAGAATTCTTTTTCAGTTGTTGTATAGTTTCTTTCTACAGAGGTAAGGTTTTTACTGATGTAATAAATGGCATGCATACTTTCTCCTTCCTCCTTTTGTCTTAAAACTACCCCAATGGACTCATTTGAAGCATCAGTCTATATGTGAAATGGCAAGGTCCAATTTGGTCCTCTTAAAATTGGTGTGATAGTAAGCTTCTCTTTCAAGGTTTCAAATGCTAATTGACATTCTTCTGTCCACATAAATTCTGTGTCTTTGTTAAGAAGGGTAAACAGGGGGCAGCTATTCTGTTGAAATTTTCTATATACCTCCTATAGTAGCCTGCATGACCCAGAAAACTTCTAACATTTGTCTAATTTTTGGGTGAAGACAACTGTGTGATCACCTCTATCTTGTTTTGATCCACTTTGATCCCTTTCTCTGAAATATGGTGTCCCAAAACAATTCCTTCCTCCACCATCATGAAGCACTTTTCATGGCTAAGGGATAATTGATTTTTCTCACAGCATTTCAGTACTTTCTTAAGGTTTGTGAGAGCTTCCTCAAAATTATCCCCATACATAGTAAAGTGATCCATATAGACCTCCATGCATTCATTAGCTAGTTCAGCAAAAATAGTTAAAATAAGTCTCTGAAATGTAGCTGGGGCATTGCATAGCCCAAAGGGAAGAACTTTGTAAGCAAAGGTTCCCCAAGAGCATGTGAAGGTGGTTTTGTCCTGGTCCTCAGGTGCTACTTGAATTTGATTATACCCACTGAATCCAATGAGAAAAGAAAAATACTTTCTCCCAGCAAGATTGTCCAAAACTTGGTCAATGAATGGTAAGGGAAAGTAGTCCTTTTTTTTGGCCTTTTTGAGTTCTCTATAATAAATACACACCCTCCATTTCCCATTCTTTTTGGGTACAATGACAAGGGGTGAGACCCATTGACTATCTAAGATTGGATATATGAACCTTGCTTGAAGTAATTTTTCTATTTCAGTTTTGACAATGTCCTTTAAAGCAGGATTCAATCTTCTTTGTGGTTGCCTGACAGGTTTAATAGCCTCAGTGTATATATGATGGGTATAGATCTTAGGAGGTATGCCTTTCATATCTTGGTATTCCCAGGCAAAAGATGCTGAATGGGAGACCAGAAGTTGGATAAGTTTTTCTTCCTGATTTGCTGTTAACTGGGTATTGATATTAAGTGTTTTCCCTGGTAGAATCATGACCTGTTTTGTGATTTGATCCATAGATGTAGCTAATCCATACATTGGAGTCATGGTGTTGAGAGGACAAGAATGTGGAACTAACATGTGGAAAGTAGCTAAGTCCCTGTAAAAGGTTTCCCCACAAGGAATGATGTTGGCAAGGGTACAATGAGAAGAGGTAAGAAGTTCTCTCTGAGAATTTTGGGCGAATTCCATCACATCCTTATTAATTAGGATGTGAGTGAAGTCTTCTGTTGTATCATAGTATACTTCTTCTTCTAATTCTCCCAGATGTTCCTTGATAGTTACCATAGCTACTGAGGCACTATTGTCATTGTTCTCTGGATCATCCACCCATACTCTTCCTGTGTAATGCACTGATGGTTTAGCTAGAGGATACAGAGATATTTTCTTTAGGTCTATTCCATTAGAAATGACCATATCTCTAGTTCGACAATTAATAGATGCTGCTGCAGTAGCCAGCCATGGTCTTCCTAAAATCAGTGGATAAGCATTTCTCTGGTTTCTAGGTTCTAGTATTAAGAAGTCCACTGGGAATTCCCATGAATCTATCACAACTGGTACATTAGTGATTACTCCTTTTGGAATAGCTACTGACTGGTCAGTAAGTTGAAGAATTGTAGTTGTGGATTGGATACCTAATAGAGCTAACTTCTCCAATGTATGAACTGTCATCACATTAATTGCTGCTCCTAAATCAACCAGAACATTTGAAATTTCTACCCCTGAGATGAAAATAGTTATGACAGGATTTCCAGGGTCTCCATATTTTGGGAGAAGAATTTCTCCCATCAATAGGTCCACTACTTTTCCTTCCACCTGTATTGTGGAGGGGAAGTTTTTCTTTCTGCCCTGCATTTTGATACAATACTGTTTAATGAACTGATTTAGTTCTGGTACATCTCTGATTGCCTGGAGAAGAGGAATTTCAATGTTTAGCTGCTTGATTTCTTGTAAAAGTTCTGATTCTAGGTTGGTTTGGATTTGTTTTTGTAGGATCTTTCTTTGGGGAGCATTCTATTTAAGTTGTTCTAGGTATGGTGCTAGTTTTTCCATCTCCGGAGCTCTTGTCAGAATTGTGTTTAGGACTATTTCCGGAGTCGGTCTTTTAAGAGTAACTCCGGAGTTGTCCATGGATGATTTTTCTAGTACTTTTTCATTCGTAATCTCCTCTGGGGGTTGATTGGATGGATTTTCAAGTTCCTCATCATTGGTTACTTCAACTATAGTTAGAGGAGATAGTCTTGGGAATGCTTTCCCAGAATGCAGCTGGAGATTATTTGAATATATAGCATTAATTCCAACCAGATTTTCTTGCTCTGTCATGTAGACAGCTACTCCCTGTTTATTTCGTGGGTTTGGTATAGGCTGAGTTGGTAAAGGTGGTTGGCTAACTGGTTCATTCTATGTTTGACCTTGTGTGTTGGAGGGCCCAGTTAGTAAAGCCTGCTATTGAGGTTGGAAACGTCTAGGTTGTCCCTAGTATTGTTGATTATATCCATGTTGAGAACCCCATTGGGGTTGTATGTTTTGTGATCCAAACTGTGGTGGCCACTGTTGATTTCCCTAAGGCTGATTTTGCCAATTTTGGTTTTGCCAGTTTTGGCTTTGCCACTACTGACTTGACCAATCCTGCTGTCCCCAAGGAGGATTATTTTGAGGGCCATGCCAAGTTGGATTCCACTGATTATTTCCCCAATTAGAAGGACCCCTGTAAGAAGGTTGGTTTGGATACTGATTATAAGGGAAATTTCCAGTTTGTTTTTGTCCCACATAGTTCAACTCCTCTTCTATTACAACATTCTTTTTACTCAATCTTTTCAAGGCTAGAAGTTGACTACACTGACTGGTAGGATGTTCCCTATCATAGATCTGACAAATCTCTGATTTGTCCAAAGGGTATTCTCTCAATAGATGTTTGTTTCTACACCTAGGACAATAGATGGAGAGTGGTTCAGTTGCTATGTTTTGATCAGTTGTTCTGGTTTTTACTTGAATCCCATCCAATGTGGTATTTAATTGGACCAAAATGTTTGTTTTTAGATTTGCAATATCCTCCATCAACTATCCTATTTCATTCTTCCCTTTAAAAGTTTTGGATGACCTCACTCCATTTTGGGTTCTGGAATAGTTCTTGCAGATTTCCTCTATATTAGGTATTTCCATTTTGTTAATGTTCCCTTTTCCCATTAGGTCTAGTGCCTATTTTGATTCTTTATCCAATCCTTTTATAAACAGGGTTCTGGCCAAGGAGTGATCCACTGGATTGCCATACCTTCTCAAGGTAAAATTAAACCTATCCACATAGTCCTCTAAGGATTCTTCCTCCCCCTACCTTATTTTAAACAATATTTCATTTTTATTACTGGATCTGCAGTAATCTTGGTATTTTTCCAAAAACTCTGTTTCCATTTGATCCCAAGAATGGATAGAATTTTGGGGTAAACCCATAAACCAACTCATTGCAGAATCTTTCAGGGTTGAAGGGAACAGTTTGAGTTTCTAGTTATCTGATCTATAATCATAAGTTTGGCAGACTACTTTGAATTCAAACAAGAACTGATCTGGATCCTCAGAAGAAAGTCCTCTAAAATTTGGCAGGTGTGCTGGCAAGATATTCTTCATAGGAGCATTATCTCCAGTAGCCAAAACAATAGGATAAGAGAAGGTTCTTGGAGCTTGATTTTCCTCTTCCCCATGATTATCATTTTCCATGTTTAGTACTAGTTCTTCTCCCTGAGGTTCTAGGAAATTATGTTCTAACAAAGGATCTGCCTGAAATTTTTGTTGTAATTCCTAGATATAATTGGCAAGTGGAATATTTGGAGGATCTAAGGGATTGTTGTTTTGAGGTGCAGGTTCCAAATTAGACTCTAGGTTTCTTTCCTCAACAAGATTTTGTACCACCCCATTGCTTTCCCCTATGGTGTGTTGTTGGGGTGTATGCTTAATATATCTTCCTTTTAGATCTCTAGCTCTAAGCATACAGATTTATCCTAAAAACTATTTTAACTTAGTTTCCCTAATTAACACAAGATTATCCCTGGTAATGGCGCCAAAAATGACAAGATGTCATTGTACCTCATCATTTAATATGTTTTCAGATGTCAAAAACCAGGGCTATGTCCACAGCTGTCCACAACTAGGGATTCTATAGTTACCAGTTTATAGCTAATCCTAACAGTTTCTACAATTTTGAAAAGTGATTAATCTATCTGTTTGCTGAATAAATTTAATGGATGCTGGAAATAGAATAAAATAGGAAAATTTACTTAAAGCAAAGAAAAACAGTAACTTACATTTATCTATTAAAAGCAGTAAAGATTTTCATAAAAAGCTAAAGCAATAAAATAGTGGTACTAGCCTCCTACCTTAGTGGTGAGAGTGGGCCCTTGCTCCACACCCTTGGGGCTGAAGGCTACATTAGGAAATCAACACAAAAGATGATCACAACTAGATTCAATCCAATTCATTCACTCTGCATTCATGAAAATATTGCTAACACAGAATTGAGATCTTTAAAAATTAGAATAATTCAATCATTGTCTATATCTTCTACTGTGTCTGAGGGTATATATATATAAAATAAGTGATGATATATCACTGAACTTATCTACTAGTCTTTCTATGAGATGACACCATCTCTTTGTTGTACTTAACTGTCTAACTATGAAAAAATAATCATGCAATAAAAGTAGACTTGAGTGGAATAGAAGTCCACTCAGAAGTCTAAGTTTGAGTCTTAATACACTTGGGCATCGAGGCCCTAAAAATAAGGATATTGGATCAGTTCCATCCGTAACTCATGCAAAAACTTTGAAAAGATAAAACTCCAGCATTTTAACTAAAGTTGACCCTTCACCACTCAGGTGATGATTTTAGTGAAGTGAGGGGTATTAAGATTACTGCTGAGAGTGCCTGGTCGGTAGCTATGCTGGAATTATGCTCTACTCTCAGGAGGTGACAGAGATAACTGTTCCTGTCTACAACTCTAAAGATATGTTTATAGCTCCAGAGATACTGCAGACTCTCATAGAGCTCTGGAGAGGCATTCCTCATTTCTTCAAAACTTTAGGTGTCATGGTTCTTTGGTATTATCTCCGGAGATCATTGAAGACTATCTCTGGATATGCACAAAATTGTTGTTCCTGGCATCTACACCTGTTGATTCAAAAAGAGAGAAGTTTTTGCATTTTTCCATCAATTCCACGCACATTAGTCACTCAATCAGAAATTCTAATCTTAAGTAATCTATCTCAATTAATCATAAAATAGAACGATCTTGCTAGCTTATTTGGGTGTAGACACTAGGAAAGATGAACCCAGAAAGGGGAAAAAGAGAGGCAAAAAGATGTATTTCATGAGTGCAACTTGGCACTCATCACACTTCACAATGCAATAGTTCTTCTGACTCAAGGAAACGAGATGCTATCACTTCATCCCCACCATCTGAACATGTAGTGAAGAAATCTATTGTAACTGGTTCCGATGGTAGTGCACATGCCATGGAAGCCAAGCTTCCTGCTGAAAAGACTATGTTATGGCATTTGAGATATGTCCACATTGGTGAGAAGGGTCTGTGTAGCCTGAACAATAAAAACTTCATTGAAGGGTTAAATGATTGTAATCTCAAGTTTGACTTTTGTGAATATTGCATTTATGGAAAACAAAACTATGTTTAGTTTTACTCTAGTTCTCACAAGTTTTCTAGTGTATTGGATCTAATTCATTCTGATGTGTTTGGTCCTGTGAATGTTCTTATGGTTTAAAAATCTCTTTATTTTGTGTCTTTCATAGATGATTAGAGTAGAAGGACATGGGTTTATTTTATCAGAACAAAGACTAAAGTCTTTAGTCGGTTTAAGGAGTTTAAAGCCTTTGCTGAAAATCAGACTTGTAAAAAGATTAAGTGTTTGAGAACTGACAATGGTGGTGAGTTTTCTTCAACAGATTTTGATAAGTTCTATAAAGAGCAAGGGATTGAGAGGCATACGACAACTCCATATACCCCACAACAAAATAGAGTTGCAGAGAGGATGAACATGACACTAATGGAGAAGGTTAGGAATATGGTTAGTGGAGCAAGCCTCAAACAAAAGTTTTGGACTGAGGCTATTGCCACTGCTTGCTATCTAGTAAACAAATTTCCTACATTATCTCTTGTTGGAAAAACACCTATGGAGGTGTGGTCTAGTAAGAAGCCTTCAGTAAGGCATCTTCATGTTTTTGGTTGTGAGGCCTATGCACATGTGCCTAGGGAGAAATGGTCTAAGTTGGAGAACAAGGCTGTTAAATGTATTTTCATTGGCTATGGTGTCAATGTGAAAGGATACAATCTTTGGGATCTCGTATCTGAAAAAGTGTTGTATAGCAGAAGTGTTATCTTTAGAGAGCTAACACCTTCTTTCATTGTTCTACAACCAGAATAATCAGAAAAGAAAGAAGATGCAGTTCAGTTTCCTTCTACCCTTGAGAAGACTGAATCAACAGACCCTATGAGGCCTGATGATGAGGAGAGCTTAGTAGCTCTGGAAGTGAAGAAGAAGAAGAAGAACCTCAACCTTAGCCATTGAGGAGGTCTACACAAATAAGAAAGCAACCTAATAGGTTTGGTTATTCATTACTTGATTCTAGTTGTGCTTTTGCTTTACTTTCTAATGCTGATGAACCTAGAACTATGAAAGATGCAGGTTCTTGGAAGGAGGCCATGGAGGATGAAATTGATTGTTTGGAAAAGAACAAAACTTGGGACTTGGTACCTTTTCTTGATGGACGGAAACCCATTAGTTGCAAATGGGTGTTCAAGAAGAAATTTGGTGTAGATGGTAGTGTTGAAAAGTACAAGGCTAGATTGGTTGCAAAGGGGTATTCACAAGTGGAGGGAATTGATCATGATGAAATTTTCTCTCCCGTTGCAAAGCTGACATCCATTAGATTTCTGTTATCTCTTGCAACTACTTATGATTTAGAGATAGAACAAATGGATGTGAAGATAACTTTCCTTCATGGTGATTTGGAGGAAGAAATCTACATGTCACAGCCAGAGCATTACATAGAGAAAGGTAAAGAAAATTTAGTTTGCAAGCTTAAGAAGTCTTTGTATGGTTTGAAGCAGTCTCCTAGGATGTGGTACTTGAAGTTTGATGGCTTTGTGTTGTCAATTGGTTATCTGAGATCAAAATTGGATCATTGCATGTATTACAAGTTTGACAATGATCACATTCTCATTATTGAATTGTATGTTGACGATATGTTGTTGATTGGGAATGGTAAGAATATGATTTCTGATTTGAAGTCTTAGTTGTCAACATAGTTTGAGATGAAAAATCTTGGGGCAGCCAGGTACATTCTAGAAATGGAGATCAGAAGAGACATAGCAAACATAAAACTTTGGTTAAGCAAGAGTAAGTATGTGAAGACCATGTTGGACAGGTTCAGCATGGTAGATTATAGACTAGTGAGTGTTCCTTTTTCATTGGGAACAAAGTTATATGTCAGTGATTGTCGAAAATCTCCTAGTGAGGTGGAGGATATGAGCAGAGTACCTTATGCTAGTGCTATTGGTAGTTTGATGTATGCTATGGTCTGCACAAGACCAAACATTACCTAAGCAGTAGGAGTCCTTATTCATTTTATGGCTAATCCTGGACAGGTACATTGCGATCTTGTTAAGAGAGTGTTTTGATATTTGAGGGGTACTTCCAAGTATTCCATATGTTATCCCGGTAATACTACAGGACCTCTGCATTCAGTTTGTATTCATGGATTTGTGGATTCTGATTGCCTAGATGAAATTGATAGCAGGAGATCCACTAGTGCATATGTGTTCACAATGTTTGGTGGTGCAATTAGTTGGATGAGTAAGCAACAAACTGTGGTTGCTTTGTCCACTACAGAAGTTAAGTCTATGGATGCAACTCATTCTTGTAAGGAATCTATTTGGCTTAAGAGATTATGTTCAGATATTGGTGTTGATGCAAATCAAATTACAATCAGTTGTGATAGTCAGAGTGTAATTTACCTTGTGATGAATCCAACATTCCATGCCAGAACAAAGCATATTAATGTACAGTTTCAATTCGTACAAGACATGGTAAAGGATGGGAAGGTAAATTTGGAGAAGGTAGATACTTTGAAGAATGTTATAGATGCGTAGACGAAGCCAGTGGGCATAGAGAAGTTCAGATGGTGTTCAAAGTCTTTGGGCCTCTTGGCCTATAGCTGTTAAATCTTGTTAATTCTATTGGCTCTTACAAGGTGTTCAAAAAGTGGGAGAATGTTGGGAATTAAGGTGTCCCAACCTTGGTAATTCCTTGTATTATTTTTATTGTATTTATTTATTCATTGCCTATGTTGTGAATTAATTATAAATTCATATTGTCATCTTGTGGGATGTGGCATGGTGATGTGTCATCCTACATGGAAGATGACAACTTGTAATTTTGTCCTCACATGAGGAGATAGGCATCCCACTTAGTGGTAGGAATATTTTTCTGTGTCAGCATCTTGGATGTTGTGTAAGGGAATATTGACCGAAACGGTCATGACAGATTCCTATGATAGTTTTATGACATGTAAGAGTCAGAAATAGGAGATTCTATGATAGGTACAGACAAGAGTCGTAGAAGCATTTGTCATTACCCATTTTGGGAATAGGTGACCTGACAAGTGTCAGGAACATTCTACAAGGTTGGACAAGTGTCCAAAGGCGTGGCTTTTGGGCCATGATAGAGCCAAAACTCTACATAAACAGGTGCTTTGAGGAGGTGATGTACTATAGGTTTTACAGGTACTATTTTTCTATCGGATCATCTCCAGATATGAGTGTCAAAGACTCCTACAAGAGCATTGGCTTTGATTTGTATTGTAACCTCTTTGTTTATGTAATACAGTTGAGCAATGTTTTAGAGTGTGGGGTTTTTCACCCGTAAGGGTTTTCCCCATGTATATCTTGTGTCTCTCTTCTTCTGTCATTCTTTCTTCTTTATGTGTTTGCTGCAATATCTCATGTTAATGGTTTAATGTTTCTGTAATAGTTAGGATAAATTTGAATTTGCACTCTCCTCCCCTCATTAGATTAGTGTAGGAAGCGATTTCTGCACACCTAGCTTCCTTTCAATATAAAGGTTGTCTCTTTGGATATTTGAACTTATCCTCTACTCTTCTTCTATACTAGAGATCTCATATGACTTCAACCAAGTCAAATAAAATGAAATATGAACTTAAAGGGGTAACATCACCTTCTAAGATTGTCTCTACACTTAATGAAGTATTAGACATTGACTTAGGGCATGTGAACTTAGAGGAGTTCTTAAGGAGGATGTTTGGGAATAATCAAATGACATAAGCAAGGTGTATTGCTAGTAGTGGGATTGTGTAAGAAATGAGTTTCCCACCTTAGAACTTTAATCTCCTGAAATCATTATAGCTTGTTCCAAGTTTTATGATCCTCATATTAGGTAATTCCAACCATGAATGTTTAGATTCATTAAGATCATTCTAGGAAACAAGTAAAGGATCAATTGGGCCACCATTCTTAGTGATAAGATTCACAAGAAAATCACAAAGGTCTAAAACTCAAGGATAGTGGTCTCGTGGAATGTCATGATTGCAGGATATGGACAAAATGGATTTTTTGAAAAGGCTTTAGAAACTTTCAAGCAAATGCAATTGGCAGGTCTAAATCCAAATTCCACAACCTTTTCTAGCATCCTCCCTGCCTGTGCCAAAATGGGAGCTTTGGAACAGGGTATGGACATCCATCAAAGCATAATGGAAGGGGGATTTTTGTCAAAAATTATAGTTGGAAATGCTCTGGTAGACATGTATGCAAATTGTGGAAGTATAGACAAGGCACGTGACTTGTTTGACAAAATGCCTCAAAGAAATGTGGTCTCATGGATTAAGCTTTAAACACTGTTGATAGCGATAGGATTAATGGCATCATATTTCAGTGCTTAAAAGTAACTATAGATTTTTATTTTGCGCAATGACATTTGTTATAATGCAGTTTATCCATATAATACAAATTAACTTTCATGCCTTTCCAAACTACAACAAAAAGACAAAAGCCTTCAAACTATACAAGCTATATTGTCCTCATAGTTTTAGACATTTGTGTGGAGAGAAATTCTAATTGAAATTTCTACCTTATTGTTGAATTTATACATGCTAAAATGCATAGGAAATGGAGTACCTTAAGAGCTCTCCCAAAAAGTAGTAGTAACCTCATATTGCTGAGTATGATATGTGCAAACTGTAGAGCCTAGGTAATATGGTACATTTTCTTCCCTGCATGATTAATAAATTTGAGTAAATAATATACAATCCCACCATTGCCAGTTTAGCAGAAAATAGCATACAGTTCTAAGTGTCTCAAAATCATTGAAGGAAGCTGCTTAAATATGATGTTCATCTTATGAAATTAAAAATAGCATCTATTATGTGTCCAAATATGATTATTGGAAAAAATATTTAGATAGTTAAGATAGATAATTCACATGTTACTTAGCTGCATTGGATTCATAAGTTTACCAAGTCCCATCAGGCTAAGCTTAAACAAATGATATATAAAATTTCTCTCATTTTTTTCAATGAACTACAGAGGAAATAAGTCACATAGTTTTGTATATAATCTATATTACAAGAGTACACATTTAAGTACTCACCAAATACATGACCAACTAATTTTCTATATCTAATAAAGTGTTGGCCATTTATAACATACAAATTTGCATGCAGCAAATTGGCATAGAGTGAGAAAACACCTAAAACAACCATGCTAATAATTCCCCAAACCAATCCTAGAGACACTAGAATGAGGTTTGAATATCCCAAAATGTACACACAGTTGAAACTTGTAACTAACATCAGTCCTACTTTTTGCCATGAATCTGAAAACCATCACAACAACAAAAAATCTGAAAACTTTCTCTCTATAAAACACACAACATAAACCATATATATGATAACAGCTATCCACTCATTTAACAGTCTATAAAAGGCAAGACAATTTAGTGAAATGTGAGTAGAAATAAAATGGAAAAATTTAGATACCATTGTCAATTTTGTGTGTAGACTTGTGAGTAGAAAAGCTAGTTTCTTCTTGTTCCTCAGCCATAATGTCTGTAGTTTAATTTTTCATTAAATCTTTCTGCTCTTTCATTCTCTTCTACATTTTAGAACAACCTTACTTGACACCTCAATGGATTCTTCTCTACCATTGAATAGCTGTCACTCAAATAGAATCAATGCTTTAAAGTGTTTACACACTTGTACATATAGAGTTGGATTTCTTAAAAACCAGAGAGAGAAATCAGTATTTTTTAAAGGATGTGTCATCATATATACAACTACAACCACCACTAAGATCATGCAAACCCTGTGTTTCTCTCACCCTTATCTTTTAATCAGGGATGTTTATTTATAGCTACCATGATATATCAGGCCTCATTGTTTATAGTTGTAGTAGAAATGCTAATAATTGATGTATTATGAGTTGTTTAACAATTTTATTAGAGAACTTATCAAACTGCCTCCCATATAATTTGCTTGCTTCAAAGGAAATGACATGCACAACTAAAAAAAATTGGATATACTATGGTGTACATGGCTAAAGTTGACACTAAAAGGTTTGTTCACCTTTAAATCAACAAAACTTTGATATCTGATCCACTAGTCTACGGTTGGAGCCCATAGAAAAAGTTTGCATCAAGAACAATGAATTTGCTAAAATATGTCACAAACACCATTAAATGGTAGGGCACCTATTTAGGGGCTTAAACATTTAGTGAGGCTTAGGCTGCCATGATTTCTTCCACTTAAATCTGATCCAAAATGGGCATGCTTCGGAAATAAATTGGAGTTCAATAATACCATACACACCCTAGAAACCAATCTAAATCTTGCACCAACAATTACAGTACAACTGTTGAGGGGTAGATGCTTGAAACACCTCGTGGTACTAAGGATATTGTTGATGGGTAGGTGCCTAAAACACATATTGGTACTAAGGATGATTTTTTTGTTCCACTATAACTTAGATTATCAAAATGTGTATGTTTAAAAAGCTTGAAAAGCCCAATTAAAGCATGAAAATAAGAAAACCCAAGATATTGCTTCAAACAAAAATACAAATACCTACAACTAAAATAAAAGAAAGAAATCACCATAAACTTTTGCTCTCATGATTTGCATTGACCAGCTCCAATAGCATCTCCGCATCACCACAGGCACTTCAAGTCATGCCTGCGGTGATGCAGGGAAAGCCCTGCATCACCGCAGGTAAGACTTGAAGTGCTTGCAGTGATGCAAAATATGGAAGCATTGACAAGGCATGTGAACTATTTGGCAGAATGCCTCAAAGATATGTCATCTCACCGAATGCAATGATTGTGGGATATGCACAAAATGGATTTTTTGAAAAGGCTTTAGACACCCTAAACTTTATCATTGAGATACCTGTTAAATCTGTGCTAGTTGTATGGATGTGTTTTCTTGGTGCCTGTAGATCACATATGAATATAGGCTTAGGAGTATTTACATCAACACTACTTTTTGATTTGGATCCTAAAAATGTTGCACAACTTATGTTCTTCTCTGAAACATCTATCCAGAAGTGGGCAGGTGTGGTGAGGTAATGAGATTGATGAAAGATAGAGGAATTAAAAAAATCCATAGATGCAGTTGAATTGAAGGGCATAAAATGGTTGTTGAAATAGAGATACCTATTAAATTTATTTGCAACACAGCTATAAATGACTAAATAAATGACATAATAATACCTATTAAATTTATGTCATAGAAAACCTTTGGTCACATCACAAAGTTGAGATTAAACAAAAAGTCAACTCTTGATCAACTCTAGTCAACTCTCTCTTGTCCAAGCATATGAATGTGCCTAGGAGTTAGAGGTAAGTGGGTTAGAGCAATCCTTGAGGAAATAGAGGCAATACATCCTAGACAACAAAAACCACAAATGGTAGAAGAGCATTAACATGCTCTTAGGATTATCCAAAACACAAAAATCATATGGTAAATCATACAAGAACAAAACAACAACTTAGAATTCCAAAGAATCATCAACGAATAGAATTGACACCCATCTAGGCATTGGAACTTAAGAAATCCAAACAAGAGATCGACAACTAGTGACCCTTTAGGTCATAGGGTTATATGCCATTATGGTCTTAGAAGAACAAGGATCGACACATATTAGGCCCCAAGATAGGCCAATTGCTCTCTGTGACATTTTGCTTCCATGTGAACTATTTAGGCACATGCATTCCATGACACAAAATTGCAATGTCTTGTCAAAATTCCTCAAAATTTTCCTAAGGGAAGGATGATAAAAATTCTGATAGTTCCAATTGGAATTATGCCTAATTAAGGGGTGCATCTTGTTAAGGAGCTAAATAGGTATCTGTAATTCAAATTTGGCAAAAATCTGATGATTTTTTACTAAGTTTTTTATCATCTCTCCATCTAGATGTCTAGACATCTAGTTGCACTTCTTTATATTTCTATCAGGTTGTCATCATGTCCAAATCTAGTTGTGTTCCTTTGTATTTCTAACTAGATATCAGGTTATGTTTTGATATCTAGTTCCGGTTGCACAGATATGTTAGGTTTGACTATGATCAATATATTGGGCAAGGTATGTTAGGTTGGAGTGTGATGTCATAATGATTCATCTACATGCTATCGGGTGTGAAAGTCCAACTGGATGTGGATGTGGAACACGAGATAAGCCAAATGGGCAATATGCAAGATCAGGTTTAGGTTAGTATATGATTTCATTGAGAACATTTCTAGATGTAAATTTCTTTATTAGCTAACCGGATGTTGATATTCAAAGTGAACCAGATTATAAGGATTTGCAAATGTCATGTCCGATTGGAAGATCGAGTTAGGTGGTGCTTTGTTTCACATAATTAAACCACATTTTAGACTTGGGTTAGGTACAGATCTTTTCTAAGTTATTTCAAATGTTTAAAGGATCACTTTCAAGTGGAACTCTTTCAACATGCTATGTTGTGGTATCTTCATCTAGATGTGGATTGTTAAGTTCGCCAATGTCATGTTTGGTTAGGATATCCAGTTGGAATAAATTTCTCATTTCAACAAATTTTCATAAATTTCCAAAGGTGACCCTAGATAAAATTTGAGGCTCTTTCTATCTACACCTTCACTTAAAACTTTTGAGATTTAGAACTATTGTTCTTGGTAAATTCAAAACAAGGAATGGCTAACAGATGGCACCATAGCTCCGCTTGTTCAAGCTTTTAGTGCAGACATGATTGTTTTCTATGATTCGAGCAAGGCATATAATTAATATCAATTAAATTTCTTATTAGCATGAAGAGGTATTTAGGAGGAAAGAATCTGATTTGTTAAAGGAATTTCAAGGAGTTGTCAACTATTAATAGAAAGCTTGATACAGTGTTAAAAGATAACATGAAGTACTTATAGTCCCTTGAAGGGTACTCCTTACCACTAGTTCATAGAAATGATGGGACTGAAAGGACATTGACAAAATGGAGAGGGGAATTAGGGAATGTTGAATCTAATCCTATCAAGTCAATCATGTCTGACAGAAGGATCGAGCAGGTCAAATGCAATGTTGAGATGGATAAGTTACTAAATTTAGATTTTGGACTAAGCAAATTTATAAGGAAAACAAAAGTTTTGTTAGATGCCAGATATGTTGCTCATGCCAATAGGGTTGAAAGGTTCTAAGTCATAGCTGACCATCAAAAGAAGGATTCAATAGGTGGGTACAGAAATACGTGATATGATAGCATATTTGTGACATAATGAGATCTTTCTATCCCTTTTAGGATTAATAAGTTGATCAGATGATCTGTACCAACATTTTTGGGGTGACATGTATTAAAGATAAGGATCATCCATAGAAATGCAGGTGAATTGTTTTCTGTTCTTTCAACGATGGGTCACTTTTTTGTTATAAAAGATCAAGGTATCTTGTATCATAGCAGTTATCATTTTCAAATATATGGGTATGGTTTTTCCTTGCATTCCTAAGGTGTTATCTTTATTTAGAAGAAGAATGTCAAGGTTTTCTTGGCTATAGTCATGTGCTTTCAAGAACAAAAAAATAGAGTTAGTCTCCTTTTGGAATGGGAGGTTTAGGGAAATGAAAAGAAATATCTTTCTGCCATCCCTTCTACTCCATCAATTTCACCTTCCACTAGCTGGAACATGATGACGGATGGTCATTGCTGCTTAACCACTCCAACTACATACAACTGCATATTTTGGGAAGAAAGCAACAATTAATTTCCAGTAGCCAACTTTATTTGGAAAAATTAGATGTGTAGACAGAGTAGCACCCTTCGAGTTCCTCTTCCCCTCGATATTGATGCATCACAAAGGGAGAATATCACATTTGGGTGGTCTGGAAGTAGGTGACTATTTGGGATTCTATTGATAGATTCAAAGGAATGAGTGATAGACACCTACTATCTTCTTCATCCCCACCTTCATAGCGAGTAGGTGTTGCCAGCTCAACTTTGGCGAGTGAAGAACAATTCATGAGATTTCACCATAACTACCAAATAGCCCACGCCCAATCATCATGCTATTTCAAATAGGATAGAATATATTTAAACTATTTAAAAGGACAAATATAACTACCCACATGCTTTTCCCCTTACCAACAAATTATGGTTTATTGTATGTGTCATTTATATAAAGTTTGTAAGAGTCTCCCTTCTTGTATAAAAGGGATGCGCTCCTTGTTGCAAAAGGCTGGCGGGAAAATACCTAGGATGTAACTTTGATTTTTGTATTATGTGCTTAGGAGATATGAGATTTAGGTTTGTGAATGTCTTTGTGATGTACTCTCAATAGTTGATTTAAATGATAGAATGCAAATTGTTATGCATTTTATCTCCATTTGTGTTCTGTCAGTGATGATTGAGAATTAATAAAATAAAAGATTTATTGTTTCTCCCATGATACATTTTCTATTATGAATTATTGTGAGTTTTTGTTTCAAGTAGATAGAGTAATTATTTCATGCTAAATAATATTGTCATTTATAGTGCAATAGGATATTTCAAGAATGATCTATGTAGTGTTTGCCATAATTGAAAGTCAATATCAACGTTGAGGCATTGGTATCTTTAAATAAAATACATTGATTTTTAATTTGTGAAAGTCTCATTGCAAATCCTTACAAATAATATTAACTCTATTTTATGAGAATAGGAACTAGTCTTGAAGGTACATCAATTCCCCAACTGATAAGATCAAAACATATAATAATAGAAATAATATAATGTAGAAGATATATCTCACACAACACAAGGGATTTTTGTGGGCCAATATGCCCTAATATACAATATATGCATAAATCGAATAAACCCTTGAGGTAGGGTAACACCATACAACACTTCTTATGAAAGAAGCCACTCCATGCTATATGTCCAAGAGATCTCCTATACAATATCATACTCTACACATCTCTATACAATGATATTCACCTCATATATATACCACCTCCTAATTGAATAATGGGAGGCTAATCTTAATGAAGGCCTACTCAACACCTAATATAATTAATTACACAAGCTACCCGTAAGTCCCAATATAACTAACTTAAGGGATGTGTGCCACATGTTGGCATCTCCATCTACCTAAATACATTATAATATCATATCCCTACGTACATAACATGCCATCCCTCCTTGACATGTTTCATCCCCGAAACATGACAAGAAGCTAAATAGTAAGACTATCGCAAGTTGTTATGAATGTTCTGTTAGATTCAAGACAAACAACTAAGAGGGGGGTGAATTAGTTGTCCAAAACTTTCTTCTAATTAATCACTTAAATCCTTCTTTTAATTTAGTAGCATAATAATAAATCAATCATGAAAACATAATGCAACAATTCAAGAGCAGAAACACATTAACACATATGACACCAAGATTTTAACGTGGAAAACCCAGTCAAGGGAAAAACCATGGGGTGACTAACCCAAAATTGTATTCTCTGTTAAAAAAATATGAGGAATAAAATGGCACATGCCAATTAGGGCTTACTGCCCAAGTACACTGCTCACAAGAGGCCCACTGCCTACAGGAGACACACTGTCTATAGAATAATAAACATTACATACTTGAACTGAAGAATAGCATCATCACCATGCTTGAGTTAGTTCCATTTAAGCCCAATATTTATGCTCTACCTTTCACTCTGCTCCTCTCTACCACACTCTCATCTCCACCAAGATACTTTTGAAATGACTTCACAACCTCTTATTTATACAAGACATTTGACTTTGGGATAATCATCCAAAATGGCATACATTACAGAGCAAATACATAAATACAACATGAATACATACAAAAAGACTTCACGTAGATCAACACGCCGTCGGCCACACAGATCTGAGACTTCAATTTTCCTTTAGGAACACACCATTCTTCACAGAACATCTTCAAGATCATCTGTAGGATGTGTAACTCATCCGGTTGGCCAAACTTAGGAAGAACATCATCATCTGAAAGTAATTCTTCAATTACAAGCTCAATCTTCAATGTAGATCACCAACATGAACTGGACACAATCCAAAGACCTCCACAAGCTTGCTTGAATCACCAAGAACATCCACACTACTTTTGCTTACTAAAATCTTTCTTTCCTTCATCTGGAACCTCAAGAACACAGTCTGTCATCACTTTTATATTGGAATAGATGCTTGCAGACCTCCAGACCATGAACCAATTGAGTTGTCAATTCACATTGACTTCCTAAACACTCCAACAAATCTGCAGAACAAGATATTGCATTTCTGGATGATCTCACTAGACCTATCTATGTCACTCTGTCACTTTTGAACATCTTCCAGAACCGGTTTTACTCAAGTAGCCATAACTTCTTCAGATCTTCATGCGGACCTCTCAGATCTTTACTAGATCATCTTAAGACACATATCTACAAACCCTTTGAAGTGCATCCTCTAATCTTCATCTTAACTGGGATCTTCACCTCACTGTCTTCACTATTCATCTCTGTTCCTGATAGGACTAATTTTCTCAATATCCTCAGCATACAACTCATCCAATCCTTATCATCAATGACAACATCGGTTAGGCCCATACTTGCAATAATATCCCCCTTTGTCATTGATGGCAACATATGTCATTGTTTGCTGTCTATGCTGGCGGTCTGGGCTGTCAAAGCAACAACTATATTGAGGCCATGGCTCTTCTTTGGGGGATTAAATTGGCCATATCCCTTGGTATTAGGAATTTAGACATCCTGGGGGACTCTAAAATGGTGATTGATGCAGTTAACAATGTGTCAACTGTTGGCATTAAGTTGAAAGATGTTATTCGGGATATACAGATTCTTTTGCAGAGGATTCCCAGTGTGAATATATCCCATATTTACCATGAGGGAAATGGAGTTGTAGACGCCTATGCCAATCTGGGACAATGGTATTCAAATTAGTGGTGTTGGCGCCAATTTGATCATATCCCTTTTAATCTTAAGGCACTCATTCTTAAGGAAGTGTCGGGGTATTGATGAGTCAAATTTGTTGGAAAGACAGCTCATATGGTCAGCTCTTTGGGAGGGGGCTGACATGCTTCTTGAAGTACGAGTCCTTTTGTACCTTCTCAATTGTCATTTCTACTCCTTGCTCTCATAAGGTGAGTGGACGACTAGACCATCATGGCGTGTGCTGTGTAATTATGATTAAGTATGGGATGCGTAAGCATTGTTTTTGCAAGGTTTCCCATATTTATGATAATGCGTGCGGTGTTATCACCCGCATCATTAGCCTTGATCAAGCCAGTAATGCTCCTGTAAATATGACTGAGGAGATTTGGGGTTTCTATGACATGCTTTGTAATTCTGACATGGGTGGAGATAGAATCAGAACCGAACCTGTCTCTTGCTGTGAGTTCAAAGACAACCTGGTGGTCTGGCATTATTGCAAAGAGGGTGGGATTAGCCCCTATTTGGAGTGGCTCAATGGATATAATGAAAATATATCTAAACAATTTGCCAGGTCCTGGCAGAACCAGTGGGTTTCAGTGGGTAGTATTAGCTTTGAAATTTTTGAAAGCGTGATCACTATGGCCACTGGTATGTCTACCCAGGGTTTGAAACTGTAGAGGAAAACTAAAATTGTAGACCTTTCCAGTCAGAAGCTCTTTCTTGGAGATGGTGAAGAATTAGTCCCATATCAGGGGGGATTTGACAAAGCCAAGCTGCCCGAGCCTTGGGACGGTGTGTGTTTTCTGCTCATGAAGTACTTCACCTTGGAGGGGTGCTTCACCAGGTTCTACAACTATCACCTCCCCCTTTTGAATCATTTTTGTCGCAATGCTCAAATTAGCTTTATGTTTTATCTGCTTTCCTCCCTTGAACATTCTGTCCTTAGGGTTAGGGCTAAACTGGCAAAAAACCCTGCTAAGAAACCCATCCCTCTTCATTAGGGCTTTATCCTCTGCCTCTATAACCACCATCTTGCCCTTGAACCCTCTAAGTCCATTCAAACCAATAGTGGGGAACCCTCTTCTAACCCTAAGGATTTTCCTGGTGTTGAAGAACTTGGACCATCCCCTGTTCCTACTAAGACTAAAGAAGTTGCCTTTTCCACACCTGAGAAAATCCCTATTGATACTTTGGGTCCTACTGTCACTACGAAGGGCAAAAAGAGAAAGACTATTGCTGGGGATACAAGCACTGGTAGGGCTGTGGTTGGGAGCCATAAAAAACCTGGTAGGACCCTGGTGGGCTAGAGTAGTAAGTCTCATTCTTCTGCTAAGGTTTTTAAGGATGGCCTCTCCTCTGGTGTTAGGCAGTTAGGGCGTATCGCTGGCAAACCTACTCTTAAAGAAAAACTAATTGATTACTCTG
Source organism: Cunninghamia lanceolata (assembly GCA_027924645.1). Taxonomy (NCBI): domain Eukaryota; kingdom Viridiplantae; phylum Streptophyta; class Pinopsida; order Cupressales; family Cupressaceae; genus Cunninghamia; species Cunninghamia lanceolata. The sequence continues at coordinate 8,520,549 of BSBN01000780.1, forward strand.
AGAGCAGTTTGGAAGATTCCACCTGGGGGGATGAGGATAAGAAGATTGAGGTTCAAGACATATCTGGGGATGCTGAAGGCAAGCAGGAGACTCATGATATGGGGGCTACCACTGAGGAAGTTGCTGACTCTACCGACAATGCTGACAAAGCAGGTGAGATGTTCATGGAAGAGGCTGATGATGATATGGACACTGATGCTGGTCTGGGAGCTGAACTGGTAGGTCTAAGGGCTTGCATCGAGAAGCTAGAGTAGAATCTCTCCACTGTGCTTAGGAGTTCTATTTTCCTAAATATTTCTGTGCTAAAAAACCTGGGGGTGACTATCAATGCTGACAATGATGATCTTGCTAGGAATTTGGATGACATTATTAAGTCCATGGTTAAGCAAGGAGAGAATTTGCCTCCTTAGCTTTTGTTTTTATTTTGATGCTACTCTGCTACCCTGCTACTCTATATTTACTAACTTAGTTAGCAGTTGTTTTTGATGTTTCTAGTTTAAGGCACTTTTTGTGCTTGCTGCCTTTGTGGCCTGTCTGCTTTTTGTAAGGGTTCGGCCCCTTGTTTTGCCACCTTATAATATAAAAAACATATGATGTGAAAAACTATTTTGACCATCAAGACAAGAACTTCTCCTCAGTGACTAACATAACTCCCCCTATCAACAACAACCATTCACATGTCTTCTCTTCCTTTATTGCCCCCCCCTTTGATAAGAAACCACTTTTTTTTAGATGTCTTCTCTCCCCCTTTGACATCAATGGCAAAGGGTACATACTTGTATCACTTTAGAATCATACCAGCTACTCCCCTTGAGTAGCAGCTTCCCATCATCAATCCAGACCACAAGATATGACAGTGAGATGCACCAGATTGATGCACATCAATGCACCTTAATTCAGAACTGGAGGGGTAATAACCCCTAACTTCTCCCTGAATCTGATTCTTGGAAGGCACAAACTCTAATCTAACTTCATTCTTGTTCACTTGCTCTCTCAAAAAGTGAAACTTGATGGATATATGCTTTGTCTTTGAACGCAACACTGGACTTTTTGATATATTTATTGCACTTGAATTATCATAGAAGATTGTGATAGGTTCCTCATACTCCACTCTGATGTCTCTTAGCATTTGCTTCATCCACAATACTTGAGTACAACTACCTGCTACTGCAATAGATTTTGCTTCTACAGTGGACAGAGATATTACCTCTTGGTTCTTTCTCAGCCAAGAAACCAATCTTTTCCCCCAAAAAAATGCTCCACCACTGGTATTCTTCCGGTCATCCACATCTCCTGCCCAATCCGCATCTATATATGCATGAAGAGAGAAATCATGATCTCTAGGATACCATAAACCATACTCAACTATCCCTTTTAGATATCTAAGAATCCTCTTGATTTCCATGACATGAGATTCTCTAGGATCAGCTTGGAATTTAGCAACAAGACCAACAACATTCATAAAGTTAGGTCTAGTTTGAGTGTGATACAATAATCCTCCAATCATTGACCTGTACTTTTTTTATCAGCCCTAGGAGAGTCATCATCTTTGCTCAATTTACATCCGGTTGCCATGGGAGTACTCATTGGTTTTGAATCCTTCATCCAAAATATCTTCAACAATTCTTTCACATATTTGATCTGTGAAATGAAGATTCCTTTCTTTGTTTGAATGATTTGCAGACCCAAGAAGAATTTCATTTCCTCAAACATGGACATCTCAAATTCACTTTTCATTTGATTTGTAAAAGTTTTACAAATACTATCTCTTCTTCCAAAAATGATATCATCAACAAACACTTCAACAATTAAGATATTTTCATGATCAATTTTGAAGTACAAGTTACTGTCAGCAGTACCTTTTGTTGAAACCAATCTTCAAAAGATGCTTATCCAATCTTTCATACCAGGCTCTTGGGGCTTATTTGAGTCCATACAGTGCTTTCTTCAACTTACAGACCATATCACCATGATTAGACAATTAAAATCCATCCGGTTGCTCAATGTATACTTCTTCCAAGTCACCATTCAGGAAGGCAGACTTGACATCCATCTGATATACTTTGAAGTCCTTGAAGGCAGCAAAGGCAAGAAATAATTTGACTGCTTCAATTCTTGCCCCCGGAGCAAAAGTTTCTTCAAAATCAACTCCTTCTACTTGAGAGTAACCCTTGCATACCAATCTGGCTTTGTTTCTGACTATTTCACCTTCTTCATTTAGTTTATTTCGGAAGACCCATTTGGTTCCAATCACATTCTTGTTTCTAGGTCTAGGAACAAGATCCCAAGTGTGATTTTTCTCAATTTACATCAGCTCTTCCTCCATTGCTTTAGTCCATCTTTCATCATTACATGCTTCATTCACTAACTTTGGTTCAATCTTTGAAATTAGATAGTACTCTTCTGAGTCTTGAGCAATCTTTCTTCTTGTTTGAACACCTTTACTTTTATCACCTATGAGCTGATCTTTAGAGCGATTCAGTCTTACATACTTGGGAATTTTGGAAATTTCTTGCACTTCTATTTCTTGAATTGGTTCATTCAAACTGATCTCTTCTTTTTGATTCACTAGATCAGTCTGGATCTGAATTTCAGAAGGGACTTGGATTCCTTGGACCAAAAAATCATTCTAATCATCTTCATTATATTCATAAAACCTTGAGGGTTTTTCAATACCTTCATCAACCTTCACATTTGTACTTTCTATAATCTTTCTCAATCTCTTGTTATAACATTGGTGTGCTTTGCTTTGAGTAGAATAACCCAAGAATATTCCTTCATCACTTCTAGCATCAAATTTGCCTAGATCTTCATCTCTTTTAATGTAACATTTGCTACCAAAGACTCTGAAATACTTCACAGAGGGAGTGATGCCAAACTAGAGTTCATAAGGAGTCTTACTGGTATTGCTTCTAATTTGTACTCGATTAAGAGTATAGACTGCAGTGCTTACAACTTCTCTCCAGTAGATATAAGGAACATTTACTTCCATCATCATGGTTCTAGATGCTTCTTGGATGGTCCAGTTCTTTCTCTCCACTACTCCATTTTTCTATGGAGTCCTTGGAGCAGACAACTATCTTTTTATCCTATGTCTCTCACAGAATTCTATGAACTCACCGAATGTGAATTCTCCACCTCTGTCAGACCTTAGACATTTTATGTTCAATCCAGTTTCATTCTCTACCATAGCCTTGAATATATTGAATTTCTCAAGAGCCTCAGATTTCTCTTTTAGAAAAGTCACCCACATCATCTGGGAATGGTCATCAATTAATAACATGAAGTATCTATCACCTTGCACACTCCTGATTCTTACTGGACCACATAGATTAGTATGAACTAAGTCCAATAATCTGGTAGAAGACTATTCCTTACTTTTGAATGTGACTTTGCTTTGCTTACCCAACTACCATTCTTTGCACAAACTATTAGTAGGTTTCACCAGTCTTGGAAGATCTCTTACAGCCTAAGTGTTGCTTATCTTGATGATATTATCAAAATTCACATGACACATTCTCCTATGCCACAACCAACTCTGATCAATCTGAACAAATAAACAACTTTTACCAGTACCAACCAAGTGGAAGATATTACCTTTTGTTTGAGTACCGGATGCAATCTCTATTCTAGAACTTTCAAAGATCTTGCATTTTCCATTTTTGAATTGGAGATCATAGCCTTTGTCCACCAACTGTCCAACACTGAGAAGATTGTGCTTCAGACCTTCAACATACAGTACATTATCAGTTTTGTTCTTTCCATCAAAAGAAATAGTTCCTCTACCTCTGATCTTGCCAGCAAAAGTATTACCAAATTTTACAACTCCTCCTTCATATCTTTCCAAATCTATGAACTTATTTTTATCACCTATCATATGGTGGGAGCATCCATTGTCAATGACCCAATCATCCTTTTCTTCAACTTGGGCAGCCAGAGCTCTTTCTACCATTTTATGATTGACAGATTTAGAGGGCATTGGATCTTCTTCCTTGATGGCAATAAACACCCAGTCACTTCCAGATTTGTTTCCTATCTCTAATTTATCATTTGTTACTCCATCATCATCATCTTCATGAACATAGTAACATTTCTTTTGGAATCTTGATCTGTTAGGATTTGGTCTTGAAAATCTTTTCAGACACCTTGAGGCAAAATGACCAATCTTATTGCAGTTAAAACATTTAAAAGGTAATTTCCCTTCACACTTGCCAGATCCTCTTAGCAGTCTTTTTGCAATAAGGGCTTCAAGTTGAGCAACTTCTACTTCATCTTCTTCCAGATCTTTTCTTTCTTTTTCATACCATGAAAGTTTCTTTAAAGAGTTCTCTCCTGAATCAAACTTTTGTTTTCCTTTTACAGAGGCACTAGCTTTGAAAGAAGATTCAGTCTTGGGGGGGGCATCTCTAAACTCAGCCAATTCAAATGTAGCTAATTTACCAACTAATTGATCTCTCGTGATATTTGAAAAAGATCTAAATTCTTCAATATCAACAACCTTGTATTTGTAAGAATAAAGAAGGGATTTGAGAACTTTGCCAACAATCTCATCTTCATCCAAGGTTCCACCAGCACATCTAATGCCACAAACAAGCTCATTTACTCTTGGGATAAATGTAGTGATATTTTTATCTTCTCTCATCTTCAGGTTTTCAAAATTTCCTTTCAGACTCTGTAGCTTGGCACATTTAACATACTTGTCTCCTTCATGCAAAAGTTCTAGTTTTTGCCAAATCTCATATGCAGTTTTTAGATCAATAACATTTGTTAGCTTTGAATCAGATAAGGCACTTAGTAGAGCTTCTTTAGTCTGAAGATTGTTTTCAGCATCTCTAATTTCATCTACAGTACTCGGACCATTCTATGGAGGAACATACTTCTTTGAAGCCATGACTCAATATTGCATTCCCATACATTGCAAGTGACATTCCATGCAACTTTTCTAAAGAGTGAAATTGGTTCCATCAAACCTCAGACTATCCTTCTTGTAGGACAACATCCTGGATCTCCTCAAGTAGTTAAGCTCTTTTAGAGGAACTTAGCTCTGATACCAATTGTTAGATTCAGGATAGAGAACTAAGAGGGGGGGTGAATCAGTTATCCAAAACTTTCTTCTGATTAATCACTTAACTCCTTCTTGTAATTTAGTAGCATAATAATAAATCAATCATGAAAACATAATGCAACAATTCAGGAGAAGAAACACATTAACACATATGACACCAAGATTTTAACGTGGAAAACCCAGTCAAGGGAAAAGCCACAGGGTGACTAACCTAAAATTGTATTCTCTATTAAAATAATATGAAGAATAAAATGGCACATGCCAATTAGGGATCACTACCTGAGCACACTACTCACAAGAGGCCCACTGCCTATAGGAGACACATTGTCTATAGAATAATAAATATTACATACTTGAACTAAAGAATAACATCTTCACCATGCTTGAGTTAGTTCTATTTAAGCCCAATACTTCTGCTCTGCCTTTCGCTCTACTCCTCTCTACCACACTCTCATCTCCACCAAGATACTTTTGAAATGACTTCACAACCTCTTATTTATACAAGACATTTGACTTTGGAATAATCATCCAAGTTAGCATACATTACAGAGCAAATATATAAGTACAACATGACTAATTACAAAAAGATTTCACACAGATCAACACACTATCGGCCACGTAGATCTGAGACTTCAATCTTCCTTTAGGAACACATCAATCTTCACAGAACATCTTCAAGATCATCTGCAGGATGTGTAACTCATCGGGTTGGCCAAACTTAGGAAGAACATCATCATCTGAAAGTAATTATTCAATTACGAGCTCAATCTTTAATATAGATCACCAACATGAATTGGACACAATCTAAAGACCTCCACAACCTTGCCTGAATCACTAAGAACATCCACATTACTTCTTCTTACTGAAATCTTTCTTTCCTTCATCCAGAACCTCAAGAACACAGTTTGTCATCACTGTCATGTTGGAATAGATGCTTGCAGACCTCCAGACCATGAACCAATTGAGTTTTCAATTTGCATTGACTTCCTAAACACTCCAACAAATCCGCAGAACAAGATATTGCATTTCTGGATCTCACCGGACCTATGTGTGTCACTCTGTCACTTCTAAACATCTGCCAGAACCAGTTTTACTCAAGTGGCCATAACTCCTTCAGATCTTCATGCGGACCTCTCAAGTCTTTACTAGATCATCTTAAGACACATATCTACAAACCCTTTGAAGTGAATCCTCTGATCTTCATCTTAGCTAGGATCTTCACCTCACTATCTTCACTATTCTTCTTTGTTCCTAATAGGACTAATTTTCTCAATATCCTCATCATACAACTCATCCAATCCTTATCATTGATGCAATAGGAGTATGTTGACATCAATGACAACACTAGTTAGGCCCATACTTGCAACATGTTCCACCATGACCAATCACCCAACCATCCATAGTTGATCTTCACAATGGTTTTATCTTGATAGTACGTAGATCCCATCCTTGATCCATATTTTTGTTGCACCTCTTTGATTCCATTCCTTATCATTGTAAGTCCTCTACTTTCATGAATGGCCATTACTTGTATGATGCCACTGATTGTTGTTGTAGTTCTTTTGATTCCATGTGGGTCCATAGTAATTAGATTGTTGTTTCCATGTAGTATCATTCCTCTTTGATGCTTTCCTCAATGATTCTTGCCTCTCACAATGATGTGGATGCCTATATATTGCACCCTTTGCTATCACTGGAGCCTTCTCTGATTCTTCATCATTTTTTGCCACTTGTTTTGTTGTCTCATGAAGATAATTATTTGTCTCCTCTTTTTTCTCTACATCTTTCTCCTCTTGCATGTCCTCTAATTCCTTGATGCAATCTTCAGTAGATTCTTGAACTTGCACTTCCTTGGTTTTATTTTGGACTTCATTATGTGTAATATCCTGTAATGTAACTTTTTTCCTTCTATACCAAAACTTCATGAACTTCTTTTGCGTATTGATGTTTATTGTTCCCAAAGATTCTAACCAAGGATAACCAAGAACAATATCCAATCCATCCATGTCCAAAGCATGAAAGTTTGAATGCAAAACATATTTACCCATAGAGAACTTCAAATCTTCAAACATTTGAATATCCTTGCCCAATATTTGACAACTCTTTATGTACTTTGCTTGTACTTGTAGCTTCTTGGCTAAGTCCATGCTAATGAAGTTATACTTGATGCTAGGATTTCCAGAAACAATAACTTTTTCCTTTTGAATACATCCATGAATTTGAAGGATTGAGTCCTCCTTCCTTGGACCTAAAGTGCATGTTGCTTCTATTGCTTTTCCTCCTCCTCCTTCTCCTCTTCTTCCTCCTTCTTTCATATTGTCTTCTTCTCCTTCTTTTTCATCATCATTATCACCATCATCAGCTTCATCATCATCATCATCATCATCATCACCACCACCACCATCATCATCATCATCACCATCATCATCATCATCAGCATCGTCGTCGTCGTCGTCATTGTCATCATCATCATCATCATCTTCTTCTTCTTCTTCTTCTTCTTGAGCCCATCTATCCAAGAAAGCTTGTTCTACTTCATCCAAAGAAATAGCCTTATGTAATGCTATATACCATTTGTAAGATTCACCCATTAAATGTAAACTAAGCTCTATTTTCTATAGTTTCCTTTGACCATAAACTCTTTTAAATTGCCTCTGCTATTCTAGTGCATCTCCACTTCCATCAAAATAAGGAATCCTCATTGAAACAGGGGTTTCTAAATTTTTCCAGCCTACCTGACTTTGATTGAATTGTTTCGTAATGTTATAGTCCTCAAAATTAAAAACACAATTAATAGACCCCTGAAAAAATTTGGCGAGCTTCCTAGAAATATCAAAATCTTAGAAAAATTCCTTGATTTGCAGCCTGGAAAATGAATTTATAGAAAATAATAAAATTGTCATAACTTACTAAAAACAACTCCAATTTTCTTCCAAATTAGGACCAAAGATGTATCACTATGGCTTTGATTAACCCTCCATAATGTAGGAAACAATTTACTGCATTTCAATTCTAGGAGTGAAAATGGTGAAAACCCTAATTCTACAATAAATCCCTTAATTCTGCTCTAATTGTGCTCAAATCTAGTTTGTAGTAGATTCAATATGATCTTGAAAAACCCACAAAAAATCTTGCATAAATTCACTAAAATAAGAGAGATATGTGTTTCCCAAAAAATAATGGGGTAAGTGCAAGAAGATGGGGGGCCAAAAAGGGGTCTTAAGTGGCCACTTTTTTTCTGAAATCAGGAAATACTGGCCTTGGATGAGAAATTGAGCATAGTTACACTCAAAATTTAGAGATGCAACCAAAACAATGTTCGTAGTGCTCCGAGTCTACTTTCTAAACTACTATTTTGTTTTGAAAATGACATAGATTAAGGGATTCAAAAGAGGGAGCCACAGAAATTGGTGTTGTTTCTGTCAAAAAAACATAACATAGCATGTTTTGTGGCTCCCTCAAAAGGTCAAATTTTTTTTGGTATTTTTAAAATCGCTTCGGTGAGAAATTAGCTAATAGCATGTAGTTTATGCCCGATTTTTCTGATAATTTTTTGATGAATATTTGATTTTTTACTAATTTTTAAAGTGGACACATCCTAAAAAACAGAATTTTGGCCGTGCTACCCCTATAAATTTTGAAAACTAATTGAAAATCATTTTTTTATTTTTTTAATATTTGTAGAATGGAGTCTAGTTTCTAAATATGTAATTTTTTTGAAATTTGAATGAATAGTTATTTTACAATGAAAAAAAGACCAAACAGTGGTTTTGCATAAAAACGGACACACAAACAAAAGAAATTAAAGATGAAAGGCTTAACATTGTTAAAATGTGAAAAAAATCACATCGTCAAATAGCTAAGAGAAAGCCTAACATTACCCATGTGTTCAATTTGTTCAACCTTGAAACACGTGCAAATCTGAGGGTTAGCACGAACGAAATTATGTGAAATTTTGAAGAATACAGAAAAACACGTCTGTGACTGTTCATAAGGCACTCCAAGCCTTTGGGTTGGAAATCCAAAGCAAATCCCAAGCCCAAGGCTTGGGATTCCCAAAGCAAGAAATAACGCGAGCGCGTTATAACACGCTCGCGTTATTTCTTGCCTTACATTTTTTCCCGCAAGTCTGTCTTTTCCCATGTTTGACATAACGCGAGCGCGTTATGTCCCACTCAAATTTTTTTACATTCAAGGCTATTCATCATGAGGGTTAAGGCATAAAGGATAGAGTTGAAAGGTTTACGGATAAGGGATTAGCGTTTAAGGTATAGTATCGAGCCCGTTGAGGGTCTAGGAATAGGGATAGCGTTTAAGGTTTAGGGATGAGGGATGATAGATTACGGTTGAGGGTCGAGGGATCAAAGTTAAGGGTTGAGGGATTAGGGTTTGACATTAAGGGTTGAGGGTTGAGGTTCAAGGGTCAAGGGTTTAGGGATAGGGTTTAGGGTCGAGGGATTAGGGTTAAAGTAGAGTGTGGAGGGTGTAAGGATTAGGGATAGGGTTGGAGGGTTTAGGGATAAGGGATTAGGGTTTAAGGTATAGTATCAAGTCTGTTGAGAGTTTAGGAATAGGGATAGCATTTAGGGATTAGGGATGAGGGATTATAGTTGAGGGATGATGGATTAGGGTTGAGGGTTGAGGGATTAGGGTTTAGGGATAAGGTTTAGGGTTGAGGGTTTAGGATTAGGGTTTAGGGTTGACGGATTAGCATTTAATGTCGAGGTTAGGGTTAGAGTGTTGAGGGTAGAGGGATTAGGGATAGGGTTTAGGGTTTAAGGTTTAAGGATTGAGGGTTGAGGCTTTAGGGATGAGGGTTTAAGGCTTAAGATATAGTGTCAAGTGTTGAGGGTGTAGGGATAGGGTTTAAGTTTTAAGGGTTAAGGGTTGAGGGATATGGATTAGGGTTTAAGGTATAGTGTTGAGGGTCGAGGGATCAGAGTTAAGGGTTGAGGGATTAGGGTTTGACGTTGAGGGTTGAGGGTTGAGGTTCGAGGGTCAAGGGTTTAGGGATAGGGTTGAGGGTCGAGGAATTAGGGTTAAAGTAGAGTGTGGAGGGTATAAGGATTAGGGATAGGGTTGGAGGGTTTAGGGATAAGGGATTAGGGTTTAAGGTATAGTATCGATTCTGTTGAGGGTGTAGGAATAGGGATAGCATTTAGGGTTTAGGGATGAAGGATTAGAGTTGAGGGATGACAGATTAGGGTTGAGGGTTGAGGGATTAGGGTTTAGGGATAAGGTTTAGGGTTGAGGGATGAGGGATTAGGGTTTAAGGTATAGTGTTGAGGGTTTAGGGATAGGGTTTAGGGTTGAGGGATTAGGATTTGACGTTGAGGGTTGAGGGTTGAGGTTCGAGGGTCAAGGGTTTAGGGATAGGGTTGAGGGTTGAGGAATTAGGGTTAAAGTAGAGTGTGGAGGGATGACGGATGATAGATTAGGGTTGAGGGTTGAGGGATTAGGGTTTGATGTTGAGGGTTGAGGGTTTAGGGTTAGGGTTGAGAGATGAGGGATCAGAGTTAAGGGTTGAGGGATTAGGGTTTGACGTCGAGGGCTGAGGTTCGAGGGTCAAGGGTTTAGGGATAGGGTTGAGGTTGAAGGGATTAGGGTTTAGCGACAAGGTTTAGGGTTAGGGTTGAGGGATTAGGGTTTAAGGTATAGTGTTGAGGGTTTAGGGATAGGGTTTAGGGTTGAGGGATTAGAGTGAAGGGTTGAGGGATTAGAATTTGGTGTTGAGGGTTTAGGGTTTAGGATCAGGGTTGAAGGTCGAGGGATTAGAGTTAAGGGTTGAGGGATTAGGGTTTGATGTTGAGGGTTGAGGGTTGAGGTTCGAGGGTCGAGGGTCGAGGAATTAGGGTTAAAGTAGAGTGTGGAGGGATGACAGATGACATATTAGGGTTGAGGGTTGAGGGATTAGGGTTTGATGTTGAGGGTTGAGGGTTTAGGGTTAGGGTTGAGAGATGAGGGATCAGAGTTAAGGGTTGAGGGATTAGGGTTTGACGTCGAGGGCTGAGGTTCGAGGGTCAAGGGTTTAGGGATAGGGTTGAGGTTGAAGGGATTAGGGTTTAGGGACAAGGTTTAGGGTTAGGGTTGAGGGATTAGGGTTTAAGGTATAGTGTTGAGGGTTTAGGGATAGGGTTTAGGGTTGAGGGATTAGAGTGAAGGGTTGAGGGATTAGAATTTGGCGTTGAGGGTTTAGGGTTTAGGATCAGGGTTGAAGGTCGAGGGATTAGAGTTAAGGGTTGAGGGATTAGGGTTTGATGTTGAGGGTTGAGGGTTGAGGTTCGAGGGTCAAGGGTTTAGGGATAGGGTTGAGGGTCGAGGAATTAGGGTTAAAGTAGAGTGTGGAGGGATGACGGATGATAGATTAGGGTTGAGGGTTGAGGGATTAGGGTTAGGGTTAAGAGATGAGGGATCAGAGTTAAGGGTTGAGGGATTAGGGTTTGACGTCGAGGGCTGAGGTTCGAGGGTCAAGGGTTTAGGGATAGGGTTGAGGTTGAAGGGATTAGGGTTTAGGGACAAGGTTTAGGGTTAGGGTTGAGGGATTAGGGTTTAAGGTATAGTGTTGAGGGTTTAGGGATAGGGTTTAGGGTTGAGGGATTAGAGTGAAGGGTTGAGGGATTAGAATTTGGCGTTGAGGGTTTAGGGTTTAGGATCAGGGTTGAAGGTCGAGGGATTAGAGTTAAGGGTTGAGGGATTAGGGTTTGATGTTGAGGGTTGAGGGTTGAGGTTCGAGGGTCAAGGGTTTAGGGATAGGGTTGAGGGTCGAGGAATTAGGGTTAAAGTAGAGTGTGGAGGGATGACGGATGATAGATTAGGGTTGAGGGTTGAGGGATTAGGGGTTGATGTTGAGGGTTGAGGGTTTAGGGTTAGGGTTGAGAGATGAGGGATCAGAGTTAAGGGTTGAGGGATTAGGGTTTGACGTCGAGGACTGAGGTTCGAGGGTCAAGGGTTTAGGGATAGGGTTGAGGTTGAAGGGATTAGGGTTTAGGGACAAGGTTTAGGGTTAGGGTTGAGGGATTAGGGTTTAAGGTATAGTGTTGAGGGTTTAGGGATAGGGTTTAGGGTTGAGGGATTAGAGTGAAGGGTTGAGGGATTAGAATTTGGCGTTGAGGGTTTAGGGTTTAGGATCAGGGTTGAAGGTCGAGGGATTAGAGTTAAGGGTTGAGGGATTAGGGTTTGATGTTGAGGGTTGAGGGTTGAGGTTCGAGGGTCGAGGAATTAGGGTTAAAGTAGAGTGTGGAGGGATGACAGATGACAGATTAGGGTTGAGGGTTGAGGGATTAGGGTTTGATGTTGAGGGTTGAGGGTTTAGGGTTAGGGTTGAGAGATGAGGGATCAGAGTTAAGGGTTGAGGGATTAGGGTTTGACGTCGAGGGCTAAGGTTCGAGGGTCAAGGGTTTAGGGATAGGGTTGAGGTTGAAGGGATTAGGGTTTAGGGACAAGGTTTAGGGTTAGGGTTGAGGGATTAGGGTTTAAGGTATAGTGTTGAGGGTTTAGGGATAGGGTTTAGGGTTGAGGGATTAGAGTGAAGGGTTGAGGGATTAGAATTTGGCGTTGAGGGTTTAGGGTTTAGGATCAGGGTTGAAGGTCGAGGGATTAGAGTTAAGGGTTGAGGGATTAGGGTTTGATGTTGAGGGTTGAGGGTTGAGGTTCGAGGGTTTGATGTTGAGGGTTGAGGGTTGAGGTACATTTCGGTGTGACATTTAAATTGTCTTGCCGATATACACTGTAAAGGTTATTTTGTGGACTTTCAAGGATTTTTTCACCTGTGTTAATGTTCAACTTGTTTCGCTCTGCATCAAGGGATTACGGTTTGACGTTGAGGGCTGAGGTTCGAGGGTCAAGGGTTTAGGGATAGGGTTGAGGTTGAAGGGATTAGGGTTTAGGGACAAGGTTGAGGTTGAGGGATTAGGATTTGACATTGAGGGTTGAGGGTTTAGGGATAGGGTTGAGGGATTAGGATTTGACATTGAGGGTTGAGGGTCAAGGGATCAGAGTTGAGGGTTTAGGGCTTAGAGATCTATAGCAGGACAAAACGCGAGCGCGTTATAACGCGCTCGCATTTTGTAATTCTACTGAAACGGTAAAAAAGTGGTTACCCCCGTGATCCAGGCCCACATGCTCTATTTTCTGACTGATTCTGCGCGTGCTCTGACAAAAAAGAAGTGCTTTCATGCTATTGGGAAGTTCACATGCACATTTGACACATTGTACCACCTTTGCATGATCTTTCCACCACCTTTTCTGCTTTGCCAACTTGAGAAGGAGGAAATAACATAGTTTTCAAACCAAATTTGATATATATCTATACAAGTTTCAATTTTTGTAGTATTGCAATGTTAATTTTGATTCAATTTTAAGAATTTAACATTGAAAAGGAAGCAAGTGGTGAAAAACTCAAATTGTTGAGGAGTTTGATGCAAGAAGATAAAAACACTACATAATTGGGTACTCTCTCCATTCAAATCTTTATTTTTTAGGTATGTCAAGTCTTTACATGCATGTTCTTTACATTTTCCTTATTTCGGATTGAATTACTTTATCATGCATTATCATACATGTTTAAAATAGACACATTTCCAATCAAGAAAGCAACCTACAATCTCACATGATGCCATGTATATTTTCTACACTTGGGCTCTTTAATAATTATGTGTAATAAACAAACCTTAGTTCATACCATGATGTCAAACTATACAAGAATAAATCCTTACAACATAAAAAAAATACAATCCCACTATTATCATGTATTCATTTCTTAGGAACTAATATTGGTCTCTTTATCATGCTATAGACAAATTCTCCGTCATGCCAAGGAAACGATCAAGAATTAAACCAACACAGGAAGAGATAGAAGCTAAGAATGCAAAGAAAGCAATGGCTATGAGGGAACTTCGTGAGAAGAGGAAATTGGACACGATAAATGAAGACATACCAATTGAAGAGGAACCACAACCATCACAAAGAGATATGGTATTGGCGGCACAAAGAGAACGAATGCAAAAACTTCGTGGTACGAGAGATTTAAATACCATAGTTGGAGACACATCCTTTATCGCAAGACAACATGTAGGGACACCATCTACCACATCTCAAGTTGAGAGTACATCATCACTCACATGTGATGAAGGAGGTACGCCATCGTTCCCACCTCAACCTCAAGGTATGTCATCTATTCCATCTTCGATCGAAGGTATGCCATCTAACCCATCTCATTTAAATATTGATGAAATTCCTAATGTTGAGATGAATTTACCTAACTTGACACCACCTAGAATTTTGCATAGAAAGCCAAAGTATTTGATTGATATTGATGAGAATATTTTGCAGCCAATGGAAGGTAAGATTCCAAAACGCACTTGTAGAAGATATGCTAATAAGATTTGGAGATTGTTCTTTGAAAAGTTAAATGAGACTGCAAGATGTCAACTATTCGTTGAAATGATGCGAAGTATAAAGTATAGGTCTATCATGAAGATTCTTGGGTTGAGAACATCAGAGGCTTCAAGTGAAAAATCTATTGTCAAGAATCTAATGAGTGCGTATGAGAGTGTGGGTAACACCTCACGCACAAAAGATAGTAATGCAACACGGCGTGTGATTACATCGACTATAGTAAGTAGTCAAACGAGGAAAGCTCGTCTTATTAGAAAGACAAGTCAAAAATTGAGAATTAATAGGAAAACTTTATCAAGAGCCGTTGGAAGATGCCAAAGAATTGAGGACACTAATGCCAATGAATTATGGGCGTTCTCGGGGAGACTACCACGAAAAGATAAACCAATTGTTGAAGCATTGAGGTCACTAATTGAAGACTTTTGGAAGAATTACACAAGGGTATCTCCGAATCAAAGGGATGTGGTAAGAAGGAGAATTGGTAGTCAGAACCGCGAGCCACATCCAAAGCATTTTTTGGATGAGACTCAAACACAGTTTTATGGTAAATTTCTAGAGAAGTATCCTCAAATTAAAATTTGTCAAAGATATTTTGAAATGCTAAAACCTTTCTATGTTAAGATAAATCACACACGCACTACTTGTTGTTGTAGATTACATATTGAATTTTCTAACCATTTTGATGCTTATAGGTCTATATGTTTAGATATGCATACTAACAATAATTTGCAGGGTTGTGCCATATGTGCCCCACCAACATCTTCAAGAGATTTCATATCAAGAATTTTATGTGAAAGAGAGGAAGGTCAAATATTCTACAAGAAATTATGCTTGGATGGCACATGTCATCGTTGCGGTGGCTTGCAACATTTGCCAATATGTGAACATATGGAAATAACACATGCGGTTGGAAATGAACTAGTAGAATTTGGCAAGTATAAAACAGTGGCATACAATACAAAAGATGGTAAAGAAGTAAAGAGGTGTGAATTAGTTATTGAAAAGATTCCAGTGTATCAGTTTATGCCTATATTTCGTGACAGCATAGTGTATGAGTATGCAAGACATGCCCATAGAGCTCGATGGTTGGACTTGCAATTCAAGTTATGCAAGGACACATTTCCAGTTGGTAGCATTGTTTCAGTCGTTGACTTTGCAGAGAACTACAGTCTACAGCCACAGCGTGAGGTGCAATCACAATATTACAACTCCACACAGGTTTCTATATTTGTGCACATCGCATTCATTCATGCGAATGATAGTACAGAGGATGACAGAAAGATCATAAGGGAGTATCATTTCTATATTAGTGATGATCGCACGCATTCTACGGAGTTCGTGCAAGGTTGCTTTCAGGTGTTCTATAATGATTTGGCTAGAAGGGGCATATCATTCAGTCAGCATATCATATGGTCGGATAATTGTGCATCACAATTCAAGAACTCGCGGAATTTCTATTGGCTGAGTAGGAGGCATAATTTTACAGGTATTCAACATATGTGGAACTTTTGTGAGGCCGGGCATGGAAAGGGGGAGCATGATGGTGCAGGAGCATGTATCAAAAGAGCCATAGCACGAGAAGAGTTAAAGTATAAAGACAATGCAAAGTTGACAGATGCAAAATTGATTGTCGAGTGGTGTAATGCTTCCATGGGTCCAGGTAATGAAGGTAAGTCTTTAGTTCGTAGATTTTTTTGGTTGATAGATGATACTAACATTGCACCATATGAGGATTGTTGTACACTGACAGGATCAAATGAGATGCACTCTTTCAGAAGTTCAATTGCAGGTTCATGGAGTATCCATACACGAAAGATGTCATGCTTTTGTTCTTCCTATACAATTCAAGTCTGGGATGAGTGCGAGTCAAAGGAGTGGGTTGACGAATGGCAGTTAAGTTATCTTAGCCCACTTGACACGTATCGACCCCCGACGGCACTGGAACTAACACAGATGGAATCGTCAGTTGACTTTGACCACATATCAGATTTAGTTCAACCAGGTAATATAGGGCACATATATGCATCTAATTTCATCTAGTTCAACCAGGTAATGTCATCTTACTTTGTAGTGTTTTTGTAATGTTGACTAATTTCATCTAATTTGCTACACATATCAATGTAGGACACGTATATGCAGTTATTGCAGATGAAGATAATGAAGAGGGAACAGATTATTACTTATGCCGTTGTGTTGAGGCCAAAAAGAAATTGGAGGCCCCTGTTATAGATGGAGAAAACATCGAATACCCTACAGGATCAGTGGTTATTACTGGAACATGGCTTAGAAGGTACCCACATAAGAGTGTTAATATTTGGCTATTTCAGGACTTTGACATGCATCGAAAGATTCTTCATTACTCGAACCTTGTCGTGGCATCCAATGTTCATTTGATAAAGTATCGGGGTAGACCTTTGAACAAAATATTGTGGAAGGTGCATGAGTCTGACCATGAAGCAATACTTGACACAATAAAGAGTAGAGCAGATCCAGATGGTTCATTGGATTAATTTGTAAGTATTCACATTGATTTTGTAAAGTTATGTTACATTGAGTTGTAAGTATGCACATTAATTTGTAAGGTTTGTCTTTTTTTATTTCCTCTTGCATTTTTACACATATGTACACATTTTTACATCATCATGTTATGCATTTTTGGTGTCCTGCTCCTGATGCGACCAAACTCATAACTCACCCTACTAGACACCATTTGATGATCTCTCCAACACTCTGGATCCAGGGCGCCCAATCATGATGATGACCTATATACCATTCTCCCAAGGCGCTCATAATGAATGAATGATAAGGAGTGCCTTGACCTCTATAATCAAGGTGATTTTAAGTCACTTTGAGTCATTTGGGGTCAGTTTGGGTCTTTGAGTCATGTTGCAAAAAAGTGTCAATGTTGTCAAGTTGCACAAAGCAACCTTTGCATTTTTGGTGTCTTGCTCGTGATGTGACCAAACTGACTGTTCCAACGCATTCAGATGGGTACATTTACGCTAGGCATGGTCCTATTTTTCACCCAAACATGTCGAAACAGTCTGAGCTACATTGTACCAACGATATCCCTGAAGAGTCCAAAGTGCAAAAAGGCAGCAATCTTTGACAAGATGTTACTTGAAAATCGTGTCACTTAGAAACATTCCGTCTAAGGCAACGGGATCACATAGAGTGCCTCTACAATAACCTCTCTCGGTTTTTTATAGCTCTGAGGCATTTGCCTGTGGTGAAAGGTTTTCTGTTGCCCCAAAAATCGTCAGAAGGAGGTAGTGTAAAGTTGCAAAGGGGTGTAACTTTCGTCCTGCTCCTGATGCGACCAAACTGACTGTTCCAACGCGTCCGAATGGGTACATTTATGCTAGGCATGGTCCTATTTCTCACCCAAACATGTCGAAACAGTCGGAGCTACATTGTACCGACGATATCCCTGAAGAGTCCAAAGTGCAAAAAGGCAGCAATCTTTGACGAGATGTTACTCGAAAACCGTGTCACTTAGAAACATTCCGTCTGAGGCAATGGGATCATGTAGAGTACCTCTACAATAACCTCTCTCGGTTTTTTATAGCTCTAAGGCATTTGCCCGTGGTGAAAGGTTTTCTGTTGCCCCAAAAATCGTCAGAAGGAGGCAGTGTAAAGTTGCAAAGGGGTGTAACTTTCGTCCTGCTCCTGATGCGACCAAACTGACTATTCCAACGCGTCCAAATGGGTACATTTATGCTAGGCATGGTCCTATTTCTCACCCAAACATGTCGAAACAGTCGGAGCTACATTGTACCGACGATATCCCTGAAGAGTCCAAAGTGCAAAAAGGCAGCAATCTTTGACGAGATGTTACTCGAAAACTGTGTCACTTAGAAACATTCCGTCTGAGGCAACAGGATCACGTAGAGTGCCTCTACAATAACCTCTCTCAATTTTTTATAGCTCTGAGGTATTTGCCCGTGGTGAAAGGTTTTTTGTTGCCCCAAAAATCGTCAGAAGGAGGCAGTGTAAAGTTGCAAAGGGGTGTAACTTTCATCCTGCTCCTGATGCGACCAAACTGACTATTCCAACGTGTCTGAATGGGTACATTTATGCTAGGCATGGTCCTATTTCTCACCCAAACATGTCGAAACAGTCGGAGCTACATTGTACCGACGATATCCCTGAAGAGTCCAAAGTGCAAAAAGGCAGCAATCTTTGACGAGATATTACTCGAAAACTGTGTCACTTAGAAACATTCCGTCTGAGGCAACGGAATCATGTAGAGTGCCTCTACAATAACCTCTCTCGGTTTTTTATAGCTCTGAGGCATTTGCCCGTGGTGAAAGGTTTTCTGTTGCCCCAAAAATTGTCAGAAGGAGGCAGTGTAAAGTTGCAAAGGGGTGTAACTTTTGTCCTGCTCCTGATGCGACCAAACTGACTATTCCAACGCGTCCGAATGGGTACATTTATGCTAGGCATGGTCCTATTTCTCACCCAAACATGTCGAAACAGTCGGAGCTACATTGTACCGACGATATCCCTGAAGAGTCCAAAGTGCAAAAAGGTAGCAATCTTTGACGAGATGTTACTCGAAAACCGTGTCACTTAGAAACATTCCGTTTGAGGCAACGGGATCACGTAGAGTGCCTCTACAATAACCTCTCTCGGTTTTTTATAGCTCTGAGGCATTTGCCCGTGGTGAAAGGTTTTCTGTTGCCCCAAAAATCGTCAGAAGGAGGCAGTGTAAAGTTGCAAAGGGGTGTAACTTTCGTCCTGCTCCTGATGCGACCAAACTGACTGTTCCAACGCATCCGAATGGGTACATTTATGCTAGGCATGGTCCTATTTCTCACCCAAACATGTCGAAACAGTCGGAGCTACATTGTACTGACGATATCCCTGAAGAGTCCAAAGTGCAAAAAGGCAGCAATCTTTGACGAGATGTTACTCGAAAAATGTGTCACTTAGAAACATTCCGTCTAAGGCAACGGGATCACGTAGAGTGCCTCTACAATAACCTCTCTCAGTTTTTTATAGCTCTGAGGCATTTGCCCGTGGTGAAAGGTTTTCTGCTGCCCCAAAAATCGTCAGAAGGAGGCAGTGTATTAAGTCAGGATGAAAGCCTATTCACTCTAGGCACCTGTTTTTGACCAAATCACACATGCGCCTTGAACAACTCTATCTTCAAGGCACTTTTCTCTAATCTCTGTAACTCTCCAAATCCACTAAGGCGCAAATTTTACCTCTTGGGCTCAAGATATAGGTTCTTCATCCAAGGCGCCAGAATGGTCCAAAGGCGCATTTCACCTCTAACCTCACCTCTGACCTTACTTGGAGGCGCTAAACCTCATCTCATTGCTCTCCTCCATTACAAGCGCTCACTTACCTCAATCTTGGGCGCATACCTACATCCCAACATCCAAATCACCTAGGCGCTCAAAACCTTCAAGACTCAAGGTGCATTTTATGATCAAACAAGGTATCTCCTGAACAAGGTGCTCATAGTCTCATCAGGGCGTTAATCATCATCATGAGCACTCATATTGTTCTAGGCGCACAGTTATCTCTGGAATGCTCAAGGCGCACATACCCTTCTCTAGGCTAGTTTACACTTATTCAAGGCGCTCATTCCAAACTTACATGAACTCCTCATTACAAGACACACAAACTAGATGATCCTAGGGCATAAGGGCGCTCATAGGAGTTGTTATGTGTCATTTTGGCCAAGGTTTTCTGGAGCAGTGAAGACATTAGGAAGGGGATGATCATTTGGATAGTTTTGAATGCTTTATTTCTCCTTGTTTAAACTAGGCGCTCACTGAGGATTGGAGTAGCCTTTGCACCCTCACATCACGTTAATCGGTGTTTTAGAGGCAATCATAGTATAGGAAGATTTGCGCCTTGAAGAAGAGAGTTATCTGGTGAGTGCTTAGGAGTTCTGGCACCTAGGGGAAAGGTCTAGGTAGAGCGCCTTCAGACTTTGACAGTGAAGTGCCTTAAGGAGTTGGATGATGTTTTTGCCTAGAGTGGAGATGATGTTTTTAGCGCCTTAAGGATGATGATGGAGCGCCTTGGAGTTAGGTTAGTCTGGAGCACCTTAAGAAGGTAAAGCACTTCAAATGTAAACACAAGTGTTTTGAGCGCCCTAATGAGAAGTTGTCTTGGCACCATAAGTTGTTCAAACGAAGATATGCGCCTTGGATAGTTGCAAAGACCTAATTTAGCGCCCAAGGTTGGAAGACTCTTTGTGAGTGCCCAGTGTTTGAAAGCTCTTTGTGTTTGGTGCATTAAAATGAATTTGGCACCTAAATAGTATTGAAACACTCAACTGAGCGCCTAAAGCCCATGAGAGAAGTGATATGCGCCTTGATAGGAATATCATGGAAGATGAGTTTACTGAATGGCGCCTTGAATGACTTGGTTGATTAAGTGTTTTAGCGCCTAGATATGGGATGAATCATTGAGCGCCTTTGGTTGAGATGATGTCAGCACCTTTGAGATTATAACACCTTGGAGTCAAGTTCGAAGGAGCACCTTGAGAAGGTAAAACACTTCAAATGTTTTCAAGGAATTGGAGAAGTCACTTAGTGCCTAGAAGGAATTCCAGAGCAAGAGGGTTGGAGCACCTTGAGCTTCAAGTCAGATATGCGCCTAGACCTCTACCCTTTAGCAAGTTGAAACCCTCTGAGCCTTGACAACGTGAGAATGCCTTATAGTGAATATGCGCCTTGGGCAAGGTTGAATACAAAGTTGAGGAGTATATCATAATGAGTAAGTGCACTGTAGGGTTAGATGATAAAGACTAGTGCCTTGAGTGTCTTGGTCAAAATTTTGACGTGAGAAGTCTTGCAAGATCAAACCCTGGAGTGCGCCTTAGAGAGAACCTATTGATCCTTTGCTTTGACAAGATTTGGGCGCCAGAATGATCCTTAATAAATGGAATGTATCTACACCAATTTTGCGCCTTTAGGGAAGTGATGGTGGCCAGAATGATCCTTAATCTCATGTTTGTGCGCCTAGGTCTAGAAGCAAGATTTGAGAGCCTTAGGATAGGGTTTTTTGCACCTTGTCTTGGAGAGTGAATTTGCGCCTTGGATGATGTTGAAGCACCTTGGGATGAAATGCGCCCAAACTTATAGAGGGCCTTCAGTGAGGGAGTTGAAGAGAGTGCTTAGAGGAAGGATAGCCTTAAGATCAAACTAAGTACTTAGAAACCTAAGATTAGCGCCTTATTTGAAGTTATACACCTATTCTGGCGCCAGAGAGTGAGTTTGAGTGTGAAGAAGTGAATGTCTGCGCCTTGAAGGGGATACAAAGGGAAGATGATGCACCTTGATGGGTTGATGATGGAAATTTGTGTTTTGGAGCTAAATGTGCGCCTTGAATCTAAATGATATTTGAGTGCTTAGAGGTAAATATGGGCGCCTTTGAGAATTCTTTGTGCTTTAAGGAATGGATTGTGGTGCTTTGGACTAAGGTAAGTCCTAAGCACTTCCAATGATTTTAAGGAGCGCCTTGAAGGAGATAGTGCATATAGGTACAATGAATGTTCCGGAGAACATGGATAGACAACTAAGTCTCCAACTTGAGTCTTCTAAGTGAATTGGATAATGAAGAGAGTCTAGTCATTTTGGGCGCTAGTATCAGGATGAATCATCCAAAATGGGTGCCTAGAACTAGAAGGCGCCAATGCATGAGTTCAAGGATCCTCCATTGGAGCGCCTAGCCCAGATGGCTATAGATTGAAAGTTTTAAAGCTAAGTGATGTCTCTTACGTGAATTCCTAGCCCAGGTGCATGTGTTGGGAAAAACTCTTTGGCTCTGGCGCCTAGAATTGGGAGCTTTGTAAGATGCACCAATTGATGAAACATTTCCATTTTGCGCCTAGAATAGAACTCTCTCACATAGTTGAAATTGACTTGATAGAAGGAGATAAGTCTTAAGGACTAGTTTGGCGCCTCACTTGCCTATCTCACCTTTGAAATGCGCTTTGGTTGATGATCATCATTGATGGAACCTAGTGAAATGTAAAGCTATTTGCATCTCCAGAGGATCAAAATTGGATTAGGAGATCATCCTTGCAGTTGAGATTGACAGAGAAGTGTTAAAGGAATCACTTCAAATGGGTGCCTAAGCTAGTTGAGGTGCATATCAATTCCACTGTAACTCCAGACTGACGCTTAGGATCCAGTCATCTCCTAAGGCGCAGTTCCATTCACCCATGACCTCGCTTGGCGTCTAAAACTTGGAAACTCCTTTGGAAAGCTCCTGTTGCGCCTAGAAGATGAGTTTGGGATATCAACTTGCAAAAGGCTTAGAAACTCTTCAAAGATGTTAGGCACAATCCCATGGCACTGGAGCTCAGTTTTGGCGCCTTCAAGGAATAGCACATGAAGGAACTTGGGAGGTCAGGTGCTTGTAAAAGGGAACACCTTGGAACATCTTCCAGGGGTTGAAGTAGTAAGAAAACATCAAGTGAGTCTAGGCGCACTCCCTTGTGTGAATAGTTTAGCTCTGGCGCCTAGCCACAGAGTGAGCTAGAAGAAGTAGTTTGGACATTAGAAGATAGGCGCTCATTCTACAATGAAGCATTCCACCTTCCTAATCAACAAAGACTTGCAAGAATTGACAAAGGAAGCTAAGGCGCACCTTCTACTTGTTTCCACCTCCAGAATGCGCCTAACCTTGAAAGGGGGTTCAAAGATGTTTGTTAGACCTTTTCACTCAAGGCACTCACCTTAGGCGCACTTTCTAAGTCCTTGTCACCTCAAGGAAACACCTAGTTTGGAAGGCGCTTGCCCTGTTCTCCACTCCTTTCAATTGGCGCCTAGAACACAGAATGCATGAAAGGAGCGCCTAGACTCCAGAGGGCTGATTTGGGCACCTAGCATTTAAAACACTTTCATAATGATGATGTTTTGGCGCCTACTCTTGGAAACAATCCAGAGCATCCATAAACTCTAATTGGCACCTAATGTTGACAAGGCGCAACTTCAGGAGGAGGTCACCTCAACTTGGCGCCCAAGTCAGAAAAACCTGTAAATCCTTCAAATATGCGCCTACCTTGTGAGGTGATGAGTTGAACATTCCAAATCTTCAAATGTTGCTCAAATAAGGAAGACATTGTAACATCAAGGCTTCAAGGCCTGTCCTTGTATTTCCATTGAATGAGTTGTACTTCATGCTATTGAAAGCATTTTCCATGTAATAAGACATTGCAAGTTGATTGAATCAAGTAACAAGACAAGTACCCAACTCTAATGTTGTTTCATTCAAATAGTTATCTTGATGTATATCTTTATGTTATTGAAGTAGTTGATGAATTGTTAGCAAGTAAAAGTGTTTAAGTAAGGAAAATTTTTCGTAGAACTAGTTGGGTATCTTACACTTACACCATGCCTATCCATCAAACATCACAATGCAATCAAAATCCTAACAACATGCCCATGATCCAAGATCAAGTGCAATCATGCAAAGATATTATCAATCACAAGCCTATTAAGAATGAACTAGAGTCTTCTAGTACCATACTTTTCCATCAAACACCATCATGTAATCCATGGCCTATCAAGCCTATCAAAGAAAATGCAAACATCCTGTGTAATACAATCAGACTTTAAATATTTGAAGTAGCCATCTACAAATATCCATTCAAAAGTGGATTTATAATGCAAGTATGGACGCCATCAATAAAAAAGATTTGTATTAACCAAATATCCATATACGCATACATCAATATCTGTCGATATAAGTATAACATATATACAAAATAGCCATATAGGCTTACAAGAATGCCATATAGGCATACAATGTCAACTATGTACAATACAAAATATATGTCCACAAATGCCATATAGGCATACAACAGAGGAACACAATAAAAAGTCATTCCCCTCTAGCTGGTGAAGAGAATAAATCACGAGCAGCCTTTGATCTTCTAGGGGATGGAGACATGCATGTGGGTGGTCTACTACGAACTCGAGGGCTACTTCTCCTATTTAGTTCTTCTTGCACCTTTACCTGTTACAAAAAAAAGTATAGATATTAATATATAGAAATTACATGTTATAAAAAAATGAAACATTTAACAAAATAATCACTTACCGCTAACATATAATCTATCTGCTCGCTTGCCTCAGTAGCAGGAAAAGGCCCTGGTGATGTCATGTCCTATAGAAACCATCCAGATAGAAATTAAACTTCAAATCAATAATCTTTTGATTTTTCAAAAATAGACAACTATAACAATGAATGTAAATTGAAATTTACTAATCTGCCTCATACCCCTGTCAATGCCATAGAGCTATGAATCGCAGAGGCCACACCCTGCTCCATTGCCCTATGAACATGGGGAGGTGTATCCGCAGCCTACATCATCTGGAAATAAAACAACATTATTCAATTACGAAAACTATAATAGTGATGCAAATCATGGCTCCTAACATACACACACGCTCATCTAAACATGGAAGTACACACAATAAAACACACAAATCACATACAAAAATTTAGTAAGTACAATTCATTCATTAAACTATTTATTTTATTACCTCCGTAAAGCTTTGAAGTCCACCACCACTAGCAGGTGTTGCCATGAAATCTACAGTGTTAACCTATTCAACATCCAAAATTAGAAATTAGAATACCATTCATATAACGATGCTATTCACATGTAATATTTATAATTGTTTACTAGTTACATACCTCGACAGTAGATGATCTAGTGAAAAATGTAGGTGGAGAACCACTGAAAACTGCATCGACGCTATGACCCTGAAATTTCATTAAAATCAATTTAAATTAGTTAATCTTGTATTTCAAAAATAAAATTTAATAAATTAAATTCAATAAACTTGCTAATATTTACCTGAGTATCAAGGCCGAAAGTCTCACTCAGGAGGGTATCTGTCATCACCATCTGCTCAGCTGCAGATGTAGCCTGTGCACCTGCGTCCTAACTGTCCATGGGGTCATAACCACAGGCTGACCCGCAAGCCTGGCAAGTATGCGGTGGGACCCTACTCCTCGCACTATCTCCCAACCCACTCTGTGTTGCAGGATCGGCATGCTCTATGATGCTCTGGGTCAAGGCACTAATCGACCTCAGTGTATCGACCTCAACACTCTCCTTCACAATGGAAGGAATAGAAACATGCTCGTGGGCTGGTCTGCTGATTACTCGTCTCACTACCCGCTGTTGGTCAAGACGTGCCCCTGGTCTATCCTGTGCTGAGCCCCCACCTCTACCCTGGAAGTCCCGCATATCAAAATAGTTTGGCACTTTATTGAGGACAAACTCGGAGTAGAGTTTCCTCAAAAAGTATTGCGGGACCTCATTGTTATTACATGGAGGATGGTCAAAAACCATCCACCACCTCTGCCCGAAATTGTCCCTTATCGCTTGGTTGTTGCACCAATGGATAGGGAACCTCTTGCATGTAATGGGTGGAGGTTGATTTGTTTGTGGGTTTGTGAAAATTGAACACAAGTCTACTTTTGTAATTTGTAATTTTTTGACATCTTCGTATGACAATTTATCTACATAGTAATCTCTAAACTCTCTCTTTTTATCGGTCCAACTAGTTATTTGCTTGCTAATTGAATTTACATTTGATAACATAGACTCAAGAGATTCGGCAAGCGTGGACCTATGCAAGGTTGAAGTGGAAGGATCTTTCAACCTTGCAATTATATCTTCAATTTGTTTTTTGTTGTTTTCAATTTCCCCCATTATATTATCTTGTGTTCCAGGGGCATGTCGAGGAATGAATGGAGGAGGTTGTTGTTCTGCAGGTATTTCTTCCTCAAGATTTTGTGGATTTTGAGGAGGAGGAGGAGGTGCATTAACATTTCCTACAATTAATAAAATATACATCAAAAATCAACACAAAACCTACCTATTTAGGAAGAAATTCAAACAAAAAAACAAAGATAACTCACCCCTTTGGCGTGCTCGACGTCGCGGCGGCATTTCGGCGATGAATCGACAAATCTTTTGTGTTGAACGGTGTTTTGTAGAACGCGAGCGCGTTTTTGAAGGGTTTTAAGCCGCGGGCGGAGGAAAAACTCATAATGAAATAAAATGAAATGAAATGACAACGTTTTTTTTTTAATATATAAAGGACTTTATAACGTGAGCGCGTTATAACGCGCTCGCGTTATGGCTCGGCAATGACAAGCCTCAGGCTTGTCATTGCCAAGCCATAATGCGAGCGCGTTATAACGTGCTCGCGTTATGCCTAAAATTTTTTTGAAAATTTTTTGGCCACTTTTTGGCCCCCCATCTTTTTGCACTTACCCAATGGCAGAAACCCTAATTCTACTATAACTCGCTTAATTATGCTCCAAATGCTTCAAAATCTAGACTGTAGATACATTAATATGGTCTTCAAAAACTCTTTAAAAATTAGAAAAAATTCACCAAAATATGAGAGATACGCAACTTCGAAAATGACCTCCAAATAAAAAAAAAATTGCCTAGTTTTTGCCTTCATGGTGCCAAGATCATGCTTTGATACCACTTGATAAGATCCAAACATATAATAATGGAAATAATATAATGTAGAAGATATATCTCACACAACACAAGAAATGTTTTTGGGCCAATATACCCTAATATCCAATATATGCAGAAATAGAATGAACCCTTGAGGTAGGGTAACACCATACAACACTCCTTATGGAAGAAGTGGTGCAGGAGCACCTTCACAAATTGATACTTCCATAGGAGTTTGATTAAATTTTAATGGTTCAACATTGTAATGAGGTTAATCAAGTCACTATTAGGTGTTTAGGTCATTAGGAGGTTCAAATATGCAAAATAGTGCATACTATGTAAAGGTTGCCAATGTAAAATTGAAAAAAAGATGTAATAGGATGGAATACCAAAGGTCATAGAGTATTTTGAGTAGTTTCATTCATTTGGAGAAGTTAGAAACTGAAGAGTCAAGTATGGAATGCCATTAAAAGGCTTTGTAACCATTTGAGATGGCATGGGTGGTTGATTAGAAGGCTCTGATCAATAAAAAAAGACTATTTTTTTTGTATTTCTACAGAAATCTATTGTTTTTTTGATACTGTACGGCCCTGTACAGGAAAGGATGCATACTAAATTGATTGTAAGGGGTAGCCTGATCAATCACCTTCCATTTGACATTTATCTCATGCATTTTAGTTTTATTTTGAGTTAGATATTGTGGATTTCTAGAAACTGTTAAAACCCTGATTTAGGGTAAACAACAAACTAAGAAAATCGTATTTCTTTCATTGGAACTATTGAAGGTCTCTAGTCCTTAGAGGAAAAGAATCTTATTGACATGTATTCTCATATTATTGAATCCTCTAACCAATGGACTAAGATTCAAGGAGTGGAAAGTAAAGTTTTGGACTGAAATTTCTTTGTATAATCAGAAAATATAGTTTTAGGAATAGTCAAGAGTTATAGGACTTAGGGTTTGTTAAAGTACTGATGGAAAGGTACTTTTGATGATTCAATGAGCAATT
This sequence comes from Cunninghamia lanceolata, assembly GCA_027924645.1. Classification (NCBI taxonomy): domain Eukaryota; kingdom Viridiplantae; phylum Streptophyta; class Pinopsida; order Cupressales; family Cupressaceae; genus Cunninghamia; species Cunninghamia lanceolata. The sequence goes on from BSBN01000780.1 coordinate 8,548,480, forward strand.
GTAGACCTTTTGTGAAGTGTTCCAAGCATTGGCAAGGTGTGGGGAGTTGTGGAGTATCCATTTTCAGTAAGCCCCTGTGGTGACAAGGCCTAATAGGCCTAATTTGCACGATGTAAGTCCATTTTTGGACAGTTCTTTTCAAACTAATAGATATTGATTCTTGGATTTGTTTTAAAGATCTTTAATGGGTATTCAAATATGCCTTTACAATCTTGAGGAGGGTTCTGTGGTAAAAGTTGTGCTTGACAGTCTTTAATGGTAGGGCTACAAGGAACAAGCCTGTCAAGGCACTGTCAAAGTACAGCCAACCTGTAAGTTTGTTGTCCATTGTCCTCATAGTGTGAGTGCCATAGTTGCACATCAAGGATAGTCAATGAAGGATTGGCAAGGAATGAATAGACAGACTTTGTAATGGTTTGTCTTTGAGACCTTATTTGAGTCAGAAATGTTGGAACTCAGTTTGGTGTCACTATTTTTGTGGAAAGATTTCTTGTGAAGCTTGTAGATCCTATAAGGTTCAAGCCCATTGTAATGAACTTTGCCTATAAGGATTTAAGTTGTTCTTTTCCTCTACATCAAGAAGCCACTCCACACTATATCTCCAAGATATCTATAATAAAATATCATACTCTACACATCTACATACAATGATATTCACCTCCTATATATACCACCTCCTAATTACATAATGGAAGGGTAATCCTAATGAAGGACTACTCAACACCTAATATAATTAATTACACAAGTTACCCATAAGACCTAATATAACTAACTTAAGGGATGTGTGCCACATGTCAACATCTCCATCCACCTAAATAAATTATAATATCATAGCCCTAGGTACATAACACCAACCACCCATACACATTCAAAGTGATAAATCATAATTTTCATGTAATTTATTCCTAATTATTCACTGCTTTCACAATAGTTGTTAAAGGTTAGAAGAGAGTTTTATTCATGAGTCTAAATATCTTAATCTCTTCATATTCCCTGTGAAAGAAATTTGCTATCCAACATTGTAGTTATTAATTAATTCATATTTCCATAACCAATGTTTGAGAAGGGAAACCCACCTAGGTTTTGAAAAGCCTAAAGTGTAGAGGAGATTGTCTTCAAATAATATCTCCTGTTTGTTGGCCATTTTCCACTGATTTGTCAAAACTTGAAATAGTTTAAGGGTAGAGTGCAATTTAGAACACCAAAAATGGTCTTAGAAGAACAAGCATCGATACATATTAGGCCCCATGACAGGTTAATCACTCTTTGCGATGTTCTTCTTCCACATGAGCAGAATCTCTCCCAGGTTACGCCTCCAGTTGAATAGCTTTTTCCATGAGAGCGAGAGTGACTTGGAGGTCACCATCAACAAGGAAAGGGTTCATGTATTGTATCAAGGTTGAATCATCTACATTTTTTCTTGAGTCACATTTTGAAGAGTACATATACTTATTGGAGTAAATTTGATTGGCATTCCAAGAAAGATCATGTTCTAGTAGTGATTAGTTACCATGTTGATGATGACACTTTGTGTTCCATTTCACACATTGAATGTCCTCATGCTATGTGGACCAAAATTTAGGAGATATATGGAGATCTTGTATTCATCCATTCCCATATGATCCTATTTCATATCTTCTTGTACCTCTTGATGATTCAAACAATATAACATGACAATGATACAAAAAAGATTTTGATTCTTTGGAACACCTTGCACATTTGGATGATGAGGATGATGAGGTTTCCACTCCTTCTCCTCCGATAGAGACACTTGTTCATCCTTTACATTTCATTGATTGAGACTTCCCTTGATCCTACTCAGCAAGATGTTTATTGTCTTTCAAATTTAACTTTGTGGGATGAGTATTTGACATGTATTTCAGATTTGTTTTGTGATCCCATCTTGATGATCTAGAGGACACACTTGAGGATATTCATTTCCTCTTTAATGACAATTATAGCATTACTATTGTCACACCATCTTTGTCTTTCAAAATTGTTGATATAAGTTTTCTTATTGTCTTCGATAGTCACATTCTTTGATTAGGCATGGAGTTCCTAATTTTGTGGCATCTATTGATTGTGACATATGGACACCTAAGCAATTTTGAGAGACATCATACTTCATGAGACTTCTTCCCTCAACTCTTGTTTTGAAGTTGGAGTTTCTTCTACATACACCAGTGGATTTTTTCTTCCCAAGGGGAGAAAATTTATTTGCATGCATTGGATCATTTTTTGTCTTCAAGCATTTACCATTGGCACATGAGATACTTTATTATGAGGATGATATCTACTCTCATTCTTTCCCTCTTATGGGGGGTTGTGGATTCTATATTCATGATGGATTTTGTCCTTGGGGAGTCTTGTTGTTGAGTCCTCCCATCACTCTATCACTTGTACATGTATGTTTGCATGCTTTCTCTCTTTTGAAGAGGGATTTTTTCTACCAGTTTTTCTTCTTTACTCAGTGTGTGAGAGCTATTTTATTTATGGGTACCTAACATGGCCTTGTAGCTTGGACCTATATTTTAATCTTTGTATTTTTTTACTTCTCCCTAATTTGAACTTAAGGAGGGGTGTTGGTGTGAAAGACGTATATTACCTAACTGGTTCCATAGTAGGTCCTATTCACACTTGTCTAGTTGAATTTACTTATGTCATTTAATATTTGTGTCTCATGTCATAGTATTAAAACACTTGTCATGATCACATGTTGTCCTAGGTCTAAACCTTGCCTATATAAGCAACGGCTCTCATTGTACATATGTGTGGATCATATGTTGTGTATCTTGTATAATGTATGCATCATTTTCATTCTTTGGCAATATATCTTTGTTATTCCTTCTCTCTTGTTGTGAAAGCTCAAGTTTTGATTGTAGGTGGTCTTGGGCATCTCTTGAGTCCATTGTGTGACTCTTACATTTTTTAGTGTGTTTTATGTTTGTATTTTTTGAAAAATATAAAAAATTATTTCAATGTTATTTTTGTAAAATTGACACTATAATTTAAATGTTGATAAAATACTAAAAAATAAGGGTAAGTGGGGCATAACTCTTTATATCTAGTAAATTTCCTTTTCAGCGGGTGTTTATAACTTGAAACTTTTGTGCATAGATTGTTTTTTTCCCATTTTGATAAGTATTTTTAAAAAAAATAAATCTTGTAAGTTGCATGCAATAAAAAACATAACTATTTTCATAGAACATAACTTTTTATCTTAAATATTTATCAAAAAATAGGAAAAAAATTATATCTTAACATGGAATCTCTCCTCTCCTGCATCATATTTTTTCAATCTTTTAAAATAAAATTTAGTATTTTTTCTTGAGAGGACAATCAACATTATATTTTCGTGTTGATGACCTACTTTGATTAAAAAGAAAAAAGAAAAAATAAACACACTAATTGAAATATTAAAAAAATTATTGTACAAACTACACATAAATATACAAAAGGGTATTTTTATATTTAAAGAAAAAAATTATTTATGTGATTAGGAGTTGTTAGAACATCAAATTTTTCAAATAATTTCATTTTTTTTTGTAAATTAGCCCCAAAGTAATGCTACATATGTATTTAGTGGACACTTCTAGTTGAAAAAGTTGTCACCCATATCTAATTTAGTTAGAATAAATTCAACTAGAACATATGTTTCAATAAAATTGACTTTTATTTGGAAATGCTTAAATTCAACAACTTTGAAGTTTTACCCTAGTATCCTTGGCAAAAATTGATAGATTAATCTTGTTTTGGTCCATAGTAGGTGTGATATGAACCTTGGTTTTATCACTGTTATTAGAGGTTTCTTCTTCATTGATTGGCAAAATTTCTTCTTTTGCTCTTAAATTATTATATACTTTTTCCTCTGGTACTTTAGCAAAATTTCCACACTTTTGTTGTTTCACCAATTTTTATTTCTGCCCTTATTCCTTAATAGCTAAATCTCAAAACTTCTCTTCCTAAAATCTCCTCACAATCTCTCACAAACTCTTCTTTATTTTTCTTGTCCTTTTTCCACACCGAGTCATTAAATATATATTTGATACTCACCCTCCTTGTCTCAAATAGCACGAGGAATGTCTCTTGGTCTAGGAGGGTTAACTCTTCAAGGTGTCTCTTCATCTTAGAAGATGTTGTGTTTGGTAACTTTTCATTAGTTAGAGACATGAATCTAGATAATAGAGAGTTATCCTTTTCTTTCAAAAAATTATTCATTGTATCCATGGAAAATTCATTGAGCATAACATCATCATCCATTTTCATCTTCTCCTAATACCCTTCTTCCTTCACTACTCTCACACTCTGAATGGCCATATCATCCAAATAATCCTAAAATTCAAAGGCTTTAATTCTGAAATAAGAGTTATTAAATCCTCAAATCCTTTAGTTACAATAACCTTTAGGTTTGATAGATTGATTCCAAAAAATGGTTGTTGGATCAAAAATTCTATTGTTGCAACACCCCTATTTCTACACCTAGACTAGGCACTATACCTCCCAAGTCCTTCCTTTATTGACTCCTTAAACTCATCATAATCCTCTAGTTTCTTTTCCATTCTTATTAGATTTTATTCAACATTTATACTTCAATAATCAAGATCTCCATTGCATTATCATAAGTTAGCGGTCCTACTTGTCCTTCCAACAAGGGACTTTGTAAACCCTCTACAACAACCCTCCCAGTGTGCTCTAATGAAGCCTCCCTAGTTTTCTCAATCCTCCTTTTTTATCTTTCCTATCTCTCTCCTAAATTTATTTCAGTTTCCTTCTTCAATGCTCATTTCAGTTGCCATCTTAATTTTCTCAAAATCTCTCTTTATCTCTTACACATTCCCTTGGCCATGGGTGGGTTTGCCTTGGTAATCCATTAATCACTTTTATCCATCATTAATGGTTCAAACTAGACCCATGGACTAATAGTCACATCTCTTAGATATCCTTTTTCAAGATCTCCTTATTCCCTTTTGTCATCCACTAGGTGTCGAACCTGTTTGTGTAGGTTTTTATTCCTTTTTATAAGGTTTTTCCTACACATTTATTTAAGCTTGCTTAGGTTAATAAAGCATGTTTTATTAGGTGAGAAGATTATGAGGTGTCACTTTCCTACATGTGAGTATCCATTAGCTATCTTGGGAAGACACTTTGCTATCTTTAGTCCAATAGATGGTTGCTCCTCATTGGTTGGTGTTGCTACCTCCTCCCTCTTCCTGGTCTATATAAGCATGCTACCTAGCTTGTATTTTCATTCAATATTGGAGACATTTATCTAATGCTATTTTGCCTTTCGAGCATTTCACATCAATCTCTTGGTATCATTGTTATGCTGTTTTAATTGCTTTTGCATTTACAGTTTATTTTTCTAACTCTTTCAATTGATTCTGGCTTATAATCTATTTTATGGATTCTAACATGGTACCAGAGCCAGGTTTGTAAGGTTAGATTCTTTATAGAGATCTTGCAAAATCTCGTATGCTCTTCTCTTGCATTTTCAAACAATCTAGAGAATTAGAAAGGATTTATGAAGATCCAGTAATCTTATTTTTAAGCTCAAATATTTCAACTAGCTTGTATATTTTGTGTTTTAATCAGTATTGCAGGTTGCAACATGCCTTTTCTTGTCTTAGATAGCTTATTCATCCTTTGCATGTTGTTTTTTTGGTTGCCAGGGTCATTTTTTGTTGCTAAAGGTGTATGTTTTACATTAGATCCACATCTTCTGTACATCAGCAAGAAAAATGCCTTTTGGGTTTTGTTCGCAGTATCGAAAAAACATCTAGTATCTTTTATTTTTTGCATGCAGCTTATATATTTTGCATAAATGAACTCAGAAAGCTATAGTAAGACCCCTCTCCATTAGCAGTTGCAGATTTGAAGGTAGTTTTCAAATGCTCCGTTCTTGCTCATAGGGACTCCATTTCTCACAATTTTTTTTTCTATTTTTTCGTCCTCTATGCACTAGTGCAGACGTTTTTTTATTTTGATGCAGGGAATTTCTAGAAAGTATAGATTCTTAGTCATGACACTGCATTGTTCTTGTTTTGGGAACTTCAATGAAGCATAACTTTTGCATAAAACCTCGGATCAAGGTGATTCTTTTTTTGAAAGTGCATATTTTTCATGTACCTTGCAGTGGTGCTATTTATTTTGCTTGGTATTGTGCCAAAGTTGTATTTTCAACATATGCTCTTTTTGAGGATTTGTAATAGCATTGAGATCAACTACACTAAGTACTTATTGCTGGTGGCAATTGTAATCACACTAAATATAAAGTGCCAAATCAAATTTTCTTGGGGGGATTCTTTGATTGAGTGAAAAAAGGGGGTGTCTTATGTGCTCTCTTTGAGTCACATCTTTTATGGAGTTACTGTAATCATTTTGGGGGTTCATCATGGATCTTGGTTATTTTCATCTTTCTATTGTTAAGCTAACCTAAGAGAACTATTTGTCTTGGAAACAAGGGATAAAGAACCAATGCCTTGAGCAGGATCTATTGCTCCATCTCCTTGGACTCGTTTATGAGCCAAGTGACTATGAATAGAAGAATGCATGGTTTAACAATAATGACATAGTTTATGGACTAATATGTATTACTATTTCTAAGAATATTCTACATCACATAGAGCACACTGAATGCCCTTTCACTGCTTGGACCATCATCCAGTAGTTGTATGGAGACTTTGAATCTTCATCTGATAGTGATGTTTCCATGGATGACTAGGCTTTTATGAATGATAATGAGACTTGTGTTGCCCCTTCTTGTGTGGACACATCCTCATGGGATGATCAGTCTATTTGGTTGACATTCATTGATGCTCCATCTATAGTTAAGGAAATTACTACTATACCTGTTGCTACTTCAGAGTTGTTTCTGTGAAGGCTTCCAGTGATTCTTTGTAGTAGGATCATATTTGTCTTCTAGATTCACTTCATTGGGACCAATTTCTACCAGACATCTCTTGTTTGTTTGTAGAGTCTCACATTTTGGATTTGGATGACACTGTTGAGGACATTCAACTCCTCTTTGATGATAGTCATTTCATCACTGTTATACCATCTTCCTTGTCTTTGGATCGTATACCTCCTAGTTCTACACATGGGATTGAATTGCTTCTACCTTCGTGCATTGAGGCATCTTTTGATATTCACATGGGGACACTTGAGTAAAGTTTTGAGACAAGATACATCATGAGGCTTCCTTCCTCACCTTGCTTCTTTGAGTGGGAGTTACGTCGACATTCACCATTCGAGTTGTTTCTTCCTAAGGGGAGAAATGTCATTTGCCACAAATGAATCATCTTCAACATTCATATATGGGCATCCTCCTTCGACACCTGAGCTACTTCATTGTGGGAGGGTTTCATATTTTCTTTCACTCTCTCTACTTTGGTGGGGGCTCTCTTCTCTCTATTGGGGGGCTTTTCTCTCTTTTGGGGGGCTTCTTCTCTTTGGGGGAATTTTATGTAAATGGGTACCTCATCAGGCTTCATTTGCTAGGATCCATCTCTTTACCCACCTAAGCTATGCTTAAGTGGGGGTGTTAGTGTAGGTTTTTATTCATGCTTATAAGGTTTTTCCTACACATTTGTTTAAGTTTGCTTAAGTTAATAAAGCATGTTTTATTAGGTGAGAGGATTATGAGGTGTCACCTTCCTACATGTGAGCATCCATTAGCTATCTTGGGAAGATAATTTGCTATCTCTAGTTTGATAGATGGTTGCTCGTCATTGGTTGGTGTTGCCACCTCCTCCCTCTTCCTGGTCTATATAAGCATGCTACCTAGCTTGTATTTTCATTCGATATTGGAGATAGTTATCTGATGCTATTTTGCCTTTTGAGCATTTCACATCAATCTCTTGGTATCATTGTTATGCTATTTTATTTGCTTTTGCATTTACAGTTTATGTTTTTAACTCTTTCAATTGATTCTGGGTTATATTCTATTTTACGGATTCTAACACAACCCCCTCTCACAAGTCTACAACCTAAGGGATTCTATTGTAAATCATAAAAATATTCCTTCTTATTTGTATCCTTTCTTATTGAATTGTTGACCACTAGAAAAGACTTATTCTATGTTTTTATCTTTCCCTCACTACTTCTACCAAGGCCCCAACAATGGAACCAAATGTTGGCAAGAACTAGGTGCAGATCAAAGAGCTAGGCTTTGGTCTCTTGAAATTTATATTTATACCCTAGTGTGAGTGTTAAGAGAAGGTTTGGAACTGATGCAGTAGATTACAAAAGGATGTGGTAGGATAAGATAAGAAAAAATAATTGAATATACATAAATTCATACACAACATCATTCACACTTGACCAATTACTTAGTATCTCATTAAGAGTCTTATATAACAATCCTTTATTCAATATATATATAAAGTCTAATTACAATCTCTTCTATCATATCAGTCTTTCCTTTTTCTTTCCTACTCTTTCCTAGCTTACTCTTCTATTCTATCTTCTATGTCCATATGTACACAATCATAGGGAAACATGTCCCTTGTCTTTGTGGTGCCTCTTGGATGTGAATTGCAGGTCAAATATAAGTACCGCATTACCTTTGCAATAATTCTATCTTGTTTATCATGTTTAAGATTATGTTTTTTTTCCCCAACCTCTTGTGCCCATGCAAGTTTTCACCATTGGCCTCCATTAAGATACCCTTTCGGGTTTTTAACCTAATGGGAGAGTTTTGGCTCTATTCTACCAATGCCTTCAACTCCAAGATCTAATTTATTAATTGCACAAACTTTTTGCATTCATTTCCTTTGTTTCTCCAAATTCTTCTTTTTCATGACTCCATTGGATAGTTCGATATCTAATTAAATTGGTATTTAGATGGTATATCCTCAAATTTCGAGTTTAATTCTTATTTTCAGGAAGTTGTCTCATCCATTCTCTTTTCTTCAGATTCTCAACTTCATGCTCCTCTAGTTTTTGTATTTTTACTTGTTTCCTTGGCTTGATACTAAATTATATATAAATCTAACACTATTTATCAAAATAACAAAAATAATGATTGCCAATTTATCAAATTAAAACAAAATTATACAATTACAATGTTTTATATCAATGCAAAAAAAAACTTCTTATTTTTGTCAAACAATGATTCAAATTCCTTAAAATATGAATACAATGATTGATGTATTATCAAATTCAAATAAAAATATGCAATTAGAATCTTCTATGTCAATACAAAACAAACAAATTAGTTAGTTTAGTCAAAAAATGATTGTAATTCCTCAAAATAATAAAACGTGTGATTGTATGTCATAGAATATGCAGAGCACATGAAAAAATAGAGCATTTGGGTGTAAAATCATAGTTTTCTCCTTTTTGTAGACAATTTCTTTATTTTTCAATGTAAATCAAAACATGTTCATGTTATTACGCGTACATGTTTTGTAAGCGTTTCATAATGTGTGCATGTTGTAATGTGCATGTATTATAGGATGCTTTGGGAAATTCCAACCCTTAGGGTTGGATTTGCATTGGACATCCAACCCAGATGGTTGGACCTAAATGTGACAAGCCCTAATACATGTTTTAAATAAAACATATAAAAATAAGCAAATGTCAGGCATGCTCTCCATTAGGTTTGCTCATTTTTAGATGTTATTCTAAGAAAATACCATGATAACATCAATCTCTCTGTTACCTTTCTAACTATGTATTTTTTACTAAAATTTTAATACATTAAGGTTTTCATCTCTAATTTATTTTTCTAGTGTCTATATTTTTCACTAAAAACATATGTGTAGTTTTTTGGTGTCATTTGAAAAGTTACATGTGACATGCCCAGATACATGTTTTGTTTTTTATTATAGTAAGCATCAGAACTAAGGTGCTGGACCCATTACAAAACAGCCACAAGGGCACACGAATAGTTCAACAGAAAGACCAGAGAACCTAACAGTGACATGCCCAAATACATGTTTTGTTAAAACATACAAAAATAAGAAAATATTGAATATTCTCTCCATTAGGTTTACACATTTCTAGATGTTATTATAGAAAAACCATGATGATGTCAAGGTCTCTATTACTTTTCTAACTATGTATTTTTTTATAAAATTCAAATACATTAATGTTCCATCTTGAATTTCTTGTACTGGTGTCTTGATTTTTTACTAAAAAGATATGTATAGTTTTTTTGGTGTCATTTTGATCCACTCATCTAATTTTTTTTCACATTTGTTACTCCATTCTATACACATTCTTTTAATAAAATTGATTTTTGATTAGTTTTCTCAAAGTGTATGGGTGAGAACACTCAATTGTTATGTTTCAAGATGTGTCCACTTTGAAAATTAGTAAAAAAACATATATTTATTAAAAAATTAGTAGAAAAATAAGACATAAACTACATGATGTTAGCTAACTTCCCACTAAAGGTATTTGTGAAATAATTGTAAAAAGTCAACATTTTAAGGGGAGCACACCAAACACTATGTTATATATTTCTGACAAAAAAGAACACTTTATGTGTTCCCCCTATTTTACCCTCTAAATCTCCACCCTTTTGAGAAAAATAGTAGTTTAGAAACTAGATTCCAAGAATTACTAATATTGTTCTTGTCACATATTCAAACTTTTAGCATGGGTATCTGGAATTTCTTGTACAAGATTAGTTTTTACTAATTTCAAGAAAAAAGTGGCCACTTTTGACCCCCCATTTCCATGCACTTACCCATATGTTTATTCATTTTGTTGGATTTTAGATTGGATGTATATGGATGAGTGAAGATTGGTTTGTAAATAGGATTTTCATAGGTTTATTGATAGATTCCAAGTGGCTTTATCATTCACTTATGCATGTTTAATTATAGTTTTTAGTTGGCATAATATTTTAAGTGTTTTTATAAGTTTCTAGAAGCATAATAATGACAATGCCCTTCAAATTTTCTTAAAAGTTATATTGTCACAATGGTTATGAGGTACCCACACATGAATGTTTACGTGCACATAGGTTGTATTTTGTCTGTGTGAATGTGCAAGGTTATTAGATGATACAAAAAATGATAGAGTGTGTATGGTGATTAAATGGAGTAGAATTGACAGTGGTACTAAATTCTTGTTGATTAGTTTATTTGTCTTTGATTAGAAACACTTTCATAGAATAACATTAGGGGATTTGCATTGATAGAAATGTACGTGTGTATATGTGACACACAAGAGTGGGTAGAATAATGTGGGCACCCACATGATAAAATTACAGATAAAAGTATATAAGATTAAATGATTTACACGTATATAATGTTTGTATCTACATAGTTGATAGTCATAGTAGTTGGTTACCCATGAAATCTAGTGAGATGGTGTAGATACAATATATTCATAAATTGTTTTCACATGGTTCTTAATTTCACTACTTTGTGGAATTGATAGTGATTAATGGTGGTATTTATGGGTTTCTTGATGATTACCAACATTCCTAAGGTGCTTATTGTTATAAATTTGGTTTCTTTGTTATATGTTGTTCATAGTGAGATGTTGAGTAGGATATATGTTATTTGAAGAGGTTCCCATGGTCTAGAGAATACCATACACTAATAGGAATATGTCATATTCAAGGTAGCATAGAAATAGGTGCCACAGTGGAGGGTACACTTGCCTCATGAAGATTCAATTAATTATGTGTTGGTATTCTAAAGTATTCCAAGGATCTAGAATACATAAAATTTGCATTAGGAAAATGTTGGCATGAGAAATATGCCAATATTTATTATCAGTCATTAAGGACTTAGAAGTAACTTATTTATTAGTAAATCCTAGGATACATGTGCAAATAGTGCATACACTAAGAAGTAATGTAATTATAGGAAATAGATATAAACATGGGAAAATATTTAATAGGAAGGAAATGATTATTGGTATTAGGAGGGTCTTGCATAAATATAAGCATGTCTCCTATGCACTTAAAAGTAAGTTCTTCTAAGTATTCATCTAAAAGGTTGTAAGAGAGTAAGCAAGCTAGTGGTAGCAAGGAGAGAGCTTCAGTTGGGCAAGGGTGGCCATGTGTATATAGTATGTGTTGTGATGTACACCAAGATAGTTTATGTGTTGTGTCAATCATATTGTCTATTCAATTATGTTATTGTGCATAATCTTTATTTTGTAGATTGTATGTTTGGATATCCATGTTGAAATTAGGGCAGACAACTAAGAGGGGGGGTGAATCAGTTGTTTCAAAACTTTTATCTTTTGCTGCACTTAATCTTCTTTACTACTTATTAATAGATTAATGATATAACCATGAAAGTATGAATCAACACACATAACACCAAGATTTTTATGTGGAAACCCGGTTAAGGGAAAAACCACGGTGGGGGTTAACCCACAAGATTTTATACTCTGTTAAAAATATTACAAAATGGGAAGGCACATGCCTTCAGGTGCACTGCCCAGAGTTCACCGCCTACAAGATCAATAATAAGAGTTCACTGAAATGTTTGAACTGAAGAAAAGCATCTAACTATGCAAGATTATAGTTCCGGTTAAGCTCAATACACTGAATTCACACACTTCATCTCTTTCTACCCTGCTTTACTATCCTGCCATGATTTGAAGCTTGGATCTCCTTGTTTCACACTTGATACTGCTATACTTCACACCTATCCTTCATATTTTCTCTCTCACATTCCAAAATGCTCGAATCCATCGATTATATATATCTGCTACATGAAATTACATCAACTGTAGTCAACCTTAAGAAAACTTGGAAACTATTTCAAGAACACTATTCTGTCGGCTGAATCCATGCACAAACATCAATGCAGACCAAGACTTATGTATCTAGGTTATGTCACATGTCAGCCAATACCACTAGATCTCATAAATTACTCAACCAACCACTTTTTTTCATCCACACGAGGATCAAACACCTAGTCGGCCTGTTCTTCACTGGACTGAACTGTCTAACCAACACCCGATACTCAGATGCTTGTAACTTACATTCCCTTTATCACCAGAGGCTAAAATATTGGATTCAGGTAACCCTAATATCTCCTAACATTCACTTAGATCCATAGCTGAATATTATTTCCTATGGAAAAATGCAGACCAAAATGTCGAATCTTGTCATATGCTCTGTTCCTGTCTATCCAAACTTAGATAAATATGCAGTTTGACTTCCAGTATGATCCACTGATACAATGTGGATGTGTAAGATAGATTTAGTTGCCATCAATGACAACACTTGACATGCCTAGCAGTGTCTCTTGCCAACAATCTCCCCCTTTGGCATTGATGGCAACACTTAGTGAAAAATGACTAAGTGTTAGAACAGCTCTCCCTTACTATGTACACTTGTGATTTACAATGCTCCCCCTTAGTTGAATTCCTCATTTTTCATTGCTTTTCACTCCCCCTTTGACATCAATGGCAAAGGTTGAGGTCGGATCCAAAATTTCACAGAAACCTCTATACATACTTCCGCATATGTACAAATAATCCTTATGTTTTATCTACATAAACTTAAACACATCACCAAAAATGTTCTTCAACTCTGCGAACTCATTGTCCCAACTTTTCTTCATGCCATCCAAAATTGAAATATGACCACTGAATAAGAATGCTTGTGACTTTGCCTTTTGTAGATCAGTGGGATCACTTGTCAGAGCAGCAGCTTGAGCTTCTGTCAATGTATTGAACATTATTTCTAACTTAGGGAGAATCAATCCCCGGAGTTCACACATCCTTGCCACAATGTTTTCCTTTTCCTTCACAAATTTCTTTATTTCATCAATCAAGTTAACTACTTGACATTCTTGACTTGCTGTAGATACTATCAAAGGATTAAAGGATTGAGATACATTAGACAATTTTTTCTCAGACTCCTTTATTTTCTTCTCAATGTCTTCTACAACTTTTGACCAAGACAGACATAATTTGTACACATCTCCTCCTTCAGTGAGGGTTTTTGAATACTCTTTACACTAGTATCCAACATAATAATTAATAGTCTAAACAATTTGTCTTATTTATTCTTTAAAATATATATATATATATATATAATTTCTTTTATTTAACAAATAAATTTCAATAAAGGACCCCCTTTCACAATGATTAAATGATTAATCATATGTATTTACTTCTTTACTTGCAATACAATTATTTATGTATACTCATATATAAATATATACATACATACATACATACATACATATATATACATATACATATACATATATATATATATATATATATATATATATATATATATATATATATATATATATATATTTCTAAAGATATAAATATCCTTTTTTTTTAAACAATTAAACACAATAAGTTTTTAGGGTTATTTAACGCACAATCCAATGAGTTAGATTTGCATAATAAAATGTATTAAATCAAGAGTGGTTCACCAAATCTTTTATCATTAAATTCATTCCAAACTTTGACTTCTGCTAACTTTTCAAAAGACTCAAAGTGAGTACTTACAAAGTTTATCAGACTCTTCAACTGACTGGAGGGGGATGCTAATGAATCCTTCTGAAATGTAGGCATGATTTTCTCTAAAATGTTGGATACAAGATCAAGCAACTCACTATCTTCTATATGAAACTTAAAAATTTCTTCTCTGGCCTTGGCTTGTGCAAAAGAGGCCAACTTCATCTTCTGTACTGGTGACAGAGAATTAAAATTGATTGGACTTTGTATTATATCCGGATCTTTTGCAACTTGTTTATCTTTCTCCAAAATTGTTTTCACTACTTCTGCAATGTCTCTTGCCCAATATGATGTTTCAGTTTTGTGCTCATTAGGACTTGCATCTTCTTCCTTTCTAGAGTTAACCACCTTGTCTTGCTTATCATTTTCATTCTTTTTCTATGCTTCTACTCTCTCTACATCATCAACAATGTCTTCTGCATTCTTTTCTAGAGGATTTTGTGTATCCTCAGCAGCAACATCATCATCATTTTTATCAAACTCCTCAATGTCTAGAATGGAGGAATTCCATCATTAGTTTCTTCTTCTTGACCTTCCTTGTCCTCAACCTTTTTTACTTTTTGCTCCTTATTCTTCTTAGAATCACCTTCAGTAGTATCATTTATTTCCATATTCATTTCTACATTTGCCTCACAAGATTGGTCCAAAGAAATTTGAGTATCTTTTGTACCATCAACATTAACTTCCTTTACCCTATGTTCATCTTCTTTATTTGATATTTCCTTTTCCAGAATAGAGAAGTCATCTACCTCAACTTGTTGCTCATTTTCTTTCAACTCTTCTTCATTTGGAATGGATGTATCAGCATTAGGTTCCTTAGTGACCACATAAAACTTATTCTTGTCTTGGGCTTTCCTCAGAATTTGCTTTGTTTCTTTAACTACTTCATCAATGTCTCCAAGCATTAGTTTATTCATCTTGATTTTGCTTCTAAATTCATCTTTAACTTCTCTGAAGATTTTATTGGCTTCATTCTTAGAGATTACCGGACATAAACTGGACAATACATGTTCTCTTAGCTCCAAATCCTTTTCTTTCGTAGCTTCTTTTCTCATCTCCAGAATGTCACTTAGACTCTTAGGGATTTTAGATAAAATTTCCACAAGTGCTCTATTGAATGTGTTCAAGTACTTAACAGTAGCATCCTCCAAAATTCTTTTGTTGGCTTTATCAAAGTTGTCATAATATTTTGTTATGGGCTTCAAATTCCCATGAACAGTTATTGCACATTCACAATATCTTCAACTAATAGGGTAGTTTTTTCAGTCTTTAGTCTTTTGCTTACCCTTACACTTCCGGAGGGCTTGTCTCAGGAAACCCTTGATGCTTCTGCTTTCTTTGACTTTGTGCTTCCAGAGGGCTTCTCTTTAGATACTTTAGTAGCCTTAGTGCCTAAGGCCTTCAACTCTTTAACCTCATCATCTGAATCAGTCTTTTCTTGATCCTCCTTCTCCACACTGACATATGACCTTTTGGCCACTACTTTAGTTCTTTTCCTTCCTTACTAGTAGGTTTTTCTTTAAATTTCTCTACACTGGAGGTTGTACCAAAACTCCTAGAGGTCCTTACTTTAGAAGTGGATTCCACTGGAACACTTCCTTGTTCTCTATCATGCTTCTCCTTCTCAACTTTCTCTATCCTTTCCCTATTTTGTCTCACATCTTCTTTTGTTATGCTAATGCTTTCTACATACATTTCAACTTGCCTTTGAATATTTCTCTTAGATTTAGGTTTCCGAAGCTCAACATGCAGTTTCACACTAAGTTCAGCATATGTACCAAATTTCTCAACAGAGGAATCTTTTGGTTTCCTCAGAAGGTGTTGATCATACATCTCTAGTATTTGTCCATCAAATTCATACCCCATGGGCATGATCCATATAGTCCTTGGTTCAACTACTTCCATCAAGCATTGATCTATTTCCACCATGAAACAAATTGTATCCTTGTACTTTTCTACCAAAAAAGTAGGGATTCTTTCTCTTGATTGCATCATATTCTAAAAATTCTTGAAATATCCCCAAAGAGCAGTCCTTTGGGCATTGGAGTCACCTATACTGTGCAAGTGTTCTCTAATTTGTATGGCAACAAGCTTATCACTAGTCCAACACATGCTTTTCTTGTCGGGTAGCTCATTCATGAAATAGAAGAACAAACACATTACCAATGTACCATACTTAAATATATTCTTTTTGTCCTTTTTGATCTTGTTCAGGTTCTCCATTAACTAGTTTTGTAGCAGCTCACACAGGTCATAGTCAGCATTTTCTCTTAACATCTGATAGGAAGCATAAATAGCTGTATCGAATACAAAGTTTTCCTTGCTAGAGTGGTATATCTTATACTCAATCACCATAGAGGCAAATTTGACATTCGGATTAGTTATATCATTTATTGTCATCGCCCTCTTATCAAATTTTGATCTAGTAGCTTTAGTCACAGTCTAATTCTTCACTGATTTTAACATTGGGTATCCACCGGATGAATTCAATCCTGTTATAGCCTAGATAGCATCCTTGGTGATCTTGAAGGGTTTCATCAACCACATGAATTTAGCATGCATCCAACTCAGTACATCCCAGACCCATTAATCTTCACCGAAGGACAAGAACCTAATAACCTGAATGAGATGTTTGACTTGCAACACTTTATACTCAGGTTTAAGACCATGAATCTCATCCCTTAGATGATTCTTGAACAAATCTACCAACTTTGAATTCCCAAACTCATCTGTACTAGCATGAATATAAGCCCTAATATCTTCAACGTGCAACATACCATGAGGAACATTTGAAAAGGCACCTAACAGATCGACCTCTATTGATTTGTGTGGATTCTTTTTGAATTTAGGTTGGGGCATTTCAGTGATGTCAACAACCAATGGAGTAACCATATCCAATGATTGCAAATTTAGAGATTTTTTTAGAGAATACCTTGTTTCGCCAATTAGGCTTAGGTGACGAATTCACTTTTCACACTTCAAGTCCTTGAAATCTCAGCTCAGGTGCTCTTCTTCTTGTTTTCTTCAAATACAAAGTGATTCAAATGTTGAGTATATGACCTTTTATGCTCTATAAAACCTAATTCACCATTGTAATAAATGCAATGCCCTAATACATCTGGTTACACTATTTCTGCATACAATCAATCTTCAATTGCTCCACAATCAATCGTATTAGCTCGTTTACTTCCAGAATTTGCTTGAACAGTTCTACAATAGGCTTCTTTGTCTTCATTCATCATGCCAGATTCAGGTACCTACTTATTGGTAGGGGAATTAGATTTTCAATGTAACTCTCCCTAAGCCAGAGCTCTTGATTCATTTCCCAGAGGAATTATTAGCACCAGATTTTGGTGCGCACCAATCACTATCATTCATTACACTTTTCTTCACCCATGTTTTGTTCATTTCATTCTGGATCTCATTCACATGTACTTTGCCCTTGCCTTTGTCCAACTTTTGGTCTATTTTTTCTTTGCCTTCCTGTGAGTTCTCCCTTTTGCTTCTACAAAATTTAGCAATATATCTAGATTTGTTGTAGTTGAAACACACAATCTTATTTTTCTAACAATTACATGTTGGAGTAGGTTTAGATCTACATTGCATTGTAATATTCCCAAACTTATTGCAAGCAAATCATCTTCCATTGAACACTTGTTTGTTCTTAGGAGGATTCCTTGATCCACTTCTGCATTCCTCAGCCTTATGACCTATCTTTTTGCAATGAAAGCATTGACTGAAGAAAGATGATGCATTTTGATTCACTTTACTTCTACATTGATTAGCTCTATAACCATACTTATTGCATTTGAAACAATTTCCATTGAAAGATGGATACCTTTGAGCATTAGGTTGTCTTACCAAAGGTCTTATAAGATTCCTTCTTTAATTTCATGCTTCAAGATTTCTTTGACCGGATCTAGAGGTTTCAACTTTCTCAAATCCTAGACCATGCTTATCATCTGCCTTATTCTGACTCTCAAGCACTACCTCAAGTTTGGCTGAGCTTATCTTGAATTTCTCTTTATATTCATTTGCAACTTCTAGGTCATGTTTGAGAATGACAATTTGTCTTTCAAGTTGATCCTCATTATCCCTAGTTTCTTGTAGATCAGATTCTAGATGACCAATTATTCTGTCCAATATGCAACACTCTTCAGTTCTTTCTTTTAGAGATTGATTCAGTTTTTCCTTAGTCTTCTTTCTTTCTTCAATTTCCTTGGTTAGCCTCATCAGCTCGGATTCCATCTCATATTTTACGACAACAACTTCTTTTGCTAGCTTCTCACATTCTTTTCTCTTCTCCTGCAGAGCCTCATCCATGTCATTGTCTTCATTCTGATTTGCTAGCTAATGAAGTAGCTCCTTTCTCTTTTCATT
This sequence comes from Cunninghamia lanceolata, assembly GCA_027924645.1. Taxonomy (NCBI): domain Eukaryota; kingdom Viridiplantae; phylum Streptophyta; class Pinopsida; order Cupressales; family Cupressaceae; genus Cunninghamia; species Cunninghamia lanceolata. The sequence goes on from BSBN01000780.1 coordinate 8,567,317, forward strand.
AGATTTGCTTAGTTGTCCTTTTTAAGGTTTCAATGAAATCTTCAGCATCTTTAAGGTTCTCTTATAGATCTCTGATTTTTGCTCTAGACATGTCAAGATCATCTAAGGCTACTTGAAGCTGTTGATTGATACCATCAGAGTACTTGAATTAACCCATTGAAAACACCTTCCCAGATCTTCCTCAAGCTATTAAACTTCTTCTAAGGAACCTCTCTCTGATACCAATTGTTGAAATTGGGGCAGACAACTGAGAGGGGGGTGAATCAGTTGTCTCAAATCTTTTATATTTTGCTGTGCTTAATCTTCTTTACTACTCATTAATAGATTAATGATATAACCATGAAAGCATGAATCAACAATACATGAGCAGAAACATAATCAACACACATAACACCAAGATTTTTATGTGGAAACCCGGTTAAGGGAAAAACCACGGTGGGGGTTAACCCACAATATTTTATACTCTATTAAAAGTATTACGAAATGGGAAGGCACATGCCTTTGGGTGCACTGGCCAGAGCTCACTGCTCAAAGGAGGCTCACTACCTATAAGATAAATAATAAGAGTTCACTAAAATGTTTAAACTAAATAAAAGCATCTAACTATTTAAAATTACAATTTCAGTTAAGCTCAATACACTGACTTCACACACTTCATCTCTTTCTGCCCTGCTTTATTGTCTTGCCATGATCTAGAGCTTGGATCTCCTTGTTTCACACTTGATATTGCTATACTTCGCACCTATCCTTCATATTTTCTCTCTCACATTCCAAAATGCTCGAATCCATCGATTATATATATCCGCTACATGAAATTACATCAACTGTAATCGGCCTTAAGAAAACTTGGAAACTATTTCAAGAGCACTATTTTGTCAGTTGAATCCATGCACAAACATTAATGCAAACGAAGACTTATGTATCCAAGTTACCTCACATGTCAACCAATACCACTGGATCTCATAAATTACTTGCCCAACCACTTTTCTTCATCTGCACGAGGATCAAACACCTAGTCGGCCTGTCCTTCACCAGACTAAACTATCTAACCAAAACCCGATACTCAGATGCTTGTAACTTACAATCTATTTATCACTAGAGGCTCAAATCTTGGATTTAGGTATCCCTGACATCTCCTAACATTCCCTCAGATCCGTAGCTCAATATGATTTCCTGTGGAGAAATGCGGACCAAAATGCTCAATCCTGTCATATGCTCTGTTCCTGTCTATCCAGACTTAGACAAATCTGTAGTTTGACTTCCAGTATGATCCACTGATACAATGAGGATGTGTAAGATAGATTTAGTTGCCATCAATGACAACACCTAACATGCCTAGCAGTGTCTCTTGCCAACAATCCATAGTAGGAAAGTTAAATGACTAGGTTTCTAATTTGATGAACATTTCAAGTGAGACTACCCTTTGAGTTTGTTGTTTCTCTTTGTAGATTGACAAGTAAGTATGTATGATTCAATGTATGGAAAAAAGATCATAGTACACATGAGATGGAAATCTTAGGTTAGTAACTTCTTATATGACTTTCATAAGTATTAACTAGTCTTTGAAGCCTCAAGTAGTAGTAATTTATTACAAGCATGCATATTATTGTTAAAAAATGTATCCCTACTAAAGAAGATCACACTTTTTGAGGTTACACATGTAAAATGCTTTAGGCAAATCTATAGAATAAAAATATTTGAGCATAAACTATGACTTTTAGGTCAAAGATGAAGATCTACATATAAATTAGCTTCCTTTTCCCTCCTTTTCCTTCAAATATAGTACCATAGCATGGGTATAATTGTCATATGTTTATAAATTACTTATGTTCTGTTACCCTTTCTTTGTCCAAGTCATTCTGAAATAATGACAACTATGATCAAGAAATATTTAACAACTTGATTAGCATCCTTATATTCATCCCAGATATGACTTAAGCAAAGGATCTTAACATCTTAATTTGGAACCAATCCCATCCCTCAGAGAAGCTTCAAGTGACAAGATTCACCTCCTTTGGTTTTCTTATTATAATATCATGAAAAAGATATGTCATAAGTAGGTTTTTCATTATGTGTTTCTAATAAGGATGGATATTGATTAATGTAGGGCTAAGGATTCTTATACATCTCAAAGAAATTATGTCATGCTCAAATCTTCTCTTACTACAACAACTGGTTAATTTATGACATGGCTAGGGCTTCTCCCGCTATACTGAAAAATGTATTCGATACCAACAACTATTTTTAAATATCATCCACTTCAACATTCAAAGGTCAATTTTGGCCAATAAAAATAGGACAAATATTTACCACTTTTTGTTGTAGACGAGGTGTTAAATTACTAGTGACTATTTGACCATTGAATTGGATGATATTTAAGTAGATGAGGTGTAAAATTAGTAGTGACTATTTGACCATTGAACTCGATCTCGATGATATTTAAATAGAGTGGATACGAACACTATGATCCCATCTAAAACTTTCTAAAAATATAATGAAAACATGTGTAACGAAATCACATACATAAATTTAAACAATAAAAACAAAATATCAAACAATTTAAATTTCACAAATAACATTTTTTTATCTTCTATTTAAAAATTAAAAACTATTAAAAAAATTTAAATTTTAGAAAAAGAGAGAAGTGTTGCACTACTATATAGAAGATAAAACTTTTTTGACAAGGTGTAAGTGCTAGGTGAGGATCAAGTTATAATCAAGCACAGCATGATCAAAGCTCTTGACCAAAGCATTATCTTGACTCAATAGAGATGTGCATCAAAGCCACTTACCAAAACATAGCCCATTCTATCACTGAGAGCCTATTCATAGACAATATTATACTTTGGCCTCTCTTGTGAATTGGGGAAGCCTAATTTAACAGACTATATATTAAATGGGTATTTAGCAAGAATTTCAAACCCCAATCATGTGCAATAGAATGGGAGATTTGCAAGGAAGAAACACCCACAAAGCAGAAGCACCCTTGCTGTTTAAGGTTGACTTGACATTTAGGAACATTGAACATGAACATTTAACATAGTTTCCAAGAATCACTTGGTTCGTAGATGATTGTTCTATGGTTTCTGTAAGAGAGGAAAGGAAAGGCGCTTGAGGAGCCGGCGTCAAAGATTATGTGGGCCCCATAGCCACGTTATCCACCAGTGACCATATAAAAAATTATGTAGGGTTTAAGTAGCTTGTAATATTGTATTTATATTGATTTAATTTTTTATAATTTTATGTTATTTGAAGATCTATCAATCATATTTTATATTTTATGAGTAGTGGTTTATAAGAATTTGTTTTTTATGAGTATTAATGGTTCATTTAACATTTATTGTATATAGGTGATATTTATAAGGGTGAAGTATTACACTTAAGTCAAAGTAACATTAGGATGAGTGAACTCACTAAAAATTTGATGCTTCATTATTATAAACATCATTTAAATCTAATGAGTACTATATGGTCCATTCTTACTCATGAGAGATGAATCTTGTGAACCACTACTCATGAATCAATAAAAAAATTGATTGGAAAAGTTCTATACTTTATCTCTATAAACATCACAACATCTAATGAATAGTAAGAAAACTATTGATACTTATAAGAGATAGATTCTTATGAAACACTACTCATAAATCAACAAAAAATAACTTAAAAACTAGCTGATTTAATTCCTATAAGTATCACCTAAATCTAATGAGTACTATGTGGGCCATTCCTACTCGTGAGAGATGATTCTTGTGAACCACTACTCATAAATCAATAAAAATTGACTTGGGAAGTTCTATACTTCATCTCTATAAACATCACTAACATCTACTAAATAATAAGAACACCATTCATAATTATAAAAGATAGATTCTTATGAACCACTACTAATAAGTCAAAAATAAAATTACTAAAAAAGCTAGCTGATTTAAATTTTCTTTCCTAAATTCTGCACCTAAATAACATGGACATCAAGAACATGGCTGCCCTCTCGGTATATAAAGTCGTCCTCACCATTTTGGCTACAACCCCTTCAATTATTCACAGATTTTTTAATTTCTGGAATAGAAAAAGTTCCATATATTCTTACTCAAAACTTAGAACAGACCATATTTAGTCCCAGCTTCGAAGCTCAGTAGTTAAAGAATTTATATATGTCATAACACCCTAAACTCATCATTCTCTCTGCAGTTCATTACATCATTTTCTGTCTGTAGATCTATGCGAGGTAACTACTGAAACAAATGCATCGAGCGCCCTCAAACCCAGTTTATATTGGTACTCTAGACATCTTTTTGCCTGCCATATTCTTGAGCTTCAAATAAACACCAATAATTTAAATTTCAGCTCTTTTTCATAAACATAAATCTCCTTAACCTAATGTTCACAAAATCATTGGTGTGGCCATGAACGTTGGTTTCTGATCGCCAGGCATTATGACTATAACGCTCTCCTCCATTCTCCCACGGCAGCATGACAACTTAGGGTTTCCATCGTTCTCCCTATCCCCAATATTTGTTTCCCTCCCTCCATTGCTTTGACTGGCATGACCACCGTCGTGTAAGTGGGAAAAGAAAATAATGATGATAACAGCTACAACTAAAACTATGACAGCACATAACCCCCCGAACAGATATGCAACTGCTGAATGCCATAATCTACTATTACTCACGCGATTATAAATGTACGTGCTGTTGTTCGTCATAGATTTATCTGCGCCTTTAAAAACCCTAATTCCTCAGGCAATTGGCACAAGTATATAACATGGATGTATAACATTACTGTAGTTGCTTTTAGAGATTATGCGAATCGACATTGGCGAACCATAATATGTTTTCGAAATAGAAAGAGATCGAGGTAATCTTTGTGATAAGCTTTGTCTTTTGATTGAGGCCATTAATTATGGAATCAGGTCGAATATCTCAATCAAAACAGTGACGAGGAGAGTTAGTGGATTCGTACGGACCAGTAGAAATTGGACGAATTCTCACTTATGAGCCGAAAGCTATTAAGTACTACAAAAGAATTTCTATGGCCAACAGTAAAATTGTGTGTTGTGGCATGGACACCCACCACTCGTGGAAGGGGAATCATTATTTCCATCGACGAAACGTTTTCTTGTGGAATGGGATGGGATCCACTCGTTAAAGCAGGGCAATCGATTCCTCAACTCATTTACCTTTCTGAGTTTTAGTTACATGCTGCTCGTTTAAGCATGACACCATCAAGCTAAAATGTTCAATCATAAGAAAAATAACCCTAGAAAAACGTTGAGACAGAACGCTCTATGATCATATTCATGATTAAGCATTAAAATTAACAAAAAGGATGAGCATATTTAGTTTTAGTTTAAAGCTAAAACAATAATAATATAATATTCAGACCACTTTCCAATTGTAATATGGAAAATAAGATTTTAATTAAAATGTTTATGCTTTCTAACTGAACTATTTTTCAAGGTTATTAAACTAGAATTTAACCAACTTCAAAGAAGAGTATTTGACTTGTGTCCAAACAAGGAGAGAAAAATAACTCCAACTAAATCTTATGATTGTTTTATACTTAGAAAAAAATTATCTTCAATAAGTTAAAGCATAAAGGTACAACAATGAAACTATAATTTACAGAAAATAAAATATTGAATCACAAAAATGAGTTCAAAAATTAAAAGAGGAATAGAAGAGGCACCTGACACCAAAATGGGAAAGCTTTAGTCCAAGATGCAAGTGCATCGCATGGACGTTTGTGCATTGCGATATCGTGTATACAACAGGAAAATAAAGAAATACTTCAACAAATGCTTCAATTCCAATCGAGTGAATTACCCAATCTACACAACAGATTGAAAAGGAAACCCAAAAACATAGATAGCTAATGAAATCTATGGAGAAACACATTGAAATAACTAATTTAAGGGATGAAAACATTAAATGAAGGAGAAAAACAAGGAAATGAAGACTATCAAACCTCTGTACGGTTGAATCTCCTTAAAATATTGGCAACTACAAAGACTAAGGAAAAATTGTTGGAGTTGTTTGGGACCTTGCCTTCAAGTCAAGCCCCTATGTTGGTCTTTCAACCTCCACAGATAGCCAATGTTGGAAAATATTGAAAACAAGTGTATACTTTTATCTCATAAGTGCATCTAGGAAAATAATAGTAGTGACAATAAATAAATGCTATGAGTATCAATCCTAGTCTATGGGGAAGAATATCCTAGTGTGTGTAAAAGAAAATAGGGTGGTGGTCCACACCATAAGTTTGCCCAGAAAAATAATGAGATGCAATAAACTAGATAATAATATTAACTCTTCAAATTAAAATAATATTACCAAGCTTGGAACAATAGAGGAGGATGGAAGCTCCTTGAAGATCAAGAGGATGCATTACTAGTACTAGTCTTTGGTGAGAGCTTCCATAATGACCAAGCTATAAGTGTGAATTCGATAGAAGCTAAGAAAGAGAAATGGTCTAGCTCATGGAGAGCACAAGAAACTAGTCATAGAGAGGCAAGAGTTCTTTCTTTTCGAATACTAATTTTTTTTTTTTCCAAAAATGAATCCAAGAAGAGGTAAAAGAAGTGAAAAGATTTCAAAATGATGTTATACAATAGGGTTCAAAGAGAATCCAAGGGTCGAGTATGCTTATAGAGATTGTTTCACTATTGAATGAACATTACTACCGATAGAATCAAATGACTTGGCATGAAGAAAATGATTTTAATTTTTTTGAAATCTTCAGGACACCAACACATCACATAGACATCTACACATCACACTCACATCTTGGGAAGATATTCTAATATTTTAACATGTGTTCCCAAAAACTCGATAAAGATAGGCATATGATACAAATTTGGCAAAGCATAGTGAGGGGTGAAATAGGCTAAGGTTAGGCTCAAGTGGCTCTAAAAAGTCAAAACACAATGTAAAATTATTAGAGTGTGCAATTTTCTACATTACATTTTTTCTCACTTTAGTGGGATAATGACACTAAGTGATAAGCTATGCTAAAGTATATAATAAAATACTAAAAATAATAATGTAAATGATACTCGAAAGGATCCTATAGATGTTGCAGATATTCTCTAAAAGGAAGAATGATGCCCCTAGACTAGGAATCTGTAAAACCATAGTATTAGGTATCGCAACCCTACAAATCACTCTGTTAGAAAATGAATAATCTTGCAAGACTGAAATATGGCAGTTCAAAATTAGAGCAATGAATAAATAAATTCTATGATGGAAAGAAAGATAATACAAGGAGAAAATGAGTCAGAAAGATAATATGGGTGAATGTATGCCCCCATATTTGTGTTTGTTATTTAAAAGATAGAAACACGAAGAAAATTTCTCCACTTTTGAAATTTTAAAGAAATTTGCTAAAAATGCCTTCCATAAAATTATTTAATGAAATAATACTAGGATAAAAGGTATATCACAATAAAGAGGGAGGAACCAGGATTCCAATGCAACAATAGTGCTAAAATATGAGTTCTTAGGCCCAAGTTATGGAGTTTTCTGTAAAAGAGATGCTCTAGAAAATTTGAAAATTTAAAAATTTGAAAATTTTACTATTTATTTGAATATCCCAATTTAGAAAATTTCAAGCACTCAAGCATTTTGGAGAGCCACAATACCATGCAAATGAGACTTCCAACCTCTAAGGTTGGATGCCCTAAGAGAGCTCATCGACTAGGGTCTTGCCTTATGTGAGGTAAGTAAAAAATTTAAATTTATAATGCATATTTTCTCATTTTTCACACTTGATGGGGCCCACATGGAGTGCTAGCATCCCATCAATGTGATAACATCCTCAAGGTGTGTTAGTATCATGGGGATGTGCTAGGGTCTTGAGAATGCCCTAGCATCTTAGGGATGCTTGATCATCCTTTAGATGTGCCATCATCCAAAAAAGACACCAGTGTCTAAAGGGTGCACTAACATCTTGCAATACTTAAAAATTTTTATGTTTTAAGATTTGAAACTTAATATTTTATGATGGAGTACCAATATGATTTTATTTTCATGACTGCAGTATCCTCCAATGATGTGAGAGCATACCAGGAGCAAGATCTACGCATTACTATGAGGGCATCTTAGTGCATTCATATAAGATGAGGTTATATTACTATGGAGGGTTCGTGTATATTGGGCGCACACCATGCTAAACATGTGATTTCATGATTACATGTGTTAGGTAAAGGGTATGTTGTACATCTTGCATAAAATGAAATATTTTAATATGTAAAATAAATATTTAGTTGTAGTGCATCTTAGGAGATGTGTTTAGCCATAGTAAATATTTATTTGGGTCCTCTTGTAAAGTTGTATATAACATTGGCTTAGTTATTTTATGTGTTAGAGACATAGAATAATTAATTAATATTTGGAAAACTTAGTACTATAAAGTGAAAACTTAGTAATAGGAATTAAATGAGAGGTCAATTGTTTTGTACACTCATGGTTTTCCCAATAGCACAAGTTGTATTTATGTGAGCTTGACTCAATAAAAGCAAGCACATGGTTAGTTGTTTGGGTTGGCTAGTATAGTGGGTTGTCATTATATTGAGTTTCTCTTGTGAGTGCACATGTGAAGTATGGCATGGAATGCGTAGTTACATTCTTGGACACATGGAGTCCATGCATTGAAGGAGCTTGATGTTTCATAAGTACTTATGAGACTTTGTAAGTGTATTATAATATTTTATTTCTAAATAATACATAGAGTATGGATTCTTTTAGCGGATGGATTTTTCAGGCCCCCTTGATGGTTTTCCTAGGATATATCTTGTGTTATCTTGTACCTTGTCTATTAATCTTTGAATTATTGTTATTGTGTAAGCTTGTATGCATAATTATCTCTCACAGGGTTATGTAGGAATTTGTTTGATCAACCTAATAATTTCCTAATAAGTGGTATCATAACTATATTCATGGTTGACGGAGGTGTGAGCTCCTTGGTTTTGTATAACCCTTGTTTGAGTTGATCTGGTGCAAAGTTGAATCCATGGCAATGTAGAAAATATTTGAGATATTTCAAGGTATGAGGGTTTTGTGTAGGTTGTTGTTTTATAGATTTAGGGTTTTGGGGTTTTTATATTTGTTGTGCTTATTACAAGTTTGGGGTTTACATTTTTTTTGTAAAAATAAGTTTCTTGGATGTGCTTCATATGAGGGTTTTATAGAGGATGTTCCAGAAATGACCTCATGGGAAAAAACTGAGCTCACCATTGGATCTAGGAGGCCCGAGAAATGAAGATTAACATAAAATTTGATATATTTTGGCCACTAGGGCCTAGAGAAAAAATTGCTCCCTTTGCACTATTCAACCATAAAATTTCTACAGAGTTAGAAATTGAAAAATAAAAAATAATCATGCACAATTTTTCTATAGTTTTGGAAAAAAACAATATTGAAAAAACATTTTGAGTTAAAAATCCTTTTAAACTAGGTAGAATCCATGTAGAGAAAAAATAATAATATTATTAAATATATATTAATATTGAAGATGGCGAGCTTGATGTAGAAGTAGAGCGAGGAGCGACCTCTTAAAGCTGATTTTTAGCATGAAGACATTAGGGTGGAGGTGTAGTTATAGGTTCCCTCCAATGGAAAACAGGACAATAGCCCTCAGATTAGCATTGATCTTACCTAGAAGAGTAATAAAGAAAAAGACGCACTGCTCAAGACAACCCTAATTTGCAGATTTATTGGTCCCAAACTTAGTAGAGGAGAAATCAAAGCATCGGCAGAGGAAACATCACAAGTCCCATGTATAATCTTATCCTAAAGGGGTTTTTCATTACCGCATTCGTCACTCCAACAGACAGAGACACGATTCTCAAAGGGAAAAACTAGTTTAGAAAAGGTTTCCCTCTTTACATGAGGAAATGGGCTTTGAAATTTAATCCAACCAAATATGACCCATATGATGAGCCAAAATGGATCCGCTTACAACCTACCACCAAAATGCTGGATAAAAGATTGTCTACTCAAGATAGGTCACTCCCTTGGCATGACAATAGCCCTAGATGCAGAGTTGTTTAGCGGTGACTCATTTCTATACGTAAGGATAAAGGTGGCAGCTATTCAAAAGATCCCTTCAGAAATCATTCTCCAAACCTAGGATTACCAAAGAATCCAAAAAGTGGAAGTGGAGGAAAATCGTTACTTTTGTCTTAAATACCGAAGTCGAAGGCACCCAGAAAATGGGTGCCCTAAGAAAAATGATTATAATAAATCAGAAGGCTCTATAGGCTCCCAATGCAAGGCTAGAGATACACAAACCACCCCACTTCAGGATTCCACCCCATAGGTGGTGAAGGCTATGGATACTCGAGCAGCGCCTCCAGCTTGTCTATCACCTTCAGAATTTCCATCACCCTCCCATAAAGACAAGGAAATCTTAAATAAGGCACATATCAATTCTCTAAATGCGAATGCCCTAGAGCTACCAGATAAATCTTTAGATCATCCAAAGGAACAATCTTTTGATCATCGGATGAAAGGTTCAAGAAAAAACTCTTTGTCAACTACCATAGTCAAGTCAGTTGTGAAAGGTAACTGTATTATAAACATGAAAATCTTAGATTTCCTAAGGGGCACCCAAGGCGGGGTGCCAAAAGAGTCCTCAGGAACAAAGGCTTAACAGGCTTAACAACCCTGTCTTTGGCATTTCTAGATGCCAAAGATTGTGGAGAATCTCATCCTGTACCATGGCCGACTCTGCAAAGAAGAATTATTCCTTATGACAGGTACTAGCTGTTAGTCACTTGTTTCGAGAGCTTGGCTTATTTTTGCCTCCCATCTTTTAGAGTCACAAGTTGATTCTAGACTCTAAGTTAGATAAGGAAAGATCACATTTCAGTCAGCTCGTTAATATCCATAGATTGGAATCCATTAATCTCAATTTGATTTCCCTATATCCCAATTTTGTGTCAAGTCTAAAATGACTATCCTAATTTTTCAGGCAAAAGTTAATATTGATTTTCCTAATTGCGAATCATCCAACTTTGGTTTCCTCTTCCCAATACTACACCAGGTTATGGCATTGTAGGAAGTTTCAAGTATTCACTCTCCCATCTTCAGGCTATATATAGTAGCCGTGTGAGCCTAACCTACCTAAACAATGGCAAACTGCATGATTGTTGAATACACTTGCAAATGTCAAGAGGAGTGAGAAGAGGATGATCTTGATGCAGAAGAAGGAATTGATGAGGATGATGAAATGCTTGTGGAGCAAATAAAATGACTATTCAAGGTAGAATCTGATGAAGTAGCCAATGCAATTTATAAAGTCGCAGGCTCCAAGATATTTAATCATGGCCATGTGCATGATGGAGTACTCCATGAAGAGTTCCTCATGAACTCGATACTTATTCTGAGAAGTAAGGGTAGTGCAAAGGTCATGGCTTCCAGTTACATTAAGGATAATACGTATCAAGCCACTTCAACTGTTATCTCTAATTTCAACAGAGCCCTAAGTATGGTTACATGGCTGGTATATTTTATGTAGCTGTAGTCAACTAGGAGAACAACATCATCGGGTAATCCTTAGCAGTGCTCATTGAAGGAATCTAGAAACATAATATGAACACCTTAGTGTACATCATTGGCCAGTTCAGAGATCTTCTATCTGCCCCTCAACTAGAGCGTGCTAGGGAACTATCAGAGGGATTGCTCGCCCTATGGAGTTTTTAAGTATCTTTCTCTTACTTGTAACCATTGTGTGGTCTGATATAATATGTTTGTATTGAAATTGGGAAAGTCCAGTTCCTCTAGACTTTAATCCTTCTATTATTTTATTTTTACTTTTATATAGCAAAAAGGAGCTACCCCCACTGGTAGCACTTAATCATAAAAAAATCCTTTTAAACTATATAGATCTGATTTGAAAAACAAAACTTTATAAGGGGAGGGTACAGGTTCTACAAACTACCATACCTTGACCCCCATGAAGCAATGGAAGTCAATGACAAGGGGGTGAGTGCAAGATCATCATAGGCCAAACAGTGGCAATAATAAGAAAAAAACATGTTTTACATTGCCAAAATCGCAAAATAACCAAGTTTGACTTTTTTATGGGTTGGAGAGGATATCCATTTGGTGAAACCTAAAACAAATATATGTTTTGGAAAATATAAAAATAGAAAAAGGGCCTATGTTTTGCAAAACTCGCATCTTACAAAATGTAGAGCTTTAGAAATAGATATTAGATAAGCATGATGGATATCCGATTCAAGGAGGAGGCAAATTCAAAGAGGTAAGGTCTCATTCTTCTCTTTTTTGATTTTTTTAAATCAAATGATTTTTTTTACATCCTAAATTGGTATGTTTTAAATTTTAAATAGGTAAAATGGATGAAGAACATCAAAACCCAAACCCTCCCCCACTAAACCCTCCAACAATCCAAGAGAAAATTGAAATAAATATTGATGAAATAAGTAGGATTATAGAAATTTATCATTGCTAGCCTCGATCGTCTTCAATGACATCAAACTTAGAGGGGATTATTACTCATGTTCAAACCCTCACAAGCGAACATGAATATTAGGCAATGGCACAAAACCAAGAAGGTAGAATATGCTAATGGTTTGTCATATGACCAAGTGAAAGAGTTAGACATTACCAAAGCTATGTTAGCCCAATATTTTGTCAATCCTAAAACTAGATTGTATGTTGATGTTCATAAGCCTAAGTATTCAATCAAATGGTGTACACATCAGGGTATTACTTAGAATTATTGGGATCATTGGCGGATGGTTTTTGGTAAACCACCCAACAACAATTTTTATGTACCTTTATATTTCCTTTGTATACTATTTGCAAAGTTTGTACAATGGGTCACCATGTGAATTATTTTAATTTTAGAGATTTCCAGGGAGTAGGTAAGGAAATGCCTCAAGATAGACCTAGGGAAATGAGACAAGTGCAAGGTCCTTTTATCCCCCCTCCTGCTATCCCTTCTCCACCTCTAATTCAACACCTAGACATTGTCGTAAATGCAACACATCAAGGCCTCATTGCCATACACTCTTTGACTGAGCACTTGATTACATAGACCTCTCAGCTTGCACAACCACAAAATATTCACAGTCATATTGGATCACCTGATATTACAAGACCCTCCTTGTCAACACATGTTTGTGTACCTCATCATTGCATTTTTTGCAATTAGTTGTGCTTAGGTCCTCTCAGGGAGAGTAGTGAGCCACCCCTTAACACTTCAGAATACAATGTCCCTCATGCATCACCTTCATGAGCTGAGGCAACAGGGTCCAGAACTCAAGTTGAGGGGTTAGGGACAAGAGCACAAGCACATGCATTAGGGGTTAGAGAAGGAGACGAGTAAGGGGAATCTTTCTTAGAAGTGAAAATTAAAGTTAAATTTCATGGTGTATTCCATTTAAATATAATATAAACAAATATTAGTACTAATGTATCTAAAGTGGATAACAGTTGATGACAGAGGAATTGACATAAGTTCATCATGGAACTCTTTCTAGCATCCAATTTGGCCTAGACTTGCTGGTATATTTTCTACACATCTAATTTTTTTATTGTATGCATTTAATTTTTTGTGAGTAATTATATATTAATTTATATCTTGATGTCACTTTACTTTTATAGTCTAGATCCAAAATGTGAATGATGTGGCATCTTTGCCAATATTCTTTAGTCAAACTCCTAATCAACCCAAGGAACCATCATTAGCTGAAAGGCTTTCAGAATGCCAACAAAGGGTGGAGGTAATTCAATTGAACTATACTTTAATTGATAATTTAGAAAACTTAAATATTTGATTATAGTCATTTAGATAAGTAATAAAATAGAGAATTATGGTGTTTGTTACATGTTTGATCATATAAAGTAATGGTTAAAAGAATGAAAATGAGAAAGAAAGAAAGAAACATGTATTATCCATTATTCATAATATAGATTTGAGATTTTCTAATGTGCATCAATTATTCATTTAAATATTCATACAGATTTTTCAATTGATTCAACTAATAATTATATGATCTATTTTAGTGGATTGATTGATTTATCTTATGAGGATTCCATTATGACATACAATGTTCATTGATCGCCAAGATAATTGTGTCTATTGATAAATTGATGCTATATCATTTATATACACACATCAACATATAAAAAACACATAAATATATAAAGAAACTAAATTTCCATAAATAATATACATCATATAGATGCCCATGCCATAAACCAATAAATAAAAAGAACAACCATACATATCATAGTGTCCAATCCCAAATGTCATCAACATAACAAAAACCATAACATGATCAACTACGTATAATAGTGGGGACACATCTTCTAATCCTCCTCCTTTTGATCCTTATGAACCCACTCCTCTACCTACATGTAATGGATATAATAGTGGGGACACATCTTCTACCAGTAATCTCTATGCATTTGTGACCCTACATCATCCTCAACTACAACTTTAATTGGCTCATCTCCATCATCGTCATTAGTAAATTTGTGAGTGGAAAATGGTGGTCTATCTAACTCCCAAGGTCTAAGTGGTGAGTTTTGGTGTCTCCTATATATTTGATGTTTTAGGGGAACATCCTACTAGATAAAAAACTATTTGAGGATCCACTTATAATGAAAACACTCCAAATATGTAGAAAAATACCATTATTATGTGTAGAACTACTGAGGTGGCAATATAAATGCACTGTAATACTTCATATTATATGTTTATCCTATGACAAATGTAAAAGGTGAGAACAATAAATGCCTTGTTTTTCTCATGAAATGTAAGAGGTTGTAAAAAAATTCCATGATAGCTCATTTTTGTTAAATCTTTAAAAATTTATTTTAAAGACACTTCTCACTAGATGTGCTAATGTGGAGAGTTGCATGATGAGTCACACCTCTAAACCTTAGTTGTAGATAGATAAGAGTCCATATCACATTTCTAAAAAAATAGAGGTCCTATAATATTCCATGTAACTTCTACATGGTCGTAAAGTTATCCCTAATGACTAATAGCTCCTCTCCCCTAATGCTAGTGAGCATTTTTTTGTTTTGTTTACAGTAATCTATTAATTTAAAAGTTATTATGATTATTTATATACATAGAGTCTTACATTCTTGTCATTTTTCATATAGAAAATATTAGTTGGTTCATCTGTGATGAGTCCTTCTCAATTGATGTAGGAGGCCTCATTGGTGGTATGTGCTTGTTTTATAACTTAGATAAGTTTTTGTTTAGTGCAGTCTTGATTATTTATATGTGTAGCACATCTAACTTTTTTAATGTATGCATTTCCTTTTTTGTTATTAATTATATATTAATTTATTTCAATGTCATTTTACTATTACAGGACTCTATTGCCAAAGTAAGTGATGTGGCACCTTTACCATCATGCTTCAGTAGGACACCTGGTCATCTTAAGAGACAATCATTTGTAGAATGACTCTTTGAATGACAAAAAAGAGTTGAGGTAATTGAGTTGAATTTTTCCAAATAATTGATAGTTTAGAGAGGTCTTATAGTTGATTATAGTGATTTAGATGTATGTTAATAAATGGAAGTTCTCAATTGTAGTATATAAAATTCTATTTACTAACTCTAACTTATTTCTATTTACCATTGAACTAATTAATCAAATTTGTGGTTTGGCTTGTTAATGCAGTCAACTTTGCATCCATCAACTACTAGACATCATGACATGAAGAGGACACTTTTTGAGGATTCATCACAAGTTGGGGATTCGCCAGAGACATAGGGTCAAGTAGACCTTTAGTGTTTGATGTAAGGAGAGTCTCACACAACCCTCACACAAAATCTATCAACACCCACAACAGCATATATGATGCACAAATTTTGCACCAACATAAATTAATCTTCACTATTTTATTTGCAACAATGTTCCCAATTTCTAACAAATCATATTACAATAGTTTGTACGGCCATGTTGTACGCTCAAAATTAGACTCTCTCTCCTTGCCATGGGGTGAACCACCACATTACTCTCACTCTCATGGAAGTAGCCAGTTGAGAGGAGGCAAGACACGGGGGTGGTCTAGTTCATTGGAGAGGTGGACCTTGTGGAGAGGGGTTGGCCAGTCTTAGGGCCTATGTTGTTGTGTGTTTGTTTGGATGCAATGTTTTTTGACCATGGTTGTAAAGATAACTATATGACTCGAAGGGTCACTAGTCACCGTTCTCCTGTTGGGGTTTCTAATGTTCCACTGTTGTGTGGGTTGACTATTATTCTTGTTGATGCTTTGCTCAAGTTGACGTTGTCATTCAAACTATTGGATGAATGCTTGTTGTACGTGGAGTTGTCTAAATACTTCTCATTGTTGTTGAATGACTAATTGATCTTGTTGATGCCTAGGGCGGATCTCCTCTATCTTGTTTAGGATTGTCCTCATCCACTCACCTCTAAGTCTAGGGCACATTCATGATCCGAAACAAGAGAGAGGTGGTTTAAGGTAACCAAGTGACTTGACCTGGGGTTTTTACTTAGGGTTTTTATGACCTAAGGTTTGTCTATGTGTTGACTTTGTTTGAACTTGTGATGAAACCAAGGGTTTTGACCATTTTTTGACTGAGGTTGACCTTGTGTTAGGACTAAGGGTTTGCAAAATCTTTACTAATATTTTTGTTCTTTTTTGGATTTTTTATGAATGCAAGACATCTTTTTGTGCTTTTTTATGTTTTTGGAAATCAAAAGTGCTTTCTCTTAATCTAAGAATTAGAAAATGTATGCAAGCTATGATGAAATTACCTCATGCAATGTATTCTATGTTTTTGTTTGTTTTCTAAATATATGGATCAATCTAATCTAAGAAAAGGAAATTTCTTTTAATCTATGAACTTTGGAAAGGAAACTAATTTAACAATGCAAATCTACTTAGCCTATTAAGGAAAAAGCAAACATGTATTTTACTATTCCCAAGAGAAAAGTTTTAATTATCTAATTACTATGAAATGAAGAAAAAGCATAAAGGAACCTAGAGACATGTGAGCCTCCACTACCCTTAGAAATCCTCTTATAGCAGTAGGGTGATTGTCTTGGCAACAAAGGGAATAGAGAAGTAAAAGAAGCTTTGAAAAGATCTCAATGAGAGCTTTCTGAGCACTGTGGCTTGTGATATGAGAAATGTATGGACACAAATGAGCTTTTAGAAAAGCTAAATGAGATAACAAATGAAAAAAATGCTCCTATGTCCTGTATGAGCATGATAATGCTTGATTTGGAGAGCAATAACCTACAAGAGCTGTATGCACAAATGAAATTGCCTTCCTTTGTGCTTGAGGGAGGGGGTATTTATAGGTTAGAAGAAGGGATGAGAGGTAAAGAAGAAGGAGAGGGTCATCCCACAATAACGGGTTACACTTTTTGGCCAAACTTGACATTGAAATCAACATTTTGAACTAAATCTTCACTTTTTGACACCTATAGCCGCTAAACTGTTAGGAATTTGAAGATGATGCAAACTAGTTATTTGTGAGGTTTTATTTGTAGATTCTAAATATATATTTTTAAAAAAATTGGAGTAAAATTGTAAAAAAAATTGCATCTCCTTTGATAACTAGTTTTTAATAGTAAACAACATTTTTTGAAAGTGATGTGTATTCTGTAGCACATAACTTTTTTTCTCCAAAGGATAAAATTCTAATTCTTTTGAATTTAGATTGGTAACACTGATGTATAGGGCATGCATTTGATTTCATAATGTTTTGTTGAATATTTTTTTAATTAAGTTTTGAAGTCGAACCAATTATAATTTAGACATAGGCGTATTCCATAAAACATAACCTTTTTTGTATGTATCGAAATTCAATTTTTCTTTTTTTGTTGAAACAAGGACATCAATACCTAGGGCATATATATTTTAAAAAAAATCACTAATTTACTAATTTTCCATGTTTGTAGAATAGAGAACTTGATGTTGAATGAAAAACCTACATTCATAAGAAATAAAAAATAAATATAATAATCAAATTAAATATATTTAAAATTATACTTTTTGGGAAGCATATAATAAGGACTACATAATTACAAAACATAAATTTTAAATGAATTCATTTGATCCTCCAAAAGGTAAATCAAAAGTGGTTTTTTATCAGCATTTTGATAGGTGTAGAGGAGATTCCATTATAGGTATGGTTTAAAACTTGTAGGGTTCTATCCAAGGGGGTTTGAATATAAGGGGGTTTGATCAAACCCTCTTCAATTAAAATCATTTAAATGGAACCTTTCATGGCTTAAATCCTTATATTTTTTTAAAATATGTGATTTCAGTAAAAATCAGGATGTCCCAGAAAGTGTAACCCATTATTGTTGCAGCACCTAAGAGTTAACTCAATTTGATTGGAGACTTAACTTAGAAGGCTCAAGAGTGATCTAGGCTACAATTGGAGTGATCTACCCAATAAAATCTTATTACTCAAGAAGTGAAGAAAAAGGAGTGCATGAGTATGCAAGGGAATGCATGAATTGTTAACTAAAGATCAAATAGAACTAATTATGCATGTTTGGGCACATGAAATAGTTATCTCTATCTTTGGCACAAAAATCTATGCAAATAGGAAGATAAACGGGAAAAAATAGATCTATTTTGAGTTAGAAACTCGAGTTTTCCTATGACTAAAAATACAACAGGGTTGCCCATGGGTCACCCCTTTCACTAGTCAGGGTCACCTATCCATGGGCAACCCTTAGAGGAGGGCACCTGGGTGAAAGTCCATGGTGGGAGATAGAATAGGAGATGAAAAGGAGGGGATCTGCCTCTAGAAATAGGTCAGTCATGTGTAAAAATCCAAATCTTCACTTCCAAAAGTAGGATCTCCCATTGGAGATTGGGATTGGTTGAGTGAAACTAAAAACTGAATATGGGAGATGGCTAGGGAGGACCTATAGAAGGCCTCTAGGCATGAGAATGGATGAAAAACACTGGGGAAAGGGGAAAAACTCACCTACAAGATGCAAACAAGGCTTAGGAATAGGGTTGCAAGCACAGGAAACACAAATCAACAAGTGTCAAAAAGGTGTCAAAAAGTGTCGAAAGCGGAGAGAGAAAATGTCAAATGGCAAACAACACAAGGAGGAAGAAAAGACATGTCACCAAGAGAATTTCTACTAAGAGGATGTTATTTCATACTTACATGTACATGACAAGGATTATGATTCATCATAGGGGTCCTCATGGAGGTTGTGTGTGATTTTGGTGCTTACATATTTTCCCCCTCAGGGATGGTAGTCTACATGAAAGGTAGGTACCATTCCCAAATTAGGAATTACCTATTGTCGATTTTCCTGCAATTATACCTGCAATAACTAGTATTAGACTAGCATATAAGTATTATTTACTTTTGTTCTATTTTTACCTTGACTGCTTGCTTCCCGTTGCCAATCCTTTAAGTTACACTGTTATGTCTAGGGTGTCATGCATTTATTGACCCCTTTACTAGAAACTACCTCTTGGACCACACACTGAATTAATTTGTCATATGCTTAAGTATTTTGCCCACTCCCTTTATAAAATTTGGCCCCTATTTCCTAGTCGCGCAAAGTTATCTTAAATGCGCGTGCTTAATTCTAGCTTGTAAGTTGTCTGTGCCTAGCCCCACAAGGGTTAAAATATTCATGCTTAAGTCCACAGGAGAAAAATAGAGGTCAGCACATGGCTTCATCCTAATTGGTTTCTACCATTCTGTAAAGCATTTTTATTAAGGCAAAGGTTACCTGCGGAAGCACAGGAAAGGTGACAGATGGCAAGTCTTTGGCCAAACAAAGTAGCAAGGCTCGTTGGTAGGTCCCACTAAGTCTACATGGCAAACTTTAAAGTATTCTGCCATTCCATCGAGCCCATTGTGGCGGACCCACAAGTGGCTTGCAGAAGAGCGGGAGGAAGACATTTGACAAAATTCCAAAGGTGTAAAATCAAAATAGCATAGTGGGTGCCACATGGCATCATCCTGTGGCCTTTCTGCCATTCCATGGAGCACTTCTCTAAAGCTTTGTTTGATGCTGCGGAAGAGCGGGAAGCTACCAAGTGTCTAGATTCGAGCCGTCAAATGAACACATGCTAGTTTTTCATAAGAGACATGATAGGTTTTCATAACATAAAAGGGGACTTAAGAAGAGACTATATTTTGCCACGTGGTATGATCTAGAAGGTATTATGTCATTTTTCTAGCCTTTATCTGTATCTTAATATTATGACTATGGAAGCATGGGAGGCCATCGCATGAATTAAGATGACTTTTCCTCTCAACGATGAGCCTTTTGTTGAGTTGTAAAGTCAGTCCGAGTGGATGAATTTCATTGGTCCAATATTTTTTCTAGGCATATCAAATATTTTTAAATAGATTGGACCAATCAACACTATCAGATCAAACTATTTTCCAAAGGATCAATGGCTCACATTCAAACTAAGGAAATTGGTAGTTGCAATGCTCTAGCTCGCATGAACTAGTAGTAATAATGGAAAAGATGGCTTTCAGACAAGCCGTAAATGCAAATTTTTCCATAAAAGCCATGATTTGAGCATTGGAATGGTTCACCTAAGTATTTCAAACATCTGGAGTGAAGAATTTCTAGCATTCAAAAGCTTCTCTACATCAATTAGGGTTTTTGGAGCACAAAACTACTAAGTTCTTCTTTGACCTTGAAATTTTCTCAATTGTCTATCGAATAGCTTGTTGTTGTCTTGCAATTGTGTTCTAGAGTTTTATTTTAAGCTAGGGCATCTCTGTCTATCTTTAATTATCCTAAATTTTTCTCTAGATGCCGTCTGAATTTTCAAAGAAACACTAGAACTCTAGAAAGAAACCATTGTCTCTTGAAATACAGTGCAAAATGAGTCCACCTAGAGTCCAAGCTGCTTCCTCTTCCCAAATCTGAGCTCTACATGGGGACCTTGTTGTATAGCTCCCTAGTTCCTCTTTTTAGAGAATTAAGGTTCATGGTCTCAGGGATATTGAGGGTTTAGTAGATGAATTTCATGAGTACAAGGATGCTAAAATTCCCATGGGGGGATGATAATTGTTTTGCCACTGGTATGGAAAAAGGAATTCACTTGCCCTTCTTTCAAATGTATGGGGATATGACCTAGGCAAGTTGGTAGTACCAAATATTTTCATGGATGTTGACCTACTGAAATTAATAGCTACCAACTATGATGAGACTATTAAGGCAGTGAGGACTACATGTGGTAAAATTATGGTGCAAATTGACAAGGCATCAATCTCTGAGATCTTCAGGCTCAACATAGCTACTACTAAGCCTATTGACTTTGATTACTTCAAGCAGGAGTATCAACAAGATGGAAGTATCTATAGGACAGTATGGTTACCAAGGCATAGGGTGAAGAGTTTTAGGGGCAAAAGTATTAGAATCCCACCCAATGAAATCGAGCCTCTTAAGCATTTTGAGAGCTATTTTGCCAAGACATACTATGGATTGTGCCAAGTAATAGGGGCAGATAAATTGGAGAGAATTCATATCCTTTTTATGTATATGACTGCAGATGTTCAACATGTAATGTTGAATGATGAATTTGATTATGCCACCTACCTTGCAAATGCCATACACAAGGGATTGATTCAGATCAAAAGGGGACAACCTATGGTAAAATTTTTGTGGTATTCCCTATTATGCCACATGTTCTTATACAGAGGGAGAGTAGATTGGAGTTCTGCCTTACAAATTTGTGACAATGATGGAAATGGGCATCAACTTCTAGTCCAATGTTGGACTCATGTCTAGAATAGGCATTGTAATGAAGCCAGTTATGTTACATTTAGGAATCATTTTGCTGGCAAAGTATTGTCATTCTTACAACGGCCAATAGCTAGGACACCCAAAGAAATATTGGATTTCTTGAGGCATGCATGGAGAGAAGGCCAGATTTAGGCATCCAACACAACTGGGGATACTTCATTCTCCATTCTGACTGTATAGTCCTAAGAGTCTATGGATGCCCAGTAGGACCGCATGTCATACCTAAATTTGTGCCCATGAGGATTGGACTCTTGGAGGTTATATGGTAGCATGCTCAATCAGATAAGGCACATTTGGCAAATCAGAAGAAGGGATCTTGCCTTCATTTTTTAATACTTTTATCTGATTTCAGGATGAACAAGGAGGGTTTTGAGAAATTATTTCAGAAGTTTGAAACATTTAGGATGGTTCAGGAATGAGAAAGAAATTTTGATCCTGAGGGTTTTGTTAATAACCTTAGGAGAGGTATAAGAAGATTGCAGTACAACCATTGCCCTTATTTTTCTGAATGTGTGATAAGGAATTGCTCAAATTGAAAGGAAATAAATGAAATAAAGGTGTAATTGATAGCCTTTCAAAAGATGGAAGATGCTAAGAAGAAGAAGGATGCCTCCTACAAAGGAGCATATGCCAAAATTGTAGACCCAATTTGAAGAGTTCAAACAATTTTGGAGAACATTGACAAAATAATTGGGAAAGCTCCTCCAATTTAGGAAAGGGCAAGAGGTAACCTACTCCAATCACAAAAGAGAGGTCATCTTATCATCCTCCAAGTGTTGATCCATGCAGATATTCTTTTAGAAGAAACCCCAAGGGTGTGATAATAAGAGAGCAAGCTCAATAATCCCCCCCACATGCATAACTACCCCCATCTCCTCCACCAGTGCGAGAAACACCCTCTTCTCCAACAAATGTTGTAGATCTTGATTATCCCCCTATTGAGCCATCTCCAAAAAAAGGAGGGAAAATAAATCTCCTTTTGTGGACTATCAACCTACCCCTAAAGAAGAAGATGATTTTGAAATAATAAGGGATGATGTGATCAGAATAATGCCCTCCCCGTAGAGGGATGAGAATGTGCAACTACCCCTAAATAGAATGACTGAAAGCATTATTGAGGGAAGGGATAACACAGATGATATAAGGGAGTTGACCCACAACAATTTTATGAATGATGAACAATTTGTTAAGACCCAGGAGTTTGTTGATTTCATTTTGAGATGTAAGAGGGATGAATATGCCAAGAGACTAGAGAAAGAAATGGCCAAGTCTCCACAAGAGACATGTGAACAAGTCTCACAAAGAATACTAGCACAAATGAAAGCTGAGGCCAAAGATATCTCTCCTAAAGAAGGCATGCAAATGTTTAGAGAGAGTGGAATTCTACTACTTCCCGAATAGGATATTGCTTCTGCCATTTCCCTAGATACTATCAGAAGACATGACCAAGAAGTCTTCTCTTTAGAAGATGGAGCTGCAATAATACTATTTGGTGTAGGTTTTAATCCCAAATGGGAGACTCTAGCAATTTGGGCTTTAGCCCCTAATACCAAAAAACCACTAGTTTCTGAGCCTAATCAAGATTTGAAGGGAAGCTTGACGTTCAAAAGAGTATTTGAGACCCATGTAATTGAGGCAACAATAATGGCAGTAGATGTTGCCAGATTTAGTAGGGAAATAATAGAGGCATTGCAGAATAAATATGATAAACTATTGCAAGAACATATGGAGGTACTAAATGAATATAATAGGTAGAAGGTATTGGAAGCTTAGTGGTTTCAACAACAACAACAAGTAGCAACTTCTTCCCACTTCAACAAGATTTGTAGTAAGAAGTGCAGGACTTATGGTATCTAGTTCTTCATCAGCTCCAACACCAAAGTCTGGGCTTGAGAAGGAGAATGAAGGACTAAAAAAGCAAGTAAATACCTTTGAAGAAATTGTCATGAATTTTAAGGAAAGTCAGTAGGAAAGAAACCAACATATTATTTCAAATATGTTAGGACATTTGATGAACAAGGTTTTGAAAAGGTTGGAAAATGTCCACAAGGATTAATACTAATTGGTGATGATAGTTAAGAGGATTGTAGAAGATAGGGAGAAGGCTACAATCCTACTTAATAAGTGGATCCCAAGAACCAATTCATTACTGGGGATGTACAAGGGATCAACTCATGAACCAAATGCACCAAAAGAAATCAAACCCACATATAAGATAGTCAAAGTAGCAGGGGAATTACAAGGGTTTGTGGATCATCTTGAGGAAAGAGCAAAGGAAGGAATTGAGGAATTTGATAATAATGATATAGGAATGGTGTCTAAGATTAAGAAGGATAATGGACAAGTTAAACCTTACAAGATATGGTTATCTCAGTTTGAAGCCATAATTCCAACTATTGCCTTTATCATATGCAAAGAAGATATGATTGATTTGGATCTCCTCAAGAGCAGCATAGACAAGATATGGAACACAAATAAGCTCATGGAGGATTTTCTGAAACAAGCTGAGTGTATTCTAACAAAATATAATAATAAATAGACACAAAGTGTGGATGAGCTCCTTGCATTCTAGTGGCCTTCAGAAAAGCAATATAATGCCTAGGATGACATGTATAATAATTTGTCAAAATAGTAATTCTTCTGTTGACTTAGTACTCCATATTCTTTCATTCTTTATTCAAAATGGGTATTCTTTTGGCTTTTTCTACTTATTCAGAATCAACATGGATCTTCTTCAGCTCCAACTAGGTATTTTGTGTTCTAGTGGACCTATCCTTTTGTCCTCATCTACATAGTTAGCATTTCTTAGGGTTTTGGAACTTAAAGAAGGTATGTTGCAATAGCTTTCCATGAGCACCTTTTGGAGGTAACAAAGTTTTACAACTGCACATGTAACAACTTTTGTCCTTTGAGGAATATTCTCTCCACAAGTAGTTGTACTCATATTTTGTTATGTAAAGCTTGTCAAATGAAAATATGACACTTGTCTAGTGGCCTGAGGCTTGTTTGCTCCCCTGTTTCTATAAACTATAAAGGAGAATTTAGGGCCTTTGGCAAATGATCTTGGAGAATTTTTGTATTGTAGAGAACATAGTAATATATTCGGTACTTCTAGTTTAGGTTATTGTCTAAGAATAGAATTTGATGTACATGTGAATTTTTGTATGATAGTACTAGTTCAAGTCTGAATATGTTGCCAAAGTTCAAAGCTATATTGTCTCCTATGTTGTAATCCTCATCTCATTTCTGAATAAGGTTTGATCAAGGATCACTTTGTTCATCTTCACAATTTTTCATGTGTATGAATATTTTTCTTATGTATTTTGCTCAAGTAGTGAATTAAATTGCTTTAAGGGAAATGTTGAATGTTATGAAAGTTTGTAGGAATCTATAAGTAGAATTGGTTTTGAATTACTAAAGTTTGATAGTGTAACACATTGTTCCAGTGCTTCATGAACTGGGGAAAATACTATTGTGTGGGGTTTCATTTACATCTATCTTGAATCCATAGCCCAGGTTAAGGCATCCATCTCTCTGAATTTGTGTCTGATACAATTGCTTGGTCATATAATTTGAAAATCACAATGAATTTCCCATTTGTGCAATAAGTTATTTGCTTACTGTTATTTTCATGTTCTCCTAAAAATGAATATATAGAAGCCTAAGGATCTAGCCAGTTGCTTTATCATATCTATAATTCTTTGGCACATTAGAGAGAACATATTTGCTTGTAACAATATTTGAGATAAATGGCTAGAATATCTTAAATAATATTGGAAAGGATCACCCTCCTAGGTTTTACAGAGCCTAAAGGGCAGAGGAAAAATGTAACCTAGCTTTTCCTGTTCATTGGCCAATCCCTCAAGGCAATTGATCACTAGAATCAACTATTCTTTATATTGTCTTTGAGATTTGGTTGGGAATTAAAAACAACCAACAGATTGGTAACTCTACTAGGGACTTAGTCTATAATTGTCAAGAATTAGTCCAGTGGTCTATCATGGGTGCTTAGAGTTTGTATATGTGCAATGCATCATAATTCCCTTTAGAGGGTGGTGACTCTAATATTCTTCTTGCTAGTTGATTAAGGAAGAAAGTAATTTTGTATGAAAAAAGAAAGATCCTTGTATATTTCTAGGATTGTTACATCCACACATCTCAATATTAAAGTTGAGGGAGCTTCCATTGTTATCTATATAACAAAAACCATTCTGTGTGTTTGCCTTCTATTTCCCATTCTTACATGGCAACTCTGCAATATCTCTGAACTAGTGAAAACTAAAGAAGATACCAAAGTAGAAGGATGCACAAGAGAAGATCATTGCAGTAGGGACATCCCAACAAGCCTGTGAGTTCAGAGCCTGCAAATCAATAATGGAAGGCTAAGGGATCCAGTTAGTCTACTCTCCCTATTGTTACTTATCTTATTACAATAACTATGCCCCTTTTGGGTGGTAGTAGAGACCATTCTAAATTAGAAGAAATGAGAAATAGGTGTGGTATCTTTTATATTCCTCAAAATGTTCTTGAGGGTGAGGTGAATCCTGATGGTGATGAAATATGTTATGCTAAACCCCCTATTTCTAAGAGTGTGAGGGCCTCCTTGCAAAATTAGTCTCAATTGGTGCCCATGCTTGTTGTTTAGTCTGTTCATGAATCCCTAAGCCTAACCCCTTATGTAAGATTAAATTTCCCTTCCCGTGGGAAGGTTAAATCCACTGATGCAAATGAGTGTTCTATACCTAATGTAGCTTTTGGTTCTAACCAAATTGATGAACAATTAGAAATGGAGGTAGTTGATTTGGGTCTCAGGTTAGCCAGGATGGAGACTTTAAAAAGATAAGAAGAATTTCTATTGAGAATACAAGCCTCAAATAATTTCAATGTTACTAGTAGTTACTCCAATCCCAGTTCATCTGCTGCTAACATACAACACACAACACATCATGCATCCACTACCCTGCTAGAACCTTTGATAGAACTTGCATCGTCTATGTCACAATAATGAATCCTCTAAACAAGTGTAGTAGTTCTGTCTCCCCCATGAATAATCCTATTGTGTCAGCACTTGCATGCCAGCCTCAGAGGCAACAATAATTACACAATACAAATGCTAGAATGGTTGGTCTACAAGTAGGGTACAATCCTTATGCAAGTCAAGGTGGGGTTCAATACCAAAATCATCAAGTAGCCCAAAACTTCACAGCACAACCAAATAACCAAAACCAAAATGCACCACACCAGCAACATTTACAAAACACACAAAATCCTCTAGTAGAACAAAATTATTTGGGTGGGCAACCAAGAGTGAATCCTTTTTCTAGAAGACCAATGCAATTGGAAAGATATAGGTAGCTAGATTTCACTGGTATACCTGGCTACCCAAATCCTATTAGAAATGAAGTTGTGAATGCAGCTCCAAAATTTGCTAGAAATAGTGCTATATTAGGGGAAGGACATCTAAAAACTTTCTCAAATGTCATTGATGATTTTGAGACAGAAGCAGAAGATTTTGTAATGAAGTTATTCATGCAGTCCCTTACAAAGGATGCTAGAGACTGGTATAGGAGTCTTCCTGATGGAAGTATTGATAGTTGGTAGGAATTTAGGAGATTTTTTTGAGAACAATATGGTGATCACACAAACCCTAAGTTTGTTGTGAATGAGATCACAAGTATTCAAAAAGGATATAATGAAGGAGTGGCTAATTTTAATGCTAGATTCATGAAGATTTTAAATAAAATTCCAAACCATTTGAAACCTAATGTCTATATGTGCCTAATCTTCTATTTGAATGCATTTGATTCAAAAGTGGGTTATGAGTTGAGGATAAAAGATCATCTAACACTAATGGATGCTTTCAACATTGCAATGAGTATTGAAAGTAATTGAAATGCAGATGGAAAGGTAGGGAAAAGAGATGATGTCAAAATATTGTAGAACCACAAAGGACATTAGCCAACACAACCAAAAGAAGAGGATACATTAGAAAAGGTCATGAGTGCATTGAAGGATCTCAGTTATAAAGTTACAAAGAGTGAGAAGGTATTAACTCATGAAAAACCTAATTTCTAGAGACCAAGATTGCAAGACATGCCTTATAATACCACATGGAAAGATGGAAGTCCAATCCCCCCTAATAATAGAGGGAATTTATCTAAGGAAACACTTAATCCTCTAAGGAAGGGGTGCATGCTATGGATGACAATCTCTAGTGTTTGGTGTGCTAGGCTCCTCATTCTTCTTCGTCATGTGTCATTGCAATGTCTTTGTCTGATAATGTCGATCCCTGTGATGAGTGTGATGATGGGGAAGATTATAAAGAACATAATATAAATATGGCTTCTAACCATGAATGTATTGTGGAGAATTATGTTACATCTAATGAAGAAGATTATGTGGATGAGATCATAGCAAATAAAGGAAAATTGGAGAATTCCTATAAGCAACATTCTCTGCTTAGTAGAAATTAGGATAGTAAACATGTTTTCCAATTGAATAACATGAGGATTCTAATATCTTCTTGAGAAGACCCACTAATGAGGAGATAAGATCCTTAACTATCACCAAGATCACTCAGTTTAAGAGTGATTACAACCTGAGAAGCAAGAAGGCTCAGGGAGAGAGCAACACTATGGGAAATGTAGGCAGCATTTTCATTAAAGAAAAATAGAATGCTCCCAACCCAAAGAAAGATGTGGGTATCTAGGGTAAGTCCAAGGAAATAGTGGGGAAACATAATCTACATCAAAATACACATCCTAGAGCTAAGGTACCAGCTGAAAAGGATAATGCCAAGAAGATCTCTGTGGAAGATAATCATGGCAAGGGCAAGGGCAATGCACCTCAGACTCCTGTTGTAAGCACTGATGCAGATCATATTAATACTTTTCCTAAGTATATCCCATTGGACATGGCCCACATGTTTAGCCAAATCAGGGTAACAGTCCCTCTTCTAGAAATGATGAGAATGCCAGAACATAAGGACAAGGCTTTGGCTACAATTAAGGAAGCAGTCCCAAATGTGCCAGGGAGGACTAATGATAATGGTGAATAATCTGAGGAGAAGAAAATGACATCTTAGGATGTTAAAAAATGGAGTTCCAAGGTGCTAGTGGTATATTTGGGAAGTACCTTGCATAAATTCCCATCTCAGGTGGATCCTTTCTTTGTCACATTGATGATAAAGGGTAGGTTTGTAAAAAATTGTATGATTGACTCAAGGGCTTCTGCTAATACAATGCCGCTTGGAGTTATGGAAACTTTGGGTTTGCAAGTTACTAAGGCCTTTGAGAAATGCTTTTCTATGGACTCCAAGGAAGTCCCTATTATCGGAGTCATCAAAGACATAAGCTTCAGACATGCAACTTATCCAAATAAAGAGTATAAGATGAATATTATTGTACTAGATATCCCACCCATGTATGGAATGATGCTATCTAGAAAATGGCCCTCCACTATTGGAGGAAACATCCAAAAGGATTCTTATTATGCCATGATTCCAATGGATGGAAAAGAAGTGAGACTTGATAGAGAGAAAAAATCTCCTCAAATAATAGATGGCATTGATGGGGATGATGATTAGATATATTTCTTATATGTTGCCATGGATAGATTTAGAGTTAAGACAATTGAAACTGATCAGGATGAGCATACAGATAGCATCCCCAAATATCCCCTGATAATGATGGCTTGCGGTCTATGCAATTTGATGGAGCATGTTCTAGAGAAGGTTTTGAAGTTGGAGTTGGTGGAACCCTGCAAAATTTTCTTGGCTCTTTACTTTTCTACCCCATTTTCATGCAACATCTGAGATTCTGTTGCCTAGGGTTTCTGTTTACAACACAGAAAACTTTCCTAAGGGTCTAAAATCTTAAACTCTAGGGATTCTTATGCAAGCATCCAAATAACTTTTTGTTATATTTTTAAGTTGACCATTTATAGCTCGTAAAGGTCTCTTAAGTTACATCATTAGTGTATTGAGCTACGTTGTTTACTAGCCCCAGGCATCTTTTCCACCACCTGTTTCCTACATCTTAATTTTTATAAATAAGCCTAAAAATGTTTAATGTCAACCCTTTGTCAGTCTCGTGGCCCCCTTTTTCCTAGTAAGTTTTTAAAAGAGTACATAGTTGGCTGGGTCCCATTTGGCATCAGACAACAGGTGGCCTATTTTTATTAGTTTCCATTATTCTGTAGATATTAATATATGGAAAATAAAAGGAACTGTGTAATAGCGGAAGGATGCCACGTGGTGAGTTTCTTCCATTGGGCCTCATAAAAGAACAGAGCTACAGTGGCTCTTGAAAGGTATGTGGCTATTCCCTATGCTTTCTGCCATTCTGCAAAGCTTTTCTAGGGGACCCACCGACCACCCACAGAAGAGTGAAAGGATGAGATTTGGCGCATGTAACATGTCATGTGTCCAAATATTATGAAGTTATACCACATGGATGTAGGAGTTTAGGACAACACTGAGAGGGGGGTTGAATTAGTGTTGAATTAGATTTCAAATCTTGTACAACTTTTTGCAAACTTTCTCTTACAGAACAAATAAAGAGGAATACATTAATGATTTGTGCACAAGATTAATAATGAAGGATGTGAATAAAACTTAATAAGCAAAGCACTAATATACACACATATAGATGAAGACACCATGAAACTTAACACATGCTTTTCATGAGTGGAAAACCCTTCTAGGGTAAAAAACCACTCAAAACTGCCTCACTGGCTTAACTGATAAAACATGCCTCACTGGCTACAATATGTGTCTCACTGACAAATGTTAAGGTCTCATTGACCTGTAAGCCTCACTGGCATACTGTTTAGAAGCACCAACTTCAAGTAGCACCAACCCCTAATATTTTAGAAGCACCAACTTCAAAGAGCACCAACCCCTAATACAAAACAAATTAAGAACTCAGAGGGTTTCTATGTTTCAATACAAAACACTTCTTCTCTCATATGTGTCTATCAAATGGCCATTCTTTTCATCAACCCAAATCATATACAAACTCAGATATTCAAAATCAATCCTGTATTCTGATCCATGCAACAACACTGCATCTTTATATATCTTATAAAAACACCTGCATGACCAATGTATAAAGATTGAATGTCTTTTCATATACCACAGAGAACCTACAATAAAATTATAAACGAAAAGACTGTTGGATTTCCTCTCCTCTGCATATCTTCAATCTGAAAACAAATAATCAATTTTCTTCTGTTAATAAAAAATTTCTCATAACTTTCAATGTTCCATCTTCTCTCTGCAATTTTCCTCTTCAAATTTCTTTTACAAATATGATCTATAAAAAATCTTCAATAAAATTTAATCTTCCCAATTCATTTGCAAGAAGAAAATCTTTCATATTCTCAAACTCTTGATCTTCTCAAAAACATATTCTGTGATTGCAAAATAATAAAAAATATTCTTCAAATTCTTTAATTTTATCTTGAAATCTGTCTTCTCCAATAAAAATTTATCTTCATCAAACCTTTCATCTCCTTCACAATCTCTTTACAAAAATTTTGTTCATCTTCTGTGCAAAAATGATCCTTCATATTCTTGAAAAGAAACTTCATTTTGCATAAGACTTTTCATCTTCATGGAAACTCCTCTGCACAATATCTTCAATAATAAAAACTTTATCAAATAAACTTGCTATAAAAACTCTCCTTTAAAAAAAATTCTTTTCTAAATAATTCCTTAATTCCCGTGAGTGGGTTACTTCTTGTTTTAGAAAAAGAATCTTCAAAAAAATATTTTTAAAACCCTTAAGAAATTCTTTCTAATCGGGCTCCAAAACATTCCCTAAACTATCTTTAGTTAAAATGCTAAATATAGACTTTCAAAGATTATCATATAGTGATTGACACTTAAATGAATGTCAAGGTTATTTCACACTAGTCGGGGGCAATTTGAACAATGACGATTGATAATGCATTTTGCGCTCTTTAAAGTTTCAAACACAATCATTGATTGAATTTTGGCACTCCGCGGTCATAAGGAGATACCGATGATATCGGTAAAGGACTATGAAGGGGCCGGTTGCAAGATGGACTAGGATCCCTTTAGCAAGTAAATTTAAGTGTTATAACCTATAACAACAAGTCACTGTAACAATATAACAAAAGTGACTATTATAATGTGACGGGTAGAGAATGATAAGACCATAGAACTTTAGACTTTAAGGAATTCATAAACCTTAAGCCCTTACAAATGATGATCTGACAATGATCATGAACTGAAACATCATTGCTGAAGAAACACTTATATAGCAGAGCAATCACACCAAATAAAAACTTTTGACTCAAAGAGTGAAGTAAGGACAACCAATCTAAACTCTCCTTTTTACTCTCAACATACTGATACTGTAGACAAAGTGACAACAATGTATTCCTGTGATCCTGTAAGCACTTGAAACACCACTATCATTTATCAAGTCAACTCAAATGAAAACATCCTTCAACACTCTAAATCATGTGATCATATAAAGAACCTGTGAAGTTCAACACAATACTGATCTTATCATGATTTCTGCCATATTAATGGAACCTGAGAAACCATAACACTGAAACTCCTGAAGTGAAGTAATGATCAAACATAACAAACCAAATATGAAGCATTGCACCAATAATTATCATGAACATCATTTTGATCAAGGTACATTGTGATGGCCTTTCAACTCTTCTCAACAATGAACTTATAAAAATCAAAGACAACATCATATAGATAGTCCTGATGATGAAAACATAAATGAAGCTTTCTTGACATCTTTGATACTCCTGAGTGTCTCTAATCTGATCCTCTTATTCCAAAGCACCAATGTGAGTATCATGAAGATATCCTGATCAAATGGAAGCATCATGAAACAACTTCATATGAACTGACAACATTACCTAACCAACTCCACAAGCAATGAACAACTATCTCCTCCTGATATCCTGCAACTAGAGAGGACCCAGCTCTGATTGCATGCATTTTGATGAATATGATGGGAAGATGAGGTGGAACTTTATAAGTGGTCCATGATCATTGGAAGGAAATTCAAATATTGTCAAATCTTTTTGACAAATCATCACTCTCTGATTCACTCTGTTGTTGCATGATCAAATGACCCACATTCAAATTCTGAGAAATAGGTGATCACAAAAATCTGGTTCACGTAAGTTGGGAATATGGCAGACATGACTACTTTCAACCCTGCAATTAATGACCTTTTTTATATAAATTCCTCTTTAAATTATCCCTAAGTCTTATTCAATCATCCAGAGTACTAAGACAGGGAAATTGGTAGCCTCTGCAAGATTCCCAGCATCTTTTCAAGGTCTATTGAACTAAAAATCCAATAAGTTTACTTATACATTGAAATCCTACACTCTGTTATTTTTATAAGGTTCTTTTAGTCTGTTGTTCCTTTCTGCCAAGCTATTTGAATTCTAAGTCATCATACCCTAGTCTCTGTTCGAGATTGCATCTGAATTATTTAAGAGAATGAACCCTAAAACAAAAGAAGAAACCCTTTTCTGTCAAATTTGATCTGCAAATGGCTCCCCCATGAACCCAGGTCCCTTCTGCCTCTCAAAGTCAAGCATTACATGAAGATCTCTTAGTCTAACTTTCTCGCTGCTCTGCCAAAAAGGTGAAAGCTAATAGTCCTAAGTATAAGGATGGGCTGGTTGATAAATATTATGGCTATAGAGATGCACATATCTGAATACCAGGATGGCTATTATTCTGCCATTGGTGGGGCAAAAGAAATGCCCATTTCCCAATCTCAAATGTATGGAGACTGGACCTAGGAAAGATAATAGTCACTAATTTATTTGAGGACATTGATCTTCTTCAAGCCATGCCCTCCAAGTATGATGAAACTACCAAAGTAATTTAAGGGCATATGGAGGAGGTCCTTTGGTAAAAATCAACAAGCAATCCATCTTTGAAATCTTTGGACTCAATCTAGTTGCTAGCACAAAGATAGATTTGGTTGAGTTCAAGAAGAAATATGAGCAGGATAAAAGTAGTTATGGAACAATGCATCTACCCAAACATAGAGAAAAGGATCCTTATGGAAGGTTAATCAAAATTCCATAAAATGAATCAGAACCCTTTAAGCTTGAAACCTTTGACAACTATTTTGTAATGATATATTATGCACTATGTCAAGTCTTGGGGGAAGATAAGAAATAGAGAATCCCTATTGCATATACTTATATGGAAGCTGATATATAGCATGTATCGACTGTGAATTATGCATTTGATTTTTCTTCTTATTTAGTCGACTACATACATCAAGGATTGAAAATATCAAGAATAAGGAAGTAGTAAAATTCCATTAGTATTCTTTGTTGTGCCACATGTTTCTATATGAGGGGAAAGAAAAATTGGACCCAAGGTTAATGGTTAACTAGGTTGAAAATAGGGGAGATCCACTTCCATTCCAATGTTGGACACATATCTGGGACAAGCATGATTCTAATTCAAGTTGTAGGATTTTCAAAGATTACTTTGCTGTCATAGTATTGGGTTACTTGCAGGGAAATGTACCTAGAGTCCTAGTTCAGGTACTAGATTTCTTAAGGCTTGGAACAAGAAGACCTCCTTTGGGTACTAGGCATAATTAAGGAGATTTCATTCTCCATGCAGAATGTATGGTTTTAAGAGTGTATGATTCTCCTGTAGTCCCACATATTTTGACTAAATATGTGCCTTTGAGAACTACTTTTTTAGAAGTTATTTGGCAATTAATGGAGTTAGGAAAGGCTCATCTAGAAAACTAGAATAAGGGATCTTTCTTCACTTTCTTGACAGCTTTCTCTAATTTCCAAATGAATAGGGAAGGTTTTGATAAGTTGAATTATAAATTGCAAGTATTTAGGATGCAACAGGAACGTGCAATATGTTTTGATCCTGAAGGTTACATAAATACCCTTAGGAAAGGTATTAAAAGAGTTGCCTTTGTTCATTAGAAGTATGACTCTAAGGATATCATCAGAAATGTTATTGATGAAAAGGAAGTTGAGCTGAGAAGAGCAAAATTGATGATATTTTTAAGGTATGAGGAAAGGATGAAAAGGAAAAATCCTTCGTATAAGGGGGCATACATAGGTGTTGACAATCCTATCACCAGGCTCAAAACAATTTTGACACACATTGATGAAATAATTGGTCAGGTTGCATCTATACAGAAAAAGGATAAAGAACCTGATGCAGATATCTGAATACCAGGATGGCTATTATTCTGCCATTGGTGGGGTAAAAGAAATGCCCATTTCCCAATCTTAAATGTATGGAGACTGGACCTAGGAAAGCTAGTAGTCACTAATGTCTTTGAGGACATTAATCTACTTCAAGCCATGGCCTCCAAGTATGATGAACTAGCAAAGTAATAAGGGCATCTGAAGGAGGTCCTTTGGTAAAAATCAACAAGCAATCTATCTCTAAAATCTTTCGACTCAATCTAGCTGCCAACACAAAGATATATTTGGGTGAGTTCAAGAAGATATATGAGCAGTATAAAAGTTGTTATAGAATAGTGCATCTACCCAAACATAGGGAAAAGGGTCCTAATGGTAGGTCAATCAAAATTCCACAAAATGAATAAAAACCCTTTAAGCTTGAAACTTTTGAGAGCTATTTTGCAATGACATATTATGCACTATGTCCAGTCTTGGGGGAGGATAAGAAAGAGAGAATCCCTATTGCATATACTTATATGGTAGTTGATATTTAGCATGTATCTATGAATGATGCATTTGATTTTGCTTCTTATTTAGTTGACTACATACATCAAGGATTGATAAATATAAAGAATAAGGAAGTAGTAAAATTTTATTAGTATTCTTTGTTGTGCCACATGTTTCTATATGAGGGGAAAGAAAAATGGGACCCAAGGTTAATAGTTAATTAGGTTGACAATAGGGGAGATCCACTTCCAGTCTAATGTTGGACACATAACTGGGACAAGCATGATTCTAATTCAAGTTATAAGATTTTTAGAGATTACTTTTTTTTCATAGTATTGGGTTACTTGCAGGGAAATGTACCTAGAGTCCTAGTTCAAGTACTAGATTTCTTAAGGCCTAGAACAAGAAGACCTCCTTTGGGTATTAGACATAATTGGGGAGATTTCATTCTCCATGCAAAATGTATAGTTTTAAGAGTGTATGGATCTCCTGTAGGCCTACCTATTTTTCCTAAATATGTGCCTTTGAGAACTACTTTTTTAGAAGTTTTTTGGCAATTGGTGGAGTCAGAAAAGGCTCATCTAGCAAACTAGAAGAAGGGATATTTCTTCCCTTTCTTGACAACTTTCTCTAATTTCAAGATGAATAGGGAAGGTTTTGATAAGTTGAATGATAAATTACAATTATTCAAGATGCAATAAGAATGTGGAAGATGTTTTGATCTTGAAGGTTACATAAATACCCTCAAAAAGGGTATTAAAAGAGCTGCCTTTGTTCATCAGGTGTATGACTCTAAGGACATCATTAGAAATGTTATTGATGAAAAGGAAGTTGAGCTGAGAAGAGAAAAATGGATGAGATTTTTAAGGTATGAGGAAAGGATGAAACGGAAAAATCCTTCTTATAAGGGGGCATACATAGGTGTTGAAAATCCTATCACTAGGATCAAAACAATTTTTACACACATTGATGAAATAATTGGTCAGGTTGCATCTATATACAAAGAGGATAAAGAACCTAAAGAACCTGTTGGAGAAGTTAGACCATCATATCAACCTCCAAGTGATATGAAATTGAAATACACATTCAGTAGGGAGGCCAAAAGGGTAGATATCAAGGAACAAGTCCCACAGGCACTTCTATCTACTTAGCTCACTCTGTCCCCTCCACCAATGCATCCAATGACCCTTCCCTCTGTGCAAATAGTTGAATTAGATTCTCCTTCTGGGGAATCAACTCCAAAGAGGAGAAGGATTAAATAGCCCCCCCTAGTAGACTATCCAATTGAAGAAGATGATAAAATGGATATAATTGAAGATGACATAAATCAGGAAATGCCTTTTGCCAGGAGAAATGAGCCTAAGAAGCCACCCTTGAATAGAGTAACATACATTATCATTGAAGGGAATGATATTTTTTAGATGATATAAGAGTTACCACTTGCTAGAGGTTCATGATAGATGACCAAATTGTTAATTCCAAAGAATTTTCTAATTTCCTATGGAGATGTAGAAAAGAAGAATATACAAGAAGACTACAAGAAGAAATGGGGAAATCCCCACAGCAAACCCAGGAACAAGTATCTTTCAGGATACTAATACAAATGAAGGCCGAGGCTAAGGACATCACCCCTAGGGAAGGTAGGAGAATGGTTAGAGAAAGTGGCATTTTGTTGCTCCTTGAATGGGATATAGCCTCTGCTATTGCCTTAGATACAATTAGGAGAGAAGACAAGGAGGTCTTTTCTTCAGAGGATGAAGTTGTTGCAGCATTATTAGGTGCAGGTTTCAATCCTAAGTAGGAAACCTTAACCATTTGGGCTTTAGCTCCTAATACTAATAAGCCATTAGTGGTTGAGCTAGATAAATATTTAAAGGCGAGTCTTATTGTTAAAAGAGTATCAGACACTCCTTCCATAGAAACATTTGCTACTGTGGTAGAAGTTGTAAAGTTTAGTAAGGCTACTACTGATGCTTTACAGAAATAGTATGATAAATTACAAGATGATTATATGCATTTGTTACATGAGTATAATAAATTAAAAGAATTGGAGGCAAAGTGGCAACAACAACAAAAGACATCTACTTCATCTTCCCCTTAGATAACATTAGTAATAAGGGATTCAAGTATCATGACTATTGGCCCTTCTTCCTCATCATCAAAGTCCAATCTTGAGAAGGAAAATGAGGAAATAAAGGAGGAGGTCAAGGCTACTTCTTTCCCAAAGAACCTTGCCACTAGTGCCCTAGTCCCAAAAGTACAACAGGCTGCTTCTTTCTGCCAGATCTGGAATCCTTATCTTTTACAACCTTCCTCTGCAACTCCACTCCGCAAAATTTGATACCTATAACCTGCAATCACAAGGAGTGTGGTTAGGGGTTGTAGTGTTTAGGAGTTTGCCTCAGTCAAGCCCCAGAAGGACATTCAAGTCTCGAAGGTGTAGCTCACATGTAGATGAAAATCCTTCAACACATGAGAAGATGAAGGTAAATATACAATCACAAACACAACAACAATATTCTACCCTACAACAATGAATATCTTGAATGCTCTAAAATCATAAGTTCACCAAAAATTCATAATCATCTTCTAGTATACAAATGAAACCCTCAACATGCTTATATATGCATTCTCGCTTTAAATTTTATAATTCAAAGTTAAGATGTTAGTATGGGAACCTTTTAATGGTCACATAACTAACATTCAAATTTGGGATCTACTTAAAATAGGGCAGGACTAAGGCGCGAGTGCCCAAGTCCTCAGGTCCTATTTCAGGGCAGGATCAAATGTCCCTCAAGCCCCATTTGACATGGATTTTAGGCCATTTTCTTCTAGAAGTTACAATGAACATACAAGATGCAAAACAAGGCACCCAGGATCTAAACTTAGGAGGTAAAAGTCCTAGGGGGCATTTTACGACATAACAATGTTATATCTATTTTGACTCTATAACCCATGAAATAGGCACTAATCCTTAGAAGTGTTTTTCTGATACAAACTCCTTGATCATTCATTATTGAAAAATCAAAATGAATTTTTGTTTCAGTCTTACGTTATGAATATTAATTTATCCAAATGTTCTCCTACAAAGAATAGTGTTAAAGCTTGAAAATCTAGCCTATTTTTCTACTATACCAGTAATTCTTTAAGCATTTAAGAGAGAACGTATCTATTTTAATAATAGTATTTTGAGAGAAATAGTAAGAAATCCAAGGTTAAATACTATTAGGATCACCCTCTTATGTTTTGTAGAGCTTGAAGTGCAAAGGAGAAGAATTTAATCCACTTTTCCTATTTGTTGGCGAATCCCTCAAGGCAAATCCATTATTAGAATTGGCTATTTTATAGATTGCTCTTTTGAGATCAGGTTGGGAATTAAAAATAACCAACAGATTGGTGACTCTAATGGGGATTTTTTCTTTAGAGAACTAGTATTGTGTCTTGCCTTGAGTCATAGATCAATTTGTTATTATTCCCTATAAAGGGTGGCGACTCTGATATTTCTCCATACTGGTAAAAAAAACTTTACAAAAGAAAAATTTAAGGTCTATATTTACTACTTAGAAACTTGTTGCATCCAGACAAAGTATTTACTTGACCATAGTTTTAGAATTTTTATTCCAAACAGGTATCTTCCATTTACATCTATATTTTGTTCCCTAAAAGAGGGTGATGACTCTATTGAGACTTCTACATCAGTAAGTTACTGGAGGTAGACATCAAAGAAGAAAATATATGGAAGGAGATCACAACAATAGGGGCATCCCAACAAGGCTCTAAATCAGGAGATTGGCACTCAATGGTGGAGAACTAAGATTCAAGTGAGTACATTCCCCCTCCCATTGGTGATCTCATGTCTTTTTCTATACCTCTTTTAGGTGATAACACTAATAATTTACAATCAAGAGAAGAAAGAAGAGAGCACAATATTATCTATGCTAATAAAAATATTCCTGAGGGTCAAGTGGATTTTGAGGGTGATGAAATATTTTATGAGGAACCACCCCTGGTCTCATAAGATGAAAAAATTACCCCACAAAATGAGTCTCAAACAATACCTGTGAAACCTGCTCATGAGTCTGTGATTGTGACCCCCTATGTAAGACTACACTTTCCTACATTAGGAAAGGCTAAATCCATTGATGCCAATGATTGCCCCAATGCCAACATAGCTTCTGGTACAAATCAAATAGATAAATAATTAGATAAAGAAGTTATGGAATTAAGCCTTATGGTAGCCAGAATGGAGACTTTAAGAAGAAAGGAAGAATTACTCTTGAAGTTGCAGACCATGAATAAACTGAGTGTCATTGACAATTTTGGTGCCCCTGATACATTTGTTACAAATAGGAAGCAAATGAATGGCCCAGTGTCTAATATCCAGTAGGATCTAGTAATCCAAGCCCCAATAAATAACACTGCAATGTATATGCTCATAAATCATCATTAGGTTCCTCCATAAAATCCAAATATTAGGATGGCTAGACGAAATTTCCATTCTAGGCAAGGAGGAGTAC
This sequence comes from Cunninghamia lanceolata, assembly GCA_027924645.1. Lineage (NCBI taxonomy): Eukaryota > Viridiplantae > Streptophyta > Pinopsida > Cupressales > Cupressaceae > Cunninghamia > Cunninghamia lanceolata. Next base: position 8,607,301 of record BSBN01000780.1, read on the forward strand.
AAATCCAAAATCCTCCTATAGGGCAAAATAGGGGTCCCCAACCAATTATTCAAAATCAATACATACCACAACATCACTATGTGCAAAACCCTATAGATCCTCTTATAAATCCAGGTAACCAGGGTGGGGAGCCTTTAGTAAATCTTTTTGTGAGAAGACCATTGCAGTCAAGAAGATACATGTATCTGGATTTTACCAGTATACTAGGATATCCAAACCCTATTGAACATGTAGTTAGGAATGTTGTCCCAAAGTTTGCTAGAAATATTGCAGTTTCTAGTGAGGATCATTTGAGAGCATTCTTCAATGTGATTGATGACTTTGAAGTGGAAACTGAGGATGTGATAATGAAATTATTCATGCAGTCCATAATAGAGGATGCAAGAGAATGGTATAGAAGTTTGCCAGAGGCCAATGTTGATTGCTAGATGGATTTTAAGAAAATTTTCAAGGAACAATGTGGTGACAACATTGACCCACGATTTTTTTCTAAATTAGTTTACAAATATTTAGAAGGGGTTCAATGAAAATGTTCATGATTTCAATGTGAGATTTTAAAAAAGTATGTAATAAGATCCCACCTTACATAAGACCTAATAAGCATATGTGCCTAATAATATATCAAAATACATATGATCCCAAGATGAGATATGAATTTAGAAATAGGGAACCTCAAACACTCATAGATGCTTTCAAAGTTGCTTTGCATATTGAGAACAACAAAAGAGCATCTGGAAAAATTCCTAAGAGCAATGACTTAAAAATAACTCTTCAAGATAGAGGACAGGGTAGTAAAGCCCCTATCATAGATGAGTATGAAAAATATGGAAAGAGGTCAAAGAAATAAAGACCTCTATGGCCTAAGCTGAGAAAAGGGTCCCAAATGATAAACCTCCACTTGTTAGACAAGACAGAATGCCCAAATTGTTAGATCAACCTTACCATACAAATTGGTAAATGGAAATCCAGTGCCCCCTAATAATAGGGGAAACTTATCTAAAGAAACCCCTGACTTGTTGAAAAAGGGAGTGCATGCTATGAGTGAAAATCTGTGGTGCTCAATGTGTGAAGCACCTCATTCTTCTGCTTCATGTGATGTAGCATTGTCTTTAACTGATAGTGTAGACCCAAATGATGAATACGATGAAAAGGGAAGTTATGAAAGCCATAATATAAATATGGTTTTCAACCATGAATGTATTGTGGAAGATCATGTGTCTTCTAATGATGATGATTCAGAAGATAGGGTCCCAACAGAAGGAGAAGAATTGAGTATCTTAGATGAAGAATAAGGTCTCTCAGGGAATAGTGAGGAGAGTAAATATGTTCTCCAGTTAAATAGAGAAGAACCTACTATTAGGCTAAGAAGGCCATCTAATGAAGAGATAAAAGCCCTGACTGCATCAAAGATTTCTCAAGTCAAGAGTGATTACGACTTGAGAAGTAAGAAGACTCAAGGAGAAAGTAGCACTATGGGGAATGCAGGAAACATTTTTATCAAATAAAAATTGAATACATATCCCCCCAAGAAGGATGGGGGTATATGGAACAAGTCCAAGGAGGTTGTGAGGAAACATAATCCACATCATAATCCACTATCTAAAGCCAAAATACCATTTGATAAGGATCATGTTGAAAAGGCCCCTACAGAGGATAAAACTAACAAAAACAGTGCACCTCATCTTCCTACTATGAATACTTATGCAACTCATACAAGCTTAGTGCCCAAATATGTCCCATTGGACATGGCTCATGTATTTAGCCAGATTAGGATAACATTTCCTTTATTAGAAATGATGAGAATGCCATAGCACAAGGATAGAGTTGTTGCCACTATAAATGATATAATCCCAAATATGCCTGGGGAAATAAATGACTGTGGTAAGCCCTCTAAAGGAGAAAAGATACTAAGGATAGTAAAAAATGGAGTTCAAAGGTACAAGAAATTTATTTGGGAGACACTCTACAAAAAATCGTTGCTCAGGTAGATCCTTTCTTTGTCACCTTAATGATAAAGGGAAGATGTGTTAAAAATTGTATGATTGATTCTGGTGCTTCTGCTAATATAATGCCACTTGGAGTAATGGAGATACTAGGCTTGCAAGTAACTAAATCCTATGGTAAATGTTTTGCCATGGATTCTAGAGAAGTTCCTATCATTGGAATTATTAAGGACAAAAGTTTTAGACTTTTAGCTTATCCACTCAATGAATATAAGATGTGTATCATTGTAGTAGACATTCCTCCTATGTATGGAATGTTACTATCTAGAAAATGGGCCTCTACTATTGGTGGTAGTATCTAAATGGATTCTTCTTATGCTATGATTCCCATGGATGGGAGAGAGGTAAGGCTCGATAGAGAGAAAAAATGCCCCCGGATAATAGATGGCATTACTGAAGAGGGTGATGAAGTATATTTTCTTGATATTGATATAGATAATTTCAAAGTTGAGAAGATCGAAAGTGATCAAAAAAATTAGTTAGATCAAAGTCCCAAATCATCCCCAGATGATGATGGCCTATGGTCTATGTAATTTTATAGAGCTTGTTCCAAGGAGGGCTCAGGAGCAGGAATTGTGCTAGTATCCCCTTCTAGACAGACTTATAGGTCATCTTTTAAGCTGGGGTTTGAGTGCACTAACAACATTGCTAAGTATGAGGCTTTTCTTCAAGGTTTAAAGGTGGCTCTCAACAATGGGGTCAAGAAATTTAAAGTCTTAGGGTATTCTAAATTAGTAGTTTCCCAGATCAGATCTAGATATGCTTCCAAAAATAGAAGACTAAAGCAGTACAGAAATGCTACGTGGGACACAATAGAGGAGTTTGATGCTTTCTCTATTGATTGGATAGAACAAAGCAAAAATGTGATGGATGATTTCTTAGCTAATGTTGTAGTCAAGTTTGAAGATATAACTTTGGCAAGGATTTCAAGGGTGGAAATACTAACAAGACCCTCTATCCCAGATAAGATCCACCATTGGTAGGTCTTCAATGATGATCAAGACCTGTATAAATTCATGAACTACATGGATGAATACCAAGCTCAAGAGATTGATTTCCTAGAATTTGTGGAAAAGGTAGATGGTAAGGAGATAGTGTTTGGAATTGAGGTTATCCAGCCAAAGATAAATGTGATTCCTAGGGGACTGGTTGCTCTAGAAAGGGTATTTGATACCAATGATAAGCAAACTACAAGGTCAACACCAGTGCACTCGAATGATCTGGAGGAGGTAAATGTGGGAATAGAGGCACAACCCAAACTTGTTTATGTAGGTAGGCACCTAAATCCCAAAATTAAATCACTGCTAATTTGTCTTCTTAGGAGACATAAAAAAGTTTTTGCATGGTCTTATGGGGATCTTAAGGAATATAGAGAAGATTTATTCCAAAATGAGATCCCATTAAATCTAGATGTAAAACCTTTCAGACAGAAAGAAAGTCCTATAAACCCCACCCTAAGACCAAATATGCAGCAAGAATTATCTAAGATAAGTTTGGGGGTAATAATTAAGCCTATTAGGCATTCAACTTGGGTCTCAAATTTAGTTCCTATCAAGAAAAAGAATGGAGATATTAGGCTTTGTGTTGATTTTAGAAATTTGAATGTGGCATCACTCAAAGATAATTATCCTTTGCTAAACATGGAAGATATGCTACAAAAGGTAATATGCTGTGAACTCCTATCCATGATGGATGGTTTCTCTAGATATAACCAAGTAATGGTTAAAGAATACGAGTAGTACAAGACTGCATTTACTACCCCATGGGGCATATATGTATACATCAGAATGCCCTTTGGATTGACAAATGTAGGAGCCACATTACAGCGAGCTATTGATGTAGCATTCTTTGATCTTAGAAATGTAATAATGATTGTCTACTAAGATGATTTGACTGCTTATTCAAAAAAGGAGTAGGATCATTGTTCTGATCTAGAAAGGATTTTTGAGATATATATGAAATTTGGTATATCTTTGAACCCAAAATAATGTGTGTTTGGGGTGATAGAAGGGAAGCTTTTAGGCCATATAGTGTCTAAGGAGGGAATTAGAATTGATCTTGAGAGATTTGCTTCTATTGAGAGGATCCCAATATGCAAGAGTATTAAGGGGATTCAATCTTTCTTCAGGCAAGTAAATCTCCTAAGGAGATTTGTCACCAACTTTGTAGAGACCACCAAACCAATATCCAAAATGCTAAAGAAAGGGGAGGATATTGCATGGAATGATGAACCAGTTAATGCTTTCAAAAATATTAAGGGAGCTATTAAGGAAGCCCCTGTGTTGAAGTCCCCTGATTTTTCCAAACCTTTCCAATTGTTTCCCTTTGCCTCTTTTCACACTATAGTAGTTGTTTTGCTATAGAAAAATGATGAAGGTTATGAGCATCCTATTTCATTCTTCAGAAAATCTCTCTAGGTTGCTGAGCTAAAGTATGATATAACTAAGAAACACGCTTATGCTTTGGTAAAGTTTGTCAAAAAATTTAGACCCTATTTAGTAGGGGCTACAATTACTACATATGTGCCCACATCTATTGTCAAAGATATCTTCACTCAATAGGAAGTAACTAGGAGAAGGTACATGTGGATAAATGGGATCCAAGAGTTCAATATTGACATCCAGATCACTAAGATAATAAGGGGACATGGATAAGCTAGATTGATGGCAGAGTCAAATTTGGAGGCTAATCAAATAAATAATTATGTTGAAATTCAGGAAGTAGTTGTTGATTATGACATGAAAGACTCTTAATGGTATAGAGATGTTGTTTACTACTTGCATAAGATGTCTTGCCCTGAAAGAATGACTAAAAATCAAAAGAGAACACTAAAGTTACAAGCTATAAAGTGTGTGATCATAGAAGGTGAACTTTGGTGGAAGAATCTTGAGGGTATTTTACTCAAGTGTGTAAATGATAAACATGCATCATAGATCTAAAAGGACATGCACCATGGTGTATGTGGAAGCCATTACATGGCTAAAATAGTAGCTCATAAATTCCTGAGAGCTAGATATTGGTGGTTCACTATTTTCAAGGATGCCCATAAATTGGTTCGAAGCTGTGATGCTTGTTAGAGATTTTCTGGGAAGTTGAAATTCTCTAGAAATTTGCCTCTCAGACTAATGACAGTAGAGGCTCCCTTTCAACAATGGGGAATAGATTTCATAGGAGAAATAAATGAGAAGTCCAGTGGAGGACATAGTTGGATTCTGGCAGCCATTGATTACTTCACCACATGGGTTGAAGCCATTCCCACCAAAAGGGCAACTAGTAAGGTTGTGATTGACTTTTTAATGAATAATATCTTAACAAGATTTGGAGTGCTAGGAAAGATCATTTCAGACAATGCAATGTGCTTCAGGTCTGAAGAATTTACAACTTTTTGCAACCAATATGGGATATCAACTTCTTACTCTTCCCCATATGATACCCTCAGGGAAATGGATAGGCTAAGTCAAGCAATAAAAGCCTGATGAAGGTTATCAGAAGAACCATTGAAAAGAATAAGAGAGCTTGGGATTCTAAATTAAAACTTGCTATATGGGCTGATAGGGTAACTATATGGAAGGCCATTGGGCAAGCCCCATTTGACTTGGTATATGGCCTAGATGCAAGGATACCCATAAAGAACCTATTACCTATTTACAAGTTTATCCAGGAGCATGATGATGACATTTTAGATGCAATGCAAAATAGGATTAGTCGCGTGACTCAACTAGATGAGACAAGAAGGCTAGCACAATAGAGAAACATCAAAGTACAATAGAAAGTCAAACATCTACATGATAGAAAGACTTTTGAAAGAAAGTTTCAGATAGGGAACATGGTATTATTATGGAATACTAGGTCTCAAGATAAAGGTAAGCATGGAAAATTTGATGCCCTTTAGCTTGGTCCATATTTAGTCAGCAACACTCATGGAGAAGACTCTTAGTTCTTACAAAATATGATTGGAGAACTTCTTGAATTACCAATGCATGGACAGTTCTTGAAGCCATACTTTCATAAGGTATGGATGAGTTCCGTGCATATTGTATTTTCTCTTAGGTAGTTTCCATATTTTAGTTTTGTCCTTTGGTTTGTTTTTCTACTGTGTATTGTGGTCTGCTTCTCTGAAGTTTTCTATGATCTCACCCTATTCTGAATGAAAAGACATCCCCAAATAGAGCCACTGGTGGAACCCTATAAAATTTTCCTATCTCTTTACTTTTTTGCCCCATTTTCATGCAACATATGAGAGTCTGTTGCCTAGGGTTTCTATTTACAACACTGAAAATTTTCCTAAGGGTATAAAACCCTAAACCCTAGGGCTTCTTATGCAAGAATTCAAATAACCTTTTGTTATATTTTTAAGTTGACCATTTATAGCCCCTAAAGGTCTCTTAAGTTACAGCATTGGTGTATCCAGATACATTGTTTAATGGCCCTAGGCCTCTTTTCCACCACCTATTGCCTGCATCTTAATTTTTATAAATGAACCTAAGAAAATTCAAAGTCAATCCCTTGTCGGTCTCATGGCCCCCTTTTTCCTAGTAAGTGAATGTTGTTTTTAAAAGAGTACATGATGGACCAAGTCACATTTGGCATCAGACAACAGGTAGTCTATTTTTATTGGTTTTGACTGTTATGCGGATATTAAAATATGGAAAATAAAAGGAACTACAGAACAACGGAAGGATGCCACATGGTGGGTTTCTTCCATCGGGCCTCATAAAAGAATAGAGTGGTGGGTCTCAAAAGGCATGTGGTCGTTTCCTATGCTTTCCTCCATTCCACAAATCTTTTCTGGGGGACCCACTGACCACTCACAGAAGAGCAGAAGGATGACATCTAGTGCATGTAACATGTCTTGTGTCCAAATATTACGAAATTGTACCATGTGGATTGTCCCTTGATCTCTCTACCATTCCATGAAGCAATAAAGTAATGCATTCCATTGAATTGTGGAATAGTGGAAAATCACCACGTGGCAAGCGAAGACCCAACTCTAACTATGTATTGTGATTAAATTTCTAAACTAGAGTAGAAACTACCTAAATATTTAATAACTTCAATGAAAATGAGACAAATACAAACAAACAAAAGATAATACCTTTGCAAACAGATTTACCTCATGTCTTCCATTGTTGCCTATCTTTCTTTGATCTTGTGTGATTATAGAGCTCTCAGAAGTTGTACTTCCTTGTTGTTAAGATGACAAAGATAGAATGGCTATGTGGAGGATTGTGCAATGAGACTACAATGCAATAACTAAGATGATGGATGGGGATAATGATATGCAGCCATGGTTGATGATAATGAGATGAGGATAATGAAAGCTAGATACAAATGCAATAGAGCCAAAGGCACGCTTGGAAGCTATGGTGGAATTTCTATAGAATAAGATTACGAAAATCTTGAGTGGATATATATGATGCAAATGAGGGAGGAGGCTTAGGAGAGGCCAAATCCATGTGTCAATATCTCCACAATTGGAGGAGTTGTCTGTGACATGTACGATTGAGATGGAGTTGGTTGGGATGAGGGAGATAATCATGGGAAATGTTCCTACTATGTCTACAAGGTAGAGGAATATGTGGGTCCATAAGCCACATGGCATTGTGCTCACAAAGACCTTTGAGTTAAAAGTGGAAGACTATGAGTAGATCGTGGAAGAAGGACTCTTCATTTATTGGAATGTGAGAGATAAACTAGGATTTGAAAGACAAGTGTCTTTGACCATGGAGATGATTGAGAAATTATAGGACACATGTGGAGCGGAAATAGGGATGGTTAGAGGATAAATAAGACATGTGGGTGAGGATAATTATATAATTAAATATTAAAAATATTCAATTATGTGTGCAACATGGTGAGATGTAAAGTGAGGTGGAAATGATGATGTGGAGTTTAGACATAAGACTCTAACTAAGAGGATGCAATTAAATAATTTAGGATTATTCAATTAGATATGACATTAGAAGAATTAGGATAATTAAATAAATTGATTTTTATTTAATTATTTGGAATAATGAACTAATTAAATAAATTAGGATATTTATTTAATTGATAGAGGAATAAGAATAAAATAAATATTAAAATATTTATTTAATTCCACACGAGCCATTTTTAGGTGTATACATTTTGCCCCTCTTTGATGCAATGTGTTTTATCATGTTGTTTCAAAGAATTTTTTTTTTTTTTACTATGATACATGCCCTAGTTTACCCCTAGTACATGTTTGATAATGGTAGGATGCCCCCTTGGGAGATTGGTCAGGATTAATTTTTGCAAAAGGATGACAAACGATCTCATGATGAACAAGAATGATAAATGATGGCTAAAAAATGGAGGATGCAAGATAAGGGAAGAGATGAATGACATGTTATGCAAGGTAAAATGATAAGACACACAAGCAGCACAAATGATACAAAAACAAACAAGGTATTGCCCTTGTCAAGTCGTAAACCAAAGATTAATTAATAATGATTGATGATAGTGTTGTCATTGCAGGGAATGATATATCCCTAGATCAACACAAATATGTGGGAACAATATATCCCATTGATGATGATGATTGATTGATTTGGTTTATGACAAGATTAGGATTAAGATCATTGATTGCGATTGGATATTTGAAAAGATTGATTTACTCGATTGGTATGGATTAAGGATGACATGCATTTGGATCATTGTTTGACTTGATTGAATTGATTTGATATGATCGGATGGATGATTGGATTGATGATTAATGATGCCCCAGTCACTCAAGAGTGAGGGTGACAAGGAAAGATAATGGTAAGTTAACAAATAAGATGAATGATGATGATGATGTCCCCTTGAGATGACAATTGGTGTGCTCTTGAAATGAAAAGAAAGAAAAGGGTGAGTAGATAAAGAAAGGACTTGGATCTTAAGCCACTTGAAAAAATGGTAATTATGGAATGCTTATAAATGAAATGGAATGCAACCCTAATATGTACAAATGAGATTTTGTCATCTTGTATACAAGGATTTGAAGTACTTTTTTCATCATTGAGCTTTTAAATGTTGTAAGAAAATACCAGCATCTAAGTATAATTAAACCATGATGACCTCAATATCTCTTACATGGATTTTGATTTTGCAAGTTTATACTAGCATCTAGGCAAAATTGAACCTAGATGACCTGAGTATTGCTTGCATGTATCAGTAGGCAAGGATTGCAGTCTTTCATGCATAGACCCATAATGTCCTTGATGATCGTTTGCTGGTCATGTCATTAGACAAGTAATCATATTACTAAAGATTGATTCACAAACAACAAACAAATAAAAATAATCTTGCCCCCATCATAGATGCTCTAGTTTTTATACATCCTCGAGTATCATAGGAAACATGATAATGAAAATCAAGACCCTAAGACTTAAACTAATAATAATCATCAAATCTTCTTGCCACAAATATGTTTTCTTGCAATGAAAATAGATATAACCATCTTGATAGTTTAGGCTCATTGTTGTCTAATATAGGTTAATGTCTTGTATCTATTTTTTGTTGAAAAGGTTTGATTGTAATGTTGCATGTTGTCTAGAGATAGTATCTCAATCCTATTTGTTATCCTCTGAGATTGTGACTTTCAAGAATCCAATTCCTAACTAGGTCAAGGATTTTGCCCCCAGTCAAGTAAAGGGTCTAGTTATTATGGATGAAAATATGGATTGATGGATGGTAGACTCGAAGTAATGGGCCCTATGGGATTGACCTAGTGCCTTGAGGGTTCATTGATGATGGCCTTGCCTATGTGATAGCTCAAAGATGACGTAGTTTGACCTTGGAGGTTGACTTTGGTAAAGGATGAATGAATGGGATGCAACAGACTTTGGTAAAGTGAGAGGTATGGAATGGATGGGGACGCATAAGATAGCATGGATGTGATCTCCAAAGACTATGTTGCATAGGAATAACTTACGCTATTCTAAGTGTAAGGCTTGGAATTTGCAATGAAAAAGCTTATGATGAAGGAGGATGATAGGATTGGTTTGAAAGGGATGAGGTATGTCAAGAGATATCCAAAACATTTGTCAACATTGTGCCCCCAATCTTTATCAAGATCAAAAAGGAGGAAGAGAGGATGAAAGGCTAACAATATGATAGGTATATGTAGGATAAGGATGATAGGATGATATGGTAAGATAGGATGGAAAATGATAGGGTCAATGAGATAATGTGCTCCCCAAGGGTAAGTGACATAGAAGATCAACCTACATATGACACCTATTTGCCAGGATTTCATCATGGTACTTATCCAAGGTGCTACCAAGGGTGGTTTTCACCATTGGACGAAGGAATTTTTCTTTACTTTTTTGATTTTTTTTTTTTTTTGAATATTTGGATAGGATAGGAGGAATATGGATGAGAGGGACTCAAGTGTCTAGTTTCATGATAGGTGGTAGTCATACTAGGGATGGACATTATCACATGAACCATGTCAAGTCTCATTATGCTCATAGATGTTGGTAGGGGATTGCATGAAAGTGAAATGGATAAGATAAATAATGGATTATGTAGGGAAGATAGTGGATTATGATATGGATTATGTAGGGAAGATAGTGGATTATGATATAGATTATGTAGGGAAGATGAAAGACTTATGCAAAAGCATGGACCATAAGAAGGTGATGGGTGAAATACATAGAATAATGGGTGAAAGATGGGGAGATGGAGGTATTCAGATGAATCATGACCAAGGGTTGCACACACCATGATAAACACTAAAGTTGTTGATTTGGAGGTGGTGTAGGAAGCAATGACAATGTTTTCTTAGGAGATGGGTGATGTAATAACTTAGGTACCCACATAGATTTAGCATTTTTATGATTTTTGTTTTGCTTGTGGGATTTTTGGAATTTTTGAATGGAATGAGAATTTTGGATGGAAGGGGATGGTTGGGATTTTTGAGATGTGGATGCTCCATTTGACTTGCTTGATTTTTTCTTAGGAACCCATATTATCTTGCTTTTGGACCTTGCTTTTGGACCCTGCTTTTGGAGGTATGGGCTTGGATAGATTTTTGGATGTACTTTGCTTTGTCTCTTTGTATTTTTGCTTTAAAGCATGAGGATTTTTAGTATATTTTTCTTTATAGAAGGAGGTATCCACATTTTTATTTTTATATCCCTTGGGGTTGGTGGAATGACTGAAAGCTTCATGTTTAGACAATGTCTACATTTGTTGTGTTGCAAGTATGGGCCTAATCGGTGTTGTCATTGATATCAACATACTCATGTTGCATTGATGTCAAGGATTGGATAAGTTATATATATAGAGAAAATTAGTCTTATCAGGAACAGAGAAGAACAATGAAGACAGTAAGGTAAAGATATCAGCTGAGATGAAGATAAGAGGATGCATTTCAAAGGGTTTGTAGATATGTGTCTTAAGATGATCTAGTAAAGTTTTGAGAGGTCCACATGAAGATCTAAAGAAGTTATGGCCACTTGAGTAAAACAGGTTCTGGCAGTTGTTCAGAGGTGACAGAGTGAACAAATAGGTCCGGTGAGCTCCGGAAATGCAATATCTTGTTCTGCAGATTTGGTGGAGTGTTTGGGAAGTTAATGTGAATTGACAACTCAATTGGTTCATGGTCTGGAGTTCCGCAAGCATCTATTCCAATATGACAGTGATGACAGATTGTGTTCTTAAGGTTCCGGATGAAGGAGAGAAAGATTTCAATAAGCAGAAGTAGTGTGGATGTTCTTTGTGATTTAGGAAAGCTTGTGGAGGTCTTTGGATTGTGTCCAGTTCGTGTTGGTAGTCCGCATTGAATATTGAGCTTGTAATTGAAGAATTACTTCCGGATGATGTTGTTCTTCCTAAGTCTAGCCGATCGAATGAGTTTACACATCCTGCGGATGATCGTGAAGATGTTCTACGAAGTATGGCATGTTCCTAAAAGAAGATTGAAGTCTCAGATCTATGTAGCCAATGGTGTGTTGACCCGCATGAAGTCTTTTGTAATAAGTCAAGTTGTATTTTCTCAGTAATGTATGCTGACTTGGATGATTATCCCAAAGTCAAATGTCTTGTATAAATAAGAAGTTGTAAAGTCATTTCAAAGGTGTGTGGATAGAGATGAGAGTGTGGTAGAGAGAAGAAGTGCAAAAAGTAGAGCAGAAGTATTGGGCTTAAATGGAACTGACTCAAGCATAGTGAAGATGCTATTCTTCAGTTCAAGTATGTAATATTTATCATTTTGTAGACAGTGTGTCTCTTGTAGGCAGTGGGCCTCTTGTGAGTAGTGTGCTCGGGTAGTAAGCCCTAATTGGCATGTGCCATTTTCTTCTTCTTCTTCTTTTAACAGAGAATACAATCTTGGGTTAGTCACCCTGTGGTTTTTCCCTTAACCGGGTTTTCCATGTTAAAATCTTGGTGTCACATGTGTTAAAGTGTTTCTACTCTTGAATTGTTGCATTATGTTTTCATGATTGATTTATTATTATGCTACTGAATTACAAAGAGGATTTAAGTGATTAATTAGAAGAAAGTTTTGGACAACTAATTCATCCCCCCTCTCAGTTGTCTGTCCTAAATCTAACAATTGGTATCAGAGCTAAGTTCCTCTAAAAGAGCTTAACCGCTTGAGGAGATCCAGGATGTCTTCCTACAAGATGGATAGTCTGAGGTTTGATGGAACCAATTTCACTCTTTGGAAAACCCGCATGGAATGTCACTTGCAATGTATGGGAATGCAATATTGGATCATGGTTTGAAAGAAGTATGTTCCTCCCCAAAATGGTCTGAGAACTGTAGATAAAATTAGAGATGCTGAAAACAATCTTCAGGCTAAAGAAGCTCTACTAAGTGGCTTATCTGATTCAGAGCTGACAAATGTTATAGATCTAAAAAATGCATATGAGATTTGGTAAAAAAAAGAACTTTTGCATGAAGGAGACAAGTATGTTAAATGTGCCAAGCTACAAAGTCTGGAAGGAAAGTTTGAAAACATGAAGATGAGTGAAGATGAGAATATCACCTCTTACATGACAAAAGTAAATGAGCTTGTATGTGGCATCAGATGTGCTGGTGGAGTTATGGATGAAGATGAAATTGTTGCTAAGGTTCTCAAATCCTTACCTCCTGCTTATAAGGACAAAGTTGTTGCTATTGAGGAAATCAGATCCTTAACAACTATCACAAGGGATCAATTGGTTTGTAAGATATCTGCATTCGAGTTAGCTAAGTTTGGCGATGCACTTCCCAAGACTGAATCAATGTTCAAAGCTAGTGCCTCTACAAAAGGCAAATAGAGATATGATCTAGGTGAAAGATCCTCAAGAAAAGCTTCTTAGTATGAGAAAGCAAGAAAGGATCTGGAAGATGATGAATTCAAAGCTAAACAACTTGAGGCTTTCATTGTAAAAATACTGCCAAGAGGATCCAGTAAGTATGAAGGAAAATTACCTTACAAATGTTTTAACTGCAATAAGATTGGTCATTTTGCCTCAAGGTGTCCGGAAAGATTTTCTAGGACAAACCCTAATAGATCAAGATTTCAAAAGAAATGTTACTACGTTCATGAAGATGATGATGAAGGAGTAACAAATGATGAATCAGAGACAGGAAACAAATTCAGAAGTGACTGGGTGTTTATTTCCATCAAGGAAGAAGATCCAATGCCCTTTGAATTTGTCAATCATAAATTGGTAGAAAAAGCTCTGGCTACCCAAGTTGAAGAAAAGGATGATTGGGTCATTGACAGTGGATGCTCCCACCATATGACAGGTGACAAAAATAAGTTTATAGATTTGGAAAGATATGAACGTGGAGTTGTAAAATTTGGTGATAATTTTGCTGGCAAGATTAGAGGTAGAGGAACCATTTCTTTTGATAGAAAGAACAAAACCAGTAATGTACTGTATGTTGAAGGTCTGAAGCACAATCTTCTCAATGTTGGTTAGTTGGTGGACAAAGGTTATGATCTCCGATTCAAGAATGGAAAATGTAAGATCTTTGAAAGTTTTGGAATAGAGATTGCATCCAGTACTCAAACAAAAGTTAATATCTTCCACTTGGTTGGTACTGGTAAAATTTATTTATTTGTTCAAATTGATCAGAGTTGTTTGTGGCATAGAAGAATGTGTCATGTGAATTTTGATAATATCATCAAGATAAGCAACACTCAGGCTGTAAGAAATCTTCAAAGACTGGTGAAACCTACTATTAGTTTGTGCAAAGAATGTCAGTTGGGTAAGCAAAGCAGAGTCACATTCAAAAGTAAGGAATAGTCTTCTACCGGATTATTGGACTTAGTTCATATTGATCTATGTGGTCCGCCAAGAATTAGGAGTTTGCAAGGTGATAGATACTTTGTGTTATTAATTGATGACCACTCTCAAATGATGTGGGTGACTTTTCTAAAAGAAAAATCTAAGGCTCTTAAGAAATTCAAAATATTCAAAGCCATGGTAGAAAATGAAACCGGATTAAACATATAATTCTATGAGAAACATGGGATAAAAAGACAATTGTCTACTCCAAGGATTCCATAGCAGAATGGAGTAGTGGAAAGAAAGAACTAGACCATCCAAGAAGCATCTAGAACCATGATGATGAAAGAAAATGTTCCTCAGATCTACTGGAGAAAAGTTGTAAACATTGCCGTCTATACTCTTAATCAAGTACAAATCAAAAGCAATACTGGTACAACCCCTTATGAACTCTGGTTTGGCATCACTCCCACTGTGAAATATTTTAGAGTCTTTGGTAGAAAATGTTATATTAAAAGAGATGAAGACCTTGGCAAATTTGATGCTAGAAGTGATGAAGGAATATTGTTGGGTTATTCCACTCAAAGCAAAGCATACCGGTGTTATAACAAGAGATTGAGAAAGATGATAGAAAGTACAAATGTGAAGGTTGATGAAAGTGTTGAAAAACCCTCAAGGTTTTATGAATATGATGAAGATGATCAGAATGATGTTTTGGTGCAAACCCCTTCTGAAATTCAGATCTAGATTGATCTGGAGAATCAAGAAGAAGAGATAAGTCTGAATGAACCTGTTCAAGAAATAGAAGCGCAAGAAACTCCCAAAATTCCCAGGTATGTAAAACTAAATCACTCTAAAGATCAGATCATAGGTGATAAAAGAAAAGGTGTTCAAACAAGAAGAAAGATTGCTCAAGACTCAGAAAATTATTTATCTAATTTCAAAGATTGAACCAAAGACAGTGAATGAAGCATGCAATGATGAAAGCTGGACTAAAGCAATGGAGGAAGAGCTGATGCAAATTGAGAAAAATCACACTTGGTATCTTGTTCCTAGACCTAGAAACAAGAATGTGATTGGAACCAAATGGGTCTCCCGGAATAAACTGAATGAAGATGGTGAAGTAGTCAAAAACAAAGCCAGATTGGTCTACAAGGGTTACTCTCTAGTAGAAGGAGTTGATTTTGAAGAAACTTTTGTTCTGGTGGCAATAATTGAAGCAGTTAGATTATTTCTTTCCTTTACTGCCTTCAAGGACTTCAAAGTATATCAGATGGATGTCAAGTCTGCCTTCTTGAATGGTGGCTTGGAAGAAGAAGTATACATTGAGCAATTGGATGGATTTTAATTGTTTGATCATAGTGATATGGTCTGCAAGTTGAATAAAGCACTGTATGGACTCAAACAAGCCCCAAGAGCCTGGTATGAAAGACTAGATAAGCATCTTTTGAAGATTGGTTTCAACAAAGGTACTACTGACAATAACTTGTACTTCAAAATTAAACATGAAAATATTTTGATTGTTGAAGTATTTGTTGATGATATCATTTTTGGAGGAAGAGATAGTATGTACAAGACTTTTGCAAATCAAATGAAAAGTGAATTTGAGATGTCTATGTTTGGGAAAATAAATTTCTTCTTGGGTCTGCAAATCACTCAAACAAAGAAAGGAATCTTCATTTCACAGACCAAGTATGTGAAAGAATTGTTGAAGAAGTTTGGGATGGAAGACTCAAAACCAATGAGTACTCCCATGGCAACTAGATGTAAATTGAGCAAAGATGATTCTCCTAAGGATGATCAAAAAAAGTACAGGTCGATGATTGGAGGACTATTGTAGCTTACTCGAACTAGACCTGACATTATGAATGTTGTTGGTCTTGTTGCTAGATTCCAAGCTGATCCTAAAGAATCTCATGTCATGGCAATCAAGAGGATTCTCAGATATCTAAAAGGGACAGTTGAGTATGGTTTATGGTATCCTAGAGATCATAATTTCTCACTTCATACATATACAGATGTGGATTGCATACGAGATGTGGATGACCGAAAGAGTACCAGTGCTGGAGCATTCTTTTTAGGGAAAAGATTGGTTTCTTAGCTGAGAAAGAAATAATAGGCAATATCTCTGTCCACTACAGAAGCAGAATATATTGCAGCAGCAGGTAGTTTCACTGAAGTATTGTGGATGAAGCAAATGCTAAGGGACATAAGAGTGGACTATGAGGAACCTATCACAATCTTCTGTGATAATTCACTTTTTGAGAGAGCAAGTGAAAAAGAATGAAGTCAGATTGGAGTTTGTGCCCTCAAAGGATCAGATCGCAGACATATTTACTAAACCTCTACCTAAGGACTCTTTTGAGTATCTCAAGGAGAAGTTAGGGGTTATTACCCCTCTGGTTCTGAATTAAGGTGCACTAATGTGCATCAGTCCGGTGGATCTCATAGTCATATCTTGTGGTCTGGATTGATGATGGGAAGTTGCTACTCAGGGGGAGCAGTTGGTATTGATGCAAGTATGTGCCCTTTGCCATTAATGTCAAAGGGGGAGAGAAGACATGTGAAAAACAAAAGTGACTGCTGATCAAAGGGGGAGTAGTAAAGGAAGAGAAGACATGTGAATGGTTATTGCTGATAGGGGGAGTTATGATAGTCAACAAGGAGAAGTTCTTGTCTTGATAGTTAAAATAGATTTTTACATCATATGTTGCCATCAATGACAAAGGAGGAGATTGTTGCAAGTAAGGGCCTAACCAGTATTATCATTGATGTCAGCATACTCATGTTGCATTGATGTCAAGGATTGGATAAGTTATATATATTGAGAAAATTAGTCTTATTAGAAATAGAGAAGAACAGTGAAGATAGTAAGGTAAAGATATCAGCTGAGATGAAGATAAGAGGATACGCTTCAAAGGGTTTGTAGATATGTGTCTTAAGATGATCCAGTAAAGTTTTGAGAGGTCTGCATGAAGATCTGAAGAAGTTATGGCCACTTGAGTAAAATAGGTTCTAGCTGTTGTTTAGAGGTGACAGAGTGACACAAATAGGTTCGGTGTGCTCTGGAAATGCAATATCTTGTTCTACGGATTTGGTGGAGTGTTTGGGAAGTTAATGTGAATTGACAACTCAATTGGTTCGTGGCCTGCAAGTCTTTGGATTGTGTCTAGTTCATGTTGGTGGTCCGCATTGAACATTGAGCTCATAATTAAAGAATTACTTCTGGATGATGTTGTTCTTCCTAAGTCTGGCCGACCGGATGATCTTGAAGATGTCCTATGAAGCATGGCATGTTCCTAAAAGAAGATTGAGGTCTCAGATCTATGTAGCCAATAGTGTGTTGATCCACATGAAGTCTTTTGTAATAAGTCAAGTTGTATTTGCTCGGTAATGTATACCGACTTGGATGATTATCCCAAAGTCAAATGTCTTGTATAAATAAGAAGTTGTGAAGTCATTTCAACGGTGTGTGGATATATATGAGAGTGTGGTAGAGAGAAGAAGTGCGAAAAGAAGAGCAGAAGTATTGGACTTAAATGGAACTGACTCAAGCATGGTGAAGATGCTATTCTTCAGTTCAACTATGTAATATTTATCATTTTGTAGACAGTGTGTCTCCTGTAGGCAGTGGGCCTCTTGTGAGTAGTGTGCTCGGGTAGTAAGCCCTAATTGGCATGTGCCATTTTGTCCTTCTTATTCTTTTAACAGAGAATATAATCTTGGGTTAGTCACCCCGTGGTTTTTCCCTTAACCAGGTTTTCCACATTAAAATCTTGGTGTCACATGTGTTAATGTGTTTCTGCTCTTGAATTGTTTCATTATGTTTTCATGATTGATTTATTATTATGCTACTGAATTACAAAGAGGATTTAAGTGATTAATTAGAAGAAAGTTTTGGACAACTGATTCACCCCTCCTCTCAGTTGTCTGTCCTGAATCTAACATGTTGGTCATGAATTAGATTTTTAGGGGATTTATGGATAAATGGATAATTAGGCATTGGTAGAAGTGGAAGCAAAGTGGATGGAGGGATAGTAGGAGTTGAAAGGAGTAGAGTTAAGGTGAATGGTGGAAGGTGTATGGTCACATGCTTTTGACATTTTTAGGATGATGGAGGTGGAATGGCAATGTATGTCTTGGGTATGTGATAAAGTTTGCAATGGGAAGTGGTGGACTTAGGAGGAATGGAGGAAGTACCAACATCTTTAGATTGTTCACCTTGGGGTGTGTATCCAAGGCCATATGAGCAACGAGGGACATTGACATGGATGGGCTCCAAAATACCTTGTTCGTGAAGGCCTAAGCCTTTACCTTGGTAGTTCATTTTTTGGAGCATGCGATGGACTATGGGACTAGGTGTAGTTTGAACACTAGACTTGAGTTGATTATTGGATGGAGAAGAGAAAGTGGATAAAGGTTGTTGTGTTCCTAAGGAAGAACACTCATGAATGCAAATGGATAAACCAAGTGAATGTGATGGTGGATTTGCAATGGAATTGTTAGTAGATGAAGAAGGATCACTAGGAGCTTGATTATCATTGTGCTTGCTAAGATCCATTGTATCTTTTTGATCTTCTATGTTTATGTGTTCTTGGGAGGCACATGTCTCATCGTGACAAGTGGAAGTTTATGGATCATGGATTGGACTAGTTAGAGGATGGATGGATGAGGTGATAAGCTCTTGACCATGGAATGCATAGAGTTGACTAAGTGTATCATCATGGTCTTCTTGATCACAGAGGGGATCTTGATCATAGATGGGAACTTGGTCATGGATAGGATTAAGTGTGTTATGGATAGGATCAATTTTCTCATGGATAGGCTCTTGGTCATAGAGAGGATTATCATGGATAATGTGATAGTGAGCTTGGATAGGATGAACTTGGCTTACTTGCTTATGGATTGTAACTTGATCATAGATAATATCTTGATCATAAAGAGGATTAAGTGTGATATGGATGGGTTGGATTTGCTCGTGTATAGGTTCTTCCTCAAAGATAATAGCTTGATCATACAAAAGATATAGGTTATGGATGGGTTGGATGGAGGTGCTTTGAACTTGATTTAGATAAAGGGTTGATGTTTCCATATGATCTAGATTATACTCTTGACATAACTCTAGATTTTCTTGAATGGAAGTGAAGGTAGAAGACTCTTGGATAAGCTTTATAGGTTCTAGATGGTCAACAACATGAGAGTATAATATATCTTGAGTTAGACTCATGGTGGGAAATTCTTCAATAGGTTCAATGCATTGTGAACTACATGATGGGATTCGAGAATTAGGCATGACATTTGAAGGTTCTTAAATAATTTCAAGGATAGGGATTTGATGGCCCAAGGGTGGTTTATTCCTTGCTAATAGCCATTGGATTACATCCTTCATGAGTATATGGGTGGATGGACAATATAATGGATGTAGAATAATGGTAGATGGAATAGGCTTATAATTAAGGTTAGGATTGCTTGTGCTAGATATGGATGAAATTGGATGAGTGAATTTGGATTTCTTTATAGCTTTTCTTTTACTTTTAGATTTTGCAAAGAGTCTTTGGAGAAAATTGTTCAAGGATTCATTTGTTGATGGATTAGATCTTGGAGTGTTTGATGGTGGTGTTGGTGTAAGACTAATAGGCTTTGGTATAGGCATTCTATTAGATGGTGATGGAGGGATGATAGGATTGGACTTGAATGACTTCACCAATAGATTCTAGGCTGAAATGGGTATCTGAAACTGATCTAATTTTTTTTTCAAAATTTCAGGAAAGGCTCACTATTTTGGATGCGCAGGTTTAAATGTGTAGAAATAGGTTTCAAATGCACAACTCTACTGATTGGATGTGTTGTTCTGTATGCGTACTTCTACTGTTTAAATGTGATGGTTTATGTATACGCTAAAACAATGCTCAAATGCATAGCAAAAATGTTTAAATGCGCAACAGGATGCAAATGTACAGAAAGAACTATCAAATGTGTGGCAAGAAGTCTCAAATGCATAGTTCTATGCTTTTACAGAGTTTGACCAATTTTTCTTGTTTTCAGACACATTTTTCTAAAAGTGTCTTATGTTCTTGGCAATGATTTTGTCTTAGTTTGTTGCAAGAAAACACATCAGACAAGAAAATCTCATGGTGTTATACAAATTATTGATAAACATTTTGGAAACAAGTACAATTCCTATGGTTGGCAAGGACAATATTTATTGAATCCCAACTTGGATTTCTCCAACCACTTAAATCAAGGAAAACAATTAGCAACTTAGTAGCACTGGCTCCCCCTTGCATGACACTCACTTCCCCAGCATACCAAGTTACAATTCCTCTAAAGAGTTGAATTTTCTATCCCTACACATGATTAGTGAATACATTGGGTGGCTTTAGAGGTCTGACCTCCTACGTCAACAAATAGAAGGATTTTGGCTTCTAAAATAGTTGGTTCTTATTAAGGGTATTCATTCAGGTGGTTATAGGTGCGGCAATTTGCTCCATTTAGGAGGCTTCCCAATCTGTAGAGGTTAAGCTCTACAGGTTTCAACACACTGCAACAGTACTAAGGGAAACATTCGTCAGTATAACACAGCAACACTTGTTTATGAATTTCATCACAAACACTTTTATTTATAGCAGATTGAATTAGCTTGGCTTTAGCTTGTTACCGCTCAAGGTCGTCCCACTTGGAAGAAATGCAATCCCAAAGGCAAGCCTCTTTTAAAGGTTATACAAATGAAAATGATGGGTCTGGCATTTTGGTCACCCAAGATGGGGAGAGCATATGCCTATCATCATTTTTCAAACACAATAGACACTGGTTCATTAACCTTCTAGAGTTAATCTAAATGTGATTTAATCTACCAAGCACAAAAAATGACATGATAGCATAACATGAAAAGATAGTTGATTTTAACCTCCTAATCAAACTATGTGATGATTGTATTGAAGATTTGATCAAGTTACTTTCCCCTACTTATGCTAGATGTGGATTTGTAAATGTCAGATTTGAATGAAAGATTTGTTCAATTTTAGCCTCCTAGTTTGGGACTATGTGAAATTTGCATGCAAAGATGTAAGAGTACTCCTAATTAAAAACTAGATGAAGATTTGTATGCAATGTTGTATGAACAATGATATGATTTACTCCTCCTAATTAGAAACTAGATGAAGATTGTATGCAAGTTGTAATGCAAAAATGATATGATTTACTCCTCCTAATTAACAACTAGATGAAGATTGTATGCAAGTTGTATGAACAATGATATGATTTACTCCTAATTAAAAACTAGATGAAGATTTGTATGCAATGTTGTAACTAAAATGACTGAAGCACCTCTTAAACCTGCAAGAACATTGTGTTAATAGCCTCCATTGATGATTGAAAATACCTACAATCTAAGTTAGCAACAAAATTTATCAAAAGGACCCCTAAAAACTAACAAATTTCATATGCATAGAAAGAAGTATCATATGCACATAAATATGGACAATATGCATAGAAAGACAAATGCGCAGAAAGAAGTGTTAGATGTGGAGAAAGATGAGTTATATGCATAGAAAGACATTGAATGTATAGAAAGAAGTGTCAGATGTGCAGAAAGATGAGTTTTAAATGCACAGGACTGGTATTTCTTCACAGATGCATAGAACTAGAAATCGAATGTGCTGAAATGACCTGTCATGACTGCAAATTCACTAAAAACTCAAAATGGAGGTTAAAAATGGGGCAAGGCCGCATGGTGGGCACCAAAATGTGATTGAATTTCTGAACTAGAGTAGAAACTACCTAAATATTCAATAACTTTAATGAAAATGAAACAAATACAATCAAACAAAAGATAATACCTTTACAAACATATTTACCTAGTGTCTTCCATTGTTGCCCATCTTTCTTTGATCTTGTGTGATTATAGAGCTCTTAGAAGTTATACTTTCTTGCTGTTAAGATGACAAAGATAGAATGGCTATGTGGAGGATTGTGCAATGAGACTACAATGCAATAATTAAGATGATGGATGGGGATAATGATATGTAGCCATGGTTGATGATAATGAGATGAGGATAATGAAAGCTAGATGCAAATGTAATAGAGCCAAAGGCATGCTAGGGAGCTATGGTGGAATTTCTACAGAATAAGATTACTAAAAGATTAAGTGGATATATATGATGCAAATGAGGGAGAGATAACTTCCTTTTATAGGCTTAGGAGAGGCCAAATCCATGTGTCAATAGATCCATGATTGGAGGATTTGGTTGGGATGAGGGAGATAATCATAGGAAATGTTCCTACTATGTCTACAAGGTAGAGGAATATGTGGATCCATAAGCTACATGTCATTGTGCTCACAAAGACCTGTGAGTTAAAAGTGGAAGACTATGAGAAGATTGTAGAAGGACTCTTCATTTATTGGAATGTGAGAGGTAAACTAGGATTTGAAACACAAGTGTCTTTGACCATGGAGATGATTGAGAAATAATAGGACACGTGTAGAGTGGAAATAGGGATGGTTAGAGGATAAATAGGACATGTGGGTGAGGATAATTATATAATTAAATATTAAAAGTATTTATGTGTACAACATGGTGAGGTGTAAAGTGAGGTGGAAATGATGATGTGGATTTTAGACATAATACTCTGACTAAGAGGATGCAATTAAATAATTTAGGATTATTTAATTAGATATAACATTAGAAGAATTAGGATACTTAATTAAATAAATTGATTTTTATTTAATTATTTGGAATAATGAACCAATTAAATAAATTAGGATATTTATTTAATTGATAGAGGAATAAGAATAAAATAAATATTAAATATTTATTTAATTCCACACGAGGCATTTTTAGGTGTATACAGGTACCTTTTGATGAATCATATGGGAAGATGAGCTGGAACTTTATAAGTGGTCGGCAATCATTGCAAGACAAATCAAATATTGTCAAATCTTTTTGACAAATCATCATCGTCTGATTCACTCTATTGTTGCATGATTAAATTGCCCACATTCAAATTTTGAGAAACAGGTGATCATGAAAATTTGGTTCACCTAAGCTCAGAATAATGGCAGACATCACTGCTTTCATCCCTACAATTAATGACCCTTTC
Organism: Cunninghamia lanceolata; assembly: GCA_027924645.1. Lineage (NCBI taxonomy): Eukaryota > Viridiplantae > Streptophyta > Pinopsida > Cupressales > Cupressaceae > Cunninghamia > Cunninghamia lanceolata. The sequence goes on from BSBN01000780.1 coordinate 8,630,633, forward strand.
TATATAAATTCTTCTTTCAATTATCCCTAGGTCTTATTTAATCATCTAGAGTACTAAGATGAGGAAATTGGAGGCCTCTGCAAGCTTTCCAGCATCTTTTCAAGGTCTATTGAACTAAAAATCTAGTAAGTTTACTTATACATTAAAATCCTACACTCTGTTATTTTTATAAGGTTCTTTTATTCTACTATTCCTTTCTCCCAAGTTGTTTGAATTCTGAGTCATCATACCCTAGTCTCTATTTGAGGTTTCATCTGAATTATTTAAGAGAATGAACCCTAAAACAAAAGAAGAAACCCTTGTCTATCAAATTTTATCTGCAAATGGCTCCCCCATGAACCTAGGTCCCCTCTACCTCTCAAAGTTGAGCATTACATGTAGATCTCTTAGTCCAACTCCTTGGCTCCTCTACCCAGAAGGTGAAAGTTAATGGTCTTGAGTATAAACCAGGGCTGGTTGATAAGTATTATGGCTAGAGAGATGCAAATATCCCAATACCAGGATGGCTATTATTCTGCCATTGGTGGGGCAAAAGAAATGCCCATTCCCCAATCTCAAATGTGTGGAAACTAGACCTAGGAAAGCTAGTAGTCACTAATGTCTTTGAGAACATTGATCTGCTTCTAGCCATGGTCTCCAAGTATGATGAAACTACCAAAGTAATAAGGGCATCTAGAGGAGGTCCTTTGGTAAAAATCAGCAAGCGGTATATCTCTAAAATCTTTCAACTCAATCTAGCTACCAACACAAAGATAGATTTGGGTGAGTTCAAGAAGTAATATGTGCAGTATAAAAGTTTTTATAGAATAGTGCATCTACCCAAACATACGGAAAAAGGGTCCTAATGGTAGGTCAATCAAAATTCCACAAAATGAATAAGAACCCTTTAAGCTTGAAACTTTTGAGAGTTATTTTCCAATGACATATTATGCACTCTGTCAAGTCTTGGAGGAGCATAAGAAAGAGAGAATCCCTATTGAATATACTTATATGGCAGCTGATATTCAACATGTATCTGTGAATTATGTATTTGATTTTTCTTCTTATTTAGTTGACCACATACATCAAGGATTGATAAATGTCAAGAATAATAAGGAAGTAGTAAAATTCCATTGGTATTCTTTATTGTGCCACATGTTTCTATATGAGGGGAAAGAAAAATGGGACCCAAGGTTAATGGTTAACCAGGTTGAAAATAGGGGAGATCCACTTTCAGTCCAATGTTGGACACATATCTGGGACAAGCATGATTCTAATTCTAGGTATAGGATTTTCAAAGATTACTTTGCTGTCATAGTGTTGGGTTACTTATAGGCAAATGTACCTAGACTCTTAGTCTAGGTACTAGATTTATTAAGGCCTAGAACAAGGAGACCACCTTTGGGTATTAGACTTAATTGAGGAGATTTCATTCTCCATGCAGAATGTATAGTTTTAAGAGTGTATGGATCTCCTGTAGGCCCACATATTTTGCTTAAATATGTACCTTTGAGAACTACCTCTTTAGAAGTTATTTGGCAATTGGTGGAGTCAGAAAAGGCTAATGTAGCAAACCAAAAGAAGGGATCTTTCTGCCCTTTCTTGACATCTTTCTCTGATTTCCAGATGAATAGGGAAGGTTTCGATAAGATGAATAATAAATTTCAAGTATTCAGGATGCAATAGGAACATGCAAGATGTTTTGATCCTGAAGGTTACATAAATACTCTTAGCAATGTATTAAAAGAGCTTCCTTTGTTCATCAGGTGTATGACTCTGAGGATGTCAACATAAATTTTATTGATGAAAAGGAAGTTGAGTTGAGAAGAGAAAAATAGACAAGATTTTAAAGGTGTGAGGAAAGGATGACAAAGAAAAATCCTTCTTATAAGTGGGCATACATAGGTGTTAACAATCCTATCACTAGGATCAAAACAATTTTGACACACATTGATGAAATAATTGGTCAGGTTGCATCTATACAGAAAAAGGATAAAGAACCTAAAAAACCTATTGGAGAAGAGAGACCATCATATCAACCTCCAAGTGATTGAAATTGAAATACACATTCAGGAGGGAGGCCAAAAGAGTAGATATCAAGGAACAAGTCCCACAAGCACTTCCATCTACTTAGTTCACTCTGTCCCCTCCACCAATGTAGCTAGTGACCCTTCCCTCTATACACATGGTTGAATTAGATTCTCCTTCCGGGGAATCATCTCCAAAGAGGAGAAGGATTGAACACGCCCCCCTAGTAGACTATCCAATTGAAGAAGATGACGAAATGGAGATAACTGAAGATGACCTAAATTAGGAAATGCCTTCTCCAGGGAGAAATGAGACTGAGTAGCCACCCTTCAATAGAGTAACATGCATTATCATTGAAGGGAATGATTTCTTAGATGATATAAGAGTTACAGCCTACCAAAAGTTCATGACAGATGACCAATTTGTTAATTCCAAAGAATTTTTTGATTTTTTGTGGAGATGTAGAAAAGAAGAATATACAAGAAGACTACAAGAAGAAATGTAGAAATCCCCATAGGAAACCCAGGAACAAGTATCCTTTAGGATATTAACAAAAATGAAGGTTGAGGCTAAGGACATCACCCCTAAGGAGCGTAGGAGAATGGTTAGAGAAAGTGGCATTTTGTTTCTCCATGAATGATATAGCCTCTGCTATTGCGATGGCAGAAGTAATATCCCATTTAGGGAGCAGTAGAATTCCACTCTCTAACCATGCGCCCTTCTTCAGGAGTGATATCTTTGGCCTCAACTTTCATTTGTGCTAGTATTCTCTATGATACTTGTTCAAGTGTCTCTTGTGGAGACATGGTTATTTATTCCTCTAATCTCTTGGCATATTCACCCCTCTTACATCTCCAAATAAAATCAGCAAACTCCTAGGTCTTAAAAAATTATTCATCATTCATAAAATTGCTACAGGCCAACTCCCTTATATCATTTGTGTTATCCCTTCCATAAAAAATGCTTTTAGTAATTCTATTTAGGGGTGGTTGTACATTCTCATCCCTCTGCAGGGAAGGAATTATTCTAATCACATCATCCCATGTTATTTTAAAATCATATTCTTCTTCAGGGACAAGTAGATAGTCCACAAGAGGAGATTTATTTGCCCTCCTTCTTTTTGGATATGGCTCCCTAGGGGGAGAATCAAGATCTACAACATTTATTGGAGAAGAGGGTGTTTGTTGCACTAGTGGACGCGATGGGGCTAGTTGTACATGTGGGGGAGATTGTTGAGCTTGCTCTCTTATTACCACACCCTTGTGTTTTCTTCTAAAAGAATATCTGCATGGATCAACACTTGGAGGATGATAAGAGGGCCTCTCTTCTGTGATTGGAGTCTTACCTCTTTCCCTCTCCTCAATTGGAGGAGGTTACCCAATTATTTTGTGAATTTTCTCCAAAATTGTTTGAATTCTTAGAATTGGGTCAACAATTTCTATATATGCTCCTTTATAGGAGGCATCCTTTTTCTTCTTAGAATCTTCTATCTTTTGAAAGGCTGTCCATTTCACCTTTTTTTCCATTTATTTCCTTTCCATTTGAGTAATTCCTTATCACATCTTTAGAAAAATAAGTTCAATGGTTGTATTGCAATCTTTTGATACCTCTCCTAAGGTTATTAATGAAACCCTTAGGATCAAAATTTCTTGTTCATTTCTAAACCATCCCAAATGTTTCAAATTTCTTAAAATCCTCCATGTTCATCTTGAAATCAGAGAAAACTATCAAAAAAGAAAGAAGGAGCCCTTTTGATTTTCCAAATGTGTCTTATCTGATTCAGCAAGCTGCTAGATAACCTCCAGGAGACCAATCCTCATGAGCACAAATTTAGGTAGGACATGCAGTCCTACTGGGCATCCATAGAATCTTACGACTGTACAGTCAGAATGGAGAATGAAGTCTCCTTAGTTGTGTTGGATGCCTAAATCTGACCTTCTCTCCACAAGCCTCAAGAAATTCAATATTTCTTTGGGTATCCTAGGAATTTGCCCCTTTAAGAATGACTGTAATACTTTTCCAGTAAAATGATTCCTAAATGTAACATAACTAGCTTCATTACAATGCCTTTCCCAGACATGAGTCCAACATTGGACTAGAAGCTGATGCCCATTTCCATCATTGTCACAGATTTGTAATATAGAACTCCACTTTACTCTCCCTTAGTATAAAAACATGTGGCATAATAGGGAATACCACCAAAATTTTACCATAGGTTGTCCTCTTTTGATCTCAATTAGTCCCTTGTGTATGGCATTTGCAAGGCAGGTGGCATAACCAAATTCATCATTCAGCATTACATGTTGAACATCTGCAGCCATATACATAAAAGGGATAGAAATTCTCTCAAATTTATCTACCGCTATGACTTGGCACAATACATAGTATGTCTTGGAAAAATAGCTCTTAAAGCTGTCAAGCTTAAGAGGCTTTATTTCATTGGGTGGGATTCTAATACTTTTGCTCCTAAAACTCTTCACCCTATGCCTTGGTAACCATATTGTCCTATAGCTACTTCTATCTTGTTGATACTTTTGGTTGAAGTAATCAAAGTCAATGGGCTTGGTAGTAGCTAAGTTGAGCCTGAAGATCTCAGAGATTGATGCCTTAACAATTTGCACCATAATTTTGCATACCTGAAGTCCTCATTGCCTTAATAGTCTCATCATAGTTGGTAGCTATGGCTTTCAATAGGTCAACATCCATGAAAATATTTGGTACTGCCAACTTTCCTAAGTCATATCCCCATACATTTGAAAGTGGGGAAGGTGAATTCCTTTTTCCATACTAGTGGCAAAACAATTGCCATCCCACCATGGGAATTTCTACATCCTTGCACTCATGAAAGTCATCTACTAAACCCTCAACAGCCCTAGGGCTATGAACCTTAATTCTTGGAATAGATGAGCTAGGGAGCTATGCAACAAGGTCCTCATGTAAATCTTAGCTTTGGGAAGAGGAAGCAGCTTGGACTCTCAGCAGACTCATTTTGCATTGTATTTTGAGAGATGAGGGTTTATTTCTAGGGTTCTAGGGTTTCTTTTAAAATCTATATGACAACTAAGGAAAAATCCAAGATAATTGAAGACACACAGGGATGCCCTAGCTTAAAATAAAACTCCAGAACACAATTGTAAGACAACAACAAGCTATTTGATAAATAATTGAGAAAATTTTAAGGTCAAAGAAGAACTTACTAGTTTTGTGCTCCAAAAACCCTAATTGACGCAGAGAAGCTTTTGAATGCTATAAATTCTTCTCTCGAGATGTTCAAAATACTTAGGTGAACTATTCCAATGCTTAGTTTGTGGCTTTTATGGAAAAAAATTGCATTTATGGCATGTCTGAAAGCCATCCTTTCCACCATTACTACTAGTTCATATGAGCTAGAGCATTGCAACTACTAGTTTCCTTAGTTTGAATGTGGGCCATTGATACTTTGGTAAATGGTTTGATCTGATGGCATTGATTGGTCCAATTTGTTTGAAAATATTTTGATATGCATAGAAAATATCTTGGACCAATGAAATTTATCCACTCGAACTGACTTTACAACTCAGCAAAAGGTTCACCATTGAGAGGAAAAGTCATCTTAATCCACGTGGTAGCTTCCCGCGCTTTCATGGTCATAAGATTAAGCTACAGATAAAGGCTTGCAAAATGGAGAAAACCTTCCAAATCATACCACGTGGCACAAGATAGTCTCTTCTTAAGCCCCCTTTTATGTTATGAAGACATGTCATGTCTGATTAGCAACTAGCATGTGTTCATTTGATGGCTTGAATCTAGACACTTGGCAACTTCCGCTCTTTCACAATATCAAACAAAGCTTTAGAGAAGTGCTCCATGGAATGGGAAAAAGGCCACATGATGATGCCACATGGTACCCACAAGGGTATTCTAATTTTACACCTTTGGAATTTTACCAAATGTCTTCCTCCCACTCTTCCACAAGCCACTTATGGTTCCACCCTAATGGGCTCAATGAATGGAAAAATACTTTAAAGTTTGTCATGCTACATTTATCGGACAAAGACTTGTCATCTGTCACCTCTCCCGCGGTTCTGCAGGCAACCTTTGCCTTAATAAAAAATGCTTTGTGGAATGGTGGAAACCAATCAGGATGAAGCCACACGTCAACCTCTAATTTTCTCCCATGGACTTAAGCTTGAATATTTTAACCCTTGTGGGGTTGGGTATGGAGAAATTAAAGGCTAGACTTAAGCACATCTATTTAAGATAACTTTGTACAACTAGGAAAGAGGGGCCAAATTTTATAAAGGGTGTGGGCAAAATACTTAAGCATATGACAAATTAATTCAGTGTGTGGGTCCAAGCGATAGTTGCAAGTAAAGGGGCTAGTAAATGCATGACACCCTAGACATAACAATGCAACTTATAGGATTGGCAACAAGCAGCAAGCACTCAACATATAATTAGAACAAAAGTAACTTTGATGCTTGCATAAACCTTAGGGATTAGTGTTTTAGATCCAAAAGCAAGATCTAAAAGTAAATTTTAAGTAAACCCTAGCACGTAAAGACCAAATTGATGTTGGAAGAGACACTATTTAGCATTGATAGGTGTTGTCATTGATGGTAACTAAGATTGTTCCACACATCCATAGTGCAGTATCTGATCATATCAGAAGTTAGAATGATAATCTAAGTCTGGGAGCCTAAAACAGAGCATATTGTAGAGTCCAATATTTTGGTCAGCGGATCTCTCCAGTTAATCATTATGTGTTATGGATCTGAAGAAGTGTAGAGGGACACCAGGACAATCTAAATCTAATTTTTTAGCCTCCGGTGATAAAGGGATCAAAAGTTATGAGCATCTGAATACCGGGTCTTGTTATGACAGAACAGTTCAGTAAAGAACAAGCAGACTTATGATAAATCCTTATGCGGACCTAGTAGAAGTGTTTTGTTAAGCTGTGCATGAGATATAATGTTAGTGGCCGACATGTATGATGATCTACATGTGTTACTTTTGATACGGGTCAATACTAGTGTATGGATCTAGCTGACAGAGTAGAACATTCTTAAAAGGTTCTAAATGTTGTTGATTATTGTTGACTGGTAAGTGATTGCAACTCATGATAAGGATATATATAGCCGATGATTATGGATATTCTAAAGTATGTCTGTGGTGATCAAGAAAGTGTAAGGAGTAGAAATCTAATATCTGAATGAAGGCAGAATAGAGAGAAGACCAGAATAAAGATGAAGTGTATAAAGTCAATATTTGCACTTAACCGGAGTTGATCTCTAGCATTGGCAGATGCATCTTACTAGTTCAAAATTTTTGTAAATCCCTTGTAAACTTTTCTATAGGCAGTGAGCCTCCAAACTTGAGCAGTGAGCTCGGGGCAGTGAGCCCGAATGCATGTGCAGTCCCATTTGTAAAATACTTTAACAGGGTATTAATTTTTGTGGGATAACCCCCACCGTGGTTTTTTCCTTAATTGGGTTTCCATGTCAAAAATCTTGGTGTCAATTGTGCTATTTATGTTTCTGCTTATGTGATGCTGAAATATTTATTACAATAATTTGTTTATAAGTTGATTAAAGAAATAAAAGGGTTAAATAAGTAACAACTGATTCACCCCCCCTCTCAGTTGTTCGGACCTAATCCAACAATTGGTATCAGAGTAAGGTTCCTTAGAGAAGCCTAACAGCTTAAGGAAAATATCTTGAAAAGGTTTCAAATGGGTTCATTAAGAGATCTTCAGTCAGCCCTAGAAGAGCTTGCTCAATCTAGAATAGAAATTAGTAGGTGAACTTAAAGATGATGATGACACCAGTGAAATGTTAAAAGCTAAATTAATGAAATCTCTATAAAATAAAAAGGAGCTACTTCTATAGCTATCCAGTTTACCTAAAGAAAATGGCTTGAATGAATCTTTGAAAGAAAAAACAAAGGAATGTGAGAAGCTCTCAAAAGAAGTCACTGTTTTGAAAATTGAAATGGAATCTGGGGTGATGAGGCAAACCAAAGAAAGTGAAGATAGAAATAAAATTGAAGAAGATCTGAAACAAAAACTAAAAGAAAGATATGAAGAATGTTGCAAATTAGATGGAATAGCTAGCCATCTAGAGTCTGATCTACAAGAAAGTAGAGACAATGAAAGAGAATTTGAAACGCAAATAGTCATTCTCAGACATGACCTAGATATTACAAATGAATACAAGGAGAAATCCAAGATAAGTTCAGCAAAACTTGAAGCACTACTTGAAGGATAGAAAAGGGCTGATGACAAGCATGGTCTTGGATATGAGAAAGGTGAAAGCTCTGGATCCGGACAAAGAAAATTTCAACCTAAGAATGGGAGGAACAGATCTAGAAAACCTCCAGTAAGACAACCAAATGCTCAAAGATATCCATGATTCAATGGAAATTGTTTTAGCTACAAGAAATTTGGTCATAGAGCTACTCAGTGTAGACACAGAGTAAATCAAAATGGTCCATCCTTCTTCGGTCAATGTTTCAAGTGTAACAGGTATGGTCATAGATCAAATGAATGCAAAAGTATGACAATGAATAATCCCAATAATAGAAGAATTAGTAATTCTTTCAATGGTTACTGCTTTGTTTGAAATGGGTTTGGACATATGGCTAATCAGTACATATCAAGAGAAAATCAGAAAAGAAATGTTGTATGCTTTAAATGCAATAAATCTAGTCATATTGCAAGATTCTGCAAAAGCAAAGATAATGGAAGAAGAGGTCCGGTAAACAGAAAACCAAATGAACAAAGACAAGACAAAGGCAAAGAAAAAATTGATATGAATGAAACTCAGGATGAATAAAACAAGATATGGGTCAGGAAAACCATTATGAATGACAATAATGCATCCACACCGCAATCCGGTGTTGATAATTCCTTCGGGAATTAAGTTGGAAGTCTTGGATCAGGGGGAGAAATATTACAAATCAAATTCCCCCAGCCAGTAAGTAAGAGCCTAGATCTGGCACAATAAGAAAAGAGATCTTGGATTATTTTAGACCATGTGGAAGGATTTCTGAAAGAAAAGAGATGGATATAGAAAATTGCAGAGCAATACATGAAAGACTACTAAAAAAATAGAGCAACCGGATGCGCTAGGGCAAGGCATTTAATACAAAGGCAAATTAGGTGATGTGAAGCTTAAAAGGGTCATTCACTCCTCATTTCAAACAATTTGCATCAAAATAAATCAAGAAGAAAGAAGTGGACAAGCTTAAAGCTGAGAATTCTCAAGAGTTGGAAGTGAGAAAAGGATTTCAAAGCAAAAACCCTAATCTGCGTAGCAAGGTATTTTCTATTTTCTGCAAAATCTTTTGAGTTCTCAGTTTTTGCAAATAGCTACACCTCTAGTGGTAGTTACTGAAAGGCCTTGTCCCAAGTTCAAAAAGCATCCATTAAAATCTGTAGAGGTTGAGTCGCTAGGTGCATTTTCTGGAATACCATATGAGGTTTTACATGTCGAAGATATTAGGGCTTACATTCACTACATTATAGAGGAATTTGGAAATCTAAAACTACTGGATCTATTTGAAAACCTCTTGAAGAATGACAATCACCAATTAAAACCGGAATATAAAACCCTAGAGAACAAACACTTCATACAAGTTATTGAATTTCCATCTTTTGATGAAAGAGAATGGGTTAGATATGTACTGAGTCAGCTACATGGTGAGTTTATGTGGTTATTGGAGTCATTCAAGATCACAAAAGATATAATCTGAATTGTAACTAGACTGAATGCAACCGGTGGGTAACCCATGCTTAAGGCTATGAAAAATCAAACAGTAATTGATGCAACCAGAGAAAAATTTGATAGAAGAGTTATGACTATCAATGACATCACTAATTCGGATGTCAAGTTTTCTTCAATGGTACTTGGGTATAAGATTTACCACTCCAACAGGGAGAACTCAGTTTTTGGAACAGTTATTTATGCCATATATTAGATGAGAAAGGAGAATATGGATATGACTTGTGTGAGCTACGACAAAGCCAACTAATAGAAAACCTGAACAAAATAAAAAAAGATAAGAAAAATTCCTTCAAGTATGATTCCTTGGTGATATGTATATTCTTATAGTTCATGAATGAAGTGCCAAGAGTTCTGGGTATACAATGGACATTAGACAGGCTAGTGGCATGGCAAATTAGGGATCATCTACATAGTCTTGGCGATACCCAGACAAAAAAGACTATTCGTTGGGTTACTTCAAAAACTTCTAGAACTTGATGCATGCAAGGGAAAGAATCCCTAGTTTAGTTGTTGAAAAGTATGAAAATGAAATATGTTTTATGGTAGACATAGATCAATGTTTGATGGAAGCTATAGAACCAAGGACAGTGTGGATGATGCCAATGGGCTATGAAGTGGATGAGGAAATTCTAGACATGTATTCTCAACATCTCCTAAGCAAACCTAAAGACACCTCTGTTGAAAGGTTTGGAACATACAAGGAACTAAGCTTAAAGTTGCATGTGGAACTTAGATAGCTAGAAACAAAAAGAAAGGTACACAAGCAAGTGGAGATGTATGTATAAAGCATTGGGATTACAAAAGAAGCAGTAAAAGAAAACATACAAAGGATTGAAAAGATAAAGAAGAGCACTGAGCGGGCAAAAAGTGAGCCTGTAGTCCCCCCGGAAGCCCCAAGGAAGACAAGGAGTTTTGCAACTCCTGCTAAGCCTCTCAAGTCCACTTCCACTAAGAAGCCATAAGCCACTCCATCCAGTGAAGGAGGGAAAAGAAAGAAAACCAAGCAACAAGAACCCACAAGAGCACACAAGATGATGAGGAGACATAAACAAATGAAGAAGTGAAATAAATAAGATCAAAGAAGGTCAAAACTTCAAAGACTTCTGAAGATCAACCAGCTGGAAGCATGAGGGCCAGTAAAAAGCAAGTATCCGGTAAGGTTGCCATGACTATTGATGAAATTGTAAAAATAGTCACTGTTCATGGAAATTTAAAACCTATCAGAGTTTACTATGATAACCTTGATCAAGCAAATAAGAAAATTTTAGAAGATGCCATTATCATATATCTGAATAAATTCAATAGAGCCTTGTTGGAAATCTTACAAGAACTTCCTAAAAGTCTAAGGGAAGTAATGGAAATGAGGAAAGAAGTAGCCAAGGAAAAAGATATAGAACTCAGAGAGTATGTTCTCTCTTATTTGTGCCCTGTAATGACCAGAAAAGAAGTAGATAAAATCCTCAGAGAAGTCAAAGATAAATTTAGAAGCAAAGTCTGGTTGAACAAGCTAATGCTTGGTGAGATTGAAGAAATTGCAAAGGAAACAGAGGAAATTCTGAGAAAGGCTTTAGACAAAAATAAATACTACATTATTTTGGAAAAATAAGTTAAAGAAGACAATCCTTCTACTCCAGAACAAAAAGCTCCAGAAGAAGAAATTGATAGAAGAATTAATGACCAAAGTATTGCTCTAGACCCTCCAGAACTTGATTCATCAAATCTAAATATTGGAGAAGTTCAGGAAGAGGAACAAGTCAATAAGGAAGACATAAAAATGATAAATAGAATAATGGATGCAGTGATAACTCTTCCACCTGATCATTCTGGGAAGGAAAAGAATATTGCTACTACTCAGAGGCCTCTAAATCAAGTAACAAGTGGTGAGCAAGCAGAAATGAGTCCCTCAGAAGAGAACACACAAAAGAGTAATACAGAGAAAGAGGAGGAAAAAGGAAAGAAAGACAAAGTAGAAGAAGATGGTGCAAATGTTGAAGCACCTAAAGTAGATGTAGAAAAATTTGATGATCAAAAAGATGGTTCAGAAAATGTAAGAACAGACACTGTAGATGTAGTAAAAGGCCCTCCTGAAAAGGAAGTGATTAAGCTTGATGAGCCTAAACTACTCCAAAGATTAACCAATCCAGATGCACTCTCTCCATTTCAATTGATGAAAATAGCACCTTTCACCCAGGTAAAAGCCAGAGAAAAGATGATAAAATCCCACTTAGAGGACAATGAGCTACTGGGGCTAGCAACCGAAGTTTTAGAGAAATTAATGCCAACTTATGAGAAGAATCAAAATGATTCCCCCTCTAGCCATTTGAAAAATCTTGTAAGTTTAGTATACTCACATTTTGAGTCTTTTGAAAAGTCTGCAGAGGCAAAGGTTCAGAAAGAATTCTTGAATAAGAAATTTAGTCAAGTTAAAAATTTGATAAGGAGTGAAAGATTGATACTAGGCATCATGATAAAGAGCATTCAGAATGCTCTATGTGATGGAGGAGATATATATAAGTTTTGCCTATCATGGACTAAAGTCAATAAGGATGTTGAGGAAAAGATAAAGGAACAAGAATAGAAAATATTAGTTCTATCTCAAAATTTTGATCCTCTAAATACCTCTCCTATAAGCCAAGAATGTCAGGTCATTGGCTTGACAGATGAAATAAAGGGACTTGAAAAAGAGAAAATCAATGCTATGAAGAGGATGTGTGAACTCCATGGATTGATTGCCCCCAATTTAAAAGCCATGCATAATGCCTTATCCGAAGCCCAGAATGCACTTCAGACAAGTGATCCCTCGGATCTGGCAAAGGCAGAAGCATATGCATTTCTTCTGAGTGGGCACATCTCACCCTTAGATGGTGTTGACGCCTGAATTGACTGGTAGTTTTTTGAAAAATTTTCATTCAGGCACTCTCCCTAAGTATCCAAAAAATGCTCTAAGTAACGGACCTCCTCAGTATTTTTCAGCTGCAGCATCATATTTTGTTGAGGAGGAGGTCATCATCATCATGTTTGTTTCCGTGAAGGTCAGCATCATCATGTTCTCCTTCGACCGGTTTCTCATCGTCATCATCATATTTCGCTGTCGGGTGATGTTCGGGTTTTATCCTGATGATGCTGACGAGCTACAGTGCGCCCTTATCTGCTTGCGAGGGTGATTCTTCAAAGTATCCGATGATCTTTCATTTATCACCTTGCCCAGACATGATGATGATGTTGCTTATTCTTTGAGTTGCTCGACCTAACTTGTTTTATCCTAAGGGTCGTCATCATCATCATTTTCCAGTTGTCATCCTGCTGCTTGCGGTGGTCATCATATTTTCTGCCTTCATGATATTTCGCCGGGGTGATATTTTTATCATCGGGTGATCTTGGTTATGATCATCCTGATGATGTTGTTGAAGAGTTCTAAGTGCGACCCGATATTCACTGGGGTCATCATATTTTGAACGTCAGGATGATCTTAGTCAATATCATCCTGATGATGTTGTATCACTTCTTGTTCTTTGTTTTTCATCCTGATGATGCTGACGTCATCCGTATATCAGGGTGATATTTTCTTTCTGCCTATCTGCATCATGATATTCCGAAGGAAGGGGTGATATTTTCATATCACCCGGATATATGTTTGCTCGAGCATCATGATGATGCTGATATCAGGGAGATATCCGCCTGCTAGCTTCGCGCATTATCTACTGGGGGTGATCTTTTCAAGCAGCATCATCATATTCAGTTATCGCCCCGATCTTATAGAGGAGCTACAGTGCAACCTGATATTTGAACATCAGGAGGATATTTCCAAATATCCGGTTGTCTTCCGAATATCATGATGATGTTAATATGATGATGACGTCATCAAGGTCCGCGGAGGTCATATTTCTAACAAGTGATCATCTTGAAGAGACCTCCTGATATTTGCAAATATGATGATGACGTCATCCGGATGTGCAAGTTGGTGCGCAGTAGGCAGATATGATGATGACGTCAGCAGTATATGATGATGACGTCATCAGGATGTCCATCGGCCAGACTTTTGTTATAAGCTCAGCAGGAGGACGTTCCTCCGAAGGATCAGGTTGTGCCGATTATCATGAAGGGTATATTTCAAATATCATGATGACGTCAGGGTGATATTTCGAACAACAGGATATCATGCTGCTGGAGGATGATGATGATGAGGTTATATACTAATGTCGTCAGGAGCAAAAGCACCGACATGATATATGCTCATGACCTAGTATATAAAGTGCAAAGGAGGTTGCTGCGGGGTGCATGTGGGATAATGTTATCCTGCATTTTCAAATATCATGATGATGAATCTCGGCGGGAAGCGGTTGCGACTGTCTATTTGATGCTCTTCCCGAGGCCGCGGGTTGGTGCGCCATCAATGGCGATTGTTGCAGAGGTATGGGCGATGGCATGGACGAATGTTGTACCTGATTGAAGATCTGAATCCCTAGGCGGCGGCGCAAGGCTCAAAAAATCTTCCTGTCTCCTCCCCTACCTGCTGCATTCAAGTTTGAGCGCCATTTCTATGGTACTGTATATCTGGCGGGAATTTTGGTCAACCTGGTAGTTGATGCTGAAGACACCCTCCTGCTTTATAATGCAGATGGTGTTATTCTTTTGAGGTTGTTGAAAGTTGTAGAATTTTGGCTCTGTAATCCATAACCAGCTGATCTGGTTGCTCTGTACAGTTATCTTGTGAGTTTATGTATCTCCTGTTGTAGGACTTGGCATGAATCCACTGGTTTCATGGTTGATCTTATATGAGTAATGCTGTTTAGCATGTGTTGTGTTAATTCTGTCTCCAGTATTGCATGTATCCTTCTTCTGGATCTGGATGTTTGCTTATGTTTAGATTCTAGAGCATAGAACTCCTATGTTGAATGTCTGATCTTTTAACCTCTGCTCAAGGGGCAGATTAAACTGTTTTCAGGTTGAACATTGGGAAGGGTATATTGCAGTAGGGATGCCATAAGTAGAGATAGCTCAACACTCTATATTGGGAGATATCTGTAGGGCAGATATCATGTGTATCCCCCTGAAATCCAGTTTTAGCTATTCATGCTGATCATTCACAGGTGTATGTCTACCGACTCCAAGCCCTGGATAGGCACCAGTCATGCTGTGTTCTTGTGTTATACACCATGTCCAGCTTTGCATCCAAATTCATATCAAAACACTTCATACCTCCACCTGTTAGTTGTAGGAGTAGGATTAGGAACCCCCTGCATACTCTCATACCCAACCAGACATCATGTCCAAGAATGTTGCCAGCCTTGTGATCTATCATACAGATCTTGGTCCATACATGAGAGTATTCTGCCTGTTGTTGTCAAGTTAGATCTTTCTATCTTTGAGCTAGTCAAGGTTACATCTTGAGTTATAGGGATACCCCCCTTGGTGCGGCAGAACCAGAAGTGAAGGGGAGGAGCTCACGCAACCTCCTGTATTCAGTTGGCCTGAATCTGCCTGTGCATTAGAAGTGGCAAACCCTAATGCTGATTCAGAAGAAAATGTCAACAAATTGGCGACTCTGCTGGGGAAGGATTGATGGACTAAAAAATGATATACCTGTGGCCCATCCGAGTCACTAACAAAATGGCGACTCTGCTGGTGGAATGAACCTGGAAAAGTAGCTTTCAGCTATTGAAAATTTTGTCCTCTCTGGAGAGGTGGCGACTCTGCAAAAAAAGATCCAAATGCACATGTGAGATGGATGTATGTGATGTGACAAAAAAGATGTATATATTTCTGCATCTGTATGAGAAAAGGTACCTTGTTCTTTCCCCTTTATTTGCTGTTTTATTGCATAGGTTAGATGCCAGGGGAAGCCTTAGGTCTTAGACAGACAAAGGATGTCTAAGAGTAAGATTTTTATGAATCCAAGTATGAGTTATCCCACACTCAGTGGTGAAATGTTGGATAAAGGAATAGAAGAGATAAGAAATAGGTTGATATTCTTAGAGGCTGAGCAGGCCCAGTTAAGAAGCAGTAACCCTGTTGTGTCTGCCAGTCGGAAAGCTAAACCTCCTGTCAGCCCTTTTGATCCTTTGTATGACCAACTGGATTTGTCATGGGTGGATTACAAAGTAGAAACTATGCCTGCTAGGATATACTGTCAGATGCCTAGGTTTAGTGGTCACAATGTATGTGATGGGAATGCACATATCCAAAATTTTCAAAGTTTTATGGGAAAATATTCTTTCAGAGATGAGGATATGTGGATGAGGTTTCTTGTTAGGTCCTTTGATGCAAAAGCAAAAGACTGGTATTTGAGCTTTCCAAAGAAATTTTTTGCCTGTTGGGATGAGCTTGCTGACTGTTTCAAGGAAGAATTTGCAAAAGAACCGGCCGATCTTGTTGCAGAATTGATGAGAATCAGAAAACAAGATGAAGAGCCATGTGTTGATTTCAGTCATAGGTTTGCAGTAGCCCTTTCACATGTCCCTGAAAGTTTCAGACCTGATATTTCAGCCTGTGTTGGCATATTCTTTGAAGCTTTTGAGGAGGGCTCTAGTGCATTACTGAGGGATTTCAAGGTGACAAGTATGCAGATGGCATACAGGTTCATTGAGAATGTAGAAGAAATGAGAAATATGCACCTGCTGAAACCCCTCTCCCCAGGCCTTGGTGTGAAAAATGGTTATGAAGCTGCAAATGACCAAGTCATGAAGGCATCATGTGAAGATGAAAAGATGAATGTTGAGGATGCCAGTGAAAGGACTAATGAGGATTCCCATTGCAATCATGAGGCATCTGACCATGAAGACAACAATGAGGTTGTGGACAGCAATGAGCAATTTTTAGAATGGACCTGTGGAGAAAATTGTGAGTATTGTACTCAAGACAGAGAAGATATAAGCAAACAGAGAAGCAGTCCTATGTGTGACCCATTGCCTACCTTTCAAACACATGGAGATCATGAAGAGCAGTCAGAAATTGAAATAAGTGCTAGTTCAGAGCATGACTGTTTTTCATTTGATGGCTGTTTTGCTTATGATACACAGGCTGATACTCCTCCACAGAATGAATCCATTGGTGATGAAGAGGTATGCTCTGCTGCCCATGAACAAATGGCATACTATGATGAAACTAATGCACCTGGGTCACCCATTTATGACACATATGGTGATGAGGATCTGTCTGAGTATGGTGAAGATCTAGACACTATTTTTGGCTTGGATTCTGTTTCTCATCCTGATGAAAGAGGAAACAACATACATCAGGTAAGTGATTGTAAAAATGTGCCTGATTGTAAAGAGGTGTCAGAGCCTGATCTTTTCCAGCCTGGTGTACCAGATGGTTGTGTACATGATGTACACAATTGTGATTTTGAAAGCTTTTCTTTTGATGAGCCAGCATATAATACAATGAGCCCTGATCTTCCTAGTTTTGTGATGGACTCTGAGTGTTTCCTATTTGCAGTCCAGCTAGGAGATCATGTTGCAATGCATGATGATGATGTGAGTGATAAGTGCTATATGCCATATGAGCATGCATTGCCTAAAACATTCTGCACCCACATGTCACATGATGCTGAGGGTTATCTGCACAAGGATGATGACAAGCCAAATCAGAGGGTTGAATATGCAGACGACAAGATTTGTTTGTGGGTGGATCTTTGTAGTATCTCCAAGCTTGACCCAGTGCATGCAGATGAAAACAAGATATTTGACAAGGGAAGATACATGTTTTTCTTTTCTTGGTGGCCTTAGGCCATCAAGTGTGTTTGGTGATGCAGGTCAGTGCAGTATTTGACTCTGTGCCCAATGGATAAGGCACTGGTCTGCATCCCAGAGATCTGGGGTTCTCACTGCAGTCTTTCACCTGCACGTCCCCAGACAGAGCCACTGTTGACGCCTGAATTGACTGGTAGTTTTTTGAAAAATTTTCATTCAGGCACTCTCCCTAAGTATCCAAAAAATGCTCTAAGTAACGGACCTCCTCAGTATTTTTCAGCTGCAGCATCATATTTTGTTGAGGAGGAGGTCATCATCATCATGTTTGTTTCCGTGAAGGTCAGTATCATCATGTTCTCCTTCGACCGGTTTCTCATCGTCATCATCATATTTCGCTGTCGGGTGATGTTCGGGTTTTATCCTGATGATGCTGACGAGCTACAGTGCGCCCTTATCTGCTTGCGAGGGTGATTCTTCAAAGTATCCGATGATCTTTCATTTATCACCTTGCCCAGACATGATGATGATGTTGCTTATTCTTTGAGTTGCTCGACCTAACTTGTTTTATCCTAAGGGTCGTCATCATCATCATTTTCCAGTTGTCATCCTGCTGCTTGCGGTGGTCATCATATTTTCTGCCTTCATGATATTTCGCCGGGGTGATATTTTTATCATCGGGTGATCTTGGTTATGATCATCCTGATGATGTTGTTGAAGAGTTCTAAGTGCGACCCGATATTCACTGGGGTCATCATATTTTGAACGTCAGGATGATCTTAGTCAATATCATCCTGATGATGTTGTATCACTTCTTGTTCTTTGTTTTTCATCCTGATGATGCTGACGTCATCCATATATCAGGGTGATATTTTCTTTCTGCCTATCTGCATCATGATATTCCGAAGGAAGGGGTGATATTTTCATATCACCCGGATATATGTTTGCTCGAGCATCATGATGATGCTGATATCAGGGAGATATCCGCCTGCTAGCTTCGCGCATTATCTACTGGGGGTGATCTTTTCAAGCAGCATCATCATATTCAGTTATCGCCCCGATCTTATAGAGGAGCTACAGTGCAACCTGATATTTGAACATCAGGAGGATATTTCCAAATATCCGGTTGTCTTCCGAATATCATGATGATGTTAATATGATGATGACGTCATCAAGGTCCGCGGAGGTCATATTTCTAACAAGTGATCATCTTGAAGAGACCTCCTGATATTTGCAAATATGATGATGACGTCATCCGGATGTGCAAGTTGGTGCGCAGTAGGCAGATATGATGATGACGTCAGCAGTATATGATGATGACGTCATCAGGATGTCCATCGGCCAGACTTTTGTTATAAGCTCAGCAGGAGGACGTTCCTCCGAAGGATCAGGTTGTGCCGATTATCATGAAGGGTATATTTCAAATATCATGATGACGTCAGGGTGATATTTCGAACAACAGGATATCATGCTGCTGGAGGATGATGATGATGAGGTTATATACTAATGTCGTCAGGAGCAAAAGCACCGACATGATATATGCTCATGACCTAGTATATAAAGTGCAAAGGAGGTTGCTGCGGGGTGCATGTGGGATAATGTTATCCTGCATTTTCAAATATCATGATGATGAATCTCGGCGGGAAGCGGTTGCGACTGTCTATTTGATGCTCTTCCCGAGGCCGCGGGTTGGTGCGCCATCAATGGCGATTGTTGCAGAGGTATGGGCGATGGCGTGGACGAATGTTGTACCTGATTGAAGATCTGAATCCCTAGGCGGCGGCGCAAGGCTCGAAAAATCTTCCTGTCTCCTCCCCTACCTGCTGCATTCAAGTTTGAGCGCCATTTCTATGGTACTGTATATCTGGCGGGAATTTTGGTCAACCTGGTAGTTGATGCTGAAGACACCCTCCTGCTTTATAATGCAGATGGTGTTATTCTTTTGAGGTTGTTGAAAGTTGTAGAATTTTGGCTCTGTAATCCATAACCAGCTGATCTGGTTGCTCTGTACAGTTATCTTGTGAGTTTATGTATCTCCTGTTGTAGGACTTGGCATGAATCCACTGGTTTCATGGTTGATCTTATATGAGTAATGCTGTTTAGCATGTGTTGTGTTAATTCTGTCTCCAGTATTGCATGTATCCTTCTTCTGGATCTGGATGTTTGCTTATGTTTAGATTCTAGAGCATAGAACTCCTATGTTGAATGTCTGATCTTTTAACCTCTGCTCAAGGGGCAGATTAAACTGTTTTCAGGTTGAACATTGGGAAGGGTATATTGCAGTAGGGATGCCATAAGTAGAGATAGCTCAACACTCTATATTGGGAGATATCTGTAGGGCAGATATCATGTGTATCCCCCTGAAATCCAGTTTTAGCTATTCATGCTGATCATTCACAGGTGTATGTCTACCGACTCCAAGCCCTGGATAGGCACCAGTCATGCTGTGTTCTTGTGTTATACACCATGTCCAGCTTTGCATCCAAATTCATATCAAAACACTTCATACCTCCACCTGTTAGTTGTAGGAGTAGGATTAGGAACCCCCTGCATACTCTCATACCCAACCAGACATCATGTCCAAGAATGTTGCCAGCCTTGTGATCTATCATACAGATCTTGGTCCATACATGAGAGTATTCTGCCTGTTGTTGTCAAGTTAGATCTTTCTATCTTTGAGCTAGTCAAGGTTACATCTTGAGTTATAGGGATACCCCCCTTGGTGCGGCAGAACCAGAAGTGAAGGGGAGGAGCTCACGCAACCTCCTGTATTCAGTTGGCCTGAATCTGCCTGTGCATTAGAAGTGGCAAACCCTAATGCTGATTCAGAAGAAAATGTCAACAGATGGAATGAAGAATACTTGGGCCTCTGAACTTATGCAATTAAAAACCAGTTTTGCAGACATTCTTAAGTTCATGTAAGTAGAATTTGATGATTTATTGTACATATGCGACAGTATTAATAGAATTTGTTTTGAGAGTTTTGATTTGCGGATCCCACCCTTTGCCATTGATGTTAAAGGGGGAGTGAAGGGCAGTGAAAAATGAAGTATTCAGCCAAGGGGGAGCACTGGAATAAGTAAAGTGCACGAATGTACAGACAAAGGGGGAGTTGCACAAAGACAGTCATTTTTCACTAAGTGTTGCCATCAATGCCAAAGGGGGAGATTGTTGGCAAGAGACACTATTTAGAATTGATAGGTGTTGTCATTGATGACAACTAAGATTATTCCACACATCCGCAGTGTAGTATCTGATCATACTAGAAGTCAGAATGATAATCTATCTAAGTCTGGGAGCCTGAAATAGAGCATATAGCAGAGTCTAGTATTTTGGTCAGCAAATCTCTCCAGTTAATCATTATGTGTTGTGGATTTGAAGAAGTGTAGAGGGACACCAGGACAATCTAAATCCAAGTTTTTAGCCTCCGGTGATAAAGGGATCAAAAGTTATGAGCATTTGAATACCAGGTCTTGTTATGACATAATAGTTCAGTAAAGAACAAGTAGACTTATGATAAATCCTTGTGCGGACCTAATAGAAGTGTTTTGTTAAGTTGTGTATGAGATATAATGTTAGTGGCTGACATGTATGATGATCTACATGCATTATTTTTGATATGTGTCAATACTGGTGTATGGATCTAGCTGACAGAGCAGAACATTCTTAATAGGTTCTAAGTGTTGTTGATTGTTGCCGACTGGCAAGTGATTGCAACTCATGATAAGGACATATATAACTGATGATTGTGGATATTGTGAGGTATGTATGTGGTGATCAAGAAAGTGTAAGGAGCAGAAATCTAATATCTGAATGAAGGTAGAATAGAGAGAAGAGCAGAATAAAGATGAAGTGTACAAAGTCAGTATTTGCACTTAACCGGAGCTGATCTCTAGCATTGGCAGATGCATCTTACCAGTTCAAAATCTCTGTAAATCCCTTGTAAACTTTTCTGTAGGCAGTGAGCCTCCAAACTTGAGCAGTGAGCTTGGGGCAGTGAGCTCGAATGCATGTGCATTCCCATTTGTAAAATACTTTTAACAGGGTATTAATTTTTGTGGGTTAACCCCCACCGTGGTTTTTCCCTTAACCAGGTTTCCACATCAAAATCTTGGTGTCAAGTGTGCTATTTATGTTTCTTCTTATGTGATGCTAAAATATTTATTGCAGTAATTTGTTTATAAGTTGATTAAAGAAAGAAAAATGTTAAATAAGTAACAACTGATTCACGTCCCCTCTCAGTTGTCCATACCTAATCCAACAATTGAAACCTGTAACAAGGCCAAAATATGAAACCAAGGAAAAATTTTCAAAGTCCTACCAGTGGATCCAATTGAGGATGTTTGTCCGACCAGAATAAAGTGAGATTATAGAAAACTCTGAAGAAGCAGACCATAGAGAAAAATAAAATAAGACCAAAACTAGACCGAAGTAGGAAGAGACTATATAGAAATTTACATAAAATACAATTTGCATAGAATAGAACATACCTCATGAAAAGTATGGCTTCAGGAACTCTCCATGTACTGGTATTTTGAGAAGTTCTCCAATTATATTTTGCAATAAATAAGAGTCCTCTTCATGTGTGTTGCTGATCAAGTATGGTCTTAAATAGAGGGCAACAAACTTACCATGCTTTCCCTTTTCTTGAGCCCTTGAGTTCCACATGAGAACCATATCTCCTATTTGAAACTTCCTTTTAGTAGCCCTTTTGTCATACAAATTTTGTACTTGTTGCATTTTGATATTCTTTTGTTGTACTAACCTTCTTGTCTCATCTAGTTGTGTCACTTGATTTATTCTATTCTACATTGCATCTGATATATCTTCATCATACTCCTTGATGAATTTGTATTCTAGCAACAAGTTGTTGATTGACATCTTTGCTTCCAGAACATATACTAAATCAAATGGTGACTACCTAGTAGCCTTTTTTACTATCACCCTATGTATCCATAAAGAAAGCTTTATCTTAGAATCCCATGCCCTTTTTTTCTTTTCAACCACCCTCTTAATAAACTTCATTTAGCTCTTGTTTCTTGAATCAGCTTGTCCATTTTCTTGAGGATGATATGGGGAAGAGTAGGAAATTTCTATCCCATATTGGTTGCAAAAGGTTGCGAATTCATCTGACCTCAAACACATTGCATTGTCTAATATTATCCTTTCAACTTATTAAATCAAAATATTATTCATTAGAAAATCACTTCAACTTTACTTGTTTCTTTTTTGGTTGGAATGGCCTCAATCCACTTAGTGAAGTAATCAATGGCAACTAAGATCCAACTATGTCCTCCACTTGACTTTTCACTGATTTCTCCTATGAAATCATCCCACTATTGAAAGGGAGCCTCAATTGTCATTGGTCTGAGAGGTAGAATTACAGAAAATTTCAATTTACTTGAAAATCTTTGGAAGGCATCACAACTCCTAACCAATTTGTGAGCATCTTTGAAGACTATGGGCCACCAATATCCAACCTTTAAAACCTTATGGGTTGTTGTCTTAGCCATGTAACGGCCTTCACATACACCATGGTGCATCTCTTTCAAGATCTCTTATGCTTTCTCCTCATTTACACACTTAAGTAAAACGCCTTCTAAATTCCTCCACCAAAGCTCATTGTCAATAATCACATATTTTATGGCATATAGCTTCAATGTCCTCTTTTGATTGTCATTCATATCTTCAGGACATGATATTTTCTACAAGTAATACACAATATTCGTATATCATTTAGACAACTTCATGTCACATTCAACAACAACTTGGTCAACTTCAACATTGTTTATTTGATTAGCTTGTAAATTTGCATTAGTAATCAATTTAGCTAATCCCTATCCTCTTACTAGCTTAGTGATTTGAATGTCAATGTTGAACTCCTGGATCCTATTGATCCATTTACATCTTCTCCTAGTCACTTCTTGTTGAGTGAAGATGTCCTTGATAGTAGCTATAGAAACATATGTAATAATGGTAGCACCTACTAAGTATGATATGAAGTTCTTGATAGCCATCACTAGTGTGTAGGCTTGTTTCTCTATTATGTCACACTTTAGTTCTATAGATTGGAGAGATTTGTTGAAGAAGGCAATAGGTTGTTCATAACCATCATCATTTTTTTGTAACAAAACAACAGCTACAGTGTGAAATGAGGAAAAGGAAAATAACTAGAAAGGCTTGGAAAAATATAGGGATTTTAGCAAAGAGGCTTCCTTTATTGCCAATTTAATGCTCTTAACAGCTTGGACTAGCTCTTTATTCCATGTGATAGTTTCTTCTTTCTTCTACATCCCAAAGATTGGTCTGGTGATTTCTACAAATTTTGTAACAAACCTCCTCAAAACGTTAACCTGCCCAAAGAATGGCTGAATTCCTTTGACATTCTTGGGTACTAGGATTTTATCAATAGTTGCAACCCTTTTAGGGTCAATCCTGATCCCTTCTTTGGACCCAATATGGCCTAGTAATTTCCCTTCTGTTACCCCAAATACACATTTCTTGGGATTCAAGGATATGCCAAACTCCATACTTTTCTCAAAAATCTACTATAAATGGGAACAATGATCCTATTCATTCTTTGAATAGCAGTTAAATCATCATAATAAACTACCATTATAACATTTATGAGATCAGAGAAGGCTACATCCATATCCCTTTGGAATGCACATGGCTCCTACATTTGTTAATCCAAAAGGCATTTTGATATACACATAAGTACCCCATGGAGTAGTGAATGCAGTCTTATACTATTTAGACTCCATGACCATTACTTGGTTATATCTAGAAAAACCATCCATCATTGATAAGAGCTCACAACTAGTCACCCTTTGTAACATGGCCTCCATATTTGGGAAAAGATAATTTTCCTTCAATGATGCCATATTCAAGTTTCTGAAGTCAACACATAGTTTGATATCTCTATTTTTTTCATGATAGGGACCAAGGTAGACACCCAGGTTGAATGCCCAATGGGCTTAATAATTCCCCCTTCACATAACTTTGCTAATTCTTGCTACATTTTTGGTCTTAGGGTGGGGTTTATGGGCCTTTTCTTCTGCCTAAAAGGTTTTGCATCTAGATTTAATGGGATTTCATGCTAGAATAGGTCCTCCCTATATGCTTTAAGGTCACCATAAGACCATGCAAATACTTTTTAATATTTTCTAAGTAAAGAAATCATCATTGTCTTAATCTTAGGATTTAGGGACTTACCTATGTAGACAAACTTTGGTTTGGCTTCAGTCCCAAGATTTAGCTCCTCGAGATCATTTTGATGCACTCGTGCTGATTTGGTAGTTTGTCTGTCATTGCCATCAAATACTCTTTCTAGGGAAACCAACCCTCTTTGAATTTTTTTTGTTTTTAGCTAGATGATTTCATTTCTAAATAAAATTTCCTTCACATCCACTATTTTTAGAAACTCTTGGAAGTTGATCTCTTGTACATGGTACTCATCAACACTGTTCATTAATTTATACAAGTCTTGATCATCCTTAAAAACTTGCCAGTGGTAGATATTATATGGGATGGAAGGCCTAGTCAATATCTCAACATTTGAGATTCCAGCTAGGGTTAGATCTTCTAATCTGATCGCAATGTTGGCTAGGAAGTCAACAATTACATTTTTACTCCTTTCTACCCAGTCAATAGAGAAAGCATCAAACTCCTGTATTGTGTCCCAAACAACATTTTTGTATTGCATGAGCCTCTTGTTTTTGGAAGCATATTTAGATCTAATCTATGAGATAACCAACTCAGAATCCCCTATAACCTTGAGCTTCTTGATTCCATGTTTAAGAGCCACCTTCAATCCTAGAAGCAAAGTTTCATATTCATTAACATTGTTTGTGCATTCAAAACCGAACTTAAAGGATGATTTGAATGTCTTTTTAGAAGGGGAAATGAGCACAACTCTTGTTGGTTGTGTTTAATTCCCAACTTGATCTCAAAAGAGAAATGTATAAAATAGCTAATTCTAATAATGGAGTTCCCTTGAGGTATTGGCCAGGAATAGGAAAAGTGGATTTAATCCTTTTCCTCTGCACTTCAAGCTTTGCAAAACCTAGGAGGGTGATCCTAACAGTATTTGACCTTGGATTTCTTACTATTTCTCTCAAAATATTGTTCTTAAAACATATGTGTTCTCTCTAAAATGCTTAAAGAATTACTGGTATAGTAGAACAATGGGCTAGAGTTTCAAGCTTTAACACTATTCTTTGTAGGAGAACATTTGGATAAATTAATATTCATAACTTAAGACTGAAATGGAAATTCATTTTGATTTGTCAATAATGAATGATCAGGGAGTTTGTATCTGAAAAACACTTCTAAGGATCGGTGCCTATTTCATGGGATACAGAGTCAAATTAGATATAACATGAAAACCTATGACAGTTAGTATTTTCTCAGTTCACTGTGAATAATACAATAATGCCTTACACTATTATACTTGAAATAGTTTATAGACTAACTCTACTTAAAGATCCTTGTAGATATTTATAACATTCAATATCCCCTTAAAGCATTGAATTTACTACTTGAGTAAAAGCATTAAGATGAATACACATACACAAGAAAGACTATGATGATGAATAAAGTGATACTTGATTAGATTTTATTCATAAATGAAATGAAAAGTACATATAGGAGACAATATAGCCTAGAACTTTGAATAATATACTTATGTATGAACTGATACTGGTTCAAAATGATTCTACAAGTATATCAAACTTGTACTCAAAATAACACCT
This sequence comes from Cunninghamia lanceolata, assembly GCA_027924645.1. NCBI lineage: Eukaryota > Viridiplantae > Streptophyta > Pinopsida > Cupressales > Cupressaceae > Cunninghamia > Cunninghamia lanceolata. The sequence continues at coordinate 8,656,844 of BSBN01000780.1, forward strand.
AAATTTAGAACACTACTTATATTTCTATGTACTGTTGTACAAAAGTTTCTCCAAGATCCTTGTCAATAGGCCCTGAATTCCCTTTTATAGAAACAAGGGAGCAAACAAGATTTAGGTCTAAAGATACATGTCACATATACATTTGACAATTAGTCACAATCAAAGGGACTCAAATATAACTACTCGTGAGGTAGATATTTTAGGATGAGTCCAAAGTTGTTGCACAAGTAGTTGTAACTCTTTATTGGCTCCAAGTGGTACTTTGTTGAAAGTTGTTTGAGAGATATTCTTTCTACTTCTTTTCCATTCTCTCTATTATTCAATTGCTTATTCTGAACTGGTGGTGTAGAAGAAGATAAAAATCAAAGGAACCACTAAAAGACAAGCATGTTTTGTTTTAGAAATAACAATATTCTCATGCTGATTTTTGAACAAGAAAAGGTACATAGAGGCATATTCCTTATTTGAAAAAGGAATAAATGACATATATTCAAAATATGAAGTCTCCAAGATCCTAAATCTTATAAGTCATGCAAATCATTTTATTTCTCATCCCAGGCCGTATATTCCTCTTCTATTAGCCACTGGACTGATAGGAGATTACTAACAAGGGACACATATTTGTTGTTATATTTATCTAATAATGATTTAGAATCCCTTACAAAATCCTCAATAAGTTGACATGAATCCCAAAACTTACTAACACATTTCTTGAAGAGGGAAGTGTAGACACCTAAAAATGTCTTAACCATCTAACCATCCTTCGACATCACCCATATCACTAATTTTTCTTCTAATTAATTAATTAAATTTTTATTTAATTAGTTACCTCATCCAACACCCGAATTATTCACCTTTTCTTCATCATTTAATCCCTAAAATTAATTTAATTAATTCAATAGTTACACTTACTAACATTAGCCCAATTAATTAAATAAATATGACAAATATTTAATTAGCTACCATAGCCTACATGACCCCTAGACCAAAATTAATTAAATAAACCCTTATTTAATTAATTTTAACCCATAATCAATCCATCTACTAATTTTCTCCAGCCATATTAATTAAGCCAATCCACTTGATTAGCTTGGTCAAACCTCATTTAACACTCATTCCCACACCTCACAAATAAAGAAATTATTTTTTATTCTACATAAGGTAATTTTTTATTCTAACTTGTCCTAAACTCCATTAAATGAGCTCTTACACACCTAACTTCTCCTAGTATCCATTTAATGGGACTCTTCCCCATGTGAATTAAAAATTCACATTTTATCCTCCCCATCTAGCTTGTCTTAGTCTCCATTAATGGAACTCTTCCCCATGTAAATTAAAAATTCACTTTTATTCCCATCCTCACACTCTCCCATGGAAATGAATTTTTTATTCATTTTTAATCCTTCCCAATGTGAATTTAAAATTCACAAATAATGGGAGCCATCCAATCTTATTGACCAAATCTTAGCCTTTGATCTCTCTTATCCAATCCTCTTGTGATACTTGTCACAAGACTACAACTCCAATCCAAACCCTAATCCTCAAGCATTCCTAGCCATTGATCTAAACTTTCAATCCTCGCCCTTCATCCTTTTACCAAAAATCTATAAATAGATCCCTCATCTAAGCCATTTTAATAACTCCTTCAAAGAATCAAAACCATTCCAATATATCTCCCCATCTCCTTCATCTTAACCTCATAATGCCAAAATAATCTCTCATCCTCATCTCATCTACATCCTCTTATCTCCATCATTATCATCCTTATCCAAATCTATCATCCTATCCTCATCATATTGTGTTGAAGAACAAGGAGCAATCCACATTCTACTATTTCAACATTGGGTGAAGCTAGAGAGTAAGGGTGCACTCTCTCGACCTTATCAAGGAGGAGGAGGACTTCAAGGTATAAAAGTGTTTGTTTATGTATTTTGTTTGTGTTTTTCACCTTGTTAATTTTCTTTGTCTTCAGGAAGTATCAATTTTATTATCCTTACATAAGAAAAGACATAAGTGGAATGTTAGATTCAAATTGAAAACCCCATGTCTGATATTGTTTAATCTCACCATTATTCTGCTTAATCTAGGGTATTAGCCCTACTTTATCATTGTCAAAATCTTGAATTAATTCTAATGCCTTCTCTTCAAACTTATTTATGAATACCTGTAACTCTCCAGCTTCTTTTGCTTCCATGTATGTTGGCTTGATATCTTGTGGGGCACTAGGCTCATGAGTTGATCCCTTGTACATGCCTAGTAAAGAAGCATTCCTTGGGACCCACTTATTTAGCAGAGGCATGGTTTGTTCCTTGTCTTAAGCTATCTTCTTGATAGACATTGACAAATTATAATAACAATTATAAATATTCTCTCTTTTACTCATACTTTTCCCCATCAACAATCCCAAAATATTTGTAACAATATTCAGATGGTCTCCTTGTTGGTTCCTCATTGAATCTTCAAAAATCTCTTCAAAAGCCTTGACCAACTCCTTTAGTTCCTCATTTTCCTTCTCAAGATTAGACTTTGATTATGAGGAAGAAGGGTCAACAGTCATGATACTTGAATCCCTCATTACTAATGTTGTTTGAAGGGAAGATGAAGTAAATGTTTGTTGTTGTTGTTTCCACTTTGCCTCCAATTCCTTCAATTTATTATACTCATGTAACAAATGCATATAATCATCTTGTAATTTATCATACTGTTTCTGTAAAGCATCAGTAGTAGCCTTACTAAACTTTGCAACTTCTACCACCATAGCAGATATTTTGTGGCAGGAGTGTCTAATACTTTTTTAACAATAAAACTCCCCTTCAAATCTTTATCTAGCTCAGCCACTAATGGCTTATTAGTATTAGGAGATAAATCGCAAATGGCTAAGGTTTCCCACTTAGGATTGAAGCTTGCACCAAAAAATGCTACAACAACTTCATCCTCTAAAGAAAAGACCTCATTGTCTTCTCTGCTAATTCTATCTAAGGCAATAGTAGAGGCTATATCCCATTCATGGAGAAACAAAATGCCACTTTCTCTAACCATTCTTCTACACTCCTCAGGGGTGATGTCCTTAGCCTCGACGTTCATTTGTGTTAATATCGTAAAGGATACTTGTTCTTGGGTTTCCTGTGGGGATTTCTACATTTCTTCTTATAGTCTTCTTGTATATTCTTCTTTTCTACATCTCCACATAAAATCAAAAAATTCTTTGGAATTAACAAATTGGTCATCTGTCATGAACCTTTGGTAGGCTGCAACTCTTATATCATCTGAGAAATCATTCCCTTCAATGATAATGCCTATTACTCTATTCAAGGGTGGCTGCTCAATCTCATTTCTCCTTGGAGAAGGCATTTCCTAATTTAGGTTATCTTCAGTTATCTCCATTTCGTCATCTTCTTCAATTGGATAGTCTACTAGTGGGGCATGTTCAATCCTTCTCCTCTTTGGAGATGATTCCTCAGAAGGAGAATCTAATATAGAGGGAAGGGTCACTAGCTACATTGGTGGAGGGGACAGAGTGAGCTATGTAGATGGAAGTGCTTGTGGGATTTATTCCTTGATATCTACTCTTTTGGCCTCCCTCCTGAATGTGTATTTCAATTTCAATCACTTGGAGGTTGATATGACGGTCTCTCTTCTCCACTAGGTTTTTTAGGTTCTTTATCCTTTTTCTGTATAGACACAACCTGACCAATTATTTCATCAATGTGTATCAAAATTGTTTTGATCCTGATGATAGGATTGTCAACACCTATGTATGCCCACTTATAAGAAGGATTTTTCCTTTTCATCCTTTCCTCACACCTTTAAAATCTTGTCTATTTTTCTCTTCTCAACTCAACTTCCTTTTCATCAATAAAATTTCTATTAACATCCTCAGAGTCATACACCTGATGAAGAAAGGAAGCTCTTTTAATACATTTGCTAAGAGTATTTATGTAACCTTCAGGATCAAAACATCTTGCATGTTCCTGTTGCATCCTGAATACTTGAAATTTATCATTCATCTCATCAAAACCTTCCCTATTCATCTGGAAATCAGAGAAAGCTGTCAAGAAAGGGAAGAAAGATCCCTTCTTTTAGTTTTCTAGAAAGATTTTAGAGATAGATTGGTTGCTGATTTTTACCAAAGGACCTCCTCTAGATGCCCTTATTACTTTGGTAGTTTCATCATACTTGGAGACCATGGCTTGAAGCAGATCAATGTCCTCAAAGACATTAGTGACTACTAGCTTTCCTAGGTCTAGTTTCCACACATTTGAGATTGGGGAATGGGCATTTCTTTTGCCCCACCAATGGCAGAATAATAGCCATCCTGGTATTGGGATATTTGCATCTCTACATCCATAATACTTATCAACCAACCCTGGTTTATACTCAAGACCATTAACTTTCACCTTCTGGGTAGAGGAGCCAAGGAGTTGGACTAAGAGATCTTTATGTAATACTCAACTTTGAGAGGCAAAGGGGACCTAGGTTCATGGGGGATCCATTTGCAGATAAAATTTGATAGACAAGGGTTTCTTCTTTTGTTTTAGGGTTCATTCTCTTAAATAATTCAGATAAAAGCTCAAATAGAGACTAGGGTATGATGACTCAGAATTCAAACAACTTGGGAGAAAGGAATAGTAGAATAAAAGAGCCTTATAAAAATAACAGAGTGTAGGATTTTAATGTATAAGTAAACTCACTAGATTTTTAGTTCAACAGACCTTGAAAAGATGCTAGGAAGCTTGCAGAGGCCTCCAATTTCCTCATCTTAGTACTCTGGATGATTGAATAAGACCTAGGGATAATTGAAAGAAGAATTTATATAGAAAGGGTCATTAATTGTAGGGATGAAAGCAGTCATGTCTACCATTATTCTGAGCTTACGTGAACCAAATTTTCACGATCACCTATTTCTCAAAATTTGAATGTGGACAGTTTGATTGTGCAACAACAGAGTAAATCAGACGGTGATGATTTGTCAAAAATATTTGACAATATTTGACTTGTCTTGCAATGATTGTTGACCACTTATAAAGTTCCAGCTCATCTTCTCGTATTATTCATCAAAAGGTACCTGCATACACCTAAAAATGCCTTGTGTGGAATTAAATAAATATTTTAATATTTATTTTATTCTTATTCCTCTATCAATTAAATAAATATCCTAATTTATTTAAATAAAAATAATTAAATAAAAATCAATTTATTTAATTAAGTATCCTAATTCTTCTAATGTCATATCTAATTAAATAATCCTAAATTATTTAATTGCATCCTCTTAGTCAGAGTCTTATGTCTAAAATCCACATCATCATTTCCACCTCACTTTACACCTCACCATGTTGTACACATAATTGAATACTTTTAATATTTAATTATATAATTATCCTCATCCACATGTCCTATTTATCCTCTAACCATCTCTATTTCCACTCTACACGTGTCCTATTATTTCTCAATCATCTACATGGTCAAAGACACTTGTCTTTCAAATCCTAGTTTATCTCTCACATTCCAATAAATGAAGAGTCCTTCCACAATCTTCTCATAGTCTTCCACTTTTAACTCACAGGTCTTTGTGAGCACAATGACATGTGGCTTATGGATCCATATATTCCTCTACCTTGTATACATAGTAGGAACATTTCCCATGATTATCTCCCTCATCCCAACCAACTCCATCTCAACCGTACATGTCACAGACAACTACTCCAATCATGGATCTATTGACACATGGATTTGGCCTCTCCTAATCCTATAAAAGGAAGTTATCTCTCCCTCATTTGCATCATATATATCCACTTAATCTTTTAGTAATCTTATTCTGCACAAATTCCACCATAGCTCCCTAGCATGCCTTTGGCTTTATTGCATTTGCATCTAGCTTTCATTATCCTCATCTCATTATCATCAACCATGGCTGCATATCATTATCCCCATCCATCATCTTAGTTATTGCATTGTAGTCTCATTGCACAATCCTCCACATAGCCATTCTATCTTTGTCATCTTAACAGCAAGAAAGTATAACTTCTAAGAGCTCTATAATCACACAAGATCAAAGAAAGATAGGCAACAATAGAAGACATGAGGTAAATGTGTTTGCAAAGGTATTATCTTTTGTTTGATTGTATTTGTTTTATTTTTATTGAAGTTATTGAATATTTAGGTAGTTTCTACTCTAGTTCAGAATATTCATTCACATTTTGGCACCCACCGTGCGGCCTTGCCCCATTTTTAACCTCCATTTTGAGTTTTTAGTGAATTTGCAGTCGTGACAGGTCATTTCAGCGCATTTGATTTCTAGTTCTATGCATCCGTGAAGAAATACTATTCCTGTGCATTTAAAACTCATCTATCTGCGCATCTGACACTTCTTTCTGCACATCTGACACTTCTTTCTATACATTCAATATCTTTCTACACATATAACTCATGTTTCTATGCATCTAACACTTCTTTCTGCACATTTGTCTTTCTATGCATATTGTCCATATTTATGTGCATATGATACTTCTTTCTGTGCATATGAAATTTGTTAGTTTTTAGGGGTCCTTTTGATAAATTTTGTTGTTAACTTAGATTGCAGGTATTTTCAATCATCAATGGAGGCCATTAACACAATGTTCTTACAGGTTTAAGAGGTGCTTTAGTCATTTTAGTTACAACATTACATACAAATCTTCATCTAGTTTTTAATTAGGAGTAAATCATATCATTGTTCATACAACTTGCATACAATCTTCATCTAGTTGTTAATTAGGAGGAGTAAATCATATCATTTTTGCATTACAACTTGCATACAATCTTCATCTAGTTTCTAATTAGGAGGAGTAAATCATATCATTGTTCATACAACATTGCATACAAATCTTCATCTAGTTTTTAATTAGGAGTACTCTTACATCTTTGCATGCAAATTTCACATAGTCCCAAACTAGGAGGCTAAAATTGAACAAATCTTTCATTCAAATCTTACATTTACAAATCCACATCTAGCATAAGTAGGGGAAAGTAACTTGATCAAATCTTTAATACAATCATCACATAGTTTGATTAGGAGGTTAAAATCAACTATCTTTTCATGTTATACTATCATGTCATTTTTTGTGCTTGGTAGATTAAATCACATTTAGATTAACTCTAGAAGGTTAATGAACTAGTGTCTACTGTGTTTGTAGAATGATGATAGGCATATGCTCTCCCCATCTTGGGTGACCAAAATGCCAGACCCATCATTTTCATTTGTATAACCTTTAAAAGAGGCCTACCCTTGGGATTGCATTTCTTCCAAGTGGGATGACCTTGAGCGGTAACAAGCTAAAGCCAAGCTAATTCAAGCTACTATAAATAAAAGTGTTTGTGATGAAAGTCATAAACAACAAGTGTTGCTGTGTTATACTAACGAATGTTTCCCTTAGTACTGTTGTGGTGTGTTGAAACCTATAGAGCTTAACCTCTACAGATTAGGAAGCCTCCTAAATGGAGCAAATTGCCGCACACATAACCACCTGAACGAATGCCCTTAATAAGAACCAACTATTTTTAGAAGCCAAAATCCTTCTATTTGTTGACGTAGGAGGTCGGACCTCTGAAGCCACCCAACGTATTCACTAATCATGTGTAGGGACAAAAAATTCAACTCTTTAGAGGAACTGTAACTTGGTATGCTGGAGAAGTGAGTGCCATGCAAGGGGGAGCCAGTGCTACTAAGTTGCTAATTGTTTGCCTTGATTTAAGTGGTTGGAGAAATCCAAGTTGGGATTCAATAAATATTGTCCTTGCCAACCATAGGAATTGTACTTGTTTCCAAAATGTTTATCAATAATTTGTATAACACCATGAGATTTTCTTGTCTGATGTGTTTTCTTGCAACAAACTAAGACAAAATCATTGCCAAGAACATAAGACACTTTTAGAAAAATGTGCCTAAAAACAAGAAAAATTGGTCAAACTCTGCAAAAGCACAAAACTATGCATTTGAGACTTCTTGCCACACATTTAATAGTTCTTTCTGTACATTTGCATCCTGTTGCGCATTTAAACCTTTTTGCCGTGCATTTGAGCATTCTTTTAGCATATACATAAATCATCACATTTAAATAGCAGAAGTGCGCATACAGAACAACACATCCAATTAGTAGAGTTGTGCATTTGAAACCTATTTCTACACATTTAAACCTGTGCATCCAAAATAGTGAGCCTTTCTTGAAATTTTGAAAAAAAAAATTAGATCAGTTTCAGATACCCATTTTAGCCTAGAATCTATTGGTGAAGTCATTCAAGTACAATCCTATCATCCCTCCATCACCATCTAATAGAATGCCTATACCAAAGCCTATTAGTCTTACACCAACACCACCATCAAACACTCCAAGTTCTAATCCATCAACCAATGAATCCTTGAACGATTTTCTCCAAAGACTCTTTGCAAAATCAAAAAGTAAAAGAAAAGCTATAAAGAAATCCAAATTCACTCATCCAATTTCATCCCTATCTAGCATAAGCAATCCTAACCTTAATTATAAGCCTATTCCATCTACCATTATTCTCCATCCATTATATTGTCCATCCACCCATATACTCATGAAGGATGTGATCCAATGGCTATTAGCAAGGAATAAACCACCCTCGGGCCATCAAATCCCTATCCTTGAAATTATTCAAGAACCTTCAAATGTCATGCCTAATTATTGAATCCCATTATGTAGATCATAATGCATTGAACCTATTGAAGAATTTCCCACCATGAGTCTAAATCAAGATATATTATACTCTCATGTTGTTGACCATCTAGAACCTATCAAGCTTATCCAAGAGTCTTCTACCTTCACTTCCATTCAAAAAAATCTAGAGTTATGTCAAGAGTATAATCTAGAGCATGTGGAAACATCAACCCTTTATCTAAATCAAGTTCAAAGTACCTCCATCCAACCCATCCATAACCTATATCTTTTGTATGATAAAGCTATTATCTTTGAGGAAGAACCTATGCATGAGCAAATCCAACCCATCCATATCACACTTAATCCTCTTTATGATCAAGATATTATCTATGATCAAGTTACAATCCATAAGCAAGTAAGCCAAGTTCATCCTATCCAAGCTCACTATCACATTATTCATGATATTCCTCTCTATGACCAAGAGCCTATCCATGAGAAAATTGATCCTATCCATAACACACTTAATCCTATCCATGACCAAGTTCCCATCTATGATCAAGATCCTCTATGTGATCAAGAAGATCATGATGATACACTTAGTCAACTCTATACATTCCATGGTCAAGAGCTTATCACCTCATCCATCCATCCTCTAACTAGTCCAATCCATGATCTGCAAACTTCCACTTGTCACGATGAGACATGTGCCTCCCAAGAACACATAAACATAGAAGAACAAATAGATACCATGGATCTTAGCAAGAACAATGATAATCAAGCTCCTAATGATCCTTCTTCAACTACTATCAATTCCATTGCAAATCCACCATCATATTCACTTGGTTTATCCACTTGCATTCATGAGTGTTCTTCCTTAGGAACATAACAACCTTTATCCACTTTCTCTTCTCCATCCAATAATCAACTCAAGTCTAGTGTTCAAACTACACCTAGTCCCATAGTCCATCGCATGCTCCAAAAAATGAACTACCAAGGTAAAGGCTTAGGCCTTCACGAACAAGGTATTTTGGAGCCCATCCAATGTCAATGTCCCTCGTTGCTCATATGGCCTTGGATACACACCCCAAGGTGAACAATCTAAAGATGTTGGTACTTCCTCCATTCCTCCTAAGTCCACCACTTCCCATTGCAAACCTTATCATATACCCAAGACATACATTGCCATTCCACCTCCATCATCCTAAAAATGTCAAAAGCATGTGACCATACACCTTCCACCATCCACCTTAACTCCACTCCTTTCAACTCCTACTATCCCTCCATCCACTTTGCTTCCACTTCTACCAATGCCTAATTATCCATTTATCCATAAATCCCCTAAAAATCCAATTCATGACCAACATGTTAGATTCAGGATAGACAACTGAGAGGGGGGGTGAATCAGTTGTCCAAAACTTTCTTCTAATTAATCACTTAAATCCTCTTTGTAATTCAGTAGCATAATAATAAATCAATCATGAAAACATAATGCAACAATTCAAGAGTAGAAACACATTAACACATGTGACACCAAGATTTTAACGTGGAAAACCTAGTTAAGAGAAAAACCATGGGGTGACTAACCCAAGATTATATTCTCTATTAAAAGAATAAGAAGAACAAAATGGCACATGCCAATTAGGGCTTACTACCTGAGCACACTGCTCACAAGAGGCCCACTGCCTATAGGATACAGACTGTCTACAAAATGATAAATATTACATACTTGAACTGAAGAATAGCATCTTCACCATGCTTGAGTCAATTCCATTTAAGTCCAATACTTCTGCTCTTCTTTTCGCACTTCTTCTCTCTACCACACTCTCATATCTATCCACACACCTTTGAAATGACTTCACGACTTCTTATTTATACAAGACATTTGACTTTGGGATAATCATCCAAGTCGGCATACACTACCGAGAAAATACAACTTGACTTATTACAAAAGACTTCATGTGGATCAACACAATGTCGGCTACACAGATCTGAGACCTCAATCTTCTTTTAGGAACATGCCATGCTTCACAGGACATCTTCAAGATCATCGGTAGGATGTGTAACTCATCCGGTCAACCAGACTCAGGAAGAACAACATCATCTGGAAGTAATTCTTCAATTACAAGCTCAATCTTCAATGCGGACCACCAACATGAACTAGGCACAATCCAAAGACCTGCAGACCACGAACCAATTGAGTTGTCAATTCACATTGACTTCCCAAACACTCCACCAAATCCATAGAACAAGATATTGCATTTTTGGAGCTCACCGGACCTATTTGTGTCACTCTGTCACCTCTAAACAATAGCTAGAACCTGTTTTACTCAAGTGGCCATAACTTCTTCAGATCTTCATGTAGACCTCTCAAAACTTTACTGGATCATCTTAAGACACATATCTACAAACTCTTTGAAGCGCATCCTCTTATCTTCATCTCAGCTGATATCTTTACCTTACTATCTTCACTGTTCTTCTCTTTTCCTGATAAGACTAATTTTCTCAATATATATAACTTATCCAATCCTTGACATCAATGATAATACTGGTTAGGCCCATACTTGCAACAATCTCTCCCTTTGTCATTGATGGCAACATATGATGTGAAAATCTATTTTAACCATCAAGACAAGAACTTCTCCTTACTGACTGTCATAACTCCCCCCATCAGCAATAATCATTCACATGTCTTCTCTTCCTTTATTGCTCCCCCTTTGATCAATAGTCAGTTGTATTTTTCACATGTCTTCTCTCCCCCTTTGACATTAATGGCAAAGGGCACATACTTGCATCAATACCAACTGCTCCCCCTAAGTAGCAGCTTCCCATCATCAATCCGGACCACAAGATATGACTATGAGATCCACCGAACTGATGCACATCAGTGCACCTTAATTCAGAACCAGAGGGGTAATAACCCCTAACTTCTCCCTGAGATACTCAAAAGAGTCCTTAGGTAGAGGTTTAGTAAATATGTCTGCAATCTGATCCTTTGAGGGCACAAACTCCAATCTGACTTCATTCTTGCTCACTTGCTCTCTTAAAAAGTGAAACTTGATGGATATATGTTTTGTCTTTGAATGCAACACTGAATTTTTTGATATATTTATTGCACTTGAATTATCATAGAAGATTGTGATAGGTTCTTCATACTCCACTCTTATTTCCCTTAGCATTTGCTTCATCCACAATACTTGAGTGAAACTACCTGTTGCTGCAATATATTATGCTTCTGCAGTGGACAGAGATATTGCCTATTATTTCTTGCTCAGCGAAGAAACCAATCTTTTCCCTAAAAAGAATGCTCAAGCACTGGTACTCTTTCGGTCACCCACATCTCCTGCCCAATCCGCATCTGTATATGTATGAAGTGAGAAATTATGATCTCTAGGATACCATAAACCATACTCAACTATCCCTTTTAGATATCTGAGAATCCTCTTGATTGCCATGACATGGGATTCTTTAGGATTAGCTTGGAATCTAGCAACAAGACCAACAACATTCATAATGTCAGGTCTAGTTTGAGTAAGATACAATAGTCCTCCAATCATTGACCTGTACTTTTTCTAATCAACCTTAGGAGAATCATCATCTTTTCTCAATTTACATCCAGTTGCCATGGGAGTACTCATTGGTTTTGAGTCTTCCATCCCAAACTTCTTCAACAATTCTTTCACATACTTGGTCTTTGAAATAAATATTCCTTTCTTTGTTTGATTGATTTGTAGACCCAAGAAGAAGTTCATTTCCCCAAACATAGACATCTCAAATTCACTTTTCATTTGATTTGCAAAAGTCTTGTACATACTATCTCTTCCTCCAAAAATGATATCATCAACAAATACCTCAACAATCAAAATATTTTCATGTTTAATTTTGAAGTACAAGTAATTGTTGGCAGAACCTTTGTTGAAACCAATCTTCAAAAGATGCATATCCAGTCTTTCATACCAGGCTCTTGGGGCTTGTTTGAGTCCATACAGTGCTTTATTCAACTTGCAGACCACATCACTATGATCAGACAATTAAAATCCATCCGATTGCTTAATGTATACTTCTTCCAAGCCACCATTCAAGAAGGCAGACTTGACATCCATCTAATATACTTTGAAGTCCTTGAAGGCAATAAAGGCAAGAAATAATCTAACTACTTCAATTCTTGCCACCAGAACAAAAGTTTCTTCAAAATCAACTCCTACTTGAGAATAACCCTTGTAGACCAATCTAGCTTTGTTTCTGACTACTTCACCATCTTCATTCAGTTTATTCTGGAAGACCCATTTGGTTCCAATCACATTCCTGTTTCTAGGTCTAGGAACAAGATACCAAGTGTGATTTTTCTCAATTTGCATCAGCTCTTCCTCCATTGTTTTAGTCCAGCTTTCATCATTGCATGCTTCATTCACTTTCTTTGGTTCAATCTTTGAAATCAGATAAATAATTTTCTAAGTCTTGAGCGATCTTTCTTCTTGTTTGAACACCTTTGCTTTTATCATCTATGATCTGATCTTTAGAGTGATTCAGTCTTACATAGCTGGGAATTTTGGGAGTTTCTTGCACTTCTATTTCTTGAACAGGTTCATTCAGACTTATCTCTTCTTACTGATTCTCTGGATCAGTCTGGATCTAAATTTCAGAAGGGGTTTGGACCAAAACAACATTTTGATCATCTTCATCATATTCATAAAACCTTGAGGTTTTTTCAACACTCTCATCAACCTTCACATTTGTACTGTCTATCATCTTTCTCAATCTCTTGTTATAACACCGGTATGCTTTGCTTTGAGTGGAATAACCCAAGAATATTCCTTCATCACTTCTAGCATCAAATTTGCCAAGGTCTTCATCTCTTTTAATATAACATTTGCTACCAAAGACTCTGAAATATTTCACAGTGGGAGTGATGCCAAACCAGAGTTTATAAGGGGTCTTACCAGTATTGCTTCTAATTTGTACTCGATTAAGAGTATAGATGGCCGTGTTTACAACTTCTCTCTAGTAGATCTGAGGAATATTTTCTTTCATCATCATGGCTCTAGATGCTTCTTGGATGGTCCAGTTCTTTCTTTCCACTACTCCATTCTACTACGGAGTCCTTGGAGTAGACAACTGTCTTTTTATCCCATGTTTCTCATAGAATTATATGAACTCATTGGATGTGAATTCTCCACCTTTATCAAACCTCAGACATTTTATGTTTAATACGGTTTCATTTTCTACCATGGCTTTGAATATTTTGAATTTCTCAAGAGCCTTAGATTTTTCTTTCAGAAAAGTCACCCACATCATCCGGGAGTGGTCATCAATTAATAACATGAAGTATCTATCACCTTACAAACTCTTGATTCTTGTCGGACCACATAGATCAGTGTGAACTAAGTCCAATAATCTAGTAGAAGACTGTTCGTTACTTTTGAATGTGACTCTACTTTGCTTACCCAAATGACATTCTTTGCACAAACTATTAGTAGGTTTCACCAGTCTTGGAAGATCTCTTACAGCCTGAGTGTTGCTTATCTTGATGATATTATCAAAATTCACATGACACATTCTTCTATGCCACAACCAACTCTGATCAATTTGAACAAATAAACAACTTTTACCAGTACCAACCAAGTGGAAGATATTACCTTTTGTTTGAGTACCAAATGCAATCTCTATTCCAGAACTTTCAAAGATCTTACATTTTCCATTCTTGAATCGGAGATCATAACCTTTGTCCACCAATTGACCAACATTGAGAAGATTGTGCTTCAGACCTTCAACATATAGTACATTATTGGTTTTGTTCTTTCCATCAAAAGAAATGGTTCCTCTACCTTTGATCTTGCTAGCATAATTATCATCAAATTTTACAACTCCACGTTCATATCTTTCCAAATCTATAAACTTGTTTTTGTCACCTGTCATATGGTGGGAGCATCCACTGTCAATGACCCAATCATCCTTTTCTTCAACTTGGGTAGCCAGAGCTTTTTCTACCAATTTATGATTGATAGATTCAAAGGGCATTGGATCTTCTTCCTTGATGGAAATAAACACCCAGTCACTTCTGAATTTGTTTCATGTCTTTGATTCATCATCTGTTACTCCTTCATCATCATCTTCATGAACGTAGTAACACTTCTTTTGAAATCTTGATCTATTAGGGTTTGGCCTAGAAAATCTTTCCGGACACCTTGAGGCAAAATGACCAATCTTATTGTAGTTACAACATTTGAAAGGCAATTTTCCTTAATACTTACCAGATCCTCTTGGTAGTCATTTTGCAATGAGAGCCTCAAGTTGTTTAGCTTCTAATTCATCCTCTTCCAGATCCTTTCTTGCTTTCTCATACTAAGAAGATTTTCTTGAGGAACTTTCACCTAGATCATATCTCTATTTGCCTTTTAGAGAGGCACTAGCTTTGAACATTGATTCAGTCTTGGGAAGTGCATCACCAAACTCAGCTAACTCAAATGCAGATATCTTACAAACCAATTGATCCCTTGTGATAGTTGTTAAGGATCTAATTTCCTCAATAGCAGCAACTTTGTGCTTATAAGCAGGAGGTAAGGATCTGAGAACCTTAGCAACAATTTCATCTTCATCCAGAACCCCACTAGCACATCTGATGCCACATACAAGCTCATTTACTTTTGTCATGTACGAAGTGATATTCTCATCTTCACTCATCTTCATGTTTTCAAACTTTCCTTTCAGACCTTGTAGCTTGGCACATTTAACATATTTGTCTCCTTCATGCAGAAGTTCCAGTTTTTTCCAAATCTCATATGTAGTTTTTAGATCTATAACATTTGTCAGCTCTAAATTAGATAAGGTACTTAGTAGAGCTTCTTTAGCTCGAAGATTGTTTTTAGCATCTCTAATTTTATCTACAGTTCTCAGACCATTCTGGGGAGGAACATACTTCTTTGAAACCATGATCCAATATTGCATTCCCATACATTGCAAGTGACATTCCATGTGGCTTTTCCAAAGAGTGAAATTCGTTCCATCAAACCTCGAACTATCCTTCTTGTAGGAAGACATGCTAGATCTCCTCAAGTGGTTAAGCTCTTTTAGAGGAACTTAGCTCTGATACCAATTGTTAGATATAGGACAAACAACTGAGAGGGGGGGTGAATTAGTTGTCAAAAATTTTCTTCTAATTAATCACTTAAATCCTCTTTGTAATTCAGCAGCATAATAATAAATCAATCGTGAAAACATAATGCAACAATTCAAGAGTAGAAACACATTAACACATGTGACACCAAGATTTTAATGTGGAAAACTCAGTTAAGGGAAAAACCACAGGGTGACTAACCCAAGATTGTATTCTCTATTAACAGAATAAGAAGAACAAAATGGCACATGCCAATTAGGGCTTACTACTCGAGCACACTGCTCACAAGAGGCCCACTGCCTACAGGAGACACACTGTCTACAAAATGATAAATATTACATACTTGAACTGAAGAATAGCATCTTCACTATGCTTGAGTCAGTTCCATTTAAGCCCAATACTTCTACTCTACTTTTCACACTTCTTCTCTCTACCACACTCTCATCTCTATCCACACACCTTTGAAATGACTTCACAACTTCTTATTTATACAAGACATTTGACTTTGGGATAATCATCCAAGTCGGCATACATTACCGAGAAAATACAACTTGACTTATTACAAAAGACTTCATGCGGATCAACATACTGTCGGCTACACAGATCTAAGACTTCAATCTTCTTTTAGGAACATGGCATACTTCACATAACATCTTCAAGATCATTCACAAGATGTATAACTCATCCGGTTGGCCAGACTTAGGAAGAAAAACATCATCCAGAAGTAATTCTTCAATTACAAGCTCAATATTCAATGCAGACCACCAACACAAACTGGACACAATCCAAAGACCTCCACAAGCTTTCCTAAATCACCAAGAACATCCACACTACTTCTGCTTACTAAAATCTTTCTCTCCTTCATCCAGAACCTTAAGAACATAGTTTATCATCACTATCATATTGGAATAGATGCTTACGGACCTCCAGACCATGAACCAATTAAGTTTTCAATTCACATTGACTTCCCAAACACTCCACCAAATCTGTAGAACAAGATATTGCATTTTCAGAGCTCACCAGACCTATTTGTGTCACTCTATCACCTCTGAACAACTGCTAGAACCTATTTTACTCCAATGGCCATAACTTCTTTAGATCTTCATGCGGAACTCTCAAAACTTTACTGGATCATCTTAAGACACATATCTACAAACCCTTTAAAGTGCATCCTCTTATCTTCATCTCAGCTGATATCTTTACCTTACTGTCTTCATTGTTCTTCTTTGTTCCTGATAAGACTAATTTTCTCTATATATATAACTTATCCAATCCTTGACATCAATGACAACACCGGTTAGGCCCATACTTGCAACACAACAAATGTATACATTGTCTAAACATGAATCTTTCACTCATTCCACCAACCCCAAGGGATATAAAAATAAAAATGTGGATACCTCCTTCTATAAAGAAAAATATCCTAAAAATCCTCATGCTTTAAAGTAGAAATACAAAGAGACAAATCAAAGTACATCCAAAAATCTATCCAAGCCCATACCTCCAAAAGTAGGGTCCAAAAGCAAGGTCCAAAAGAAAGATAATATGGGTTCCTAAGAAAAAATTAAGCAAGTCAAATGGAGCATCCACATCTCAAAAATCCCAACCATCCCCTTCCATCCAAAATTCTCATTCCATTCAAAAATTCCAAAAATCCCACAAGCGAAACAAAGATCATAAAAATGCTAAATCTATGTGGGTACCTAAGTTATTACGTCACCCATCTCCTAAGAAAACATTGTCATTGCTTCCTACACCACCTCCAAATCAATAGCTTTAGTGTTTATCATGGTGTGTGCAACCCTTGGTCATGATTCCTTTGAATACCTCCATCTCCCCATCTTTCACCCATTATTCTACGTATTTCACCCATCACCTTCCTATGGTCCATGCTTTTGCATAAGTCTTTCATCTTCCCTACATAATCTATATCATAATCCACTATCTTCCCTACATAATCCATATCATAATCCACTATCTTCCCTACATAATCCATTATTTATCTTATCCATTTCACTTTCATGCAATCCCCTACCAACATCTATGAGCATAATGAGACTTGACATGGTTCATGTGATAATGTCCATCCCTAGTATGACTACCACCTTTCATGAAATTAGCCACTTGAGTCCCTCTCATCCATATTCCTCCTATCCTATCCAAATATTCAAAAAAAAATCAAAAAATAAAAAAAGTAAAGAAAAATTTCTTCATCCAACGGTGAAAACCACCCTTGGTGGCACCTTCGATAAGTACCATGACGAAAACCTAGCAATTAGGTGTCATATGTAGGTTGATCTTTTATGTCACTTACCCTTGGGGAGCACATTGTCTCATTGACCCTATCATTTTCCATCTTATCTTACCATATCATCCTATCATCCTTATCCTACATATACCTATCATATTGTGCTTGCATTATGTTCCCCTTAATTTTTTTTACGTTCAAGGCTATTAATCATGAGGGTTAAGGGATAAGGGATAGGGTTGGAGGGTTTAGGGATAAGGGATTAGCGTTTAAGGTATAGTATCAAGCCCGTTGAGGGTCTAGGAATAGGGATAGCATCTAGGGTTTAGGGATGAGGGATTAGAGTTGAGGGATGATAGATTAGGGTTAAGGGTTTAGGGTTTAGGGTTTAGGGATAGGGTTGAGGGTCGAGGGATTAGAGTTAAGGGTTGAGGGATTAGGGTTTGACATTGAGGGTTGAGGGTTGAGGTTCAAGGGTCAAGGGTTTAGGGTTGAGGGATTAGGGTTAAAGTAGAGTGTGGAGGGTGTAAGGATTAGGGATAGGGTTGGAGGGTTTAGGGATAAGGGATTAGGGTTTAAGGTATAGTATTGAATCTGTTGAGGGTTTAGGAATAGCGATAGCATTTAGGGTTTAGGGATGAGGGATTAGAGTTGAGGGATGATGGATTAGGTTTGAGGGTTGAGGGATTAGGGTTTAGGGATAAGGTTTAGGGTTGAGGGTTGAGGGATTAGGGTTTAAAGTATAGTATTGAGGGTTGATGGTTTAGGATTAGGGTTTAGGGTTGACAGATTAGCATTTAATGTCGAGGTTAGGGTTAGAGTGTCGAGGGTAGAGGGATTAGGGATAGGGTTTAGGGTTGAAGGTTTAAGGATTGAGGGTTGAGGCTAGGGATGAGGGTTTAAGGCTTAAGATATAGTTTCAAGTGTTGAGGGTGTAGGGATAGGGTTTAAGTTTTAAGGGTTAAGGGTTGAGGGATAGGGATTAGGGTTTAAGGTATAGTTTTGAGGGTTGATGGTTTAGGGATAGGGTTTAGGTTTGAGGGATTAGGGTTTAGGGTTGATGAATTAGGGTTTAATGTTGAGAGTTGAGGGTTGAGGGTTGAGGGTTGAGGGTTGAGGTTGAGGGATAGGGTTAATGGTCAAGGGATTAGGGTTAAATAAGAGTGTCGAGGGTAGAGGGATTAGGGTTTAAGGTATAGTATCGAGCCTGTTGAGGGTCTAGGAATAGGAATAGCATTTAGGGTTTAGGGATGAGGGATTAGAGTTGAGGGATGACATATGATGGATTAGGGTTAAGGGTTGAGGGATTAGGCTTTAGGGACAATGTTTAGGGTTAGGGTTGAGGGATTAGGGTTTAAGGTATAGTGTTGAGGGTTTAGGGTTGAGGGATTAGAATTTGACGTTAAGGGTCGAGGATTTAGTGTTGAGGGTTTAGGGATAGGGTTGAGGGATTAGGGTTTGACGTTGAGGGTTGAGGGTTAAGGTTCGAGGGTCAAGGTTTTAGGGATAGGGTTGAGGATCAAGGAATTAGGGTTAAAGTAGAGTGTGGAGGGTATAAGGATTAGGGATAGGGTTGGAGGGTTTAAGGATAAGGGATTAGGGTTTAAGGTATAGTATCGAGTCTGTTGAGGGTGTAGAAATAGGGATAGCATTTAGGTTTAGGGATGAGGGATTAGAGTTGAGGGATGACAGATTAGGGTTGAGGGTTGAGGGATTAGGGTTTAGGGATAAGGTTTAGGGTTGAGGGTTGAGGGATTAGGGTTTAAGGTATAGTATTGAGGGTTTAGGGATAGGGTTTAGGGTTGAGGGATTAGGATTTGATGTTGATGGTTGAGGGTTTAGGGTTTAGGGTTTAGGATTAGGGTTGAGAGATGAGGGATCAGAGTTAAGGGTTGAGGGATTAGGGTTTGACATCGAGGGTTGAGGGTTGAGGTTCAAGGGATTAAGGTTAAAGTAGAGTGTGGAGGGTGTAAGGATTAGGGATAGGGTTGGAGGGTTTAGGGATAAGGGATTAGGGTTTAAGGCATAGTATCGAGTCTATTGAGGGTTTAGGAATAGGGATAACATTTAGGGTTTAGGGATGAGGGATTAGAGTTGAGGGATGATGGATTAGGGTTGAGGGTTGAGGGATTAGGGTTTAGGGATAAGGTTTAGGGTTGAGGGTTGAGGGATTAGGGTTTAAGGTATAGTGTTGAGGGTTAAGGGTTTAGGATTAGGGTTTAGGGTTGACGGATTAGCATTTAATGCCAAGGTTAGGGTTAGAGTGTTGACGGTAGAGGGATTAGGGATAGGGTTTAGGGTTGAAGGTTTAAGGATTGAGGGTTAAGGCTTTAGGGATGAGGGTTTAAGGCTTAAGATATAGTGTCAAGTGTTGAGGGTGTAGGGATAGGGTTTAAGTTTTAAGGGTTAAGGGTTGAGGGATAGGGATTAGGGTTTAAGATATAGTGTTGAGGGTTGATGGTTTAGGGATAGGGTTTAGGTTTGAGGGATTAGGGTTTAGGGTTGATAAATTAGGGTTTAATGTTGAGGGTTGAGGGTTGAGGTTGAGGGATAGGGTTAATGGTCAAGGGATTAGGGTTAAATAAGAGTGTCAAGGGTAGAGGGATTAGGGTTTAAGGTATAGTATCAAGCCTATTGAGGGTCTAGGAATAGGGATAGCGTTTAGGGTTTAGGGATGAGGGATTAGTTGAGGGATGATAGATGACGGATTAGGGTTTAGGGACAAGGTTTAGGGTTAGGGTTGAGGGATTAGGGTTTAAGGTATAGTGTTGAGGGTTTAGGGATAGGGTTTAGGGTTGAGGGATTAGAGTGAAGGGTTGAGGGATTAGAATTTGACATTGAGGGTTGAGGGTTTAGGGATAGGGTTTAGGGTTGAGGGATTAGAGTGAAGGGTTGAGGGATTAGGATTTGACATTGAGGGTTAATGGTCGAGGGATCAGAGTTAAGGGTTGAGGGATTAGGGTTTGACATTGAGGGTTGAGGGCATTATAGCGCGAGCGTATTATAACGCTCTCACGTTTTGTCTTTCTATTGAAACGGTAAAAAAGTGGTTACCCCCATGATCCAGGCCCACATGCTCTATTTTCTTACTAATTCTACACGTGCTCTGACAAAAAAGAAGTGCTTTAATGCTGTTGGGAAGTTCACATGCACATTTGACACATCGTACCACCTTTGCATGATCTTTCCACCACCTTTTTTGCTTTGCCAACTTGAGAAGGAGGAAATAACATAGTTTTCACACCAAGTTTGATATATATCTATTTAAGTTTCAATTTTTGTAGTGTTGCAATGTTAATTGTGATTCAATTTTAGGAATTTAACATTATAGATTGGTTAATAGTATTGTTGTTAGTAATGATATTTGAGTGTTATTGAATTTAACATTGAAAAGGAAGCAAGTGGTGAAAAACTCAAATTGTTGAGGAGTTTGATGCAAGAAGATAAAAACACTACATAATTGGGTACTCTCTCCATTCAAATCTTCATTTTTTAGGTATGTCAAGTCTTTACATGCATGTTCTTTACATTTTCCTTATTTCAGATTGAATTAGTTTATCATGCTTTATCATACATGTTTAAAATAGACACATTCCCAATCAAGAAAGTAGCCTACAATCTCACATGATGCCATGTATATTTTCTACACTTGGGCTCTTTAATAATTATGTGTAATAAACAAACCTTAACATACCATGATGTCAAACTATACAAGAATAAATCCTTACAACATAAAAAAAATACAATCCCACTACTATCTTGTATTCATTTCTTAGGAACTAATATTGGTCTCTTTATCATGCTACAGACAAATTCTCTGTCATGCCAAGGAAACGATCAAGAATTAAACCAACACAGGAAGAGATAGAAGCTAAGAATGCAAAGAAAGTAATGGCTATGAGGGAACTTCGTGAGAAGAGGAAATTGGACACGATAAATGAAGATATACCAATTGAAGAGGAACCACAACCATCACAAAGAGATATGGTATTGGCGGCACAAAGAGAACGAATGCAAAAACTTCGTGGTATGAGAGATTTGAATACCATAGTTGGAGACACGTCCTCTACCACAAGTCAACATGTAGGGACACCATCGACCACATCTCAAGTTGAGAGTACATCATCACTCACATGTGATGAAGGAGGTATGCCATCATTCCCACCTCAACCTCAAGGTATGTCATCTATTCCATCTTCGATCGAAGGTATGCCATCTAACCCATCTCATTTAAATATTGATGAATTTCCTAATGTTGAGATGAATTTACCTAACTTGACACCACCTAGAATTTTGCATAGAAAGCCAAAGTATTTGATTGATATTGATGAAAATATTTTGAAGCCAATGAAGGTAAGATTCCAAAATGCACTTGTAGAAGATATGCTAATAAGATTTGGAGATTGTTCTTTGAAAAGTTAAATAAGACTGCAAGATGTCAACTATTCGTTGAAATGATGCGAAGTATAAAGTATAGGTCTATCATGAAGATTCTTGAGTTGAGAACATCAGAGGCTTCAAGTGAAAAATCTATTGTCAAGAATCTAATGAGTACGTATGAGAGTGTGGGTAACACCTCACGCACAAAAGATAGTAATGCAACACGGCATGTGATTACATCGACTATAGTAAGTAGTCAAACAAGGAAAGCTCGTCTCATTAGAAAGACAAGTCAAGAATTGAGAATTAATAGGAAAACTTTATCAAGAGCCGTTGGAAGATGCCAAAGAATTGAGGACACTAATGCCAATGAATTATGGGCGTTCTCGGGGAGACTACCATGAAAAGATAAACCAATTGTTGAAGCATTGAGATCACTAATTGAAGACTTTTGGAAGAATTACACAAGGGTATCTCTGAATCAAAGGGATGTGGTAAGAAGGAGAATTGGTAGTCAGAACTGCAAGCCACATCCAAAGCATTTTTTGGATGAGACTCAAACATAATTTTATGGTAAATTTCTAGAGAAGTATCCTCAAATTAAAATTTGTTAAAGATATTTTGAATTACTAAAACCTTTCTATGTTAAGATAAATCACACACGCACTATTTGTTGTTGTAGATTACATGTTAAATTTTCTAACCATTTTGATGCTTATAGGTCTATATGTTTAGATATTCATACTAACAATGATTTGCAGGGTTGTGCCATATGTGCCCCACCAACATCTTCAAGAGACTTCATATCAAGAATTTTATGTGAAAGAGAGGAAGGTTAAATATTCTACAAGAAATTATGCTTGGATGGCACATGTCATCGTTGCGGTGGCTTGCAACATTTGCCAATATGTGAACATATGGAAATAACACATGCGGTTGGAAATGAACTAGTAGAGTTTGGCAAATATAAAACAGTGGCATACAATACAAAAGATGGTAAAGAAGCAAAGATGTGTGAATTAGTTATTGAAAAGATTCTAGTGTATCAGTTTATGCCTATATTTCATGGTAGCATAGTGTATGAGTATGCAAGACATGCCCATAGAGCTCGATGGTTGGACTTGCAATTCAAGTTATGTAAGGACACATTTCCGATTGGTAGCATTGTTTCAGTCGTTGACTTTGCAGAGAACTATAGTCTACAGCCATAGCATGAGGTGCAATCACAATATTACAACTCCACACAGGTTTCTATATTTGTGCACATCGCATTCATTCATGTGAATGACAGTACAGAGGATGACAGAAAGATCATAAGGGAGTATAATTTCTATATTAGTGATGATCACACGCATTCTACAAAGTTCGTGCAAGGTTTCTTTCAGGTGTTCTACAATGATTTGGCTAGAAGGGGCATATCGTTCAGTCAACATATCATATGGTCGGATAACTATGCGTCATAATTTAAAAACTCATAGAATTTCTATTAGCTGAGTAGGAGGCATAATTTTATAGGTATTCAACATATGTGGAACTTTTGTGAGGCCGGGCATGGAAAGGGGGAGCATGATGGTGCAGGAGCATGTATCAAAAGAGCCATAGCATGAGAAGAGTTAAAGTATAAAGACAATGCAAAGTTGACAAATGCAAAATTGATTGTCAAGTGGTGTAATGCTTCCATGGGTCCAGGTAATGAAGGTAAGTCTTTAGTTCGTAGATTTTTTTGGTTGATAAATGATACTAACATTGCACCATATGAGGATTGTTGTACACTGACAGGATCAAATGAGATGCACTCTTTCAGAAGCTCAATTGCAAGTTCATGGAGTATCCATACACAAAAGATGTCATGCTTTTGTTCTTCCTGTATAATTCAAGTCTGGGATGAGTGCGAGTCAAAGGAGTGGGTTGACGAATGGCAGTTAAGTTATCTTAGCCCACTTGACACGTATCAACCCCCAACGGCACTGGAACTAACACAGATGGAATCTTCAATTGACTTTGACCACATATCAGATTTAGTTCAACCAGGTAATATAGGGCACATATATGCATCTAATTTCATCTAGTTCAACTAGGTAATGTCATCTTACTTTGTAGTGTTTTTGTAATGTTGACTAATTTCATCTAATTTACTACACATATCAATGTAGGGCACGTATATGCAGTTATTGCAAATGAAGATAATGAAGAGGGAACAAATTATTACTTATGTCATTGTGTTGAGGCCAAAAAGAAATTGGAGGCCCCTGTTACAGATGGAGAAAACATCGAATACCCTACAAGCTCAGTGGCTATTACTAGAACATGGCTTAGAAGGTACCCACATAAGAGTGTTAATATTTGGCTATTTCAGGACTTTGACATGCATTGGAAGATTCTTCATTACTCGAACCTTGTCGTGGCATCCAATGTTCATTTGATAAAGTATCGGGGTAGACCTTTGAACAAAATATTATGGAAGGTGCGTGAGTCTGACCATGAAGCAATACTTGACACAATAAAGAGTAGAACAGACCCGGATGGTTCATTGGATTAATTTGTAAGTATTCACATTGATTTTGTAAAGTTATGTTACATTGAGTTGTAAGTATGCACATTAATTTGTAAGGTTTGTCTTTTTTTATTTCCTCCTACATTTTTACACATATGTACACATTTTTACATCATCATGTTATGCATTTTTGGTGTCCTGCTCCTGATGCGACCAAACTCATAACTCACCCTACTTCCTCTAAACACCATTTGATGATCTCTCCAACACTTTGCATCCAGGGCACCCAATCATCATGATGACCTATATACCATTCTCCCAAGGCACTCATAATGAATGAAAAGAAGACCAAGGGCATCCAAGCTTAATAGACTTATTTCTTTCAATTTTGATGATCCAAACTCTTGCAATATGACATCCAATTTCATGCCTTTAGATCTTCCTTCACATACAGGGAGCCAAATCAAGTTGAAAAATCTACCTAAGGGTGCCAAACTGGATGAAAGGAGACATGAAATGCACCTTAGGACTCCATGCTAAGGTTTGAGCCATTAAAGTCTCTTGATATTAGGCAATCATGATGATGAAACTTAGAGCTTTTTCCTTTCCTATGCGCTCATCTAAGATGTTTGAATGATAAGGAGCACCTTGACCTCTATAACGTACATTGGGCACCAAAATCAAGGTGATTTTAAGTCACTTTGAGTCATTTGGGGTTAGTTTGAGTCTTTGAGTCATGTTGCAAAAAAGTGTCAATGTTGTCAAGTTGCACAAAGCAACTTTTACATTTTTGGTGTCCTGCTCGTGATGTGACCAAACTAACTATTCCAACACGTTCAGATGGGTACATTTACGCTAGGCATGGTCCTGTTTTTCACCCAAACATGTCGAAACAGTCTGAGCTACATTGTACCGACGATATCCCTGAAGAGTCCAAAGTGCAAAAAGGCAGCAATCTTTGACGAGATGTTACTCAAAAACTATGTCACTTAGAAACATTCTGTCTAAGGCAACATGATCATGTAAAGTGCCTCTACAATAACCTCTCTCAGTTTTTTATATCTCTGAGGCATTTGCCCATGGTGAAAGGTTTTCTGCTACCCCAAAATCCATCAAAAGGAGGCAGTGTAAAGTTGCAAAGGGGTGTAACTTTTGTCCTGCTCTTGATGCAACCAAACTGACTATTCCAATGCATCTGGATGGGTACATTTACACTAGGCATTGTCTTTTTTTTCACCCAAACATGTCGAAACAGTCTGAGCTACATTGTACCGACGATATCCCTAAAGAGTCCAAAGTGCAAAAAGGCAGCAATCTTTGACGAGATGTTACTCAAAAATTGTGTCACTTAGAAACATTCTATCTAAGGCAACATGATCACGTAGAGTGCCTCTACAATAACCTCTCTCAATTTTTTATATCTCTGAGGCATTTGCCCGTGGTGAAAGGTTTTCTGCTGCCCCAAAAATCATCAGAAAGAGGCAGTGTAAAGTTGCAAAGGGGTGTAACTTTCATCCTGCTCCTGATGCAACCAAACTGACTATTCCAACGCGTCTGAATGATTACATTTACGCTAGGCATGGTCCTATTTTTCACCCAAACATGTCGAAACAGTCTGAGCTACATTGTACCGACGATATCCCTGAAGAGTCCAAAGTGCAAAAAGGCAGTAATCTTTGACGAGATGTTACTCAAAAATCGTGTCACTTAGAAACATTCTATCTAAGGTAACATGATCACGTAGGATGCCTCTACAATAACCTCTCTCAATTTTTATATCTCTGAGGCATTTGCCCGTGGTGAAAGGTTTTCTGCTGCCCTAAAAATCGTCAGAAGGAGGCAATGTAAAGTTGCAAAGGGGTGTAACTTTCATCCTGCTCCTGATGTGACCAAACTAACTGTTCCAACGTGTCTGAATGGGTACATTTAAGCTAGACATGGTCCTATTTTTCACCTAAACATGTCAAAACAGTCTGAGCTACATTGTACTGACGATATCCCTGAAGAGTCCAAAGTGCAAAAAGGCAGCAATCTTTGATGAGATGTTACTCGAAAACTGTCACTTACAAATATTTCATCTGAGGCAATGCAATCATGTAAAGTGCCTCTACAATAACCTCTCTCAATTTTTTATATCTCTGAGGCATTTGCCTGTGGTGAAAAGTTTTCTGCTGCCCCAAAAATCGTCAGAAGGAGGCAGTGTAAAGTTACAAAGGGGTGTAACTTTTGTCCTACTCTTGATGCGACCAAACTGACTATTCCAACGCATCCGGATGGGTACATTTACGCTAGGCATGGTCCTTTTTTTCCCTAAACATGTCGAAACAGTCTGAGCTACATTGTACCCACGATATCCCTAAAGAGTCTAAAGTGCAAAAATACAGCAATCTTTGATGAGATGTTACTCGAAAATCATGTCAATTACAAACATTTTGTCTAAGGAAACACAATCATGTAGAGTGCCTCTACAATAACCTCTGTTGGTTTTTTATATCTCTGAGGCATTTGCTCGTGGTGAAAGGTTTTCTGCTACCCCAAAAATCGTCAGAAGGCAGTGTAAAGTTGCAAAGGGGTGTAACTTTCATCTTGCTCCTGATGCGACCAAACTGACTATTCCAACGTGTCTGAATGGGTACATTTATGCTAGGCATGGTCCTGTTTTTCACCCAAACATGTCGAAACAGTTTGAGCTACATTGTACCGATGATATCCCTGAAGAGTCCAAAGTGCAAAAAGGCAGTAATCTTTGACGAGATGTTACTCAAGAACCATGTCACTTAAAAATATTCTGTCTAAGGCAACGCGATCATGTAGAGTGCCTCTACAATAACCTCTCTCAATTTTTTATATCTCTGAGACATTTGCTCGTGGTGAAAAGTTTTTTGCTACCCCAAAAATCGTCAGAAGGAGGCAGTGTATTAAGTCAGGATGAAAGCCTATTCACTCTAGGTGCTTGTTGTGACTAAATCACACATTGCCCCGGAGAATCCCAAACATGCGCCTTGAACAAGTGATGCTACAATTGATGAACAAAATGGGCACCTTGAAGAATTGAGCCCTCCAAGACATCTTGCAATTGCCTAAAAGTCTACAATTTACATAAGTGAGCTAAGGCACCATTTTCCATCTCCAGAGCCTTGTTTGAGTGCCTTAACATGGAGTGAATGTTTTAGTCTATGAAAGATTGCACCTAAAGAATATAACAACCCCTTGAGTCACTAGGATGAACTAAGTTAACAAAATGAACTTCATTGAGGGAGGCGCACTAGTGCATCTAGACAACTCCAGTTTAGTGCCTAAGAAAAAACATGTTTAGAGACACCCCTCGAATGAACCCTCTAGAACCAATCACCATAGCTCAAGATCCATAACCATCTAACATCTCCTCCTAGAAGATCACATGCACCAATACAAACATCCTAGTCTCAAGAGAACTTGTATCATGTTAATACTCTAATCTAGAATCAAGAGTCCACCAAGACACACTACCAAACACCTCTAAACCAAGGATCAACATCTACAACCACATGAGGATAACCATCTCCTAAAAATAGTAGCCAAGATGTCAAAGCACTCTCACTACAAATAATAATTATAATCTAAGAGTTTGTCCATTACACCCAACCACTATATAAGATCATCCATCACTAGGTGACGAATACACATCACTATCAAAGCTCCCACTGAACCATGATATGAACTACACATGGCATTGTGATAACCATCTCCTAAATGAAGATCACCATGGTCCACACACACTCAACTATAATACTAATAACTCCAAACTAGAACCAAGATCTCTAATCTAAGAAGATAAACCATCATTATTGTCAAAAGCTCACACTAAACTATGCAACTAAGATATCCATGACATCATGATAAACATGCTACAAGTCCCAATAACCAACTATCCAATCATTCTCATCATCCATCCTCTCATCCCAATGCAACATACCAATGTGCAAATGAGCATAGACAAGGAAAAATAACAAAGTCTATATCAACACTGAATCAATCCCGTGGATATAGGCAATATGCATTCAAGTCATCCCACTACAATCAATGAGGTGTGCATCCCAAAAAAATGCATAACTTGTAGATCCCAACCATTGAAAACATGCAAAATCATCATCACATTAGTAACTTCCAAACTGAGATATCAAATAATATAACTTATAGACTTCACCAAATCAATCATAGATTCAACTTTCCAAACAAGTTTACAAATGAGTAACCATAGTCAAGGAACTAATTAAGCATCTAAGAGATAAGAACAATGTGCTAAAAGTAAACCACAACACCACCTGTAATCATGAATCAAACATCATAACCCATACCTATCAACTACAAACATGGTCAAGTCTTGCCAATGCTCAAATGTACCTACATATCCATGACACCATAATTATCATTATTGCTATACCTATGCTCAAATCCCACTGAAACAAGACTCCTAGTCTCACCATGTATCAACCATGTTGTCAAACCAGACTATTGCTGAGCTCATGGAGATTGATACACCCACTTCAATAGAATAGGCAATTAATGTACCTGATGTGTCTTCATTTAATAAACTAGTAAACATCATTTGCATCCATACTTAAACCAATATTATTGTTGTGTTTGATGTGTCCTCTTTCAAACAACCATTTAACAAAATTTGAGTCCAAACAATAAACATTTAAAACCATAAACATCTCAAAGTCCAAAATCCAAACATTCTATTATCCTTAATCATTTCCATCATGGACCCTTGGTTTGAAAAAATCATTATGCAAGATAAAAACCCTATGCCTATTACCTTCTGCGAGGCTCATGCAAAACCCAAAATCACAATCAAAATAGGTCCTCAAACCATGCATCCTTTAAATGAGATCTTTTATCCAAATCAATCAAAAATTCCCTTTGACAATGATAATGATGATAGTCTTGTAGATCAAGATGATATCAAGATGACAATAGCATTAACTATGAGATCATTACATGCAAACTTTCCATAAACCTTCATCTCCCACTCATGAACATGCAAGAATATTTCAAACAAGAAATGACTAGCACTAGCTATCATGCCAATCCTAAATACACATCTAATGGTCATCCTTATGGTACCTTTGGTAAGGGAAGAACCACTTTAAACCAAGGTCCTCATATTCAATTCATATCTCCAATCCCAACCGCATGTGAGAACTGTTTATCCTATGTATCCTATTCAAATCCTCCATCTCATAATCCTTACATTCCAACTTATCCCATCAATCCAAACCCACTACATCCAAATCATCCTTTTTAGATTTCCTCCAAGGACTTCTAGTGGAGGAAAAATCTCAAACTAGAAATCACAAATTCAATTAGTGTACCTCTCCTAAGCCTATCCAAAAGTCATATAGTACCATGCCTATCCATCAAACACCACAATGCAATCAAAATCCTAACAACATGCCCATGATCCAAGATCAAGTGCAATCATGCAAAGATATTATCAATCACAAGCCTATTAAGAATGAACTAGAGTCTTCTAGTACCATACTTTTCCATCAAACACCATCATGTAATCCATGGCCTATCAAGCCTATCAAAGAAAATGCAAACATCTTATGTAATACAATCAGACTTTAAATATTTGAAGTAGCCATCTACAAATATCCATTCAAACGTGGATTTATAATGCAAGTATGGACACCATCAATAAAAAAGATTTGTATTAACCAAATATCTATATAGGCATACATCAATATCTATCGATATAAGTATAACATATATACAAAATAGCCATATAGGCTTACAAGAATGCCATATAGGCATACAATGTCAACTATGTACAATACAAAGTATATGTCCACAAATGCCATATAGGCATACAACAAAGGAACACAATAAAAAGTCATTCCCCTCTGGCTGGTGAAGAGAATAAATCATGAGCAGCCTTTGATCTTCTAGGGGATGGAGATGCGCATGTGGGTGGTCTACTACGAACCCGAGGGCTACTCCTCCTATTTATGTCTTCCTGCATCTTTACCTATTACAATAAAAAGTATAGACATTAATATATAGAAATTACATGTTATAAAAAATGAAACATTTAACAAAATAATCACTTACCGCTAACATGTAATCTGTCTTCTCGCTTGCCTCAGTAGCAGGAATAGGCCCTGGTGATGTCATGTCCTATAGAAATCATCTAGATAGAAATTAAACTTCAAATCAATAATCTTTTGATTTTTCAAAAAAAGACAACTATAACAATGAATGTAAATTAAAATTTACTAATCTGCCTCATACCCCTGTCAATGCCATGGAGCTATGAATCGCAGAGGCCACACCCTGCTCCATTGCCCTATGAACATGGGGAGGTGTCTCCGTAGCCTGCATCATCTAGAAATAAAACATCATTATTCAATTACGAAAACTATAATAGTGATGCAAATCATGGCTCCTAACATACACACACGTTCATCTAAACATGGAAGTACACACAATAAAGCACACAAATCACATACAAAAAATTAGTAAGTACAATTCATTCATTAAAATATTTATTTTATTACATCCGCAAAGCTTTGAAGTCCACCACCGCTGGCAGGTGTTGCCATGAAATCTACAGTATTAACCTATTCAACATCCAAAATCAGATATTAGAATACCATTCATATAATGATGGTATTCACATGTAATATTTAAAATTGTTTACAAGTTACATATCTCGACAGTAGATGATCTAGTGAAAAATGTAGGTGGAGAACCACTGAAAACTACATCGACGCTATGACCCTGAAATTTCATTAAAATCATCAATTTAAATTAGTTAATCTTGTATTTCAAAAATAAAATTTAATAAATTAAATTCAATAAACTTGCTAATATTTACCTGAGTATCAAGGCCAAAAGTCTCACTCAAGAGGGTATCTGTCATCACCATCTGCTCAGCTGTAGATGTAGCTTGTGCACCTGCGTCCTGACTGTCCATGGGGTCATAACCACAGGCTGACCCGCAAGCCTGGCAAGTATGGGGTGGGACCCTACTCCTCGCACTATCTCCCAACCCACTATGTGTTGCAGGACCGGCATGCTCTATGATGCTCTGGGTCAAGGCACTAATCGACTGAAGTCTATCAACCTCAACACTCTCCTTCACAATGGAAGGGATAGAAACATGCTTGTGGGCTGGTCTGCTGATTACTCGCCTCACTACCCGCTGTGGGTCAAGATGTGCCCCTGGTCTATCTTGTGCTGACCCCCCACCTCTACCTTGGAAATCCCACATATCAAAATAGTTTGGCACTTTATTAAGGACAAACTCGCAATAGAGTTTCCTCAAAAAGTATTGCAGGACCTCATTATTATTGCATGGAGGATGGTCAAAAACCATCCACCACCTCTACCCAAAATTGTCCCTTATCGCTTGGTTGTTGCACCAATGGATAGGGAACATCTTGCATGTAATGGGTGGAGGTTGATTTGTTTGTGGGTTTGTGAAAATTGAACACAAGTCTAAGTTTGTAATTTGTAATTTTTTGACATCTTGGTATGACAACTTGTCTACATAGTAATCTCTAAACTCTCTCTTTTTATCCATCCAACTAGTTATTTGCTTGCTAATTGAATCTACATTTGATAACATAGACTCAAGAGATTTGGCAAGCGTGGACCTATGCAAGGTTGAAGTGGAAGGATCTTTAAACCTTGCAATTATATCTTCAATTTCCTTTTTCTTATTTTCAATTTGCCCCATTATATTTTCTTGTGTTCCAGGGGCATGTCGAGGAATGAATGGAGGAGGTTGTTGTTCTGCAGGTATTTCCTCCTCAGGATTTTGTGGATTTTGAGGAGGAGGAGCAGGAGGAGGTGCATTAACATTTCCTGACAATTAACGAAATATACATCAAAAATCAACAAAAACCTACTTATTTAGAAACAAATTCAAACAAAAAAACAAATATAACTCACCCGTTTGGCGTGCTCGATGTTGTGGTGGCATTTTGGTGACAAATCGATAAACTTTTTGTGTTGTATGATGTTTTGCAAAACGTGAGGGCGCTTTCGAGGGTTTGCAAGCCGCGGGTTGAGAGGAGAAAACAGAAAGAAAAGAAATTGGAAACCTTTTTTTATTATTTATAGTCATTCATAACACGAGTGCGTTATAACATGCTCTCGTTATGACTTAATTTTTTTTGAAATTAATTTGGCCACTTTTTGGCCCCCCATCTTCTTGCACTTACCCATATTAGAACATGTGTCACGAAAGCTAGAATGTTGGAGGATGAATTCGGTAATAGCCCAAGTCTAGAAGTGAGAATTTGTTGGAGGTCAGAACTAAGAAGATGTTGTAATAGATATTCAAAAGCCAGATCCAAAACCTGAAAGTCCAAAAGACTAGGGTGCCAACCACCCAAGTCTTTTCAGAGGAATATTCTAGAACTTCTATCGCATCCTGAAACCTTGATTCCTACACAACCTCCTTGCTACTTTACTTTCTTTAAAACCTGTACCTATAATCTACACACAAGATGACAAGAGAGGGGTTTAGGGTTTGTGGATTTTAGGGATTCGCCTTAGTCAAATCTCAGGTTATCATTCAAGCTTCCCAACACCGTTGTTAGAGAGAGTGTGCCCTTGCACAACAAAGGCTAAAGATAATCCAAATGATGAAATGATTCAAATAGTAATGATGTCACCTCAGAGGTGAAGTCGTTAGGAGAATGAAGATTCTTCAACTCATAAGGAGATGGATGATGATTCCAAATCTGCAACAACACACACAATACAAACATAAATCTGCAACAATAACACAATGAGTGCCTTGAATGCCCTTTGCTCCAATATCATAAGTTCACAATATCCATCTCTAGGTTACAAATGAATTCAAAACAAACTTATATATGCCTTCTCGCTAACATTCATGAAATTAAATCACAAAAGCCAATAAAGAGGAACATTTTTGAAGCTCCTATGCTGACATGACATTAATTGGCCCTAACCAATCAGGGGAGACTTGGGCGGTTGGCGCCCAAGTCTAGAATCTCCTTTTTAGTCTGGGGAAAGATTTAGGAAGGGCCCAAGGTCCCAAATTTGCATTGGTTCCTGAAAATCTCTTCGAGATGATCAATTATAATGCATAATGTCACTACAAAGACCTAGGAGCTAAACTAGGAGGTAAAAAGACATGTGTTCACTATTTACTCCATAACATATCCTAAATGCAATAATTAGCTTAGGAGTGATATATTCATATGTAAATAAATATAGCTCATACTCTTATCCCCAAAGTTTTATCCTTTATCCCTAGACTCATGATTCTTTTCCCTAGATCAAATATGTAAGCCTAGACCTAACCTAAGTTAGTTTTGCAATCACACTTCTGATCTTGTAACTTTTATAGTTCAAAATTCAAAATTTTTGCTTGGCCAACTATTTCAGTAGCTATTGTGAGTTAACACATGTTATGTTGATTTGTTAACTTGGTTTTTGTATTTAAAGACATTCTCTTATTCATTTAAAATATTCTAAGATCATCTAGGAGTTTTCAAGGGAAGCATTCTAGGGCTTTATAAAATAGAACACTTATGAAATTATCATAACAAATTTAACATATCATTTATCAAAACGAATCATATTAGGTCCATTGCACAATTGCTTGTCTTTGAATCTTTGCTTAGAACCATAAAGCTAAAACATCTAGGGGTTGACCTGATAGTGTAAACTAAACTCACATAGGTATGACTATATTTAGTTGTGCTCCTTAATTGGGCACATACTAAAATTAGGTGTTCTTGTGCTTTAATTAGCACATCTATGTTTAGAACAGGTGTCTAGGGTCACTTATCTTGAGTTAAGTAGTTGCATGCCTATCTTTAGGCCACTACTATTCTCAAGCTTGCTTTCCTATTTTTGGCACATCTATTCTTAGAGACTGGATGCCTATATGTACTTCATCATTGAGCTAATTCATTATCTAGTTTTACTTTGCATATTGATAATGCCTTTGATAGTGTTGAGTGTACGATTGTTGATCTCTCATGACTCGTGTCAGTACTCACAATCCTCCATGATAGTTCTTGGTCTCCACATGGTATTAAAGTAGGAATGGTAAGGTTGTAAATCTACTATTTTATCAAATTCCTTTGAGCATAGAATTCAATTTGTGAGTTACTAGTTCAATTGGAGGGCATTTTTTTATCATTCAAAAGCATTTTCACAATTAAGAGGTGTTTCAAACCTATTTTTTAGAAGCATTTTACTGTTCCAAAACCATTTTACTATTTTTGAGTGGTCAAACCTGTTCTAAAGGTAGTTTTTAAAGGCATGTAGTGCTATTTTTATAGCCTGCAGCCTATTTTAAAGGCATGCAGGGCCTCCAACAAGGTTGAGAACTATTCAGATAGGCCCGGAAGGCCTTCAAAGGTTGCAACCTACTTTCAAACAGGTGCATAGGGTCCCTACATGGCATGCATGGCCTTGTTCTCACACCCACAGTTGCTGAAAGGTCTCCAGCATCAGTTTTATGCTAGTACCTACAAAAATTTGACTAACTCAACACCAATTTACCCCTCCACATTAGCTTTTTTTGGACTATTTTTGCTACAGAGGTATTTTTAATTGTTGTGGAGGTGTTTTTTTTTACTTTGTCGAGTTCTCTCTGCAACTATAGGCATCCAAATACACCACAAAGGTGTTTGAATCTGATTTTGAGGCTTGAAATTCACCCACCACTTGCTAATTCACCCTACAACACACCAAATCACCCTTGCAAACAACAACAAAGGTATTTTGACATGTTTTTTTGACTAGTTTTTTAGATTTTCCCCTAGCCTTGTGTTTTTTTAGGGTTTTTTTAGAAAGGCTGTATTTAAACTTGATTTAAAAATCTTTTTTTCAAAAATCAAAGTTCTTCCTTGTAAAATTTTAATTTTTCCCAAATATTCTTTGGCAAATTAAACTAAAAGAGCATTTAAAATCATGTAATAGGTAATTTTTGCCCATGGACAACTTATAAAGTGCCATAACTAAGGGGGGTATTTAGAATAATCACAGGGTGTCTTGTCTTCTTTTTTTCACATTGCTTGCAACACTAAGTCTAATCAGTCTATTTCTCCGTTAACCCCATTTACTTATCATGATTGGAAATCTAAAATTTAGCTCATGTTAAAGAACAAAGGGTTATATAGGGTTACAATGCACACTAAAACAGAACCATCCAATACTGACACTAAAGTTAAATGGTTTAACAAGTGTGCTCAAGCCTTTAGTTGTTTATGTCTCAGCATCTCTCCAGAATTACTCTTTCATGAAGAATTTTTGTCAACTCTCAATGAGGTATGGCTCACCCTTCAGAAGCTCTTTGGGAAGGTACACAAGATGA
This sequence comes from Cunninghamia lanceolata, assembly GCA_027924645.1. Lineage (NCBI taxonomy): Eukaryota > Viridiplantae > Streptophyta > Pinopsida > Cupressales > Cupressaceae > Cunninghamia > Cunninghamia lanceolata. The sequence continues at coordinate 8,693,090 of BSBN01000780.1, forward strand.
GAGATCATGAAATAGAAAATGAGTTAATTAGTTTGAGTATGAGCACATTTAACACAATAGAAGATTTTTTCACCAAGTTTAAATCTATCAGGTTACAGTTAAAAGAATGTGGAATTGATAAAAAAGATAACCAACTAGTTCTCTCAATTCTCTCCAAACTAGGTCCTAAATACTTTGTATTTGTGTCTACATTCTATTCCACCAAGAGAGCTCTTGGAGCCACTTGGAAAATGCCATCTCTAGATGACTTCATTGCTGATTTAGCCAAAGAGCAAGACAAGTTAATCCACATGGGCACTGTGAAGTCCTCAAAACCTCAAGCCCTACTAGCTAGAAATGGTAAACACCAATAGACTTCAAGCATATTGACTTGGAAAGAAACAAAACACTCAAAAGGATTGGGAGACAAAGAGACAAAGGTGTAATTGAATCCTTCAAAGAATCCTCATCCACTCAAGAAACTTCTAAGTCAAAAGGTAAAGAGAAATTCAAGGGCAAGGCTCTTGTTGTAGTTGGCCCTTCAGCATCTTCATGGATCATTGACTCTGGTGCCTCACACCATATGGGTTCTTTTCAGATTGAGTTTACTTCCTTAGTACCACATAGCATGTCCATTATTACCCTAGGTGATGAGACTCCAACAGTAGTTGTTGGGAGAGGGTCTGTTGAAATTGAGGGGGTACATTTACTAATGTTCTCAGTGTACCTTTACTTTTAGGTAATGTCCTATTTGTGTACCAGATCACTCACATAGGCAAGGGCATGAGAGTATAATTTACACCAAATTCAATTAAGATCAAAGAGTTGCACAATAATAGCTTAGTAGCATTGCAGAGGGTAGCTCATTAGGCTAGGTTGTATACCTTCTCACATTTTGCCCCTGATGTTTCTCCTACTGCATTGCTTACTCATTCAGATGGGGTTAGCAAACTATGGAATGAGTGGTTTGGCCATCTCAACTACCACTATTTTGAGCAACATGGACATCATGATATGGTTACAAGATTTCCTAGAGTCAGATTCTCTAAGGGTCTTTGTGAGGTATGTGCCATTGGGAAGCATCTTGAAGAGAGATTTGACAAAGGCAAATCATGGAGAGTGACATAGATTTTGGAGCTTGTTCACAACGATGTATCTAGGACTTTTCCCCATCCATCTTTTACTAAGGCTAGATATTTCCTCACCTTCATAGATGGCTTCTCTAGGTAGGGTCATCCCACAATAATGGGTTGCACTTTTTGGGCAAACTTGACATTGAAATCAACATTTTAAACTAAATCTTCACTTTCTGACACCTATAGCTGCTAAACCGTAAGGAATTTGACAATGATGCGAACTAGTGATTTGTGAGATATTGTTTGTAGATTCTAAATATATATTTTAAAAAAAAATTGGAGTTAAATTGTAAAATGTTTTGCGTCTCCTTTGATAACTAGTTTTAATAGTAAACAACATTTTTTTAAAGTGATGTGTATTCTGTAGCACATAATTTTTTTCTACAAAGGATAAAATTCTGATTCCTTTGAATTTAGATTGGTAACATCAATATGTAGGGCATGCATTTGGTTTCATAATGTTTTGTTGAATATTTTTTTAATTAAGTTTTGAAGTCAAACTAATTATAATTTAGACATAGGCATATTTCGTAAAACATAACTTTTTCTGTATGTATCAAAATTCAATTTTTTTTTTGTTGAAACAAGGACATCAATACCTAGGTATAGATATTTTTCAGAATTTTTTTTTACTAATTTACTAATTTTCCATGTGTGTAGAACAAAGAACTTGATGTTTAGTGAAAAACTTACATTCACAAGAAATAAAAAATAAATATAACAATCAGATTAAATATATTTAAAATTATACTTTTTGGAAATCTTATAATAAGGACTACATACTTACAAAACATAAATTTTAAATGAATTCATTTGATCCCCCAAAAGGTAAATCAAAAGTGGTTTTTTATCATCATTTTGATAGGTGTAGAGGATACTCCATTATATGTATGGTTTAAAACTAGCAAAGTTCTATCCAAGGGGGTTTGAATCTAAGGGGGTTTGATCAAACCCTCTTCAATTAAAATCTGTTAAATGGAACCTTTCAAGGCTTAAATTATTATGTTTTCTAAAAATATGTGATTTTAGCAAAAATCAGGATGTCCCAGAAAGTGTAACCCATTATTGTAGCAGCACCCAATACACATGGGTCTACTTCCTTTGACAGAAGTCTGAAGTCTTCAACCACTTTCAAGATTTCAAGGCTCTTGTTGAGAAACAATCATGGAAAGTCATCAAAGTTCTTCGAACAGATAATGGAGGAGAGTATGTTAATACTAGTTTTGAGCAATTTTACACAGCAGAGGAAATAAACTTGCAGCACATAGTTCCTTATACTCCTTTTTTTGTGGACTCATTCCAATTTGATGATACATCTTCTGATGACTCAGACCATCCATGACTGATTCCTAAGATAGAGATTCCTTCTTCCAGTTCTGATAGTGAGGACAATGATGGGGTTTCATCCTCATCTTCTTATTGGTCTACTTTGGAGGTTGATCTCTTAGCACTTGATTGTTGGGAATTAAGGTGTCTCAACCTTTGCAAATTCCTAATGTTGTATTTTTTAATCCCATGTTGAGTTGGCATAGTTGGCATGTTGTGTACATGCAGCAGGATAAATTTTGGTGACAAGTGTCGGTGAGTATCTTTGCACGACAGAAAGGCATCTTTGGGCGGTCAAGGGAGGTTATGACAAGTTGTAAGAGGAATAAGTTATTTTTAGTCAGTGTATGACAGATTCTCTTACAGTTGTAAGTGTTGTCAGTTATGACAGATTCTATGACAGTTGTAAGGTGCGTAAGAGCATCTATCATAGCCTATCTTGGGACAAGGCACCCACATTGGGATGGGATGTTGGACAAGTGTCCTTAGGTGTGGGTTTTGGGGCATGAGCCCAAGATGGATGCCCATCTCTAGAAGGTTCCATATTTGCCTTGTAAACTCTATAAAAACATGGGCTTGGATGGGAGATAAGTAGTGTGTTTTACAGGTACTATTATGCTGCTGGAATATCTCTAGATTCGACATTTGAAGACTCTTAAAAGAGCATTGGCTTTGAAATTGTATTGTAATTTGTTATTGTTTACTGTAATACATTTGAGTTGTGTTTTGGAGTGTGGGGTTTTTCACCCGTAAGGGTTTTCCCCACGTATATCTTGTCTCTCTCTCTCTCTTCTGTCTACTCTTTGTGTGTATGTGTATTGCTGCAATATCTCTGTTAGATGTTCTATGTTGCTATAGTTGCAAGAATTAAAATTGAATTTGCATACATCTCTCCTCATTAGATTAGTGTAGGAAGCGATTTCTGCACACCTAGCTTCCTTTCACTGATTCACCCACATCATAGCCCCTTTGGGCAAAGCAGACACTTTAGAGTGTAGGGACATGAGAAGGGAATCTAGCATATGGGATACGTACATGGTTAGATTATCAAAGTGTTCCACATGCTTACTTTGCCTTAGCCTCTGATCTATAGACCTTCAGAGAGGCTTCATGCATACTTGAGTGGGATGATTCTATGAATGAGGAATATGATTCCTTAATGAGAAATTACACTTGGGATTTGACACATCTTCCTAAGGGAAGAAAGATAGTTTGATGCAGATGGATCTCTTAGACCAAGTATGCAGTAGACAGGTCAATTGATAAGTATAAGGCATGTTTGGTAGCTAAGGGGTTTTCACAAGTTGCTGGTATTGACTACACAGAGACCTTTGCACCCGTGGCCAAGATGACTTCCATATGACTCACACTTGCTATTGCCGCATCACATGGTTGGGAAGTGCACCATATGGATGTGAAGAGATATTTTCTTCACAGAGTCCTTGAGGAGGAGATCTACATGGAACAAACACCAGGGTATCTTTAGGATTCCTCCTTAGTATGTAGACTTAGAAAATCTCTCTATGGCCTCAAATAAGCCCCTCAGGCTTGATATGCCAATATGGATTCCTTCCTCCTATCTTTAGGTTTTACTAGGTGCCACTGAGATCCCAACATTTATCTTCTATGCCAAGATGATTCATTACTAATACTGGTACTTTATGTTGATGATCTTTTGATCACTGGGAGCCCTACAACGGCTATTGAAATAGTGAAGACAACTCTTCAAGACATGTTTGACATGACAGACTTAGGCTTACTACATTACTTCCTTGGCATTGAGGTTTCACAGATAGACTCAGGGATCACTTTAGCATAGCCTAAGTGCAATCTCGATCTTCTTTCCCAATTTCACATGACTAACTATAAGTCATCCGCTACTCCTTTTCTATCTAGAGTTAAGCTTGAGGTTGATTGTGCTACACCATTGGTCGATGCTACCTTGTATTACAACTAATTGATAGTCTCATCTATTTGACCCACACAAGGCTAGATATTTTATATACAGTTGGCATGGTTTCAAGATTCATGTAGGAGCCTCATGAGGTGCACTGGAAAGAAGCTAAGAGGATCTTTCACTACCTTTAGGGGACTCTTGGCTTTGGGATTCATTACACATATGGCATTGAGGTTAACTTAGTTGGATACACAAATTTAGATTGAGCTGGTGATACTCAGAATCACAATTCCACTTTTGATTACAATTTCTCACTTGGTTCTAGTCTTATTAGTTGGTCTAGCAAAAAGCAGAATGATATTGTTGTATGATCCACATAGGTAGAGTACAAGGGAGCTACTAAGGCAGCTACTGAGTCTCTTTGGCTTTAGGGCATTCTCACTGAGTTTGGCATCCATTCTAACAACCCACAATCATCTATTGTGACAACCAGAGTACCATTGACATATGCAAGAATCCAATCCAACATCAGTGGACCAAGCACATCGAGATTCATATGCATTTCATTCGAGAGCTTATTCATGTAGAGATAATTGACTTGGTCTTTTCCCAGTCATCGGAGCAGGTTGCTGATATCTTCACCAAACCCTTCACTAAGAGCAAGTTCATTCATCTACGAGCTCTTCTTGGGGTACGGTCCACTTCATCAACAACATCATCCTTTAGGGGGCTTTCTAGCTTCTCCCCCCTAAAAGAGAAAAAAAAGAAAGTGGAGAAGCTGATTAGGCCTAGTTGTTGGGACCCATCTTCATTTCCTCACCTAAGCTTTGCTTAAGGGGGGTGTTAGTGTAAATTAAGCTCACTTAGGTACGACTATATTTAGTTGTGCTTTTTAATTGGGCACATGCTAAAATTAGGTGCTCTTGTGCTTTAATTACCATATCTATGTTTAGAACATGTGTCTAGGGTGACTTATCTTGAGTTAAGTAGTTGCATGCCTATCTTTAGGCCACTACTATTCTCAAGCTTGCTTTCCTATTTCTGGCACGTCTATTCTTAGAGACTGGATGCCTATATGTACTTGATCATTGAGCTAATTAATTATCTAATTTTGCTTTGCATATTGCTTATGTCTTTGACAGTGTTGAGTGTGTGATTGTTGATCTCTCATGACTCATGCCGGTACTCACAATCTTCAATGAAAGTTCTTGGTCTCCACATGACCGAGGAGAACTTAACCCTTGGGATTTGGCAAATTCCCAAAGGTGTTGGACACCTCTAGTCCTCACAATATTTAGATATCAAAGAAGTGAGGTGAAACATATTGCAATTTGTAGGAATCAGAGAGATCAAATCCATGAACTGCAAGGTCATTTTATTGGAGAATATTACATTCACACTCATAAGGATTAGGTCCAAGGCACAAATCTGAACTAGGGTGGTATAGCACAAATTTATTGAATTTAAATTCTTTGTCTAAATCATCCAAAAGAATATAGAGCATTGAAAATCATTCCTTAACATTTCTTCACACATTTCTTCATCACTAGAACCCAACTAAATAGTATTGTTTTCAAGCTAAGACAATTTTCACATTTAATTATATTTTTTTGGCAACAATCAACCCTAACTTTATTATCTAGATTAATCATTACTTCAATAATCACATTCATTTAATTAACCTAGATAAAATTAATTAAGGTGAGTTTAAATGGTAAATTATTTGAACTTTTATAATGGAGATCTGTATTTAAATAAGAAGGAGACATGTTTAATGTGAAAATATTCATTTCAAATTCAGAAAGTATTTACTAAATGTTTACTATAATATCTTAACTTAAAGTTGAGGATGGAGGATAAGATTTATGTGATCTTAGAGATATAAAGACATGTTTTTTTATTCTTTAAAATATTGAATAAAGCATAAAATAAGAAGCAGTTACAGCAAATATCAGAACATGTACCGCCAGAAAACATGACCTGAACACATGGCCAAATACCAACAGAAAATCTACAGCCATACACAGAGCTGTCTTCAGATTAGAAGAACAAAATATTCGCATTTATTGAGAGGAAAATATATACATTTTATATAAAATGTTCTGACATCATCTTCCCAGAAGGCTTAACAATCTGGGGTTTTTAAAAAAAAATTAAAATGAAATTGAAATGAAAATAGATCTTTTTATAGTCTACCATGTAAGGCGACCTGATTTTGAGTCTAGAGGTGGCTTATAAAGTATATGGGACTACCTCATACTGCCAATATACAGAAGGAAACATAACAAACCTGTGAACTTCCCACTGCCCAATTAACTCCTGATGCTTTTTTATCAGACATAATGGTCACCAGTTCACTGTGCACTCAACATGCCTTTATGTATATTCCAACATTTGCGATCATACTTACAACTCATCAACGATGAATAAAACGATGTTAAAATACCCCCACCAAATCTTTAAAAATAAAAAATATTGCAAAACCATCTTGCTTGACTATGCAGTTGATCTAGACCTGCAAAATCCCAACCTTCATGAAAACATGATTTTTTTTTCAGCAATTACTTGTTCATACAGATATTTCTTCTTCACAGGGATACTTGTCCCTAGCAGAACTGGGCAACATAATTGGTGTGGCTACAAACCTTGGCTTCTCATCTCCTGCCATTATGACTATCACGCTATTCTCCATTTCCTCATTACACCATGAAGTTTTTGAGTTGCCACTGTTTCCTCCATCCTCAAAGCTCCTTTGCCCAGTCCCAGCTTCATTACTTGTTCGGAGAAGAGCAGCTTTCTTTATGTTGGAATAAGCCATAATGATGATTGCAGCTGCTATGAAAACTACCACGGCGCATCCTCCCCCAAGCATGTATGGAAGAGGCGAATGCCATAACGCACTACTGTAACTCTCTGTGGAGTTGTTTGCCATGAATTTAGTCTCACCTTTCTCAACCTATGTATGTCCTCGTACTCACCCATTCCTTAAAATATATTGTCTAAAGTTGAAAGCATGATCGTGTTGGGCACGTTTTGAATGGACCTTACTGTGAATGGCGCACCAGGAAAAGTTATCACTAGAAAAAAATAAATATAGGTTAATCTGTGGGCCAAGATTTGTCTTTCGATCTAGGCCACATTCATGGTTGGCATGAGTCAGGACTCAGATATGTCAATGAAAGCAGTGATTTGTGGTAAGGAATGGTAATATTGCAACTACGGTGAATGCGTCCGGACGAGTACTGATTGGACAAGTACGGGGAGATGTGCGGAAAAGCATCTGTACCACGGAAATTTTCAATGACCAACTTTATAATGACTTCCTATGGTACCCACCATTACTGATAGTGGAAATCCAAATCATCATTTCTAGCCGCCAAATCAAAGTTATGGAATATGGCGTTCACTAAAGTTGCACAAATTTCCAAACCACTCCTTGCCATCGAATTAATAAATCAATTTTTATGTTTTTAATAGTTGATAGAGATGGCAAGTTTAGATCCAGACGTTTGAGTCATTGGAAAACATGGATAGTTCTCTCAGGTCTTATCGAGGAAGCAGTTAGGCACTACCAAATTAGATTCTTCGTGTAAAAAAAAAATATGAGAGTATTAGCCTAATGAGACCTAAATTTGATGGTCAAATCTACTCGTCAAACAGTTTCTTTGTAATTGTTAGACGGTCTGGAAAATATCTTCCCTTTTATGTGATACAATCGTAGTAAAATTTTGATTGTAGTTTACAACAAAAAAATGCTTAAATACTGCCATGAGGCCATCAAAGTTAAGGGGTTGAGTTAATGAAAAACACGATAGGGGTTGTATGTAAAAGCTCGGTTTTAACTGTTGTGTCCGGTTGAGAGGCAGTTGAGGCACGGCCATAGAGTTAAGAGGATCAGTCTAATAGCTGTTGATTCTCCATGCAAAAACAAACACCTAAATAAGAGAGTATTAACCTGATAAGAGCAAATTTAAAGTTTGAACCTAGCCTGTCAAACATTTTTTGTTTGATAATTGTTAGACGGTCTGAGAAATATCTTCCCTTTCCTGTGATACAAAAAATGCTTAAATACTGTCATACGGCCATCAAAGTTAGACCATCTCTGTTCTCAAGCAGCCGACAGTTTAGGCCAATGGATGCTCTTTGATCCCAATTTGTGTCCTCACAGCGTTGTTTTTCTCTCATATCGACCACCCACTTGAAAGTTTATAATAGTTTAAATTAGAGAGCAACCCATCAAATAGTATAGAGCTTACGCAATGGATATGTATGATTAATAGGGGCAGATTTAATAAGAAAATGATATGAATGAAACAAAATCAATGGTCTTGTCAATGCTCATCTATAAGCTTCTGTTTTAATGGGAGAACGAGGAAAATGTATGGACATCAAACTCGTAATAGGCTATTGGAGTGTACTTTTAGAAATCTCCGCAATTCATGGGCTCTGCAAGTGAAGATTGGTTCTGCCATCATGTTGTTTTTTTCATTGTCATATCGGATTTTTTTTGGGTAAGTTTCTTTAGCCTTCTGTATTTATTGTGGCTTTTTGTTTCTAGGATTTGTTTGTGGTTCTCCTTATTTAGTGGCTTTGATGTTTTGTTGGTTTTTTTTTTAGTTCTTGAGAATGGCATTAATAAATAAAGGTTTCAAAAAGTTTGTACCAAAAGTTTTTCATGAGGTAAGATTTTCCATAATTTTTATGATGATGTTTTATTGATAGATGATTTTGATAATACTAGTAAATAGTTTGAAAATTTATATCTTGTTAAAGCATGCTAGATATACCTAGGTCAATACTATATGGGTTCACCATGCTCTACATCTTGACGTTGAAAAAATCTCACCAAGGTTTTTTCTTATTTGCAAAGACCACTCATGTTAATGTTGTCCTCAAGTATGAGCACTACTATGTATGTGGTTCTTTGCTTGTTTTTTCTCTTGGACCTAGGACTTTGTCATTTTTGAGTGTCAAGTTGTCTAGGTCTCAATTTGGATTGAATTTCCTAACCTTCCCTTGCCTTGTTGGCCCTTTTAGACTAATTTGGTTTCTCCCTGAAGCATGGTGTTTGCATTGAAGTTGACAAGTTTTATTCAGCCCTCCCTTAGAAGCAAGTATATGTTGAGGTCAATCATTCCAAAGATCTTAAAGAGTCACAAGTGAAAAGTTAAAAGCTAGTTTGGACTAGGGCACATGACAAGATAACAATCTCGAGTAAAAGTTCAGAACTGTATCACACTTTTATAAAGGAAATGGCCTAACACAAATACAATTTTTCAACTCGGAGCACCTAAAAGTGATGTTTATGTTTTGAATTTTAAAAAGATATAAACTAATAAAATGTAGAACTTAACATAGTTTATGTTTATATTTTTTTCAATTTTTTAAAAATTAGCTGGATATCACTTTTTACAAATTTAAGAGCATAAATTTAATTATTGAAAAAAAATAAATAAGTGAAGTTGATGGGACATCGCAAAAATTAAAGCAAATTATTTATTTTTTTGAATTTTTTTCCACTTAGGTAACTTGAAAATCTAGTGCATGGAGAAAACAAAATTAAATTTTGATGAATATTTATTTTTTAATAATTTTTTAAAGTCAAATTCACTCAAATTACTATAGTTTTCATGGGACGTCAACTTTTGTCTAAATTTTTTATCATTAAAAAAATATTATACCCTTTTGGAGAGGGTTTTCTCTTCTAGTGCATCATATTTGTTTTAAAAATTTTAAGTATATTATAATATTTTTTTTAAAAAATTAATCAGTTGCAAGTTTGATTATAATAACCAACTTGTAATAAATTTAAAAATAATCAAAATGTAAAAAAATATATTTCTAAATTCTAGACTCTGAGATCTACCAAAAGGTATTTATAGATTTTCATGAAAACTATATGATGCCTGGGGACCGCCGAATTACTAGGTGAGTTCCGTGCCAAGTGAACACATCACAGGCTAGTGAGGACCATTGAATCACTAGGTGAGTTCCACGTCAACCATACATGGTGCATAAACAAAGTAAAACACATAGTGCAATGTATGACCCCACCTTAAAGTGATTGCTAACTCTATTAGGTAGCAATTGCTTTAAGGTAGAATGAATAATGAATGTAAAATAGACATGCGAGATTTATGAAATTACATGCCCAAAAGGTACATCACATTAAGAGGTTGCTCCCAGGATGATCAAGTCAAGGTGATACTGCAAGTATGATACATAATGGCTTGTGTAGTCATGGTATGACATCGAGCATTACAACGAGGGGCCATATAAATCGAATAATGACATACAAATGGATGGAGGAGAAGATGCTAAAGGTACTACATCAAGCATGATATAAGGTGTTAGAGGCATACCTTGTTCAAATTTGTTGAATTTTATCATGCAAGGCTTGACATTCATTAGTGGAATGGCCAAGCACTCAGTGATATGTACAGAAAGGAAGTGTTGATTATTTTATTTGTGGAATCATTTTATGTACTGGAGGAGGAAGAGTTATCAGGCAGTCTTTGAGTAGACTCAAAAAAATGCAATCTTGTTGAGATATAAGTGAAGATGTAGTTGGAGTAGGAAGCAACCCTTTCCATTGTGGAGATGGGTTTTATTCTTGAAAAGGAGTCATAGAAACTTTAGAAAATGATGGCGGGAATGTAGGAGAAGGTTGGAAACCTAATCTTACTTTAGACAAGTGCAGTGTTGGTTTCACATGATCCTTAACGCCTTGTTCCATGCACCCTAAACCATTTACATTGTATCCATGCTTAGAAAGAATTTTGAATCCACATCCATAATGTGTCTCCAAATCAACAAGAAGAGGAGAAGCTACATTACAAGCATTATTGAAATGAGAAGTGTTATCATATGTTGAAGTAGAAGGACCATTCCTTTTATCATGGTGAGGAGGGTCAACTTTAGCTTTAGCATACCCAAGGGGGTTGAAATCTAAAGAGCCCTAGTCAACTTGTTTAGAAGAAATAGGTTGTGTAGAATAAACCGAAGCTACCTTTGGGAATTTTAGGTTTAGATTGAGGGATTTTGTACTCTCCAATAAAGGAGGGTGTAAAATCTAGTGAACCTCAATCGTCACTAAAAAATGCACTCAAAGGATCAACACTATCTTGATCATCACTGTTGTTAGCAGCAAAGGATGGTGGGTCAACTTTTGAAGAAGGAACCAAATTCAAAAGAGGGAGTTGATGCCCTACTTCTTCTTGAAAGAAAATTTTCAAATTTGGATTGACTTGAACTATATAGAGCTTGTTTTTATGAACAAACTTCATTGTACGGTGAAGAGTAGATGGGACTGCCCCCATGACATGAATCAACAATCTACCAAGAAGAAGATTATATGTAAGAGCATTAGGCATGACATGGATAAGTGTAGGTAAGGTCATGGGTCCAACCTCAAGAGGCAGTGTGATTGTACCTAGTGATATTCTACCAACATTATCAAAGCCATGAATATTAAGAGTATCAGTCTTGATAAGAGAGGTATCTACACTGATTTTATGTAAGAAGTCAATGCCACAAACATTAAGACCAGACCCACTATCAATCAAAGTATGCTTTATTCTAGTTCTATTAATAATGACAAATATCATGAGAAGATCATATTAGTTTTGCACTTCTAGAGAAGGTAACTCACTTTGTGGAAAGGTGATATCTAGATTTGTAGCATGCATACAATCAAACAAGGATGCTACATCATTTAGTCTAACAAAAGGTGTAATGACAACCCTTTTTTAGAGCCTCCTAGAGCATTATGTCATATGTAGGCATGGTTTGTATTACATCCTAGAGTGAGATCTTAGTCGGAGTAGCATGGAGCTACTCGACATGATCATATTCTCTAGTAGTATGTTGTAAAAGATGAGGGTGTGGGGGAAGAAAAGGTTGAAAAAGTAGAAGAGAAGTGGGCAAACTCGGTGCTTGATCATTTTCTTCATTGTTTTAGCATTGTATGTGTGAGCAACCGTGTGATAATGAGGTTTTTGTCACACATTTTGAACACTGTTTATTTTGAGTGATTTGTTTTGCAAAGTTGAAAATGTAACCAAGAGATCGAGATGGGTTTGGAACACCTTGAACTTTAATCACATGTTTAGAGAGAGGAGGTGGATTAGGTGCCTTATGCACAATGGTTTCAGGAATGTTTTGAACATTAATGTATTTATCCAACATCTCTTTAGTGTTAGATTAAGACAAACAACTGAGAGGGAGGATGAATCAGTTGTCTAAAACTTTCTTCCAATTAATCACTTAAATTCTTTTCTTAATCCAACAGCATAGTAATAAGTCAATCATGGAAGTGTAATGCAACAAGTCAAGAGCAGAAACACATTAACACAAATGACACCAAGATTTTGACGTGGAAAACCCAGTTAAGGGAAAAACCATGGGGTGACTAACCCAAGATTGTATTCTCTATTAGAAGAATAGAAAGAACAAAATGGCACATGCCAATTAGGGTTCACTACCTGAGCACACTGCTCACAAGAGGCCCACTGCCTATTGGAGACACACTATCTATAGAATGATAAGTATTACATACTTGAACTGAGAAAAAGCATCTTCACCATGCTTTAGTTAGTTCCATTTAAGCCCAATACTTCTGCTCTGCCTTTCTCTTTCTTTCTTTCTACCACACTCTCATCACCACAAGATTCATTTGAAATGACTTTACAATTCCTTATTTATAGAAAACATCGACTTGGGAATTATCATCCAAGTCGACATACATTACAGAGTAAATACATAAACATAAAATGACTTATTACAAAAAGACTTTCACGCGGATCAACACACTGTCAGCCACACAGATCTGAGACTTCAATATTTCATTAGGAAGACACCATTCTTTACAGAACATCTTCAAGATCATCTGCAGGATGTGTAACTCATTAGGTCGACCAGACTTAGGAAGAACACCATCATCTGGAAGTAATTCTTCAATTACGAGCTCAATCTTGAATGCAGACCATCAACACGAACTGGACACAATCCAAAGATCTCCACAAGGTTGCCTGAATCACCAAGAACATCCACACTACTTCTGTTTACTAAAATCATTCTCTCCTTCAACCGGAACCTCAAGAACATAGTCTGTCATCACTGTCATATTGGAATAGGTGCTTGTGGACCTCCAGACCACGAACCAATTTGGTTATCAATTCACATTGACTTCCTAATACTCCACCAAATCCGTAGAACAAGATATTGCATTTCCGGATCTTACCAAACCTATCTGTGTCACTCTGTCACCTCTAAACACTTGCCAGAACCAATTTTCCTCAAGAGGGCATAACTTATTTAGATCTTCATGCAGACCTCTGAAACCCTTATTGGATCATCTCAAGACACATATCTGTAAACCCTTGGAGGCTCATCCTCTTAGCTTCATCTTAGCTGGGATCTTTACCTTACTGTCTTCACTATTCTTGATTAGGACTAATTTTCTCAATATCCTCAGCACACAACTCATCTAATCCTTTTCATCAATGCAATAGGAGCATGTTGACATCAATGACAATACCGGTTAGGCCCATCCTTGCAAAAATCTCCCCCTTTGTCATTAATGGCAACATATGATGTGAAAAACTATTTTAACCATCAAGACAAGAATAACTCCCCCTATCAACAACAACCACTCACATGTCTTCTCTTTCTTTACTACTCCCCCTTTGATCAGCAACCACTTGTTTTTCACATGTCTTCTCTCCCCCTTTGACATCAATGGCAAAGGGCACGTACTTGCATTACTTCAGAATCATACAAGATGCTCCCCCTGAGTAACAGCTTCCCAACCATCAATCTGGACCACAAGATTTAACTGTGAGATCCACCGGACTGATGCACAACAGTGCACCTTAATTCAGAACCAGAGGGGTAATAACCCCTAACTTCTCCCTGAGATACTCAAAAGAGTCCTTTGGTAGAGGTTTAGTAAAAATATCTGCAACCTGATCCTTGGAGGGCACAAACTCTAATCTGACTTCATTCTTGTTCACTTGCTCTCTTGAAAAGTGAAAATTGATGGATATGTGTTTAGTCTTTGAATGCAACACCGGATTCTTTGATATGTTTATTACACTTGAATTATCACAGAAGATTGTGATAGGTTCCTCATATTCCACTCTGATGTCCCTTAGCATTTGCTTCATCCACAATACTTAAGTGCAACTACCTCCTGCTGCAATATATTCTGCTTCTGCAGTGGACAGAGATATTGCCTCTTGTTTCTTGCTCAACAAAAAAACCAATCTCTTCCCTAAAAAGAATGCTCCACCACTGGTACTCTTCCGGTCATCCACATCTCCTACCCAATCCGCATCTGTATATGCATGAAGAGAGAAATCATGATCTCTAGGATACCACAAACCATATTCAACTGTCCCTTTTAGATACCTAAAAATCCTCTTGATTGCCATGACATGAGATTCTCAAGGATCAGCTTGGAATCTAGCAACAAGACCAACAACATTCATAATGTCAGGTCTAGTTTGAGTGAGATACAATAGTCCTCCAATCATTGACCTATACTTTTTATGATCAATCTTAGGAGAGTCATCATCTTTTCTCAACTTACATCCGGTTGCCATGGGAGTATTCATTGGTTTTGAGTCTTCCATCCCAAATTTCTTCAACAATTCTTTCACATATTTGGTCTAAGAAATGAAGATTCCTTTCTTTGTTTGAGTGATTTGCAGACCCAAGAAGAAATTCATTTCCCCAAACATGGACATCTCAAATTCACTTTTCATTTGATTTGCAAAGGTTTTGCACATACTATCTCTTCCTCCAAAAATGATATCATCAACAAACACTTCAACAATCAAGATATTTTCATGATCAATTTTGAAATACAAATTACTGTCAGCAGTACCTTTATTGAAACCAATCTTCAAAAGATGCTTATCCAATCTTTCATATCAGTCTCTTGGGGCTTGCTTGAGTCCATACAGTGCTTTCTTCAATTTGCAGACCATATCGCCATGATCAGACACTTGAAATCCATTCGGTTGCTCAATATAAACTTCTTCTTCTAAGTCACCATTCAGGAAGGCAGACCTGACGTCCATCTGATATACTTTGAAATCCTTGAAGGCAGCAAAAGCAAGAAATAATCTGACAGCTTCAGTTCTTTCCACTGGAGCAAAAGTCTCTTCAAAATCAACTCCTTCTACTTGGGAGTAACCTTTGTAGACCAATCTAGCTTTGTTTCTGACTACTTCACCATCTTCATTTAGTTTATTCTGGAAGACCCATTTGGTTCCAATCACATTCTTGTTTTTAGGTCTGGGAACAAGATCCCAAGTGTGATTTTTCTCAACTTGCATCAGCTCTTCCTCCATTGCTTTAGTCCAGTTTTCATCATTGCAAGGTTCATTCACTGTTTTAGGTTCAATCTTTGAAATTAGACAATACTCTTTTAAATCTTGAGCAATCCTTCTTCTTGTTTGTACACCTTTGCTTTTATCACCTATGATCTAATCTTCAGAGTGATTTAGTCTTACATACCTAAGAACTTTGGGACTTGCTTGCACTTCTAATTCTTGAACAGGTTCATTCAAACTTATTTCTTCTTCATGATTTACCGGATCAGTCTGAATCTAAATTTCAGAGGGAGCTTGGACTTCTTGAACAGAAACATCATTTTGATCATCTTCATCATATTCATAAAACCTTGAGGGTTTTTCAACACCTTCATCAACCTTTACATTTGTACTTTCAACAATCTTCCTTAATCTCTTGTTATAACACTGGAAAGCTTTGCTTTGAGTAGAATAACCCAAGAATATTCCTTCATCACTTCTAGCATCAAATTTTCCTAGATCTTCATCTATTTTAATGTAACATTTGCTACCAAAGACTTTGAAATACCTAATAGTGGGAGTGATGCCAAACCAAAGTTCATAGGGAGTCTTACCAGTATTGCTTCTGATTTGTACTCGATTGAGAGTATAGACAGCAGTGCTTACAGCTTCTCTCCAATAGATCTGAGGAACATTTTCTTCCATCATCATGGTTCTAGATGCTTCCTGGATGGTCCGGTTCTTTCTCTCTACTACTCCATTCTGCTGTGGAGTCCCAAGAGTAGACAACTATCTTTTTACTCCATGTTTCTCATAGAATTCTATGAACTCACTAGATGTGAGTTCTCCACTTCTATCAGACCTTAGACATCTTAATTTTAATCTAGTTTCATTCTCTACCATAGCCTTGAATATTTTGAATTTCTCAAGAGCTTCTGATTTTTCTTTTAAAAAAGTCACCCACATCATCTGGGAATGATCATCAATTAATAACATGAAGTATCTATCACCTTGCACACTCCTAATTCTTGTCAGACCACATAGATTAGTGTGAACTAGGTCCAATAATCTGGTAGAAGATTGTTCCTTTCTTTTGAATGAGATTCTACTTTATTTACCCAACTGACATTCTTTGCACAAACTATTGGTAGGTTTTACCAATCTTGGAAGATCTCTTACAGCCTGAGTGTTGCTTATCTTGATGATATTATCAAAATTCACATGACACATTCTCATATGCCACAACCAACTCTGATCAATTTGAACAAAAAGACAACTTTTTCAAGTAATAACTAAGTGGAAGATATTACCTTTTGTTTGAGTACCGGATGCAATCTATGTTCCGAAACTTTCAAAGATCTTGCATTTTCCATTCTTGAATCAGAGATTATAACCTTTGTCCACCAACTGTCCAACACTGAGAAGATTGTGCTTCAGACCTTCAACATATAGTACATTACTAGTTTTGTTCTTTCCATTAAAAGAGATAGTTCCTCTACCTCTGATTCTGCTAGCAGAATTATCACCAAATTTTACCACTCCTCCTTCATACCTTTCCAAATCTATGAACTTATTTTTGTCACCTGTGATATGGGGAGAGCATCCACTGTCAATGACCCAATCATCTTTTTCTTCAACTTGGGCAGCCAGAGCTCTTTCTACAAATTTATGATTAGTAGATTTAGAGGGCATTGGATCTTCTTCCTTAATGGCAATAAACACCTAGTCACTTCTAGATTTGTTTCCTATTTCTGATTCATCATCTGTTACTCCTTCATCATCATCATCTTCATGAACATAGTAACATTTCTTTTGGAACCTTGATCTACTAGAATTTGGCCTTGAAAATCTTTCCAGACACCTTGAGGCAAAATGACCAATCTTATTGCAATTGAAACACTTAAAAGGCAATTTCCCTTCATACTTATCGGATCCTCTTGGCAGTCTTTTTGCAATAAGGGCTTCAAGTTGAGCAGCTTCTGCTTCACCTTCTTCCAAGTCTTTTCTTTCTTTCTCATACCATGATAGTTTCTTTGAAGAGTTCTCTCTCGGATCAAACTTTTATTTTCCTTTAACAGAGGGACTAGCTTTGAATGCAGATTCAGTCTTGGGGGGCATCTCTAAACTCAGTTAATTCAAATGCAGCCAATTTACCAACCAATTGATCTCTTGTGATACCTAAAATAGATCTAAATTATTCAATAGCAGCAACCTTGTACTTGTAAGAATCAGGAAGGGATCTCAGAACTTTGCCAACAATCTCATTTTCATCCAAGACTCCACCAACACATCTAATGCCACAAACAAGCTCATTTACTCTTGGCATAAATGTAGTGATATTTTCATCTTGTCTCATCTTTAGATTTTTAAATTTTCCTTTCAGACTCTATAGCTTGGCACATTTAACATAATTGTATCCTTCATGTAGAAGTTCTAGTTTTTCCCAAATCTTGAAAGCTGTTTGTAGGTCAACAACATTTGTTAGCTCTGAATCAGACAAGGCACTTAGAAGAGCTTCTTTAGTCCATAGATTCTTTTCAGCATCTCTGATTTCATCTACAGTTCTTGGACCATTCTATAGAGGAGTATATTTCTTTGAAGCCATGATCCAATAGTACATTCCCATACATTGTAAGTGACATTCCATACGACTTTTCCAAAGAGCGAAATTGGTTCTATCAAACCTCAGACTATCCTTCTTGTAGGATGACATCCTAGATCTCCTCAAGTGGTTAAGCTCCTTTTAGAGGAACCTAGCTTTGATGCCAATTGTTAGATTAAGATAGACAACTAAGAGGGGGGGTGAATCAGTTGTCTAAAACTTTCTTCCAATTAATCACTTAAATTCCTTTCTTAATCCAGAAGCATAGTAATAAATCAATCATGGAAGTGTAATACAACAAGTCAAGACAAGAAACACATTAACACAAATGACACCAAGATTTTGACGTGGAAAACACGGTTAAGGGAAAAACCACGGGGTGACTAACCCAAGATTGTATTCTCTATTAGAAGAATAGAAAGAACAAAATGGCACATGATAATTAGGGCTCACTGCCCAAGCACACTGCTCACAAGAGGCCCACTACCTACAGGAGACACACTGTCTATAGAATGATAAGTATTACATACTTGAACTGAGAAAAAGCATCTTCACCATGCTTGAGTCAGTTCCATTTAAGCCCAATACTTCTGCTTTACCTTTCACTTTCCTTCTTTCTACCACACTCTCATCACCACAAGATTCATTTGAAATGACTTTACAATTCCTTATTTATACAAAACATCGACTTGGGAATTGTCATCCAAGTTGGCATACATTATAGAGCAAATACATAAACACAAAATGACTTATTACAAAAAGACTTTCATGTTGATCAACACACTGTCAGCCACATAGATCTAAGACTTCAATATTTCATTAGGAAGATGCCATTCTTTATAGAACATCTTCAAGATCATCCGCAGGATGTGTAACTCATCAGGTCGGCCTGACTTAGGAAGAACACCATCATCCGGAAGTAATTCTTCAATTATGAGCTCAATCTTTAATGTGGACCATCAACACAAACTAGACACAATCCAAAGATCTCCACAAGGTTGCCTGAATCACCAAGAATAGCCACACTACTTCTATTTACTGAAATCATTCTCTCCTTCAACCGTAACCTCAAGAACATAGTCTGTCATCACTATCATATTGGAATAGGTGCTTGCGGACCTCCAGACCACAAACCAATTAGGTTGTCAATTTACATTGACTTCCTAAATACTCCACCAAATCCACAGAACAAGATATTGCATTTTTGGATCTTATCAGACCTATCTGTGTCACTCTGTCACCTCTGAACACCTGTCAGAACCAGTTTTACTCAAGAGGGTATAACTTCTTCAGATCTTCATGTGGACCTCTGAAATCCTTACTGGATCATCTCAAGACACATATCTGCAAACCCTTTGAGGCGCATCCTCTTAGCGTCATCTTAGCTGGGATCTTTACCTTACTGTCTTCACTGTTCTTCTCTGTTCCTGATTTGGACTGATTTTCTCAATATCCTCAGCTCATAGCTCATCCAATCCTTATCATCAATGCAATAGGAGTATGTTGACATCAATGACAACACCGATTAGGCCCATACTTGCAACATTTAGTGGGTGTGATAAGTCTATTAATGATGATAGAATTTATATTGTTATCTTTTTTACTATGTTCAACATCCATCCCTGAGGGAATAAATGTGAGGGAAGGCTCTTCATCCACTAATGCTTCATCTTTTCAAGGGAGAGCATTGGAATAAAGGGTGGGTAGAGTGATGTTAAGAAATGTATTGATGATTGTATCCTTAGTGATGTCCAAGGGTCTTGAACATGGAAGCAAAGGAGGAAGAAGATAGGTCTTCACATCTTTAGTGATATCAAAGGTACTTGAACATACAACTAAAGGAGGAAGAAAAGCAGTAGTCATATCCTTAGTGATATCGAGGGTACTCGAAGATGCAACCAAAGGAGGAAGATCAATAGACTGAGCCATGGAATCATCATGGATTATGGAAGATGTGGTAGAAGTAGAGGTAGTATGTCCAACATCCACTAATGCCTCATCTCTAGGAAATAGATCATACAAATGAAGAGAAGGTAAAGTAATACTAAGGAATGTGTCAATGATTTCATCCTCTTTCTCCACAATATCCTCACAAGTAGGAGGAACTTTAGGAGAGGGAAGAAGAAAAAAGAGCATGTTTAGGTTTTGATTGTTTTTCTTTTTGTTTGACATGTTTAAATGTTTTATTTTGTAAGCATATAATAGAAGTATCTAATAAGTTTATTAGATGATCCAACATAAAAAAGAGATTTGCATGAATGCAAAATATCTGGGTAAATACCAAAATATAAGGTTTTGGTAACCACAACAATAAAAATGTGTAATTGTTTTTCCTTCTAAGCTAAATACATGAGATAAAAGAAGATGTGTAACATAAATGTTTAATTAGATTTATCAACTAATTAAACACATTTACAAATCTAAGAAATGAAATTAGTAAGTGCAAGTGTAGGATACACCGGGTTCACCAAAATGTTTGATAGAAAAGAGGGACCTAATCACTTTTCAATTAATTAGGTCAATCCTTTCAATCAAACATTGGAACACAAACTGAGCTTGGCTACAGTTATGAAGGATAACCAAGCTACATGGTTTCTATCCCTTTGTTGTAATTGCAAAAATTGAGTTAATTGGGCTAGATCTATGGTTTCTATAATGAAATATGATAAAACAGAACTTATTGACCTATTGGGGATAAAAACCCAGAAAATGGGATCTAAACTGAGAAGAACAAGACTATCGGAGGTCATCATCAGAATTAGGGGCTAGATCTAGAGGATTATGGTGTCCAGGTGTGAGTGTCCTAGGATTTTGGGTTATCGAAAGTCTGAGACACTTCTGACACCTATATCTTCATCTTTCTATCATCAGTTTCTGTTGGATCTTCTGTCTTCAAATTGCACATATAAAAGAGGGAAAATGTTGGTGTTGTTTAGGGGCTTGCCTAAGTCAAACCCCATGAATGGTGTTCCCATCTCAACAATAGCAAGGATTAGATCAAGAATTTGTGCCCTAGGAGGGAAGAGGCGGATCTGAATAATAGAAGATAAATGTAACAAGAAGAGAGGAAAGATGTTACCATGAACATGAAATCCTTGATGGGATGATGTCACTATCAAAACACCACAAAGAGGGTGTTGGTTGTTTTTAATTCCCAACTTGATCTCAAAGACAATCTAAAGAATAGCCAATTTTAGTGATCAATTGCCTTGAGGGATTGGCCAACGAACATGAAAACCTAGGTTACACTTTTACTCTGCACTTTAGACTTTGTAAAACCTAGGAGGGTGATCCTTTATAGTATTATTTAAGATCTTGCCATATCTCAAATATTGTTACAAGCAGATATGTTTTCTCCAATGTGCCAAAGAATTATAGATATGCTAAAGCAATTGGCTAGATCCTTAGGCTTCTATATATTCATTTGTAGGAGAACATGAAAATAACATTAAGTAGATAACTTATTGTAAAAATAGGAAATTCATTGTGATTTTCAAATTATACAACCAAGGAGTTGTATTAGACAAAGATTTAGAGATATCATTGCCTTAACCTAGGCTATGGAGTCAAGATAGATGTAAATGAAACCCTACACAAAAATATTTTCCCCAATTCATGAAGCACTGCAACAATGCATTACACTGTCACACTTTAGTAATTCAAAACCAATTCTACTTATAGATCCCTGCAATCTTTGATAACATTCAACATTTCTCTTGAAGCATTTTAATTCACTACTTGAGCAAAAGCCATAACAAAAGCATTCATACACAGAAAAAAACTATGAAGATGAACAAAGTGATCATTGATTAGACCTTATTCATAAATGAGATGAAGAATACAACATAGGAGACAATATAGCTTTGAACTTCGCAATATATTCAAACTTGAACTGGTATTGTCATACAAAAATTCACATGTACATCAAATTCTATTCTTAGATAGTAACCTATACTAGAAGTACCAAATCTATTACTATATGCTCTGCAGTACAAACATTTTACAATATCCTTCACCAAAGGCATTGAATTCCCCTTTATAGAAACAAGGGAGCAAACAAGCTTTAGGCCACTTGACAAGTGTCATATTTTCATTTGACAAGATTTACATAAAAAAACTATGAGTACAATTTCTCATGGAGAGAATATTCCTCAAAGGACAATAGTTTTTACATGTGCATTTGTAAAACTTTGTTATCTCCAAAAGGTGCTCATGGAAAGCTATTGCAACATACTTAACGACTTCTTTATCCACCTTCTTTAAGTTCAAAAATCCAGGGAAATGTTGACTATATAGATGAGGACAAAAGGACAGGTCCACTAGAAGACAAAATACCTAGTTAGAGCTGAAGAAGATCCACGTTGATGCTGAATAGGTAGAAAAAGCCAAAAGAATACCCATTTTGAATAAATAATGAAAGAATATGGAGTACCAAGTTAGCAAAAGAATTACTATTCTGACAAATTATTATACTTATCATCCTAGGAATTGTATTACTTTTTTGAAGGCCACTGGAATGCAAGGAGATCATCCACACTTGGTGTATATTTATTATTATATTTTGTCAGAATAGACTCGATTTCTTTTAGAAAATCCTCTATGATCTAATTTTTGTTCCATATCTTGTCTATGTTGCTCTTGAGGAGATCCAAACCAATCCTATCTTCTCTACATATGAGAAGGGCAATAGTTGGAATGATGGCTTCAAACTGATCCACAATTATCATTATTATCAAATTCCTCAATTATTTTATTTGCTCTTTCCTCAGGTTGATCCACAAGCCCTTGTAATTCCCCTACTACTTTGAATATCTTATATGTGGGTTTGATTTCTTTTGGTGCATTTGGTTCATGAGTTCGTCCCTTGCACATCCTTAGCAGTGAATTGATTCTTGGGACCCACTTATTGAGTAGGGGTGTAGCCTTCTCCCTATCTTCTGCAATCCTCTTTACTTCCATGAACAATTAGTAGTAATCCTTGTGGACCTGTTCCAACCTTTTCAAAACCTTGTTCATCAAATGTACTAACACATTTGAAACAATATGCTGATTCCTTTCCTATGAAATTTCCTTAAAATTCATGGCAATTTCTTCAAAGGCATTTACTTGCTCTTTATTTTCTTCATTCTCCTTCTCAATCCCATACTTTGGTAGTAGAATTGATGAACTAGAAACTATAGTTCCTACACTACTTACTACCAATGTTGTTGAAGGGGAAGGAGAAGCTGATGCTTGTTTTTGTTGTTGCAACCATTGAGCTTCCAATACCTTAAGCCTACTATTTTCATTCAGTACCTCCATATGTTCTTGCAACAGTTTATCATATTTATTCTACAATGCCTCTATTGTTGCGCTACTAAATCTAGAAACATCTATTGCCATTATTGTTATCTCAACTGTAGGGGTGTCAGATACTCTTTTGACAATAAAACTTCCCCTCAAATCTTGATCAAGCTCAGCAACTAGTGGTTTGTTGGTATTAGGGACTAAATCCCAAATTGCTAGAGTCTCCCATTTGGGATTAAAACCTACACCAGAAAGTGTTGTTGTAGCTTCATCTTCTGAAGAGAACACTTCTTGGTCCTATCTTTTGATAGTATCCAGGGCGACGGCAGAAGTAATATCCCATTTAGGGAGCAGTAGAATTCCACTCTATAACCATGCGCCCTTCTTCAGGAGTGATATCTTTGGCCTCAACTTTCATTTGTGCTAGTATTCTTTGTGAGACTTGTTCAAGTGTCTCTTGTGGAGACATGGTTATTTATTCCTCTAATCTGTTGGCATAATCAACCCTCTTACATCTCCAAATAAAATCAGCAAACTCCTAGGTCTTAAAAAATTATTCATCATTCATAAAATTGCTACAGGCCAACTCCCTTATATCATTTGTGTTATCCCTTCCATAAAAAATGCTTTTAGTAATTCTATTTAGGGGTGGTTGTACATTCTCATCCCTCTGCAGGGAAGACATTATTCTAATCACATCATCCCATGTTATTTCAAAATCATCTTCTTCTTTAGGGACAAGTAGATAGTCCACAAGAGGAGATTTATTTTCCCTCCTTTTTGGATATGGATCCCTAGGGGGAGAATCAAGATCTACAACATTTGTTGGAGAAGAGGGTGTTTGTTGCACTAGTGAACATGATGGGGCTAGTTGTGCATGTGGGGGAGATTGTTGAGCTTGCTCTCTTATTACCACACACTTGTGTTTTCTTCTAAAAGAATATCTGCATGGATCAACACTTGGAGGATGACAAGAGGGCCTCTCTTCTATGATTGGAGTCTTACCTCTTTCCCTCTCCTCAATTGGAGGAGCTTACCCAATTATTTTGTGAATTTTCTCCAAAATTGTTTGAATTCTTAGAATTGGGTCAGCAATTTCTATATATGCTCCTTTGTAGGAGGCATCCTTTTTCTTCTTAAAATCTTCTATCTTTTGAAAGGTTGTCCATTTCACCTTTTTTTTCATTTATTTCCTTTCCATTTGAGTAATTCCTTATCACATCTTTAGAAAAATAAGTTCAATGGTTGTATTGCGATCTTTTGATACCTCTCCTAAGGTTATTAATGAAACCCTTAGGATCAAAATTTCTTGTTCATTTCTAAACCATCCCGAATGTTTCAAATTTCTCATATAATTTCTTAAAATCCTCCCTGTTCATCCTGAAATCAGAGAAAACTATCAAAAAAGGAAAGAAGGAGCCCTTTTGATTTTCCAAATGTGCCTTATCTGATTCAGCAAGCTGCTAGATAACCTCCAGGAGACCAATCCTCATGGGCACAAATTTAGGTAGGACATGCGGTTCTACTGGGCATCCATAGACTCCTAGGACTGTACAGTCATAATGGAGAATGAAGTCTCCTTAGTTGTGTTGGATGCCTAAATCTGACCTTCTCTCAACAAGCCTCAAGAAATCCAATATTTCTTTGGGTATCCTAGGAATTTGCCCCTTTAAGAATGACTGTAATACTTTTCCAGTAAAATGATTCCTAAATGTAACATAACTAGCTTCATTACAATGTCTTTCCCAGACATGAGTCCAACATTGGACTAGAAGCTGATGCCCTTTTCCATCATTGTCACAAATTTGTAAGGTAGAACTCCACTCTGCTCTCCCTTAGTATAAAAACATGTGGCATAATAGGGAATACCACCAAAATTTTACCATAGGTTGTCTCCTTTTGATCTCAATTAGTCCCTTGTGTATGGCATTTACAAGGCAGGTGGCATAACCAAATTCATCATTCAACATTACATGTTGAACATCTGTAGCCATATACATAAAAGGGATAGAAATTCTCTCTAATTTATCTACCCCTATGACTTGGCACAATACATAGTATGTCTTGGAAAAATAGCTCTTAAAACTATCAAGCTTAAGAGGCTCCATTTCATTGGGTGGGATTCTAATACTTTTGCTCCTAAAACTCTTCACCCTATGCCTTGGTAACCATATTGTCCTATAGCTACTTCTATCTTGTTGATACTTTTGGTTGAAGTAATCAATGTTAATGGGCTTAGTAGCAGCTATGTTGAGCCTGAAGATCTCAGAGATTGATGCCTTACAAATTTGCACCATAATTTTGTGTTCCTAAAGTCCTCATTGCCTTAATCTTTCAATAGGTCAACATCCATGAAAATATTTGGTACTGCCAACTTACCTAAGTCATATCACCATACATTTGAAAGTGGGGAAGGTGAATTCCTTTTTCCATACCAGTGGCAAAACAATTGCCATCCCACCATCAGAATTTCTGCATCCTTGCACTCATGAAATTCATCTACTAAACCCTCAACAGCCCTGGGGCCATGAACCTTAATTCTTGGAATAGATGAGCCAGGGAGCTATGCAAAAAGGTCCTCATGTAAAGCTTGGCTTTGGGAAGAGGAAGTAACTTGGACTCTCAGTGGACTCATTTTGCATTTTATTTCAAGAGATGAGGGTTTATTTCTAGGGTTCTAGGGTTTCTTTGAAAATCTAGATGACAACTAAGGAAAAATCCAAGATAATTGAAGACACATAGGGATGCCCTAGCTTAAAATAAAACTCCAGAACACAATTGTAAGACAACAACAAGCTATTCGATAGATAATTGAGAAAATTTTAAGGTCAAAGAAGAACTTACTAGTTTTGTGCTCCAAAAACCCTAATTGACACAGAGAAGCTTTTGAATGCTATAAATTCTTTGCTTGATATGTTCAAAATACTTAGGTGAACTATTCCAATTCTTAGTTTGTGGCTTTTATGGAAAAATTTACATTTATGGCATGTCTAAAAGCCATCTTTTCTACCATTACTACTAGTTCGCATGAGCTAGAGCATTGCAACTACCAGTTTCCTTAGTTTGAATGTGGGCCATTGATCCTTTGGTAAATGGTTTGATCTGATGACGTTGATTGGTCCAATTTGTTTGAAAATATCTTGGACCAATGAAATTCATCCACTCGAACTAACTTTACAACTCAGCAAAAGGTTCACCATTGAGAGGAAGAGTCATCTTAATCCGTGTGGTAGCTTCCTGCGCTTCCGTGGTCATAAGATTAAGCTACAGATAAAGGCTCACCAAATGGTGAAAACCTTCCAAATCATACCACGTGGCACAAGTTAGTCTCTTCTTAAGTCCCCTTTTATGTTATGAAGACCTGTCATGTCTGATTAGCAACTAGCACGTGTTCATTTGATGGCTTGAATCTAGACACTTGGCAACTTCTGCTCTTTGACAATATAAAACAAAGCTTTAGAGAAGTGCTCCATGGAATGGCAAAAAGGCCACATGATGATGCCACATGGTACCCACTAGGCTATTCTAATTTTATACCTTTGGAATTTACCAAATGTCTTCCTCCTACTCTTCTGCAAGCCACTTGTGGGTCCACCCTAATGGGCTCAGTAGAATGGAAAAATACTTTAAAGTTTGTCATGTAGACTTAGTGGGACCTACCAACGGGCCCTGCTACATTTATCAGACAAAGACTTGTCATCTGTCACCTCTCCTGCGGTTCTGCAGGCAACCTTTGCCTTAATAAAAAATGCTTTGTGGAATGGCGAAAACCAATCAGGATGAAGCCACGTGTCAACCTCTAATTTTCTCCCATGGACTTAAGCTTGAATATTTTAACCCTTGTGGGGCAAGGTATGGACAAATTAAAGGCTAGACATAAGCATGTCCATTTAAGATAACTTTGCACAACTAGGAAAGTGGGGCCAAATTTTATAAAGGGCACGGGAAAAATACTTAGGCATATGACAAATTAATTCAGTGTGTGGGTCCAAGCGATAGTTGCAAGTAAAGGGGCTTGTAAATGCATGACACCCTAGACATAACATTGCAACTTGCAGGATTGGCAATGAGCAGCAAGCACTCAACATATAATTAGAACAAAAGTAACTTCGATGCTTGCATAAACCTTAGGGATTAGTGTTTTAGATCCAAAAGTAAGATTTAAAAGTAAATTTTAAGTAAACCCTAGCACATAAAGACCAAATTGATGTTGGAAGAGACACTATTTAGCATTGATAGGTGTTGTCATTGATGGCAACTAAGATTGTTTCACACATCTACAGTGCAGTATCTGATCATACCAAAAGTCAGAATGATACCAAAAGTCAGAATGATAATCTAAGTCTGGGAGCCTAAAATAGAGCATATAGCAGAGTCTAGTATTTTGGTCAATGGATCTCTCTAGTTAATCATTATGTGTTATGGATCTGAAGAAGTACAGAGGGACACTAGCACAATCTAAATCCAAGTTTTTAGCCTCCGGTGATAAAGGGATCAAAAGTTATGAGCATCTGAATACTGGGTCTTGTTATGACAGAACGATTCAATAAAGAACAAGCAGACTTATGATAAATCCTTGTGCGGACCTAATAGAAGTGTTTTGTTAAGTTGTGTATGAGATATAATGTCAGTGGCCGACATGTATGATGATCTACATGTGTTACTTTTGATACGGGTCAATACTAGTGTATGGATCTAGCCAACAAAGCAGAACATTCTTAAAAGGTTCTAAATGTTGTTGATTATTGCCGACTGGTAAGTGATTGCAACTCATGATAAGGATATATATAGATGATGATTATGGATATTCTGAGGTATGTCTATGGTCATCAAGAAAGTGTAAGGTGCAGAAATCTAATATCCGAATGAAAGCAGAATAGAGAGAAGAGCAAAATAAAGATGAAGTGTACAAAGTCATTATTTGCACTTAATCGGAGTTGATCTCTAGCACTGGCAGATGCATCTTACCAGTTCAAAATTTTTGTAAATCCCTTGTAAACTTTTTTATAGGTAGTGAGCCTCCAAACTTGAGTAGTGAGCTCGGGGCAGTGAGCCCAAATGGATGTGCATTCCCATTTGTAAAATACTTTTAACATGGTATTAATTTTTGTGGGTTAACCCCCACCGTGGTTTTTTCCTTAACTGGGTTTCCACGTCAAAATCTTGGTTTCAAGTGTGCTATTTATGTTTTTATTTATGTGATACTGAAATATTTATTGCAGTAATTTGTTTATAAGTTGTTTAAAGAAAGAAAAAGGTTAAATAAGTAACAATTGATTCACCCCCCCTCTCAGTTGTCTGGACCTAATCCAACAACTGGTATCAGAGCAAGGTTCCTTAGAGAAGCCTAACAGCTTAAGGAAAAGATCTTGAAAAGGTTTCAAATGGGTTCATTAAGAGATCTTTAGTTAGCCCTAGAAGAGCTTGCTCAATCTAGAACAGAAATTAGTAATCTAGGAGGTGAACTTAAAGATGATGATGACACCATTGAAATGTTAAAAGATAAATTAATGAAATCTCTGTAAAATAAAAAAGAGCTACTTCTATAGCTATCCAGTTTACCTGAAGAAAATGGCTTGAATGAATCTTTGAAAGAAAGAACAAAGGAATGTGAGAAGCTCTCAAAAGAAGTCATTGTTCTGAAAATTGAAATGGAATCTAGGGTGATGAGGCAAACCAAAGAAAGTTAAGATAGAAAGAAAATTGAAGAAGATTTGAAACAAAAACTAAAAGAAAGATATGAAGAATGTTGTAAATTGGATGGAATAGCTAGCCATCTAGAGTCTGATCTACAAGAAAGTAGAGACAATGAAAGAGAACTTGAAAGGCA
The DNA here is from genome assembly GCA_027924645.1 of Cunninghamia lanceolata. Taxonomy (NCBI): domain Eukaryota; kingdom Viridiplantae; phylum Streptophyta; class Pinopsida; order Cupressales; family Cupressaceae; genus Cunninghamia; species Cunninghamia lanceolata. Next base: position 8,722,464 of record BSBN01000780.1, read on the forward strand.
AATAGTCATTCTCAGACATGACCTAGTTATTGCAAATGAATACAAGGAGAAATCCAAGATAAGTTCAGCAAAACTTGAAGCACTACTTGAAGGATAGAAAAGGGCTGATGACAAGCATGGTCTTGGATATGAGAAAAACTGAAAGCTCCGGATGCGGACAAAGAAACTTTCAACCTAAGAATGGGAGGAACAGATCTAGAAAACCTCCGGTAAGACAACCAAACGCTCAAAGATATCCATCATTCAATGGAAATTGTTTCAACTACAACAAATTTGGTCATAGAGCTACTCAGTGTAGAAACAGAGTAAATCAAATGGTCCATCCTTCTCCGGTCAATGTTTCAAGTGTAATAGGTATGGTCATAGATCAAATGAATGCAGAAGTATGACAATGAATAATTCCAATAATAGAAGAATTATCAATTCTTTCAATGGTTACTGCTTTGTTTGCAATGGGTTTGGACATATGGATAATCAGTACAGATCAAGAGAAAATCAGAAAAGAAATGTTGTGTGCTTTAATTGTAATAAATCTAGTCATATTGCAAGATTCTGCAAAAGTAAAGACAATGGAAGAAGAGGTCTGGTAAATAGAAAATGAGATGAACAAAGACAAGACAAAGGAAAAGAAAAAATTGATATGAATGAAACTCAGGATGAATCAAACAAGATATGGGTCAGGAAAACCATTATTAATGACAGTAATGGATCCGTACTGCAATCCAGTGTTGATAAATCCTCTGGGAATTAAGTTGGAAGTCTTGGATCAAGGGGAGCAACATTACAAATTGAATTCCCCCAGCTAGTAAGTAAGAGCCTAGATCTGGCACAATAAGAAAAGAGATATTGGATTATTTTAGACCATGTGGAAGGATTTCTAAAAGAAAAGAGATGGATATAGCAAATTGCAAAGTAATACATGAAAGACTACTCAAAAAATAGAGCAACCAGATGTGCTAGGGTAAGGCATTTATTACAAAGGCAAATTAGGTGATGTGAAGCTTAAAAGGGTCATTCACTCCTCATTACAAACACTTTGCATCAAAAGAAATCAAGAAGAAAGAAGTGGACAAGCTTAGAGCTGAGAATTCTTAAGAGTTGGAAGTGAGAATAGGATTTCAAAGCAAAAACCCTAATCTGCGTAGCAAGGTATTCTCTATTTTCTGCAAAATCTTTTGAGTTCTCAATTTTTGCAAATAGCTACACCTCTAGTGGTAGATGTTACTAAAAGGCCTTTCCCCAAGTTCAAAAAGCATCCATTCAAATCTGTAGAGGTTGAGTCACTAGGTGCATTTTCTGGAGTACCATACGGGGTTTTACATGTCGAAGATATTAGGGATTACATTCACTGCAATATAGAGGAATTTGGAAATCTAAAACTACTGGATCTATTTGAAAACCTCTTAAAGAATGACAATCACCAATTAAAACTAGAATATGAAACCCTAGAGAACAAACACTTCATACAAGTTATTGAATTTCCATCTTTTGATGAAAGAGAATGGGTTAGGTATGTACTGAGTCAGATACATGGTGAGTTTATGTGGTTATTGAAATCGTTCAAGATCACAAAAGATAGTCTCTAAATTGTAACTAGACTGAATGTAACCAGTGGGTAACCCATGCTTAAGGCTGTGAAAAATCAAACAGTAACTAATGCAACCGGAGCAAAATTTGATAGAAGAGTTATGACTATCATGACATCACTAATCCAGATGTCAAGTTTGCTTCAATGGTACTTGGGTATAACAATTACCACTCCAACAGAGAGAACTCAGTTTCTAGAACAGTTATTTATGCCATATATCAGATGATAAAGGAGAATATGGACTATGACATGTGTGAGCTACGACAAAGCCAACTAATAGAAAACCTAAACAAAATAAAAAAAGATAAGAAAAATTCCTTCAAGTATGGTTCCTTGGTGATATGTATATTCTTATACTTCATGAATGAAGTGCCAAGAGTTCCGGGTATACAATGGACATTAGACAGGCCAGTGGCATGGCAAATTAGGGATCATCTACACAGTCTTGGCGATACCTAGACATAAAAGACTGCTCTTTGGGTTACTTCAAAAACTTCCAGAACTTGATGCATGCAAGGGAAATAATCCCTAGTTTAGTTGTTGAAAAGTATGAAAATGAAATATGTTTTATGGTAGACACAGATCAATGTTTGATGGAAGCTGTAGAACCAAGGATAGTGTGGATAATGCCAATGGGCTATGAAGTGGATGAGGAAATTCTAGACATGTATGTGTAGACACCCAAATTTGTCCCAAACTTTCAACCTAAAAACACCTTTGTTGAAAGGTTCAAAACATACAAGGAACTAAGATTAAAGTTGCATGTGGAACTTAGATAGCTGGAAACAAAAAGAAAGGTACACAAGCAAGTGGAGATGTATGTAGAAAGCATTGGGATTATAAAAGAAGCAGTAAAAGAAAACATACAAAGGATTGAAAAGATAAAGAAGAGCATTGAGTAGACAAGAAGTGAGCCTGTAGTCCCCCTAGAAGCCCCAAGGAAGACAAGGAGTTTTGCAACTCCTACTGAGCCTCTCAAGTCCACTTCCACTAAGAAGCCAGAAGCCACTCCGTCAGGTGAAGGAGGGAAAAGAAAGAAAAGCAAGGCAACAAGAACCCACAAGAGCACACAAGATGATGAGGAGACAGAAACAAATGAAGAAGTGAAAGAAATAAGATCAAAGAAGGTCAAAACTTCAAAGACTTCTGAAGATCAACCATCTGGAAGCATGAGGGCCAGTAAAAAGCAAGTATCTGGTAAGGTTGCCATGACTATTGATGAAATTGTAAAAATAGTTACTGTTCATGGAAATTTAAAACCTATCAGAGTTTACTATGATAACCTTGATCAAGCAAATAAGAAAATTTTAGAAGATGTCGTTATCATATATCTGAATAAATTCAATAGAACCTTGTTGGAAATCTTACAAGAACTTCCTAAAAGTCTGAGGAAAGTAATGGAAATGAGTAAAGAAGTAGCCAAGGAAAAAGATATAGAACTCAGAGAGTATGTTCTCTCCTCTTTGTGCCCTGTAATGACCAGAAAAGAAGTAGATAAAATCCTCAGAGAAGTCAAAGATAAATTTAGAAGCAAAGTCAGGTTGAGCAAGCTAATGCTTGGTGAGACTGAAGAAATTGCAAAGGAAATAGAGGAAATTCTGAGAAAGGACTTAGACAAAAATAAATACTACATTGTTTTGGAAAAATAAGTTGAAGAAGACAATCCTTCTACTCCAGAACAAAAAGCTCTAGAAGAAGAAATTGACAGGAGAATTAATGACCAAAGTATTACTCTAGACCCTCCAGAACTTGATTCATCAAATCTAAATATTGGAGAAGTTCAGGAAGAGGAACAAGTCAATCAGGAAGACATAGAAATGATAAATAGAATAATGGATGCAGTGATAACTCCTCCACTTGATCACTCTGGGAAGGAAAAGATATTGCTACTACTCAGAGCCCTCTAGATCAAGTGGCAAGTGGTGAGCAAGCAGAAATGAGTCCCTCAAAAGAGAACACAAAGAAGAGTAATACAGAGAAAGAGGAGGAAAAAGGAAAGAAAGAGAAAGTAGAAGAAGATGGTGCAAATGTTGAAGCACCTAAAGTAGATGTAGAAAAAATTGATGATCAAAAAAATGGTTCAGAAAATGTAAGAAGAGACACTGCAGATGCAGTAAAAGGCCCTCTTGAAAAGGAAGTGATTGAGCTTGATGAGCCTAAACTACTCCAAGGACTAACCAATCTAGATGCGCTCTCTCCATTTCAATTGAAGAAAATAGCATCTTTCACGCAAGTAAAATCCAGAGAAAAGATGATAAAATCCCACTTAGAGGACAATGAGCTGCTGGGGCTAGCAAGTGAAGTTTTAGAGAAATTAATGCCAACTTATGAGAAGAATCAAAACGATTCCCCCTCTGGCCATTTGAAAAATCTTGTAAGTTTAGTAAACTCACATTTTGAGTCTTTTGAAAAGTCTGCAGAGGCAAGGGTTCACAAAGAATTCTTGAATAAGAAATTTAGTCAAGTTAAAAATCTGATAAGGAGTGATAGATTGATACTAGGCATCAGCATAAAGAGCATTTAGAATTCTCTATGTGATGGAGGAGATATATATAATTTTTGCCTATCATGGACTAAAGTCAATAAGGATGTTGATAAAAAGATAAAGGAACAAGAACAGAAAATATCAGTTCTATCTCAAAATTTTGATCCTCTAAATACCTCTCCTATAAGCCAAGAATGTCAAGTCATTAGCTTGACAGATGAAATAAAGGGACTTGAAAAAGAGAAAATCAATGCTATGAAGAGGATGTGTGAACTTCGTGGATTGATTGCCCCCAATTTTGAAGCCATGCATAATGCCTTATCTTAAGCCTAGAATGCACTTCAGACAAGTGATCCCCCAGATCTGGCAAAGGCAGAAGCATATGCATTTCTTCTGAGTGGGTATATCTCACTCTTAGATGGAATGAAGAATACTTGGGCCTCTGAACTTATGCAATTAAAAACTAGTTTTGCAGACATTCTCAAGTTCATGTAAGTAGAATTTGATGATTTATTGTACATATACAACAGTATTAACAAAAAAAATGTTGAGAGTTTTGATTTGCGGATCCCACCCTTTGCCACTGATGTTAAAGGGGGAGTGAAGGGCAGTGAAAAATGAAGTATTCAGCAAAGGGGGAGCATTGGAATAAGTAAAGTGCACAAATGTATGGAGTTGCACAAAGACAGTCATTTTTCACTAAGTGTTGCCATCAATGCCAAAGGGGGAGATTGTTGGCAAGAGACATTGTTTAGAATTGATAGGTGTTGTCATTGATGACAACTAAGATTATTCAGCACATCTACAATGTAGTATCTGATCATACTGAAAGTCAGAAGGATAATCTATCTAAGTCTGGGAGCCTGAAATAGAGCATATAGCAGAGTCCAGTATTTTGGTTAGCAGATCTCTCCAGCTAATCATTATGTGTTGTGGATTTGAAGAAGTGTAGAGGGACACCAGGAAAATCTAAATCCAAGTTTTTAGCCTCTGGTGATAAAGGGATCAAAAGTAATGAGCATCTGAATACCAGGTCTTGTTATGACATAATAGTTCAGTAAAGAACAAGCAGACTTATGATAAATCCTTGTGCGGACCTAATAGAAGTGTTTTGTTAAGCTGTGTATGAGATATAATGTTAGTGGCTGACATGTATGATGATCTACATGCATTGTTTTTGATACGCATCAATACTGGTGTAAGGATCTAGCTGACAGAGCAGAACATTCTTAAAAGGTTCTAAGTGTTGTTGATTGTTGCCGACTGGCAAGTGATTGCAACTCATGATAAGGATATATATAGCCAATGATTGTGGATATTGTGAGGTATGTATGTGGGGATCAAGAAAGTGTAAGGAGCAGAAATCTAATATCCAAATGAAGGTAGAATAGAGAGAAGAGTAGAATAAAGATGAAGTGTACAAAGTCAGTATTTGCACTTAACCAGAGCTGATCTCTAGCATTGGCAGATGCATCTTACCAGTTCAAAATCTCTATAAATCCCTTGTAAACTTTTATGTAGGAAGTGAGCCTCCAAACTTGAGCAGTGAGCTTGGGGTAGCGAGCCTGAATGCATGTGCATTCCCATTTAGGGAGCAGTAGAATTCCACTCTCTAACCATGCGCCCTTCTTCAGGAATGATATCTTTGGCCTCAACTTTCATTTGTGCTAGTATTCTCTATGAGACTTGTTCAAGTGTCTCTTGTGGAGACATGGTTATTTATTCCTCTAATCTCTTGGCATATTCACCCCTCTTACATCTCCAAATAAAATCAGCAAACTCCTAGGTCTTAAAAAATTATTCATCATTCATAAAATTGCTATAGGCCAACTCCCTTATATCATTTGTGTTATTCCTTCCATAAAAAATGCTTTTAGTAATTCTATTTAGGGGTGGTTGTACATTCTCATCCCTATGCAGGGAAGGCATTATTCTAATCACATCATCCCATGTTATTTCAAAATCATCTTCTTCTTCAAGGACAAGTAGATAGTCCACAAGAGGAGATTTATTTGCCCTCCTTTTTGGATATGGCTCCCTAGGGGGAGAATCAAGATCTACAACATTTGTTGGAGAAGAGGGTGTTTGTTGCACTAGTGGACGTGATGGGGCTAGTTGTGTATGTGGGGGAGATTGTTGAGCTTGCTCTCTTATTACCACACCCTTGTGTTTTCTTCTAAAAGAATATCCGCATGGATCAACACTTGGAGGATGATAAGAGGGCCTCTCTTCTGTGATTGGAGTCTTACCTCTTTCCCTCTCCTCAATTGGAGGAGCTTACCCAATTATTTTGTGAATTTTCTCCAAAATTGTTTAAATTCTTAGAATTGGGTCAACAATTTCTATATATGCTCCTTTATATGAGACATCCTTTTTCTTCTTAGAATCTTCTATCTTTTGAAAGGCTGTCCATTTCACCTTTTTTTCCATTTATTTCCTTTCCATTTGAGTAATTCCTTATCACATCTTTAGAAAAATAAGTTCAACGGTTGTATTGCGATCTTTTGATACCTCTCCTAAGGTTATTAATGAAACCCTTAGGATCAAAATTTCTTGTTCATTTCTAAACCATCCCGAATGTTTCAAATTTCTTAAAATCCTCCCTTTTCATCTTGAAATCAGAGAAAACTATCAAAAAAGGAAAGAAGGAGCCCTTTTGATTTTCCAAATGTGTCTTATCTGATTCAGCAAGCTGCTAGATAACCTCCAGGAGACCAATCCTCATGAGCACAAATTTAGGTAGGACATGCGGTCCTCCTGGGCATCCATAAAATCTTAGGACTGTATAGTCAGAATGGAGAATGAAGTCTCCTTAGTTGTGTTGGATGCCTAAATCTGACCTTCTCTCCACAAGCCTCAAGAAATTCAATATTTCTTTGGGTATCCTAGGAATTTGCCCCTTTAAGAATGACTGTAATACTTTTCCAGTAAAATGATTCCTAAATGTAACATAACTAGCTTCATTACAATGCCTTTCCCAGACATGAGTCCAACATTGGACTAGAAGCTGATGCCCTTTTCCATCATTGTCACAAATTTGTAAGGTAGAACTCCACTCTACTCTCCCTTAGTATAAAAACATGTGGCATAATAGGGAATACCACCAAAATTTTACCATAGGTTGTCCTCTTTTGATCTCAATTAGTCCCTTGTGTATGGCATTTGCAAGGCAGGTGGCATAACCAAATTCATCATTCAACATTACATGTTGAACATCTGTAGCCATATACATAAAAGGGATAGAAATTCTCTCTAATTTATCTACCCCTATGACTTGGCACAATACATAGTATGTCTTGGAAAAATAGCTCTTAAAACTATCAAGCTTAAGAGGCTCTATTTCATTGGGTGGGATTCTAATACTTTTGCTCCTAAAACTCTTCACCCTATGCCTTGGTAACCATATTGTCCTATAGCTATTTCTATCTTGTTGATACTTTTGGTTGAAGTAATCAAAGTCAATGGGCTTAGTAGCAGCTAAGTTGAGCCTGAAGATCTCAGAGATTGATGCCTTAACAATTTGCACCATAATTTTGCATACCTGAAGTCCTCCTTGCCTTAATAGTCTCATCATAGTTGGTAGCTATGGCTTTCAATAGGTCAACATCCATGAAAATATTTGGTACTGCTAACTTGTCTAAGTCATATCCCCATACATTTGAAAGTGGGGAAGGTGAATTCCTTTTTCCATACCAGTGGCAAAACAATTACCATCCCACCATGGGAATTTCTACATCCTTGCACTCATGAAATTCATCTACTAAACCCTCAATAGCCATGGGGCCATGAACCTTAATTCTTGGAACAGATGAGCCAGGGAGCTATGCAACAAGGTCCTCATGTAAATCTTAGCTTTGGGAAGAGGAAGTAGCTTGGACTCTCAGCGGACTCATTTTGCATTGTATTTTGAGAGATGAGGGTTTATTTCTAGCGTTCTAGGGTTTCTTTTAAAATCTAGATGACAACTAAGGAAAAATCCAAGATAATTGAAGACACACAGGGATGCCCTAGCTTAAAATAAAACTCCAGAACACAATTGTAAGACAACAACAAGCTATTTGATAAATAATTGAGAAAATTTTAAGGTCAAAGAAGAACTTACTAGTTTTGTGCTCCAAAAACCCTAATTGATGCAGAGAAGCTTTTGAATGCTATAAATTCTTCACTCGAGATGTTCAAAATACTTAGGTGAACTATTCCAATGCTTAGTTTGTGGCTTTTATGGAAAAAATTGTATTTATGGCATGTCTAAAAGCCATCTTTTTCGCCATTACTACTAGTTCGTATGAGCTAGAGCATTGTAACTACCAGTTTCCTTAGTTTGAATGCGGGCCATTGATACTTTGGTAAATGGTTTGATCTGATGACGTTGATAGGTCCAATTTGTTTGAAAATATTTTGATATGCATAGAAAATATCTTGGACCAATGAAATTTATCCACTCGAACTGACTTTACAACTCAGCAAAAGGTTCACCATTGAGAGGAAAAGTCATCTTAATCCACGTGGTAGCTTCCCGCGCTTTCCTGGTCATAAGATTAAGCTATAGATAAAGGCTCACAAAATGGTGAAAACCTTCCAAATCATACCACATGGCACAAGATAGTCTCTTCTTAAGTCTCCTTTTATGTTATGAAGACATGTCATGTCTGATCAGCAACTAGCACATGTTCATTTGATGGCTTGAATCTAGACACTTGGCAACTTCCGCTCTTTCACAATATCAAACAAAGCTTTAGAGAAGTGCTCCATGGAATGGCAAAAAGGCCACATGATGATGCCACATGGTACCCACTAGGCTATTCTAATTTTACACCTTTGGAATTTTACCAAATGTCTTCCTCCCACTCTTTTGCAAGCCACTTATGGGTCCACCCTAATGGGCTCAGTGAATGGAAAAATACTTTAAAGTTTGTCATGTAGACTTAGTGGGACCTACCAACGGGTCCTGCTACATTTATCGGACAAAGACTTGTCATCTGTCACCTCTCCCGCAGTTCTGTAGGCAACCTTTGCCTTAATAAAAAATGCTTTGTGGAATGGTGGAAACCAATCAGGATGAAGCCACACGTCAACCTCTAATTTTCTCCCATGGACTTAAGCTTGAAGATTTTAGCCCTTGTGGGGCTGGGTATGGACAAATTAAAGGCTAGACTTAAGCACATCTATTTAAGATAACTTTGCACAACTAGGAAAGAGGGGCCAAATTTTATAAAGGGCACGGGAAAAATACTTAAGCATATGACAAATTAATTCAGTGTGTGGGTCCAAGCAATAGTTCCAAGTAAAGGGGCTAGTAAATGGATGACACTCTAGACATAACATTGCAACTTATAGGATTGGCAACAAGCAGCAAGCACTCAACATATAATTAGAACAAAAGTAACTTTGATGCTTGCATAAACCTTAGGGATTAGTGTTTTAGATCCAAAAGCAAGATTTAAAAGTAAATTTTAAGTAAACCCTAGCACGTAAAGACCAAATTGATGTTGGAAGAGACACTATTTAGCATTGATAGGTGTTGTCATTAATGGTAACTAAGATTGTTCCACACATCCATAGTGCAGTATCTGATCATATCAGAAGTTAGAATGATAATCTAAGTCTGGGAGCCTAAAATAGAGCATATAGTAGAGTCCAATATTTTGGTCAGCGGATCTCTCCAATTAATCATTATGTGTTATGGATCTAAAGAAGTGTAGAGGGACACCAAGACAATCTAAATCCAATTTTTTAGCCTCCGGTGATAAAGGGATCAAATGTTATGAGCATCTGAATACCGAGTCTTGTTATGACAGAACAGTTTAGTAAAGAACAAGCAGACTTATGATAAATCCTTATGCGGACCTAATAGAAGTCTTTTGTTAAGCTATGCATGAGATATAATGTTAGTGGCCGACATGTATGATGATCTACATGTGTTACTTTTGATACGGGTCAATACTAGTGTATGGATCTAGCTGACAGAGTAGAACATTCTTAAAAGGTTCTAAATGTTGTTGATTATTGTCGACTGGTAAGTGATTGCAACTCATGATAAGGATATATATAGCCGATGATTATGGATATTCTGAAGTATGTCTGTGGTGATCAAGAAAGTGTAAGGAGCAGAAATCTAATATCTGAATCAAGGCAGAATAGAGAGAAGACCAGAATAAAGATGAAGTGTATAAAGTTAGTATTTGCACTTAACCGGAGTTGATCTCTAGCATTGGAAGATGCATCTTACCAGTTCAAAATTTTTGTAAATCCCTTGTAAACTTTTCTATAGGCAGTGAGCCTCCAAACTTGAGCAGTGAGCTCGGGACAGTGAGCCTGAATGCATGTGCATTCCCATTTGTAAAATACTTTTAATAGGGTATTAATTTTTGTGGGATAACCCCCACCGTGGTTTTTTCCTTAATTGGGTTTCCACCTCAAAATCTTGGTGTCAAGTGTGCTATTTATGTTTCTACTTATGTGATGCTGAAATATTTATTACAATAATTTGTTTATAAGTTGATTAAAGAAATAAAAAGGTTAAATAAGTAACAACTGATTCACCCCCCCTCTCAGTTGTCCAGACCTAATCAAACAATTGGTATCAGAGCAGGGTTCCTTAGAGAAGCCTAACAGCTTAAGTAAAAGATCTTGAAAAGGTTTCAAATGGGTTCATTAAGAGATCTTCAGTTAGCCCTAGAAGAGCTTGCTCAATCTAGAACAGAAATTAGTAGGTGAACTTAAAGATGATGATGACACCAGTGAAATATTAAAAGATAAATTAATGAAATCTCTGTAAAATAAAAAGGAGCTACTTCTATAGCTATCCAGTTTACCTGAAGAAAATAGCTTGAATGAATCTTTGAAAGAAAAAATAAAGGAATGTGAGAAGCTCTCAAAAGAAGTCGCTATTTTGAAAATTGAAATGGAATCTGGGGTGATGAGGCAAACTAAAGAAAGTGAAGATAGAAAGAAAATTGAAGAAGATCTAAAACTAAAACTAAAAGAAAGAGATGAAGAATGTTGCAAATTAGATGGAATAGTTAGCCATCTAGAGTCTGATCTACAAGAAAGTAGAGACAATGAAAGAGAATTTGAAAGGCAAATAGTCATTCTCAGACATGACCTAGATATTGCAAATGAGTACAAGGAGAAATCCAAGATAAGTTCAGCAAAACTTGAAGCACTACTTGAAGGATAGAAAAGGGCTGATGACAAGCATGGTCTTGGATATGAGAAAGGTGAAAGCTTCGGATCCGGACAAAGAAAATTTCAACCTAAGAATGGGAGGAACAGATCTAGAAAACCTTCGGTAAGACAACCAAATGCTCAAAGATATCCATCATTCAATGGAAATTGTTTCAACTGCAACAAATTTGGTCATAGAGCTACTCAGTGTAGAAACAGAGTAAATCAAAATGGTCCATCCTTCTCCGGTCAATGTTTCAAGTGTAATAGGTATGGTCATAGATCAAATGAATGCAGAAGTATGACAATGAATAATCCCAATAATAGAAGAATTAGCAATTCTTTCAATGGTTACTGCTTTGTTTGCAATGGGTTTGGACATATGGCTAATCAATACATATCAAGAGAAAATCAGAAAAGAAATGTTGTATGCTTTAAATGCAATAAATCTAGTCATATTGCAAGATTCTGCAAAAGTAAAGACAATGGAAGAAGAGGTCCAGTAAATAGAAAACCAGATGAGCAAAGACAAGACAAAGGCAAAGAAAAAATTGATATGAATGAAACTAAGGATGAATAAAACAAGATATGGGTTAGGAAAACCATTATGAATGATAGTAATGCATCCGCACCGCAATCCGGTGTTGATAATTCCTCCGGGAATTAAGTTGGAAGTCTTGGATCAGGGGGAGAAATATTACAAATCAAATTCCCCCAGCCAGTAAGTAAGAGCCTAGATCTGGCACAATAAGAAAAGAGATCTTGGATTATTTTAGACCACGTGGAAGGATTTCTGAAAGAAAAGAGATGGATATAGAAAATTACAGAGCAATACATGAAAGACTACTCAAAAAATAGAGCAACCGGATGCGCTAGGGCAAGGCATTTATTACAAAGGCAAATTAGGTGATGTGAAGCTTAAAAGGGTCATTCACTCCTCATTTCAAACACTTTGCATCAAAATAATTCAAGAAGAAAGAAGTGGACAAACTTAGAGCTGAGAATTCTCAAGAGTTGGAAGTGAGAAAAGGATTTCAAAGAAAAAACCCTAATCTGCGTAGCAAGGTATTTTCTATTTTCTACAAAATCTTTTGAGTTCTCAATTTTTGCAAATAGCTACACCTCTAGTGGTAGTTACTGAAAGGCCTTGTCCCAAGTTCAAAAAGCATCCATTCAAATCTATAGAGGTTGAGTCGCTAGGTGCATTTTCTAGAATACCATACGGGGTTTTACATGTCGAAGATATTAGGGCTTACATTCACTGCAATATAGAGGAATTTGGAAATCTAAAACTACTAGATCTATTTGAAAACCTCTTGAAGAATGACAATCACCAATTAAAACCGGAATATAAAACCCTAGAAAACAAACACTTCATACAAGTTATTGAATTTCCATCTTTTGATGAAAGAGAATGGGTTAGGTATGTACTGAGTCAGCTACATGGTGAGTTTATGTGGTTATTTAAGTCATTCAAGATCACAAAAGATATAATCTGAATTGTAACTAGACTGAATGCAACCGGTGGGTAACCCATGCTTAAGGCTATGAAAAATCAAACAGTAACTGATGTAACCAGAGCAACATTTGATAGAAGAGCTATGACTATCAATGACATCACTAATTCGGATGTCAAGTTTTCTTCAATGGTACTTGGGTATAAGATTTACCACTCCAATAGGGAGAACTCAGTTTTTGGAACAGTTATTTATGCCATATATCAGATGATAAAGGAGAATATGGACTATGACTTGTGTGAGCTACGACAAAGCCAACTAATAGAAAACCTAAACAAAATAAAAAAAGATAAGAAAAATTCCTTCAAGTATGGTTCCTTGGTGATATGTATATTCTTATACTTCATGAATGAAGTGCCAAGAGTTTCGAGTATACAATGGACATTAGACAGGCTCGTGGCATGGCAAATTAGGGATCATCTACATAGTCTTGGTGATACCCAAACACAAAAGACTGCTCTTTGGGTTACTTCAAAACTTCCAGAACTTGATGCATGCAAGGGAAAGAATCCCTAGTTTAGTTGTTGAAAAGTATGAAAATGAAATATGTTTTATGGTAGACACAGATCAATGTTTGATGGAAGCTATAGAACCAAGGACAGTGTGGATAATGCCAATGGGCTATGAAGTGGATGAGGAAATTCTAGACATGTATGCTCAACATCTCCTAAGCAAACCTAAAGACACCTCTGTTGAAAGGTTCAAAACATACAAGGAACTATGCTTAAAGTTGCATGTGGAACTTAGATAGCTGGAAACAAAAATAAAGGTACACAAGCAAGTGGAGATGTATGTATAAAGCATTGGGATTACAAAAGAAGCAGTAAAAGAAAACATACAAAGGATTGAAAGGATAAAGAAGAGCACTGAGCAGGCAAAAGTGAGCCTGTAGTCCCCCCGGAAGCCCCAAGGAAGACAAGGAGTTTTACAACTCCTACTGAGCCTCTCAAGTCCACTTCCACTAAGAAGCCATAAGCCACTCCATCCAGTGAAGGAGGCAAAAGAAAGAAAACCAAGCAACAAGAACCCACAAGAGCACACAAGATGATGAGGAGACAGAAACAAATGTAGAAGTGAAATAAATAAGATCAAAGAAGGTCAAAACTTCAAAGACTTCTGAAGATCAACCAGCTGGAAGCATGAGGGCCAGTAAAAAGCAAGTATCGGGTAAGGTTGCCATGACTATTGATGAAATTGTAAAAATAGTCACTGTTCATGGAAATTTAAAACCTATCAGAGTTTACTATGATAACCTTGATCAAGCAAATAAGAAAACTTTAGAAGATGCCATTATCATATATCTGAATAAATTCAATAGAGCCTTGTTGGAAATCTTACAAGAAATTCCTAAAAGTCTGAGGAAAGTAATGGAAATGAGGAAAGAAGCAGCCAAGGAAAAAGATATAGAACTCAGAGAGTATGTTCTCTCTTATTTGTGCCCTGTAATGACCAGAAAAGAAGTAGATAAAATCCTCAGAGAAGTCAAAGATAAATTTAGAAGCAAAGTCTGGTTGAACAAGCTAATGCTTGGTGAGACTGAAGAAATTGCAAAGGAAACAAAGGAAATTCTGAGAAAGGCTTTAGACAAAAATAAATACTACATTATTTTGGAAAAATAAGTTAAAGAAGACAATCCTTCTACTCCAGAACAAAAAGCTCCAGAAGAAGAAATTGATAGAAGAATTAATGACCAAAGTATTGCTCTAGACCCTCGAGAATTTGATTCATCAAATCTAAATATTGGAGAAGTTCAGGTAGAGGAACAAGTCAATAAGGAAGACATAGAAATGATAAATAGAATAATGGATGCAGTGATAACTCCTCCACTTGATCACTCTGGGAAGGAAAAGAATATTGCTACTACTCAGAGGCCTCTAGATCAAGTAACATGTGGTGAGCAAGCAGAAATGAGTCCCTCAGAAGAGAACACAGAGAAGAGTAATACAGAGAAAAAGGAGGAAAAAGGAAAGAAAGACAAAGTAGAAGAAGATGGTGCAAATGTTGAAGCACCTAAAGTAGATGTAGAAAAATTTGATGATCAAAAAGATGGTTCAGAAAATGTAAGAATAGACACTGTAGATGCAGTAAAAGGCCCTCCTGAAAAGGAAGTGATTGAGCTTGATGAGCCTGAACTACTCCAAGGACTAACCAATCCAGATGCACTCTCTCCATTTCAATTGATGAAAATAGCATCTTTCACCCAAGTAAAAGCTAGAGAAAAGATGATAAAATCCCACTTAGAGGACAATGAGCTACTGGGGATAGCAACTGAAGTTTTAGAGAAATTAATGCCATCTTATGAGAAGAATCAAAATGATTCCCCCTCTAGCCATTTGAAAAATCTTGTAAGTTTAGTAAACTCACATTTTGAGTCTTTTGAAAAGTCTGTAGAGGCAAAGGTTTAGAAAGAATTCTTGAATAAGAAATTTAGTCAAGTTAAAAATTTGATAAGGAGTGAAAGATTGATACTAGGCATCAGGATAAAGAGCATTCAGAATGCTCTATGTGATGGAGGAGATATATATATAAGTTTTGCCTATCATGGACTAAAGTCAATAAGGATGTTGAGAAAAAGATAAAGGAACAAGAATAGAAAATATTAGTTCTATCTCAAAATTTTGATCCTCTAAATACCTCTCCTATAAGCCAAGAATGTCAGGTCATTAGCTTGACAGATGAAATAAAGAGACTTGAAAAAGAGAAAATCAATGCTATGAAGAGGATGTGTGAACTCCATGGATTGATTGCCCCCAATTTAAAAGCCATGCATAATGCCTTATCCGAAGCCCAGAATGCACTTCAGACAAGTGATCCCTCAGATCTGGAAAAGGCAGAAGCATATGCATTTCTTCTGAGTGGGCACATCTCACCCTTAGATGGAATGAAGAATACTTGGGCCTATGAACTTATGCAATTAAAAACCAGTTTTGCAGACATTCTCAAGTTCATGTAAGTAGAATTTGATGATTTATTGTACATATGCGACAGTATTAATAGAATTTTTTTGAGTTTTGATTTGCGGATCCCACCCTTGGCCATTGATGTTAAAGGGGGAGTGAAGGGTAGTGAAAAATGAAGTCTTCAGTAAAGGGGGAGCACTAGAATAAGTAAAGTGCACGAATGTACAGACAAAGGGGGAGTTGCACAAAGACAGTCATTTTTCACTAAGTGTTGCCATCAATGCCAAAGGGGGAGATTGTTGGAAAGAGACACTATTTAGAATTGATAGGTGTTGTCATTGATGACAACTAAGATTATTCCACACATCCGCAGTGTAGTATCTGATCATACCGGAAGTCAGAATGATAATCTATCTAAGTCTAGGAGCCTGAAATAGAGCATATAGCAGAGTCCAGTATTTTGGTCAGCAAATCTCTCCAGTTAATCATTATGTGTTGTGGATTTGAAGAAGTGTAGAGGGACACCAGGACAATCTAAATCCAAGTTTTTAGCCTCCGGTGATAAAGGGATCAAAAGTTATGAGCATCTGAATACCAGGTCTTGTTATGACATAATAGTTCAGTAAAGAACAAGTAGACTTATGATAAATCCTTGTACGGACCTAATAGAAGTGTTTTGTTAAGCTATGTATGAGATATAATGTTAGTGGCTGACATGTATGATGATCTACATGCGTTATTTTTGATATGCGTCAATACTGGTGTATGGATCTAGCTGACAGAGCAGAACATTCTTAATAGGTTCTAAGTGTTGTTGATTGTTGTCGACTGGCAAGTGATTGCAACTCATGATAAGAATATATATAGCTGATGATTGTGGATATTGTGAGGTATGTGTGTGGTGATCAAGAAAGTGTAAGGAGTAGAAATCTAATATCTGAATGAAGGTAGAATAGAGAGAAGAGCAGAATAAAGATGAAGTGTACAATGTCAGTATTTGCACTTAACCGGAGCTGATCTCTAGCATTGGCAGATGCATCTTACCAGTTCAAAATCTCTGTAAATCCCTTGTAAACTTTTCTGTAGGCAGTGAGCCTCCAAACTTGAGCAGTGAGCTTGGGGCAGTGAGATTGAATGCATGTGCATTCCCATTTGTAAAATACTTTTAACAGGGTATTAATTTTTGTGGGTTAACCCCCACCGTGGTTTTTCCCTTAACCAGGTTTCCACGTCAAAATCTTGGTGTCAAGTGTGCTATTTATGTTTCTTCTTATGTGATGCTAAAATATTTATTGGAGTAATTTGTTTATAAGTTGATTAAAGAAAGAAAAATGTTAAATAAGTAACAACTGATTCACACCCCCTCTCAGTTGTCCATACCTAATCAAACAATTGAAACCTGTAACAAGGCCAAAATATTAAACCAAGGAAAAATTTTCAAAGTCCTACCAGTGGATCCAATTGAGGATGTTTGTTTGACCAAAACAAAGTGAGATTATAGAAAACTCTGAAGAAGCAGACCATAGAGAAAAATAAAATAAGACCAAAACTAGACTGAAGTAGGAAGAGACTATACATAAATTTACATAAAATACAATTTGCATAGAATAGAACATACCTCATGAAAAGTATGGCTTCAGAAACTCTCCATGTATTGGTATTTTGAGAAGTTCTCCAATTATATTTTGCAATAAATAAGAGTCCTCTTCATGTGTGTTGCTGATCAAGTATGGTCTTAAATAGAGGGCATCAAACTTACCATGCTTTCCCTTTTCCTGAGCCCTTGAGTTCCACATCAAAACCATATCTCCTATTTGAAACTTCCCTTTAGTAGCCCTTTTGTCATACAAATTTTATACTTGTTGCAATTTGATATTCTTTTGTTGTACTAACCTTCTTGTCTCATCCAGTTGTGTCACTTGATTTATTCTATTCTACATTGCATCTGATATATCTTCATCATACTCCTGGATGAATTTGTATTCTGGCAACAAGTTGTTGATTGACATCTTTGCTTCCAGAACATATACTAAATCAAATGGTGACTACCTAGTAGCCTTTTTTACTATCACCCTATGTATCCATAAAGAAAGCTTTATCTTAGAATCCCATGCCCTTTTTTTCTTTTCAACCACCCTCTTAATAAACTTCATTTAGCTCTTGTTTCTTGAATAAGCTTGTCCATTTTCTTGAGGACGATATGGGGAAGAGTAGGAAATTGCTATCCCATATTGGTTGCAAAAGGTTACAAATTCATCTGTCCTCAAACACATTACATTGTCTAATATTATCCTTTCAACTTATTAAATCAAAATATTATTCATCAGAAAATCACTTCAACTTTACTTGTTGCTTTTTTGGTTGGAATGGCCTCAATCCACTTAGTGAAGTAATCAATGGCAACTAAGATCCAACTATGTCCTCCACTTGACTTTTCACTGATTTCTCCTATGAAATCATCCCACTATTGAAAGGGAGCCTCAATTGTCATTGGTCTGAGAGGTAGATTTACAGAAAATTTCAATTTACTTGAAAATCTTTGGAAGGCATCACAACTCCTAACCAATTTGTCGGCATCTTTGAAGACTATGGGCCACCAACATCCAACCTTTAAAACCTTATGGGTTGTTGTCTTAGCCACGTAATGGCCTTCACATACACCATGGTGCATCTCTTTCAAGATCTCTTATGCTTTCTCCTCATTTACACACTTAAGTAAAACACCTTCTAAATTCCTCCACCAAAGCTCATTGTCAATAATCACATATTTTATGGCATATAGCTTCAATGTCCTCTTTTGATTGTCATTCATATCTTCAGGACATGATATTTTCTACAAGTAATACACAATATTCATATATCATTTAGACAACTTCATGTCACATTCAGGAACAACTTGGTCAACTTCAACATTGTTTATTTGATTAGCTTGTAAATTTGCATTAGTAATCAATTTAGCTAATCCCTATCCTCTTACTAGCTTAGTGATCTGAATGTCAATGTTGAACTCCTGGATCCTATTGATCCATTTACATCTTCTCCTAGTCACTTCTTGTTGAGTGAAGATGTCCTTGATAGTAGCTATAGAAACATATGTAATAATGGTAGCACCTACTAAGTATGATATGAAGTTCTTGATAGCCATCACTAGTGTGTAGGCTTGTTTCTCTATTATGTCATACTTTAGTTCTATAGATTGGAGAGATTTGTTGAAGAAGGCAATAGGTTGTTCATAACCATCATCATTTTTTTGTAACAAAACAACAGCTACAGTGTGAAATGAGGAAAAGGAAAATAACTAGAAAGGCTTGGAAAAATCTAGGGATTTTAGAACAGAGGCTTCCTTTATTGCCAATTTAATGCTCTTAACAGCTTGGACTAGCTCTTTATTCCATGTGATAGTTTCTTCTTTCTTCAGCATCCCAAAGATTGGTCTGGTGATTTCTACAAATTTTGTAACAAACCTCCTCAAAACATTAACCTGCCCAAAGAATGGCTGAATTCCTTTGACATTCTTAACACCTAAATTTAGTATGTGCCTAATTAAGGAGCACAACTAAATATAGTCATACCTATGTGAGTTTAGTTTACACTATCAGGTCAACCCCTAGATGTTTTAGCTTTATGGTTCTAAGCAAAGATTCAAAAACAAGCAATTGTGCAATGGACCTAATATGATTCATTTTGATAAATGATATGTTAAATTTGTTATGATAATGTCATAAGTGTTCTATTTTATAAGGCCCTAGAATGCTTCCCTTGAAAACTCCTAGATGATCTTAGAATATTTTAAATGAATAAGAGAATGTCTTTAAATACAAAAACCAAGTTAACAAAACAACATAACATGTGTTAACTCACAATAGCTACTAAAATAGTTGGCCAAGCAAAAATTTTGAATTTTGAACTATAAAAGTTATGAGATTAGATGTGTGATTGCAAAACTAACTTAGGTTAGGTCTAGGCTTACATATTTGATCTAGGGAAAATAATCATGAATCTAGGGATAAAGGATAAAACTTTGTGGATAAGTGATAATAGGGATAAGAGTATGAGCTATATTTATTTACATACGAATATACCACTCCTAAGCTAATTATTGCATTTAGGATATGTTATGGAGTAAATAATAGACACGTGTCTTTTTACCTCCTAGGTCTCCATAGTGACATTATGCATTATAATTGATCATCTTGAGGAGATTTCCTAGAACCAATGCAAATTTGGGACCTTGGGCCCTTCCTAAATCTTGCCCTAGACTAAAAAGGAGGTTCTAGACTTGGGCACCAACCTCCCAAGTCTCCCCTGATTGGTCGGGGCCAATTAATGTCACATCGGCATAGGAGATTCAAAAATGTTCCTCTTTGTTGGTTTTTGTGATTTAATTTCATGAATGTTAGTGGGAAAGCATATATAAGTACGCTTTGAATTCATTTGTAACCTAGAGATGGATATTATGAACTTATGATATTGGAGCAAAGAGCATTCAAGGCATTCATTGTGTTATTGTTGCAGATTTGGAATCATCATCCATCTCCTTATGAGTTGAAGAATCTTCATCCTCCTAAGGACTTTGCCTCTAAGTTGACATCATTACTATTTGAATCATTTCATCATTTGGATTATCTTTAGCCTCTTCCCTGCAAGGGCACACTCTCTCTAACAATGGTGTTGGGAAGATCAAATGATAACCTGAGATTTGACTGAGGTGAATCCCTAAACACCACAACCCCCAAATCCCTCTCTTGTCATCTTATGTGTAGATTATAGGTATAGGTTTTATAGAAAGTAAAGTAGCAAGGAGGTTTTGTAGGAATCAAGGTTTCGGGATCCAATAGAAGTTCCATAATATTCCTCCGAAAAGACTAGGGTGGTTGGCACCCTAGTCTTTTAGACTTTTAGGTTTTGGATCTAGCTTTTGAACATCAATTACAACATCTTCTTAGTTTTGACCTCCAGCAGATTCTCACTTGTAGACTTGGGCTATTACCGAATTCATCCTCTAACTTTCCATCTTTCGTGACATAGGTTCTGCTATCTCCCTAATCATCTTTGTATTTTCAGATTCTAATTTTTTATCGTCATTTTTCTGTTACAAGCTGATTATTTCAAAACTAGGGTTTTATTCATACTTAACCTAGGGTTTGATAAAAAGGCTTAGTAAAAACACATCTTTCCATAGAAAATAGGAGCATAAGATCTGTAGCTGAGTTCACCTCCTTGGTTGTGATTTATCTCAATCTTGTCCTTGAATGTTATTGTGGAAGAGGGTTTTGATCTTGTCTGTACACTTGCCATCATTCATCCTTTTCCATACACAGTATTTTGGTGAACCCGACATGAAGAGAGGCAATTTACTCCATTGTCAGATTTTCTTCATTCAGTAATGACTCAAGTAGTGAACAATAATATTTTGAAGCTTCCTCCTACTCATCCTTTCGATAGTAGTAAGCCACAAGGACCTTCATTTAATGCTAATGCCTATTGTCACTATCACTAATCACTAGGACATGATACCAAAAAAATGTATGCATCTTAAACATGAAATTCAAGGCCTCATCGATTATAATATGATACAAGTTACTGGTGTGAATGACAATGGAAATAAGTCAATAGCTCCTTAGAATCAAAATCTACAAATCTTCACTGATCCTTTTCCTAAACATAGCGACAATAATATGGTGGAAGAAACTACACTGGAAATTGAAGATGACTATCTCGACTATGATGACATAGTTGGTATGATAGAGGTAGATAAGACAACAACTGAAGATTTACCTCACCATTGAGGAAAAGGTATTTACGCTGAGGTTCCTCCACCATTATCCCTTTATGGATCAAGAGATAACCAAGATGCATAAGATACGAAATTGGAATAGCCTATATGTAATCACTTGAAGCAAGAGAAAGTGGTGACGATGATAAGAATCCCATTTCATTGTGAAAGAATTATTCATCAATCAACACAAAATATGAAAGAAAAAGAAAGGAAAAGAACAAGGTGTGAATCATCGATGGGAAAAGGCAATGATTCCCCTCCCCTTAATCAACAAAAGATTTCAAACATACAAGGTCTGGGGAGACATGCACCGCATGGCCATTCTAGAAATAAGCATCAATCAGGTATGAGTTCTTCACACATTTTATCACACTTGATGGAGCACCTCTCTAAGACAATTGCAAGTTTGGCCTCTTAGAATAGATATATTTATATGTGTTTTGTTGTGTTGTGTTCCCCCATATTGTGTTAAATATTGTTTATGTCTTTTTGGATGACCCTTGATACTCTTTTAAGGTCAAGGATACAAAGAGACCACCTCTATTGTGACACTTCTTCTATTTGTGTCTTTATTCTTCTACTCTCTCATCTCTCTTATTGTCATTGTTGTGTGTGGTGCCTTGGGGGCATAGCATTGTGGAGGATGTCTTGGGGGTATCTTCCCACATTGTGACCCTAAGTCACTTTTCTCCTCTCTCATTTTTAGTGTTTACATTTTTCAATGGCTCTACTAGTCAATGGATGACAAAAATAAACAAATACTAATAAACATTGTGTGTCCCTTAAAAAATGGACCTAGTCCATATATGAAGATGGGGTTGATATATATTACTGACGCTTGACTAGTAGAATCACTTTGTGTTGTGATTCATGTTGTGAAATTTATTGTAAGAAACCTTTGCAATACTCAAAATATGCTTCTATGCACTTTGAAATGTTTTGTATCTCACCTTGTCACTACACTCAATCCTGAGAGACCTATAGTATAACCTCTTGACTATACTCAGTTCTGAACCCGCAAGTGTAGCCTTGGTCTTTTATGTTATATGATTTCAATGTAACTTTCATGAATAGATTTGGTTGTTATCTTAGAATAGATTTTCTAACCAAAGCTTATATGTTGATTATTTTAGCAAATGGTAGTGGTGTGTTTGTGGGAACATTTGGCGATTGTAAGCACATGTCACCTTTGGGGCATGGGCTTGTGAAATCTCTTGTTCTCTTGCATGTTTTCACTTTACCTTAAACGTGCTTGATACTAGCAAGTGGGATCAACCACTTTAAGGTGGGGGCATATATCATGGTAACTTCTTGATTACTTTCTAAATTGACAAAGTGTGTTTGCTTACACTTCCTTTTCATTGTAAGGCATCTCTGTGATGCAGGTGGGGTTGTGTATTTTATGTTGCTACGTATACCTCCTTTTCACTATAAGGCATCTCTGTGATGTAGGTGGTGTTGTATAATTTGACCACATGCTTCCTTTTCACTATAAGTCATCTCTGTGATGCAGGTGGGGTTGCATTTTGAAAGCCCTTCTGCAAAAGGTAGGATGGTGTATCTATTGAGATAGTGCATATCCTTTTAAACAAAGTCCTTATC
This sequence comes from Cunninghamia lanceolata, assembly GCA_027924645.1. NCBI lineage: Eukaryota > Viridiplantae > Streptophyta > Pinopsida > Cupressales > Cupressaceae > Cunninghamia > Cunninghamia lanceolata. The sequence continues at coordinate 8,745,502 of BSBN01000780.1, forward strand.
ATGAGGCAGGGCTAGATCTTGAGTCATTCACCCTCAAGTGTGTCTTTGGTAGTTGTGGTAGTGTATCTCAACCATCAAGTGTGTTTGGCGTGTCTTAGATAGTGGAATGTAGCGATGAGCTCCTCCCTTTCACACATGTTTGTTGTGTATAAGATGTATAGTATGTCTATGACATACTCTATAGCGCTCATGTATTTTGTGTGTCTTGCATGTGTTTTATGTGTCTTCATTGCATGTCTTGCATTTTTTGTGTGGTCTAAAGGTGCATAGCAATGAGCTCCCTCCACGTTGTGTGTTTTGTGTTTTTTCATGGTCTAAAGGCACATAGTGATGAGCTCCCTCCACAATGTGTGTTTTATTTACTTTAGTTAGCATTATATATAGATTTACTTAGTCATGTCTTCTCTTCATGTATACTTTGTGTATTGCGTGAATTTTTCCATGTCTTCTCCATGTATTGTGTGCTTTCACTATCTTCTCTATGTATTGTGTGCTTCCTTACTGTATTCATTGTGTTTTGTGTGACTGTTAAGTGTTTTCTTATGTTTGCCTAAGTCTAGGGGCTAGAAATAGTCCTTCAAACTTAGGGTGTGTTTTCACTTTTGTGTTTGATTTGTTTGATGTGCTTTGACTGTACTTTAATGCATGTATAGATCATAATATCATACACACATTAAAGTGGGGGCTAAATATTATGGAACTTAAAAAGTGGAGACATGTCTTTTTACCTCCTAGTTTAACTTCTTGGTCTCCATAGTGACATTATGCATTATAATTGAACATCCTGAAGAGATTGCCCAGAACCAATGCAAATTGGGGACCTTGGGCCTTTCCTAAATCTCACCCTAGATTAAAAAGGGGGTCCTAGACTTGGGCGCCAACCACCCAAGTCTCCCCTGATTGGTTGAAGCCAATTAATGTCATGTCGGCATAGGACCTTTAAAAATGTTCCTCTTTGAGGGATTTTCTGATTTAACTTCATAAATGTTAGCGGGAAAGCATATATAAGTGTGTATTGAATGCATTTATAACCTAGATATGGATATTGTGAACTTATGATATTGGAGCAAAGAGCATTCGAGGCATTCATTATGTTATTGTTGCATATTTGTATTTGTATTGTGTGTGTTGTTGCAAATTTGGAATCATCATCCATCTCCTTATGAGTTGAAGAATCTTTATCCTCCTAAGGACTTCACCTCCAAGGTGATAGCATTGCTATTTGAATCATTTTATCATTTGGATTGCCTTTAGCCTCTACCCTACAAGGGCACGCTCTCTCTAAGAATGGTGTTGGGAAGCTTGAATGCTAACCCAGGATTTGAATTATGCAAATCCCTAAACACCACAACCCCTAAACCCACTTCTTGTCATCTTGTGTTCAGATTATAGGCATAGGTTTCAGCGAAAGTGAAGTAGCAAGGAGGCTATGTAGGAATAAGGGTTACATGATCTGATAGAAGTTTTAGAATATTCCTCTGAATTTAGACTTGGGTGGTTGGTGCCCTAGTCTTCTGGTCTTTCAAGTTTTGTATCTATCTTCTAAGCATCAATTACAACATCTTCTTAGTTAGGACCTCTGATAGATTCTCACTTCTGGACTTGGGCAGTTACCAAATTTGTCCTTTGACTTTGTAGCTTTCGTGATACATGTTCTAATATCTCTTTAATCATCTCTAAACTTTTAGATTCTAACTTTCTATTGTCATTTGTCTGTTACAAGCTGATTATTTCATAACTAGGGTTTTATTCATGCTTAACATAGGGTTTGATAAAAAGGCTTAGTTGAAACACATCTTTCCATAGCAAACAGGAGCACAAGATCTATTGCTGAGTCCAACTTCTCCTTGTTTGTGATTTAGCTGAATCTTGTCCTTGAATGTTATTGTGGAAGAGGGTTTTGATCTTGTTTGTACACTTGCGATCATTCATCCTCTTCCATACACAACAAGATACCTCAAGATTATTAGGCCCAAAACATAAGGGAAAAGAGCATGAATATGTAATTTTCACAATTACATTTTGGACCCACTTTATTGTGCATGCAAACTACTAGAGAGTTATGATTCAAAGTAAAATAAGTTATCAGCATCTAAAAGTAATTATTTAAAATAGTGAAAGGATATTTGGTCCATGTAATGTAATGGAACATTCTTCAATTATTATTTCCATGAGAGATCTATTGGAACCTACAAAATGGAGAAAAATATGCAATGACTATCATCTATCACATATTTGAAAAAAACATTAATTTCCAGTTTCTTTCAAGAAGGAGCTATCTTTGAAACATTAAAGTGAGAGAGAGGGATAAGAGACTCCACCTATTATGGAAAAATGATACAAAGATTCAACAATTTGAAAATATATGACTCTGAATATGCAGATAATATTTGTAAGGTTGGCATGCATGTGCATGGAGATGGGGGCCAAAAATGAAGGAAAAAGGGTTGTTTTAAGCCATAACATGATCACTCTACTAAAAACATGACTGATATATAATGATCTAATTCCTAGGTGAATAAGATGAAAAATCTATAAATTATCTAGTAATTTACAAGATTAGGTTCTAGTTTTTTTTGTATACTAATCCAAGGCTTGATTTGCACATTTTACAAATCCTATAGATTATAAGCATGGGTTTTCCATAGTCCATGAGTATGATGTTCTATCTCTTAGATTCTTGATTGTATTTACTTTTTTTTTGCATTAACATTTCATATCACACTTAGTGATCCATCATCAAGATGAGGATAGAATGATGGATCATTAAGTGTGATCTAAAATATTATGCAAAAAAATGCAAACATAGTTGAATCTAAAAGATAGAACATCACCATCATGGACTATGGAAGACTCATGCCTACAATCTATAGAATTTGAAAAATGTGCAAATGAAATCCTAGATCAATATGTAAATACACATTCAATAGGCATGGAAGACTGTACAATGTAAAATGTATTGTGTATGAGAAGTATGTACAATGATATACATAATAAGCAATGTTGTTGGCTAGTGCTTCTTTGTCTATACCTTGTACATAATAGGTATTTATAAAAATGATTATTATCTAGGCCTTGAATTGTAAGTCATTGATTGACTCAAACTACTAGGATCACCTGCAAAACCTAAGAGTGCCTTCTACAAGAGAAAAAAAGCACAAAGGATAAATTTGCATAATATTGGATGCAATAATGAATTGGATTAATAAATTACATATGACATCATGCTTTTATATTTGCAAGATAGAAAAACCTAAGTGCTTTAAAAATTCGTAAGTAAACTTAATAAAGTGTAATTAAATATTTAATTACACCAACACCCCCCCTAAGTGTAACTTAGGGAGAATGAGAAACATGTAAATAATGCAAAGATGGGTCCCAACTACAAGGCCATATTAGGTACCCATGTACAAACATTCTCTCACAAATGGAGAAAAGAATAAAAACCCAGTGGGAGAAAACTCCTCTCCAAAAGAGAGAAAACATAAAAGAAGCGATGAAAGGACTCAATATAGGGAACCCCAAAGGACTACATCCATAATGAAGATACAATCAATAAATACGTATAACCCCCATAAGAGAGGATGTAAAGAGAAGGTTTGATGACCCCCCTCAGTAGACAGAAGGATGGCACTCCATACAAGGAAATGCTCCCTCCCAAAAAAGAGATGAGAAGAGAGACCATGCAATGACTCCTCAAGATGACTCATGCAATGTTGGAATATGCTCAATACTAGATACTAAAGATGATCCATGAAAACTGAACAACACTCCTCCCCTTAGGAAGAAAGAGAACTACAAATGTGTGCATAATGTCTTCCCATTCCAAATAGGAATATGTAGGAAGAAGGGTAAATGTCTCAACTCTTCACATGATCCAGAGACAATAATGAAGCTCCCAAAAACTACTCAAAGGTCTCCAATCCACTATCAAACTATGACTGAATAGAAGGATGAAGAACAATCTACAAAGAAGATGATTGTGATGCAACTTCGTCAAATCTATCACCAAAGAGGAACTAAATACCCTCCAAAGTATCTCCCAAATCTACAATGTGGGACTCTACAAACAATGATGACATATATAGTAGAAATGTCTCCCAATGAGCTATCTCTGAAAGATTGATAATGTCCCATTAAAAGGAATAACTAGAAGCTCTTCATGAAGCAACCCTAGACTTAGATGTAGAAATAGGTGAAGATGTGTCTGCACATGTTGGGTTAGAAGAATTTGAAAAAATTATTCCATTGGCATTGCACAACTATCTCAACTGATGAATCTTAATTAGTAATTTTAAATCATCAATTTTATTTTGCATGAGTTCATCTATATGTTTGCATTTTTCTCCCATAGTAATCACATTTTAATTTCTATAAACTAGGAGACATGATTACACCAACAAACGAAAGTGCAAAAAAATAGAAGTTGATATCAAGCCCACCTTCTGTAGGTGCCAATATGTCCAAGTTATCAACTAGAATGCATAAAAATGACAAACTAAATAAAAGATACCTTGGATTGAATCTAGAAAAATTGCATGTATTGTTTGTAGAGCTATGTTTCCAATGCCATAGAAATCATGTAAATTGGAGATCCTAACAAAAAGTTATGATCTAAGAAGCCAAAAATGTGAACTGAACTTTAAATATAAATAAATTGTACTAGCAGAAAATATGGAAATACTAATAGCACCACTAGATTGTTCTTGAAACCAACTTTTCAACACCTATTCATTTACAAAATCTAACTTTGTTTTCCCAAGTTATGCCAAAAGGGAAAAATTTACTCCTTTAGGGAAAAAAAGGAGGCCAAAATAGGCCTTGGGCATTATGTAGGAGACACCCTAGTGGTGCTCCAAATTGAAGTGTGGTAGTGGCAGTGAATGAGTGGCTACTGGGCTATGTTCGTTACTAGTAGGGTGACGTTAGGGTGTCTTGTTGGTGAAGCATGGGTGGTTTTCAAGTGGCAGTTGACCAAATTGGTGGAGACCTGTTTTGTGGCTGCAAAGCCTTGGTTTAAGGCCATAGGAGTTAGATTTTGTTGAACACCTAGAATACTGAGAGGGGAGGGGGGGTGAATCAATATTATTTTAAACGATTCAAACATTAAACATCCAATCCTTTTAGCATAATTACTTGCAGTAAATGAAATGAAACATAATTCATGTAACAACCACACATGAACACAAGGATTCTTATGTGGAAAACCCAAAATGGGAAAAGCCACAATGAGGATTAGCCCACAATATATTATGATAAAGAAACTGGTAAAGGTTGATACAATTTGTGGACTCACTGTCCAAGAATGCTCACTGCAGGTGGCTCATTGCCAAAGGACTCACTATCCTGAAAGAAAAGGATAGAAGGAAATGTGTGGCTCGCTACCAGAATTGAAATGTTATAATTGCATTTGACATATGCATGGGGCATAGTTCCAATGAAGTATAATGTACAAGCTTAGCAAACTTTTTCTGATTATGAACAACTTTCCTCTATTTCTGATCTTCTGCTCAACATCCACACAACAATTCACATCCACACACAAATGAGTCCATTCACAATCCATATATCCATATCTTTTTAAAACATCAAAAAGATCTCATATATATCCGCTACAAGAACAATCATCTATTAGGTCAACCTAATTGAGTTTAATGGTCAAAATATCAAAGTATAACTTATTGGCCCCAAACCTTCATGTACATGCTTCATGCCAAGATTCAAAATTTGAAACAACTTGAAATAGGTCGGCATGGACCTAAAATAACTCCCAACTAACTCTGCAAGCTTGATTACCTTCCACACACCTTCACACTTATTAGATCGGCTCCACTGAAGACCTAATACAAAAACCCTTTAATTATAGATCCACATACTAACCTAAATATTTCCAAATCACATGAAAATTGGAAATCAAACTCTAATCACATCTATTAACATCCCCTTAATACCACAAAAACAAAATTCAATCCGCGGAGGAATGTGGACTATCCTATACACCTGCTCTAAACTAGAAATACCTTTATTCTATCAAGATGAACTTCTGTTACTCATAAATCTCAAACCATATGTCAAAAACGTGCAAATTACAGATTGAAAAGCTTCCAACAACCAACAACAACATGCTAGAACCACATAATGGATGCTCTGCAACTTAGAAATACATAGTTTATACTTAGCCAAATTCACATTAGGTTTTCCTTACTGGATCACACTTTGGATCAAAACCCTCTTGAAAATTAGTTCCTTATGAAGGATCAAATTATCTTGTAAAGTGGAGAACCAAACTAATCTACATCATACCAAAATACAATGTTGACATCAATGACAAAACTGCAATGCATAACTGTATGTTCCTTGTGCTCATGCTCATGTTGTTAGTAGCAACATCACTGACAAAATAACTTCCCAAAGACATTCTTCCAACAATCTCCCCCTTTGTCATTGATGGAAACATGCCAAACTATCTCCAAGCCTCTCCCCCTTTGACATCAAGGGCAAAGTGTGTAAACCATTGTCTTTACCAGATCTCCCCTTGTCATCTATACTCATGTACATATAACTTGAAAGATTTGAACTGAATCCCCCTAAGAAGCATATGTACAAACTAAAAAATGTGACTTGACTCCCCCTAAATCATGTACCAGAGGTAGAACCAAAAAGTACTTGTACCAAAAACTGCTCTAAACAATCTGCATATATACAAGAAATTTGAAATAGAACAATTGTACATGCATAAAGAGAGAAATGTTTTATCACCCAAATTAAGAGGTTGTCTATAACTTCTACACTTGAGCTTGCCAATCATGTTTTCCTTCATCCCAGACTTTCTTATCTTCTTCAAGTATTCTGTAATTTGTTTCAATCTCCATCAGGGACTCTTCACCTTCTTCTGGAGTGCTTGGCATTAGATTTACCTGTGATACTTTATCAGCACTCAAAAGGGCTTTTGAAATAATAAAAAAAATTAGGATTTACCAGAACCCTTATTTCTCCAAACTACAAAATAATGTTTTCCTTTTGAGCTTGCACTTGAAAGTATTTCTTATGAAGGTATTCAATTGCATTCCTTGTGCTTCCATCAAGATCTAGTGCCAAATCATAGGCACCGAAAGGATTATTGATCTGGGACTGAATGGAGTCCATCTCCTTTCTTATGCTTTGAGTGGCTTCGATCCATTTTAGGCCAAATTGGAAAAGGACCTTAGCCTCACTTACACAGTCCTAAACATCTTTCTATTTTTCCTAAAATTTCTTATGTGCAATGGCACATTTCTCAATAAGCTCCTTCATTGTCTTTTCAACCTCATCTTCTATTTGTTCCTTGTGTCCGGAGGCACACTCTTTGAAAGAATCAATCAAAGATATGGCATGGCATCTTGCAATGCCTTCACAACTTCATCAATTAAATCTCCATTTTTCTGATGTGTCTCTATTCCTTCTCTTCTAGAGGATACAAGGAATAAGTCTCCTAGTTATAGATTTTGGAGAGGAGAAATCTTATCCATGTCTATGCTTCCCTATTATATTGGTAATTGTAGCACTTGTGAAGAAACACCAGGTTGGAAGTCAAGCTGAATACTCAATAAATTTTTCAGGGAGTCTCCAGAGGAACTAGAGGAATCCATAGCTTGCTCCTTCTCTTTACCTTCACTGGAGTCCTTATAGTTTTCTTCCTTTGTTTCTGAATCTCTAGGAACCCCTTTGTCTTTATCCTTCTCTTCTTATTTATTATATTCCTATTCTTCTTTGTCCTTGTCCTTGTCCCTTTTCATCATCTTTCTTTGCATCATCTACCTCTGAAGTTTTCACAATGTTGTCTAGAGGAGAAGTGATTGTAACTTCTTTTGTCCCTTTCTCATTGGTGACCTCATCAACATTATCCACAGGAGCAGAAGCCTTAGTTACCTGAGGAGAAGTGGATGTACCTTCCTTTCCAACATCCTTACTGGTAGCAATTTCTTCTTCAATGTTCTCCTCTACTTCCTTATAAGTCTAAACAATTTCTACTAACACTGGAGAAACATTATCTTATGTTTGTGCATTGTCTGTTTCATGCTCATGTTGAGCATCAATGCCCTGAGTAATTTTTGGAGGAGTATTAGCTTGTCCAGTTTCTTCTCTTGTCATTTGTTCATATTGAGCATCAATTTTCTACACATCTACTTCAGAATCAATCATCTCCTTTTCCTTATTCTTAGAATCCATTCCTAGCCTTTGTACTAGATCTGCAACCTTGTCCACTATCTCCTTCCGAAGCCTTTTGAGATCATGCTGATCTCAGCTCATTAGGGTTGTCACCCTTTGTTTTGTTCTTAATTCCTTAGTATACAATTTGGCCAGTGTGGCCTTATTCTCCACAGACATAGTAGCACTAATTTTCTCCAGACATTGGGCCTTCAATTTGGCCTCTTCTTTTATAGCCTCTTGTCTCCTTTGCATCAAAACATTCTATAGCTCTTCAGACAGTTTCTTCTCTATATTTTGCATATCTACTTCAAGTACTACAATATACTTTACAATGGCCTCAACTATAGTGGTCTTATCCACCTCATCAACCTCATTGTACAGTGTTGTAGTCTCTTCTAGCATATCATGTTGTACAATGCCATTAAACAAAGATTCTAACTTCATGGGAGAATTTGGTCTTACCAATTCAGATTTGTTTTGTTCTTTGCCTTCATCTAGAGACCATTCTTTGCTAGCCTTTGCTTTCTTCTTTTTCAATACCACTTTCTTGGTGGCCTCTTTCTTATTTTCTCTCATGTGACTGACCATTTTTTCTTTTTCATTCTCAAGGTCTTCTTCACTTTCGGATTCTACAATTTGTGTTTTACTTCTCTTAACACTTGCTTCACTTTGTGAAGCCTCACTTTTTCTTTTCTAGACTAGCGATGGTCCTTCTTCTTCCTCTTCTCCTTCTTCATCATTTATTTATGCATATTACTTTCTGGTAGCCTTGGTCTTGAACCTCTTCTTCATAGGGCCAGTGGATTGTGCAGCCAGAGTAGGCTTTTGTTTCTCAATTTTTCTCATTTGACTTGTCAGAGAGGATTTCTCCATCACCAAAGCACTAGTTTGCTCTATAGGGGCATTGGCTTCCTTTTTCTTTATTCCTTTGGATGCAGATATTATCTTGGAGGGCTTTTGTGTAGTAGGAGGGGTGGTATCTATCCTTTCGGATCTTCTTGAACCTCCCAAACTCTCTGCAACACTAGATTCACATTTAGCTTTTGCTCTGGCTTGCTACACTTGCTCCTTTAATATGCCTATACTTTTTGCATATTCATCAACCATTTTCTATACCTTCCTTATCTGGGGCTTGCACTGCTCCATATGCACTTCTATAGATTTCTCTTCATAGGTACCAATTCTTGCTTTGGTGGTGTCGTTAGGTCTTTTCAATAGCACACCATCAATTTCTTGCTCATATACTTCATATGCCATAGCAAGGATCCACACAGTCCTTGGCTCAATAGCTTCCATCACACATTCATTAGTAGAAACCAAAAAGGTAATACCATTATGATATTTTTCAACCATTTTCCTTGGTATTCTCTCTCTTGTCTGCATCTTTTTATGAAACACTACAAAGAATATAGTAAGGGCATCATCTTAAGCCTTAGCATTACCAAGACTTCTTATGAAGTCAACAATCTAATGTGCAATAGGCCTTCCTTGTATCCATCTCATGTTTTTAGTTTCAGGAAGCTCTTGAAAAAAATAGAAGAGTATGCAAATGATAAGAGTCCCAAACTTGAATGGATACTTCTTTTCTTTAGTTTGCTTCAAATTTTCTAGTAGTTGTTGTCTCAACAACTCACATAGATCATAGTTAGCACCTTTCTCAATCATCTCATAAGCCACATTGATGGCGGTGGCAGAAACTGAGTTTTCCCTATTAGTAAAGTAAATCTTGTAACCTATCACCATTGCAGCATATTTCACAGCTATATTTCAAATAGGATTAACTGTGAGGGCTCTCTTGTCAAAGGTTGCACTAGTTAACTCCATTACAACCTCATTCTTGATGGACTTTAGGACTGGAATAGGTCTGGTGGAGCAAAGACCTATCACCTCTCTTATCACTTCCATGGTGATCATCCCTGGCATGTCCAACCATACAAACTTGTCATGGAATTGACTTAGAGCTATCTTAACCCATTTGTCATCAAAACATAAATTTGGAAACCACTACCATACATCAAGTTTCTTCACAACTAGCTTTTGGTATTTAGGCTTCAGGGAAAAATCATCTCTTGAAAGTTCATTCACCAAAATATCACCTAACTTCCTGTGATCAAACTCTTCCATTTTGCCATGAATATAAATTCTAATATCTTTAGTCAGTAGAACCCCATGAGGAATAGATGAAAAGGCTCCTAATGGGTCATCCACAACTGATTTGGTGGGGAATTTCTTAAACTTGGGTTGTGGTTTCTTAGTTACCTCTATAACCCTTGGAGTATCCATTTGTAAATGCTAATAAACACTTCAAAACAAGGATCTCTATGAAATTAGGGCTAACCAGAGATAGAAGAATACCTTTTCTTCACTTTGCCAAACTAGGGTCTGGATGCACTGAACTTGGAATCCCCTTGATCTCTTCTTTTTCTACTCATCTCTCTTTGAATGCTTTTGTGAATAAATTTACTAAGTAAAACCCCTTTTAAAACCCTTTTGAAACTGACCTAGATTGCATTAAATACTTCAAACAATAAAGCTATCAAACCTTTCTCTGTATGTATAGTCACTTTCAAATGCTCTGCAAACTTCCGCATTATGAGATTTTTTACTGGAGTTTTCTTCAATAGTTCAAACATGTTGACTTACACCATATATGCTCATGCTGAAGCATCAACACCTTTTCTTTGGTAGGGGATGAAATATTTTCATTAAAGCTCCCCCTAAGCCAAAGCTCACAACTTAGTTTCTAGAGGAAACTTCTGCATCATATGTAACTTCATATATATCCTTAACCTCTATTTCTTCCTTCTTTCGCCAAATCTTTTCAATTTCCTTCTTTGTTTCTATAGGATCAATCTTTTGCATTTGTTCATTCCTCTCAACCAGTTTATCCTTCTTCATGTTTTTGCTTTTACAAAACTTAGAAATGTGTCCAAGCCTATTACAATAGTAGCATATAACATTCTTCAGACTAGTATTCCTTTCATTCATTTTGGATCTACATTGATTAATTTTATTCCCAATCCATTGCATGCATAATAGTAGCCTTTGAAAGATTGAGCCATTCTACCACTAGTATAGCCATTCATCATCTAACTTCTGCATTCACTAGCTCTATGAACAAATCTCTTGCATGTAAAACATTGACCAAAGAAAGATGGAGCATTCTAATTCATTCTTCTTCTACATTATGTTTCTTTATGTCAAAATTTATTGTAAGAATGACAAAAACCATTGAAAGATCAGTACCTTTGTGCATTTGGTTGTCTGATTGGTGGTCTTCTAGCTTTATTTCTTTGATTCCAAAGTTGTTTTCCATTGTTCTTATTTTCAGCATTTGATGTTTGACCTGATTTTGAAATTTCACCCTTTTCAAATCCTAAACCCTCTCTATCATTAGGACCTTTCTGATTTGCACTCATTTCATCAAGCCTTGCAGTACTGATCTTGAATTTGTCTTCATAACTCCTTGCTTTCTCCAGATCAAATTTTAGATTCACAACCTCTTGTTCAAGCCTTGTACATTCTTCAAATTTGTTTTTCACAACTTCATTAAGACATTTCTCAATTCTTTTCTTTTCTTCAACTTGTACTTTTAGATTGGTGATGGTTTCATTTGCTTGCCCCAATTGTTCACTAACCTCCCTATGTTTTTCACTGAACTTCTTGATTTGCTCTTTCAATTTCATGATGTATTCATTTGCTTCCTCAACATTTTCTTTCAGATCTTAGTTTTCATTTTCAATTCTTTCAAGATCTTCAAGGGCAACATTGAGTTCTCCTATGCTTGCATCTTCTTCAGTGAAATTAAGAGCATGAATCTCTTCTAGAGGAATAGGTAATCTTTGAGCAACCATGTAATCAATCTCTAAGATCTTCCTTGAGTGGTTAGGCTTCTTCCAAAGCACTTGGCTTTGATACCAATTGTTGAACACCTCGAATACTGAGAGGGGGGGTGAATTAGTATTCTTGTAAACCATTCAAACATTGAACATCCAATCCTTTTAGCATAATTACTTGTAGTAAATGAAATGAAACATAATTCATGTAACAACCACACATAACACATGAACACAAGGATTTTTATGTGGAAAACCCAAAATGGGAAAAACCATGGTGAGGATTAGCTCACAATATATTATGATAAAGCAATCAGTTAAGGTTGATACAATTGGTGGACTCACTATCCAAGAATACTCACTGCCAAAGGACTCACTATTCTAAAAGAAAAGGATAGAAGGAAATGGGTGGTTCACTACTAGAATTGAACTGTTATAATTGCATCTAACATATGCATGGGGTACAGTTCCAATGAAGTACAATATACAAGTTTGGCACACTTTTTCAAATTATGAACAACTTTCCTCTATTTTTGATCTTCTGCTTAGCATCCATGCAAAAATTCACATCCACACACACACATGATTCCATTCACAATCCCTATATATCCATATATTTTTAAAATATCAAAAAGATCTCATATAAATATCTGCTACAAACACAATCATCAATTAGGTTGGCCTAATTGAGTGTAACGGTCAAAATATCAAAGTATAACTTGTCAGCACCAAACCTTCATGTACACGCTTCGTGCCAAGATTCAAACTTTGAAAAAACTTGAAATAGGTCGGCATGGACTTAAAATAACTCCCAATTAACTTTGCAAGATTGATTACCTTCCACACACCTTCACACTTATTAGGTCGGTTCAATTGAAGACCTCATACAAAAACCCTTTAACTATAGATCCACATATTGACCCAAATATCTCCAAATCACATGAAAACTAGAAATCACACTCTAATCACATCTATTAATATCCCCTTAATAATGCAAAAACAAAATTCAATCCACAGAGGAATGTGGACTCTCCTACACACCTGCTCTGAACTGGAAATACCTTTATTCTATCAAGCCAAACTTCTGTTACTCATAACTTTCAAACCATATGTCAAAAACATGCAAAATTCTAGATTTAGAAGCTTCTGACAACCAATAACAACATGCTGGAACTACAGCTAAAAATCTTCAATAGTGGAGAAATGCGAACCAAAATATCAGATGCTCTGTAACTTAGAAATACAGAGTTTATATTTAGCCAAATTCACATTAGGTTTTCCTTACCGAATCACACTTTGGATCAAAACCCTCTTGTAAATTAATGCCTTATGAAGGATCAAACCATCTTGCAAAGTAGAGAACCAAACTAATCTACATCATACCAAAATATAATGTTGACATGAATAACAACACTACAAGGCATAACTACATATGTTCCTTGTGCTCATGCTTATGTTGTCAGTAGCAGCATCAATGATAAAATAACTTCCCAAAGACATTCTTCCAATAGATTCTTGTCTGGGGCAGCCAGGATTTGGGTCCCCAAGGCTGAATTCATGGTTGGGCAACCAAAATTGATGTCCATAGAGCTTGAAATGACTGTTTGCTGCCCAAAAAAGTTGTTCAAGGGCTCAATTTTAGGACACATTGTTTGGCATGGGCAAGAAATGGGCCTACACACCCCAAAACAATATTTTAATTTTTTATTAATTTTTCCACTTGACAGAGCCATATAGGTGTCATACAGCTTTGGGGCAAACAATTTTCTCAAATGATCCTAACCTAGATTTTGGCAATTTGATAGTCATTCTTAGGGTTTTTGGGCCTTCTAAGCATGATCGAAGGGTTAGATTTAACCCAAAATTCTCCAAAAATTAGGTTTCCTCTGGATCCAAAAAAAGCACCTACTTCAAACCCTTGCAGATCTAGCCTCCAAAGCTTAAATCAATCCAAATAAAAGGCTAATTTGGCTATTTTGACTACTCTGAATCCAATGAGAGGGTAAGTGCAAGAAGATGGGGGGCCAAAAAGTGGCCAAATTAATTTCAAAAAAAAAAAGGTCAAAACGCGAGCGCGTTATAACGCGCTTGCGTTATGGCTTGGTAATGACGAGCCTTAGGCTCGTCAAAAACAAGCCATAACGTGATCGTGTTATAACGTGAGCGCGTTATAACGCGAGCGCGTTATGTTAAACTTAAATTTTTTTATGTTTAATGCTATTAATCATGTATGTATGTATGCCTATATGTATGTATGTATGTATGCCTATATGTATGTATGTATCTATGTATGCCTATATGTATGTATGTATAGTGTCGAGGGTAGAGGAGGGTAGAGGTGGGAGTGAGCCAGATAGGGGAGGAGAGGGGTGGATAAGGATTGAGTGATTAAGGTTTAAGGTTAAGGGTTGAGCATTTAGGGATAGGATTTAGAGTTTAGGGATAAGGGATTAGAGTTTAGGACCTTGAGGGATTAGGGTTTAGGGTTGAGGCTTTAGGGATAGCGTTTAGGGTTAAGGGTCGAGGGATTAGGGTTAAGGTAGAGTGTTGAGGGTAGAGTGATTAGGGATAGGGTTTAGGGTTGAAAGTTTAGGGTTGAGGGATTAGGGTTTAAGGTATAGTTTAGTAGTTCTTGTGGATAGAGCCAGTAAACAATGGGAGATTATTTGCCTATTTCATAACAATATACCTCCCCCTTAAACCTCGAACCCTAATCCCTCAACCCTCAACCCTAATCCATCATCCCTCAACTCTAATCCCTCATCCCTAAACCCTAAATGCTATCCCTATTCCTAAACCCTCAACAGACTTGATACTATACCTTAAACCCTAATCCCTTATCCCTAAACCCTCCAACCCTATCCCTAATCCTTACACCCTCCACACTCTACTTTAACCCTAATCCCTTGAACCTCAACCCTATCCCTAAACCCTTGACCCTCGAACCTCAACCCTCAACCCTTGACATCAAACCCTAATCCCTCAACCCTTAACTCTAATCCCTCAACTCTCAACCCTAACCCTAAACCCTCAACCCTCAATGTCAAATCCTAATCCCTCAACCCTTCACTCTAATCCCTCAACCCTAAACCCTATCCCTAAACCCTCAACACTATACCTTAAACCCTAATCCCTCAACCCTAACCCTAAACCTTGTCCCTAAACCCTAATCCGTCAACCCTCAACCCTAATCCATCATCCGTCATCCCTTAATTCTAATCCCTCATCCCTAAACCCTAAATGCTATCCCTATTCCTAGACCCTCAACAGGCTTGATACTATACCTTAAACCCTAATCCCTCTACCCTTGACACTCTTATTTAACCCTAATCCGTTGACCATTAACCCTATCCCTCAGCCTCAACCCTCAACCCTCAACCCTCAACTCTCAACATTAAACCCTAATTCATCAACCCTAAACCCTAATCCCTCAAACCTAAACCTTATCCCTAAACCATCAACCCTCAACACTATACCTTAAACCCTAATCCCTATCCCTCAACCCTTAACCCTTAAAACTTAAACCCTATCCCTACACCCTCAACACTTGACACTATATCTTAAGCCTTAAACCCTCATCCTTAAAGCCTCAACCCTTAATCCTTAAACCTTCAACCCTAAACCCTATCCCTAGTCCCTCTACCCTTGACACTCTAACCCTAACCTTGACAATAATTGCTAATCTATCAACCCTAAACTCTAATCCTAAACCCTCAACCCTCAAAACTATACCTTAAACCCTAATCCCTCAACCCTCAACCCTAATCCGTCATCCCTCAACTCTAATCCCTCATCCCTAAACCCTAAATGCTATCCCTATTCCTAAACCCTCAACAGACTCGATACTATACCTTAAACCCTAATCGCTTATCCCTAAACCCTCCAACCCTATCCCTAATCCTTACACCCTCCACACTCTACTTTAACCCTAATCCCTTGAACCTCAACCCTATCCCTAAACCCTTGACCCTCAAACCTCAACCCTCAACCCTCGACGTCAAACCCTAATCCCTCAACCCTTAACTCTGATCCCTCAACTCTCAACCCTAACCCTAAACCCTAAACCCTAAACCCTCAACCCTCAACATCAAATCCTAATCCCTCAACCCTTCACTCTAATCCCTCAACCCTAAACCCTATCCCTAAACCCTCAACACTATACTTTAAACCCTAATCCCTCAACCTAAACCCTAAACCTTGTCCCTAAACCCTAATCCCTCAACCCTCAACCCTAATCCATCATCCGTCATCCCTCAACTCTAATCCCTCATCCCTAAACCCTAAATGCTATCCCTATTCCTAGACCCTCAATAGGCTCAATACTATACCTTAAACCCTAATCCCTCTACCCTCGACACTCTTATTTAACCCTAATCGCTTGACCATTAACCCTATCCCTCAACCTCAACCCTCAACTGTCAACCCTCAACCATCAACCCTCAACCCTCAACACTCAACTCTAAACATTAAACCCTAATTCATCAACCGTAAACCCTAATCCCTCAAACCTAAACCCTATCCCTAAATCATCAACCCTCAACACTATACCTTAAACCCTAATCCCTATCCCTTAACCCTTAAAACTTAAACCCTATCCCTATACACTCAACACTTGACACTATATCTTAGGCCTTAAACCCTCATCCCTAAAGCCTCAACCCTCAATTCTTAAACCTTCAACCCTAAACCCTATCCCTAATCCCTCTACCCTCGACACTCTAACCCTAACCTTGACATTAAACACTAATCTATCAACCCTAAACCCTCAACCCTCAACACTATACCTTAAACCCTAATCCATCAACCCTCAACCCTAAACACTATTAATAAACCCTCAACCCTTGACACTATACCTTAAACCCTAATCCCTCAACCCTCAACCCTAATACCTCAACCCTCAACCCTAATCCCTCATCCCCAAACCCTAAACTCTATCCCTATTCCTAAACCCTCAACCCTCGATACTATACCTTAAACCCTAATCCCTTATCCCTAAACCCTAAACACTATCCCTCAACCCTTAACCCTTAAAAATCAAACCCTAAAACCTATCCATAAACCCTCGATGCTCAACACTATATTTTAAAACCCAATCCCTTAACCCTCAGCCATAAAGTCTCAACCCTCAATCGTTAAACCTTCAACCCTAAACGCTATCCCTAATCCCTCTACCCTCAACATTCTACTTTAACCCTAATTCCTTGACCATCAACCCTATCCCTAAACCCTCAACCCTCAACCCTCAACTCTCAACATTAAACCCTAATCTGTCAACCCTAAACCCTAATCCGTCAACCCTAAACCCTAATCCCTCAACCCTAAATCCTATCCCTAAACCCTAAACCCTCAACACTATACCTTAAACCATAATCCCTCAACCCTAAACCCTAACCCTTATCCATAAACCCTCAACCCTCAACATCAAATCCTAATCCCTTAACCCTTCACTCTAATCCCTCAACCCTAAACCCTATCCCTAAACCCTCAACACTATACCTTAAACCCTAATCCCTCAACCCTAACCCTAAACCTTATCCCTAAACCCTAATCCCTCAACCCTCAACCCTAATCTGTCATC
Organism: Cunninghamia lanceolata; assembly: GCA_027924645.1. Taxonomy (NCBI): domain Eukaryota; kingdom Viridiplantae; phylum Streptophyta; class Pinopsida; order Cupressales; family Cupressaceae; genus Cunninghamia; species Cunninghamia lanceolata. The sequence goes on from BSBN01000780.1 coordinate 8,763,106, forward strand.
CGTCATCCCTCAACTCTAATCCCTCATCCCTAAACCCTAAATGCTATCCCTATTCCTAGACCCTCAATAGGCTCGATAATATACCTTAAACCCCAATCCCTCTACCCTTGACACTCTTATTTAACCCTAATCCCTTGACCATTAACCCTATCCTTCAACCTCAACCCTCAACTGTCAACCCTCAACCCTCAACACTCAACTCTAAACATTAAACCCTAATTCATCAACCGTAAACCCTAATCCCTCAAACCTAAACACTATCCCTAAATCATCAACCCTCAACACTATACCTTAAACCCTAATCCCTATCCCTTAACCCTTAAAACTTAAACCCTATCCCTATACCCTCAACACTTGACACTATATCTTAAGCCTTAAACCCTCATCCCTAAAGCCTCAACCCTCAATTCTTAAACCTTCAACCCTAAACCCTATCCCTAATCCCTCTACCCTCGACACTCTAACCCTAACCTTGACATTAAACACTAATCTGTCAACCCTAAACCCTAATCTGTCAACCCTCAACCCTAAACACTATTAATAAACCCTCAACCCTTGACACTATACCTTAAACCCTAATCCCTCAACCCTCAACCCTAATACCTCAACCCTCAACCCTAATCCCTCATCCCCAAACCCTAAACTCTATCCCTATTCCTAAACCCTCAACCCTCGATACTATACCTTAAACCCTAATCCCTTATCCCTAAACCCTAAACACTATCCCTCAACCCTTAACCCTTAATAATTAAACCCTAAAACCTATCCATAAACCCTCGATGCTCAACCCTATATTTTAAACCCCAATCCCTTAACCCTCAGCCATAAAACCTCAACCCTCAATAGTTAAACCTTCAACCCTAAACCCTATCCCTAATCCCTCTACCCTCAACACTCTACTTTAACCCTAATCCCTTGACCATCAACCCTATCCCTAAACCCTCAACCCTCAACCCTCAACTCTCAACATTAAACCCTAATCTGTTAACCCTAAACCCTAATCCGTCAACCCTAAACCCTAATCCCTCAACCCTAAATCTTATCCCTAAACCCTAAACCCTCAACACTATACCTTAAACCATAATCCCTCAACCCTAAACCCTAACCCTTATCCCTAAACCCTCAACCCTCAACATCAAATCCTAATCCCTCAACCCTTCACTCTAATCCCTCAACCCTAAACCCTATCCCTAAACCCTCAACACTATACCTTAAACCCTAATCCCTCAACCCTAACCATAAACCTTGTCCCTAAACCCTAATCCCTCAACCCTCAACCCTAATCCGTCATCCGTCATCCCTCAACTCTAATCCCTCATCCCTAAACCCTAAATACTATCCCTATTCCTAGACCCTCAACAGGCTTGATACTATACCTTAAGCCCTAATCCCTCTACCCTCGACACTCTTATTTAACCCTAATCCCTTGACCATTAACCCTATCCCTCAACCTCAACCCTCAACCGTCAACTGTCAACCCTCAACACTCAACTCTAAACATTAAACCCTAATTCATCAACCGTAAACCCTAATCCCTCAAACCTAAACCCTATCCCTAAATCATCAACCCTCAACACTATACCTTAAACCCTAATCCCTATCCCTTAACCCTTAAAACTTAAACCCTATCCCTATACCCTCAACACTTGACACTATATCTTAAGCCTTAAACCCTCGTCCCCAAAGCCTCAACCCTTAAACCTTCTTAAACCTTCAACCCTAAATCCTATCCCTAATCCCTCTACCCTCGACACTCTAACCCTAACCTTGACATTAAACACTAATCTGTCAACCCTAAACCCTAATCTGTCAACCCCAAACCCTTAACCCTCAACACTATACCTTAAACCCTAATCCATCAACCCTAAAACCTAACCCATCAACCCTCAACCCTAAACACTATTAATAAACCCTCAACCCTTGACACTATACTTTAAACCCTAATCCCTCAACCCTCAACCCTAATACCTCAACCCTCATCCCTAAACCCTAAACTCTATCCCTATTCCTAAACCCTCAACCCTCGACACTATACCTTAAACCCTAATCCCTTATCCCTAAACCCTAAACACTATCCCTCAACCCTTAACCCTTAAAAATTAATCCCTAAAACCTATCCATAAACCCTTGATGCTCAACACTATATTTTAAACCCCAATCCCTTAACCCTCAGCCCTAAAGCCTCAACCCTCAATCGTTAAACCTTCAACCCTAAACCCTATCCCTAATCCCTCTACCCTCAACACTCTACTTTAACCCTAATCCCTTGACCATCAACCCTATCCCTAAACCCTCAACCCTCAACCCTCAACTCTCAACATTAAACCCTAATCTGTCAACCCTAAACCCTAATCCATCAACCCTAAACCCTAATCCCTCAACCCTAAATCCTATCCCTAAACCCTCAACCCTCAACACTATACCTTAAACCATAATCCCTCAACCCTAAACCCTAAACCCTCAACCCTAAACCCTATCCCTAAACCCTCAACACTATACCTTAAACCCTAATCCCTCAACCCTAACCCTAAACCTTGTCCCTAAACCCTAATCTCTCAACCCTCTACCCTAATCCGTCATCTGTCATCCCTCAACTTGAATCCCTCGTCCCTAAACCCTAAACGCTATCCCTATTCCTAGACCCTCAATAGGCTCAATACTATACCTTAAACCCTAATCCCTCTACCCTCGACACTCTTATTTAACCCTAATCCCTTGACCATTAACCCTATCCCTCAACCTCAACCCTCAACCGTCAACTGTCAACCCTCAACACTCAACTCTAAACATTAAACCCTAATTCATCAACCGTAAACCCTAATCCCTCAAACCTAAACCCTATTCCTAAATCATCAACCCTCAACACTATACCTTAAACCCTAATCCCTATCCCTTAACCCTTAAAACTTAAACCCTATCCCTATACCCTCAACACTTGACACTATATCTTAAGCCTTAAACCCTCATCCCTAAAGCCTCAACCCTCAATTCTTAAACCTTCAACCCTAAACCCTATCCCTAATCCCTTTACCCTCGACAGTCTAACCCTAACCTTGACATTAAACAGTAATCTGCCAACCCTAAACCCTAATCTGTCAACCCTAAACCCTCAACACTCAACACTATACCTTAAACCCTAATCCATCAACCCTAAAACCTAATCCATCAACCCTCAACCCTAAACACTATTAATAAACCCTCAACCCTTGAAACTATACCTTAAACCCTAATCCCTCAACCCTCAACCCTAATACCTCAACCCTCAACCCTAATACCTCAACCCTCAACCCTAATCCCTCATCCCTAAACCCTAAACTCTATCCCTATTCCTAAACCCTCAACCCTCGACACTATACCTTAAACCCTAATCCCTTATCCCTAAACCCTAAACACTATCCCTCAACCCTTAACCCTTAAAAATTAAACCCTAAAACCTATCCATAAACCCTCGACGCTCAACACTATATTTTAAACCCCAATCCCTTAACCCTCAGCCCTAAAGCGTCAACCCTCAATCGTTAAACCTTCAACCCTAAACCCTATCCCTAATCCCTCTACCCTCAACACTCTACTTTAACCCTAATCCCTTGACCATCAACCCTATCCCTAAACCCTCAACCCTCAACCCTCAACTCTCAACATTAAACCCTAATCCGTTAACCCTAAACCCTAATCCGTCAACCCTAAACCCTAATCCCTCAACCCTAAATCATATCCCTAAACCCTCAACCCTCAACACTAGACCTTAAACCATAATCCCTAAACCCTAATCCCTCAACCCTAAACCCTAAACCCTATCCCTAAACCCAACAAAACTACTTTGCCTTATGTTAGGTTGTTAAACCCATCATTTTTGACACTCTTCTCTTAAAGATATTTGAGTTGCAAGAATATGTCAGAAAAATGGCTATGAACTTTTTTAATGTTAGTAATGTTATATGGCATGTTTTTCTGGCCCATTTGGGGTTCATTATGCCAATAGGTGTACACACTATGAGAAAAGCTTTGCATATGGTACATCCACAGTGAGTAATTAATAGTTGAAATCAAAAGGATGATCATTATGAGAAAAGCTTTGCATTGGGGTACATCTATGTTTCTTGCTGTGCACCCCGTACTTAGGGGAGGTATATTGTTATGAAACAAGCAAATAATCTCCCATTGTTTACTGGCTCTATCCACAAGAACTACTAAACTATACCTTAAACCCTAATCCCTCAACCCTAAACTTTCAACCCTAAACCCTATCCCTAATCCCTCTACCCTCAACAGTCTACCTTAACTCTAATCCCTCGGCCCTTAACCCTAAATGCTATCCCTAAAGCCTCAACCCTAAACCCTAACCCCTTAAGGTCCTAAACTCTAATCCCTTATCCCTAAGCTCCAAATCCTATCCCTAAATGCTCAACCCTTAACCTTAAACCTTAATCACTCAATCCTTATCCACCCCTCTCCTCCCCTATTTGGCTCACTCCCATCTCTACCCTCCTCTACCGTTAACACTATACATACATACATATAGGCATACTTAGATACATACATACATATAGGCATACATAGATACATACATACATATAGGCATACATACGTACATACATACATATAGGCATACCTACATACATGATTAAAAGCCTTCAACATAAAAAAATTTAAGTTTAACATAACGCGCTCGCGTTATTTAAAACATGAAAAACAACACAAACTTTTGTTGTAAAGGAAAAGTGCAAAGAAAATAATAACGCGCTCGCGTTATGTCTTGCTTTGGGAATCCCAAGCCTTGGGCTTGGGATTTGCTTTGGATTTCCAACCCAAAGGCTTGGAGTGCCTTATGAACAGTAACAGACGTGTTTTTCCATATTCTTCAAGATTTTAGATAATTTTGTTCGTGCTAATCCTTAGATTTGCACGTGTTTCAAGGTCAAACAAATCAAACACCTAGGTAATGTTAGGCTTTCTCTTAGCTATCTGACAATGTAATTTTTTTCACATTTTAACAATGTTAAGCCTTTCATCTTTAATTTTTTTTGTTTGTGTGTCCGTTTTTGGGCAAAAACCACTGTTTGGTCTTTTTTTCATTGTAAATTAACTATTCATTGAAATTTCAAAAAAATTACATATTTAGAAACTAGACTCCATTCTACAAATATTAAAAAAAGAAAAAAATGATTTTTGATTAGTTTTTAAAATTTATAGGGGTAGCATGGCCAAAATTCTATTTTTTAGGATGTGTCCACTTTGAAAATTAGTAAAAAATCAAATATTCATCAAATAATTATTAGAAAAATCGGGCATAAACTACATGCTATTAGCTAATTTCTCACCAAAGCGATTTTAAAAATACCAAAAAAAAGTTGACCTTTTGAGGGAGCCACAAAACATGCTATGTTATGTTTTTTTGACAGAAACAACACCAATTTCTGTGGCTCCCTCTTTTGAACCCCTTAATCTATGCCATTTTCAAAAAATAATAGTAGTTTAGAAAGTAGACTCGGAGCACTACGAACATTATTTTGGTTGCATCTCCAAATTTTTAGTGTAACTATGCTCAATTTCTCATCCAAGGCCAGTATTTCCTGATTTTAGAAAAAAAGTGGCCACTTAAGACCCCTTTTTGGCCCCCCATCTTCCTGCACTTACCCGAGAGGATCTATTTTACAAATAATTACACCCAACAAATGACTCTTACCTAATTTTTCTCCAAATTTGTGAAGGGGCTTACAGATCTGAAGCTCTAATACCATGTAAGAGTCACTAATTAACTCAAGCTAGAAAACCTAGGATTACCTTCTACAAGAGAAAAAAAGGTATATAGAATAAATTTGCACAATATTGGATGTAATAATGAAATTGGATTAATAAATTACATATGACATCTTGTTTTTATATTTGCATGATAGAAAACCCTAAGTGCTTTAAAAAGCCCTAAGTAAACTTAGTAAAGTGTAATTAAATATTTAATTACACCAACATCAATAATATGATGAGATAGGTGTCATGTATGTATAGTGTGCATTACATGTGGATAGGACAGTGCTATCTCTTTATCCTATATGGAGTTATTCGTAGAACAATATAATATGGTGGTTGTTGAGTGCTATCAACTCCCAACAAAATTGATGCAACAATGGCTTGCATGCAACTCAATGGATATTCTTATCCCATATCAAGTAGCATATTGATTTATGATACACTACATTTATCTTATCAATCCAGGGATGTATCTTCTTGGTATGGTAACAATATTGTATGTACAATAGTAGATTTTTGAGAACTAGAGTTGTGTAAAGCATAGAAATTTTAATATTTGCAAAGTAAGAAAAGGAATGCAATGCTGAAACATGAAATCTATCTTATAAACTCATTAACTAATCAGAAGTTACATAATAGTTGCTACAAGTGTATGGTGGATGATGTAGATTAGCTGAATTGACTCACTAACTATAATGAATTAATAACAAACAAGTATAACTATGATTAAAAAAATATAAACTAATAAGATAAAGGTTTAGTTGTAGTCCACCTCAAGTGGGCCCTTGCTTGGATTAACCATGTCCTTCTCTTCTCCTCTATTAAATATTAATCAAATTAGCACATCATTTGATTCATAACATTGAAAGAATGAAGTAAACTGGTATGATAGAAAAAATTTCTTCAAAGTATGTGCTCAAATCTAGTACATGTATCAAGGATATCTTCTATCTTCTTAGATATGTTGTATTATAGATTATATATGCATCTAGCACTACTTCATACATTTATTGATTCCTATGACTAGTCAGTCATTTCCCATCACATGAGGGAAGGAATCTTAATTTTAGAAAGAGAAATGAAATTAGGAAACTAAGTTCAAAGAAATTAAAGAACACTTATACTAGGACTTTTCAATCTGTGCACAAGAAAAGAAAGTTATTTGAGGAACATGAAGATGAATAACTAGATCCATTTAGTTTTTGATAATTCTTGTTGAACAATAGACATTATTTCATCTATTGAACATCATTTATTGTTGTTAGTGAGATCCATCCTTATTTGCAAAGAAGAGATTATTGTTGTTGGACAACTGTAGGTAACCATAGGCTTTGGTTGTAGGTAACTGGGCCTTTGGGTGTAGTTAACTAGACCTTTGGCTCTAGGAATGCTACAAACTTGGTTGTGGGTTGTCACTTTTAGTTTTTGTAGGTAGAAGTTAGTTCCATAGAAATTCCCTACTCTAAGATCATGATCAAAAGAATAACATGCCACATTGTATTGAAAATAATTATTTTAACACACAACCATTCATTTTAAAACATCTTACAACAAACATATTGCTTTTATCCAAATAATTATTAAAAGTCTTAGTTTTAAAGGTAGGAATGTATCTCGAAATGTACTCTTCAAAAGGAAACATAAGGATCATAGGAGACAAATATGAGACCCATCACACTCCCCATCTTAGAAAGTTGCTTGTTCTCAAGCAAATAAGGTCTTTCATTATATATGAGAGCTATACCCCTAAAATCATATGGTTCAGTTTGTCCCTTACACTGCTTAAATAGAATCCTCTTTGACCCTCTATCCACTCACATTTGGCATCTTCTTCTTGTGGAACAAAAATACTATTTCCATGCCAATGTGGAATAGGAAACGATAGGAGCGGTGCCTAGTATGTAAGCCAAAGTTAGGAAAGCATATTTTCTCAAGCTAGGTTGATGTATCAATGTGCTTTATTGACTACTACATGGTGGTTGTGTATTGAATGTAGCCCTTTCTTACACAACTCCACTATTTTCTCCTACCATCTGGCCTTGCTAAATTCAAAGGATTCCTCCCTAATTTTTGTGACTACTTCCCTAAACATGGAATGATCAACATGTTGATCTCATTGGAATTTCCTAGACATTGAGGAGATTTTTGTCAAGAGTGTCTAGTTTTCTAGTATTCTATCAAGGTCCTTGGCTTCTCCTCTAATCTGCAAAGATATAGATTTTTCTTTCTCCCTATACCTCTATATTGGAATTCATCTATTTTTTTCATTTCTTATGAAGGACTTAGGAGGCTAATGCTTTAAGCTAAACATCACCTATGCATGGAATTGGGTTCCATTCTATGTTCCATGAAACAACCAAATTGTGAAGATAAAATTCATATAGCTAACATTGAAGTTCAGTAGTGGTTGCTTGGTATATGCTAAAGAAGGATCTAGTTGTGTCTATTTTACATGATAAATCACAATAAAACTGCATAAACTAGAAATTAAGAAGTTGTTATTTGAGGAACATGGCATAAGCCATTGTAGGGGATGACATTGTATAGTTTTTGTTGTCAATCCTACCATTTGTTCAATTTTCTTTTTCAGCCTATCAATTTCAACATTCTTCTCTTTCATTTCTTCAACAAATCTTTGTTCTATTTATTTCTTCTCCTTTGCCCATGTTTTTTGCATAAACTAAATTTATCCATCCCTTTTCCATAGCAACAATTCAAGTGATGGTTCATCCATTTGCATAGCCATTGATTGAAATTATTTAAAAATACCTGAAGCAAAAGGGAGATTTTGTTCTATGGGATGGGTGCTTGTACATGTCTGTTATTCATATCTTTCATGTTTCTTCTCAATATCCTTTGTAGTCAATTGAGCTAATTTATCCAACACACTTTCTTGCTGCTCATGTACCCTAAGATGCATTTCCAATTGTTCAATTCTTTGTAGAGCAATCTATAACTCATCACTTGCCTTTGTCTCCATAGGAATTGATTCTTCTTCAAGATTTAAGTTAACAAACTCAAAGGAGGGTGTTGATTCTTTTTTGGATCAAATCCAAGGCTACTGGTACCATCAGAATGCTCACATTCCTTATGTGAAAATGGCTTTTAATGCTCCATGTTGATAATGCTCCATGTTGACAAAAATTTCCTCCCTCTTAGAACCAATATTTGTTTCAAGGAAGACTACAGGATAAGTTGATGTAGTGATGTTTTTTATCCCTTTGTTTTTGAGGTGATGTGAATACCTTAGGCAAGCATGGGTTAGAACTAAGGAAAATTTCTACCTCTTTTTAGCTGGCTTAGAGGGAGAAGGAGTTATCTTTTGTTTCCTTTTGGGTTTATATGAGGAAGGGACAACACCAATTATAGGATTTTTTGGAGTGGCATATTCAGGGGAGAGTGCTTCATGTATAGGCGAAGACATTACATGGATATGAGATGTTGCAAGTATATGTTAAGCTATTGTAGGGTCTTTAGAAGATGTTGCAAGCTCATGTGAAGATGTTGCAAGCTCATGTGAAGATGTTGTAAGCTCATGTGAAGATGTTGTAAGCTCATGTGAAGATGTTGCAGACTCATGAGATGAAGCTGCATGCTCTTCTTCCTCAATTTTACCTTTTTCATCCTATATTGACAATTTCCTTTTTATTTCAACATCCTCTATTTGAAGGGTATGTAGTTGTCTAACTCTTATCTTTCTACCATGTGGTCCAACATTCAACCTATTTTTATTATTTTTAAGCTCTAGAAATTATTTCCAAGACACATTTGGAAACTGATCATTTCGACTCTTTTTGATAAGAAACCATATCAAATTGTTATGGGATAATGAGACAAACCTACCCTTCTAATATTCCTTAGACATCCTATTCAATAAATTGAACAAACAAGTTTGGAACATTGACATGCCTATGATGACCAAGTTGGCTCAACAATTTAAAATGTACAGTGTATAAAATAGATTACCTACCTTGACATGTGAGGTATTTGATAATGTAGAATGTTTCTTGAGCCCACAAAGTTGACAATGAAATGTGTTTGGTCCCTTGTGAAGAATGGTCTATATGCTCCTCTGTCTAAGAAAATTGATCTAGGGTTGCAGACACATTGCCCCTTTTTTGAAATTTTTTGCCATCTATAGGAAGCCCTAAAAATTCCATTATAGTTGCATCTGAAGAGTTTAACCTCAATCCTTTTACAACTACCTCATTAATGGATATCATTTGCACAAGTTGGAAAGAAATTTAATCATTAAATAGCCATCCAACTTTTGAAAGTAGTCTACCCATCCTACCTCCTAAACATGGGGAGGCATTCTTGATCATTTAGGAGTGTTTTGTGGCTTGTTAGCTCTCTATGATTGATGTCACTGCCCATCTTATGCTCTGGATTCTCCAACAATGCAACTAATTTTTGTAGATAATATTTATCACTTACTTCCACTGCTTCAAATCACTCATCTCTGCTAGGCTTGGGTTTTGTGTTTGAAATAATGTGGATAGACTAAATTTCCAAGGAATTCATATGCTCTTAAGTTTAAATGTGCCATATGTGTAAGGATGATAGGAGTAAGGTAAGGATGACATCTTGCATTGGTGAGATGACCCAAAGGTTTTAATTATCATATGACTTATGGTGTTTACTTATCATTATGTTTCCCCTAGCTAAGCGTGTCATTTGTCCTTGTAGGATGGAGTATAGATGAGCATACATGGGGTGATTATAAGGAGTAATTAAATATAAATAATAACAAATATATGGAATAAGCACTAGTTAAATATAAATGATACATGTTAAATAATTAGTAATCAAAATAAAGAGCAAGTAATTTGTGTATAAAACCTTATGAGCTGGTGAGAGAGGAGAATGGTTGGTACAAAATGATGTCAATGGTGAGAGTTACATTAATTTGTTACTATAGGTATGAGAAAGTTGAGACGACATATCAATGAGGTAGAGGCTATAAGATCACTATTAGATAAGGTAGTATCTTCTATTGACGTTTGATGTAGGATCACCATTGGATGCGGTAGGAACTTTTATTGATGGTTGCTATACGAATGTTTAGTGATGTTGAGGATTTAGGAAATGCCACTATAGAAGTTGTAGGAAGCTACCATGTTGAGGCTATAGGCAACTCCATTATAGAGGCTATAGGAATCCTGGATGGAGAAGCAGTAGGAAGCCCTACAATTGGTGAAACTAAAAGTGATGAAATGCTATTGGTTGTCCTACAAAACTAGTGTGGTGTTGAAGTATCTTGGTAAGGATATAGAGGATGGTAGCTAAATATAGTGAAGAGAAAATGGACAATAATACCTAAAAAGGTTTCACTATTAGTGATTTCTATTTCTTTTTTGTGATAGAGAAAAAATCATACTTGATGTAGGACAATTCCTTAAGTGTTATGCTCCTCCACTGCCATTGCTACATTGCAATCTATTTTTGGTGACTAATAAAATTATATAGCTATGCTAGATCTATTGGTTTGTACCAAATGTTGGAGAAATATTGTCTTGTTCAGGGGTCTTTTATAAAGCTTGAGGAAGTGACCATTGACCATAAAGGAAAACATGACAAGGTTAATGGTTGTTAACTTGACTACACCATTAGGAAATACTTCCTCTATTTCACAGGGACCTATCCATCTAGTTTGTAATTTTCCCTTGTGTTCCTTGTATCTTGAGTCATATAGTAATGCCCAATCACCCTTTTGGAATTCTTTTGTTTTGACAAACTTGTCATGCCATTTTATTCTCTATTTCTTCATAATTTATGTGTGATGGACAACTTCTTTCCTCAATTCATCTAGTGCATTAAGTTGATTTATTCATTCTTTTTGTACATCAGATAGGTATATTCTAAGTTGAAGTGTTGTCCTTGAGGTCTTATGCTCAAATTTAATAGGGAGAACAACCTTCTTATCATAACCAAATCATAGGGTGTAAACCCTATGGTTGTCTTCCATGTGGATCTGTAGGCCCATACTACTTCAAGAAGGTGTGTTTCCTAATCTCAGTGGTGAAGAGCTACAATTTTGTTAAGAATGCCTTCTATCCCTCTATTGGTAGCTTTTACTTGACCATTTGACTGAGGCTGATAGGGAGTAGACTTTTTGTGTCTGAGTTCATATTATTTTACAAAGGTTGCAATCAACTTTGATGTAAATTATATTCCTTGATTAGTAACAATTTCCTTAAGCACTCATAATGGGTGAAGAGCTCCTCATACATGAATTCTTCTACCTTTTCATCACATGCATCTTGTAGGGCCTTAACTTTGATCCATTTTGTGAGGTAGTTTGTGCATACCAATATATACCCCTTCCTATTTGATGGAGGACCAATTGGGCCAATGAAGTATAGACCCCATTTATCAAAGGGTTCTTATACCAGCTAAGATTACAGGGCCATTTCATCAGTTTTGATTGGGCATCCCATCCACTGACCGTGGTCACACCTACGTGTATACAAAACTACATCTTTATGCAATGTTGGCCAATAATATCCAATTGCTAGCATCTTGAATGTTGTTAGTTTGGATGCAAAATCTCACAATAGTGTTCATCATGGTAGGCCCACATAATATCAAAGGCCTCATCTTCTTGAATACACCAATGCATAATATTATCAGGGAGAGTGTAGAAGAGATATCTAGAGATCTAGGAATATTGAAGGCTCTTTTCCACTAGATTGTATTTATCCCTTGATGAAAAATGTGAAGAATTTCTTCCTACAACCAAGTAATTAACAATGTTTGCATACCATGGAGTATGCACTACCAGGGTAAACAATTATTCATCTAGAAACGAGCCATCAACAATGGGATCATCTATAGCAAGGGTTAGTCTAGAAAGAAAGTTTGCTACCACATTGGACTTATTAGGTTTATCCACAATGGTGATATCAAATTCTTGTAGCAACAACAACCATCTTAATAACTGACCACTAACTATAGGTTTGTTCATTAAGTACTCTATGGCTACATGGTCAGTATGAATAAAGACATGTAGCTAGTAATGTAATGGGAAACTTATTAGTGGCATAAAATACAATGATGAGTTCCTTTTTAATAATACTGTAGTTTAGCTCTGCTACTTGGAGATTTTTACTAATGAAGTATATATCATATTCTAATGAACCATCTTTTTGGCCTAGGACAACCCATACAACAATGTCAGATGCATCTATATGGATATGAAAGGGTATTGTCCAATTTGGTCCTCGCAACACAAGTGTTGTAGTTAAGGAATCATTTAGGGATTGAAAGGCTTCTTGACATGTAGTTGTCCAGGTAAAAAGAACATCTTTGGTAAGAAAAACAAATAGAGGTGCAACTATTTACTAAAGTCTTTGATGAATCTGTAGTAATAGCTTGTATAGCCAAGAAAACTCTTGACATACTTTTTGTTTTGGGGGTATTGGCAGATTTGTTATATAACTTGAATGTTAGTGAGATCTACCTAAATACCTACATGCAAAACATAGTTTCCTAAAACTATCCCTTCCTCCATCAGCATGTAGCACTTTCATTATTGAAGGACAAGTTATTGTCTTGGCACCTTTTTAGAACTTTTCCTAGGCTGGTTAAGGCTTACTCCATGGTATATACTAACCAAAATGTATACCATGGAGTATATACTAACCAAATGGAAGGGATATTACATACCAAATGGAAGGACTGCATAAGCATATGTGCCCTAGCGACAGGTGAAGGTTGTTTTATCTTGGTCTTTAGCTACAATTTTTACTTGGTTATAGCCATTAAATCCATCCAAAAAGGATAACTACTTTTTACCCACTAAAGAATCCTGAACTTGGTCAATAAATGGAAGAGGAAAGTGATATTTCCATGTTGCAGCGTCAAGTTCTCTATAATCAATACAAACACACCATTTACCAACCCTTTTTGGCACTATCACCAAAGGGGAAACCCATTGACTATCTGATATGGGATAAATGAAGCCAACATCTAGGAGTTTCTTTAATTCATCCTTGACAATATATTGGACTACATGATTCATTATCCTTTGGGGTTGTCTCATGGGTTTACAATCATCCTTAATGTATATGTGATGTGTGCATAGGTTTGATTCAAGGCCTTTCATGTCATGATAGTCCCATGTAAAGATTATTTTATGAGGTTGTAACATGGTAATTAGTTCATTTTGTTGCTCCATGGTCAACCAATTGTTGATGTTTAGTGACCTACCAGGAGAAATCAACTTGCTTTATCAAGGATGTCATTGAAGCAATGTTTAGACATGATGTATTAAGAAAACAACTATGAGACAATAGGTGATGAAATATGCGGATATCAGATGCATAGCTTGATGACTGTGTTTTAGGAAAGATATTATGTATTGACACAACACACATATCAAATAATTATTTACTTGTGGATCCATTCTTTAGTTTTTCTATATGATGTTTGAGAGTATAGTATCCTTGTCTTGGGGTTTTTATTAGAGGGATTCTTCCTATGTCCATCAATGTTTGAATCAAGTATTAGTCATTATCTTCAGGATTTGGCCATATTGGTTGTTCTAGTTCAGCAAAAGGTTATGTTGGGGGATACAGAACCAACTTCTTAGTTACATTCTAAATGGAAATTATCATATTTCCTAATCTATAGCCAATTAATACATCAATTATTTCTAACCATGGTCTTCCTAGTATCATTGGGTATCCTCCTGGATTGGCCTTTAGCTACAGGACCACAAAGTCAACTAGATATTCCTAGGAATCTAGTGTAATCACTAAGTCCTCAATAACTCCTTCTGGTTTAACAATTGAATGATCTACTAATTGTAGTACTATGGGGATAGGATGAAGATACATAAGTTGTAAAGTTTGCATTATCTCTTTGGTCATTACATTAATGGAAGCACCTAATCAATTAAAGTGTTTTGTATAAGATTCACAATTGTGCTACTAGGGTTTGTGTATCCTGGAATGACTATATTTCTAATCATAATGTCTGTAATCTACCCAATGACAAGGATAATATGTGGGTCTTTATGCTTTCACCCTATTATATTTAGACACAATTTAATTTTTCCAATAGTGGGGTGGGAATTGTTTGAATTTGGTTATTACCACTGCTCCCAAGACACGCCTATTTCAAACATTTGGTGGTTGGATTTAGGCAAGCTACGCATTCCCAATGTTTTTGTCAATGTTGACCTAGTCCAAGCAGTCTCTAGAAAATATGACCCCAACAATCAAATCCTATCAAACATGAGAGGAAAGAACTCTTTTACTTATGCAAAGCATTGATTACAGAGGTATTTAATATAGATGCCTCAGAGAATATTAAAATTAACTTTGAAGAATTGATGAAAGAATACGAAAGAAATAGACAGGGATACAAGACATATCTTCTACCCCTTCACAAGCCAAGGAGCATGGGGAAACATGTTAAGCCTGGTGACCATGAGATGGAACCCTATAGAGCTGACATGTTTGAGGATTATTTTTTAAAGGCATACTATGCCCTATGTTAGGTGTTTGGGTGGGATTTTAGCCCTCTGATACCAATTCCCCTATTAGTAATGATTACAAACATCCAACATAAATTTTAGAAGAGGAAGTTTGACTACACCACTTATTTGGATAAGGAAATTCATAAGGATTTAGTGGCATATAGACAATCCAGTGAAACCCCTACATTTAAGAGATATTCCTTGATATGCCACATATTGCTGCATTGTGGTAGAAAGTATTGAGATAGAGAATTGTAAATTAAACATCAAACAATACATAATGATACCATGCATCTTTAGGAAAGAGTTCATCTATGGGACTCATATTCTAACAATGCAAATTATTTTATTTTTGAAGAACATTTTGTATAGAGCGTCTTGGGATTATTAGGGCATGAGAAAACAAGACTTTCAAAGTAAATCATGGATTTCTTAAGGTATTTTTTTATCACAAATAGGGTGATTGGTTTTTATATCCATGGGGGACTTTGACTAGGGTATATGGAGCAAATGTTAAGCCTCATCTCTTGCCCAATAAAGTGCCTAGCTGAATTACATTTCTAGAAACTATGTAGAAAATAAATGAGTCATACAAAACTTATGTGAGGATAAGTAAGAAATGTTAAGTAGAAAAGAGAGACTAGCTCAATAGGTCAAACTAGGTCAAACCCTCTTCTACAAGACATTGGGAGACAAACTGAGCTTGGCTTCTACCCAAGAAGGAGAGCAAACTATAGGGATTCTGTCCTTTTTTTGTACAAAGAAAAAATTAACCAAATCTAATCAATCAAGCTAGAGCAAAGATATGAAACCCTAGTTAACAAAGATCAGAGTAAAATAGACTGTCAAAAGAAAAAAACTAGAAACCAAATGAACAATAGAGATTAGGGATCAAGTGAGAACATAGATCTAGAGGTAGGACTACCCAATCCAAGGGTGCTTGGGTGTCCTAGACCTTGATTAGGGTTCATAGTAACTAATAACTCAGATGTCTTCATCCTCCTATGCTCATGTTCTCTGTAACTTGTCTTCAACCAATTCCTCTAGATCTAACCCACACTCACAAGAAGGAAAATGGTTGGGTGCTATTTAGGAGCTTGCCTCAGTCAAGCTTTGTGAATGGTGTTTCCACCTCCACAATATAAAAGATGATAGAGAAAGGGCACATGCCCTAGGAGGACAAAGGCAAATCTGAAGTAGAATGGAATGGTAGAACAAAGCATGAAGGAAAGAAGTCACCATGAGCATGGAAACCATAGCATGCTTGATGTGGTGTCACAACTTGAATCAAGAAGTTGGTGTAGCCCAAGTAAGTAGGTGGATCATCACAAGACCTAGAATATGTTAGTGCCACATCAATAATACACAATAGAGAGCTTTTGAGAATAGTAGAGAGCATGAAAGAGAAGTAGAATCCTTCAAGAAGTTAAAGATGGCTTAGATATGTTCAAATGAATAAACTAAATTTCTTTTACATGCATTCATGTTGATTTCCAGAGAATTAAACCACATGAGGCCAATATTAGGAATAATTTAAGAGGTCCCAAGCCTACAAGCCCTTAATTAGGCTAGCGCTAAAAAGGGGACAAGGGCACTTGGGAACCTTGGTCGCTTAGCCCCAAACTCTCAGAATAAGGTACTTAAAGTGTCATTAGCCCCACCTTATAATTACTTTTCCAGGTTTTGTGCATCGGGATCAAGAATTATAGGCTTAATGCTCAAAAAGTTATTAAAATAGGTCCTAATTAACAAGTGCAAACATTTTAGGTCCACCTGGGTGCTAAACTAAGTGTAAAATGGTGTTGTACACATTTTATGACATAACATTTAGCCACCACTTTAGTGTGGGTATGAACTTAGTTTGAACTCATACTAAAGGATGGAGAAGACAAATTTCAAACACAAACATATAAGCCAAAAAGTTATGCCAAGGTTGAGGGGTGATTAAGCCCACAAGCATAGGATTCTAAGGTTACAAACACATAGGATCATAAAAGCCATAGAATGTCACCAAAATTGAGAGGTAATCAAGCCCCCAAGTTTAGGATTCTAGAAGTCTATAGTGAATTGCATACAAATAAGACACGTGACATAATTCACTCATATATAAAACACTTAGAGAACATGACATAAGAAAAGACATACACAAGGCATACACTTGAGAAATCACGATGCCTACATGCAATGCACAAAGCATAGATGCCATACACAAACTATACATACCATATACAAAATATACACGTAATACACAAAGTATACACACTTGACATGAAGTATACACATAAGGCACAAAGTATTCATAGAATACACATGAAACACACACATGGAATACATGATGAAAATACTCAAGAGACATACATGAGGAATACATGGAGAGAATATATGTGAGGCACGCATGAGGCATGAAGAACATATAGAGAATAAGAATTATATAAGGAGAATACACGCATCATACATCAATCACAAGAAACATAATATGAAAGACCTTGAGTCAGCATGACAAAGGAGACCTCGATCTAAGTGATGTCTCAATCATCATGCATCATTCCCCAGATGCAATAAAGAAGAATGCTAAGGAGTTAGAAATAAGAAGCACAAGAGGAGTAAAAACACATCATACACACAGTCTCAAAAGGAAAGTACTTCTACTCAAGGGAATACACCAACATACCTGCCACAAGAGGATTTTTATGAAGTCTTGCAGAATAAGAATGCGAAGTAACCTTACTACCAAACTCTAGTTGGTGGTTCCAACCATTCTCCCAAACATGTAAGGATATTCAACTTAGGAGAACATGATAGACTCAAGATCTTGCTTCCAAGCTTTCCATAATCCTTTCTAAGAGAGTGTAGTAACAAAGATAATAAACAAGTGTTTAGATAGAATGAAAGAGAGTAAGGATCATAGCATGATATATGCCCCCACCTTAAAGTGATTTCTAACTCCATCAAGGAGCAAGTGCCTTTAAGGTAGATTGAGGAAGAAATATAAAACATGCACGAGAGTTTTCTAAAAGCACATGCCCAAATCATATGTGTTTTAAAAATCTACATCATGACAAGGGGTTGCCCCCAAGACTAGAAAAACAAGGTGATTCTTATAGGCATGATACACAATGGCTTCTGTAGTCATGGTATGATGTCGAGTATTGCAACAAGGTGCCACATAGACAAAAGAAAGATTGCATGAGAGTACATATAAATTGAATCATGAAAGGATGCTAAATCATCCAAGGAAAAGTAACAAAAATTGTATATCACAACATATAGAAGAATGAAGATACATATAGAGGAATGACACAATGCATTCTTACTCCTTGTACCTTTGTTCCAACAAGGGTACGAAGGGAGAACTAACAATCAACAATACATCACAATATGAGGATAACAATACATACAAGCATAGCATAAATGAGATGAAGGGACAACACTTGTGAGTCAACCTGTAACAAATTATCCTCCCCAAACTTGATTATAAAATGGATGGAGGAAACGGTGCTCTAGGGACTACATCAAGCATGGTGAGAAGTGTTAGAGCCAAACCTTTTTTAAAGTTGTTGAATTTTGTCATCCAAGAGTCGACATTCCTCAGTGGAATAGCCAAGTGCTCGATGATATGCACAATAATGAGGTGATGAATAATTATTTTGTTGAATCTTTTCATGTTTTGGAGAAGGAAGAGTGATTAAGTGGTCTTTGAGTAGACCCGACAAAATATACTCTTGCTGAAATGGAAGAGAAGATTTAGGGGGATTAGGAAGCAATCCTTTTTGTTATGAACATGGTGGAGAGAACATAGGAGAAGGCCAGAAACCTAAACCTACTTTAGACAAGTGTGGTGTTGGTTCCATGGGTTCCTTAATTCCTTGTTCTCTACATCCTAACCCATTTCCATTATATCCTTGTTTAGAAAGAATTTTTAATCCAAGCCCATAACACATCTCCAAATCTGAAGGAAGAGGAGAGGTCATATCACTATCTTTGCTGAAATGTATTGGATTGCTAGGATCATTTTTTTATCATGGCGAGGAGGGTCAAACTATATTTCAACCATCCCATGGGGGTTGAAATCTAAAGAGACCTCGTCACTACCATGACATGTAGTAGCATTAGATGGTACTTTATCATAAATGGCCACCATTTCTATATAAGAAGGTGGATCTTCACCTATTTTAAAGGTTCCATCATCATTAATCTTAAGTTTAAACTTTGTAGGAGTAGGAAATTGCATTGAAGAAATTTCATTTACCTTCGAGGTCTTTGGTTGTGGGGGTGAGATTTTGTATTCACCCACAAAGGAGGGTGTAAAATCTAACAAACCACAATCATCACCGAAAATCACATTCAAAGGACCAACACTAGCCTAAAAAATACTATTGTTAGAAATGGAGAATAGTGGTTTAGTTTTTTGTTAAAGAAGGGATCAAATCACTTAAAGGAATTTGATATCTCACTTCTGTTTTAAGCAACTTTCCATAAATGAATCATCTTTAATTGAATGTATTTCATTTTCAAAGATGAACTTTATTGAATGATGAAGGGTAGAGGGGCGACCCCCATGGCATGAATCCATGGTCTACCAAGAAGAAGATTATATGAAATAGCATTAGGCATGACATGGATAAGGTTAGACAATGTCATAGGTCCAGCCTTAATATCTAAGGTGATGGTACCTAGTGATTTTTTATCTACATTATCGAAGCCATGAATTCTCATATTATCTAGTTTGATGAGAGATGTATCAACATTGGGTTTGTGTAAAAAATCTATTCCATAAGAATTAAGACTTGATCCACCATCAATCAAAGTGCATCTTATCTTCATGTTACCAAATATGATGAATATCATAAGAGGTTCATATTGGTTTAGAATTTCTATGGGAGGTAATTCATGTTGTTGAAATGATATATCTAATGTTGTCACATGGATACAACTAAGTAGAGATGCTATATCATTCAGCCTAGTAGAACATGGAACAACTACCTTTTATAAAGCCTCATGGAGCATTCTGTGGTATGTAGGCAACATTTGTATTAAATCCCATAGAGAGACCTTAGCTGGAGTAGCACAGAGCTACTCAACAAGATCATATTATTTACCAATATATGGAGGAATATGAGCTGCTTGAGGTAGGATAGGTTGAGAGGGTGGAAGAGAAATGGGCACACTCGGTGCGTTCTTACTTTCATTGTTATTATGGGTGTTGTAGGTGTGAGCAACCACATCATAATGAGATTGTTGTGATAGGATTTGAACAACTTGTTTTCCTTGAGTAATTTGTTTTTCATAATTGAGAATGTAACCTGAGGGTCAAGGTGGTGTTGGATCACCCTAAACCATAATTACCAGTTTGAAGCGAGGAGGTGTATTAGTTACCTCATGAATAATGATTTTAGGAGTTCATTAGTACACTTATTCACTATCCCCTTAGTGAGCAGAATAAGTCTATTAATGATGATTGAATTGACATTTTTTTTTCCTTTTGAGTAAGCTCAACATCCAATCCTGAGGGTTTTAAAGTTCGAGACCGCTCTTCATCCACTAGTGCTACATCTTTTGAAGGGAGAGCATTGGAATGAAGGGAGGATAAAGTGTTGTTAAAAAAATTATTGATGATTGCATCTGTGGTGATGTCCAATGGGTTTGAACATGCAACCAAAGGAGAAATACCAAGGGTCTTCACATCCTTAGTGATATCCAAGGTACTTGAACATCCAACAAAAGGTGGAAGATCCATACAATGAGTCATAGAAACCTCATTTACTATGGTAGAGATAGAGGATTTAATATGATGCGATGAATGCCCATTATCTACCCAAGGAGAATCCCTTGTGAGAGAAGGTTTCTCATCCACTAATGCTTCATCTCTTGAAGGGAGAGAATTGGAATGAAGAGAGCGTAGAGTGATGTTAAGGAATGTGTCAATGATTTCATCCTCTTGCGTCAAAATATGCTTGCAAGTGGGAACCATTTTGGGAGAGGGATCCAAATCATAGGGTGAAATAGACAAAGCTATGTCACCATCACATGTATTAGAGAGTAGATCCATGGGAATAGAGATGGAATTATTATGACTTGTAGTAGAAGTAGAAGAGGAACGATCATCATGACTATTCATAGAGATGAATTTAATTAGATCTTCTAATATCAAAGGATATACACCCATGAGATTCGTGAAGCTATAAAAATCATATATATAAAAAAGGACTTCATATATGTAACATTTAGAAATGTCAATACCATTCATGGATGATATGTGATCTAAAACATGAGGATGCATATTAGTGAACTTAGCAAAAGTTTCAAAATTTGTAATGTATGCATACAAAAATTCCAAACAAGGAGAGTCCATAATGAAATGTCTTGTTTACAATGTGAAAATATGATAAGGAACAACAATCAAGTACCACCAATGTGAAAATAAGATTGGAATTAGAGACCTACAAGTGCAAGAGAAGTGGGGTGTTCCAAAAATTGTGATATTCTTGGTAAGCACAACAACTAAGTCTTGCAAATATAAGATGTGTAGTATGTGAAAAATAAGTGCCTAAATCATTTATCCACTTAAATCTACAAAGGCTTAGAGAATTTTGTTTTGATGAAGATGCACTAAATGCAAGACTAGCTACGGTTTATTATCAAAACCATAGATTTTAAATGCTTACTTCCTAAACCACAATTTTTCAATGTAGGAATTATTTTTTAACACAAATGATATTTATAACATGCTACAGAAATGCAAGATCAGATTTGAAATGTAAATAATAGCATAAAAATCTAAAATAAGATCTTAATTACAAACCCTAGGTTTTGCATTTGACTAGGTTCTTGAAAAAAATGTAACTTTTTTTGACAAAACCCTAGAAAATAAGAATTTTAAATGTATGATGCAACACCATGAAATGATTATCTACTACAATTTCAATAAGATATGATGTAAAAATCAGAAATTTAATTTTTTCTATGATGATCTACAACATATGTCATGAAAACAATGCACCAATATGCCTTTTTGTAAGCCTAAAATCCTTTGATTTTTCACTCTTTTCAATGCAAACATGCAACAAATGTCCTATAACAGAAAGGATGATGAGATACAAAAAAATAAATCCTTTTAATCAACCCAATAAGGAAACAAGATCTGAAACTACACACTAATCTACAAACCCTAAGTTGAAGATTAGCTATATTTTTAAAAAATGTAAGGTTTTTTCGAACCCTAACAATGAAATAATGAAAAAATAAGCTATATAACTATGCAAAAATGATGAATAAATGTAACATAATCAGATATAAGGCAGAAAATAGCTCAGATCTGATGCAAAAAGCATGCCAAATTGCAATAAATGATGGGTTCACCAAAATGTTAAGTAGAAAAGAGAGACTAGCTCAATAGATCAAACTAATTCAAACCCTCTTCTACAAAACATTGGGACACAAACCGAGAATCTCTTCTACCCAAGAAGGAGATCCAAATTATAGAAGTTCTACCCTTTTGTTGTATAGAGAAGAAATCAACCAAATCCAATCAATCAAGCTAGAGCAAAGACATGAAACCCTAGTTGACAAAGATCAGAGCGAAATAGACTGTCAGAAGCTGAAACCCAGAAACCAAATGAGAAGTAGAGATTAGGGATCAAGTCAGAACCTAGATTTGGAGGAAGAACTACCTAGGACAAGGGTTCTTGGGAACCCTAGACCCTGATTAAGGTTCATAGAAACTAATAACTCAGATGTCTTTGTCCTCCTGTTCTTTTGTTCTCTACAACTTTTCTTCAACCAATTCCTCTAGATCTAACATGCACACACACAAGAAGGAAAATGGTTGGGTGCTATTTAGGAGATTGCCTCAGGCAAGCTCTATGAATGGCATTTCCACTTCTACAATGGCAAAGATGATAGATAAATGGCATGCTCCCTAGGAGGTCAAAGGCAAATCTGAAGTAGAATGAAATGGTAGAACAAAGCATGAAGGAAAGAAGTCACCATGAACATGGAAACCCTAGAAAGCTTGATGCGGCATCACAAATTGACTCAAGAAGTTTGTGTAGCCCAAAGAAGTAAGAGGTGTTCCATATGTGTTGTCATTGATGTCAAAAGTGGTATGGAGTGCTACATTGTAAGTGATGTCATCAGATATGTCAAAGGGAGATTGCAGCAATATGGTGATCAATGAAGACAGTAGGATAAGTGATCAAATGTGTTGTGAGATAGAGAAGTAAAGGAGATAGATCAATATCATCTATACAAAAGGAGATGGATTGGTATCATCTGTACATAGTCATACCTTATCTTTTGAAGTTCATATGTAAGTGTATGCACTCAATATCTTTGGTATGTTGGTAATGAATGTCATGGATGCTTTATGTTTGGATGATATGAATTCATGGTACTTGCCACATGATAAAGAAAGTTGTAAAAGATTAAAGGAAATTGTCCAAGTATAGTACAAGTCAGAGAAGGTATTACAGGCTCACAAGAGGATACCACATTCTACCGTAGTTGAAGGTAAGGGCCTGTGGATTGGACTAAGGCTAGGTATTGCACATAGGTACCTATGTTTCAAGTTTGAGATCATTAAGCTTACCTCAAGATATTTTGGAGACAGAAGTGTGAAGACAATGTTGAAACAAGGTAAGTACAGTCACAGGGAGATAGGAGAATGCTTCACACTTCTCCACAAATGAAGATATGATGTTGTGATTTGGAGGACAGGTAGATATGAGTATTAGGTATGCATGTTTCAAGACTCAAGTGTTTATATGTAACGTTGTTGCTTCTCTAGAATTAGTAGTGTGATGCCACACCTTAGTACTAATTAAATTAAGCTTAGCAAGATTGTTAAGGCCATCGCAGATAACCACACAATGGTATTTGGCCCTGCTGATTGAAATGTAAGCTCATATGGCTAGTTGGTATGTACAGTTCAAATCTCAAATGTTTATGATCACTGCAAATATGTTTTTTCAGTTTTTTATCTTAAGATTGTGTAAGAAGAGTTTGTCAATGACACTGGAATCAAAGTTCAAGTGTTTGCTAAAAGAAAGCAAGGTAAGTGGTAACAACTTCCTACACCAATCTAATGACGGAAAGTAGTGCAAATTTTTCTTAGATCTTTACAGTTATAGTTATGTTTCACATTAACAGAGAGATTAACACACATTCACAAACAAGAATAAATGCAATGAAACAAGATATACGTGGGGAAAACCCTTTGGGATGAAAAACCCCATACTCCAAAACCTACACAATGTATTATCAAATCTAAAGGAGATTACAACACACTTGCAATGCAAGTTCTTCTAGGAGTTGTCACAATATCAAATCTGTAGTAATTCCGGTAGTATAATGATACCTCCAAATGAACCATACAACTTCAACTCTAAGCACCTGTATATATAGAGAAGTATTATGAATGGAGGTAGCTTCTAGAGAAAGTCACACAAGGAACTCGTCCAAATCCATGTGGCCCAATTTCCAAGGACATAAAACATGCGAAGGAACTTGTAAGAGATTCTCTTTCATCCCTTAAAACCCCCCAACTTGGGTGCCCCAAATTTTCCCAATTAAGGTATGGTAGATGCTCTTACAATGTCATAAAATCTGTCATATATGACAACTCTTACAGCTATAAGAGAATCTGTCATAACTGACTATTAATAGTAGATTCCCTTACAACCTGTCATAGTCAAACTTGGGCATCTAATTCCTCCATGCAATATGCTTTCTGACACTTGTCTTCACCTGTCATAGGATCTTCTATTTCTGGCTCTTACATGTCATAGATTCTATCATAGGAATCTATCATAACTCTTACACATCATAAACCTCTTACAACACCCAAAAGATGCTGACACATGGAAAAAGTCTTCTACCACAAAGTGGGATGCCTATCTCCTCATATGAGGACAAAAATACACTTAGTCACCTTCCATGTAGGATGACACATCACCATGCCAACTCCCACAAAGTGACAAAATAAGATTTGCATACAAATTAAAATAGTAGGCAAAAATAAATAAATGATTAAATAATAAATGCTAGGAACTTGTAAAGGTTGAGACACCTTAATTCCCAACATTCTCTGACTTGTTGAACACCTTTCAGGAGCTAATAGAATGACAAGACTTAACTACCAGAGACCAAGAGGTCCATAGATTCTAAACACCATCTGAACTTCTATGTGCTCACGAGCTTCATCAAGGAATCTGTAACATTTGGCAAAGTATCAATCTTCTCCAAATTCACCTTCCCATACTCTACCATATCACGTACAAAGTGGTACTGTACATCAATGTGCTTGGTCCTCACATAGCAAGTAGGATTCTTCACCAAACATATGGCACTCTTGCTAACACAAGAAATGGTAATCTTCCCTGCATCAAACCCAATGTTAGAACACAATCTCTTAAGCCAAATGGCTTCTTTACAAGCATGAATAGCTGCCATGTACTCTACTTTAGTCATGGACAAAGTGACCACAGGTTGCCACTTACTCATCCAACTAATAGCACCACTGAACATAGTGAACACATAATCACTGGTGGATCTCTTGATGTCAATGTCACATGCCCAATCTGAATCCACAGATACTCACAGAATGCTGAGAACTATTAGGATAACCATGATAGCACAAGGCATACTCAGAAGTACCCCTTAGATATCTAAAAACTCTCTTAAATACATCCCAATGTATTTGTCCAGGATTAACCATGAATTGGCTAAAGACTCCCACTGCTTGAGCAATGTCTAGTCTTGTATAGACCATCGCATACGTAAAACTGCTAACCACACTAGCATAAGGTACTCTGCTCATATCCTCCATCTCAAAAGGAGACTTCAAACAATTTGTAATAGATAACTTTTTCCCCATCGTAATAGGAATAGTCAAAGGTCTACATTCTACCATGCTAAATCTCTCCAACATAGTCTTTGTGCATGCTTACTTTGACTTAACAAAGTTTTATGTTTACTTTGTCTCTTCTTATCTCCATCCCTAGAATGTACCTGGCTGCCCCTAAATTTTTCATTTCAAACTGTGCTAACAACTAAGACTTCAAATCAGAAATCAAACCTTTACCATTCCCAACTAGCAACATATCATCAACATATAACACTATAATGAGAATGTGATCATTATCAAACTTGAAGTAAACACAATGATCTAATTTAAATCTCAGAATCCAATACTCAACACAAAGGCATCAAAATTTTGGTACCACATTCTAGGAGACTGCTTAAGACCATACAAAGACTTTTTCAAATTGCAAACCAAATTTTCTTTACCTTTCACAATGTAGTACTCTAGTTGTGACATATAAATCTCTTCCTCCAGGTCACCATGAAGGAATGTTGTCTTCACATCCATCTGCTCCACCTCTAAATAATATGTTGCTATAAGAGATAACATGAACTGAATAGATGTTAGCTTTGCAACTAGAGATAAAATCTCACCATAGTCAATTCCATCCACCCTTGAATACCCCTTCATGACCAACCTTGCCTTATATTTCTCAATGCTACCATCTGAACCAAACTTTTTCTTAAACACTCATTTGTATCCAACATACTTCCTTCCTTCAGGTAAAGGCACCAAGTCCTGACTATTATTTTTTTCCAAAGAAGCCATCTCTTCTTCCATGGCCTCCTTCCAAGAACCTGCATCTTTCATACCAATAGCCTCCCTCACGGTCCTAGGCTCATCAACATTAGAAATCAAAGAAAAAATACAATTGGAATCATGCAATGAATAAAAAAACCTTTCATGTTGTCACCTTATTCTTGTGGACTTCCTCACAAGTTAATGTTGAGGTTCTTCATCTTCTTCTTCTAAACTTTTAGAGCTACTAGAGCTCTCCTCATCATCAGATCCAATTGGTGTCTTCAGTTCAACTTTCTCAGGGGTGGGAGGGAGATGAACCACATCATCTTTCTTTTCTTCTTTCTCTAGCTATAGAACAATAGAAGAAGGATTGAGCTCTTTGAAGATCACACTTCTGCTATACAGAACTCTTTCAACCACTAGATCCCATAGCTTGTACCCTTTCACACTAATGCCATAATTAATGAAGATACATTTAACTTCCTTGTTCCCCAACTTGGACCTCTTTTCCTTAGGCACATGTGCATATGCCTCACAACCAAATACTCAAATGTGTCTTAACAAAGGCTTCTTACCAGACCATGCCTCTATAGGTGTCTTGTTAACGAGTGTCGATGTAGGAGACTTGTTAACTAGGTAACAAGTGGTAGCAACAACTTCAACCCAAAACTTTTGTTCTAGGCCAACTCCACTTAACATGCTCCTAGCCCTCTCCATCAACATTGTATTCATTCTTTCTGTAACTCCATTTTGCTGAGGAGTATATAGAGTTGTCTTATGCCTCTCAATACCTTGTTCTTTATAGAACTTGTCAAAATTTGCTAAGAAAAACTCACCACCATTATCAATTCTCAAACATTTAATTTTTCTCTCTTTTAGATTCTCAACAAGAGCCTTAAAATATTTGAATCTTGCAAAAGCTTTAGATTTACTCTTAAGGAAATATACCCATGTCCTTCTACTATAGTCATCAATAAATGATACAAAATACATAGATTTTGAAATCGAAGGAACATTAATAGGACAAAAAATATTAGAGTGAACTTGATGTAGGAGCATCCCTGGTTCAAGAGAAATCTTGTATCAACCAAAAACATTTGCATTTCACAGTTTAGTTCAGGCAGTTCAGTCAGTAGTAGTTTCTATATTTTGGTCTGCATTCTACCATAATTGCATTTCACACCTTACAAAGTTGGAATTAACATCTAGATTCATTCATCTACATCATATCCAGAATTTAGAGCATTTGGATTAAGCACCAGAAAGTTATCGCTATCAGAAGATTGAATGTTTTCTCAGAATAGAGCATCTTGACAGTCTCTGATAATCAGCTAAAGGAGAAGACTTGAGGAGCATTCCTAGACTTGTGGAGCTTAATGACACATCATTCAATTATCTTTGGTTCGTGGCTGACTTCCCTAAGATCTGCACATCATTCTATTTATTTGCAGAGGTATTCTGCATGATTAGGTCTGACCTATCCATGTACACATGTTACAGCTCTTCATTGGAGTTTGTGGACTTCCTTGGCTGATGCAGAGGAATCTATTGTTCCAGAGATGAAATATATTGATGTAATAGATCCTTAGGAAAGCAATTAGTTAGCATAGTTCTGATGATATCGAAGATAGATATTTTTGGCTCCTTCACGTGGGGACTTCAATGCTATATCTTGTGTATATTCTGATATTCTATAATCAGGCCTATGAGCCCTAATTGTAAGCCTGCATGATGTCAGCCAGATTGTATTTGAATTCTATTATATATTGAACGACTAAATCTATGTTTGTTTCATATCTTTGAGTTGTTTTCATTTAGTTTACTCTTGTTGCATGGCCTAGACAGTTCATTCTGTGAACCCTCCTACTGTGACTACACCAAGTGGTATTAGAACTAAAGTTTGAATCTTTGGGAGTGAATTGAGCAAAGTTGGTGAAGGAATTTTGTAAGATCTTGTTGTGGATAGATCACCAAATTGAGGTAGGTTACTTGTGTCGCAACCAATCACCGATTGTGAGGCAGTTGTCACCTTATAGCTTGATCGCCGAACTTGAGGTAGTTTGCACTTGATCCTAGGAAGAATGCCACCGAGGAGAGTTGTTGCTATTAGAACAATGGCTGGTAGAATGGATGAGATGATGGAGATGATGAAAACAATGTGAATTCATTTGGACACTGTTGAAGAAGATCGACGAAGAGGATTGACACTGAGACCTAATGTTGAAAGTGATGATGAAGAAGAATTTCAATCTATTGAATAAATTGGCAAAACCCTAGGAGGTGATGAAGAAGAAGAATCATATCAAGTAAAGATGTTGTGAGCTATTTCAAAGATTGGAAAGAGACCTAGAGTTGATGTGCCAAACTATACTAGTAATTTGAACCCTGAAGAATTGATTGACTAGATAAATGACATGGAAGAAATCTTTAAATATGAAGAAGTTGAAGATCCGAAGAAGGTGAAATTTGCAAAAATGAAATTGAAAGGACATGCTACTATATGGTGGAAAAAAGTTTAGTTGGAAAGAAATAGAAGAAGAAAAGAAAAGATTACAAAGTGGGATAGGATGGTGACAAAATTGAAGAATCAATTCATACCTGCTGACTATGAGTTGGAGCTGTTGAAAAGATTGCAGAACTTGAGACAGAAGGAGAAATCTGTGAAGAAGTATATTGAGGAATTTCATAAGATGATTATAAGGATAGGACATAGTGAAGAAAGCAAGGAGAAAGTGGCTAGATACATCAATGGACTGAGATTAAGCATTCAAGAAGAACTAAGCTTGGTAAGGACAACATCTTCAGAAGAAGCATATCAATTTGCCCTAAAAGTTGAAGAGAAGCTGAATAAAAGGCATGATCTAAGACATAAAGGAAGAGGAGGTAAATTTTAGAAAGGTAGAATTTTTTCGGAGGAGATAGATCACATTCAGAGTAGAAAAAGTTTGACAACCCATTCAAGGAGGACAGAGATAATAATGCTTATCAGAGAGATGACATAAATTTTTACTAGAGAGGAAACCCTAGTGCATACTAGAATGGATACAGAAGAGAAGGAAGAGGATTTGATAAGAGAACATTCAGAGGTACTTGTTTTAAGTGTGGAGGTGAAGGACATAGAGTGTTTGAATGTAATTAGGGTAGTACAAGTAAGAAGACAAAGAATAATGGAAGAGTAGCCTATGTGGAAGAAGAACCTATTAGATCAGCTAGTTCTTTTGGTAATCCAAAGAAATGAGAATCATTGGTGATGAGGAGAGCACTAATTCAAGTAGAGACAAATGAGGAACCACCGTAGAGGAAAAGTTTGTTCAGAACTAGATGCACATTAGGAGGTAAGTATTGTAAAGTTGTGATTGATAGTGGTAGTTTAGATAACCTAGTTTCAGAGGAGATAACTAAGTTGAAGTTGGAAAGATTGAACACTCTAAGCCCTACCAGATAGCATGGATTCAGGATGATCATAAGGTACTGGTGAGTGAACAATGTTTGGTAAAATTTCATATCAGATCTTATCACGATGAAGTCTTGTGTGATATTATGCCTATAGATGTTTTTCATATCTTGTTAGGTAGACCTTGGCAGTATGATAGAAAAGCTATACATGATTGGAGAAAGGATACATACACTATAATAGAAAATGGAAAGAGAATTACTTGATTCCTTTGGAGGATGACCCTAAGAGTGAAGTATGTGGAAATGCCAGAATCTGTTTAGTAGATGGAAGAAAATTTCTTGATGGTTTGAGACATGAGAATATGTGTTATGCTTTGATTCCTAAGAAGCCTAAAACATTGAAGTAGGAGACTGGAGGAGAACAACAGGAGGAGATAAGAGAGTTGCTGACAGAATATGAAGACATCATATCAGATAACATGCCTGAAGGATTGCCACCTATAAGGAGTATCATTCATCACATAGATCTTATACCTGGAGAAAGTTTGCCTAACAAAGCAGCACACCGAATGACACTGACAGAGAATGAAGAATTAAACAGACAAATACAAGAGTTGTTGAGGAAAGGTTTGATCAGAGAAAGTTTGAGTGCTTGTGCAGTACCTACAGTGTTAGCACCTAAGAAAGATGGAGAATGGAGAATGTATACTAACTCTAGAGAAATAAACAAGATCACAGTTAAGTATAGATTTCCTTTACCTAGGATGGATGATATCATGGATTGTTTGAGTGGAGCAAGATATTTCACAAAGATAGACTTGAAGAGTGGATACCATCAGATTAGAATAAGAGAGGGAGATGAATGGAAGACTTCTTTTAAGACAAGTGAAGGATTGTATGAGTGGTTAGTGATGCCTTTTGGATTGAGAAATGCACCGAGTACTTTCATGAGATTGATGAATGAAGTCTTGAAGAAATTCTTGGGTAAGTTTGTGATTGTATACTTGGATGATATTCTAATTTTCAGTAAGACAAAAGAAGAACATTTGTGGCATATTAGACAAGTTTTACAGAGGTTGAGAGAAGAGAAATTGTTGATAAACATTAAGAAGTGTAGTTTCATGAAGGAAGAGTTGGTATATTTGGGATTTGTGATTTTTGCAGAAGGATTGAAGATGGACCCTGAGAAAGTGAAAGCAATTGTTGAATGGCCTACACCGGAGAGCATTGAAGAGGTTAGATCATTTCATGGATTGGCTAGTTTCTAGAGGAAGTTCATCAAAAATTTTAGTTTAGTATGTAACCCTATGACAGGGACAATGAGAGGTGATAGGAAAGACTTTAAGTGGACATCAGGAGAGATAAAGGTGTTGAATTGTTGAAGCAGAAAGTGACAGAGCAACCCATGTTGGCATTACCAGATTTTAATAAGGTATTTCAAGTTGATTGTGATGCAAGTGGAAATGCGATTGGAGCAGTATTAAGTCAAGAAGGTAGACTTGTAACATATTTCACTAAGAAGTTGAACAATACAAGGAGAAGATATTCAATTTATGATCAAGAGTTCTATGCCATAATTCAATCCTTAAAGAAGTGGAGATATTACTTGTTGCCTAAAGAGTTTGTACTATATATAGATCATCAAGATTTGCAATACTTGAATAGTCAAGGTGAGTTGAATCAGAGACATATGAGATGGGTAGAGTTCATGCAGAGTTACACTTTTGTGTTGAAGCATACGAGTGGAAAATCAAACAAATTTGTTGATGCGTTGAGTAGAAGAAGAAACTTGTTGACAAAAATGAGAATTGAAGTGTTGGGTTTTGATGAATTGAAGAACATGTATGAGGGAGACACTAATTTTGTAGAACCTTGGAAAGCATGTAAGGAACCTATTGTGATAGATAGGAGTAAGTGGCTGGATTATTTCATTTAGGAAGATATGATGTTTAGAAGAAGTCAGTTGTGCATACCTAAGAGTTCAATAAGAGATAATTTGATCAAGGAGAAACATGGTGGTGGATTGGCAGGACATTTCGGCATTGATAAGATAATGGCCTTGGTAAGTGAAAACTACTTTTGGCCTTAGATACATAAGGATGTTAGGAAATTTGTGCAGATTTGTAGAGTTTGTCAAGTTGCAAAAGGAAGTAGTTAGAATACTGGATTGTATAAACCTTTGACAGTACTGGAGGGACCTTGGGAAGATATAAGCATGGATTTTGTAATGGGATTGCCAAAGACATGGAGAGGACATGATTCAATATTTGTAGTGGTTGATAGATTTTTGAAGATGGATCATTTCATACCTTGTAAGAAGACAACTGATGCAGTGCATGTAGCATAACTATTTTTCAAGGAGATTGTGAGATTACATGGATTACCTAAGAGTATAGTTTCAAACAGAGACACAAAGTTTGTTAGATATTTTTAGAAGACACTTTGGAAGAAATTGAAGACAGACCTGAATTTCAGTTCAACTTTTCATCCATAGATTAATGGACAGACATAGGTAGTAAATAGGAGTTTGGGAAATTTGTTGAGATGTTTTGTTGGAGAGAAAGCTAGAAGTTGGGATTTGATTCTTTCACAAGCATAGTTTGCATACAATAATTTAGTGAATAGGGGTACCGAAAGAACATCTTTTGAAATTGTTACCGGAATAAATCCTAGAGGAGTTGTCGAATTGAGAGACATTGATATGGAAGAAAAGATAAGTGTAGAAGCAGAAGAATTTGTAGATCACATGAAGATAGTGCATAATCAAGTCAAGAAGCATTTGGAGGATATGAATAGTAAGTATAAGGAAAAGGTAGATGAGAAGAGAAGACATGAGGAATTTGTAGTAGGAGATGAAGTGATGGTATACTTGAGAAAAGAGAGATTTCCATTTGGCACTTATAACAAATTGAAGATGAAGAAGTTTGGACCTTGTAAGATACTCAAAAAAATTAATTCAAGAAATGCATATGAAGTGGAGTTACCGGAGACATTGGGCATATCACCTATTTCCAACATTGTAGACCTTTATCAGTATCATGAAGTAGAGTTTAGTGATAGCATGGAAGAAGACTTGAAGAAGCAGTTACCACAACAAGCACTGGAGTAGATTGAAGACATTTTGGATAGTAGAGTTGGACATAGCACTAGAGGAAGACAATACAAAGAATACCTTGTGAAGTGGAAAGGAAGACCCAAAGAAGATTCATCATGGATTTCTCAGGGTGAGGTGGACCATCTTGGTTCTCCCCTAGCCCCAACAAAGTGAGGGACTCACTTTTTTAATAAATTCGAATGTCTAATGCAGGAGCATCCCTGGTTCAAGAGCAATCTTGCATCAACCAAAAACATTTGAATTTTAGTTTGTTTGTAGTTCAGTTCAGGTAGTTCATGTTGGCAAGAGACACTGTGTGGGTTCATAAGTGTTGTCATTAATGGCAACAAAGTCTATCCCACACATCCGCAGTACATAATATGCCTATACCGGAAGTCAGATTAAAGATAGTTTTGATCTGGTGAACAAGAACAGAGTATGTAACAAGGTCTGACAATCAGGTCTAGATCTCTCAAATGCTGTAACTTAGCAAGTTACAGACTTGGGAAAGTCAAGAGGGGTATCATGACTACTGTACTTCAGAGATTTAGCCTCCAGTGATAAATCAGGGAAAAGATATGAGGATCTAAGTGTTGGGTTCAAGTCAAGAAGAGCAAACAGAGGAAGAACTGACTAGCAAAGTATCAGACTTCAATCCGGACGAGTAAATGGTGTTGATCAAGCAATTTGTGGGATCATACATTGTTGGCCAACATGATTAATGACTTCTATGTCTATGTTTTTTATACGCATCACAAATCAAGCATGGATTCAACTGAAAGATTAATTACTTATAGTATTCTTGATGCTGACTAGCAAGTTGATAAAAATCTTTGATGCGAATATATATACAAGATAGATTTCAGCATGTGAGGTTGTAAGTGAAGAAGTGATGAAGCAAGGTGCGAAGAAAAGTAGAGATAAGTGTGGGAACATCAATTCAAGTCTGGTATGTGATAGAACAACAACATTGAGTAGAGGAAGGATGAAGTGCATCAGATAAATATATTATGTCTAAACCAGAACTGAACTCTTGCATTTGTAGATGCTTCTCATCAGTTCAAACACTTGATTATCATTTGTAAGTTCTATAGAGAGTGAGTCTCTTGTAGGTAGTGTGCCTCTTGTGAGCAGTGTACTCAGGCAGTGAGCCCTAATTGGCAAGTGTCATTTTGTACTCCTTTATTCTTTTAACAGAGCATACAATCTTGGGTTAGTCACCCGGTGGTTTTTCCCTTAACAGGTTTTTCCAAGTAAAAATTCTTGTGTTGTGTGTGTTGATTTTATTTCTATTGTTATGATCACATATGTTTTGATGTTGCACTGATTATTAAGATAACAAAAGAAAAGAAAGTTAAGGAAATTTTGAGATAACTGATTCACCCCCCCTCTTAGTTATCTGCCTTGTTTCCATTAATTGCTATCAGAGCTAAGTTCCTCTGAACAAAGCCTAACAGCTTGAGGAAGGTCTGGGAATCTCAATGGATATATATGGTATGAAGGAACAAATTCAGTCTACCCTAGATGATCTTGAACAATCCCATTCTGAAGTCAATAATTTGAGAGAAGACTCAAACAAGCTAATGATTTCATAAATGAGCTAAAAAAAACTTAGTATCTCTGTGAAAAAGAGAAAGGAACTACTTAAAAAATTAGCCAATCAGAGTGAAGACAATGATACTAATGAAGATCTTAATGAGAAAAATAAGCTATGTGAGAAGCTGTCAAAAGAGGTCATTATGGTAAGGCATGAAATGGAATTAGAGGTTATGAGATTCACCCAAGAAATTGAAGAAAAAAGGAAAATTGAAGATTATCTAAAACAATCCCTCAAGGAGAAGATAGAGGACTGCCACAAAATGGACAAAATAATTAGGCATCTTGAATTTGATCTTGAAGAAGCTAGAGATAATGAAGAACAACTTGAAAATCAGATAAACACTCTTAAACAAGATCTTCAAATAACAAATGAATACAAAGAGAAATTCAAGATAAGCTCAGCCCAACTTGAAGTTCTTCTTGAAAGCCAAAAGAGGGTAGATCATAAGCGTGGCTTGGGATATGAGAAAGGTAAAAGCTCTGGATCTAGTCAGAAGAACTTTGGATTAGGAAATCAAAGAAACAAGACTAGAAGACCTCCGGTAAGGCAACCAAATGCTCAAAGATATCCATCCTTCAATGGATACTACTTCAATTGCAACAATTTCAGTCGTAAAGCAACTCAGTGCAGAAGGAGAATGAATTAGACTAATCCATCCTTCTCCAAACAATGTTTCAACTACAAAAGGTATGGTCACAAATCTCATAAATGCAGAAATATGCAAATAAACAATTCATTCAATGGTAGATGCTTTGCATGCAATAGAATGGGACATATGGCTAATCAATGCAGATCAAAAAGATATCAATCAAATACACAAAGAAATGTTGTCTGTTACAATTGCAATAGATCTGGTCATATTGCCAAATTCTGCAAAAGTAGAAATCAGGATAGAAAAGGTCCGGTGCAACATAATCAAAAACAAGATAAGGGCAAAGGTAAAGTGAATGTGGATGAAGTTCAAAAAGAGATGAGAAAAATTTGGGTGAAGAAGAGTACAAAAAATATTGGGAATGGATCCACATTGAAATCTGGTGCTGATATTCCTTTCGGAATCTAAAAGGGTGAGCTTTGGCTCAGGGGGAGTCACAGAGAAAAACAAATTCCCCTAGCCAGTCAACTAGTGCCTAAATTCGGCACATGGAATGCTGTGGATTAAAGGGTTCTTAGAAAAACATCTGCATAACCTTCACTAAAAATATGAAAGATTCGCATGGAGTTTTGCAAGAGTTTAACCGCTCAAGTTAATCCAATTCCGATAGTGCTTTGGTAAAGCAAGATTTTCACAGACAGATCTTGTATGATTCAAAATTGAAATACTTTGTCAATCCTCACTGACAATGATTCTAAGTTCAGTGCAGTGATTCAAGAAGATCTCTCTCAAAACAGGGCAACTGGATAACTTAAGTTGTGCATTTATTACAAAAGGAAATTAGGGTTTGTGCAAGCATAAAAGGGTTCTTTCACTCATTGTTTGCACATTTGCATTCGCAAAGAAGAAAAGAAGACCTCTGCAACAAAGTTTCTACAATTCACTCAAGATCAACTGGAAAATTGAATTTAACCATTGATTTGTTCTGGCTCCTATTTCAAACCCTAAAGCGTGAAAAGGTACTTCCATTCTGAAAATCTCTCTTTAAATCTCTTGCCAAAATGGCTACTCCAATGGTTGTCAAGATCATTGATAGGCCGCATCCTAAAGTAAAGAAACACCCCTATAAATCTCTAGAAGTTGATCCTTTAGGCACATTTTCTAGCATTCTACATGGGGTATTGCATGTAGAAGATGTTAGGGTCTATATCCATGCCAATATTGAGGAATTTGGAGATTCAAAATTGATGGACATATATCACAAACAACTAATAGATGAGATTTTTGAACTCAAACCTCAATTGAAGGCCCTCTGGGATAAACACTTCGGACATTGCATACACTTTCCCTATTTTATAGAAGATGATTGGGTCTGGTATGTCCTAAGTAGGATGCATGATAATTTCATGTGGTTAATGAGGCCCTTCAAGATAACTAAAGATGCCATCAGGGTAGTGACTAGACTGCATTCTTCCGGTGGGTTACCTGCACTTAAATATGTCAAGAACCAGACAGTAACTGAAGCCACCGGATCTAAATTTGACAAAAGAGCCATGACTATAGATGACATCACAGATCCAGATGTCAAGTTTGCCTCAATGATAATTGGCTACAAAATCTATCATTTGAGCAGGGAGAATTCTATGTATGGGACAACAATAGATACAGCATATCAGATGTTGAGGGAAGATTCAAATTATGACCTATGTGAACTTCTCCTAAATCAACTGTTAGAAAACCTGTAGAAGATAAAAAAGGATAAGAAGAATTCCTTCAAATATGGTTGTTTAATACTGTGTCTGTTCTTTTATTACATGAATGAGCTACCTGGATCAAGTGGTTAGGTTTGGCAAAATGACAAACCGGTTGCAATTCAGATTAGAGATTATATGTATGGACTTGGTGATGCTCAAGCCCAAAACATAGCTCTCTGGGGTTACTTCAAGAACTTCCAAAGCATGATGCAAGCCAGAGAAAGAATACCTCAATCCATAGTTGAGAAATATAAGGACACAGTGTGCTTCATGGTTAACACTAACCAATGCCTAATGGAGGCAGTTGAGCTGAGAACTGTGTGGATAATGTGTATGGGATATGAGGTCGATGAAAAAATCTTGAGCTACATATTCAACACCTATTGAGCTAGCCTAAGGACCCTGAAGCAGAAAGGTTTGGCACCTTTCAAGAACTAAGTGTAAAAATATATGTTGAGTTAAGACAACCAGAGATAAAAAGGAAAGTAAGAAGGGAAGTTGAAGAAATTGCCAAAAGATTTGTCTTGTCAAAAGAGGTAGTAGATGCAAATAGAGAGAAAATGGAGAAGGTTAAGAAAGAGAAACAAGAAGCAAAGAAAGGAGATGTTCCAGTACAAGCCTCCTCTTGGATTAGATCTTCTAAGAGCTCTGCACCTGCCACTCCTAAAAGCTCAAGGACCACCAAACTGGAATTCAAGACATCCGAAAAAGGAGAAAAGAGGACAAAGACCAAAGTCACAACATCATATACAAGCCTTAAAGATGATGAATAAATAAAATCCGATGAGGAAATCAAGAAAATGAAGAAGAAAACATCTGGGAAATTCTCTGCTACTAAAAATGAGGAAGAAAAAGCAGAGGAATTTGTTGAAAAGCCCACTCTTTCCATTGATGACATCATCAAGGTAGTTACTGTGGATGGGAACCTACAACTAGTAATAGAGTTCTATGATGAATACAGTGATATTGACAAGAGAATTTTGGAAGAAGCTACTATCAAGTACCAAAACATCTACAATAAAGCTTTCATTGAAATTATATCCTTAATTCCTACGAGTCTAGAAAAAGTACTTGAACTAAGAAAAGAAAATGCAAAGGAAAAAGACTTAGAGATTTGGGAACAGATGGCAATTTAGCTTTATCCCTCTATCACTCCAAAACAAATGGACATGATCTTTAAGGACTGTAAGGATGAATTCCAAAGTGAAGCAAGAATGAATAAACTTATGCTTGGAGAAACTGACCAAGTAGCAAAAGAAACAAAAGACATCCTCCGGAATGCTTTCAAAAGATTCAATCTTCCTATTGTAGAGGAAATAGATGAAGAACCTTCTACCATGGGTGTTGGAGGATTAAATGTAACCAATGAAGAATCTTCTGACAAAGATGTAGAAGGATCAAAAGAGATAGATGAAGAGAAGTCTAAGGACTTGGATTCCTTTATTCCGAAAGAGGAAGTTTATGAAGCAACAAACACCGGTGACATCTCTCCTCTGGATCCCACTATAGACACTCCACACTCTGAAGCTAAAGGAGAAGACAAAAGAGAAGAGAAGGTGATTCAAGAAGAGGAGGTTAAGGGAAAAGAAGAACAAGTAGAAAAGACTAATGATGACTGTTCTGATATCCCAAAAGAAAAGAAGACTCAGTCACTGGCAAGAGACACTATAGAGGCAGTGAAGAAATTCTTAAACAAAGAAATGATGGAGATAGATGAACCTGAGCTATTTCAAGGGCCACTGAATTTTGACTCTCTCTCTCTCTCCAGTTCAGACAATGAAAATAACATCCTTTGCTCAATCCAAAGCAAAAGAAAAACTCCTGAAATCTCACATGGAAAATTGTGAACTATTGGAGATTGCATCTGGGATGTTAGAGAAGATCATGCCATCATTTTAAAAGGATCCTTCAGCCTCTCCATCCGGTAAGTTGAAATCTTTGGTAAATTCTGTTAGCACTCATTTTGAATCTTTAGAGAAATTGGTAGAAGCAAAGGTCCAGAAGGAGTTTTTAGGAAAAAGATTCACTAAAGTGCAAGGATTGATTACTAATGATAGGAGGACCCTAGAAATTGGAATAAAGAGCCTTGAAAATTCTCTTAAAGATGGTGGGGACATATACAAATTTTGTCTATCTTGGCCCAAAAATGACATAGGACATTGAAAAGAAAGTGAAATAAGAAGAAGGTAAACTGTCAAGTTTATCTCAGAATTTTGATCGCCTTACTACCTCTTTAATGAATCAAGAATGCTAGGCTATTCTCATCATAAATGAAATAAAGAGGATGGACAAAGAAAAGAAGAATATAATAAACAAAATGGGTGAAATCAGAGGAATAATTATCCCTAAGTTAGAGGCAATGCATGAGGCCTTGACAGATGCTCAAACCACAGCCCAGACCAGTGATCAAGTAGATTTAAGAAGGGCAGAAGCATATGCATTTTTGTTGAGTGGTCACATCTCCATTTTGGATAGGATGAAACAAAGTTGTGCCATAGAGTTTGTACAGTTGAAGGCCACTTTTGCGGATATACTTAAGTATATGTAAGTATAACATATATATATACTTATGCAGCCATGTATAGGATAATTTTTGCAAAATTTTGGTATGCGGATTCTACCCTTTGCCATTGATGTCAAAGGGGGAGTAAGGAGTAGTGAAAAATGTGGAATCCAGCTAAGGGGGAGCTCTGGTAAAATAGTACAAAAGATAGAGCATCAGCCAAGGGGGAGTTACTGCGACACTTAGCCATTTTTCACTAAGTGTTGCCATCAATGCCAAAGGGGGAGATTGTTGGCAAGAGACACTGTGTGGCTTTATAAGTGTTGTCATTGATGGCAACAAAGTCTATCCCACACATCCGTAGTACATAATATGCCTATACTAGAAGTCACATTGAAGAATGTTTTGGTTCGGTGAACAAGAATAGAGTATGTACCAAGGTCCGATAATTAGGTCCAGATCTCTTAGATGGTGTAACTCAGTAAGTTGCAGACTTGGGAAAGTCAAGAGGAGTACCATGACTATGTACTCCATAGATTTAGCCTCCAGTGATAAATCAGGGAAAAGATATGAGGATCTGAGTGTTGGGTTCCAGTCAGGCAGAGCAGACAAAGGAAGAACTGACTGGCAGAGTATCAGACTTCAATCTGGATGAGTAAATGGTGTTGATCAAGCAATTTGTGGGATCATACATTGTTGGCCAACATGATTAATGAATTCTATGTCTATGTTTTTTATACGCATCACAAATCAAGCATGGATTTAGTCAACAGATTAATTACTTGCAGTATTCTTGATGCCAACTAGGAAGTTGATAAAAATTCTTGATGTAGATACATATACAAGATAGATTTTAGTATGTGAGGTTGTAAGTGAAGAAGTGATGAAGTAAGGTGTGAAGAAAAGTAGAGGTAAGTGTGGGAACAGCAATCCAAGTCTAGTATGTGACAGAACAACAACATTGAGCAAAGGAAGGATGAAATGCATCAGATCAGTATATTGTGCCTAAACCAAAACCGAACTCTTGCATTTGTAGATGCTTCTCATCAGTTCAAACACTTGATTATCATCTGTAAGTTCTATAGACAAATAGTCTCTTGTAGGTAGTGTGCCTCTTGTGAGCAGTGTGCTCAGGTAGTGAGCCCTAATTGGCAAGTGTCATTTTGTACTCCTTTATTCTTTTAATAGAGAATACAATCTTGGGTTAGTCACCCCGTGGTTTTCCCTTAACAGGGTTTTCCATGTAAAAATCCTTGTGTTATGTGTGTTGATTCTATTTTTGCTCCTATGATCACATATGTTTTGATGCTGCACTGATTATTAAAATAACAAAAGAAAAGAAAGTTAAGGAAATTTTGAGATAACTGATTCACCCCCCTCTCAGTTATCTACCTTGTTTCCATCAGTTCAGTCAGTAGTAGTTTTTGTATTTTGGCCTGCATTCTACCGCAGTTGCATTTCACACCTTGTGGAGCTCAACTTAGCATCTAGATTCATTCATCTACATCATATTCATAATTCAGAGCATTTGGATTAAGCGCCAAAAATTTATCCGTATCAGAAGATCAACTTTTTTCTCAGAACAAAGCATCCTGACAATCTCTGATAATCAGCTAAAGGAGAAGACTTGTGGAGCATTCCTAGACTTGTGGAGCTTAACGAGACATCATTCAATGATCTTTGGTTCATGGCTGACCTACCCTGAGATCCGCACATCATTCCATTTATTTGCAGAGGTATTCTACATGATTAGGTCTGACCTATCTGTGTACACACGTTACAACTCTTCATTGGAGTTTGTGGCCTTCCTTGGCCGACGCAGAGGAATCTATTCTTCCTGAGATGATATCTATTGATGTAATAGATCCTTAGGAAAGTAGTTAGTTAGCATAGTTCTGATGATATAAAAGATAGATAGTTTTGGCTCCTTCATGTGGGGACTTCAACTCTATATCTTGCGCATATTTTGATATTTTGTAATCAGGCCTGTGAGCCCTAATTGTAAGCCCGCATGATGCTGGCTAGATTGTATTTGAATTCTATTATATACTGAATGACTAAATCTATGTTTATTTCATATCTTTGAGTTGTTTCTGTTGTGTTTACTCTTGCTGCACGGCCTGGACAGTTCATTCTATGAACCCTCCTACCATGACTTCACCAAAACTAGATCCAACACCTCCGAATATTTATGAGAACTATGGTAAAACTAAACACAATTTTGTTTTCCATATATGCAGTGTTCGTAGAAATCAAACTCAAGGTTACAATCATCCATACCCTCAATGAGGTTTTTAGTTTTTAGGGTCCTCACACCCTTTTCACCAATATGGCCAAGCCTTTGGTGCCACAACATTGTTTTCTCAGTAGGAAGTTTCATCTCTGTAGAATGAGCACCGTTGGGTACCTAGAAAGAATGACCATTAGAAGTAGATGCTACAATCTTCTTGGCTGTTGGTTCCAATGGTGAGGATGAAGATTCTAAATCTCTCTTCTTTGAAATAGAAGCATTATTACACTGAACCACGCATGCATCAAGCTAAAATAGAGTGCCAATCTGAACACCCTTAGCCGACACCATAGGTTCTCTCATCATCTGGCATCCTCCATTCAAGAAAACAAGATACACACCCACATCACTTAGTTTGCTTACAGATAATATATTTCATGCCAACCCAGGGAAATGCAGTACACGATTGATCCCCTTCACTCAACCATCAGGGAATCTGATCAGGACTCTTCCATGGCCAACTATTTTTCAAGTGAGAGTCATCACCCAGGTACACCTTCCCACCATCAAACTCTTCATACTTCAAAAACTAGTTTCTATGGGATGTCATATGAAACTATACACTAGAATCAATTATCCACACATGCTCAAATGTGTGTGTTGCCAAGGCAGTGACAAACGCTTCTCCATCATCTTGAGAGGACTTGTCGGAGTTATAATCATGGTTTTTCTTCTTCTTTTTCTTCTTCTTTTTCTCCTCCTTTCAATCCTTGTGGAAATGACCAGGTTTGCCACAATTCCAATGTAAGGCCTTGGACTTTCAAGGAGACTTTGATCTCCCACAGGATTTGGATCTTCCTTTGTCTTCTTTCTTCTTGTCCTTCTTCTTTCCTTATTTCTTGGACCTACCACAAACCACAAGAACCTCCTTAGCCATTTTAGAAGACTTTCTCTGCATTTCTTCAGACAACAGTGAAGAAACCACTTCATCCATCTTGAAGGTGGTAGCGGTACTCCCAATTACTATCACAAGGTGGTCCCACAAATCTAGTAAAGAACACATCAATGTCATGCAATGATCCTCCTCCTCCATCTTCACACCAATAGAGGTCAACTAAGTAACAAGCATATTAAAAGAATTGAGATGATCTGCCACAAATCCTCCATCTTCCATCCTCAAAGAGTACAACTTCTTTCTCAAGAATAGCTTGTTTACCGAGGACTTAGCCTGATAAACATCACCAAGCTTCTTCCACAAATCTTTTGCAGTTTTCTCCTCGTGGATGTTCAAGAGCATAGAATCAGCTAAATAGAGGCTTATGAGACCCTTAGCCTTCTGATCCATTAGATCCCAATCTTCTTGTTTCATGCTCAGGGGTTTGGTGTCAGATATCATGAGCCATAAATCACTATCCACCAACATGTCCTCCATCTTGAGTTTCCACAACTCAAAGTTGCCTCCATTGATTTTTTTGATCTTGAATCTCCCAGATGTGCTTACCATCTTCTCACTATAACAAGATCACAAAATACTCTGTAAGACACCCACTCAATCAAAGATTGGTACAAAAACCCTCTACCCCACAGCTAGGACCAAATGGACAGGCTCTGATACCAACTAAAAGGAAGCAAGTAAGCGGAAATAGCTTCCTACACCAATCTAATGAGGGAAAGTAGTGCAAGTTTTTCTTAGATCTTTAAAGTTACAATTATGTTTTACATTAATAGAGAGATTAACACACATTCAAAAACAAGTATAAATGCAATGACACAAGATATACCTGGGGAAAACCCTTTTGGGTGAAAATCCCATACTCCAAAACTTGCATAATGTATTATCAAATCTAAAGGAGATTACAACACACTTGCAATGCAAGTTCTTCCAGGATTTGTCACAATATCAAATCTGGAGTAATTTTGGTAGCATAACGATACCTGCAAATGAACCTTACAACTCCAACTCCAAGCACTTGTATATATAGAGAAGTAGTATGAATGGAGGTAGCTTCTAGAGCAAGTCACACAAGGAACTCGTCCAAATCCATGTGGCCCAATTTCCAAGGCCATAAAACATGTGTAAGGCACTTGTAAGGGATTCTCTTTCATCCCTTACAACCCCCGAACTTGGGTACCCCAAATTTTCCCAATAAGGTATGACAGATGCTCTTACAATGTCATAAAATCTATCATATATGACAACTCTTATAGCTATAAGAGAATCTGTCATAACTGACTATTAATAGAAGATTCTCTTACAACCTATCATAGTCAAACTTGGGAGCCTACGTCCTTCATGCAATATGCTTTCTAACACTTGTCTTCACCTGTCATAGGATCTTCTATTTCAGGCTCTTACATGTTGTAGATTCTGTCATAGGAATCTGTCATAACTCTTACGCATCATAAACCTCTTACAACACCCAAAAGATGCTGACACATGGAAAAAGTCTTCTACCACAAAGTTAGATGCCTATCTCCTCATATGAGGAAAAAAATACACTTAGTCACCTTCCATGTAGGATGACACATCACCGTGCCAACTCCCACAAAGTGACAAAATAAGATTTGCATACAAATTAAAATAATAAGCAAAA
The DNA here is from genome assembly GCA_027924645.1 of Cunninghamia lanceolata. NCBI lineage: Eukaryota > Viridiplantae > Streptophyta > Pinopsida > Cupressales > Cupressaceae > Cunninghamia > Cunninghamia lanceolata. The sequence goes on from BSBN01000780.1 coordinate 8,807,703, forward strand.
ATAAATATACAATTAAATAATAAATGCTAGGAACTTGCAAAGGTTGAGAAACTTTAATTCCTAACATTTGTGCCAGCATGAAATATCCATAAATGATAAAAGGAGTATACATGAATGTTGTATAAGACATAATGTTCATTGGGTGGTCTGTAGGATATAATTTGTCCCCTCCAGTATCATTTTTGGTCTGGAGCTAAATGCAATGAAGGGTAAGTGTTTTTCTTGTTTTAAATGCTTGCAATTAATTTCCTAGTGAGCACTTACCCTGTAGTGAAATTTGTGATTCTATCCTTAGGATGCAAAATATTCTTGAGCATGTAGAAGAGATCAAACTTGTAGTCAAGAAGAAATCTACCAAACCACAGTCACCTGAAAAACAACCACCACAAGAGGAGGCAGTTGAAGAGTCATCTTCTTCAAAAGTTAAGGAAGTGGCAGAAGAAGCATGGAGGGAGTTGCCTGCCCCTGAATAAATTATTACAAATCAGCTTTTCATTTATTACTCTTTAATTGAATAGGTTGGGGACAATGGGGAGAACCAAATTGATCTTGATGAGGTTCAACATTTTTTTAAGTTCCCCCATAGAAATTAAATGTAAATGTCTCCTCCAACTAGGACTGTGCTATGTCTAGCAAAGAGTAATGCAGTGATGCAAGATGTTAGAGCTCTAGCTTGTAGAGAATTCTTGTCTGATGATGAATTTGTTAAATCAAAGAAATTGAAAGTTCTACTAATAGAGAGGAAGTCAGAGATGCATTTACAAAAGTTAAATGAAGAGCAAGGCAAGGTTGGAGAGGAAATATGGAAGTAGTCTAGAGAGTCTTGAAGGAGATAGACATGGATGTCAGTGCTATCACCCCTAAAGAAGGAAGGAGATTGGTAAAATACAGTAGATTTCTAATTCTACCAATATGGGACATTTCATCAAAAATTGTTATGGATACCATCAAAAGGTAGGACCACATTGAAGATGAGGTACTGAAAAAGGAGCAAGCTAAAGTACTATCTGGGTCAGGTTTCAATGCCAATCATGAAGCCTTAGCAATTTGGGCAATGGCTCCAAATGACAATAAGCCTCAAGTAGTAAAGGATTTAAGTGAGCTCATTGGGAAATTAATTGTGAGAAGGTTTTCTAATACTTCTACCCCAAAGGACGCATCTTTGGTGGTAAATACAACTAAATTCAAGGAAGTTATAACAAGAAAACTACAAGCATATTTTGATAAGAAGGAGGAATATGTGAGGTTGTTGCATGAATAAAATATACTCTTGAGGAACTCATTCTTCTTGTAGGAATTTAAATGGACTGCTAACCTCTACATCTAGTCCTATGAGCTCATCTAGACATGATGGAGATTCTATTGTTGTTTCTGAATTAGAAGAGATATTAAGGAGAAGCAACAATTTGATTGATAAACTTAAGACAATCGAAATGAGAAAAGTGTTTTGACAAGCAATTTCTTGAGCCATCAAATGAGTAAAGTATTGAATAGAGTTAAAGAATCTTGGATCTGATACACCAATTTAAAAGGAGCTCTTGATAGCCATATTAGCAACAAGTCAACTCTAGAGGAAATCTGAAATACATGGACTCCTAAGATACTAGTGCTCAATCACATCTACAATAGTGCCATCTTGGATCTTGATGTGATAAATGGAGTGAGAGATGCATATGAAGTCATTAGTTTGCTAAATGAGATATCTACTTTTAAAAGTAAACTCAATGTGGTATTAAGGAATAAATTAAATACTTTCAAATCCCTTAAAAAATGTTCCATGCCACTAGTACTTGCAAGTGATGGCACCGAAAAGTCACTAGCTGATAGAAACGTAGAATTTAACAATATTATTCGTACTTCAGTCAAATCAATTGCTACTACAAGTAAGATTGATCATGTATGTTGTAATGTTGAGATAGACATATTTCTTGAATTAGAATATGGCCTCAACAGTTTCATAAAGGAAACAAAAGGGACACTGGGTGCTAGGTATGCAACCCACATCAAAAGAGTAGAAAATGTTTTAAAGTACAAATGGCCATCAAAATTAGAGTTTATTGTGTGGGTGCAGAGGTACATTATGTGATCAAGGGTCAGTGGCTTATTTTATTAGAGACAAATAGTGTATCTCATCTCCAGTTCATTTTGTAAATTGCATTTGATAATTAATAATTAGGAATTCCTTATTTCTCTCATGGTACATTTGTTTTTGATAAAGTCAGCTAGAAATGAGGGTACAGATCCATGTATAGAATAGCCTACAGAGCAAAACAAAATCCTCACATAGGTCAAAAACAACACATTAATAGATGATAAATAGCAACACAAAAAACCTACAACTGAGACAATTTGACTTTAAACAAAAATAACAAAAAACATAGAATGACCAACTAGGGATTTCCATCAATCTCATACTTAGTGAGGAATTTGAGAATTCCCTCATAATTACCCAATGTTATCAATCCCAATACCCTTGATCAGATTGTCATCGAAATCCTTCATAGTAGAAAACACAGTGGCCACATGGTGCAAGGCTCTAGCAGCAAACTCTGACATTACCCTCCATTTCTTCTGTAGCTTCTCAACTTTGGACCTAAGTTTAGTAACCTCTTCTACCATTTTGACACATATGGTGCACTTCCCTTTGTCTCATTTCTACTCATGAGCCTCCTCCTCATCCTCTGAGTAAGTAGTGTTCATCTTGAGGAAGTGGCTAGTCCCCTCCTCCTCATGAACAAACTTTGTAGGGTTCTCATCATCATCCTCACCCAGGGTGTCCTCTAAAAACTTTGACTCACCTGACAGCTCAATACCACGAGGGTTGAACAAAGGAATGCCAGCTATACAGTTGGACTGTCTAACACTCTGCATAGGATTACCAGTAGTACCCGATGCATCACTATCTTCCCCATGTTTAGCGACAGCTTCAAAGTCAACAAATTTCAAAGCAACCAATTTGTAGAGAACTTCCACCTTCCCTTCCTTTAATTTTTTATGAGCTTGGGATCCACCTTCCTTCTCTAGTTCCAAGCCTCTTTCCCCCAAGGAAGCCTCCTCCTTCTTGGAATCATGGGCTAGAGATTTTGTGCTCTTACTGGTCTTCGTAGGAGTGGTTTTACTTTTGGATTTAGAGCCAAACTTGGGAACATGAGTTTCAATCGACAGGGAGTCCCATAATTCTTCAATTCTAGGGCCATCCCTCAGGCCATAGGAAGGGGGGACCATACTTTTGAAAAAATAGACCAATTTTTTTACCTTTACTCTTCGTACTGAGGTCAACAACAGTAGGGATCGGGGGGGATCTTAGATGATGCTAACATTAATATGCTTGGATGGCATAGGGCCAAATGGAAGTGATAAAGATAGAAAACTAGGCCTTGGTGGAGAGGTATGAACAGGGTGCTAGGGTTCTTGGCATGGACTTCCCTCACAACCTAGATTAAATTTTCCAAGGAATATAAAAGAAAGAAGGGGAAACTTATCTCAACATTGCGCCTAAAGTGGTTTAACAAGGAAAAATGGTAATGGAAGTAAACCTTGAAATTCCCTTCAAGGGTGAAATATTTCATAATCATTAAACAAACCTAGTCTGATGGGGTAGGGAATTTATCCCACTTGAATCCTCCCTGAAGTCTAGTAGCAGCTTCTCCCTCCTTAAAGAAGGCCCCCATGCTCTCTAGGTCTGGCACCCTGCTTTGGTGGCTATGTTTCCTCCCTTTGGTTGACATCCCAGTGGCCTGACCAATGACTTCTTCCATCACCTCAAACCCAATACCACCAACGTGGACTTGTCTATTATCTTAGGAGTCCAAAAACTGACTGGAAAGATTCTCATCATGGAAAACCAAAGATTCCAAAAAGGAAGCCACCCCGCCTTCCTAGATAATGTACCAAATAGTCATGTCAAGTTTGAATTCCTTCAGGGAAGAGGGCTTAGTTTTAACAATATCACCACCCATGGTATCCTTTTGGTTCCAACATAGTAACAAATACAAATACGTCACAAAAGTGTCTTTATTTTTTCTCCAGGGATTAAGCCAATCTAAAGGATATATGGCTTGATAATTACTATCCCCTTCTGTGTACCCTATACCTTTCTAATGATTGTTTTCCTATATTTGAATGGAGTTGTCATAATAAAACATATGCAAAGAGTCCTTGCCACCCTATTTTGCCACCAGGGAAGAGACATCCTCCCACCACCTCGTGTGGAAATGAATACTTTGGTGATCATGGGTGGAATTATAATTATTATTAAAATGTCATCCTATCTTCCATACTTTCCCATCACGTGGGCCTCCCTCCCACCACATCATCTAGTCAATGATAACCTACTAAGTCATAGCCTATTAGTCCACATTGGTTTTCCCTCTACGAAGAGTTTGAATCTTAACAACTCCCTTTTTTAATTTGAATTTTATCTTTAAATATATTATTATCTTTCCAAGTCTTACCAACCACCCAATTATTGAAATCAGCCCCTTTGCTTCCAACACTTATGCAGAGCTAAAAAACCATGGTAATCTAGTAAACATTCCTCCAACTGTCTAATCACCCCTCATAGAATTCGGGATCCTCTATGTGATCAAGGCTTGTGTCCATCTTTGGCAATAAGGGTTTGGAATTTGGTAGGCAATTTGATAGTCTTTCTCCAACATCTCCAAGAAGAGCTGTTGATACCCATATTAGCCATGGCATCTGTCATGGCATCTGCCATAGCATCTATCATAGCATTGCCCTCCCTATAAATATGGGAAATTTTAAACTCTTCAAATCCATTAAGTAACATTATAATATCTCCAACCACATCCATCAAATGCCAACCCGGATTAGTTGTGCCAAGGACAACAATAACAAGGAGTTGAGAGTCTCCCTCAACATGAAGTTTTTTGATATTCATGGAGTGAGCAATTTTCACTCCCCATAGCATAGCCAGAACCTTGGCCTCATTATTACATATGATCCCTAACCCTCTAGTATAAGAAGCGAAAACAACCCCACTGCCAGACCTAATGATACCACCTCCACTGGCCTGCTTTGAGTTGCCTTTAGCAGCCCCATCAAAATTTAGCTTACACTAACTCTTTTAGGGAGGTTCCCAACTGATCTTGGCACATGCAAGTTTCTTGAATATGTCAACATGGAAAATACCCATATCAATAGCCTAGTGCTTCAGAATACTCACTCTAGTCTGGCTTGTAAGAAATTTAGCAGCTTTGAAATTACAAGTGTTCAAGTTTTCAATAAGGAGCTTGGAAAAAACTTGAAAAACCTCAAGGGGAGTTCTAAAGTTGCCTCTAAAGATCCTATTATTCCTTTCTTTCCATATATTCCACCCAAGATGAGAAGGGATTTGTTTCTACAACTCCTTAGTCATCGAGAAAGAAAGGGGTGCCTCCATTCCCTGACAAAAGAAATCAAGTTAACATTGAAAACCCATGTCACACCCAACTGAGCTGCAGAATAAGGCCACAAACTTCCCTAGAAAAGTTACAGTTTAACAACATGTGGGGTATAGTGTCCTCCTCTTCACAACAAAGAGCACATCTATTAGGGAGTTGAAACCCCATTCTCTTTAGGTTGTCCAATGTGAGGATTTCATTGTTGATAAGATTCCACCAGAAGAAATTTATTTTGGGAATGAGTCTAGGATTCTAGACTTTACCCCATAAACTATCTTCCCCTGGGTCTAACAGTAGATCATAAGCACTTATTATAGTGAAAAGACCTCTGATGTCATTTTCCCAGATAATTTGGTGCTCTCTTGGGAGAAAAGTGAGCCTATAGTTATCAAGATCCCTTTGTAACTGTAAGGAAAGTTGCCTATCCTCATTATGAGTAAAACCACAATCAAGTAAAGATTTCCATCTTTTGAGGTAACCATTATGACCAATATAATCTAACACCACATTTCCAAAGAAATAGTAGACCCTGTCAGCAAGTCTTCCATAATTCAACTCTCTAAGGGGCTCCTCCTTCAACCACATGTCCTCCCAAAAGTTGATATTCCTACCATCCCCCACCTTCCATTTAATTCCTTTGCATAATAGCCCTCTAGATTTAAGAGTGCCATTTGACCCCTTAGAGAGATTTTATTCTAAGAGTAACCTACAAGTCTGATCCCCTGTGAAATACTTAGCCTTCATGATATCCCCACAGTCTTTGTTACCATTGATCAGATTCCAACTAGTCTTATCCATAAGTGCTTTGTTCATTAGGTGGATTTTTCTTAAACCTAATCCCCCTTAGGCCTTGGGCAAATAGATCTTGTCCCAATTGATAAGCTATTCTTCTTTTTTCCTCCAAACCAAACCACAAAAACTTCTTCTGAATTCGCTCAATTTTCACCTAAACATTTGGTAATTTTGAAGAGGTTGAGGAAATAGGTGGGAATCCCTTGTAGAAAAGCCTTGAGGAGCTGAAATTTCCTAGCCTCACTAAGCAACCTTCCTTTCCATCCTTCTAGCTTCTTCTGCATTCTTTCAAGGACCAAATTCCAATAATTAGGGGTAACCTTTTTAATAGTAAGGGGGGAGTCTGAGGTACATAGAAGGAAAAAGAGCACTCGAACAACCCATGATTCCCTTGATTTTAAGTTACAGAACCTCTAGGGTGTTTGAGAAATAGATTTGGCTCTTTTCAAAGTTGATGCTTTGACCAAACACAACTTCATAGTCCTTGAGAAAAAGTTTCCATCTTCTGGCCTCCACCACAAAGGTCGTACCAAGCACAAATGTGTCATCAACAAACTGTTGGATAATAGAGGGTTGGGCTATGGAAGCTAGCTTGATACCATGAAGGAAGCCATTCCTCATCATATTGTAGGCATTTCTACCCAATACTTCAGATAATATGATAAACAGATAGGGGGATAGAGGATCTCCTTGCCTAATTCCCCTACTAGTAAAGAGGAAACCACTGGGGATACCATTGACAAGCATAGAGAATCTAATAGTGTAAACACATTCTTTCACCTGATTAATGACATGGTCTTGAAAACCAATTCTCTTGAGGACTTTAAACAAAAATTCCTAGTTGACCCTATTAGAAGCCTTAGAAATATTGAGTTTGAAAACCATACCTGGGGTATTACTCTTGGAGATATAGTGAATGACTTCATGGGTGGTGATAGGTACCTCCAAGACTTCCCTACTCAGGACAAATCCTTTTTGATTAACAACAATAATCTTTTCTAATAGGGGTTGAAGTCTAAACACCATGATTTTTGTAAATATCTTGTAGACTGTGTTGTAGAGGCTAATGGGTTTGAAATCTAACAAGGTAGTGGGATCGACATTTTTAGGAATCAAGGATATGAAAGTGTCATTCAACTGCCACAAGAGTCTTCCAATCCTAAAAAATTCTTTGGCTACATCCATGACATCTTTTCCAACAATCTCGCAAGACTCTTGGAAGAAAGCAAGGGGGAGGAACCATCTAGCCCAGGAGCTTTAAACCCCCCCATAGAGAAGACCATTGCCCTAACTTCCTCCTCAGTGTCTAGTTTGGTTATGAGTCTATTGTCTTCATCATAAATGAGAGTGGGGATGGGACTCAAGAGTACATCTTGTTGGGAATTAAGATGTCTCAACCTTGATAATTCCTTTTATTTTTACATTGTATTTATTTATTTATTGCCTATTGTATTAATTGGATGCAAATCCTATGTTGTCATATTGTGGGAGTTGGCACATTGATGTGTCATCCTACATGGCATATGACCACATGTAATTTTGTCCTCACATGAGGAGATAGGCGTCCCACTTAGTGGTAGGAATATTTTTCCATGTGTCAGCATCTTGGATGTTGTTTAAGGGAATATTGACTGAAACGGTCATGACAGATTCCTATGACAAAGTTGTGACATGTAAGAGTCAGAAATAGGAGATTCTATGATAGGTGAAGACATGTGTCGAAGATCATCTTTGAAAAAGGTATCTTTTGGCGTCCCAAGGTGGACTATGACATGTTGTAAGAGAATATTCTATTTATAGCCTGTGTATGACATATTCTCTTACAGATGTAAGTTATGATAGCTATGACAGATTCTATGATGGTTGTAAGAGTCATAAGAGCATCTGTCATAGCCCATTTTGGAAATAGGTGACCTCCTTGGGATGGGGTGACTTGACAAGTGTCAAGAACATCCTACAGTGTTGGACAAGTGTCCATAGGCATGGGTTTTGGGCCATGAGTCCATGTTGGATGCCCATCCCAATGTGGAGCCATTTTTGCTTTGTATTTGTTATACAAATAGTTGCTTTTAAGAGAAGTACTACAAGTTTGATAGGTACTGTTATGCTACTAGAACATCTCTAGATACGAGTGTCGAAGACTCCTGCAAGAGCATTGGCTCTATGATTGTATTGTAACCTTCTTTGTTCATGGAATACATTTGAGCTGTGTTTTGGAGTGTGGGGGTTTTCACCCGTAAGAGTGTTCCCCACGTTATATCTTGTGTCTCTCTTCTTCTATCTCACTTTCTTGTGTATGTGTTTGTTGAAATATCTCTATTAGTGGGTTAACATAGCTATAATTGTAAAGATAAAATTGAATTTGCACTCTCCTCCCCTCATTAGACTAGTGTAGGAAGCATTTTCCGCACACCTAGCTTCCTTTCAGTTGGTATCAGAGCCTAGCTAGTTTTGGTTCTAGTTGCTGGGTAGGGGTTTTTTGAGCTAATCTTAGGTTGAGTGGGAGCGTTGTGTAGAGCATTCTGTATCTTTTTGTAGCAAGGAGATGGCAACCACATACAGAAGATTAGAGGTGGAGAAATTTAATGTCACTAATTTTGAGTTGTGCAAACTCAAGATGGAGGACCTACTTATTGATCGTGACCTATGGGAAACTGTTGATGGAACAAAACCTATGACAATGTCACAAGCTGATTGGGACCTCAAAGATTAGAAGGCTAAGGGTCTCATAAGACTATGTCTAGCTGACTCTATCCTGTTGAATGTCCATGAGGAGAAGACTACTAAAGAACTTTGGAAGAAGCTGTGATCTGTTTATCAGGCCAAGTCCTTGGTGAACAAGCTCTTTTGTGAAAAAGAAGTTGTTTACTCTAAAGATGGAAGTAGCAGGACCTATTGTAGACCATTTGAATTCTTTTAACATGATTGTTGCACAGTTAACATCTGTGGGTCTAAAAATGGAGGAGGAGGATCGATGTATGACCCTACTTTGTTCTTTGCTAGATTTGTGGGATCATTTTTTCATGGCTATCGGAAGCACTACAACCACCTTCATGATGGATGAAGTAGTATCTTTGCTGTTCTCTAAAGAAATGTAGAGAAAGACATTTGAGACAGCCAAAGACGCTCTTGCAGTTCATGGAAGACCTAAAGAGAAAGGGAAGAAGAAGGACAAGAAAGGTGAAAAGCGCAGATCCAAATCTCTTGGAAAGTCCAAGGCTCTCTATTGGAACTATGGAAAAACTAGGTGTTTCTGAAAGGAATACAAAGAGGAGAAGAAAAAGAAGAAGAATGCTCCTGATTCAAATTATGACAAGTCACAAGATGATGGTGATGCCTTCATCACAGCCCTAGCCACCCATGCATCTGATAATGTGTGGTTGATTGATTCTGGTGCATCATTCCACATAACCTCACATTAAGATTGGTTTATGAGATATGAAGAGTTCAATGGTGGAAGAGTGCACCTGGGTGATGATTCTCATCTAAAGATTGTTGGTCATGGGAGAGTCTCAATCTGATTCCTTGATGGATGAATGAAGGGGATCACTAGGGTTATGCACATCCCAAGCCTAGAACGGAACCTGCTTTTTGTAAGTATGTTGAATGATGTAGTTGTGCAGGTTGTCTTTTTGAAGGATGGATGCAAGATGACTAGAGGATCTATGGTGCTTACGAAGGGTACTCAGAGAGGTACTCTATTTTAGATGGAGGCATGCACTTCATAGTGCAATAGTTCTTCTGACTCGAAGAAAAGAGCTGCAGTTACTTCATCCACACCATCTGAACGAGCAGTGAATAAATTTGTTGTAACATATTATGATGGTAGTGCACATGCTTTGGAAGTTAATCTTCCTACTAAAAAGACTATGTTATGGCATTTGAGATATGTCCACATTGGTGAGAAGGGTCTACGTACCCTAAAAAATAAAAACCTCATTGAGGGGTTAAATGATTGTAATCTCGAGTTTGACTTTTGCAAACATTGCATTTATGGAAAGCAAAACTGTGTTAAGTTTTACTCTAGTTCTCACAAGTCTTTTGGTGTATTGGATCTTATTCATTCTGATGTGTTTGGTCATGTTAGTGTTCCTTCAATTTCCAAATCGGTATATTTTGTATCTTTCATAGATGATTATAGTAGAAGGACATGGATTTATTTTCTCAGAAGCAAGACTGAAGTCTTTAGTCAGTTCAAAGAGTTTAAAGCTTTTATTGAGAATCGGACTAGTAAAAGGATTAAGTGTTTGAGAACTGATAACGGTGGTGAGTTTTGTTCGGTGGAGTTTGATAAGTTTTGTAAAGAGGAAGGGATTGAAATACATAAGGCAACTCCATATACCTTGCAGCAAAATGGAGTTGCAGAGAGGATAAATAGGACATTGATGGAGAAGGCTAGGAGTATGCTTAGTGGAGCAAGCCTTGAACAAAAGTTTTGGGCTGAAGCTATTGCCACTACTTGCTATTTGGTAAACAAATCTCCTACATCAGCTCTTGTTGGTAAGACACCTATGGAGGTGTGGTCTAGTAAGAAGCCTTCAGTTAGACATCTTCAAGTTTTTGGTTGTGAGGCATATGTACATGTGCCTAGGGAGAAATGGTCTAAATTGGAGAACAAGGTTGTTAAGTGTATCTTCATTGGCTATGGTGTTGGTGTGAAAGGATACAGGCTTTGGAATCCTATGGCTGAAAAAGTGTTGTATAGTAGAAGTGTTATCTTCAGAGAGCTAACACCTTCTTCCATTGTTCTATAGCCAGAACAAATAGAAAAGAAAGAGGACGCAGTTTAGTTTCCTTTTACCCCTGAGAAGACTAAACAGACAGACCCTGTGAGACATGATGATGAGGAGAGCTCTAGTAGCTCTAAAAGCTTAGAAGAAGAAGCAAAACCTCAACCTCAGCCATTGAGGAGGTCTACACGAACAAGTAAGCAACTTGATAGGTTTGGTTATTCATTGCTTGATTCTAGTTGTGCTTTTGTTTTACTTACTAACACTGATGAGCCTAGAACTATGAAAGAGGCTATGGGCATGAAAGATGCAGGTTCTTGGAAGGAGGCCATGGAAGATGAGATGGCTTCTTTGGAAAAGAATAAAACATGGGACTTGGTGCCTTTTCCTAATGGACAAAAACCCATTGGATGTAAATGGGTGTTCAAGAAGAAATTCAGTGCAGATGGTAGTGTTGAAAAGTACAAGGCTAGATTGGTTGTGAACGGGTACTCACAAGTGGAGGGAATTGATTATGGTGAAATTTTCTCTCCCGTTGCAAAGCTAATATCCATTCAATTCCTGTTATCTCTTGTAGCTACTTATGACTTAGAGGTAGAATAGATGGATGTGAAGACAACTTTTCTTCATGGTGATTTGGAGGAAGAAATTTACATTTCACAGCCAGAGCATTACATAGAGAAAAGTAAAGAAAATTTGGTTTGTAAGTTAAAGAAGTCTTTGTATGGTTGAAGAGTCTCCTAGGATGTGGTACTTGATGTTTGATGCCTTTGTGTTGTCAATTGGATATCTGAGTCAAAATCGGATCATTGTGTGTATTACAAATTTGACAATGATCACATTCTCATTATTGCATTGTATGTTGATGATATGTTGTTGATTGGGAATGGTAAGAATATGATTTCTAATTTGAAGTCTCAGTTGTCAGCATAGTTTGAGATGAAAAATTTCAAGGCAGCCAAGTACATTCTAGGAATCAAAATTAGAAGAGACAGAGCTAACAGAAAACTTTGGTTAAGCTAGAGTCAGTATGTGAAGACTGTGTTGGATAGACTTAACATGGCAGATTATAGACCATTGTGTGTTCCTGTTTCATTTGGGACAAAGTTGTCTATAAATGATCATCCAAAATCTCCTAGTTAGGTTGAAGACATGAGCAGAGTACCTTATGCTAGCGTTGTTGGTAGTTTGATGTATGCTATGGTCTGTACAAGACTAGACATTGCCCAAGCAATGGGAGTCCTTAGTCAATTTATGGCTAATCCTGGACGGGTACATTGGGATGTAGTTAAGTGAGTGTTTAGATATCTGAGGGGTACTTCTAAGTATTCCATATGCTATCATGGTAATGTTACAGGACCTCCGCATTTAGTTTGTATTCATGGATTTGTGGATTCTAATTGGGCAGGTGACATTGACAGCAGGAGATCCACCAGTGCCTATGTGTTCACCATGTTTGGTGGTGCAATTAGTTGGATGAGTAAGAGAGAACCTATGGTTACTTTGTCCATGATAGAAGCTAAGTACATGGCAGCAACTCATGCTTTCAAGGAAGCCATTTGGCTTAAAAGATTGTGTTCAGATATTGGTGTTGATGTAGGACAGATTACGATTTGTTGTGATAATTAGAGTACGATATGCCTTGCGAAGAATCCAACTTTCCATGCTAGAACAAAGCATATTGATGTATAGTTTCACTTCATGTGAGACATGGTAGAGGAACGAAAGGTAAATTTGGAGTAGGTAGATACTTTGAATAATGTTGTAAATGCATTAATGAAGCCAATGGGTACAGAGAAGTTCAGATGGTGTTCAGAATCTATAGGCCTCTTGGCCTATAGCAGTTAAATCCTGTTAATTCTATTGGATCTTACAAGGTGTTCGACAAGTGGGAGAATGTTGGGAATTAAGGTGTCTCAACCTTGATAATTTCTTGTATTTTTACATTGTATTTATTTATTTATTGCCTATTGTATTAATTGGATAAAAATCATATGTTGTCATATTATGGGAGTTGGCACGGTGATGTGTCATCCTACATGGCATATGACCACATGTAATTTTGTCCTCACATGAGGAGATGGGCATCCCACTTCGTGGTAGGAATGTTTTGCTATGTGTCGGCATCTTAGATGTTGTGTAAGGGAATATTACCAAAACGGTCATTGCAGATTTCTATGACAGTTATGATATGTAAGAGTCAAAAATAGGAGATTCTATGATAGTTGAAGACATGTGTCGAAGAGCATCTTTGAAAATGGCATCTTTGGGCACCCCAAGGTGGACTATGACATGTTCTAAGAGAATATGCTATTTATAGCCTGTGTATGACAGATTCTCTTACAGTTGTAAGTTATGACAACTATGATAGGTTCTATGACAGTTGTAAGAGTCATAAGAGCATCTGTCATAGCCCATTTTGGAAATAGGTGACCACCTTGGGATGGGGAGACTTGACAAGTGTCAGGAACATCCTACAGTGTTGGACAAGTGTCCATAAGCATGGTCTTTGGGCCATGAGGCCATGTTGGATGCCCATCCCAATGTGGAGCCATTTTTGCTTTGTATTTGTTATATAAATAGGTGCTTTTGAGAGGAGAAGTACTACAAGTTTGATAGGTACTGTTATTCTACCAGAACATCTCCAGATATGAGTGTCGAAGACTCCTACAAGAGAATTGGCTCTGTGATTGTATTGTAACCTTCTTTGTTTATGGAGTACATTTGACCTATGTTTTGGAGTGTGGGGTTTTTCACCCATAAGGTTTTCCCCACGTTATATCTTGTGTCTCTCTTCTTTTGTCTCACTTTCTTGTGTATGTGTTTGCTGCAATATCTCTATTAGTGGGTTAACATAGTTGTAATTGTAAAGATAAAATTGAATTTGCACTCTCCTCCCCTCATTAGATTAGCATAGGAAGCATTTTCCGCACACCTAGCTTCCTTTCACATCTTCTTCTAGAGAGAAGAAGTTAATAGGTTAGGCAGCTAGAAGGGACTGAAAATAACTAGATGCTAGGTTCCCCAGTTGTTCCTCCTTCGAAACTTCAACACCATCATCATCTTGGAGCCTAATCATAGTATTTAATTTTTTATTCTTCAACATATATTGATGGAAGGAGTTATTTCTGTGTCCCTCGTTCAACCATTGAATATGAGATTTCTACTTCTAGAAGAGCTCCTCCTCTCTCAAGATCAGAAACCAGTCCTTGGACAAGGATTTTTCCAAAGCAAGAATCTCCTCTAAACTATCACCTTATTCCAACCTAGACAAATGTCAAGAAGTTGACTAGGTAAAACCTTTTACTTATCCAACACATTCCCAAAGGCAAACCTATTCCATCCCTTGACCTGGTTCTTAACATTAATGAGCTTTTGGGCTAGCCTGAACATGATAGGTCCTTGGATAGGAATTTTCCAGTAGCTTGATAAGCACTCTCTAAAGTCTAAAAGAATCACCCACATCATTTCAAACCTAAAAGGAAAAGGTCCTCTAGGGATCCTTTCCTTCCATTTCAACAATAGAGGGTTATGGTCAGAGCCAACCTAAGGGAGAGCCTCCAGCCTGAGGAGGTTAACAATATTCCAGTTAGAAGAGATAAGGACTTTATCCAAAATAAATAAGGTGGTTTCGTCACCTTCTATTAGACCAAGTGAAGGATTGGCCAGAGAGTTCTATATCCTGGTGCAAATTAGGGGTAGGTTCTTAACAAACTTCAATGACCCTTTCAATGATCATGCTTGGATTTGACATCTCTCATGGCTTCAATGGTAAGGATAGGTGCCTCAACTTGGTTTTCATGCATGGACCACTTGCCTATCCGCAAGGACACCTGAGACCTCATTTGTATGATATATTAACACAAATGAAACTCACCAAGAAACTTGATCTTAGATCCTTCTCATGGTTCCCTTACAAACAACACTATTTGCTTGTAGCCCTTGCAATAGGGTTTTTCAGACATAAATTGAAGAATACTTAGTAAACCCAAAAAACAATTGACTTTATAGATACCCATTAGGCTTCTACACAACATATCAAACATGCAGTATAGGTTTCTTTGGAACAAAGGCCTCAAAAAGTGACTGTACCTGCTGTACTAGGCCTAATTAGGCTTCTTTTACAAAGCAAAGGTATGATAATCTTGACCCAAACTCCAAAATCCTACTCCAGGGCATGAATGGGGTTGCAAGAGGATAGAATATTTCAGTTTTAGGGATCTTGAGTCATCTCAAGTCAACTTTTCATCAACTCACTAATCCACCAATGCTAGAAGGCCTAATACATGAGGATATTAGGCACAAATGGCTTCAAGAGACACTCCACTCCAGTCCCCTGCTCCTGCAATGCAATCCACAAGAAAAGACAACCTAAATAGATCCATTCCAACCATGCTTGAGAGGTGACATAGGTGGAATGGGTCAAAAACCCATCGATTTGCTAAAACCCTCAAAACCTAGGGTTTAAGACCTAGTTTCAGAAAATGATTGATAAAATGCTTCAAACACAATGAAAATCTCCCTAACCTAATTCAAATGAAAGATAACATCATTCACCTCATGATTTTAGATGTTTGGATCTATGACAGTATAGTACAGAATAGTACAGGACGTAGGAACAACAAAAACACAGAAAAGGGTGCAGAAAACTAGAAATCTCTGTTATTTCTTCTCTCCAAATTTCATCTCTAACCTATCTCAAAATGTGAGAGGCATAAAATAACATGTTTGCATTGAAACTCCCATGTTTCATAACTCCATGGTCATGGAAAATACAAAAAAGAAGGCTCAAAACAACCTGTCCACTAAACTGCTAAAAATAGATTATCCTAATCTTATGCCATATTCAAGACATTGACCTCCACTACATCAAAATTTCTTTAATAGACTTTATTACATCAGTTATGAAGAAAACCTTCCACCTAGGCTCTTATAGAGACCAAAAAAATACAAATTTAACATGGTACCCCTACACCATACACCCAAGGAGAAAGGATCTCAGGCTCCACCTAAGATCAGATCAGGGACTATGGTTCCATGTTTTGCAATGTCTTCAGCTATCATCCATGTGGCATCTTCATAAGGGATACCTTGCCACTTTACAAGATATTTAATATAGACATTATGTCTTGTTCTTTTGACCTCCTTAGTGTCTAAGATGGATTCAAGCTTGACTGGTGTAGCAGGAGGAAGCTCTTGAACACAATCAGCATCAGCAATACCTTCATCAACACCTTTACCTGCATCCAAAGATCCCTTGAAAGGATATAAGTTAGCAATGTTAAATATTGGTGAGATAGCAACTCTAGGAGGGAGTTCTATCTCATATTCATTTTCTCCAAACTTGTGGACCACCTTGCATGGTCCAACCTTCTTCATCAGCAACTTAGTGTATCTGCCCTTAGGTAACCTCTCTTTTCTCAGATGTGCAAGTATTAAATCCCCAACGTTGAACTAAACATTCCTCCTTTTCAAATCTGCATGCTTCTTGTAAGTTTCCACACTCTTCTTGATGTGTTCTCTAACTTGATCATGTATATCCTTCATAGCCATTGCAAACTAATCTCCTTCTGCACTTCTCTTCTCCAATCCTCTCAAATCTCTGAGTTCATGTATTCCTCTTGGGTTCAATCCGTACACTCCTTCAAAGGGACATTTACCTATGCTCTTGTTAATGGAGTCATTGTAAGCATATTCTTCCTGAGGGAGAATAAGATCCCATTGTTGTCCATGCTCTTTTGTGAGACACCTAAGTAGATTTCCCAATGATGTATTAACCACTTCAGTTTGCCCATCTGTTTGTGGGTGATAGGCAGAGGTGAAAGTCAAATTTGTTCCTAATTTCCTCCATAAGGTTTGGTGGTGCCTGCATAAACATTCAAGTTTCAAACATTTAAATATGCAGGCCCCTTCCTAAAAAATCCAAAAAATTCCAACACTTTCGGCCTCTACAATTCAAAATATGCAGTGGCGGGTCAGAAATCCCCACGGACCCCTGAAAAATGTTTAAAAATGGGTCAAATGCATAAAAAATGCATATCAGGTCACTGTTTCTAGTTTCTAAAATGTTTCTAAGTGTGGCTAGTAGGGTCAATTTGTGCCACAGTCGCGGGACCACCAAGTGTTAAGCCTCGGTTTAGACCCGCGCCACTGATTGTGCTTCCCGCGGAGTGTGCCACATGTCAACAGCGGAGGTGGCCCCTTAAAGTTCCAACTATGCGTGGAAGGCGCCACGTGTCGGCTTCCGCCAAAGTTTCAATAAAGTTTCTTTTATGTTTCAAGAGTGCCGCAGAAGGCACCACATGGAGGCATCCGAGAGACACAAAGAAGGTAACTAAAATCCCGTGAACTATGCCAAGTGGCAGCCTTCGCCGATGTTTCAAAAGACCCTTAATGTTTCTCAAGGCAACGTGGAGCTTGCCATGTGTTGCTATCCGCTTGAGTTTCAAAAAGTTCCTAAGTTGCCATAGACAGTGCCACGTGCTCTTGGTTGTGACTGCAGAAGCCGACACGTGTCGGCCTCCATGTAGTTTCTACATGTTTCAAAGTGTTTCAAGAGATGGCCGTGAAGCTTGACAAGTGTCAGCTTCCGTAGGCTTGCCCCTGTTTTCCTTTGGTTTGGCGTGGGAGTTTGTGGGCCCTGGTTTTAATGTGTCTTATGTTTCAAAAGCTGCGGGTTGCAACAAGTGTCACTTGTGGGGGCCACTTAAGTTTAAAGACATAGTATGTTTCATAAGTGTTACGGACGGTGCCAAGTGTCGGCATCCGCAAGAATCTCAATTGTTTCAAATGTTTCTCAAGTGTAGTGCGGAAAGCGCCAAGTGTCGGCACCTGCAGGAGTTTCAAGAAGGGTCTTTGTGTTTAAGGGGAGCCTGCGGATGCTGCCACCTATCCCCTTTTTGAAAAGCAATTGACGAGCAGAAAAGTAAGCGATGGGCCAGCGATAGAAACTTGAAGTACCTACATGGCACAATCTGGTTGGCTGGTGACTTTTCAACATCTTTTGGGGCCGTTGATTTCTACGATGAGTTTTGGATTGACGGCCATGTTTAAAACCTCTAGCGATGGGTTTTTCCTGAATATCTGTGACTATTTTTGGGCGGGAAAACTTCTGAGGCTTGCTGCGGCTGTGTTTCCAGAGGCTGCGGGTTGGTGAAACATTAATGGTGATTGTCGCAGCGGCATGGGTCGTGTTGATAGCTCAACCACCTAAATTGATGAGGAATGTCCCTGAGCAGCGGCGCATCTCCCAAGTTCACCTGTTCCCTCCTCCTTGTCCCTCTGCTGCATTTACTAGTTTGAGCGCCATTTTTCTGATGCATTGTATCTGGCAAATTTTTGATGTGCCATGTAATTAATTCGTTGAGTACACGGTTTTGCTATAAAGGGCAGACTGTGTCACTCATTTTAGGTTGATGAAAACTTGACATATCTGGCTCTGTAATAAGATACAACTAGTTTTGGTTGCTTTGTGCAGGAGGTCTTGTGAGTTTATGTATCTCTTGTTGAATGTCTCATGCACGAATCTACTGATTTCATGATTGATTTTATATGAGTAATGCTGTATTTGCATGTGTTCTGTTAATTTTGTCTCTAGTATTGCATGTGTCCTTCTTTGGAATCTAGATATCTAAGGGGTGTCTGGTATTCTAGAATATAGAATTCTTGTATTGAATGCTTGATCTTTCAACTTCTGCCCAAGGGGTAGATTAAAGTGTTTTCAGATTAAGTGTTGGGAAAGATATACTGCAATAGGGATACCATAAGTAGAGATAACTTAACACTCTATCCTGGGAGGTATCTGTAAGGCAGATACTACAACACCCCCTTGAAATCTAGTTTTAGTGTGTTCATGCTGATCATTCACAAGTGTATGGTTACTAACTCCAAGCCCTGGATAGGCACCAATCTAGCTCTGCATTGAGATTACATACCAGGTCCTAGTTTTGCATCCACACACATAAAATCAAACTCAAACTTCCAAATCAAACCATTAGGACTGTAGAAGTAGTTTAGGACCAAGATCCTCTTATTCACAACTGAACATAAGCCCAAAGCTAGCCCCTTTGCACTTATCTTAGAGTTTTGGTCTTCATACAGGAGGATTTATCTGCTTTGTATCAACATCCCAAGCCAACCCACAAGCATATTCTCATGGGTGTTGAATAGGGAATACCCCACTAGGTTTTGCAGAGCCTGAAGAAGAAGAGGAGATAAAAATAGAGTCTATCTCCTATATTGTTGGCCCCTAGCCCAAAGATCATGTTGATCATTGATGGCTACATTATAGGGAAATCTGGGAGTAAGCATCCAGTCTGGGAAAAAACCAACAGAAAATGGTGACTCTGCTAGGGATGGATTGATCAAAAGTAATATCTAGTCATCCTTGGTGAAGAATCAAACCTGGAAGTGACTTGTTTCAGCAAATGTAAAGTTTTATGTGTGGCTCTATTGTTGGGAGACCCAGAAAGGCACAAATGCATTTTTAGCTTCAGCCAGTTTGAAGCTCATTCCTCTGCCAAGGAGGTGGAAAATCTGTTGAATGAACCTATCAGCAGCTGCAACATATCCAGGTATTTGTACAAGTTTTTGAAAGATTCCCTATTTGGTGAAATAGCACTAGTTAAAAGGGAAACATTGGTGAAAGCAGAGCTTACATGCTTTTGTTAGAACCTACTCTATATTTCAAAAGGGCATGCAATATTGTTCAAAAGACTCATATAGAGGACTTTAGGTAGGTTGAAATAGCAGTTTTGTATTTTAAGGGCCTAAGGTCATATTGTGATTGAAAATCTAAGTAGAGAAGAGGGTTGCAGAAGAATAAAAAGATGTATTGTCAGCCCATGCACCCTTGTGAGGTGTCAAATGCAACAATGTATAGTAGTCAGTCCCAACCATGTAATAAAAGAAGTTTCAACAAAGACAGATATAAGCCCATAAATTTCAGTGGCATTTGTGGCTACCCAAATGCTTTTCCACCTAAAATCAGAAAGTATTTGCCTAAATTCAATGGTGCAAAGGATGAATCAGCTGAGAGACACTTGCAGCAGTTCATAAATGTTATTGATGATTTTGAGATTGACCATGAAGATGTAGTTATGAGATTATTTGTTCAATCTCTAGATGAAGATGCAAGGGACTGTTTCTCCTATCTTCCAGCTTACTCTGTCAGCTCTTGGAATGATTTAAAATCTACATTTCTAGTGCAATATGGTGAAAGAGTTTCTGATTATGCAGTCATTAGTGACTTTATGTACATCCATATTGAAGAGGATGAGTTGATCCCAGCCTTTAACCTCAGATTTATGAAGGCATTGAATAGAATACCAGAATACATGAGACCTAATGATGCACCATGCTTAGTTGTCTATTTGGGAGCATTTGATAAGAAAATGAGTTATAGATTGAGAGATAAGTAGCCCACCACATTGCATCAGGCTTGACAATTTGCAATGGACATTGAAAATAATTGGAGATATGGAATACAAAAGGGTTATTTTTCTAAAAAAAATTCTTATCCTACAGCAGCCCCCATTGTTGATGAAAGATTTAATTCAGGAGTTGGCAATGAATGTCAAAGTACTCACACCCCTGCTGTCCCAGTTTTTGCATCATTCCAAGTTGATGATGTTTCTATTGTAGAGGAGGATGTCCCATTTTGCCCAGAAAATGAAGTTGAAAACAATGGTTTTTCAAGTAATATTTACATGCCAGTGCTCATCAAAGAGCATTCATGTTTAAATGATCCAGTTGTGCAAAGTTGTGATCATATGGATCAACAATCAATATCAGTTTCATCAGAAAGTATCAGAGGGCTGGAAAGTGATGTGGATTGTTCAACTTCAGAGTGCATTGAAACAACAGAAATCTTGTATGTGGGCAATCAAATGATAGAAATGATATCCATGACCAGTTCATGGATCAGGTTTGGTCTTCTTATGACTCTGGATCTGACAATACTGAAGAAGAATTGGATTGTCATGAAGAAGTAGAAACCTTTGTAGTGAGTGTTAATCCCCTTTATGATGAGCCTCTGGATACATTTATTATTGTGAGTCATGACCTTCATTGGTGCAGGGTTAACCCTTTGTTTGAGGATGATGATGTTGATTTACAAACTGTGAATAATGAATGTTCATCATCACCTGATTCAGACATGTGCAACATTGGGTGTGTGGATCAGGATTTGTTTTCAATATCAGTAGCTATTAGGGGTCTCATATTTTCTGAGTATTTTGAGTTTTTGGATCAGCTAGATGAGTGCCTGATGGTGTGCAGCAGCCAAATAAATGATGAAGAATGCCAAGAGCAGTATGATGTGCTGTCTGAGGGTATAACATGCATATGTCACCTAGTGCTGAAGAATTTTATAGTATGCATGGCTACATGTTTGACTTTGAAATGTAGAGTGACAGAGGCAATACTACAAGTGGTAAGTTGTCAAAAATAGTGGAATATCTAATTGAGCAGTTGACCTTGTGGGCAGATTATGCCAATCTTTTTAGTTGGGATTGGGATCTTTCAGTTTGGAATCAGGCATTTGACAAGAAAAAGTTCTGGTTCTTCCTTTTTGGCTGCCCTGGGCTGCCAAAATAATGTTTGAAAATATAATTTGTGTGCAGGTTGGTGCAATGTTTGACTCTGTTACCCAATGGACAAGGCCCAATCTATGAAACTAGAGATTCTGAGGTTCTCGCCATGCTTGCAAGAGGCATGCGTCCCTAGACAGAGCCACCAATGGTGCCTGCATAAACATTCAAGTTTCAAACATTTAAATATGCAGGCCCCTTCCCAAAAAATATAGAAAATTCCAACACTTTCAGCCTCTGCAATTCAAAATATACAGTGGTGGGTCAGAAATCCCCACGGACCCTTGAAAAATATTAAAAAATGGGTCAAATGCATAAAAATGCATATCGGGTCACTGTTTCCAGTTTCTAAAATGTTTCTAAGTGTGGCTAGAGGGGTCAATTTGTGCCATAGTCGGGGGACCGCCAAGTGTTAAGCCTTGGTTTAGACCCATGCCGCTGATTGTGCTTCTCATGGAGTGTGACATGTGTCAACAGTGGAGGTGGCCCCTTAAAGTTCCAACTATGCGCGGAAGGCGCCACGTGTCGGCTTCCGCCAAAATTTCAATAAAGTTTCTTTTATGTTTCAAGAGTGCCGCAGAAGGCACCACGTGGAGGCATCCGAGAGACACAAAGAAGGTAACTAAAAGCCCATGGACTATGCCAAGTGGCGGCCTCCACCGATGTTTCAAAAGACCCTTAATGTTTCTCAAAGCAACGCAGAGCTTGCCATGTGTTGCTGTCCGCTTGAGTTTCAAATAGTTCCTAAGCTGCCGCAGACAGTACCACGTGCTCCTGGTTGTGACTGTGGAAGCCGACACGTGTCATCCTCAACGTAGTTTCTACGTGTTTCAAGAGATGGCCGCGGAGCTTGACAAGTGTCAGATTCTGCGGGCTTGCCCCTGTTTTCCTTTGGTTCAGCGCAGGAGTTTGTTGGCCCCGGTTTTAATGTGTCTTATGTTTCAAATGCTGCGGGTGCGACAAGTGTCACCTGTGGGGGCCACTTAAGTTTAAAGACACAGTATGTTTCATAAGTGTTGCGGACGGTGCCAAGTTTCGGCATCCACAAGAATCTCAATTGTTTCAAATGTTTCTCAAGTGTAGCGTGGAAAGCGCCAAGTGTCGGCACCCGCAGGAGTTTCAAGAAGGGTCTTTGTGTTTCAGGGGAGCCTGTGGAAGCCGCCACATATTCTGATGGTTGAAACAGAGGATGCCGCCACCTGTCCCCTTTTTAAAAAGCAATTGAGGAGTGGAAAAGTAAGTGATGGGCTAGTGATAGAAAATTGAAGTGCCTATGTGGCACAATCTAGTTGGCTGGTGAATTTTCAACATCTTTTGGGGCCGTTGATTTCTGCGATGAGTTTTAGATTGACGGCCATGTTTAAAACCTACAACGAAGGGTTTTTCCCAAATATTTGCGACTATTTTTAGTTGGGAAAACTTCTGAGGCTTGCTGCAGCTGCGTTTCCAGAGGCTGCGGGTTGGTGAAACATTAATGGCAATTGTCGCAGCAGCATGGGTCGTGTTGATAGCTCAACCACCCGAATTGATGAGGAATGTCCCTGAGTGGTGGCGCATCTCCCGAGTTCACCTGTTCCCTCCTCCTTGTCCCTCTGTTGCATTTACTATTTTGAGCAACATTTTTCTGATGCATTGTATCTGGCAAATTTTTTATGTGCCATGTAATTAATTCGTTGAGTACACAGTTTTGCTATAAAGGGCAGACTGTGTCACTCATTTTAGGTTGTTGAAAACTAGACATATCTGGCTCTATAATAAGATACAACTAGTTTTGGTTACTCTGTGTAGGAGGTCTTGTGAATTTATGTATCTCTTGTTCAATGTCTCATGCATGAATCTACTGATTTCATGATTGATTTTATATGAGTAATGTTGTATTTGCATGTGTTTTGTTAATTCTGTCTCCAGTATTGCATGTGTCCTTCTTTGGAATCTAGATATCTAAGTGGTGTCTGGTATTCTAGAATATAGAATTCCTGTATTGAATGCTTGATCTTTCAACTTCTGCCCAAGGGGTAGATTAAAGTGTTTTCAGATTAAGTGTTGGGAAAGATATATTGCAATAGGGATACCATAAGTAGAGATAACTTAACACTCTATCCTGGGAGGTATCTGTAAGGCAGATACTACAACACCCCCTTGAAATCTAGTTTTAGTGTGTTCATGCTGATCATTCACAAGTGTATGTCTACTGACTCCAAGCCTTGGATAGGCACAAATGTAGCTCTGCATTGAGATTACATACCAGGTCCTAGTTTTGCATCCAAACACATAAAATCAAACTCAAACTTCCAAATCAAACCATTAGGACTGTAGAAGTAGTTTAGGACCAAGATCCTCTGATTCACAACTGAACATAAGCCCAAAGCTAGCCCCTTTGCACTTATCTCACAGTTTTGGTCTTCATATAGGAGGATTTATCTGCTTTGTGTCAACATCCCAAGCCAACCCACAAGCATATTCTCATGGGTGTTGAAGAAGAAGTGGAGATAAAAATAGAGTCTATCTCCTATACTATTGGCCGCTGGACCAGAGATCCTGTTGATCATTGATGGCTACGTTGTAGGGAAATCTGGGAGTAAGCATCCAGTCTGGGAAAAAACCAACAGAAAATGGTGACTCTACTAGGGATGGATTGATCAAAAGTAATATCTAGTCATCCTTGGTGAAGAATCAAACCTGGAAGTGACTTTGTTGGAGCAAATGTAAAGTTTTATGTGTGGCTCTGCTGTTGGGAGACCCAGAAAGGAACAAATGCATTTTCAACTTTAGCCAATTTGAAGCTCATTCCTCTGCCAAGGAGGTGGCGACTCTGTTGAATGAACCTATCAGCAGCTACAACATATCCAGGTATTTGTACAAGTTTTTGAAAGATTCCCTATTTGGTGAAATAGCACTGGTTAAAAGGGAAACATTGGTGAAAGCAGAGCTTACATGCTTTATTTAGAACCTACTCTGTATTTCAAAAGGGCATGCAATATTGTTCAAAAGACTCATATAGAGGACTTTAGGTAGGTTGAAATAGTAGTTTTGTATTTTAAGGCCTAAGGTCATATTGTGATTGAAAATCTGAGTAGAGAAGAGGGTTGCAGAAGAATAAAAAGATGTATTGTCAGCCCATGCACCCTTGTGAGGTGTCAAATGCAACAATGTATAGTAGTCAGTCCCAACCATGTAATAAAAGAAGTTTCAACATAGACAGATATAAGCCCATAAATTTTAGTGGCATTTGTGGCTACCCAAATGCTTTTCCACTGAAAATCAAAAAGTATTTGCCTAAATTCAATGGTGCAAAGGATGAATCATCTGAGAAACACTGCAGCAGTTCATAAATGTTATTGATGATTTTGAGATTGACCATGAAGATGTAGTTATGAGATTATTTGTTCAATCTCTAGATGAAGATGCAAGGGATTGGTTCTCCTATCTTCCAGCTTACTCTGTCAGCTCTTGGCATGATTTAAAATCTGCATTTCTAGTGCAATATGGTGAAAGAGTTTCTAATTATGCAGTCATTAGTGACTTTATGTACATCCATATTGAAGAGGATGAGTTGATCCTAGCCTTTAACCTCAGATTTGTGAAGGCATTGAATAGAATACCAGAATGCATGAGACCTAATGATGCACTATGCTTAGTTGTCTATTTGGGAGCATTTGATAAGAAAATGAGTTATAGATTGAGAGATAAGGAGCCCACCACATTGCATCAGGCTTGAGAATTTGCAATGGACATTGAAAATAATTAGAGATATGGAATACAAAAGGGTTATTTTTCTAAAAAAATTTATCCTACAGCAGCCCCCATTGGTGATGAAAGATTTAATTCAGGAGTTGGCAATGAATGTCAAAGTACTCACACCCCTGCTGTCCCAGTTTTTGCATCATTCCAAGTTGATGATGTTTATATTGTAGAGGAGGATGTCCCATTTTTCCTAGAAAATGAAGTTGAAAACAATGGTTTTTCAAGTAATATTTACATGCCAGTCCTCATCGAAGAGCATTCATGTTTAAATGATCCAGTTGTGCAAAGTTGTGATCATATGGATCAACAATCAATATCAATTTCATCAAAAAGTATCAGAGGGCTGGAAAGTGATGTGGATTGTTCAACTTCAGAGTGCATTGAAACAACAGAAATCTTGTATGTGGGGCAATCAAATGATAGAAATGATATCCATGACTAGTGCATGGATCAGGTTTGGTCTTCTTATGACTCTGGATCTGACAATACTGAAGAAGAATTATATTGTCATGAAGAAGAAGCAGAGACCTTTGCAGTGAGTGTTAATCCCCTTTATGATGAGCCTCTGGATACATTTATTGTTGTGAGTCATGACCTTCATTGGTGCAGGGTTAACCCTTTGTTTGAGGAGGATGATGCTGATTTACAAACTGTACATAATGAATGTTCATCATCACCTGATTCAAACATGTGCAACATTGGGTGTGTGGATCAGGATTTGTTTTCAATATCAGTAGATATTAGGGGTCTCATATTTTTTGAGTATTTTGAGTTTTTGGATCAGCTGGATGAGTACCTGATGGTGTACAGCAGCCAGATAAATGATGAAGAATGCCAAGAGCAGTATGATGTGCTGTCTGAGGGATATAACATGCATATGTCACCCAATGCTGAAGAATTTTATAGTATGCATGGCTGCATGTTTGACATTGAAATGGAGAGTGACAGAGGCAATACTACAAGTGGCAAGTTATCAAAAATGGTGGAATATCTAATTGAGCAGTTGATCTTGTGGGCTAATTATGCCAATCTTTTCAGTTGGGATTGGGATCTTTTAGTTTGGAATCAGGCATTTGACAAGAAAAAGTTCTGGTTCTTCCTTTTTGGTTGCCCTGGGCCACCAAAATAATGTTTGAAAATATAATTTGTGTGCAGGTTGGTGCAATGTTTGACTCTGTTGCCCAATGGACAAGGCCCAATCTATGAAACCAGAGATTCTAAGGTTCTCCCATGCCTGCAAGAGGCATGCGTCCCCAGACAGAGCCACTGGTGGTGCCTGCATAAACATTCAAGTTTCAAACATTTAAATATGCAGGCCCCTTCCCAAAAAATCCAAAAAAATTCCAACACTTTCGGCCTCTACAATTCAAAATATGCAGTGGTAGGTCAGAAATCCCTGCGGACCCCTGAAAAATGTTAAAAAATGGGTCAAATGCATAAAAAATGCATATCGGGTCATTATTTCCAGTTTCTAAAATGTTTCTAAGTGTGGCTAGAAGGGTCAATTTGTGCCACAGCTGGGGGACCGCTAAGTGTTAAGCCCCAGTTTAGACTTGCGCCATTGATTGTGCTTCCCACGGAGTGTGCCACGTGTCAACAGTGGAGGTGGCCCCTTAAAGTTCCAACTATGCGTGGAAGGTGCCACGTGTCAGCTTCTGCCAAAGTTTCAATAAGGTTTCTTTTATGTTTCAAGAGTGCCGCAGAAGGCACCATGTGGAGGCATCTGAGAGACACAAAGAAGGTAACTAAAAGCCTGCGGACTATGCCAAGTGGTGGCCTCCATCGATGTTTCAAAAGACCCTTTATGTTTCTAAAGGCAATGCGGAGCTTGCCATGTGTCGCAGTCTGCTTGAGTTTCAAAAAGTTCCTAAGCTGCCGCAAACAGTGCCACGTGCTCCTGGTTGTCACTGTGGAAGCTGACACATGTCGGCCTCTGCGTAGTTTCTACATGTTTCAAAGTGTTTCAAGAGATGGCCGCAGAGCTTGACAAGTGTCAGCTTCCGCGGGCTTGCCCCTATTTTCCTTTGGTTTGGCGCGGGAGTTTGTTGGCCCTAGTTTTAATGTGTCTTATGTTTCAAATGCTGTGGGTTGCGACAAGTGTCACCTGCGGGGGCCACTTAAGTTTAAAAACACAGTATGTTTCATAAGTGTTGCGGACGGTGCCAAGTGTCGGCATCCGTGAGAATCTCAATTGTTTCAAATGTTTCTCAAGTGTAGTGCAGAAAGCACCAAGTGTTGGCACCCGCAGGAGTTTCAAGAAGGGTCTTTGTATTTCAGGGGAGCCTGCAGAAGCCGCCATGTATTCTGATGGTTGAAATGGTAGATGCCACCACCTATCCCCTTTTTGAAAAGCAATTGAGGAGAGGAAAAGTAAGCGATGGGCCAGCGATAGAAACTTGAAGTGCCTACGTGGCACAATCTGGTTGGCTGGCAACTTTTCAACATCTTTTGGGGCCATTGATTTCTGCGATGAGTTTTGGATCGACGGCCATGTTTAAAACCTACATCGTAGGGTTTTTCCTGAATATCTATGACTATTTTTGGGTGGGAAAACTTCTGAGGCTTGCTGCGGCTGCGTTTCCAGAGGCTGCGGGTTGGTGAAACATTAATGGCAATTGTCGCAGCGGCATGGGTCGTGTTGATAGCTCAACCGCCCAAATTGATGAGGAATGTCCCTAAGCGGCGGCGCATCTCCTGAGTTCACCTATTCCCTCCTCCTTGTCCCTCTGCTACATTTACTATTTTGAGTGCCATTTTTCTGATGCATTGTATCTGGCAAATTTTTGATATGCCATGTAATTAATTCGTTGAGTACACGGTTTTGCTATAAAGGGCAGACTGTGTCACT
This sequence comes from Cunninghamia lanceolata, assembly GCA_027924645.1. Lineage (NCBI taxonomy): Eukaryota > Viridiplantae > Streptophyta > Pinopsida > Cupressales > Cupressaceae > Cunninghamia > Cunninghamia lanceolata. Next base: position 8,835,808 of record BSBN01000780.1, read on the forward strand.
CATTTTAGGTTGTTGAAAACTGGACATATCTGGCTCTGTAATAAGATACAACTAGTTTTGGTTGCTCTGTGCAGGAGCTCTTGTGAGTTTATGTATCTCTTGTTGAATGTCTCATGCATGAATTTACTAATTTCATGATTGATTTTATATGAGTAATGCTGTATTTGCATGTGTTTTGTTAATTCTGTCTCTAGTATTGCATGTGTCCTTCTTTGGAATCTAGATATCTAAGGGGTGTCTGGTATTCTAGAATATAGAATTCCTATATTGAATGCTTGATCTTTCAACTTCTGCCCAAGGGGTCGATTGAAGTGTTTTCAGATTAAGTGTTGGGAAAGATATACTGCAATAGGGATACCATAAGTAGAGATAACTTAACACTCTGTCCTGGGAGGTATCTATAAGGCAGATACTACAACATCCCCTTGAAATCCAGTTTTATTGTGTTCATGCTGATCATTCACAAGTGTATGTCTACTGACTCCAAGCCCTGGATAGGAACCAATCTAGCTCTGCATTGAGGTTACATACCAGGTCCTAGTTTTGCATCCAAACACATAAAATCAAACTCAAACTTCTAAATCAAACCATTAGGACTGTAGAAGTAGTTTAGGACCAAGATCCTTTGATTCACAACTAAACATAAGCCCAAAGCTAGCCCCTTTGCACTTATCTCACAGTTTTGGTCTTCATACAAGAGGATTTATCTGCTTTGTATCAATATCCCAAGCCAACCCACAAGCATATTCTCATGGGTGTTGAATAGGGAATACCCCCCTAGGTTTTGTAGAGCCTGAAGAAGAAGAGGAGATAAAAATAGAGTCTATCTCCTATACTGTTGGCCCCTGGACCAGAGATCCTGTTGATCATTGATGGCTACCTTGTAGGGAAATCTGGGAGTAAGCATCCACTCTTGGAAAAAACCAACAAAAAATGGCGACTCTGCTAGGGATGGATTGATCAAAAGTAATATCTAGTCATCCTTGGTGAAGAATCAAACTTGGAAGTCACTTCTTGAAGCAAATGTAAAGTTTTATGTGTGGCTCTGCTGTTGGGAGATCTAGAAAGGAACAAATGCATTTTTAGCTTCAGCCAGTTTGAAGCTCATTCCTCTGCCAAGGAGGTGGCGACTCTGTTGAATGAACCTATCAGCAACTGCAACATATCCAGGTATTTGTACAAGTTTTTGAAAGATTCCCTATTTGGTGAAATAGCACTGGTTAAAAGGGAAACATTGGTGAAAGCAGAGCTTACATGCTTTTGTTAGAACCTACTCTGTATTTCAAAAGGGCATGCAATATTGTTCAAAAGACTCATATAGAGGACTTTAGGTAGGTTGAAATAGCAGTTTTGTATTTTAAGGGCCTAAGGTCATATTGTGATTGAAAATCTGAGTAGAGAAGAGGGTTGCAGAAGAATAAAAAGATGTATTGTTAGCCCATGCACCCTTGTGAGGTGTCAAATGCAACAATGTATAGTAGTCAGTCCCAACCATGTAATAAAAGAAGTTTCAACATAGACAGATATAAGCCCATAAATTTCAGTGGCATTTGTGGCTACCCAAATGCTTTTCCACCTAAAATCAGAAAGTATTTGCCTGAATTCAATGGTGCAAAGGATGAATCAGCTAAGAAATACTTGCAACAGTTCATAAATGTTATTGATGATTTTGAGATTGACCATGAAGATGTAGTTATGAGATTATTTGTTCAATCTCTAGATGAAGATGCAAGGGACTGGTTCTCCTATCTTCCAGCTTACTTTGTCAGCTCTTGGCATGATTTAAAATCTGCATTTCTAGTGCAATATGGTGAAAGAGTTTCTGATTATGCAGTCATTAGTGACTTTATGTACATCCATATTGAAGAGGATGTGTTGATCCCAGCCTTTAACCTCAGATTTATGAAGGCATTGAATAGAATACCAGAATGCATGAGAACTAATGATGCATTATGCTTAGTTGTCTATTTGGGAGCATTTGATAAGAAAATGAGTTATAGATTGAGAGATAAGGAGCCCACCACATTGCATCAGGCTCGACAATTTGCAATGGACATTGAAAATAATTAGAGATATGGAATACAAAAGGGTTATTTTTCTAAAAATTTTGGTTGTGCTGCAGCAGCCCCCATTGTTGATGAAAGATTTAATTCAGGAGCTGGCAATGAATGTCAAAGTACTCACACCCCTACTGTCCCAGTTTTTTTATCATTCCAAGTTGATGATGTTTATATTGTAGAGGAGGATGTCCCATTTTGCCTTGAAAATGAAGTTGAAAACAATGGTCTTTCAAGTAATATTTACATGCCAGTCCTCATCAAAGAGCATTCATGTCTAAATGATCTAGTTGTGCAAAGTTTTGATCATATGGATCAACAATCAATATCAGTTTCATCAGAAAGTATCAGAGGGCTGGAACGTGATGTAGATTGTTCAACTTTAGAGTGCATTGAAACAACAAAAATCTTGTATGTGGGGAAATCAGATGATAGAAATGATATCCATGACTAGTGCATGGATCAGGTTTGGTCTTCTTATGACTCTGGATCTGACAATACTGAAGAAGAATTGGATTGTCATGAAGAAGAAGCATAGACCTTTGCAGTGAGTGTTTGGTGCAGGAGCACCCGCACATGATCAGGATATAGGTCCGCATGATGACATACATGATCAGGATGTAGGATAGTTATCATCATGCTGACGGGATAATCTATTTTTAGTATGTTTGACTTTATCATGTAATAAGGTCCACTGGACCGATGCTATGTAATAGTTCAACATAGGAGTATGTGTAGGCAGTTAGAGGCAGTTAGAGATCGGGATAAGGTTATCTGAGCTGTCCTCTCTCCCAGCCGCTTGGAAGCTCCCAGCCGCTGGGAAGTGATGTTAGTAGTACTCGAAGGATTTGTTATATATACCTTCGATCTGTAGGGTTTAGATATAGTTTTGATATTGATGTACTGGTGTTGAGTTGAGATTCAGGAGAGTAGTTCAGACATTGTGAAGCTGTATTCAGGACATTTGAATTTCAATTGAATAAGATCTCATCTTCGCATTATCTGGTTGTATCAGTTACATCTGTTTTGTTTTCCTTTTCCATTTTGCAAGTTAATGGGCACTTTCAACCCTTCCACCGGTTGATCCTGCAAATCGGTGGAATGGTCCTGTATCATAGCTTAGATTGCATTTGTGTTTTCTGTTTGTGCATTGCATTGTTCAGGAGATCTGTTAGAAGCATGTTGTAAATCAGCCTAGCATCCTCATGTGCTAGGTCTAGAAGATAAGTTTGCTTAGATTTTGGTTTGAAGGTGATCCGGCCTGGTTGTCACATGATCTTTGTGAAATTATGCGGTTGTGAGTGTTTTCATGCAGTGGAAGGATACACAGGAGTCTGCATGTGCGTTTCCAGTCGGAACGAGCCGCAACATCATCTGCGAATCCATCGCCATCAGGATCGGGTCATGAAGTTGTTGAAATTTGCATGTTGCAGGTGCATCATGATGTTTTGAGTTGGATATATATTCAGTGTATATATCGCAGTCAGGATCATCTCTCGGGGAAGGTCATCATCCGCATATCGCTAACGGATGCAGGTGTGAAAGTTGAGTTTTTTTGGCTAAGTGTTGAAGAGTTCATCAGGATGATGTGTGACGTCATCGTCATCAGGATATGACGTCATCGTCATCAGGATATTCAGAAATCCCTCTATGCGAGTTTATCCTGTTGTCGCTAAGGGTTTAGACATCGGCGTAGGCAGGAAGTTGTATTAGCATCATCAGGAGGTTCCGAAGACAACCGGATAAGTTGAGTCATGATGCTGTTGCTTGTATCGTCGGGCAGTGGAGCATCGAAGGCAAGTTGTTGAAGTGCAACGTCATCAGGATATTTGGAGAACCGGATATTAGGATATCCTGCTGACGAAGGTGATATTGAATATCATGATGATGCCGCTTGTGTTTGGCACCCGATGAACAGTGCAACCGGAGGAGGTTCGCGCCCGTTGTTTATCATGATGATGATAGGCGACAGTCGAAGGAGGTAAATAGTAGTCGACAGGAGGATATTTGCGATCATCTGAAATATGATGATGCTGTTGAAATGTGATGATGCTGTTGGTATTGTTAGGAAATATGATGATGCTGTTCAGCCGATAGAGAATTTTATCATGCTATTTGTATTGTTGGCAGCTCCTTCCTGTTAGGTTGCCTCTGTTGCGTTTCACTCTGCATCAGTGTTAATCCCTTTATGATGAGCCTCTAGATACATTTATTGTTGTGAGTCATGACCTTCATTGGTGCAAGGTTAACGCTTTGTTTGAGGATGATGATGCTGATTTACAAACTGTGAATAATGAATGTTCATCATCACCTGATTCAGACATGTGCAACATTGGGTGTGTGGATCAGGATTTGTTTTCAATATCAATAGATATTAGGGGTCTCATATTTTCTGAGTATTTTGAGTTTTTGGATCAGCTAGATGAGTGCCTGATGGTGTGCAGCAACTAGATAAATGATGAAGAATGCCAAGAGCATTATGATGTACTGTCTGAGGGATATAACATGCATATGTCACCCAATGCTGAAGAATTTTATAGTATGCATGGCTGCATGTTTGACTTTGAAATGCAGAGTGATAGAGGCAATACTACAAGTGGCAAGTTGTCAAAAATGGTGGAATATTTAATTGAGCAGTTGACCTTGTGGGCATATTATGCCAATCTTTTTAGTTGGGATTGGGATCTTTCAGTTTGGAATCAGGCATTTGACAAGAAAAAGTTCTGGTTCTTCCTTTTTGGCTGCCCTGGGCCGCCAAAATAATGTTTGAAAATATAATTTGTCTGCAGGTTGGTGCAATGTTTGACTTTGTTGCCTAACAGACAAGGCCCAATCTGTGAAACCAAAGATTTTGAAATTCTCGCCATGCCTGCAAGAGGCATGCATCCCCAGACAGAGCCACTAGTGGTGCCTGCATAAACATTCAAGTTTCAAACATTTAAATATGTAGGCCCCTTCCCAAAAAATCCAAAAAATTCCAACACTTTCGGCCTCTGCAATTCAAAATATGTAGTGGCGGGTCAGAAATCCCCGCAGACCCCTAAAAAATGTTAAAAAAAGGGTCAAATGCATAAAAAATGCATATCAGGTCACTGTTTCCAGTTTCTAAAACATTTTTAAGTGTGGCTAGAAGGGTCAATTTGTGCCACAGCCATGGGACTGCCAAGTGTTAAGCCCCGGTTTAGACCCGCGCTATTGATTGTGCTTCCCGCAGAGTGTGCCACATGTCAATAGTGGAGGTGGTCCCTTAAAGTTCCAACTATGCGCGGAAGGTGCCACATGTCGGCTTCCGCCAAAGTTTCAATAAAGTTTCTTTTATGTTTCAAGAGTGCCGTGGAAGACACCACGTGGAGGCATCCGAGAGACACAAAGAAGGTAACTAAAATCCCGCGGACTATGCCAAGTGGTGGCCTCCGCCGATGTTTCAAAAGACCCTTAATGTTTCTCAAGGCAATGCGGAGCTTGCCATGTGTCGCTGTCTGCTTGAGTTTCAAAAAGTTCCTAAGCTGCCGCAGACAGTGCCACGTGCTCCTGGTTGTGACTGTAAAAGCCGACTCGTGTTAGCCTCCGCATAGTTTCTATGTGTTTCAAAGTGTTTCAAGAGATGGCTGCGGAGCTTGACAAGTGTCAGCTTCCGCGGGCTTGCCCCTATTTTCCTTTGGTTTGGCGCGGGAGTTTGTGGGCCCCAATTTTAATGTGTCTTATGTTTCAAATGTTGTGGGTTGTGACAAGTGTCACCTGCGGGAGCCACTTAAGTTTAAACACACAGTATGTTTCATAAATGTTGTGGACGGTGCCAAGTGTCGACATCCGTGAGAATCTCAATTGTTTCAAATGTTTCTCAAGTGTAGCGCAGAAAGCGCCAAGTGTCGGTACCCGCAGGAGTTTCAAGAAGGGTCTTTGTATTTCAGGGGAGCCTGCGGAAGCTGCCACATATTCTAATGGTTGAAATGGCAGATGCCGCCTCCTGTCCCCTTTTTGAAAAGCAATTGAGGAGCAAAAAAGTAAGCAATGGGCCAGCGATAGAAACTTGAAGTGCCTACGTGGTACAATCTGGTTGGCTGGTGACTTTTCAACATCTTTTGGGTCTGTTGATTTTTGCGATAAGTTTTGGATTGACAGCCATGTTTAAAACCTACAGCGATGGGTTTTTCCTAAATATCTGTGACTATTTTTGGGTGGGAAAACTTCTGAGGCTTGTTGCAGCTGCGTTTCCAGAGGCTGCGGGTTGGTGAAACATTAATGGTGATTGTCCCAGCGGCATGGGTCGTGTTGATAGCTCAACCACCTGAATTGATGAGGAATGTCCCTAAGTGGCGACGCATCTCCCAAGTTCACCTGTTCCCTCATCCTTGTCCCTCTACTGCATTTACTGTTTTGAGCGGCATTTTTCTGATGCATTGTATCTGGTCAATTTTTCATGTGCCATGTAATTAATTTGTTGAGTACATGGTTTTACTATAAAGGGCAGACTGTGTCACTCATTTTAGGTTGTTAAAAATTGGACATATCTGGCTCTGTAATAAGATACAACTAGTTTTGGTTGCTCTATGCAGGAGGTCTTGTGAGTTTATGTATCTCTTGTTGAATGTCTCATGCACGAATCTACTGATTTCATGATTGATTTTATATGAGTAATGCTGTATTTGCATGTGTTTTGTTAATTTTGTCTCCAGTATTGCATGTGTCCTTCTTTTGAATCTAGATATCTAAGGGGTGGTTGGTATTCTAGAATATAGAATTCCTGTATTGAATGCTTGATCTTTCAACTTCTGCCCAAGGGGTAGATTAAAGTGTTTTCAGATTAAGTGTTGGGAAAGATATATTGCAATAGGGATACCATAAGTAGAGATAACTTAACACTCTATCCTGAGAGGTATCTGTAAGGCAGATACTACAACACCCCCTTGAAATCTAGTTTTAGTGTGTTCATGCTGATCATTCACAAGTGTATGTCTACTGACTCCAAGCCCTAGATAGGCACCAATCTAGCTCTGCATTGAGATTACATACCAGGTCCTAGTTTTGCATCCAAACACATAAAATCAAACTCAAACTTCCAAATCAAACCATTAGGACTGTAGAAGTAGTTTAGGACCAAGATCCTCTAATTCACAACTGAACATAAGCCCAAAGCTAGCCCCTTTGCACTTATCTCATAGTTTTGGTCTTCATACAGGAGGATTTATTTGCTTTGTATCAACATCCCAAGCCAACCCACTTGCATATTCTCATGGGTGTTGAATAGGGAATACCCCCCTAGGTTTTGCAAAGCCTGAAGAAGAAGAGGAGATAAAAATAGAGTCTATCTCCTATACTGTTGGCCCCTGGACCAGAGATCCTATTGATCATTGATGGCTACGTTGTAGGGAAATCTAGGAGTAAGCATCCAGTCTGGGAAAAAACCAACAAGGTCCTCCAAAAGTGACCTATACATTTATAATCTCTATCTGAAACTATAGAGAGGGGTAGTCCATGAATTCTAACTATCTCTTTGAAAAATAGGCCTGCAATGTTTGAGGCATCACTTGTGCGTTTACAAGGAATGAAGCACATGTCATTTTACTGAACCTATCCACAAGCACAAACACACTATCCACTACCCTCTGAGTTTTAGGTAAACCTAATACAAAGTCCATACTAAGATGTTTTGAAGGTTTGCTAGGGATTGGGAGAGGCTGATATAGTCCTACATTTGAGCTAGAGCCCTTGGCTCTTTGACAAATCCCACAACTCTCCACAAATGTTTTGATATCTACATGCATCCTTGGCCAATGGTATGACCTTTTCACCTGATCTAAGGTTTTGTCAAACCCAAAATGTCCACCCAAAGTACCACAATCCTTATCTCTTATTAAATTAGATCTCATAGAGCACTTAGGTACACACAACTGAGTACCGCTAAACAATAATCTATCTTGCAACATAAAATTAGAGAACTCACTATGAAAAGTATTCTGAAATTGACTGTAAACAACATATTGTTCCTTAAAATCATCATCATTTTTATACATATCTTCGAGTTCTTCTATCCCCATACTTTGAAGTTGAATTTGTTGGACCATCATAGACCTCCTACTCAAAGCAACATCAACTCTATTTGACTATCCTTTCTTATGTTTGATTGTGAAGGTGTAGGCCTACAAGTATTCTACCCACATCATATGCATATGATTCAACTTGTCTTGACTGTTCAAGAAACTTAGAGCATGATTATCTGTGAAAACAATGAATTCCTTGGGAAAGAGGTAATGTGTCCACTTCGTTAGCTACTGCACTAATGCATAGAGTTCTAAGTCATATGAAGACTATCTTCTTTTGGCCTCATTGACCATTTCACTAAAGAAAGCCATTGGTCTGTCTTCTTGGCTCAATATCGCACCCACTACAAATCCACTAGCATCACACTCCACTATGAAGATCTTATTGAAGTTAGGCAAAGCAAGGATGGGCTGTTGTGCCACTCTATGTTTCAAATATTCAAAGCTCTTACCTGCCTCATCAGTCACTAAAATTTCCTCTTCTTGTCTCCTTTGATGGTATCAAGGATGGGAGAACAGATATGACTAAAGTTCTTAATAAATTTCCTATAGAAGGTAGCTAAACCATGAAAGTTTCTTACCTCTCCTACTGATTTTGGAGCTAGCCAACTGAGAATGGATTCAACCTTGGAAGGATCCATCTTCAATGTGCGTTTGGAGATCACAAAACCAAGGTACACAAGTTCTTTCATAAAATCACATTTTTTGAGGTTTATCATCAACTTCTCCTCATGCAGTCTCTGCAAAACCATGTCAAGATGCTGCAAGTGCTCTTCCTTTGTCTTGCTAAACACAAGAATATCATTTAGATAAACAACAACAAATTCTCCAATAAAAGGCTTTAAAACCTTATTCATTAACCTCATAAATGTACTAGGAGCATTTGACAATCCAAAGAGCATTACCATCCATTCATACAGTCCTTCATTGGTTTTAAAAGCAGTTTTCCATTCTTCTCATTCCCTTATCCTAATTTGGTGATATCCACTTTTGAGATCAATCTTTGAGAAATAGCATGCACCTCCTAAACAATCCATTATGTCCTCCATTCTAGGTATTGGAAACCTATATCTGATTGTGATTTTATTTATTGCCCTTGAGTTAGTACACATCCTCCACTCTCCACCTTTCTTGGGTTCTAAAATAGTAGGGACAACACATGGACTTAAACTTTCTTTGACGAGACCCTTATCTAACAATTCTTAGACTTGTGCCTTGATTTCTTCATTCTGCTATGGGATCAATTTGTATGCATCCTTGTTAGGTAAATTAGCACAAGGGATCAAGTCTATGTGATGGTTGATGTCTCTCATGGGAGGTAAGGAACTTGTCAAATCATCTACCACAATATCCTTATACTTGTTCAACAAAGACTGAACCTCACTAGGTATGTCTTCCACCCTACTTGTTGCTAAAATAGACTTGGTCTTAGGTCTGATTACTACTGCAAATCCCTATCCACCTTCTTCCTTTATTGTTTGCAAAAATTCTTTCTCTCCCACTACCATAATGCTAGACCCAACTTGTTTATCAGATTCTTCCTCTTGAAGGGGTGTCAATGAGAATGAGACTCCATCCTTCTCTATCACATAAATGTTTTTCTGACCATCATGCTTGGCCTTCATTTCATATTGCTAGGGTCATCCTAGCAGAAAGTGAAAAACATCCATAGGAATGACATCACAAAGGATCTTATCTCTATACCCCCTAATGTTAAACTCTACCCATGACTGTTCATTCACCAAGACTTGTTGACCTTTGTTTAACCATGACACTTTGTAGGGTGTGGGGTGAGGAATTCTTTTCATGTTCAACTTCTCTACCATTTCTAAAGAAACTAGATTATCAGTAGAGCCAGAATCAACAACTACTTTGCATACATTTCCATGTGACTTGCAAGTTGTTCTAAACAATGATTTCCTTTGTGAAGACTCCTTGGTTGTTGGCACCTTGATGAGTGTCCTCTTTATCATGAATGACTCACCTACCTTAGAAACAATAGGCTGAAGTGGTGAATTGACACTTTCACTATCTTCTTCATGCACTATTTGGGTTTTGCGTTCACCTTCATGAGAACTTGATGCTTGCTTGTCTGGGCACTTGAATGCAGGATGTCCAAACTGATTACAGTTGTAACATTTACTTGAGAAGGTGCTTGACCCTCTTCCTTGGCCACTAAACCTTCCTCTACTATTTGATCTTCTGCCTCTAAAGTTACCTCTACCACTTGACTCACTCCCTTGTTCCTGCTAGCCATTTGATTCTCCTTGTTGTTTTTGTGACTGTCCTCTTGCACCAAAGTTACCTCTACCTCTAAAATTCTTTTCTCTACCTCTTCCATGTTGCTCTTGCCTTCTCTTTATCCTTTCTTCTGCCTTGATAGCTAATTAGAAACACTCTTCAACTATTTTTGGTGTAGCTAGGCTGATCTCATCTTGAATGTTGTACCTTAGGCCATTAAGGTACCTTTCCACCTTTTCTCTTTCATCCTCAACATGTCATGTTCTAATACTCAACTTATGGAACTCCTCAGTGTATGCCATCACATCCAACTACTTTTGTTTTAGACTTTGTAGCTTCCTGAAGGTCTGAATCTTATAATCTATAGGAAAGAATTGTCCTTTTATCTTGGCTACCAGTTTATCCCATGAGTGGATCTTTGCTTTGCCTTTCTTGGCTCTCTCTTCTTGAATGTAGTTCCACAATGTTAGGGCATGGCCATTCAACTTGGTCTTTGCATACTTCACTTTCTTATTCTTTTCCACCTCAAACTCAAAGAAGTTATCTAGAGCATCTATCCAGCCCAATACTTCTTCACTATCCATCTTCCCACCATACATGGGTACTTCCACTTTCAATTTAGAAGTCCTTTCTCCCTTGATAGCCTTCAACATTTTTAGCAACCTCTCTTCACCAGAGTCCAAGTCTTCTTCCTCTTCTTGAACTCCTATTTGAGGGTCTACATTCTCACCCTCTTCCTCTAGGTCACTCTAATCCCCATTAACCATTCCTTTCTTTAGGTTGGATTCCAATGTTGTGATTCTAGCTAGGGCAGCTTCATGAGACTCCTTCACTTGTCTCAACTCATTTGCATGTTGTTCTTTTAATTCTCTGACTTCCTTAGCCACTGGATTGCTCTTTGGAGGCATCTTGTTTATGTAAACTCAACTCTTCCCAATTTACCAATTAGAACCTATGGTCTAATACCACTTGATGCAAACTAGGGGTAGTTTCTTAACAAACTTCAATGACCCTTTCAATGATCATGCTTGGATTTGACATCTCTCATGGCTTCAATGGTAAGGATAGGTGCCCCATCTTGGTTTGCATGCATGGACACTTGCCAATCCTCAAGGACACTTAAGACCTCATCTTTATGACAAATTAACACTAGTGAAACTCACCAAGAAACTTGATCTTAGATCCTTCTCATGGTTCCCTTACAAACAACCCTATTTGCTTATAGCCCTTAAAATAGGGTTTTTCATACATAACTTGGAGAATACTTAGTAAACCCAAAAACCAATTGACTTTCTAGATACCCATTAGGATTCTACACAACATATCAAACATGTAGTATAGGTTTCTTTGGAACAAAGGCCTCAAAAAGTGACTGTACCTACAATATTAGGCCTAATTAGGCCTCTTTTACAAAGCAAAGGTATGATAAACTTGCCCCAAACTCCCAAATCCTACTCTAGGGCATGAATGGGATTGCAAAAGGATAGAATATGTCAGTTTTAGGGATCTTGAATCATCCCAAGTCAACTTTTCATCAACTCACTAATCCATCAATGCTAGAAGGCCTAATACATGAGGACATTAGGCACAAATGGCTTCAAGAGACACTCCACTCCAGTCCCCTGCTCTTGCAATGCAATCCACAAGAAAAGACAACCTAACTAGAGTCATTCCACCCATGCTTGAGAGGTGACATAGGTGGAATGGGTCAAAAACCCATCGATTTGCTAAAACCCTCAAAACCTAGGGTTTAAGACCTAGTTTCAGAAAATGATTGATAAAATGCTTCAAACACAATGAAAATCTCCCTAACCTGATTCAAATGAAATCTAACATCATTCACTTCATGATTTTAGACGTTGGGATCCACAACAGTACAGTACAGAATAGTACAGGACATAGGAACAACAAAAACATAGAAAAAGGTGCACAAAACTAGAAATCTCTGTTATTTCTTCTCTCCAAATTGCATCTCTAACCTGTCTTGAAATGTGAGAGGCATAAAATAACATGTTTTCATTGAAACTCCCACGTTTCATAACTGCATGGTCATGGAAAAGCCAAAAAAAAGGCTCAAAACAACCTATCCACTAAACTACTAAAAATAGATTGTCCTAATCTTATGCCATATTCAAGACATTGACCTCCACTACATAAAAAATTTCTTTGATAGACTTTATTACATTAGTTATGAAGAAAACCTTCCACCTAGGCTCTTATAGAGATCAAAACAATCAAAATTTAACATGGTGCCTCTGCACCATATCCATAAGGCTAGCATTGCTCAAAAACTTAGCTACGTCAGCCATGTTATCTGAGTAGTCTATGATACATCCCATTTTTTCTGAGGAGTAGAGGGGGAGTTAAAATATATTGGGTGAATATTTTTTCGTCAACTCACTAAACACAAAATGGTTATATCAACCTCAGTTTGATGAGATTATATCTCTCCTCTCAGCAAGGGGAGGCTCCCTCTGATTGCTAGCTATTACAAACTAATAACTAATAAAAACTTATTTATACTAAGATCTATATTTGTGGTGATTTCATTCCATCATATTCTCTTTTTTTAGAATATATGTTTACACTTTAAGATAATGATTTCAACAAAACTGATACAATGAAAAGAACTATAAATTACCACAAAACCCATGGAAACAAAAAGTCTTCCGTTACTTCGTTCACCAACTAGAAATAAAATGATTTGGAGTAGACTGCAGCCCAAAGTCTTCACTATACACCAAGATGAGATAAATAGATTAAAGATAACACCTTGCAACACAAATTCTTCAAGCTATTTCTCATTCATGAAGACAACACAATTCCCATAAATGTTATAGTAGCTCAAAGTCTATTAAAATGAGATTTAGAATATTCCTTAATCACTTGAAATAAACTCTCACACTTCACTTACTTATCAACAATAATATGATAGCAAAGATGTGAGAACAATTCTATCATAAAACAAATCACTCCAAGACAAAGATTGTAATTTAACTTGCTCTCTTATATTGATAAATACTTGAAAAATTATTTTCACAAATAAGCACAAAGTCTCAACATGCTTTGTAATTCGATAGAGTTTTTCTACAATAGATAAAAGATATAAAATTACAAAAGAGCTCTCTCATATTTATAGGTGAGAGTCAAGAGCTAATCTAGAAAAAAATTCAACTACTTTGACTTATTCAACAAAAGAGTCCTTGTTGATTTAGGACTTCCTTTGTTTACACATGTAATTACATTTTTTAAAAGTACACATGGACATGTACAAAACTAAATACAAAGTGCATGCATGAAAATATATGAAAAATTGGCTAAGGCATGAACATCTTGATTAAATTTCACCACCATCTTTCTTAAGAAAATCCTCATACATTGTGAACATAGTTTGCATCTCAAGACTGTCTGGACCAGCAATGTTCTTGGAAATGAAATGGGCTCTGGTTATTGCATCTTTAACTGTAGTAGCTACTTTCTCATGTCTTTCCAATTTGACCTTTAGATTTTCTAGAGTCAATTGATTATCCTATAACTTATCCATAGAAGCGACTGAAAAAGCTTCTTCCTCAAAATCTCTCTGAAACATTTTATTGAATTTTTAGATCATTTCATTAGTGGAAAGAAGTTGATGATCATCACCTGTCAGTTTGCACAGAAGTTCCTCCAACTTATGAAAAAGATCAACATCACTATCCTCACTGAGCTCCCAGGCACTCTACAAATCCTTAATCAAATATTTCAAAACATTACTACGATGCATCAGTGATTCCTTGGCTTCCACATATGATTCATGGTTTGAAATGATTCCAATTGATACTAAGGTTTTCAATTTCATCTTCTTGATGTTGGTCCATTTTTCAAGACTTCATACAAATACTCAATATCTAGAGAAAAAGCATCAACCAAGTCATCTAATTTAACTCTTACCTTCTCCAATTTATTCTTTCTTTTAACCGCAGTTGTCAAAAGAAGTTTCCCTTGTGCAAGCATTCTCTCAAGATATTCTCTGACTACCTTTTCTCTAGCATGAACCTTTTCAACTTTTTGGATGACAGGATCCTCCATAGTGATAGCCTCAGGTTCTACTAACTCAGAAGACAAAATGATTTCCATATTACTGTAGTCAATTGTTCCGCTCTGGCTTTGTACTAATCCTTCATCTCTTTCTCAAGATCAAATTTTACAATCAGAGAATTCAGAGTTGATTGAACATCAGCTTTTGCACTCTCATGAGTGATTTTTCCTAGCTTAATCCTAGAGATTGAATAGTCATTCATATTGAAATCCTCAATGGTTGCATCAAGAAAAGGTTGAGCTTTCTCTACATACTTATGACCCTTATCTTGAAGCAGCCTAGAGAGAGTCTTAGGCTTGTTCTTGGTCTTCACCTTGACAAGTGTCAGCTTCTCGAAGCCAAAGTTATCTGGAGAAATGACTTGCTTCTTTCTCTTTGGAGTATATGACAAGAGCCAGGGAGGAAGCACTAATAAACTAGCACTTGGATTAGAATCCATTACTGATATAGAAGGGGTTGTACTCACACTGGTTGTAGTAACAATTGGAGAAGTCTTTGTAAAGATAGCACCTGCAACATTGACATTGATAGCCTGCTCAGTACTTGAAACAAATTGATCCAAAATTGTTTGATCGCCAATATCATAAGAAGGAGAAGATAAACTTAGTAAAGATCTTGAAGAACCAAAAACAATGTCAAAGGTAGCCTTAGGACTATCAAAAATTGTCCTAGAAGAAGATGGTGAAGAACTAGAAGATTGAACAACAATTGGAGACAAAGGGGTATTTGAGACAACAGGCACAAAATTTGAAATAGGTAAAGTAGGAAAAAGAGAAGAAGCTTGAGGTTCTTGTGTCATGTCTTTTTGAGGAGACATGGTTGATTCCTCTAGTTGTTCATGTTAATCTTCTTTCTTTGTTTCTTGTTTATCCTCCTATTCCTCTAAAGACTTCTATCCAGTAGCCATTTCCTCAGCAATAGGCTCCTCAGTTGCCTGTTCATCTATTTCCATTTCTCCTCCACTTGGCTCTTCCTTAGTCACTTTAGATTTACCACATTTTGATATAAGGATTATTTTAGGCTTGGGAGCCTTGGAGGAACTTGGTGCATCACTCTTATTCTTTGTTCTTATTTCCACCTTTTTACCTATTTGCTCTAGAGTTTCCTCCTTAGATCTAGTGATAAAATCTTTCAACTAAATCCCTTACTTTTTATCCATACACTTGTGTTCTCCAAGATGGGCTCAAATATTTTCCTTATTGAAGTTAATTCTTTATTTGACCATAGAACAAGAGGCAATGAAGAACCCTCAATATTCTCATTAGCATATTTGGGATTCAAAATGTTTTCATCATCCACCATACCTTCTGGAATGTCCACCAATTCTAAGTCTTCAATTTGACTTAGTGTTAATCTACAATAGTCCAGTTTCCTGATCTCCTCTTGGGTTCTCAAGTTAGCCTATACATCTTCCACCATAGGAATATGTGATGGAGACTTTCTCTTTATCTTGTCCTTTACCCTTATGAAGTCAAAGTTATTCCTCTTTTTGAAATGCTTCATTGTTACCAGTTGCATCTTAGTTTCAATATCCTTGGCCTTAGCTAAAGTAGCAATGGAGTACCTGCAAATCTCAATGGGAAATTTGAAGCCAAGTTTCTTCAAATCCATTTGATTGTTATGCACAACAATCATTTGTTGGAATAATTCCATCAAAACAATTCTATCACTAGGAAATTTAGGCAACATATATGGATAGCCTTGAAAATAACCAACCCTCAAATAAGTGAAAGTTGGGAATTGGAGGTACAAACAACCAAAATTGTTCACAACTTCCCATGCTTCATCTAAAACTCTCTCCTGCTCTAGTTGAGGATAAAAAAACACATAATAATTGTAAAGAAAGCATCATTTACACTTCAAAAGTGATGGATTGATCCCTTTAGAGTCAACTGGGGGTAGTATTGATATACAAGTACAACTCTTCGGTCCCCATTAGATGTCAATCCTGGGAAACTTCTCATTGAAGAAATTGCATAGACCAGATAAGATGTTATGTAGAATTTGGAGGTTGTAGATACTTTGGTCAATTGCTCATGAAGAGCATTGCTTATTTGTTCACCCTAGACAATCAGTTGTTTACCTTGGAGGATGAGTTTAATATAAGGGTACATCCACTCATGAAAAGTGGAGGAAGAAGAAAGCTCCCTAACTTTACTGAGAAGAGTTATTAGATCACTGATCTCTTTGACAAAATCACTTCTTGGGAAATCCTTTAGCCATCTAGAAAGATTAGCTCTTGCCAATTTTAGCCATTTGGTATTTATGACCCTCTTTCTTTTCTCAAGATCTTTATCATACTCCTTCAAAGAAATACTGAAGTCAATCTTTGCACAATCCTCTAAACCAAGACACATAAAGACTTTGTCCATGAATTTTGCATCTAACCTCATAATCACATTACCTTAAGCATCTGCAACTATTCTATTATTCCTTTTATAGAAATGAGCCACCTAAAGAACAAACTCAGGATTGTGTGCTGCTACAGGAAAAGAAGCAACCAAATGACATTGCTCTCCACAATCCTCTTCATGTAATGGTTTGGAAATTGTTTTTTTGTCCTCTCCACGAACTCGGCCATATCCACATGACCAATTTTTGTATCTTGGATTTCGTCCACATTGGATAATATTGAGGTCATGGGAAACACTCCTTGAAATTTATACTTCATGGCTTAGCTTTCTTCGGTGAAGGATCAGTCATCTGAACCACTTTTTCCCTTGGTTGGAAAATAGATCTTGGCAATCTTGCAGAAGAAACTGCAACATAAAAGGCATGATTTTGGAGTGTTAGGGAAAATTTGGCAAGTGAGGAACTAGAATGTTGAAGATCATGGTCATTAGCATGAGCTTGGTGGGGCTAGAGAGAAATAAAAGCAAGCAACTGAGTGAAAGTGGGCTAAAGTTAACAAATCTAAAAATTCTCCAAAGTTAGAGAAATTTAGGAAGGTAGTGCAGGGTTGGAAAAAATTGCCACCTCTACATCTAGGAGGAATTGCAATTTGATGTAAGGGTGGTAGAAATGTATGCCTTTGCATATAGAGGATGGTGCTTTTGTGTAAGAGGCAAAAATTGCCATCTTTGCATGTGGGGGTAAATCTTTTGCAAAGTGTATAGCTGGGGAAAAATTTTGACCATGCATCTTTATAAAAATACTTACTTTGTGTATGGGTGGCAAAAAATGCCTCCCCTACACTTTGATAAATACAAGGCATTATGTATGGGCAGCAAAATTTGTTGCCCCTACATCTAGGGAAAAGCACATAGATATGTATTGACAGCAAAAATTGATGCCTTTACATATGGGAGATTTAAAATTTAAGTTTTTTGCATGAGTGAAAGAAATCACTGCATATACACACGATTAAAACTCAAAGCTTCATGTGGAATTGACATTTTCAACCACCCACACAATTGGGGAAAAACAAACCTACAAGGTCGGTGATTCTCGTTGTTTTCACAGGTTAAAAGACTTAGTGAAAATCAAAATAATAATTGGTGACAAAATCCGATCTAATAAGAACAAAATCTTTGAGGTAGAACTAAAAAATTTAAAACACCATGACAAAAAGAAAGTGAAAAACTTGAATAGAGGATAGGAAAATGGGAAACCTAAGGTTTTAATAAAAAACAACATAATCCAATTAAATTAGCTACGCCAGAGTAAACTAATGAACAAACATAAACCCTAGCACATGATAAGTAAAAATGAAGACAAAAATGAACAAGGGATATAGAAAAACCCTTACCTGGTGATGATGGTGGAAAATTTGATGAAAACCTACCTCGAATCCTTAGTTGAATTCTTTAGATGGAGATGCCAATAGGTTTAAAGATTTTACCAATGGTATAGGGCATAGAGTAGACACAGAGGTAGGAACAAAAACAACAATGAAAAGAAAACAAAATAAAACTAACAAAAACCATTTAAAACGTTGAAATTAAATAAATCAAATTTTCATTAATTACACTCTGTGTGAAGTAGGAGATGCTTAGGTGGTAAAAATCACTACCTTCACACATACAAAGGAGAACAACATGCATGAACGACAAATTTTGCTGCCCTTGCATGTGACAAAGGTATTAACCTGCATCAGCAGCAAAATTTGCCACCTGTGCATATAACAAAAACACCAACATGTAGTGGTGGGGAAAAATACTTTTGCATGTAACTTAAAATACTCTAACTCCTAAAAATATCAAACTCAATTCTTTGATTCATTTGCAATTTGACTTCATTATGCAAACTTTGAGACACCAAAATGAGGGGGAACTTGAATATATTATTTGGAGGTATGGAACCATGCACGAGGGGAAATGTACTCACCTTGTCTTACATGCTTAGAGTTGTAGGCTACGAAATAGATAGGTTTCGTAGGGGTCATCCTATAAAATCGAGCACAGCTAATTTTGAGGATAACAGGTGGCTCTAACTGGGGAGATTCCTTCAATCATCTTTTAAAACAATCAAAGAGAGAATAATTCCCATATCTAAGTGCCTTCATCCATTCATTGGGCTATAGAGTCAGGAGACACAATAAAAGACACAAAAAAGACTTAAATGAAAAAGACATAAAACTATACAAATATACATGAACTTATCTGTCGCTTTATTGTGAGAAAAGCTTCAAATGTTGCCCACTGTGCGGTAGCAAGAAAGGTGTCCCATCTTGATACTCTAGAATGAAACTATTTTAACCACAAAGTTGATGAATGACATAGGGGCCTCTCCAAAGGGAATCAAACTTCCCATGCATTCCTTTCGGCTCTCTTGTCTTGTCCCATAACAATACTTGATCCCCGATTTGAAAATTCTTGGATTTGACCTTCTTATCGAATAGCTTCTTCACTAGACTTTGGTGTTCTGCAATGCAATCCACCACCTTGACACATTGTTCCTCAAGCTTAGAAAGGAACATCACGCACTTGTCAATTGATCTCTCAAAAGTTTCATCTTCAATTGCTTTTGCCAACTTCAAAGCGGGCATCTCTAATGTAATTGATATCCCAACATTCAATTCGTACAACAATTGAAAAGGTGACATGCCAATTGCTCTTTTAGGGATAATGCGGTCTGCCCACAATGCATCAAATAATGCCTTATGCCAGGTCCTTTGATTTTCATCCACTAACTTCTTGATAATGGTAACCAAATTCTTGTTGCTTGACTCAGCTTGACCATTCCCTTGAGGATAATAGTTAGATGAGTGAGAAAGAATTATTCCATATTCAAAATAGAAATTAGTTATTTCTTGGGAGGAAAAACAAGTAGCATTATCTGCTACTATCTTGTTTGGAACACCAAACCTTGATATTATGTTTTCTTTGAAAAACCTGTAAACTACCTTAGAAGTAGCATGCTTTATAGGAATAGCCTCCACCCACTTAGTGAAGTAGTTAGTTGCTATAAGAACATAACTGTGCCCCACACTTGATTGTGGGTTTACTGCACCAATGAAGTCAATACCCCATTGTTGAAAAGGATCCTCAATAATGACTGGTTTGAGTGGTATTGTAGCCAACCTGGGTTTCCCCTTAAATTGTTGACAAAGGTCACACTTATGTACCCAATCATATGCATCTTGAAATAGTGTGGGCCAATAATATCTACCCCTCAAAATTTTATGAGCCATCACTGATGCTGAGAAATGTCCACCACATGCCAAACTATGAAAAGATTCCAATAGTTTACTTTGTTGTGCCTTATCAACACAACGGAGGAAAATTCCATCAATGTTTCTCTTATACAAACCATTGTCCCATAGGATGAAATTTACAACTTTGAGCTTGATAGTCCTTTTCTCTTTGTATGACAAATGTTTGAGACATTCACCATAGGTGAAGAAGTAAGTAATATTTGAATACCATTCATATGTTGTGCTAACAAAAAGAACACTGGGAACATCTTCATTTTCTACTTCTTCGTCACCTGTTTCTTAGGTACATTATCAACAATAAGCTGACATAATCCTTTCCTCGGCACAATCTTGGTGGGCTTAATGTCAAGATCATACTCCTAGATCTTAGCAATCTAGTTGCCTCTCTTGGTCCCAAATCTTGTTTGGTTAGAATAGACTTGACTATTGAATATGGAACCAGTGCAACAGAATGGGAATTCATAATGTAGAACCTGAAATGCTTGATAGATTTTACCATGACATATGCATGTCTCTCCATAGATGAATATTTGAGTTCATGAGTTTTCAAAGGGTAACTCATGAATGCAATAGGAGATTCAATACCCTCCTTATTCTGTTGAACCAAGATAGCCAACAACGTATGCTCAGAAGCATAACTATACATAATGAAATATTTGGTATAATCAGGACAAACCAAAATCAGAGCATGGGAAATGGCTCTTTTGATGTCCTCAAAAGCTTCCTTACCTTCCACGCTCAAATAGAAAGTGGACTTATGTTTCATCATATTTACAATATGACGAGTTTTCTCTAAAAATTCAGGAATGAACCTCTGTAGAAAATTCACCTTTCCAAAGAAAGAATGAATGACTGTCTTACTTGAAGGAAAAGTAAGACCTTGAATTTATTTGACTCTTTTTGAGTCAATTTTTGTACCTTCCTTAGACACTATGTACCCAAGCATATTGCCTTTTGTTACCCCAAAAAACAAACTTTTCGGGATTGAGAGAAATTCCATGTTGACGACACCTTTCCAGAACTTGCCGCAAGTGATATGCATGATCTTGACAATTTTTGGAAAAAAATAGTTAAGTCATCAAGATAGATAATAATGAACTTACCCATTTCCTCTCTAAAAGCCAAGTCCATTGCTCTCTGAAAGGTCACACCAACATTGATCAATCCAAATGGCATCCTGCGATAAGCAAAAGTACCCCAAGGAGTTGTGAAGGCAGTTTTATGCTGGTCTACTTCACTAACCTCCAATTGGTTCTAGCTTGAGAAACCATCCAACATAGAGAGAATTTCCTAACCAGTAACCATTTGAAGTACATGATCCATTACTGAAAGTGGGTAATTATCTTTTAGAGAAGACTAATTCAAATTCCAGAAATCCACACAAATGCATATTTCAATATTCTTTTTCCTTACTAGTACTATATTTACAATCTATGTAGAATGATGAATTGGAAAAATTATTCTTACATTCAACATCTTCTAAATTTTAGCTAAGATAGTACCTAAAATTTTTGGATTGTATTGCCTATGTTTTTGCTTATGTCGCAAGGATCCCATCTTAAGTGGAATCTCATGTTGGATTCCCTTAGGCCAAAAAGAATTCAAGTCATCATAGGAATATGCCAACACATCAATATAGTGACCTAAAAGTGTCACAACTTGAATCTTTCATCTGTCATGCAACATTTCCCAATGTTGACAATTTTGGGATCAACTTCTGTACCTAGATTCACCTATTCAACTTCCATTGATGAACCTGTTCCAATCTGCTACTACTGCTTGATATAATAGTCATACTTATCAAATAGTTTCTCGAGAGAAACCAAGCCTTTGGGAACTTTGTTCCCCTTTAATTGCATAAACTCTTCACCAATCTCTGAATCCACTTCAGAAATAGATTGTCGAGGAGGAGAATCAGTTCCTTCAAAGTAGAGTTCATTGAAACTATAAGCTTTCTCTAGAAATGTAATAATTTGATCATCGCGATTGAAAACTTACTAATGATTAGAATTATCTGGAACACTTGGTTGGAAGACCAACTCAATAGTGTACTTTTTACCCTTAAAATCCTTATGTGGAACCATAAGGGTAGCTGAGACAGCCAATGAATCTTCCATGTCATTGAACTCTATTGGTACTACTAAAATATTAAAAGCATCAAAGTCCTCAATGCAATTCCAAACACAATTGCGGTAATGCCTTAACCTTTAGTTTTTAGTTTGGTACAAATTCCTCACCTGACAAATGACAAGTTTTGCATCGCCCCGTGCAAGGAGATTCTTGACTCCTTTGGTGCGAGTGACATCCACTCCGAGCAAAAAAGATTCATACTCACCAGTATTATTGGTATTATCAAATTGTAGCTTATAAGAGAAATGAAAAATATCTCCCTGAGGAGATATGAGGACTATTCAAGCCCCAGATGTTGTTGTAGAATAGCTACCATCAAACTCCAAAGTCCAAACACCATTTGAACTCTCTGATTTGGCATTCTCATAATTAGGAGACTCTTCACTTGAAGAATAATCTTCCATTATCACATTTTCATTTCAACTACCATCTGATGTATTAGAAAAATCCTCATTAGTTAGAAAGTAGTTCCCCATACGTGAAGATTCAAAAAGAATTTGCACCTTTGGATCCTCAGATTTGGTTACAGTATATTTTGCTTCCCTTTTAGGAAGTAGCTTTTGCATGACACCCTTAACGGGTATCGACCTTGCTTTAGACTAGTCCATGTTGATTTCGCCACCAACATCTTTACATAAATTTTGACCCCAATAAAATTCTATATGAGGCTGGAACATCGGCCACTAAGACTGTCATTTTAATCCTTTTCTCTAGAAAGGCAGTGAATGTAAACTATACATGCTTGATTTTCCTTATAAGGGGCACTTGTTTGGTTTCCATAGAAAAACATCTACCAAAAGTCTTTGTTAGAGTTAATCCCAGGGCATCTGCCACCTTGGCAGGCATGACATTATCAAAGGCTCATGAGTCTGTGACGTAGTTACTAAGTTTATGGTTGTTTACCAACAAAGAAACATAGAATGGCTCAATTTTCCATGTGGTAGTGGAAGGGGTAGCAACTAGATTGTTCTGAGAGTGTCTTGTCTTAGAGATGAATAGAATGTTTTGGTAGAATCTTTCCCTATAGGGGTAACCTTATTTTTTACAAATTTAGCTAACCATTCAAACTGATCCAGATTAGCTTGTAAATACTCAACCTTAGACATTTGAATTTTAGTCTTTCTAGCATGATCTATTATATCAAATTTTGATATGAAGTAGACACGGGAGAAGGAATACTTTCATTTTGAGGTCTTAGATTGGAAGTACTCATCTAAGAAACAAAAGAAGAAGAAGGAACATTAGATGTACTTACTTATTTTTCACTAGTTGATTCCTTGGGTTGGAAAGGTAGAGGTGTACCTCTCTTAGAAATGGAGATTATAGGATGAGAATCCTCCTTAGACTTCCCTTTGTCAGCCACTTGTGGATTCAACTGATTCTGTGACCATGTGAAAATAACATATGATTCACCATATGCATCTTCTCCTTGTTCTTCTTCATCCTGAAAAGTCAGGAAACCAATGTTTAAGTCATCATCCAACTCTTCTTCTCCTTCCATGAAGAGGTTGGCACTATTATCCCGATCAAAATTAGGTTGGGAGGAATTTTCTTGTTATGCTTCATAACAACCAACTGCTGCATTAACCAACAGTGCTTCCAAAGCAAGTCTCCCTTGTGTTGAGGGAAGCCTGTTTTGTCCTTGGTTACTCGTAGCATTACCTTGATATAGAGAATTAGGAAACGTTCTCCTTGGTATGTGTTAGGTCTCAAAAATGTAGGTTATTAACCTTAAGAGGTTGCCAATATCTCTTAATACCTTTGGCTAATGAAATAGGGTTAATATGAATAAAAACCCCCTTCTCTTTAGGTTTTACCAAACCTAGGAGGGTGTACCTTGATAGCTAATGTAGACTTGTATGACCTGAGTGATCTACTCATAGTGGCATATGGATGTGAAATAGATGTAAGGCTGTGAATTAATCCTACTCCTAATGTGTGAGATTTTAAATATATAAATAAGGTTTTGAAATGTTATTTTCTAATGACCAGTGCTTTATCTGTTATGGGCAACAGAGTTAGGATGTGTATGATAAATGTATCCTCCCTCTTAGATTAACTCAAATTATTTGGCACTTTTCAAATGTTTATACCTTGTATAAACGTGCAAGGTTGTAGGTCACCAGGCTCTTCTTATCGATCCTAATGATATTTTCCCAGGTTACTGTGATCAATTGAAAGGACTTTTGATTCTGGTGTGAAGGAAACCAACCAAGATGATTTTTTAAAAGGTTTTAACTCCTGGTAGAGACTAATGAACATAAACCACTTAGGACTTAAATCAACTTCTTACAGAAACTAATCAATTAGATCACACAAGTGCAACAAATGTGCCTTGATAAATTAAACATATCCTTGATATATTCAATTTTTAAATAACAAAGGAAAACCATTCTAGAGACCATAGATAACACATATGAATGAATATTAACAAATAATTAAACACCAAAAATGTTTGGACACTAGATTATTATATTCCTCTCCGTTAAACTGCCTCATAAGATTTTACATTTTATGCTTGGAAGTCTCCATTGACTGATATATTAATCCTACTGACTACTGATTGCTCTAATTATTCCTGTTTGATCATGATTGATGTTTATTTCTATATTCATAAATATCTTATATTTTTAGGGTTGTGACCCTTCACTTGTCATTCTATCTGGTGGAACTCTCCACTTAACAAATTATCTTCAATAGATCAAAATATTTTAATTTTAACCTCTTTAAGCCTTGCATTCCTGTGCAAATTAATTTAATAATAATTATTACCCATCCTTTGCTAGAGTTATTCAAGCTTATATTTACTCCTAGGTGGGAATATTTCACCCTTAATTACATGTAGTTCAAAATATCCTCAGGGTAAAATAATCATCCACTCCATAACTCCCTTAGTGAAAACGTTTTCACATTTTGATGAAAAATATTTTACAGATCTTCATTCATACAAAATAAAATCTTTTTTTGTACATCCTTTCATTTGTCTTTTTTGGAAAACATTTTGAATCCCTAATTACTTTGTTCTCATGAGATTAGGTTTACAAATTGTAATCCTTTTATTTTGATATATATCAACTATAATTTCTAGGCCCACCTTGCCGGCAGATCGGAGATACTTTTATTTTCTTCCATAGATATACTATTCTTCCTTTGATGATATTTATATTCCTTCCATTTGTTGCATCAGGTTTTCAAAGAGTCCATATTTTAGTCCTATCGATACTTGTATCTCTCCTCGATGATTTCTTCATGCCTTCAGTTTTACCCTTTTCGAGACATCGAAGGGACTCCATATCACTCACTTCGATATTCTAATGTGATATTTGTTTTGCAGTATTTTTCATACCTTTTAGAATTTTAGAGGGACTAAATGAATGGTCATTCTAATATGCCATAGTCTCTTCGATATAGGGTTTCATATGTGTCTTCATTTTGCCCTAAATGCAGCCTTCTCACCAAGCTCATTTTGTGCATATCTAGCAATGACTTCATTCCATGAAATAAAATTAGGTCACAAAATTTCTCCAAAAAGTTGTAGAGCCTCGTTAAGAGCACCATTATGTGCATATGTTGTAATCATTACATTCTAGGAAATAATATTTCTTTGAGGTATTTTTCAAACTATTCACATTTCTTGTCTACACCTCCACATTTTCAGGCCCATCCACCAAAGTATTTCTAGCTATAATATCTGATGAAAATCCTCCTTTTCATCATGCTTTGATGGATGTTCATACCCTGTTCCAAAGCCCTAATAGGGCACATGCGAGGAAAATATTGGCCTTGGATTGAAATGTTCTTTAACATCATATTTCTCTGGGGTATGCTTCCTTAGTAGTTCACATGACTTGTCTATGTGTCCACATTTAGTATACAAGTCTGGTTAAAATATTGGTGACACTCCTCTATCCTTCACATTTAGATAGATGTTTATATCTTTTCCCAAAATGCCCCTATTGGCCTGCAAGGAGGAGAATGATGGCTAGAGATACGGAATTTTGCATTACACCAGCCACCAACATTTGTTTGAATGTTTATAGACCCACCTCAATGAATCCATATTGTGCATATCTTGCAATTGTTGCAGTTCATGGTGGCCTGTGAAGCTATATTTCTTTGAGGTATCTTGTTAAACAATTTGTGCACCTTGTTTATGTACCCATATTCTACATACATCTCTACCAAGGGAGCTACAACTATATCATTTGACAAATATCCACCTTTCGTTATGCATTGAAAGATATCCTTATTCTATTCCAGAGCATCCAAACTAGCGCACATGGGAGAAGGTTGCTGGTAAAGGTTGTGAATCATGGCTTTACATCTACCAATTGCATATTCTTGATAGTTTTTGGAGTACTATCAACAAATGAATTTTATACATATTCTACGGTCACTGCAAACCCCGTTAAATAGTTTGTGTGCCTTGACTCTGTGTGTTTGTGTAGTCATTGCAATTTTATCCACTGCTTCAACATTATTCTTCCCCCTCTGCTGTAGAGAAGCTTGTGTGTTTTTCCAGTATATCCCAACAATGGTTGTTTACATAGTTCAATCATGAAGGATTTCTTTTATACCATGGTGTCATGCTTCCATAGAAGACACATCTTCAAGATAATTATCCTCAACTTGTTTCATATACAAATTCCACTTATTTTGGGCAGTCGAAGTGATACTTTGTATATTCACCATTCCTTTTTGCAATTCATGTGCTTTATTAGAAGTAGTCTCTTCCATGTGATGAATAGCACTGCATATTATTTCATTTTTTCTAGCTGTTGAACTTGCCAATATTTTAGATATTTTCTCTAAAGTTTGCTAATCTTTCTTTGTTGTAATCTCCTTATAGGATTTCTCAAGATCCAACAAATTCTTTTCATGGATGATTTACATTTCTTCAACAAATTGATATAGTATATCTACATTCTTGTGAATATTCTCAAAGAAATCAATGGTAACGTTCAAAACTACTCTTGTAGACTCCATAGTTCTCTTAAATCTCTCTTGTTGATGATGGGCATAAGAAGCCATTTTATTCTCCTGTTTCTCAAGAGCACTTTGAAGTTCAAAGAGAATTGCATTTGCCTCTGAAACAAAATTTTCTAGAAGATTATTAAGATATGAAGCCTATCAACTAACTGCTAAATTAACACTCCCAAAAGTTGCTAATGTTTTTTCATCAAGTTCATTCACTAGGTTGTGCAGGAATTTAACTCTAGAGCAGTATATTGTTTGCAATATTTCTACCCTTTTTTTCACTTCCTTCTATAGCCTAATTTTTAGTGCAAACAAAGGATAGCAGTTGTTCTCCTGTATTTTTTTAGCTATTGTTTTTATTCAGAAACTGAATCTACAACAGAGTTATTCAAGAGTTCAAGATGCTACAACAGTTGGGATATAAATGTTTGAACTAGATTTAGGTTTCTAGTTTCTATCTTATTCTTGTGATCATTTTTTGCAAACAACCCATCTACATCCTGTGTAGTAGTTTCTATCTCTGATCAAATATCTGACACCTACTCAACAAGGAATTTCTCTGACTGTAACAAATTTGAGATATAAAATTCCTTTTCTTTAAGTGTATAGTTAGCTTGTCTATATTTTTCTTGAAGATCTTTCAAGGCTTCCTCAGTATCTTCAAGTTTTTTTTATGTGTAGCCTCAAGTTTATTTTTCAAATCTACATTTATTATTTGCTCAATACTATGCAGATCCTATAGCTCATTTATTTGCTTGTCCTTGGATTCAAGTTCACATTCCATATGATCAATATTTTCTTACTATGAGCTCTGAGTTTCTAACAATAGTATTTCTTTGCATTGTCATTATTCACATGAAGGGCACAAAGGATCAATATTAGGCGAGAAAATGCTATGTATGAAGAGATAGTCTTTAACCAATCACCATAAATGTTGAAGAGAACTATTTGGGGCTTAGTAGCCTTCAAAATTAGGTCACCATTTTTTTCAATTCTAATCAAGCTTGGAATGGCAACTAAAGCTTACTACCTTTGATGATAATGTTGGGGAACTCAAGTAAGTGAAATTTAAAGGGGTCAAGCATTCCCTTATGCATAACAGTAATCTATTTTGGTTGCTCCTCAACAAGTAATGACCTTACCAATGCAACTACTTCTTCATTTGTCTTCCATTTTGCTAGCTACCCAAGCTGCTTCTGTCCTGCCCACACGCTAGTATGGATGACCTTCAAAAAATAGTTGCCTTATCCTCGAGTTAAATATGAAAAGTGCTCCATTGATGGGCCTTGTTGTAATTTTTCCTTCAAAATTTTTATTGATAGTGACACGATGTACATTTGTATCATCCACAAACCATATGATTTGGTTGCTAAAGAAGATCTTACAAGCTCTGAAATAAAAGTTCCTAGTATGGTAGGCTCAGATTTATTAATTCTTGAGTCCCTTGAGAAAGGCATTCCTCTCATCTCTTTACTACTAGATCCAATCAAAATAATGTTTGGTGTGGATGTCATGGGTACCGATGATGAAACATTGTTTCCATCTGTAATTTCCATCTTTATGTCAGTTGAAATAGGATGATTTAGTCTTGGAATGATGTTCTGTAGCACTTCATTTTGGTCTTTCATTGGTGTAACAATTGATTTTTTACCATGGGAACATAAAATTTTGACCTAAAATTGTATGAAATTTTAGATCCTAATAGTGGCTCTTGCTTGGGGAATTCCCCTTGCGGGTATAACAAGATCCCAGATCTCTAGGGAGCAAACCAAGTGCCTACTCCATTGGGCAGTAGAGTCCAAATGTTACTTCCACCCAAAACTGATATGGTTTGAAAACCATACCACAATTGATGGCTCAAGGCCACCAGGAAAAAGAAGATTTATATTTTCCTCTGTCACACACCTTATTTTGGTCTGATTTTATAAAATGTCGCTTGAAAATATTTATGCAATCATCATTCCGGTCACTGTCATGCATCATGAAATGATTTCCCAGCTAAACTAAAAATTGAAAATATTTATAATCCACCACATAGCCAAGATTATTAGGTCTTATTTCATCATAAGTTTGCATAAGAAATATGAAATTATCATATGGCCATAGATGCAAACTAGAAAACAACTTCTAGGTATATGGGAGAGAAAGAAATTATGCTCATTCATGTTCCTCATTCCATATTCTGAATATTTCTCATAATGGTCTAAAAATTTTGCCATATCAACCTCTTCTGAGATAATCATATCCGAAACATTTTCCATCTCTTCCATATTACTACTTGGGAGTGACACCAATTTCTGATCCATGTAGTCATCACTATGCCTATTTGAATCAGTCACCGTTGAGCATTTATCATCAACATCCTTTTCATGTGAAACATTGATTTTCAATTCTAATTTACATATCCTCTCTTGACCAAGGATACACATAGGCTTTTGATCAACTTCAAGAGTTCCCTTATCATTGTCGCACAAAGTAGTTTCGCTGTCAAAGCAAATGTATATTGGGGATGAGAATTTAGCATCATTCTTGAGTGTATATTACTAATATTCCATAGTCAATAAATTTGAAATTTGCTCACTGATGAGTGAACATGCTTCTTCATCCACCACATTGTTGCTATATTTTTTACTTTTCTCATCATTACTACAATACTCATGATTTTCAAGAAATGAAAAATTAGATGCATTGATTTTATAATCATTTGCTTCACAAGTTGATACATCCTCCTGATTGTCTAAAAATGCTTCATCGCCTTCATAGAATGGATTTGAATATACATGAAATTCCTATTCTAGCATGCCTTGGCAAAATGTCATTTGTTCTTCTTCTATTATTTG
The DNA here is from genome assembly GCA_027924645.1 of Cunninghamia lanceolata. NCBI lineage: Eukaryota > Viridiplantae > Streptophyta > Pinopsida > Cupressales > Cupressaceae > Cunninghamia > Cunninghamia lanceolata. The sequence goes on from BSBN01000780.1 coordinate 8,865,828, forward strand.
ATCATACAATGGGTTTGAAACAAATTTTAAAACCATTTTTAGGTGTACCAATTTCTTCTTCATCAATTGTGTCACTATGGTACTCAGCTGCGATTGGATGTATTATTTGTTCACTATTAGGTAGACTTGCTTCTTCTCTTACTTCATTGCTAATACATTCTTCAGGCATTGTGTCTTCAACAACATCCTCAATATTGCAATCTTGATCCTAGGTAGAGAATTGGTCTTTTTAAACTTCTTCCTCATTTAAATCTAAAATATCATCACTGAAAATTTCACTTGCACATGTCTCATCTACTGGATGCATTGTTTGATTAGTCTCTTCATATTTGTCAATTATATTACCATTACATTCACCATGGATAGCATCCTCATACCTTTTCTTATCTATGATATTAATCAATTTACCCACCTGGTCTAGAGTAACTGACTTTAGTGATTTAGACCAATAAATTGACGTAGGCTCATATGCTAACATGAATATCCCAATGCATATGGATTCATTAGGCCTAAGATTAAAAGGTATCTACATATAGATATCCACCATTCTACTGAGCAGAGAACGTCTAGATTCTCTTTCATGTCTCCTTAGGTTTAAGAATACGTCTAAGGGGGGTATGTGATATTTTTTCATGCTGGAACCTTGTCCCCTTTCTTGAAGATGCAAATACTCATCATGTCTGGGATTTTTATTTAGAGTCGCCACCTCTTGTTAAAGAGGAATAAATTCTATCTTTTCTTGGTCCTTCTTGTGAGTAATATTTTTCAATTCTTGACTCTATGAATGATGGTCTTCTACTAGGTTCTAGTAGGTTTGTCCCTAGTAGAGTCGCCAATTCTGTTACGACTTAGATGGGAAAAATTCATAAAACTCTAAGATAATACTTTCACTTGACTCCCCAATAGAGTCACCAATTCTGTTAGGTATCAAATACGCAGGTTGTTAACCTTAATAGGTTGCCAATCTCTCTTAATTCTTTTGTCTAATGAAACAAGGTTGATATGAATAAAACCCCCCTTCTCTTTAGGCTCTAGTAGACCTAGGTGGGTGTACCTTGATAGCTGATGCAGATTTGTATGACCTTGGTGATCTACTCATAGTGGCATATGGATGTGAAATAGATGTAAGGTTGTGAATTATTCCTACTCCTAATGTGTGAGAATTTGAATATATGAATAAGGTTTTGAAATGTTATTTTGTAATGACCAGTGCTTTATCTATTATGGGCAACGGAGTTAGGATGTGTATGATAAATGTATCCTCCCTCTTGGCTTAACTCAAATTATTTAGCACTTTTCAAATGTTTATACCTTGTATAAACGTGCAAGATTGCAGTTCACTAGGCTTTATTGATCCCAATGATATTTTCCCAGGTTACTGTGAACAATTGAAAGGACTTTTGATTCTGGTGTGAAGGAAACCAACCAAGATGATTTGTTTAAAAGATTTTAACTCCTAGCAGAGACCAATGAAAATAAACCACTTAGAAGGACTTAAATAAACTTCTTATAATAACCAATCAAGCAGATCACACAATTGCAACAAATGTGCCCTGATAAATCAAACATATCCTTGATATATTCAATTTAAATAACAAAGGAAAACCATTCTAGAGATAGCATAGATAAGACATATGAATGAATATTAACAAATAATTGAACACCAAAAATGTTTGGACATCAGATTATTATATTCATCTCCATTAAACTGCTTCATAAGTTTTTACATTTTATGCTTGGAAGTCTCCGTCGACTGATATGTTAATCCTACTGACTATTGATTACTCTGATTATTCATGCTTGATCATGATTCATGTTTATTTCTATCTTCATAAATATCTTGTCTTTTTACGGTTGTGACCCTTCACTTGTCATTATGTCTGGTGCAACTCTCCACTTAACAAATTATCTTCAATAGATCAAAATATTTTAATTTTAACCTCTTCGAGCCTTGCATTCCCATGTAAATTAATTTAATAATAATTATTACCCATCCTTTGTTGGAGTTCTTCAAGCTTAGATTTACTCCTTGGTGGAAATATTTCACCCTTAATTACATGTAGTTCAAAATATCCTGGAGGTAAAATAATCATCCACTCCATAACTCCCTTAGTGAAAAAGATTTCACATTTTGATGAAAAATATTTTACATCTTCACTCATACAAAATAAAATATTTTTTCTATAGATCCTTTCATTTGTCTTTTTTGGAAAACATTTTGAATCCCTAATTACTTTGTTCTCATGAGATTTGGGTTACAACTTGATATCCTTTTATTTTGATATATATCAACTATAATTGCCAAGCCCACCTAGTTGGCGGATCGGAGGGACTTTTATTTTCTTCCATTGATATAGTATTCTTCCTTTGATGATATTTATGCTCCTTCCATTTTTGCATCGAGTTTTTGAAGAGACCATATTTTAGTCCTGTTGATACTTGTATCTCTCCTTGATGATTTCTTCATGCCTTTAGTTTTACCCTTTTTGAGACATCGAAGGTACTCCATATCACTCACTCTGATATTATGATATGATATTTATTTTGTAGTACTTTTCATGCCTTTAAAAATTTCAGAGGGACTAAATGAATGGTCATTCTGATATGTCATAGTCTCTTCGATATACGGTTTCATATGTGTTTTCATTTTGTCCTAACTGCAACCTTCTCACCAAGCTCATTTTGCACATATCCAGCAATGACTACATTCCATGATATCAAATTAGGTCATGAAATTTCTCCAAAAATTTGTAGAGCCTCATCAAGAGCACCATTCTGTGCATATGATGTAATCATTACATTCTAGGAAACAATATTTCTTTGAGGCATTTTTCAAACTGTTCACATTTGTTGTCTACACCTCCACATTTTCAAGCTCATCCACCAAAGTATTTCTAGCTATAATATCTGATGAAAATCCTCCTTTTCATCACGCTTTGATGGATGTTCATACCCTGTTGCAAAGCTCCATTAGGGCACAGGCGAGGAAAACATTGGCCTTGAATTGAAGTGTTCTTCAACATCATATTTCTCTGGGGCATGCTTCCTTAGCAGTTCACATGCCTTGTCTATGTGTCCACATTTAGTATACAGGTCTGATTAAAATACTAGTGACACTCCTCTATCCTTCACATTCAGATAGATGTTTATATCTTTTCCCAAAATGCCCATATTTGTGTGCAAGGAGGAGAATGTTGGCTAGAGATATGGAATTTGGCATTACACTAGCTGCCAACATCTGTTTGAATGTTTATAGACCCGCCTCAATGAATCCATATTGTGCATATCCTACATTCATTGCAGTTCATGGTGGCCTATGAAGCTATATTTCATTGAGGTATCTTGTTAAACAATTTGTGCACCTTGTGTATGTACCCATATTCTGCATACGTCTCTACCAAGGGAGCTACAACTATATCATTTGGCAAATATCCACCTTACGTTATGTGTTGAAAGATATCCTTATTCTATTCTAGAGCATGGACATACTAGTGCACATAGGAGAAGGTTGCTAGTAAAGGTTGTGGATCATGGCTTTAAATATGCCAATTGCATATGCTTGATAGTTTCTAGAGGACTATCAACAAATAAATCTTATACATATTCTGCAATCATTGCAAGCCCCATTAAATAGTTCGCGTGCCTTGATTCTGTGTGTTTGTGCAATCATTGCAATCTTATCTACTGCTTCAACATTATTCTTCCCCCTCTACTATAGAGAAGCTTGTGTGTTTTTCTAATGTATCCCAATAGCAATTGTTTTCATAGTGCAATCATGAAGGATTTATTTTCTGCCATGGTATTCTTGCTTCCACAGAGGACACGTCTTCCAGATAATTATCCTCAACTTGTTTCATATACAAATTCCACTTATTTTGGGCAGTCAAAGTGATACTTTGGATATTCATCATTCCTTCTTGCAATTCATGTGCTTTATTCTAGAAGTAGTTGCTTGCATGTGATGAACAACACTGCACATTAGTTCACTTTTTCTAGTTGTTGAACTTGCCAATATTTCAGATCTTTTCTCTAAAGTTTTCTAATCTTTCTCTGCTGCAAGCTCCTTATAGGATTTCTCAAGATCCAACAAATTCTTGTCATGGACTATTTGACTTTCTTCAACAAATTGATATAGTATATTTGCATTCTTGTGAATATTCTCAAAGAAATCAATGGTAACCTTCGCAACTACTCTTGTAGATTCCATAGTTCTCTTAAATTTCTCTTGTTGATTATGGGCATAAGAAGCCATTTTCTTCTATTGTTTCTCAAGAGCACTTTGAAGTTCAAAGAGAACTACATCTGCCTCTAAAACAACATTTTCTAGAAGATTATTAAGATCTAAAGCCTCTGAACTAACTACTAAATTAACACTCCCAAAAGTTGCTAACGTCTTTTCATCAAGTTCATTCACTAGGTTGTGCAGGCATTTAACTCCAGAGCAATATATTGTTTGCAATCTTTCTACCCTATTTTTCACTTCCTTCTGTAGCCTAATTTTTAGTGGAAACAAAGGATAGCATTTGTTCTCCTGTATTTTTTAAGTTGTTGTTTCTATTCGGAAGTTGAATCTACAATAGAGTTATGCAAGAGTTCAAGATGTTGCAACAGCTGGGATTTAAATGTTTGAACTAGATTCAAGTTTCCAGTTTCTATCTTATTCTTGCAATCAATTTTTGCAAACAACCCATCTACATCCTGTGCAACAATTTCTAGCTCTGATCAAATATCTGATGCCTACTCAACAAGGAATTTCTCTGAATGTAACAAATTTGAGATATAAAACCCCTTTTCTTTAAGTGCATAGTTAGCTTGTCTATACTTTTTTTGAAGATCTTTCAAGGCTTCCTCAATATCTTCAAGTTTTTTTATGTGCAGCCTCAAGTTTATTTTTCAAATATACATTTGTTCTTTGCTGAGTACTATGCAGATCTGGTAGCTCATTGATTTGCTTGTCCTTGGAATCAAGTTCACATTCCATATGATAAAACTTTTCTTACTATGAGCTCTGAGTTTCTAACAATAGTATTTCTTTGTATTGTTATTACTCACATGAAGGGCACAAAGGATCAATATTAGGCGAGAAAATGCTATGTATGAAGAGATAGTCTTTAACCAATTACCATAAATGTTGAAGAGAACTATTTAGGGTTTAGTATCCTTTAGAATTAGGTCACCATTTTTTTCAATTCTAAGCAATCTTGGAATGGCAACTGAAGCATATTGCCTTTGATGACAATGTTGGGGAAGCCAAGTAAGTGAAATTTCAAGGGGTCAAGCATTCCCTTATGTGTAACAATAATCTATTTTGGTTGCTCCTCAACAGGTAATGACCTTACCAATGCAACTACTTCTTCATCTATCTTCCATTTTGCTAGTTGGCCAAGCTGCTTTTGTCCTGCCCACACACTAGTATGGATGACCTTCAAAAAATAGCTGCCCTGTCCTCGGTTAAATATGAAAATTATTCCATTGATGGGCTTTATTGTAATATTTCCTTCAAAAGTTTTATGGATAGTGACACGATGTACATTTGTATCATCCACAAACCATATTATTTTCTTTCTAAAGAACATCTTACAGGCTTTGAAATAAAAGTTCCTGGTATGGCAGGATTGAATTTATTAATTCCTGACTGCCCCGACAAAGACATTCCTCTCATTTCTTTACTACTATATATAATCAAAATAATGTTTGGTGTGGATGTCATGGGTACTATGATGAAACATTACTTCCATATGCAATTTCCATCTTTATGTTAGTTGAAATAGGACCATTTAGTCTTGAAATGATGTTTTGTAGCACTTCATTCTGGTCTTTCACTAGTGTAGCAATCAAATTTTTTACCATAGGAACATAAAGTTTGGACCTAAAATTGTATGAAATTTTAGGTCCTAACAGTATGTCCTTGTAGGAAGGAAAGGACATATTTTGAGATACTTATTTCTTCAAGGTTGACAATTCATTAGCCAACTTTTACACCATGGGATCTGTGGTGCTTGTGGAAGGTGCACTTGTAGAAGGCTACCCTTTAGCCCTATTTATATCCTTCCATTTTTTTTTGGTGAGGATCAAGTCATCCTCAATTTCAGTTGCCAGGGTTTGAGCTACTACCAAATCAACTAGATTTGCATGCCATAGAAGAAAACTTACTTCTGGTAGTTGAGTTTTTATGAAGAAACACTTTTGATTCTCAACTGTAGGCTGAGCAGTTGCAGGAATTCTATTGGTCAACTTGTTAAACTTCACAATGAAATCAAGCATGGTTTCTTGCTGTTCCTTTTTCATTTGATTGAGCTGAGCCAAAAGGGCATGTGTATTGTTGGTAGGCTTGAACCTAGCCTCAAACTTAGTTGGTAGAATATTCCATCCAGTGATGGTTTGAGCTGGAAGATGATAAAACCAATCTGTAGCAACACCCTGAAGTGTCTCGACAAAGAGTCTTATAGATACATCTTCATATTCTACCCCTAGAACACCACATGCAATGTAGAAATTTGCAATGTGTTCATCAGGATGAACTTTTCCATCACCATAAAACTTTGGAAAATTCATCCTTGATCTACGAGGCAGTTCATACAATAGTAGTGCTAGATTCAAGGGCCCGAAAGCATTTCCCCAAGGACATTGAGTAGCCATTATATGTTGATTGAAAGGTGGAATTACAAACCTTGAAACTTGTGGGATAGGTGGAGTTCTGTGAACACTTGAAGCTTCACTTGTTATGGGAGATGTCGTGTTGGTGGGTGGAAATCTTTGTCTATCTTGAAGAGATCTCTTAGGTGGAAGATTGAAATTGTGTTGTTCCATTAACTCAAAAATTAGATCCACAATTCCCTATGCTCTTTTGCTTCTTGTATACCTCAGTTTTCCCAGAGTGCAAAATGGCTAACAAAGATTTAAAACACAACATCCTATTACAAGCAATATGAGGCCGGTATGCTTCAACCAAAAGCATGAGGCTCTTAGTTGCCCGTTCGTTCCCTAGTAGAGTCACCAAAAATTGTTGGGTGAATATTTTATCATGAACTCACTGAAAACAAAATGGTTACATCAACCTCAGTCTGATGATATTATATCTCTCCTCTCAGCAAGAGGAGGCTCTCTTTGATTGCTAGCTATTACAAACTACTAACTAATAAAAGATTATTTACACTAAGAACTATATTTGGGGTGATTTCATTCCATCATATTCTCTTTTTTTAGAAAATATGTTTACACTTTAAGATAATGATTTCAACAAAACTAATACAATGCAAAGAACTATGAATTACCACAAAACCCATAAAAACACAAAGTCTTCTGTTGCTTCATTCACCAACTGGAAATAAAATTATTTAGAGTAGAGTGAAGCCAAAAGTCTTCACTATACGCCAAGATGAGATAAATAGATTAAAGATAACAACTTGCAGCACAAAGTCTTCAAGCTATTTCTCATTCACAAACACAAACAATTCTCACAAATGATTTTATAGCTCAAAGTCTATTAAAATCAGATTTAGAATATTCCTTAATCACTTGAAATAAACTCTCACACTTCAATTACTTATCAAAGATAATATGATAGCAAAGACATAAGAACAATTCTATCATAAAACAAATCACTCCAAGACAAAGATTGGAATTTAACTTGCTTCCTTGTATTGATAAATACTTGAAAATTGATTTTCACAAATAAGCACAAAGTCTCAACTTGCTTTTCAAGTCAATAGAGTTTTGCTACAATAGATAAAAGAAATAAATTACAAAAGAGCTCTCTCATATTTATAGGTGAGAACCAAGAGCTAATCTAGGAAAAAGTCTAACTACTTTGACTTATTCAACAAAACAGTCTTTATTGATTTAGGACTTCCTTTGTTTACACATGTAATTACATTTGAAAAGTACATGTGGACATGTCCAAAACTAAATACAAAGTGCATGTGAAAATATATCAAAAATTGGCTAAGTCATGAACATCTTGATTAACTTTCACCACCATCTTTCTTGAGAAAATCCTCATACATTGTGAACACAGTTTGCATCTCAAGACTATCTAGACTAGCAGTGTTCTTGGAAATGACATGGGCTCTAGTTATTGCATCTTTAACTGTAGTAGTTACTTCCTCATGTATTTCCAATTTGACCTTTAGATTTTCCAGAGTCAATTGATTATCCTGTAACTTATCCATAGAAGCGACTGAAAAAGCTTCTTGTTCAAAATCTCTCTGAAACATGTTATTGAATTCCTGGATCATTTCATCAATGCAAAGAAATTGATGGTCATCACCTGTCAATTTGCACAGAAGTTCCTCCAACTAATGAAGAAGATCAACATCACTATCCTCACTAAGCTCCCGGGCACTCTGCAAATCCTTAATCAAATCTTTCAAAACATTACTACGATGAATCAATGATTCATTGGCTTCCACATACCATTCATGGTTTGAAATGATTCCAATTGATACCAAGGTTTTCAATTTCATATTCTTCATGTTGGTCCATTTTTCAAGACTTGCATCCAAATACTCAATATCTAAAGAAAAAGCATCAACCAAGTCATCTAGTTCAGCTCTTACCTTCTCCATTTAATTCTTTCTTTCAACCGTAGTTGTCAGAAAAAGTTTCCTTTGTGCAAGCATTCTCTCAAGATATTCTCTGACTACCTTGTTGATAACTGAGAGGGGGGGTGAATCAGTTATCTTAATTAATTTAACTTTATGTTCTTCTTTAACTAGTGCAGCATCAGAGCAAATAAGCATTCATAATCATGAAAGCAAAAACAAAGTCAATACACATAACACATTGATTCTGATGTGTAAAACCCTATTAAGGGAAAAACTACGAGGTGACTAATCCAAGAATGTATTCTCCATTAGAAGAATAGAAATACAAAATGGCACTTGTCAATTAGGGCTCACTGCCCGAGCACATTGCTCACAAGAGGCTCACTGCCTACAAGAGAATCACTGTCTACAAGTTATAAAGAGAGTTACAAGATACTTGAACTGATGAGAAGCATCCACATATGCTGGAGTTTAGTTCTGATTAGGCTCAGTATACTAATGTATTGCACTTCATTCTTTCTCTTCTTTTGTGATGCTATCCTTTTACATACTGGACCTGCCTTACTGCTTCCACACTGCTCTTCTACTTTTCTTCGCACCACAACACACAACACACACATTCACATACAAATCCATCTGGTATATATATCTGCACCAATGATTTCAACACCTTTCTAGTCAGCATCCAGAATAGTCAATATTTCCCAAAACTCTGATTTGTCAGCTGAATCCTTACTTATCAAGTGATGCATATCAAGGAGATGCTTATAGAAGTCATCAATCATGTTGGCCAATCATGAATGATACTTTAAGAAACTTGATGACCACCAATAACTCATCTGGATTAGGGTTTGATACTCTACCGATCAGTTCTTCCTCTGTCAACTCTACCAAATAGGAACCCATTACTTAGGTGCTCATATCTATTCACTCTTTTATCACCAGATGCTCAATCTCTGGAATGTATCAGTCAAGGTACTCATCTTGACTACCCCAAATCCATACTTTACTAAGATACTTCCTCTGAGATATTTCGACCTGACTATCGGACCTTGCCACATGCTCTGTTCTTGCTTACTAGACCACAAGACTCTTCAATTTGACTTCCGGTATAGGCACACCATGTCCTGCGGATGTGTGAGATGAACTTTGTTGCCATCAATGACAACAATAGTGAAGCCACAATGTGTCTCTTGCCAACAATCTCCCCCTTTGGCATTGATGGAAACACTTAGTGAAAAATGACTAAGTGTTATATTGCACTCCCCCTTGGTTGATGCTCTGTTCTAATGTACACTTTACCGAAGTTCCCCCTTAGCTGGATTCCACATTTTTCAATGCTCCTCACTCCCCCTTTGACATCAATGGCAAAGGGTAGGGTCTGTACACCAAAATTTTGCAAAAACAATCTATACTTAGCCACATAAGTCTATATACATGCTATACTTACATATACTGAAGTATATCTGCAAAAGTTGTCTTCAGCTGGACAAGTTCTATTGCCCAACTCTACTTCATCATGTCTAAAATTGAGATGTGACCACTCAACAGGAATGCAAAAGCTTTTGCCTTCTTAAGATCTGTCGGATCATTGGTCCGAATTGTGGCCTAAGCATCAGTTAGGGCCTCATGCATGGCCTCTAACTTAGGGATGATGATCCCTCTAAGTTCACTCAACCTGTTTATTCTATTTTTCTTCTTCTTCTCAAGCTTCTTTATTTCATCTATGACTGTAATAGTCTTACATTCTTGATTTACTATGGAGGAAGAGAGAGGATCAAAACTTTGAGATAAACTTAACAGTTTATCCTCTTGCTCTTTTACTTTCTTCTCAATATCCTTGGTCACTTTAGGCCAGGATAAACAAAATTTATAGATATCTCTGCCATCTTTAAGAGCATTTTCTAAGCTCTTTATTCCAATATCCATAACTCTCCTATCATTGGTTATTAGACCTTGTACTTCGGAGAATCTCTTTCCTAAAAACTCCTTCAGGTCCTTTTCTTCTGCTGACTTCTCTAAGGAATCAAAATGTGTATGAATAGAATTTACAAGAGACTTTAGATTACCGGATGTGGAGGCCAAAGAATCCTTTTGGAAGGATGACATAATCTTCTCCAATACACTGGATGCAGCTTCTATGAACTCACAGTCTTCCATGTGAGACTTCAAAAGTTTTTCTTTTGCCTTTGCTTGAGTGAAGGATGCTAGCTTCATGGTTTGCACCAGAGAGAGGGAATCAAAATTGAATCGACCTTGAAGCAACTCTGGTTCATCAAATTCCATCATCTCTTTGGTCAAGAAATATTTGACTGCTTTTGCTATGTCTCTTGCTGGTGACAGGGTTTTCTCCCCTTCTACAGTCTTAGCACTGTCATCTGTGGTCTTTTCTATTTGAGCTTCTTCTCCTTCCTTCACATCTTTTTCTTGACTGATTTTCTCTTATGTTCTTTCTTCTTTTTGGACTTCCTCTTCTGGAACTAAGGAATCCTGGTCCTTGGACTTCTCCTCACCTATCTCCTCTGTATCTTCTACAATCTTTTCTGTAGGATCTTCCTTTGATGTACTTTGTCCTTCAACATCAGAAGGTTTATCACCCATGTCCTCTATAATGGGAATGTTGAATCTTTTGTATGCATTCCAGAGGATCTCTTCTATTTCTTTTGCTACTTTGTCAGTTTCTCCAAGCATAAGATGATTCATTCTAGCTTTGCTCCGGAACTCATCCTTGTAATCTTTGAAGATCATATTCATTTCCTTCGGAGTGATTGAAGGAAAGAGTTGAATAGCTATATGTTCCCAGATCTCAAGATGCTTTGCCTTAGCATTATTCTTTCTTATTTCTAATTCCTTCTCTAGGCTTTTGGGAATGAGAGATATGATTTCAATAAAAGCCTTATTATAGATATTCAAATACCTGTTTGTAGCTTCTTACAAGATTTTCTGGTCAGCTTCATTATACTCATCATAGAACTTAGTCATTGGTTTTAGGTTCCCATCTACAGTAACTAATTTGATGATATCATCAATGCAAAGAGTAGGCCTTTCAATGAATTCTTCTGCCTTTTCTTCCTTGCCTTCATGGGTAGAGGGTTCACCAGATGTTTTCTTCTTCTTCTTCATTTTCTTGATTTCTTCATCAGATTCTATTTCTTCATCCTCCTTCTGGCATGCATAGGATCTTGTTACCTTTGTCTTAGTTCTCTTCTCTTCTTTATTAGATGATTTTGCTTCCAATTTTGATGCCTTTGGGCTTTTAGCAGTTGTAGGTGCAGAGCTCTTAGAGGATCTGGTCTGGGAGGGGGCTTTTACCAGAGCACTTTCTTTTTCTGCTTCTTCCTTTTCTTTTTCTACTCTTTCCATCTTTTCTCTATGGGCATCAAGTACCTCTTTTAAGATTCCATGCCTCTTGGTAAGATCTTCTACTTCCCTTCTTACTTTTCTCTTGATCTCTGGCTGTCTAAGTTCAACATGAACTTTTTGTTGGCAAGAGACACTATATGGCTTCATGAGTGCTGTCATTGATGGCAACAAAGTTCATCCTAGCCATCCGTAGAACATGGTGTGCTATACCAGAAGTCAGATTGAAGAACTATTGTGGTCCGGTAAGCAAGAACAGAGCATGTAGCAGGGTCCAACAGTCAGGTCCGAATCTCTCAAAAGAAGTATCTCAGTAAAGTATGGATTTGGGGAAGTCAATAGGAGTACATTAACTAGTAGATTCCAGGGATTGAGCCTCCAGTGATGGAAGAGTGAAGAGACATGAGCACTTGAGTGTTGGGTTTCTGTTTGGCAGAATAGACAGAGCAAGAACTAACTAGTAGATCATCAGAGCTAAATCCGGATCAGATATTGATGGTGATCAAGCTTCATGACATATCATTCATAACTAGCTGACATGATTGATGACTTCTATAAGCATCTCTTTGATGCACATTACTTGGTATGCAAAAATTCAGCCGACTAATCAGAGTTTGGGAAAATATTGAGTATTTCAGATGTCAACTAGAAAGTGGATGAAATCCTTGGTGTGGATATATATACCAGATGGATTTAGATATGAAGGTGTGTAATTTTTGGTGGTATGAAGAAAAGCAGAAGAGCAGTGTGAAGGTAGTAAGACAGGTCCATAATGTAATAGGATCGCAACACCTAAGAGAGTAAGAATGAAGTGCAGCAGATCAGTATATTGGGCTTAACTGGAACTGAACCTCAACATATGTGGATGCTTCTCATTAGTTCATATATCTAGTTTCCTTATATAAACTATTGTAGGCAGTGAGCCTCTTGTGAGCAGTGTGCTCGGGCAGTGAGCCCTAATTGGCAAGTACCATTTTGTACTCTCTTATTCTTCTAACAAAGAATACAATCTTGGGTTAATCACCCTGTGGTTTTTCCCCTAACAGGGTTTTCCACGTCAAAATCATTGTGTCATATGTATTGATGTTATTTCCATTTCATGGTTATGTTTGCTTATTTAATTTAATGCTGCACTAATTGACAAGGAAATTTAGAAAACTGAAATAATTAAGATAACTGATTCACCCCCCCTCTCAGTTATCAACAATTGGTATCAGAGCTAAGTTCCTCCAAAAAGAGCCTAACAGCTTGAGGAAGATCTGGGAACTCAAATGGATGTGTATGGTATGAGGGATCAACTTTAGTCTACCCTAGATGATCTTGAGCAATCAAACTCCGAAGTCAATAATTTGAAGGAAAGACTCAAACAGGCTGATGATTTCATAAATGAACTAAAAGGGAAACTAAGTATCTCTATGAAAAAAATAAAAGATCTACTTTAGCAATTGGCAAGTCAAAGTGAATACAATGGTACAAATGAAGATCTGAAGGAGAAAACCAAGTTATGTGAAAAGTTATCAAAAGAGGTCATTATGGTAAGACATGAAATGGAATCAGGAGTTATGAAATTCACCCAAGAAATTGAAGAGAAAAGAAAAACTGAAGATGATCTAAGACAATTTCTCAAGGAGAAGTCAAAAGACTGCCATAAAATGGATAGAATGATCAGGCATTTAGAATTTGATCTTGAAGATGCTAGAGATAATGAAGAAAAACTTGAGGATCAAATTGACACTCTTAAAAAGGATCTTCAAACAACAAATGAATACAAAGAGAAATTCAAGATAAGTTTTGCTCAACTTGAAGTTCTTCTTGAAAGCCAAAAGAGGGTAGATGACAAGTGCGGCTTGGGATATGAGAAAGGTGAAAGCTCTGGATCCGGTCAGAAAAATTTTGGATCAGGAAATCCAAGGAACATGCCTAGAAGACCTTCGGTAAGGCAACCTAATGCTCAAATATATCCATCCTTCAATGGATACTGCCACAATTGCAATAACTTTGGTCATAAAGCTAGTTAGTGCAGAAAGAGAATAAATTAGACCAATACATCCTTCTCTGAACAGTGCTTCAACTGCAAAAGGTTTGGACACAAATCTCATGAATGCAGAAATATGCAAATGAACAATTCATTCAATGGTAGATGCTTTGCATGCAATAGAATGGGACATATGGCTAATCAATGTAGATCAAGAGGATATCATTCAAATATGCAAAGAAATGTTATTTGCCACAATTACAATAGATCTGGTCATATTGCCAAATTCTATAGAAGCAAGAATCAGGACAAAAGGGGTCTGTGCATCATAATTAGAATCAAGGAAAAGGAAAAGGAAAAGTGAATGCGGATGAAGTTAAAAGTGAGATGAACAAGATTTGGGTGAAGAGAAGTACAAAGAATGTAGGGGATGGATCTGCACCAAAATCTGGTGCTGATATTCCTTCTAAAAATTAAAAAGTGAGCTCTGGCTCAAGGGGAGACACAAGGAAAAACATTTTCCCCTAGCCAGTTAATTGGTGCCTAAAATTGGCACATGGGAAGTTGCGGAATAAAAGGTTTCTCAAAGAAACATCTAAAGAAAGCTTGGTAAAGATATGGAAGATCCGCAAGAAGATTTGAAGAGTCTAATCTTCCAAGATTGATCTGGTTTAACAATCATCTGGTAAAACAGGATTATCACAGTTAAATCCAGTATGATTCAAATTCGCGGCATCTTGTTCTGTGGATAGATCAAGTGTTTAGGAAAAGTAAGATAATTTGTTATTAATCACCAAGGATTACTCTAAGTATATCTCAGTGATCTAGAAAAATATCTTTCTCAAAATAAGAAGAACCAGGCAACCAGAATGACTTGAGTTGCGCAATATGAAATTAGGGTTTTCCCAGAAATAAAAGGGTTCATTCACTCGTCATTTGCACATTTGCATTCAAGAAGAAGAGAAAAGGAGCTCTGCAACAAATTATCTCAAATTCTCAAAAGATCAACCATTGAAGTCGATTCATCCAGCAAATTAATCTGGCTCATTCAGCGAACCCTAGAAGTGCAAAAGGTATTTTCCATTATTGAATATTTCTCCGTAAAATCTTTTCAAGATGACTACACTGAATGTTGTAAAGATCACTGATAGGCCGCATCCCAAATTCAAGAAACATCCATATAAATCCCTAGAAGTTGATTCCCTAGGCGCCTTTTCAAGCATTCCGCATGGGGTTCTACATGTAGAAGATGTTAGGGCATATATTCATGCGAATATTGAAGAATTTGGGGAATCTAAGCTGGTGGATATCTATCACAAGCATTTGATAGATGACTCATTTGAACTCAAAACTTAGTATAACGCCATCTGGGACAAGCATTTTGCACAATACATTCATTTCCCCTGTTTTCTAGAAGATGAATGGGTCTGGTATGTTCTAAGTAGAATGCATGATAACTTTATATGGTTGATAAGGCCATTTAAGATAAACAAGGATGCCATTAGGGTAGTAACTAGATTGCACTCATCCGGTGGGATTCCTGTTCTCAAATCTATCAAGAATCAAACTGAGTGAGGCTACCAAATCAAAATTTAACAAAAGAGCAATGACAATAGAAGACATAACTGATCCGGATGTCAAGTTTGCCTCCATGATCATTGGTTATAAGATATATCACTCTAGTAGGGAAAATTTAGTACCTAAAACTATAATTTACACTGCTTATGAAATGTTGAGAAAAAATGCAGATTATGATCTTTGTGAACTCCTGAGCCAACTAATGGAAAACCTACAAAAGATCAAGAAAGACAAGAAGAACTCCTTCAAGTATGGTGGGCTGATACTATGCTTGTTCTTCTACTTCATGAATGAGCTTCCTAGATCCAGTGGCTGGGTATGGCAGAATGATAGACCAGTAGCCATCCAAATTAGAGATTATATACATGGGCTTGGTGATGCCAAGGCACAGAATACAGCACTCTCTAGGGCTATTTCAAGAATTTTTAGAGCATGATGCAAGAAAGAGAGAGAATCCCCCAATCTTTAGTTGAAAAGTATAAAGATACAGTATGCTTTATCGTAGAAACTGATCAATGTCTAATGGAGGCAGTAGAGCCAAGAATAGTCTGGATCATGCCAATGGGGTATGAAGTAGATGAGAAAATTATTGAGCTACATCTTCAACACATGCTCAATCAATCCAAGAATCCTAAAGCAGAAAGGTTTGGAACCTTTGAAGAATTAAGTGTGAAGATCCATTTGGAGCTAAGACAACCGGAAATAAAAAGAAAAGTAAGGAGGGAAGTAGAAGAGTTTGCCAAGAGGCATGGGATTTCAAAAGAGGCACTTGATGCAAATAGAGAGAAGATAGAAAGGGCAGAGAAAGAAAAAGAAAAAGAAGACAAAGAAGGTGCTTTGGTGGAAGTCCCCTCTCGGACTAGATCCTCTAAGACCTCTGCACCTACCGCTACAAAAAGCTCAAAGGCATCAAAATCGGAAGCAAAATCATCCAGAAAAGGAGAGAAGAGAACCAAGAAAAAGGCAACAAGGTCTTACACAAGCCAAAAGGATGAAGAAGAGACATAATCAGATGAGGAAGTAAAGAAACTGAAGAAGAAAAGGAAAACATCTGGTGAACTTTTTACTGAATAAGTAACAGAAGAATTTGTTGAGAAACCTACTCTGTACATTGATGACATCATAAAATTAGTTACTGTGGATGGGAACCTTCAACCAATGGCTAAATTCTATAATCATTACAATGAAGCTGACCAAAAAATCTTGCAAGAAGCCATAGTCAGGTATCTAAATATCTACAACAAGGATTTTATTGAAATCATATCTCTTATTCCCAAAAGCCTAGAAAAGGAATTAGAAATAAGAAAGAATAATGCTATGGCAAAGGATCTTGAGATCTGAGAATATATAGCTATTTAGCTATATCCTTCAATCACTCCTAAGTAGAAGAATATGATCTTCAAAAATTGTAAGGATGAGTTCTAGAGCAAAGCTAGAATGAATCAACTTATGCTCAGAGAAATTGACAAAGTAGCAAAAGAGACAGAAGAGATTCTCCAGAATGCATACAAAAGATTCAACATTCCTATTATAGAGGACTTAGGTGATAATCCCTCAGCCACAGATGTTGAAGAAGAATCTACTGAGACAGTGGTAGAAGACGTAAAGGAGACAGGTGAACAAAAAGGTAAGGACTTAGATTCTTTTGCTCTAGAAGAGGAGGTCCATGATCAAGCAAACATCTCTCCTCCAGTTTCCCCTACAGACTCCAGATTCAAAGAAAAAGAAAGAGTACAAGAGAAGATCAGTCAAGAAGCAAAAGAAAAAGAAGATGACAATAGCAAGGCTGCAGAAGGAGAGAAAACTCAAATAGAGAAGGCCACAAACGATAGTGGTAAGGTTGCAGAAGGGGAGAAAATTATGTCTCCGGCAAGAGACACAGCAGAAGCAGTCAAAGAGTTCTTGACCAAAGAGATGATGGAATTTGATGAACTGGAATTGCGTCAAGGTCCATTCAATTTTGATTCCCTCTCTCCGGTCCAAAC
Source organism: Cunninghamia lanceolata (assembly GCA_027924645.1). Taxonomy (NCBI): domain Eukaryota; kingdom Viridiplantae; phylum Streptophyta; class Pinopsida; order Cupressales; family Cupressaceae; genus Cunninghamia; species Cunninghamia lanceolata. Next base: position 8,883,272 of record BSBN01000780.1, read on the forward strand.
CATGAAACTAGCTTTCTTCACTCAAGCAAAGGCAAAAGAAAAAATGTTGAAGTCTCACATGGAAGACTGTGAACTCATAGAAACTACATCCGGTGTATTGGAAAAGATCATGCCATCCTTCCAAAAGGATCCTTCAGCCTCCACATCTGGTAATCTAAAGTCTCTTGTAAATTATGTTAATACACATTTTGATTCTTTAGAGAAAGCAGCAGAAGAGAAAGTTAGGAAAGAATTTTTGGATAAGAGATTCTCTGAAGTACAAGGTCTAATCTCAAATGACATGAGAGTTATGGATATTGGGATAAAGAGTTTAGAAAATGCTCTCAAAGATGGCAGAAATATTTATAAATTTTGTTTATCCTGGCCCAAAGTGACCAAAGATGTTGATAAGAAAGTAAAAGAGCAAGAAGATAAACTACTAAGTTTGTCTCAAAGTTTTAATCCTCTCTCATCTCCCGTAATCAAACAAGAATGTCAGACTATTGCAGTCTTGAATGAAGTTAATAAACTTGAGAAGGAGAAGAAAAATAGAATAAGTAGGTTGAGTGAACTTAGAGGGATCATTATCCCTAAGTTGGAGGCCATGCATGAGGCCCTAAGTAATGCTCAGACTACAGCCCAGACCAGTGATCTAACAGATCTAAAAAGGGTAGAATCTTTTGCATTCTTGTTGAGTGGTCACATCTCAATTATGGATAGGATGAAGAAGAGTTGGGTGACATAAGTGGTACAGCTAAAGACCACTTTTACAAATATATTTCAGTATATGTAGGTAAAAGATGTATATATGTTTTATGTGGCTAAGTATAGATTGTTTTTGGAAATTTTGGTGTGCGGACCCCACCCTTTTCCATTGATGTCAAAGGGGGAGTGAGGAGCAATGAAAAATGAGGAATCCAGCTAAGGGGGAGCTCTAGAAAATGTACATAAGAACAGTGCATCAGCCAAGGGGGAGTATAGTGTGACACTTAGTCATTTTTCACTAAGTGTTGCCATCAATGACAAAGGGGGAGATTGTTGGCAAGAGACACAATATGGCTTCATGAGTGTTGTCATTGATAGAAACAAAGTTTATCCCACCCATTCAGAGAACATGGTGTGCCTATACCAGAAGTCAGATTGAAGAAGTGTTGTGGTCTGGTAAGCAAGAATAAAGCATGTAGCAGGGTTCGACAGTCAGTTCTAGATCTCTCAAAGGAAGTATCTTAGTAAAGTGTAGATTTGGGGAAGTCAATAGGAGTACATTAACTAGTAGATTCTAGGGATTGAGCCTCCAGTGATGGAAGAGTGAAGAGACATGAGCACTTGAGTGTTGGGTTTATGTTTGGCAGAATAGACAGAGGAAGAACTAACTGGTAGAGCATCAGACCTAAATCCGGATCAGATATTGATGGTGATCAAGCTTCCTGAGGTATCATTCATAACTGGCCGACATGATTGATGAATTCTATAAGCATCTCTTTGATCCGCATTACTTGGTATGCAAAGATTCAGCCGACTAATTAGAGTTTGGTAAAATATTGAGTATTCTGGATGCCAACTAGAAAGTGGATGAAATCCTTGGTGTGGATATATATACCAGATGGATTTACATATGAAGGTGTGTAATTTTTGGTGGTGTGAAGAAAAGTAGAAGAGCAGTGTGAAGGTAGTAAGATAGGTCCAGAATGTAATAGGACAGCAGTACGTAAGAGAGTAAGAATGAAGTGCAGCAAATCAGTATATTGGGCTTAACTGGAACTGAACCTCAGCATATGTGGATGCTTCTCATTAGTTCAAGAATCTAGTTTCCTTGTATAAACTATTGTAGGCAGTAAGCCTCTTGTGAGCAGTGTGCTTAGGCAGTGAGCCCTAATTGGCAAGTGCCATTTTGTACTATCTTATTCTTCTAACAGAGAATACAATCTTGGGTTAATCACCCTGTGGTTTTTACCCTAATAGGGTTTTCCACGTCAAAATTATTGTGTCATGTGTATTTATGTTATTTCCATTTCATGGTTATGTTTGCTTATTTAATTTAATGCTACACTAATTGACAAGGAAATTCAGAAAGCTAAAATAATTAAGATAACTAATTCACCCCCCCTCTCAGTTATCAACACTTTTACACTCAGCTCTTGGTAAGTTCCAAATCTTTCTGCCTTGGGATCCTTGGGTTGACTCAGCATGTGTTGAACATGTAGCTCTATAATTTTCTCATCTGCTTCATACCCCATTAGCATGATCCAGACTGTCATTGGCTCCACTACCTCTATTAGGCATTGATCAGTGTCTACCATAAATCACATTATATCCTTGTATTTTTCAACTAGGGATTGGGGAATTCTTTCTCTAGCCTACATCATGCTTTGGAAGTTTTTGAAGTAACCCCACAGTGTTGTGTTTTGTGTCTTGGCATCACCAAGCCCATGCAAGTAATCTTTGATTTGAATTGCAATAGGTCTGTCATTCTGCCATACCCAACCACTGGATCCGGGCAACTCATTCATAAAGTAGACGAACAAACATAGTATCAGCCCACCATACTTGAAAGAGTTCTTCTTGTCCTTCTTGATCTTTTGTAGTTTTTCCATTAGTTGGCTTAGAAGGAGTTCACAAAGGTCATAATCTGCATTCTTTCTCAACATTTCATAAGTAGTGTAGATTGTTGTTCTGGATATAGAATTTTCTCTATTGGAGTAATATATTTTGTAGCCAATAATCATGGAGGCAAACTTAATGTCCAGATTTGTGATATCCTCAACTGTCATTGCCCTTTTATCAAATTTAGATCTGGTAGCCTCACTCATAGTTTGGTTTTTGATTGATTTTAGATTAGGTAACCCACCAGATGAGTGCAATCCAGTTACTACCCTAATTGCTTCCTTGGTTATCTTAAATGGCCTCATCAACCACATAAAGTTGTCATGCATTCTTCTCAAGACATACCGGACCCAATCATCTTCAGCAAAATAGGGGAAATGAATGCATTGTCCAAAATGTTTATCCCAGATGGCCTTATACTAAGGTTTTAGTTCAAATGATTCATCTATTAGTTCCTTGTGGTAGATATCCATTAGCTTGGATTCACCAAATTCTTCAATGTTTGTGTGAATATCAACCCTAACGTCTTCTACATGTAGAATTCCATGTGGAATGCTAGAAAATACGCCTAGGGGATCACCTTCTAGGGATTTATAGGGATGTTTTCTAAATTTAGGGCATGGCCTATCAGTGATTTTCACCACATTCAGAGTAGCCATCTTTCAAAGATTTACAGAGAGATTTTCAAGAATAAAAAATACCTTTTACGCTTTTAGGGTTCACGATGTGAACTAGATCGGATTGCTGGATGAATCAACTTCTACAATTGATCTTTGATGGGCTTGAGGCAATTTGTTACAGAACTCCTTTTCTCTTCTTCTTGAATGCAAAATGAGAAAATGCTCAATAAGAGAACCCTTATATTTCTCTACAAACCCTAATTCCATATTGCAATAAATGTGTAACTCAAGTCATTCCGGTTTGTCTTGTTCTCCTTGTTCTTAGAAAAAAAAAAATTGGATCACTAAGAAGCATTTAGAGTTGTTCTTGGTGATGATTGATAGTCTATCTTCCTTTTCCCAAACATTTCGCAGATCAAGATTCCTCAGTTTCAATCATATCAGATCTAACTGTGAAAACCTACTTCTTACCAGATGACTATTGAACCGGATTAGTCTTGGAAGATTAACCTTTTCAAACCCACTTGTGGATCTTCCATCTCTTTACCAAAGCTTATTTAGATGTTCCTCTATGAACCCTTTAATCTGCAACATTCCTTGTGCCAATTTCAGGCACCAATTAACTGGCTGGGGGAAAATGTTTTTCCTTGTGTCTCCCCCTGAGCCAGAGCTCACTTTTTAATTTTTGAAAGGAATATCAGCACCAGATTCTGGTGTGGATCCATCCCCAACATTTTCTGTACTCCTTTTCACCCAAATCTTGTTCATATCCCTTTGAACTTCATCCGCATTCACTTTTCTTTTTCCCTTGTCTTAATTCTAATTATGATGCACTGGACCCCTTTTATCCTGATTCTTGCTTCTACAGAATTTGGCAATATGACCAGATCTATTGCAATTATGGCAAACAACATTTCTTTGCATTTTTTACTAATATCCTCTTGATCTGCATTGATTATCCATATGTCCCAGTCTATTACATGCAAAGCATCTACCATTGAATGAATTTCTCATTTGTATATTTCTACATTCATGAGATTTGTGACCATAGCTTTTGTAGTTGAAACACTATCCAGAGAAGGATGAATTAATCTGATTTATTCTTCTTCTACACTGATTTGCTTTATGACCAAATTTATTGCAATTATGGTAGTATCCATTGAAGGAAGGATATCTTTGAGCATTTGGTTGCCTTACCGGAGGTCTTCTAGGCCCATTTCTTAGGTCTTCTGATCTGGAGTTCTTTTGACCAGATCTGGAGCTTTCACCTTTTTCATACCCCAAGCCTTGCTTGTCATCTACCCTCTTTTGGCTTTGAAGAAGAACTTCAAGTTGAGCAGAGCTTATTTTGAATTTCTCTTTGTATTCATTTGATGTTTGAAGATCCCTCTTAAGAGTGTCAATCTGATTCTCAAGTTGTTCTTCATTATCTCTAGCTTCTTCAAGATCAGATTCTAGATGCCTGATTATTCTATCCATTTTGTGGCAATCTTTTGATTTCTCCTTGAGAGATTGTCTTAGATCATCTTCAGTTTTTCTTTTCTCTTCAATTTCTTGAGTGAATTTTATAACTCTTGATTCCATTTCATGTCTTACCATAATGACCTCTTTTGATAACTTTTCACATAACTTGGTTTTCTCCTTTAGGTATTCATTTGTATCATTGGCTTCACCTTGACTTGCTAATTGCTAAAGTAGATCCTTTCTCTTTTTCATAGAGATACTCAGTTTCCCTTTTAGTTCATTTATGAAATCATCAACCTGTTTGAGTCTTTCCTTCAATTCATTGACTTCGGAGTTAGATTGCTCAAGATCATCTAGGGCAGACTGAAGTTGTTCCCTCATACCATACATATCCATTTGAATTCCCAGATCTTCCTCAAGCTGTTAGGCTTTGTTTGAAGGAACTTGGCTCTGATACCAATTGTTGATAACTGAGAGGGGGGGTGAATTAGTTATCTTAATTAATTTAACTTTCTATTCTTCTTTAACAACTAGTGCAGCATCAAAGCAAATAAGCATTCATAATCATGAAAGAAAAAACAAAGTCAATACACATAACACAACGATTTTGATGTGGAAAATCCTATTAAGGGAAAAACCATGGGGTAACTAACCCAAGAATGTATTCTCTATTAGAAGAATAGAAATACAAAATGGCACTTGCTAATTAGTGCTCACTGCTCGAGCACACTACTCACAAGAGGCTCACTGCCTACAAGAGACTCATTGTTTACAAGTTATAAAGAGAGTTACAAGATACTTGAACTAATGAGAAGCATCCACATATGTTGGAGTTCAGTTCCGGTTAGGCTTAGTATACTAATCTACTGCACTTCATTCTTTCTCTTCTTTTGTGTTGTCCTTTTACATACTGGACCTGCCTTACTACTTCCACACTACTCTTCTGCTTTTCTTCGCACCACAACACACAACACACATCTTCACATCCAAATCCATCTAGTATATATATCCACACCAATGATTTCAACACCTTTCTAGTCAGCATCTATAATAGTCAATATTTCCCCAAACTCTGATCTGTCAGCTGAATCCTTACTTATCAAGTGATGAGTATCAAGGAGATGCTTATAGAAGTCATCAATCATGTCGGCCAATCATGAATGATACTTTAAGAAACTTGATCACCACCAATACCTCATCCGGATTAGGGTCTGATACTCTGCTAGTCAGTTCTTCCTCTGTCAACTCTGCCAAATAGGAACCCATTACTTAGGTGCTCATATCTATTCACTCTTTTATCACCAGAGGCTCAATCTCTAGAATTTATCAGTCAAGGTACTCCTCTTGACTTCCCCAAGTCTGTACTTTACTAAGATACTTCCTCTAAGAGATCTGGACCTGACTGTCAAACCTTGCCACATGCTTTGTTCTTGCTTACCGAACTACAACACTCTTCAATCTGACTTCCAGTATAGGCACACCATGTCCTGTGGATGTGCGGGACGAACTTTGTTGCCATGAATGACAACAATAATGAAGCCACAATGTGTCTCTTGCCAACATACCTTTCCTCTAGCATGAACCTTTTCAGATTTTTGGATGACAGGATCCTCCATAGTGATAGCCTTAGGTTCTACTGACTCAGAAGACAAAGTGATTTTCCATATTACTATAGTCAACTATTCTGCTTTGGCTTTGTGTTGATCCTTCATCTCTTTCTGATGATCAAATTTTACAATCAGAGAATTCAGAGTTGATTGAACATCAACTTTTGCACTCTCATGAGTGCTCTTTCCCCACTCAATCCTAGAGATTGAATAGTCATTCGGATTGAAATCCTCAATGGTTGCATCAAGCGGAGGTTGAGCTATCTCTACATACTTATGAACCTTATCTTCAAGTAGCCTGGAGAGAGTCTTAGGCTTCTTCTTGGTCTTTGCCCTAATAGGTGTTAGCTTCTCGAAGTTAAAGTCATCTGGAAAGATGGCTTTCTTCTTTCTCTTTGGAGTATATGACGAGATCCATAGAGGAAGCACTGATAAACTATCACTTGGATGAGAATCCATTACTGGTATAGAAGGAGTTGCACTCACACTAGTTGTTGTAAGAATTAGAGAAGTGTTTTTAAAGATGGCACCTGGCACATTGACATTGATAGCCTGCTCAGTACTTGAAACAAATTGGTCCAAAATTGTCTGATCACCAATATCATAAGAAGGAGAAGATAAACTTGGAAAATATCCTAAAGAAGCAAAAATAGTGTCAAAGGAAGCCTTAGGACTATCAAAAATTGTGCTAGAAGAAGATGGTGAAGAACCATAGGATTGAACAACAATTAGAGATAAAGGGGTATTTGAGACAAGCACAAAATCTGAAATAAGTAAAGTAGGCAAAGGAAAAGAAGCACAAGGTTCTTGTGTCATGCCTTTTTGAGGAGACATGGTTGATTCCTCTAAATATTCTTGTTGATCTTCTTTCTCTACTTCTTGTTCATCCTCCTTTTCCTCTGAAGACTTCTCTCCAGTAGCCATTTCCTCAGTAGCGGGCTCCTCAATTGCATGTTCATTTGTTTCCATTTCTCCTCCACTTGACTCTTCCTCAGTCACTTTATCTTTACCACCTTTTGATACAAACTTTATTCTAGGCTTGGGAACCTTGGAGGAACTCGGTGCATCACTCTTATTTTTTGTTCTTATTTTCGCCTTTTTACCTGTCTGCTCTAGAGTTTCCTCCTCAGAGCCACTGATAAAATCTTTCAAGTAAATCCCTTTACCTTTAGCCATACATTTGTGTTTACAAAGATGGGCACATATATTTTCCTTATTGAAGTTAGCCAATTCTAAGTCTTCAATTTGACTTAGTGTTGATCTACAATAGTCTAGTTTCTTGATCTCCTCTTGGGTTCTCAAGTCAGCCAATACATCTTCCACCATAGGGATATGTGATAGACTTTCTCTTTATCTTGTCCTTTACCCTTCTGAAGTCAAAGTTATTCCTCTTCTTGAAATGCTTTACTAGCTATGTCTCAGTTTCAATAGCCTTGGCCTTAGCAAAAGTAGCAATGGAGTAAATGCCAATCTCAATGGGAAATTTGAAGCTAGGTTTCTTTAACTCCATTTTCTTGTTATGCACAACAATCATTTATAGGCATAATTTCCTCAAAACAATTCTATCACTAGGAAATTTAGGCAACATATATGGATAGCCTTGAAAATAACCAACCCACAGATAAGTGAAAGTTGGGAATTGGAGGTACAAACAACCAAAATTATTCACAACTTCCCATGCTTCATCTGAAACTCTCTTATTCTCTAGTTGAGGATCAAAAAGACACATAAAAACTATAAAGAAAGAATCATTTACTCTTTGGAAGTGATGGATTGATTCCTTTTGAGTCAACTAGTGGTAGTATTGATATACAGGTACAACTCTTTAGTCCCCTTCAGATGTCAATCCTGGGAAACTTCTCATTGAAGCAACTGCATAGACCAAATAAGATGCCATGTAGAATTGGGAGCTTGTAGATACTTTGGTCAATTTATCATGAAGAGCATTGCTTATTTGTTCACCCCAGAAGATCCATTGTTTACCTTGGAGGATGAGTTTAATATAAGGGTACATCCACTCATGAAAAATGGAGGAAGAAGAAAACCCCGTAACTCTATTGAGAAGAGTTATAAGATTACTGACCTCTTCGACAACATCACTTCTTGGGAAACCCTTTGGCCATCTGGAAAGATTAGCTCTTGCAGATTTTAGCCATTTGACATTTATGACCCTCTTTACTTTCTCAAGATCTTTATCATACTGCTTCTGAGTAATACTGAAGTCAATCTTTGCACAATCCTCTAAACCAAGACACATAAAGACTTTGTCCATGAATTTCACATCTAACCTCATAATCACATTACCTTGAGTATCTACAACTATTCTATTATTCATGTTATAGAAATGAACCACCTGAAGAACAAACTCGGGGTTGTGTGCTGCTACAGGAAAAGAAGCAACCAAATGGACATTGCTCTCCACAATCCTCTTCATGTAATGACTTGGAGATTGTTGCTATGTCCTCTCCACGAACTCGACCATATCCACATGACCAATTTATGTATCCTAGATTTCATCCACATTAGATGTTATTGAGGTCACGTGGAACACTCCCTAATATTTATACTTCATGGCTTTAGCTTTCTTTGGCAAAGGATCAGTCATCTAAACCACAGGCTCTCTTGGTTGGAAAATAGATCTCAGCAATCTTGCAGAAGCAATTGCAACATAAAAAGGCATGATTTTGTAGTGTTAGGGAAAATTTGGCAAATGGGGAACTACAATGTTGAAGATCATGGTCATTAGCATAAGCTTGGTGGGGCTAGAGACCAATAAAAGCAAGCAACTGAGTGAAAGTGGGCTAAAGTTAACAAATGTAAAAATTCTCCAGAGTTAGAGAAATTTAGGAAGGTGGTGCATGGGTAGCAAAAATCACCACCTTTGTATGTAGGAGGAATTGCACTTTGATGTAAGGGTAGCAAAAATGTCTGCCTCTGCATATAGAGGATAGTGCTTTTGTGCAAGAGGCAAAAATTGTCGTCTCTGCATGTGAAGGAAAAACTTTTGCAAAGTGTATAGGCGGGGAAAAGTACCAACCATGCATCTTTATAAAAATACTTACTTTGTGTATGGGTGGAAGAAATTGCCGCCCCTACACTTTGATAAATACAAAGCATTATGTATGGCGGTGAAATTTGCCACCCCTACATCTGGGGAAAAGCACATAGATATGTATCAGCGACAAAAATTGACACCTTTACATATGGGAGATTTAAACTTTAAGTTTTTTGCATGAGCAAAAGAAATCACAGCCTATACACATGACTAAGACTCAAAGCTTCATGTGGAATCAGAGTTTTCAACCACCCATGCAATTGGGGAAAACAAACCTACAAGGTCGGTGATTTTTGTCATTTTCATAGGTTAAAAGACTTAGTGAAAATCAAAATAATGATCGGTGACAAAATCCGATCTGACAAGAACAAAGTCACTAAGGTAAAAATAAAAACTTCAAAACACCACAACAAAAAGAATGTGAAAAACTCAAATAGAGGATACGAAAATGGGAAACCTAGGGTTTTCATAAAAAACAACAGAATCCAATTCCATTAGCTACGCTAGAGTAAACTAATGTACAAACACAAACCCTAGCACATGATAAGTAAAAATGAAAACAAAAATGAACAAGGGAAATAGAAAAACCCTTACCCAGTGATGATGGTGGAAAAACTAAATAAAGCCTAGCTCGAATCCTCAGTCAAATTCTTCAGATGGTGGCACACATAGGTTTGAAGATTTTACTAGAATTATAGGGCATAGAGTAGACATGGAGGTAGGAAAAAAACAACAGTGAAAACAAAACAAAATAAAACTAACAAAAACCATTTAAAATGCCAAAATCAAATAACTTTAATTTGCATTAATTACACTTCGTGTGAAGTAGGAGATGCTTAGGTGAAAAAAATCACCACCTTCGCACATACAAAGGAGAACAACATGCATGGGTGGCAAATTTTGCCGCCCTTGCATGTGACAAAGGTATTAACCTACATTGATGGCAAAATTTGCCACCTGTGCATATAACAAAAACACCAACATGTAGTGGTGGGGAAAAATATTGCCCCTACACGTAACTTAAAATACTATAACTCCCAAAAATATCAAACTGAATTCTTTGATTCATTTGCAATTTAACTTCATTATGCAAAATTCGAGACACTGAAATGAGGGGGAACTTGAATAGATTTTTTAGAGCTAGGGAACCATGAATGAGGGGAAATGGACTCACCTCATTTTCGGTGCTTAGAGTTGTAGGCTACCAAATGGACAGGTTTCGTAGGGGTCATCCTACAAAATTGAGTGCAGCTAATTTTCAGGATAAGAAAATCTCCAGCAACCATCCTGTTGTGATGCTCACAACATGCCCCATTTTACTCCATAGCAAAATGAGGACCCCTGCTGTGGCTTTGCTTTTACTTTTGTGTGTGTGTCTATTTGGTGGTAAAAGGAAAAAAGAGAGTGAAATTTACAAACCTTGTTGAAAATAAAGAAAAATTGCATTAAGTACCAGGGCAAAATATGGGTGGATTCCTTGTCAAAAATGAGTGAGGGTTGCTTTTTGAACTATGTTAAAATTCATAATATTTTGCAAGTTATGAGTGTTTTGGAAAAATGTACAATGGGAGGGTTTGTATGTTTCATATACAAAGTCCTTTGTAAATCGGGTCGTTTGTATGTTGCATATACAAAGTCCTTTGTATATCGGGTCATTGTATGAGTCGCAAAAATGGGTTGTCGAGTTTTCTAAGTCCATGTACTTGTATGCATTTTGTTAACACTTTATCCTTACATACAAGTCGGGCCTGAAACAGTTCAAAGTTTGAATGCACAAATCATTTGATTCCGTCAGATGTATAAAATGTTTGTATGTTCGAGTAAAAGAAAAACATACAAAGTAAATATGCAAAGCTATATACATGGCACGAAACCGAAAGGATTATGAAGTAAAGTTTTATTGTTATATGTTTTGGGCTTTGTATGTATGCTTTGAAGACATACATTTTAATATACATACGAGGAGGAATTCAGGAAAGGGTAAAATTTGGTTAATGCAATGTATCATGACTTAATGTTTATCAGATGATGCATTGCACTTTGTACATGTTACAGAATCGGAACTGGATAAACTATGGTTTATAAGGGTTGGAGTCTGAAAGCACATACAAAAGAGTTTGTATATGTCTATGCTTGTATCTAAAAGTTTGATACAAGTGTTATATGCATCGCAGAGATACAAGTAAAAGGTAAGGTGGACCCCATCATTTGCATGTCAAGTTTGTATGTATAATTACAATGTATGTTTACGATATACAAGCCAATATGCAAAGCGAAAGATGCAAGTTAAAGATACAACACAGATGAAAAAAAGAGAATTAAATACAGGAAAATATTTGTATGTATCTTGGGCTTGTATAGTTTTAATACAAGTCGATATGCAAAGCAAAGGATGCAAATAAAAGATACAAGCTGGATGTCAAAAGGGGAGTTCAATTTAGAAAAGTCTTTGAATGTTTAAGTGCTTGTATGTTTATGATGTACATATCCGGGATACAAATGAAATAAAGACATTGGCCAGAAATATGCGATTTGAATGAAATTTTTGGATCACCCCGACTACAAGAGTTACGCCAATGAAGAATTGCATTAGATAGAAATATGCGATCAGAGTGAAATTTTTGGATCACCTCAACTACAAGAGTTACGCTAATGATGAAAGTATCCACCATGGGATATACAAAAGGTTTAAAAGTGTCAACACTGCAACTGAAGACCGAACTTGTGGCGCATTAATTACTGTAATTAATGCCAATCCAACATTCTGACGAGGTATGATTTTGTGAAAGTCAACGTGCATTTTTTAATTCATTTTTGTGTCTATTGGTAGGTATGCAATTATATGGGAGGTGGAGCTTTGATGGCAATGACATCACAAAGGGTGGATCAGATCACAAAAGAGGCAAGAGAAATAAAGGCATTCAATGCAAAGAAAAATGCAGGTGGAAGGAAACATTATTAAATGAGCAACAGGGGATATTTTGATGGTTGTTAGGGTTTCCAAAGGGCATCCTTACACTCAGTAAGGGTATGCTGCTCAGATATTTTTGATGGGATTTGTTTTCCACCGATTGATGTTGCACTTGAGATACAGATCATTGATTGACTAGGGTTTTGGAACTGTACTGGGGATAATCAGAGCTATATATTGAGCCCCTTTACTCTATAATGAGTTACACAAGGATTTTTAGAATAGAGCTAGAAGTTGTAATTTATCTTAGCATTTTGAATAGAGGGACCTTTTAGTTTAGAATAGAAGGAGGTCACCTGTGTCTGCAATAAGGAATGCGTGGAACATCTAGCTTCCTTACTATATCTGTAAAGCGTCGTAAGTTTTCTGAAGTTGATTAATGAAGCTAAGAGTCATTCATACATTGTAAATCATATATAACTGTGTGTTTTGAATACAAATTAATCTAGAATTCTACGTCTATATTCAGAGTGTCTTCTGGCTCTTCTTTGTATTTAAAATAATATCTCTTAAAGATTGCAATCTTGAATGTGTGTTCGTGAAAATACTCAAGGATTACATTCAATGATTTAGTTTGTGGATTTAATCAAGTTTTCTGTACTACTTACAACATGAATAACATAGCATTTAGATCTTGTACCAGAATGAAGTTTAATTTAGATTTCTCAACTTTTCCCAAACCATTTGAAATACTTAGCTTAAACACATAAATTTAAAGGAGATTGTCTGATATTTGAAGGAAACATGAACAACTGAGTTGATATTTGACAGTTTTCATAATATAAGAAAAGGAAATCTTGTGTTAATATAAATTGTATAAAGCTTTGTGATACAATAGTAGATTTATGCAAAAGAATGAAGAAAATATTGATATTTGTGATAGTTTGCATAATTAGAGTCTAGTAAATCATAAAACACCTTAAATCAAGTAAGGCCCCTTGCATATTATAGCTTCACATTGACCTACCGAATTATCCACAAGGTCAAGACCTAACCATACAGAAACTTGGGATTAAGCAATCTTAATTGATTTCTTCATATCTTTCAAGACAGTTAGGTTCATTTTGTGAATTTTAACTTTTGTTATGAATGTGTAAAAAAAATCAACAGTTTTTGGCACTAGAAGGAGGGCCTGATTGGAGTTAGGGTTTGTTCTAAGTAAAGCTAGCTCATAATAGTGGAAGAGTGACTAGGTCTAGATCCAGTTCAGAAGATATATTTGTGCAATTACCTAAAAAAATGTAAAGTAAGAGTCCTTTGATTTCCTAGAATATCACACGCAGGAAGTTCATCTAGAACGCCTCCTGGATCACCTTTTAGCATCCATAACATTGTGAGTCCTGATAGTTCTTCATTTAGATCTTTAAATATTGGTCCTAGTCCTCCAAGAGCTCCTAATCCTCCAAGAAATCCAGGTATTGCTACAGGTCTAGGTCAAGCACAAGTACCTATAATGGCTTATTTTAATGTCAACTCTCCCATATAGTTCACTGATTATCATGAGATGCCAAAAAATCCTAAAAAGATATGTCCTAAATATCAATTACATCAGGATCTAGAAGATCACATTAGAGTATTCAAAGAGGCATGCTTTAGGGCCAGGTTAGAATATGAGGATGTTGTGTGTAGGTTGTTTCCTTACACCTTCAATGAGTAGGCTTCTAACTGGTATGTTAACTTGCCTAATGGTTATATTTCTTCTTGGGCACTTATGGAAGAAACATTTTTGTCTAGATTTAGAGGACCAATAGATCCTTCCACCTTATATCATAAATTGGCTACAATAAAGAGAGGTTAAGGAGAGTTGATCGACAATTTTAATGATAGATTTCAAAAGGCTTATTCTAGGTTAGTAGCTCCTTACACAGTAAATGTAGATACATTGTTAGCCATGTATTACATTGCCTTAGATCCATTAACTGCTATGTTTGTCAAAAGAAAGGCTGACATAGATACAATATCCAAAGCTTATAAGGAGGCAGCCTCAGTAAACTAGGAGATGAGGCAAACAACTTATAATCCATTTCCTAATGGAGGAAATCTTGGGATACAAAATCAAACACAACCTTGGATTGGAGCCCCTACACATAATACTCCATTATTGAATCTAGTTCCTACATACACACCTGTGTATAATCTTGCCCCAATCCAGGCCATAGCCCCTTATACTGGTAACACTGTCAATAATAATTAGAGTAATGGTCAATCTTTCTTCCAACCTCCTCGGGATACATTTGTGGAAAAGGCACAAGAAGAAAGGGAAGAAATCAAAGAAATTACTGCACACTTGAGAAGGTTGACTACTGAAATGACACAACTGAGAAATAAAAATTTCTATGGTAGAAACAACCAAGGATGTAGTCAAAACCATAACCAAAGCTATGGTCAGAACTACAACCCAAACCATAACTAGAATCATAATCAGAATTATAACCAGGGTCAAAGTTCAAACCAAAACTAGAATTACAACAAGAATCAACATCACAATCCAAGACAACCAATGCAAAATAGAGGACCTGTGGTAGATAACAGGGCTAGGGGGAACAACAATAGGAACCAAAATCAGACAAGGCCACCTAAGACATGGAACACTAGGCCAAATAATGGCACTCTAGCTTCTCCATTTGAGAATTTAGACAATCAGGATACAAAACAAACAACTGGGATTCAAATGTCTGATGTAGCATTGAAGAATTGGTGTAGAATTCATAATACTAGTGCCCATACTGAACTAGATTATCCTCAGTTCTATTTAGCAGCCAGTATTTTCAATGTGGATGTATAGGCTCCCACTTTTGAGTTTCTCATTCCTAAAGGTAATGAAGTAGTTTCCTCATGACATGAGACTGCTTTAGTCTTAGAGACTTTTACCTTTGCAACTAGAAAAGAAGAGGATCAATTGTTAGAGGGTGAACCTTATTTTTGTGAGAACCTATATCCTAAATCATCCTTTGTACTAAATGCATTTTAGTTTCCCTTTGAAACTGAAAATGAAGTGTTATATGAAACAGAAGAGGTACAGGCTTTTCAACAGTCAGACAAAAATCACACCTATAATTTGAGAAATAACACTAGGCCAGGAGGTCCTTTCAGTACTTCCACTCCTCCCAACAATTTCAATACTCCCCCAGATCAGAATGCTAGTAATAATCCTGCTATGTTGAAGGCTAATCATCATGCAAATGGTGAAACAGTAGCACAAAATGTCCAAACAGGTAAAGTAGAGACAATAGAAACAATAAGGTTGATGAGTTATTTATCTGAAGAAATAAAGAAAATTAATGTCAGTATATCTTTGTGTGAATTATTGAAAAGTCTAGGGATCATAAATACTTTCATAAAATCCTTGGATACATCTGAGACAGGTGAGGTTTCTGTTGATGAGTGTTCCTAGTAGAGATTCACAACCCAAAGAAAAGAGTAAGAAAATTGAGTCGCCTTCCAACACTAATGTGGTAATGTATGCAGATAAGAAAGAAGCTCCTCCTTTCTTGTTAACCATTAGGATGTTTGGAAAGAACATACATAATTGTATGGTAGATTCTGGTACATTAGCTAATGTAATGCCTTTAGGAATATGCAAAACTTTAGGGTTGATTCCTACTAAATCTGCTAAGGTTGTTACATAGTTGGATAAAACTAAGATTATTGTAATTGGAGAATGAATGCATATTCAAATGCAGTTAGCCTTAGATCCTATGGTGAGTTAGTTTATTGACATTTAGGTAGTAGATATACCTATGAATTACAGGATGTTGTTGAGTAGAGACTGGTCTAAAACATTGAACGGATATATGGCCACTGATTTTTCACATATGTGGTTACCTTGGAGAGGTGTTCCAAATCAGATTAGGATAGAAGTTGAACCTAGGATGAAACACATGATTACATAATACAATAGGACTAATGAGATATTTTATGCTTCTGTTGAACTTGATGTTTATAGAATCACTAAAAAGGGAGTACACATTGAGGAAATCCTGATGTTAAATTTGAGAGAAAAACATGTCAGTAAGGAAACAATATCATTCATTGAGTCTGATGGAAATTCTTTTGATGAAGAAAACAATGCAATGAATAATTTTGGTCAGACCATTAGACAAGAAAAGGAAAGGTGCATTGAACAAAATCTACTAATTCAATGCAAGTTATGTAAAAGAATGTGTAGAGTCCATAATAAGACACATTCTGAAGAGAGTTGTGGAATGTGCAGAGATATTATAGAGTATCAATACATAAAATGCACAAAGGGAGTAGGACTGCAAGAAGGAAAGATTAATCCTAATCAACCAAAGAAATACTCTCAGAATAACATAGATATGTTGATCCCAGATTTAAAAGAAGAAACAAAGGACAAGAGTATTTGTCTTTCTGATTTATAAACTAAAAGTATAACTATGCAAGCATGTCAAAATGAATTGCTTATGAATGAACAAGATAGTGCCTCACATGTGATAGAAAAAAAAAACATACCAAAGTAAAGGGTCAAAAGAACAAAGATGGCATGTGGACACTGAAATGTGACAGATCTAATTCTAAATAGGGTGTAGGTGTAGGTGTGGAGCTTATAGATCCTCATGGTAAGTCATATTTAGCAGCATATAGGTTACAATTTTCTTGTACTAACAACGTTGCAGAATATGAAGCTTTGATTTACGAACTTGTTAGGGCTATTACGAAAAGGGTAAAAATGATCAGGGTATTTTTAGATTCTGAGTTAGTGGTTAGGCAAGTAAGGAAATTGTATGCATGCAACTATAGAAAGATGGTTTGTTATAGACATAGGGTGTGGGATTTGATAGATTCATTTGATGCTTTCAACATAGAACATATCCCTAGAGAATTGAACCATAGAGCAGATGCATTAGCAGTTACTGCTAGCTCATTAGAACCCTTAACATTGTCAGGTTTAAAAAGATTTGTTGTTAAACTAGTAAATATTCCTAGCATACCAGATAATGTTACTCATTTTTAGGTATTTTAAGGGGATCAGCAAATTGTAGATTTTCTAACTTGTAATGAGGTATTTGAGGCTCAAATTATTGATGAACAGAAAAGGCCTGATGTGTCTTGGGATGAAGAAGACATAATCAACCTGAAAAGCAATTTCTTACCTAAGGAAGTGATCGAGTTAGAATAGATTTTTGATTTTGATGGGGTAGTAAGATAGAAAGATTTGCCCAAAACTGAGGGAGATAAGTGTGATCCATATAACCTTGGAACATAGAAGAATCCACAAAATGTACTTATTAGAAAGGCTTTCTTTGAAGAGTTGAGAAAAGAAATTGTGGATGTTCTGAAAAAGTACAAACATGTCATAGCATGGACGTATGAAGATCTAAAGACATATGATATGTCCATCATAACTCATGTGATACCCTTGAAACTAGACGTTAAACCATTTAGGCAGAAACAAAGGCCTGTGAATGTTATTTTAGAGCCTTTAATCTTTGAAGAAGTGAAAAAATTGTTGTCTGCCAGAATAATTTTCCTAGTCAGACATTCAACTTGGGTAGCTAATTTAGTACCTGTGAGAAAGAAAAGTGGATACATTAGGTTGTGTGTAGATTTTATAAATTTGAATAAGGCATCTGAAAAAGATAATTATTCCCTGCCTCCAATAGATGAAGTGTTGCAAGCAGTGAATGGGGCTAAAATGATGTCTCTCTTGGATGGATTCTTAGGATATAACTAGGTCTTAATAGATAAAGAGGATAGATTAAAGACCACTTTTACTTGTAAATGGGGAAATTATGCATATAGAAGAATGCCTTTTGGTCTAATAAATGCAAGTGCCACTTTTCAGCGAGCCATCGACATTGCATTCCATGGATTGTCAGGTAAGTGCATTGTTGTTTATATGGATGATTTAATTGTTTACTCTAAAGATGCATCCACTCATGCTGAAGATCTGAGAAGAGTGCTTAAAAGATGTGAAAGGTACATGATTTATTGTAACCCTAAGAAATGTTCATTTGGCATAACTAAAGGTAAATTATTAAGACATGTCATTTCTAAAAATAGGATATCTATTGATCCTGATAGAACAAAAGGAATAAAGAAATTGCAATTACCAAATAGTAAGAAAGAACTAAAGTCATTTTTTGGTAAGATTAATTTTTTTAGGAAGTTTATTATAGGGTTTCCAGAAATTATGCAACCATTGAACGCCATGCTGAAGAAGGATGCAAAGATAGAATGGACACCAGTAGCTAAAGATGCATTTGAAGATATCAAGGAAGCCATTTCTGATGCTCCTATGTTGAGAAGTCTACATTATACAAAGCCATTTTACATTTATTCTTTTGCATCTTCACATTCAGTTGCAGCTACTTTAACACAAAAGGGAGAAGACAACAAAGAAAAACCCATAGCCTTCATGAGTGCACCTCTTAATGATGCACAGCTGAAATATCTTTATACAAAAAGATAGGTGTTTGCATTAGTAAGAGCAGTGAAAAAGTTCAGACATTATATCTTACGCAGTTAGGTTAAAGACATAGTGCCAGATGCAGCTGTGAAGATGCTGCTGATGTAAAATGAGCCTGGAGAGAAAAGAGCCAAATAGATTACAACATTGCAAGAGTTTGATATGGAAATTATCCCAATGAAGTTGGTTAGAGGACAAGCATTAGTGTAGACTATAGCAAACACATATCCAAATTTGGTGAAACAGCAGTATGTGTTGAATACTAATGATGCATCATGATGGTATGATGATTTGAACACTTTTTTGATATTAGGAAAATATCCAAATAAGATGAAATCTTCTCAGAGGAGAGCTTTACAGATTAAAGTATAGAAGTACATGGTACAAGGAGGTCTTCTATTTAGGAAGAACCTGTTGATGATTACAATATACAGCCTTCTAGCCCTCCTTCTAGCACCAGAAAACTGATGATGACTGTTTTGATGCAATCATAACAATAAGTTAAAATTCACATATAATGAACTGAAACTATACTTGAAAGACAAGAAGGAATCATTTGAGATTCAACTAATCCCAAGTCTACAATGGTTCGGTTGGTCAAGTTCAGTTGGTCAATGTGAAGCTGTAATGTTCAAGGGGCCTTACGTAGTTTAGGTTTGTTTGGTGGCTTACTGGACTAAGAATATGCAAAGAGGTCATAGATTTCAACAAGTATTCTATTCATTTGCATAAAAGTGATACTGGGCTGCAAGTTTTAGATGGTTTTCTTGAATTTTTGCAGCTTTCCTCTTTATCTATTTATGAAAACTGTCTACTTATAGCTCTGTTATGCATGCTTCTTCAAATTTGAGACAACTTCCTTTAGATTTCTACGTTTTTAGCTAAATATTTCAGATGGGTTGGGAAAAGTTAGAAAGATCTAATCTATACCTCATTTAATCTACCAAAGGATCTAATTGTTTCTGTTATGCACTATGTAAATACCATAGTAATTTGATCAAATCCACAATAAAAATCCTAAATGTAAGTTCTGAGCATTTTCACAAACATACATTTAAAATTGCAAGTTCTCAAAGAAGATATTTCAAAACACAAAGAAGAGCAGGAGAACACTCAGAAGATAGATGCAGAACTCCAGATTCTATTGTATTAGAAACGAATAGTCATACATGATTTACAATGTAGGAATGACTCTTAGTTTCATTGATCATACTACAGAGAACTTACAAGCTTTACAGATACAGTAAGGCAGCCAGACATTCCACGCGCACCTTACTGCAGACAAACAGGCGACCTCCTTCTTCTACTCTAAACTATGCCCAGAAAGGCTCTACAATTCTGGCAAAATCCTAAAATCCCTGTGTAAAATATTACAGTGTAGAGAGGCACAATATAATGACATTCTGATTGTCCTCACTACAGCAAAAAACCTAACTGAACCCCTGGTTACAGCAATAAATGCAGGTGAACCAGCTCTCAAAAAATATCTCTGAGCAGTGTCAAATCTGGGCGAAATATTGCCCCTTCTGAGAAGTTCTGGCAGCTGGGTAATAACTTCTGTTTGTCTTTTGTGATAATACTCTCAGCTGCAACCTTCTTCTTTACTTGAATGGCCTTGACTTTTAGCATTTCATCCTTATCTTCTTGCTCCTGAGATCAGATCTTCTTCCTCCATGAGGTCACTGTGTTGACCTTCCAGCTGCTTCCTCAACTGCAAGCCTGCAAGACAAGACAGGCAATAAGTATTTCATTTATCACATAAGCAGCATGAAATTAAAATAAGCATTTAAACCCAGGTGACTGCGCAAGATGGTGGAAATCAGATCCAGAAAACTCTTCAAAACGCGTCCAAAATGCGTTCAAACTGCTCAAGATTCACGGGTCAACCATCGCTGACCGGGAAAATGCCACAGGCGCCAAAAAAAACACTTTAAAATTCCACTGCCTCATTTCCCGCCCATCAGCATGATCATCACTATCGGCGCGTCAAAAAAACATGTTGGTCGATTTTCACTTCATCATCATGATATTCTGGAAATATGATGCTCTCCCTCCTGAAGGTCCTGATGATGTCATCATGATATTTCGCTTCTGCATATGGGAGAAAAGAACATCATCATCATCATCATCATGTTGAAGAAGAATGGGAGGATATGAATATGATCATGCTGCCGAGGAAAGGAAGATGATGGTGACGTCATCATGATATTCAGGCTTCATTGCAATGCTAAGGATGACGTCATCGTCATATTCGGTTAAGATCAGGGGGATAATTATGATATTGGGTCACCTAAGGAGCATGATCAGGATGATGAAGTGAATATGACACTTTCGCGGCCAAGGTAACCCTCTTGAAAGATCAGGATGATGATGATCATCAGGATATTTGCTTTTGTCAAACATAGAATAAGACGTCATCATCATATTCGGGAACCGGATCGTGCTTGAAAATATCCTGTTTGAAGGAAAAAAATGTGATGATGATGATGATTAGGATATTTACTTTTTCGTTTATCAGATCGGGATGACGTCATCATGATATTCGGAGCCTTTGTTAAACTTATAACATGACGTCATCATGATATTTCGCTAACCGGATCATGTTTTGAAAAAATATCCTGCCGAAGGGAAAATGTGATGATGATGATCATCAGGATGTTTTCAAAAGGTCTTACTTCATCGGCAGGAGGACTTTACGAAATATCGGGTGAACAAACAAGATCATGATGATCTTGACAACAGGACAGGATAAAACATGATGATGATGATCCTCATCGATTTATCATGATGACGTAATCATCATATTTCGTTTTCGGAGTACAAGGATGAGTTGAGGTCATCATGATATTTGCGCTAGGGTGATATTGTAAAATATGATCATGCTGTTTGAGGAATGAAATATCGCCCTCCTCTGAATAGATAGGGTGATCATCATGATATTGCAAAAAAAAGGATATCAGGAGGATATGAACACGATGATCCTCTTAATCGAACTATGATGATGATGTCTCCATCACTCAGCGAATTTCAGCGAATGACCCATGAAAGATCAGGATGATATGAAGTCGTCATCATCATATTTCGAACTTCAGCAAATATCATGATGATGACCTTGAGATAGGATTATAACATGCGCATGCAAATATGCCGATGATGAATTTTCTAAGTCAGGGTGATCAGCATGATATTTTAATTTTAGGCGATGCAAAGATATCATGACGATGCTCGCGCTACAAAGACCGCTCGACGGGGAAACTACCTTGACTTAAAGTTGATGTCATCATGATATTTGCGCTTTAGGATATTATCAGGGGGGGTTCAAATATCATGATGATGATGTTCTTCATGTAACCAAAACCGAGTTTATAACATATGACCCTCCTAAAAAATATCATGATGCTGCATAATGCGCATAAGGCCTTTTGACGGGTAAAGGGCACTACCACCTAAAATTGACGTCTGGATATTGTGATTGCATGATTTTTATCGGGTGATAGACCAAGATCATGATGATCCTGTCAACATGACTTAGGATATAAAAATATGATGATCCTCCTGCGAATATCAGGTTTGACCAAAACTTTGACCGTGCATAACTTTCACATATGGACGAATTTTCAAGTGAAGTAAAAGGCAAACCTGCATGGAATTTCAAGCTCTTTCTAAATATTAGGTCACAGCAATAAAATATGAACTTTGACACACTGACCTCATGATGATGACCAACCTTATCCAATATCATGATGATGATGCACCTGACCTTCATTTTACCAAACCGCCAGAAAGCAGAAAAACACAAGCAGAAGCAAAAAGCAAGACATCAGCAGGGGTCCCCATTTTGCTAAGGAGCATAATGGGGCGTGTTGTGAACATCACAACAACTAGCAACCAAAACAAAACAATTAAATTCAGAGTGTTCAAGGAAACTAGATGAAATGAACTCATAACTTCCAAATATCTTTCCTGCAAATTACTATTCAGCTTGAGACTCAAAGTATTCAATAAAGATGCATGAATTTCCATTTTTAGTTTAGTTGTGTGCATGTGATTAATTATCCTCATCTTGAAGATCGGTTGAACAAACCAGTGACTGACATTAGCCTACGTAGGTGAGGATATTCCCTCATAGCCGACCGGATAGAGCCTTGCTGCCAGTGAGCGTCTATAGCCCCGGCAAGGTTATCGTTACAATTCTCCTAAGTAGAGCCCCACTGCCAGCGAGCGTCCATAGCCCCAGTAGAGTTACTTAGATGGCTTAATCTGGATTTTCAGTATAATCTGCTTTATTCATTTATTTATTTTTTTTTTTGTTTTCTAATTTTGAAAGATTTCATAAGATATAGCAATTTGTAACTTCATGATGCAAGGAGTGGGCACTTGCTGAAATTAAGCTGAGAATTGTAATGGTAGCAAGGGTGACCTCTGATTTTTCACCTAATATCTACACTGGTAGGTTCAACAAACCCAAGGATTTTAGGTGTGTCATCGTGAGAAACTTGCTTCGAATTCTCAATCACATTTTTTGAATACAAAACTTCAGAAGATGAACAACTCTCTACATTCATGACAGTGACAGATTATGTGTAAATTGCAAATGGTTAACCTGAATATCCTAAATTATATACTGTTTTGAATGGTTGCTAGTTTTGCTCCTTAATACTCTACAGTAAAATAAAGATCCCTGCTGAGGAGACAACAAACAAACCAAACAAACAGGCTGTACAAACAACACAACAAAAGCAAAAACTGTACAAACAGAAAGAAACAAAAAGCAAAAACAAATAGAAGACAAGCTATACAAACAACTAACCTAAAAAGAGAACAGCAAAAGGAGAACACAAAAACAAAAACAACTACCCTACCAGACTATATACAAGCCTCTACGAGGTAATTAGAAACCCAGGAAAAAGACCCAAGAACACCCCTACTTGCATATTTCTTCAGGTTGTGCAGGAGTAACAGGGTACTAGTTATGGTCCTCATCATAGCAGATTTATCTTTGAATTCTGAAAAAAATTCTGATATTCTAGATTCATTGTGTTTATTAGAATAGCTCTTAATGACTAATAACTGAGGCAGCTCATCAGGGTTATGATTAATCCATAAGCATGTCCTATCTCTTGAATTTCCATAATCAAAATAGCATTTATCATTGTTTACTAAGGACAGGAAAGAGACAACCTGATGTGCCTTTAGCTCTGTGGAACACACTTGTTTATTAATAGCTGGCTCTTCATTTAGCTCTGCATCTTCATTGCCCAGCTCTATGTCTAGTCCTTTTTCAAGTTGAAAGATGAATGACTCTAGATGTATCATTTCTTCATCTTCATCCAGCCTTGTTCCTTCATTCTGGATGTTCAATTTATCCTCAAATTTAGCACACCTCTCAATGTTCTCATTAGCTTCCTGCACATCAGTACTTAAGTAAGTATCTTCATCATCATCTGATATACAGAAATTAATCATTTCTAAATCACTTGAGAGTAAAGGTGGGACAACATCCTTTGATTGACAGGAGTACTCCCCTGTTTTATTTTCAACATGGCATGGGGGTGATGTCTGACTGTGTACAGCAGCTCCATGATCCTCTGTATCCTCTTTTTTCAAGAATTGCTCATCAAATGACTCACATTTGTCGTTTAGTGAAGAGTCTAATCTTATTGACCTGCAACAATCTTGATTTTGATCATTTAATTCAAAGAAGTCAGTTGTAACACTAGGATTTACTTTCTTTTCTATGACTTCACTAGTTTCTACAGTAGGGATCTTATCAGTTTTAGTGCATTTTAATTCTGCCAATGCTTGTTTACATTTCTTTGCCAAATCATGTTCGTTAAAACTTTTCAGATCAGACCCAGAGGTTCCTTCTTGACAAATATTCCTTAGTAATTCCATATATTTATCAAATGTATCAAGATGAACCTCACTTTCCTTTTCCTTTTCATTAAATCCTTTTTGCTTATTATCTAGAAAAGGGACATGAGCTGTGATTCCTTCTCTGCATTTTTTAGGATATTTATACTTTTCACTAACTTTAATCACAGCCGGATCCTGACGAAAAGATAGATTTTTTTTCTTACCATCACATGATTCCTGCCAAGAGATCTTACTATCCCTTATTCTTAGCATTGGGTCCATCTTTGTATCCTCTGCACATTTAATGACCGTTGATGCTGCATCCTTCTGTCGCTCAATAATCTCCTCATTTCCCTGCCAACTTTCAGCCTTATACACATCTGAGAGAGAGATTAGTCCTTTCAAATGTAAATCTAATCTTGTAAGGAAAGCTAGACAATTAAGCTCACCATGCTCTGCGGACTTATGTATCCTACACCTTCCAAATAAAACATAGCTATATAAATTTTTGGGATAAAGCTGGTTATTCAAAGCTTTCTGAAATGAAGGAATGTCAACTTGAAAACTGTTCCTATATGAGTCCATTAAAAAAGGGACCTTCTTTCAACCTTTTAGGCCTTTGAAATTTTATGAGATCTAACATATCTCAGAATATAACATTTAAAACTATAAATTTTAACCCTAAACCAAATCAGGCCCTCCTTCTAGCGCCAAAAACTGTTGATGATTACAATATACAGCCTTCTATCCCTCCTTCTAGCGCCAAAAGCTGTTGATGATTACAATATACAGCCTTTTAGCCCTCCTTCTAGCGCCAGAAAACTGTTGAAGATTACAATATACAGCCTTCTAGCCCTCCTTCTAGCGCCAAAAACTGTTGATGATTATAATATACAGCCTTCTAGCCCTCCTTCTAGCGCCAGAAAACTGATGATGACTATTTTGATGCAATCATAACAATAAGTTAAAATTCACATATAATGAAATGAAACTATACTTGAAAGACAAGAAGGAATCATTTGAGATTCAACTAATCCCAAGTCTACAATGGTTCGGTTGGTCAAGTTCAGTTGGTCAATGTGAAGCTGTAATGTTCAAGGGGCCTTACGTAGTTTAGGTTTGTTTGGTGTCTTACTGGACTAAGAATATGCAAAGAGGTCATAGATTTCAACAAGTATTCTGTTCATTTGCATAAAAGTGATACTGGGCTGCAAGTTTTAGATGGTTTTCTTGAATTTTTGCAGCTTTCCTCTTTATCTATTTATGAAAACTGTCTACTTATAGCTCTGTTATGCATGCTTCTTCAAATTTGAGACAACTTCCTTTAGATTTCTACGTTTTCAGCTAAATATTTCAGATGGGTTGGGAAAAGTTAGAAAGATCTAATCTATACCTCATTTAATCTACCAAAAGATCTAATTGTTTCTGTTATGCACTATGTAAATACCACAGTAATTTGATCAAATCCACAGTAAAAATCCTAAATGTAAGTTCTGAGTATTTTCACAAACATACATTTAAAATTGCAAGTTCTCAAAGAAGATATTTCAAAACACAAAGAAGAGCAGGAGAACACTCAGAAGATAGATGCAGAACTCCAGATTCTATTGTATTAGAAACGAATAGTCATACATGATTTACAATGTAGGAATGACTCTTAGTTTCATTGATCATACTACAGAGAACTTACAAGCTTTACAGATACAGTAAGGCAGCCAGACATTCCACGCGCACCTTACTGCAGACAAACAGGCGACCTCCTTCTTCTACTCTAAACTATGCCCAGAAAGGCTCTACAATTCTGGCAAAATCCTAAAATCCCTGTGTAAAATATTACAGTGTAGAGAGGCACAATATAATGACATTCTAATTGTCCTCACTACAGCAAAAAACCTAACTGAACCCCTGGTTACAGCAATAAATGCAGGTGAACCAGCTCTCAAAAAATATCTCTGAGCAGTGTCAAATCTGGGCGAAATATTGCCCCTTCTGAGAAGTTCCGGCAGCTGGGTAATAACTTCTATTTGTCTTTTGTGATAATACTCTCAGCTGCAACCTTCTTCTTTACTTGAATGGCCTTGACTTTTAGCATTTCATCCTTATCTTCTTGCTCCTGAGATCAGATCTTCTTCCTCCATGAGGTCATTGTGTTGACCTTCCAGCTGCTTCCTCAACTGCAAGCCTGCAAGACAAGACAGGCAATAAGTATTTCATTTATCACATAAGCAGCATGAAATTAAAATAATCGTTTAAACCCAGGTGACTCCGCAAGATGGTGGAAATCGGATCCAGAAAACTCTTCAAAACGCGTCCAAAATGCGTTCAGACTGCTCAAGATTCACGGGTCAACCATCGCTGACCGGGAAAATGCCACAGGCGCCAAAAAAAACACTTTAAAATTCCACCGCCTCATTTCCTGCCCATCGGCATGATCATCACTATCGGCGCGTCAAAAAAACATGTTGGTCAATTTTCACTTCATCATCATGATATTCTGGAAATATGATGCTCTCCCTCCTGAAGGTCTTGATGATGTCATCATGATATTTCGCTTCTGCATATGGGAGAAAAGAACAACATCATCATCATCATCATGTTGAAGAAGAATGGGAGGATATGAATATGATCATGCTGCCGAGGAAAGGAAGATGATGGTGACGTCATCATGATATTCGGGCTTCATTGTAATGCTAAGGATGACGTCATCGTCATATTCGGTTAAGATCAGGGGGATAATTATGATATCGGGTCACCTAAGGAGCATGATCAGGATGATGAAGTGAATATGACCCTTTCGCGGCCAAGGTAACCCTCTTGAAAGATCAAGATGATGATGATCATCAGGATATTTGCTTTTGTCGAACATAGAATAAGATGTCATCATCATATTCGGGAACCGGATCGTGCTTGAAAATATCATGTTTGAAGGAAAAAAATGTGATGATGATGATGATCAGGATATTTACTTTTTCGTTTATCAGATCGGGATGACGTCATCATGATATTCGGAGCCTTTGTTAAACTTATAACATGACGTCATCATGATATTTCGCTAACCGGATCATGTTTTGAAAAAATATCCTGCCGAAGGGAAAATGTGATGATGATGATCATCAGGATGTTTTCAAAAGGTCTTACTTCATCGGCAGGAGGACTTTACGAAATATCGGGTGAACAAACAAGATCATGATGATCTTGACAACAGGACAGGATAAAACATGATGATGATGATCCTCATCGATTTATCATGATGACATAATCATCATATTTCATTTTCAGAGTACAAGAATAAGTTGAGGTCATCATGATATTTGCGCTAGGGTGATATTGTAAAATATGATCACGCTGTTTGAGGAATGAAATATCGCCCTCCTCTGAATAGATAGGGTGATCATCATGATATTGCAAAAAAAAGGCGATCAGGAGGATATGAACACGATGATCCTCTTAATCGAACTATGATGATGATGTCTCCATCACTCAGCGAATTTCAGCGAATGACCCGTGAAAGATCAGGATGATATGAAGTCGTCATCATCATATTTCGAACTTCAACAAATATCATGATGATGACCTTGCGATAGGATTATAACATGCACATGCAAATATGCCGATGATGAATTTTCTAAGTCAGGGTGATCAGCATGATATTTTAATTTTAGGCGATGCAAAGATATCATGATGATGCTCGCGCTACAAAGACCGCTCGACGGGGAAACTACCTTGACTTAAAGTTGATGTCATCATGATATTTGCGCTTTAGGATATTATCGGGGGGGGGTTCAAATATCATGATGATGATGTTCTTCATGTAACCAAAACCGAGTTTATAACATATGACCCTCCTAAAAAATATCATGATGCTGCATAATGCGCATAAGGCCTTTTGACGGGTAAAGGGCACTACCACCTAAAATTGACGTCCGGATATTGCGACTGCATGATTTTTATCGGGTGATAGACCAAGATCATGATGATCCTGTCAACATGACTTAGGATATAAAAATATGATGATCCTCCTGCGAATATCAGGTTTGACTAAAACTTTGACCGTGCATAACTTTCACATATGGACGAATTTTCAAGTGAAGTAAAAGGGAAACCTGTATGGAATTTCAAGCTCTTTCTAAATATTAGGTCACAGCAATAAAATATGAACTTTGACACACTGACCTCATGATGATGACCAACCTTATCCAATATCATGATGATGATGCACCTGACCTTCATTTTACCAAACCGCCAGAAAGCAGAAAAACACAAGCAGAAGCAAAAAGCAAGACATTAGCAGGGGTCCCCATTTTGCTAAGGAGCATAATGGGGCGTGTTGTGAACATCACAACAGAACCATGAAGGAATCTATTTAAGATGTTTAAATAGAGTGGAAGCAGATAAGGTGTTGTCAGAATTTAATGATAAGTATGGAATTGCTCATGGTTCCCATTTAGCTACAATGCATAAGATATTGACAGTGGGATACTATTGGCCTATAATGTTTAAAGATACAGAGAGTCACATCTGAAGCTGTCACACTTGTCAAACTACAACAGACAAGGGAAGGAATCAGGTTAATCGATTACAACTAGTGATTGAATCTAGACCATTTGCACAATGGGGCTTAGATTTCATAGGGGTCATAAATCCTCCATCATCTGTAGGACATAAGTTTATACTGATAGTAACTGACTACTATAGAAGGTGGACTAAAGCCACATGTTGCAAGTTCTCTACTACTAAGGTAATTATCAAGTTCCTTGAAGAAAAAATCATAACCAGGTTTGGAACTCCCTATTCGCTGGTATGTGACAATGGCCCTGCCTTTTCTTCTTTAAAATTTTCCAAATGGGCATTTGAATATGGGATAGTTTTAAAGTTTTCTTCAAATTATTATCCTCAAGGGAATGGATTAGCTGAGTCTACAAACAAAATTTTATTGGATATAATCAAGAAGCTAACTGAAAAGAATCCTAGAGAGTGGAACACATTGTTGAAATATGCGCTGTGGGTAGATAGGACTAAGGTTAAGTCAGCCTTAGGCAATGTACCTTATCACTTAGTTTATGGGACTGATCCCATACTTCCATTGAATTTAAGAATACCAGTCTGGAAGTTTGCTAATGAATATTTAGGCTTTGATGATCATAGAGAGGCCAGAATAATACAAATGTTACAATTAGATGAGAAAAGAGATCAAGCCATTGAGAAATTTGCCAAACATCAAGCAGTAGTCAAGAGATGGTTTGATAAAAGAGAAAGAGTCAAAATGTTTAGAATATCAGACTTAGTGTTGTGCTGGGATAAAGCACATGAAAAGAAAGGGAATCATGGAAAATTTGACAAATTATGGTTAGGTCCATTACAAGTCACAGAAATAATTGGAGACAGTACTTTCAGGCTCAAGACCTTGACTAGGGAAGATGTGCCATTACTAGTTAATGGCCAACACTTGAAACATTACTTTCAGGCTTGAGGTGAAGGTAGTTAGTTTCTGTGTATCATAATGTAAATAATGTACAGTTTTGGGTTGTTTTTTTGTTTTGTTTTGTTTGTTGCTTTGTTCTGTTGGTTGTTTGTGCAGTCCGTTTGTTTTGTTTTCTTTGTTGTTTTCCTGTGTGTTAGGGTCTTTATTTTTTTTTAGAGTATGCAAGCGCATACTGACAACCATTGAAAACAATAGAAAATTTAAAACATTTAGGTTAATTATTTGAAATTTATGCATAACTTGTTGTGACTGTCATGAATGTAGAAAGTTGTTTGACTTGTGAAATTTTGCATTCAATAACTGTGGGTTGAGTATTCAAGGGAAGTTTCTCACAATGACACACCTAAAATCCTTGGGTTTGTTGAACTTACCAGTGTAGATATTAGGTGAAAAATCAGAGGTCACCCTTGCTACCATTACAATTCTCAGCTTAATTTTAGCAAGTGATCATCCCTTGCATCATGAAGTTACAACTATAATATCTTATGAAATCCCTATCAAATACAAAAAATATAAAATAATAAAATAGATTTTACTAAAAATCTAGATTAAGCCATCTAAGTAACTCTACCGGGGCTATAGATGCTTGCTGGCAGTGGGGCTCTACCTAGGAGAATTGTAACAATAACCTTGTTGGGGCTATGGACACCTGCTGGTAGCAAGGCTCTATTCGGTTGGCTATGAGGGAATGAAATCAACTATGTAGTCTAATGTCAGTCACTGGTTTGTTCAATTGATTTTCAAGATGAGGATTATTAATCACATGCACTTAAACTAAAAGGAAGATTCATGCACCTTATTGAATACATAAGGTCTCAAGTTAAATGATGATTTGTAGAAAAGATAGTTGGAAGTTATAAATTTATTTCATTTAGTTTTCTTTAATAGTTTTAATTTGATTGTTTTGTTTGGTTGCTAGTTGTTGTGATGCTCACAACACGCCCCATTTTACTCCTTAGCAAAATGCGGACCCTTGTTGTGGCTTTGCTTTTGCTTTTGTGTGTCGGTCTGTTTGGTGGTAAAAGGGAAAAAGAGAGTGAAAGTTACAAACCTTGTTGAAAATAAAGAAAAATTGCATTAAGTACCAGGGAAGAATATGGGTGGATTCCTTGTCAAAAATGAGTGAGGGTTGCTTTTTGAACTATGTTAAAATTCACAATATTTTGCAAGTTATGAGTGTTCTAGTAAAATGTAAAATGGGAGGGTTTGTATGTTGCATATACAAAGTCCTTTGTATATCGGGTTGTTGTATGAGTCACAAAAATGGGTTGTTGAGTTTTCTAAGTCCATGTACTTGTATACATTTTGTTAACACTTTATCCTTACATACAAGTCAGGCCCGAAATAGTTCAAAGTTTGAATGCATAAATTGCTTGATTCCGTTGGATGTATAAAATGTTTGTATGTTTGAGTAAAAGAAAAATATACAAAGTAAATATGCAAAGCTATATACATGGCACGGAACTGAAAGGATTATGAAGTAAAGTTTTATTGTTGTATGTTTCGGGCTTTGTATGTATGCTTCGAGGACATACATTTTAATATACATACGAGGCGGAATTCAAGACAGGGTAGAATTTGGTTAATGCAATGTATCAAGACTTAATGTTTATCAGATGATGCATTGCACTTTGTACATGTTGTGGAACCGAAAGTTGATAAACTATGGTTTATAAGGGTTGGAGTCCGAAAGCACATACAAAAGAGTTTGTATATGTCTATGCTTGTATCTAAAAGTTTGATACAAGTGTTAAATGCATCATGGAGATACAAGTAAAAGGTAAGGTGGACCCCACCATTTACATGTTGGGTTTGTATGTATAATTACAATGTATGTTTACGATATACAACCTGATATGCAAAGCGAAAGATGCAAGTTAAAGATACAACACGGATGCAAAAAAGAGAATTAAATACAGGAAAATATTTGTATGAATCTTGGGCTTGTATAGTTTTAATACAAGCTGATATGCAAAGCGAAGGATGCAGATAAAAGATACAAGCTGGATGTCAAAAGGGGAGTTCAACTTAGAAAAGTCTTTGAATGTTTAAGTGTTTGTATGTTTATGATGTACATATCTGAGATACAAATGAAATAAAGACATCAGCCAGAAATATGCGATCGGAATGAAATTTTTGGATCGCCCCGACTGCAAGAGTTACGCTGATGAAGAATTGCATTGGATAGAAATATGCGATTAGAGTGAAATTTTTGGATTGCCCTGACTGCGTGAGTTACGCTGATGATGAAGGTATACACCAAGAGATATACAAAAGGTTTAAAAGCGCCAACACTGCAACTGAAGACCAAAATTGTGGCACATTAATTACTGTAATTAATGCCAATCTAACATTCTGATGAGGTATGAATTGGCAAAAGTTGGTGTGCATTTTTTAATTTATTTTTGTGTCAATTGGTAGGTTTACAGATATATGGAAGGTGGAGCTTTGATGGCAATGACATCACAAAGGGCGGATCGGATCACAAAAGAGGCAAGAGAAGTGAAGGCGTTCAATGCAAAGAAAAATGCAAGTGGAAGGAAACATTATTAAATGAGCAATAGGGGATATTTTGATGGTTGTTAGGGTTTCCAAAGGGCATCCTTACACTCAGTATGGGTATGTTGTTCAAAGATTTTTTATGGGATTTGTTTTCCACCAATTGATGCTACACTTGAGATACAGACTATTGATTAACTAGGGTTTTGGAACCATATTGGGGATAATCAGAGCTATATATTGAGCCCCTTTACTCTGTAACAAGTTACACAGGGATTTTTAGAATAGAGATGGAAGTTGTAATTTATCTTAGCATTTTGAATAGAGGGACCTTTTAGTTTAGAATAGAAGGAGGTCGCCTGTGTCTGCAATAAGGAATGCGTGGAACATCTAGCTTCCTTACTGTATCAGTAAAGCATTGTAAGTTTTCTGAAGTTGATTAATGAAGCTAAGAGTCATTCATATATTGTAAATCATATATGACTGTGTGTTTTGAATACAAATAAATTTGGAATTCTGCATCTATATTCAAAGTGTCTTCTGGCTCTTCTTTGTATTTAAAATAATATCTCTTAAAGCTTGCAATCTTGAATGTGTGCTTGTGAAAATACTCAGGGCTTACATTTAATGATTTAGTCTATGGATTTAATCAAGTTTTCTGTACTACTTACAACATGAATAACAGAGCATTTAGATCCTGTAGCAGAATGAAGTTTAATTTAGATTTCTCTAACTTTTTCCAAACCATTTGAAATACTTAGCTTAAACACAGAAATTTAAAGGATATTGTCTGATATTTGAAGGAAACATGAACAACTGAGTTGATATTTGACAGTTTTCATAATATAAGAAAAGGAAATCTTGTGTTAATATAAATCATATAAAGCTTTGTGATACAGTAGCAGATTTATTGGAAAGAATGAAGAAAATATTGATATTTGTGATAGTTTGCATAATTAGAGTCCAGTAAATCATAAAACACCTTAAATCAAGTAAGGCCCCTTGCATATTACATCTTCACATTGACCTACTGAATTATCCACAAGGTTAAGACCTAACCATAGAGAAACTTGAGATTAAGTAATCTTAATTGATTTCTTCATATCTTTCAAGACAGTTAGGTTCATTTTGTGAATTTTAACTTTTGTTATGAATGTGTAAAAATAATCATCAACACATCCAATGGTTCTTTTTGAAGTGAATAATTCTAGCAGACAAATAGTCGCAAACCTCCTTACAACCCAGAATAGAGTTAAGGGCATAGGCATTAACCAAGGACCAATCGTTGTCCCTATAAGAGAAAGAGACTTTGAGGCAGTAGTTGGTACAAGTGACAACCAAGCCCCTCACATCCTAACCCCACATAGTAACAATGCCACCAGACACCTCCAAGGCTTCATTGATAGCATAATTGGCTTTAGGCCAAATGTTCTTAACAACCAGCTTGAAATTATCTATAGACATCTTAACTTTCTACAATAGAAGAATATTAATCTTATTTTCAAAAATACAGTTTCTAACAAAAACTATTTATGAGGACTATTAAGTCCTCTGATGTTTTAGGAGAGTATCTTCATTTCTTTGGTCTCCTAGAAGACACTAGCAAAGTGGCCTACTTTCCATTAGCAATCTCTATCGCTACCTCACATTGTCTAGTTTGGATATGCAAAGGTCTCTCAGCCTTCAGATCCACCCCAACATCTGTAGTATTTCTGCTAGGACCTTTCCCCCTTCTTTTAACTATTGACCAGCCCTCAGAGTCCTCTGTAGGCTTGTTGGAACCTACCCCTGAGGATGGGAAGAAAGTTTCCCCCAGAGTGATTCTACCTAACGTATAACCTCCTGATTTCTATTGGGGGCTATGAGTTCGTTTTAGCTTCATCTTCAGGGAGCCCCATGTAGATGCCTTCATAATGCCCAAGTCACCCGATGACTGCATAATCTCCCCTTCCTCTCTATCAAGAATTGCCCCTTGTAGTTGCATGACATAAAATTCCATCTTGTGGGGGCTAGCATCCTAATTACCACTCTCAATATTCTAGACCCCTGATAGCAACACCTTATCTATGTTATCCAAGTGTTGCTCATCCTTTGCAGTACTCCTTTCTTCAGTTTGGTCCTCCATATTTTGGGTAGGGCCATGCATCAACTCATCCTTTGAGTTCTTCGTTGGGGAGGCATGGGGAATTGATGAGGTTAAGAATGTCATCCTTAAAGGGGTATTCATTCAAAATCTCTTTCATTTTCTCCACAGATTCTTTTAGCTTGGGTGTAGGTTTTTTGGGAGCCCAAAACTATGTTATGACATGGCCTAGCTTCATGCAGTTCTGGTAGAATACTTGAGAGTTTTCATAGAGAATACTTTGAGTCCATCTCCTAAATTTAGATTCCAAGATGATGGAGGTTGCGAGTGTTTTGAGGATATCAACATTGACACAAAATCTAGTGTATACCAGCCTTGATTTAGCCTTGGTGACCTTGTCCACAGTCACATAATCATCAAATGAATTAATAATCCAATATTTCTTCATCCTATTATTCCAAAGGCAACCCAAGAAGACTAACCCAAACAAGAGCTGACTAGTTCAGGTCAGTCTTAGGGTCAAACTTAGGTCTCCATTTGCATAATGAAAGTGAATCTTTCCCATATAGCCATGGTCCACCCAATAACACATAAAGGAGGTCCTCGATGCAGGTAAATTTGAAGAGAAACATACCACCCACCATGGCACTGGTAGAAATGTTTCCTTTCAACAACCATTTGGAGGCAATCCATCTTCTAACAAGGCCAATGTTAGGGTGGTAGGCAAAGAATTTACCCACCAACATATTTTCCATTATCAATACCACCCTCTGAATGGTCAGATCTGACAATTTCAAAGTTGCTCCTTCTTCAAATTTAGATAGAAAAGGGATTGCTGACCCACCAAATTGACCTGCATGCTTAGTACCCACAAGGGCCACCTTCTAACCCTTGGGTCCTAAATCCAAGGATGGATTCACTTGATCGGCATTGCTACCCATGCCAGTACCAGATGACACCTACTTAGGGAGGGGTGAGTGGGCCACGGGGACCCCCCAAACTATTAGCCACCATTCCCACTCAGAATCAAATTCAAATTTTGGGCAGGGGCATTACAGAGCTTGTTGACTTCAAGTATGACACATTTTTTTATGTACTATTGTTGTGTATTACTTTCTAATCAAGGAAAAAAACAATTCTTTTACACATAATCATAATGTTACCTACAAATGAATGGATAAAAAGGTACTAGATGCATATTATTTTCCATTATTAGGTCAATGTTAATGTTGAGATATTAATATCTTTTAAAGGTAAATTGATTATTAGTTTCTAGTGAAATATCATTATAGATTAATTAACTTATTATTAATAATTTTGTTCCATTACTATTATTATATGAGTCATCAAAGTGGGCCTGACTTCATATAAAGGGAGCTTCCGTGTGATGTTTCACTGTTCAATGAACGTTCGATGGATGAATTTAGCTGAATTTTGGAATGAAATGTCTAGAATGTTGGACTTGCAAACTCAAACCTCCGGAATCAACCTAGAGCCATTAGATTTATAAAGATCGATGGTTATGATTTTATAATATGTTTTCAATGTAACCGCTCAATGTATGTGGTGAATTAATTGAGATTGCAGACTTGTAGGTCATCCTTAAATTAGGTTTGAAGTTGGAGTACAAAATTGTACTGAAGAATAGAATAGAATAGAATAACTTTTAATGTCTACTTGGCAATAGAATAGATTTTATAAGAATATAATGTAACACGTTTCACTCTCTTTATAAATTATTATTACTTGGCACTTGTTTGAGAATAAGAGGAAAATTAAGAAGTAAAAATCTTAAACTGTAGTATTGCACAGAGGCAGTTGAAGTTGCAACTGCTAAGTGATATTTTGGAAGTGAGAGGCTCAGGGAGATTGTAGTACACCAGGGCAAGTCACCCTTTCAAATTCTGGGTATGTGTCATGTGAAATACAAAAATCCTACATTCCTTAAAATTAATTTATAAGCCTTCAATTTAAAAATTTTCAATCTTGGCGTTTAGGGTTGAGGGAACTTACAAGCATGACTACAAACAATACCACACCAATGATTGGGAAAGGCAATGAAATACACAAAATAAACTATGTCAAACTTCTTAAAACCTTAGGTTTCACTAATGAATACCATGATATTTATGATCCTATAATCTTTGGTAGGATTACCTCATAACATAGATTTTTATGTGAGAATAAGGCCCAAATGTAAATGAAAGCTATTACCAATTAATAGTAACACTGCACCATGGGTGGTTGGATTGGGACAGTTGATGCTCCTTAACATTTTCCCTTGCCTAGAATTTATCATGGTCTATGCCCAAAATTATGATGAAAATAGAAAAGCAATTGTTAATAAAGATAGCCAAAATGAAATGTTAACCATTACTATAGAAGAAATTAGTTACAGACTATTGGGGTTTGTAGCCAGAGATTTTGGAAACATTTACATTGACCTAGGAAAGTTAGCTAGTGATTATGAAGCAACCCCTCTAAATTCCAAAGTTTCTTTTCTCATAAAAGTAACAATGGATGGTTCCATACCCAAAGAGAATCAAACACCTCATAAAACTTAAATTTTAAACCATGGGTTTAGGATACTATTTCCATGCTAGCATTTTGCCTTGGATTGAATAGTAATAGACAAGTGGATGCAATCCTCCTTGAAATGGTATACACTATCTATTTTTATTTCCCTTGTTAAATATGGATTTATAGAGAACATTGCAAAATCCATGCAGAAACAATTTTTAATGATTAAAGGAGGATCCACTTCCAGTTCCAACACTAATACTTTTAGATTCATAACCTACTTGTGCAATTTATTTCTAGTGCAGTTTATTGGAAAATTTGTGTCCAAAAGATTCAAATTTAGTCCTTCATAGATGATGAGCTGAAAAAAGCACTTCCACTACATGATTGGACCTATAAGATAAGGATGCATGATGCTTGAAGGAACAATAGTCATTTTGTGTACTGCTTTTTGGCTCCATTGTATCATAGAATTATAAGTACTCTAATGCCTAGATTCCCTAACTTGTAGAGATTCCATTCAACTAGGATTAAAAATATAATTGGTTGACTAGTACTTCATGGAAGAATATACTGTGCTAAGATTTTATGGATTGGGAGTATCTAGCCCCACAAACTTCCAATACATGTGACAGAGAGGGTTTTTGCATTGGGATACATAGGCATATTAATAGTATAGGTCAACTATAGTTTGTTAGTCAACAAAAGAAGAGAATATTTCCTTCCATTCCTTTTTCATGTGCAGGGTTCACAATCGAAAGAAAAGAATTCATTGTGGCACACCAAATTTTACAAATTTTTAAATTTGATGCTGAGTCTCACTGGAAGTATGACCCATGTGATGTGATTAAAGCAAGGATTCTGGCCAATAAAAATAGTAGAATTAGAATCCAACATCAAAGTAAATCCCTACTAGAAATATTGAAAAACAATAATTCTTGGGATGAGGTGAAAAAAGTAAATGTAGAAACTTCTACTGAGACATGTATTTCTTTTGAACAATTATCAACGAAAATAATAGCATTGTAGCCATAGAGAGTAGCAGATTTACCAATTAGGAGTTACAACATTTTTTATAGAAAAGATGATCAACCATCTAGTTTAAAAAAATACACGAGTCTCTCAGAATAGATTGTACAAAGGAAATGTGGACACAAGCAAAAATAAATGTCTTTTGGTCTATGAGGAAGGATCTGATGCAGAGCATCTAGGGCAGCAATTTCATAGTTCATAAACGTCTCATGCCATAGCTCACAAATTCACTGTTCTCTGACAGAAATCAGGCTTCTAACAAAATAGGGTTTAAACATCAAAACATATTCATGTTCATGTTCCAAAGAGAGAGAGACTTAGGGCACACCTTCCAAGACTCTTTAACTCCAACTAACATTTCATCACTTCCATTATGCAGACCTTGTAGGACAGCAACATCCATCATATCCCTCATGGGTAGTCACAATCTCATAGCTCCAAGAGCATGACAATCACACTATCCATCTTAGGGTGGTCTCTATCAACACAAGTTCAACTTCATGGTAGCATACCAACTCAATAACCTACCAAACTCTTAATGCCTTCAATGGCCAAACAACAACATGATGAATAAAACTCACTACCTTCTTGGTATGACTGTTGTCCTCTTCTAACTCCTAACACATGGTTCTACAGAGGTTTCTCACATGCCCACACTCACCATACACCATTCCTCAACCCTGCAACCTTCACAAGACTGTGAGCCAACTATCATACATCCCATTCCATTAATCACCAATGGGAAAGATCAGTGAAAAGAAAGAATACCCATCGGGTTGCTCAAAGATACCCTACTCATGGTTGTAGGACACTTTCAAACAAAGGGGGAATGCAGGGATACACAAGGGTGTCAAGGGCCCAAACAACTTGCAAATGATAGTCAACTCAACCCTCTAACTATCCATCACAACCTTGGGCTATGATAGAGCTGTACAACTGAAAGGTACGGATTGTTGCAAAGTGCAAATTCAGAAAACAGTCACCACAAAGCAGTTTTGGGAAAACATGAATATCTTTATTATTATCTACTGCCAAGACTTCAAACTAATTGCATTTGGAAGTCATCTCACCCCTCTACACATGCAGCACAAATGGAGATCATGACAGTGCCGTACATGTATGGCAAACTGCAGAAAACAACGGTTTTAAAAAGGAGACAGCAATTTCTATTAAACAGTTTGGGGAGAACACAAGATATCTTTCATCTGATTTATCATCAAGATCTCTAACCTTGCTCAAAACCAATCTCAAACTTCATCCTTCACTTCTAAACATTCAACCTCCCATGACAATGCCATACAATACAGTAGTACGACTTCCAAAACATAAAAAAATAGAAAAACAGGAAAAAGCAGCAAAAATAATGGTCTTTTTTTTTTTTGAATTCCTCCGAATGAATGCATACAATCCCTCCTTTATTGGCTTAAAACAAGCCTCAAACATAGCATAGAGTGAAGTGGTCCCTCCAAACTCCTAAAACCATTGGGCTTCTTCAAGACTTTTTTAAGAAACTGTCCATTCTTGATTGCATTTACTATTTTTGTGGATTAAATGCTTTTTGACACTTGGATTAACCTTTGGTATGGTTATATCACACCTACTCACCTAAGACATGCCTTTTAAAGGCTTATAAACATGAGAATTTAATTGACTCCTCATACAAACATTTAAAACATAAATGACTCACCTATCAAAACTTAAATGATTCTTGTAAGCCCATATGACTGTCCTACCTAGGACTAATACTATAAACATAGTAGATTCTAGTTATTTGGACATAGTCCATTACAGCATGGCTTTCAAGCCTTATACATCAAGAAAATGGTCTCAGAGACCTTATTAAACCAAACAACCTTAAGTAAAATCTCGACATCTTGGTGCTCCTGCACCAGGATCTAGGTGATCCAAAAACTACTATAGAATTTGAGGAGATCCCAAAAGATGAAGGGTTTAGCAAATTGGGGAATATAGAGCATCCATAGGAAGCACCTAATCATAAATCTAATGATGATATTGATAGGCAAAATCAACCCTTCGATCCCACTAAAGACTATGCATACAAACATGTGGTTTGAGTGATACCACAAAATAAGCACATACTTTAGGGGCAGCAATAGTCAAGAAATTGGGTTATGAAGGTGGTGGTTTGGGGGCTGAAGGACAACGCAATAATTGGGTGGTAACATAGGTATACCCTAAAAGACTTGGTGATTTTCAAGGCATTGGAGCTTCAATTGATAAGAAAGCCCTAAGGCATACAAGGATAGCTAGTACAATTGAATTTGTTGTAGCTTCAAATAAAAATCCTGATAGTCAGATACATTTGTTGGTGTAATTAAATATTTAATTACACTTTAATAAGTTTACTTAGGGCTTATTTTTAGTCTTAGGTTATTACTAAGTCATATTAGGGTTTTATTTAACTTGCAAATATAAAAGCAAGTTGTCACATGTAATTCTTAATCCATTTCATTAATTCATCCAATATTGGGCAAATTATTCCTCTTTACTTTTTTCTCTTGTGGAAGTTAAATCTTAGGTTTTGCAGGTGATCTTGGTGTTTCGAGTTAATTATCAACTTCAACATGGTATCAGAGAGGGTCTACAGCCTCCTCAAATTTAGGAAAAATTTCGCATAGTCTTTTGTTGGGTGTTTTTTTGAGTAAAATAGTCATTCTCATTAGATCCGAAGTAGCTAGAAAAGGCGGATGTGTCTTTTGTTTAGCTGAATTTGGTCTGGGGAAGCCAGATCTGTGAAGGTTTGTGAGGCCTACTTTTTTTTATTTCCGTTTATGTGACTATTTACCTCACTGTTACTGATACTTTTAGACTTGTGGGACTGTTGATCTTGGATTCCCGAACTATTGGACTTTATTATGTTAAAGAAAAACTAATTGGGTGATGTTAGATAGATGCTTGTATTAAGAGAAAACAAATTAGGTGATGTTAGATAGATGTTTATATTATAGGAAAACTAATTGGGTGATGTTAGATAGATGCTTTATGTTAAAGGAAAACTAATTGGGTGATGTTAGATAGATGTTTATATTATAGGAAAACTAATTGGGTGATGTTAGATAGATGCTCTATATTAAAGGAAAACTAATTGGGTGATGTTAGTTAGAAAATTGTAATGTGATTTCCTTTATGCTTAAGAGAACTTGTGATATCTTATGTGAGTGCAAGTTTTTAATTTACTTTGGCTATGTTATTGATATGTGGAATTAACTTTGCAACTGAGTGCGCAGGTATTTCTAACCAACCATAGATACTGAAGATCATCCCACACTTGATGTTGTAATCCCTTGTGAAGCTGATCTGGTTCCACGAGGAACCAAGATCAATTCTATGTATGATGTAATGTTGTAATGTTAATTTGCATGAGGTTAATTGGGTTAAGTCTACCCTCTTTTAATTTGAATTATGATATGTGTTGTAAGAATTACCTTTGAATTACATTTTTAAAATTTAAATTTTTTTTGGAGACCCTTTTCTTGTGTTTTAACTTGACCCTAGGTGTTCTTACTAGGAAAAACTTGACCCTGGGTTATACCCCATTGGTCTAGGGTCCCTTTTGACTTGGGTAACCCTTGGTAAACCTCCATATGGTCACCTTAACTTCACACTAAAGTTAAGTGACGAATTTGGAGGCATAGGAGGGATAGGATGAGTGGTACCAACACTCAAACCCATCCCTTTTCACTTCCCAAGGTTAGAAATGACTCCAAAACCCACCAATTGTGGAGGACTTGAATTCAAGTCTCTCTCACAATTGGTGAGAGTACCCATGGAGTTGTGTGGTCCTTCATGAGAAGAAAGGAAGGGAACACATGTGTCACCCTTTCCCTCTTTAACTCCCCTTTTCTCTCCCATGTGTTGGAGAGAGGACATGTGGTAAGGGGTGAGGGAGACTTTGGGGATGGGTGAGCGACATGTGTCAACACCCATCCCTTGGGACATGCTAGTGGTTGGGAGGAAGAGTGAGGAGGTGACAAGTGTCACCTCCATTTCCTCTAAGCTCATGGATTGGGCTTATTTTAATCCCACTTGGGATAGAGAGAGGGGTTGTTGAATTTTTGAGAATTTTTATTGTTGGAAATTGTTTTTGGGAAAAAGGATAGAGGGAGTTTGGTGGCTTATGTTGGAGGAGATTTTAGAGAAGCTCTACATCAACTTCTTCCATATTAGGGATTTTAAAGGTTGGTTTTCAAGGCTAAGGCCTTCCCCTTGTATTTCAATTTGCTTGCATGATGAATGTGTGAGATGAATTTTTGCTTGTGTTGTATTTTTTTATTGTGGGGAATATTTAGTAGGGTGTTGTAAGAGCCTCTCCCACTTGGGAGAAAATGCTCAACAAGTGTGGGGTAGGGGAGGAGTGATCCTCCTCGAGGTCATTACCTTATTTTGGGATGTTGAAAGCCTTGAGGGCATTTTATGTGATTTTGAGTAATTTGTTATATGGCTTGAGAGCCAAAATATGAACTCCTTTGGAAATTTTGTTAACATGTTGGATTGAGGCCATGAGAAAATTTGTGTGGAGATATTTTGAAGGAGTGGCACTCTAGAGTTGAGTGTGTCCACTCTCCTACCCCTTTGAAACTCACCTTGGTTGATTTTGTGTGTTGTAAATATCCATGGGTGTAATATTGTGTTTTGGGATGTTTGTGTGCCTTGTTGTGAAGTGGGTTTGAGTTCCCTAGGTGTGTGGATGACCTCCCTAGCTCGGGGGTGACCCCCTTGCGGGTCTACGGTAGGGAGGAGAGTAAGATGTGTGGTGTTTCTTTCCCTTGTTGTGATATGCGGGTTTCATGGGGCTTAGTGTGAAGTTGAAGAATTTTCTTGTCTTGGAAAATATTTTATTTTCCTTTACTCTTAAAGCTCTTAAGGAGAGCTTGGTCTATTTAGGAACTTCACCCTTGTTGTTTTCCAAAGAGGACTTATATCTCTCCATTGTTGTAAAATTGTGTCTTCTTAAGTAGAGAGAAAGCCTCTTCCATTGTATTGAAGGTTATTATTATTTTGATTTACATTTTACCATTTAAGTAAAGATGAAGGAAGGACATTTGTTTTTCAAAGGATATTGTTTGTATATAATTTTTTTTATACTTCTATTAGCAAGGTTGAGACTTAGTTGTTATTGAGGCAAATAAAAAATTATAAATTGTTATTTGGAAGAATTGAAAGCTGGATGTAGTT
Organism: Cunninghamia lanceolata; assembly: GCA_027924645.1. Taxonomy (NCBI): domain Eukaryota; kingdom Viridiplantae; phylum Streptophyta; class Pinopsida; order Cupressales; family Cupressaceae; genus Cunninghamia; species Cunninghamia lanceolata. The sequence goes on from BSBN01000780.1 coordinate 8,926,670, forward strand.
ATGCATTAGAGTTTCTTTTAATTATTTACAAATATAATTGTTTCCTCCATTAAAAAAAAAGGGGTAAATTTTAGTCATGCAAAGAATAAACTTGTTAGGAAAATGAGTGTTTTGTCTTGAAGTTGAAATGATAAAAGAAAAATATAGTTACATATCTTGTAAATTTGTTTTAACAATTTTATTTTTTTTGTAATTCTATTTACCTTGAGTAATTGAAAGAATGCATTATTTCATTTAGATATGACAAATTTTAATATTCTGCCTAAGAAAAGAAATATATAGGATATACATTATATACATTATATATATATATATATATATATATATATATTGTTAGGGTAATTTGGATCAACAAATGAATATGCAATATCATCAATATCAGATACCCAAACTTCAATGAAATAGTGAACTAAGAAGATTCAATAAAATAAAGCAATGAACAACAAACCAAACCTTCCTTAGATTGAAACTTCCATTGATCGCCTATCACAATCGTTCTTGCATGTATCAAATAGGGCCCTCAGAGAGTGCACTTCTTTCCTTTGTTCAAGAATGTTGATTATGAATGGCTATTGTAATACCACCATGAAGAGGAGCTTCACAATGATGAATAGTGCATAGTGAGTAGTAAAAAGTGTGATCACAAGCAATGAAGGAATTGGTGCCAAAGGCGTGCTATAATTCCTGTAGATTAATGATACTAAAAGCTTGGATGATTGAAATGGAAGAATGAGGTTGTACTTATAGACTTGAGAGAATGAAGATCAACGGTATAGAGAGAATGAGAAGATCAAAGGTTGAGAATAGTTGAGAAACGTGCAACGAATAAGAAGAAGACATGTGTCTTGCTTTCTTTTGCATGAGAGGATTTGCTAAGAATAGAAGAATGAGTTAAACCAATTAAAATAATATAATAATCAGTTAAGTGATTTAAAACAAGAAGAAGGGATTTGCATGAGAATAAAAAGATATTTTGATTTATTAAATATTAGGAATATTTATTTGCATGTGCAAGAAAGCTTGAATTATATTTAGAGATAACTCAATTTAGAAGAAAAAGCAACTTAAATAAATAATTGATTTATTTCAATTTAGAGAAGATATTATTGGAAGAAGCAATTAAATAATTGGAATTATTTAATTTAAAAGATAAGAAAGAAAATTAAATAAATAAATTTATTTAATTGTTGTGCATGATTTTAGAAGAATAAATAAAATATTTGATTGTATTTTATTTTTAGAGATTGAGAGAATTTAAATAAATTTGATTTGATTTATTCAAATTTGGAAGAATGAATTGATTTAATTAAATAATTAAGAATTATTTGGGAAGAATTTAATTAAATAAAAGATATTTATTTAATTGTTGGAAGGATATGAATCAAATAAATAAATTTGGTTATTTATTTATTGATAGAGGAATTAGAAGGGAATAAATATTAAGAATATTTATCTAGACTGAATCATGTCATTTTTAGGCATATACATTTTGCCCCTCTTTGATGCAATGCAGTTTACGGTGTTGCTTCAAAAAATAGATAGTCTGACAATGATACATGCCCCAGTTTGCCCCTGGTACAAGTTATGATGATAGGATGCCCCCTCGGGAGATTGGACGAGAAGAAGGCAGAAGGCGTGAGACGGACAATCTCACAAAGAAGACGGAAAAACTTAGGTTAGGTTTGGAGAAAAGAGCTAAATGATGCAAGATAGAATGATAACACACACAAGCAAGTAAGCAAGTATGCACAAATGATACAAGAACAAGAAAGGTATTTCCCCTGTCTAGCAGTAAACCAATGATATACTGATAACAATGTCCTGGCGGGGAACGATATATCCCTACACCCACATGGTAGGTGTGTTGTCATGGCGGGAATGATAGGTCCCTAGAGCAACATGAAGGATAGTGTCTGGTTTCAAGAAATGGAACATGTTGTGTAAGATGCGTGTGTTGGTCTAATTTCGACAATGTTACATCCTGTATAAGATAATTGATTGATTAACTGATCAAGTTGGTTTACGACCAGACAAGGATCAAGACCACTAATTATGATTAGATCATTTGACAAGATTGACTTGACTTGATTGGTATGGATTAAGGATGAACTTGCATTTAGATCATTGCTTGGGTTGACCAAATTGAGAAGAATGGATCACAACGATAGATAGAATTTTGATTGATAGAAAAAATGACTCGATAGAAGGAATCACAAGCCTTTATTTGTATTGATACTCTGCATTGTTGGATCTTTATTGCATGGGGTATGGTATGGATGATTTTATGGATGTATAATGGATGCGAATGGTGTTTGCTTTTGACATCTTGATGGTGCAAGTATTTTGAAGTGATTATTTCATCATTGGGCGATTTTTTTTGGTACTTTTTCTGAATGTTGTAAGTTCAGACAAGCATCTAGGTATAATTGAACCGAGATGACCTGAGTATTGCTTACATGGATTTTGATTTAGCAAGTTAATACAAGCATCGAGGTATAAATAAACTGAGATGACCTGAGTATTTCTTGCGTATCAATAGTCAAGGATTGCCCCCATTCATGTCAGACCTTTGATGTCCTCGATGATCTTTTGCTGATCATGTCCTTAGACAAGGCTTCATATTACTAAAGTTTAATCCACAAACAACAAACAAAGAAAAGAATCATGTCCCCATCACAGCATCTCTAGCTTTTGGCATCCTCGAGTAGCATAGGAAGGCATGATAGCAAAAATCAAGACTCTGTACTTTAACCATGTTTTCAATCCACAAAATATTTTTGCATTTAGATGTGTTTGTTTCTTGCCATAATTTGGGTAAAATCATTTAGAAGGCATTTAGGAGTTTGTTTGCTTTGCGTTGGATAGGTTAACATCTTGCATCAGAATTTCTACTTGAAAGCGGGCTTTGCTTATGCTTGCTTGCCTAGTGAGAAGATTCCACAATCCTTATTGGTGAGACAGACCCTAAGGGACTGACCTAGTGCCTTGGGAGCTCATTTCTAAATGGCCTTGCCTACGTGACAATGTAGAGGCAACGCAGTTCAAGGTAAACCCTAATGGACCATGGATGGACTAGAAGAAAGGCGACAAGAAAGATGACAAGAAATGGGATGGATGGGACCGTGGGAGCCTCGGGGGCAGATAGAAATATGGCCTTGCCTACATGACGATGCAGAGGCAACATAGTTCATGGACCTGGACCATGGAGACCAAGAAGAGATACTATACTAGGCTGACACTATGGATAGGACATGGGATAAAACATTGGTGACAAGGCAACAAAGAGATAGAGTATCAAGCCATGATAGGTTACCGATGGGTTTTTATTGTGGAGCGGATATGGATCGAATGGGACACGAGGAAGAATGGGCACAAGGTGATTGGTTTCCCAAAGATGGAGGAAGTGGTTTATCACAAGTAACGCTTGTTTACCAGGTTTTCACCACTTGATTTTCTTTGCACAAAAGTTAGAAAGTAAACATGATGCCTGTTTGCCAAGTTTTCATCATGATACCTATCCAAGGCGCCTGTTTGCCAGATTTTTCACCAAAGGATGATTTTTTTATTCTTTTTTTTATTTTTCAATTTTTTTGTATTTTTCTGATTTTTTTTTTTTGTATTTTTCTAATTTTTTTGATTTTTTTGTATTTTTATGCCCCCCTTACATTGGGGTTCTCCTAGGATAGAATCAGTGAAGATGCATTTTGTTGATTGGGTCATCCAACAGCTCACCCTCTGATGTTGCTAATTGATATGCCCCTGATCCATAAGCAGCTACAATCACATAAGGCCCAAGCCAGTTGGGTTAGAACTTGCCTTTCTTTTCTCTATCATGTTGATTGTGGGGATTTTCTTTAAGTACTAGATCTCCAACCTTAAAGATTCTAGGACGAACTCTGTGGTTATAGCTTCATGACATCATCTATTGATATGCTTTGAGATGGTCAAAGGCTTTCTGTCTCCTTTCCTCTAGCAACTCTAGTTCTTGCAATCTGGAGACTCTGTATTGTTCATCTGATATGAGACCTTTTAACGACACCCTAAGAGATGGTAATTTGACCTCAATGGGGAGGATAGCTTATGATCCATAGACAAGGGCGTAAGGTGTAGCACCTATGGAAGTGCATATACTGGTTCTGTAGGCCCACAGAGTGGGATTGAGTTGGATGTGCCAATCACGACCAGCATCGTTGACTGTCTTCTTGAGGAGTTTCAAGATGGTCTTGTTGGATGCTTCAGCTTGACTGTTGCCTTGGGGGTAATAGGGTGTAGAGAAATGGTGTTGGATTTTGAATCGGTCACAGAGTTCTTCCTAGTTTTTGAAGGGTCTTCCATTATCCGTGATAATGGATGAGGGAATCTCGTATCTATAGATGAGGTAATTCAGGATGAATGAGGAGATTTGCTTACCTATGATGGTGGTGAGGGGAACGGCTTCAATCCACTTGGTAAAGTATTTAGTGGCTGTTATGATGAATTTATGGCCATTGGAGGAGGGTGGATGGATCTTTCCCACAAGCTCAAGTCTCCATTGGCAAAAGGGCCAAGGTGTTGTTAAAGGTCTCAACTCTTGAGATGGTGCATGTATCAGGTTCCCATGTATTTGGCACTGTTTGCACTTCTTCACAAATTGGTATGAATCTGTCTCCATGTTCAGCCAGTAATAACCCAAACGCACGAGTTTCTTAGCTAAGGAAGGACCGCTAGAGTGTCTCCCGCAAATCCCTTTGTGCACGTCTTGTAAGGCAGTTACAGATTCTTCTCGTTCTAAACAACAGAGTAAAGTACCATCTAGACCATGTCGGTATAAGGTGTCGGTAATGATGGTATATCGAGAGGCTTGGCGTATAAAGGTTCATTGTTGGTTTGAAGATAAGTCAGGTGGGAGGGTATTGTCCTTGAGGAAAGTGTAAACTTTACAGTACCAGGGTGAATTAGATCCAACTAAAAGGCATATAGAATGGGTCTCAGGAAGATCATAAGCTGGTTGTCGAATAGTTTCCACTAAGAACTCATACTGTGACTCATTCTATGGTATCTCGAGAAGAGAGGCAATGGTCGCCATGGCATCTGCTACTTTGTTCTCAATGTGTGGTATTTGCTCAAAAGATATAATCACAAAGTATTCCTTAAAGTCATCTATCATGCGCTTGTATGGGACAAGCTTCTCGTCTTTGGTTTGGTAATCATCATCACTGTAGACATGTAGTTCTTTGATTTTCCAATCTATTGCCATCTTGATGCCAATGACTAAGGCTTCATATTCTGCTATGTTATTGGTGCATAGAAATAACAAGTGGTAAGACTTTGGTATAGTGTCGCCATGAGGAGTTATAAACAAGATTCCTACCCCTGATCCATGGTTTGTGTAGGGCCCATCAAAGTAGAGCTTCCAGGAATGTGTTGAGGCATTGAATAAGGATTCATCCAGAAACTCAAATTGCATTGGTGTGGTGTCCTGTAGTGGTGCAACTGCTAGCTAATCAACAATGACTTGTCCTTTGATAGCTTTTCTATCTACATATTCAATGTCGTATTCACTTAGGAGCATTACCCATTTGGCTAGGCGACCTATAAGAGCTGCTTTGCTTAGTAGGTATTTCAGTGGATCTATTTTTGCAATGAGTTTGACTGGATGTGCAAGCATATAGTGTCAGAGTTTTTGGGAAGCAAAAACTACTGTAAGACATGATCTTTCTATCTGAGAGTATTGCAACTCATAGCCCACTAATGTGTGACTGATATAGTAGACGGTTCTTTCCTTACTCTCATAATCTTGTTATGCTAGAAGAGCCCCAAGAGTTGTAGGTGTAGCAGATATGTAGAGTATCAATGGTTCCCTTGGATAGGAGGCATGAGAATAGGTGGATTCATAAGATACTCTTTCAGTTTGTTGAATGCCTCTTCACATTTCTCATCCCATCTGAATGGAATGTTCTTGTGTAGGAGATGACTGAATGGTTGACACTTGTCTACCAGTTGTGATATGAATCTACGGATTGCTTGCAGCTTGCCCTATAGAGATCTTAGTTGAGTGAGAGTCTTGGGTGGTGGCATGTCCATGATAGCCTTGACTTTGGTGGGGTCTTCCTCTATTCCATTTGTTGATACAATAAAGCCTAGAAGCTTGCTTGAGGTGACTCCAAATACACATTTCTTTGGGTTCAACCTGACTTTAAATTTCTCTAATCTCTGAAAGACCTTCTCTAACACATCCAAGTGTGACTCTCTTGTGAGTAACTTTGCTAGGATATCATCTACATAACCTTCCATGGTGACGTGCATCATATCATGAAATATAGTGGTCATAGCATGTTGATATGTGGCTCCTGCATTCTTTAGCCCGAATGGCATGACATTCCAACAGAAAATGCCCCATGGACAAGTAAAAGTTATTTTATGCTGGTCTTCTGGTGATATCCTGATCTAATTATATCTTGAGAATCCATCCATGAGAGATAACATAGTATGCCCTGCTGTTAAGTCGACTATGATATTTATTTTTGGCAATGGAAAATCATCCTTGCGGCAAGCTTTGTTTAGATCTCTAAAATAATTGCATAGTCTAACTCGGCCATTTGGTTTGGACACTGGTACTATGTTGGAGACCCATTCCAGGTAGTCTATAGCTCTGAGGAACCCTACCTCTAGTAATTTCTTGAGTTCTTCTTTTACAAGCAGTGCTATGTGTGGATGCATCTTTCTAAGCTTCTGTTTCACTGGTTTCACTCCTAGATCTAATTGAAGATGGTGTAGAATCAAATATGGATCTAACCCCAGCATATCTATGTATGACCAAGCAAAATTGACTTGCTTTCTCTTGAAGAATGGTACAAACTTGGTCTTCTCTGGTGGGGTTAGAGACTTAACAAAGTGAATGATCTTAGGCTGTTCCTCTGTTCCAATGTTAACCGGCTCTATAGGTTCCACAACAATCTGAGACTTCTCCTAGTGCATGTCATTGGGGAGAGTGTCAAGCCTTCCATCATCAGGTACCATAGTTGGGTTTTCACCTTCGAATGCATCCTTTCTTTTTATTGTTTTGGGATCTGACACTGCCGTAGAATAGTTTTCACCATCAGATCCAGTTTTTATTTTGATATTTTTGTGACTAGAAGGCTTGGCACCCTCTCCAAAATAAGCCATAGTATTAAGTTCAATAGCGAAACTAGCTTTATGATCCCCTTTGGGTAGGTGGTCCCTAAGTTCCATGTAGTCAATATAAGCATCGTCGTTTTGGAACATATCTAGTTGAGGGGTTCCTCGTAGATCCCAATCAATAAGCTCAAGATGCACAAGGGGGAGGGAGTCGGATGATAGATCTGATTCATTTATAGTTTGAATTGATATACTAGGAGTATTGGTAGGGGGAGTATTTGGGATGGTACTTTCCTCTAAACTGTTTATTGCGATAGAACTTGAACCTTCCTTGAAAGTCGTATTCTCAGAGATAGGCAAATCAGACTCTAGTGGCCTATTCGGTAGCATTTGTCCCTCACGGTACGGGATAAAAGTTTGAATGGTATCTACCTCTTTGTCATCATAGGAATGCTCTGTCAGCTCATCCCACTCATATTCATTGGAATCTATGTCACTATCCACTTGAAGTGTATGGATCATTTCTACAAGACAAGCATTTTCTTTGGCCTTGCCCTTACCTGTATATCCTAGGCCTTTTGTATTTCTAGCCAATGAGGAAGAAGAAGGTTGAATGGGTTCTATGATTCCTTCTTTTCTTAGGCCAATAGGGCCTTGTCCTTTGTAACCCATCCTGTGTAGGATAGCTTCTCCTCATCCATAGAGTTCTGTTGGGAGCCTAGGTGGTTCCTGTTGTATGTTCTCTTCTTCTGTATAAAGCCATTGTAGGACATCTCTTTCCTCTATTTCATCAGATAAGGTCCCCCATTTTACAAAGGCAGCTGTAGGAGCTATAGGAGGAGCAGAGGGCTTTGGAAAATGCTTGGTTTGTCCAAAGGATCTAGGAGATAATGGCATCTTGGCTAGATTGAGGTTGTGCTCTATGGAGTATTCCCCAACTCCTTTTTCTTTAATGGTTATTTTTTGCTCTTTGGGCCTTGATGAGGAAGCTTCAGAGGTATGATCATGTTGTGGGGTAGGGGATGTGGATGCTTTATTGTTTGGTATGATGCAATCGGATTTTAAAAGGACAGAGTTGCAATGCTGGAAGGGATCAGGGTCTCCTTGGATGGTGACTTGCTTGCCACTATGTGGGAATTTTATGCATTGATGATAAGTAGAGGGTACAACTTTCATGGCATGAATCCATGGTCTTCCTAGTAGAATATTATAGGCGAGGTCCCTATCTAGGACTTGGCACACAACATCTTTTATCACTAGTCCCACTTGTATGGGTAAGACTACTGTTCCCTTTGTAGTTCTCTCCTCATAGGCTTTGATAGTAATCTTCTTCCTTGGATCGATGGCATTTTCAGAGAACCCCAATGTAAGGACTAGCTTTAACATGCAAATATTTAAACTGGCTCCCCCATCAATGAGAACCCTCTTGATGCGGTTCATGTGGATGAAGGCGACAATATGTAGAGGGGTGTTATGAGGTTGAGACACTGAGAGGTCATCTTGCTTGGTAAATGATATGGTACTTGAGGAGGTCAGATTACCTACCATGGCCTGAAACTTCTCTTGGGCCAAGTTAGTGGGGACAATGGTTTCCACTAAGGATTTATTGAGAATCTCCTTATGAGAAGGAGATAGACGCAACAACTCCAAGATATAAATGTGGGCCAGAGTTTTCTGTAGTTGGTCTATGACATTATATTGACGGAAGATGGACTGAGAAGGTGATGACCTTGGAGGGATGGTATTCAAGGTGACTTTACCACTATGGGTAATGATACTACATCTAGTTCTGTTAGGTTCTGATTGTTTATTGGGTGTGACCACATTGATTTGTGGGACATGCTCGGATAGGCAATTGATGGTATAGTCGAATGGCACACTTGCATAGTTGGCATTACTATTTCCACTATTCTGATTTGGCCTATTGTGGTTGTTGTTGTTGTTATTACCATAGTTGTTATTGCCATGGTTGTTATGTTTGTTGTATGGCCTGTCTTGATTGAGAAATAGATCCATGTAAGCCACATGTGTCTCATTAGAGGTATGTTGTTGGGTTCCTCCTTGATTTTGATCAAGCACATCTTGGATAACATGTTTGAGATGAATACAATTGTTGGTTGTATGTCCCCTTCCTCTATGATATTCACAATACTCAGTGTCTTTCCAATAGGGAGGTTTGACTATAGGCTCATAATCACTTGTTGATAGTAGAGAGATTTCATTGTTAACCAATAACTTCCGTAATGCAAATTCCTGGGACTCACCCAGCGGTGTGAACTTTCATCTTCGATTGACACCGAACCATGGTCTTGGCTCTTGAGAGAGCGTTTTGTTGGGCATAACATTGTTTGCTTTTCCTTTGAGAGTGAGTATGGGTTGTTTCTTGGGAGCTGCCACCTAACATTCTTATTCTTGATCCAAAACTTTGATTTGTTAGTCGTGTAGTTGGAGGTAGGTGTGTCCTTGTATAACTTGATTTGCCCCATGGTGATCATAGCTTTTTCAATAAACAATCCCATTTCGATGACTTTTAAGAATGATGTAGGGCATTGTATTTGTATTTGATAGCCAATATCAGTGTTGAGGTTATGGACAAACATTTCCATTAGTTGCTTCTCAAGTACATCGTATGAGCATTTGCTTGCTAGTTATCTCCATCTTTGTAGGAAGGTGGCGAATGATTCACCACTCTTTTGCTTGGTGTTGCATAGGTCAAGCATAGAGACTTCATGTTCAATATTGTAAGAGAACTGCGTGATAAATTTGTTGTCTAGTTCATCAAAAGTTTTGATGCCTGGTGGAAGCCATGAGAACCACTCCATAGCTTGACTGCCTAGTGATCTAGGGAATAGTCTCATTAAGTAAGTTTCATTGTGAGCTACTTCCAAGCATGCTGCATTGAATTACCTAATGTGATCTCTAGGGTCCTTTCCCTTTGTACTTGTCAAACTTAGGAACATCGAATTGATAGGGAAATGGTTTCATGATCAAACTTTTATCAAAGGGGTACGGTGTAATATCTTCCAAGGAGTAGTTTTTAGTGCTTGTACCCGTCTTGAGATCTGACATTTGTTGCCTTAGACCCTCGAGTTTTTTCCTCATTTCTTCCATAGGAGTATTTGGGTCTGTGGCTTTCTTTCCTTTATCCTCCGCATTTGGGTCTATGGCTTTCTTTCCCTTTTCACGATCATCCTCTATGTTTTCCAGGGTTGTCCTTCTATCAAAATCTGCAGGGAGTTTAATTCCAAGACTAGAAAGATGATAGAAATATTTATGAGGGTCTTCATGGAGCACTTTCTCTACTAAGCTTTGGAATTTCTGATCTTGGATGCTTCCTTGATAGTCTTTGTTAGAGATTTCCTCATCACTATCATGAGGTGTGAAGATGTGGTTGGATGATCCAGCCATTTCAAGTTGTTTTTTGTATTGAGATCTAGTAAGAACCATGTAAGGTGACGTGGGATGAGGTGGAATGGGACAAGAGATTTTGGCAAGGTGCCAATGGAGACTGCTGAGAATAGGATACTGGTGCAAGAGCACCAAGGGGCTTGGAGTGAGCCCATGTGTATATAACACATTTTGGTGTACTGCTTTTGTTTTTAAATTAGGAAGGCACGGGAAGAAGTTTATGCATATTCAAATTTGGATCCATCAGAGTGAGAGAGCTCATTGGCGAAGCTTTTTGAAGTTATATTGATAGCGGTGTCCCACTGATAAAAAGGTATATCGGTGTGAGAAGACTATCAGAGAGATAAAATTGTGTTGAGCTGACCATAAGGTTCTCACCGATCGAGTTGTATTGGCATGACAATCAATACGTCTCACTGATGGAGGAGTTTATGTTGAGCCTTTCGGCATGAGTGTTGGTATCAGAGCAGGAGGAAATAGTTTCACCGACTACCAAAGTCTGATCGATAGAAGTAAGTCAAAGTGTCATCGGCGAGATGGTGGATATCGACGTGAGCAGTTTAGAAGCTGCTGATAGTTGATGTCTCACCGATAGGCGAAGACCAAAACCACAGACTATTGCATCAGGGTGATTGAGGATATTGGCAGAAGAAAATTTGAATTGGCCGATAGGCTAAATCTCACCGACGTTGAAGTCAAGTAGGCCGTGATGGTGAAGGCAGGGTTGAGTAATCGATCAGTGAGAAAAGTGTGATCGGAGTGAAGTTCCTCAAGTGCACCGATGGTGTTTGTCACATCGATAACAATTAGTGAAACTAAACTAAGTCAAAACTACATTGGGCTCATCAGTATGAAATAAGCTATTGGGGAAACGAGATGTGAGGATGCCGATAGGCATTGTTTCACCAATGACTGTCAGCAAAAGAAAACTATAGTAAATAGAATGTTGGTTATTTGTAAAAGGGATCGGTTATTGCCCGAACTGCAGAAGGAGTTCCAGCGATGCCTATGTGTTAGGCTGATGGAATGGCCAGGAGAAACACTAATGTAGGAAACCCTAACCATCTGGTAACGGACAAGGGTAGAAATTATATAAGGTCAGATTCATTTCTGTGAAGAGGTTGGAAGCCTGAGATACGTTGAATGTAATAGAGAAACTTCTGATAATAGAAACATTGACAGTTTGCATCCATTTGTATATTGTCTGTAGAATACTTGTATAATTCAGTTTGTAGTAGAGTAGACAGTTCAATTTCTATTCTTTTGCTTCTATTTGTGCAAGATGTCTCTGTCTTGATGCCCCTACATTTTCCTTGTACAGTCATGGAGGGTTATCAAGTAGAGACCTTGTTTCTTTTGCTTCTGTTTGTGTTAGTGACTAGGCTATCAAAGAGAGGCCATGTGAACTTGTACTAGGCGAGTTGTGCTATAGTCCAGCTAGTATGCAAGTTACAGTTTAAGAGACAGGGGTGAAAACAGAGTAGAAGAAGTTGAGTACCAAGCAATTAGAACTCTAGACCTAGAGAGGAGGGCTAATAACAGGCTCAAGAAGGCTATAAGCCTTGGAGTTGAGAATCTTGGAAGCAGTGAGGGAGAAGAAGAATTCCTCACACCAAGAAAGTAGTGTCTATATTGGAAACAATAGACAAATAGATCTTTCACCTCTGTAATAGACTGCTTAGGTTGAATTAGGCATTTTGGGGTAGAAAATGTCTATAAGCACTTGAATTGGTAGGGAGATCTGGGTATGATTTAGGTCTTGAAGTGTTGATTCAAGATAGGTTTGCTAAACCCATAGGCCTCCCCATCAAATTGGTATCAGAGCAAGTTAAAGATTTGGGCTATTCCTAGGTTGGAATAGAAGAAGTTGTATGTCATCACCGAGTTCAAGTGAGTCTATAGGTTTAGCCAGAGAAATGGTGACTAATGCAGAATTGGCAAAGAAGGTTGATGATCAAGAAGAGGAGAATAGGCTCCTATAGGAAAGACTAGCTAAAATGGAAAGTAAGCTAGGTGCAATGATAATAAAGACTGAAGAAGTCAGTCGGAAAGTCAAGAGTTCTAAAGGTAAGGAAAAAGGTGTGTCTATAGAAGATGAAGAGCCCACACCTGATCCTAAGATGGAAGAAGAACCTTTCTTGAAGGCCTTGAAAGACATGAGTGGTAAGACATTGGAAGGAGTTCCTCTTTTTAGTGGAAAGATGGAACTTGATTTGGTTATGGAATGGATAGAAGGTATAGAAAATCACTTTGAATGTGATGGAGTGACTGAAGCACAAAAGCTAAAGGTGGCTAAATCAAGACTCAGAGGAGCTGCCTTGACATGGTGGAAATTTGTTCAAACTGAAAGAGAAAAAGAAGACAAGAAACCTATAGCTACTTGGAAGGGTATGGTGGCTAAAATCAAAGAAGTATACATGCCTAGAGATTATGAAGTCCAGTTGTATAAGAAACAACAAAATTTGAGACAAAGAGAATTAGATGTCAATGCATACACTGAGGAGTTTCAAAAACTATGCTTGAGGTCTAAGGTGATGGAAGATGAAAATGTGAAAGTGGCCAGATATCTCAATGGATTGAGGTGGAGTATTCAAGAGGAAAACAACTTATTTAGCCCTACAACACTGCAACAAAGCTATCAGCTAGCACTCAAGGTAGAGGAGAAGAGTAAGAAGAAGAAAGAGACAAACATCAGATCAAGAGGAAGAGGTAGAGACAGCAGAGGAAGAGGAAATTATGGTGGTAGGAATACTAATCAAAGACCCCAAGGAGAATCCAAACTCACAGACCAGAGTGGAGAGACTAGTAGTAGAGGAAACTACAGAGGAAGGGGATCTAACAGAGGAAGATCAGGAAGATCAGGCAGAGGATCCTACTTTGCCACTATGAAATGCTACAATTGTGGTCAATTAGGCCATCCAACATATAGGTGTCCTGATAAGGGCACATCTTCTTCTCAAGGAGTTGATAAAAGAAATCATTATGTACAAGATGATGCTTCAAGCAGCAAATCACCCGAAGTCAGTCTAGCCTCAGAAGTGGGAGAGAACATCATGGTCAAGAGAACCTTGATCAAAGAACTAGTGAAAGCTGAACCAAGCCAAAGGAGAGCATTATTCAGAATCAGATGCAAGATTATGAATAAGGTATGTCAAGTAATTATAGACTTAGGGTCTACTAATAACATAGTGTCTGAGGAAGCAGTTAGAAAACTAAATTTGCAAAGAATACCTCATTCAAATCCATATAGAGTCACATGGTTAAATAAAGGTCAGCATGTGATAGTCAATGAGCAAACTTGGGTAGAGTTTGGTATAGGTGGATATAAAGACAAGGTACTCTGTGATATCCTACCTATGGATGCATGTCACCTCTTATTGGGCAGACCATGGCAGTTTGACCTAAAGGCCATACATGATGGTGAGAAGAATGCATATTCTTTTCAAAAAGATGGTGTCACCTATAAAATTTAGTCATTGGAAGATGCAGAAGCAAATAAGACTAAGAGTCCTAGTATCTTAGTTGTGAGTGGTAAAGAGTTTTTGAACACTCTTAAGGAGGATGGTATTGGATATGCTATCATAGTGAAACCTAAGGAGGAGAAGAAAGACAAAAAGGTAGTGATTCCAAAAGAGGTACAAACTATACTGGAACAGTATAAGGACATCATTAGTGATGGAACACCAGCAACACTACCTCCACAGAGGACTATAAGCCATCAGATAGATCTGATTCTAGGAGCATCTTTGCCTAACAAGGCTCCTTACAAGATGACTCCAGAACAACATAAGGAAATAACCAGACAAGTACAAGAATTGCTTAACTAGGGGTTGGTTAGAAAAAGCATAAGTCCTTGTGCAGTGCCTATAGTGTTGGCACCAAAGAAAGGAGGAACATGGAGATTGTGCACAGACTCCTGAGCTATCAATAAGATCACCATAAGGTACCAGTTTCCAATTCCCAAAATTGAAGATCTTATGGACTATTTAGGAGGAGCTAAGTATTTCACCAAGATAGACCTAAAAAGTGGTTATCACCAGATCAGAATTAAGGAAGGTGATGAGTGGAAAACAACTTTCAAAACCACAGAAGGACTGTATGAATGGCTTGTTATGCCATTTGGTTTATCAAATGCTCCTAGCACATTCATGAGGCTCATGAATGAAGTCCTCAAGGACTATATGGGTAAATTTGTAGTTGTTTATCTAGATGATATCTTGATTTTTAGTCAAACTAAAGAAGAGCATCTTGAACATGTAAATACTATTTTGAAAAAGTTACATGATGAACAACTAACTATAAATTTGGAGAAGTGTGAATTCATGAAGCAGGAATTAGTATACCTTGGTTTTGTGTTGTCCAAAGGAGAATTGAAAATGGACAAGTCAAAGGTAGAAGCCATATTGAGTTGGCCTACTCCCAGAGTAGTAATTGAGGTGAGAAGTTTTCATGGCTCAGCTCAGTTTTATAGAAAGTTCATAAGGAATTTCAGTGCTATTTGTGCACCCATGCTTGATACAATAAAAGGTGGAATGAAAACAAAGTTTCAATGGACACAAGCAACTGATAAGAGTTTTGAACTGTTGAAGAAAGAAGTAGCCACACAGCCAGTGTTAGTGCTGCCTAGTTTTGACAAGTTGTTTACTTTAGAATGTGATGCTAGAAATATTGCAGTAGGAGCAGTACTCAGCCAAGAGAATAGACCAGTAGCCTTTTGCAGTGAGAGGCTACATGAAGCAAAGAGTAGATACTCTTTATATGACTTGGAGCTCTATGCTCTAGTCCAAGCACTTAGAAAATGGAGACATTATCTCCTACCTAAGGAATTTGTTGTGTATACAGACAATCAAGTTTTGAGTTTTCTAAACTCACAAGATAAGTTGAGTCATAGGCATATTAAGTGGATGGAGTACTTGCAGTCTTATACATTTACAATTAAGCACAAGAAGGGATAGCTCAACAAAGTAGTAGATGCTTTAAGCAGGAGGCTGCTCATAGTACAAGAAGTGCAATTAAGAAGCACAGGAATGGAAGAGTTCATAGCTCTCTACAAAGAGGAGGAAGATTTTGCTAAAGCCTACAAGGTCTGTCAAGACTTTGAGAATCACTTTCATAGTGAATTTGCAGATTACACATTGCAGCAGGGTTTGCTGTTCAAAGGTGGACAGTTGTGTGTACCAAAAGGATCCATGAGAGAAAATCTCACACAGGAGAAGCATAATGGCAGTTTGAGTGGCCATTTTGGTCTGAACAAAACATTGGAGTTAGTCCAAAGGTTCTACTATTGGCCAAAGATGCACAAAGATGTCAGAAAGTATGTGGAGCAGTGTATCATCCATTAGAAGGCCAAGGGAACTTCTTCAAATGCTGGACTGTATCAACCATTACCCATTCCTTCTAGACCATGGGATTGTGTAAGTATGGATTTTGTAGTTGGTCTACCAAAGACTAATACTAGTTTTGATAGTATTTTTGTAGTTGTTGATAGATTCAGCAAGATGAATCATTTCATTCCTTATAAGGTGACTCATGATGCCAGTCATATAGCTCATTTGTTTTTCAAAGAGGTCATAAGGATTCATGGACTGCCAGCAAGCATCGTGTCTGATAGAGATGCTAAGTTCATGGGACATTTCTAGAAAACTTTATGGCAAAGGTTAGGAACAAATATGTCTTTCGGATAGCATATCATCCACAGACAGATGGTCAAACAGAAGTGGTGAATAGGACATTGGGCAACCTGTTAAGGTGTTTGACAAAAGAATATGGATAGAGTTGGGATCAAGTCATTTATTAGGCAGAATTTGCCTATAATGATAGTGTGAATAGGACTACTAGAAAAAGTCCATTTGAGATAGTGTATGGAATGCATCCTAGAGGTGTATGTGAACTCCAACATCTTGGAGACATGGAGTATAGAAGTGGTCATGCAGAGGATTTTGCACAGTCTATGAAGGAGATTCATGACCAAGTGAAGCAGCAATTGATGGAAAACACCCTGAAGATCAAAGATAGGGTAGATGCACATAGGAAGGATATTCAATTTGCAGTTGGTGATTTAGTCATGGTTTATTTGAACAAAGCCAGATTGCAGAAAGGGATACCAACTAAACTGTAGATGAGACAGATTGGTCCTTGTAGAATTCTGAACAAGTATGGCAACAATGTTTATAGGATTGATTTACCAGCAAACTTGGCAATTTCACCAGTGTTCAATGTTCAGGACATGGTGCCATATAACGGTCCTCATCCAGCAGCAGGGGAATCTAGTTCAGAAGCTGCACAGATAGTAAGTGATGTGACCTTGCCGTCTAAACTCAAACCACAGGCTAAGAGAATTCTAGATTCTCGCGTGTAGAAACAGACCAGACATGGTGTGTATATGAGCATCTTATCAAGTGGAAATAGTTGCTAGAAGCAGAGGCTACCTGGATTGCAGAGTCTGAGTTCAAGAAACGGGGCATTGATTTTGCCTTGTTGTCACCAGAGGTGACTTGACTTCTTCCGTACAGGGGGAGTATGGTGCAGGAGCACCAAGGGGCTTGGAGTGAGCCCATGTGTATATAACGCATTTTGGTGTAATGCTTTTGTTTTTAAATTAGGAAGGCACAGGAAGAAGTTTATGCATATTCAAATTTGGATCCATCAGAGTGAGAGAGCTCATTGGCGAAGCTTTTTGAAGTTATATCGATAGCGGTGTCCCACCAATAAAAAGGTATATCAGTGTGAGAAGACTATCAGAGAGATAAAATTGTGTTGAGCTAACCATAAGGTTCTCACCGATTGAGTTGTATTGGTGTGACAATCAATACGTCTCACTAATGGAGGAGTTTATGTTGAGCCTTTCAGCATGAGTATTGGTATCGGAGTAGGAGGAAATAGTTTCAACAACGACCAAAGTCTGACTGATGGAAGTAAGTCAAAGTGTCATCGGTGAGATGGTGGATATCAGCGTGAGCAGTTTAGAAGTTGCTGATAGTTGATGTCTTGCTGATAGGCAAAGACCAAAACCACATACTATTGCATCAGGGTGACTGAGGATATTGGTGAAAGAAAATTTGAATTGGCCAATAGGCTAAATCTCACCGACGTTGAAGTCAAGTAGGCTATGACGGTGAAGGCAGGGTTGAGTAATCAATCGGTGAGAAAAGTGAGATCTGAGTGAAGTTCCTAGAGTGTGCCGATGGTGTTTGTCACACTGATGATAGTTAGTGAAAGTAAACTAAGTCAAAACTATGTTGGGCTCATCGGCAGGAAATAAGCTATCAGGGAAACGAGATGTGAGGATGCCGATAGGCATTGTTTCACTGATGACTATTAGCAAAAGAAAACCATAGTAAATAGACTATCGGTTATTTGTAAAAGGGATCGGTTATTGCCCTAACTGCAGAAGGAGTTCTAGCAATGCCTATGTGTTAGGCCGATGGAACGGCCAGGAGCAACACTAATGTATGAAACCCTAAGCATCTGGTAATGGACAAGGGTAGAAATTATAAAAGGTCAGATTCATTTCTGTGAAGAGGTTGGAAGCCTGAGATACGTTGAATGTAATAGAGAAACTTCTGATAATAGAAACATTGACAGTTTGCATCCATTTGTATATTGCCTGTAGAATACTTGTATAATCTAGTTTGCAGTAGAGTAGACAGTTGAATTTCTATTCTTTTGTTTCTGTTTGTGCAAGATGTCTCTGTCTTGTGCCCCTGCATTTTCCTTGTACAGTCATGGAGGGTTATCAAGCAGAGACCTTGTTTCTTTTGTTTTTGTTTGTGTTAGTGATTGGGCTATCAAAGAGAGGCCATGTGAACTTGTACTATGTGAGCTATGGTATAGTCCGGCTAGTATGCAAGTTACAGTTTAAGAGATAGGGGTGAAAATAGAGTAGAAGAAGTTTAGTACCAAGCAATTAGAACCCTAGACCCAGAGAGGAGGGCTAATAACGGGCTCAAGAAGGCTATAAGCCTTAGAGTTGAGAATCTTGGAAGCAGTGAGGGAGAAGAAGAATTCCTCACACCAAGAAAGTAGTGTCTGTATTGGAAACAACAAACAAATAGATCTTTCACTTCTGTAATAGACTGTTTAGGTTGAATTAGGCATTTTGGGGTAGAAAATGTCTATAAGCACTTGAATTGGTAGGGAGATCTGGGTATGATTTAGGTCTTGAAGTGTTGATTCAAGATAGGTTTGCTAAACCCATAGGCCTCCCCATTAGATACTTATGACAAGATTTTGACAAAGGGCTTTCTCGATCAATGTTTCCAAGTAAGATGGTCAATACAAGATGATAGCCACTAGTAAGGGTACTCGATACCTGTCTTACTGTGTAGGGACTAGTCATGCACCAAGACCTCTAGCAAAGTTCTATGACCTACTAGGGTTACTTGAATCCAAAGTGATATGAAAAAGGGGACTGTGCTGACCTAATATGGGATACCTTTGACTTTTAGGACTAGAAAGACCTGATAGAAGGTGAATGGGATGATTAATGAGAGAGAGGTTTTGATGTGAAATGGATGGAAAATTGACTGCAAGGTAAGACTTGATCTCCTAACTTGAAACTAGACTAAAATGGGTACCCAGAACTGGTAAAATTTCTCTCTTGGAAACTGCGCAAGTGCTCACTATCATGCATGCACCGAAATAGATGCACCATAGAAATTGGTAAATGCACCATAAGTCATAACAAAAGTGCTGCTCTGGCAAAAGGTTAAAGCGTTGTAACAGTCAATAAAGGTGCTGCAAGTCAAAATAAATGCACCATAGGTTGGCATAGATATGCAGGAACAGAGGGCGGATACGCCGCTCTGGCTTTTTCTCAGCGTTTTTGGAATTTTTTGGTGTTTTTGGTACTTTGGTTGCAAGAAAGTCTCTTTGATCTCATTTCTCTGAATTTATGGCAAGAGAACACATCAAACACAAAGAATTTTTATGGTTTTTTTATTTTTTGTGATTTTTTTTACTCTTTTTGGACTAAAAGATAAAAGCAAGTAGAATTCCTTGGCTTAAAATGGATTACAAGGGTTTTTGGCCACTAGAACAAAAAAGTGTTTAATGAGGGCAACCGTTCGAGTGGTTACACATATGACAGCACTACTCTCCGTTATGGAGTCTCCCAGCCTACAAGGGTTGCGCCTCGGAGGGTTTTGGGGGAGGTTGGCTGTTGATGTAACACAACTTCACTCGTTGTTTGAAGCTTTCACTCCAAACACAATTTATTTATAGTGGCTTGGAAGGGCTTGGTGTCTAGCTTGTTACCACTTAGGGTTGTTCCTACTTGGATAAGTGGTATCCAAGAGCAAGCCCCTCTAAAGGAAAAACACATGCAAAAATGATACTTCTGGCATTTTGGTCACCCAAGATAGGGGAGAGCATAGGCCTGGTATCATTGCCAAAACACAGTATACAGTGGTTCTTTTCCCCTAGTTAAAATGAGAAAAACTAGATGAGCTATCTACTTGGGCAAGCATAGAACTTTGAAGTGAGTAGCAAGATAGCAATGGTCCAATTTTAACCCAGATAGCAATGATGAGTTCAGTTTTAATCCACGTAGCACGAATTGTTAACTTTGAAATTTTGGTCAATCAAGATAGCAATGGTTCAGTTTTAACCCAGATAGCCATGATGAGTTTAGTTTTATCCATGATAACACAAGTTGTTAACTTTGAAGTGTCGGTCAATCGAGATAGCAATGGTTTAGTTTTAACCCAGATAGCAATGATGAGTTCAGTTTTAATCCAGATAGCAATAACTTTGAAAAAGATAGCAAAGGTTCAATTACCACTTTCCTAGTTAGACTATGTGAGATTTTGCATGAACATCCATCTTACTTTCCCGTTTTAGAAATCAAAGTGTGATCTAATAAATGCAACTATATGAATCTAAACCAGTGCCTAGCCTATAAAATTGATAAGAGAATTCCTGCAAAGATGTGAGTGTTAGCAAAAAAAATCTTCTAAAAAAAACCTAAATCACTGCCTAAGATAGATTTGCCGCTTCAGAGATAGAATGCACAGAAACAGTCAACAGAAGCACTGTGATACATATGCGCTGGAACATAGATTAAAAGTGCTGAAATACAGAGTATATGTGCCAAGGAAACTTATGTACCATTTCAGATGGTAAAAGCACTGTAACAGAGTGTATAAGCACTGCAATAACAAAAGCACCATGACAGGTGACAGATGCACCAGAACAGAGAGTGTATGCACTGTTTCATCTTGTGTACGGTCTTCTAAAACACAAAATCTTAGTTTTGGGTTAAATTTGGGGCTAGGCCCCACGATGGGTGCCAAAAATGTTAAGGGAAATTTGGATCAATAATGAATATGCAATATAATCAATATCAGATACCCAAACTTCAATGAAATAGTGAACTAAGAAGATTCAATAAAATAAAGCAATGAACAACAAAGCAAACCTTCCTTAGATCGAAACTTCCATTGATCGCCTATCACAATCATTCTTGCGTATATGAAATAGGGCCCTTAGAGAGTGCACTTCTTTGCTTTGTTCAAGAATGTCGATTATGAATGGCTATGGTAATACCGCCATGAAGAGGAGTTTCACAATGATGAATAGTGCATAGTGCATAGTAAAAAGTGTGATCACAAGCAATGAAGTAATTGGTGCCAAAGGCACACTGTAATTCCTATAGAGTAATGATACTAAAAGCTTGGATGATTGAAATGGAAGAATGAGGTTGTACTTATAGACTTGAGAGAATGAAGATCAACGGTATAGAGAGAATGAGAAGATCAATGGTTGAGAACAGTTGAAGAATGTTCAACGAATAAGAAGAAGACATGTGTCTTTCTTTCTTTTACATGAGAGGATTTGCTAAGAATAGAAGAATGAGTTAAGGCAATTAAAATAATATAATAATCAGTTAAGTGATTTAAAACAAGAAGAAGGGATTTGCATGAGAATAAGAAAATATTTTGCTTTATTAAATATTAGGAATATTTAATTGCATGTGCAAGAAAGCTTGAATTATATTTAGAGATAACTCAATTTAGAAGAAAAAGCAACTTAAATAAATAATTGATTTATTTAAATTTAGAGAAGATATTATTAGAAGAAGCAATTAAATAATTGGAATTATTTAATTTAGAAGACAAGAAAGAAAATTAAATAAATAAATTTATTTAATTGTTGTGCATGATTTTGGAATAATAAATAAAATATTTGATTGTATTTTATTTTTAGAGATTGAGCGAATTTAAATAAATTTGATTTGATTTATTCAAATTTGGAAGAATGAATTGATTTAATTAAACAATTAAAAATTATTTAATTGTTTGGGAAGAATTTAATTAAATAAAAGATATTTATTTAATTGTTGGAAGGATATGAATTGAATAAATAAATTTGGTTATTTATTTATTGATAGAGGAATTAGAAGGGAATAAATTTCAAGAATATTTATCTAGACCAAATCATGTCATTTTTAGGTGTATACATTTTGCCCCTCTTTGATGCAATGCAGTTTATGACGTTGCTTCAAAGAATAGATAGTCTGACAATGATACATGCCCCAGTTTGCCCCTGGTACAAGTTATGACGATAGGATGCCCCCTCCGGAGATTGGACGAGAAGAAGGCAGAAGGCGTGTGACGGACAATCTCACGAAAAAGACAGGAAAACTTAGGTTAGGTTTGGAGAAAAGAGCTGAATGATACATGATGCAAGATATAATGATAATACACACAAGCAAGCAAGTATGCACAAATGATACAAGAACAAGCAAGGTATTTCCCCTGTCTAGCAGTAAACCAATGATATACTGATAACAATGTCATGGTGGGGAACGATATAGCCCTAGACCCACACGACAGGCGTGTTGTCATGGTGGGGAACAATAGATCCCTAGAGCAACACGAAGGATAGTGTCTAGTTTCAGTAAATGGAACATGTCATGTAAGACGCGTGTGTTGGTTTGATTTTGACAATGTTATATCTTGTATAAGACAATTGATTGATTAACTGATCAAGTTGGTTTATGACCAGACAAGGATCAAGACCACTGATTGTGATTGAATCGTTTGATAAGATTGACTTGACTTGATTGGTATGGATTAAGGATGAACTTGCATTTGGATCATTGCTTGGGTTAACCAAATTGAGAAGAATGGATCACAATGATAGATAGAGTTTTGATTGATAGAAAAAATGACTCAATAAAAGGAATCACAAGCCTTTATTTGTATCCATACTCTGCATTGTTGGATCTTAATTGCATGGGGTATGGTATGGATGATTTTATGGTGTTTTCTTCTGACATCTTGATGGTGCAAGTATTTTGAAGTGCTTATTTCATCATTGGGCAATTTTTTTTTGGTACTTTTTCTAAATGTTGTAAGTTAATACAAGCATCAAGGTATAATTGAATTGAGAGGACCTGAGTATTGCTTACATGGATTTTGATTTAACAAGTTAATACAAGCATCGAGGTATGATTAAACCAAGATGACCTAAGTATTTCTTGTGTATCAACAGTCAAGGATTGCCCCCATTCATGTTAGACCTTTGATGTCCTCGACGATCTTTTGCCGATCATGTCCTTAGACAAGGCTTCACATTACTAAAGTTTAATCCACAAACAACAAACAAAGAAAAAGTATTCCTTAGATTGAAACTTCCATTTATCGCCTATCACAATCATTCTTGTATGTATGAAATAGGGCCCTCAGAGAGTGCACTTCTTTTCTTTGTTCAAGAATGTCGATTATGAATGGCTATGGTAATATCGCTATGAAGATGAGCTTCACAACGATGAATAGTACGTAGTGCATAGTAAAAAGTGTGATCACAAGCAATGAAAGAATTGGTGCCAAAGGCGCGCTATAATTCCTGCAGAGTAACGATACTAAAAGCTTAGATGATTGAAATGGAAGAATGAGGTTGTACTTATAGACTTCAGATAATGAAGATCAACGGTTGAGAACAGTTGAGGAATGTGCAATGAATAAGAAGAAGACATGTGTCTTGCTTTCTTTTGCATGAAAGGATTTGCTAAGACTAGAAGAATGAGTTAAAGCAATTAAAATAATATAATAATCAGTTAAGTCATTTAAAACAAGAAGGGATTTGCATGAGAATAAAAAGATATTTTGCTCTATTAAATATTAGGAATATTTAATTGCATGTGCAAGAAAGCTTGAATTATATTTAGAGATAACTCAATTTAGAATAAAAAGCAACTTAAATAAATAATTGATTTATTTAAATTTAGAGAAGATATTATTGGAAGAAGCAATTAAATAATTAGAATTATTTAATTTAGAAGATAAGAAAGCAAATTAAATAAATAAATTTATTTAATTATTGTGCATGATTTTGGAAGAATAAATAAAATATTTGATTGTATTTTATTTTTAGAGATTGAGAGAATTTAAATAAATTTGATTTGGATTATTCAAATTTGGAAGAATGAATTGATTTAATTAAATAATTAAGAATTGATTAATTGTTTGGGAAGAATTTAATTAAAGAAAAGATATTTATTTAATTGTTGGAAGAATATGAATCAAATAAATAAATTTGGTTATTTATTTATTGATAGAGGAATTAGAAGGGAATAAATATTAAGAATATTTATCTAGACCGAATCATGTCATTTTTAGGCATAGACATATATATATAGTTATATTTTAATATTTATTAACTGTGAAATTGAAATTTTTGTCTGTGTATATTTAATAAATAATAAATTGTGAAATTGAAATTTCTGTATATGTATATATATGAAACTTACCTTAAAGAAAAAAAATAAAAATAAAAATAGAATTGTTGTGTATAATTTTTAGAACGACTGTATTTTTTTTGTTACTATGGTTTTTTTTTTTTTTTTAAAATACAATGTGGTGGGGGGGTTTGAACCCCCCACCATTTGTATTACAAGGGTGTGGGGAGCGGGGTGTAGCCCCCACCCACACCCCACTATGTGGAGTGTGGGTGGGGGCTCCATCCCCCACCCCACACTCCTCGCTACCCCCATTAACCCCCGCGCCCAGCAGTCTCCCCACGGATGACTTCTGATCTACCGCCGAACAACTGCTGACTGACTCCTCCTCCACAGCCTCCCCTCTATGAATGTTCCGCAGGTCTCTCACCCCTGCGGCCATCCCTTCACCATCGCCATTGTCCCTCCCCTCTGCTCTCCCTTCACCGCTCCCTGCGGCTACCATCACCCTCTCTCCGCCCGCGACCTCCATTCGATACCTCCGCCACCCTATCAGCACCGCCGCCATCCATTAACCCTGCCACAACCAAACAAAAAAAAATGTTAGGGTTTTTCAATATGATTCAAATGAAAATATGAAATATAACAATATCCATATGTTATATAAACAAAACCTAATATTGTAACACAATAAAATATATATATATATAATATTTATTAATAACTTTGATTCATAAAAGAAAAAGAAAAAACCATATATGTATCAAAGGAAACCTAGAGATATAAATGCAATAAGCATATATGTGTGTGTGTGTGTGTGTGTGTGTGTGTGTGTGTGTGTGTGTGTGTGTATTTATATCTTCATAAATAAATTAAGCCATCATATACATTTGATATGTGGCCATTTTAACTCAACCTGTACAACGAGAAAATGAGAGAAACATGAGAAGAAAAGAGAAAGAAAGATAAAAGTGAAAACAAAGAGGAGAAAACGCATGACCTTTCCAGAATAGGGCTAAGAGTACTAATTAAGATTTAACATTCTATTAATCCTGATTGGGGGCAATTTAATTAACAAAATTAATTCAAATGTTGAATTAAACCTAGAGCAGAAACCTAGTGGACTTCATCAAACGAAGTTAGTAAATCATGTTTACGTGATCTGATCTACCAAGAAATTAGGAATAATGTAAAGGATGCAGTGATAACTTTGATTGATAGAGAAGTGATCTACCAAGAAATTAGGAATAATGTAAAGGATGCAGTGATAACTCTGATTGATAGAGAACCGATCTACCAAGAAATGAGGAATAATGTAAAGGATGCAATGATAACTCTGATTGATAGAGAATGTGAAGGAGAACAAATTAATATTAAATTTCAGAAAATGTGAAGGAGAGCAAATGTTCATGCTTTGTTGAAAAATGTTCTATTAACTTAATCAACTGAATTAGTGAGATGTAAGAAACTTATTAACCCAAATCAGGAAACCTCTTGAATGAAATTAGTGTTAGTACATTAAACCCTATTCACGGCCGTGACGCGTTATGCTACTAGAATTTCCCAGAAATTAGGGTTTAGTTGGTTTAGTAAAGTTGAACCCTATTAGCGACGTTAACCGCGTCGCGATGACCCCCTTGATGGCCTTCTTGTGATGGGTATGCGCACGTGTGTGTATTAGCCCACTTTCAACTATTTTGTTTGCGCTTTAAGTGTACGCCACCGAGCACGCTTACGCGTGCGAGGGGGTTTCTAGGGAAGCGTGGAAATTTTTTAATATTTTGTGTCATGACCACATGACAAATGTGGACATGACACATGTAATGCATGTCGTGACCACATGGGAAATTGGGGCATGACATTTGGTATCAAAGCCCAAGTTTAAACACTGGGAATATTTGGGCACGTTATTTATTCTACAACTTTGATTGATTAGTGCCTACCTTGTTTTGTAGGATGCCTCCTTGATGTGTTCGACAAGCGTGATCTCATAACACTACATCCGCACAGGTGCACAGTGATTCCTCTGTAGAGGGACAGGGACCCGCAGTCATAGCAGATCAGCCATTACCACATGCACCACCAGTACTTGACATAGGTCCTCAAGTTTTACAAACATTGCAGGCCATGTTAGAGAGGTTACCGCCAGCTATTCCAGATCCACGTGATGAGCCTCGCACTGATCCATGAGAGGAGCCACATAAGGAGCCACGTGCTAAGTCACGTGTTGAGCCACATGTGGAACCCCACGTCGATTTGTGAGAGGTGCCACGTATGGGGCCTTTCATAGAGATACCTGATACTATAGTGGAAGAGCCAAGGTCAGCCTACCAAGCACGAAGTAGGAGTTCTCCGAGGCTTTCGAGGCAAGATGAGACCATGAGAGTAGAGAAGATACATCATGGACCATATGAGTATGGGTTGAATGAGCTTATAGGACTTAGAGATAGAAGAGACCCCATTAGAGACCTACTTAGGCTCAATCCACCTACTTTCGCAGGAGCTACAGAGGGAGCTATGGCAGAGGCTTGGCTTATTAGTTTAGATAGTGCTTCGCATTGTGACCTTATGGGAGTAACACGAAAGCATGAGTGGCAGTACACCTTCTGAGAGATGCAGTAGCTACCTAGTGGTGCACTGAGGAGTGCAAGTGTCGGTTATCCTTAAATACACTCACGTGGGACATGTTCATAGAGTGCTTTAATGTGCGATACTTGTCAGATCACTATAGACAGTGTCAGATAGATGAGTTCCATGATTTACAATAGAGAGGACTCACGGTTGCTTAGTATGAGAGCCGGTTCATTAAGCTTTCTCATTACGCAGAGTATCTCCACGATGAGAAACTCCTAATGCACAAATTCATCAGAGGTCTGAATCATGGGATAGCAGGACTAGTGCGTATGGCAGACCCCCAGACTATGCATGAGGCTATCGAAAAGGCTTACATTGCAGAGGAAATTTTAGGACGAGGGCAGAATTCATGCCCGCAGTTTCAGGACCGTAATCACCAGCAGCAACAGAACTTTCAAAGACGACAATCCACACCACATAGAGGAGGATTCAATTCTTCATCATTACCTCTTAGGCCTCCACAATAGTAGCATCAACAGAGGACTAGACCCTAGTAGAGGGTTCAAGGAGGATAGAACCATGGTTGGCAGCAACAGGGCCAGTGTAGAGATCAGAGACAGCAGGGATCCTCTACGAGACCCGCGAGGTCTTAGTAGTCTTACAGAGGTTCATAGGGGTCCACTGGATGGATTGGACAGTAGCAGTCAGGCAGGACTTAGTCAAGATAGTTATAGGCTAGCGGCCCATGTTATGTATGTGGTGGGGCTAAACATATGGCTAGAGAATGTCTATAGGGATTTACAGCAGGGGATAGCCTTGTCTAGGAGGATCTGAGCAGACTGTAGGTGATGTGGGTAGGTCCCACCGCATGTTTGCAGTGGCTGACAACCACCAGGCTGACTTCTAAGCCTCAGTTATTGAGACAACATGTATGATTGGGGATTTTTCCATCTCTATTATTTTTGACTTTAGAGCTACCGACTCTTTTCTGTCTACATCATTATTGGAACATTGCAGGCTGGTGGCTTCTAAGAAGGACATTAGATGGGAGGTTGAGTTGGCCTCTGGGGCTAGGATGTCAATAGATACCTTGGTTAGAGATTGTGAGATCTCCTTGGGTTCCTTCACTACATCATGTGACCTTAGGGTTATGCCATTAGGATCCTACAGTTTAGTTCTGGGTATGGACTGGCTTGCGGCTCATAAAGCCAAGCTAGATTGTCGCCAGAGGATGATTAGCTACTTAGATTATCATGGCTCACCAGTTGAGATAGTGGGCATTCAGAAGCCCATGGCTGTTCATATGATATCCGCTCAGCAGCTTAAGCGTTGCATGCGGAAGGGTTGTCAGATGTTTGCTATCATGGTCAGTGACAAATCAGAGGATGATCCTGAGGCTACTTTAGATGATCACCCTATCCTGAGAGACTTTTCCAATGTATTTCTACCAAAATTACCAGGTATGCCTCCACACAGAGGTAGATTTTCACATGAATCTAGTGCCGGGTGCAGAGCCAGTGTCTCGTGCACCCTACAGGATGACTACACATGAGCTTATAGAACTTAAACTATAGTTAGAGGAGTTACTTGAGAAGGGGCACATCTGACCTAGCGTTTCACCATGGGGCGCACCAGTTATCTTCATGAAGAAGAAGGATGGATCTCTTCGATTATGCATGGATTACAGGTAGTTGAACAAGGTGACGGTGAAGAACCGTTATCCTCTACCTAGGATTGACGACCTCTTTGATCAGATGCAAGGAGCCAAAGTGTTCTCAAAAATTGATCTAAAATCTAGGTATCACCAATTGCGCATTACAGAGGTAGACATTCATAAGACTACTTTTCAAACCAGATATGGCCATTATGAGTTTACAGTGGTACCCTTCGGTTTGATAAATGCCCCTGCAGTGTTCATGAGTCTCATGAACGAGGTGTTCCGCACTTACTTGGATCATTTCGTGATCATATTTCTTGATGATATTTTGATCTATTCGTAGACCAAGGAGGAATATGTGGATCATTTGTGTCAGGTGTTGCAGTGCTTATGAGAGCAGCAGCTTTATGGCAACCTAGTGAAGTGTGCCTTCTTCAAGACAGAGGTGTAGTATTTGGGACACATCTTATCAGGCAATGGCATCTCTGTAGATCCATCAAAGATCAGAGTGATTCAGGACTAGCCAGCACCCACCAGTGTGACTGAGGTCAGGAGCTTTATGGGATTGGCCGGTTATTACCATTGATTCGTTGAGGGCTTTTCTAGATTAGTGCATCCCATCACTTCCCTTCAGCAGAAAGGGAAGGGTTTCACTTGGACTGAGCAGTGTGAGAGGGCCTTCGAGGTCCTCAAGGAGCATCTTACTAGCACTCCCATATTAGCGGTTCTAGATCCTGTAGAGGATTTTGTTGTTTGCACAGATGCATCACTAGAGGCTTTGGGAGCCGTGCTTATGTAGGGTGGTAGAGCGATTGCATACGAATTACGTAAGCTCAAGACACATGAGATAAACTACCCTACTCACGATTTAGAGCTCGCAGTAGTTATTCATGCTCTTGTTCATTAGAGACATTTCCTTTTAGGTCAATGCTTTGAGCTCCATTCGGATCACCATAGCTTACAGTACATATTCACATAGCCAAATTTAAACACCCGCCAGTGGCGTTGGATGGAGTTCTTATGCGAGTACAACTTTGATGTCCACTACATCAAAGGGAAGGAGAACGTGGTTGCTGACGCCTTGAGTCGAAGGTGCCACGAGATCCTGACCTTGACATTGAGGGTGGACTTGAGAGAGCATATCTTACAGCATCTACCTAAGGACAAGTGGTTTCTTGAGGTGCAGCAGGAAATCTAGAAATAAAGGGCCCTTAAGGGCAGGTTCGCAAGATATTCCCTTGAGCTTGATGGTTTTCTCAGACATCAGCAGTGCATCTATGTGCCTCATGCAGGTGATCTACATGCAGTGATTCTTTTTGAGGCTCATAGAGCACCTTATGTAGCACACCCAGGAGTGAAGAAGATGCATGCTAATTTGCAACAATTATACCATTGGGCTGGGATGAGATGAGACATTGCAGAATATGTTGCTCATTGCCTTGATTGTTAGAGGGTCAAGGCTAAGCATCAGCATCCAGCAGGACTGTTGTACCCTTATGAGAT
This sequence comes from Cunninghamia lanceolata, assembly GCA_027924645.1. Lineage (NCBI taxonomy): Eukaryota > Viridiplantae > Streptophyta > Pinopsida > Cupressales > Cupressaceae > Cunninghamia > Cunninghamia lanceolata. The sequence goes on from BSBN01000780.1 coordinate 8,956,591, forward strand.
ACCTGAGTGGAAATGGGACACCATTTCCATGGATTTTATCGTTGGTCTACCTATGTCATCACATCGCCATGATGCCATCATGGTGATAGTTAACCAAGGTGCACATTTCTCACCTATACACACAACATACAATGCACCATCTATGGTGAGAGTGTATTTAGATCAAATTGTCAGACTCCATTTTCACTTTAGCTTTTTGGAGAGCCTTACAGCAGGCATTGGGCACACAGCTCAACTTCAGTTTAGCTTACCATCCTGAGACTGACGGACAAACAGAGAGAGTTAAGGTGTTGGAAGACATGCTTCATATGTATGTTATGGACCATCAATCTAGATGGGAGGAGTATCTATATTTGGTTGAGTTTGCCTACAATAATGGGCATCACAGCTTGTTGGGTATGCCTCCTTTTCAAGCTTTATATGACAGACCATGCAGGACACCATTGAGTTGGGATTGGATAGAGGACAGGGTTGCCATTGGTCCAGAGATAGTTTAGGATATGGAGTAATAGGTTACACTAATTAGACAGAGACTTCAGGAGGCACAGGATAGATAGAAGAAGTATGCCGATTCTAAGAGAACTGATTGGAGCTTCTCACTAGGTGACAGGGTATTTTTGAGAGTGTGACCGCACAAGAGTCCAATCCATTACAGAAAGGGCTCTAAGCTCACACCTCAGTTTGTAGGACCTTTTGAGATCTTAGAGTGGATAGGACCTGTATTCTATCATCTAGCCTTGCCACCTAGTCTGTCATGTATCCACGATGTCTTTCATGTTTCAATTTTACATCGTTACATCTTTGACTTATCTCACATATTGGATTGGAGTGCTCTTCACGTAGAGGCAGATGACTAGTTGCCTTTGGAGCCAATTCGCATATTGACTTGTCGGACGTTGGGCCTTCGAGGTCAAGAACTAGACTAGGTTAGGGTCCAGTGGGATATATATGACGAGGTCACTATGACATGGGAGGATGTAGTGAGATTGAGGACTCTTTATCCTCACCTCTTTAATGACTTCCAGGAGGAAGTACAGTCTTAAGGGGGGAGGATGTGAGGCCTACTTTTTTTTTATTTCCGTTCATGTGACTATTTACCTCACTATTACTGATACTTTTACACTTGTGGGACTGTTGATCCCAGATTCCTAAACTATTGGACTTTATTATGTTAAAGGAAAACTAATTGGGTGATGTTAGATAGATGCTTGTATTAAGAGAAAACAAATTGAGTGATGTTAGATAGATGTTTATATTATAGGAAAAATAATTGGGTGATGTTAGATAGATGTTTATATTATAGGAAAACTAATTGGGTGATGTTAGATAGATGCTCTATATTAAAGGACAACTAATTGGGTGATGTTAGGTAGAAAATTGTAATGTGATTTCCTTTATGCTTAAGAGAACTTGTGATATCTTATGCGAGTGCAAGTTTTTAATTTGCTTCGGCTATGTTATTGATATGTGGAATTAACTTTACAACTGAATGCGTAGGTATTTCTAACCAACCATAGATACTAGAGATCATCCCACACTTGATGTTGTAATCCCTTGTGAAGCCGATCTGGTTCCACAAGGAACCAAGATCAATTTTGTGTATGATGTAATGTTGTAATGTTAATTTGCATGAGGTTAATTGGGTTAATTCTACCCTCTTTTAATTTAAATTATGATATGTGTTGTAAGAATTGTCTTTGAATTACATTTTTAAATTTTAAAATTTTTTTTGGAGACCCTTTTCTTGTGTTTTAAATTGACCCTGGGTGTTCTAACTAGGCAAAACTTGACCCTGGGTTATACCCCATTGGTCTAGGGTCCCTTTTGACTTGGGTAACCCTTGGTAAACCTCCATATGGTCACCTTAACTTCACACTGAAGTTAAGTGACGAATTTAGACGCATGGGAGGGATAGGATGAGTGGTACCAACACTCAAACCCATCCCTTTTCACTTCCCAAGGTTAGAGATGACTCCAAGACCCACCAATTGTGGAGGACTTGACTTCAAGTGTCTCTCACAATTGGTAAGAGTACCCATGGAGTTGTGTGGTCCTTCATGAGAGGAAAGGAAGGGGACACATGTGTCACCCTTTCCCTCTTTAATTCCCCTTTTCTCTCCCATGTGTTGGAGAGAGGACATGTGGTAAGGGGTGAGGGAAACTTTGGGGATTGGTGAGCGACATGTGTCAACACCCATCCCTTGGGACATGCTAGTGGTTGGGAGGAAGAGTGAGGAGGTGATAAGTGTCACCTCCCCATTCCTCTAAGCTCATGGATTGGGCTTATTTTAATCCCACTTGGGATAGGGAGAGGGGTTGTTGAATTTTAGAGAATTTTTATTGTTGGAAATTGTTTTGGGAAAAAGGATAGATGGAGTTTGGTGGCTTATGTTGGAGGAGATTTTAGAGGAGCTCTACATCAACTTCTTCCATATTAGGGCTTTTAAAGCTTGCTTTTCAAGGCTAAGGCCTTCCCCTTGTATTTCAATTTGCTTGCATGATGAATGTGTTAGATGTATTTTTTCTTGTGTTGTATTTTGTTATTGTGGCGAATATTTAGTAGGGTGTTGTAAGAGCTTCTCCCACTTGGGAGAAAATGGTCAACAAGTGTGGGGTAGGAAGGAGTGATCCTCCTCGAAGTCATTACCTTGTTTTGGGATGTTGAAAGCCTTGAGGGCATTTTATGTGATTTTAAGTAATTTGTTATATGGCTTGAGAGCCAAAATATGAACTCCTTTGGTAATTTTGTTAACATGTTGGCTTGAGGCCATGCAAAAAATTGTGTGGAGATATTTTGAAGGAGTGGCACTCTAGAGTTGAGTGTGTCCACTCTTCTACCCCTTTGAAACTCACCTTGGTTGACTTTGTGTGTTGTAAATATCCATGGGTGTAATATTGTGTTTTGGGATGTTTGTATGCCTTGTTGTGAAGTGGGTTTGAGTTTCCTAGGTGTGTGGATGACCTCCCTAGCTCGGGGGTGACTCTCTTGCGGGTCTACGGTAGGGAGGAGAGCAAGATGTGTGGTGTTTCTTTCCCTTGTTGTTATATGCAGGTTTCATAGAGCTTAGTGTGAAGTTGAAGAATTTTCTTGTCTTGGAAAATATTTTATTTTCCTTAAATCTTAAAGCTCTTAAGGAGAGCTTGGTCTATTTAGGAACTTCACCCTTATTGTTTTCCAAAGATGACTTGTCTCTCTCCTTTGTTGCAAAATTGTGTCTTCTTAAGTTGAGAGAAAGCCTCTTCCATTGTATTGAAGGTTATTATTATTTTGATTTACATTTTACCATTTAAGTAAAGATGAAGGAAGGAAATTTGTTTTTAAAAGGATATTGCTTGTATATAATTTTTTTTATACTCCTATTAGCAAGGTTGAGACTTAGTTGTTATTGAGGCAAATAAGAAATTATAAATTGTTATTTGGAAGAATTGAAAGTTGGATGTAGTTATGCATTAGAGTTTCTTTTAATTATTTACAAATATAATTATTTCCTCCATTAAAAAAAAAGGGGGTAAATTTTAGTCATGCAAAGAATAAACTTGTTAGGAAAATGAGTTTTTTGTCTTGAAGTTGAAATGATAAAAGAAAAATATAGTTACATATCTTGTAAATTTGTTTTAACAATTTTTTTTTTTGTAATTCTATTTACCTTGACTAATTGAAAGAATGAATTATTTCATTTAGATATGACAAATTTTAATATTCTACCTAAGAAAAGAAGTATATAGGAAATAATTTTATAAATATATATATATATATATATAGTTATATTTTAATATTTATTAACTGTGAAATTGAAACTTCTGTCTGTGTATATTTAATAACTAATAAACTATGAAATTGGAATTTCTATGTGTGTATCTATATATATATATATATATAACTTACATTGAAGAAAAAAAATATAAATAAAAATAGAATTGCTGTGTATAATTTTTAGAATGACTGTATTTTTTTGTTACTGTGGTTTTTTTTTTAAATACAGTGTGGTGGGGGGCAGAGCCCCCACCCACACCCCACTATGTGGAGTGTGGGTGGGGACTCCGCTCCCTTCCCCACACTCCCCGCTATTGCCATTAACCCCCATGCCCAGCAGTCTCCCCATGGATGACTTGTAATCCGCCGTCGAACAACTGCCGCCTGACTCCTCCTCCATGGCCTCCCCTCTATGAATGTTCCATAGGTCTCTCACCCCTGCGGCCATCCCTTCACCACTGCCATTGTCCCTCCCCTCTTCTCTCCCTTTGCCACTCCCTGTGGCTACCACCACCCTCTCTCCGTCTGCGACCTCCATTCAGTACCTCCACCGCCCTATCAGCGCTGCCACTCTCCATTGACCCTGCCATAGCCAAACAAAAAAAATGTTAGGGTTTTTCAATATGATTCAAATGAAAATATGAAATATAACAATATCCATATGTTATATAAAAAAAATCTATTATTGTAACACAATAATATATATATATATATATTTATATATTCATAAAAGGAAACCTAGAGATATAAATGCAATAATCATATATATATATGTGTGTGTGTGTATGTGTGTTTATATCTTCATAAATAAATTAAGCCATCATATGCACTTCATATGTGGCCATTTTAACTCAACCTGTACAATGAGAAAATGAGAGAAAAATGAGAGAAAAAGAGAAAGAAAGATAAAAGTGAAAACAAAGAGGAGAAAATGCACGACCTTTCCAGAATAGAGCTAAGAGTACTAATTAAGATTTAACATTCCGTTAATCTTGATTGGGGGCAATTTAATTAACAAAATTAATTCAAACGTTGAATTAAACCTAGAGCGGAAACCTAGTGGACTTCATCAAACAAAGTTCGTAAATCTTGTTTACATGATCTGATCTACCAAGAAAGTAGGAATAATGTAAATGATGCAGTGATAACTCTGATTGATAGAGAACTGATCTACCAAGAAATTAGGAATAATGTAAAGGATGCAGTGATAACTCTGATTGATAGAGAACTGATCTACCAAGAAATTAGGAATAATGTAAAGAATGCAATGATAACTCTAATTGATAGAGAATGTCGAGGAGAACAAATTAATATTAAATTTTAGAAAACGTGAAGTAAAGCAAATGTTCGTGCTTTGTTGAAAAATGTTCTATTAACTTAATCAACTGAATTAGTGAGATGTAAGAAACTTATTAACCCAAATCAGGAAACCTCTTGAATAGAATTAGTGTTAGTACAGTAAACCCTATTCACACCTGTGAGGCGTTATGTTGCTGGAATTTCCCAGAAATTAGGGTTTAGTTGGTTTAGTAAAGTTGAACCCTATTAGTGATGTTAACCTCGTCTCGATGACCCCCTTGATGGCCTTCTTGCGATGGGTATGTGCACGTGTGTGTATTACCCCACTTTCAACTATTTTGTTTGCACTCTAAGTGTACGCCACCGAGCACGCTTACGAGTGTGAGGGGTTTCTAGGGAAGCGTGGAAAATTTTTAATATTTCATGTCATGACCACATGACAAATGTGGACATGACACGTGTGATGCATGTCATGACCACATGGGAAATGTGGGCATGACAAGGTTTCAAGAGTGCTTTTTTTGAGATTCGGAGGCGAACAACAGTTTTAGAGCATTTTTGGCCAAAATTGTCGTCACCAACGTGCTCAGAAGGGTCGTAAACTATAGAATCACCTGTTCATTCACAAAAAGCGGAGACTGAAAAAAATCTCTATGATTTTTTGAGGGTGCATCCTTTTATCCAGCGGTCTGAAGGGTACTTCCGTAGGGTGCATTGTTTTATCCAATGGTCTGAATGGTGCTTCTGCAGGGTGCATTGTTTTATCCAGCAGTCCAAAAGGTGCTTCCACGTCTTTTTATCTAGTAGTCTGAAGGGTGCTTCCATAGGGTGCATCATTTTATCTAGTGGTCCGAAGGGTGCATCATTTTATTGTTAGAATCTGAAAAGACTAATAACCCAGAAAACTAGTGCAAACGAATAGATATCTAAACTATGAATGCAAATGATGTGAAATCAAAATAGCAACATAGAGTCAGTCTCCAAGAGAGTAATGCAAATGCTAGAAGCAAAATAGCATTAAGAGGATGCAAAAGCAAAAGATACTAAATACAACCTTGTAGCATGCTTATATAGACCAAGGAGAGGGAGGAGGTGGCAACACCGACCAATGAGGAGCAACCATCTACCGGACTAAAGATAGCAAAGTATCTTCCCAAGATAGCTAATGGATGCTCACATGTAGGAAGGTGACACCTCGCAACCATTCACCTAATAAGACATGCTTTATTAACCTAAGTGAGATTAATAGAAGTGTAGGAAAAACCTAAGAATATAGGGAATAAATAACCCACTAGGAAATAAAAACCTACACTAACACCCCCCATAAGTGAATCTTAGGTGGATGTAGAAATGGGTCCCTGCAAATCAATCCTGATGAGGTACCCATGTATATAAAATTTCCCCCCAAAGAGAGTGAAAACCCCCCGTAAAATAGAGAGAGAAGAGACCCCCCCAAAGTAGAGAGAGTTAGGACTCCAAGTGAGAGGAAGAAGCCCACCAGAAGATGAAGCATCCCGCACCCCCAGCAAAGCTCACAAATGAAGGAACTTGCTCTTAGTGAAGGGTTTGGTGAAGATATCAGCAACCTGCTTGAAAGTCAGACAGTAGTGAAGGTCGATGATGTGGCCATGGATGAGCTCCTGAATGTAGTGCATGTGGACCTCTGTGTTTGGTCCGCTGATGATGGACCAGATTCTGTGAGATCTGAATGGCACTCTGGTTGTCACAAAATATGACTAATGGCCATCTGATCTAGATACCAAACTCAGTGAGAAGATTTTGAAGCCAAATGGCCTTAGTGGCGGCATTCACAGCCCCCCGATACTCAGCCTCAATAGAAGATAGAGCAATAGCAGACTGCTTCTTGCTCAACCAACAAATAGGACCTAAACCAAGTGAGAAGCTATAACATGAAGTAGACTTGCGATCCTGAGAATCACCCACCCAATCTAAATTTGTGTAGCCCACTAAATCAAGCTCAATGCCCGTTGCGTAGTGAATCCCAAAACTGTGAGAACCCTGAATGTAGTGAAGGATCCGCTTGGATACTTTCCAGTGCAACTTATGAGGCTCCTACATGAATCAAGAGACTATGCCTATAGCATATGAAATGTCAGGTCTTGTATGAGTCAGATAAATGAGACTCCCAACAAGTTGTTGGTACAAAGTGCCATCAACAAGTGGAGAAGAACACTAAGCCTCAAGTTTGACTCTAGAAAGAAAGGGAGTCGGAGTAGGCTTACAGTCAGCCATATGAAACCTCGAGAGCAAATCTAGAGCATTCTTGGACTAGTTGATGGTGATCGTAGAAGCAGACTGGTAGATCTCAATCCTGAGAAAGTAATGCAACAAGCCCAAGTCAGTCATCAAAAAGCTATCATGAAGGGCAATTTTGACAGCCCCAATGGTCGATGAAGAACTCCCTGTGATCAGCAAGTCATCAACATACAGAACCAAAAATAGGAGTGAATCATCCTGCTATAGAATGTAGACATTAGGATTAGAATGGCACCGAGTGAACCCAACTGATAGAAGGAAGGAGTCCATCTTGGCATACCAGGCCCGAGGAGCCTGTTTGAGGCCATAGAGAGACTTCTAAAGATGGCACACAAGTGAAGAATCCCGAAGGAAGCCATGTGGCTGCTCCACATAGATCTCCTCCTGAAGTTCATCGTGAAGAAAAGCACTCTTCACATCCATCTAGTGTACTTCCCAACGATTAGCCGTAGCAATGGCAAGAACAAGTCAGATGGAATTCATTCAGGCAACTGGTGCAAAAGTCTCAGAGTAGTCAATCCCAAGAACCTGGGAGAATCCTTTGGTGACCAAGCAAGCCTTATGCTTGTCAACCGACCCATCTGCTACAAATTTTGTCTAATAGATCCACTTACATCGAACATGTTTTCTTCCCTTAGGAAGAGGGACAAGATCCCAAGTGTGGTTCCTCATCAAAGAACTATACTCCTCCTGCATAGTTGTATCCCACTCAGGAATACCAGAAGCCTCATGAAAAGACTATGGATCTGAGGTAGTAGCAATGAAGACATGTGGAGCATCTTGGAACTGTGAATGAGTCTGCCTGGTGTCTGATGGATCCCTAACCCAATCACCTGTAGACTGCAAGGTCTGTCTAGCCCAAAGTGGATTGAAAGATGGAGAATCAGGAGAATCATCAACCTTTGAATGATGACTAGGAGAGGAAGGAGGTGAGTCCTCTAAATTGCACTCTGCATCGGAAGTGGAGGTAGAAGACTGCTTAGGTGAATCTGACTCATCAGAAGATCTATCATGTATCCCAAGTGACTCCAATGTCAAAGTAGAAGGAGTTGGAGAAGTGATAGAAAGTGAGCTTGAAGAGCCCTCCTCAAATTGAACACTCCTCTCAATGAACAACTCATGTGTAGTAGGGTGGAGCAACCGATAACCCTTCACACCATCAGGATAACCTACAAATATGCAAGGTCTACTTTGCAGATCCAAGGCCTTGCATTTCTCTACAGGAATGTGGGCCCATGCAGGAGAACCAAAAACTTGAAAGTGCTTAACTGATGGTTTCCAACCGCTCCAAGCTTCAAAAGGAGTGACTCCCTTCAAGGCTCGGTGAGGAACATGGTTCTAGATATAACAAGCATAGTTAATGGCCTCTGCCCAATACTGTGGTGTAAGAGATCTAGAGTGAATCATGTAGTTCGCCATTTCCTTCAAGGACCTATTCTTCTGTTCTACAACACCATTCTGCTGAGGATTGTATGGAACTAAATGCTGCAAATCAATGCCCTCTGAAGTGCAAAACCTCTCAAACTGATGGTTGGCATACTCACCACCATTGTCAGTGCATAAAACTTTGATGGCTTTCTCAGATTGCTTCTCTACAAAAGTCTTGAAGTCTTGAAAATGATCAAATACCTCTAACTTCTGTTTGAGAAAGTACACCCAAGTATATCGAGAAAAGTCATCAATGAATGTGAGGACATATCTAGCCTTGCTGAAAGAAGGATACTGAAATGGACTAACCAAATCACTGTGAAATAAATCTAGTATCTGTGAAGCTCTCCATGCCTTACCTTTGTCAAACTTTTCCTTAGGATGCTTACCAAGAATGCAACCTTAGCAAACACCACCTAAAAATTGAACTGAAGGCAACCCTGTGACCATGCTCTGCTGGTTGAGCTGCTGTAAGTAGCGGAAGTTAAGATGGCCAAACTACTCATGCCATAATCTACTCACATCATTAGAATGAGTGAGAAAAACAGTCAAAGGAGGATCAAGAACAAAGTGAGAAAATAGATAGAGCCGTGATTGATGATCTGCTCTCCCAACTGCAACTGTAGAACCACTGTGCAACTCATGAATCTCAACTGAATTAGGAGTGAACTCAACTTGCTTGCCTAAACCTATGTGAGTGATCTGGTATACTGATAGAAGATTAGTTGATAATGAGGGCACACAAAGAACATCATGGAATGTGCCATCCCCCACATCAACAAACCCTCTCCCACACACCTCAACAGGAGTGTTATCACCCATCAAAATAGAAGGCATAGTAAATGGCTCCAAGGATGCAAGTTCTTCCTTAGATGAAGCCATGTGGTACGAAGCACCTGAATCAAGAACCCAAGTGGATGGTGAAGAAGCAACTACAACAAGGGCCTTGCCCTTTCCTTTCCCCTTGCTATTTTCTTTTGCCTTGTTAGACCCCTCATTAGAACTCTGTTTGATAGACTCATGAACACTGATATTATTCTTCTCAAGAATGTGTGTCAAGTGATCAATTTGTTTCTTCAGACATTTATGTTCATCATGACTAGATCTTTTACAATAGGCACATTGGACCCTCTCTTTCTTAGGCTTATCGCCCTTGGAAGATTGGGTCTCATTAGTTGCTTTTGAAGCAACCGATATCTGATCCTTCTTCTCCTTGCTATTCTTCTGTTTCTTATCCTTACTATTGTTGTTACTACTTTCTCCTTTCTGTTCTTTCGTGCCTTGGTTGGCAGCTAAGGTATGTGACTTAGAGGACTTAAGAGTGCCCATCTGGATTAGCTTGTCCTGTTCCCGAGTGAGATTGACAGCAAAATCATCTAAAGATGGCATGGTGAATTGAGTACCAAATGCACCCTTAGTAGCATAGAATGTAGAAACAAACACAAAATATTCTAAACTTAGCTTAGAGAGAATACTAAGAATCAGTTGTTCATCTTTCTTTTCAATTCCACATTGTTTTAATTGCAGCCTTAGTGATTTCAATTTGGTGAAGAAATCCTGGATTGTGTTGAAATTGCTTGGACATAAACTAATTAGTTCATTTTCCAACATATGACCCCTCATTGAATCTTGTGTACCAAATAGTGTTTCTAGCTTTGTCTAGATTTCATTTGGTGTATTCAAAGACTCAATGTGAAAGAGCAAATCAGGAGAAACATACAAACACAATGTTCCATATGCCTCATCACATTTGTTAAACCACTTAGGCTTATTTTCATCTTTAGCAGGTTCAGTTTCAAGTCCCATATTTATCCTATTTAATCCAACTTTCCTTAAGTGAATTTTTATGCGTGATTTCCACTCAAAGTAATTGTATGGAGTTAGGATGGGCAGATTTGTTTGATCCATGATGAAGAAATGCAGAGAAGAAATGTCAAAAAAAAAGAACCCAACTAAGATAACCCCCCTTTTTCACTCAATCAAAGAACCCCTCCAAGAAAATATGATTTGACACTTTATATTAGTGCGTTTACAACTGCCACTAACAAGAAATACTAAGTGGTCTTGATTTCAATGCATTACAAAACCCTCACAAAGAGCATATGCTAAAAATACAACTTTGGCACAATAATCAGAGAAATAAATAGCAACACTGCGATCTACTCAAAAAATCATGCACTTTCAAAAAACAAATTGCCTCCATACGAGGTCGTATGTGAAAGTTATGATCCTCTGAAGTTCCCAAAATGAGAACTGTGCAATGTCACGACTGAGAATCTGTAATTTCTAAAAAATCTTGGCATCAAAATCAAAAAACTTCTGCACTAGTGCATAGAGCACGAAAAAATAGCCAAAATCAAAAAACAATTCGTGGGAAAAGGAGTTCGTATGAGCAAGAACAGAGCATTTGAAACTGCCTTCAAAACTGCAACTGCCAATGAAGAGGGGTCCTGCTGTAGCTTTCTGAGCATGTTTCTATAAAATATACAGACTACATGCAAAAATAGAAATATACCCAAATGGTTGTTCTATGTTGCGAACAAAACCCAAAAGGTATTTTTCTTGTTGATGTATAGAAGATGTTGATCCAGTGTAAATAGAACACCTTTAGCTACGAAAAATGACCCCAGTAACCAAAAAATGACATACAAAGGCTGAATCAACTACCTAAGACAAGCAATGGCATGCTAGTACTTGCAATATTGATTGAAAACACCAAATATGCAAGCTGGTTGTCAGATTTGAGCTTGAAACCTCAGTTCCACAACTGTGTATGACGATCTCCAATTTCAATGAAATGAAAGCTAGATCTAACTTTCTCAATCCTCCTGGATGCGTTGGAATAGCTAGAAATGCTGCCAGTATAACTAGAAATGCTGCAATCACACATATTTCATAAAACACATGTGCAAACCCCAGAGATTAAAAAAGTTTCCATCAAACTTTTCTGATTCTCAAGATCATCCGAAGATGCAAGAGAAGAGCATACAGGGTTTTTTAAAAAACTATAATAAGATTTATTAGCCCCCCCCCAAATCTCTCAAATATGGAAAATAAAATCTACTCTTGCACATAGAATCGCTCTAATACCATGTTAGAATCTGAAAAGATTAATAACCCAGAAAACTAGTGCAAACGAATAGATATCTAAACTATGAATGCAAATGATGCAAAATTAAAATAGCAACATAGAGTCAGTCTCCAAGAGAGTAATGCAAATGCTAGAAGCAAAATAGCATTAAGAGGATGCAAAAGCAAAAGATACTAAATACAAGATAGGTAGCATGCTTATATAGACTAGGGAGAGGGAGGAGGTGGCAACATCGACCAATGAGGAGCAACCATCTATCAGACTAAAGATAGAAAAATATCTTCCCAAGATAGCTAATGGATGCTCACATGTAGGAAGGTGACACCTCGCAACCATTCACCTAATAAGGAATTCTTTATTAACCTAAGCGAGATTAATAGAAGTGTAGGAAAAACCTAGGAATAAAGGGAATAAATAACCCACTAGGAAATAAAAACCTACACTAACATTTATCTAGCGATCCTCCATCCTGCCCTCTTCTACATGCCCTAATGGAGCAATTTCACAAAAACTATCATAACTTTCACATTCGGAGTTAGTTTTTCGCAAACGAAATATTGTTGAAAAGTTGGTTCTACATGCTTTCTGATGGTATGATCATTTTTTTTTGGTTTTTTGGCACCTATTTTTTCTGTTTGAAGTCAAGGCATTTGTTTTTCTTTTGAGCTCCGTTCTTGTGCCCAAAATCTCTATTTTTCAAAAATGAATAGCCATTGGAAAGGTATCAGGAAGCTCTACACAACCACTTATATAATTTTTTTAGATTCAGCCCCGGGTATATTTTAATTAGTTTGTCAATTTTATGGCTTCTATTGGATATCCTAGACATGCTGCCTCCTAGAAAGGTTCTGTTTGCTTTGATAAGATTTTGTTATTAGCATAAATCTATTTGCATGTTTTGATCTGTAATCATCTAAGGAGATGGGATTCTGCCATCAACATAAATCTAATTGTAAATATTGTGGAAGTAATCAACATGAGAAAGAGATGTGTCCTCATTTTTCACATTATCTTTTTGAAATGCTTTCTTCAATCGCTTCTCCTCCTGATGAGATAATTGCTAAAACCATCACCTACTACTACTTCAGAGTTCAGTGTTGCATCATCATTAGCTTTTAGTGATTCTGTGCAACAAGTCAATATTAGTCTTCCTAATCCATCTATTTATGGAGTCTCACATTGCTAATTTGGAGGACACATTTAAGGGTTTATGTCTCTTGTTTAATGCTATATCAAGTGGATTTACATCACCACCTTCATCTTCTATGTTTCCAAGTGTAATTCATATCATATCCTCTCTTGGTTCTTTGATTGGACAGACAATTTTTGTTTTGGAGAAGACATATTTTCTCAGTATGAGGTCACTTCAGTTGCATTCAGAGGCACACATTTTGATATGCATTCCCTATTAGTCCAAGATGTGGGAATCGCTTCTACATTCACCAGTGGATTTGTTTCTTCCGAAAGGGAGAAATGTTGTTTGCAGGCAGTGGATTGGATTTTGTCTTCAAGATCTCTTCATTGGTTCTGGAGCTTGTTCTTGGAGGGGATTCATATTCTCTTTTCACTCTCTCTTATGGGGAGGCATTCATGATTGTACTTTTGTGATGAATTTTTTTCTTGGGGGGTCTTAGTATCAGTCCTTCTTCCATCACATGTTCATGTACATGTTTTTTATCTCTTTTGGAGAGGGGTTTTTCCCATAGGGTTTTTCTCCTTTTCTCCACCTTATGAGAGATTCTTGTTGCTCATGGGTTTTTTGGTAGGATTGGTCACATTTGTCATCAAGTGCTAGCTAGTAAACTTTGGACTTATAAATGACTTCTTAGATGATAGATATAGATTATCGAGGGTTATGCATATCATTTTACATAGTTTAGTATATTTTGAAATATACATAGTTCTTTCTTCAGATTTTTTCATAAGAATGTTTATTTCCTTTAGCACGGGAGGAATAATAGATAGAGTTAGGAGTGTCTCTATGTCACTTAACCTAAGAGGTCAGGAGCTCTATCTACTATAAGGTGATGTTCATACATTACTCCAATCAAGGATAGATATTCTAAAAGAAAGTATATTCCACTAATCCATGAAAGGAGATCCATTTGGTATCAAAATCCTTAAGAAGATTGTATCTTGTAGTTATTCCTGTTTTGTGGAAAATTGGATTTGTCAATGTTTTAATGTTTAGGTGTTTAAGTCTGCATCTCCACTATACATTGAAGAATCTAGGGTCGAATGGCAAGCACTATCATACCCTAGAGTCACTTTCAGATGTAGGGAAACTTGGATTAGTGAATTAATTATCAATTTTTCCTTCTCCTATGCTCAATTGACCATTGAAACCCTAATTATGCAAATACGACAACAAATTAAAGGATTACAGAAAAAGCTCTTGCAGACGGGAGTACAATACCAAATTACAAAATACATGTTTTCAGGGTTCTAAAGTGGAACAGTTGGGGACACTAGAGCAGGTGCCCAAGTCCAAGGTACCTAGTTTTTAGGGAATCTAGACCTCCTTCAGACACTGATCAGTCCTGTAACTTATGTTTTCCATAATCTATCTATGGAGGACACTGGAGCGAGTGCCTTAGTCCTAGAAGTTCTCCTTTGTTCATCTATCCTTCAGATCTTGAATCCTGATGTCTTCCTAGCCTTCCTGCAACTCCACTTTCCCAGATATGACACCTATAACCTACAATCACAAGACTTGGTTTGGGGGTTGTGGTGTTTAGAGGTTTGCCTCAGTCAAACCCCGGAGGACACTTAAGTCTCCAAACACCGTTGTCAGAAAAAGAGGGTGTGCCCTTGTGAGGTAGAGGCCAAAAACCAAAGGAATCAATGATAAAAATACAATGATATGTCACCTTATAGTGAAGCTCTCATGGAGCAAGATGCTCTTCATGCCATGAGGAGATTGATGCTCAAATCTGCAAATATCAACACATAAAACATACAAGTCTGCTCTTGCAACACAATAGAAAGCCTTGAATCACCTTGAGAACACAATAGCTTGCTAGTAATCATCTAGTTTTACAAATGAATGCCTACACATGCTTATATATGCATCTACAAGCACTCCCGCCAAGATATTTGAAATTCAAACTTACCGTGTTGGCAAAGGAACCTAATAACAATCACTAACCGACACCTAAAAATTGGGGCTGCCCTAAAATAGGGCAGGACTAGGGTGTGTGTGCCCAAGTCCTCCCCCCTATTTTAAGCATGGTACAACTCAAGGGGTCCTCCTAGGTCCTATTTGTCATGGGACTTAGGTCTCATTCCATCGGGATGCTAAAATATGAACTACAATGTCCTAAATGCACTCTAACGACCCGAGAGCTAAACCTTATGAGGGAAAAGCCCCCAAGAGGACATTTTCTGACATTACATTTAGCCCTCAGTTTAATGTATGTATAAACGCGAGGCCAATACATGCATTAAAGTAAGGTCATAAACAGAACAAACACACCAAATACGGAGAAGACATGTTGATGCAGAGCATATGCCCAGCTGAAGCATATGAACCCTATTGAAGACCCTTTTGAGCGTACAAAACAGCAAATTTAGAAAGTATCGGCAAGACTTTTGAATTATCTCACCGATGTGTACCCACTCTTGCCTATCGGCAAGACAGTCCACCGTCGATCAGGTTCAATACTCCTTCGCCGACACCTTCACCTCTCACCGATAAGCCCTTGTTGGGCTGACAATGACTATCGACACATCACAATGCCACTCACTCCGATGTCTAGGTCACACCAACGTGGTCTTCATTGGATTTGCCTATCGGCATGACAATCCAACATCGGTCAAGATAGAAACTCCTGCGCCGATACCTATCTCTCACCAAAAAGCACACAACATGAACTTCTACTTTGGTAGGACTAGCCCACTATCTACCCGATGAATAGGTTCAATTCGGAGGTTCAACGGATAGGTTCAACCGGCAGGTTCAAATTGGAGGTTCAATGGATAAGTTCGCCTGGAAGGTTCAATGGACAGGTTCAACCTTCCCCTTCGGTGAGACTTCTGTCTGTCGGTGAACTCTTTAAGTCTCCTGCTGATGTTGTTGATTACACCGATGGACTTGCTGTCAGTAAAACACTAACTATCGGCGACACCTCTATTCCTTCTGCCAATGGCATAATTCACTCCGATGAGCTACTAAGACTCCTTATCGGCCAGACCGCTTCTCTCTCATGTCAACGGCAACGTTGAACCGGTTCAATTCAGAGGTTCAACGCCGAGGTTCAAACCTCACGCCGAAGCTTTCTCTGTCGGTGACACCTTCCAATGGTCTCCCTAATCGGTGTGGCTTCCAACTATTGGCCCCAGATAATTTTCTTTCTCCGATGGCGATACTCACTCTGATAGTCACATACCAATGTTTACATCGGTAGGACTTGTTTCTTCGGCAAGACTTGCCTCCTATTCTCTGATGGGCTATCTTACACCGATGGACTCTCCGCCAACTCCTTTTCGGCCAGACTCCCTTCTTCCTCTCACTGATGATAGAACCATCGGTGAGACTTTCACTATCGGACCCTCACAGTTTTCTTTCACCGATACCTTGTCTCCCCCGACGGACTTAACTCATACTATTGTCGGTGAGACTCACTTCCATCAGACCAGCACGATTCCTCCTTGCCGATGCCTGACTCATGCCGATGGGCCGAATACAGAATACCTACAGAAAAATTACTTCATACAAGTGACGGGTATTCACAACTGAAGTGGGTCTGCAATTCTAACCTCCCATACCTAGAACGAATAAACAAAGATGGGGAATTAATCTACAAGTCCATTCCACTGATTTCCCTAGAAATCTGCCAGTGGAATGGATTTATCCAGTTAATTTGACCACAGAAGCTCAAAACTAATTTATATACAAACTCTACACAGAATGAACTTCTACAGAAAGAATCTGCATAGAATATTTACACAGGATATCTACACAGTATTCAGAATCTGGAAAGGAAGTAAATTTCAGAACTTCTATTCTTCCTTCATGTTCAGAAATTACATTCGACTATTCAGAGACCAGACCCAGAAAACTATCCCCCTCCTCTACAAAAGGTTTTCCCCTTTTTATCTTTCCCAATGCGAGGGACTGACATTCTCCTCTGTTTCTGGGATTTTTATCTTTTCAAAATTATAGGTGGAAACCCCTTAATCTACTACGAATGACATCTGTTTTGCATAAGACAGCAAAACTCTTACAGCTAAGACACCTTGATTATCTTTCCCTTAATCCAAACTGTCAGAAACTTCATACAGAAAATGCTAACATTATATGTTACATTTGAAGGTGTTATAGATAACATGAAATGTCAAACTAATGTTAGTCTTCTTCTTGTGCATGTTGGTCCTTTTGAAGGGGTGCCCCTGCACCATACTCCCCGGGAGAAGAGATCTCAAGCCCCTTTGAGATCAGAGTTTGTAGGTCTGTACCATGATTTGAAATCTGGTCAGCAGTCATCCAAACTGCCTCTGAATCTGGTTGTCCTTGCCAGGTCACCAAATACTCCAAGTATTCTTTGTTTCTGGTCTTCTTGATCACTCGTGAGTCTAAGATGTGGTGCAAATTTGGTGGATCATGCTTCAGAATGTCATCAGCTACTGCCTGCAATGGTTCCTGTTCTACATGTGCACTTGGTTTGTATGGAGTTAAATCACAGACATTGAAAATTGGGGACAATCCCAGATCAGGAGGAAGTTGGATCTCATATGCATTCTGTCCACACTTCTTTAAAATTTGACAGGGTCCAATCTTCCTCTGCATTAGCTTAGTATACTTACCTTTGGGGAGCCTTTCCTTTTTCAGATTTACCTAGACCAAATCTCCAATTTCAAACTGTAAATCTCTTTTCTTCTTGTCAGCATATGTTTTGTACTTTGTTGTAGCTTGTTGGAGTTGATGCTTGACCTGATCATGTACTTCTTTAATAACTGAAGCAAAAGCTTCACCATCTGCACTAATAGGATCTCCTATAGGTAGATCTCTCAGCTCCATAATACCCCTGGGATGAAGTCCATACACTATCTGAAAAGGTGACTTTCCTGTACTCCTATTGATGGTGTCATTATAAGAAAATTCTGCTTGTGGGAGGATATTATCCTATTTCTCTCCATGCTGCCTGGTTAAACACCTGAGTAGGTTACCCAATGAACGGTTAACAACTTCAGTCTGCCCATCTGTTTGAGGATGGTAGGCTGATGAGAAAGATAAATTAGTTCCCAGCTTTTTCCAAAGAGTTCTCCAGAAGTGGCCAATAAACTTCACATCTCTGTCTGATACTATGTTCAATGGTAAACCATGTATTCTCATGATCTCTTTGAAAAACAAATCAGCGACATATGAAGCATCATAAGTGGTTTTACATGGCAAGAAATGTGCCATTTTACTGAATCTGTCTACTACCACAAAAACACTATCATATCCTTTCCTTGTCCTAGGCAAACCTAGTACAAAATCCATGCTTATGCTCTCCCATGGCCTAGAAGGAATGGGTAATGGCTGATACAAACCGGCATTTGTGGATCTTCCTTTGGTTTTCTGACATATTACACATGCTTCCACAAATTTTCTCACATCTGACTGTAACTTAGGCCAATAGTAATGTCTTTTTACCAGATCAAGAGTTTTATCAAGACCAAAATGTCCTGACAGAGCCCCACAATGTTTTTCCTGAATAATATTTAGTCTCATAGAGCATCTGGGAATACACAGTTGTCCACCTTTGAAAAGTAATCCATCTTTGATCAGAAATTCAGAAAACTCAACATGATATTTGTCTCCAAAAGAAGTACATACCTTATAGATCTCTCCAAAGTCTTCATCATCTGCATACATTGTCTTCAATGAATCAATCCCAACACTCTCCAATTGGATCTGAATTATGGTTAGTACTCTCCTGCTCAAAGCATCTGCTACTTTGTTATTAACCCCTTTCTTGTGCTTGAGTGTGAAAGTGAAAGCTTGCAAAGTTTCCACCCATTTCATGTGTCTATGGTTCAGTTTCTCTTCACTGTTTAAGAAACTGAGGGCCTGATTATCTGTGAATACTATGAATTCTTTGGGCATCAAGTAATGCCTCCATTTCTTAAGTGACTAGACTAGAGCATACATCTCCAAATCATAGGATGAGTATCTCTTCTTGGCATCATTTAATTTTTCATTGAAGAATGCAATAGGCCTACCTTCTTGGCTGAGTATTGCTCCAATAGCAATATGACTTGCATCACATTCTACTTGAAAAATCTTGCTGAAATCAAGAAATGCAAGAACTGGCTGTTCTGCTATCTTCTTCTTCAACATTTCAAAAGAATTATCTGCCTCCTTTGTCCATGTAAACTTGCACTTCTATCCTCCCTTTATAGTGTCAAGCATGGGTGCACAGATATGACTAAATCCCTTTATAAACTTCCTATAAAAGGTTGCTAATCCATGAAAACTTCTAACATCATGCACAGTTTTGGGTGTTGGCCAAGACAGTATGGCACTAACCTTTTCTGGATCCATTCTCAGTTTGTTATGTGAGATAACAAATCCTAAGTAGATGATTTCTTCCTACAGAAACAGACACTTTGCTAAATTTATCATTAGCTACTCTTCATGTAACCTTTTGAGAACCAAGTCTATATGGATGAGGTGTTCTTCCCTCGTATTGCTGAAAATTAGGATGTCATCTAGATATACTATGACAAATTTACCTATGAACTCTCTCAAGACCTCATTCATCAATCTTATAAAGGTACTAGGAGCATTGGATAAACCAAAAGGCTGATGGTGATAGTTTGTCATTGATGTCAAAAGGTATTGAGAAAGTTGTTCATGATCATGCACTTCACAGTTGTTCACATGTTGAAGGATGTTGTCAGTGGGATTGACTTGATAAATGAATGATAATATTACAAGTGTTTGATAACATTCATGTACCAATCAGGCTCATCCAGTGCTTACAGGATCACATGAATACACTTGATGTTTGGTGTTGGTTTATGATTAATCACATGACTTGTTTGATCAGGTTTGGCCTCCAATGATGTCTTCATATGTTCTTTGGTAAATGATGTCATGAAAGATTGTTTGCAGTATGTTCTTGTTGTGCATTGATCTGAGAGAGGTTGCTTCAAGATCAGTTGAGGTCAGTAATAGTGGGTTGTGTTTGAATTAACACTTGAGGATAGTCATGTGCTTCAGATGTTGATCATATAGGAGTTCAAACGGTTTACATGCATGTTCATATTCAAAGCAATGTTGACACATGTTGATCATGTTCTTGTCTTACTAGTTGTTGAATCAGGACTTCATAATAGCAGGTGTTCAACTTATCATGATAGAAAACTATATCATCTAGTTTCTTTCACAGGAAGGAGATAAGTTGATTTTATCAAGTTGCTTTCACACTCAAGTGTCCACTTGACAAGGTTGATGATATCAGTTGTTGGTATTCAAAGGTTTGCAATGTTCATATTAATGATTTCATTTGGTCTTTTTTGGTGTTCATGTCCTAATCAAATCATTGTGTTCACTATGCTTCTTTGGGTCCATGATGGTTATAAGAAGATTCATTATCAGTGTTGTTCATGCAGAGGAACAAGGTTGTTTAGTTCTTGTTGTAGTTCTTAACAAGATTGAAATTATTTTTTTGGAGATATTATTTATAAACTCAAGGTTTATAAAGGAGTTTATAAAGTCCTATTCTCTGCCCTTGCAATAATAGTCATACTTTATGTTATAATTTTAGACTGACCTGTGACAGAAGGTCATTTCACTAAACATCACCTGGTGGAGGGTTTAATACCACAAGGCAACCGGCCCCTTTCTCCCTTTCCACCGATAGAACAAGTCATTCACATGCGCGGGCAAAAGCTTGTAAAAGGCTATGAAGTGGACAGGCTGTTAATATGTTTGATTACCACCGCCAAAAGTTTAAAAAGGAAGTGTGAGCGGGGTTTAAATGTTTTAAAATCATTTCAAATGCAAGTTTAACTTAAGGCAACAAATCACCGAATGGGAACTACACTTTATAAAAGTTTGTTTAGATTTTAAAAAAGCATTTGAAGAGCCCGATTACCTTGGAGGAGATTTTATATCCTAAAAGGCACGATTTATGCCTTAAGATAATAAAAAAAAACTATTGACTATTTTATATTGGAAACCATGTTAAGGAGGAGAATATTTTATGAAAAGCATCATAATTAGAAATTTTCTATTTTCCATCGAATAATATGGAGATGAAAATGGTTTTCACAAGGAGATCTTTTTATTCTTGCTTTTTCTAAATGTGAGATAAATCATTTTAAAGAGATTTTTTAAGAGGATGAAGATTTTAAAGAGTAATTTTTTAAGGAGATTTTTTTGTCTTTATGGAGAGATTATTGCAGATTGGATAAAGATTTTTTATATTGCAGGAGATTTTTTTTGAAGAAAAATTTGAAGAGGATTAATGAAAAATTTGTTTGAAGGGAAGATAATCAGATTGAAGTTTTTTTTGTGTTTTGGAGAATATGAAACATCATGCAGAGATATGAAAAGGTTTTAATGGAGATAATTTGTCTTGTTGAAGATTTATTATGAGAGAATGTTTTTGCAGGAATATGTATCAAAAATTGAAGAGTTTATTTGCAGGAGAAAAGCAAATGTGTTTTTGCAGAGAAATGAAATTTCAAAAGTCTTGTTGCGAAATTTATGTGATCTGAAGGAGAAATTTATGAAGGAATGTGAAAGGTTCCAAGGCAGTGAAAAGACATTCAACTTGTATAAATTTTGTTTCCAGGTGCATTGATGGATGTATGAAGAAGGATAGAGATGAAACAAACAGTGTTGTGAAGTGTTGGATTAGAATACACATTTGATATGTAGTGTTGTTAAAATGCAGTGTTGATTGGATCAGAATAAAGGATTGTTGAGATGTCAGATTGAATAGAATGGGTATTTGACAGACATATATTTGTATTGAATGGAAACAGAGTATCCCTCTGATTTGGTTTATAACTTCTATTGGTGATTTGGTTTGCCAGTGAGGCATTGTATTAGCCAGTGAGGCTTATAGGTCAGTATTTGTCAGTGAGACAATTTGTATTGCCAGTGAGGCATGTTTTTCAGTTAAGCCAGTGAGGCAATTCTGGAGTGGTTTTTCTACCCTAATGGGTTTTCCACTCGTGCATATCTTGTGTTATGATTCATATTGATCTTCCTTGTGTGTGTTTAATTTACTTATGAAGTTTTATTCTCTTTCTGCATTCATAGTCATGTATATATGTATTTGACAAATCAAAGGTATCATTCATTCCTTGTGCTCAGAATGTTAAAGTTTGAAAAAGATTAAAGAATTTACACAACACTGATTCACCCCCCCTCTCAGTGTTGCCCTTAACTTCTACAATTGGTATCAGAGCAAGGTTCCCCTTTTGAAGCTTAATCAGCTTGGGTAGGTCCTGTGTGTGGAGTTCAATGGGTAAGTGCAGGAGAAATAAGAACATGAGAAATGCTAAGATTCATTTTGATCAAAAGACATCATCCATATCAAATCCAAAGTCAGTTAATAATGATGTTCTTCATGTTGATTCTGATATTGTATTAGAAGAAAAAATTTCAGGAGTTCCTCAGTTTAATGGTTCAAATTTTTCAGTTTGGTATGTTAGAATGCAAGTGTTTTTATCCTCTTTAGGATATGATGTTTTAATGTCTGTTGAGAATGGATATTCTAACTCTACAAATAACAAAGAAGTCCTTGAATGTAATCAGATTGCAAAGAAGGCCATATTGTCTGCTCTATCTAATGATATTACTTGTAAAGTTATGGATTGTGTTACAGCTCAGGACATGTGGAGGAGATTGATAAAAATTTATCAAGGTAGTACACCTGAAGAAGAAAATAACTCATTATCTGAGAAGAGTGACAATGATGAAAATCTTTCACATGAAGGAGATGAGACTCAATCAGATTTTGAAGAAGATCAGATTATTAGTGATGAAGAACAAGAATGTGAAATTGATATGGAAGGAGAGCTTATATATGCTTTGAGTGAGCTCAAGAAGTATAAGAGAGAGAATCAGAAACTAAATTTGTTGCTGCAACAAGAAAGAGAATCTAAAGATAATGTACATTCATAACTTGAAATTGTATCTACAGATCTTGAAGAGGCTAGATGTCAAATTATTAGTTTAAAGACATATATTGATGATTCTGACAAACTAATTGCTAGATTGAAGACAGAAATTGAAGAAGCTAAGAGGATAGCTGATGTCTCAATATCTGATCTTGAAGTTAGAAGAATTGAGAATCTAAAACTTGAATCAGAAATAGTCTCTTTAAGAAAGGAGTTAGAAAAGGCTTCCTCTAAGTTGCACAAGAATCTGATGTTTGAAAAAAGTACTGAAGAAGGGGAATGTTCCAAAGTTAGAGAAACTCCTAGAAGGAAAATTGATTTAGCTGCCACAGAAGGTAAAAGGAAGAGTGAAGCTGAACAGAAAACCAGAAATGAATTTGTGTACAATCAAAGAAGGAATTTCAGAAGAAATGCCCCTGTTAGACAAGCATACATGTACAGGTATAATTATTCTTTTAATGGTTATTGTTATGCTTGTAATCAATTTGGTCACAAAGCAATTGTTTGCAGAAGGAATACTGACATTATTTGTTACAAGTGCAATAATGTTGCACATATACAAAGTAATTGTGAAAGATATGATTCTGCATGGAAGTTTAACATGAGTTCTCAAAGGTACTATCAGTCATCTGATTATAATTGTAATATAGTGTGTTACAATTGCAACTCTCTTGGTCACAAAGCTTACAGTTGCAGAATGTTTGAAGGAATTGCATCATCTGATTTGAAATTGAAAGAAACAGAAAAGGTTTGGAGGAAGAAAGAGCCTGTTAAAATTTGGAAGCAGAAAGAAAGTAAAGAGAAGCTAGAATTTAAGCTTGTGCAACCTGCACAAGTCACTTCATCAGTTGCATAATAGATAGCATGAAGTGAGGGGGAGTTATTCTTGTTCTATCAAGTATCCCCAAAGGGTCTCAGGAAGAAGATCATTTGATGTTTATCAATTTGATGATCTTGTTTTTGTTGAAATCATCTTTGATAATGTTTGACAGTGATACAGGTAATCATTGACTTATTATGCTTTCAAGATATTGAAAAAGTGTTTCAGGAGTTCAAATGCACAAATTGTTAGACAAATGATCCTGATTACAAAGATTGAATTGTCATGGTATTGCAATCCAAAGTGTTTTGGAAAGTGTTATTGCAATAATATCTTGTTTTGAATGATAAAGTCAAGAGGCAAGAGTTCTTATTGATTGCAGTATGTTTCATCAGATTTAACAGTGTGTTGTAAAGAGATGTGCAGGATCAGCAGGATGGTCTTCATTCTTTTCATATCAAAAAGGATGTGCAATAATTCTTGGTTGCAGAATGAATGTTCATTTAGAAGTAATCATTGGTATAATAATTTGACATGTTCTTCTTCATTAATATGGTTTAGAAAGGTTTGTTCAAAGTGTGTGGTGGTTTCAGGTATGAGCTTCAAGTTATGACAATCAAGAGTTTCTTATGACATTGATGGTGAATCTTGTAACAGAGGCAAGTAAAAGTCTTATAAAAAATGGTCTTCTTGGCATCTTGTGTTGAGAACTGTGTCATAAGGAGTCTTCATGATTTTTGCCTCAAAGAGTTTGGTGATGTTGTGACTTGATCCTATTTTGTATATTGTTCATATCATACTTACATGGTTGAGTTGTCATGTTGCTTCAGTAAAGGTGTTTTCAAGGAACTCTCATCAGATGTGGTTTTGTATCAGAATTGACAAGTGTCTTGTGTAGAACAGGAGGTTAGTTCAGATGGTCTTCATTCTTTGCCATGACAGAAAAGGTCTCAGAATAGTTTGGTTGCAGGATGATAATTTGATGGTTATATCTATTACTTTGTTGAGTTATGACATGTGTCTTGGAGCTTTCAAGTGGTTTGAAGATAATATCAAAAGAAGATGATAAACTAGATATATTAAGGAGTTTCTAATGTTTCATTGATGATCTTCCTCTCTAATTTGTTTTAGACAGTGTTCTTCAAGCTATGATATTGATGGTGATATCTTGTATTTTTTCAGAGGAAGTTAAAGGTATGTCTTGAATCAGCAGTAGCAAATGATAATGTTCAGCAAAGTTGGTCATATGTTGAAAGGTTAACATGAATTTATGCCTTCAAAGTGCTCATAATTTAATGTGATTATAATTGTTATGATCATGCTATAACAATTTTTTTGTGGAGTATGAGTTGTTCTCAGGGGGAGTTAATCAGAGGTTTGAGTTGGAAACTACAATGGTTTGTGTTGATCATTTTTGCCAGTAATTGCCAGTGTTGTCAGTGATATTCATCACAGGGGGAGAAAATAGTTATAAGACTTTGTCATCAGATGTCAAAAAGGGGGAGAAAGAAAAATTGTATTAGGTGGTTTTGCCATCAATGACAAAGGGGGAGATTGATGGTGATAGTTTGTCATTGATGTCAAAAGGTATTGAGAAAGTTGTTCATGATCATGCACTTCACAGTTGTTCACATGTTGAAGGATGTTGTCAGTGGGATTGACTTGATAAATGAATGATAATATTACAAGTGTTTGATAACATTCATGTACCAATCAGGCTCATCCAGTGCTTACAGGATCACATGAATACACTTGATGTTTGGTGTTGGTTTATGATTAATCACATCACTTGTTTGATCAGGTTTGGCCTCCAATGATATCTTCATATGTTCTTTGGTAAATGATGTCATGAAAGATTGTTTGCAGTATGTTCTTGTTGTGCATTGATCTGAGAGAGGTTGCTTCAAGATCAGTTGAGGTCAGTAATAGTGGGTTGTGTTTGAATTAACACTTGAGGATAGTCATGTGCTTCAGATGTTGATCATATAGGAGTTCAAACGGTTTACATGCATGTTCATATTCAAAGCAATGTTGACACATGTTGATCATGTTCTTGTCTTACTAGTTGTTGAATCAGGACTTCATAATAGCAGGTGTTCAACTTATCATGATAGAAAACTATATCATCTAGTTTCTTTCACAGGAAGGAGATAAGTTGATTTTATCAAGTTGCTTTCACACTCAAGTGTCCACTTGACAAGGTTGATGATATCAGTTGTTGGTATTCAAAGGTTTGCAATGTTCATATTAATGATTTCATTTGGTCTTTTTTGGTGTTCATGTCCTAATCAAATCATTGTGTTCACTATGCTTCTTTGGGTCCATGATGGTTATAAGAAGATTCATTATCAGTGTTGTTCATGCAGAGGAACAAGGTTGTTTAGTTCTTGTTGTAGTTCTTAACAAGATTGAAATTATTTTTTTGGAGATATTATTTATAAACTCAAGGTTTATAAAGGAGTTTATAAAGTCCTATTCTCTGCCCTTGCAATAATAGTCATACTTTATGTTATAATTTTAGACTGACCTGTGACAGAAGGTCATTTCACTAAACATCACCTGGTGGAGGGTTTAATACCACAAGGCAACCGGCCCCTTTCTCCCTTTCCACTGATAGAACAAGTCATTCACATGCGCGGGCAAAAGCTTATAAAAGGCTATGAAGTGGACGGGCTGTTAATATGTTTGATTACCACCGCCAAAAGTTTAAAAAGGAAGTGTGAGCGGGGTTTAAATGTTTTAAAATCATTTCAAATGCAAGTTTAACTTAAGGCAAAAAATCACCGAATGGGAACTACACTTTATAAAAGTTTGTTTAGATTTTAAAAAAGCATTTGAAGAGCCCGATTACATTGGAGGAGATTTTATATCCTAAAAGGCACGATTTATGCCTTAAGATAATAAAAAAAAACTATTGACTATTTTATATTGGAAACCAAGTTAAGGAGGAGAATATTTTATGAAAAGCATCATAATTAGAAATTTTCTATTTTCCATCGAATAATATGGAGATGAAAATGGTTTTCACAAGGAGATCTTTTTATTCTTGCTTTTTCTAAATGTGAGATAAATCATTTTAAAGAGATTTTTTAAGAGGATGAAGATTTTAAAGAGTAATTTTTTAAGGAGATTTTTTTGTCTTTATGGAGAGATTATTGCAGATTGGATAAAGATTTTTTATATTGCAGGAGATTTTTTTTGAAGAAAAATTTGAAGAGGATTAATGAAAAATTTGTTTGAAGGGAAGATAATCAGATTGAAGTTTTTTTTGTGTTTTGGAGAATATGAAACATCATGCAGAGATATGAAAAGGTTTTAATGGAGATAATTTGTCTTGTTGAAGATTTATTATGAGAGAATGTTTTTGTAGGAATATGTATCAAAAATTGAAGAGTTTATTTGCAGGAGAAAAGCAAATGTGTTTTTGCAGAGAAATGAAATTTCAAAAGTCTTGTTGCGAAATTTATGTGATCTGAAGGAGAAATTTATGAAGGAATGTGAAAGGTTCCAAGGCAGTGAAAAGACATTCAACTTGTATAAATTTTGTTTCCAGGTGCATTGATGGATGTATGAAGAAGGATAGAGATGAAACAAACAGTGTTGTGAAGTGTTGGATTAGAATACACATTTGATATGCAGTGTTGTTAAAATGCAGTGTTGATTGGATCAGAATAAAGGATTGTTGAGATGTCAGATTGAATAGAATGGGTATTTGACAGACATATATTTGTATTGAATGGAAACAGAGTATCCCTCTGATTTGGTTTATAACTTCTATTGGTGATTTGGTTTGCCAGTGAGGCATTGTATTAGCCAGTGAGGCTTATAGGTCAGTATTTGTTAGTGAGACAATTTGTATTGCCAGTGAGGCATGTTTTTCAGTTAAGCCAGTGAGGCAATTCTGGAGTGGTTTTTCTACCCTGATGGGTTTTCCACTCATGCATATCTTGTTTTATGATTCATATTGATCTTCCTTGTGTGTGTTTAATTTACTTATGAAGTTTTATTCTCTTTCTGCATTCATAGTCATGTATATATGTATTTGACAAATCAAAGGTATCATTCATTCCTTGTGCTCAGAATGTTAAAGTTTGAAAAAGATTAAAGAATTTACACAACACTGATTCACCCCCCCTCTCAGTGTTGCCCTTAACTTCTACAAAGGCATGACCTTCCACTCATATAACCCCTCATTTGTCTTGAATGCTGTTTTCCACTCATCACCAGGTCTAATCCTAATCTGATGATAACCACTCATTAAATCTATTTTGGTGTAGTATTTAGCTCCTCCTAAACAATCAATTAAATCTTCTATCCTAGGTATTGGAAATCTGTACCTGATTGTTATTTTGTTGATAGCCCTTGAATCAGTGCAAAGTCTCCAAGTGCCTTCCTTCTTTGGTGCTAGTACAGCCGGTACTGCACATAGGCTTAAACTTTTGCCAATTAGGCCTGTCTACAACAACCCTTCAATTTGTCTTGCTACCTCTATATTCTAATCTGGAGTGAGCTTATATGCTACTTTGTTTGGAAGTGTAGATCCTGGGATCAGATCTATACAATGGCTGATTTCTCTTATAGGTGGTAGGGAACTTGGCATCCCATCAGAACTAATGCCTTTGTACTTGTCCAATAGCTCTTGGATAGCTGGTTCTATGGATTTTTGTCTCTTTTCTCCCTTGACTTCTTTTTGTTGTTCCTTGTTTACCATTAGGCAAGGAATTAGAGCATATGTATCTGCTCCTTCTTCTCTTATTTCTTTCATGAATTGTCTTCCTTCTACCATCATCACTTTAACCTCTTTTCCTTTTGTCTCCACCTCTGTCTCCATTAATGGTATATATTCTATCACCTTACCATTCGTGGTAATGGAGTAGGTGTTCCTAACACCATCATGGTATGCTTTTAAATCATACTACCATGGTCTTCCAAACAGGAGATGGCAAGCATCCATCTTGGCAATGTCAAACAATAGCTTATCCTTATATGGGCCAATTTGAAATTCTACCCAAGCCTGTTCTTCTACAACTGTTTGTTGTCCTTGTATAAGCCATGAAATTTTATAAGGGCAAGGATGTGGCAGTCTCCTAAGCTTAAGTTTTTCTACCATCTCAATAGATACAAAATTCTCAGTAGATCCAGAGTCAATCAGAACTTTGCATACCTTTCCTCCTGCCTTGCAAGTAGTTATGAAGAGAGACTTCCTTTGTGGAGGTTCTTTTCCAGGCACTTTCATGGTGGTCATTGCTCTCCTAATCATCAAAGATTCTCCATTCTCAGGATACCCATAACTGCTAGGAGCATTCACACTTGGAATAGTGCTTGAGCTTACTACACTCTGACAATCATATTCTTGGATCAGATTGATCCTCTTTTCTCCTATTGAATTTGTTGCTTTTGCTAGACATCTGCTGGCTATATGGCCTTCTTGGTTGCAATTGTAACATCTGATAGGTCCTCTGCCCTGAGATCTTCCTCTAAAAGGTGGTCTTCTACCCCTGAAGTTTCCCCTTGGATTGTAGCTTCCTCCTTGGTTCTGACTGTTATCTCCTCTGCTAGTCTCTTGGTTGGATTCACTCTGGTATCCAAATCCTCTGCCTCTAAAAGGACTTCTTCCTCCTCTCTACTGTCTGCCTCTACCTCTATGATTCTGCTCATGCCTTCTCTTTAGTTTTTCTTCCACTTTGAGTGCTAACTGATAGCACTTTTGAACTGTATCTGGATTATGCAGATTTAAGTCTTCCTGGATGTTAAGTCTCAATCCATTGAGGTATCTTGCTACCTTCTCTTCCTCATCTTCCCTTACCTTTGTTTTTACACACAACTTCATGAATTCTTCTGTGTATGAGCTGACATCTAGCTCCTTCTGCTTCAAATTATGTTTTCTCTTGTGTAATTGGATATTGTAATCCAATGGAACATAGGCCTCTTTCACCAATACCATCATTCTCTTCCATGTTGTAACTCAGTTCTTTCCCTCTTTCACCCTATCATCTTGGATGAAATTCCACCAAGTCAGTGTAGCTCCTTTCATTTTGGACTAAGCCATCTTCACTCATTGGTGTTCTGGTATCTCTTCTATCTCAAAGAAATTATTCAAGCAGCCTATCCACTCCATTATTGAATCAGGTTCCATTTTTCCTGCAAACACAGGCAGGTCTATTTTCACATCCATGGTCCTTCTTTCCATGGACTTGAGGGCATTGAGTAAGGGTCTCTGGTCTGCAGGAACCACTAGCTCTTCCTTCTCTAGGGTCTCCTCTTCATCCCCATCTTCTCATTCACTAGAGTTTTCTGCCCCTTTCTCCACTCTTTCCCTCAGCTTCTCTAGTTCTTCCTTCAATTCCTGATTCTGAGCTCTATCAGCTCTACTTTCTGCTATTTGCTTCTTCACCAAGGCTGTCAATTCAGCATTGGTCATTTTTGCTGGAAGAGTGTCCGATGCTTCTCCTTCCAACATTTTGCTTTCTCCTTCTACTCCTAGATGGGACAAATGCCTTCAGAAATGAAATTTACACACTAACCTTTCCCAGAGCTTTCTCTAGCTCTGATACCACCTGATGCAGAGCATATGCCTAGCTGAAGCGTATGAACCCTATTGAAGACCCTTTTGAGCTTACAAAACAACAAATTTAGAATGTATCGGCAAGACTTTTGAATTGTCTCACCGATGTGTACCCACTCTTGCCTATTTGCAAGATAGTCCACCGTCGGTCAGGTTCAATACTCCTTCGCCGACACCTTCACCTCTCACCAATAAGCCCTTGTTGGGCTGACAATGACTATCGGCACATCACAATGCCACTCACTCCGATGTCCAGGTCACACCAACGTGGTCTTCATTGGATTTGCCTATCGGCATGACAATCCAACATCGGTCAAGATAGAAACTCCTGCGCCGATACCTATCTCTCACTGAAAAGCACACAACATGAACTTCTCCTTCGGTAGGACTAGCCCACTATCTACCGGATGAACAGGTTCAATCCGGAGGTTCAACGGATAGGTTCAACTGGCAGGTTCAAACTGGAGGTTCAATGCATAAGTTCGCCCGGAAGGTTCAATGGACAGGTTCAACCTTCCCCTTCGGCGAGACTTCTATCTGTCGGCGAACTCTTTAAGTCTCCTGCCGATGCTATTGATTACACCGATGGACTTGCTGTCGGTAAAACACTAACTATCGGTGACACCTCTATTCCTTCCGCCGATGGCATAATTCACTTCGATGAGCTACCAAGACTCCTTATCGGCCAGACCGCTTCTCTCTCATGTCGACGGCAACGTTGAACCGGTTCAATTCAGAGGTTCAACTGAGAGGTTCAAACCTCACGCTGAATCTTTCTCTATCGGTGACACCTTCCAACAGTCTCCCCAATCGGTGTGGCTTCCAACTATCGGCCCCAGATAATTTTCTTTCTCTGATGGCGATACTCACTCCGACGGTCACATACCAATGTTTACATCGGTAGGACTTGTTTCTTCAGCAAGACTTGCCTCCTGTTCTCCGATGGGCTATCTTACGCCGATGGACTCTCCGCCAACTCCTTTTCGGCCAGACTCCCTTCTTCCTCTCACCGATGATAGAACCATCGGTGAGACTTTCACTGTCGGACCCTCACAGTTTTCTTTCACTGATACCTTGTCTCCCCCGACAGACTTAACTCATACTGTTGTTGATGAGACTCACTTCCATCGGACCAGCACGATTCCTCCTTGCCGATGCCTGACTCACGCTGATGGACCGAATACAAAATACCTACAGAAAAATTACTTCATACAAGTGACGGGTATTCACAACTAAAGTGGGTCTACAATTCTAACCTCCCATACCTAGAATGAATAAACAAAGATGGGGAATTAATCTACAAGTCCATTCCACTGATTTCCCCAGAAATCTGCCAGTGGAATGGATTTATCCAGTTAATTTGACCACAGAAGCTCAAAACTAATTTATATACAAACTCTACACAGAATGAACTTCTACAGAAAGAATCTACACAGAATATTTACACAGGATATCTACATAGTATTCAGAATCTGGAAAGGAAGTAAATTTTAGAACTTCTATTCTTCCTTCATGTTCAGAAATTACATTCGACTATTCAGAGACCAAACCCAGAAAACTATCCCCCTCCTCTACATAAGGTTTTCCCCTTTTTATCTTTCCCAATGCGAGGGACTGACATTCTCCTCTGTTTCTGGGATTTTTATCTTTTCAAAATTATAGGTGGAAACCCCTTAATCTACTACGAATGACATCTGTTTTGCATAAGACAGCAAAACTCTTATAGCTA
This sequence comes from Cunninghamia lanceolata, assembly GCA_027924645.1. NCBI lineage: Eukaryota > Viridiplantae > Streptophyta > Pinopsida > Cupressales > Cupressaceae > Cunninghamia > Cunninghamia lanceolata. The sequence goes on from BSBN01000780.1 coordinate 8,988,678, forward strand.
AGACACCTTGATTGTCTTTCCCTTAATCCAAATTGTCAGAAACTTCATACAGAAAATGCTAACATTATATGTTACATTTGAAGGTGTTATAGATAACATGAAATGTCAAACTAATGTTAGTCTTCTTCTTCTTCTTGTGCATGTTGGTCCTTTTGAAGGGGTGCCCCTGCACCACATGCCAATCACATAGAAGACAATAATAGGCAAACAAAACACGAAGAAGACAGTTACAGTCACACAGAACATAGAGTAGATAGTTAATCAATGGAAGACAGAAATGATATCTTTAATTTTTTTTCTCATTTATATATTAAATGCAAATGCAAGTACTAGAAAGTAAACAAGCCTCCCAAAATGCAAGAAGCACTACTTGAAGGTGCTGGTCTCTACATATGGGGCAACACACATGCAAGACATGCAAAACCTCCCAAAATGGATACCGCATATGGGGCAATAGACATGCCAAACAAAACAAGCATGCCAAAACACACACATTTGAAGACATATAGAAAACACGGCAGACAAGCGATGGTGTGTTCCCTATTTCTAGGCTCATCACCATCTTAAGCACATTACAAGCACATACCGACGGTTGGGCTTCACCACAACAATCACTGAAAACACACTTAAGGGTTGAGTTAGTCATAGAACTGCTCCCCGCCTCCGCAGAGTACTTTTGAAAATGCAACCCCACCCGCGTCACGGAGACGCCTTACAATGAAAAGGAAGTATGGCATACCACCCCACCTGCTTCACGGAGACACCTTTCAGTGAAAAGGAGGTATGAGCTCAAAAGTATACAATCCCACCCCCATCACAGAGATGCCTTATGGTGAAAAGGAGGTATATGTAATAGATAGATTGATTGATTGCAAACAAACTCAGGATGCAGGAAGTACTCATCGTACTAGCCTACACTTAAGGACAAGCACATTGCTAACATCTATAATAGACAACTTACCTTATATGCCCCAACCTTAAGGTGGTTGATATCAGTTATCAATATCAAGCACATTAAGGTAGGAAGAAAACACACAAGGGAACACTAACTTTCACAAAGCCCATGCCCCCTGGAGGTGGCATGTACTTTATTATCACCAAATATTCCCACAAACACATCCCTGCAAGAAACATGTTAGTGTCTACAACATCATGATAAACAAAAACATCAATGCATATGATTAACCACACAAAGAGCCAAGGTTATACAATAAATTCAGAGTTCGAGGATAACCAGGGGCTATATCACGAAGCTCTCTGAATTGAATACTGCCAAGGCTAGATTCAAAGGCAAACAAATGTGCATAGAGTAGCAATATTGTTAAGGTTTGTAAATGTGACAAAAACATCATAAAATTCACTATGTGGAAAGCACGAGTGCTTCCACTAGCCAAGCGTCAGATAAGATATACAACCCCATCATCATATTAGGAACTATAGTCCATTTTTTGATTGCTCTCGAAAGGGACACTAGGTCCGCATCAGTATAAATGTTTGTCGTCATCCGCCTGCTAGATGGAGACATTAGAGGAAGGGAAAAAATAAGAGAGGAGAAACAAGTGTCTTAGGGATAGTCACGTAGGAGGGTGCCCCCAAGTCACCAACCATGACGCTATGTCTGTAAGACACAATACACAACAATGAAATCATAGAGAGGCAATTTAGAAGAATGATGATACAAATAGAAGAAGGTCACAACAGAGGCTATCTCCTGGTATCCTGAACCTTACAAGAGAATCTGAGGTCATCCCAGGAGGCCTAAACAACATATTGCATATCACGGGGGAAGCACATCACAAGAGAGATAAAGGGTTAGAGATACTTACCTGTAGGGTCTTCATGCTAAGTCTTATCATCAAGTAAAATCATCGTCATCCTCCCACTCCCTAATGTTAGAGTAAGGTGGGATAGAAGGTATCATAGCCATATTCATATCTTTCTCATCATGTTGTTCATCATTAGGATCATTATTGTTTAGTTGAATGTTGGGATTGATGTTTTCTTGTTGAGATCTAAGGTAAGCCTATCGCCTTGCCTTCCTCCTTTTTGCAAGTTGGCATTGATGTACTTTACGACTCAGTTTTTGTAACATAGGGCTTTGGTTTGTTATGGATTTTTGTGTTGTAGAGGAGGAAGCACCAAGATCAAAGGTCCTTTATCTAGGTGGAATGTTCTCTTGTTGAAGCTTACTATCGTACTTATTCTCTATCCTATTAGTGATGTCCAAATGACTTGAATATTCAAACAAAGGAGGGACATTAAAGGTCTTCTCTTCCTTAGTGAAATCCAAGGTGTGCGAACAATCTAATTAAGGAAGAAGATTGGTACGATGATCCATAGAGGTAGGAATTTGATTATTGTTAAATGAATGCTTATTTTCTACCCTTGGAATATGCTTTGTTAAAGGGAGCTCTTCATTCACTATTACTTCATCTTGGCCAAGGAGAGTAGTGGAATTACTAAAGCTATCCCTAGTCTTCTCATTTGAGTATTTAGTTATAGGGGAAGTAGGATAACTTATGGGATCATCATCTGATTTTTCCTTGCTACTCATGGAGAAGAACTCAGTTAATCTTTCTAAAATCGTTGGATGTTCACTCATGAGAGTTAAAAATTGGTCAAAATCAAGGTTTTTGATAAATGCATGCAAAGATACCATTGAAAAATGACATGGAGGTGCCATTTCAAAGTAATATCAGATTTTTAGCAGCTTTTCAAATTGATTCAAAAGACAAGTGCAAAACTATATGTAAAAATAGCCTTAAATGCTTGATTTTTTGTACTTTTTTCAATGCAAATGAATGGAACAAGGAATGTTGTAAGGATTTTGATCGAGGGCAGTGAGGTATATGTCTGATATATGTCTAAAACAGCAATAATATCATTCTCAACACACTCTTGATGCAAATCCAAGATAATGCCAAGTCGATTATAGTGAAAATATGTCAAAATAGGCACTTTTTTCACCGAAATTCAATGCAAAATAGCATAAAAAGGGTGTTGTGAGGAAAATGATGATGGAAAGAAAATGATATCAGTAATAAAAGCTACTTGGTTCCAAAATACCCAACACAATACGATTTTAGTGCAATTTAAGGTCAAACCCTAGTGGAAATATAGCAAAAACAGGCTATTTTTCATGGTTTTTTAACTCCAAGACCTAGAAAAAGAGGTATCGTAAGAAATTTCAGGAGGGAAAGTGAAGAATATCAATAATATCATTGACCTAAATCCATAGAATTGATCACAACATGCTTGGAGTGCAAACTAGGTCAAACCCTAAGGCCAAAATAACTAAAATGTGTAGTTTTTTGCAAAATGTTTACTACAAGATCCCATTAAAAGGGTGTTGTGAAGATTTTTATGAGTGAAAAAAAATTATTAACTTGATAATAGCAAATTAATGTAAAAATATCTTTCACAACACACTTGTAGTGCAAGTTTATGAAGTCGATAAGGCCAAAATTAGTGAAAATCATTGTTTTTGAAGCCCTAGGTTTGAAGTTTTGGAACAAATACTATGTGAATGATTTTATGTCTGATTTATGATAAAAATTAAATAATATCACTTCTGAAAATGATTTTCAAGCTTAATCATGCAAAATTTCCATGTAAATTTAATGAAATTGCACCAAAATTGCTAGTTTTTGTTGAAATTTTCAATGCAAAAATGCAAATAATTTAAATTTAAATACAAATTCACACTAAAATGAAAGACTATAGAAAAATGAAAATTTGAATGAGCCTCTAAAATTAGTAGAAAAATATGATAAAAGATTTTGCCTACGAACCCTAGATTTTGGAATTCCTCTAGAGGTTATCTAAAAATTGTCAAAATTTCCACAAAACCCTAGCAATTAAATGATGAAAATGCAAAGCAAGATTTTGAATTTTTGTATTTTTCTTTATTTTATATCAGATATGATGCAAAAATCATGAATTAGAAAAATTTAGGAAGAATTGACACAATTTAGTAAGCCCAACAATGTAATTTTTTGTATTTTTCCAATTTTTTCAATGTAATAAATTAAATGCCTATATGAATGAATGAAATCACACCAAATATGTAGACAAACACTTAGCAAGTTGCAATTTAATTTCAAAGACATGGGTTCACCAAAATGTTTATTGGAAAATTGGATTTGTCAATGTTTTAATGTTTAAGTGTTTAAGTCCGCCTCTCCACTATACATTGAAGGATCTAGGGTTGAATAGCAAGCACTATCATACCCTAGAGTCACTTTCAGATGTAGGCAAACTTGGATTAGGGAATTAATTATCAAATTTTCCTTCTCCTATGCTCAATTGACCATTAAAACCCTAATTATGCAAATACGACAACAAATTAAGGGATTACATAAAAAACTCTTGCAGACGGGAGTACAATACCAAATTACAGAATACCTATTTTTGGGGTTTTGAAGCAGAATAGTCAGGGACACTGGAGCAGGTGTCCAAGTCCAAGGTACCTTCTTTTTCAGGGAATCTGGACCTCCTTCAAACACTGATCAGTCCTATAACTTCTATTTTCTAGAATATGTTTGTGGAGGACATTGGAGTGAGCGCCCTAGTCCCAGAAGTGCTCCTTTGTCTATCTTTCCTTTAGATCTTGAATCCCTGATGTCTTCCCAGCCTTCTTGTAACTCCACTTTTCCTAGATGCGACACCTGTGACCTACAATCACAAGACTTGGTTTGGGGGTTGTGGTGTTTAAAGGTTTGCCTCAGTCAAACCCTGAAGGACACTTAAGTCTCTGAACACCATTGTCAGAAAAAGAGGGCATGCCCTTGTGAGGTAGAGGCCAAAAACTAAAGGAATCAATGATAAAAACACAATGATATGTCACCTTGTAGTGAAGCTCTCATGGAGGAAGATGCTCTTCATGCCATGAGGAGATTGATGCTTAAATCTACAAATATCAACACATAAAACATACAAGTCTGCTCTTGCAACATAATAGAAAACCTTGAATCACCTTGAGAACACAATAGCTTGCTAGTAATCATCTAGTTTTACAAATGAATTCCTACACATGCTTATATGTGCATCTACAAGCACTCTCACCAAGATATTTGAAATTCAAACTTACCGTGTCAGAAAAGAGACCTAACAATGGTCACTAACCAGCACCTAAAAATTGGGGCTACCCTAAAATAGGGTAGGACTAGGGTACAGGCGCCCAAGTCCTCCCCCGTATTTTAGTAGGGTACAGCTCAAGGGGTCCTCCTAGGTCCTATTTGTCATGGGACTTAGGTCTCATTCCATTGGGATGCTAAAATATGAACTACAATGTCCTAAATGTACTCTAAAGACCCAGGAGCTAAACCTTATGAGGGAAAATCCCCCAAGGGGACCTTTTTTGACGTTACAATTCCATTAGGAAATTGTTGAAATTCCACAAAGTGTTTAGGACTTTGGCAGAAGTATGAGTAGAGCTCGTGGATTAGATCTCCAACTTTTGACACTATAAAAAACTTGCTCATAATTTTAAATGCTAAAATCATTCTATGGGCCATATAGTGAATAGAAATCATGTATGGTGAAATATAAGTTTGTAGCTTTATACAAAGACTATTCCTATGAGCTTGCATGTTATTGAACCTCCATCATCCCTACACACACCAACTTTTTGGGAATTGTGTAGTCATCCATACCTCAATTTCATTCAAAGATTTCTTAACTTGTTCAAATATATTTTGCAATGTCAAATTCTTCTTCATTTTATAAATAGAGAGTAGATGAGGTTGGTGGATAAGTTTGTCTATAGTATAGAAATGCATACATACCTAAGAAGTATTATCTAATGTTGTAACTTCATCTAGAGATAATGCAATAAAGGTTGACTATTTTATTTTTTTCCTATAAATCTTGTTTTTCCACCTCAGCAAGACAACTTGCCCACTCCCATCCACTATTTGTTATCTAATGTGTGTTAGGAAAGTAGGACCACCCATAAAATATAATAAACTATTATATTATGGGTAGTCTGTCATAGGATGCCCTCTAGTCAAAATATGAAAAACAACACTCAACTGAACAATTTTTGCCATTTGTGTGTCTCCCATCATCTTTCCAAATTGATCATCAATTAAACCTCCACATGGAGAAAGATTTGCCTTTCTTTGCATATGCACATCATATTCGAAGGTATTCTTAACATGAGAACATTCTTCCTTCTTTTCCATCTTATCACTTATTTTTCCTTTCCATCTATGATTTGTTTTCCATAAATTTTACCAATATGTTTTTCTATAGTGTCAAGTTTTATCTTCAACTACTTGTCCCTACGATATTTCCAACTGCAAATCTTACATGTACATTATGTTGGAGTTTCATCTTTGTTTGCATTATACACTGGTTCAATGAATAGATAATTTGACACCCAATCAAGCTAAAAATTCCTTGGCATATCCCACTCACACCCCATTTTTTATTTGGATTTTCTTTTCCCCTTGTATGCAAGATATATATCTTCCTTATCACTTGTTGAGGTCAATTTATTCATATTATCATTCTCGCTACCTTGGGTACCACCTAAAACATCATCTATGACATTGGCATCCAGGTCAATGATCTCATTTCAGCTACCCTAGGTACCACCTAGAACATCATCTACAGCATTGGCATCCAAGTCAATGAACTCATTTAGGCTACCCTTGATATCCCCTAGAACATCATCTCTAGCATTGTCATCCTAATCTAAGTCAATTAACTCATTCATATCTTTCTCTGAGGTATTGCCTTTTTCATCAATATATAGTACAAGTGTTGATGTTGTAGCTCCATCCGATGGACAACAAACATTGCTAAAATATGACATTATGTTTCTACATTTTGATGACCTCCCTTTACCACTTTCAACAAACTTGTTCCTGCTTGACATCTCTCACAAATAAATGCTGCAAAAAAATGTATTTTTGTTTAAGAAGGAATCATAGAATATAGATCCCTGGGCCCTAGATGTCTCCATACTCAATATCATCTGTATGACTATGAATGAAGTAAAACTCACAAAGACATAAAAAACTTATAATGCTATAAAGAAATTCAGATGATCACTTCCTTTAGGCTTTCATTGACTTGCTAATTCCTATAGTTATAAATTGCTTATGATCCAAATCAAGAGATTGGAGAAGAACAAAATGTGTAAAATATTAATCAAAGTGTTGATTTTATTTATATCAATCTAGATTTGATGAATTTCATGGGATTTTTAAATGGTATAGGAAAATTTTTGGTGAATCTCGCGTGATTATAAAACGGTGCATATAAATGTTGGGTGAATTAGACCTTGATCAAACACATACATTGTAATTTTCAAGGTGATTATGGCCCTTGGATTAGCATGGAGTTATAATGGTGTCCTCACACATTGTGAACTTAGTAATTCTATTGGTGAATATTTGGAAAAATTAAAACATACCTTTGAAATTCCAAGTGAATCAACTTTAGAAATGTCTAGGTTATTGTGGCAAAATATTAGTTACAAATGTCTAATAAAATAAATTGTTGGCGAATTGAAATGTATTTGATCAATAATACGTAAAATTCTAGTTATTTGGCCCCCCATCGGTTGTAATATATTCACCAAATTCAAATTTGCAAATACGAACTATTTGCCAATTGGCAAATATTCACCAATAAAAAATCCTCGGTGGCTGTTGAATGCAAGTTAGCATCAAAATGACCAATCTGACCCCATCATGTAGCCCTCAGAAGTCTAGGATTAGGAAGCAGTATCTCCCTCTGTAATGGTTGAATGTTCTCATATATCCATGCCATGATCAAGGAGGGACGATTGAAAGCAAGATCACCTTGATGCATAATACAATAAAAATCTTGGTAGACCATAGATAAGATGTCGATGTCCCATGCAAACATAGGACCATGCTCTATGCATTGGATAGCTATTGCCCACCACCATCTAAGTATGGATGATCCCGTATCTCTCAACAACTTTGAAGCAATCAAAACAATGAGGTACTTCCTCAAAGGAGAAATATGAAGATGAGGAACTGAAGTGAGCTAGACCCTTGTGTTTGTCTCATAATAAGATACTCCCATGATGCAAGCCCATGCTCACTTCTTGGAAAGAGAGTCACTCTTAGGAAGAACAAGTGGCTATCCCCTCATAGGAACTCCTAGGATGTGATAAACATTGCAAAGAGTAATTGTCCACTCACTTGAAACTAGTGGAAATCTTAATGTGTTCTTGTTGGTATCCTAGTAAGTCAAAATGTCATATCAAATATGTCAGGAAGAATGAAGGAAACATGACATATCTTGTCAAGCCTCGCCCTCATCAAAATAGTATGATATCTTGAAGGGAGGGCCTCATAAGCCTCTAAAAGCCATAGCTACTCATAGCTAACATTCCATAGAATGTGTGCATCTTGCCAATAATGAAGAACCGCATGTTATATCTCATCAAAACATAAAAAATCACAAAAGAGTGCATATTCTTCACAAAAATGCAAAATAAAATGATGGGATTAGTGTCAATATTAGTGAAAAATAGAGTCATAGAAGCATCACAAAACATCAAATTTTAGTTAGAATTAAACTAGTTGGGTCACCCATTTTAGCAGGGAAAATCTCTCCCACACGACCCTATTGTTAGACTAGATCTCCCTTGACGACCCTAGTGAAACATATGGGTCACCCTAGGCGACCTTCACTAGTGATTGGGGTGACCCATTGGAAACCCTATCCCATGCCATAGCATGCCAAAAATTCACAAAAAGTTAAAATTTATACTCGATTGTGAGAAATGAAAAGACATTTATGCTCTAAATGATAAAACAGACACAATGTGATTAAAAAAATGAACAAAAATGAAATCATTAGAAAGAAAAATGACAAAATTCAAACTAGGGTTTTGAGAGTATAAAATCACATAGTTTGTACCTGATTCTCAGTGAAAGAAGGATTCATCACCACCATTGCCATTACCTCGACGAAAACTTTCTGACGATTTCTCACACATGATTCCATCAACAATCAACTCTTATTCACAAATCATTTCACTCTTGTCTTGTATCTTAGTTTTCAATTATGCATTTAGGAGTAATTTCTTACTTTTGTAATGTTTTTACGCCATGTTTTGTGCACTTGCATCCTCACATGTCACCATTGGTGAAACAAACAACAAGTCAAACTTGTGACACAACTCATTGTATGTTTGTTCATTTGTAATTTCATTGTTTATCAATAATATCTCAAATGTCAAACTAATACTAGTCTTAGTAGGCATGAGTTTTCCACAGTCCATGAATAATGAATAGAGTGCTTCTAGATTAAACTGTGTATGTTTTTTCTTCAAATCAATGACAGATAATGCCTAATTTAGGAATGATACCTACCTTTCATGTAGACTACCATCCTCAAGGGGGCAAATATGTAAGCACTAAAAACATGCATGGGATTGCATGAGGACCCCCATGATGATATGTAATCCTAACCACATACATGTAAGCATGAATAATAGCACCCTCTCAGCAGTACTCAACTTGGTGACACATGGTGTCTTATTTTTCCTTTGTTGATTCTTCAATTTTCTAACCATTCTTCATTTCCCCTTTGTCTATTCTTCTTTTGTTGCATTCTTTTCCTTGCCTACATGCTTAGTTTTTGCCTTTTCATGGTAATTCCACCTTTAAATACCCATTATGAAGGTCTCTGACCCTAGGAATCCTCTAGACAGCCTAACACACCAAACCCTGTTTCAGTTTTTGATCAACTTTCCTCCTTTTAGGATCACCCCTATTATTTTCTGATCTCCCCCAGGTGACCCTACCTTTTTGCATCTTACATCCCAACTCTAGTGCCAAATCACATTCTCAACCTTCCAATAAGCATACACAACTGATAAAACTCACCCAGTTTCCATCCTTTTGGGGTTTCCCATGGGTTGCCCCCAGTGACTTGCCTTGGTAAAAGGGGCAACCCATTAGTTAGCATTACATATTTTTAAACATGAGTTTCTCCTTCAATTTGAGCCAAAAAAGGCTTCATTTTCACCTAGTTTGCATCCAAATTTGAGCTAAACATAGAGGAAGCCATAATTTACTCATTTGACACTCTGAATCAACTAATTTTAACACATGTGATCTTTTTTAACTTCTCTCTAACTCCTAATAACCATTCCTCCTTGAGTAATAATCTTTTAAGCTCAAATCACTCTTCAATCAATTGAGTTCACAAGCAAATCAATTGAGTCTAACTGATCAATAAAGCAAGTTAACTTATCATGAGAGATAATTCCTCAATCATCCCTATCCCACTTATGCCAATCCAACCTATATATACCCCTCCTCCAAGAATTAGAGAAGGCAAATTTAAAAATTGCAGCCATTCATAGCTTTTAGTTTGCTCTCCATTAGTATCTTATATACTCATGCAGGACGCACGTGCCTTTTTTTGTAATTGTTTTGTTATTCAAGATTTAAAAAGATACATTAGAGTATTCTCATACTCTCATACTACCCACAAGCCATCTAGACATAGTGCTTATTTAGTGCTCTCATAGCACTCGTAAGCTTGTAATCGAGCTATTTTCAATCCAGGCTTTCAAAATCTCACATCATTGCCAACCAATTGCCATCTTCTCACATGCTGCCAAGAGGACCCCGCTTCTATAAGAGGATGAGGAGGTTGCCACATAAAAGGATTCCTGAGGGTAGTGTAAAGCTCGTGCACCAAGCTATCCCAGGTTCTTTTCATGTTTTTGCAGTAATTAGATAATGCCAATTTGCTCTTGAAGAAAGTAACTTCTTATTTTGCTCTCGATATGAATTGTTAGTTTGCTTTCATTTCATTGCAATAGATTAGAGAGAAATTTACTTTTCATAGATTAATTCATTTCCTTTCATTAGGTAGATCTTTACTTGCTTTCTTAGAGTAGATTTAAAAAATCGTCAAAAACACAAAAATGTAGAATAACATTGCATTAGGTAAACTTCATTATAAAGTGCATTCATATAGAATTGTTTTATTTTTTCAAGAAAAATACAAAAATATAGATTGCATATCATATAGTGGCATTCATACACAACAATACAAAATCACAAAAATATTAGGAAAACTCAAAGCGTTTGAACCCTCGATCTCATCATGAGGTAGTCATATACACGTTAGACACAAACTTTTGATAACATCACAAGGTAAACAATCAAAGTCAATGAAAAAGGCAACCCTAAGTCAATCTTGGTCAAAACAAGTCAAATCATACCAACTCTCTTAGAATAACAAATGAATGTGCCTAGGACTTAGAGAAGAGTGGGTCAAAGTAATTTTAGAAGAGCTAGTGGAAACAAACCCAAGACCACAACTCACACAAGAGCAACAACACATCATTAGGGTCATAGAACAAGATCAACAAACTCAACAACACATAAAAGCATTTGAGGGTAGGCTACAACATGCTAGGAACATGAATGAATCAAATAGACATCCATCTAAGCATTGGAATCAGAGAAACTCCAACAGGAGACAAATCACAAGTGACCCTTCAAGTCATATTATCATTTCAACAACTGCCATAGAGAGAACAAGGCAACTCCAAAACAACACTAGGCCCTAGATCAAGTCGGCCGCTCTTCATGAGGTTCTGCTCCCACATGAACAAAACAACCCACAGGTCTTGCCTCCGCTCGATTGGCTTTTGTCGCGGAAGTGAGTGATTTGGAGGTTGCCTGAATAAAGGAGAGGGTCCATGTGGTACGTTGGAGCTTACTCATTCATAATTGTGTTTGTGTCATGTTTCAAAGAGTATAGACACTAAGAAAATAAAGTTGTATTTTTATCTTTCCAATGCTGAAAAGAATTTCTACCCTGAAAGCATGCAAGATCTAGGTATACTTAAGTGGGATACAAGGCCAGTCTCCAAGCAAAACCATGTGCCAAGAAAATGGTATAGGTCAAAAGATTGTGAAGAAATCATGAATCCATTTCCAAGCTTCCTGAGCCCATGGGCAAAACCAAAAGAGATACTTGAGGGTCTCAATTTGTCCATAAAAAGGACAATAAGGGCTAGGAATGCCTAGATATGAGTAAAACAAACCCCCATTGGAAGGCCTTGGTATATAATGCACCAAGCAAATGAACCAACTTGGGTTCCAGCACAACTAACCGTATGCATTGAAACCATCTATGGCAAGTTCCAAGAGAGAATTGGAGCTGCCAGTGGAGGTTAAGTTGATCCACCATATGGAGATGTGGAGACAACCATAGATAGCATTTAGAGGGCCTATAATTCTAAAAGGGGTATTTGGATACCATTTCCAATCTTTCCACCAGGACTTGAGAGACTGTACCCCTATCTATATATTTGAGGAGGAATAGTATCAATAACAGCCTTAAAAGTCTCCTGGTCATGGTAAGAAAGCTTAAACTTAAGCTTGAAGTCATGTAATGGCAGATAATTCTTGGTGGCCAGATGAATCAAATTGGGCAAAATCCACAATCCTCGTTTTAAAAACTTCAAACAATAAATCCAAGGCAATTTGGCCAAGGGCCTATCTTGAGAGCTGCGAGTAAGAGATATAAAATTATACACAAAACATATTTTATTTAAAAATTAATAAGATATTTTTTAATATTAATAAAATGTTATGAATAGAAAACGCAACGCATTGCATGTCAACGAAGGCAAATTCCTGATCTTCATATAAACAGCTATCCTTTTAATTTACTCACCTCTTCATACAAACACATCCACTTGGATAGAATTCGGCAACATTATTGGAGTGGCAAGGAAATAGGACTTCTCATTACCAGCAATTATGACATCACCGTCTCTTCCATTTCTCACCACACCATGACAACTCTGTGTTGCCAATTTTTTCTCAGTCCTCATCAAGCCCACTCTCACCATGGCTACCTTCACTACTTTCTCGGACATCATCAGCATTCTTCAAGTAGGAAAAAACCTTAACAATGATAAAGAGCTGCTATTAAAACCACTACAGCGCATACCCCCACCAATAGACATGGAGCAGACAATGCCAACAAGGCACTATTTTCCACGCCATTAACTCTGAGTGGTATTGATTTCCATGGATTTAACATCATCCTTGTCGATACAATTCCTACCCTTACAGTCAAGGATTGTCTATAAAATAGAAGTAGAAAGATAAAAGCCATAATTGTTTGAGTTCATGTGATAAGACCAACACAGTTGTTTGAGCACCACAATATTTGCTGATGTGGAAGAAATCAAAGCAATCTGTATGATGTGATTTCGGTTTTGATTTTGACCGTGAATTAAGAGTGTGGGGGACAGATCTCATCCAAACCAATGATGAAGAATGGTAGTTGATGCGTGCGGACTAGGAATCTTGGATAGGAAATGGGGAATGTGCGGAGAAGTACGAATCCCAGGAACTAATCCATGTCTAGTACAAGAGAAAGAACTGTATGTTATGACAGCCAGCAAGTGGCTGCTATAATTTCTATTATTATTTTTCACTGTCTTGGGGCTCGGTGGAGGAGGGCATACTCTATTCGTCTATTGGCTCTTCCAGTTTAGTGTCGTGGACACAATATTAATCTAATCAGCTTCCATAAGTAAATGTATTTTTTCTTTCTTTTTTTAAAATCAGGTTGGGATCATTTTGAGTAGAGTGTTTTAAATGTAATTATGAGTATATAAGTGGCAGATTCTTGTGTGAATTTAGTTTATTGTATTCTTATTTTTTTGGTTCTAGTATCATTGATTGGTAAAACTTCATTCTTAATCCTTATATCTATTTTTCAACTTGAATTAAATTTAGGGATAAAATTTGACCTAGTTTACTTCTATAATCACGGATATAAACTCTAAACTTTTAAATTCAAATTTAAAATTTATCCCACCAACTCTTTCATATCTAGTTTACTTTTATAATCACAGATTTAATAAATTCAAATTCAAAATTTATCCCACCAAGTCCTTCATATTTATTGTTCAGAGTCAAACTAATGAACATTTTTGTTGATTTGTGTGCTTGGAGGTTGTAATTAAATATTCACTCTTGTGAAAATAATGTGGGAGATCATATAGGAGTGATGCAAGGACATGTCATTAAACATTTATGAGAGCATTCCAAAAACATTTATCATACCACACCAACCTAGGTCTATTGCATGCTTACTTGTTGTCTTTGATTTTTTTCTCAAAGCTATAAAATCGATTCATTAGGGGTCTGAGTAAAGAGAACTTGACCCTCATAGTTCAATAAATTTGTCAAACATGTTCCTAAACATCAACCACCCTTATGCACATTTAGACATTAGAAATTAAGGCGATTGAATTCTTATAATCAACAATCTACTACATTAAATTTGTAAGTTATAGCTTAGGTCTATGTGTACATTAAAGTCTACATGTAGGTCCAAGTCCATATTCACATAGATCAATTTTGCACTCATATCCTAAGAAAAGAACAAGTAGTTTGTAAAATTTGAGATCTTCATATGAATGAGTACTACAATTCCAACATCTTGATGAATCAACTATGGACATCTCCATCATCAAATTTTGAGCTAAGTATCACATTTAATTTATTTTAATTTCTACATTTACTTACAACAAAATTCATTATTAGTCCTAGCTCTAAATGAGAGGCTTTTAGTATTATTTTCTAATTATTTGTCCTCAGTAAATTGTATTGAAAAGCATCCTTTATTTTCATTACAATTTATTAAACTAAGATGAAAAATTTACAAGCGTTATACCAAAAAGTTCAAGCCAAATGAGTCACATAGATCATACGGCTTGGAGGAATCTATCTCCCAAAGTGACATGTACCACATCCATTGCCTAAATTACGAAGAACTGGTTTAAATTTAAATATACCAAAGTCATTCAATTCCCAAGCAAAAACACTAATGTAGAGGAGAAAAGTGCATACTTTTCTCTTTTACCTTCTTGGTTTAGACTCACTCTTTGCATTGCCCTAAATACATTGTCTAAACATTCAATTTGTCTTGTTTTGCACACATGCTTACTATATTCCAAAATTTATCAATCTAACTGTTATATATCATCCATAAAATAGGACCAATGTTAATCCTTAAGGATTCCCATCATGTACTAGATCACAAGTATGATCTATCCCCTAGACAAAATTTGGTCCACAGTGCCATCCTAAAGCTACAAATTTCAAATTATGAGCTCCTAATGTTGACACTTCTGAATCTAATTGTTATTCATTGACGGGCATACCAAAACATTTCATATTGAGTACCTAGGGTCTTTTATTAAAGGATGAGTCCTAAGTCATTAGTTTTGATGAATCGTGAATACATATTTAGTATCAAAAGACTTACTTGAATGCACTATCAAGTAACAACATTAGGAGTTGGATCAACAAAGATAGATATTACATCAACATATAGGAATTTTGCATAATCTATCTTTTTGCACCTTTAATATTGTGAAATCAACAACTAGGTTTGACTTAGGGAAAGGAAGTTTCATACTTCAACCATCTCATAGCCTCAAGGTGTTTTTCAACACAATACTTGTCTAGAACATAGGCACATGTGAAGGAGAATTCAAGTTTTAGAGATCCATAAGTGGTTAAGGCATGATCATGTGAATATGATACAATCATGTCAGATATACTAGGTTACAGGCATGATTACATCCCAAACATTATAAATCTATGAATCAATCTATCAATGTATTTTACATAATATTCTAACATCAAATATAAACTTGGTTTAGTCTATTATCTTATCAACCAATCCAGGGACACAAAAATTAACAAGACAAATTAGAATAGCTAGGTGTACCCCTTTTATTTAAATAGTTATCATTTGCAAATATATGTTTCTATCTCAACTACATTATTATTATTAAATATTGTTTATCATTCTATTTTATCTCTAAATTAAATGGAGGGTATGATTTCTTTCCCTTTTCTTGGTGAACTAAACATTCAAACCCAACCTGGTGCTTCTTGCCCTATAGTGTCCATCTTATGAGAATTTATTAATTCATATTCTTTTAAACCCTTATAATGTCACTAGATCAAAACACTTCATAAACAATTTTCTAATAAAAGTGAAAGGAAATTATGTCAATAAAGTGGAAATTGAATATAAATAGTTCCTATATTATATCTATGGGAGAATAAATGAATGTAAGTTAAAATCTACAATAATATCATCAAAAAAAACACATAAAACAAGATATATCCTAGTAAAACCATTTCAAATAAAAAGCTTGCCTTCAAAGCACACCCAATGTATTAATCAACAACAAAATAGTTACTGTTAGGATTAAGGTGTCGTCAACCTTGTAAATCTTATGTAATTAATTACTCCTAATATTGTTTTTAAATCACCCATAAGGGATGAAAGGTTTCACCAGCTCAACGATCGTGTTTCAACTGTATGTTTGTATCTAGTACATGGTGTTCATTCATTTGTGATGGGGGTCGCAGGGGGTTTCCCCCCTACGAGGGGTCTCAAGGGACCATCTCCTCGACGGGGGGTCCAAGAGTCATGCGCCCTAGTAGGGGTTTAGGGGAAACACCCTCAAAACCTCACTTTATTTATATTTTATCATTATGAATTTGGATTGTTTGTCATTAGGTCATAGATTTGACAGTTGATATTTTGTTAGTTATCTTGCCCTAGAAAGCAACCCCCTTTTATAAGGATATTTGTACTACATTTTTATCATATTGGAGAGTAACATGCAATGCTGGATTGAAGACTAAGGAAAGAGGAAGTGCATGTAGTGTAATCTCATATTTGAAGATAATACAACTTGGAGCCTCTTTTTCTTGGTGGAATGTTTTACCTGAAAGGGTTTTCTCCACGTTACATACTGTGTTATGTGTTCAGTTCTTAGTGCATGTTATTTTTGTGTAAAGGGTTTTGATTTCTGTTGCAATCTCTATTGATTCTACATTGTATAGAGGATAATAAGATTTGAATCAGATTTCTGTTGTGTGGTTTGCACCTTCATTTCTAACAGTTACAATACACTTATAAATTATTAGTACTCTATTAAGAGAAAGAGGAGAATAACATTGGTTTATAGAGTCAATTTGATCGAATATCACCCAACACTAATACATTCTTAGCAACCTATTAATAATTAAGTAGCATCTTAGGCATACATCTATAGCCATACTACAATGTGACAACCACAAGCAACAAGAGATTAACTATGGAGGAAATCTAGTAGCATGACCCCTAAAAGTATTAGTGCATCTAATACCACCAACTCATGAATCTAATTTATAAGCAAGTCCAAAAATGGAAATTGAGTATCGTTTCCAAAACCATGTGCTAAAACATTTGGCAAATTAGGCACCCAAATTAAGGAACAAAATCTTGGATTTATCAAGATGCTCTTATGCATGGGCAATATATCCTCAATTTTCTAGTCTACACTAAACTCTCCCTTTCACTCCTTACAAATGCCATAGTTGCATTTAGAAACTTCCATGACACTAAGTGCTACTTACAACTTACCAAATATAAATTACAAAGTGGGATGCCATTTTCCATCTGGGAACATAATTAATCCACATTAAGTAATAAATGTGAATGTTAGGAATGTAAGGTTTATGAAAACCATCCCAACATTCTCCCACTTGTTGTATACCTTACAAAAGCAAAAGAGAAAACCAATAAAAGTTAACTGACTACCAAGAGCTAAGAATCCAACAACGATGTTGGAACAAATAAAAATCTTATGTGCTCGTGGGCTCTATCAAAATATCTACAACAACTAATATGACCACCATCTTGACTAAAAACTTCTCATCCTCCATGATGCTAATGCATGAAAGACAAGATCCCTAGCCAAGATAATGGCACACTAATTTTCATGTAGCATCAATATATCTTGATTCAACTTGATATCCAAACAAAATCATCAAAGACAAACAGTTATCATCAAGTAATTACCATGTACTCTACCTCTATAGCTATAGCAATAACCACAACCTATCAACTCATATACCAAATAAGTGCACCACAAAATAGGGTAAACACATATCCATTGGTAGACCTCTTTCTTTCCATATATCTAGTCCAATCCACAAACTCAATTTCTTATATATAAACTATCCTATTCAAAGTCTATATATAATGGTAGAAAACACATAGACATGTAAAAATTTTTAATACCTTGTACCATAGCCTAATGATAACATATACCTCCCTCGGACTCCCACTACTTAGGTAATATCTAGTCTAAAGCCAAGACCATAACATAGAAAAGTACACAAAAATCACTCACAAATAATGTGGCTCATGTTCTCTACATCATCTAGTGTGGAAGAACACAAACTTATTTTCAAGCTTGCAAATTGAACCGGTACAAAATTGAGTTAGCATACTTCCTCTGGATAATCAAAAGTCATTTTCTCACTCTATCTCCTCTAATCTCTATACCAAAAAAAATCAACTCTCCCAAATTCTTCACATCACAGAAAACTAATATTAAAGAGCCTTAATCATCCATACTATTAATAGTTAAAAATAATGAAGTCCAATTATAATAAATGAACACCAATATGTTAGAATAAAAATAAAGTGATTTGATTATCTCTACTCAAATCCCAACTCGAAAATGAAATGAGCCTCTAGGAAGAAGCAATAGACCATCAAGATAAATCCTACAAACTTTACCATGTCCTACCAACACCAATAAGTGCTCTTGATATGATGAGTATATCGTATTCCCAATCTTCATATAGAAAAGCAATCACAACATCTATCTATTGAGCCCCAAGGTCAAACACAACAACAATAGATCAATGAAAATGGAAATATGTAGGCATCTTAACTAAAGGAAGACCTCATACTAAAATTAATTTCCACAACTAGAGAATATGCACCACTTGTTGGAGCCTTTTAAATGGTCCCCTTCATCTTTTAAAAGCATCCACTGGGTGAGCGCTTACTTGAGAGCTTTGTTGGTTATTTTACTTTCTATATTAGTTATGGGGAAGCAAGCCAAAGTCCACCCTAAAGTCTTATCTACCCTTCCCCAGTCCTTATTTGGTTGGATGGTGAGTATAATACCTTGTGTTGAGTCAACACATGTGAAACAAATTTCTATGCAAAATGGGGACGCTATCCTAGATCTGATTTTGATTTGTCTATTTCTAGTTTTCTTTCTCTATTCTTTATTCATTGTTGGTATTGGGAATGTATTGTGACCACCAATATGTATGTTGATGATCTCTCTCTCTCTCTACCTCCTACCCTATCTCTCTCAACCTCCATCCTCACCTCTCTATCTACTAATAATATTATTAGGTTCATGATTAAAATCCTTAAAATTTATCTATAGACTAAGTTTAATCAATATGAATCTTTAACCCATTTAGATTTTGTGTATGTCCATCTCCTTTGGTAATGTTTAAATTATTAGTTTAACAAATAAAACATAGGCTCATATTAATATTAACTCCATAATGAGTAAATTTATTGAAATCCTCACTAACTAACTAACTAACTAACTAACTATATGTGTGTTTGTGTGTGTGTGTATCTTCGACAACCTATCACTTTGCCTGTCATCTTTCTTTAAAATATACCAAGTCTTTAAGGGTGTAAAGCAATATTCCACAACCTTAGCCAGCATCCTCCTTACCTATGCTAAATGGGATCTTTAGAACAAGGTATGGACATCCATCAAAGCATAAAGGATATGGGAATTTCTTCAAATGTTGTAGTTGTAACTACCTTATGAGACATGTATGCAAATTGTGGAAGCATAGACAAGGCACATGAACTTTTTAACATGATAGCTCAAAGAAATTTTGTCCCATGGACTACAATAATTGCAAGATATCCACAAAATGAATTTTTTGATAAGGCATTAGAAACTTTCAAGAAAGAGATAATAGAAATCTATGGATTTTTTGGGATGGAAATAAGGAGAGATAGACAAAATAGAAATCTATGGCTTAAGTAATTTAATTTCGTAGAGGTTTAACATGTAGGATTCTATACCATTGGGTTCCTATGACTTTTGGAATGAAGTTATCTATTTTACAATGCTATGCATCTCCCTCTAAGATGAATGACATGAGAAAAGTGCCTTACTAGAGTGTAGTCAAAAGTTTGATGTATGCTATGGTTTGTACTAGGCTAGACATTGCCCAAGTAATGAGAGTTCTCAATAGGTTTATGTCTAATCCTAGCCAAATTCATTGGGATACAATTAAGAGAGTCTTCAAATATTTATAGGGTACCTCAAAGTATTTCTTGTGCTAATGTGGTAGTTTGATAGGAGATAGGAATTCCCTTTATATTCATGGCTATGTGGACTCAAATTGAACTAGAGATGTTGATAGCAGAAGATCCACCCGTGCTTATGTGTTTACTTAATTCAATGGTGCTATTAGTTAGATGAGTAGGTGACATGATGCAATTGCTTTATCCACTACTAAGGCTAAGTATATTGTAGCTACTCATGCCTATAAGGGAAATCATTTGGTTGATGAGATTATGTTCAAATGTTGGTCTAAAAAAGGGTGTAGTTACTCTTTATTGTGATAGTCAGAGTGTAATTTGTTTAGCATAGAACCTGACATTTCATGGGAGGACCAAGCACATTGATGTGCAACATCAATTTTTTAGAGACATGATCAAAGATAGAAGGGTGCAATTAGAGAACATCCAAACTTTGATGAATGTTGTAGACTCTTTAACCAAGCCTTTAAGCATAGAGAACTATAGATGGTGTTTGAAGTCTATGGGCCTTTCGGCCCTTACCAGTTAGATTTCTTGATGG
This sequence comes from Cunninghamia lanceolata, assembly GCA_027924645.1. Lineage (NCBI taxonomy): Eukaryota > Viridiplantae > Streptophyta > Pinopsida > Cupressales > Cupressaceae > Cunninghamia > Cunninghamia lanceolata. The sequence continues at coordinate 9,009,430 of BSBN01000780.1, forward strand.
TATGTTTCCCTTTGGATCTTGTAAGGTATTCAACAAGTGGGAAAATGTTGTGAATTAAGGTGTCTCAAATTTTGCAAATTTTGATTTATTTTAATTAATTATTATTTTCACACTATTTTATTATATTTAAATCAGCCTCAAATTGAAATGAGGTGTGGAATTTTGAGGTGGAATATTTTCCCAAGTGTTAGTACATTATATGACATTGTAAGAGGTTATTAAATTGCTTATCTTTATCAAATTTGAGATGCCTTACTTTTGTGGGATCCTATAACAAACATATGATAGTTTCTTATGATGCGCAAGAGCCAAGAATAGAGGGAGTTCCTTTAGAATCTTGACCAACTATGACAGTTATTATTGTTTGTTATGAAGTGCCTATTTTTAGACAAAATAATGACAAATTTGGGTGCCCATGTTGGGTGCATAAATTTGGTCAGTTATGACAACTATAAGGTGGAATAATTGTTTACTATTTTAGCCTATGTGATGGAATCTTCTAGGAAGCATTATAATTTGGGGCCAAGTTGTGCACCATCCCTCCAAGAGTATTTGTACATGGTTTAGAAAACCATATATGGTTTCCAGGTTGTTCATTGTCTATAAATTAGGTTCCTAAGGAGTTGTATTGAATTGAGAATTTGCAGGTGTTGCCAGAATATTTCCAAAATCACTCCAAGTTAATATGTTGGTGAAACTCCTATGAAAGCTTTCTTTACAAGTGTGTTGTAATCCTTTTATTGATTTGATAATACATTAAGAAGGTTTTATGGAGTGTGGGTTTTTCTCTCAAAAGGATTTTTCCCATGTATTATTGGTGTTATGTGTTAAATTGTTTATGTTGATTTATGTGTTTTTGCATAACTTCTATAATAGTTTAGATTAGATTTGAATTTTTTTTGTACAATAGTCCTCTTAATAATAGTGTAGGAAGTTGATTCCACTACTCTAACTATCATGATCCATGTAACAAGATGCATAATCAATAATACACTAATAAAATGCTCGATATAGAATATAACATATAAATTGAGAGCACACAAGTGGGCATTACAATATCGACCAATCATTAGAACCAATGAAAGGTAGTACTATGCAAGAAAAGGCAATCTAATTCAAAAATCTCTCTAAGAACACTAGAAACCTATCCAATCTAGCTTGGATGTTTATTGCATTAGTACATTTATTATTTTAGGTAAACCATTTGAGAGACACTTTAATGTTGATTAATTTTTTATTAGTACAAAGGATGAAAGGATCATGAGCTAGAGACTAGGTGCATCCATCCACCCCTTTTTCTTCTAGGTAAAGAGTAGCATTGGAGTTGCCCCCAATAATCCACTTTTCCTTTTTGATGAAGGTAGCAAAAGTGACAAAATTTAGCCCATAATGCCACTCTATCTACTTCAAATGAAGGCCCATATATATTTGAAAGCATAATCGTGAAGTTATCCCTCATGTTGGATAGTCTAACATGGATTGTATTTAGGATAGACAATAACAAATCTCTCTTAATACTTTTATTGTCCCATTAAATAGCTATTCCTCCTAACATTCCTTCCATCAAATTTATCAACTTGAAGCACTTAGCCCAATTGTTTTTCATCAAATTCTCCATTGCTCCTTGATCCAACTTTGTTTCTTACAATAATAATATATTTAGAGCATACTCCTCCACCATCCACTTGACCAATTAGTGCTTATCACGGGATTAGTCTCCTTACATTCCAAGTAGTACTCATTAGGGGATTAGTCTCCTTTGTCAACTTGAAGCACTTGACCCAAACATTTTTCATCAGATTCTCCATTGCACCTTGATCCAACTATGTTTCTTGCAATAATGAGATATTTAGAGCATACTCCTACACCATCCACTTGACCAAGTAGTGCTTATCAGGGGATTATACTCCTTGCATTCCAACTTAAGAACTTCATGGCTACTTAGTGGCAGGCACCTCCTCTCCACTAATATAGCATTTTTTGAGTAACTTTTGAGTGCCTTTTGCAATATCCAACTTTGATTATGTTGAGACCTTACATAATTAGTGATAAATTTAAGAAACCCCATATATATAATCCTGGAAAACCTTTCTTTTTTTGGAAATAATTATTAATTTCTATTGATGAATTTTTCCTTTTTTGAAAAAAATATTAATTTTATTGGTGAAATTTTCACATCACTAGAAATTTGTAGAAAATTTTGGAAAAGCTTGGAAAATAATAGTTAAATGCATTAATTACCATGGTAAATCCTTCATTTAAAAAAAAACCTATGGGAAGGTAGGGGCTCGAGTGTGGTAGCAATTGATGGGTTTAACGGGGTAGTTCTCCTTATGGGGGTCAAGTGGTAGTGCCCCTTGTGAGATTCGAAGGGTTAGTGCCTCCTTGCAGGGTCAAGGGATAGTGCCTCTTGTGGGGTTGAGGAGGCAGCACCCCTTGCTAGGTCTATGAATAGTGGCCCTAGCATGCTCCAAGCACAAATATACTATCAAAAAAGAATTAGAGTTCATATGGATTAAATATTTTAAATCAACACCATATAAAGAAAATTATCTCTAATATTACAATTAAAATTATATTTTGGACTCAAAATTCCTTTTTGATAGTTGATGTTATCTATTATTTAATAGTTGTCATTGTATTCTGTGAGCTAAAATGCACTCGAAGTTTCTAATGGGGTTGTCCCACAATACTATGTCCCACTTATGGGACATCTTAATTTTTGCCTGAAATCACATAATTTTTAGAAAAGTTAATGGTTTAAGCCTTGAGAAGTTCCATCTAAAGGGGTTTAATTGAAAGGAGTTAGATAAAACCCCCTTAGACTAAACCCCATGGATTGAACCCTCCTAGTCTTAATTAAACCCTTGATGGAGTCTCCTCTACACCTATCAAAACATGGTGATAAAAAAAACTTTTCTTCAACTTTTGGGGGGTCAAATGAAGTCATTTACAAATTATATTTTCTAATTATGTATCTCATCATATACACTTTCCAAAAAGTATAATTTTGAATAATTTAATTTGATTATTATATTGATTTTCTATTTTCTAGTGAACAAAATTTTTTCACCGAACAAAAAAGGTCTCTATTCTAGAAGCGAAAAAATTAAAAAATAGAGAAAAAAAATTCTAAAAAATATGTGCCCTAGGTATTGATGTCCTTATTTCAACAAAAAAATAAAATTCAATTTTGATACATACAAATAAACTTATATGTTACTAGATAAACCTGTGTCCAAATTATAGTTAATCTCACTTCAAAAATTAATTAAAAAAATGCAACAAAAAATTATGAAAAAAATCCATGCCTTACATATTGATGTTACAAATCTATATTTTAAAAATTAGAATTTTATCCTTTCAATTAAAAAGTTGTACGTTATGACATAAACGTCACTTTTTAAAAATGTTGTTTACTATAAAAAATAAGTTATTAAAAATTACATTACAATTTTCATTATTTATTTCTATTTTTTAAATATATTTAGAATCTACACAAAATCTCACAAATCACTAGTTCTCATCATCTTCAAATTCTTAATGATTTAGGTACTATAAGTGTCAGAAAGTGAAGATTTGGTTAAAAATGTTGATTTCAATGTCCTACTTTGGCCAAAAAGTGGGACACAACATTGTGGGTTGACCCAATGCTCATCAGGACCAGAATTCCTTTTTGACCATTTCAATTTTATCTCTGATCTAACAATTGTTATTGTATTCTATGAGCTAAAATGAACCTAGGAGTTTTGATTCTCAAGGGATATGTAATTGCTTTTGGCCCATAGATCTCCAATGTAGATCAACAGTCTAAAAGCAATTACAGGCCTCATGAGCATCAGAAACCATGGGTACATTTTAGCTCGCAGAATACAACTATTATATATTGGAGATAAAATCAATAGTGGTAGTTAAATATTAGCTAAATGGCCCTAAAGTAACCAAGAATTATGTAATTGTTACCATTTTTCACTTACAACTCAAACTGGTAGAGCTGGTATAGCAAATTTATTTTTTAAAGTGAAGGTTAACATTCTTCTATTTAAGTTATTTGCATAGTCATTCATGTTTCAGTGATATTACAGTTTAGTTGTTCAAAAAAAGAAAAGATTTTCAGATCATTCATTGTATTACAGAACATTCACAGGAGAGATAAGTATTTCATTCACTAGAGTGATTATTCATTTACAAACTGAGATACATAGAAGGATAAACATTGCATTGAAAGAAATAATGATAGATCAAATGTCCAACACAAGCCGTGGGAATAGAAGAACAAATGAAAATATAAGAAAAATGCTATGCATCTAAAGATAAGGGAGAGAAGGTCATAGCCATCATTGCCTTGCGCAGTCTTCAATCTCTGAGGTTGTTATCCTGTTCCTTGCTCCTAATCTTTGATAAGAACCTGCAATAATTGGGAAAGGTTCTGTTAGAGCTCTGATTATGAGATCTTTATGTCCAATTATAAGAGGAATAACATGCTGCCTATAATGCACTTATCAAATGGACATCATGCATATGCAAGAGAATCTAAAAAGAAACAATCATTGAACTACATTGCTTTTATCTAATCTATTTGTTTCATGTGCATGTATAGGATAAGTCATGTAGCTAATTGAAGACATATCAACATGTGGTGTAAAATGAGGCTCCCACAAGGGTTGAGCCTAGCATGCTACCTTCCCTTAATCTCGAAGGGGATGGAATGGAAAAGAGATATCATTACTCATATTGTTTAATTGCATGACAAACTAAAGGAGTATCAAAGCAATTAGATGCATTAGTTTCTAGTTTAGAACACCCTCATGATTGCAGTTCAAGAAATGAAATAAAACCATCAAGATGAATTGAACTCATCTAGGACAACGTTTAATGCACAAAAAAAGTTGTCATCATTGCTTCAACTACCATTGAAGAAATCAAATTCATAGGTATTTCATCTATGTATCTTTCATGGTATTTGTATGTAGCAAAGGCATTAAGAACATCAAGTACATTTCCAACATTTGTATGTCAAATAGATGTCAATGGATAACTTCTTTCAGAGATTTATGATTGCCTTATCCACATCATAGCATCATAAATAAATAGCAGATACATGGAGCAGACTGAAGAGTGCACAAGGGTAACCATGATGTCATAATTGCAAAGATATAATAGTGCATATGATTTTGACTGGCAGGATGCAGTTGCCGGTGATGTCTTTGTGATACTCATATTGGCAAAGTGAAAGAGCGAGAATGACTTATTTGGTATGTATATGCATTTGCATTTGATATGATATACTGAATTAAGAACCAAGAGTCAATGCAATGAGGCAGATTTGATTGAAACATCTAGTGTATGGATATCAAAAGTAAACACAGGTACAAGCTATCACAATTTTTCTTTCACATTATTAGGCTTGTTTCAAGAAAAAATGAGTATAAACTGCATGTTCGAGGCCAAATACAAGATAATAGACAACCATCAAAAGACCACATATGTTATCATAATTACAATAAGCTCAACTGAAGGTATTCGATATTATATCATGTTGCCAGTCTATCACTTAAGATACATGATCAATTGCAAGATACATAAAAAAGCATGTTGCCTCAGACTAATTGAAGTAAAAGAGACAATTTGGAACAACAAATGTTGCATATTCATCTAAAGGAGTGTGGTCTCAAGAAGCAATGTTAAAGGCATTCACAATGAGATGCTTTGTCAAGTTTTATTCATATCATGTTGTAATGAACATCAAAGTATATCTCTACTACAAAGTAGAGTAATATCATTGACAAATGAAACAACAAAATATGGAACAACATGTCTTTATCTAATACACTTTATCATAATGCAGTCATGATAATAAGAGGTTCACATTCAATTATAAAGCATCAATGAAATATTCATATTCTGACTAAATATTGTCACAAAGTGCTCTAAATATAATTGTCAAGTGTATGTGTCTTGTTGAAGAAATAACCAAATAATGATGCAGAAAGTAATTTTTATTCAGGTCATCCCAAGATCAAATAAAGAACTACGAGACCATATCCGCAACCTCATGACTACAGTTCATTTTTTTTTCCAAACCAGCATTATAACCCATGTCAAGTTTTGCATATAGCCAAATACAGAAGGACATTCTTCATTTTTGTTTAAGCCATTTTTATCTTTAAAATGTCAAATGAATGATATAGAAAGGAAGTGAAATATTTTGAACTCAGAAATTAAGCTACAGGCCGCAGCCTTACAAGATATGAATACAAAAGTATATGTATCTAAGGCATAAAGGGTCGAGCACAGGTAGAAGTCATATTTTCTCATTGTTTCAAGAGCCATAAAAAATTTTATACATTGCCAGTAAAGGAGTAACCCTCTTAGGGTTCTTAACCATTGTTCACAAACCTTGGTTTCAATTTAGAAATTTTATATACACAGAGGAGTCTTGGTATATATTTAAACACAAATGCATGAAGACATAGCTATAGCTATAGTAAAAAATGAAGTGTATATTTCTTTTCATGCCAAGGTAACCCATTAAGGTTTCAGCTGAAATAAAGTGCTCAGAAATAATGCTACAGTCGTAACCTTTTAAAAGAAATAAACGCAGATCAAGCATAGAGTATAATGTGTAAGCTCAAGAGATGAGGGTTTTTGAACCATGGAACAAGGTATATTTCCCAATGGCTAGTCTGAGGATAGCATACCAAAGGTTTTAACCTTCGTTCACAGATGCATAGAGATCAATAATGCCAGTCGTGGCCTTTAAAAGGATATATATAGAAATAAAAGTGCATTTTCCACAGAGAGTTATTGCCTGGAGGACGTCATTCCATACAAAACCCTCCCATCATTTAAAGCCAAGAACCAAACACATAAGGGTTTCTCTATCTTGGGTCGAAATGCATTTTATATTCAAAATAACAAGTACTGCATACAAATACAACCGCCTGCACACAAAGGCAAACCCTCAGAGAGGAGAAGGTTTCAATACATTTCAAAACAAAAGCATCACATATAGAAAAGGAAATGTATTTTCTTCATGAAGAACATTACCCATATGGGTTTTATGCAAATGCAGATACAGAACCATACTAAGGGGTTTGGAGCCATGAGAAGATGAAAAGACTGCATAGAATGTCATTTTTCTAGTCCTGGCTAAGTATGCACTTTTCCTCAAAAGTTCAAGAAACCCATTTCATTTTCATTGAGTAAGCTCATCTACAAGAGAATGGAGACTTATGGTTGCAAATTTTAACTTCAAGGTCTACAAAATGCCATGGAAATGGTGAATCAACCAAGAGATTTGTCTAAAATTCAAGCTTATAAAGACTCACCTTGCTAAAATTCATAGTCGAGGTTTCTCCTTCTTATGTCTCATTTTCTTTTGCACCAGATGAAGGTTGAAGATGCAGTCATTGCGGCCAAAATACAAGAGGAGAGAATCGTAGTGAAAACAAATGCAAACAAACCCATCAGAAAAATATCATGGCCGCAGCTGTTGAAGCCATTCTATCTCAGAAATCAAAATAAAGTTAAAGAATGGAAAAAAATATGCATCTGATAATGTTACCTTTCTTTTTTTGTGTGAAATCCATGGAGGCTATTCTCAGAAGCAACAGGAAGATGAAGATTTTCAAGATGAAACCCTAGGGTTTCATGGCGGTAGCAAAGATCCCCAATTCCACAAAATGCAAAGTCAAAATGATGCAAGAAAGCAGGGGCAAAATGGTGTTTTGTCATTAGGGTTTCTAGAAGCCCTAACCTAAATAATACATTTTATCACATTCATTTTATTTTTGAGGCACAAGTTAATACCTTCATGGTGTTAAGTGACTACAATATGATGCCTAGGTTCCATGATTAGGGTGAGGTCGAGCCTTAATGGTTCCCTCAAAAATATTTGATGCCTCAAAAAATGCTTGGTCACCTTGAGAATATACCATGTGCCTTCGACCCCTTCGAGATGGAGTTCATCCCCTTAGAATAGTCTACAAACTTTTCATTTGGGATATGAGATAATTCCATATGCTTGTGTGATGCAAAGACAGGTCATATGCAGATAAGCCATCAGGCTTTTATTTTTACAAACATCATATAATGCCTTTGATTATTTTTATGATTTTTTATGGAAAAATCAAATATTGTAATTGCAATAGACTTGATAAAATTATAAGCCATGTGTATTTATTTTTTTGCAAAATCAAACCGAATAGGGGAATAGGATAAAACTGCAAGCATTGTAAAGTTTCTTTTAAAGTAGTAATCTATAAATTGATTTAAAATCAAACTATTTTTAGGCAGTTAAAAATAATAAAACAAATCAAATATTGCTTCCTTGATTTGTTTTATTTTGAGCCAGATATAGACAAAAACTGAGGTTTCATGGGCAAATAAAAGTAGATTTTTGGTGGGGCCACATGAGAGAGTCTTTTGGCACTTTGCTTTCACAGTTTGGACACATATTGAGAGCTTTTATTTTGGCTTTTCTGAGGAGCTTAAAAATGGACTTGGATGTCTATTATTAGGAGCTTTTTCCCATCTTTCTTTTGGGGACAATTTTTCATAAGATATATGGTAGAGATATACTTCTTTTTAGCAATTCCAGTTACAGTTTTGGTAGAGTAGAGTAGAGATCAGAGTTCAAGATATCAAAGTCTTCCTCTCACACTGAGAGTGTTGTATTCAGTCTATGTACTGATTATTCCTTAAGTTATATAGCAGCAATTTTCCTTCACTTTTACCTCTACTTTTGTGAAATTGATTTGATATTGCACTGTGATAAGTACTTATCCTCTATTTTGTCTTGATTTTGTAATAGTTATGCAGTTATTTTGGTTGATTCAGGTTGCATGTCATGTTTTGATTAAAACCTTCATGCAAAATATTTATGAATTACATAGAATCAAGTGTTGTGAAGATCAAAGCTCTATAGTTTGATTGTGAGTAAGATCTGATAGGAGTTTAGTGTTGGTGCATCGCCTTAGAAATTCATTTCAGTTATTTATTTCAGTATACTTCTCTCGTCCCTTTTCTCAGACAAGTCATTAGATTAGGAAATGGTGTAGTCACGGTAGGAGGGTTCACAAAATGAACTATCCAAACCATGCAGCAAGAGTAAACACGATGGAAACAACTTAAAGAAATAAAGCAAATGTAGATTCAGTCATTCAATATATCATCGAATTCAAATACAATGCGGGCTTACAACTAGGGCTCAAAGGCCTGATTACATACGTGCACAAGATAAAGCTTTGACGCTCCTTCGCACAAAATCCAAAATATCACTATCTTGATTAGTTGATAACTTCTTCACTACTTTCCTAAGGATCTATTACATCATTATATATCCTTTCCAGACCAATAGATTCCTCCACGTTGGCCAAGGAAGGTCACAAACTCCAATGAAGAGTTATAACGTGTAAATAGATAGGTCAGACCTAAATGCATAGAACACTTCCTCAAATGAATGGAACAATGTGTGGACCCTTGGGGAATGTCAACCACAAACCAAAGATCATTGAATGATGTGTCATTAAGATCCACAAGTCAGGAAATGCTCTGCAAGCCATCTTATTTAGCTGATTGTCTGAGACTGTTAAGATGCTCTGCTCTGAGAAAACAGTCGATCTTCTAATAGCAATAACTTTCCGGTGACAGATCCAAATGTTCTAAATTCTGGATATGATGTAGATGAATGAATGTAGATGCTATGTCTAGATCTGTAAGATGTGAAATGCAACTACGGTAGAATATTGGACCAAAAGATAAAATTACTTCTAACTAAACTACCTGAACTGAACTAGAAAATGAAAGAAACTAAAATGCAAACAAATTGAAATGCAAATGTTTTTGGTTGATGCAAGATTGCTCTTGAGCCAGGGATGCTCCTACATCAGACATCTAGGTTTATTAAAAAAGTGAGTCCCTCACTTTGCTGGGGCTAGGGGAGAACCAAGACGGTCCACCTCAGCCTGAGAAATCCATGATGAGTCTTCTTCCGATCTTCCTTTCCACTTCACAAGATATTCTTTGTATTGTCTTCCTCTAGTGTTGCATCCAACTCTGCTATCCAAAATGTCTTCGATTTGCTTCGATGCTTGTTGTGGAAACTACTTCTTCAAGTCTTCTTCTATGGTATCACTGAACTCTGCTTCATGATATTGATATAAGTCTACAATGTTCAAAATAGGTGATATACCCAATGTCTCTGATAGCTCCACTTCATATGCATTTCCTGAATGAAAATTTCTAAGTATCTTACAAGCCCCAAACTTCTTCATCTTCAACTTGTTATATGTCGCAACTGGAAATCATTCTTTTCTCAAGTACACCATCACTTCATCTCCAACTTCAAATTCCTTATGTCTTCTCTTCTCATCTGCCTTCTCTTTGTACTTACTATTCATATCCTCTAAATGCTTCATCACCTGATTATGCACTGTCTCCATATGATCTACAAATTCTTCTACTTCTTCACTTCTCTTTTCTTCTGTACTGATATCTCTCAATTCTGTAACTCCTCTAGGATTCACTCTGGTAACAATCTCAAAAGGTGTGCTTCTGATACTCCTACTTACTAAATTATTGTATGCAAACTTTTCTTGTGAAAGAATCAAATCATAACTTCCTATCTTCTCTCCAACCAAACATCTCAACAAGTTTCCCAAACTCCTATTCACTACCTCTATCTATCCATCTGTCTATGGATGAAAAGTTGAATTGAACTTCAAATCTATCTTCATCTTCTTCCAAAGTGTCCTCCAAAAGTATCCAACAAACTTTGTATCTCTGTCTGAAACTATACTCTTAGGTAATCCATGCAATCTCACAATCTCCTTGAAAAATAGGTCAGATACATGTATTGCATTAGTTGTCTTCTTGCAAGGTATGAAATGAGCCATCTTTGAAAATCTGTCAACCACTACAAATATTGAATCATGTCCTCTATGTGTCTTTGGCAATCCCATTACAAAATCCTTGCTTATTTCTTCCCAAGGTCTCTCCAGTACTATTAAAGGTTTATAAAATCTAGTATTCTAACTACTCCCTTTTGCAACTTGGCAAACTCTACAACTCTACACAAATCTTTGAACATCCCTATGTATTTGAGGCCAAAAATAATTTTCACTCACGAAAGCCATTGTCTTATCAATGCCAGAATGTCTTGCCAATCCACCACTGTGTTTCTCCTTGATAAAATTATCCCTCATTAAACTTCTAGGTATGCACAATTGACTTCCTTTGAACAACATATATTCTTGAATGAAATAGTCCAGCCACTTACTCCTATCTATCACATCAAGTTCCTTACATGCTTTCCAAGGTTTGCAAAATTAGTGTCTCCCTCATACATGTTCTTCAATTCATCAAAACCCAATACTTAAACTCTCATCTCTGTCAACAAGTTTCTTCTCCTACTCAATGCATCAACAACTTTGTTTGATTTTCCACTCCTATGCTTCAACACAAAAGTAGAACTCTGCATGAACTCTACCCATCTCATATGTCTCTAATTCAATTTACCTTAACTGTTCAAATACTACAAAGCTTGATGATCTATATACAACACAAACTCATTAGGCAACATGTAATGTCTCCGCTTCTTCAAGGCTTGAATTATGGCATAGAACTCTTGATCATAAACCGGATATCTTTTCCTTGCATCATTCAACTTCTCACTACCTTCTTGACTTAACACTGCTCCAATCGCATTTTCGCTTGCATCACAATCAACTTGAAATACCTTATTGAAATCTGTTAATGCCAAAATAGGTTCCTCTCACTTTCTACTTCAACAACTCAAAAGTTTTATCTTCTCTAGATGTCCACTTAAAATCCTTTTTGTCACCTCTCATTATCGTTGTCTTGGGGTTACAAACTGAATTGAAATTTTTGATGAACTTTTGGTAGAAACTAGCCAATCCATGAAATGATCTAACCTCTCCAATGCTCTCTGGTATAGGCCATTCAACAATTGCTCTAACTTTCTTAGGGTCCATCTTCAATCCTTCCACAGAAATCACAAATCCCAAATATACCAACTCTTCCTTAATGAAACTACACTTCTTGATGTTTATTAGCAATTTCTCTTCTCTCAACCTCTACAAAACTTGTCTAATATGCCACAAATGCTCCTCTTTTGTCTTACTAAAAATCTGAATATCATCCAAGTACACAATAACAAACTTACCCAAGAATTTCTTCAGAACTTCATTCATCAATCTCATGAAAGTACTCAGTGCATTTTTCAATCCAAAGGGCATCACTAACCACTCATACAATCCTTCATTTGTCTTAAAAGTAGTCTTCCATTCATCTCCTTCTTTGATTCTGATCTAATGGTATCCACTCTTCAAATCTGTCTTTGTGAAATATCTTGCTCCACTCAAACAATCCATGATATAATCCATCCTAGGTAAAGGAAATCTATACTTAACTGTGATCTTGTTTATTGCTCTAGAGTTAGTACACATTCTCTATTCTCCATCCTTCTTTGGTGCTAACACTGTAGGTACTGCACAAGGACTCAAGCTTTCTTTGATCAAACCTTTCCTCAACAACTCCTATATCTATCTATTCAATTCTTCATTCTCTGTCGGTATCATTCTATGTGCTGATTTGTTAGGCAAAGTTGCTCCCTATATAAATCCATTTGATGACTGATACTCCTTGTAGGTGATAATCCTTTAGGTACATTATCTGATATGATGTCTTCATACTCTGTCAGCAACTCCCTTATCTCCTCCAGTTGTGATTCTTCAGTCTCTTTCTTCAATGCTTCAGTCTTTTTAGGAATCAAGGCATAACACATATTCTCATGTCTCAAACCATCTAGAAATTTTCTTCCATCTAACAAACAAATTCTAGCATTCCCACATACTTCACTCTTAGGATCATCCTCCAAAGGAATTAAAGTAATCCTCTTTCCATTTACTGTTATAGTATATGTATTCTTTCTCCCATCATGAATAGCTTTTCTATCATACTACCAAGGTCTACCCAACAAGATATGACAAACATCCATAGGCATAATATCACACAAGACTTCATCATGATAAGATCCAATATGAAATTTCACCAAACATTGTTCACTCACCAATACCTTACGATCATCCTAAATCCATGCTATCTTATAAGGCTTAGGGTGTTTCAATCTTTCCAACTTCAACTTACCATCTCCTCTGAAACTAGGTTATTTGAACTACCACTATCAATTACAACTTTACAACACTTACCTCCTGATTTGCATCTAGTTCTAAATAGACTCTTCCTCTACGATGGTTCCTCATTTGTCATTGCTTGAAATAGTGCTCTCCTCATCACACGTGATTCTCCTTTCTTAGGTTTGCCAACTGAACTAGGTGATCCAACAGGTTCTTCTTCCACATAGGCTACTCTTCCACTATTTTTTGTCTTCTTACTTGTACTACCCTGATTACATTCAAATGCTCTATGTCCTTCACCTCCACACTTGAAACAAGTACCTCTGAATGTCCTCTTATCAAATCCTCTTCCTTCTCTTCTAAATCCTTCATTCTGGTATGAATTATGATTACCTTTGTGATGAAAATTTCTGTCACTGCTCCAGTAGGTATTATTATCTCCATCCTTCTTGAATGGGCTGTCAAACTTGTTATGCTCTAGATATGATCTACCTCCTTCAAAAAATGTCCCACCCCTCTAAAATTTACCTCCTCTACCTCTCTATCTCTGATCATGTCTTTTGTTCAGCTTCTCTTCAACTTTTAGGGCAAACTGATATGCTTCTTCCAAAGATGTCATCCTTACCAAGCTTAGTTCTTCTTTAATGTTCAACCTCAGTCCATTAATGTATCTATCCACTTTCTCCTTGTTTGCTTCACTATGTCTTGTTCTTATGATCATCTTATGAAATTCTTCAATATACTCCTTCACAGATTTCTCCTTTTGTCTCAGGTTTTGCAATCTTTTCAACAGTTCCAACTCATAGTCAGTAGGTATAAATTAATTCTTCAATTATTTCACCATCCAGTCCCACTTTGTAATCTTTTCTTTCCCTCTTCTATTTCTTTCCAACTGAACTTCTTTCCACCATATAGCAGCATTTCCTTTCAACTTTGTCTTTACAAATTTCACCTTCTCGAGATCTTCAATTTCCTCATATTCAAAGTATTCTTCCATGTTATTTATCTAGTCAATCAATTCTTTAGGGTTCGCATTACCAATATAGTTTGGCACATCAACTCTAGGTCTCTTTCTAATCTTTGAAATAGCTCACAACATCTTTACTTGATCTAATTCTTCTTTTTCATCACCTCCTAGGGTTTCACCAGTTTGTTCAGTAGATTAAAATTCTCCTTCATCATCACTTTCAATATTAGGTCTCGGTGTCAATCATCTTTGCCTATATTCTTCAATAGCATCCAAATGAATTCACATTATTTCATCACCTACATCATCTCATCCATTCTACCAGTCATTGTTCCAATAGCAGCAACTCTGCTCACTGGTATTCTTCCTTGGATCAAGTGCAAACTACCTTAGTTTCAGTGATTGGGCTACAAGGTTACAACTACCTCTCAATTGGCAATTGGTTGCGACACAAGTAACCTACCTCAGTTTGGTGATCTATCCATAGAAAGATCTTACAGAATTCCCTTGCCAACTTCATTCAATTTGCTCCCAAAAATTTGAACTTTCACTCTAATACCACTTGGTGCAGTCATGGCAGGAGGGTTCATAGAATGAACTGTCCAGACCATGCAACAAGATTAAACACAATGGGAACAACTCAAAGAAATAAACCAAATACAAATTCAGTCATTCAGTATATCGTAGAATTTAAATACAATCTAGTCAACAACATGCGGGCTTACAACTAGGGATCAAACGCTTGATTACATACATGCACAAGATAAAGCTTTGAAGCTCCTTCACAAAAAATCCAAAATATCACTATCTTGATCACTTGATAACTTCTTCACTACTTTCCTAAGGATCTATTATATCATTATACATCCTTTCTAGACCAATAGGTTCCTTTGCGCCAGCCAAGGAAGGTCACAAACTCCAATGAAGAGCTGTAATGTGTACATAGATAGGTCAGACCTAAATGCATAGAACACTTCCTCCAATGAATAGAATAATGTACGGACCCTTGGGGAAGGTCGAGTTGCAAATATGTGCCTACTTGGTGTTGTCATTGATGTCAACATATCCTCATTGCCATTGGTGTCAACTATATCCTATTTTGTTGCTTATTTAGAAGACTGAAATGTTGAGGATATTAAGAAAATTAATGAAGATCAATGTATGCAGACCATATGGCTTTGTAGAGGATTATCTGAAGTAACTCCAGTTAATATTTGAGAGGTCCACATGAAGATTTGAAGAAGCTATGGCCATCTAAGTAGAACTAGGTTTTGCTATGTTTAGAAGAGACAAAATGACAGTAAATTGGTCTAGATTGTTCCACATTGAAATATTATGATTTGTAGATCTAGAGGCATGTTTGGGAAGTCAGTGTGTATCATCAACTCAAATGGTTCATGGTTTGGAGATCTGCAAGCAATCTTTGTAGTGTGATAGTCATGGCAGACAGTGTTCTTGAGGTTCTGGATGAAGATGCAAGTGATTCTGATGATTTGGAGGAGTGCGTATTTTTTTGTTGAATTCAATGTGCTTGTGGAGGTATCTGGATCATGTGACTATTCTATTGGAGGTCTGCATTGAAGATTGAGCTCGTTGTTGAAGATTTCTTCCTTGATGCTACTATTCTTCCTAGTCTTGGTTGATTGAATGATTCAAGCATGTTGTAGATGATCTAAGAGAAATTCTCTAGAGCGTGGCATGTTGTTGGAAGAAGATTCAAGTCTCAGATATGTTTTGCTAATAGTATAGTGATCTGTGTTAAGTCAAGCTGACCTTGATGTTCATTCCAAGGTTGATGAAGCGTATAAATACTTGTTGATGAGTTGTAGAAAGTTGTCCTTGTGCAAAAATGATAAAATCCTAAGAGAGGTATAGAGGCAGAGCAGAGAAGAGGAGTAGAAGAACAAGAGTAGTAAAGAATGAAGATATAGCGAAGAAGTGTTTGAGGGACAGAGCAGAAGTTTGTGAGCCTTCAATGGGATTGAATGAGGTATGAAGAAGATGTTATTTCTCAGTTCATTATCTCTATGTTAAACATAAATTCTTGTAGGTAGTGAGCCTCTTGTAGGTAGTGAGCCTCTTTTGAGTAGTGAGCCCATGGCAGTGTGCTCAAAGGCATGTGCCTTCTCTTTTCTTCTAAGTACTTTTAACAAGGTACAAATCTTCTAGGTTAACCCCCACCATGGTTCTCCCTTAACCGGGTTTTCAAGTTAAAAATTTTGGTGTCATGTGTGTTCATTTTGTTTCTACTCATGTTTTGATGATTCATGCTTTAATGTTTACATCATTAATTTGTTTTTAAGTGGTAAAGAAGAATTAGTTGCTGCAAGTGCTAAAGTTTTGGGACAACTAGTTCACCCCCCCTCTCAGTTGTGTGGCCTAATTCTAACAATTGGTATCAGAGCTAGTTCCTCTAGAAGAAGCTTGACCACTTGAGGAGATCAAAGATGTTGACTTGCAAGGACAGTCCAAGGTTTGATGGAACAAATTACCCTCTGTGGAAGAAGGGCATGGATTGTCACTTGCAATGTATGGGTGATGCTTTTTGGTTGATAACTAAGGATGAGAATAAGGTTCTAAAGAATGGTCCTACAACTCTAAAAAAGCATTGTTAAGTGCCCTGATTGATGTAGAAATGACAAATGTCCTGGAATTAAAAATTGCTCATGAAATTTGGAATAAGTTGGAAACTCTGTATAAAGGTGAAAAATATGTCAAATGTGCCAAGCTACAGAGCCTGAAGGGTAAATACAAAAGATTGATGATGAGCGAAGATGAAAACATTACTTCCTACATGTAGAAGGTGAATGAACTTGTGACCAGTATTAGGGGTGTTGGTAGAGTATTGGAAGAATCAGAGATTGTCACCAAAGTGCTCAGATCCTTACCTCCAGCATACAAGCATAAAGTTCTTGCCATTGAAGAGATCAGGACTATGACAACTATTACAAGGGATCAGTTGGTTGGTAAGCTTTCAACAGTTGAAATGAGTGAGTTTGGTGATTCTCTTCCTAAGTCTGAATCTGCATTTAAAGCTAGTATTCATGGAAAGCAAAGATATGATCCAAGTGAAAGCTCTTCGAGAAGATCAAACATATTCGACAAGACAAGGAATGATCTTGAAGATGATGAAACTAAGTTTGATGAACTTGAAGCCCTTTTTGCCAAAAGATTGCCAAGAGGCTCTGGTAAGTATGAAGGAAAGAAGGAAAGTTGTCATTCAAATGTTTTGCTTGTAATAAGATTGGTCATTTTGCCTCAAGGTGTCTGTAGAGAGGTTCAAAGCCAAACCCTAATAAACCTAGAGTTCAAAGAAATGCTACTATGTCCAAGAAGTTGGTGACTGATGATGGAGGTTCCATAGAAAGTGATTGGGTGTTCATTGCTATCAAAGAAGATCTAGTGCCTACTAAATCTGCTAGCTATGCAAACGTGGAAAGTGCCTTGGCTGTTCAGATTGTAGAAAAGATGAATGGGTAATTGACAGTGGATGTTCTCATCATATGATTGGTGATAAAAGTAAGTTTGTAAGCTTTGAAAAATATGAAGGTTGAATTGTGATGTTTGGAGACAACTTAGCTGGTAGAATCTGTGGAAGAGGATCCATCTCTTTTGATGGTAAGAATAACACTAATTATGTTCTATATGTGGAAAGATTGAAGCATAATCTTCTCAGTGTTGGATAGTTGGTTGACAAGGGTTATGATCTCTAATTCAAGGATGGAAAATGCAAAATATTGGAAAGATCTAGAACTGAAATTGCATCTGGTACTCAGACTAGAGGTAACATCTTTCATTTAAGTAGTTCTGGTAAAAGTTGCTTGATTTCTCAGGTTGATCAAAGTTAGCTCTGCCATAGGAGAATGTGTCATGTGAATTTTGATAACATTGTCAAGATAAGTTCCACTTAGGCTGTAAGAGATCTTCCAAGACTTGTGAAACCTACTGATAGCATGTGTAGAGAGTGTCAATTAGGTAAATAGAATAGAACTTCATTCAAGAGTAAAGAACAGTCTTCAAGTGGATTGTTCAAACTTGTGCATACTGATCTTTGTGGTCCTGCTATAATTAGGAGTGTGCAAGGAGACATATATTTTATGTTGTTGATTGATGATTACTCTCGAATGGTGTGGGCAATCTTCCTGAAAGAAAAATCAGAAGCTCTTGAAAAATTCAAAGTGTTCAAAGTCATAGTGGAGAAAGAGATTGGTGTGAAGATAAAGTGTCTAAGATCGGACAGAGGTGGAGAGTTTACCTTCGGTGAGTTTGATTCATTCTATGAAAAGCAAGGAATAAAATGATAGTTATCTACTCCTAGGACTCCTCAGCATAATGGAGTTGTGGAAACAAAGAACTAGACCATTCAAGAAGCTTCTAGGACCATGATGATGGAAGCAAATGTTCCTTAAGTCTATTGGGGAGAAGTTGTGAGTACTACCATCTACACTCTTAACCAGGTGCAGATCAAAGGCAATTCTGGTAAGACCCCTTATGAACTATGGTTTGGTCATCCTCCTACTATGAAATATTTTAGAGTTTTTGGTAGTAAATGCTATATCAAAAGAGATGAGGATCTAGGCATGTTTGATGCAAGAAGTGATGAAGGAATATTTCTTGGTTACTCTACTCAAAGAAAGGCATACCGGTGCTTTATCAAGAGATTGAAAAAGATTGTTGAAAGTGCAAATGTTAGAGTTGATGAGAGAAAAGAAGGACATTCCAGGTCTTGCGGATATGATTTAGATAATCAAGATGAAAGTCAAAGTCAAGGAAGGCAAGTTCAAACCCTAACTCAAATCCAGATTGATCCAAAAAATCTAGTGACTCAAGAGGATAGTGCAGATGTTGAGGAATAAGCTCAAGAAACAAAAGTTCAAGAAAATCCCAAAACTCCTAGGTATGTAAGACTAAATCATCCTAAAGATCAGATCAGAGGAGATAGAAATAAAGGTGTTAGAACTAGGAGAAGAATTTCTAAAGATCAAGAGGAGATTTGTTTGATTTCAAAGATTGAACCAAAATTAGTAAGTGAAGCTTGCAATGATGAAAATTGGGTAAAATCCATGGAAAAAGAATTAATGCAAATTGAAAAGAATCACACTTGGGATCTTGTTCCTAGACCTAAAGAAAACAATGTGATTGGAAGTAAATGGGTCTTCCAAAATAAACTAAATGAAGATGATGAAGTTGTCAGAAACAAAGCAAGGCTAGTATACAAAGGATATTCTCAAGTGGAAGGAATTGATTTTGAAGAAACTTTTGCTCTAGTGGCAAGAATAGAGGCAGTCAGATTATTTATTGCATTTACTATTTATAAAGATTTCAAGGTCTATCAGATGGATGTCAAGTCAGTATTCCTGAATGGAGAATTTGAAGAAGTCTACATTGAGCAACCATAAGGATTTCAATTGTCTGATCAGAAAGATATGGTCTATAGGTTGAGAAAACCATTGTATGGACTCAATCAAGACCCAAGAGCCTGGTATGGAAGATTAGATAAGTATTTACTAAAGCTAGGATATAGCAAAGGCACTGCTGACAGTAATCTTTACTTCAAGATTAATCATTAGCACATTCTGATTGTTGAGGTATTTGTTGATGATATCATTTTTGGTGGAAATGAGAGTATGTGCAAAACATTTGTTGATCAGATGCAGAGTGAATTTGAGATATCCATGTTTGGTGAAATGAATTTCTTCTTAGGTCTACAAATATTTCAGTTAGATAAAGGTATCTTCATATCTCAATCTAAGTATGTGAGAGAATTGTTGAAAAAGCTTGGAATGGAAGATTCAAAGCCAGTGTGTACACCCATGGTAACTAGATGTAAGTTGAGAAATGCTGATGACTCCCCTAAGGTAAATCAAAAAAGGTATAGATTAATGATTGGAGGACTGCTCTATCTGACTCAGACTAGACCTGATATTATCAATGTAGTTGGACTTGTTGCAAGATTTCAAGTTGATCCTAGAGAATCCCATGTTGTAGCAGTCAAAAGAATTTTTAGATATCTCAAAGGGACACTTGATTGTGGCTTGTGGTATCCAAAGGATAATGACTTCACTCTTCATGTATATACAGATGTTGATTGGGCAAGAGATGTAGATGACAGGAAAAGTACTAGTGGTGGTACATTCTTCCTGGGAAGGAGATTGGTTTCTTGGATGAGCAAAAATCAAGAGGCAATATCTCTATCTACTACAGAGGCAGAGTATATAGAAGCAGTAGTTAATTGCACTCAAGTCTTGTGGATGAAGCAAATGCTAAAGGATATCAGAATTGTGTTTGAAGACCTGTTACAATCTTCTGTGATAATTCAAGTGTAATAAACATCTCCAAGAATCTAGTGTTACATTTGAAGACAAAGCATATATCCATTAATTTCCACTTCTTGAGGGAAAAGGTTAATGAGAATGAAGTCAGATTGGAGTTTGTTTCCTCAAAGGATCATATTGTAGACATATTTATCAAGCCTCTACCTAATGATACTTTTGAGTATCTCACAGAGAAGCTAGGGGTTAGTACCCCTCCTAATTAGAACTAAGATGCACAAGGGTGCATCAGTCTGGTGGAATTCACAACCATGTCTTGTGATCCAAATTGATGTTAAGAAGATACTACTCAGGGGGAGTAGTCAGCATGCAAATTTTGGTGATTGGTCTAAGACAAAAAGGGGGAGAAAAGTTTGCAAATATGTGCCCTTTGCCATTGATATCAAAAGGGGAGAGAAGTCATGTGAAAAACTAGTTTCTGATGAAAGGGGGAGCAGTGAAGAAAGTAGTTGCAAAAGTGAAAAGAGAAAGGGGGAGAAGTTCTTATCTTGATGGTTGAATTAGTTTTTCACATCATATGTTTCTATCAATGACAAAGGGGCAGATTGTTGTAAATATGTGCCTAATCAATGTTGTCATTGATGTCAACATATCCTTGTTTCCATTGGTGTCAACTGTATCCTATTTTGTTGCCTGTTTAGAAAACTGTAATGTTGAGGATATTGAGAAAATTAATGAAGATCAATATATGTGGACCATATGGTTGTGTAGAGGACTGTCTAAAGTATCTCCAATTAAGATTTGAGAGGTCCGCATGAAGATTTGAAGAAGCTACGGCCATATGAGTAGAACTAGGTTTTGTTGTGTTCAGAAGAGACAAAGTGATAGTAAATTGGTCCAGATTGTTCCACATTGAAATATTATGATCTACAGATCTAGAGGCATGTTTGGGAAGTCAATGTGTATCATCAACTCAAGTGGTTCATGGTATAGAGATTTGCAAGCAATCTTTCTAGTGTGACAGTCATGGCAGATAGTGTTCTTGAGGTTCCGGATGAAGATGCAAGTGATTCTGATGATTTGGAGGAGTGTAGATGTTTTTGTTGAATTTAATGTGCTTGTGGAGGTCTCTGGATTGTGTGATTGTTGTGTTGGAGGTCTATATTAAAGATTGAGCTCATTGTTGAAGATTTCTTTCTTGATGTTATTGTTCTTCCCAGTCTTGGCCAACTGAATGATTCAAGCGTGTTGCGAATGATCTAAGAGAAATTTTTTGGAGCATGGTGTGTTGTTGGAAGAAGATTTAAGTCTCATCTATGTTTGGCCAATAGTCTAGTGATTCACATTAAGTCAAGCTGACTTTGATGTTCATTCCAAGGTTGATGAAGCATATAAATACTTGTTGATGAGTTGTGGAAAGTTGTCCTTGTGTGAAAATGATAAAATCCTAAGAGAGGTATAGAGGCAGAGTATAGAAGAGGAGGAGCAAAAGAACAAGATAGTAAAGGATGAAGATATAGTGAAGAAGTGTGGTGCAGGAGCACCTACCTGACAGCTGGCCTCCATGAGGCAGTTAGTTTGTTTTAGGTCTTGTTGATGTTTCCAAGAAGGTCTTGTAAGACCAATGCATGTAATAAGGTCATGTTGACCAGACTTTACTATTTTTAGCTAGGTTGTTAGGACAACTATTATGCTGTATGTCCGGTTGGAAGCTCCCAGCCGCTTGGAGTCGAGTTGGTAGTACTCGCGAGAATTCCTATTTATGCATTAGGATCGGTTGGTTTTAGACATATTGAGGAGCTAGGTTGCACAGAGTGAGACAGGGAGAGAGACAGAATATTGTATTTGCATATTTTGAAATCAATAAAGAGATCCTGTTTGTGTCCATTCTCTGTTTTGAATTCCATTGTGTAATCGAGTTGCTGTTCTGGTGGTTGCATGGATTCGCTGATCCATTCCACTGGTTGATTCGTCGAATCGGTGGAATGGCTATGTACAATAGTTTAGGATTTAGTTTGCATTTTCTATTTGTTCACATGTATGTTTGTAGGATCGCAGTCGAGATGTGCTGAGAACCCTAGCATGGGCATGTGCTAGGTCGTGCTGGTAGTTTGAGTCTAGAAAGTTGTCCAGGAAGCAGATCGGGTCACCTCAGGAGGTTCGGCGGATCAAAATTTGCTAAGGTTAGAAATTCGTCACAACGGCATCATCAGGATATTTTTGTGTATATCCTGCAGTTACTTCGGGCGTCATCCGAGTAGATGGAGGTGAGCATGATACAGTTGTTTGCATAAGGTGAATGCGTTTCGGGCTGATCATCACAAGGTGTTGCCGAGGAAGAGTATATCGGCATAAGTTAGTCGATCGGGTTGATAAAATTATCACAGGTCGATAATGTTAAGTTTGGCCGACAGCAGGATATTGAAGGAACTGCATATGACGTCATCGTCATCAGGATAATCGTCATCAGGACATTCTGAAATATCACCCGATAAAGGTTTATCCTGCTGACCATAAGTGTTTTGGTATCGGCATAAGGCATTGAGAAGTTAAGTGGATCGGGAGGAGGATATTTGGTAGAATATTCGTCATCAGTATAAAGTTGAGTATCATCATCAGGATGTTTCAATATTACCGGATAAGTCATATCCTGATGTTGCTTGTTTAAGTAGGTCAGAGATCAGGGTGACATAAGCATCGAAGGAAAGGTGCTTGAAGTTGTCGTCATCAGGATATATGGGAGGAACCAGATATTTTATATCATGCTGATGAAGATGATGTCGAACATCATGAGGCTGCAGATAGAGGTTGGCGGTAAGATGAACAGTGATCGTCAGGAGGATGATTGCGCTTGCCGAATATGATGATGCTGCCGATAGATGGATATGATGATGTTGCTGACAGGCGAAAGGTCGAAGGTTTGTCTGCAGGAGGATATCGGTCGGCAAGAGAAAATATGATGATGCTGACAATGTTAACAGAAAATATGATGATGATGATGGGTTGTAGACATACATGCTGTATGTCAAGGTTTTAGTGTGGATGCCTCTGCATCATAGTGGTATCAGAGCTCAGCAAAAGGTCTGGGCTATTGTGTGTTGATTCTGTCACTGAAAAGATAGAGGTAGAGGAGTGAGAGGTTGACAAAATGCCTCCGAAAGGTAATGGTACTGCAAGGGAGTTGCAGGAGATGAAGGAAAAACATGCCAGAGAGATGAGGAAGATGAAGCTGAAGCACTTCAAGCCAGGCTTGTAGCCCTGGAAAAGAACAAAAAGAAGGAAGTGGAAGACAGTGAGTCAGAAGAAGATGAAGATGCTGTTGAAGAGTATGAAGAGGTAGCTGAAGGTCTGGATGCTGAAGACCAGAGATTTGCAAAACTGTTAAAGGCAGTACAGAGTGATAAACCTAAGGTAAAGGTTGATGTTTCCAAGTATAATGGAAGTTTGAATGAAGATGAGTTACTGGATTGGATTGCTGCACTTGATAATCACTTTGAATGTGAAGATGTTGCTGAGGATCAGAAGGTAAAGATTGCAAAGACCAAGTTAGGAGGTCATGCTTTGGTATGGTGGGATTATGTACAATCCAAGAGAAGGAAACAAGGAAAGTCAAAGATCACTTCATGGGATAAAATGGTAGCAAGGATCAAAGGTAAATTCTTGCCCAAGGATTATGAGATTCAGATGTTTAAGAAGCTGCAATTTTTAAGGCAAAAGGAAATGGATGTGAAGGCATATACTGAGGAGTTTTATAAATTGAGTATGAGATCTGGTCATCATGAGAATGAGGTAGAAAAGGTGTGCTAGGTACCTTGCTAGCTTAAGATTGAACATACAGGATGAGTTAGTTTTAGCTAACCCTAAGAATGTGGAAGATTGTTATCAAATGGCAATCAGGATTGAAGAAAAGGTAAATAGAAGACAAGATAAGTCCATGAGAGGAAGAGGAAACAATATGAGGGGAAGAGGATCAGCCCCTACAACAAGGCAAACCAATGAGGGTCAAGAAGACACTGGTAAAGGACAGGGACAGTCTGATTTCAGAGGTGGATGGAAAGGTAATAGAGGCAGATTTGCAGGTGGTAGAGGTTCTACTACATTTTCAGGAAATTGTTACACCTATGGTGAGTTTGGTCATCCATTTTTCAAATGTCCAGAAAACAAGGGTTCATCATCCAGAGATGATAGAACGAATGACAAGAGAGTACAACTTGTGCAAGAAGAGAAAGTAGAGCAAAGTGTGCAAAGTTTAAACACTTATCAAGATAGAGTTCCTGACAATTATGGGTATCCTGAGGAGGGAGAAGCATTGATGCTAAGGAGAACTAGTTTGCAGACATCAAAAGATATGATGCAAAGAAGAGCTCTTTTCAAGACCACATGCAAGAGCAAAGGTAAAGTATGTAAGGTTGTCATTGATACTGGTTCAACAGACAACATGGTCTCTCAAGAAATGGTGGATAAACTGAATTTGGAAAGGATTCCACACCATCACCCTTACAAGGCATCTTGGGTGAGTGATAGTCAATCACTTTTTGTATATGAACAGGCATATGTTGATTTTTAGATTGGAGCATATCATGATAGAGTTTTGTGTGACATTTTGCCCATGGAATGTTGTCACCTACTATTGGGTAGGCCATGGCAATTTGATAGGAGGGTACTGTATGATGGGTATGCTAATACCTACACCATCAAGAAAGATGGGAAAACTATTATGTTGATGCCATTGCAGGAAGATGCTGCAGCACAGGAGGCAGCCAAAATCATTTTAGTGGGAAAGAAGGAATTTGTGCATATGCCTATAGCAGCAGGCATACAGGCAGTTGAGGACATTGCAGGGAAAGAAGTTGTTAAGGACAACAATTTGAAGATAGTTTCAGTTTTGACTGACAGAGGTCAGTAGCAGGTTCAGAAACAGGTTTACAAACAACCACCAGTTGAGAGGGGTGACAAGGATGTTGTTATAGTTGGGACTATTGTTTGTCCTATACGAGTTGAAAGGACGATAGGATTGAACATTTCAGAAGTTCAAGAGGTAGGTATTCAGACAGAGGTTCTGGTAAGACAACCTGACAAACACAAGGTATGTGTGAGAAGGGCCTACATTGCCAGGCCTGAGGGTTTACTTACAAGACAGCAAGTTACAGTTCAGAAATCTTGGAGCAGCCAAGAGACAGCAGAGGATAAAGCTAGAACAGGTCAGAACACTGACATGACAAAGTGTAAAGGTGGAGGACTTCCACATCCTAACTCATGGGACATGAGTTCTTTTCTGTTGGGGAGTATGGTGCAGGAGCACCTACCTGACAGCTGGCCTCCATGAGGCAGTTAGTTTGTTTTAGGTCTTGTTGATGTTTCCAAGAAGGTCTTGTAAGACCAATGCATGTAATAAGGTCATGTTGACCAGACTTTACTATTTTTAGCTAGGTTGTTAGGACAGCTGTTATGCTGTATGTCCGGTTGGAAGCTCCCAGCCGCTTGGAGTCGAGTTGGTGGTACTCGCGAGAATTCCTATTTATGCATTAGGATCGGTTGGTTTTAGACATATTGAGGAGCTAGGTTGCACAGAGTGAGATAGGGAGAGAGACAGAATATTGTATTTGCATCTTTTGAAATCAATAAAGAGATCTTGTTTGTGTCCATTCTCTGTTTTGAATTCCATTGTGTAATCAAGTTGCTGTTCTGGTGGTTGCATGGATTCGCTGATCCATTCCACCGGTTGATTCGTCAAATCGGTGGAATGGCTATGTACAATAGTTTAGGATTTAGTTTGCATTTTCTATTTGTTCACATGTATGTTTGCAGGATCGCAGTCGAGATGTGCTGAGAACCCTAGCATGGGCATGTGCTAGGTCGTGCTGGTAGTTCGAGTCTGGAAAGTTGTCCAGGAAGTAGATCGGGTCACCTCAGGAGGTTCGGCGGATCAAAATTCGCTAAGGTTAGAAATTCGTCACAACGGCATCATCAGGATATTTCTGTGTATATCCTGCAGTTACTTCGGCCGTCATCCGAGTAGATGGAGGTGAGCATGATACAGTTGTTTGCATAAGGTGAATGCGTTTCGGGGTGATCATCACAAGGTGTTGTCGAGGAAGAGTATATCGGCATAAGTTAGTCGATCGAGTTGATAAGATTATCGCGGGCCAATAATGTTAAGTTTGGCCGACAGCAGGATATTGAAGGAACTGCATATGACGTCATCGTCATCAGGATAATCGTCATCAGGACATTCTGAAATATCACCCGATAAAGGTTTATCCTACTGACCATAAGTGTTTTGGTATCGACATAAGGCATTGAGAAGTTAAGTGGATTGGGAGGAGGATATTCGGCAGAATATTTGTCATCAGTATAAAGTTGAGTATCATCATCAGGATGTTTCAATATGACCGGATAAGTCATATCCTGATGCTGCTTGTTTAAGTAGGTCAGAGATCAGGGTGACGTAAGCATCGAAGGAAAGGTGCTTGAAGTTGTCGTCATCAGGATATATGGGAGGAACCAGATATTTTATATCCTGCTGATGAAGATGATGTCGAACATCATGAGGCTGTAGATAGAGGTTGGCGGTAAGATGAACAGTGATCGTCAGGAGGATGATTGCGCTTGCCGAATATGATGATGCTGCCGATAGCCGGATATGATGATGCTGTTGATAGGCGAAAGGTTGAAGGTTTGTCTACAGGAGGATATCGGTCGGCAAGAGAAAATATGATGATGCTGACAATGTTAACAGAAAATATGATGATGATGATGGGTTGTAGACATACATGCTGTATGTCAAGGTTTTAGTGTGGATGCCTCTGCATCAAAGTGTTTGAGGGATAGAGCAGAAGTTTGTGAGCCTTCAATGGTACTGAACCAAGGATGAAGAAGATGCTATTTCTCAGTTCATTATCTCCGTGTTAAGCATAAATTCTTGTAGGCAATGAGCCTCTTTTAAGCAGTGAGCTCTAGGCAATGCACCTGAAGGCATGTGCCTTCTCTTTTCTTCTAAGTACTTTTAATAGGGTACGACTATTGTGGGTTAACCCCCACTGTGGTTTTCCCTTAACCGGGTTTCCACGTTAAAAATTCTAGTGTCATGTGTGTTCATTTGATTTTTTCTCATGTGTTGATGATTCATGCTTTAATGTTTACATCATTAATCCATGTTTAAGTGGTAAAGAAGAACTAGTTGCTGCAAGTGTTAAAGTTTTAGGACAACTGATTCACCCTCCCTCTATGTTATCTAGCCTAATTCCAACAGGTTAGCGATGAACCAAAGATCATTGAATTATGTGTCATTAAGATTTGCAAGTCAAGGAATGCTCCACAAGCCTTCTCCTTCAACTAATTGTCTAAGACTGTCAAGATGCTCTGCTCTAAGAATACAGTCAATCTTCTAATAGAGATAACTTTCTGGTGACTGATCCAAATGTTCTAAATTATGGATATGATGTAGATGAATGAATGTAGATGATAAGTCCAGATCCATAAGATGTGCAATGAAACTATGATAGAATACCAGACCAAAAGCTGAAACTGCTTCTGATTGAACTACTTGAACTAAATTGGAAAATGAAAGAAACTGGAATGCTAACAAACTAAAATGCAAATGTTTTTGGTTAATACAAGATTGCTCTTGAACCAGGGATGCTTCTACATCAAGAAAAATATTAAAGAGAACCAGGTCACTCTAGAGATTCAATCTTGCTATAGGAAACCCACATCCTGAGAGTGTTTCTGTGTGTCAACAGCTAGCTAGGTCTTTTGTAATCTTAGCATAGGGTGCATATCTGATTGACAATAGTTTTTGGCATGCCCAATAGGACTTTGAAAGTCATTTCAGAGAAGTTTTATACCCTCACAACTGTTGTTCTAGTATATGTAGCAGTATTCTAACCTTTGAAGGCTTTTACAATATACCTGGTGACTCATTATCTCTGGTCTTGCATGCAGATTAGTGTTATCAGCTTATGAAAACCAGATCTAGTTCTGATCTGTTTGAATACTTATAGCTATCTCCGCCAAGAAGAAGAGGTAGATCAATAAGCAGAGTGGCTAATTCAATGAGGAAATCAAAACCAACACCATCAAGACTTAGTTCTCCAACTCCAACATAAAGGAGCAGAAGTCTAGTGCTAATAGTGCAAATACCCATAATGGCTATGCAGTTCACATTTGTGCCTTTTAATGAAGGTAGCCCACTACAGCTTGCTCAATGTGATGATATTCTAGTTGCAGCCCTTATAGGACTGTCATATTTCACTAGAGAGGACCACACTATAGCTGTTGAGCACATACAAGATGTGGCAACTCTATGTTCAGTGCATAACGTTACACAAGAGAATGTAGCAATCAGACTATTGGCTACGTCATTAAAAGGGAAAGCCTTGCAATTGTTTAGAAGTCTTGCAGAGAACTCAATAACATCATGGGATGACCTAGGAGATGGCTTACACAAACATTTTGAGGACAAGTCTGACCACCTCTCATTGCTGGAGTAGTTGAGCACCATAAAAAGGGTACCCCACGAACACATGGGAGATTTCAATTATAGTTTTCAGAGAACCTGGGATAGAATCCCCACAATGGTAAAGCCCCCTACCAAGGCATGTATTTTTGTGTTATCTTACAGATTTGAAAAATGAAATTTCTATAATGATCTAGTCTATGGGAGGAACCACCCTTCTTGATTCTTTTGAGATTGTTGTTAGAGTAGAAAATTGCCTTATCCAAGTAGGGAAGATAGCCCTGAGGCCTCCCTTACCCATTTTCCTAGAAATCTAGCCATCTGTACCAATAGCAATGCCTCCTTTGGCTATTGTCCCACCTGTTCCAGCAATAACCCATCAACCTGCAGCCCAAGAAGCCACTGTTCCAGTCCAAGACTTCCAAGCACTTAATAACACACTAAAAACCCTTAGCAATGAAATTGTTAATATCAAGAAGTAGTTTGATCAAGAGTATAGACCTTACCAAGGCCCGTATCAACCTAATCAGTAGAATAGGTAGCCTTTCCAAGATGATCCTTAGGGTTAAAGAAAAAACTAAAACCCTCGACCCTTCCAATCTTACAACCCAAATGTTGCTAGCACCTCGAAGGAGCTTGTGCCCACTTAGAACAACTTAACTCAAGATAGTGACTGGTGTTATCTATGTCACCAACCACATAATCAAGCTACATGCACAAATGGTGTAAAAAACTAGGCACTTGTGGTGCAGAATAGTTATGCAAGTTCGGAAGGTGTCTCTGGTGAAGTTTCAGATCAGCAAAATAATGTTGATGTGGCCTTAATGAACTAGCAAGATAGTGATTTCTACAGTGTAAATTACCCACAAGGCTCGAATCAACAAAATACACCTATTTCAGCCAACACAAGGTCAAAGCAGAAGGCTACATACCTTAATCAACAAGCTGTAGTGGTACAACAATAGCCTGCGAGAGATAACATTTAGACTTTTATGTCACAAGCTACCCCTGTATCACAACAAAAAGTGTAAATTATGTAAAGGGATCAAACTATCCTAGTAAAGGATTACTCCAAAGTACAATCATAGCCTTCACAAAGGTAGAATGATGTTGCTACTGCGAAAGGACAGCAAAAGGTAAATCCTATTTCTTTCAACATAGTAGATCATCTTAAGAAAGCTACAGTGAGTATGTCAGTTATGGATGCATTGCACATTCCTACCCAAAAGAATCTTCTACAAGAGGCATTGGCTGAACTTTCAATTTCTAACTGTTCTAGTCAAGAAAAGGCCAAGGTTGTACTTGCTAACAGCTTAGAAATCAAGAGTGGACAGCCAGCAAATGAGGTAAAACCTCCTTTTTACCTAAGTCTCATTATTGGTGACAAGCTTGTTCATAACTGCATGATAGACTCTAGAGCAAGTAGCTCAGTCATGCCCAAGAGTCTAGCTAATTCATTAGGATTGGTTTATGAGCCCCTTGCAAAAGGAGTAGTCCAATTAGATAGGTCTACACTTATTACTGTAGGGATAATTAGAAATATTCCACTTGCACTACATGCCTCTCCTAATTTTGCAATCCATTAGGACATTTACATCATTGATTTGCCACCTAGCTTTACATTATGCCATTCTAGGGAATTTACTGCCAAATTGGGTGGGTTCTTATCCTTTGATTGGTCCCACTTATTTTTTAGAACAAGATATGGTACGAAAGTAACCATACAATCTAAACAACTTGCAAAGGATCATGTTGAGCCCTATGTTCCCAGCCCAATAAACACGAATCTATACATCACCCACAGACAGCAGGATGAACCCATGAGCCTAGATCCCAATGCACCTATAGAAGACATAAGTTTAGATGATTGGGTAGCTGAAGATCATGAAAGTGACCCTTTCTGTCACATAGATGAGGTAGGATTAGGCATTTATATGATATAGGAATCTGATGTAGTGATGCCTAATCTGATTAAGGACCAAATTTAGTTAGGACAACAAGAAGATCAGCTTTGGAAGCTATACTTTGACGGATCTAGGACTAAAATAGGTACAGGTGGAGGGAATATGTTGATTTTACCTGAAGGAGACAAGTACCATGTAGCCTTGAGGTTCACTTTCAGTTGCACAAACAATGTGGCTGAGTATGAGGTCCTGATTCATCGTTTGGAGTGGGCCCAGAAAAGAGGTATCAAATCTATCCAAGATTATGGTGATTCTGAATTGATCATTAATCAAGTTAGGAATCTGAATGCTACTAAGAATGACCTACTCAAAAAGTACAAGCATAGAGTGTGGGATTCAATTGAATTTTTTTATGCATTTAATCTATTTTCGATTCCCAAAAATCAAAATAAGTATGCAGATAAGCTTGCAGCTTTGAGATCTTAGTTTGAGATTCCTGATCAGATTCATAATATTGAAGTACAGCCATATGTCAAAGTAGTTGTTAGGCCTTCTATACCTGACAATAGTGTTTTCTAGCAAGTATTTGATAGTGATGAGCAAATCTTAAGTTTTTTGAGTGTAGAAGCTAAATTTACAAGTGATAATCAACATAAATACCAGCAACAATTTGAGGATTAGATTGTATAGTTGAGATCCAACAAGCTACCCAAAGGACTGGTGACACTAGAAATAGTGTTTAATTTAGACAATCGGTTTAGAAAGGACAAGTGTAGTATGACTGTGAAACAAGAGCACTATGAGGTAGTGGAGATATTCAAGGATAAGCTATTGAAACTTGGAAAGGTATGTACTAAAGATGAACAACAGTCATTTATTTAGTTATGTCAAGAATTTTCTAATGTTTTTGCATGGGAGTATAAGTACTTAAGGGGATTTGATCCTAGTTTATCCCAGCATACCATTGAATTAGAGCCTAATGCCAAGCCTGTTAGGCAAAAACAAAGACCCCTTAATCCAAAACTCGAGCATTTAATGAAAGATGAGTTAAACAAACTGATTGAGAGTAGTATCATATTCCCAATAAAACACACATCCTAGGTCTCCAACTTGGTCCCAGTCAGAAAGAAGAATGGAGAAATCTAACTTTGTGTCAATTTTCGTGATCTAAATCAAGCCTCATTGAGAGACCACTACCCCCTTCCTTCAATGGAACAAATATTACAAATTGTTTCTAGTTCTGATAGATATTCCCTATTAGATGGTTACTCAGGTTACAATCAAATTCTGGTCAAGGAAGAAGACCAATATAAAACTGAATTCGCAACTAAGTGGGGTACCATGACCTATCAGAAAATACCATTTGGTTTGTCAAATGTAGGGGCAACCTCTTATAGGGTAATGGATATGGCCTTCCATGGCCTTATGAATAGAATCGTGCTGGTGTATTTAGATGACATTACAATTTTTTCCAAAGATCCTAATGATAACATTGACCACTTAAAATAGATTTTTCAAAGGTGCAGAGAGTTTGGAGTTTCATTGAACCCCCCAAAGTGCATATTTTAAGTTCATGAAGGTAAACTTCTCGGCCATATTGTTTCAAAACAAGGTATTTGTATTGACCCTGAGAGAGTTTCAGCTATTTTAGATTTGTCATTGCCTACACATAAGAAAGGCTTACAGAGATTTCTTGGCAGAATTAATTTCATGAGAAGATTTATTCCAAACATTGTAGCTTTGTTACAACCCCTCACTACCATGCTAAAGAAGAATGTCCCATTTAGTTAGACCAAGGAGGGAAAAGGAAGCTTTTAGTAGATTAAAGAAGCTCTCATTGTTGCCCCTACCCTCATTAATCCTAATTATGAGAGGGATTTTATTTTATATGCTTTTCTAGGTATTAACACCATCTCCGCAATGTTATGTCAACAAAATGATGAAGGTTTGGAGCAGCCAGTGGCATTTTTCAGCCAAGTACTGCATGACTATGAGGTAAAGTATTCTTTTGTTGAGAAGCATGTTTTTGTTGTTATTAGAAGCCTCAAGAAATTTAGACACATGCTGTCCAATAACAAAACTCACTTAATGGTCAATCACCCTACTGTCAAGAGTTTCTTACTTAATAGAGATAAAAATGATAAGAGGGCTGGTTGGATAACCAAAGTTATGGAGTTTGATGTGGATATCAAGGTTGTTGCAAATATGTGTCTATGGTGTGTTGTCATTGATGTCAACATATCTCTTTGTCAGAAATAGAGTAAATAGTGCAGATTAGTGAAGTAGATTACTCTGCATTTCTAGAGGAATGAAGATCAAAGTATGCAAACCATATGGCTATGTAGAGGATTATCTAAAGTAGCTCCAGTTAAGATTTGAGAGGTCCACATGAAGATTTGAAGAATCTATGGCCATCTGAGTAGAACTGGGTTTTACAATGTTTAGAAGAGACAGAGTGATAGGAAATTAGTTTGGATTGCTCCGCAATGAAAAATTATGGTCTGCGGATCTAGAGGCATATTTGGGTAGTCAATGTGTATCCTCAACTCAAGTGATTCATGGTTTGGAGGTCCGCAAGCAATCTTTCTAGTGTGATAGTCATGGTAGATAGTGTTCTTAAGGTACCAGATGAAGATGCAAGTGATTATGATGATTTGGAGTAGTGCATCTGTTATTGTTGAATTCAATGTGCTTGTGGAGGTCTCTGGATCATGTGCCTACTATGTTGGAGGTCCGCATTGAATATTGAGTTAGTTGTTGAAGATTTCCTCCTTGGTGTTGCTGTTCTTCCCAGTCTTGGCTGACCAGATGTTTCAAGTGTGTTGTAGATTATCTAAGAGCAATTCTCTAGAGTGTAGCATGTTGATCAAAGAAGATTCAAGTCCTAGCTATGTTTGGCCGATAGTACAGTGATCCACATTGAGTTAAGCCGACCTTAATGTTCATTCCAAGGTTGATGAAGCATATAAATACTTGTGGATGAGTTGTGGAAAGTTGTCCTTGTGTGAAAAATGATAAAATCCTAAGAAAGGTATAGAGGCAGAGTAGAGAAGAGGAGAAGTAGAAGACAAGAGTAGTAAAGGATGAAGAATTAATGAAGAAGTGTTTGGGGCAGAGCAGAAGTTTTGTGAGCTTTCAATGGGACTAAATCAGGCATGAAGAAGATGCTATTTCTTAGTTCATTCTTTCTATATTAAACATAAAATCCTAGAGGTAGTGAGCTCTGGGTAGTGCTCCTGAAGGCAAGTGCCTTCCCATTTCTTTTAAGTACTTTTAATAGGGTACAAATCTTATGGGTTAACCCCCACCATGGTTTTCCCTTAACTGGGTTTCCACGTAAAAATTCTGGTGTTATGTGTGTTCATTTTACTTCTGCTCATGTGTTGTTAATTCATGCTTTATTGTTTACATCATTAATTTGTTTGTAAGTTGTGAAAGAAGATTAAAAGTAGAAAAGGTTAAAGTTGTGGACAACTGATTCACCCCCCTCTTAGTTGTCCAACCCAATTCCAACAATTGGTATTAGAGTTGGTTCCTCTAAAAGAAGCTTGACTACTTGAGGAGATCCAAGATGTTGACTTACAAAAAGGAAAGTCTGAGATTTGATGGAACAAACTACTCCCTTTGGAAGGTGCACATGCAATGTCCTCTACAATGTATGGGTGATGTATTTTGGTTGATAACTAAGGATGAGTATAAGATTCCTGAGAAAGGTGCTACAACTCTAGATAAACTCAAGAAAGATGAATACAATATTTGAGCTAAAGAAGCATTGTTGAGTGACCTAACTGATACAGAAATGAGAAATGTCCTAGAATTGAAAACTACTCATGAAATCTGGAAAAAGTTTGAAACTCTGTATGAAGGTGATAAATATGTCAAATGTGCCAAGCTACATAGCCTGAAGGGTAAATACAAAAGGTTGATGATGAGTGAAGATGAAAACATTACTTCCTACATGTAGAAGGTGAATAAACTTGTGACCGGTATCAAGAGTACTAGTGGAACATTGGAAGAATTAGAGATTGTTGCCAAAGTGCTGAGATCCTGACTTGTAGCATACAAGCATAAAGTTGCTTCCATTGAAGAGATTAGGACTATGACAACTATTACAAGGGATCAGTTGGTTGGTAAGCTTTCAACATTTGAAATGAGTAAGTTTGGTGATTATCTTCCTAAGTCTGAATCTACATTTAAGGCCAGTGTTTATGGAAAACAAAGATATGATCTGGGAGAAATCTCTTCAGGAAGATAAAATAGATTTGTGAAGGAAAGGAAGGACCTTGAAGATGATGAAATTGAGGCTAGAGAACTTGAAGCCCTTATTGCCAAAAGATTGCCAAGAGGATCTAGTAAGTATGAAGGAAAGTTGCCTTTAAAATGTTTTCCTTGTAATAAGATTGGTCATTTTGCCTCAAGGTGTTTGGAGAGAGTTTCAAACCAAAACCTAACAGATCAAGGGTTTAGAAGAAATGTTACTATATCCAAGAAGCTGAAGGAGTCATTGATGATGAATCTGATAGGGGAAGTAATTCTGGAAATGAATGGATGTTTATTTCTATCAAAGAAGAAGATCTGATGTCTACTGAATATATTAATTGTATAAATTTGGAAAGTGCATTGGCTACTCAGGTTGATGAAAAAGATGAATGGGTAATTGACAGTGGATGTTCTCATCAAATGATTGGTGATAAAAATAAGTTTGGAAAAATATGAAGGTGGAATTGTGAAGTTTGGAGACAATTTAGTTGGTAGAATCTGTGGCAAAGGATCCATCTCTTTTGATGGTAAGAACAACACTAATGATGTTCTATATGTAGAAGGATTGAAGCATAATCTTCTCAGTGTTGGACAATTGGTTGACAAAGGGTATGATCTCCAATTCAAGGATGGAAAATGCAAAATCTTAGGTAGCTCCACAAAAATGATTGCATCAGGTACACAAACTAAAGGTAACATCTTTCATCAAAGTGGTACTAGAAAAAGTTGTTTGATTTCTCAGATTGATCAGAGTTGGTTATGGCATAGGAGAATGTGTCATGTGAATTTTGATAATATTGTCAAGATAAGTTCTACTCAAGTTGTAACAGATCTTCTAAAACTTGTGAAACCTACTAATAACATGTGTAGAGAATGTCAATTGGGTAAATAGAACAAAATTTCATTCAAGTAAAGAGCAATTTTCAAGTGGACTATTGGAACTTGTGCATATTGATCTATGTGGTCCTACTAGAATTAGAAGTGTGCAAGGAGACATATATTTTATGTTGCTGATTGATTATTAC
The DNA here is from genome assembly GCA_027924645.1 of Cunninghamia lanceolata. Lineage (NCBI taxonomy): Eukaryota > Viridiplantae > Streptophyta > Pinopsida > Cupressales > Cupressaceae > Cunninghamia > Cunninghamia lanceolata. The sequence goes on from BSBN01000780.1 coordinate 9,045,476, forward strand.
TCCCAGATGATGTGGTTAACTTTTTTGATAGAAAAATTAAAAGTTCTTTATAAATTCAAGGTTTTCAAGGTTATGGTGAGAATGAGATTGGTGTGAAGATAAAGTGTTTGAGATCTGACAGAGTTGGAGAGTTTACGTCTGGTGAGTTTGATACATTCTATGAAAAGCATGGAATAAAAAGACAGTTATCTTCTCCTAGGACTCCTCAATAGAATGGAGTTCTGGAAAGAAAGAACTGGACCATTGAAGAAGCTACTAAGACCATGATGATGGAAGAAAATGTTCCACAAGTCTATTGGAGAGAGACTGTGAGTACTTCTGTCTACACTCTTAACCGAGTGTAGATCAAAGGCAATTCTGGTAAGACACCTTATGAGCTATAGTTTGGTCATCCTCCTACTATGAAATATTTCAGAGATTTTTGTAGTAAATGCTATATCAAAAGAGATGAGGATCTAGGCAAGTTTGATACAAGAAGTGACAAAGGAATATTTCTAGGTTACTCTAATGAAAGCAAGGCATACTGGTGCTTCAACAAGAGATTGAAAAACATTGTTGAAAGTGCTAATGTCAAGGTTGATGAGAGTAAAGAAAGACCTTTCAGGTCTTGTGGATATGATTCAGATGATCAAGATGAAAGTCAAAGTCAAGTTCAAACCTAGACTCAGATCCAGATTAATCTTAAAAATCCAGTGACTCAAGAAGTTAGTGCAAATGTTGAGAAACAAGCTCAAGAATCAGAATTTCAAGAAACTCCTAAAGCCCCCAGGTATGTAAGGTTGAATCATTTTGAAGATCAAATCATAGGAGACAAGAATAAAGGTATTCAAACTAGAAGAAGAATTGCTAAAGATCAAGTAGAGTATTGTTTGATTTCAAAGATTGAACCAAAAACAGTGAGTGAAGCTTGTAATGATGAAAATTGGGTAAAAGCAATGGAAGAAGAATTAATGCAAATTGAAAAGAATCATACTTGGGATATTGTTCCTAGACCTGAAAACAAAAATGTAATTGGAACCAAATGGGTCTTCTCGAATAAATTGAATGAAGATGGTGATGTTGTGAGAAACAAAGCAAGATTGGTATGCAAAGGATATTCTCAAGTAGAGGGAATTGATTTTGAAGAAACATTTTCTCCAGTAGCAAGAAATGAGGTAGTCAGATTATTTCTTGCATTTGCTGCTTTCAAAGATTTCAAAGTTTACCAGATGGATGTTAAGTCAGCATTCTTGAATGGAGAGTTAGAGGAAGAAGTCTACATTGAGCAACCAAAAGGATTCTAGATGTTTGATCATGAAGATATGGTCTACAGATTGAGGAAATTTTTGTATGGACTTAAACAAGCCCCAAGAGCTTGGTATGTAAGATTAGATAAGTATCTGCTAAAGCTAGGATTTAGCAAAGGTACATCTGATGGCAATCTTTATTTCAAGATTGTTCATGAGCACATCTTAATTGTTGATGATATCATTTTTGGTAGAAATAGAAACATGTGTAAGCAATTTGCTGATTAGATGCAAAGTGAATTTGAGATGTCCATGTTTGGTGAAATAAATTTCTTCTTAGGTCTACAAATCACTAAATCAGATAAAGGTATCTTCATATCTCAATCTAAGTATGTGAGAGAATTGTTGAAAAAGTTTGGAATGGAGGACTAAAAACCAGTAAGTACTCCTATGGTAACCAGATGCAAGTTGAGTAAAGATGATGATTCACCTAAGGTAGTTCAGAAAAGGTATAGATCAATGATTAGAGAACTACTTTATTTGACTCAAAATAGACCTGATATTATGAATGCAGTTGGAATTGTTTCTAGATTTCAAGCTGATCCTAGGGAATCTCATGTTGTAGCAGCCAAAAGAATTTTTAGATATTTAAAGGGAACATTTGATTATGGTTTATGGTATCCAAATGATAATGACTTCACTCTTCATGCATATACAGATGTTGATTGGGCAGGAGATGTGGATGACAGGAAAAGTACTAGTGGTGGTGCATTCTTCTTGGGAAGGAGATTGGTTTCCTGGTTGAGCAAAAAGTAGGAGGCAATATCTCTATCTACTATAGAGGTAGAGTATATAGAAGCAGCAAGCAATTGTACTCAAGTCTTGTGGATGAAGCAAATGTTGAAGGATATCAAAATTGTGTTTGAAGAGCCTGTTACAATCTTCTGTGATAATTCAAATGCAATAAACATCTCAAATAATCTAGTGTTGCATTCAAAGACAAAGCACATATCAATCAAGTTTCACTTCTTGAGAGAGAAGGTAAGTGAGAATGAAGTCAGATTTGAGTTTGTTTCTTAAAAGGATCAAATTGCAGATATATTCACCAAGCCTCTACCAAAGGATACTTTTGAGTATCTCAGAGGGAAGCTAGGGGTTATTATCCCTCCTGTTCAGAACTAAGATGCACTAGTGTGCATCAATCCAGTGGAATTCACAGTCATATCCTATTATTTGGATTGATGTCAATGAGATACTACTTATGGGGAGTAGTCAGTATGCAAATTTTGGAGATTAGTCTAAAACAAAAAGGATAGAAAAGATTGCAAATACATGCCCTTTTCCATTGTTGTCAAAGGGGGAGAGAAGTCATGTGAAAAACTAGTTGCTGATGAAAGGAGAAGAAGTGAAGAAAGTGGTTGTAGAAGTGATAAGAGAAAGGGGAGAATTTCTTGTCTTGATGGTTAAATCATTTTTTCACATCATATGTTGCCATTAATGACAAATGGGGAGATTGTTGCAAATATGTGCCTATGATGTGTTGTCATTGATGCCAACATATCTCTTTGTTAGAAACAGGGGAAATAATGCATATTATTGATGTAGATTGTATCGCATTTCCAAAGGAATGAAGATCAAAGTACATGGACCATATGGCTATGTAGAGGATTGTCTGAAGTAGCTCCAGTTAAGATTTGAGAGGTCCACATGAAGATTTGAAGAAGCTATGGCCATTTGAGCAGAACCAAATTTTGCAATGTTCAGAAGAGACAAAGTGACAGGAAATTAGTTTGGATTTCTCAGCAACGAAAACTTATGATCTACAGATCTAGAGGCATGTTTGGGAAGTCAGTGTGTATCCTCAACTCAAGTGGTTCATGGTTTGGAGGTCCACAAGTAATCTTTCTAGTGTGACAGTCATGGAAGATAGTTTTCTTAAGGTATTGGATGAAGATGCAAGTGATTCTGATGATTTGGAGTAGTGTATATGTTATTGTTGAATTCAATGTGCTTGTGGAGGTCTCTAGATCATGTGCCTACTGTGTTGGAGGTCCGCATTGAAGATTGAGCTAGTTGTTGAAGATTTTCTCCTTGGTGTTGCTATTCTTCCCAGTCTTGGCCGACCGGATGTTTCAACCATGTTGAAGATGATCTAAGATCAATTATTTGGAGCATAGTGTGTTGATCGAAGAAGATTCAAGTCCCAGCTATGTTTACCTAATAGTACAGTGATCCACATTGAGTCAAGCTGACCTTGATATTCATTCCAAGGTTGATGAAGCGTACAAATACTTGTGGATGAGTTGTAGAAAGTTGTCCTTGTGTGAAAATGATAAAATCCTAAGAAAGGTATAGAGGCATAGCAGAGAAGAGGAGAAGCAGAAGACAAGAGTAGTAAGGGATGAAGAATTAGTGAAGAAGTGTTTGAAGCAAAGCAAAAGTTTTGTGAACTTTCAATGTGTTTGAACCAGGCATGAAGAAGATGCTATTGCTTAGTTCATTCTTTCTATATTAAACATAAAATCCTGTAGGCAGTGAGCCTCTTTGAGCAGTGAGCTCTGGGCAGTGCACCCGAAGGCAAGTGCCTTCCCATTTCTTTTAAGTACTTTTAATAGGGTACAAATCTTGTGGGTTAACCCCCATCGTGGTTTTCCCTTAACTAGGTTTCCATGTAAAAATTCTGGTGTTATGTGTGTTCACTTTGCTTCTGCTCATGTGTTGTTAATTCATGCTTTAATGTTTACATCATTATTCTTTTTGTAAGTTGTGAAAGAAGATTAAAAGAAGAAAAGGTTAAATTTGTGGACAACTAATTCACCCCCATCTCAGTTGTCTGACCTAATTCCAACAAAGGTAACTAAGCTGATTAGAGGCAAGGGCTTGTGCGAGCAGCTTGCTAAAAGTGAAGAGCATAGTCAAGGACATGAAGAGGACATGAAAATGATACTAAATAATAGTGTACCATCTACTGTACTAGCTCCTACAAATAGTTGGGTGCAGCAGATGATACACTATCTGTAGATTGGTCAATGCCCCAAAGATTTAGATAGGGCAGGAAGCATATATTTCAGGTTACAAGCTACTCCTTATGCTATCATTGATGGTATTTTGTATAGGATAGATTTTCATGGTGTATTTCCAAGGTGTATTGAACCAGTTCAAGTTGATAAACTATTAGAAGAGTTTCACAATGGACCTTTAGGAGGTCACTTTGTAGCTAGAACAACTACCTTGAAGATTATGTAGGCTAGTTATTACTTGCCTGACATATTTAAAGATGCATTTGTTTGGTAAGAAGATGTGATAAATGATCATTATTTGCAAGTAAGCAAAGGCTTGGAGCCTTGCCACTACATCCCATTAAAGTTGAACAACCAGTTGCAAAATGGGGTCTTGATTTCATAGGACCAATAAACCCACCTTCAAGTGCAGCCCACAAGTGGATCTTGACTACCACAGATTATTTCACCAAGTGGACCGAGACTGTTGCTTTAAAAGAAGCAAATGAATCTATTGTTTTAATTTTCTATCAGGATCTGGTATCAAGATTTGGTACACCAGATTCAATTATCTCTAACAATGGTTTAGATTTTATTGGATTGAGAATTTCAGATTGGTCTATCAGAAATAATATTTTTTTGAATACTTCTTCTAACTATTACCCATGATAGGGAGGACTCTAGGCTGCCTGCTCTGCATCCTGTAGGTGTACAAGACTGTTGACAACACTAGCCTTCCTACCAATTCAAAGTGCTAAAAGACATACTCTTTGCAGAGATGGAAAACTCTACTTCTCTGCTTGGTGTGGGACACATACATTGTCCCCACTGCTTCCTAGATACTGCCTCAATGGCACATAACTTTCTGAGCCCGTTGCCCACCCTTCTCACTCTGTTCAAGGGTCTGGACTGCTTGGTGCTCACTTTCCTTCTCTCTACTTTTCCACCTCTGCAAATCTATTTATCCTACTTGTCTATCTAGCCGGACTCCTCACTGAGCTCACCTAGAACAAGCATGCATTTCTTCTAGCCGGCAATCTGACCACCCCACAAAAGAAAAACAAACAAAAATCATGGCTCTGTTTGATGATCTCCATACTGTACATTGGGATTTGAAGAATCATCAAAACAGAGTCATGGTTTGCAAAAGAAAACAAAATTTTAGAAACAGAAATGACTAATCTATTTCAGAATGATAAGTGAAAACAGAACAGAATATACAAATGATCGAACTGCTATATTTTATTTCTATTCAAAAATTCTGATTACATTCAAGTGCTTCACACACCAAAATTCACTTCTTCGATTCTTCTCCTCTCTACCCTCTCTACAGGAAGAATGTTACATTTTATATGAATTCCATGTCCGTTACAGGACGGTTCAGTTACCAGACGGTTCGTATTCTAACTGCTGGTTGAATTCTACATTTTCTTGACAGTCGGCCAGACTTACCATGATGTCTCTCCAACACATTGTATCAGCAAAATGGATGACTATCGGCCTAGCCTAAGTCCCTTCCGCCGATGGACCATTTCTCTCCGACGTAACTGTTTGCGGTTTGGTTCTCGCCTATTGGCGAGACATCAACTATCGGCAGCTTCTAAACTGTTCTTGCCGATAAACTCCATCTTGCCGATGGCACCTTCTAAACCAACTATCGGCGTGACTTTAGCATCGGCCAAACCTTCGGTTCCTCCGCCGATGTTATTTCTCTCGCCGATGTGTTTTGCATCAAATTTACTTTCGCCAAGACTAACCCCTGTCGGTATAACTTAAAACCTATTCGCCGATATCATCGGTCATGCCGATGCTCCTTCTATCGGTGTAACTTCACCGTTCTCCTACCGATGTTCTATCGGCGTAACTTCACCATCCTCTTGCCGATGTGTCCCCATCGTCGAGACTCCTCCCATCGGCAACCCCGTCCATTCTCCTGCCGACAATAAATCTCATGCCGATATGCTTATGGCAACTCTCCGTCGGCCAAACATTTGGTCGTCGGTGAAACTATTCCATCAGTCTCTGATATCATTAGTCTTGCCGACCATTCTATCCCGTCAGTATAACATCCTGCCGGTATACTTCTCTGTTCGGCCAGACTAATTCACTTGGTCATCGGTGAGACACCATAGCGTCGGTAGACTCCATACTTGTTATCCCGACGACGTCTCTCTTGCCGATAGACCAAAATACAATATCCTCGGCGAACCAAGATGCATCTTATGCCGATGCCACTTTCAAACACAACCGTCGGTGTAACTCTTTCCTCTCTCACCCCGATGAATTTCAAAAGTGAATAGGTATAAACTCCTTCCCGCTCTGCCCTATTTTGAAAATTCAAAACATCACAACAAAATGCAAACATATATACACATGGGCTTCAAGCCCTTGGTGCCCCTGCACCATACTCCCCCTGTGTGGAAGAAGTCAAGTCAGCTCCGGTGACAACAAGGCAAAATCAATGCCCCGTTTCTTGAACTCTGACTCTGCAATCTAGGTAGCCTCTGCTTCAGGCAACTGTTTCCACTTGATCAGGTGCTCCATGTACACACCATGTCTGGTCTGCTTCTGCACGCGAGAATCCAAAATTCTCTCAGCCTGTGGTGTGATTTTTGGAGGCAAGGTGACATCATTCACTGTCTGGGTAGCTTCTGCACAAGATTCCCCTGCTGCTGAATGAGGACCTTTATATGGCACCAAGTCCTGAACATTGAACACTGGGGAAATTGCCAAGTCTGTTGGCAAATCAATCCTATAGGCATTGTTGCCATACTTGTTCAGAATTCTGCAAGGACCAATCCGTCTCATCTACAATTTGTTTGGTATCCCTTTCTGTAATCTGGCTTTGTTCAAATGAACCATGACCAAATCACCAACCTCAAACTGAATATCCCTTCTGTGGGCATCTACTCTGTCCTTGATCTTCTGTGTGTTCTCTGTCAAGGTTTTCTTCACCTGCTCATGCACTTCTTTCATGGATTGTGCAAAATCCTCTGCATGTCCACTTCTGTTCTCCATGTTTCCCATAATCCTGAGCTCACATATACCTCTGGGATGCATTCCATAGACTATTTCGAATGGACTCTTACCAATAGTCCTATTCACACTGTCATTATAGGCAAATTCTGCCTGATGAATGACAAGATCCCAACTCTATCCATATTCTTTGGTTATACACCTTAACAGGTTGCCCAATGTCCTGTTTACCACCTCTGTCTGACCATCTGTCTGTGGGTGATATGCTGAACTAAAAGACAAATTTGTTCCCAATCTCTGCCACAATGTTTTCCAGAAATGCCCCATGAATTTAGCATCTCTGTCAGACACAATACTTGCTGGAAGTCCATGAATTCTGATCACTTCTTTGAAAAATAAGTGTGCTATATGACTGGCATCATGAGTCACTTTACAGGGAATGAAATGACTCATCTTGCTAAACCTGTCCACAACTACATATATGCTGTCATAACCAGTCTTAGTCTTAGGCAAACCAACTACAAAATCCATGCTTACACATTCCCATGGCCTGGAAGGAATGGGTAAGGGTTGGTACAGTCTTGCATTAGAAGTGGTTCCCTTGGCCTTCTGACATACGGTGCACTGCTCTACATACCTTCTGATGTCTCTGTGCATCCTTGGCCAATGATAGAACCTTTGGACTAGCTCCAGTGTCTTGTTCAGACCAAAATGGCCACTCAGACTGCCATTATGCTTCTCCTGTATGAGATTTTCTCTCATAGATCCTCTTGGCACACATAATTGTCCACCTTTGAATAGCAATCCCTGCTGTAAGGTGAAATCTGCAAATTCACTGTGAAAGTGATTCTCAAAATCTTGACATACCTTGTATGCCTCAGCAAAATCTTCATCATCTTGGTAAAGATTCTTGAAATCTTCAATCCCAATGCTCCTCAATTTCACTTCCTGCACTGTGAGCAATCTTCTACTCAAAGCATCTGCAACTCTGTTCAGCTGCCCCTTCTTATGCTTAATTGTAAAGGTATAAGACTGCAGGTACTCCATCCATTTGGTATGCCTGCTGCTTAACTTATCCTGTGAGTTCAAAAAACTCAGAGCTTGGTTATCAGTGTAGACCACAAATTCTTTAGGTAGGAGATAATGTCTCCACTTCCTCAATGCTTGGACTAGAGCATACAACTCTAAGTCATATGAAGAGTACTTACTCTTTGCTTCATTCAGCCTCTCACTGAAAAAGGCTACAGGTCTGTTTTCCTGATTTAGCACTGCTCCTACAGCTATATTACTTGCATCACATTCAATAGTAAATAGCTTATCAAAACTAGGCAACAACAAAATAGGTTGTGTTGCTACCTCTTTCTTCAACCTTTCAAAACTTCTATCTGCAGCTAGTGTCCATCTGAATTTTTCTTTCATTCCACCCTTAATTGTATCCAACATAGGTGCACATATTCCACTGAAATTTCTGATAAACTTTCTGTAAAACTGGGCTAAGCCATGAAAACTTCTCACCTCTGTGGCTGCTCTGGGAGTAGGCCAGCTCAATATGGCTTCTACTTTGGACTTGTCCATCTTCAACTCTCCCTGGGACACCACAAAACCAAGGTATACCAATTCCTGCTTCATGAATTCACGCTTCTCCAGATTGATGGTTAGTTGTTCATCATGTAATTTTTGCAAAACAGTATTTACATGTTCTAGATGTTCTTCCTTGGTCTGACTAAAAATTAGAATATCATCTAGAAAAACAATAACAAATTTACCAATGTAATCCTTTAGGACTTCATTCATGAGTCTCATAAAAGTGCTGGGTGCATTTGATAGACCAAATGGCATAACAAGCCATTCATACAGTCCTTCTGTGGTCTTGAAGGCTGTCTTCCACTCGTCACCTTCCTTGATTCTTATTTGGTGGTAACCACTTTTCAGGTCTATCTTGGTGAAATACTTTGCTTTTCCAATACAATCCATGAGATCTTCAATTCTGGGAATTGGGAATCTATACCTTATAGTTATCTTGTTTATGGCTCTGGCATCTGTACACAATCTCCATGATCCTCCTTTCTTGGGTGCCAACACTGTGGGCACTGCACAAGGACTAATACTCTTCCTGATCAATCCTTGATCTAGCAATTCCTGCACTTGCCCGGAAATCTCTTTGTGCTGATCTGGAGTCATCTTGTAAGGTGCCTTGTTTGGCAAAGATGCTCCTGGAATCAGGTCTATCTGATGGCTTATTGCTCTCTATGGAGGCAATGTGGTTGGTGTACCATCACTGATTATGCCTTTATACTTCTCCAGTATAGGCTGCACTTCTTTGGGAATCTCTGTCTTCTTCCCCTGCTGTCCTTCTTTTGGTTTCACTATGATGGCATAACCAATACCATCTTCCTTAAGAGTATTCAGAAACTCTTTTCCACTCACAACCAAGATATTAGGACTCTTTGTTTGAACTGCATCTTCATCCTCCAATGACTGAATCTTATAGGTGACACCATCCTTCTGAAAAGAATAGGCATTCTTCTCACCATCATGTACTACTTTTTGGTCATACTGCCATGGTCTGCCCAATAAGAGATGGCATGCATCCATGGGTAGTATATCACATAATACCTTATCCTTGTAGCCACCTATACTAAACTCTACCCAACTTTGTTCATTTACTACCACATGTTGACCCTTATTCAACCATGTGACTCTATATGGGTTTGCATGAGTAATTCTTTTCAAATTTAGTTTCTTAATTGCCTCATCAGAAATAATATTATCAGTGGATCCTGAGTCTATGATAATTTTACATACCTTATTCAAAATCTTGCACTTGATTCTGAATAGTGCTCTCCTCTGGCTTGGTTCAGACTTTACTGGTTCCTTCGTCAAAGTTCTCCTTATCATCAAGTTCTCTCCATCTTCTGAGTTTAGATTGACCTCAGGTGACTGGCTGCTGGATGCATTATCTTGGACATAGTGATTTCTCTTATCACCTCCTTGAGAAGAGGATGTGGCCTTTTCTGGACACCTATATGCTGGATGACCTAGATTGCCACAGTTGTAACACTTCATGTTGGTGAAATAGGATCCTTTGCCTGATCCTCCTGACCTTCCTCTGTTAGATCCTCTTCCTTTGCAGTTTCCTCTACCACTCGACTCCCCACTCTGCTCTGTGAGTTTGGATTCTTCTTGGGATCTATTGTCAGTATTTCTTCCACCAAAACCTCCTCTGTGTCCTCTGTTATCTCTGCCTCTTCCTCTTCCTCTGCTATTTGAGTCTTGTTTCCTCTTATTCTTTTCCTCCACTTTCAGTGCTAGCTGATAGCATTTTTGCACTGTGGTAGGGCACAATAAACTAATTTCTTCTTGTATATTCCACTTCAGACCATTAAGGTACCTTGCTACCTTTATGCTTTCATCCTCCATTACTTTGGACCTTAAGCATAGCTTTTGGAATTCTTCAGTGTATGCACTGACATCTAATTCCTTTTGTCTCAGATTCTGTCTCTTCCTATGCAGCTATATTTCATAATCTTCTGGCATATATGCTTCTTTGATTTTAGCTACCATTCCGTTCCAAGTAGCTATGGGCTTCTTATCTTCTTTTGCTCTTTCAGTCTGCACAAATTTCCACCAGGTTAAGGCAGCTCCCCTGAGTCTGGATTTGGCCACCTTTACTTTATGTGCCTCGCTTACACCATCACATTCAAAGTGATTTTCAAGTCCTTCTATCCACTCCATGACCAAATCTGGGTCCATTTTCCCACTGAAAAGTGGTACTCCTTCCAATGTTTTACCACTCATTGCTTTCAAAGCTTTCAAGAATGGTTCTTCTTCCAATTTGGGATCAGGTGTGGGCTCTTCATCTTCTACAGATACACCTTTTCCCTTATCCTCAGAATATTTAACTCTCTGGCTGACTTCCTCAGTCTTTTGCAACATTAAGCCTAGCTTACTCTCCATTTCTGCTAGTCTTTCTTGTAGGAGTCTATTCTCCTCTTCTTGATCTTCAACCTTCTTTGCTAACTCTGCATTAGTCACCATTTTCTTGGATGAACTAACAGACTCACTTGAACTTGGTGATGACATACAACTCTTTTATTCCTATCTAGGAATAACCCAAATCTTACTGCTCTGATACCAATTTGATAGGGAGGACTCTAGGCTGCCTGCTCTGCATCCTATAGGTGTATAAGACTGTTGACAACACTAGCCTTCCTACCAATTCAAAGTGCTAAAAGACATACTCTTTGCAGAGATGGAAAACTCTACTTCTCTGCTTGGTGTGGGACACATACATTGTCCCCACTGCTTCCCAGATACTGCCTCAATGGCACATAACTTTTTGAGCCCGTTGCCCACCCTTCTCACTCTGTTCAAGGGTTTGGACTGCTTGGTGCTCACTTTCCTTCTCTCTACTTTTCCACCTCTGCAAATCTATTTATCCTACTTGTCTATCTAGCCGGACTCCTCACTGAGCTCGCCTAGAACAAGCATGCATTTCTTCTAGCTGGCAATCCGACCACCCCACAAAAGAAAAACAAACAAAAATCATGGCTCTGTTTGATGATCTCCATACTGTACATTGGGATTTGAAGAATCATCAAAACAGAGTCATGGTTTGCAAAAGAAAACAAAATTTCAGAAACAGAAATGACTAATCTATTTCAGAATGATAAGTGAAAACAGAACAGAATATACAAATGATCGAACTGCTGTATTTTATTTCTATTCAAAAATTCTGATTACATTCAAGTGCTTCACACACCAAAATTCACTTCTTCGATTCTTCTCCTCTCTACCCTCTCTACAGGAAGAATGTTACATTTTATATGAATTCCATGTCCATTATAGGACGGTTCAGTTACCAGACAGTTCGTATTCTAACTGCTGGTTGAATTCTACATTTTCTTGACAATCGGCCAGACTTACCATGATGTCTCTCCAACACATTGTATCGGCAAAATGGATGACTATCGGCCTAGCCTAAGTCCCTTCCGCCAATGGACCATTTCTCTCTAACGTAACTGTTTGTGGTTTGGTTCTTGCCTATCGGCGAGACGTCAACTATCGGCAGCTTCTAAACTGTTCTTGCCTATAAACTCCATCTTGCTGATGGCACCTTCTAAACCAACTATCAGCGTGACTTTAGTATTGGCCAAACCTTCGATTCCTCCGCCGATGTTATTTCTCTCGCCGATGTGTTTTGCATCAAATTTACTTTCGCCAAGACTAACCCCCGTCGGTATAACTTAAAACCTATTCGCCGATATCGTCGGTCATGCCGATGCTCCTTCTATCGGTGTAACTTCACCGTTCTCCTGCCGATGTTCTATCGGTGTAACTTCACCATCCTCTTGCCAATGTGTCCCCATCATCGAGACTCCTCCCATCGGCAACCCCATCCATTCTCCTGCCGACAATAAATCTCATGCCGATATGCTTATGGCAACTCTCCGTCGGCCAAACATTTGGTCGTCGGTGAAACTATTCCATCAGTCTCTGATATCATTAGTCTTGCCAACCATTCTATCCCGTCAGTATAACTTCCTACCGGTATACTTCTCTGTTCGGCCAGACTAATTCACTTGGTCATCGGTGAGACACCATAGCGTCGGTAGACTCCATACTTGTTATCCCGACGACGTCTCTCTTGCCGATAGACCAAAATACAATATCCTCGGCGAACCAAGATGCATCTTATGCCGATGCCACTTTCGAACACAACCGTCGGTGTAACTCTTTCCTCTCTCACCCCGATGAATTTCAAAAGTGAATAGGTATAAACTCCTTCCCGCTCTGCCCTATTTTGAAAATTCAAAACATCACAACAAAATGCAAACATATATACACATGGGCTCCAAGCCCTTGGTGCCCCTACACCAACCCATAGGGTAATGGGCAAGTTGAATCCACCAACAAGAATCTGATAAGGATCATCAAGAAGATTGTTGAAGACAACCAAAGAACATGGCACGAGAAGTTGAAGTTGGCTCTTTGGGCTGACAAAATTACACCCAAGAGAGTTACTGGTTGTCCTCTATATGTACTTACTTATGGTAAAGAGCCTAGATTGCCTGTTTGAGTTGAATTACCAACATTGACTTTCATCAAAGAACTTGAGCTACTAGAGGAACAACCTTTAGTACTCAGGCTAGCTTAGCTTATGAAGTTAGAAGAAACTAGGAAAAAATCCTTGAGGAAGCTTGATATTCATCAAGCTCAGATGAAGAATGCTTTTGATAAGAGGGCAAGACTGAGAAACTTCATTGTTGGTGATTTGGTTTTCAAATGGAATGAACCGAGATGTAGACCTGGAAAACATTCCAAGTTTGATGCAATTTGGGAAGGGCCTTATGTAATTACAGGGTGTAAAGAAAATAATGCATTTCAGTTGTCCAAGTTAAGTGGAGAGGTGATGTCTATCTCAGTTAATGGGATCGACCTCAAACATTGCCTCTGAGGATAAGTACTACCCTTGTATCATAGTAGTGTAGTGTTGCAGTAAATAAGTGTTCATGCCCATTTACTTTGAGTTATTTTTGTTTCCCTAAGTGTTGTTGCACAAGTTTTCTAGCCATCAGGGCCTATTAGTTTGCTTTCAGTTTAGTTTGTTTTCAATTTTCTATTGTTGTTTGAACTAGTTGGAGAGCTAAATTTTAGTGTTTTCTGAGTTTGAGAAGAGTAGAGTATGACTCAATGCCCAATAGATATTCAAGACAACTTATCCGATGCTTAGCAAGCAAGCATATAGCAGAAGTCACCAGAAATGTTACCATTTTTCACTCACAACTCAAACTGGTAGAGCTGGTATAACAAATTCATTTTTTAAAGTGAAGGTTAACATTCTTCTGTTATAAGTTATTTGCATAGTTGTTTGTGTTTCAGTGATATTACAGTTCAGTTGTTCAAAAAAAAAGAAAAGATTTTTAGATCAATCATTGTATTAAAGAACATTCACATGAGATATAAGTATTTCATTCACTATAGTTATTATTCATTTACAAATTGAGAGACATAGAAGGATAAACATTGCATTGAAAGAAATAATGATAGATCAAATGTCCCACACAAGCTGTGGGAATAGCTAAACAAATGGAAATATAAGAAAAATTCTATGCATCTAAAGATGAATCTCATAGCCATCATTGCCTTGCATAGTCTTCAATCTCTAAGGTTCCCATCATGTTCCTTGCTCTTGATCTTTGATAAGAACCTACAAAAATTGGGAAAGGTCCTATTAGAGCTCTAGTTATGAGATCTCTATGTCCTATTAGAAGAGGCATAACACATTGCCTATAATGCACTGATCAAGTGGACATCATTCATATGCAAGAGGAACTGAAAAGAAACAATCATTGAACTGCATTGTTTTTATCTAATCTGTTTGTTTCATGTGTAGGTATAGGATAAGTCATGTAGCAAATTGAAGACATATCAACATGTGGTGTAAAATGAGGCTTCCACAAGGGTTGAGCCCAGCATGTTGCCTTCCTTTAATCTCAAAGGGGATGGAATGGAAAAGAGAGATCATTACTCATATTGTTTAATTGCATGACAAACTAAAGGAGTATCAAAGCAATTAGATGCATTAGTTTCTAGTTCAGAACACCCTCATTATTGTAGTTCAAGAAATAAAATAAAACCATCAAGATGAATTGAACTCATCTAGGACAGCATTTAATGCATAAAAACAACTATCATCATTGCTTCAACTACCATTGAAGAAATGGAATTCACAGGTATTTCATCTATGTATCTTTCATGGTATTGTATGTAGCAAAGGTATTAAGAACATCAAGTACATTTCCAACATTTGTATGTCAAATAGAGATGTAAATGGACAACTTCTTTCAGAGATTTATGATTGCCTTATTCACATCATAGCATAAAAAATTAATAGCAGATACATGGACCAGACTGAAGAGTGCACAAGGGCAGCCATGATGGCATAATTGAAAAGAAATATTAGTGCATATGATTTTGACAGCTAGGATGTAGTTGTAGGTGATGTCTATGTGATACTCATATTGGCAAAGTGAAAGAGCTAGAATGACTTATTTGGTATGTCTAAGCATTTGTATTTGATATGATATACTAAATTAAGAACCAAGAGTCAATGCAATGAGGCAAATTTGATTGAAACATCCAATGTATGCATATCAAAAGTAAACACAAGCACAAACTATCATAGTTTTTATTTCACATTATTAGGCTTGTTTTAGGAAAAAATGAGTATAAACTACATGTTCGAGGCCAAACACAAGATAATAGACAACCATCAAAAAACCACATATGTTATCATGATTACAGTAAGCTTAATTGAAGGTATTTGATATTATGTCATGCTACCAATCTGGCACTTAAGATACATGATCAATTGTAAGATACATATAGAAGCATGTTTCCTCAAACCAATTGAAGTAAAAGAGATAATTTGGAACATCAAATGTTGCATATTCATCTACAGGAGTGTGGTCTCAAGAAGCAATATTAAAGGCATTCACAATGAGATGCTTTGTCAGGTTTTATTCATATCATCTTGTAATGAACATCAAAGTATATCTCTTCTATAGAGTAGAGTGATAGCATTGACAAGTGAAACATCAAAATATGGAACAACATGTCTTTATCTAATACACTTTATCATAATACAATTATGATAATAGGAGGTTCACATTCAGTCATAAAGCATCAATGAAACATTCATATTCTGACTAAATGTTGTCACAAAGTGCTTAGAATATAATTGTCAAGTGTGTGTCTTGTTGAAGAAATAAACAAATAATGATGTAGAAAGTGAGTTTTATTCAGGCCATCCCAAGATCAAATAAAGAACTACAAGACCATAGCCGCAGCCTCATGACTGTAGTTCTTTTTTTTTTCCAAACCAGCATTATAACCCATGTGAAGTTTTGCATACAACCAAATATAGAAGGACATTCTTCATTTTGGTTTAAGCCATTTTTATCTTTAAAATGTCAAATGAATGATACGGAAAGGAAGTGAAAGCTTTTGAACTCAAAAATTAAGCTACAAGACATAGTCTTGCAAGATATGAAAATAGAAGTATATGTATCTAAGGCATAAAGGGTCGAGCATAGGTAGAAGTCATATTTCTCATTGTTTCAAGAGCCATACAAAATTTTATACACTATCAGTGAAGGACTAACCCTCTTAGGGTTCTTACCCATTGTTCACAAACCTTAGTTTCAAGTTAGAAATTTTATATACACAGAGGAGTCTTGGCATATATTGGAACACAAATGCATGAAGACATAACTATAGCTATGGTAAAAATAGAGTGTATATTTCTTTTCATGACAAGATAACCCATTAAGGCTTCAGCTGAAACAAAGTGCTCAAAAATAATGCTATAGCCATGACCTTTTAAGAGAAATAAACACAGATCAAGCACAGAGTATAATGTGTAAGCTCAAGAGATGAGGGTTTTCAAACCATGGAAAAAGGTATATTGCCCAATGGCCAATCTGAGGATAGCATACCAAAGGTTTTAACCTTCATTCCCAAATGCATAGAGATCAATATTGCCGGCCGCGACCTTTAAAAGGATACATATAGAAATAAAAGTGCATTTTCCACAAAGAGTTATTGCCTGGAGGCCGTCATTCCATACAAAACCCTCCCATCATTTAAAATGAAGAACCAAACACATAATGGTTTCTCCATCCTAGGTTGAAATGCATTTTATATTCAAAATAACAAGTACTACATACAGATACAGCCGTGGCCACATAAAGGCAAACCCTCAGAGAAAAGAAGGTTTCAATACATTTCAAAACAAATGCATCACATACAGAAAAGGAAATGTATTTTCTTCATGAAGAACATTACCCATATGGGTTTTATGTAAATGCAGATACAAAACCATACTAAGGGGTTTCGAGCCATGAGAAGATGAAAAGACTACATAGAATGTCATTTTGCTAGCCATGGCTAAGTATGCATTTTTCCTCAAAAGTTCAAAAAACCCATTTCATTTTCATTGAGTAAGCTCATCTACAGGAGAATGAAGACTTATGGCCATGAGTTTTAACTTCAAGGTCTACAAAATGCCATGAAAATAGTGAATCAACCAAGAGATTTGTTTGAAGTTAGAGCTTATAAAGACTCACCTTGCTAAAAATTCATAGTTGAGGTTTCTCTTTCTTGTGTCTCATTTTGTTTTTCTCTAGATGAAGCTCGAAGATGCAGTCATTGCGGCCAAAATACAGGAGGAGAGAATGATAGTGAAGACAAATACAAACAAATTCATCAGAAAAATGTCATGGCCATGGCTGTTGAAGCCATTCTATAGCATAAATCAAAGGAAATTTAAAGAATAGAAAAGAAATATCATCTAACAGTGTTACCTTTCTTTTTTTGTGTGAAATCCATGGAGGTCATGCTCAGAAGCAACAAAAAGAAGAAGATTTTCAGGATGAAACCGTAGGGTTTCATGGTGGCAGCAAAGAGCCCCAATTCCACAAAATGCAAAGTCAAAATGATTCAAGAAAGTAGGGGTGAAAGATGTTTTGTCATTAGGGTTTCTAGAAGCCCTAACTTGAATAATACATTTTATCACATTCATTTTATTTTTGAAGCACAAGTTAATACCTTTGTGGTGTTAAGTGACTACAATATGATGCCTAAGTTCCATGACTTAGGGTGAGGTTGAGCCTCAATGGTTCCCTCAAAAATATTTGATGCCTCAAAACATGCATGGTCACCTTGAGAATATACCATGTGCCTTCGACCCCTTGGAGATGGAGTTCATGCCCTTAGAATAGTCTACAAACCTTTCATTTGGGATACGAGATAAGTCCATATATTTGTGTGATGTAGAGATAGGTCATATGTAGATAAGCCATTAGGCTTTTATTTTTACAAACACCATATAATGCCTTTGATTATTTTTATGATTTTTTGTGGAAAAATTAATATTGTAATTGCAATAGACTTGGCAAAATTATAAGCCATGTGTATTTATTTTTTGCAAAATCAAATCAAATAAGGGAATAGGATGAAAATGCAAGCATTGTAAATTTTGTTTTAAAGAAGTAATCTATAAATTGCTTTAAAATCAAACTATTTTTAGGTAGTTAAAACTAATAAAACAAATTGAATATCTCTTGATTTGTTTTATTTTGAGCCAGATATAGACAAAAACTGAGGTTTCATGGGCAAATAAAAGCAGATTTTTGGTGGGGCCACATGAGAGAGTTGTATGGCACTTTCCTTTCACGGTTTGGACACATCTTGAGAGATTTTATTTTGGCTTTTCTGAGGAGCTCAAAAATGGACTTGGATGTCTATTATTAGGAGCTTTTTCCTAGCTTTCTTTTGGGGAAGATTTTTCATAGGATACATGGTAAATATATACTTCTTTTTTAGCAGTTCCAGTTGCAATTTTGGTAGGATAGAGTAGAGATCAGAGTTTAGGATATCAGAGTCTTCCTCTCACAATGAGAGTGTTGTATGCAATCTATGTACTCATTATTCCTTCAGTTATAGAGCAGCAGTTTTCTTTTACTTTTGCCACTACTTTTGCGAAATTGATTTGATATTGCACTGTGATAAGTACTTATCCTCTGTTTTGTCTTGATTTTGTAATAGTTATGTAGTTATTTTTCTTGATTCAGGTTGTATGTCATGTTTTGATTAAAACCTTCATGCAAAATATTTATGAATTAGGTAGAATCAAGTGTTGTGAAGATCAAAGTTCTATAGTCTGCTTGTGAGTAAGATCTGATAGGAGTTTAGTGTTAGTGCATCACCTTAGAAATTTATTTCAATTTTTTATTTCAATATACCTCTCTCATCCCTTTTCTCAAACAAGTCATTAGATTAGGAAAAATATTAAGGATAACTAGCTCACCTGGATATTCACTCTCGCTATAGGAAACCCACATCTTGAGAGTGTTTCCATGTGTCAACAAATAGCTAAGTCTTTTGTAAGCTTAGCATAGGGTGCATATCTAATTGAAAACAGTAATATTATTGGCAAATTAATTTGGATAACTTGTATTTGCTTATAAAATTTAGACGAATTAGATCTAATCGTGTATCAAACACTATAGTGAAATAGTTGAGTTTAAAGGTTTAATGAAATAAATGCAAAGGATATTTAATTGGGACTAAATGATTTTTTTGTAAAAAATGTGGCAATGTAGGTCACCTTATAGCTTGTACTATTTGCCAAAATTTGAATCTCTAATTTCAACCATTCACCAATTGGTAAAAATTTGTCACTAAAAAAACCACTACACATGATGTTGTCTTCCTACCTTTACTTTTGTTTTCAATCAAATCAACCTTTGGAATAGCTAAGTTTTGATCTTGAGTGCACTTCATGTTGTTGATCCTACCAATTACATTCGTTTTCTATACTCACCATGGCCTCTAGTCTAGAGTCATGTCCTCCTCCACCATGCCTTCTCTTAGATCCTCTATGGAAGGGTCCTCAATGCAATTCTCTTTTTTTTCCTTTTGTCTCCTCCATAACAACTTTCTTAGTTAGGGGATCCACACTATTCTATGGTACCGACAACATATCTAGCCTAGCCTCCTCCTTGTTAGCGAAATCTCTAGTCTCAATACTCATCGCATGATCAAACCATGTAACTCTTTTTTATTCTCATTATCCTTCCAAACCCATTTGGTTTTGGTAACTGGGGTCGGATTCTCCTACTTATTTGCATCACAAAACTTATCTTTATGTCCAACTTTCCTATTTAAGCAAAACACATGAATGAGAAACATTCATAATCTAGTTTTTGGCTCTAAGAGTGTAATGAGGAGAAAAATATAACTAAATGTTTGATAGGTTGATGCACATCAATTATTAGACATAGTTGCTCATATCCAACTAATTACTTCACTATTGTGGAGGAAAAATATGAAAAATAGTCTTGTATGAGTCCCTAATCTTCTTCAAGATATCTTTAGCCTAGATCTCCAAAGGAAGTTTAAACAATCTTATCCATAAAGGAACTTGCTTTAGGCCTTCTTTGTTGGGGTCAAATCTAGGGGCCAAGCCCACATGTACAATCTAACATTCCCCATGAACCAAGGTCTACCTTTAAAAATCTTTTCTTGATCTTCTATTGTTTGAAAGGTGATTTGAAGAAACCCTCATGGCAGGAACCTGATATGTGGTCTAGGTTAGTCATACCATTTCTATATCATCCATATGTTAACCCACTCCCTAGAGGGTAAGATACTAATAAATTTCACAATGATTTACCTCCTTTCAAATTTGACCATTACCAAGATAATAAGATCATCAAGAATGTGGATGTCTAGAATTTCATCAAAGACCCTAAAAAAAGCATTTAGAAAGTCCAAGACTTATGGATTATATTGTCTTTCTTTAGAGTATATATTTTCCCCAAACTTCCTTCACTCCCTCATTTAGTATAATCTTGAGACAAGTGCTATTTGAGGGATAGATTTGTTTAGATTTTGAGTTTTGCCAAATTTCACCCTCTTCTAGACTTTCACATAGTCCTCCTCCTTTGTGAACACCACTTTTTCTCACCATATGTTGATTGAATTCCCATCTTCTTAGTGGCACCTTCTTGCTACACTTACACTTCATCATTCTGCACTTTTTTAGTGTGCAAGCTCTTTTTTTTTAAAGAATATGATATGAATAATATATTTGTGAAGGGCTAATTATGATGATGAATCCCATCTATCAAGTAATTACTTTTATGATTATTTGTATAACGTTGCCTTATACATGTGACAATAGTTTATGAATAGAAAAAGAAAAATATATATTTTTGTTACATCTTTTATAAATTTTGATGTTCCATCCAAAATTCTACCATTTTTTTGATAGATATTTTTAAATGGTTATATTTTATTGTTAAAATGTATAAATATGTTACAATGCTATCTAATTCCAATTCTAATATAAATCTTTCTAATTTAAATATTTTTTTAAGGTTAGTATTTTAATACTTATCTAATTGTAATTACATGTGTTTGGACTTTTTTATGAATATTCCCTATTAAACATTATATTAATAATATAAAGATAGTACAATATTCACAAAAAAAGGGGAGGGTGGTAAAAAGACACACCCACAAAGTATAACAAGACAGAATCCTAAACAAATATGAACAAATAAAAGGGCTAAGCCCACAGAGTACTAAGAAGTTAATGCAATGCTAGCAAAGGGTGGATCGTGATCATCAGGTTTTCCCCACACATCTCTAAGGGTTAGAATCATCAATTGGCTCCTAACCAGTGAGAGAATCTTCTTCCTCTTCAAGAGTCTCTTCTACAGGTTATTAATCATGAACTAGAGAAATAGTAAAATTGAAGATGAGGAAACTTTCCAGTGTTTAGCCAGCCAGCCCCTCGTGGCCAAAAAAGAAAGCAAAGGGTGGCCTAGAAGGATGGGACCATCTTCCATGGGTAGCAGAGTCCCTAGAATTCTAAGGTTGGAGACCAAGAGAGTGAGATCCATGGTCACTGTGGTCACATCTAGTAGAGTGATTGTTCCCACACTGGCAACCTCTTAAAGCTTTATAGTTAGGCAAAACCCTAGAAATAGTGCAGGGGGCATTACCCAAGTGGTCTGATGGTGCCTAGAGATGAGCAACATCCAATACAACTTTACTATATTACACTTAAATCTACATAAGAACATTAGAACATATGATAGCTTTAGTATAGAGAGAAAAATGAACATTAGCACCACATTGAGAAAATAATATTGTTTTTCTATCCTTCCATATGGCAAAAATAATATCCACCCTAATAACATACCAAATCTAGGTATTTGAGCTAGAGACAAGGCTAGTCTCCAAGAAAAATCATGTACCAAGAAAAGGGAGTAGGCCAAAAAGGTTTGAATAAATCATGGATCCAATTCCAAGCTTTTTGAGCTTGTGGGTAGA
Organism: Cunninghamia lanceolata; assembly: GCA_027924645.1. Taxonomy (NCBI): domain Eukaryota; kingdom Viridiplantae; phylum Streptophyta; class Pinopsida; order Cupressales; family Cupressaceae; genus Cunninghamia; species Cunninghamia lanceolata. Next base: position 9,067,584 of record BSBN01000780.1, read on the forward strand.
ACCAAAAGAGATGCTTGAGCATCTCAATTTATCCATAGAAAAGACAATGAGGGTTGCATATGCCCATGTGAGAAAGATGGCCCCCCATCATAAGGCCTTGGTATAGAATGCACTAGGTGAAATGAGCTAACTTGTGTTCTAGCTTTACTAGCCATATGCATTGGAACCATTTGTGCTAAGTTCCATGAGAGGATTGGAACTGCTAATGGTGATTAAGCCGATCCACCATATGAAGATGTGGAGATAGCCAAAGGTAGCCTTTACAAAGCCTGTAATTCTGAAAAGGGGTATCTAGATACCATTTATGATCTTCCACCAAGGCTTAAGAGACCGCACCCCTATCTTATGAAGCATTTGGGGAGGAATAGCATCAATAACATCTTGAAAAGTCTCATGGTCCTGACTAGAAATCTTAAACTTAAGATTAAAGTCAAGCTAAGACATAAATTTTTTGGTGGCCTAATGGATGAGGTTGATTAAAACCCACACTCCCCATTTAAAATACTTCAAAGCATGAATCCAAAGCAATTTTATTTTGTAAATTATTGACACTGAGGATTTACACTAGGTCTAGCACCCTTTTGGACTTATATACAAACTTTTATTCATATAAGGATGGATTTTGAATCATAGACTAGTTCCAAGTGTCATTATCTAGGTACATGCCCTGGAAGAACCTCAAACACTTCAACATTTACAAAAAATAATGTTTGATTGGCCTTGGATGTTGACCTTTTTACTTCGGGTGTTGCACCTTGTCGGCTTTGTTCGAAAGGTTTTCTCTAAAATGAGTTGATATGCATATATAAAGAATTTTATTCCTCCCATTTCAACTAAAGATGAAAGATATTAAGGAATTAATATGATCAAAAGTGTTAGGAAAGTGATCAAAGCTCTATTGTGAAGATTATGCAAATTATGTGATGCTCTCCATTACAGGTTTCTAACATTAATTACAAATTGTAAGGGAAGATTTTTCCTTCATCTCCATCCTTGTGGTGATCATGAGTCATCCTAATAGAGTTTTTGTTGTGTTAAAGGTACTTTATTACAACATTTCTTTTATTATTGATTTTTCCTATGTCCTCCAAGGACACATGCTCTCTCATCATCATCTTGGTTGTTGTGGAGGTGGAAACACCATTCACAGGGTTTGACTAAGGAAGGCCCCTAAAATGGCCCAAACCTTTTCCCCTTTATGTTTGTGTAGATTTTGAAAGATCGAGAGTAGGTATGCAAGATCTAAAAGCAGATTGATGAATATAAGCCCTTAACCCTTGGAAACCCCTTTCGGAGGGACTAAAACCCTAGGACACCTCTGCTCAGTCAACTTTGTCCTCCCAAATCTACCCTAATTTCTGACAGTAACCTCTAACAACTCTTCTTTTCTCAATCCATATCCAGTTTCCTAGGTCTTCAGATATGTAAGGTAAATTTCTCTTTTTTGGCATATTTTTATTATAAAACCCTAGATCTAGGTCACTTCCTCTCAAATCTCTTAGATCTACAGCAAAGGAATAGAAACAATCTCCTATAGCTTGGCTCTCCTCCAAGACTATAGCCAAGCTTGGTTTGTAATCCAATGTTTGATTCACAAAAAGAAAATTCAGAGGCTTAGTTAAAAACATGATTAATTTGGTCTCTCTTTTTCATCAAACATTCTTGTGAACCTGACATACTACACTTATCCTTTTTTTCTTAGATCTATAGTTGTGTTTAACTAGTTGATGAGTCTGGATATATGTTTATGTTGTACACATCCTTTTATCTCATAGATTTAATTTAAAAAGCAACAAACTTATAGATCACTAAAGCTAGGGTTACCATAATCAAACACTTTGGGTGAACCTAAGAACTTTTGAACTCTTGCAACCTTCTCTATTTAGATATGATCTACTAGTTGCTCCAAATCTAATTAGTAAAAGGTTTATTTAGATAGAAAGAATGTATACATCTTCATTGCTTTGATTTCTTGTTGATATGATTACATATTCATTGCATATATTTGTGACATATAGTTAATCATTTGGAAACATTACTTTATCATGAAATCTAAAAATAAAACTCTTTCTTCTATCACATCATCCACATATTCCATCTTATCAACACCTTCTTTTATAAGTACACATTGTGTGTCATAAAGCTTGTGAAGTCTTTTTCTGAGTTTTGTGACTCAATGTCTTGAATCTAACATCCCTATGAAGAGAAGTTATAGGCTCATGGGTTCTAGTGCTTTAAATATCTTCAATGTTCCCACATTAGAATCCAATGTTCCTAACTTACTTGCACATGGGAATTCAACACCTTTAGATCATATTCCTACTTTACCTATGATATCTAAAGTATAAAGTTCTCATGACTCTATAGACATAGATAGCCTAGTGGCTCATGTACCTGAAACACAAATTCAGAAACTAGAAATTGAGTTGGCTCATTTTCAGCAATTTGTGGGCACGAAACACTTAGCTGATGAAGTTGTGCCTCTTGTAGAAGGTCTTAGAATTTAAGGTTTAGGGGAATTATTTAGGGTTTAGAGGCTTAGGGTTGGTTGGGTTTAGGGTTGCTTGGGTTTAGGGTTGCATATCAAAAGCAGTCTCTCTCTATCTAAACCCCTAAACCCTAAACCTGAACAACCCCAAATCTTTATCTCCATATCTCTCCCTTATCTCCTATCTCTCTAGACATCTCACTCACTCTCTATCACCCTATCTACCTCCTCTCTCTTTCTACCTATCTATCTCTCTCTATCTCCATATCTCTTACCTTCTCCCCTATCATTCCTCTATTTCCCTATCTCTCCCTCTCCCTTATCAATGAAGTAAATGGGAAAAAGAAAACTATGACTCTCTTTCTATCTCTCTCCCTTTATATCACTCTCTCCCTATCTCGTTATCTCTCTCTGACTCAGAGAGAAAGTGAGGGAGATAGAGAGAGTGAGAGACAGACAGAGAGATAGAGACAAACAAAGTGAGAGCAAGAGCAAGAGAGAGAGAGGGAGAGGGAGGGGGAGAGGGAGGGAGGGAGAGAGAGAGAGAGAGAGAGAGAGAGATTCCTCTATTTTACTATTTTCTTCCTCTCCTCTCATCATTCTTCCCATCTAATCACTTCCATTTTATCTTGTTTCCATTTCATCCTCCCAATTTATATCCTCATCCCTCTTTGAATGTCCTAGTTTTCTTGTTTCCATTTTCTTTGTCGATAAGGGAGAGGGAGACAAAGGGAGAGGGAGAGAGGAGGGAGATGAAGGGGAGATGGAGGGGAGAGATAAGGGAGAGATAGGGGATATAACGAGAGAGATAGCCCTAGTTTTCTTATTTCCATTTCCTTCACTAGTAAGGGAGAAAAAGAGATAGAGGGGAGAGATAGGGAGATAGAGGAATGATAAAGGAGAGAGAGGCAAGAGATAGGGAGATAGATATGTATAGAGAGAGAGCAAAGATAGATAGGGAGAGATAGAGGAGATAGAGGAGATAGAGGGGAAAAATAGGGAGATAGAAAGTGAGCAAGATGTCCAGAGCGATAGGGAGAGAGATTGAGAGGTAGAGGGATAATAGAGATAGGGAGATAGAGGTTTAGCATTTCCTCAGGTTTAGGCTTTAGGGGTTAGGGGTTAGTTGTTAGTGTTTAGGGGCATTATTTAGGGTTTAGGAGAGAGAGAGAGACAGAGAGAGTGCTTTTGACATACAACCCTAAACCTCTAAACCCTAAATAATGTGTGAGAGAGAGAGTGTGTGTGTGTGTGTGCTTTTTGACATGCAACCCTAAACCTCTAAACCCTAAATAATGCCCCTAACCCCTAACCCCTAAACCCTAAACCCAAGGAAGCCTAAACCTCTATCTCTCTATCTCTATCATTCCTCTAACTCTCAATCTCTCTTCCTATGTCTCTAGCTATGTCCCTCACTCTCTATCTCCCTATCTCTCCTCTCCATCTTCTCTATATCTCCCAATCGGTCCTTTCTCTCCAAACCCTAAACCCTATACCTCTAAACCTTAACTCATAAAACCATAAACCCTAGACCCTAAATAATGCCCCTAAACCTTAACCCCTAACCATTAAACCCTAAACTTGAGAAACCCTAAACCTATAATCCCCAAAACCTAAACCCAAGGAACACTAAACCTCTATCTCCCTATCTCCCTATCTCTATCATGCCTCTACCGCTCAATCTCTCTCCCTATGCCTTTGGCCATGTCTGTCACTCTTTATCTCCCTATATTTGCCCTTGGCCTCCTCTATAGCTCTATATCATTCCTCTCTCTAAACCATAAACCCTAAACCTCTAAACATTAACCCCTAACCTCTAAAACATAAACCCTAAACTTAAACCCCTAACCCCTATACCCTAACCCTAAGCAACAGTAGGAGATAGAGAGACAAAGGAGACGAGGTAAAGAGGGGAGGGAGAGAGATAAAGATAGAGAGATTGTTTTTGACATGCAATCCTAAACCCTAAATAATTGGACCTTAAACCCAAAACTTGAGCAACCCTAAACTCATAAACCCTAAATAACTCCTCTAAACCCTAAACCTCTCTCTCTACCCCTAAACCCTAAACCTCTATCTCCCTATCTCTCCCTAATCTCCCTATCTTTATCATACCTCTACCTCTCAATCTCTCTCCCTATGTCTTTGTCCATGTCCCTCACTCTCTATGTCTATATCTCTCCCCTTAGTCTCCTATATATCTCCCTATCAATCCTCTCTCTATCCCCTAAACCCTAAACCTCTAAACCTTAACACTCAACCCCTAAACCATAAACCCTAAATAATGCCACTAAACCAACCCCTAACCCTAAACCCTAAACCCCCAAACCCTTAAATCCTAAACCCCGAAACCCCTAAACCCTAAATAGTAAAACCAAGAAACCCTAAACCTATATCTCCATATCTCTCCCTATCTTCCTATCTCTATCATCCCTCTACCTCTCAATCTCTCTCCCTATGTCTCTAGACATTTCACTCACTCTCTATCTCCTTATATCTCCCCTCTGTCTCCTCTATCTCTCCCAATCTCTATTGGTCCCCTCTCTATCTCTTTCTAAACCCTAAACCTTAACCCCTAACCTCTAACCCCTAAACCCTAAATAATTCCCTAAATCCTAAACTTGAGCAACCCTAAATAATGCCCTTAAACCCTAACCCCTAACCCCTAAACTCTCTCTCTCTCTCTCTCTCTCTCTCTCTCTCTCTATCGGAAATGACATAGGTAATTCAAACTCCAATGTGACAGATAGAGAGAGAGGGAGAGAGAGGGAGGGATAGAGAGAGAGAGAGAGAGAGTTTTGCTTTTGCAAAATGTGCTCGCATTATAACTTGTTCGCATTATGACTTGTATGGGACCAAAAAGTTATGTGGCAACTTTTTGGTCTCTCATATTTGTGCATATACCCTTAGGTTGACTTGCAAGTGTGGACTCTATCTCTTTTGTGTTATGATTACACATGTTGTTACCCTTGTATTGTGTTACTTGATGGGTATTTTGTTTGTTAATCTCTCTTTGGATGACCCTTGACACTCTAGTTGGTGCAAGGATACAAAGGGATCGAAACTGTTGTGAAATTCCTCTTTGTGTATCTTCATTCTTCCATATGTCGTAACTTCCAATTTAAACTTTATGTTCATTGGATGATTTAGCATTGTCCTTTGTGATTTCTTCATTCTCATGTTGAGATTTCTTTCTCTTTTTGTAGTTCTACTAACTGACAAATGATGACAATTATGAAAATGATTGTCCCTTTCATTAATATAACCATTCATATGCTGACACCAATCGAGTAGATCCCTTTTGTGTTATATTATCTATATATTGATCTATGTCGTACTTTGTACTTTGCTTGCATTGGGGGAAACCCCTTGTTGCAATGCATCTTTTGAGAACACATCTTTTAAGCATGTAGCTTCCATAAAGCTCTCACACTTGTCTTAAATTGATTATTCATTCTACCTTAAAGAAATTGCTCCCTGGTAGGAGTTAGCAATCACTTTAAGGTGGGAGCATAACTCATGCTATGTTTCTTCAATTGTTCATGCACCACATGGCTAGTTTTACCATTGTAATACTCATTGAACATCTTTGTAACATCTTACCAAGGTTACCCAGCAAACATCACACTTTACTTGGCCTATAATCTCTGATATGACATGGAGCTCACTAGTGATTTAGCAGTCCTCACTAGCCTATGATGTCTTCACTTGACATGGAACTCACCTAGTAATTCGACAGTCCTTACTAGCCTATGATGTTTCCTATGGTTGATTGTCCATAATTCACCTAGCATAACACAACTTGCTAGCCCATGTACTTCATGCGACTTTACATTTATGATCACCTAGTAATTTAGTGGTCCTTACTAGCCTGTGATCCATGAAGAACATCTTTGCATGACCCTTAATGATAGAGAAAGATAGTGTCAATGTCATGCTCTCTTTATGATTGTTTTTCTTTCCTTACTCATAAATATGATGTGTTACTTAACTTACATGCTTTTGTATCCTTTGTTTTGCTTCGTGCATATACTTGCATGTCTTCATGTGTCTGCTTCATGAATGCCCTATGTCTACTTCATGTATGGTGTGTATGCTTCATGTTTCATGTGTATTCATTATTGTATTCTTTGTGAATAATCCATGTATGTGTGAATTATATTGGATATCTAATGTTTGTGTAATCTCTTCTATCCATGCTTTGTAGACCTTTAGAATTCTAAGATTGTAGGATTTCATAGTTGTCAACTTGGTGTCATTTTACTGGATTCAACATTTTAGCAAGGGAGTTCTCTTTTCTCCACACTTTAGTGTGTGTATGAAAGTAAGATCATACCCACTCTAAAGTGGGGGCTAAATGTTATGTCACAAATTGTCGACACTAGTGATTTACAGTAGGTTTAGCACCCTTCTGGACTGATATACAAATGCCTATTAAGAAAAGATTGGATTTTGAAGCACAGACAATTTCTAAGTGTCATTTTATGGGTTTGGCCTTGAAAGGCCCTCAAACACCTAGACACTAGTGCCCAAGTGCTAGTGTCCTAGTCATTTTCAAAAATAAATTGTGAGTTACCTTGGATGTTAGCCTTATTACTCTAGGTGTTGTAACTTGTCGGCTTTGCTCTAAAGGTTTTCCTAAAAATGAGTTGATATGCATATATAACGAAGTTAATTCCTCCCATTTGAACTATATATGATAGGTATTAAGGAATTGATATGATCAAAAGTGTTAGGCAAGTGATGAAAACTCTATTGTGAACATTATGCAGATTATGTGATTCTCTCCATTGCAATTTTCTAACATTCATTGCAAATTCTAAGGGAAGCTCCTTCCTTCATCTCCATCCTTCTGACGATCTTGACTAATCCCACTAGGGTTTGTGTTGTGGTAAAGGTACATTATTATAGTATTTCTTTTAGTATTGGTTTTGCCTTTGTCCTCCAAGGACACACTCTCTCTCATCATCATCTTGGCTATTGTGGAGGCAAAAACACTATTCATGGGGTTTGACTAAGGCAAACCCCTAAAATGGCTCAAACCTTTTCCCCTTTGTGTTTGTGTAGATTCTAGAAGATCACGAGAAGGTATGGAAGATCTGAAAGAAGATTGATGAACATACGCCCCGACTCTCGAAAACCCCTTTTGAAGGGCCTAAAACCCTAGGACACCTACACTAGGTCAACTTTGTCCTCCCAAATCTGCCCTAATTTATGATATTAGCCTCTAACAACTCTGCTCTACTCGTTCCACATCTAGTTTCCTAGGTCTTTAGGTATGTAAGGTACAATTTCTTTATTTTGGCATACTTTCATTATAAAACCCTAGATCTAGGTCACTTGCTCTCAAATCTCTCAGATCGACAACAAAGAAATAGAGCCACCCTCCTGTAGCTTGGTTCTCCTCTAAGATTGTAGGAAATCTTGGTTTGTATTCCAACATTTGATTCACAAAAATAAATTTGAGAGGCTTAGTTACAAACATTATTAATTAGCTCTCTCATTTTTTATAAAACATGTAATTTGGCTAGGGGCCTATCTTGAGAGCTTAGAATAGGAGGCCACTAGATAGACTAATGATGAATAATAATTTTTTAAGCTTTGTTGTCTTGGAGATCTCTGATGATCCATTTAGCACACAAGGAAATGCCTTGTCTATAGATAGATATCAAACAAAGTCCTCCAACTTCACAAGTGAGGCAACAAAACTCCCGAGCGACACAATGGAAGCCTTGTTGCCCAATAATAGACACCCAAAGAAAATCTCTAAGGAGCTTCTCAATCTTCAAATAGAAGGCTTTAGAGGGGACCCAACAAGAAGAGAAATAAAAATGCATGGTGGCTAGAATTTTAGAGAAAATTTGAAATCTACCAGTTAATGAAAAGGGCTTGGTTATCCAATAATGAATATTTTTTCAATTATAGTAATCACTACCTACCATAGCTCGGAAGGAGAGGCTTGGAAAGCAAAAGGGATTCCTAGGCATCTAAATGTTGCAAGTATGGGTTGAACCGGTGTTGTCATTAATGTCAACATACTCATGTTGCATTAATGAGAAGGATTGGATGAGCTGTGTGCTGAGGATATTGAGAAAATTAGTCTCAATCAGGAACAGTGAAGAACAGTGATGATAACAAGGTACAAGTCCAAGATAGGTTGAGGATCAGAGGATGCAGTTTAAAGGGTTTGTAGATATAAGTCTTGAGATGCTCCAATCAAGTTTTCAGGGATCCGCATGAAGATATGAAGAAGTTATGGTCGCTCAAATAAAACCAGTTCAGACAAGTGCTCAGTGGTGACAGAGTGAGACAGATAGGTCCGGTAAGGTCTGGTAATGCATTATCCCACTTTGCGAATTTGAGGAAGTTCTTAGAATGCCCTTGTGAAGTGTCAAGTAGATCGGTTTGTGGTTTGTAGGTCTAGAAGAACCTATTCCTTTGTGACAGTGATAACAGACTGTGTTCTTGAGGTTCCGGATGTAGGAGAGAAGGATTTCAGTAAGTAGAGGAAGTGCGGATGTTCCTGATGATTCAGGAAAGCTTGTAAAAGTCCTTGGATTATGTTCAATTCATGTTGATGGTCCGCATTAGAATTGGAGCCCAGAATTGAAGAAATACTTCCGGATGAAGGTGTTCTTTTTGTGACTGGCCGACTGGATGAATTATACACCTTGCGAATGTTCTTGTGGTTGCTTGCCGACTTAGATGTTTGTTCCTAAGTTGATGTCGTGTATAAATAAAGGTTTGTGAAGTCATTTCAAGAATATACTTTGTCGAGATGAGTGTGTGGTAGCGAGGAGAAGACCGAAAGGAAGAGCAAAAGGATTTGGGCTTTAATGGAACCGATTCAAGCATGATGACGATGATATTTACAAGTTCAAGTATGTAATACTCATTTATTGTAGACAGTGTGTCTCTTGTAGGCAGTGAGCCTCTTGTGAGTAGTGTGCTCGGGTAGTGAGCCCTAATTGGCATGTGCCATCTTATTCTTTCTATTCTTCTAATAGAGAATAATATCTTGGGTTAGTCACCCTGTGATTTTTCCCTTAACTGGGTTTTCCACGTCAAAATCTTGGTGTCTCATGTGTAGATGTGTTTCTGCTCTTGATTAATTACATTAAGTTTTTATGATTAATTTATTGTTAATGCTAAGTGAATACAAGTGTTGAAAGAAGAAAGTTTTGAACAACTGATTCACCCCCCCTCTCAGTTGTTTTCCCTAAATCTAACAATTGGTATCAGAGCCAAGTTCCTCTGAAAGGAGCTTAACCGCTTGAGGAGATCCAGGATGTCGTCCTACAAGAAGGATAGTCTGAAGTTTGATGGAACTAACTTTTCTCTTTGGAAAGGTCGCATGGAATGTCACTTGCAGTGCATGGGATTTGCATACTGGTGCATGGTGACAAAGGCTTATGTACTTCTATAGGGTGGTCTGACAACCCTAAATGAAATCACAGATGCTGAAAATAATCTGTTGACCAGAGAAGCTCTTTTAAGCACATTATCTGACTCAGAACTCTCTAATGTTATTCATTTACCAACTGCCTTTGAGATTTGGAAGAAATTGGAAATTTTGCATGAAGGAGACCAGTTTGTTAAATGTGCAAGATTATAGAGTCTAAAAGGGAAATTTGAAAGATTGAAAATGAGAAATGATGAAAATATTACCTCTTTTATGCCAAGAGTGAATGAGCTGGGTTGTGGAATTAGAAATGTAGGTGGAACCCTGAGTGAAGATGAGATAGTTGGCAAAGTTCCCAGATCCCTTCCTAAGTCTTATAAAATCAAAGCCTTTGCAATCGAAGAATTCAGAGCTCACACAACAGTCACAAGGGATCAATTGGTTGGTAAGCTAGCTGCTTTTGAAATGGCCGAGTTTGGAGATGATCCTCCAAAGACTGAATCTGCATTCAAAGCAAGTGCCTTGGTAAAAGGAAAACAAAGGTTTGATCCAGGAGAAAAATCTTCAAGGAAATCATCATGGTATGAAAATGCAAGAAAAGACTTGGAAGAAGAAGAAGCTGAAACTGCTCATCTTGAAGCTCTTATTGCAAAAAGACTACCAAGAGGATCTAGTAAGTATGAGGGAAAATTGCCCTTTAAGTGTTTTAACTGCAACAAGATTGGTTATTTTGCATCAAGGTGTCCAGAAAGATTTTCTAGGCCAAACAGTAATAGACCAAGATTCCAGAAGAATTGTTACTATGCTCATGAAGGAGATGTTGAAGGAGTAATAGATGATGAATCAGAGAAAGAAGACAAATCTGGAAGTGACTAGGTGTTCATTGCCATCAAGGAAGAAGATCCAATACCCTCTGAATCTGTAAATCATAAAGCCTTGGCTGCCCAAGTTGAAGAACAGGATGATTGGGTCATTGATAGTGGCTGCTCTCACCACATGACAGGTGACAAAAACAAGTTCATAGATTTGGAAAGGTATGAAGGAGGAGTGGTAAAGTTTGGTGATAACTCTGCAGGTAGAATCAGAGGTAGAGAAACTATTTCTTTTGATGGATAGAACAAAACTAGTAATGTATTATATGTTGAAGGATTGAAACACAATCTTCTCAGTGTGGGACAATTGGTGGACAAAGGCTATGATCTCATATTCAAGAATGGAAAGTGCAAAATCCTTGAAAGTTTTGGAACAGAGATTGCATCAGGTACCCAAACAAAAGGTAACATCTTTCACTTAGCTGGTACTAGTAAAAGTTGCTTATTTGTTCAAATTGATCAAAGTTGGTTATGGCATAGAAGAATGTGTCATGTGAACTTTGATAATATCATCAAGATAAGTAATACTCAGGCTGTAAGAGATCTTCCAAGATTGGTAAAACCTACAAATAGTTTGTGCAAAGAATGTCAGTTGGGAAAACAAAGCAGAATCTCATTCAAAAGCAAGGAACAATCTTCTACCGGATTATTAGACTTGGTTCACACTGACTTATGTGGTCCGGCAAGAATCAGGAGTGTGCAAGGTGATAGATACTTCATGTTGCTAATTGATGACTATTCTCAGATGATGTGGGTACCCTTTTTGAAAGAGAAATTAGAAGCTCTTGAGAAATTCAAAATATTCAAGGTTATGGTGGAAAATGAGACCGAATTAAAATTGAAGTGTCTGAGGTTTGATAGAGGTGGAGAATTCACATCTGGTGAGTTCATAAACTTTTGTGAGAAACATGGAATAAAGAGACAATTGTCTACCCCTAGAACTCCATAGCAGAATGGAGTTGTTGAGAGAAAGAACTGGACCATCCAGGAAGCATCCAAGACCATGATGATGGAAGCAAATGTTCCTTAGATCTATTGGAGAGAAGCTGTCAGCACTGCAGTCTACACTCTCAACTGAGTTCAAATTAGAAACTATACTGGTAAGACTCCTTATGAACTCTAGTTTGGCATTACTCCCACTGTGAGATACTTTAGAGTTTCTGGTAGCAGATGTTACATTAAAAGGGATGAAGATCTAGGAAAGTTTGATGCTAGAAGTGATGAAGAAATATTCTTGGGTTATTCTACTCAAAGCAAAGCATGCCAGTGTTACAACAAGAGACTGAGAAAGATTGTAGAAGGTATAAATGTGAAGGTTGATGAAGAAATTGAAAGACCCTCAAGAATTCTTGAACATGATGAAGATGATCAGAATGGTGTTCAAATTCAAGGTATCCAAGTCTCTTCTGAGAAACAAAGTCAAGTTGATCCGGTAAGACAAGAAGAAGAGATAAGTCTCAATGAGACTGATCAAGAGTTAGAAGTGCAAGAGACTCAAAATTCCAAGGTATGTAACTCTAAACCACTCTGAAGATCAGATCATAGGTGACAAAAGCAAAGGGGTACAAACAAGGAAGAGAATTGCTCAAAATTCAGATGAGTATTGTCTAATTTCAAAGATTGAACCTAAGACAGTAAATGAAGCCTGCAATGATGAAAATTGGACTAAGGCAATGAAGGAAGAACTGATACAAATTGAGAAGAATCACACTTGGGATCTTGTTCCTAGACCAAGAAACAAAATGATTGGAACCAAATGGGTCTTCCAGAACAAATTGAATGAAGCCGGTGAAGTAATCAAAAACAAGGCCATATTAGTTTGCAAAGGTTACTCTCAAACAGAAGGAGTTGATTTTGAAGAAACTTTTTCTCCGGTGGCAAGAATTGAAGCAGTCAGATTATTTATTGCATTTGCTTCCTTCAAGGATTTTAAGGTGTATCAGATGGATGTCAAATCTACCTTCCTAAATGGAAATTTGGAAGAAGAAGTGTATATTGAGCAACCGGATCAATTTCAATTGTTTGATCATAGTGACATAGTCTGTAAATTAAAAAAGGCACTATATGGACTGAAGCAAGCCCCAAGAGCCTGGTATGAAAGATTGGACAAGCATCTCTTGAAGATTGGTTTCAATAAAGGTACTGTTGACAGTAATTTGTATTTCAAAATTGATCATGAAAATATCTTAATTGTTGAAGTATTTGTTGATGATATCATTTTTGGAGGAAGAGACAGTATGTGTAAAACTTTTGCAATTCAAATGAAAAGTGAGTTTGAGATGTCAATGCTTGGAGAAATGAATTTATTTTTGGGTCTACAAATTACTCAAACAAAGAAAGGAATCTTTATCTCTTAGTCAAAATATGTGAAAGAATTGTTGAGGAAATTTGGGATGGAAGACTCAAAGCCAATGAACACTCCAATGGCAACCAGATGCAAGTTGAGCAAAGATGATGACTCTCCCAAGGTTGATCAGACAAAATATAGGTCAATGATTGGAGGACTATTGTATCTCACTCAAACTAGACCAGATATTATGCAGGCTATTGGTCTTGTTGCTAGATTCCAAGCTGATCCTAGAGAATCTCATATTATGGCAATTAAGAGGATTTTTAGATATCTAAAGGGGACAGTTGAGTATGGTCTATGGTACCCTAGAGATCATGATTTCTCTCTTCATGCATATACAGATGCAGATTGGGCAGGAGATGTGGATGACCGGAAGAGTACCAGTGGTGGAGCATTCTTTTTTGGGAAAAAGATTGGTTTCTTGGCTAAGCAAGAAACAAGAGGCAATATCTCTGTCTAAAACTGAAGTGGAATACATTGCAACAACAGTAGTTGCACTCAAATCTTATGGATGAAGCAGATGCTAAGAGACATTAAAGTAGAATATGAGGAGCCTATCACAATATTCTGTGATAATTCAAGTACAATAAATATTTCTAAGAATTCGGTGTTGCATTCTAAGACCAAGCACATATCCATCAAATTTCACTTTCTGAGAGAGCAAGTGAACAAGGATGAAGTCAGATTGGAGTATGTGCCCTCCAAGGATTAGATTGTAGATATCTTTACTAAACATCTTCCCAAGGACTCTTTTGAGTATCTCAGGGAGAAGTTAGGGGTTATTGCCCTCCAGTGATGAACTAGGATGCACTAATATGCATCAGTTCAGTGGATATCACAGTCATATCTTGTGGTCCGGATTGGTGTTGAAGAGCTGCTACTCACGGGGAGCAGCAAGTGTGATTATAAAGTTGCAAGTTTGGGCCCTTTGCCATTGATGTCAAAGGGGGAGAGAAGACATGTGAAAAACAAGTGGTTGATGATCAAAGGGGGAGAAGTACAGGAAGAGAAGACATGCGAATAGTTGTTATTGATAGGGGGAGCTATGACAATAAGGAGAAGTTCTTGTCTTGATGGTTTTTCACATAATATGTTGCCATCAATGACAAAGTGGGAGATTGTTGCAAGTATGGGTTAAACTGGTGTTGTCATTGATGTCAACATACTCATGTTGCATTAAAGAGAAGGATTGGATGAGCTGTGTGCTGAGGATATTGAGAAAATTAGTCTCAATTAGAATAATGAAGAACAATGATGATAACAAGGTAAAAGTCCAAGATAGGTTGAGGATCAAAGGATGCGGTTTAAAGGGTTTGTAGATATAAGTCTTGAGATGCTCCAATCAAGTTTTTAGGGATTCGCATGAAGATCTGAAGAAGTTATGGTCGCTCAAATAGAACCGGTTTAGACAAGTGCTTAGTGGTGATAGAGTGAGACAGATAGGTCTGGTAAGGTCCGGTAATGCATTATCCCACTCTGCGGATTTGAGGAAGTGTTTAGAACATCCTTGTGAAGTGTCAAGCAGATCAGTTTGTGGTTTGAAGGTCTGGAAGAACCTATTCATTTGTGATAGTGATAATAGACTATGTTCTTGAGGTTCCGGATGTAGGAGAGAAGGATTTCAGTAAGTAGAGGAAGTGCGGATGTTCCTGGTGATTCAGGAAAGCTTGTAAAGGTCCTTGGATTATGTTCAGTTCATGTTGATGGTCTGCATTATAATTGGAGACCAGAATTGAAGAAGTACTTCCGGATGAAGGTGTTCTTTCTATGACTGGCCGACCGGATGAATTATACACCTTGCGAATGTTCTTGTGGATGCTTGCTGACTTAGATGTTTGTTCCTAAGTTGATGTCGTGTATAAATAAAGGTTTGCGAAGTCATTTCAAGAATATACTTGTGGAGATGAGTGTGTGGTAGTGAGGAGAAGAGTGAAAGGAAGAGCAGAAGGATTTGGGCTTTAATGGAACTGATTCAAGCATGGTGACGATGCTATTTACCAGTTCCAGTATGTAATACTCATTTATTGTAGACATTGTGTCTCTTGTAGGCAGTGACCCTCTTGTGAGCAGTGTGCTCGGGTAGTGAGCCCTAATTAACATGTGCCATCTTATTCTTTCTATTCTTCTAACAAAGAATAATATCTTGGGTTAGTCACCCCGTGGTTTTTCCCTTAATCGAGTTTTCCATGTCAAAATCTTGTTGTCTCATGTGTAGATGTGTTTTTGCTCTTGATTAATTACATTAAGTTTTCATGATTGATTTATTGTTAATGCTAAGTGAATACAAGTGTTGAAAGAAGAAAGTTTTGAACAACTAATTCAACCCCCCTCTTAGTTGTTTGCCCTAAATCTAACACTAAAGACTTCTCCACAATCAATCCATTTCCACCCAAAAAAGTCAATCCAACCTAGTTTGGGAAGGAAAGATGGCATGTAACACAGGGTCTTATGCCATTGGATGCTTGAACCAGAAGCCTAGAAAAAAAAATTCTAGGCAATGAAGTGCTTTTTTGGTATTATTCTCCTCTTCAATAAGAGTAATGAAGGACTCATCAACAAACTAGTCATTGACCAACTATTGGGAAGAGTTGGGAGGAGAAATCCTCTTAACACGGGACTAGGAAACCAACTGTGCCAACAAATAGTCGAAACCTTCATCTGCCAAGACATATAGAGTTGGGGCAAGGGTGCAACCTTGTCAAATGAACCTAAAGAGTCCAAAAGAATTGGATTTCTAGTTGGAAATGGTGATGCACATAGGGGCATCTGCGAACAACATCTGGACCATGTGAATGAATAGAGGCAAAACCAAGTGCCTGCAACATGGCTAAGATGAACAGCCATTCAATATGATTGTAAGCATTAGCAAAGTCAATCTTGATGAAAACAATTGATTGTTGAGAATAGTGAGCCCATTCTATCCCTTCCCAAACAAATATTATGTTATCCAAAATAAATTTGGACTTGATGAAACTAATTTGTTCCAGCTGAACAATCAAATGAAGCATGGAGTAAATCTTGAGAGCGAAGCCTTAGCAACGATTTTGTAGGAGACATTCAACAGCATGATCAGCTACTAGTTATTAATATCTTCAGGGTTACTAGCCTTAGGTATGAAGTTAGTGTTTTTTTTGTTGATAAGATTACCCAATGAATCAGATTGCATGGCTTCAAGATATGCATTGTACTGGTCATTGCCCACAGTATCCCAAAAGGATTTATAAAACTCGCATTGTAAGCCATCTAAGCCAGGGGCTTTGTCATTAACATAGAAAAAAAACACCTCTTTAAGATTATCTTGTATGAGAAGGTGGTCACAAAAATGCATTGAGCGTTAGATACCTAGCTGGGCTTGAGATATGACTTCATACCACTCACTTTTTATAGCATATTTAATTATTTTGAATTTAAAATCATATATATAACATATTTCATTTAAAAAGATACATTTGATCCTTCTAGTTTTCTTTGCTTATTTTTTTTTAAGCTGGCCACCATTGTCTCTCTAAGTGCCATGCCACACTCTAGGCGCAGGAACTATAGCCTTTTATTTCTGTACGCCCACATTTATTGCAGCTTTTTGGCCATTTAAATATCTATTACCGCTTCTAACCCAGCATTTGTTGCTGGTGTTGGTGGTTTCTTGGCTCTGAACAATGGCTCCTCCATCGACCAAGCGTCCTCATAAATTTTTTCCGAAGGTGTTCCATGAGGTAAGCCCTCAGACTCTCTTGCTCATGTGATCTTACCATCACAGGAATTTGATACTGCTTGTTTATGGTTAGAGCAGCATACTCTCATTGGTTACTTTGTAGGGAGAACTCCCCTTGAATCTATGCTCAAAGAATGGGCCCAAAAGGCTTCGGTCCCCCATGGGGTCTGCCTTAATATGGTCCAGAATCTAACGAAAGGCTTTTTCCTTTTCTACTTTGCAAAAGTTAGCCATGTTCAAGCTATTTTGAACCATGGCCCTTGGTATGTTCGGTCTTCCCTGTTGGTCTTTCAACAATGGACCCAAGATTTTGTGGCTTCTGATGATACCAAACACAAGGTTCCTGTGTGGATTGAATTCCCTAGTTTGCCTTTGTCCTATTTGCATTTCCTGCATGACATTGCCTCTTCTTTAGGAAGAGTTATTTGTGTTGAACTTGATAGGTTCTTTCAAGGGCACCCTCAAAAGCGTGTCTGTGTTGAGGTGGATCTCTCGAAAGACCTCAAGGAATTTATTGACATTCAAATTGGGCCCCTTTGGCACACCTAGAAAGTCACATACTTAAAATTGCCCAATACTCACTATCACTGCTAGTCAGTAAAGCATAAAATTAGGGGTTGTCCTCTTGTTGTGCCTAGAACCTAGGCTCCACCCAAGAAGACTATACAGGCATGTCCAGTAGAAACTGTACCCAAAGAGGTGGTTTCTAAACCAATGGACACTTGGGCTACTGTTAACAATTGCAAACACAGAGTGAAACCCTCTACAGATTCTCTCAAAGCCACCGAATCAGTTAAAGATGTTTCAAAGCTTTCTGCGAATGGCGAGAAGGACAAAAATAAGAGTCCTATTGTGCTGCCTTCACAACAAAAATCATTGCCAAGGGCAAGAGCCCATGTCAATCCTTTCCTCCTCAAAGGCGTTCTTGTAGATGAGATTTTTTGAGGAGGGAGAAATTGTTCAAGAGATTAAAAAATAGAAAATCCCTCATCTCTAATTTGGGTCAAACCACACTGACTTTCTTCAGAATAGTTTTGCTTCTTTGAAAGCCTGGATTCTGGGGAGATCGTGGAGGATTTTAAATGAATTTTCTCTCTTGAAATGTTCAAGGTCTCACCGGCCTCACTAGGAAGTACTTTGTTCATGATGCTCTCCATCACTATGCTTCTCTTGATGTTTTGTGCCTACAAGAATTTAAAGTTACAGGCTTTCTTTTATCTTCATCTTGCAGTTGTATTTGACCATCCAATAAACTATTTTCTACTGCCCATGAAGCTCGCAAAGGTGGTGTTGCTACTCTTTTATCCCCTCGGTGGCATGATTCAGTGGTGGATCATGGGGTGGATCTCACCAACTGGTTAGTTTGGATGCTTCTTAATATTAATAATCACTCCTTTAGAATTATTAATATCTATGCTTCAAATGATGCGTTAAAAAGATCTGCTTTGTGGCAGTGGATTGCAGATTCAATGCTAGTGGCCACGTGGCTTATTTGTGGGGATTTTAATATGGTTGAAATGGCTACTGAAAAAGATGGGGTTCTACCTTTTTGATGGCCAACTGGTGAAAGAGAGGTGTGGTTCCATATGCGCAATAAATTGAGAATTTTTTATCCCAATGTTGGTCACCGTCACTCCAGTCCTTTATGGCATACTTGGTGCAATTTTCAAATTGGAACTGACAAGGTCTTTAAATGCTTTGATCATGCTATGATCTCTACACAATCTTTTTTTTTAATTTTTCCACGTCATCCACCCTTCCTATGCAATTGTTAGTGGATGTGACATTGTGAGATCACTTTCCAATTCAATTTGCCATTGAGTGGCATCTCACTTAGTGACACACTATGAAATCTCAGTTTTTTATGAGTGCTCCCTTGCTTTCTCATCAACCCACCTTGGCTCACATTTCAACTATATGGAATTTAGAATGTCATCCGTTGCATTCTACTAGGTGGATTAAGTGGTGGAATGATGCTGTTACCCACACAGCGAGGTTTCTTCGCATCTATGGCCATCGGCTAGCCAATTTCAGGAGAAGGGCTTATGAATGTCACTACTTTGAAACTTGCCTTTGAGGCCTTGGCTACTGAGCATTTTTCTCCTTCTAGGCAAATCCATGTTGCCCATTTACGACATCAAAAACAAATGGCTAATTGTCATGCTACTAGAAGAGCTCAACTTAAAGCCAGGATGCACTGGCTAAAAATTGGGGACCGTGTTTCTAAGGAATTTTTTCTTGCTCTTTCAACTAGACATTCCTCACATGGTATTAAACAAATCAAAGAGGACAATATCGTTCATACAGATCTGCCTCTAGGCTTTTGTAAGACATTATGAAAAAGTTTTCACTACTCAAAAATACACTCCTAAGTGACAGACTACTTTGCAGGATTGTCTTGCTGTTGTTCCTACAAAGCTCTCCTCAGCCCAGACGTGCTTCTGTGATCAATTATTGACCATTAAAGACATAAAAGAAGTTGTCTGTTCTATGGCCGATGGAAAAGCTCCTGGAATTGATGGCTTTCCTTGAGAGTTTCACAAAGCCCTTTGGGATTGTTTAGGAAAAGATTTACACAATATTTACCTTGAATCTTTTCATTCTAATTCTTTAGGAGATGTTATTAATCAAGGAAACATTAAGTTCATACCTAAAGCTAGCGATCTAGAGGATATTTGTAACTGGAGACCCATTACACTACTCAATGTTTCATACAAAATCATTGCTAAAGCCCTTTCGCTCAAACTCCACATCCTGCTTCCTTTGATTGTCTACCTTGAACAAACAGGCTTCATTAAGTCCATATATATTTTAGATAATATCATTGCAGTTTGGGAGGGAATGGAATGGGCACAAAAATCAAATCAAAAAGCAATCTTTTTAAAAATTGATTTTGCTAAGGCATATGATCGCATTGAATGGCACTTTATCCTTGCAATGCTTGCAACGTTAGGGTTTGGACCCTCTTTTATTCAATCTGTCAATATGCTCTTTTCATATGCATCTGCTCGTATCACTATCAATGGACACCAGTCCCATACTTTTAGCCTTTTCTGATCAATCTGACAAGGATGCCCTCTTGCTCCAAGCATGTTCTTGCAGCAGAAGGTTTTGGTTATCTTCTTGCTCATTCAGTGTCCAATCGACTTGTTCATGGTATTTCTTTACGTAATTCTAAATCCAGCTGGTCAATGGTCATTTTGTTGGTGACTCTTTTTTAACCCTACTGGAAGAAGAAAATTTAGTGAAAAATACTCTAGTTGTCTAGAGACCTTTTGTTTAGCCTTAGGTTCTTCCATTCAGTGGCATAAAACATTATGCTATAGGCAGTCAATTCTTCCCATTCCTCAATGGCTTTAGCCATATGGCTGGCACTAGGTTCGCCATGGTGAAATTTTTATGTTCCTAGGTATTCCTTTTGCATTCCAGGGCACTTCTACTACTCTATGGCAAGTTGTTCTTACTTGTGTGGAACAAAAACTTGCAGTCTAGATTACTAAGCCACTTTCTATGGCTGGTAAATTCTAGGTTTATTCTAAGATCTTGGCTGCAACCCATGTTTATTATTCTTGTTGTTGGGCTCCTTCAAACAGTTCATATGCCAAACTGGAAAAACTCTTTAGGGATTTTCTATGGACCTCTTCTAATACTCGCCATGGTTTTCCACCATGTTGCATGAGTGTTTTGCTACCTTTCCAGAGATTCTGGAGGACTTGGTAATCTTTCTACTCAATGCTAAGGAACTGCCTTGGCTGTCAAGTGGATCATTTGTGCTCTCACTAGCTGTGAGGCATGGAAGGTTTTACTCTGACATAACATTGAAATGGGACATCCTTTGCACAAACCAGCTTGGAAAGGAATTGGTTTTTCTACTCTCCTTGTCATGAGAGAACCAATTCAGATCTTGGGCACATTTGTGGTAAAAAGCATTTGGAAAGCCTGGGAAAAAGTTAAACCATAGTTATGCTGGTTTGGTGATGGGTTTTGTGCTGGTCTTTCCTTCAATCACCTTAATATCTGGTGGTCACCTCTCCTAGCTTCTGCAGCCCAACCTTTGGCTAAATTGCCTAGTTTAAAGGCTCTAAAATTTCATAAAAAAGGTGTTCATACCTTACAGGACATGTTCCACCAACCGACTATGAGCCTTTTGTCTTGGGAAGCATTCCATGTAAAATTTGGTCTTTCAAAAGTTGATAAGACTACTTATGATAGAGTCATCATAGCTATTCCACCAGAAATGCTTCACAAAGTTGGAATTCAGTCCAACAAGCCATGGTGGAAGGACTAGAAGTGGTATCTTGAAACACCAATGCATCATTTCAAGCCATAGATGGCTTACAGGTGGCTTTCAGCTCATTTGCCTATGGCTGACACTCTTAATAAACATTGGCTTATTCATAGCTCTTAGAGTCTTTGTCATTCCAGATTTCAAACTGTTTCATTTGCCATTCTTGAGCCAAAACTTGTTCATTTTGCCTGGGGCATTATTTTTCAAGGCCTACCTATTGGTACTAGGTTGTTTCATCTTAGGGTCCAGGATCCCCATTGTCCTTTTTGTGGACAGTCTGAGACGATTCAACATCTCTTCTAGTATTGCACTAGAGCTCAACAATTATGGCTATGGATGCATGATTTTTTTCGCCCTTTCAGACTAGAGCCATTAACCTGGCAAATCATTCTTCTGAGTAATTCACCCAAGTTTCCTGAAAGATTTACTTAGATTTGGCATATTTTTAGAGTGGAGATTTTATTTACATTATGGAAAGATCGTAATTCTTGTTTATTTTCAGATAGTAAAATTAGAACTTTTGTTTCTCTTTACATTCAAACAATTATTTGTTCTAATGTTCTTATGCAGATTCAAGTGCAAGCTAACAAAGTTGCCTTAGAAGTGGCACACTTACAAGAGTTATTGGATCATTGGGGGGAATGCTCCCTGTACTGTAGCTTGTGTTCCTCCCTAACCTTCCTCTATCAAAGCCCGTTCACCTCACAGATGAAGAAGTGGTTCGGCCAAAGATTCTTGGCCCCACTCCCAACCTACTCAACATCGTGGTGCTCACCATCGTAGATGCTCGGCCTCTCCACGTCAACGTGGTTGGACCTCAGGCTGTGTTGCAAGTGCAGCAGGGGATAATGTGGGTTGACCCACTGGTGATAATGTTGGTTGGCCTACAATTAATGGATAATGCAGGTTGGAATGCTCTTGGTCCTTCTCATCCACCAAATACAGGGTAGGATAATACTAAAGTCTTCCCCCAGTTGAATTTGGCTTTCTCACCTCAGCACAAGGAGCCAAATGTTCAGAATGAAGAACAGGAAAATGAAGATAGTTGGGCTATGCCTAATGTCAACCCGGACCCCGCAGATATTTGGGGGAAACCAGATGATAGGGATCCATCTGTAGGGGTGGCATTGACAGCTTAATTCTATTTTTGACTATGTTTGTATATGGATTCTATACTCTTTATACTCTGATCTAGAACTTTTTGGGCTTAGCCCATGTGACTATCGGGGTGTGCTTTTTAACCACCCATTATTTTTTTGTGAAATGTTATTTTATTTTAACAGATAACTTGCATTTTCATAAAAATAAATAAATAAGAAAAAATAAAAAATTAATACAATATTTTTTGGTAAAATGTTACGAATAGAAAACGCATGGCATGTCGCTTCAAATATGTAGACAGGAAAGAGAATTCAGTATTTTATCCACTCTTATGACACCACCTTCTCTGTGTGGATGATGAAAAGGCCATGTAAACAATAATAACCGCAACAACAAACCGGAAAGAAGCCCCCCAAAAAAACACTTAATAGCTGTTGCAGTATCATCTTATCTTCAGTATCCGCCACCCACAGAGACAGAAAATTAGCTTAAATTGATAATCAACCCCAGCAAATTCCTGACCTTCATTATTTAACCTCACCCTTGTCGATACAATTACTACCCTTGAGTCAAGGATTGTCTATAAAATAGAAGTAGAAAGATAAAAGCCATAATTCTTTGAGTTCATGGGATATGACCAACACAGTTGTTTGCGCACCACAATATTTGTTGAAGTGGAAGAAATCAAAGCAATCTGTATGATGGGATTTCAGTTTTGATTTTGACCATGAATTAGAGTGTGGATGACAGATCTCATCCAAAACAATGATGAAGAATAGTAGTTGATGCGTGCAGACTGGGAATTTTGGATTGGAAACGGAGAATGTGGGGGAGAAGTACGAATCTCAGGATCTAATTCACGTCTGATACAAGAGAAAGAACTGTGCGTTATGACAGCCAGCAAGTGGCTGCCATAATTTCTATGATTATTTTTAACTCTCTTGGGGCTCGGTGAGAGAGGGCATATTCTATTCCTCTATTGGCTCTTCTGGTTTAGTGTTGTGGGCGCAATATTAATCTAGTCAGTTTCCACAAGTAAATCTTTTTTTTTTTTTTTAAAGTTGAGGTTGTTTGAAAAATTGCATACCTATGTCCTTTTCCCCTATGTTTTTGACTAGAGTGGCTTAAATGTAATTATTAGTATATAAGTGGCAAATTCTTGTGTGAATTTAAATTATGATATTCTTGTATTTTGGTTCTAATATCATTGATAGTAGAATTCCATTTGTAATCATTATCTTTATTTTTCATCAATTTGAATAAGATTTGTGGATACAAATTTGACCTAGTTTATTTTTACAGTTACAAATTTGAACTTTAAATTTTTAAATTTAAATTGAAAATCTATCCCAATGACCCCTTCATATTTATTGTTTTGAGTCAAAATAATGAACATTTTTGTTTATTTGTGTGCTTGGAGGTTGTATTTAAAGATTCACTCTTTTGAAAATAATGTGGGAGATCATCTAAGAGTGATGCAAGGACTTGTCATTAAGCATTTACGAGAGCATTCCAACAACATTTATCTCATCCTAGGTCTATTGCATGCTTTCTTATTATCTTTGCTTTTTTTGCTAAATGCCCTAAAGTCAATTCATTAGGGATTTGACTAAGGAGAACTTGACCCTCATGATTCAACAAATTTTCCGAACATGTTACTAAACATCACCTACCCTTATGCACAATTAAACATTAGAAATTAAGGTGATTGAATTCCAAAAATCCACAATCTACTACATCGAATTTGTAAGTTATAGTGCAATTACATGCATAGGTTCAAGTCCATATTCACAAAGATCAATTTTGCACTCATGTAAGTGAACCTAGGAAAACAACAATTAGTTTGTATAATCTAATATCTTTATCTGAACAAGCACTACAATTCTAGTATCTTTGTGAATCAACTATAGACTTTTGTTGTTTAACACATCTCCATCATCAAATTTTGAACTAAGTATCACATTTAATTTCAACAATTTCAATTATCAATCCTAGTTCTAAATGATAGGATCTTAATATTATTATTTAAGTATTTGTCCTAGGCAAATTGTAATGAGAAAGCCCCTTTATTTTCATTACAATATTAAACTAAACTAAACTAATTACAAGTGTTATACTAAAGAGTTAGAGTTAAATGAGTCACATGGATCCTATGGCTTGAGGAATCTATCTCCCCTAGCTGTCATGTTCCACATTCATTGCCTAAATTAAGAAGAATTGATTTAAAATTAAATATATTAAAGTCTTTCAATTACCATGCAACAATACTAATGTAGAAGAGAAAAGTGTATACTTTTCTCTTTTACCTTCTTGATTTAGACTTGCTCTTAGCCTTGTCCAAAATACATTGTCTAACATTCAATTTGTCTTATTTTACACTCAAGCTTACTATGCTCCACAATTTAGCATCCCAAATGTCATATATATAAGAAATCAAATGGGACCAATATGAACCCTTAGGCCTTCCCCTCATGTACTAGATCAAAAGTATGATTTCTCCCCTAGAAAAAAATGGATCCATGGTCCCATCCCAAAGCTACAAATTTCAAATTATGCACTCCTAAAGCTAACACTTCTAGAATTTAATTGTTACTTATTGATGTGCATGCCAAAATATTTCATATTGAGCACCTAGGGTCTTGTATTTAAAGGATAAGTCTTAGGTCATTAGTTATAATGAATCATGAATGCATTAATTATCAAAAGGCTTACTTGAATGCACTATCAAGTATTAACATTAGGAGTGCATAATCATAGATATAGGTACTACATCAACATCTAGGAATTTTGTGTAATCAATCTTTGAAATCAACAACTAGGTTTGACTTAGAGGAAAGGAAGTTTCATACTTCAATCCTCTCATAGGGTAAAAGTTCAAAGTTATGTCCCACTTCAAGTCAACTTATCAACACAAATAAATTTAAGCATTTCTAATTAAAAGTCAATTTTTATCAAACATATGTTGTAGCTAATTTTATCCTAGTTAAATCAGATTTTAGCCACAAATTTTTTGGTTAGAAGTGTCCACTAGGTACATAGATTACCATTACTTTGAAGATAATTTTAAAAAAATGAAATTATTTAAAAACTTTAATATTTTCACAACTCCTACTCACGTAAATAACATTTTTTAAAAATAAAAAATACCCAAATCTTAAGTGTAGTTTTCAAAAAGGGTGTTGCCACAATAATGGGTTACACTTTTTGGGACATCCTAATTTTTGCTAAAATAACATATTTTTAGACAATATAATGATTTAAGCCTTGAAAGGTTTCATTTAAAGTATTGTAATGTAAGAGGGTTTGATCGAAACCCCTTAGATAGAATCTCGCTAGTTTTAAACCATACCTATAATAGAGTCTCCTCTACACTATCAAAATGCTGATAAAAAAATCACTTTTGATTTACTTTTTGGGGGATCAAATGAATTCATTTAAAATTTATGTTTTGTAAGTATGTAGTCCTTATTATAAGATTCCCCTATAGTATAATTTTAAATATATTTAATTTGATTATTATATTTATTTTTATTTCTTGTGAATGTAGGTTTTTAATGAACATCAAGGTCTTTGTTTCACACATATGAAAAAAATAGGAAAATAGAGAAAAAAATTCTAAAACATACATGTCCTCTAGGTATTGATGTCCTTATTCCAACAAAAAAATTAAATTCTAATACATACAAAAAAAGTTAGGTTGGACAGAATACACCTATGTTTAAATTATAATTGGTTTGACTTCAAAACTCAATTAAAAAACAATATTCTACAAAACATTATAAAACCAAATGCATCCTCTAGATATCGGTGTTACCAATCTAAATTCAAAAGAATTAGGATTTTACCCTTTGTAGAAAAAAATTTAAGTGCGACAAAATACACATCGCTTTAAAAAAATGTTGTTTACTATTAAAAACTAGTTATCAAAGGAGACGCAAAAAAATTACAATTTAACTCCAATTTTTTTAAAAAATATATATTTAGAATCTATAAACAAAATCTCACAAATCACTAGTTCATATCATCTTCAAATTCCTAATGGTTTAGTGGCTATAGTCATTGAAAAGTGAATATTTAGTTCAAAATGTTGATTTCAATGTCAAGTTTGGCCAAAAAGTGTAACCCATTATTGTGGGATTACCCAAAATATAAAAAAAAATATTTTAAATTTATATTTTTAAAATTTTATTAAAATATGTCATCAACATAGTTTCAAGTTATAAATGAAAAAAAATAGACTATATAAAAAGTCAAGGCTTGCTTAACCTCATTTTTTAGCATTTTATCAACTAAATTAAATGTCAATTTTACAAAAAGATATATTCAAATAATTTTTTATTTTTAAATTTTAAAAAACATAAAATACACTGAAAAATCTACATTTCATTTGTTTACATCATTTTAAAATTCAAAACTATAGATTTTTGTTGTCACACCAAAGGCATGTACTAGTGGTGGAGAGGGATCTCATTGTCGATATAGTCGTTACGCCAACACCCCCCCACACGATAGAGCTAGATACAACCATGTACCATGTGGGATTCGTACCCACTACGTACCGCATTGATAAGCTGAGCTTACGCAGATGAAGGGTCAAGGGCCTGAGGCACTCGAATCGATGACCTACTCTCTGATACCATGTAGATTTTTGCCATCACACCAAAAGCACGTACTAGTGGTGGAGAGGAATCTCATCGTCGATATACTCGCTACGCCAACAAAAACATATATATTACTTTGTAATGATTCAAGTTATAAATTCAAATTAGTGTTGGTCATGTCCTTTTATAAAAGTGAGACACGTCTTTAAAATTTCACCCCATAGCCTCAAGGTGTTTATCAACACATGTGTCTAGAACAGAGGTAAATGTGAAGGAGAATTTAGGTTTTAAAGATCCATAGGTTCATCTTAAGGCATGAGCATGTGAATAGGATAGAATCATGTCAATTAAACTTGGTTTTAGGCACGATTACATTTCAAACATTAGAAATGTATGAATATCTATCATTGCATTTTGCATAATATTCTAACAATAGATATAAACTTGGTTGAGTCTATTTTCTTATCAACCAATCCAAGGAGACTAAAATTGACAAGCCAAATTGAAATAGCTAGGCCTATCTTATCCCCTTTATTTAAATAGTTATTATTTACAATTACATGCTTCCATCTTAACTTTTTTTAATTAATTTAGAATTTATGATTATTAACAATTGTTTATCATTCTATTATATCTCTAAATTAAATGGAGGACATGATTGCTTTTTATTTTTCTTAGCAAACTAAACATTCAAACCCAACCTAGTGCTTCTTGCCCTACATTGTCCATATTATGAGAATTTATTAATTTATATTCTTTTAAACCTATATGATCTTATACCACCTAGGGTTTTATCTATTTTTGTAAGGAACCATCACTAGATCAAAACACTTCATATACAAAGTTTTAATAATGAGTGAGATGAAATTATGTTGGATAAAGTGGAAACTAAACACAAATAATTCCTATACTAAACCTATGAGAGAAGAAATATGTATGTAAGTTCAAATCTAAAACAATATCATTAGAGAAAACACATAAAACAAGATATATCCTAGGAAAACCCTTTGAGAAAAAATCCATTCTCCAAAGCACACCTAATATATTATTTAGCAACAAAATAGTTACAATACATTTATAGAGCATTAATACTCTATCAAGAGAAAGAGGATAATACCATTGGTTTCTAGAGTCAATTTGAAAGTATATTAGGAAAACTTTTTGAGGAAAAAACTATCCTCCAAAGCACACCTAATATATTATTCAACACCAAAATAGTTACATACATTTATAAGGTATTGGTAATCTATGAAGAGAAGAGGAGAATTCCATTGGTTTCTAGAGTCAATTTAATAGTATATCACCCAACTCTAACACATTCTTAGCAACTTGTGAACAATTCAATAGCATCTTAAAGCATACATCTAGAGCCACACTACAATGTCACAACCACAAGAAAAAAGAGATTAATTGTGGAGGAAATCTGGTATCATAACCCCTACAAGTACTAGTGCATCCTATACCACCAACCCATGCATCTAATATATGGGTAAGTCCAAAAATATAAACTAAGGATAGTTTCCAAAACCATGTACTAAAATATTGGGCATGGACTTATCTATCTTCTAAAAAGATGCTCTTATGCATTGAGAATAAATCCTCCTTAATTTTTTACTCTAGACTTAACTCTCACTTTTCATTCTCTTTTTCAAAGTGACACTTTCACACTTTACAAATATCATAGTCTATGACAATAAGTGCTACTTACAAGTTTCCAAATACAAATTGCAAAGTGGGATACTCTTTTCAATGTGGGAACATAATTAATACAAATTAAATACTAAATGTGAATGTTAGAAATACAAGATATATGAC
The DNA here is from genome assembly GCA_027924645.1 of Cunninghamia lanceolata. NCBI lineage: Eukaryota > Viridiplantae > Streptophyta > Pinopsida > Cupressales > Cupressaceae > Cunninghamia > Cunninghamia lanceolata. The sequence continues at coordinate 9,096,213 of BSBN01000780.1, forward strand.
ACCTCATCCCAACATTCTGCCACTTACCATATACCTTGCAAGAGCAAAAGAAAATACCAACAAATAATTGCCAAGGGCTAAAAATCCCACAACCATGTTGGACCAACTAAACTCTTATGTGCTCATGCTTTTTGTTCCAGTTTTAAAGTATCATTTTTAATTTCAATGGTTAAAACTGGTGCATCTGAGAGCATGCAGAGTTCTATTAAACTTAATCTGGTAAGTTTGAGATAAATAGCCAGTAAATTGCTCTCTTATAGATTGGAACTTCTTTCGATTTAAATCATCAAATCACTCTTACAACACAACCAATCAAACAAATGGTATAACATCCCTACAATTCTTTAGATAGCTGCAGGCGCTTTATTCTCACTGGTTTTTGTAATTAAAATACAAATTGCTTTATCGGTGCCACCATCATGGGAAAAAAATACACATTGCATTACCCTTCACAGCCTAGATTCCCCTAATCTACAGTCATTCATAAACAGAATATAATAGACTGTTTCTTTTCTTTTTTTAATTAAAAGCTGAAGAGATCAAGTCATGCTATGTGAATATAAATTTAATAAAATATCTCCTAAATCCAAATGAAAGACTAGGATGGATGCTAAGCTTGAAATCATTTTTCTCATTTGATTACATACTCCTTGCCTTGCAAAATCAGATTTTAACAACCGTCAGTAAAACACTCTATTTAAACATTATCGAGTTTTAATTATTGAGTTTAATGGTTAAAACAGTCCATAGAATTTTATATTTCTTTCATACCAAACAGTTATAAATATTTGTCCTATTTTTATTGGTCAAAATTAGTTTTTGACTATTAAAATAAATGATATTTAAGAATAACAGAGATAAAAAAAATGCTAAAATCTCTGCCTTCATTGTCAAAATGAAAAAATCTGACATTTACCATTCTCTGTTTCCATGTCACTATTCACTCTCCTCATTGCCTACAAAATCTTGACCTTAGTATAACTCTTCACAATAGGATTTGATGTCACTATTCACTCTCCTGGAATAATAGGATTTGACAATATTGCTGGAGTGGCTAGGAAAGATGGCTGGCCATCACCAGCCATTATGACTATTACGCTCTCCTGAATTTCATCATCACAAAGTGACCACGTTTTGTTGCAATTCTTCTCCCCATATTCAATACTAGTATTCCCACCGTCAGTACTTTCTTCTCCATTAAGTGCTTTCTTCCTCCAGTGGAAAAAGGCTAAGATGATGAGAGCAACTGCAATTAAAACTATCATTGTCCACACTCCTCCCAGCAGATATGGAGTAGGTGAATGGTATAATGAATTGGGAAGGGCATTAACACTGTGTGTGCTGTTGTTAGCCATGGATTTAGCTTCACTTCTTTACCCAAATACTTGACTCAACATTACATTACCTTCAAGCATGGCAGTTTTCCTGTCTATATTATGTTATATAGACGTATATGTACATTGAATCTAGAAAGCAGGATTATGTTAAGAGATTATGTGAATTGACGTTAGTGTTAATTTGGTGCCCTGGAATAATCATCATGACAAAAATAATCTCAAGTATTGTGTATTGTGTTGGGCATGATGTTATTTTATTATTAATGTCATTCATTATGGCAGAAAGTAAATAACACTGTGAGAAATATTATTTAAAGTAATGTAGCGCAAGTACGGTAAGCATCTAAGTGACATCTTATATTCTCCATGTCTCGTTGAAATTTTTCATTTCAGATTTTTTTTCTAAAAAAATAATAATTTGATTCCCCATTTAAAAATAGAATTGCCTGAAGTGACTCAAATAACTTTTTACATCCTCTCCGAGCTCTCTGTGCATGCACTCCTGAATCTACACCTTACACTGTTCGGTTATTTGAGCTCCTTTAGTGAACGCCTTTGCAGATGCTACGCAAGAACAATATAAAATCTGAGTTATCAGATAACTCACTATATAACATTTTTAATTGTAAATATTCTGTTTGCAGGGACATAACTCACTATATAACATTTTTTATTATTGTAAATATTCTGTTTGCAGGGACAATTTTGTTTGTATTTTTTACTGTAACAATGATTGTACCAAATTTATTGGGGTTGTAATTTTTAAATTAAAAGGTAAATAACAATAATAATAAAGTACAAAACCAATTTTGTTGTTAGTAAACAAAAGGGGAAGAAAAAAACGGATGGTATATTAGTTTAAGGGTAATCTTAGAGTCTCTTTCCTTATGGGAATTACTTGTTTCTTTGGGATTTTTTTATAATTATTTTTATCATTATCATTATGATTTTTAAAAGAATGTGAAAACATTCTAAGGTTAAAATAAAATAAAAGAAGAATATTAAAGATGGAGAACATTTGTTAATAATTAATTAGAAAATTATCTAGCAGTTTAAAAATATGTTTATTCGGTCATTTAACCATCATGGTTTGTCTAGCTAATTAGTGTTTGAATAATAACTATAGTTGTACCCTAAATATCTCAATGTTTTCTTTTAATCTTGATATTTTTGGATGGAAACTCAATAATAATGTGCCCAAAGTTAAGGTGTGCCCATATTGGGTCCTCTCCCCTAATATAATCTCCTTCAAACTATTTGTCATAAATATTTAACTCCCACCTCCAACAAATCAAACCTTTGTACAATGTAAAGGCATTATAATAGCTATAATTCCATTGCATTGTCCTTTGAAATCTAATGTGTAGAATGATTGATAATCGTCATTATCTTCAGGAATACCTCTAAATATCAAGGGCGGTAAAGGTCCATTTTAAAACCCAATTTAATGCCTCTAAATAATATTCGTAGATACTGGTCCTTGTCACATATGTTGTAAAATATGGGGATTCCTTGCAAGAAGAGGAACAAGTCAGGAAGGTAAACATCAATTTCTTTTATAAATAAAGAATCCGTCTCAACTTTAATTTTTTTTCTTTTTGTTTTTAGGTATTTTTTTTCATAAAAATATTGTTGGTGTTGATATATATATTTTCATTAAAACTTTAAAATAACTCTTAAGCAATGTGTGGGGTGTGCTTAAGTGGCTTGGCCACTTGATTATCATGATGCAAACTAAGGTTCAAATCCCCCAAGGACATGTTATCATTGAAGACTCAACTATTTTAAATTCAGGATGTAGTTAGAGAAATGTAATTTTAGTATATTAATTTCTATGAGGTATATATGTAGTTAGAGAAATGTCATTTTAGTGTATTAATTTGAGATATGTTTCTCAATAAAATTGTGTATAGGATTTTTTTTACTTGTCATGTTCATTCTATTTTTGATGATGGGATTAAGAAGTGTGATCCAAAATGTTATGTAAAAATAAAAACTAAAAAAAAAAATTATACAATTATGAAGTGTGGAAATATCATGTCTATAATTTATAGAGAAATGTCATTTTAGTATTAATTTGAGATATGTTTCTCAATAAAACTCTGTATAGGATTTTTTTTACTTGTCATGTTCATTCTATTTTTGATGATGGGATCAAGAAGTTTGATCCAAAATGTTATGTAAAAATAAAAACTAAATTTTTTTTATACAATTATGAAGTGTGGAAATATCATGTCTATAATTTATAGAGAAATGTCATTTTAGTATATTAATTTCTATGAGGTATATATGTAATTAGAGAAATGTCATTTTAGTATATTAATTTGAGATATGTTTCTCAATAAAATTGTGTATACATTTTTTTTTACTTGTCATGTTCATTCTATTTTTGATGATGGGATCAAGAAGTGTGATCTAAAATGTTATGTAAAAATAAAAACTAAAAAATAATCTATAAAATTATGAACTGTGGAAATATCATGTCTAAAATTTGATATATTCTCCAATAGTACTAACATTGTATAATTTAAGATATTCTCCAATGAGACTTTACTTAAATATCATCTGTTTCATTGATCAAACAACCAATAGTAATTTTATAACTCATCCACAACAAAAAGTGGTAAAAATGCATCCTATTTTTACTAGCGAACATTAATTTTTAACTGTTGAAGTTAATGATGTTTAAGAATAGCCCTCCACCCGTGCTATCATTATGACTTGTCATCTGTGCTATCATTATGACAAGGTACTACCATTGGTTTTTACTCATATATATACTATTTTCCAAATTGTCCATCAATCACACTCTATAGCATAATCATCTACAACCCCAAATATGTTTTGACATCTACTATACCCATTTAAAAAACAGATGAAGAGAGTCTCATGAGAGACGAGACTAAGAGCAACTAACACAGTTTAGAACAGCAAACATGCTAAGATCAGTTCTTTCCCATTACTCTCATTCAAGAGATTTCTCATTAATTCTTGAAATCAAAGAAAGGGTGGGTTTGAAAAGCTAATATTATCCCGCAGACGATAACAATGGGCTCAAAACTTTATTAGCTGATTTTCCCATTTAGTTCCTTTCTATTTAGAAAAGAACTACCATATTATAATAAATAATTTCTTTATAACACTCAGTCATTTCCAGTACTTGAAATTGAATACAAAAGTGATGGGCTAGGAAACATTTTACAGCCACTCTCTCACGGCCATACAAGACTACGTATTAGAGTTATATGTGACAATGCTCATACAGTTTGTTCAATACTTTGAGAACAACATTGACAACACATTTCCGGTTTCCAGATCGGGTAGAGAATTGTTCCCGTCAGAATGATATGCTACCTCACAACTGAAACCTTTTTGATAACACTATACCAATTAGACTGGTACTAACCAGGTAATTCTAATAAATGTGAAGTCATGAGATTTTTTTAAAAGAACAAATTACATGGAGATGAGAAGCTTGCTCTACATTTTTTAAACCTCGATAAAAGGTTGAACGTATATGGATTAGGTATGACATACACCACTGAAGTACATTTTTCGAAAAAACTTTTAACCATTTAAAAATTAATTAAAAGACAAAAAAGATGTAACATCTCAGAATGCAAGATAAACTCAATAATAACCTACCACCTAAAGCAATAATATTACCTCTACGAAGAACAATCTTCAAGCTTAAGAAATATATAATTGTTTACTCTAATTAAGATTTTATCAGCTAACAATTAAAATCCTGTCATATCCATGCTTTAAAAAATAAATAATTTATTCAATCTAATTAAGGTCGTGGGAAAAGACCTATAGTATCGTTGCCAGCAGCGAAAAAATAAGAATAAAGAACAATATTTATGTTAGAATATTGTTTTTGCTTGTGTTTAACAACATTATCAATTATATTTGAGTGTTTCAGGTTTAAATTGTGTAAAAAGTTTTTTTTCAATTTTTTTTTTCTCTATTTCTTGAGGATGGATCACGGAATGTGATCCAAAATGTTGAGAAATTTTTTTACAGAATTTAATCCTAACAGTTAGATATAATTATCATGGACTGTAGAAATCTATTGTATATTAACATTGTCAATTATTTAAAACATGAAACAGATAAGAGGCTTGAATATATGAATAGGCTTAACTTGTGTGATGTATGAAAATAACAAAGTCTAAAACTGTTCAGTTAAAGAAGCGTTAAAGTATGAAGATGTGAAGAGTTCTCGGAATATAGACTTTTCTATTTGTAAATGGAATGTAAACATTTTCCCTCTATGCCTAGTTCAATTTTTTTATTCTTCCTTTTACAAGGATACAGTAAACATGGCATTCCAACTTACCCCTACATCACAGCCAAGCAGACAGAGTACTTTAATCAAGGAGTGCCTTGATTAAATTATAAATACAAACTGCAATTGGGTATCTAACAAGGATTTGAGAATAACAGAGTATGACAGTGTTTTGAGTGTTTCAGGATTTAACTGTGTAAATGTTTTTTCCTACAACATTTAATACAATATCATGGACTGTGGAAATCTGATGTCTATGAAGCAAGAAACATTTACACAGTTAAATCCTAAAATACTCAATACAATATTATGGACTGTGGAAATATGATGTCTATTAGAGCATGACAGGTTTTTTAACCCCCAAAAATAAAATTAAAGATGTCAATCCATTTAATGTACTTGCATTAAACGAAAAAATAATCCTATGTGCAAATAAAGGAGTAAAATCAAAATTTCTGCTATTCTAGAGTCATGCATAAACATATCATGATAGATGTTAATTTTTATTTTTAAAAAATTATAAGCTAAGAATGTCAATAGTTGGCATGAGTTTTCCACAGTCCATGAAATTATGTAAGAATGTTTTTGGATTCAACTGTCTATATTTTTTGTCCACGTTTCAGTTCACACTCAGTGATCCATCATCAGGAAGAGGAAGAGGATCACTGATTGTGATCTGAAAAGTCACTACAAGAATATACACAGTTGAATCCATAAGCACTCTTACATAAGGATGTCGAGCCATTCAATATACATACTAAAAGTATTAAACAGAAAAAAGAACAAATTCAAGGCTCTATACTCTGATACAAAATTTAAAACCCTTGCTCTCATTTGATAACATTGTCCTCTGAATCTGATGTTAACAAGTGCAAAAAACAACAGAAACTGCTACAAGCTCAGGCTTCATTGTAAAAAAGGAATCTCATATTCACTATTATCTGTTCCACTTCCAAGTCGCTATTCACTCATCTCTTTGCCTGCAAAATCTTGACCTTCATAACTCAAGGCTTTACTTAATCACCTCTTCACACTGCCATCTCCAATTTGTTTATTTGAATATGATTTGACAACGTTATTGGAGTGGCTAGGAAAGATGGATTCTCATCCCCAGCCATTATGACTATTACGCTCTCCTCCATTTTGTCATCACAATGAGACAACTTTGTGTTGCCATTCTTCTCTCCATCTTCAATACTGATATTCCCACCTTGATTATTTGCTTCTCCATCATAAGCTTTGTTAAAGTGGAAAAGGGCCAAGATGATGAGAGCGCCTGCTATTAAAGCTAGCATGGCACACAATCCTCCCAAGAGATATGGAATAGGTGAATGCCATAATGCATTAGGGATATTATTAACACTGTTTGTGATGTTGGTGGCCATGGATTTAACCTCCCTCTCCTCAACCCAATTCTTTCCCTTGAACTCACTTCATTTACTGCAAGAACTTTTCACATGTACATTATATAGATGTCCGGATACATTTAATGTTGAAAGCTGGATCATGTGAATTAACGTTACTGTGAATTTGGCGCACCCGAATAACTCATGATGACAAAGATATCTAAATATTGTGTGGGGCATCAGCTTTTTTTATTCATACCATAAATTATGGCAGAAGCGACAGAAACAGCGAGAACTGTGATTTTAAATTGTTGAGCCGAAAGTAGGGAAAGCATCTTCTATTCTTCGCGTCTCGAAAATTCTTATGTCAGGCTTGTTTTTAAAATACTATGTCTCCCTATTTTTTTTAAAATACCACTGTAAGGCTTTTCAATTTAAAAAATACGAGCAAATAACTTTACAGAAAACGTGAGTATAGCCCATATAGTATAAAAGCTTTTCAATACTTAATGATTCGTACGCAAGAGAATTATGTTCTTGTAATTTTTTTAAATTAAAGCTAAGCAAATAAAAAACAGAGTATACAGCCAATCAGCTGGAATTGGCTACATTAGAAAGATTCAAATTACAATAGCTGCGACAGCAGTTTATAACAAAGTGGTAGGTTGCCATTCAAACTTTTCACAATCGTAATATTTGTGTAAATGTTCATTTGATTGGCCATCTAATTAACAGTGTGGTAGGCGTTCTTGATATACTCCAAGTTAACTCTCTTGATCACGCCTTCATTGCCACATAATGGCTCCAATCATAAACAAATTACCAACTCCAGCAGTGACTTTCTCACATAATTTTCATATCCATAATATGTGATTGTTTATAGATAGATTTTGCTGATCAAGTGTATGGGAGAGTCTGTGATTGAAACTTGTTTTATGTAATTTGTAGACTTTTGTCCTTTAGTTTGCCTAATCACTCTTGATTTCTTGTAAGTATTTCTTGAATGTCTAAGAACTTAGTGTAAGGTCGAAAATTGCATATCTTACAATTTTATACTACAATTTGACATAGCAATATGGAGTGTAGAATTGAAATAAACACTGTGAAATAGAAATAAATCGCACAAAATAGACAACATACAGATTTACATGGAAAACCTAGTTATGTACCAGAGAAAACCACGGGCAAAGGTCTCTCAATAATTTTATTCTCAGAAGAACTTCTTTATCAATGTTGAATAAGAATCTGACTTCACATACCAACAATCTCCTCACTTGAAGTCAAATTTTCTGCCTTGTGAATAACTCCTCTTATTGAAAGACCAATGCCAATGGTGCTTATCATCAAGTAATGTGCAAGACTAGAGAAGTTCTACACCAGATGGACTCTCTACCAATGGGCTTTGTCAAAATATCTGTTGGGTTTATATCAGTGTGTATCTTGGCCAAAGAGATATGTTCTCCTTCCACCACCTCACATACAAAGTGATATTATACATCAATATGTTTTGTTTTCGCATGATAAGTCGAGTTTTGTGCTAAGTGTAAAGCACTCTGGTTGTCACAATGCAACACCATGTTATCCTACTTTACTTGCAATTCACCCAAGAGTCTGTGAAGCCATATTGCCTCCTTGCTAGTCTGTGCCACTGCCACAAATTCAAATTTAGTAGTCGACAAGGCCACCACTATCTACAACTTTGAGACCCAACTAACAACTGTTAAGGAGTAAAAAGTGTCCACATGTCTTTTTACCTCCTTGTTTAGCTCCTAGGTCCCTTGATTACATTATATCTTCAAAATATTTCTCCCAATATAGAATTGCCTAACACCAAGATGAAATTGGAATGTGGGCCACTTGATTTATCTTACCCCAAACCTAAAGGAGGCTAAAGGACCTAGATGGTACTGCCTAGGTCCCTCCCTTTTGGTTGGGGCTAATTCAAATGTATGTTGGCCTTACACCTCTCTAGAGGTTTCTCCTTGTCAACTATTTTGGCTTGAATTGTTTATTCTTTCTAAGCAAGAAAGCATATATAAGTGTGTTTTTGAGTTCATTATTAACCTAGATGAAAAGAGCTAGCTAAAGACTTTGAAGTAAAGAGCATCAAGAGCATTCATTGTGATCCTAGAGTAGATTTGTGTATTGTTATTATGTGTTGTTATAGATATGGAGCTATCATCTATCTTTCTTTAGGAGTTGAAGGATATTCATCATTCTAAGGGCTCATCACATAGGTGATATCATTTTTGTTTATCATCATTTGAATAATCATATTATCATTGTTGCAGTCTCTACCCCCATGAGGGCACACACTCGTTATCAATCAACAATGTTGGGAAGTTTGAATGCTATCTCGGGATTTGACTGAGGCAAGTCCCTAAACACCATAATCCCCAAACCCATTTTTATCTTCTTATGTGCAGGTTACAGGAGTGAGATCTGGAAAATATAGAGCTATAGGAAGATTGCAGGTGCAAATCAGGGTTTTGAGATATGAAGACAATTATGAAATATTCCTCCATCAAGAACCTGGGCGGAACTGCCCTAGTCCTCCTTCCTTTTCTAGGTTTGGATCTAGCATCTGAACAACATTTGAGACAACCTTCTAGTTCACACCTTTGACTTATTCTTCCAATCAAGACCTAGGTAGTACCACCAAGGTCTTCCAACACCTCTACTTTTTGGAGATAGGTTTTATCATCCCCCTGATTATCTATGTGCAATTAGTTTCTAGGTTTCTATCATATTTTCTCTGTTATAAGAAAATCTTTGTGAAACTACGGTTTCATGCATTGTTAACCTAGGGTTTGAGTAAAAGACTAAAATAAATCTCATTCATCTATAGCATACTAGAGTACAAGGTTAGTAGCTAAGTCCTCCATTTGGTAGTGATTTTGCTCGTCCTTGTCCTTGAATGTTATATGGAAAAGGGTTTGATCTAGTTCACATTCTAATTATTGTCATTTTTCTTTTTCATACCAAACATTTTGGTGAACCTATAGCTTTGAGTATTTGCATCTTACTGACTGTTCAAATCAGATCTTCCTTGATTTATTGCATATTTATCAATATTCATTTGAAAATCTTGCATAATTTTGGAAAAAGTGCATATGTAAACCTTGAAAAGCTTGTATTTTGGTAAAATTTTTCTATGGTTTTTAAAATTCTCTTGCATGATCATATTAGTTGCATCAAAATTGTCACAACCCACCTTTGAGTTTTGAATTTGAATTAGAATACTATGCCTAAAATTGTAGGTATTTTATTTTCAAATAACATTAAAGCTAGTAAAATTAAACAATAAAAATATAGTCCCATTTAAAAGAACAAAATAATAAATAATTTTAAATGAATAAATGAGGACACTTCTAGAAAGAGCAATAACTGAGGAGCTTTCCCCCCTCATTCTCAAGTCAAGACTCAAATTTATGAAATAAGATTTTTCTCCTAAAATTTATAACTATTGGAAAATTAGATAGTCCTTTTCCACAAGAATTGAATGGCAATTTAGAAAATAAAGAGAGAGCAATTAATAAGAAGACTTGACTCAAGACTTGGATTTTCCTCCATATGGGTCAAGTTTTTCTATAAATTGCATGGATTTTTTAAGAAGACACACTCATCTCTGGTTTGGGAGTGCTGGAGAAATTTGTAAGAGTTCTCCTCTTCTTCATTTTGTTTCTCTTAAAAGTCTAGTTCTTGAAGTTTGTTAATAAATTTTAGTTTGAAATTCATTTTGATGATATGTTTTAGGATGTTTGCAATTTGAAAAATGTGTAGAAGTTTTTATGAAAGTTTTGATGAATAGAAGATATCAAACCCCTTAACCCATTTGCCTCTCCTCTCTACCACAGCCCTCAGCCTTCTACCATCCATACCTTGTGCCTGGGCCCACGCAGGCACAAGCAGGGAAGACGTTAGCAATAGTTGAGAAAATTGGCTTTACACCTACCAACGTCATTTGCTTGAAAGTTTTTAAAGCCTTTTCAACGAATCTGGTGCATCATGCAGTCAATGAAACAACTTTTCTTTGAGGGATTTCATCAAACAGTTCACACGCCTTTCTCTACCCTTATGGTTCGATGGATGTCCATTCTCTGTTTGAGCTTAGCTATGGAGGATGCTGGTAGAGTTTGAGGAGTCTTGTGTTGCACTCACCAATTGCATTTGCTTAAAAGTTTTTAAGGCCTTTTCAACAAACCCATTTTTTAACATGGCATTCTATGAGATGACATTTCCTTGAGTCATTTTGTCAAATTGCTCCTATGCCCTGTCTAGACTTCCACGTTCTGCATACATGTCTATTAGAGTATTTCCAACTATAATCTCTGACAAAAAATTTCCCTCCTTGCGCGATGGATATCCATACTCTGTTCCTAATCCCTTTTCAGCAATTCCATTCTATGCGATCCTACAATCATTGAATTCCATGAGGCAACATCTCCTAGTGTCATTCTGTCTAACAGCTAATGTGCCTTGTCTGTGCTTCCACATTAGGCATATATGTCTACCGGGACACTTGCAACTACAACATCAACAAAATTCCTTCATCCATTATGCTTGATGCCTTCACCTTCCAAGCTGATTTCTCCAACTTTGCATGAATCTCCAGTGTCTAGGAAGGTGATCGGTCTCCTACATGAAAAATGTGTATCATTTTATGGCCTTAAATCCAACCACATCTAGGGATCTTTTTAATTCCTCTATCTTTCACCAATCTCCTTACCATTTTTGCCTCAACACACATGCCCACTTCTGCATAGATGTTGGAGAGAAGAACATAAGTCACTGCTATAAATACTCCTAAGCCTATATTCATATGTGATCTACAGACACCTAGAAAACACATCTACACAATCACGCAGGCTTAATTGGCATCTTAATGATAAAGTTTGGGGTGTCCTCAAGATTGCCAGCACTATGAAGGTCAACCATGCCACGCATAGCAATCAACTGTAGTTGTAATTCAATAAGGGTTACTCATATGATTGAAGTATGTACAACTCTCATCCACTAAACCTACATGGCTACATACAGTTCTAAGTTTTCCAAAATCATTGAAGGAAGCTAGTTAAATATGAAGTTCATCTTATGAGATTAAAATGGCATCTATTATATTAGATAGTTAAGATAGATAATTCACATGATACTTAACTGTATTGGAATCATAAATTTACCAAATCCCGTCAGGCTGAGCTTAAACAAATGATTTATAAAATTTATCTCAATTATTTTTAATCATTGTAGTCCCTGAGACAACATTTCTTTGAGGGATTTTGTCAAATAGTTCGCATGTCGTCTATCTACCAAAGAATTTCTAGCAAAATCCCCCTTCCATTATGCTTTGACGGATGTTTGTACCCTATTCCAAAGCTCCCATTTTCACACAAGTAGGGAGTCCACCAGCAAAGGATGTAGGATTTGGATTTATAGCTAACAATAACATTTGCTTGAAAGTTTCTACAACCTTTTCAACAAATCCATTATGTGCAGAACCTACAATCATTGAATTGCATGAGTAACGTCTCTTGAGACATTTTGTCAAATAGTTTGCATGCCTTTCTCGGTGATGTAGAGGCAAATTGGATACAAGAAGAAGGACAAATTTGACAAGGTTCAACTACACCAATGAGCCCAAAAACAAGGATCTTCATGGAAAAGTGGGAACAATAGTTAGGGTTCTTTAATTCTTCTTGGAAATGGTGTTTAAGCATGTACTAGAGCCCATCCCATCCATTGGAAAAGGTGGATCAAACTTTGAACTATTAGTTCCTTCACAAACCTCAAGAAAGACTAGCAGCCCTACAAACAGAGAACAGTCCTAATAACTTCTTGCACAGACATCCAAATACAAATCTTAGACATGTAAAAGATACCCATTATGCCTCCCCACAACATATTCCAGAATGGGTTTGGGTTGTTTTGGAAAGTATGCCTTAACCAATAACCCTTCTAGTGGTTTTAAGCCCTAATTAGGCCTAGTTTGTGAAGCAAGTACCCTCAAATGATGTCTTATAACTCCCTTAACCACTCAGACACGTCAAATGCATCCCAAAACCATGGAATCCAACATTCATTTGCTGTTAGGAGTGACTGTTCCCAAAAATGCAACTTTGGTTCCTTAATATGCCTCTTAGAAATAGCCTAACACATGAAGATGTTAGGTTTTACCAAAGAAAACTCCTCCTCCTCAGATATCCTACCAGAAACTCATCAAAACATACTAATACAGATCTATTCCAACCCATTCCACTGATCAAAGTGAATCAAATCAATGGAATGGTCCAAAAAATGCATAATTCTTGCCAAAACCCTAGATAAGGGTTTCTAAAAACAATTTTCAAAAAAATGAGTATTACTCCACTATAAAATTGTTTCAAAATGCCCAATAAGTGCAAATGGAATTAAACTCACTCTAGTTTCATGCCACTATCAAAATACCTCACAACCTGGCTATACAGACACAGGGTACGAACTGCAACAGGGTAATTATACAGAAAATGCAGAAATTTTGAGTTTTTATTATTATTTCCCCTTCAAACAACTTCTTCAAGACTTCTACAAGATTCCTCTACCAATTAATAAGCCTTATTAATCATATACAATGGTTTGAGAGATAGTTTTTGCACGTTGGAGGGTACATAACTGTTCTTCTATAAACAAACTGCCCGTCAGTTTTAAAACAACACTTACTAATCACAGTTGTAACTATCCTAATTAGGACTGCAGCTAATTGTTTGGGCTTAATGAAGCCTTCAAAACATTTGTCAACCTTTGGCACAACTTGTCATGTCTTCCTTACAGTTTGACATGCCTTTTGCAAGGCCTACAACATGCAAAGTATGACTGTCCTACATGCCTTAACAAAGGCTTACAATTATGAAGATTGCCTCAATAATATGAGGGTAGGTATTTGGACATAGTCCTTATTAAAATCAAGTAGGTGGTCTACTAGGATTTTATTAGAGACAAAAATGAACATCAAAACAAACATGAAGTTGAATGCCTCATGGAGGCCACCTTGTGTTAGGTGCTCCTGCACCATACACCCCACCTATAAAAGAACTCATGCCACAGGAGTTGATTCTTTGTCTTGCTCCACCTTTATCCTTTGCTGCCTCATGTCTTCTCCATGATCTCTGGACTGCAACTTTCTTCCATGGAAGCAAAAACTCATGCCTAACATTGTAGGCCCTAATCACACCTTGCCATGAGTGAGTGCTTGTAATCAAACTTGGATGTTGCATGCAATGATTGCTTATTGTCATATCTGCCTGAACACCTACAGTTGAAACCTTGGTTGGTCCTTCTTATACTGTTGCTATGGTAGAATGTGATGGTCTTTCAACTCTTATTGGCTCTAGAGGACAAACAATGGTCCCTACTATGATAACATCTCCTTCTTTCCAACCATCTTGTGGCTGCTTGTAGACTTGCTCCTTGACCTTATTCTAATCTATCTCCATTTGATCTCCATCATTCAAAATTGAACACACCTTCAAACTATGGTCTTTGACAACCTCCCTCCTTGAGGTATCCTCAACTTTCCTTGTCTCTTCTTCATTGATTCTTACAAACTCTTTCTTTCCCACCAAAATGACCTTGGCTGCCTTCTTTGCTTCAGCATCCTCCTGCAATGGTGTCATCAAAAAAGTCTTCCCATCCTTCTTGATGGTGTATGTGTTAGCATATCCATCATATAATGCTTTCCTATCAAATTGTCATGGCCTACCTAAAAGTAGGTGACAACACTCCATGGGAAAAATGTCACATAAAACTCTATCCTTATATTCTCCAATCTAAAAATCAACATATGCTTGCTCATCTACCAAAAGTGATTGACTATCACTTAACCAAGATGCTTTGTAAGGAGTTTGATGAGGAATCCTTTCTATGTTCAATTTATCCACCATTTCCCTAGACACCATATTATTTGTTGAACCAGAATCTATTACTACCTTGCATATTTTACCTTTGCTTTTGCAATTGGTCCTGAAAAGTGCTCTCCTTTATATCATCTCCTTGGATGTCTTCAAGAGTGTTCTCCTTAGCATCAATGCTTCTCCATCTTGAACTGGGACTGCACTCCCAATTGGAGAGTTGACACTTTCATCTACCTCCTCTTCTTGCACATATTGAACCCTCTTTTCATTCCTCCTTTCACTATCACTAAATGTAGAACTTTGTTTCATTGGACACTTGTATGTTGTATGACCAATCTCATTGCAATGATAACATCTCCCAATGAAAACATTAGAACCTCTATCTCCACCTCTTGTGCCTCTAAATCCCCCTCTAAAATCAGAAACTTGGCTCTTACCTCTGCTTGTGTCTCCTTGGTCTTCTTGGTACTAATTTTTGTCTTCAAAACTATCCCTACCTCTGAAATTTCTGCCACCTCTTCCTCTACTTTGCTGCTCACCTTTCCTCTTCATCTTCTCTTCAGCCCTTAGTGCCACTTGAAAGCACTTCTCTAGGGTTTAAGGGGTCAATAAACTAATTTCATCTTGGATATTGAATCTCAAACGATTTAGGTACCTTGCCACCTTGGCTTTCTCATCCTCCATGTACCCATAACGAAGAGTGTATTTGTGAAACTCCTTGGTGTAAGTAGTCACATCCAAATCTCTTTGTTTGAGATTTTGCATCCTCTTGTAGATCTTCACCTCATAGTCTGATGGAAGGAATTGGGACTTGATCCTCTCCAACATTCTGCTCCATGAAGAGATCATACTCTTCCCATTCTTTACCCTCTCACCTTCTATGTAATTCCACCATGTAAGGGCAACACCTTTGAGTTTAGTTTTTACAAACTTAACCCTCTTACTTTCAAGAACTTCTTTGTACTCAAAATAGTTATTTAGAGCCTCAATCCACTCCATAACTTCATCAGCATTCATCTTCCCACTAAACATGGGAATCTTCATCTTAGCCTCCGAAGAATCCTTGCCAATTGCCTTGATGGCTTCAAGGAAATGCCTTTGATCAGCCGGTACTTCTGCTTCTTCTTGATCTTCTTCTTCTTCCTCTTTCTCTTCATCTTCATCTGAAGCTTCCTCTATCCTCTTCCCTATCCTCAATGCCTTCAACTCTTCTTGGAGTGCTTCCTTGACTCCACTTTTGATCTTCTCTTCCATCTTCTTGAACTTCTTGACCACTTCGGTGGTCATCCCCTTTGGAGGCATATTTCTAGCCTCTCCTTTAGTCTCCTCTGCTGACATATACTAGGCCAACAATAGAACCTTTTATGGCTCTAATACCACTATGATGTAGAGGCAAATTGGATACAAGAAGAAGGACAAATTTGACAAGGTTCAACTACACCAATGAGCCCAAAAACAAGGATCTTCATGGAAAAGTGGGAACAACAGTTAAGGTTCTTGAATTCTTCTTGTAAATAGTGTTTGGGCATGTACTAGAACCCATCCCATCCATTGGAAAAGGTGGATCAAACTTTGAACTATTAGTTCCTTCACAAACCTCAAGAAAGACTAGTAGCCCTACAAACAGAGAACAATCCTAATAACTTCTTACAAAGACATCCAAATACAAATCTCAGACATGTAAAAGATACCCATTATACCTTCCCACAATATACTCCAAAATGGGTTTGGGTTGTTTTGGAAAGTATGCCTTAACCAATAACCCTCCTAGTGGTTTTAAGCCCTAATTAGGCCTAGTTTGTGAAGCAAGTACCCTCAAATGATGGCTTATAACTCCCTTAACCACTCAAACATGTCAAATGCATCCAAAAACCATGGAATCCAACATTCATTTTCTTTTAGGACTAACTGTTGCCAAAAATACAACTTTGGTTCCTTAATATGCCTCTTAGAAATAGCCTAACACATGAAGATGTTAGGTTTTACCAAAGAAAACTCCTCCTCCTCAGATCTCTTGCCAAAAACTCATCAAAACATACTAATACAGATCTATTCCAACCCATTCCACTGATCAAAGTGAATCAAATCAGTGGAATGGTCCAAAAAATGCATAATTCTTGCCAACACCCTAGATAAGGGTTTCTAAAAATAGTTTTCAGAAAAATGAGTATTACTACTATAAAATTGTTTCAAAATGCCAAAATAGATGCAAATGGAATTAAACTCACTCTAGTTTCATGCCACTATAAAAATCCCTCACAACCTAGCTGTAGAGACACAGGGTATGGACTACAACAGGGTAATTATACAAAAAATGCAGAAATTCTAAGTTTTTATTATTATTTCCTCTTCAAACAACTTCTTCAAGACTTCTACAAGATTCCTCTGCCAAGTCCAAATCCTTAGCAATCATATACAATGGTTTGAGAGATATTGTTTTCATGTTGGAGGGTGCATAACTGTTCTTCTATGAACAAACTACCTGTCAGTTTTAAAACAACACTTACTAATCACTGTTGTAACTGTCCTAATTAGGACTGTAGCGAATTGTTTGGGCTTAATGAATCCTTCAAAACATTTGTTAACCTTTGGCACAACTTGTCATGTCTTCCTAACACTTTGACATGCCTTTTGCAAGGCCTACAACATGCAAAGTATGACTATCCTACATGCCTTAACAAAAGCTTACAATTATGAAGATTGCCTCAACAATATGAGGGTAGGTCTTTGGACATAGTCCTTATTAAAATCAAGTAGATGGTCTACTAGGACCTTATTCTAGAGACAAAAATAAACATCAAAACAAACATGAAGTTGAATGCCTCATGGAGGCCACCTTGTGTTAGGTGCTCCTGCACCACTCGGGCTCCCTCATTTTGCATATATGTCTACCAAAGGATTTCCAACTATAATATCTAACAAAAATCCCCCTTCCATTTGGTTTTGATGGATGTCCATACCCTATTCTCAAACCTCAATTTGTGTGCAAGTAGGGAAGACATTGGTAAAGGGATTTAGCTTTACGCCTACCAACCATATTTTTCTTGAAAGTTCAAAAGCCTTGTCAATAAAACCCATTTCATGCATAACCTGCGATCATTGTAGGCTGTGAGACCATATTCTTTGAGGCATTCTATCAAATAGTTGTCATACCTCATCTGTGCTTCCTCATTCTACCAAGTCACTTGCATTACAGCATCTGACAAAACTCCCTTTCTGTTAGGCTTTGATAGATGTCCCTACCCTGTTCAAAGCACCCATCTTGGCACAGGTAGGGAGGACATTGGCAAAGGGTATTCCAAGGAGTTAAAGTTTTTTTTACAAACCCAAATTTTGTATATATTGCAAATCATTGCTTTGCATGAGACGACATCTTTTGAAGAAAGAAAATAAATGATGATAAATAATATGAACTTTGTTAAGTGAGTGAGAAGTAAAGAATAGTAAAGGTGATTAAGAATTGCATGGAGATAGAATGAATAAAGTAAGTATATATAGGGGAATAAAAAGGTAAGGAAAGAATTTGATAAAATGGGTAATGAATATGATGAGGAGAAGATAAAAGGTGATAGTAAATGGGAATATTTATGAAATAAAAAAATAAAAAAATAAAAATATTAGGTAAATATAAGTGGTAATGTGGAAGTGGATTATAAGAATAAATGCAAAAATAAATTAGAAAGAAATAAGGGAGTGAGTAAAAAGATATAAGTGAGAAGAAGGAATAAATGTACTGTGAATGTGATGAGTGATAATAGGGAAGAGTACATTAAAAAAAAGGAGGTGACGTATGTAATGAAATGGTGTTAATAGAAGAATAAATGTAAGGGATGAGTGAGTAAAAAGTGAATATTAAGAATTATAATGTGTAAAGTGAAGAAAATCAAAATGATGAAAAAAAAGAAGTATGAATGATGATAGTAATAATTAAGAAATAGTTGTTGTAGTAAATAATGTTATCTAAAAGATAGTAGTATGAAATAGTTGTAAATAGATGTGGGGAGGTAGGGTGTATGATAAAATGTGTGTGTATATAGAAAAGTATGATGTGAGGGGAGAGTGTAGAGATTAAAGAAAGACAACATGAAATGAAGATGTAAAAAAAAATAAAGTTGTAAGCAAGAAGATAGGCCGTGGAAGTTAAAAGATTAATGGTAAATTGTGTGAAACAATGAAGTTAAGTGTGAAGATAAAATGAAGATATTATATGAATAATAGATAAATAAAAGTGTATGAAAGGATTAATATGTAATGTAAGTTATGGAAAGAAATAAAGGGTTAATTAATAAATGAGTAATGTTGTGTTAAATATTGTGTGGGTATGAATGAAAATGTATAAAGTGAAAATGAAGTGATTAGGAAGGAATAAGAAGATGAAAGATAAGTAAAATTGAATAAAGAGAATTGTTAAAAATATGGAAGATATATGTAAGAGAATAAGTGGATAGGATGATGTGAAAAATATGTAAATGAGGAAGTCCTTCAATGGTATTAGAATAGATCGTTATGTATTTGATTGATCAAGTATCCTTCAAAGCCTCATGCTTTTTGAATTGATTAAAGAAAAGTATTATTATGAATGCATAGATCATAAATATATTTAGGATTGATCATTCAAGTAGTATAGTTGTCTTGTGATTTATAAGTAGTTCAATTGTAAAATGATATTTCCAATAATGATGTTAGAATATTATTGTTATAAAGTAATTAATTATTGGTGAAAGTTTATTAACAATGCAGGTTAGTTAGTTTTGTTAAAGTATAAACCCATTTAGGGAGTTTCAAGTAAATCTCTTGTGGGGATAACTGCCTTAATTTACAGCTTTTATTAATCCCTCTTTGGTTCCCATTTAAAAGTAAGTTAGTAATGATCATGCAAGAAGTTGTATCAATTCTTTACTTGTATGATAAAATAAGAGTCCCTTGACTGAATATTTATATGCATTATTGATAGAATATCTTTTCTAGTCTATGTTATGTGCAAATATGAATTGATTACATTGACTGTATCATTTCTAGTCCTATTCATTTTGCATAAACAAATTGACCAAGCATAATGTCTATACTTAACTTGCATCAAGATTCAGTGAAGTATCTTTCCTTTATCAATTCATTTATTAGTTTTGATGCAAGTATATCTTTTCTATTAGCTGAGTAAACTTTAATAAAACGTCCGAACATAAAACAAACCGCAGTGTTCATTTTTTATGGTACCTCTCTGTCACATTTACGGGTAATGCCATTGTGTTGAACCAAGTACCTTGCGCCTAACATAGCTGCAACAATAACGTCTAGGCACCATCCCTCTAAATCATCGAGGAGTAATAAGGGACATGTCGAAGTTAAATCCGCAGGAAGGGAAAATTTCCTTAGATATCTCATTAAGAAGATTAACTAAAAACAAAGGATGAGTCTATTGAAATATGATGATTAGCATGTGAGTCTTACTAACAATACAAGTCTAAATTAGAGATGACTTGTAAATAGGGCAACTAGTCTGAATCAAAAACCCTATCTGCCATATGCTCTCCCCTTGTCTCTGTGAATATCGGTGATTAGAAAGCACTAGGGAATTAAGAACAGTCTTAGTCAAGAAATTACCTAATTTGGTTTGAGGAAGAAAGACTAGATTTCATGGGCAGACACCAAATAGGGATTCCTCCACACTAGGACTAACTGACAAACACCCCTTTAGGTGTTTTTGGTAGTGAACTAATTTCCATCTCTCTTTCACTGAGTGGGTTGCAGCTGACGAAGAACTGTCTGGGGTAGGAAATAACCCTAGAAGGGGCTAGATACCCACTCACAGTTAAATTAAACATAGTGCAAAATAGAACTACATATTCACATTCCCCATGTTAGTCGCATCCGAAGGAGGGGGCCTTGATCCCGTGGATACAGGGTATGTATGCAGTCTAGATGGCGAAGGATACCCCTAGTACTCAAGTCCCCTGGATGTAGGGTATTCTTTTATAGATTCTGTGTAGTGATTTCTAAGTCATGTTAACAAGAGATTGTCTAGTTAGTTCTGTGCAAATGATGAGGATACAGTCACTGGGAAGAAAGCAAGTTGTCAGAAGTGAATGCAGGGTGTAATGAAGAACTTAAAGTATGTGTGATCCATTGTTCTTATAGGTTATCTTGTGTAATGTACTCCCTCTTCACTAGGTTTAAAATTGGTGATCCTTTAGGACTTGATGGCTTTAGAAAACTAAATTCAAGTCATCCCATCTCTATAACATGCATTTAGCACTTCTTAGAAAAATTTCACATTCCTGCATCTGTTAGATCAAAAAATTTATTCCTTAGTATTTTTGAATTTAGAGATTTGTATTATTTGGTTTAGGATGCATCTAGTCCTTACAAAAACATTCAACAAAATCTGATTTTACATAGTAATCTTTCATCATTGTACATCCTTGATTCAAAAATTCATAATTTCACAATTACACATTGTGTATTTCAACATAGGAAAATCAACATCTCTTTCACATATCTTTTCAAGAAATCTTAAAGCTATCTATATTATCCTTTTGCGAAGCACTTTTGACATTGTGATCATTTTGTTTGTAGTGACACTAGTGTGTTTTTTATCTTTGCAAAAACATCAAAAACCCAGTTTCCTCAAACAAGTGTCTTGGTGTACAAAGTCTCACATATATGGCCCATCCAATCATAACAAGGATGGTATGGATCCTCCCCAATCTAACAAGAATAGGAGGGATCCTGAACCCGTCATCTCCTTCACACCACATGAGGTCACTATTCCCGAAATTGATGGTCCTCTTTATATCACAGCAAGAATAAGCAAAAATCCTACAAGAGGAGTTCTTATTGATACCAATTGCATGACAAATGTTATCACAGAAGATTTTTTATACATGCATCATATAGCACAAAATACTTATGATCCAACCAATATAATGATAAAATCACATAATGGTTATTTTCTTCTAGCAATTGGAAAGATAACACTTTGTATTAAGGTGGTTGAAAAAGCCCTAGAAGCACCATTTGTCATCATTCCCACCTCGGATCTCTTTTGTGTGAGGTTAGGATATCCTTGGCTAAAATCTATGAAAGTAGTTCCCTCCACTATTCACAAGTGCTTAAAGTTCCCTCATAAAGGTCAAGTACATTTTATCCATAACAGTGGATTTAAACCCTTAGCCACTTGCAGAAATTTTAATTTGGATTATTTTTTGCCACAACCGATTGATGAAAACCAACCAAGAAAAGATCAATTCTTCTTGGCATATCAAAAGTATAAAGCAAATAAAATAGTTGAACTATCATGTGGAAAGAATACTCCTAGACCCTCTCAGTGCTTCGAGGTTACAATTCCTCCTATCCAACAAATAGAGAGTGAAAAGTAGCCTAAACTGAAGGATTCACCTCAATCAAAAGGAGAAGGAATTTTTTATGAGGTTCCTCCTCTGCCATCCTTACAAGGATCAGGAGAAAACCTTCAAGAGTGAAGCTATCTATGCAAAATCAAAAAATTACTTTTGTACTGGCTTCCTCTTCACAAAAGGAAGAAAATCATGAACCCTCGATGGTGGACAAAGAAAATCCCTTGGGATAACAAGACTAGAAGAAATATAAATGCAAGGGAAAGAAGAAGAAAGCACCAAGCCTTAACTCAAAAAATGTCACTACAAGAAGAAAATATCCTAGCAAGAGAAATAGAATCAAAAGAAGAACTAAAGGAAGAAGTTTCAAGTTGGGCTATAGTGCCCTATGTACCACATATTTCATATAAAGATCAAGATTGGGAAGAAAATGATTTGATCAAAGACCACCACTAGCCTAGTCGCATCTTTGAGTACTACAATCCCTGACAATGAATCAGGTAAGTATTTCTCCCTCATTTAGCCACACTTGATGTCGAACCTCTTCGATTTGCTCTCAAGGGTGGCATTCTCTTATATATATATATATATATATATATATATATATATATATATATATATATATATATATATATATTGTTGTCTTGTCTTCTTCCATGTAGTGTTAAATGTTTTTTAGGTCTCCTTGGATGACCCTTGATACTCCTTTAAGGTTAAGAATATAAGGAGACCACATCTATTGTGACATTCCTTCTATTTGTTTCTCTATTCTTCTACACTTCCCTTGTTACAATTATTGTGTGTGGTGTCTTGGGGGCATAATGCTGTGGAGGGTGATTTGAGGGCATCTTTCCACATTGTGGCCCTAAGTCACTTTTGTCTCCTCTCTCATGATTTAATTCTTCCGTTGTACTTATGGCTCTACTAGTCAACAGATGATGACAACAAATATACACTTTTGATAAGGACCATGCATCCCTAAACAAGAATACAAAAAAGGACCTAGTCCATATATGAATATGGGAGTAATTTGTTACTAACGTTTGACTAGTAGAATCACTTTTATGTTGTAATGTGATCATGTACCGTGTTGTGAATTTGTTGTAACAAACCTTTGCAATACTCTAAATCTACTTCTATACACTTTGAAAGGCTTTTGTCTCACTTCATAGCTACACTTGGTTGTGAGATACTTGAAGTATAACCTTGCAGCTATACTCAGTTTTGAACCCGTAAGTATAGCCGTGATTTATTTGAATGATATGTTGCCTTATTTCTATATCAATTTTTCATGAGATGATTTGGTTGTTATCTTAGCTTAGATTTTCTAACCAAAGCATGTTTTGATTATCTTTTGTACATGCATATTGTTGATCAATGTTTATTAGCAAATGATATTGATGTGTTTCTATTGTGATTATTGGGAACAATTTGGCAATTGTAAGCACATGTCACTTTAGGGCATGGGCTTTGCAAAAGCTCTTGTTCCCTTGTATATTTTTAACCTTACCTTAAACGTGATTACTACTAGCAAGTGGGAGCAACCACTTTAAGGTGGGGGCATATATTGTTAAATGCTTAGATATCTTAGATATTGTGTTAAATTGTGTTGTATACTACCTTTTCACTATAAGGCATCTTTGTGGTGCAGGTGGGGTTGTATACTTTGAATTGTACGTTATGTATGCTTCCTTTTCACTGTAAGGCATCTCCGTGATGCAGGTGGGGTTGTATAATTTGAATTTTGTGTGCGTATGCTTCCTTTTCACTATAAGGCATCTCTGTGATGCAAGTGGGGTTGTATACTTTGAATTTTGTGTGTGCATGCTTCCTTTTCACTATAAGGTATCTCTGTGATGTAGGTGGGGTTGTATGCTTTTGTTTATTGTAAGGCGTCTCCATGATTCAGGTGGAGTTGTCTATATCTCCAAGGAGATTGCATAGCTCATTTTTGAAATCCCTTCTACAAAAGGTGGGCTTATGTATTCTCTTGAGTGGTTGCACATCCTTTATGAAAAAGTCCTTTTGTGAGAGGCGGGGTCAAATCTTGAGTTACTCACCCTTAAGTTTGTTTTTGGTGATCATTGTAGTGTGGTGATGAGCACCTCGCCATCAGGTGTGTTTGGCATGTCTTAGATGGCGGAGCGTAGCGATAAGATATTCCCCATCACCCATGTTTTCTGTGTATAAGACATATAGTGGGTCGATGACACACTCTACGATGCAAGTGTATTTCGTGTGTTTTCCATGTTCCTTGTGGTGGCACATAGTGATGAGCTCCCCCCATGCCATCTATTTTGTGTATTTTCTAATGGTGCATAGCAATGAGCTCCCCCCACGCTGTGTGTTTTACGTGTTTTGTGGTGGCTCATAATGATGAACTCCCCCCACGCCATGTGTTTTACATGTTTTGTGGTGGTGCATAGCAATGAGCTCCCCTCATGTTGTTTATGTTTTGATGGTGGCACGTAGCAATGAGCTCCTCCCATCACTTATTATGTTGTGTAATTGTTTAATCATGTCTTTTCTTCATATATTGCGTAACTGCATTTGTATGCTTCATGTATTACATTTCTGTGTTCATGTCTTCTCCATGTATTGTGTGCTTCTTTATTGTCTTCTTCATGTTGTACGTGATTATGAAGTGTCTTCTTACGTTTACCTAAGCTTGAGGGCTAGAGATGGTCTTCCAAACTTTGGACGTGATGTTAACTCTAGTGTCTGATGTGCTTGATGTGTTTTTGACCATACTTTAATGCTTTCACTGATCGTAAGATCATACACACATTAAAGTGGGGGCTAAATGTTAAGGAGTAAAAAGTGTCCACATGTCTTTTTACCTCCCTGTTTAGCTCCTAGGTCCCTTGATTACATTATATCTTCAAAATGTTTCTCCTGATGTAGAAATTCTTGACACCAAGATGGAATTGGAATGTGGTCCACTTGATATAGCTTACCCCAAACCTAAAGGAGGCTAAAGGACCTGGACGGTACTGCCCAGGTCCCTCCCTTTTGGTCAGGGCTAATTCAAATGTATGTTGGCCTTACACCTCTCTAGAGGTTTCTCCTTGTCAACTCTTTTGGTTTGAATTATTGATTGTAAGACAGAAAGCATATATAAGTGTGTTTTTGGGTTCATTATTAACCTAGATGAAAAGAGCTAGCTAGAGACTTTGAAGTAAAGAGCATCAAGAGCATTCATTGTGATCCTAGAGAAGATTTGTGTATTGTTATTGTGTGTTGTTGTAGATATGGAGCTATCATCTATCCTTCCTTAGGAGTGAAGGATCTTCATCATTCTAAGGTCTCATCACATAGGTGATATCATTATTTTTTATCATCATTTGAATGATCATATTATCATTGTTGCAACCTCTACCCCCATCAGGGTGTGCACTCTTTATCAATCAACGGTGTTGGGAAGCTTGAATGATATCCTGAGATTTGACTGAGGTAATTCCCTAAAGACCATAACCACCAAACCCCTCTTTATCTTCTTGTGTGTAGGTTACAGGAGCGAGATCTAGAAAATATAGAGCTATAGGAAGACTAAGTGTAGATTAGGGTTTCAAGATTTGAAGATAGATATGGAATATTCCTCCATTAGGGACCTGGATAGAATTGCCTTGGTCCTCCTACCTTTTATGGGTTTAGATTTGGCACTAGAACAACATTTGGGACAACCTTCCAATTCAGACCTTTAGTTGATTCTTTGAATTAGGACCTAGGTGGTACTACCAAGGTCCTTTGATACCTCTTCTTTCTAGAGACTTTTATCATCCCCCTTGGTTATCTCTAGGGTAAGTGCAAGAAGATGGGGGGCCAAAAAGTGGCCAAATTAATTTCAAAAAAAATTAAGTCATAACGCGAGCACATTATAACACGCTCACGTTATGACTTCCTATAAATATAAAAAAAAGCATTCCAATTTCATTTCTTTCTGTTTTCTCCTCTCTGCCCATGGCTTCCAAACCCTCAAAAGCGCACTCACATTTTGTAAAACACCAATCAACACAAAAAGCTTATCGATTCGTCGCCAAAATGCCGCCGCGACGTCGAGCACGCCAAAGGGATGAGTTATATTTGTTTTTTTATTTGAATTTGTTTCTAAATAGGTAGGTTTTTATTGATTTTTGATGTATATTTCGTTAATTGTCAAGAAACGTTAATGCACCTCCTCCTCCTCCTCGTCCTCCTCAAAATCCACAAAATCCTGAGGAGGAAATACCTGCAGAACAACAACCTCCTCCATTCATTCCTTGACATGCCCCTGGAACACAAGAAAATATAATGGAGCAAATTGAAAACAACAAAAAGGAAATTGAAGATATAATTGCAAGGTTGAAAGATCCTTCCACTTCAACCTTGCATAGGTCCACACTTGCCGAATCTCTTGAGTCTATGTTATCAAATGTAGATTCAATTAGCAAGCAAATAACTAGTTGGACGGATAAAAAGAGAGAGTTTAGAGATTACTATGCATACAAGTTGTCATACCAAGATGTCAAAAAATTACAAATTACAAAATTAGACTTGTGTTCAATTTTCACAAACCCACAAACAAATCAACCTCCACCCATTACATGCAAGAGGTTCCCTATCCATTGGTACAACAACCAAGCGATAAGGGACAATTTCAGGTAGAGGTGGTGGATGGTTTTTGACCATCCTCCATGCAATAATAATGAGGTCCCGCAATACTTTTTGAGGAAACTCTACTGCGAGTTTGTCCTCAATAAAGTGCCAAACTATTTTGTATGCGGGACTTCCAGGGTAGAGGTGGGGGGTGGGTCAGCACAAGATAGACTAGGGGCACGTCTTGACCCACAGCGGGTAGTGAGACGAGTAATTAGCAGACCAACCCATGAGCATGTTTCTATCCCTTCCATTGTGAAGGAGAGTGTCGAGGTCGATACACTTCAGTCGATTAGTGCCTTGACCCGGAGCATCATAGAGCATGCCGGTCTTGCAACACAGAGTGGGTTGGGAGATAGTGCGAGGAGTAGGGTCCCACCGCATACTTGCCATGCTTGCAGGTTAGCCTGTGGTTATGACCCCATGGACAGTCAGGACACAAGTGCACAGGCTACATCTGCAGCTGAGTAGATGGTGATGACAGATACCCTCCTGAGTGAGACTTTCGGTCTTGATACTCAGGTAAATATTAGCAAGTTTATTGAATTTAATTTATTAAATTTTATTTTTGAAATACAAGATTAACTAATTTAAATTGATGATTTTAATGAAATTTCAGGGTCATAGCATCGATGTAGTTTTCAGTGGTTCTCCACCTGCATTTTTCACTAGATCATCTATTGTCGAGGTATGTAACTAGTAAACAATTATAAATATTACATGTGAATAGCATCGTTATATGAATGGTATTCTAATTTCTAATTTTGGATGTTGAATAGGTTAATACTGTAGATTTCATGGCAACACCTGCCAGCGGTGGTGGACTTCAAAGCTTTATGGAGGTAATAAAATAAATAGTTTAATGAATGAATTGTACTTACTAAATTTTTGTATGTGATTTGTGTGCTTTATTGTGTGTACTTCCATGTTTAGATGAACATGCGTGTATGTTAGGAGCCATGATTTGCATCACTATTATAGTTTTCGTAATTGAATAATGTTGTTTTATTTCCAGATGATGTAGGCTGCGGAGACACCTTCCCATGTTCATAGGGCAATGGAGCAGGGTGTGGCCTTTGCGATTCATAGCTCCATGGCATTGACAGGGGTATGAGGAAAATTAGTAAATTTCAATTTACATTCATTGTTATAGTTGTCTATTTTTGAAAAATCAAAAGATCATTAATTTGAAGTTTAATTTCTATCTGGATGGTTTCTATAAGACATGACATCACCAGGGCCTATTCCTACTACTAAGGCAAGCGAGGAGACAGATTATATGTTAGCGGTAAGTGATTATTTTGTTAAATGTTTCATTTTTTATAACATGTAATTTCTATATATTAATGTCTATACTTTTTATTGTAACAGGTAAAGATGCAGGAAGAACTAAATAGGAGGAGTAGCCCTCGAATTCGTAGTAGACCACCCACATGCGCGTCTCCATCCCCTAGAAGATCAAAGGCTACTCGTGATTTATTCTCATCACCAGCCAGAGGGGAATGACTTTTTATTGTGTTCCTTTGTTGTATGCCTATATGGCATTTGTGGACATATATTTTGTATTGTACATAGTTGACATTGTATGCCTATATGGCATTCTTGTAAGCCTATATGGCTATTTTGTATATATGTTATACTTATATAGACAGATATTGATGTATGCCTATATGGATATTTGGTTAATACAAATCTTTTTTATTGATGGCGTCCATACTTGCATTATAAATCCACGTTTGAATGGATATTTGTAGATGGCTACTTCAAATATTTAAAGTCCGATTGTATTACATAGGATGTTTGCATTTTCTTTGATATGCTTGATAGGCCATGGATTACATGATGGTGTTTGATGGAAAAGTATGGTACTAGAAGACTCTAATTCATTGTTAATAGGCTTGTGATTGATAATATCTTTGCATGATTGCACTTGATCTTGGATCATGGGCATGTTGTTAGGATTTTGATTGCATTGTGGTGTTTGATGGTAGGCATGGTACTATGTGACTTTTGGATAGGCTTGGGAGAGGTACACTAATTGAATTTGTGATTTTTAGTTTGAGATTTTTCCTCCACTAGAAGTCCTTGGAGGAAATCTAAAAAGGATGATTTGGATGTAGTGGGTTTGGATTGATGGATAAGTTGGAATGTAAGGATTATGAGATGGAGGATTTGAATAGGATACATAGGATAAACAGTTCTCACATGTGGTTGGGATTGGAGATATGAATTCAATATGAGGACCTTGGTCTAAAGTGGTTCTTCTCTTACCAAAGGTACCATAAGGATGACCGTTAGATGTGTATTTAGGATTGGCATGATAGCTAGTGCTAGTCATTTCTTGTTTGAAATATTCTTGCATGTTCATGAGTGGGAGATGAAGGTTTATGGAAAGTTTGCATGTAATGATCTCATAGTTAATGCTATTGTCATCTTGATATCATCTTGATCTACAAGACTATCATCATCATCATTGTCAAAGGGATTTTTTGATTGATTTGGATAAAAGATCTCATTTAAAGGATGCATGGTTTGAGGACCTATTTTGATTGTGATTTTGGGTTTTGCATGAGCCTCGCACAAGGTAATAGGCATAGGGTTTTTATCATGCATAATGATTTTTTCAAACCAAGGGTCCATGATGGAAATGATTAAGGATGATAGAATGTTTGGATTTTGGACTTTGAGATGTTTATGGTTGTAAATGTTTATTGTTTGGACTCAAATTTTGTTAAATGGTTGTTTGAAAGAGGACACATCAAACACAACAATAAGATTGGTTTAAGTATGGATGCAAATGATGTTTACTAGTTTATGAAATGAAGACACATTAGGTACATTAATTGCCTATTCTATTGAAGTGGGTGTATCAATCTCCATGGGCTCAGCAATATTCTAGTTTGAGGACATGGTTGATACATGGTGAGACTAGGAGTCTTGTTTCAGTGGGATTTGAGCATAGGTATAGCAATGATGATAGTTATACATTTTTTGGGGATGCACACCTCATTGATTGTAGTGGGATGACTTGAATGCGTATTGCCTATATCCACGGGATTGATTCAGTGTTAATCTAGACTTTGTTATTTTTCCTTGTCTATGCTCATTTCCGCATTGGTATGTTGCATTGGGATGAGAGGATGGATGATGAGAATGATTGGATAGTTGGTTATTGGGACTTGTAGCATGTTTATCATGATGTCATGAATATCTTAGTTGCATAGTTTAGTGTGAGCTTTTAACAGTAATGATGGTTTATCTTCTTAGATTGGAGATCTTGGTTCTACTTTGGAGTTATTAGTATTATAGTTGAATGTGTGTGGACCATGGTGATCTTCATTTAGGAGATGGTTATCACAATGCCATGTGTAGTTCATATCATGGTTCAGTGGGAGCTTTGATAGTGATGTGTCTTCATCACCTAGTGATGGATGATCTTATATAGTGGTTGGGTGTAATGGACAAACTCTTGGATTATGATTATTATTTGTAGTGAGATTGCTTTGACATCTTGGCTACTATTTTTAGAAGATGGTTATCTTCATGTGGTTGTAGATGTTGATCCTTGGTTTAGAGGTGTTTGGTAGTGTGTCTTGGTGGAATCTTGATTCTAGATTAGAGTATTAGCATGAAACAAGTTCTCTTGAGACTAGGATGTCTGTATTGGTGCATGTGATCTTCTAGGAGGAGATGTTAGATCATGATGTCATGTTTGGATACCTAATTTTGTAGTTGGAGTTTTGACAGTGGTCTTGTTGGTTCTCTTGGTATTGAGTACATTGGTCATGTGCTTGGGAGCTTCATGATAATGTGGTGTTGCATTTGGAGCTTAACATGGATTGATTGGTTGTAGGTTCTCATACATACTTCGAGACTTGGGTGAGGCTAGAGTTCTCTTGGGATTAGAGACACTTGTTGAGATGGTTACCCTTTAGAGGTTTTAGCAGGAAGACCAAGGAGACTTTCACTTGGATATGGGCTTGAGTTAATTATGGACCTAGAGAAGATTCTTATTGGAGAGAGTCATTGTGGCTTGGTGTATCTTTGAGGAGCATTCTCATTCCCCACTCTTGGTCTACTCGACAGACTATCATCTAAGAGGTATTTCCCATCCTTTAGATGAATTTTTTTAATGCTTTATCTTCTCATGGTTATGGATCTTGAGCTATGGTTATTGGTTCTAGAGGGTTCATTCGAGGGGTGTCTCTAAACATGCTTTTTCTCAGGCACTAAATTGGAGTTGTCTAGATGCACAAGTGCGCCTCCCTCAATGAAATTTATTTTGTTAACTTAGTTCATTCTAGTGACTCAAGGGGTTGTTATATTCTTTAGGCGCAATATTTCATAGACTCAAACATTCACTCCATGTTAAGGCGCTCAAAGGAGGCTCTAGAGATGGAAAATGGTGCCTTAACTCACTTACGTAAATCTTGGACTTTTAGGCAATTGCAAGATATCTTGGAGGGCTCAATTCTTCAAGGCAACCATTTTTTTCACCACTTGTAGCATCACTTGTTCAAGGCGCATGTGTGATTTGGTCACAATAGGCACCTAGAGTGAATAGGCTTTCATCCCGACTTAATACACTGCCTCCTTCTGATGATTTTTGGGGCAGCAGAAAACCTTTCACCACGAGAAAATGTCTCAGAGATATAAAAAACTGAGAGAGGTTATTATAGAGGCACTCTACGTGATCACATTGTCTCAGATGAAATGTTTGTAAGTGACACAGTTTTTGAGTAACATCTAGTCAAAGATTGCTGCCTTTTTGCACTTTGGACTCTTTAGGGATATCGTCGGTACAATGTAGCTCAGACTGTTTCGACATGTTTGGGTGAAAAATAGGACCATGCCTAGCGTAAATGTACCCATTCAGACGCGTTGGAATAGTCAGTTTGGTCACATCAGGAGCAGGATGAAAGTTACACCCCTTTGCAACTTTACACTGCCTCCTTCTGACGATTTTTGGGGTAGCAGAAAACCTTTCACCACAGGCAAATGCCTCAGAGATATAAAAAATTGAGAGAGGTTATTGTAGAGGCACTTTACGTGATCATGTTTCCTCAGACAGAATGTTTCTAAGTGACACATTTTTTGAGTAACATCTCATCAAAGATTGCTACCTTTTTACACTTTTGACTCTTTAGGGATATCATGAGTACAATGTAGCTCGAACTGTTTTGACATGTTTGGGTGAAAAAAAGGACAATACTTAGTGTAAATGTACCCATCCAGACATGTTGGAACAATCAGTTTGGTTGCATTAGGAGCAGGACAAAAGTTACACCCCTTTGCAACTTTACACTGCCTCCTTCTGATGATTTTTGGGGCAGTAGAAAACCTTTCACCACAGGCAAATGCCTTAGAGATATAAAAAACTGAGAGAGATTATTGTAGAGGCACTTTACGTGATCGTGTTGCCTTAGACAGAATGTTTCTAAGTGACACAGTTTTTGAGTAACATCTTGTCAAAGATTGCTACCTTTTTGCAATTTGGACTCTTCAGGGATATCATCGGTATAATGTAGCTCAAACTGTTTCGACATGTTTGGGTGAAAAATAGGACCATGCCTAGCGTAAATGTACCCATTCAAACGCGTTGGAATAGTCAGTTTGGTCACATCAGGAGCAGGATGAAAGTTACACCCCTTTGCAACTTTACACTGCCTCTTTCTAAAGATTTTTGGGGCAGCAGAAAACCTTTCACCATGGGCAAATGCCTCAGAGATATAAAAACTAAGAGAGGTTATTGTAGAGGAACTTTACATGATCGTGTTGCCTTAGACGGAATGTTTCTAAGTGACACAGTTTTTGAGTAACATCTTGTCAAAGATTGCTACCTTTTTGCACTTTGGACTCTTTAGGGATATCATGGGTAGAATGTAGCTCGGACTGTTTCGACATGTTTGGGTGAAAAAAAAGACAATACCTAGTGTAAATGTAACCATCTAGACATGTTGAATAGTCAATTTGGTTGCATCAGGAGTAGGACAAAAGTTACACCCCTTTGCAACTTTACACTGCCTCCTTTTGACGATTTTTGGGGCAGCAGAAAACCTTTCACCACGGGTAAATGCCTCAGAGATATAAAAAACTGAGAGAGGTTATTGTAGAGGCACTTTACATGATTGTGTTACCTCAGATAGAATGTTTCTAAGTGACATGATTTTTGAGTAACATCTCGTCAAAGATTGCTACCTTTTTGCCCTTTGGACTCTTCAGGGATATCGTCGGTACAATGTAGCTCAGACTATTTTGACATGTTTGGATAAAAAATAGGACCATGCCTAGTGTAAATGTACCCATCCAGATGTGTTGGAATAGTTAATTTGGTCACATCACGAGCAGGACACCAAACATGCAAAAGTTGCTTTGTGCAACTTGACAACATTGACACTTTTTTGCAACATGACTCAAAGACTCAAACTTACCCCAAATGACTCAAAGTGACTTAAAATCACCTTGATTTTGGTGCCCAATGTACATTATAGAGGTTGAGGTGCTCCTTATCATTCAAACATCTTAGATGAGTGCATAGGAAAGGAAAAAGCTCTAAGTTTCATCATCATGAGCGCCTAATATCAAGAGACTTTAATGGCTCAAACCTTAGCATGGAGTCCTAAGGCACATTTCATGTCTCCTTTCATCCAGTTTGGATCATCAAAATTGAAAGAAATAAGTCTATTAAGCTTGGGTGCCCTTGGTATTCTTTTCATTCATTATGAGTGCCTTGGGAGAATGGTATATAAGTCATCATCATGATTGGGCGCCCTGGATCTAGAGTGTTGGAGAGATCATCAAAAGGTGTCTAGAGGAAGTAGGGTGAGTTATGAGTTTGGTCACATCAAGAGCATGACACCAAAAATGCATAACATGATGATGTAAAAATGTGTACATATGTGTAAAAATGCAGGAGGAAATTAAAAAAAGACAAACCTTACAAATTAATGTGCATACTTACAACTCAATGTAACATAACTTTACAAAATTAATGTGACTACTTACAAATTAATCCAATGAACCATCCAGGTCTGCTCTACTCTTTATTGTGTCAAGTATTGCTTCATGGTCAGACTCACGCACCTTCCATAATATTTTGTTCAAAGGTCTACCCCGATACCTTATCAAATGAACATTGGATGCCATGACAAGGTTCGAGTAATGAAGAATCTTCTGATGCGTGTCAAAGTCCTGAAATAGCCAAATATTAACACTCTTATGTGGGTACCTTCTAAGCCATGTTCCAGTAATAACCACTGAGCCTGTAGGGTATTCAATGTTTTCTCCTTCTGTAACAGGGGCCTCTAATTTCTTTTTGGCCTCAACACATTGACATAAGTAATAATCTATTCCCTCTTCATTATCTTCATCTGCAATAACTGCATATACGTGCCCTACATTGATACGTGTAGCAAATTAGATGAAATTAGTCAACATTACAAAAACACTACAAAGTAAGATGACATTACCTGTTGAACTAGATGAAATTAGATGCATATATGTGCCCTATATTACTTGGTTGAACTAAATCTGATATGTGGTCAAAGTCAACTGATGATTCCATCTGTGTTAGTTCCAGTGCCATCAGGGTCGATACGTGTCAAGTGGGCTAAGATAACTTAATTGCCATTCGTCAACCCACTCCTTTGACTCGCACTCATCCCAGACTTGAATTGTACAGGAAGAACAAAAGCATGACATCTTTCGTGTATGGATACTCCATGAACCTGCAATTGAGCTTCTGAAAGAGTGCATCTCATTTGATCCGATCAGTGTGCAATAATCCTCATATGGTGCAATGTTAGTATCATCTATCAACCAGAAAAATCTACAAACTAAAGACTTACCTTCATTACCTGGACCCATGGAAGCATTACACCACTCAACAATTAATTTTGCATCTGTCAACTTTGCATTGTCTTTATACTTTAACACTTCTCGTGCTATGGCTCTTTTGATACACGCTCCTGCACCATCATGCTCCCCCTTTCCATGTCCGGCCTCACAAAAGTTCCACATATGTTGAATACCTATAAAATTATGCCTCTTACTCAGCCAATAGAAATTTTGCGAGTTCTTGAATTGTGACACGCAGTTATCTGACCATATGATATGCTGACTAAACGATATGCCCCTTCTAGCCAAATCATTGTAGAACACCTGAAAGCAACCTTGCATGAACTCCGTAGAATGCGTGCGATCATCACTAATATAGAAATTATACTCCCTTATGATCTTTCTATCATCCTTTGTACTATCATTCGCATGAATGAATGCGATGTGCACAAATATAGAAACCTGTGTGGAGTTGTAATATTGTGATTGCACCTCACGCTGTGGTTGTAGACTGTAGTTCTCTGCAAAGTCAATGATTGAAACAATGCTACCAACCAGAAATGTGTCCTTGCATAACTTGAATTGCAAGTCCAACCATCGAGCTCTATGGGTATGTCTTTCATACTCATACACTATGCTGTCACGAAATATAGGCATAAACTAATACACTGGAATCTTTTCAATAACTAATTCACACCTCTTTGCTTCTTTACCATCTTTTGTATTGTATGCCAATGTTTTATACTTGCCAAACTCTACTAGTTCATTTCCAACCACATGTGTTATTTCCATATGTTCACATATTAGCAAATGTTGCAAGCCACCGCAACGATGACATGTGCCATCCAAGCATAATTTCTTGTAGAATATTTGACCTTCCTCTCTTTCACATAAAATTCTTGATATGAAGTCTCTTGAAGATGTTGGTGGGGCACATATGGCACAACCCTGCAAATCATTGTTAGTATGCATATCTAAACATATAGACCTATAAGCATCAAAATGGTTAGAAAATTCAATATGTAATCTACAACAACAAGTAGTGCGTGTGTGATTTATCTTAACATAGAAAGGTTTTAGCAATTCAAAATATCTTTAACAAATTTTAATTTTAGGATACTTCTCTAGAAATTTACCATAAAACTGTGTTTGAGTCTCATCCAAAAAATGCTTTGGATGTGGCTCACGGTTCTGACTACCGATTCTCCTTCTTACCACATCCCTTTCATTCGGAGATACCCTTGTGTAATTCTTCCAAAAGTCTTCAATTAGTGATCTCAATGCTTCAATAATTGGTTTATCTTTCAGTGGTAGTCTCCCCGAGAACGCCCATAATTCATTGGTATCTTCCAATGGCTCTTGATAAAGTTTTCCCATTAATTCTCAATTCTTGACTTGTCTTTCTAATGAGACGAGCTTTCCTCGTTTAACTACTTACTATAGTCGATGTAATCACATGCCGTGTTGCATTACTATATTTTGTGCGTGAGGTGTTACCCACACTCTCATACGCACTCATTAGATTCATGACAATAGATTTTTCAGTTGACGCCTCGGATGTTCTCAACCCAAGAATCTTCATGATAGACCTATACTTTATACTTCACATCATTTCAATGAATAGTTGACATCTTGCAGTCTCATTTAACTTTTCAAAGAACAATCTCTAAATCTTATTAGCATATCTTCTACAAGTGCGTTTTGGAATCTTACCTTCCATTGGCTACAAAATATTCTCATCAATATCAATCAAATACTTTGGCTTTCTATGCAAAATTCTAGGTGGTGTCAAGTTAGGTAAATTCATCTCAACATTAGGAATTTCATCAATATTTAAATGAGATGGGTTAGATGGCATACCTTCGATCAAAGATGGAATAGATGACATACCTTGAGGTTGAGGTGGGAACGATGGCATGCCTCCTTCATCACATGTGAGTGATGATGTACTCTCAACTTGAGATGTGGTAGATGGTGTCCCTACATGTTGACTTGGGGTAGAGGACATGTCTCCAACTATGGTATTCAAATCTCTTGTATCACAAAGTTTTTGCATTCATTCTCTTTGTGTCACCAATACCATATCTCTTTGTGATGGTTGTGGTTCCTCTTCAATTGGTATGTCTTCATTTATCATGTCCAATTTCCTCTTCTCACGAAGTTCCCTCATAGCCACTGATTTCTTTGCATTCTTAGCTTCTATCTCTTCCTATGTTGGTTTAATTATTGATCGTTTCCTCGGCATGATAGAGAATTTGTCTATAGCATGATAAAGAGACCAATATTAGTTCCTAAGAAATGAATACAAGATAATAGTGGGATTGTATTTTTTTTATGTTGTAAGGATTTATTCTTGTATAGTTTGACATCATGGTATGTTAAGGTTTGTTTATTAAACATAATTATTAAAGATCCCAAGTGTAGAAAATATACATGGCATCATGTGAGATTGTAGGCTACATTCTTGATTGGGAATGTGTCTATTTTAAACATGTATGATAAAGCATGATAAAGTAAATCAATCCGAAATAAGGAAAATATAAAGAACATGCATATAAAGACTTGACATACCTAAAAAATGAAGATTTGAATGGAGAGAGTACCCAATTATGTAGTGTTTTTATCTTCTTGCATCAAACTACTCAACAATTTGAGTTTTTCACCACTTGCTTCCTTTTCAATGTTAAATTGAATAACACTCAAATATCATTACTAACAACAATACTATTAACCAATCTATAATGTTAAATTCCTAAAATTGAATCACAATTAACATTGCAACACTACAAAAATTGAAACTTGAATAGATATATATCAAACTTGGTGTGAAAACTATGTTATTTCCTCCTTCTCAAGTTGGCAAAGTAGAAAAGGTGGTGGAAAGATCATGCAAAGGTGGTACAATGTGTCAAATGTGCATGTGAACTTCCCAACAGCATGAAAGCACTTCTTTTTTGTCAGAGCACGCGCAGAATCAGTAAGAAAATAGAGCATGTGGGCCTGGATCATGGGGGTAACCACTTTTTTACCATTTCAATAGAAAGACAAAATGTGAGCGCATTATAACACGCTCACACTATAACACGCTCGCTCTATAATGCGCTTGCATTTTGTCCTGCTATAGCTTCATCACATCCTTTGCAACCCTTAACTCTGATCCCTCATCTCTCAACCCTAACCCTAAACCCTTAACCCTCATCATCAAATCCTAATCCCTCAACCCTTCACTCTAATCCCTCAACCCTAAACCCTATCCCTAAACCCTCAACACTATACCTTGAACCCTAATCCCTCAGCCCTCAACCCTAAACTATATCCCTAAACCCTAATCCCTCAACCCTCAACCCTAATCTGTCATCCCTCATCCCTCAACCCTCAACCCTAATCTGTCATCCCTCATCCCTAAACCCTAAATGCTATCCCTATTCCTACACCCTCAAGAGACTTGATACTATACCTTAAACCCTAATCCCTTATCCCTAAACCCTCCAACCCTATCCCTAATCCTTATACCCTCCACACTCTACTTTAACCCTAATTCCTCAACCCTCAACCCTCAACATCAAACCCTAATCCCTCAACTCTTAACTCTGATCCCTTGACCCTCAACCCTATCCCTAAACCCTCAACCCTCAATGTCAAATTCTAATCCCTCAACCGTTCACTCTAATCCCTCAACCCTAAACCCTATCCCTAAACCCTCAACACTATACCTTAAACCCTAATCCCTGAACCCTAACCCTAAACCTTGTCCCTAAACCCTAATCCCTCAACTGTCAACCCTAATCTGTCATCTGTCATCCCTCAACTCTAATCCCTCATCCCTAAACCCTAAACGCTATCCCTATTCCTAGACCCTTAACAGGCTTGATACTATACCTTAAACCCTAATCCCTCTACCCTCGACACTCTTATTTAACCCTAATCCCTTGACCATTAACCCTATCCCTCAACCTCAACCCTCAACTCTCAACATTAAACCCTAATTCATCAACCCTAAACCCTAATCCCTCAAACCTAAACCTTATCCCTAAACCATCAACCCTCAACACTATACCTTAAACCCTAATCCCTATCCCTCAACCCTTAACCCTTAAAACTTAAACCCTATCCCTACACCCTCAACACTTGACACTATATCTTAAGCCTTAAACCCTCATCCCAAAAGCCTCAACCCTCAATCCTTAAACCTTCAACCCTAAACCCTATCCCTAATCCCTCTACCCTCGACACTCTAACCCTAACCTCGACATTAAATGCTAATCCGTCAACCCTAAACCCTAATCCTAAACTCTCAACCCTCAACACTATACCTTAAACCCTAATCCCTCAACCCTCAACCCTAAACCCTAATCCCTCAACCCTCAACCCTAATCCATCATCCCTCAACTCTAATCCCTCATCCCTAAACCCTAAATTCTATCCCTGTTCCTAAACCCTCAATAGACTCGATACTATACCTGAATCTCTAATCCCTTATCCCTAAATCCTCCAACCCTATCCCTAATCCTTACACCCTCCACACTCTACTTTAACCCTAATCCCTTGAACCTCAACCCTATCCCTAAACCCTTGACCCTCGAACTTCAGCCCTCAACTCTTGACGTCAAACCCTAATCCCTCAACCCTTAACTCTGATCCCTCATCTCTCAACCCTAATCCTAAACCCTAAACCCTCAACCCTCAACGTCAAATCCTAATCCCTCAACCCTTCACTCTAATCCCTCAACCCTAAATCCTATCACTAAACCTTCAACACTATATCTTAAACCCTAATCCCTCAGCCCTCAACCCTAAATCTTATTGCTAAACCCTAATCCCTCAACCCTCAACCCTAATCCGTCATCCCTCATCCCTAAACCCTAAATGCTATCCCTATTTCTACACCCTCAACAAACTCGATACTATACCTTAAACCCTAATCCCTTATCCCTAAATCCTCCAACCCTATCCCTAATCCTTATACCCTAATTCCTCGACCCTCAACCCTATCCCTAAACCCTTGACCCTTGAACCTTAACCCTCAACCATCAATGTCAAACCCTAATCCCTCAACCCTTAACTCTGATCCCTCGACCCTCAACCCTATCCCTAAACCCTCAACCCTCAACATCAAATTCTAATCCCTCAACCGTTCACTCTAATCCCTCAACCCTAAACCCTATCCCTAAACCCTCAACACTAAACCTTAAACCCTAATCCCTCAACCCTAACCCTAAACCTTTTCCCTAAACCCTAATCCCTCAACCCTCAACCCTAATCTGTCATCCCTCAACTCTAATCCTTCATCCCTAAACCCTAAACACTATCCATATTCCTAGACCCTCAACAGGCTCGATATTATACCTTAAACCCTAATACCTCTACCCTCGACACTCTAATTTAACCCTAATCCCTTGACCATTAACCCTATCCCTCAACCTCAACCCTCAACCCTCAACCCTCAACTCTCAACATTAAACCCTAATTCATCAACCCTAAACCCTAATCCCTATCCCTCAACCCTTAACCCTTAAAACTTAAACCCTATCCCTACACCCTCAACACTTGACACTATATCTTAAGCCTTAAACCCTCATCCCTAAAGCCTCAACCCTCAATCCTTAAACCTTCAACCCTAAACCCTATCCCTAATCCCTCTACCCTCAACACTCTAACCCTAACCTCAACATTAAATGCTAATTTGTCAACCCTAAACCCTAATCCTAAACCCTCAACCCTCAACACTATACCTTAAACCCTAATCCCTCAACCCTCAACTCTAAACCTTATCCCTAAACCCTAATCCATCATCGCTCAACTCTAATCCCTCATCCCTAAACCCTAAATGCTATCCCTATTCCTAAACCCTCAATAGACTCGATACTATACCTTAAACTCTAATCCCTTATCCCTAAACCCTCCAACCCTATCCTTAATCCTTACACCCTCCACACTCTACTTTAACCCTAATCCCTTGAACCTCAACCCTATCCCTAAATCCTTGACCATCGAAACTCAACCCTCAACCCTTGACGTCAAACCCTAATCCCTCAACCCTTAACTCTGATCCCTCATCTCTCAACCGTAACCCTAAACCCTAAACCCTCAATGTCAAATCCTAATCCCTCAACCCTTCACTCTAATCCCTCAACCCTAAACCCTATCCCTAAACCCTCAACACTATACCTTAAATCCTAATCCCTAATACCTTAACCCTAAACTATATCCCTAAACCCTAATCCCTCAACCCTCAACCCTAATCTGTCATCCCTCATCCCTAAACCCTAAATGTTATCCCTATTCCTACACCCTCAACAGACTTGATACTATACCTTAAACCCTAATCCCTTATCCCTAAACCCTCCAACCCCATCCCTAATCCTTATACCCTCCACACTCTACTTTAACCCTAATTCCTCGACCTTCAACCCTATCCCTAAACCCTTGACCCTCGAACCTCAACCCTCAACCCTCAACCCTTAACTCTGATCCCTCGACCCTCAACCCTATCCCTAAACCCTCAACGCTAAATGCTCAACCCTCAATGTCAAATTCTAATCCCTCAACCCTTCACTCTAATCCCTCAACCCTAAACCCTATCCCTAAACCCTCAACACTATACCTTAAACCCTAATCCCTCAACACTAATCCCTCAACCCTCAACCCTAATCCGTCATCCCTCAACTCTAATCCCTCATCCCTAAACCCTAAACGCTATCCCTATTCCTAGACCCTCAATAGGCTCGATACTATACCTTAAACCCTAATCCCTTGACCATTAACCCTATCCCTCAACCTCAACCCTCAACCCTCAACCCTCAACTCTCAACATTAAACCCTAATTCATCAACCCTAAACCCTAATCCCTCAAACCTAAACCCTATCCCTAAACCATCAACCCTCAACACTATACCTTAAACCCTAATCCCTATCCCTCAACCCTTAACCCTTAAAACTTAAACCCTATCCCTACACCCTCAACACTTGACACTATATCTTAAGCCTTAAACCCTCATCCCTAAAGCCTCAACCCTCAATCCTTAAACCTTCAACCCTAAACCCTATCCCTAATCCCTCTACCCTCGACATTAAAAGCTAATCTGTCAACCCTAAACCCTAATCCTAAACCCTCAACCCTCAACACTATACCTTAAACCCTAATCCCTCAACCCTCAACCCTAATACATCATCCCTCAACTCTAATCCCTCATCCCTAAACCCTAAATGCTATCCCTATTCCTAAATCCTCAATAGACTCGATACTATACCTTAAACTCTAATCCCTTATCCCTAAACCCTCCAACCCTATCCCTAATCCTTACACCCTCCACACTCTACTTTAACCCTAATCCCTTGAACCTCAACCCTATCCCTAAACCCTTGACCCTCAAACCTCAACCCTCAACCCTCGACGTCAAACCCTAATCCCTCAATCCTTAACTCTGATCCCTCATCTCTCAACCCTAACCCTAACCCTAAACCCTAAACCCTAAACCCTCAACCCTCAACATTGAATCGTAATCACTCAACCCTTCACTCTAATCCCTCAACCCTAAACCCTATCCCTAAACCCTCAACACTATACCTTAAACCCTAATCCCTAATCCCTCAACCCTAAACTGTATCCCTAAACCCTAATCCCTCAACCCTCAACCCTAATATGTCATCTGTCATCCCTAAACCCTAAATGCTATCCCTATTCCTACACCCTCAACAGACTTGATCCTATACCTTAAACCCTAATCCCTTATCCCCAAACCCTCCAACCCTATCCCTAATCCTTATACCCTCCACACTCTACTTTAACCCTAATTCCTCGACCCTCAACCCTATCCCTAAACCCTTGACCCTTGAACCTCAACCCTCAACCCTCAACATCAAACCCTAATCCCTCAACCCTTAACTTTGATCCCTCGACCCTCAACCCTATCCATAAACCCTTAATGCTAAACCCTCAACCCTCAACGTCAAATTCTAATCCCTCAACCCTTCACTCTAATCCCTCAACCCTAAACGCTATCCCTAAATCTTCAACACTATACCTTAAACCCTAATCCCTCAACCCTAACCCTAAACCTTGTCCCTAAACCCTAATCCCTCAACCCTCAAGCCTAATCCGTCATCTGTCATCCCTTAACTCTAATCCCTCATCCCTAAACCCTAAACGCTATCCCTATTCCTAGACCCTCAACAGGCTCGATACTATACCTTAAACCCTAATCCCTCTACCCTTGACACTCTTATTTAACCCTAATCCCTTGACCATTAACCCTATCCCTCAACCTCAACCCTCAACCCTCAACCCTTAACTCTCAACATTAAACCCTAATTCATTAACCCTAAACCCTAATCCCTCAAACCTAAACCCTATCCCTAAACCATCAACCCTCAACACTATACCTTAAACCCTAATGCCTATCCCTCAACCCTTAACCCTTAAAACTTAAACCCTATCCCTACACCCTCAACACTTGACACTATATCTTAAGCCTTAAACCCTCATCCCTAAAGCCTCAACCCTCAAGCCTTAAACCTTCAACCCTAAACCCTATCCGTAATCCCTCTACCCTCGACACTCTAACCCTAACCTCGATATTAAATGTTAATCCATCAACCCTAAACCCTAATCCTAAACCCTCAACCCTCAACACTATAACTTAAACCCTAATCCCTCAACCCTCAACCCTAAACCTTATCCCTAAACCCTAATCCCTCAACCCTCAACCCTAATCCATTATCCCTCGACTCTAATCCCTCATCCTAAACCCTAAATGCTATCCCTATTCCTAAACCCTCAACAGACTTGATACTATACCTTAAACCCTAATCCCTTATCCCTAAACCCTCCAACCGTATCCCTAATCCTTACACCCTCCACACTCTACTTTAACCCTAATCCCTCGACCCTAAACGCTTGACCCTTGAACCTCAACCCTCAACCCTTAATGTCAAACCCTAATCCCTCAACCCTTAACTCTGATCCCTCGACCCTCAACCCTATCCCTAAACCCTAAACCCTAAACCCTCAACCCTAATCTATCATCCCTCAACTCTAATCCCTCATCCCTAAACCCTAAATGCTATCCCTATTCCTAGACCCTCAACATGCTTGATACTATACCTTAAACACTAATCCCTTATCCCTAAACCCTCCAACCCTATCCCTTATCCCTTATCCCTCATGATTAATAGCCTTGAACGTAAAAAAATTTAAGGGGAACATAACTTGAGTGCGTTATAACGCGCTTGCATTATGTCAAACATGACAAACAATAGACTTGCGGGAAAGGAAAAATGCAAAGCAAAACATAACGTGAGCATATTATAACGCGCTCGCGTTATGTCTTGCTTTGGGAATCCCAAGCCTTGGGCTTGGGATTTGCTTTGGATTTCCAACCCAAAGGCTTGGAGTGCCTTATGAACAGTCACAGACGTGTTTTTCCATATTCTTCAAATTTTCACATAATTTCATTCGTACTAACCCTCAGATTTGCACATGTTTCAAGGTCAAACAAATCGAACACTTGGGTAATGTTAGGCTTTCTCTTAGCTATTTGACAATGTGATTTTTTTCACATTTTAACAACGTTAAGCCTTTCATCTTTAATTTCTTTTGTTTGTGTGTCCATTTTTAGGCAAAAACCACTGTTTGGTCTTTTTTTCATTGTAAATTAACTATTCATTCAAATTTCGAAAAAAATACATATTTAGAAACTAGACTCCATTCTACAAATATTATAAAATAAAAAAATGATTTTCAATTAGTTTTCAAAATTTATAGGGGTAGCACAGCCAAAATTCTATTTTTTAGGATGTGTCCACTTTGAAAATTAGTAAAAAATCAAATATTCATCAAAAAATTATCAAAAAAATCGG
Organism: Cunninghamia lanceolata; assembly: GCA_027924645.1. Taxonomy (NCBI): domain Eukaryota; kingdom Viridiplantae; phylum Streptophyta; class Pinopsida; order Cupressales; family Cupressaceae; genus Cunninghamia; species Cunninghamia lanceolata. The sequence goes on from BSBN01000780.1 coordinate 9,140,754, forward strand.
GCATAAACTACATGCTATTAGCTAATTTCTCACCAAAGTGATTTTAAAAATACCAAAAAAAAGTTGACCTTTTGAGGGAGCCACAAAACATGCTATGTTATGTTTTTTTGACAGAAACAACACCAATTTTTGTGGCTCCCTCTTTTGAACCCCTTAATCTATGCCATTTTCAAAACAAAATAGTAGTTTAGAAAGTAGACTTGGAGCACTACGAACATTGTTTTGGTTGCATCTCCAAATTTTGAGTGTAACTATGCTCAATTTCTCATCCAAGGCCAGTATTTCCTGATTTTAGAAAAAAAGTGGCCACTTAAGACCCCTTTTTGGCCCCCCATCTTCCTGCACTTACCCTCTATGCAATTAGTTTTAGGGTTTCTATCATATTTTCTTCATTATAAGAAAATATTTGTGAACCTAGGGTTTTCATGCATTTTTAACCTAGGGTTTGAGTAAAAGACTAAATTAAATCTCATTCATCTATAGCATACTGGAGTACAAGGTCAGCAGCTAAGTCCTCCTTCATTTGGTAGTGATTTGGCTTGGCCTTGTCCTTGAATGTTATATGGAAAAGGGTTTGATCTAGTTCACATCCTAGTTATTGTCATTCTCATTTTTCACACCAAACAACTTTACAACCTACTAAGGAGAAAAAATAACATGTAGTAGATTTTCTCTTATCTCTATCTCCACTAAAATCTACATATGTATACCTATTAACCTAAAGACTACTCCCACTGTAATAAACAAATAACAGCATCAGAAGTGCCTCTCAAATACCTGAGAATCCACTTTATAATTATCTAATGCTCACAACATGGATTCTCAATGAAATGACTAACTACTCACATTGCTTGTGTAATATTTGGTCTGGTGCACACCATGGCAAACATAAGACTACAAACTACTAATGAGTATGATACACATGACATCTATATCTTCTCTGCTTCTATGGTAGGGCACTGTTTTGAAGACAATTTAATGTGAATAGGAAATGTAGTACTAAGTGGTTGTGCATTTTGCATATTGAAGCATTACAAAATATTGTCCACATAAGTCTTCTGTGACAACCAAATCTTTGTATTCTTTCTATCTCTATGTATCCTCATTCCAAGAATCTGATTTGCATCTCCTAAGTCCTTCATTTCAAACTCCCTAGAAAGCTAAGATTTTAACTTGATGATTCTATGCATGGTGGGACCTACTACCAACATATTATAAACATACAAAAGAAAAATAATAAAACTAACATCTTCATACCTTTGAAAGTAGACACAATGATTAGCCTCACATCTACTAAAACCCAAACTCATCGTGAAGGAATAAAACCACATGTCCCAACACCTTGGTTCCTATTCCAAACCATACAATGATTTGTTGAACCTGCAAATTAGATTCTCTTTATTTTTTTCCTCAAAACATTCTAGTTGTTGCATGTAAGTTTCCTTGAAATTATCACCATGCAAGAAAGTTGTCTTAACATTTAATTATTGTAACTCCAAATCAAGACTGGCGACAAGAGCCAAAACAACTCTAACTATACTTAATCATACAACAGGTGAAAAAATTTCATCAAAATCAATACCACATTTTTGTGCATACCCCTTGACTATCAACGAATCTTTATATTGCTCCACATTATCATTTATATCCCTTTTCAGTTTGAAGACTCACTTGTTCCCTATAGATGTTTGCCCCCTTAGGTAATGGAACAAACTCCCATGTTTTATTTTTATGTAGAGTTCTCATCTCCTCCGTGGCTAGTATCCATTTGCTTCTATCTTCATCTTCGCAAGCCTCCTGATATGAGCTAGGCTTACAAACATTAGTAACTAATTCATAAGTTAAATTACAATTAAGAGAGTACTTTGTTGGTGGTTTGATTACTCTAGTGGATCTCCTCATAAGGGGTAATGTGTTACCCTATAGCTCATTTGGTGGTTGTTCATCCTCATCATGTAACTAATTCTTATTGTTATCTTGTTGATTTTCATCTAGCACCTTTATATTAACATCATACTTTTCCACCTCTACTGGAACAGTTTCTATACTTTGTTGTTCTTTACTTCTTTGCACTAATTTTTCATTAAAATAAACATCTCAACTAATAATAATCTTGTGGGAAGAAATATCCCACAACCCGTACCCCTTTGTACCTTTTGCATAGCTAAAAAAAATATATTTCGTGGACTTCATGTCCAACTTATTTCTATCGTCTTTAGAAATAAGAGCATAAGCTTCAAAACCCAAAACATGAAAATAATAATCAATAGGTTTATCTATCTATACTTCTTTAGGAATTTGATGATCTAGAGTTGTAATGAGTGATCTTTTAATCAAGAAACAAGTTGTAATAACATCCTTAGTCCAAAAAATTTTCTCTAATACAATAGTGCTCAACGTACATCTAGCTTGCTCCATGATTGTATAGTTCATCCTTTCAACAACACCATTTCATTGTGGTGTTCTAGGAACCATCAGTTGCCTTGCAATACCTTGCTCACTGCAAAACTGATTAAACTCACCTGAACAAAATTTCCCTCCATTTTCTGTCCTAAGACATTTTATTTTTGTATCCTTCTAGTTCTCTATGAGAGCTTTAAACTTTTTAAAACAAGAAAATATGTCATATTTCTTCTTGAGTAGATAAATCCACAGCTTACGGGAATAATCATCTATAAATGAAACAAAATAGGATGAACCCCTAATAGATATAATAGGTGCTTGCAAAGTATCTAAATGTATTAATTGTAGAACTTCTTTACTTCTGGTAGTGCATTTAGAAAAAACTCAGTCTATTATATTTTCCAAGCAAACAATGCTCAGAAAACTTTAAATCTCTAGATTTAGCACCTGGGAGAAGATTTCTATCTAGTAGTACCTTGAGAGCATGCTCACTTATGTGGCCAAGTTGTTGATACGAAGTTGTTAATGAATTCATTTATGCATATGATGCTATTGGAAAGAGACAATGTGTGGCTTCATGAATGTACTCATTGATGGCAACAAAGTCTATCCCACACATCTGCAGCACATAGTATGCCTACTGAAAATTAGATTGAAGATTGTTTTAGTCTGGTGAACAAGAACAGAGCATGCAACAAGGTCTGACAATCAAGTCTGGATCTCTTAGATGGTGTAACTCAGCAAGTTACAGACTTGGACAAGTTAAGAGGAGTATCATGACTACTATATTCCAGAGCTTGAGCCTCCTGTAATAAAACATGGAAAAGATATGAGCATCTGAGTGTTGGGTTCTAGACAGGCAGAGCCAACTGAGGAAGAACTAACCGACAGAGTATCAGACTTCAATCCGGATGAGTAATTGATGTTGATCAAGCTATTTAAGTGATCATACAATATTGGCCGACATGATTGATGACTTCAATGTCTATGATTTTGATACGCATCACATATCAAGCATGGATTCAGCCAACAGATCAGTAATTTATAAATATCTTGAGTATTCTGGTTGCCAACTAGAAAGTTGTTGAAATCCTTGGTGTGGATATATATACTAGATGAATTTCAGTATGTAGAAGTGTGTACATATAGATGTGATTAAATAAGGTGGGAGGAAATGTAGAGATAAGTGTGGAAGCATCAATACAAGTTTGATATGTGATAGAGCAGTAGCACTAGAGCAGAGGAAGAATGAAGTGCATTAGATAAGTATATTGAGCCTAACTAGAACTGAACCTCAGCATTTGTGGATGCCTCTCATCAGTTCAAACACCTAGTTACCTTCTATAAACTTTGTAGACAGTGAGTCTTTTGTAGGTAATATGCCTCTTGTGAGCAGTGTGCTCGAGCAGTGAGCCCTAATTGGCAAGTGTCATTTTGTACTTCTTATTCTTTTAATAGAGAATACAATCTTGGGTTAGTCACCCCATGGTTTTTCCCTTAACAAGGTTTTCCACGTAAAAATCTTTGTGTTATGTGTGATGATTTTATTTCTATTCTTATGATCATGTATGCTTATATGTTTTGATGCTGCACTAATTATTAAAGGAGAAAAGAAAGTTAAGATGTTTGAGATAACTGATTCACCCCCCCTCTCAGTTATCTACCTTGTTTCCAACAATTGGTATCAGAGCTAAGTTCCTCTAAATAGAGCCTAATAGCTTGAGGGAGATCTAGGAATATCAATGGATATGTATGGTATGAAGGAGCAACTTCAATCTCCCCTAGATGATCTTGAGCAATCTCACTCTGAAGTCAATAACTCAAGAGAAAGACTCAAACAAGCTAATGATTTCATAAATGAGCTAAAAGAAAAATTGAATATCTCTGTGAAAAAGAGAAAGGAACTATTTCAAAAATTAGCAAGTCAGAGTGAAGGCAATGATGCTAATGAAGATCTGAATGAGAAAAACAAGCTATGTGAGAAGCTATCAAAAGAGGTCATTATGGTAAGGCATGAGATGGAATAAGGGGTTATGAGATTCACCCAAGAAATTGAAGAGAAAAGGAAAATTGAAGATAATCTACAACAATCCCTCAAGGAGAAGACAGAGGACTACCACAAAATGAATAGAATAATCAGGCATCTTGAATCTGATCTTGAAGAAGCTAGAGATAATGAAGAGCAACTTGAGAATCAAATAGACACTCTTAAACAAGATCTTCAAACATCAAATGAATACAAAGAAAAATTCAAGATAAGCTTAGCTCAACTTGAAGTTCTTCTTGAAAGTCAAAAGAGGGTAGATGACAAGCATGGCTTGGGATATGAGAAAGGTGAAAGCTTTGGATCCTGTCAAAAGAACTTTGGATCAAGAAATCAAAGAAATAGGCCTAGAAGACCTCCGATAAGGCAACCAAATGCTCAAAGATATTCATCCTTCAATGGATACTACTTCAATTGCAACAACTTTGGTCATAAAGCAACTCAGTGCAGAAGGAGAATGAATAAAACTAATCCATCCTTCTCTGGACAATGTTTCAACTGCAAAAGGTATGGTCACAAATCTCATGAATGTAGAAATATTCAAGTAAACAATTCATTCAATCGTAGATGCTTTGCATACAATAGAATGGGACATATGGCTAATCAATGTAGATCAAGAGGATATCAGTCACGTATGCAAAGAAATGTTGTTTGTCATAATTGCAATAGATCCGGTCACATTGCCAAATTTTGCAGAAGTAAAAATCAGGACAAAAAAGGTCCAGTGCATCATAATCAAAATCAAGATAAGAGAAAAGGTAAAGTGAATACGGATGAAGTTCAAAGGGATATGAGCAAGATTTGGGTGAAGAAGAGTACAAAAAATGTTGGGGATGGATCCGCACTAGAATTTGGTGTTGATATTCCTTTCAAAAACTAAATAGATGAGCTTTGTCTTAGGGGGAGTCACAAAGAAAAATAAATTCCCCCAGCCAGTCAATTGGTGCCTAAATTTGGCACATGGAATGTTGTGGATTAAAGGGTTCTCAGAGAAATATCCAAATAACCCTCGGTAAAAATATGGAAGATCTGCATGGAGTTTTTGCAAGAATTTAATCATCCAAGATTGATCCAATTTGATAGCCATCCGGTAAAGTAGGATCTTCATTGACAGATCTAGTATGATTTAAAATTGAACTATCTTGATCTGTGGATTCATGGCATGATTAGATGAAAGAAGATACTTTGTCAATTATCATTGAAAATAGTTCTAAGTGCATCTTAGTGATTCAAAAAGATCTCTCTCAAAACAAGGGGATCAGATAACTTAAGTTGTGCATTTATTGCAAAAGGAAATTAGGGTTTGCATAGAGATAAAAGGGTTCATTCACTTATTATTCACACATTTTCTTCCAAGAAGAAGAAAAGAAGAGCTCTGCATCAAAGTGTCTACAACTCTCTCAAAGATCAACTACAAAATCCAATTCAACCAGCGATTTGTTTCTGCTCTTTTTTCAAACCTTGAAACATAAAAAGGTACTTCCATTCTAAAAATCTCTCTCTGAATCCTTTGTAAAATAGCTACTCCAATGGTTGTTAAGATCACTAATAGGCCGGGCCCAAAATTCAAGAAACACCCCTATAAATCCCTAGAAGTTGATCCATTAGGCACTTTTTCTAGCATTTTGCATGGGGTACTGCATGTAGAAGATGTTAGGGTTTACATCCACACCAATATTGGAGAATCTAAGTTGATGGACATCTATCATAAATAGTTAATAGATGAAAGTTTTGAACTCAAACCTCAATACAAGGCTCTCTGGGATAAGCACTTCAGACTGCATCGATTTTCCCTATTTTGCAGAAGATGATTGGGTCTGGTATGTCCTTAGCAAAATGCATGATAATTTCATGTGGTTAATGAAGCCCTTCAAGATAACAAAAGATGCCATTAGGGCAGTAATTGGACTACACTCATTCGGTGGGTTATCTACACTCAAATCTGTCAAGAACCAGATAGTAAGTGAAGCTACCGGATCTAAGTTTGACAAGAGAGCAATGACCATAGAAGACATCACAGATTCGGAATGTCAAATTTGCCTCTATGATAATTGGATATAAGATCTATCATTCCAGCAGGGAGAATTTTGTGTCTGGGACTGTAATATACACAGCATATAAAATGTTAAGGGAAAATGCAGATTATGACCTATGTGATCTTCTTTTAAACCAACTGTTAGAAAACCTGCATAAGATTAGGAAGGATAAGAAGAACTCATTCAATTTTGGGTTTTTAATACTGTGTCTATTCTTCTACTACATGAATGAGCTTCCTAGATCAAGTGGTTGGGTTTGGCAAAATGACAAATCGGTTGCAATACAAATTAGAGACTATATGTATGGACTTGGTGATGCTAAGGCTCAAAGCACAACACTCTGGGGATACCTTAAAAACTTCCAAAGTATGATGCAAGCTAGAGAAAGGGTACCTCAATCCATAGTAGAAAAATACAAGGATATAGTGTGTTTTATGGTAGATAATGATCAATGCCTAATGGAGGCGGTTGAGCCCAGAACAATTTGAATTATGCCAATGGGATATGAGGTCGATGAGAAAATCTTGGAGCTGCATATCCAACACTTGCTAAGTCAGCCTAAGGACCCTGAGGTAGAAAGGTTTGGAACCTTTCAAGAACTAAGTGTAAAAATACATGTTGAGCTAAGACAACCAGAAATAAAAAGGAAATTTAGAAGGGAAGTAGAGGAAATTACCAAAAGATATGGCATATCAAAAGAGACAGTTGGCGCAAATAGAGAGAAAATAGAAAGAGATGAGAAAGAGAAACAAGAAGCAGAAAAAGAAAGTGTTCCGGTACAAGCCTCCTCCTAGACTAGATCCTCAAAGAGCTCTACACCTACCACCCCTAAGAGCTCAAGAGCCACCAAACCGAAAGGCAAGACATCTAGAAAGAGAGAAAAGAGAATGAAAACAAAAGCCACAAGGTCTTACATAAGTCAAAAGGATGATGAAGAATCAGAGTCTGATGAGGAAGTTAAGAAAATGAAGAAGAAGAAGAGGAAAACATCTGAGGAATCCTTTGTCGGTAAAAACTGTTAGAATCTGAAAAGATTAATAACCTAGAAAACTAGTGCAAACGAATAGATATCTAAACTATGAATGCAAATGATGCGAAATAAAAATAGCAACATAGAGTCAGTCTCCAATAGAGTAATGCAAATGCTAGAAGCAAAATAGCATTAAGAGGATGTAAAAGTAAAAGATATAAAATACAAGCCAGGTAGCATGCTTATATAGACTAGGAAGAGGGATGAGGTGGCAACACCGACCAATGAGGAGCAACCATCTATCGGACTAAAGACAGCAAAGTATCTTCCCAAGATAGCTAATGGATGCTCACATGTAGGAAGGTGACACCTCACAACCACTCACCTAATAAGACATGCTTTATTAACCTAAGCGAGATTAATAAAAATGTAGGAAAAACCTAGGAATATAGGGAAAAATAAATAACCCAACTAGGAAATAAAAACCTACACTAACACCCCCCATAAGCGAAGCTTAGGTGGATGTAGAAATGGGTCCTGGCAAATCAAGCTTGATGAGGTACCTATGTACATAAAATTCCCCCCAAAGAGAGAGAAAAGCCCCCCCCTAAAATAGAGAGAGAAGAGAGACCCCCCCAAAAGTAGAGAGTCAGGACTCTGAGTGAGAGGAAGAAGCCCCCCAGAAGATGAAGCATCCTGCACCCCCAGCAAAGCTCGCAAATGAAGGAGCTTCCTCTCAGTGAAGGGTTTGGTGAAGATATCAGCAACCTGTTCAGAAGTCAGACAGTAGCGAAGGTCGATGACATGGCCATGGATGAGCTCCTGGATGTAGTGCATGTGGATCTTGATGTGTTTGGTCACTGATGATGGACCGGATTCCATGAGATCTAAATTGCACTCTGGTTGTCACAAAATATGACTGATGGTCATCTAATCTGGATACCAAACTCAGTGAGAAGATTCTGAAGCCAAATGGCCTCAGTGGCTGCATTCACAACCCCTCGATACTCAGCCTCAGTAGAAGATAGAGCACTAGCAGATTGCTTCTTACTCGACCAACAAACAGGACTTGAACCAAGTGAGAAGCTGTAACCTAAAGTAGACTTGTGATCCTGAGAATCGCCTGCCCAATCTAAATCTGTGTAGCCCACCAAGTCAAGCTCAATGCCCGCTGCATAGTGAATCCCAAAACTATGAGAACCCTAAATGTAGTGAAGGATCTACTTGGCTACTTTCTAGTGTAGCTCATGAGGCTCCCGCATGAATCGAGAGACCATGCCTACAGCATATGAAATGTCAGGTCTTGTATGAGTCAAGTAAATGAGACTCCCAACAAGCTGTCAGTACAAAGTGCCATCAACAAGTGGAGAAGAACATTGAGCCTCAAGTTTGACTCCAAAAAGAAAGGGAGTCAGAGCAGGCTTACAGTCAGCCATATGAAACCTCGAGAGCAAATTTAGAGCATACTTGGACTGGTTGATGGTGATCCCGGAAGTAGACTAGTAGATCTCAATCCCGAGAAAGTAATGCAACAAGCCCAAGTCAGTCATCAAAAACCTGTCATGAAGGGCAGTTTTGACAGCCCCAATGGTGGATGAAGAACTCCCTGTGATCAAGAAGTCATCAACATACAGAACCAAAAATAGGAGTGAATCATCCTGCTGTAGAATGTAGACATTGGGATCAGAATGGCACCAAGTGAAGCCAACTGAGAGAAGGAAGGAGTCCATCTTGGCATACCAGGCCCAAGGACCCTGTTTGAGGCCATAGAGAGACTTCTGAAGATGGCACACAAGTGAAGAATCCTGAAGGAACCCCTGTGGCTGCTCCATGTAGATCTCCTCCTGAAGGTCAACGTGAAGAAAAGCACTCTTCACATCCATCTGGTGTACTTCCCAACGATTAGCTACAACAATGGCAAGAACAAGTCAAATGGAATTCATTTAGGCAACTGGCGCAAAAGTCTCAGAGTAGTCAATCCCAGGAACCTGGGAGAATCCTTTGGCGACCAAGCGAGCCTTATACTTGTCAACCGACCCATCTGCTGCAAATTTTGTCTGATAGATCCACTTACATCGAACAAGTTTTCTTCCCTTCGGAAGAGGGACAAAATCCCAAGTGTGGTTCCTCATCAAGGAACTATACTCCTCTTGCATAGCTGTATCCCACTCAGGAATACCAGAAGGCTTATGAAAAGACTGTGGATCTGAGGCAGTAGTAATGAAGACATGTGGAGCATCCTGAAACTGTGAATGAGTCTGCCTGGTGTTTGATGGATCCCCAACCCAGTCACCTGCAAACTGCAAGGTCTGTCTAGCCCAAAGTGGACCAAAAGATGGAGAATCTAGAGGGGAATCATCAACCTCTGAATGATGACTAGGAGAGGAAGGAGGAGAGTCCTCTGAATCGCTCTCTACATCAAAAGTGGAGCTAGAAGACTGCTCAGGTGAATCCAACTCATCAGAAGATTTGTCATGTATCCCAAGTGACTCCAATGTCAAAGTAGAAGGAGTTGGAGAAGTGATAGAAAGTGAGCTCGAAGAGCCCTCCTCAAACTGAACACTCCTCTCAATGAACAACTCATGTGTACTAGGGTGGAGCAACCGATAACCCTTCACACCATCAAGATAACCTACAAATATGCAAGGTCTGCTCTGTGGATCCAAGCCCTTGCGTTTCTCTACAGAAATGTGGGCCCATGCAGGAGAACCAAAAACTTGAAAATGCTTAACTGATGGTTTTCGACCGCTCCAAGATTCAAAAGGAGTGACTCCCTTCAAGGCTCAGTGAGGAACACGGTTCTGGATATAACAAGCATAGTTAATGGCCTCTACCCAATACTGTGGTGCAAGAAATCTAGAGTGAATCATGTAGTTCACCATTTCCTTCAAGGACCTATTCTTCCATTCTGCAACACCATTCTGCTGAGGATTGTATGGAACTGAATGCTGTAAATCAATCCCCTCTGAAATGCAAAACCTATCAAATCGATGGTTGACATACTCACCACCATTGTCAGTGCACAAAACTTTGATGGCTTTCCCGGATTGCTTCTCTACAAAAGTTTTGAAATCCTGAAAATGATCAAATACCTCTAACTTCTGTTTGAGAAAATACACCCATGTATATTGAGAAAAGTCATCAATGAATGTGAGGACATATCTAGCCCTGCTGAAAGAAGGATGCTGAAATGGACCAGCCAAATCACTGTGAACTAACTCTAGTATCTATGAAGCTCTCCATGCCTTACCTTTGTCAAACTTTTCCTTAGGATGCTTACTAAGAATGCAACCTTGGCAAACACCACCTGAAAACTAAACTGAAGGCAACCCTGTGACCATGCTCTGCTAGTTGAGCTGCTACAAGTAGCAGAAGTTAAGATGGCCAAACCGCTCATGCCATAATCTACTCACATCATTAGAATGAGTGAGCAAAATAGTCGAAGGAGGATCAGGAACAAAATGAGAAAATAGATAAAGCCATGACTAATGATTTGCTCTCCCAACTACAACTATAGAACCACTATACAACTCCTAAATCTCCACTGAATCAGGTGTGAGCTCAACCCGCTTGCTTGAACCTATGTGAGTGATCTGGTATACCGATAGGAGATTAGTTGATAATGAGGGCACACAAAGAACATCATGGAATGTGCCATCCCCCACATCAACAGACCCTCTCCCACACACCTCAACAGGAGTGTCATCACCCATCAAAATAGAAGGCATAGTACACGGCTCCAAAGATGCAAGTTCTTCCTTAGATGAAGCCATGTGGTGTGAAGCACCTGAATCAAGAACCCAAGTGGATGGTGAAGAAGCAACTGCAACAAGGGCCTTTCCCTTTCCTTTCCCCTTGCTGTTTTCTTTTGCCTTATTAGACCTCTCATTAGAACTCTGTTTGATAGACTCAGGGACACTGATATTATTCTTCTCAAGAATGTGTGTCAAGTGATCAATTTGTTTCTTCAGACATTTATGTTCATCATGACCAGGTCGTTTACAATAGGCACATTGGACCCTCTCTTTCTTAGGCTTGTCGTCCTTGGAATATTGGGTCTCATTAGTTGCTTTTGAAGCAACTGTTATCTAATCCTTCTTCTCCTTGCTATTCTTCTGTTTCTTATCCTTACTATTGTTGTTACTACTTTGTCCTTTTTATTCTTTTGTGCCTTGGTTGGTAGCCAAGGCATGTGACTTAGAGGACTTAAGAGTGCCCATCTGAATTAGCTTGTCCTATTCCTGAGTGAGATTGACAGCAAAATCATCTAAAGATGGCATGGTGAATTGAGTACCAAGTGCACCATTAGTAGCATAAAAAGTAGAAACAAACACAGAATATTCTAAACTTAGCTTAGAGAGAATACTAAGAATTAATTGTTCATCTTTCTTTTCAATTCCACATTGTTTTAACTACAGCCTTAGTGATTTCAATTTAGTGAAGAAATCCTGGATTGTGTTGAAATTGCCTAGACTTAAACTAATTAGTTCATTTTCCAACATATGACCCCTCATTGAATCTTGTGTGCCAAATAGTGTTTCTAGTTTTTTCCAGATTTCATTTGGCATATTCAAAGACTTAATCTGAAAGAGCAAATCAGGAGAAACATACAAACACAATGTTCCATATGCCTCATCACATTTGTTAAACCACTTAGGCTTATCTTCATCTTTAGTAGGATCAGTTTCAAGTCCCATAGTTATCCTATTTAATCCAGCCTTCCTTAAGTGAATTGTCATGCGTGATTTCCACTCAAAGTAATTGTATGGAGTTAGGATGGGTAGATTTGTTTGATCCATGATGAAGAAATGCAGAGAAGAAGTGTTGAAAAGAAGAGAACCCAACCAAGACAACCCCCCCCTTTTCACTCAATCAAAGAACCCCCCCAAGAAAATATGATTTGGCACTTTATATTAGTGCGTTTACAACTGCCACTAGTAAGAAATACTAAGTGGTCTTGATTTCAATGCATTACAAAACCCTCATGAAGAGCATATGTTGAAAATACAACTTTGGCATAATACTCTGAGAGATAAATAGCACCACTGCGATCTACTCAAAAAATTATGCACTTTCAAAAAATGAATCGCCTTGATACGAGGTCGTATGTGAAAGTTATGATCCTTCGAAGTTCCCAAAATGAGAACCATGCAATGTCACGACTGAGAATCTACAATTTCTAAAAAATATTGGCATCAAAATCAAAAAACGTCTGCACTAGTGCACAGATCACGAAAAAATAGCCAAAATCAAAAAATAATTCGTGGGAAAAGGAGTCCGTATGAGCAAGAACAGAGCATTTGAAAACTGCCTTCAAAACTGTAACTACCAATGGAGAGGGGTCTTGCTATAGCTTTCTAAGTGCGTTTCTATAAAATATACAGACTGCAGACAAAAATTAAAAGATACCTAGATGGTTTTTCTATGCTGCGAAGAAAACCCAGAAGGCATTTTTCTTACAAATGCACAAAAGATGTTGCTCTAGTGTAAACAGAATGCCTTTAGCTACAAAAAAATGACCCCAGCAACCAAAAATGACATGCAAAGGCTGAATCAGATGCTAGAACCACAATATTGATTCAAAAGACCAAATATGCAAGCTGGTTGTCAGATTTGAGCTGAAAACCCAGTTTCGCAACTGTGTATGATGATCTCTGATTTCGGTGAAACGAAAGCCAAATCTGACTTTCTCAAGCCTCCTGGAAGAGTTGGAATAGCCAGAAATGCTGCTAGTATAACTAGAAATGCTGCAATCACCCAGATTTCATAAAACACATGTCCAACCCCAGAGACTAAAAAAGTTTCCGTCAAACTTTTATGATTCTCAAGATCATCCGAAGATGCAAGAGAAGAGCATACTAGGTTTTTTGAAAAACTGTAATAAGATTTATTAGCCCCCCTCTGAATCTCTCAAAAATGGAAACTAAAATCTACTCTTGTACATAGAATAGCTCTGATACCATGTTAGAATCTGAAAAGATTAATATTTTAGAAAACTAGTGCAAACAAATAGATATCTAAACTATGAATGCAAATGATGCGAAATCAAAATAGCAACATAGAGTCAGTCTCCAATAGAGTAATGCAAATGCTAGAAGTAAAATAGCATTAAGAGGATACAAAAGCAAAAGATACAAAATACAAGTCAGGTAGCATGCTTATATAGACTAGGAAGAGGGATGAGGTGGCAACACCGACCAATGAGGAGCAACCATCTATCAGACTAAAGATAGCAAAGTATCTTCCCAAGATAGCTAATGGATGCTCACATGTAGGAAGGTGACACCTCACAACCACTCACCTAATAAGACATGCTTTATTAACCTAAGTGAGATTAATAAAAGTGTAAGAAAAACCTAAGAATATAGGGAAAAATAAATAACCCAACTAGGAAATAAAAACCTACACAAACAAAAACAAAGAAGAAGAGGCAGAAGAATTTGTTGAAAGGCCAACTCTTTCCATTGATGATATCATCAAGGGATTCACTGTGGATGGGAATATGCAACCAGTAATAGAATTTTATGATGAATATAGTGATATTGACAAGAGGATCTTGGAAGAAGCTACAGTCAGGTATCTGAATATTTATAATAAAGCATTCATTGAAATCATTTCATTAATTCCCAAAAGTCTAGATAAGGTACCTGAACTTAGAAAAGAGAATGTCAAGGCAAAATATTTAGAGATCTGAGAAAGATTGCAATTCAGCCCTATCCTTCTATTACTCCAAAGCAAATGAACACGATCTTTAAGGACTACAAGGATAAATTCCAAAGCAAAGCAAGAATGAACAAACTTATGCTTGGAGAAACTGATTAGGTAGCAAGAGAAATAGAAGACATCCTCCGGAATGCTTTCAAAAGATTCAATCTTCCAGTTATAGAGGAAATAGATGAAGAGCCTTCTACCATGGATGTTAAAGGATTAAATGCATCAAATGAAGAATCTACTGACACAAATGTAGAAGGGTCAAAAGAGATAGATAAGGAGAAGTCTAAGGACTTGGATTCCTCTGTTCTGAAAGAGGAAGCTCATGAAGCAGTCACCATCTCTCCTCTGAATCCCATTGCAGACACTCTAGATACAGGAATTGAAGGAGAAGGAAGAAAAGAGGAGAAACTGAGTTAAGTATGACAGTTTTGAGATTCCAAAAGAAAAGAAAACTCAGTCTCTGGCAAGAGACACTATAGAGGCAGTGAAGAATTGCTTGAACAAAGAGATGATGGAGATAGATGAACCAGAACTATTCCAAGGACCGTTAAATTTTGATTCCCTCTCTCTAGTCTAGACAATGAAAATAGCATCTTTTGCCCAAGCTAAAGCAAAATAAAAGCTTCTAAAATCTCACATGGAAGACTGTGAGCTATTAGAGATTGCATCCGTTATGTTGGAGAAGATCATGCCATCTTTTCAAAAGGATCATTTAGCCTCTCTATCTAGTAACTTGAAATCTCTGGTAAACTTTGTTAGTACCCATTTTGATTCTTTAGAGAAATCGGCAGAAGAAAAGGTCCGGAAAGAGTTTTTGGGAAAAAGGTTCACTGAAGTATAGGGGCTCATTACTAATGATTGGAGGACCCTAGATATTGGGATAAAGAGCCTTGAAAATGCTCTTAAAGATGGTGTGGACATGTACAAATTTTGTCTATTTTGGCCCAAAGTGACAGAGGATATTGAAAAGAAGGTGAAAGACCAAGAAGATAAATTGTCAAGTTTATCTCAAAACTTTGATCCCATCACTACATCCTTAATGAATAGGAATGCCAGGCCATTGTCATTATAAATGCAATAAAGAGTCTGGAGAAAGAAAAGGAGGATATAATAAATAGGATGAGTGAACTCAGAGGGATAATTATCCCTAAGTTAGAGGCAATGCATGAGGCCTTAACAGATGCTCAGAGCACAGCCTAGACCAATAATCCGGTAGATCTAAGAAGGGCAGAAGCATATGCATTTTTGTTGAGTGGTCACATCTCCATTTTGCATAGGATGAATCAGAGCTGGGCCACAGAGTTTGTATAGTTGAAGGCCACTTTTACAGATATACTTAAGTACATGTAAGTATAACATGTATATTCATACTTATGCGGCTATGTATAGGTTAATTTTTGCAAATTTTGGTGTGCGGATTCCACCCTTTACCATTGATGTCAATGGGGGAGTCAGGGGTAGTGAAAAATGTAGAATCCAGCTAAGGGGGAGCTCTGGTAAAATAGTGCATGAGATAGAGCATCAGCCAAGGGGGAGTTGTTGGTCATGATGTTAGTCACAAACAAACATAGAATAAAAGTACACATTAACCTTTATTCATCTTGAAAGATACTATGAATTCAAAGAATTCAGGATCCCAAGTCTCTGGTGATTAGGTCTTAATCGTCTGCAGTCACTTAGAGGTTAATGTGAGTTGTTGTTTCCATTTTGGGGCCTTACGTGGAATTTTATCATCATCATGACATTCCTGCAGAAATTCTTTACAGATGTGTCATATTATGCAATTATTTATTCAGAAGATGTGAAAATACCTCAATCTTTGCATGATATTTTCAATTCTACATGCTTTGTATTCAAATATGCTAAATATTTATGATTATCTACGAGATGTCTGCATATTTGTGTTATTTGCTTAAGATTATCAATTATTTGCAATTATGGAGATGAAATGCTCTGAAATTAAAAAAAGAAATTGAAGAAATGCTTCTATTTAATGTTGAACCTTTAGCTATTGATCCACATACATACTTGATATTGTCATGAGGAAAAGAAATCAAACCATATGTTCACCAGGATATTCCACAGCTAGATACAGTTGATGCAAACTTCAGAGGATGATGAATGAAAACAATACATGCAACATGATGAGCACTCCAAGGGACGCAGCAAATCAAATCATATATCCAGAATTCGGTCACAGATTACTCAAGATTTACGAAGATTTGTAATCGAAATACTCTTTTCTTTCATTAAGTATGCAAAAGACATGTACATATACAATAGCTTTGAAATGAGCCCTGAATACTTCAGCAAATAGATTTCAATTAAGTTTCGAATGTTTTCAATAAGGCATTCCACCACCTTTTATAGAATAAGGTGAGGAATCCATTACAAAAGATCTACAATCCTGATTTATCAATACAAATCTACGGTCACGATTCATCTGACTTTGCCAACCTTTACAAAAATGGCACAAGTTGCCAGCTGGCAACTATCTATACTACTTATGCTACTATCCCCTTCATGATGTATCTTCATCATGCTCCTCAGCTGATTCATGCGGGTCATCATCATGTGCATCACTTCCTGAGCTTTCACTATCCTGATAATGATGCTACTGCATATGGGGCTGCATACTACTGTGGACCTGCTCATAAGAATGCACAACTTGATCTATCCCTCCGCCATCTTGAGTTTTTGCTTTGATAATGGTATGCCTATGTGCTTCATATTTGTCTCTGCTGTTATCAAGCTTATTTTTCTTGTCCTACAATGTTTCTTTATATTTCTCCATCTGGACCTTGATCCTCATTATTTTATCTATAAGTTCTTCTGTCAAGTGGACAGGTGGACCATCTGTCTCTAATTGGAAGTTGCTGTGTACAGCTTTGATGGCGGACTCTTCATCTTGATTTTCTATTTTACCTTCCTCCTTGCCTTCTAATGCTTCCAATATCACTGCTTCTTCAGACATCAAATCCCGTAGCCTCATGCTGATATCCCTCAGCTTATTATTGCATCTTTTGAGGACTCCGCATTCGAACTGAATGTCCTTGTACCAGATGTCTATCAATAATGCGGTATTACTGTTCAATACCTGCTTACTGATAAGCAGTTGAGGATTTATCCCCTTTATTTCCCCTAAAAGGCTCAGGACTCTCTCCAGCTTGTAAAACCTCTTCCCGGTCTGCATCTGTAATTTATCCACCTTAGTCTTGGAGTCGCTCAAAATGCTCCACCTCTATAGAGAGGCTTTCATTATTTCTACAGCATCATCCAATGCGGATGACATCCATTTCCTTACCACGGACGCCTCATGCTTCATGAGGTCCAATTTATTTACCTCCTCCTGAGAAATGGCAGTCAATGGGACTGCACGTTCAGTTGTGGTATCATCAGGATCGGTCAGCCCTTTGATATAGGCATGCAACTGAGCAATGTGCTCTTTATGTTGCTTATTCTTCTCCTTCTCTCTTTTCACCTTTTAAATTAGAGAGTCAATAATATCTTTGCCTTCCTGACCTTCTTGGTCCTCATTGGCAAAACCCAAATCTACTGTGCTGATTTGAAATTCATCCACAGTGATTTTACCCTTTTCTTTCTCCACCGCCGGTATGGCAATTTGTGCTGTCCTTCTCCCTGTTGGTAGATCTCTTTTGATGGCCGAAGTCATTCTGGCCTTCCTCCTGGGTTTCATTAGATCGGCGGAGAACAAGGTGGAGACGTCGAATTCCTAAATTTCAAACTCTTCCTCAATATTTACTTCTTTTGCTAACCACAGAGGCACCTCATCATGTCTTTCAGCATCATGATGATGCTCACCCATATCTCCCGTTTCTATCAATAGATGTTGTGGAGATGGTGACTTTTCCTTTTCTTCTTCTTGATGCTCTCTTTGTTGTTGATCTTGCGGCGCCTCCTCCTATTGAGGTATTTCCTTCTCTGGGGGAGTATCTTCTTAGTGTGGGGAACCCTGGAGCGCATCTATTTGCTGACCATGATGATCATGACCTTCCTCTGTCATTACCTCATCCATTCCCAATTCTTCTTCTTGTGACTTATCCACTGCGTCAGATACTGGGGATCTTGCCTGAGGTGCTGGCGATTGTTCTGCAGCTATTACTTCTTCCAAGCCTGCACTATCAACTTCTTGTATTTTGGCAGCTGGATCTTCTAGTGCTTCCTTCTTCTCATCAGCCCTTGCTTCCTGAACCTCTACTATAGCAGGTTCTGCTGATGTATCCTGTGGACTTTGTTGGCCTAACTCAAGAGCATGGCCCTCTGACTCTGCCATCTCTATCTCTTCTGTTGGGTGGCCTTTATCAGGTGATCCTGCTGGCTGTTCAGGACTTGCATCCTGTTTTTGTGTCAAATCCACCACTACAGGACTCGTCACCTCTGTGATCAATGCTTCTAGCCCTATCTCTTGAGCCACCTGCTTTGGGCTCTTTTCTTGCTCTTCTTCTACTTATTTCATCTCCTCAAGTACAGTTTGAACTAGTGGATGCTTATGAGGAGTCATAGTTATATCAGCAGCAAGTGTTTCCATATTCTATGCAGCCACATCCTACACTACCTCATCATCAGATAGATTTATTGTCTCATCAAGCGAGACATGTCCTTCTGCTTGCGTCTGAGAGGTTTCTTTCAGTTGTTCTTCCACAAGTTTACTTTTGAACTTGACTATGGTAGGAAGTGGAACATTATGTTGAAGTTCCTTTGGCACTTCACTACCTGCCCCTTGTAGTAGTGTAGGGGGTTCACTTATTCCACCTCTCATGGAGGTTCTTTGTTTCTTAGGTGTGGTAGAGACCAGCACCTGTGGTGCTCTCCTCTTCCTTTTTATTATTAACGGAGCCTCTTCTTCTTCAGGCTCTTCCTCCATGAGGATATCCTCTTCTCCAGGTTTCTTTGAGGATTGACCCACTTCCAGGGTCCCAGTTATTCCAGCCTCAGCTGTCTTACTCTTCTTGGGCTTCTCTTTCTTTGGAGGCAATTCTGACTCTGATCCTGCCGCCTCCTTAGCTGTAAACACTGCCCTGTCAATTATAACCCCTTTGGGTTGTTTCTCTACTTTCTTACCCCTTGGGGGTCTTTTGCTCTGTTGCTGTGGTGGGGGTAACTTATCTCCCTTAGTCTTCCTTTTCTCAAGCAGGAAGTCATCATATACCTCCCCAAGAATATCATGTCCCTTCTTTTTATTGTCCACTGTAATGGCAACACCTTTCTTTTTCAATGACTCTACCTGATCATCGACCCAAGCTTGAGTCAGCTGTATGGTCATGGCAATGAATGGGTCCAAGGATATATCTTCCTGCATGGTGAGGTCAGGTGCAGAGATAGTGTCATTGTATATCTTTTTCTGTTCATATTCATCTGCCATTATCCTGCCATCATCCTTCTTCAATTGTTGGGGAAGGGAGATACAATCAAAAGTCCTAATTTGGTTCAGAGTCAACCTCTGATACCTTCTTCTCCTAGCTTCTGCCTCATCTTCACAGTCAGCCCAAAAATCTTCTAGGTGCCTCTGGTGAATAGGCTTTCCTAGTATCTTCTGTATCTTGCCGTAAGGATCATATGGTCTTGTTACTGGGAAAGGCTGCAGATTCATTTTATTCAAGGTGACCATCACCTTCTTTATATTGTCAGAATCAGGGCACATATAGTTGCCAATGCTGACTGGGAACAAAATTGGTGGCAGCTTCTTGGCGTCCTTGTACATCTTTATCATCACGGAGCCCTGCCTGATAAATTCCATTAATATCACTGCATCGGTAGGATACCTTGGCAGCATGAGGGGATGTTCCTCAAAACCTTCAACCCTTATGTAAGAAAAGGTTGCAAACTAGATATACCAGGCTCCATGCCTGTAAACCACCTCTTGAGCCTCCATGCTCAATCTTTTTGTTATGTCCTCTTCCATGGTCCTTACCAGATGCATAGAGAATGCATCATTGACTAGTTTGTAGTCTCTGAAGTAGTTGGTTCTGTGTAGCTAGGGATGATGATCCCAGATGTATGTAGCATTTGTGCATGTGAGCTTTCCATCTGTAACTAAAGCATCAAAAGTGCCTCTATAAGCACAAGAATAAACAATATAAGATGTCATGTAAAATGCACAATTTGAACCTCCCAGGTTCATCAGTTGCTCGTGCAGAGCATCACTTATTATTTGGCCCCATAGTGGCTTGGTGTTCGAATACAGACACATAATTATAACTCCATATATCCAATCCCTGAAACTACCAGTATCAGGTTGGCCTGTTGCTCGATTCAGGAGTGCAATCATATACTGGTACTCCTCACTGAAATCATATTTAAACATGTGCACTGGGAGTTTGGTCGTTGTAGGATATGTGCTGTTCTCTGCTTGCCATTGATACATGTTCTTTCTGGCCGATTTCTTGTTGGCCTCATACTCCTTCTCTGCCTTTCTCAGGTCCACACTCTTTACTTTACTGCCCAACGGCAGTCCAAATGTCTGGGAGAGACCCTTGATGGAGAGGTCTGCATATATCCTCCCGTGTTTTACCACTTGCCTCGTCTGAGAATTATAATTCTGGGCACATTCTATAACCAGCTCTGGAGATTCCATGGAATATGGGAAACCAGCAGCGTTCCACATTCCCGACACAAATACTGCATCCAACACAGGACTCTTGTCATTCCCATCATTCAGTTTAGCTAACCAGGCCTCTAGATTAGTGCTCCCCTGATGGGTATCTGCAATTGCTCCATATTTGAACAAGACTCCCCTCTGAGAAGAGAACATAGGCCTACTGAATTCTTCTTGACACTTAACGTACCGCTTGTCAGCCATGAGTACCTGCAATTAACAACAATCGTAACTCACAACAGGTATATACATGCATACATATTGCAATTAAAATCACTATGCCTACTGTATTTCTTCACCATTACATGCATAAACCAAAACTTCCATCATCATACCTAAACAATAATGACATGATGAGGGTTTCATTTACTTACCTGGTTATGCAAGTTTCTCTTTTATACCAATGGATTGCCAACGACATTCCTAATTCAGCCGATGATCACCCCTTTCCTTCTGTCTGTGAGATCAAATCGCGCAACAGTAGCTGGTATGCAGATATGGAAGCTGATGCTCTGTAAAACAATTTTATCACAAGGTAAAAGTGAAAATGGCGGTCGAATTACCTTTTAACCTCGCATCTAAGGTACACTTAGGGTAATTCTGACAGATTGGATTACATTCCTTGATTATTCATGTGAAAACTCAGGATCTCGCCAGGTGTTTCATTGGGTTCCAAGGTCGGCAGGAACCACCTACCATGTCTGCGCGCATTAAATGATAATGACAGCAACAGGAGCGGGGGGATATCCATATGACAGGATATCATGAGGGCAGGATGATATTTGCAAATATCAGGTTGAGTTTCAATATCATCCTCCTCCCTCGTATTGAAATTCTTATCGCGACAAGATTCAGGTGACAAAAGCACCTTTGTTTATGTTTAGTACATCAGGAGGATATTTTGGTGTATCGGGTGATGTTTCAAAATATGATGATGATGAGACAAACTTACATGTCTCTCTTTTCAGAATATCAGGATGACGTCATCCTGATAGTCATTCTTTGTATTGGAAATATATCATGACATCATCATCATATTAGGCGAACATGATCATGTTTGGAAAAATATCCTGTTGAAATATGAATGTGATGATGATGTCATCATCATATTTGCTTCTTCGTTTATCCAGTTTAGATGACGTCATCAGGTTATTTGTTAAGGGTGATATTTCACGTCAGGAGGATTTTAAGAAATATCGGGTTACATTCAAAACATGACGCTCGCGATACAAAAGACCACTTGACGGGGAAGACTTACTACCACTTAAAGTTGACGTCTGGATATTTGAGCCGCATGACATATCAGGGGATGTTTCAAATATGATGATGATCTTCAAAAAGATGACAAGCTATAAAAAATATATGATCCCTCTTCTTACGAATATCAGGTTTGACCGAAACTTTGACAGTTCATAACTCTCACATCCTGAGGAATATCAGGATGATGTAAAAGACAAACCTGAGTGAATTTTAATACTCTTTCAAACTATGAGGTCACAGAAATGAAATACAAAATTTGATAAACTGACCTCATAATGATGACTTACCTCATCCTGACTCTACATGATGATGCACCTGACTTACTTTTACCAGACCGCCAGAGAACAAACAAGCCAAGCCAAAAAGTTGGGTCCCTGTTTTGCCAAATCAAAATGGGGCGTGTTGTGTAACCACACAACAACTTGCCACCAAAGAAAACAAACAAATTCCAATGATTCAAGTGATGTGATCACATTCATCTATAGTATTTTAATTCCATCTAAGTATAAGTATCATGATACTCTAAATGATAAAATTTTATCATGGTAACAATGCTAACCAAAGATCAGGTGTGTGCATATGATTAATTATCCTCATCTTGAAAGCAAGTTGAAAACATAAGTAACTGGTGTTAAACTGCATAGTTGGAGATCATCCCTCATAGCCAACCTAGATAGAGCCTTGCTGCCAGCAGGCGTTTATAGCCCCGGCAAGGTTATCTATACAATCTCCCTAAGTAGAGCCCCACTGCCAGCAGGCGTCTATAGCCCCGGTAGAGTTACTTAGATGGCCTAATTTTATTTCTTCTCTGATTTTCTCTTTGAAATTCGTATCTGATATCATCAAGTCAGCTCATTTGTACAAGGTATAGTCACTTGCAACTTTAGGTTGGAGATTGTATTGGTAGCAAGGGAGTCCCTTTAGATTTTTCACTTAACACCTATACTAGTGTGTTCAACAAACCCAAGGCTGTTAGATGCTTCATTGTGATTGATTCATTTTGACCAAGAAAAGGCACCCTGATGAAACGATATCATGAACCTGATCATGAACACTTCTTAGAATGAATCATAACCTATGTCTAAATGTGATCTCATCACTTGAACCTTAACAATTTAGTTATTTTCTGGGGTGATGAAGTGCATCATCCTGACTTACCAGAACAAAGTCCCAACCAACAAAACAAAACAAGTGAACTGTACAGATGACTATACAAACATACAATATGATACACATGACTGTTATGAAGTCATTCAGGCTTGGAAATAATGTTTGAGGAATTGTCCATTGACTGGCAATGGGACATCCTCACCTGTCAGGCTCTTAAGCCTATAAGTACTATCTCCTAGTATCTCAGAAATTTGAAAGGGACCTATCCACAATCTATCAAACTTACCATGGTCACCTTTCTTTTCATGGGCTTTATCCCACATCAGGACCAAATCAAATATCCTGAAAGCTTTAACTCTGGCTCTCTTGTCGAACCAGCGTTTGACAATAGACTGATGTTTTGCAAATTGGTCAATTGCTTGACTCCTTTTTTCTTCTAGGTGCATCAACTGAAGCAACCTGACTTCTTGTTTATTGTCTATGCCTAGGTATTCTTGGGCAAACTGTAAAGTAGGAATTTTCAAGTTTATAGGGAGGATAGGATCTACCCCATATACTAGTTGGAAAGGCGAGTTTCCTAATGCAGTTTTCATTCTAGTTCTGTCTACCCATAAGGCATACTTCAGAAATGAGTTCCATTCCCTGGGGTTTTTCTCTATTAACTTTCTTATGATACTCAGTAAATTCTTGTTGGTGGATTCTGCTAATCCATTCCCTTGGGGATAATAGTTGGATGAAAACTTGAGTATAATCCCATGATCAAAAGCCCAACTTGACAATTTAGTTGAAGTGAATGCGAACCCATTATCACTTACCAATGCATAAGGAGTTCCATACCTGGTGACAATGTTGCTCTCCAGAAATTTAATGACATCATCTGTAGTGCAAGTTTTGCTGCTAATAGCCTCAGTCCATCTAGTACAGTAGTCAGTAATTGTTAAAACATACCTATCCCCTGAGGAGGACAGAGGATTGATTGGTCCTATGAAGTCCATACCCCACTGTGCAAATGGGCGTTCTTCCATTACTGGCTGCAATGGTTGTGCAGCATATTTCTCTCTATTGGCAACAACCTGGCAAACATAACAATATTTAACATGATCAGCTGTGTCTTTAAAAATTGAAGGCCAATAATATCCTGCTCTGAGGATTGCATGTGTTGTGGCCAATGCTGATCCATGTGCCGTTCCAAACTTATCATGTAATTCTGTTAGGACTCTATTTGCTTCTGGTTTTTCTAAACATCTCAGGTATATTCCTTCATAATTCTTCTTGAATAAGGTTCCTCCCTTCATCATATACTTTTGGGATCTTATTTTTAAGGCTCTTCTTTGTGAAGCCTGCATTCTTGATGGACATCTTCTAGTAATCAGGATGTGCCTGATATCTGAATACCACTCTTATTGTCTTTCTCATTGATCACATATTACTGACTAGTGATGTTTGGATCAATTTAAGATATCATCTGGCTCAAAGCTTGTCCTCTTACCAGCTTCATTCGTGTAATTTCCATATCATACTCTTGTAATACAGTAATCCATTTAGCTCTTTTCTCACCAGGCTCACTTTGCATCAGTAGCATCTTCACTGCTGCATCTGGTACCACAGCAATCACTTTGCTTCTTAGTATGTAATGTCTAAATTTTTTTACTGCTCTGACTAACGCAAGTGCCTGTCTCTCAACATCTACATATCTCAATTTAGCGTCTCTGAAAGGACAACTCATGAAAGCAATTGGTTTCTCTTCTTTCTCATCATTCCTTTGAGTTAACACTACTGCAGAAGTATGTTCTGAAGCAAATGAATATATGTAAAAATCTTTTGTGTAGTCTGGACTGATGAGGACAGGAGCATCTGAAATGGCTTTGTTTATATCTTCAAATGCAGCTTTGGCTTCTGGTGTCCACTCAATCTGTGCATCATTTTTCAACATGGCATTTAGTGGTCTGACAATCTCAGCAAAGATGATAATGAACTTCCTTACAAAATTTATCTTGCCAAAGTAAGACTTGAGTTCCTTTTTGCTTCCTGGAAGTTGTAACTTCATGATAGACTCCACCCTGTTAGGATCAATGATAATTCCATCTTCTATGATCAGGTGGCCTAATAGCTTTCCTGTTGTCACCCCAAATATGCACTTCTTGGGATTCAAAGATATTCCGTACTCTTCACACTTCTTTAGTACACTTCTGAGATCAGCAACATGATTCCCCCTTTCCTTGGAGAATACTGTCAAGTCATCCATGTATATGACTATACATTTTCCTATTAAGCCCCTAAAGGCTATATCCATGGCTCGCTAGAATGTAGCACCAGCATTTATGAGTCCGAATGGCATACGTCTATATGCAAATATCCCCCACTTTGTGGTGAAGGCAGTTTTCAATCTGTCAATTTTGTCAACCATTACTTGGTTGTATCCTGAAAACCCGTCCAAGAAAGACATCATTTTAGCTCCATTTACAATCTGCAGAACTTCATCCAATGAGGGTAAAGGATAGTTATCTTTCTCTGATGCTCTGTTTAGGTTCCTGAAATCTACACATAACCTGATGTCTCCATTCTTCTTTCTGACTGGCACAAGATTTGCCACCCAAGTGGAGTGCCTCATAGGAAATATTATCCTGGCATTTAACAATTTCTTGACTTCTTCAAGAATTATTGGTTCAAGCAAGGCGTTAACTAGCCTTTGCTTCTGTCTGAAAGGTTTAGCATCTGGCTTGAGAGGTATAGTATGAGTTATGATAGAGGTGTCATATGTTTTCAGCTCATCATAAGTCCATGCAATTACGTGTATGTAATCCTTGAGGGCCTGAGTTATTCCTTCTAACTCTTCTGGTGTGCAAACCTTACCCAACAGGACATTTTTCTTGTCATCAGCTTGTCCAATATTCACTTGTGAATATTGACCTCCATCTGCCTTGGGCAGATCCTTCTGTTTGAGCATATTATCCAAATCAAAAGCTCTCTCTAATTCAATCATACCTTTGGGGATCCTGTTGCTAGGCAGCTCTAATATCTCATCTTCTTCCCAGACATGATCTTCCATACCATTCTCATCTATAATCTGAGCTTCAAATATGTCTCTATTTGAAATAAAGTCCAGAATGTGTTGATCATCATCAAACACCTGGAGATTGGTCACATTATCAGGTACTGAAGGTACTGACACCAGTTCTACTAAAAATTTCTTCAGACCAGATATAGACAATGGCTCCAATGTACTGGCAGCTTGGGCAAGTGCATCTGCCCTATGGTTTTGTTCTCTTGGTACATGAGTGATATTAAAGGCGTCAAAGTCCTCAATCAGGTCCCATACCCGATGTCTATAATTGGACAGCTTTCTGTAGTTACATGAGTAGATTCCCCTTACTTGCCTCACCACTAGTTCTGAATCTCCGAAGACATGCAGAATCTTTATCTTCTTCTTATGAGCAAACAGTATCCCATGAATCAAAGCTTCATACTCTGCTACGTCGTTAGTGTAGGGGAACTATAATCTATAGGCTGCTAAGTAGGATTTTCCAGCTGGATCGATCAGATCAATTCCTACCCTAGCACCCTGCTTGGATTTGGACCCATCAAACCTCAGGGTCCAAGGTTTATCTTCAACAGGACATTTAGTTGAACGTTCTTTTCTCCTTGCAACTCTAGCTGCTGCTCTGCCTGATATCCATTTTAACTTAGGGACGTCATCATCCTCGAGTTTCTTCTTTCCTTTTTCTCGTGAGCCTGGTGGCTTTTCTATTTTCTCTTTCGTTTCAGCAGGAGGATGATCTTCTGGACTTATAACTACATGCTTCTTCAAAATGTGTAAATACAGTGAACAAGTTGTTTCTGAGTGAGATGCCTCGTGCAACCTACACCAACCTTTGATTAAAACCTCGTGGGGAGATTTATGCTATCGGGTCATCTTCTCTATTTCCTTTACTAGAAATTCTTTGAACTTAGTCAGATCACTACCTTTGTCTTCATCAGACAACTCATAATCTGGTTCCATAAAGCAATCACTACCAGGAGTGATCTTTTCTTTCCTCATATCATTTATCTGGTCAGACACCAGAACTTCTTCTATTTTCAGGATATGATCCTCATCATGATCTGCCGACTCCTCTGTTCCTGTAGAAGACAGATAAGAATTAGTATCATCATCATCATTATTAGATGTAGCATTTACCTCAAAACATGATGATGACGCCTCACTACATGTCTGCTCCAGCATCATCATATCTAAGCATGTTTCACAAGTCTTTTCTGAATGTGCTTCATCATGTAATCTACACCATCCATCAATCAAAATGTCATCAGTAGGTATATTTAATAATTGACAATGTTTTACTTGATTAGACAAATGTATCTCAAAGTCTCTGAAGTGATCTATTTCATTCTCATTATCAGGATTATTATCAGGTTCTATGACTGGCATGTCCTCCTGAGGATCATCATCATGAAGATGAGGCAAATCAAGCATCAGGATCTCTTCTATTTTGACAGTCCGTGGCCTGATGCAGTAAACTCCAGGCTCTATGTCTACGTACAGTATCTCATTTGTTCGGTTGTACTCCGTGATCATATGTTTCATTCTAGGTTCAGCATCAATCCTGATCTGATTAGGTATACCTTTCCACGGTAACCACATGTGACTAAAATCTATGGACATATATCCATTGAGCATCTTGGACCAGTCTCGACTAAGCAACATTCCGTAAGTATCAGGTATGTCAACTACCTAAATATCAATGTAATACTGGATCCTAGGATCAGATGCTAATTGCATGTGGATATGAGTTAACTCTCCTACTACACTTACTTCTATTTTGTCCAGCTGTGTCACCTTCTTTAGGGATTTAGCAGGATGTAGTCCTAAAGCGTTACATATTGATAAGGGCATAACATTCGTAGAGGCCCCTGAATCAACCAGACAGTTGTGCAGGTTCTTGCTAAACATTCTTATGGTGAGGAGGAACGGAGGTGACTCAGTTTTATCTTTGTACAAGGTCATGTGAGAAGTTTTAGTAGCTTGGATTGTAGCTGACACTTTAGGCTTGATAATATTATCCCTAGTAGCATGATCCTTGCCACTGGACTGACTTGAAAGATGACTATCCTCTTTAGGAGCAGGATCATCTAGTGACTTCATAAATGCCTTTTTGATGGCAGGAGTTTTTAGTAACTCAGACAGGGACAGGTTGATCTTAATTTTCTTCATTTCATCGGCCAGATAGCTGACTAACTTGTCAGATTCATGAGGTGTATTTACAACCTTTGATCCTGTGTTCTGAGGAGACAAGTACTGAGCATTTATCTTGGGGAATCCAAGATTATTGCTAGCTTTAGGATCGGGAGGTGTATTGAAATTATTTGGAGGTAAGGATGATGTCAATGGACCAGCAGGTCTGTTGGCATTACTCCTCAAGTTATAATTATGCTTACCAAGATATTGCTGCTGATATGCATGTACTTCCTCGTGTTATCTTGCAGGTTCATTTTCATCCTCAAAGGGGAAAACATAATTTGTTTCAAAGGTTAAGGCAAATTCTTCACATACCTGGTTGTGACCCTGATGAGGTTGATTAATATAGGTTTCCAGCACAAAAGCTGAGTCATATCCACAAGGAACAATCTCATTGCCCTCTGCATGAGGTGGATTTCCAGAAGTATTAGACACTTCAGTCTGAAAGATGTTAGCAGCAATTCTAAATTGTGGACAATCTAATTCTGCATGTGCATTGGTATTGTGGATCCTGCACCAATTAGTAAGGGCTGCCTCAGCAAGATTGACTCTAGTAGTCTGTTTGGCTTCACTAGGAGGCTGATTGTCTAGGGGTGATGGTAATGAGCCATTATTTGGCCTAGAGTTCCACACTCTGGGTTGTCTCTGAGGATTATTGTTGCTTCCACCATTATTGTTGAAATTATTGGTGTTATATCCCTTGTCAAGATAATTCGATCTGTCATTGGAATAATTTCTATTCTGACTTGACTGGGAATAAAACCCTTGATTTCTCAAATGTGTCACCTCTGTGGTGAGTTTTCTCAATTGAGCAGAAATCTCTTTGATTTCCTCCTTTTCTTCCTGAGCTTTGGCTACTACATTTTTAGTCTGAGACTTGAAGAAAGAGGATCCATGATTATTGTTAGACAAATCAATACCTTGAGGTGTCTGAGCATGTGCAGGATATTGTGGCAATTGGCCATTTCCATTAGGAGGGGGCATGATGCTCAGTGGAGGTACTTGCAACGGTGCAGGTAGGACTGCTGGGGGTATCTATGCTCCATTAGGATATTGTGCAGGATATTGTGGAGAATATGTTGTAGGGTATAATGCAGGATATTGTAACTGTATGCCAGGCAAGGTAGGGAATACTATATTTGGAGTAGGAGCAGGTATCAACTGCTGATTCACTTTGATAGCTTCTTGAAAGGCTCCTATCAATGTAGTGATCTCAGGATGTGTTCTCCTGATGAACATGGAAGTTAATGGATCCAGGGCTGAATAATAGATACTCCGGGCAGAGGCATCAGATACTACATATGGGGCAACTAACTTGGACAACATTTTCTAAAACCTAGCATTGAAATTGGCGATATGCTCATTCTCAAATCTTTTGATTGTAGCAAACATATGGTAATTCATAGATGGATCAATAGGGACCTTGAACCTGTCAAGAAAAGCTTTCTCTAAGATAACCCATGAACCAACAGAGGCTTGGCCAAGACTAATGAACCAATTATAAGCCTCTTCCCCTAAGGAAAAAGGAAATAATCTGCACACCACATCTTGATGTTCTATTCTGGCTCTGTAGCAAGCTTCCTTAAATGTCCTGATATGATCATCAGCATCTTGATAAGGATGATATTTTGGACAAAGTTTGTCCGGATTCTTTGGTAACTCATGATATGCAGTAAAGGTCAAAGGTGACTCCGCTGCAAAGAAAGACATTGCAACCAAAGGAGGCTGAGCTAGTGGTGCGGCTAGCTGAGGTTGGACTAAAGGCACACCCTGAGGCTGAACAGGAGGTGTCACAGATATCCCAAAAGGTATTTGTAAACCAACAGGAGTTACAGGAGGAGGTTCTGGTGAAGTTCTTGGTGCACTAGACTCTGGAGTATGATGAATGTCTACAGTTCTAGGTCGGAAACCCCTAACAGGTAGTTCTTTGAAGATTCCACTAGGTCTAGACCTGGTATTTATCCTCTGAGCCAGGATTTCTCAATTTTGAGGCAAATTGGTTGAAACTTTGCAAATATTGGCTGGATTTTACCAAATGAGGTGATATT
Organism: Cunninghamia lanceolata; assembly: GCA_027924645.1. NCBI lineage: Eukaryota > Viridiplantae > Streptophyta > Pinopsida > Cupressales > Cupressaceae > Cunninghamia > Cunninghamia lanceolata. Next base: position 9,171,188 of record BSBN01000780.1, read on the forward strand.
TGTAGTCAGATGGCTGATCAGACTGGATATTTATGAGATATTTGTGAAGATACTGCAAATATGACAGGATATTTGGGGTATCTTGACCCGTAGCACGAGATCTCAAGTGTCTAAGGCTTAAATTCTTCAAAGCTTGAACAAATTTACATATCTTTGGCCAATATTAGTGAATTCAGAATGGTCTACTATAAAGCTTGCAATATTTATGTGAGATCTGGAAATCTTTACATAGAATGAGCACATTTACAAACCTTTTACAGTAAATATTTACGTAATTTTTTGAAATTCACAGACGATCGAGGGTTACCTTTCTCTCTGCATCATCAAACCTGAGAATAATGATGATGAGCACGATATTTCTTAAGGCCCTCCTTCTAGCGCCAATTTATGTTGGTCATGATGTTAGTCACAAACAAACATAGAATAAAAGTATACATTAACCTTTATTCATCTTGAAAGATACTATGAATTCAAAGAATTCAGGATCCCAAGTCTCCAGTGATTAGGTCTTAATCGTCTGAAGTCACTCAGAGGTTAATGTGAGTTGCTGTTTCCATTTGAGGCCTTACATGGAATTTTATCATCATCATGACATTCCTGCAGAAATTCTTTATAGATGTGTCATATTATGCAGTTATTTGATGAGAAGATGTGAAAATACCTCAATCTTTGCATGATATTTTCAATTCTACATGCTTTGTATTCAAATATGCTAAATATTTATGATTATCTACGAGATGTCTGCATATTTGTGTTATTTGCTTAAGATTATCAATTATTTGCAATTATGGAGATGAAATGCTCTGAAATTAAAAAAAGAAATTGAAGAAATGCTTCTATTTAATGTTGAACCTTTAGCTATTGATCCACATACATACTTGATACTATCATGAGGAAAAGAAATCAAACCATATCTTCACCAGGATATTCCACAACTAGATATAGTTGATGCAAACTTCAGAGGATGATGAATGAAAACAATACATGCAACATGATGAGCACTCCAAGGGACGCAACAAATCAAAGCATATATCCAGAATTCAGTCACAGATTACTCAAGATTTATGAAGATTTGTAATCGAAATACTCTTTTCTTTCATTAAGTACGCAAAAGACATGTACATATACAATAGCTTTGAAATGAGCCCTGAATACTTCAGCAAATAGATTTCAATTAAGTTTCAAATGTTTTTAATAAGGCATTCCACCACCTTTTATAGAATAAGGTGAGGAATCCATTACAAAAGATCTACGATCCTGATTCATCAATACAAATCTACAGTCACGATTCATCTGACTTTGCCAACCTTTACAAAAATGGCACAAGTTGCCAGCTGGCAACTATCTATACTACTTATGCTACTATCCCCTTCATGATGTATCTTCATCATGCTCCTCAGCTGATTCATGCGGGTCATCATCATGTGCGTCACTTCCTGAGCTTTCACTATCCTGATAATGATGCTGCTGCATATGGGGCTGCATACTACTACGGACCTACTCATAAGAATGCACAACTTGATCTATCCCTCCGCCATCTTGAGTTTTTGCTTTGATAATGGCGTGCCTATGTGCTTCATATTTGTCTCTGCTGTTATCAAGCTTATTTTTCCTGTCCTGCAGTGTTTCTTTATATTTCTCCATCTGGACCTTGATCCTCATTATTTTATCTATAAGTTCTTCTGTCAAGTGGACAGGTGGACCATCTGTCTCTAATTGGAAGTTCCTGTGTACAGCTTTGATGGCGGACTCTTCATCTTGATTTTCTATTTTACCTTCCACCTTGCCTTCTAATGCTTCCAATATCACTGCTTCTTCAGACATCAAATCCCGTAGCCTCATGCTGATATCCCTCAGCTTATTATTGCATCTTTTGAGGACTCCGCATTCGAACTGAATGTCCTTGTACCAGATGTCTATCAATAATGTGGTATTACTGTTCAATACCTGCTTACTGATAAGCAATTGAGGATTTATCCCCTTTATTTCCCCTAAAAGGCTCAGGACTCTCTCCAGCTTGTAAGACCTCTTCTTAGTCTGCATCTGCAATTTATCCACCTTAGTCTTGGAGTCGCTCAAAATGCTCCACCTCTTCAGAGAGGCTTTCATTATTTCTACAGCATCATCCAATGCGGATGACATCCATTTCCTTACCACGGACGCCTCATGCTTCATGAGGTCTAATTTATTTACCTCCTCCTGAGAAATGGCAGTCAATGGGACTGCAGTTCAGTTGTGGTATCATCAGGATCGGTCAGCCCTTTGATATAGGCATGCAACTGAGCAATGTGCTCTTTATGTTGCTTATTCTTCTCCTTCTCTCTTTTCACCTTTTGAATTAGAGAGTCAATAATATCTTTGCCTTCCTGACCTTCTTGGTCCTCATTGGCAAAACCCAAATCTACTGTGCTGATTTGAAATTCATCCACAGTGATTTTACCCTTTTCTTTCTCCACCGCCGGTATGGCAATTTGTGCGGTCCTTCTCCCTGTTGCCGGATCTCTTTTGATGGCCGAAGTCATTCTGGCCTTCCTCCTGGGTTTCATTAGATCGGCAGAGAACAAGGTGGAGATGTCAAATTCCTGAATTTCAAACTCTTCCTCAATATTTACTTCTTTCGCTAACCACGGAGGCACCCGATCATGTCTTTCAACATCATGATGATGTTCACCCATATCTCCCGTTTCTATCAATAGATGTTGTGGAGATGGTGACTTTTCCTTTTCTTCTTCTTGATGCTCGCTTTGTTGTTGATCTTGCGGCGCCTCCCCCTGTTGAGGAATTTCCTTCTTTGGGGGAGTATCTTCTTGGTGTGGGGAACCCTGGGGTGCATCTATTTGCTAATCACGATGATCATGACCTTCCTCTGTCATTACCTCATCCGTTCCTAATTCTTTTTCTTGTGACTTATCCACTGTGTCAGATACTGGGGATCCTGCCTGAGGTGCTGGCGATTGTTTTGCAGCTATTACTTCTTCCGAGCCTGCACTATAAACTTCTTGTATTTTGGCAGCTAGATCTTCTAGTGCTTCCTTCTTCTCATCAGCCCTTGCTTCTTGAACCACTACTATAGCAGGTTCTGCTGATGTATCATGTGGACTTTGTTGGCCTAACTCAAGAGCATGGCCCTCTGACTCTACCATCTCTATCTCTTCTGTTGGGTGGCCTTTATCAAGTGATCCTGCTGGCTATTCAGGACTTGCATCCTGTTTCTCTGTCAGATCCACCACTACAGGACTCATCACCTTTGTGATCAATGCTTCTAGCCCTATCTCTTGAGCCACCTGCTCTGGGCTCTTTTCTTGCTCTTCTTCTACTTGTTTCATCTCCTCAAGCACAATTTGAACTAGTGGATGCTTATGAGGAGTCATAGTTATATCAGCAGCAAGTGTTTCCATATTCTGTGCAGCCACATCCTACACTACCTCATCGTCAGATAGATTTATTGTCTCATCAAGCGAGACATGTCCTTCTGCTTGCGTCTAAGAGGTTTCTTTCAGTTGTTCTTCCGCAAGTTCAGTTTTGAACTTGACTATGGTAGGAAGTGGAACATTATGTTGAAGTTCCTTCGGCACTTCACTACCTGCCCCTTGTAATAGTGTAGGGGGTTCACTTATTCCACCTCTCATGGAGGTTCTTTGTTTCTTAAGTGTGGTAGAGACCAGCACCTGTGGAGCTCTCATCTTCCTTTTTATTATTAACGGAGCCTTTTCTTCTTCAGGCTCTTCCTCCATGAGGATATCCTCTTCTCTAGGTTTCTTTGAGGATTGACCCACTTCCAGGGTCCCAATTATTCTAGCCTCAGCTGTCTTACTCTTCTTGGGCTTCTCTTTCTTTAGAGGGGATTCTGACTCTGATCCTGATCCTGATCTTGATCCTGCCGCCTCCTCAGCTGTAAACACTGTGCTGTCAATTATAACCCCTTTGGGTTGTTTATCTACTTTCTTACCCCTTGGGGGTCTTTTGCTCTATTGCTATGGTGGGGGTAACTTATCTCCCTTAGTCTTCCTTTTCTCAAGCAGAAAGTCATCATATACCTCCCCAGGAATATCCTATCCCTTCTTTTTGTTGTCCACCGTAATGGCAACACCTTTCTTTTTCAATGCCTCTACCTGATCATCGACCCAAGCTTGAGTCAGCTATATGGTCATGGCAATGAATGGGTCCAAGGATATATCTTCCTACATGGTGAGGTCAGGTACAGAGATAGTGTCACTGTATATCTTTTTTTGTTCATATTCATCTGCCATTATCCTGCCATCATCCTTCTTCAATTGTTGGGGAAGGGAGATACAATCAAAAGTCCTAATTTAGTTCAGAGTCAACCTCTGATACCTTCTTCTCCTGGCTTCTGCCTCATCTTCACAGTCAGCCCAAAAATCTTCTAGGTGCCTCTGGTGAATAGGCTTTCCTAGTATCTTCTGTATCCTGCCGTAAGGATCATATGGTCTTGTTACTGGGAAAGGCTGCAGATTCATTTTATTCAGGGTGACCATCACCTTCTTTATATTGTCAGAATCAGGGCACATATAGTTGCCAATGCTGACTGGGAACAAAATTGGTGGTAGCTTCTCGGCGTCCTTGTACATCTTTATCATCACGGAGCCCTGCCTGATAAATTCCATTAATATCACTGCATCGGTAGGATACCTTGGCAGCATGAGGGGATGTTCCTCAAAACCTTCAACCCTTATGTAAGAAAAGGTTGCAAACTAGATATACCAGGCTCCATGCCTGTAAACCACCTCTTAAGCCTCCATGCTCAATCTTTTTGTTCTGTCCTCTTCCATGGTCCTTACTAGATGCATAGAGAATGCATCATTGACTAGTTTGTAGTCTCTGAAGTAGTTGGTTCTCTGTAGCTGGGGATGATGATCCCATATGTATGCAGTATTTGTGCCTGTGAGCTTTCCATCTGTAACTAAAGCATCAAAAGTGCCTCTATAAGCACAAGAATAAACAATATAAGATGTCATGTAAAATGTACAATTTGAACCTCCCAGGTTCATCAGTTGCTCATGCAGAGCATCACTTATTATTTGGCCCCATAGTGGCTTGGTGTTTGAATATAGACACATCATTATAACTCCATACATCCAATCCCTGAAACTACCAGTATCAGGTTGGCCTGTTGCTCGATTCAGGAGTGCAATCATATACTGGTACTCCTCACTGAAATCATATTTAAACATGTGCACTAGGAGTTTGGCCGCTGCAGGATATGTGCTGTTCTCTGCTCGCCATTGATACATGTTCTTTCTGGCCGATTTCTTGTTGGCCTCATACTCCTTCTCTGCCTTTCTCAGGTCCACACTTTTTACTTTACTGCCCAACGGCAGTCCAAATGTCTGGGAGAGACCCTTGATGGAGAGGTCTGCATATATCCTCCCGTGTTTTACCACTTGCCTCATTTGAGGATTATAATTCCGGGCACATTCTATAACCAGCTCCGGAGATTCCATGGAATATGGGAAACCAACAGCGTTCCACATTCCCGACACAAATACTGCATCCAACACAGGACTCTTGTCATTCCCATCATTCAGTTTAGCTGACCAGGCCTCCAGATTAGTGCTCCCCTGATGGGTATCTGCAATTGCTCCATATTTGAACAGGACTCCCCTCTGAGAAGAGAACATAGGCCTACTGAATTGTTCTTGACACTTAATGTACCGCTTGTCAGCCATGAGTACCTGCAATTAACAACAATCCTAACTCACAACAAGTATATACATGCATACATATTTCAATTAAAATCACTATGCCTACTGTATTTCTTCACCATTACATGCATAAACCAAAACTTCCATCATCATACCTGAACAATAATGACATGATGAGGGTTTCATTTACTTACCTGGTTATGCAAATTTCTCTTTTATACCAATGGATTGCCAACGACGTTCCTAATTCAGCTGATGATCACCCCTTTCCTTCTGTCTGTGAGATCAAATCGCGCAACAGTAGCTGGTATGCATATGGAAGCTGATGCTCTGTAAAACAATTTTATCGCAAAGGTAAAAGTGAAAATGGCGGTCGAATTACCTATTAACCTCGCAGTTAGGGTACACTTAGGGCAATTCTGACAGATTGGATTACATTCCTTGATTATTCGTGTGAAAATGCAGGATCTCGCCAGGTGTTTCATTGGGTTCCGGGGTCAGCGGGAACCACCTACCATGTCTACACGCATTAAATGATAATGGCAGCAACGGGAGTGGGGGGATATCCATATGACAGGATATCATGAGGGCAGGATGATATTTGCAAATATCGGGTTGAGTTTCAATATCATCCTCCTCCCTCATAATGAAATTGTTATCGCGACAAGATTCAGGTGACAAAAGCACCTTTGTTTATGTTTAGTACATCAGGAGGATATTTTAGTGTATCGGGTGATGTTTCAAAATATGATGATGACGAGGCAAACTTACATGTCTCTCTTTTCGAAATATCGGGATGACGTCATCCTGATAGTCGTTCTTTGTATTGGAAATATATCATGACGTCATCGTCATATTAGGCGAACATGATCATGTTTGGAAAAATATCCTGTCGAAATATGAATGTGATGATGATGTCATCATCATATTTGCTTCTTTGTTTATCCAGTTTGGATGACGTCATCAGGATATTTGCTAAGGGTGATATTTCGCATTAGGAGGATTTTAAGAAATATCGGGTTACATTCAAAACATGACGCTCGTGATACAAAAGACCGCTTGACGGGGAAGACTTACTACCACTTAAAGTTGACGTCCGGATATTTGAGCCGCATGACATATCGGGGGATGTTTCAAATAGGAGTTTGCTGCAATACTTAGTCATTTTTCACTAAGTGTTGCCATCAATGCCAAAGGGGGTCATTGTTCGCAAGAGACACTGTGTGGCTTCATGAGTGTTGTCATTGATAGCAACAAAGTCTATCCCACACATCCACAGTACATAGCATGCCTACTAGAAGTCAGATTGAAGATTGTTTTGGTTCGGTTAGCAAGAACAGAGCATGCAACAAGGTCTGACAATCAGGTCTAGATCTCTCAGATGGTGTAACTTAGCAAGTTGTGGACTTGGACAAGTCAAGAGGAGTATCATGACTACTATATTCTAGAGATTGAGCCTCTAGTAATAAAACATGGAAAAGATATGAGTATATGAGTGTTGGGTTCCAGACAGGCAGAGCTAACTGAGGAAGAACTGACCGGTAGAGTATCAGACTTCAATCCAAATGAGTAATTGATGTTGATCAAGCTATTTAAGGGATCATACAATATTGACCAACATGATTGATGACTTCAATGTCTATGATTTTGATACGCATCACATATCAAACATGGATTCAGCCGACAGATCAGTAATTTATAAATATCTTGAGTATTCCGATTGCCAACTAGAAAGTTGTTGAAATCCTTGGTGTGGATATATATACCAGATGAATTTCAATATGTAGAAGTGTGTACATACAGATGTGATGAAATAAGGTGCGAGGAAAGGTAGAGATAAGTGTGGAAGAAGCAATACAAATTTGGTATGTGACAGAGCAGAAGCAGTAGAGCAAAGGAAGAATGAAGTGCATTAGATCAGTATATTGAGCCTAACCAGAACTAAACCTCAACTTTTGTGGATGCCTCTCATTAGTTCAAACATCTGGTTACCTTCTATAAACTTTGTAGATAGTGAGTCTCTTGTGAGCAGTGTGCTCAGGCAGTGGGCCCTAATTGGCAAGTGTCATTTTGTACTTCTTATTCTTTTAATAGAGAATACAATCTTGGGTTAGTCACCTTGTGGTTTTTCCCTTAATAGGCTTTTCCACGTAAAAATCCTTGTGTTATATGTGATGATTTTATTTTTGTTCTTATGATCATGTATGCTTATATGTTTTGATGATGCACTAATTATTAAAGGAGAAAAGAAAGTTAAGATATTTGAGATAACTGATTCACCTCTCCTCTCAGTTATCTACCTTGTTTCCAACAGATACTACCGTAGCCTCTCCACTGCAAGTTTCTCCAGTCAGCCTATAGAGATTGCCAACCTTTTCTCCCTTTAGCACCACCAACGCTTCCTTTGTTACCTTGAAACAATTATTTTCACCATTGAATCAACAATCTTGCCCATTGAATACTCCAAGTGATAGTAGATTTTTTTTCAATCCTGGTACATGTCTGACATGCTGAAGAGTCCTTACTATCCCATCAAACATCTTAATTGTGACCTCTCCTTCACCAATGGCTTCACACGGGTTGTCATTTTCCATGTAAACCATACCTACATTACATGAGTAGTAAGAAAAAAGCAGTCCTTGTGAGGAGTCATGTGAAAAGAGGCACCAAATCAATAATCCAAACATGATGTAATAACCCTCTCAGATTAATAGATAAAACCTCACCATCTTCCAATGGTGCTTCAACTCCAACTAGATAAAAGCTAGTGTTTGTTTTCAGCGCCCTGTACTCCTTTTTGACATGCCTGTCTTTCCACAGTTCTAACATTTGACTCTTTTCCGCCCCTTGGATTTGGACCTGGTTTGTCCATGCTCAATTTTCTCTCTTTTCAGAGTTCTGCGCTTGCAACTAGGGCTTCATTAGAAGAAGTCCCTTGAGATGTCGTTCGCCTTAAATCTTCAAAAATTACTACAGATACCACATCTTCAAAGACAATTTTCCCCTTTGATGTTGAGTTACTAAGTGCCATAACTAGTTGATCCCAAGTTTTAGGCAAAGAGCACAATAGTATAGCCACCTTATCCTCTTCTTAAATTTTTCACCTCCACTGAAGCCAACTTGCTAATCAGTGTGTTGAATTTGTTGAGATGATATGTGACTAATGAACTGTCATGCATCCTCAAGTTATACAGTTGTCTACGTAACATAATTTTGTTTGCCAATGACTTGGTCTCATACAAATTTTCAATCTTAGTCCATAAGTCATGTGTCGTTTTCTCCTCTGCAACATTGAATAAAACTGGATCAGTCAAACATAACTAGATTGTAGCTCTTGCCATGTTATCCTTTTCATCCCATTCCTCTTAACTGCAAGTTTTGATGTTGCCCCTTTGAGAGCCAAGGCACATCCATCATTCACCAATAAGGTTTGAACCTTTAGTTTCCATAGAGCAAAATTAAAACCATCAAATCTGCTAACCGTGCTTCCTGTCATTGCTTTTCACAAAGATGAAAAACTACAAAATAATTTATGCACAAAATCATGAGCTCTGATACCAACTTTTAGAAAAATAGGGAGTGCAGATTTGAAATAAACATAGTGAAATAGCAATATATCATATAAAATAGACAATACACAGATTTACGTGGAAAACCTAGTTATGCACTAAAAAAAATTATGGGCAAAGGTCTCTCAAATTTTATTCTCAAAAGAAATTCGCTGTTACAATTTTTACATTGTGCATTTGCATTCAAGCTCAATAGACAACCATGAAAAAACATGCAATCAATCAAATCTTTTTTCGAAGAAATATTTCCATGAAAAAAATATGAGTGGCATTTCTGCATGTTGTGCCGAAAGTAGGGAAAGCATCTTCATTTCTTCGCGACTCAAAAATTTTAATGTTGGGCTTGTTTTTAAAATACTATGATTCCCTATTTTTTCTTAAAAATACCACTGTAAGACTTTTCAATTAAAAACTACGAGCAAATAACTTTACAGAAAACTTAAGTATCGCCCATATAGTATAAAAGCTTTTCAATACTTAATGGTTCGTACGCAAAAGAATTAAGTTCTTGTATTTTTTTAAATAAAAGCTAAGCAAAGGAAAAACTAGTGTATACAGCCAATCATCTAGAATTGGCTGAATTGGCTACATTAGACAGATTCAAATTACAATAGCCGCAACAGCACTTTATAACAAAATGGTATGTTGCCATTCAAACTTTTTACAATCGAAATATTTGTGTAAATGTTCATTTGATTCGCCATCTAATTAAGAGTGTGGTAGGTGTTCTTGAAATACTCCAAGTTCACTCTCTTGATCACGCCTTCATTGCCACATAATGGCTCCAATCATAAACAAATTACCAACTCCAACGGTGATTTTCTAGCATAATTTTCATTTATAGATAGATTTTGCTTAATAATCAAGTGTATGGACGAATTTGTGATTGAAAACTTATTTTATGTAATTTGTAGACTTTTGTTCTTCAATTTGCATAACAACTCTTGATTTCTTCTCAGTGTTCCTTGAATGTTTAAGAATTTAGTGTAAGGTCCAAAATTGCATACTCTACAATTTTGCACTATAATTTGACATCAATTTAGCGTCCATCTCCTTTAGTATGTTTTTAGGTCCATTCATCCCTATCCTTGCCTTTGTCCTACCCTTGATGCTAACGTGGACTTGGTGCTTCTATTAATGTCTTTTCTATGTAAGTGAATATGTTTTATGTGTTAAGTTAGTCTCATGCTATCATTCTATATTCTTTTTGGCCTTGTTGTATTTGGATGATATTGTGATCTTCAAATATCTACGCGACACGCAAATGTCTATATGACACATTAATGTCCTCTGATGTTGTATTTGTATAACAGTTGATTCTTACCAAATCTACCACCTTTCTATACCTAAACATGTGAGTGTAAATGTTGTCATATCTATTGGGTGAATTTCAACAACTACTTAACCCTTGCATGCCTCTTCAACTTCCCTACAACCTAATTTTTGAAATCCATCTATCTTTTGCATACACATTGTTTTTGGTTACAACTACAACACTCTACACTATTTTTTCCAACATTCTTGCAAATCCAACATTGTTTTCCATGAGCTCTTGTGACCGTGAAGATTCATTGTGATTACAATTGTTATTGCCTTCATTCTTCATAATTCAGGTAATATTGGTCAAATTATTGTTGTTTTAAATAATTGCTTTTATCATTGTTACTTCTTGTAAGCTTCCCCATGTCCATACCACCATTGTTGGCACCTTGAGAGCTTAATATCCTCTCTATCCTCATTCACACACACTATGACATTTCTCTCTGTAGACCAGGGATTTAATACTCATAGACTCATTTTTATATAATTGTTCTTAAACTTTAGATGCATATAGGGTTTTAAGAGCACATACTATTTGATTTCTCCTCATTTCATTAGTTGTTTGTAGAGGTTGAAAGACCAAACAAAGGGCTTGACTATTCATAAAAAGCTTTAAACAACCCCAACCTTCTCTTCTATCCCATAATAGGTATTTGGAGGATTACAACCACATGGAGGTTTTGTGTCCTTTCTCTTTCTATTGTTCTTTCAAATTTTTGTTTAAAATAGTTGGTTTAAGTGGATTTATTTATTGTTGTATATTTATAGTTATACTTGATACTTTGTTTATTATTTCCTTGCTTCCATGTGCATAGACTGAAATAGATTTTGAAGAGAAACTTAAGTTTTTGTTGAATTCACCAAGATACACTGGATTGATTCCCAATATGTGTTGGGTAATGAAAGTTTGGCAATTGCACACCCTACAAGTTATTAAAAACATAGAACATGCAAGCAAAGAGATTACACGAGAATGGATTCAACCACACAATGCATTTCCCATGAAAAGGAGATGTACATATATAGGAGAGAGGGAATAAATTGCCATGCAAAATTAGTGGAGAAGACTGGATAGTTCCCATTAACTAAAACTGGTGGTGAGTTAACTTCCTCAAAACTCGCAAGAGATGGCAAGCTAAATCCCACTAACTAGGATACCTAAGTAGGCTTAATGCCATGTGGAATTACCATGTGCATGAAGTGCATGAGATAATATATACACTAATACCCCCCTTAAACATAGCTTAGGTGAGCACCATAAAAAACTAGGTCCCGACAACTAGGCCAGATGAGGTACCCAAATACAATGCAATCTCTCATAAAGTCAAGAAAGGGAGAAAGTCCAGTGGGATAATGTTGTTATATGGAGCCTAATCAGACTTGGAGGTTATATTTACCCCTCTTTTATCGGCGCGGTTTCCCCCCCAAATCCCTACGGGGTCAAGGGGCAGCGCCCCTTGAGGGGGTTTGGGGGCAGCACCCCCAAGACGAGGTCAAGGGGTAGCGCCCCTTGTAGGGTCTAGGGGCAACGACCCTGGCGCATTCCCTATCGCGATACAGGGTGGGGTCGAGGGGCAACGCCCCTGAAACCTCACACGGTTTTTTATTATTTTATAAAGCACCAGGAGTTATTTTTTCATTGATCAACATAAGAAAACCCTATTTTTGTAACCGACAAAAAGCTTAATAAAAAGCAGCCAAGGGTTAGGATTTGGATATTGTATTGTAGCATTTTGCAGTGGTATTGAGTTGTAGGGATTGCTGATTGTAATCGATTTGATTTACTGGATAATAATATTGGACTCTCTGTTTGGTGGATGTAGCCCGAGTTTGGGTGAACCACGTTAAAACCTGTCTCTCACTGTTATTATTTTTGTGTATTTCCATTCCTTTGTTTAATCTTTATTTGCATTTAATTGATATCTTCTTCTGGCTAACCCTAACAGACAAAACCTCCCCAAATGAGTGAAAAGAAGACAACATGATTTGAAGATTGGAAAAAACCTAAGTCAATGATTTGACCATGAATAAGCTCCTGAATAAAATGCATGTGAATCTCTATGTGTTTGGTCTGTTGGTATTGGAATCTCTATGTTGTCATGGAGGGACACTCACTGGACAAGATTGAGATGACAAATAACAAGGCACTAACACAGCCCCTCATGACACTTTATAAAGTAGTGTGAGTACAAAAATGGCACAACATGATGTGCAAGATCCCCAAACTACAAGTACAATATGTGGCACTTTATTTTAGTGTGTTTACAAATCAACAAGTGCATACAATAGATTCTTACAATGTCCAAAAAAGACCACATGCTAAAAATAAAATTCTCCAATAGAAATAGAGAAATTGATGGAACCATGATGAAGTACATGAAAAAACATGTACTTTAAAAAAAATGGGAGCTAAAAAGGAGTCCATACGCCCAACCATCAAAGTTCCCAAAATGAGAACTGCACAACAACATCATTGAGAAAACTGAAATTCTGTAAAAACCAGAACTCCAATTTGAAAAATACTACCACCGCTACAAAGAACCTAAAATTCTTCCCCATGTCAAAAAACATTGCACTAAAAAATACCTCTGTATGGCTAAGATATTATCGTTTGAAGATCAGATGCAAAAAGGAAAACTCCATAGGAGAGGGGGCAAAAACTGCAAAATTTTTTACTCTGCCAAATTTGGTGGAATCTCTGCCAAAATTCACCATGCCACCAAAATAAAGTTACTACCAAATCTAGAAGAAATGCCAAAATTCATGCCATATTTGGTAAATTTGGACAAATAGTAAAAAATTCTTGCCAAATGATACTTCGTAGAGTTTTTTATTTAAAAAAAACTTGAAAAAATAAAATAAAAAACTACTTTTAAAAAAAATATTATTATAAAAATATTGTGGGCAGAACAAGTTTGAAACCCCCCCACCATAGATGGAAAAATCGTTGAGATTTCGCTAAGTTTTTTTAAAAAGAGTTTTTTTCACTTTAACTCGCAGAGTTTTTCTGCCGAGTCAAGGCCGATTCTGTGCAAAAGACTTGCGGGTGCAGGGATATAACGATTCCGCGGCCAGAAAAGGGAAACCATAATCAAAAATTAGTTTTTTTGAGCTCTACATAGGACACCCCCCCGCAAGCAAAAATAGTCCATTTGCAAAGTTGTGCCATCAAGAAGATCGGATTCGAATGCCATTCTTTGCAGATTTTGAAGGCAAATTCGAATCCCAGATAAGTTTTTGTTTTTCCATTTTTTTTTTTTAATCATTTTTTTGGTTCTTGTTGCAAAATATTGAATCCAAATTGAAAACAAAATCTTCATAGAGCAAGAAGAAGCTTCATTTTTGCACTTAGATTCCAAAAAACAAGATTCTTTACTATTTTTGTGGATTTTTTAAAATTTTTTTCATGATTTTCGTTATTTTTTTAATTTTGAAACCTATTGTAAATCTATTTTGTTGTTTAGATTAGTTAATTTATTGACTGATTTAATCATTGAAACACATTTGTATCAATTTAAATCAAATTTAGAGAGATTTTTTTGTATTAAAAACCTAATATGTTGTACTTTTTTTGTATGTTTAGGTTAAATTTGCACTATAATGGCTTTAAGTTCAGCCTTAGGCTCCACCCCATCCACGCCCATGCCATCATCATGGGTTCCAGGAACTTGTCCTCCATGAGGTAGAGACCCAACATGGAAGTATGCTATGAGAGGACCGAATCCTAGAATGGTTGTTTGCGGTAAATGTTAGAAGGTATTACATGGAGGCATAAATTGGCTCAAATACCATCTTGCATGCATTGCTTGGCATGATGCCAATGGGTGTCTTAAGACCACAGAAGAGATAAAAAAGGGAGATGAATTCCTTACTTGTGGCTACCAAAGAAAAAAATTTGCAAAGGGAGAGGACAAAGGTAGCCACAGCAACAAGCATAGCTAGTGCCGGTGGACATGGTCATGAGCAAATGCAAGTGGACATAGAGTCTAACTTAGATGAGGAGATGAGTGGAGCTGATGTTAACATTGTGGGCTCTCTTTGTGGTCCATGCATTCATGGCACACCGGCCCCTAGGCCCCCCATTTCCTCTACTTCGAGTAGAATGCCACCGCCGGGGTCTACATCTTCACACTCACCACATAGTTTTTTTGTGCCAAGAAACACACCAGGAGCACAGACATCATTGGAGGCTACAGGGTAGAATAGGGAGGTGCATCAACATGCCGACATGGCGTGTGTAGACTTTTGGTATTTCAATAACATTCCATTCAATGTGGCAAGTAGTCTCTATTGGCACAATTTGGTTGCCGCAATGACAATTGCAGGAAAAGGCTACAAGCCACCTTCTCGCAAAGACTTGAGTGGGAGGTTAGTGATTAGTCAATTTAAATTTTATGCTAAGTTTATCATTTAAATTTTATGTGATTAGTTAATTTATGTTAAGTTATTTTTTGTTTAAAAAATAAAATTTTGTACTTATTTTAATTTTTACTTGTAGGTTGCTCACAAATGCAACCGAAAGGGTGGTGCAAGTAGTTGAAGATCAAAAGAAAGAATGGAAGAAACATGGCTGCACCATTCTTTCCGATGGGTGGACAGATGGGAGAAACCACACCATCCTTAATTTTTGGATTTCTTCAAAAGGTCAAGTTGTGTTTGTGATAGCAGTGGATGCCTCCAACAAAATAAAAAATGCAGAAACATTGTGTACATTGTTGGAGGAAGTTGTCATGGAGGTGGGGATAGATAATGTTGTGCAAGTCATCACAGATAATTTGCAGTAGCATATGTGGCAGCTGGGAGATTGCTTGAGGATGGACATCCTACACTTTTTTCGACACGTTGTGTGGCACATTGCCTTGACCTTCTTTTGGAGGACATAGGCAAACTTGAATGGGTGGCACCAATTGTAAATGATGCAAGGAGCATAAAAAAATTTATCTACAATCACCCTTGGGTTTTTAGTTTGATGAGGGAACATACGAAAGGGAAAGAGTTGGTGAGATCGAGTGCCACAAGGTTTGCGACGGTTTTCTTGACATTGCAAAGCATTATTGGTTCGTTGAATGATTTGAAACAAATGTTTGTGTGTCTAGCATGGCTAGAATCATCTTATAAAAAAAATCCTAAAGGAGAGAGAGTTGCAAGCATAGAGTTTGATATGCGCTTTAAACAAAGAGCTGAGAGATCGTGAAGGTGAAGATTTTAAATTCAAATTGAGTATTTTATTTCTTAATTTAAGTCTTTCATTATAAATTTGTAATTTTTAATTTTTCATATTTTTGTATTTGTAATTTATGTGTTGGAGCCCTTGGTTAGAGTCCTTCGCTTGGTAGATGGGGATCAAAACCCAATGGGATATATTTATGAGGCCATGGATAGGGCCAAAGAGGCTATAAAAAATTATTACATGGGGGACAACATCAAATTTGATCCCATATGGGAGATTGTTGATAGGAGGTGGAACAATCAACTCCACCAACCCATCCATGTTGCAGCATACTTCCTCAACCATCAATTTCACTTCTCAAAGAACTTCTTTGATCCTAATGGAGAGGTTATGGAGGGGCTCACAACATGCATTCAAAGGATGGAACCCATGGTTGAGGTGAGAGACCTCATTGTCCAAGAGTTGGATCTTTACAGTGAAGCGAGGGGTAATCTCTTTTCTTCAGATCTATCTATTCAAGGAAGAACCACTCAGACACCAGGTATAAAATTCAGAGTCTTTAAGTTTATTTCACTGTCACATCATACATGCATCTTAATATCTTATAATTTGATCAAATGTGTTTTGAGTCTTGACTTTGTTTTCTAACTCTTCAATATTTTTTTTGTAGAGGCTTGGTGGAAAAGTTGGGGTGGAAATACCCCACATCTCCAAAAAATTGATCCCTGCATACTATGTTAGCCTTGTAGTGCATCCAGTTATGAGCGAAATTGGAGCTTGTTTGAGGCCATTCACATGAAAAAGGGGAACAAACTAGGCCAAAAGTGCCTCAATGACCTTGTCTTTGTGCAATACAACCTTTGGTTGTGCAAAAAAATGGTAGAGGACAAATCACTAGATCCTATTGATTTGGATGAGATAGATCCTTACAGTGATTGGATAGGGTAGGATGAGTAGCCTGCATTATTTACCATAGACAAGATTCTTGATTTTGAGAGATAGGCAATGGAGGATCTGGGTGCAACAGGAGATGTAGGGTTGGAGGACATTCATGAGCATGAAGAGTCATTGCCAGAGCCAGAGCCAGATAGTTCCAGGATGGTGGTTGAGCCTTAGCCACAGCCATCCATGCCAACCGAGGAGCCACTGGCACCGCGCACTCGCAGGACTAGAGCATCTGCCTCTTCCCTATCTTTGGCTAAATTAGGGAAGATGAAGATGTAATATGTTGTATTTACTTCTAGTTTTACTATTTTCATTTTCAGTTAGATCTATTGTAATTTGTATCAAACTATCAAGCTTTTAGCCATCAGGATTCTGCATGAGAATGTGATTTTGTAATCAATTTGCATTGAAGTCAATTAAATTTAATAGGAAACACTTTTGTACTCATTTATGGACTCATTGGATTCATCTTGTCATTGAATTTTGCAAAAAAAATGCGTTTCTAATGAAATTTTAGCAATTTTTTAAGTTCCTAAGTTTTTCGCCAAGTTTTTGCCGAGATTTCTTCGATTTTTTTTTACTCTCCAAAAATTGGCTTGCTGAGTTTTTTGCCGAGCCAAGTTTTCCAACTATTCCCCCTGCCGCCCCTATAAGGGTGGGGCCATCACACCTGTCCACGACCAGGTCATGGCAGGGGTGGTACCCTGTCGTTCCTATCACAATAGGGTCATGGCAGGGCGGCAGTACCCTATGTCCTCCAAGGAGGGGATGGTGTACGAACCCCCGCCCCTCATATATACTTTTTAATAAAATTTTCTTGTGGTAAAAAGAAAAAAATTCTTTTATTAAAAGTGTCTGGTAGAGATCCAGCCAGTATAGATCAGACCAGCACTTGGGTCTGCGGACTTGTACAATTTTTTTTATTTTTCAAGAATAAAAATAACCCCTCAGATATTTAAAAAAACACTATGGATAAATTATTTATTTTACCCAAAGGAAAAAACTGTGTAGAGGAGAAATATTTTGTTGGTGGTACTGCTAACACCAGCTATTGCACAGATAGTATGGATTGTCATACAATGGTGTAGGAGGCCAAAAAAAGTCCAGATTTGACTATAATGAAAATATGTCATGTTTATAGTCGATCCTTATAGGGTATGTGTAGGATCATCATAGGCCAAACAGTGGTAATGGAAAAAAAATCATGTCTTTACTTACCAAATTCATGAATTGGCTAACTTTGACTTTCATAGGCATGTTAAAAATATCCTTTTTGTGGTTTAAAAACCCATTTTTATAGTTCCAGGAAATGAATATCCATTTCTGGAATATTCCCAAAAATGGATATCTATTTTGAGAATATTCCATAAACAGATATCTATTTCCTGGAACTATAAAAATGGTTTTTTCCTTTTGATTGGTTTTTTAATTGTTTTCATTGGTGTGTGTCATGGTATGATGTCTCAAGGAATGGGAAGAAAGGATGGTGATTCATAAGATAATATGAAGAATGATGGTAGAGTGAATTGGCATTGTGGTAATTGTAGCATGTCATGGGGTGAATCATGCGTTAATACAGGTTGTGGAGTGAGAAAGGGGTGGCATGGGTATGGTTGAATGTAGTAATGAGCTGATTTAATTAGTGATGACCTAGGTGAAGTGATGGGTAAGGTGTCTTATGTGGGATTTCTAGAAAGTGTGATTGGTAATGATGGGGATAGCTAAATGTCATCTTCTAAGGGTTCAAAGGTGAGGAAAGTGTAAGATGGGGATATGGGATAATCCATGGTTTAATGATTATTCAAGGGAGACTCCCTAAAATGATTATCAATGATGGTGTCAATAGGGGGGATGAAGTTCTATGAATGTAGGTGTGGGAATGTGAGCTATGACATTGGGATTGTATAGGATGAATAATAGAAAGTAGGGGCACTTATCTAGTGATGGAAGGAGCCACGTGATCAAATGATGTTTGGGGGAGGGATTTTCTTAGGAAAGTAAGGATTTGGTTGAGGGTCTAGGGTTTGGTGGAGAAGAATTTATGGAAAATTTGGAGGTCATTAAAATTGACATGAATAGAAGAAGTACAAGACATGGCTAAGGATAAATGGTAGGCTCAAAATAGGATAACTAGGACTATGCTGATGAAGATGGAAAGATAAGTCAACACTAATAGTATGATATAGGGATAGGATTAAAAAAAAAGAGTACTACAGCTAGCAAGAGGAAAGTGAGGACATAATGCAAAGTTAACATGGCATGAACTCTCTTGGAAGGCTAAGCATGGACTATAAGAAGATTAAACTAGTTAGATCTGTTAGGCTCACCAAATGAAAGAACCTTAAATTTTAACCTTAATTAGGTAAGGTTATTTTTTAGTGTGGTTGTTTGTGCAACAATGTGTAAATTAATGTTATCTAAGGATAAATCTAACTATACTAACATTTTAATATCCATGAGAGTTAGGACTAACATTTAGACTAAAAACTTGAAAAACAATACAACTTGGACACATGTAGGACTGGGAAAATGGAAAAGAATAAGTATTTAATGTGGAAAACAATGAAAAAGTGGTATTAGTTGCACCTATGTGGAGAAGTGGTCTTTATGAAAGATGCTTAGAATTATGCTTTATATCTATTTGTGAAGTTTGGAGGTGATTGGACCTAAAGGATATGAACACCATATACAAAATAGCCTACCTAATGGGTATGTGCATGGAGAGAGAGAGGGGGGGTTGAGATAGAGTGAGAGGATATAGAGATGGAGAGACATACATATAGAGGGGTGGAGATAGAAAGAGAGGATTGAGAGAGAAAGAGAGAGTCCTAGTTTTCTTGTTTTCATTTGCTTCATCGATAAGGGAGAGTGAGAGATAGAGGGGAGATATAGGGAGATATAGGAATGATAGGGGGAGAGAGGCAAGAGAGATAGGGAGAGATAGCTAGGTAGAGAGAGATAGGGAGATAGAGTGAGAGAGATGTCCAGAGAGGTAGGGAGATAGAGGAATGATACAGGAGAGAGAGGCAAGAGATAGGGAGAGATAAATAGGTAGAAAGAGGAGATATATTGGGAGAGATAGAGGAGACAGAGGGAGAGACAGGGAGATAGAGAGTGAGTGAGATGTTTAGAGAGATAGGGAGAGAGATTGAGAGGTAGAGAGATGATAGAGAGAGGGAGATAAGGGAGAGATACTTGGAGATAGAGGTTTAGGGTTTCTTAGGTTTAGGGTTTAGGGGTTATAGGTTAGGGATTAGGGTAATTATTTAGGGTTGAGGGATTTAGATAGAGAGAGAGAGACTTCTTTTGACATGCAATCGTAAACCCTGAAAATGCCCCTAAACCCTAAACCTTAACCCCTAGACCATAAACCTTAAACCCTAAATAATGCCCCTAAGCCTAACTCCTAACCCTAAAAAATAAACCCTAAATTCCTTACAACACCTTTTCATTTCATGATTGCATTGAAAATTTGATGAAAATTGCATGATTTAAGGGGTTTTCACTAGCTTTTCATTGCTTATCTTCACAAGACTACTCTACAAGCATGTTGTAATAGAATTTGTGACTTTATCAGAATTATATCAGACATATTTACTTCTTCCCTCTATCAAATCCTATACAATACCTTTTGTTTGACACTTTTGCATTGAAATTTGATTGAAAATTGCATGTTTTTAGGCTTTTTTCACTAGGTTTGACTAGTCAACTCTCTACAAACACTCTAAATGCGTGTTGTGTCTGATTTTTTCTCACAAGATGACTGATTACATCATTATTATCTTATATCCATCATAAAATTTCACACAAAACCCTTTCTATTAGTTGTTTGCATGCTTTTATTGTGAAAAAATTACATATTTTGCTTGATTTTTACTAGGGTTTGACTTGCAAACTTGCAGGCATGCATGTTGTGAAGGATATTATTGATCTAATTGACTTATATCACTGAAATAATCTTCTGTACATATTAAATTTCATTACAACACTCTTTATTTGGACATTTAGATTGTTTATTTAGGGTTTATTTAAGGATTAGGGTTTATTGTTTATTGTTTGGGGGTTCGAGTTTATTTAGTGTTTAGGGTTTATTATTTAGGGGTTAGGGGTTTGGGTTTAGAGGTTTAGGGTTTAAGGTTTTGTAAATTTATAATTTAGAGTTTGTAACATCTGATATAAAATTCAAAAATTCATCATCAATTGCTAATTTGTATTGCATTTTCATTGTCATTTGGTCAAAATTGCTTGAAATTGTGTGTTTTTATGAGACCTAGTTTGTGCATGAGCTAGGGTTGGTAGATAAAATTTGGTTTCCTATTTTAATATTATCTTTTACACTCTTTCAAGTCTTATTTTGACCTGTATCATTCAATTTCATTACATAATTTCGTTTTAGATCTCATACCTAGGGTTTGAAACTTGCATTTTCACTAGGTTTCGCACTAGATTCCTCTCTAGGGTTGCATTCTAGGGGTGTTGTAGTGGATTTTTTAGCCTTAGAGATTTTTATCAGACGTATTCCTCACTTCACTCTGATATATTCCTTACAACACCTTTTCATTTCATGATTGCATTGAAAATTTGATGAAAATTGCATGATTTAAGGGTTTTTCACTAGCTTTTCATTGCTTATCTTCACAAGACTACTCTACAAGCGTGTTGTAACAGAATTTGTGACTTTATCAGACTTATATTAGACATATTTACTTCTTCCCTCAGTCACATCCTTTACAACAACTTTTGTTTGACACTTTTGCATTGAAATTTGATCAAAAATTGCATGTTTTTAGGTGTTTTCACTGGTTTGACTAGTCAACTCTCTACAAACACTCTAAATGCATGTTGCGTATGATTTTTTATAACAATTTGACTGATTACATGGTTATTATCTGATATCCATCATAAAATTTTACACAACACCCTTTCTATCAGTGTTTGCATGCTTTTATTGTGAAATAATTGCATATTTTGCTTGATTTTTTACTAGGTTTAACTTGCAAACTTGTTAAACTTGAATGGCATGTGTGTTGTGAATGATATTATTGATCTAATTGACTTAAATCCATGAAATACTCTAATTAACATCTTAAATTTCATAAAATACTCTTTATTTGGACATTTACATCACATTTTGTGAAAAAATTGCATATTTTTACATAATTTCACTAGTTTTTGGACTTACAATCATTTAGGATTGCATTCAAAAGTATTTTGTGAAGCATATCTCTCATTTAAAGGACTGATATTTCTGTTATTTACTTCTGGCACCTCATAATGTGATCACAACACCTTTTCTTTAAATAATTCACATTGAAAAAAAAGCACAAAAATCTAGCATCTTTAGTTCATTTACATTCATATTTTGAGCATTAATTGCTTGCATATTTCATGGATTCCTCTTGTTATTCAATGGAAGATTTATTTACATATATTAGGGACCCTGAGACCTTTTACAAATTCATCAACATGAATCCTTGAGTCCTGTAACAAATAGTATGCATCCATGACAGAGATTATATAGGGTTTGTGAGTTTAGCATCGGCTCAAGTTTAGGGTTTAGGGTTTAGGGGAATTATTTAGGGTTTAGGGGTTTCAGGTTTACAGTTTAAAGAGATATAGAGAGAGGGGACTGATAGAGATTGGGAGAGATAGAGGAGACAGGGGAGAGAGATAGGGAGATAGAGAGTGAGAGACATATCCAGAGACATAGAGAGAGATTGAGAGGTAGAGGATGATAGAGATATGGAGATAGGGAGAGATAGGGAGGATAGAGGTTTAGGGTTGCTTGGGTTTAGGGGCATTATTTAGGGTTTAGGGTTTTGGGTTTTGGGTTTTGGGTTTCAGGGTTAGGGGTTAAGGTTTAGTGGTTTAGAGAGAGATAAGGACCAATAGGGATATATAGAGGAGACTAAGGGGAGAGATAGAGAGATAGAGTGTGAGGGACATGGCCAGAGACATAAGGAGAGAGATTGAGAGGTAGAGGGATAAAGATGATAGAGAGATATGGAGAGATAGGGAGATAAAGGTTTAGGGTTTACGGGTTTGGGGTTTAGGGTTTCTCAAGTTTAGGGGCATTATTTAGTGTTTAGGGTTATTGTTTAGGGGTTTAGGGGTTCAAGTGTAGAGGTTTAGAGTATAGGATTGTAACGTTAGAAAATGTCCCCTTGTGGTATTTCACCCTACTAAGGTTTATCTCCTAGGTCCTCATAGTGCAATTGATGTACTTGAGCTTATATTTATGCTTTCTGTTGAGTTTCACTAGGTTTTGCACTAGATTCCTCTCTAGGGTTGCATCCTAAGGGTGTTGTAGTGGATTTTGTGGCCTTATTGAATTTTTATCAGACATATTCCTTGATTCCCTCTGATAAATTCCTTACAACACCTTTCCATTTCATGATTGCATTGATAATTTGATGAAAATTACATGATTTAAGGGTTTTTCACTAGCTTTCATTGCTTATCTTCACAAGACTACTCTACAAGCGTGTTGTAACAGAATTTGTGACTTTATTAAACTTATATCAGACCTATTTACTTCTTCCCCCATTCACATCCTTACAACACGCTTTTTTTTGACACTTTTGCATTGAAATTTGATCAAAAATTGCATGTTTTTAGTCTTTTTCACTAGGTTTGACTAGTCAACTCTCTACAAACACTCTAAAGGCGTGTTGTGTCTGATTTTTCTCACAAGGTGACTGATTACATGGTTATTATATTATATCCATCATAAAATTTCACACAACACCCTTTCTATCAGTTGTTTGCATGCTTTTATTGTGAAAAAATTGCATATATTGCTTGATTTAAAAACTTGTTAAACTTGCATGGCATGCATGTTGTGAAGGATATTATTGATATAATTGACTGATATACCTGAAATACTCTGCTTCACATCTTAAATTTCATTACAATGCTCTTTATTTGGACATTTACATTCACATTTGTGAAACAAATTGCATATGTTTGCATAATTTCACTAGTTTTTGGACTTACAATCATTTAGGATTGCATTAAAAAGTGTGTTTTGAAGAATATATCTGATTTAAAGGACTGATATTGCTTTTATTTACTTCTGAACCTCATAAATTTGATCACAACACCTTTTCTTTACATAATTCACATTAAAAAAAAAAGCATAAAAATCTAGCATCTTTAGTTCATTTACATTCATATTTCGAGCATTTGATTGCTTGCATATTTCATGGATTCCTCTTGTCATAAAATGTATGTAAATAAATTTTCATTGAATAACAAGAGGAATCCATGAATATGCAAGCAATCAAATGCTCGAAATATGAATGTAAATGAACTAAAGATGCTAGTTTTTTATGCTTTTTTTTTTTCAATGTGAATTATGTAAAGCAAAGGTGTTGTGATCAAATTTATGAGGTCAAGAGGTAAATAAAAGAAATATCAGTCATTTAAATCAGAGATATCTTCACAAAAAACTTTTGAATGCAATCCTAAATGATTGTAAGTCCAAAAAACTAGTGAAATTATGCAAAAATATGCAATTTTTTCACAAAATGTGAATGTAAATGTCTAAATAAAGAGTGTTGTAATGAAATTTAAGATGTGAAGAAGATTATGTCAGGGATATAAGTCAATTATATCAATAATATCCTTCACAACATGCATTCCATGCAAGTTTAATAAGTTTGAAGTCGATACCCCTAGTAAAAATCAAGCAAAATATGCAATTTGTTCACAACAAAAGCATAAAAACAACTGATAGAAAGGGTTTTGTGTGAAATTTTATGATGGATATCAGATAATAACCATGTAATCAGTAACCTTGTGACAAAAATCAGAGTTTTTGTAGAGAGTTGACTAGTCGAACCTAGTGAAAAAGCCTAAAAACATGCAATTTTTGATCAAATTTCAATGCAAAAGTGTCAAAAAAAAGGTTTTGTAAAGGATGTGACTGAGGGAAGAAGTAAATAGTTCTGATATGATTCTAATAAAGTCACAAATTCTATTACAACATGATTTTAAAGTAGTCCTCGTGAAGATAAGCAATGAAAGCTAGTGAAAAACCCTTAAATCATGTAATTTTCATCAAATTTTCAATGCAATCATGAAATGAAAAGATGTTGTAAGGAATTTATCAGAGGGGAAACAAGGAATATGTCTTATAACAATCCACTAAGGCCACAAAATCCACTACAACACCCCTAGGATGCAACCCTAGACCTCTATCTCCCTATCTCCCCATCTCTATCATTCCTCTACCTCTCAATCTCTCTCCCTATGTCTCTAGCCATGTCCCTCACTCTCTATATCTCCCTATTGGTCCCTCTCTCTCTAAACTCTAAATCCTAAACCTAAACCTTATCCCCCTAAACTATAAACCCTAAACCCTAAACCCTAAATAATGCCCCTAAACCTTAACCCTAACCCCTAAACCCTAAATCCAATCAACTCTAAAGCTCTATCTCCATATCTCTCCCATATCTTCCTATCTCTATAATCCCTCTACCTCTCAATATCTCTCCTATTTCCTTATCCATTGTGCCTCACTCTCTATTCTCCCTATCTCTCTCCTCGGTCTCCTCTATATCTCCCTATCATTCCTCTCTCTCTCTCTCTCTATAAACCCTAAACTCTAAACCTAAACCCCTAACCCCTAAAAAATAAACCCTAAACACTAAATAATTCCCCCTAAACCCCTTAACCCTAAACCCAAGTAACCCTAAGCCTCTATCTCCCCTATCTCTATATCACATTTATCCCTCTACATCTAAATCTCTCTCCCTATGTCTTTGGTTGTGTCCCTCACACTCTATCTCTCTATCTCTCCCCCTAGACTCCTCTATATCCCCTATTGGTCCTCTATCTCTCTCTATACCCTAAACCATAAATAATGCCCCTAAACCCAAGCAAGCCTAAACCTCTATCTCCCTATCTCTCCCTATCTCCCTATCTCTATCATCCCTCTACCTCTCAATCTCTCTCTCTATGTCTTTGGACATGTCTCTCACTTTCTATCTCCCTATCTCTCCCCTATGTCTCCTCTATCTCTCCAAATATCTATTAATCCCCTCTCTCTATCTCTCTTTAGACCCTAAACCCCAAACCCCTAAACCCTAAACCTGAGTAACCCTAAATCCTAAATAATTTCCCTAAACCCTAAACCATAAACCCTAAACTTGAGCAATACTAAACTTATAAACCCTAAATATTGCTCCTAAACCCTGACCCCTAACCCTAAGCAACTCTTTCTTGTTTTTCATTTCCTTCATTGATAAAGGAGAGGGAGGGATACAAGGGAGGGATAGGGGGAGAGAGGCAAAATATAGAGAGATAGGGAGAGCTAGCTAGGTAGAGAGAGATAGAGAGGAGACAAATAGGAGAGATAGAGGAGACAGAGGGGAGAGATAGGGAGATGGAGAGTGAGTGAGATTTCCAAAGATATAGGGAGATATAGGAATTATAGGGGAGAGAGAGGTAAGAGATAGGGAGAGATAGATAGGTAGAGAGAGAGAGAGAGGAGATAGATTGGGAGAGATAGAGGAGACAAAGGGAGAGATAGGGAGATAGAAAGTGAGTGAGATGTCTAGAGAGATACAGAGAGAGATTGAGAGGTAGAGGGATGATAGAGAGAGGGAGATAAGGGAGAGATAGGGAGATAGAGGTTTAGGGTTGCTTAGGTTTAGAGTTTAGGGGTTACAAGTTAGGAGTTAGGGATTAGGGGCATTATTTAGGGTTGAGGGATTTAGAGAGAGGGAGCCTTCTATTGACATGCAACCGTAAAACCTAAATAATGCCCCTACACCCTAAACTTGAGCAACTAGAAACCTCTAAACCTTAAATAATTCTCCTAAACCCTAACCCCTAACCCCTAAACCATAAACTCTAAATAATGCCTCTAACCCCTAACCCCTAACCCCTAAACCCTAAACCTGGAAACCATAAACCCTTAAATCCTAAACCCAAACCCATAAACCCTAAACACTAAACCCAAGCAACCCTAAACCACTATCTCCCTATCTCCCTATCTCTATCATTCATCTACCTCTCAATCTCTCTCCCTATGTCTCTCGAGTAGCCCTAAACCCTAAGCCCTAAATAATTACCCTAAACCCTAAACTTGAGCAATGCTAAACTTATAAACCCTAAACAATGCCCCTAAAACTTGACCCCTAACCCCAAGCAACCTCTCTCTCTCTCTCTCTCTCTCTCCTCTCTCTCTCTCTCTCTCTCTCTCTCTCTCTCTCTCTCTCTCCTCTCTCTCTTCTCTCTCTCTCTCTCTCTCTCTCTCTCTCTCTCTCCTCTCTCTCTCTCTCTCTCTCTCTCTCTCTCTCTCTCTCTCTCTCTCTCTCTCTCTCTCTCTCTCTCTCTCTCTCTCTCTCTCTCTCTCTCTCTCTCTCTCTCTCTCTCTCTCCCCCAAAACCCTAACCCCTAAACCCTAAACTCGAGAAACCCTAAACCTCTATCTCCCTATCTCTCCCTTATCTCCCTATCTCTATCATCCCTCTACCTCTCAATCCTTCTCCCTATCTCTCTGGACATCTCGCTCACTCTCTATCTCCCTATCCTCTCCCCTCTGTCTCCTCTCTCTCTCTCTCTCTCCATCTAGCTATCTCTCTTTCTCTTGCCTCTCTCTCCCCTATCATTCCTTTATCTCCCTATCTCTCCCTCTCCCTTATTGACAAAGGAAATGAAAATAAGAAAACTAGGACTCTCTCTCTCTCTCTCTCTCTCTCTCTCTCTCTCTCTCTCTCTCTCTCTCTCTCTCTCTCTCTCTCTCTCTCTCTCTCCTAAGGAAATTGGAAAGGAAAAGGAAAACTAGGAAAGCTAGGAATAGGTTGACAAAGGAAATGAAAACAAGAAAACTAGGACTCTCTTTCTATCTATCTATCTATCTCTCTCTCCTAAGGAAATTGGAAAGGAAAAGGAAAACTAGGAAAGCTAGGAATAGGATTTAATTACAAGGTAGATAGGTCAGAGTGAGAGAGAGAGAGAGAGATCTGAAAAAGTAGAAGTGTAGAGTTAAGGTACACTTTTTACACTTAATTTTATCTTAACATTCCCAAAGTCTTACATGATTACAAGTAATGTTAATGTATTTGGTGGAAAAGTGGAAACTTTGCAAAGTTGCAAATGGAAAACATGACTCTAGTTCCCAAAATCTTGTAAGTATATAAATGAAGGTTTTGAAAATAATTATGCATCATCAATGCAAAATCCTATGCACTCATCCACAAACTTGTAAATTGCAGTGAAGTTCAACATCCCCATGCCTCATAAAGTTCCACAACATTCATTTACCAAAAGACCAACTATTATGTGTAGACTTTTCTTATGTTTCATACATTTCAAAAAAGAACTTACAAAGTGCCAACATTACAATGCATACATAATGAAATTTGTTGAAAAAGTTAAAAAAATCTTCAACAAATGTAGTTGACTTGTATATAGCCAAACTCCATGATCTTTTCTACTATCTTATTTACTTACACCAAAGGAATGGTACATGGGCATCCATCAAAAGACTAATGATAGGGCGATTCTTATCAAATATTATATTTGGTAATTTTCTAGTAAATATTTATAAAAACTATGGAAACATAGACAAGGCATTGCTAACTATTTGATAGAATGCCTCAAAAAAAATGTGATTTCATAGATTACCATGATTATAGGAAATGCAGAAAATGGATCTAAAAATGAACATTACAATTTTGTTACCAATTCTCTTTACAAAACTTAGAAAATAGACAAGCCTTTTCGATCATAGATGAAATTAGATGCAATGGTCAAGAATGTGGTGGGATATTGATAGACCACCTTTTTAGCATTTTACACAAAGCTAAAGATGAATTCTTATGACCATTACAGGATATCGATAGACCACCTTTAGAGAGAGAGAGTAACATATAGGGGTAAAGCAAAATGGATATCCAGTTTGCAAATTGGATATCTATTTTGGGGAAACCAAAAATGGATATCCATTTTGTAAAACATAAAAAAGGAAAAATGGTATTTTACCAAAGCAAAATGGATATCTGTTAATAACGGATATCTATTTTTCTTCACTTTTGCCTTGTATGTAGGCTTGGGGCTATCATAGTTGACTTTCCCTCAATTCTAATGTTTTTACAGGTTTCACTCTCTTCTTCGAACTTCACCCTTCATGCTAACGACTTTTTTTATGTAAAATTGATAAAACAAAAAGGGTTTATAGAGGAAATTGTCAGCTTTCTAAAAATATAAGATTTTGTTCATTATCATTTTATTAAATAATTATTAATAATTTTCTATATAGTGTGTGTCTGAAATCATGATGGATACACTGATTGAAAAACATCAATAACTTTCAAACCATTTCACCTTTTTCAGATTTGAAAAGATGTGTCACGCTCTATGCTCCATTGGCTACAGGTTAAAAAAAAATGAATTCCAATTTTTTTTTATTTAGTTAGGTTGGTTGGACAATTACTCTTTAGTTTTTAAAAAAAGTCATAGTAAAAAAATCATAACTAATTATTTTATTGAAAAAAAAATCAAAAAAATATGCGTCACATCCGGGCATGAGTCCTCTACTTATTTTGAAAGTTAAAAAAAAAAAATTATTTTTTCTCATAGTTAGTTGGTTGGACAAACACCCACTTTTTATTTTTTCTGAAAAATTTAATAGTTGTTCATTGAAATGTTCATTTTTCACTAAGTAAATTTAGTTTTTTTTTTTAATTTAGTAGCTCATAAACTAGATTTAATTCTCTACAAATTTCATTCTTACATCTTTTTCAAATTGTGTAGATAGTCCATTCAAATTTTCACATGAACTTGATTAAGTCTGATTTTTTGTATTTTCATTGCCACTTAGAGGTATAGTTTGTCCCATCATGATCCTGCACATACCCTACAAATTTGGCCCTTTTGAGCTCAACCATGGGGTCATATTTGAGCTAGGATGCTCCTTCTAAAAGGTTGATGGTAGGTTCTTTCCAAATTGAGAAGGAGCTTGTAGAATTAAAGCTCTGATACCATGTTGGAGCAATCAACTACCAAAGATCAAATATGCAAAACCAAAGAACCTTCTGCACAAGAGAGACAAACAACAAATAATGTTATTCTACCAATAATAAAATAAAATACATAGGATGCATATTGCAAGAGAAGCCTTTCTTATAAAGACAAGGTTGAAAGCTAAGATGTTGTAGTCATGTGACAAGTGTCACATTCCTATCACATGTGACAACTAGAGGATAGGATGCCAACTAGATCACATGTGTAGTATAAGACAACTATCAACACCTAGCAACAACTAGGTACAAGTAGAAACAACTAGAAACATTTAGTAGACACACTAAGTCAACTTATCATATGAAATGTTGTGTCTGAGTATTATTTAACTAATAAATAGTTAAATAATATGAATTATCCACACAAGAAGGGTTAAACTAGATAGGTAATAACCTTATTTGAACATCAACCCCCCCTTAAGTGCAACTTAGGGAGGAACAAACAAGTGAAAAGATGCAAAGATGGGTCTCGACAACAAAGCCATGTTAGGTACCCATGTACAAACAATTCTCTCACAAATGGAGAAAGGAGAAAACCTCATGGGAAAAACTCCTCTCCAAAAGAGAGAAAACATATAAAAGTGAAGGAAGGAGGACTCAACATGACCCCCCCAAAGGACTACTTCCATCACAAAGATATAAAATATATCCCACCATAGGAGATGAAAGAAGGACTAAGAAGCCCTAGAAAGGATGTCGTAAAAAGATTAGGAACATGAAGAACTCCATTGAAGAACAAAAGAATGCAAACACCTGACAAAGAACAACTGCTATACTGTTGAGGAACCTCCACTGAAAGTAGGATAAAGATCTGTTTTGGTGGGAAAAGGGGGTTATTGATTTTAGGGGTATATGTGTAATCCTCCTTTCCCAACAAACATTCCAAGGGCTTGTCAACCAAGTTGAATCTCCACTAAGTGAGAGTAATCACCTATCAGGTTGGGCTGCCACTTGGGAAGCTATGAACTCTTGGATATATCAAACAATGTCTCTACCTAATGCTAAATTGTGCTTAGAAACCCTAATTATCCAAATCAGTAAGAAAATTATCAAATTATAGTGAATCCTTTCAGATTGAGGCAAAGGATAGAGATATTTAACTTACTATTTTTTGAAGTTCAGAAGGCAGAGAAGTCAAGGACATGGGGACTAGTGCCCAAGTCCAAGGTACCTATTTCATTGTGGAATCTTGATCTCCTTCCGACACTAATCTGCACTGTAACTTCAATTTCTAGAAATTCCACTACACAAGACACAGGGACTAGCGCCCTAGTCCAGGAAAAGAACTAATGTCCTGCTTCTTTTCATATCCTAAATCCTCGATACCTGTCACTCCTCTCTACAACTCCACATCACAGAACTCGACATCTGTAACTTGCAATCACAAGGAGTGTGGGAGGGGATTGTGGTGTTTAGAGGCTTGCCTTAGTCAAGCGTCGGAGAGACATTCAAGTCTTCCAAACATCATTGTCAGATAAGAGTGCGTATCCTGACAGGATAGAGGCAAAAATCCAAATGATAAATGATTGAAAACACAATAGATATCACCTTGTAGTGAAGATCTCATGGAAGGAAGATGCTCTTCATGCCATGAGGAGATGGATGTCACAACTGCAAATACAAACACAATAACAAGAAAGTACTGCTCTGCAACAAAATGAATGCCTTGAATCACTTTCACATAAGATTGTCAATCAAAATGTCCATCCAGTTTCCATCTAGTTTGCAAATGAAACCTAATCATGCTTATATATGCAACTACAAATATTCCCACTAAGAATTTCATAATTGATCTGTTTTGGTGGGAAAAGGGGGTTGTTGATTTTAGGGGTTTATGTGTAATCCTCCTTTCCCAACAAACATTCCAAGGGCTTTTCAACCAAATTGAATCTCCACTAAGCGAAAGCAATCACCTATCAGGTTGGGCTGCCACTTGGGAAGCTATGGACTCTTGGATATATCAAACAATGTCTCTACCTAATGCTCAATTGTGCTTAGAAACCCTAATTATGCAAATCAATAATCAAATTATCAAATTACAGGGAATTCTTTCAGACTGAGGCAAAGGACTGAGATATTTAACTTACTATTTTTTAAAGTTTGGAAGGCGGAGAAGTCAGGGACATGGGGACTAGCACCCAAGTCCAAGGTACCTATTTCTTTGTAGAATCCTGATCTCCTTTCGACACTGATCTGCACTGCAACTTCAATTTCAAGAAATTCCACTACGGAGGACATGGGGACTAGTGCCCTAGTCCAAGAAAAGCACCAGTGTCCTACTTCTTTTCATATCCTAAATCCTCGATGCCTACCACTCCTCTCTACAACTCCATGTCACAGAACTTGACACCTATAACCTGCAATCACAAGGAGTGTGGGAGGGGGTTGTGGTGTTTAGAGGCTTGCCTCGGTCAAGTACCAGAGAGACATTCAAGTCTTCCAAGCACCATTGTCAAATAAGAGTGCGTATGCCAGTGAGATAGAGGCAAAAATCCAAATGATAAATGATTGAAAACACAATAGATATATCACCTTGTAGTGAAGATCTCATGGAAGGAAGATGCTCTTCATGCCATGAGGAGATGGATGTAAAATCTACAAATACAAATACAATAACAATAAAGTACTTCTCTACAACACAATGAATGTCTTGAATCACTTTCACATAATCTTGTCAATCAAAATGTCCATCTAGTTTCCATCTAGTTTGCAAATGAAACCTAATCATGCTTATCTATGCAACTACAAAGATTCCCACTAAGAATTTCATATAAGAATTTCATAATTGAAACTTTAGATGTTGGCATAGGACCTAATTAATGGTCATAAAACTGACATAAAAGTTTAGGGCAGACCCAAAATAGAGCTGGACTAGGGCACTAGTGCCCAAGTCCACCCTGCCATTTTTGCTCAGGATTCATCAAAGTGCAGCTCCCTAGGTCCTATTTGTCACAAGACCCAAGGGTTTTCTCATCAGGAGTTAGAAATAACATGCAAAATACTCTAAATGCAATTGTAGGACCCGTGAGCTAAACCTTAATAGGAAAAAGCCCCCAAGGTTACTTTTTTGACATAACAAGATCAAGATAAAAGAGACACAAATCTACATGAGTGACCCCAACGACACTACTCAACCAATCTGATAGTTGAAGATGCAAATGTCACATCAATCTGTACGAGTGACCCTAATGACACTACTCAACCAATGTGATAGTTAAAAATACATGTGCCAATAGTCTCATGAAATTTGATCATCTAAATAAGGTAGAAGGTTGCCTCCATAAATAGGAATACAAGATTGTCTATATGGTATGTGTTTCATCTCACCGAAATGCATGGGTAACCAATCGCTACATCTGCCTAGTATATAGGAACAAAAACTAGATACATAGCTCGCTATAAATGAAACCAAAGAAGCATTAGTACAAGTAGTATGATACCCCCCATAATGCTGACAAGGGAGAGGTATAGTAGTTCCACGTAAACTATGTGTCACAATGTAATGCAAGAAGGTGAAGAAACAATATCAGAAGATACACATAGTAGTAACTACAACTAATAAAGGGTGTGCAAATAACAAGGCATACGTGCATGAGGCTAAAATGTTGTCGTGGAGGGACACTCATTGAACAAGATTATGATGGCAAATATCAAGGCTCTAATACAACCCCCTATGGCACTTTATAAATTAGTGCGAGTACAAAAATGGCACAACATGATGTGCAAGATCCCCAAACTACAATTACAATATGTGGCACTTTATTTTAGTGTGTTTACAAATCTACAAGTGCTTACAATGGATGCTTATAATGTCTAAAAAAGACCAGATGTTGAAATTACAATTCTCTAATAAAAATAAAGGAAACTGATGGCACCATGATGAAGTGCACGAAAAAACATGTACTTTCAAAAAAAATAGAGCCAAAAAGGAGTACATACGCCCAACCGTCAAAGTTCCCAAAATGAGAACTACATAGCAACAGCACTGAGAAAACTTAAATTCTACAAAAACCAGAAGTCTAGTTTGAAAAATACTACCACCACTGCAAAGAGCAAAAAATTCTACACCATGTCAAAAAACTTTGCACTAAAAAATGCCTCCATATGGCCAAGATATTGTCATTTCAAGAATAGATGCAAAAAGAAAAACTCCATTAGAGAGGGGCAAGAATATGCAAAAAAATTTTACTCTACCAAACTTAGTGGTGCCACCAAAATAATGTTATTTCCAAATATAGAATAAATTCCAAATTCACGCCATATTTGGCGGATTTGGACAAACAGTAAAAATTCTTGCCAAATGATACTTCGCAAAAAAAAATTATTTAAAAGAAAAACTTAAAAAAAACAAATAAAAAAACTATTTTTTCAAATATTATTAAAAAAATATTATGGGTAGAGGGAGTGTGAGACCCCCTGCCACCCCTTTAAGGGTGAGGTCATCACACCTATCCATGGCCAGGCTGTGGTAGGGGGTGATACCCTATCATCCTTGTCACGACAGAGTCGTGGTAGGCGGCAGTACCCTGCGCCCTATAGGAAGGGGACATGGTACGAATCCCCGCCCCTCATATATATTTTTTAATAATTTTTTTTTGGTAAACAGAAAAAATAACTATTTTTTTAATTAAAAGTGCCTGGCAGAGATCCACCCAGTACAAATCTGACTAGCACTTGGGTCTACGAACCTATACAATTTTTATTATTGTTCAGGAATAAAAATAACCCCTCAGATATTAAAAAACACAATGGATAAATTTATTTATTTTACCCAGAGGAGAAAATTGTGCAGAGGAGAAATATTCTGCTGGCGGTACCGCTAACACTAGCTACTACGCAAATGGTATGGACTGTCGTACAATGGCGTAAGAGGCACAAAAAAGTCCATATTTGAGTGTAATGAAAATATGTCGTGTTTATAGTTGATCCTTATTGATTTAATTCTTTTGAGCTCAACTATGGGGTCAAATTTGTGCCAAGATGCTCTTATTGAAAGTTGATGGCAGGCTCTCTCCAAATCAAGAAGGAGCTTGCTAAATCAAAGCTTTGATACCATGTTGGAGCAATCAGCTATATAAGATCAAATCTATAAAACCAAAGAACCTTCTACACAAGAGAGACAAATAACAAATAATGGTATTCTACCAACAATAAAATAAAATACACATGATGCATAATGCAAGAGAAGCCTTGCTTATAAAGACAAGGTTGAGTGCTAAGATGTTGTAGTCATGTGACAAGTGTCACATTCCTATCACATGTGACAACTAGAGGATAGGATGCCAACTAGATCACATGTGTAGTATAAGACAATTATCAACACCTAGCAATAACTAAACACAACTAGAAACAACTAGAAACATCTAATAGACTCACTAAGTCAACTTAACATGTGAACATGTGTGTGACTATTATTTAACTAATATATGGTTAAATAATATGAATTATCCACACAACAAGGATTAAACCTGATAGGGTTAAAGAAGATGGTTGGATTAGGGATGATAATGCCCCCACCACTCGAATAAAGAGCAATGAGGAGGAATGATGTTAGTAATGATGTCTCCTCGAGAGGGTAGGTGGGTTCGAAGAACACGTGTGTGCTCTCGAAAAGATGAAGATAGGTAGATTAGAAAGATGAGAGTGGAGTTTAAAATAAAAGGATTTGGAGGATAGAAGAGATAGGATGCAAGGGATTGGAGGAAAGGGGTGATGGGGGATAAATGGGGTGGGGATAGATGGATAGGGATGGATAGATGGGGAGACAGTATTGTGTTATGTCACATTGTATTTGGAGCAATATTATTTGATATGGCATGAGACATTATGCACCAGAGTATGAGAAACCAAGGTGACAATGTGTCCCATATGTAAAATGATGCCCCAACACATCACAAGGTGTTTGATGACCTTAATGGGTACCGTGATGAGACAACTTGATGTGGTCACATGCATTTATGTGTTGTATAGCACCATGATATGGAAGACCATGATATTTTTGTGGTAGGTAGATTATAGAGACTAATGTTGATGCAAGATAAAATGATAATGCACACACACAAGCAAGCACGCATGTACAAAATCATACAAAGACATTCACAATGTTTCCCTTGGTCAATATGAAAAGCTAAAGATTGATGGATCGAAGAGGTTGGATTGTGTTGTTGACTATAAGAACAACACGATGATTTGGAATGATATGTCCTTATGATGGTGATGGAAGTTTGATCAAGTCTTGCAACAAGGCTGGGAACAAGACCATGGATACGATTGGATGATTGGTGTAGATTGATAGCTTGAGATGTGCATTGATTAGGATCTTATTACAATGTTTAGGTCTTTGGGAGAGTTGGTTTTTGGGAGGTTAGGATCGCTATGGAGATTACATTGGTTTGTATTGGGGTACCTTTAGCTAAAAACCAATGACAATGGAAAACCAAGTCTATCAACAAGGGATAATAGGATGATTTGGATGGGGGAATTAAGTGATTTGATTATACATGGGTGAGTTTAGTGCTCAAACCATGCCCTTGGATATCAAAACCACATTGAGGTTTGGTAGGCTAGGGGATAAGATGTGGATTTAGGATAGGTGGATGAAGGGGATTCGGATGTGATCTCTAAAAATACATCGCATAGGAATTAGATAGCCAATTCAATATATGTGTCTCTTATGATGAGGCATTGGGGTGGATGGACATTTGTAGGATATGCTTGGAAATGGATGTATGCCAAGAGGTGTCCAAAGCATGTGTTAATATTTTTCCAGTATCCTTATGAGGATCAAAAGAAAGAAGGGAGGATGGGATGATGATATGATAGATAGGGAGATATAGGGGATGGGATGGATAGATGATAGGACAAGTATGGATAGGAGTGATAGGCTAGGTGAGACTTGCCCCTAAGTGTAGGGTACAAATGGATGGGGGATTATGCATGATGCCCAGGAGGGGTTTTCATCATGGTACTTGCCTAAGGCGCCATAGAAATGGTTTTCATTAGTGGATGCTTTTTTCTCTATACTTTTTTTTTTAAATTGATTTTTTGATTTTTTTTTATTTTTTTAATTTTTTTAATTTTTTTAATTTTTTTATTTTTTTTTATTTTTTAATTTTTTAATTTATTTTTTGGATATTTAATATGGGTGGATGTGGATGGAGGAAGGTATTTGGAGGAGGAAGGGGACTCGAGTGTCTATTTCCATAGCAAGGCGATAGTGTCCCATTTTGGACAGTTGTCACACATGGACCATGTTGATTGTTATGCATGGAATGTTGGTAGATGGTTGTGTGAGATGGAGATGGAGTGGATGGGATAGATGGAGGATGGATGGATGGAAGGTGGATGAAGGATGTATGGATTATTTGAAAGCATGGATAATAGGGATAGGATGGGGGAGATATGGGGGATAGTGGTTATACGATGGGGGAATGGGGGTATGCAGGAATGTTGTGGGGTTAAGGAGAGCCGGGACCAACGTTTGCACACACTGTCATCGATTTGGAAGCTTTTGATTCTTATGGGGAGTTGGGAGTAATGGGGATTTGGGATCTATGGTGGATTTTTTATTATGGGATAAGGATGGAGGATTATAGCATTGCCGATTTGGGCATATGGGGACCTAAATGGACTTAAGATTTTTAGGATTTTTTGATTGTGTGCGAGATGAGGGAGAGGGATTTTGGGATTTCGGGATGGATTGGGATTTGTATTCTCCACTTGGATTTATCTCTTTTTTCTTAGAGATCCACATCATTTTTGTTTTTGGTTTTGGAGGTGTTGGCTTTTATGGTCTTTTGGACTTTTGATTTGGCTCGAATTTTGTGTATTGATGCCCTATGGCATGATAATCCTTAGGATTTTGTGGATTTTTTATTTATGTGTGGATACATCCAAAGTATTATTTTGGAATCCCATGGGTTCAGAGGTAAATTTGTCTTTAGATGATGTATGCACTTATTGGTTAGCATTACAGATTTTGGGAGATAGGGGATTGGGGTGTTTAGGGATACATGATTTGTGCATGGAAAGATTAGAGGATTTGAGGATGGGGGTATTAGGAGATTTAAGGATGGGGATATTAGGGGTTGGGAGGATGTGAGGAAGAGTGGATTTAAGGATAGGAGGATGTTTGCATTTATGGATGGAATAAGATGGAGGGATAGTGGCAAGCTTTGTAGATTGATATGATGAGGGAGGAGGGATAGTGACAAATGGTTTGGAGGTGTGACAAGAGATGCCTATGTTGGGATTGGAAGAAGTGGATTTAGAAGGCACGGAAGTGGTACCAACATGTTTGGATTGTTTTCCTTGGGATGTATAACTAATGCCATGTGAGCATGGATGAATTATGACATGGATGGGCTCCAATATTCCTTATTCATGAAGGCCTGAGCCTTTGTCTTGATAGTTCATGTTTTGGAACATGCAATGTGCAATGGGATGTTTTTTTAATTTTGGAAACAAGACGTGAGTCCATTATTAGATGGGGGGATGGGTGGTGGATATAAGTTGTTCATATCCTACAAGAGAACCACCGCTGATGAAGGTAGCAAGACCAAGGGGATAGGATGATGGAGTTGGGATCCAAGGTTGATATGCGATGGTGAAGGGTTGATAGGAGATGGTAAAGGATTGATAGGGGATGAAGGGGAATCAATAAGAGATAGTGTGGGATTTGGAAAGGGATGAGTTGGGGTGTTTGGATCTTGATTAGGATGGGGGTTGGATGTTTCGACATGCTTTAGACTAGGCTCTTGACATAGTTGGATTTGCATGGATGGTGCAATGGGTGAGGAGTGTTTAACCTCATTTGGAATTTGGATAGACTCCTCTAATGGGGTAGATGGAGGAATGGGAGATGTTTGGTATAGTATTTTGGATAGAAAGGAGGGAGGAAATGGTGTGGTTTTGATGGGTGTTAGGTGGGTGAGGGTGTCATCAATGACACACTCTGATGGATTTGGATTAGTGGGGTGGCATGACTCCACAATTTTAGTTTGGTGTTTTTTCTCAATATCCTTAGCTAGGAGTCCTTGGAGAAAACTTGAGAAGGATGATTTGAATCTAGTGGGAGAATTGGATGGTGGATTGGATGGTGAAGTGGATAGTGGGGTTGGTGGATAATGATATGAAGGATTTGGATATGAAGGATGTGGATAAGAATTGGAGGTAATGGGGACCTCATATGAGAATGGATGTTGGGATATGGATGGGGGATAGAATGGATTTCCCTTTTCAAGAGTAGCATAAGGATAACCATAAGGTATGCAATTAGGTGCAAGGGTGTAGCTTGTGCTATCCAATCCATGGTTATAATGTGCTTACATGTTTCTAGGTGGGTGGGGATAGTTTATGGAAAGATTACTTTCAATGATTTCATCAAGATTGTCAATTTCATCTTGGTCAACAAGACTATCATCATCATCAAAATTGTATGGATTCATGAATGGGGTTGGATTGGCGACGATGTGATGTAGGATGACTTGATGATTTTGATTTTCTAAGGTTTAGGACATATGATTTGCTTTGATATCAACAAGACCTTAGATTTAGATTTGAGGGGATTTGAATTGATTTTGGTTTGATCAAGGTCAAAGATAAATGACACTTGATATTAGGATGGGTTAGATTTAATTTTGATCAATCAAGGTGAATGATATATGACACTTGATCTTGGATTGTTTCATATCAATTGGGGTCTATTTTAATTAGGATTAAGGCCCTTTGATGGCTCGATTGGATTGGGTTTGGTTAGACCAAGGGCCCTTTGATGTTTGATTGATAAAATGGGGATGATTTGGGTTGATTTGACAAAGACACCCTAGTAGAACACAAAGGCATTTGAGTTTTACAGAGGTGACTATTTATAAAGAAAATTGTTTAGATATAAAGGCACCCAAGTATCCTACAAAGGTCCTTGTTTAGGACAAAGGTGCTTGTTCATGTAAGAGGGAATTACAAAGGCACTTGTTTATGAAATAGAGCCTCAATGTGGATGATTGGGCTTGAATTTGATGGGTTTTGATGGAATTGATGGGGGTTGATTAGGGGTTAGGTATAGGATCCTTGGATTATCGTTTGGATGATGATTTGGAGGCAAAATGATTAGATTTGCATGAAATTAGATGGCATTGAAAGGGGTTAAGTCCTTCGCCAATTTTTGATTTGTAAAGGATTTTTTTATTAAGGATTAGGATTGGATGTTCGATTGGGATGGATGGAGGAAAATGGATAAGCGATGAAAGTTTGATTGGATTTGATTAGGATGTGGATGGATGAAATTAGATGGATAAAGTGGATTGGATTAGGATGATGATGTGATTAAGGATCCAATGATTTGGAGAGATGATTAGGGTTGGATAGATGAATAGTGGTTGGTTGATTTTAGATAAGGGCTAATTGGATTAGATTAGGATGCTGGTGATGTTGAATTGGATAAATTTTAATGATGGGATTATGACTAGGGTTGGTTAATGGATGAGATTAAGATTGCAGATGGGATGATTAGGATTGGGCAAATGGATAATGGATGGGATTTGATTAGGTTTAGTATGAATGATGAAATTGGATTAGGATAAGTGGATTATCATATGGGCTATGGATGATAAGGGATAGTGGATGATGAATTAAGAATTGGATGATGAAGTGATTAAGCTTAATTATGGGATTGATTATGGATAATGATTGTGATTAGGAAGGTGATAGAATGGATAGGATGGATTATAATTAGGACCTTGATTGTATTTGGCAAATTAGTTTGGATTACCTGGTCCTAAATGATGGATTAAGATTGGATTAGAACAAATTGGGATGATGAGGGACTTGATTAAGCTCAATGATGGGATTATGATTAGGATGATGATAGTGATTAAGAAGTGGATTAGGCGGATAGAATGGATTAGGATTAGAACCTTGTTTTGATTTGGAAAGTTGGTTAGGATTAGGGTCCAATGATGGATTAAGAATTGGATTAAGATATGTTGGATCGGGGTGATTAGGAGATAACTAGGATGATGACTAGGAGGAGATTGGATTGGGATGATTAATATAAGATATGTTTGGATTGGGATGAAGATGAGGTGGCTTGATGCTTGACCTTAGGAAACTTTCCAAATAATAAAATTTCACACACAACATGCACAAGTTTGCAAAGGATTTGGATTAAGGGAGTGCATGGGTTTCAACAAATGAAAACATACCAAGAACAACAACACCTAGATTATTCAAGTGGGAGTATCAATCCTTGTGGGCCCACAATGTACTATTTATCGAGTGATGGATAGTTAAGGGATGCAAGGTCATGTACCACATATGCACCCCTTACCTTGGAGGGTAAATCCTTGGCTAAGGTGAGTTCAATCTCCCACTATGAATGTATGACGTGAGTAGCTTCTTGGGCCTAACCAGCTTATGATGCACCATAAGGAAAGACAACCAAAATGTCTTAGACTATGATGAACAAGGATTTTAGGGGTGTCCTTGATATGTACTCAAGGTTCATGAGGCCAATGTCTGTGTGATGAGGGGTATGTCTAAGGCATGGTATGACAGGGTAACACACTCTCCTCCACTTTGCAAGGTATAAAGTTCTTGCAAGCTTAGCCCAAAAATAAAAATGTCCCTCAATGGGAGAATGTTTTCTCCTAAATTTGTATACCCCACCAGAACAC
Source organism: Cunninghamia lanceolata (assembly GCA_027924645.1). Classification (NCBI taxonomy): domain Eukaryota; kingdom Viridiplantae; phylum Streptophyta; class Pinopsida; order Cupressales; family Cupressaceae; genus Cunninghamia; species Cunninghamia lanceolata. The sequence continues at coordinate 9,212,558 of BSBN01000780.1, forward strand.
TTGGATTTGAAGGTCATCCCCTTTTAATGAAATCCAAGGCAAATCCACTAGAGGAAAGAAGCCTAGGTGATTTTGATACCTAAGATCATCTTTCAACATGAATGGAGAGCATACACACACTAGGTTCTTAGGATTGATAAATGCTAAAAAAGATAGATCAAGTCAAAAATTTTGATCTCCATGATTGCCAAATGGTGCGAGGAGAGAGCATACACTTGTGACTTGATCTCAAACTAAGTACATAATGTGCATTAACCTCTTAGAAATGAAATGTGCCTAAGATAAGTGAAAAAAGATAAAGCCTTTGACAAGTGTGCTACAAAAAACAAGTTAGTAGTTGATCTTCTTGTCTTGGACCAATGATAGCTATACAAAAAGGTGTTAGAAAATTAGGCACATGCATATAATGAGCAAATTTAGATGTTAGAAAGATTTAATCCCAAGATAACTTGATGATTTTTTAACTAATTATAGAGGTGTTTGTTTACATAGAAGGGTGTTTTTCTATGGTACAAAGGTGCTTGTGTATGAAAATAGGCCTAAAACATGTGATTTTTGATGAAAAATGAAGATTTTTGAAAATATTGACAGAGTTTATCCCTATAAAGGTCACCCTTGTCAAAAACCTAAATGTTAGATACCCAAAATTTTATAGAAATGATATTTATAAGCTCCAAATATAGAGGTTCTTGTCAATCATACATAGGCACTTAGTTTTTACAAAAACATTGGTCTATGTTCTCGACTAGAAAAACATAATTTTGGGTTGCAAAAGAGATGGTTAGGGGTCAAAACATAGGGTTACAATGACATATAACATGTTAGGATGTAAAAACCCTATAAAACAACTTGATTAGACCCCAAAAAAGTGGATTTAATCCCATAAATGAACATTTGAAAGTTGGTTTCGTCGGATACTAGGCTTCACATAGAGGCACTCAAGTAGCCTATAGAGGCAATTAGAAAAGTGATGGAAGTGCTTAGATGTCTACAGATGTGGTCAAAAAGGTCCTACAACATTGAAAGAGGATTAAACACTAAGAAAATATTTAGATATGGACCAAATGGTCCCACCAGGCATGCCAAAATGTATACATATAGAAAATGAACTTAAAGGAATAAGATAAACTATCTTAGCCTATTTCATTGATTAACTAATGTAACCTCATGATTGAGATAAAGGAATGCATAATACAAATGAAGCTAAACTATGAACCTCAAATGCAAACCTTGATTTGTCGATGTGCTCCTTGATGTTGGATGTATGTTGGTTTCTCCTCAAAATGACAACATAACTTTGCATTGCATAGAGACTTGAAAATCACTTGGTTGAGGTTGAATTTATAGATTTTTGAGATGAGGATTGGATGGATGGGATTGATTTGGAAGACCAATGGTTAAGGATTGTTGAAAGGATTCGATTGATGAGAGATTGCCAAGTGGCATGATATGCTTGGAGGATAAAGATAGTACTTGGATCAAGGAAAGATCAAAGGTGGAGGATGGTCTTGGAAGAAGGGGATGGATGAGATTGAAAAGAGACAAAAGGACCCTTTTTAGAGGGATGTGCAAGGTACTTGCCCATCCCTTTGTAAGAGACCCATGTGGTCTTGTACAAAATCCAATGCCTCTGTACATGTTGGAAGATGTGAGAGGTTTGAATGGATTTAAGCATGGTTAGGAATGTGCAATCATGTGATTAAGTTGATTAAGTGATTTTAATCAACTTAATCAAAAGTACACAAAATAGGGAATTAAATAAATATAAATATTTATTTAATTTTTGGATAGGGATAAGGATATTAGATAAATAAATATTTATCTAATGTTGGACTATGAAAAAGAATTGATTAATTGAATAAATGATAAATTTTATTCAATTAATGCTAGGGATGGTATGAATGAATAGTGCATAAATAGTGATTTAATAATAAAATATTATTTAATCACAGTAGAAAGGGGAATTGATGAATTAACTATCTAAATAGGTGTTTATCTAGTTAATTATGGAAGAAAGTCATTTAGGGATGTCTTGATTGGTGTTGGACAATTTTAGGTGTCTACAGTTAGATCTTGGTGGATGACACACGGAAACAAGTGTGAGCATTGGTGGTATAAACAAGTGAATATGAATAATGTATAAGGCTGTGTGAATATGGGAAAAGGGATAAGTGGTATGTACATATAAATATGTGTAAATGCTAAGTTAATTGTTGCAAGTATGTGCTCATTAGTGTTGTCATTGATGTCAACAAGATTGTGTTGTCGTTAGTGGACCAATTGTGTCTTCTAATGAGGTTGTCGATTGATTCAGTTGCTTTGCTAAAGGTGGTCTTGTTGCTTTGTAGAGATGCTAAAGATGTTGAGGATATGCTTCTGTTGCTTGGTTTCCAAGTGCTTTTAAGAAATTTTGTTTAATATTGGAATCAGTGTCTTGAAGAAGTCTTCTGGCTTACAATGTTGTTCGAGTTTTTGCTCCACATTTATTTTGTGTTGGAGATCTAAGTGTGTGGTTTGGATATGTTTCTTAGAAGTGTTTGAAGATGCTAAATCTAGATTTTAGTGCTCTGGATCATTGTGCAGTAAAAATTGTGTTCACCATTTTAAGAATAGTGTTTGCACTGTGTTTGGGAGAAAGTCTTTTGCTTCGCATTTCTCCACATAATGGTTTTAGGTGTTGTGGTTCTAGATGCATGCTTATAAGGTCCTTATCTATCCTCAATCTAGAAGGTTTGTGATTTGATGCTCTAGAAAGTGATTTCTTGTGTAGCAGAGTTTGACAATGTTGTTTGTAAGTACATTGTGAACTTTCTTCAAGTGAAAGTTGTTGTGGTTTAATTTGTTGGTTTTCAGGTATCTTCAAGATGTTCATGGATGTTTCTAAATTGTGTTAAATCTTTGTGTAAGATCTACAAGGTGTGTTTATCTTTGAGGAAGTGTGTGCCTAAAAGTCCATAGTGTTAACTCAAGTTTGGCCGGCTTGGTTGTTTGCACTAATTTTGATTATACTTTGTTGATTGACAAAGCATGGAATAATGTGTAAGATAGAATTTAGGTCCATGATAAGAGGTGTTGTGGTCTACATTCATTCCTTTCCTCCATGGCAATGTTTAGGTCCAGACCTAATTTGGATTTTATGGGTTAAGATGTGTTTCTAACCTTGGAGAATGTTCTCATGATTGATGATGGTATAAATAAGTGTCAAGGAGTCATGGATGTAAGTATGCACAAGGGATATGATGTTTATGATGCAGATTTGATCAGTGTAGTAAGAGCTTTCATGTGTTAGGCTATTGGATGTAGTGAGCAAAAGGTGTCTACTATTTTTAGTGTTGCTACGAAGGTGTTGTTTGTGTTGTGATGGATATTGAGCTTCATTGGAACTAAACTCCATGCATAGGTTAGATGCAATTATATCAATTCAAAGCTTGGCAATGAGCCATTCTTCTCTTCTCTCTTTATTTCTTAGTGGGCAGTGAGTCCACTTGGATAGTGAGTCCACCTACAGTGAGTATTCTCTCTTTTGGGCAGTGAGCCCTCTGATAGTGAGCCTTTTGTAATTTGGTATTACTACTACTTTATATTATGATGTAATCATCACCGTGGTTTTTCCCTTCTTGGGTTTTCAACATAAAATCAAGTGTTGTCATGTGTTTGGTGATGTTATGTTTCAGTTTCTGTTATTTGTAATTCATGCTTAATCATCATAAAAGTTTAAAGGTTAATGTTGATCCGAATGTTTGTGAGGGTTTGAAATTTTGATACAATATAAATATTTGTAAATGCTAAGTGAATAACATAAGGCAAGATACTCAACTTTACACAATATTATATCATTTATCAATATATCTATGTATCAAAATACTCCCTCCTAAAAATACAAAACTAAATAGAAATGACATAGGTATACAATTATTATTATTTAACTATAAATGTGGGTGTAGATTAGGAAAACAAATGAAGTTGAAAATACCAACTAAATGCAAATAACACAAAGTTATACCTTCACATGAAGACCCAATCTCATCAAGGGAGGAAGAAGCATTACACCCAAAGAGCTCCTAAGACATGATATTCCCTAGATAAGTGATTCTAATGTGAAAAGCTACTCTAATTATGCAACTCACAATTCTAGCTCAAGTGGACATTTGGACATGGTAACATTACTTAAGACTTGGATCCCCCAAAATGGGTTGAGAGATGTTGTATTTATAGACTTTTGGAAGGGATTTTGATCCAAGGGTGGAGATTGATTTGGAGGATCAATGGTGGAGGATGAAAGTGATGTGGAGGGCCTAGATTCAATCTTGGAGGAATGGAGGGCTAGGAATAAAAGTAAATCTTTTATTCATTTTGGGAAAAGGGGTTATTAAATGAGCATGGGGGTGAAGGATTATTTTTGAATTAAAGATTCATATGGGGAATGTAGAATGAATTAAAAATTTATTTGGGGATAAGTGGAGATAAATGAGGTATGGGGATGTAAGGGGAATTAATTGTGATGTGGGATGTTTTAAAATGAAAAATTGACTTATGTGGATTTATTTCAATTTTTTATTTCGAGGATGTGGGGAAAGGTGTTAAACTAGGTTTGACCACCCAAATGAGAGGTTTAGGATTAATTAAATATAGTTTTTATTTAATTAACCCTAGAGCTATGATGAGGTAGGCTAGGGTAGGTAATTAAATAATAGCTATTTAATTGTCTAGGGTAGGGATAGGTTAATTAATAGGCTGAATTAATTAGTTAAGCATGGTTTAGCTAATTAATTGGATTTAGTGAGGAGAGGGAAATTGAAATAATAAATATTGCATATTTATTAAATCAGTTGGCTAAGGTTTTATACTATTGAATTAATGAAATTAATTCAATTTTGGGGATAAAATGGTAGAAAATTGGGTCATGAAGGGATAATTAGTTAAATGAGAATTTAATTAATTAAATAGAAGGGAGATTGATGTGTTTAGGGATGTCGGGAGTTAGTTTGGTGGTTGAGACATTTTTAGGTGTCTACATTTGCCCCTCTTTAACGTGGCGTCAGGACCTAGGAGGGAAGTGGTGTCAGGACCTAGGAGGGAAGTGGCGTCAAGTCGAAGAAAAATATGCCCCAGCTACCGAGAAGGAATGAGATGGGTAAGGGATGCCCCCTCGAGAGGTCAGCGGGAAAATAAATAATTTTCTGGGTGAGCTCTCAAAAGGACGCAACAGGAGTGAAAGTTGGATAGGGGATGGAAAAAAGATGGCAGGAAGAAAAATAAAGGAAAAAGGCTAAGATCTGCACCCTAGAGGAAAAAAGAGGGGGTGGAAGGATGACATGGCCCACTATATTAGGAAAAGTGGGCCCTTAGAGTGCCACATTTGCACACTTTGACTTTAGAGAAGAAGGAGCGAAGGAGAGATGGCAGAGCACAACCCTCAGTTCCCTTGACTTTGACACATCTCAGAGCGGTTCTGACCATTTAGCTAGGCACTGGAGGTTGGACCCCAAGTAGGGTCTAACCCTAACTTTTTCATTTTTTCGTTTATGTCAATTTTTTGGGGTTCGAGAAATAGGGTTAGTGCGTGTAGCGCCAAAAGTTAGGCGGATTAGTGCCATCCTCTAGATTGGTGCTATCTACCAGGGTAGGGTTAAGGTAGTTTGTCGCCATTTACCTGGTATTTTAGCGCCATCTTCTAAAGTAGCACCATTTTTAGAAGAATGAGATTTTAGCGTTTTCGCGCTAAATTGGTGTTAGGGTAGCGCTATACTATGTAATAGCGCCATTTTTTGTAATAGCGCTATTTTTCATTTTAGCGCCATATAGGGGATTAGCACAATATAGGATATTAGCACTTTTGATGGATTTGGTGCTATTCACTAGATTAGCGCCAAATTGTAGGGCGACGCCATTTGGTAAAATAGTGCTATGTATAGTGCGCAGTAGCGCCATGTTTGGGATTAGCACAAAATGGTTTGCGCAGTGGTACTATTTTCTGTAATAGTGCTATTTAGAGGAAGTTGTAGCGCCATTTTGAAAATGACGCAAGGGGTTGTCTATTTTGGCACCACATGATTCTAGCTTTTTAGACATTAGAAGAAAGGGGTTGGTTCAGAAAAAGATAGGTTGATATCTGACCAGAAAGTTGTGGATGCAGGATACACGCTGATTTATAGTGTACTCGAGGGAGCGACGCGTACCATCTGTGATGGCATTGTTCAACCATTTTGATGATGCTATGTGGCTAGACTGGCTAGGTTGGGGCTTCTAATAGTAGCGTCAATGCTCGTGCTACGAGCTCATCGAGCTCTAATGACAGTGGTTGTGGAGTGGTACCGTTCGGAGACCTGTATATTCTTGCTACTGACTGGTGAGATCATGATCACACTTGAGGATGTTTATCGCATCCTCAAGCTACCTATTCGAGGCCGATGGCTTAGATATGACACAAGGAGGGGGCAGAGTGCCCTAATCAAAGTGTTTGGTGAGGATCATATTGTTCAATCAGCAGACAGGAGAGAGATGAGCTATGAGGGGACACTGGCTACAGGTGCAAACCCCTTTTCCTTATTCATGTGTGCTTTGATTGGAGGTGTTGTGATGCCTAATAGGCAAGGCAGGGGTTTCCCAGTTGGCTGGGGAGAGATGATTGAGGGTATGGTGAGGCATGAGACTGTGTATGCCTGGGGGCCTATGATGCTGGGGTAGCTATATCATGAGATGCACACAGTTTCTTATCTTCATGATTCAACATTATCAGCTGGGGTGACGCTGTTGCATGTGTGGATCTGGGAGCACATCACAGTTACACGACCAACATGTAGGTACTATCACCGTCCTTTTGAGGCATTTGTGTTCTTATATCGGGATGCTAAGTACACGTATACTGGACAGGTGCGACACTGGAGGTGGATGCTGGATGATGTCATTCATGTGACCTGGTGACCATACTTCAGAGTGGAGCCATGGCCAGATGATGATATTCACATGCTGTTTACATTTCAACAGCGATACTTGACAGGTCAGGGAGACCACATGATAGATATGTACCTGCCATCACGGGTGATGTGGCAGTTTGGATTGAGGCAGGACATGCCACAGCAGATGGCCATTTTTGCTCAGACCCATCGAGATGTGCCCTTTTGGCCTGCAGCCATATAGTCACAGGTTGCTCAGGATGATTTTGCAGCTCTATGGACAATACAGTGGGATTGGAGGAGCACAGTGAGGGATGCAGGCACTATCCCTGCATACGATATATGGTGATAGATGTGGTAGCCAACCTGGTTTACAGATCCTACCTAGGTAGTACTCACGGAGGAGGCATTAGGCTCAGGGGATGATGATTCAGATGACAGTGGTGGTGATGACTTGGATGGGGATGACTTTCTAGAGGAGGGGGAGGAGATCATTGGAGATGACCTCGTGGAGGTTGGAGGGGATGGGGAGGAGAGGGTGGTTGGTATAGGTGGCCAGCTGATAGATGTGCTAGCGGTAGTGGCAGTGGGATAGGGGCAGGTGGGGCAATAGGTACCTGTACAGTAGGTGCATGTTGAGCAAGTGCAGATGAGAGTTGGGCGATAGGATAGAGGACCTCGGTAGCATGGGGGACAGCTGAGGGTGGATAGGGGAGATCTACCCCCACCATAGGTAGGGCAGCAATAGCAGAGGGAGGCAGGTCCCTTAGGGACAGTTGGAGTGGCAGAGGTTGAGAGGGTTCACACCTTGTTGGCGGCCTTGGGGTGAGGAGGAGGACATGGAGAACCTGCGAGCACAAGTGGCCAGCCTAGAGGAGGCATTAAAGAGCTGTGATGCATAGTTGGTTCAGTTGCAGGTGGCATTGGCCTTATTGGATGGGTCAGATGGATAGGTGTCTGCATTGCAGGCACAGTTAGCTCAGGCGCTGGGTGATATAGACATTTTGACTAGAGAGCAGGATGCAGTGCTTTTGAGAGCACCACAGGTAAAGACTACTTTGCAAACTTCTGGTGTTGGTATGGCCTGAGTGTTGACAGTAATGCAGACTTAGTTGTCCCAGGCATAGACATAGTCATACCAGTTACAGGGATAGCTGACTCAAGTTCAGGGGGATTTGACAGAGGCCAGTGTAGTTGGAGTATTATTGGGGCGTCTATTACGTGGCAGTGCCAACAGAGCAGCATGCCCCGAGCTTTAGTCAGGTCAATGGATCGAGGGCATCCAGGTCTCATAGGTCTAGATTCATGTAGTCTATCTAGCAGACGATGCCTCCTCCCTCGTATGTGCCCCAGTAGGGTCCGCACATACAGGTATAGATGTAGCCACAACCACCACCATAAGCAAGACCATAGCCATAGTCATAGGCAGGACCATAGCCACCACCAGGATCAGGATCCCCCACCCAATCAAATAGAGGGTCCTCCATGTGATATTGTATCATTGTAGCCCTTAGAGGCATTGTGTCAGGACTTTATATTTTTCGATGTATATATGAGCGATGTACATTTTTTTACGATGATATGGAGATTTTTTGATGGCCTATATGTTTGTCTATTATGATGATGCTCTATGATGATTATGCAGTATGTTTTTATGGATTATATGCTTATGGATGTGTTGCAATTATGTTTTTGATGCTATGGATGCACTTATGATGGTTGCAGCAATGGTTTACTTATGTTGATTAATAAACATTTATTATTGATGCAAAAATGTAAATGGGAATGTATGTTTATCTTAATGAACACATGTTATGTATGGAAATATGGATATGCAGCTAGATGATTATGATTGTGATGATGTAATGCAACTAAATGTGTTATGAGATGATGCAATGTGATGCTACAGATTTAAAATGCACATATGTGATGACAAACGTAAATGAGTACGATATGATTTGGAATGTTTTTTTATTATGCAATTGAAATGATTAAAATGAACATAAATGATATGCAATTTAAAATGACTCTAAAATGAATCTAAATGATATGCAATTTAAAATGATTCTAAAATGAACCTACATGATATGTAATTTAAAATGATTCTAAAATGAATCTAAATGATATGCAATTTAAAATGATTCTAAAATGAACCTACATGATATGCAATTTAAAATGATTCTAAAATGAACCTACATGATATGCAATTAAAATGAACCTACATGATATGCAATTTAAAATGATTCTAAAATGAATCTAAATGATATGCAATTTAAAATGATTCTAAAATGAACCTAAATGATATGCAATTTAAAATGATTCTAAAATGAACCTACATGATATGCAATTTAAAATGATTCTAAAATGAATCTACATGATATGCAATTTAAAATGATTCTAAAATGAATCTAAATTATATGCAATTTAAAATGATTCTAAAATGAACCTACATGATATGCAATTTAAAATGATTCTAAAATGAACCTACATGATATGCAATTAAAATGAACCTACATGATATGCAATTTAAAATGATTCTAAAATGAATCTAAATGATATGCAATTAAATGATTATGTAACTAGGTGATATGCGAGATGCAAACTAGGTGATAGGTGAGGTGATCAAGTCCTGATACACATGATGTTCTTTGTTTGACCTTGAGTGGTGAGGCTATGGGAAAGGGGATCGCGTGGGGAGAGGATAGGGGTGTATGGATAGGATTGGGAGTGTCTAGAGGATGGGGGTGGGGAGATGAGAGGATTGTTTAGGTCATAAGATACCACGTCATTAAGGGGACATTTACTTTGGTTCAGGATGTGTTGAGTGGAGATACGGTGGGGGAAGGGGATTAGCAAGGGAATTCGATAGGTTTGGGGGGAAGTGATTATTAAATCTAGGCTGAGATGGTATAGTTGTTTAGGATGATGATTTTGAGCTAGTAACAGTAGTTGCATAAGATTAATTGAGAGCATTTCTTAGTTTATTATAGCAATGTAGGATACAGTTCACAAAGGTAGGAAATGACCTAGGTGATGATGTATATCCCACGATTGCATGGACTAGACCCACAAACAATAGGTTGATTTTATGCATGCCCAATGTAGTATAATCTTGCCTAGCCTAGGAAGGAGACCCATAGCAATGAGTGCGAATAATACCTATAAGGTTTTGATGCCTATATATGCAAATGGGACACATCATGCTAGAACTGACCCAGACTTCAAGATATGAATACTATTCTTGGAGTAATTAAACCAACCCATAAGAACAACATATAGAAACAATGACTATGTCTACTCCAGGTGTTGTCCGCCACCTGGATCAAGGTAGCTTTGGAGATAACTTAGAGTGAGACAAAAAATAAAAATCAATAATTAAAAAGACCAACAAAAAGATACAAATAGCCTTTGTGTACTCTTGCCAAGAGACATGTTGATAGGATGACAGATTTGTGTCCATTGTGAGAAAGATATATCCTAGGACACAGATCAGTTGGATTTGATGGTGAAATTTTTGAAAGGTGGGCAAAGGAACAGTCAGACTATGTGTAAGATTATAGTTGGTATGTTGATTGATGATTTTTGCGCTAGGGACCATGTTTCAAGTGTATACGTAGCATGTGTATTATTTATTAGATCTAGAAAGCTCAGTGAATGGGGACCATCTAAATGGGTTGGATGGGTGCATCTTATATACCTGAGTACTAGAAACATCCTTCGTATTCCAGACTGCCTACATACTCTGTATCCATGGGATCAAGGTACTTTCATGATGCGGGCGAAATGAATATGTAGTTCTAGCATGACTTGATGATGTGGGAATCGTTTGGGATGGGTGTGATGGTGGGATTTGATGCATGTTTTGATGATTGTGATTTGCAGCGAGGTCGATGTATGGGGTAATTTTTTTGGGATTTTCTGTGTTTTTCTATTGTTTTTGGATTTTCTAACTTTGTGTTGTTTATTGGATTTTCTGATGTTTTATATGTACAAAGGGGAGCTTACAAGGGTCCTCATTCCATGAGTTAGCCTTGGGATGAGACAGTGTGGGTTGGGTGATAGGACTTGATGCTTCGGAATTCCAAGCCATGGGATGTGTGGGATATGGAGTGTTGTGACGGAAAGAGGTTTTATTAGATGGTAGAACTAGCCACTACACATGGCACCTGAAACAGGTCTTCACCATGGTAAGTTTTTTATTGCACTCAGGTTTTTCTTGATTTTTTTGATTTTTTGGTTGTTTTTTTATTTTTCTATTTTTTTATTTTTTGACTTGGGGTATCAAATGGGTTATGCATAAAATTTCTTTAGATGTAGGATGTTCATCAGCTCATCCAGAGGCTGCCCCTTGGGTGTTGCAAGTTGATATGCTCCTGATCCATAGTCAACTATGACGACATAAGGTCCTAGCCAATTGGGTTCAAACTTTCCTTGCTTAGGATGCTCTTGCAGGTTCTTCTGATTTTCCATAAGGACAAGGTCACCTAATTCAAATTTTCGGGTTTTGATCCTCTTGTTGTAGCTTCTTCAGAGGTGGTTTTGATATGCCTGCAGGTGGTTCAACGCATTCAAGCATTTCTCATCCAGTAGTTCTAGTTGATACAGCCTTGCGACTCTATATTCCTCATCAAAGATTATGTTTTACGGGGATACTCATAGAGATGGGAGCTTGACCTCAATAGGTAAAATGGCTTCGGATCCAAATACTATTAAAAATGGAGTGGCTCCTATGGGGATGTGGATACTTGTGTGGTAGGCCCATAGGGCAGGGTTGAGTTGGAGGTACCAGTCATGGCCAGCTTTATTAACTGTCTACTTGAGAATGCGGAGGATGGTTTTATTAGATGCCTCTGCTTGACCATTTCCTTGAGGGTAATATGGCGTGGAGAAATGGTGTTTGATATCAAATTATTTGCACAAGGTGTGAACTTCTTGGTTCTTGAATGGCTTTCCATTGTCGGTGACAATGGAATGAGGGATACCATAGTGCAGATGATATAGTGGAGGATGAATTTGGAGATTTGGGTGCCAGTGGTGAAGGTGAGTGGTATTGCTTCCACCCACTTTGTGAAGTACTCGGTAGCAGTGATTATGAACTTATGGCCATTAGAGGATGGGGGATGCATTTTCCCTACGAGGTCGAGTCCCCACTGTGAGAAAGGCCATGGCGTTGTGATGGGTTACAACTCCTATGCTGGTGCATGGATGAGATCACCATGTTGTTGACATGGGAGGCATTTTTTGATGAACCAGTAGGCGTCTCGGTCCATGGTTGGCCAGTAATATCCGGTCCTACAGATCTTTTTAGAAAGAGCAGATCCACTTGAATGTGCCCCAAAGATGCCTGCGTGTACCTCTTCCAAGGCTACCTCAGCTTCCCTAGAGTCTAAACATCGTAGAAACATGCCATCAAGACTCCTTTTGTACAGGGTGTCGCCTACAAGGATGAAGTAGGAGGTTTGACGAATGAACAATTTTCGCTGTGAGGTGGATAGGTTAGGGGGAAGATATTATCGTGGAAGTATAGGTAGGTTTCCTGATACCACAGAGATAGGGGACCAATGACTTCGCACACTAGTTCTGATTGAGGAACATTGTATGCTGGGATGGGGAGTTCTTCTATGAAGAACTCACATTTCTTGTTGTCTTTCTTCATGTCGACCAAAGATCCGATGGTAGCCATGGTGTCTGTAGCTTTATTGTTGAGCCTTAGGATTTGCTCAAAGTGGATGTCATTGAAGTAGTCTTTAAAGTCATCAACCATCTTTTTGTAGGGTAGGAGCTTATCATCCTTGGTCTTGTACTCATTATTTACCTACCGGATGACCAGTTGAGAAAATCCATACACAGTCAGGTTCTTAATTTTCTATTTTATTGCCATTCAAAGACCTGTGATGAGGGCCTCATATTCTTCCACGTTATTGGTACATGGGAATGTGATTTCAAAGGACTTAGGGATGGTGTCGCCATGAGGGGTAAAAAATAGGACACCTGCCCCCGAGCCTCTATGTGTGTATGACCCATCAAAGTACATCTTCCATGTACCTGTGGCTGGTGTGATTGTCAAGATAGCTTCGTTAGGAAACTCTGCTGGTGTAGGATGCTCTATAGGGATAGGTGCTTCAGCCAACTGATCGGTGATAACCTATGCTTTGATGGCTTTTCTCTCAGTGTATTCAGTGTCAAATTCACTGAGAATCATGACCCATTTTGGCATTCTCCCAGTAAGAGTAGCTCTATTTAGCAGATACTTCAGTAGATCGATCTTGGCAATGAGCTTGGTCTTATGATTGAGCATGTAGTGTCTTAATTTTTGTGAAGTAAAGACAAAGGCTAGACATGCTTGTTCAATTTGTGTATAGTTGATCTCATATGAAATCAAGGTGCGGCTGACGTAGTAGATGGCTCTTTCCTTTCCATGTTCATCGTGCTATGCTAGTAAGTCTCTAATAGCTATCTCTATTGCAGAGATGTATAACAAGAGGGTTTCTCCTTATCTTGGTGGAGTTAGCATAGGAGGATTAGCCAAGTATTCTTTTAGTTGATCAAAGGCATCCTAACACTGAGTGTTCCAGACAAAAGCTATATCTTTTCAGAGTAGATGCTGGAATGGTTGGCATTTATTGGCCAACTGAGCAATGAACCGACAGATAGACTGGAGTTTTCCTTGCAAACTTCTCAGCTATTTCAATGTTTTTGGAGGAGGCATTTCAGTGATGGCCTTGACCTTTGCGGGATCTACCTCGATTCCTCTTCTAGAGACTATGTATCCCAATAGTTTGCCCGAGGTGACCCCGAAGACACACTTCTTTAGCTTTAGGCAAAGATTGTATTGTTCTAATTAGTCAAAGATCTTGGCCAAGACATCCAGGTGTTCTTCTCTTGTCTTCAATTTCCCTAGTAAGTCGTCCACATAGTCTTCCATGATGTGGTGGAAGAGGTCATGGAAGATGACGGTCATAGCTCTTTGATATGTAGCTCCAGCATTCTTTAGGCCAAACGACATTACGACCCACCAGTACGTTCCCCATGGGCATATGAAGGCTGTCTTATGCTGATCCTCTTTAGTGATTTTGATTTGGTTATATCCTAAAAATCTATCCATGAGGGATAACATCTCATGACCTGCCGTGAGATCCACTATCATGTTTATGTTTGGTAGTGGGAATTCATCCTTTGGGCAGGCCTTGTTGAGATCTCTGAAATCGGTACAACAGTGGATTCGGCCATCCGGTTTGGCTACTAGTACTAGGTTGGAGACCCATTTGGGATAATCAATTGTGTGAATGAACCCAACATCCAGTAGTTTCTTTAGCTCTGCTTTGACAAGGAGGGCCACTTGCAGATTCATTTTTCTGAGTTTCTTCTTTATTGGTTTCACATCAGGGCATACTGCAAGGTGATGGACAACCAATGTGGGATCTAGCCCTGGCATGTAGGTCCATGTAAAATTGTGATTTCAGCGTGTGAAGAATGCTAGGAAGTTTTCTTGTTCTTGTGTGCTAAGAGATTCTGCCCTAAAAGTGATCTTCGGTTCTTCTTCTGTCCCAAGATTCATCTCTTGGGATGGCTCGACTAGGATAGGTGATCTATCTAGATAAACTTTGTCTATCTCAGGAAGGCCCATGCTTCCATCTCCTAGCACCTTGTGGAGGTTTTCACCAGGAGATACGTCTTTTGTTTTTACTTTTTTGGGATCTGACACTGTCGCAGAATGATTTTCACCATCAAATACATTTTTTATTTTTATGTTTTTATGACTAGAAGCAGGGGTTGTCTCCCTAAACTAGGCATGTGGATCAAGTTCCATGATGTATTTTGCTCTGTGATCTCCCAAGGGGAAGTGGTCTCTAACTCCCATCATTTCAGCAATGGCCTCATTGTTAGGCGTGATGTCGAAGAAAGGAGGTCCCTGTTGGTCCCAATCTATAAGTTCTGGGTATACCAGTGGTAAGTCATTGGAGGACAAGGCTAGGGTGGTGACTGTGTGGATGGTGCATATAGAGGAGTCAAAGAAATTAGCAAAGTCACTAAAGGAGGCTTGATGGTTTGTTTCATTAACGTTGTCGACTTTAGGGGAGACTGTAGCAACCTCAGCTAAGATACATTCACCAATAGTGAGGATATGTTATCTTTACCATATCCTAACCCTTGGGTATAGGGGTTTCTTGTTGCTTGCAGTGGTTCCATGATTCCCTGTTCATGAAGGCCTATACCACCTTGTCCTTTGTAACCCATGCTTTTGATAATTTTAGACCCTTTTCCATAGATTTCTATTGGTATGGTGGGAGCTTCTTGTTCTATTTCTTCGTCCTTATATAGCCAGGATGAGATATCATCGATCACATCCTGATCCAGGAGATGTTTCTTTTCAAAGATTGGAGAGGGTTTGCACTTGATGATGACTGTGTTGGCTGCTTCTGTCTTTGGGATGCCAAACATTTTAGGATTGGGTAATGTACATCCTATGTCGCCGAGCTTGATCTTGACTTGGGGTGGTGGTAATATTTGCGGGATTGATATATGAGGTGGAAGTTGTTGGATTGGCTTTGGTGGTAGCTTTGTTGTATTGGTAGAAGGTATGGTTGTGGCCTTCCAAGAAACTACAGTATTGGAAGGGGTGGGGGTCGGCATAGATAGTTACTTCTATGCCATTGTGAGGGAACTTGAGGTATTGATGGAATGTGGATGGGATGGCTTGCATGGCATGGATACATGGGCAGCCAAGAAGAATGTTGTAGGGGAGGTCCAAATCAAGGACCTGACATTTTGTTTCCAATATTTTATGTCCCACTTGAATAGGGAGCTTGATGGTGCCTTCAGATAGCCTCTCAATGTCATCATAGCCTTTGATTGTGATGCACTTGTTGGTGTCTACAACCACATCAGAGTACCCCAAGTGTTTTAGCCATTTTAGAGTGCATATGTTTAGGCTAGAGCCACCATCTATTAAGACTCTTTTAATGATGTGTTTGTGGATACAGACTTCGATGTGTAAGGCGTTGTTGTGTAGGTGTTCAGAAGCAGGAAGGTCCTTTTCTAAAAATGTGAGATGGTGAGGTGCAGCGATATGTCCTACCATGGCTTGGAATTGAGTTACATTCAAGTTGGTGGGGACTTGAGTTTGTAAGAGTGCTTTGTCGAGGACGTCCTTGTAAAGGGGTGATGTGTGGAGCAACTCAAGTATGGAGATTTGTGTGGGTGTCTTTCCTAGATTCTCTAGGAGATTATACTGATGGGTAGGTGATGGACGTGTGGTTGGACGAGGGGGTAGGGGATCGAATGTGGATGCAGGTGTTTGTTCAGTGGGAGGGGCTATGTGGATGGATACACAGCCACAATGGGTTGTGATAGCACAATCAGGTGCTTGTGCTCGAATGGTGATTGTGTTGACATGGTGGGATGATGGTTCTATCCGCCCTACGATAGAGTCATAGGATGCGGGTGGTGGGGTGACATTGTATGCTTGATTGGATGAGGAGGCTTTATTATGGTTGGGTAGTGGATCCTTGTAATCTTCAAGGTTAGCATTTGGCAATGGTTGGGTGCTTTGATCAAGGCTGACTTGATTTTGATATATAAGGTCTTGGATGCAATGTTTTAGTTGCATGCAGTCAGCAATTTTATGACCCGCAATGCAGTGGTATTCACAATAGTCATTTTCATTGTACCATGCAGCCTTGAGTTCATTCTCTTGATGGGGTCTAACAAATGGGAGGGTGATCAAACCTTTCTTGAGACATCTGTCGAGTATGTCCTCGATGGGTTTCCCTAATGGTGTAAATTGTCTTCAAGGTTTGCATTGTTTAGTTTGTCCCCTTTGGTTACTAACATTGGTGGCATAGGTATGTGTAGGCATTTGATTCTGTACATGTTGGATGGCGTTCACATCTGTGACGTCGTTGTTCAAAGTGTTCTTGTTCTTCCCCCAATAGCATGACTTGTCATTTGATTGCGTGTTGGGTTTGTTGTTTGTGTTGGGGGTGTTGATATGGGGTTGTTGTTGTTGTTGATGTTGGACTTGTAGTCATACAATTTGATGGAGCCCTTGGCAATGAGGGCCCGTTCGATGGTGGTACCTTTGTTGATGACCTCTTCAAAGGTAGACACACAAAGGATTTGTAAATGAAACCCTATTTCCTGATTGAGGTTGGTCACGAACATGGTGACTAGTTGTTTTTTAGGAATTGGCCATGGGAGTTTGCTTGCTAAGCTTCTCCACCTCTGCATGAAGGAAGCGAAGGATTCTCCACTTTTCTATTTTGTGTTGCAAAGGTTGGTCATAGATATCTCATGTTCAAAGTTGTAGGAGAAATGGTTGACAAATTTCTCCATGAGCTCAGGAAAAGACCTAATGCCCGGGGGTAGGTATGCAAACCATTCAGTAGCTTGACCACCGTGGAAAGAGTCTCATAAGATATGTATCATTATTTGAGACTTCTAGACAAGTGAGGTAAAACTCCATAAGATCCCGAGGGTCTCCCTTTCCCTTGTATCTGTCAAATTTAGGTGTCTCAAAGTTCTTGGGGAAAGGTGGCATGTACAATGTATGATCAAATGGATAGGGGCAAATGTCCTCAAAGGAATAGTGTTTGTGCTTGCCCCCAGTTTGCATGCCATCTACCTTTTGGATCAAGGCCTGTACAACATTTGTGAGATCTTGTGGTGGTTGTGGTTGGAGTGTGTAGGCCTGTTGATTGGTGAGATGTTGGAGATGAGGTAGGATTTGATGTTGGGGATTTATTTGGTTGAGGTTTTGGTACTACGGGTTGGTGTTTTAGTTAATTTGTGCCTGATGTTGTTGATATGCATGGAGTTGTTGGAGAATATGTGGTGGTATTTGGGGATTAGTTTGATGTTGTGTTGATGACGTTATGGGGTTATGTGGATACGTGACATTTGACAGATTGACATTGGATAGGTGGATGTTCGATGGGTTGGACGCATTGTAAGGTGGTTGTGAGAATAAGTGTCTTAGGTAGGTGATGGTTTGGGGGTTGGGTGGAGGTACTTGCATGCGTGATGTTTCATTGTATGCCCAAAGTGATTTGTGGAACGAAAGGGTTTATGGTAGTTGTGGTAGTAGATGTGATGACGGGTTGGGAGGTGGTAGGGATGGCGGCACTTGTAAGGATTGTAGATGTGGCAGTGGTAGAGCTTAAGGAGGTGGTAGATACGGTAGGTGTTAATGTTTGAGAGATGATGTGTTGGGTGTTGGAGGTGGATGTTTGGGTGTTTGATATGGTAGGAATGGTGTTAGAGGTGGATGGTTGTGATGATGTCGTGATGGGGGGTAGTTGAGCACCAATTTTGAGGAGATGATCAAGATATCTATTCAGGTCCAACCTTAGGATTTTATCAAGTAAGTCCATGTTATCGGCATCTTGCATAAAGCTCAAGTCATCTAAATCATCTTGGGATATGGTGGGGACATTTTGTGTTGGTGGTGGTGGTGGTTGTTGTTGTTGTAAGAAATAAAAGGGATTTTCGTTGGGATTATATGGGGGGATGTAAGAGTACGTAGGTGGGTTGAATGTTTGATTGATGGGTATGTTGCTGCTATTGGTGTTGGGCATCCCTATGCCATCATATTGTCTAGATTTTTCCATTTCTTGATTCTTCTTGTGTTGTGATCTTGTTATGGGCATGCACGTGTATGTATTTGATTTCTAGAAGTAGAGTGAGGTGGGGATGGAGACCTTAGAGAATTTTTTTAGATTAATTTGTTGGACCCAAAGATGATTGTGGTAGTGAGATGGAGTAGAAAAGAGGATGTGGTGGAAAGATCGATGTCTTTCTAAAGGTTTCACTCTAAGGGTGGTACGAGTGGATGATATTGATTTTTGCACAAATTTGGACCAAAGGTGGATGGTGGATGATATTTGTTTGACAAAGATTTTGATGTTTGATATGGGAGATTAGGATGATGTTTTTCAAGAGGTTTTGATGGTCACAAATTGAGCTTAGGTAAAATCTAGATGGATGTTTTTTTCTTTGTTTTGGGTAGACTAATGACCTTACACAAAGAAGGATAACTATTTCACTTGGAAGGGAGACTATTCACTCTCCAAGCAAGATATGATGTGTAGGATGAAATCTAGATCTAGCTTTAGCTGAAAGGGATGATGAGTTTTTGGTTGACGATGATTTTTTGATACATGTTTTGATTTTGGAAGATTTTGGATGTGTTTTTGGGATTTTGGAATGATTTTTTTGTGGTAAAGATTTTTGTTTGGTCCAAAAAGGTATGCAAAGATTAATAAGGATGAGTGGATATGAAATGAGGTAGGTTTGATATAGCAAAGGGTCCAACAATGATAGTGATTAATCCTCTAAGGTCAAAGTGAAGGTATGATTTGGAAATTTTTGAGAAGAAAATGGATGGACTGTTTTCATATTTTTGGAAGGTGAATATGGATTATGGCAGAGCAGATGGTGAAGATCACAACTGAATAGGTCTCTATTTCATGCAAGTCGATCTAAAAATAGCATCGATCCACAGGTGAAATGGTGCTAAAATCAGACAAAGATGGCACTGATACAGGGCAGTGTTGGTTGAGGTCCTAAAAAGACAGATTTGGATGGCAAATTTAGACTTTGTTTTGATTGAGATTTGATCAAATGGTTTTCAATGTCTCTTGGCAGGTGTTTGAAATCAATTTAAGCACATTAACACTCAATTAAGCACATAAACACACATAACCAAGATTTTTGTTTGTGAAATGATGTGTGATTTTGTTAAACAAGCACTTTGTACAACCTAAGGTGAAGATATGACAGTATTTGTTGAATCCCCTAGCTGCGCCTATTCAAAATGGGTAGCTCTAGGATCTTGGTAGCACTAGTTCCTCCTTACAATTGCACACACTTCTCATGCATACCAAGATCCAGGTTTCTTATAAGGCTTGTCCCTCACCAAACCTTTAGATTGTCCCTGCTACCTCAGCTAAGAACCGCATGAATCAGGGCCGCTTCAAAGGTTTCCCTTCTGCGTCAACAAATAGAAAGATTTTGGCTTGCTAAACAAAGGTTCATAGTAAGTGCTTTCGTTTAGGTGGTTATATGTGTGGCAGCTCTACTCTCCATTATGGAGTCTCCCAACCTCCAAGGGTTATGCCTTGGAGGGTTTTAGGGGAGGTTGGTAGTCGGTATAACAAAACAACACCTGTTGTCTATGACTTTCATCACAAACACCTTATTTTATATAGCAGCTTGAAAGAGCTTGGCTTTAGCTTATTGCCACTTAGGTCATTCCCACCTTTCAAAGTGGGGTGGCAGGCCCTCTAAGGATTAACAAAAGCAATACAATCACAAAAATACTTTTGATCCCCAAGATCATACAAAGATGCGAGGGGAGAGCATATGTATTCTTTATGATTGTGTCACACTAAACATGGTTCATTTTAGTTCTTGGGATTATGTTGGGGCTGATTAATGCAAGTTTTGTGAGAAGTTTTGATTCCCAAGGTCACCAAATGGTGCGAGGGAAGAGCATACACTTTTCACACTACCGACACAAACCACAAAAAGACTTCACACAATTAGATTAGTTTCCTTGATTGTATGCATGAAAAATGCAGATTGTTGTTCTTTTTAAGTCTAATGATTTGATTGATGCAATTTGTGGTTCTTTTTAAAGCCCAAAATTGAAGTGTTTTGATAGTTGTTGGCACACAATTTATAAATTTTAGAACACCAAATTTAAATGTTTGACACACACACACACACATACAAGATTTGTTTGTTTGTTCAATTTTATTATACCAAATCAAAATGTGTGTCTAAGCTAACATGCAAGGGTTCATTTTAAGTTTCCAAATTGAAGTGTTTTAAACAAAGATGAAGGAACCCTACAAAAACTCGTTAGTATCCTCAAAATGATAGTAAGGACCTGCACACAATCTATCAGTCCCTGCACAGAGAGCAAATGTTAGTCTCAGAAAATAGCTCTATTATAGAGGTCAAATGGCGCCACTGCAGACAGCAAATAGTGACACTGACAGAAAATAGACTGAAAAGCTGACACCCTACAAAGATAGTGCTAATGTATCAAATAGCACTAATATCAGACACAGAAGGTGCCAAAATAGAATATGGCGCTACAAATTTATACAGAAGGTGCTAACACAATAAATAGCATTAATACAATTGCAAGAAAATGCTAAAATATAAAATAGCGCTAAAATAGGTCTAAGAATGCGCCACTGCGTAAATTGTCAGATGGTCTGGTCACAGTCATGGATAGTGCCAATCTGTGTGCAGATAACATCAATATGGGTCTGAGTGCATCTAACCTGTGAAAAGGAGTTTTTTTCTACCCAATATAGAGCATCTGACTGCAAAACTAAGGTTCTATTAGCCTTGTTAGTATAGCAAATGAGAAAAACAAGACAAAATGATAAACAAAATCTATGTTTACATTTCTAGGGAAATTTTGACATAACCTCCCCTTGTTCAATCAATTTTCCTGCAAAAATAGAGAGCAGCAAGACATAAAAATAGCAGGAAGATTGTTAAGAAAAGAGAAATGTGAGTGATTTTTCAAGAAAGAAACATGCTGTGCAAAATAGTGCTAAAACAGAGAATAGCACTAAAAGAAGCCAGAGATAGCACCATTGTGTAGGTAAGATAGCGCTGCACATGTAAAAACATGTCTAGAGCACAAACACTCAACAAAAATGATTAGATTCAGACCTTGTGGGTCCCACCGGGTGTGCCAATGTAGATTAGGAAAACAAATGAAGTTGAAAATACCAACTAAATGCAAATAACACAAAGTTATACCTTCACATGAAGACCCAATCTCATCAAGGGAGAAAGAAGCATTACACCCAAAGAGCTCCTAAGACATGATACTCCCTAGATAAGTGATTCTAATGTGAAAAGCTACTCTAATTATGCAACTCACAATTCTAGCTCAAGTGGACATTTGGACGTGGTAACACTACTTAAGACTTGGATCCCCCAAAATGGGTTGAGAGACGTATTTATAGACTTTTGAAAGGGATTTTGATCCAAGGGTGGAGATTGATTTGGAGGATTAATGATGGAGGATGAAAGTGATGTGGAGGGCCTAAATTCAATCTTAGAGGAATGGAGGGTTAGGAATAAAAGTAAATCTTTTATTCATTTTGGGAAAAGGGGTTATTAAATGAGCATGGGGGTGAAGGATTATTTTTGAATTAAAGATTCATATGGGGAATGTAGAATGAATTAAAAATTCATTTGGGGATAAGTGGAGATAAATGATGTATGGGGATGTAAGAGAAATTAATTGTGATGTGGGATATTTTAAAATAAAAAATTGAATTATGTGGATTTATTTCAATTTTTATTTGGAGGATGTGGGGAAGGGTGTTAAACTAAGTTTGACCACCCAAATGAGAGGTTTAGGATTAATTAAATATAGGTTTTATTTAATTAACCCTAGAGCTAGGATGAGGTAGGCTAGGGTAGGCAATTAAATAATAGCTATTTAATTGTCTAGGATAGGGATAGGTTAATTAATAGGTTGAATTAATTAGTTAAGCATGGTTTAGCTAATTAATTGGATTTAGTGAGGAGAGGAAAATTGAAATAATAAATATTGCATATTTATTAAATCAATTGGCTAAGGTTTTATTCTATTGAATTAATGAAATTAATTCAATTTTGGGGATAAAATGGTAGAAAATTGGGTGATGAAGGGATAATTAATTAAATGAGAATTTAATTAATTGAATAGAAGGGAGATTGATGTGTTTAGGGATGTCAGGAGTTGGTTTGGTGGTCAAGACATTTTTAGGTGTCTACAATGGGTTTTTGAAATGGCCCAAACTTTTATACAAATAATAAACTTTAGATATAATGATGAAGCTCAAACACACAACCTATTAAAATAGTAAATAGGGGTAGCAAAAGACTCCATTTGTAACAAAATATCACGACATCAGCAAGGAGTAGCTCATCAACAAGAAAATAAGTGCAATAAAGAACCAACTAAAATATCCTCACACGAAACAAGTATATAAATTGAAAGTATTTAAAACTACAATAAAAGGGATGGTAATTTTTTAGGGAAGAACTTAAACAATAGTGTGTTGACTCCACTACCCCAATTATTTACAATGAAAATAGATCCCACATGCAAACAACTAATATGTTAACTCCAACATACTGACTATTTAAGTAATCTTCAAAAGCTTCCCATATGAGTATACTTTTCCAACAAGTAGCTATACTAATTAAGAGAAGATGGATTTTGAAAACAATAAGTTCGAAGGCATTACAATGAAAAAAAAAAGACTTAAGTAAAACTAATGGTGATTATGGAAGATGGAGAGTTTCACACCTAAATTAAGAAGCTTGGAATGGTCTCAAGAAACACGTAGGACTACCTCCATGATTGGCTAAAGGATCTCCAATGCCATTGGTCACCTTGTGCATGCTCCTAGTCAAGAAATATCTCCATAGATTATCTAAACAAGTTGACCTTGTTTATGAGTTATCCAACTTCATTAGATGGTTGTTATCTTATTATGTACAAACATCAACTCCCCTCTCGTAAAGAACTCAACTCTGGGGTCTTAAAAACCATGACCATACCTCTAAATAGTATTCAAAGCTAATATTCCAATGACCCTATATTCTGGGGGTTATAATTCCCTACAAGATTGCATAAGGGATTTAGCACAAAAGGAGTTTGGGAGCCTCCAAACATTTTTTTCTGATTCAACACCCTCTCTTTCATTTTGATTTTATTTTGAATCTTCCCAAAATCTCCTGCACACGTGTACTTTAGAATACAATCTAATTGTGTCTTTAAAAATAAAAATTAATTGGTTTTTGTGAACGGGGTTGTGGTTGAATGGCATAGGCCAAATGGTTCTCACGATGGAGATCCAAGTTTGAATCCCTCAAGTAACATGTGGTTTCTATGTGGCCTCTAAGTTGATTAAGTTGATTAAGTTGGATATGTGGATATGTTGATGGGGAGGAGGTCCCCATTGTGACCTCCAGCTCTTACGAAAAAAAACAAAATTGATTGGTTTTTTTAATTGGAAAGCAATTATCCTTTTCAAACTTTATATGTGTTAGGAAAAGGATTTAATAGATAATCATGCTTTAATAGTTGTTATGGTGTCACTTAACAATGTTTAATAGGAAAATTGCTTCTAATTAAATCACTTATAATAGAGCAACCTTCTATAAAAAATTAGGATATTAGCCAATGAAGATGTATATCTTGCTACTATCCAATTTGGAAGAGCAAGAATATCTAGGCTATATCATTTTTTTGCTACTAGAATGAAAAAAGATAACTAATAACTAACTAAACTAACAATTATGAGATAAAATTAGAAAAATACAACTATTGATAAAATAATTTACAAAAAGGAATTCAAAAGTGAAATAAAAAAAACACAAGGAACTTAGCACCAGGTGGATAGCCTCACTATCTAGGATGATGGTGTGTCACATGGATATTTGTGCACCATGCTATAGTTTGTACAGTGTGGGTACTGTATAGATTCATGATCTCAGCACTTGTGCCAGTCTTTTCAACTCTTCCTCCTGCCACCAAGCTTCCTGACAAAACCTACAAATACACAGATGAGAGAGAGGGTTGGGTTGTATAGGAGTTTACCTTAGTCAAACCACATTTTTTATGTTTCCACCTCAATGATAGCCAAAGATATAGATTGTTATAAAAAGTGTGTGATCTAATTCTAAGTACATCTAGAATTGTTTGAGTAGTGATAAGAAAGATTTGATAAGATATGTAAAATAAATATGATTAATCTAACATTTGCAATGATTAAAAACAAACAATAAATATGATAGAGCAATGGCGTGAAAAATAGCTAGATTGTGATGATAGTGAGTGTTGATTTTGACATAGTTTAGCTAGTGTATGAATTCAATCTTTATTTTAGCAAAGCTTTGCTATGAAAAGAAATCCATCAATCCTTTTCAATGGAAAGTCTACTTTCTTAAATAGAGTGGGAAAAGGCAAAAAATCAAGGAAAGGAGTCATTGAGGGACGGATAAGCATCAAGAAAATCTCGGTGAATCACACAAGTAAAAATATTTCTAAAAATGATTGCAAGATTGATAGAGGATTTCAGGACGTCCACGTGCCACACAAATGTCTATGCCAAGCACTAGAGTCTTTTTAATTCTAGTTCTTGAAAGGTCTAATCAACTTGGAATAGAGCTAGGATTTAGGCAATTTTATGGTTTTTGGATATGACAAGAAAAAAGGGTCAAAGAAGAACAAAGGCACATCTCATGGGTCGAGGGTAAGGCCAAGGCTATAAATGATCCTAAAACATGCTAAGGGTATGGACACTAAGAAAAGTGCCAAACATAGCATGAAATTGTGAGTGTGCACAATTTATGATGCTACATTTAGCCCCCACTTTAGCAGGAGTATGACACTACATGAATATGCATGCTAAAGTATAGGGAAGAAAGTACTAAAAGTAAATAAGAACGTAAAGGATACCCAAAGGATACTATAGAGGATGCATGGCTCTTCAAGGAAAGGAACTAAGCCCTAAAGCTAAGAACTCACAAAACAAATACATCAGACAACAAAAAACCTACAAGACAATAGTGTTAGAGTATAAACCTACAAAACTACTATGTTAGAGCATCACAAACGTATACATAAACATAAACAATACATACATAGAAGAGAAAAACACACAATAAGACAAGAAAAATTTTGAGTCAGAAAATTGAAAGAGACTTCAATGTAAAAGGTTGTCTCAATACAATGTGTTGTGCCAAAATGCAACAAAAAAAAAGAGGAATTCTTAAATGGATATAGAAGAATATAATGAGTCGATTGATTGCTTCAAGGAGAGAAGACATACAAATAGATAGGGAAGCAATCAATATGAATGAATAAGATTACATGACTCAAACACTATCTTGCTTTGTCACTAGGGGTCATGCAAATAACAATATTGTCATGGATCACGGACTTGCAAGCTGCATTATGCTAGGTGACCATTTTTTAAAAAGGGTAGGTCATATGAAGCATGCATACTAGAAAGCTACATTATGCTAGGTGGCTCACATGCTACCAGTGCCTCAATGAGCATATCAAAAATCAATGCTTCAAGGAGCATATCAAACACCAATGCCTCAGGGAGTGTATCAAACACCAACGCCTTAGGAAGCGTATCAAACACCAACACCACATGGGGTGAACACTTCAGGGAGTGTTAAATAAATAACACCACATGGGGGTGAGTTAATATGCAACACCTCAAGGGATGAATTGATAATCTACACCTCAGGGGGTGTGAATAAAGAACGGTGCATGTATGGATGCACATGTGAGGAGAATGTGTGCCCCCACTTAAAATATTAGCATGTATAATATGCAAATATTTATAGGAAAATAAAGGGGGAAGAAAGAGGAGGGAAGATCCTAAAAAAGAATGCACACCCTTAGAACAAGTTGTCTCTACCCCCAGAATATGGGTGAGGATAATCATGAAAATAATATTGTGGTGTTACCAAAGATAAAGTATGGTTGCACGTGAGATTGTACCACCATGAATGGAAACAAGAAAACAAAGAAATCTATAGGTGCCACATAGTGGGTAGCAACACAATAGTCTTATGAGAAAATAGAACAATGAACCAAATGAGGTGAACCTCAATATCACTTGTCATGCAGAGGACATGTGCTTCAGTAGCAAGAAGAGTTAAATCACCCATGTCAACAAGTTGTATTTTGTCCTTCAAGGTTTGGCATTCACTAGTGGAATGCCCAAGCACTCAATGATATGCACAGAAATGAAGTGTTGATTAAATATGTCATGGAAACTTCTTGTGTGTAGGAGAAAGAGTGATAAAGTGAGATTTGAGAAGCCTCAACAAAATACACTTTTTTAGATAGAAGAGAAGACTCGAGTAAGAAGCAACCCTTTTTGTTGTGGAGAAAGGTTTGATTTGTAGAGAGAAGAGACCATAAATACCGCAGACAATGGAGGAGGGGATGTAAATAGAGGAGAAGGACGATAACCTAAACCCACTGTGAAAGGTAAGTGCATGGTGTAGGTTCCATAGGGACCTTAACTCCTTGTTCCATATACCCTAGAACATTTTATTATATGTGCTTAGAAAGTGCTATGAACCTGTGTTTAACCCTTCTCTTTACTTTGTTAGTATATTACTTTTGGACGCATATGCTTTGTAAGTCATCCCGTGAGTATATTGTATTATCCCACATTCATGGGAAGTACTAGTTGTTTAGATTAGACTTAGTATATAAGTACGTGTTGAGGCCAATGAAGGCATCCACAAATTTATTGTATTGAGCTTGCTCAATGGAGGTTGCCCCCTTGAAGTGGCCTACGATCAATAAATTCCTTTTGTGTTTCTGCTATTTCTATTATTTCGTGCATTTTTCATTATATTGTTGCATGAGGTTCCTCTCATCTGGTATCAAAGCACTTTCTTGGGCTCGCTAGGTGGAATTTTTGTCAAAAAAAAATTTCGCAGTGGCCTCCAAGTGCTATGATTATTGCAATAGTTCTTTTTTTTTTGCATTTGTATTGTTCATTCAATTGTAGGTTTGGATCAGGGAATATCCCTATCCGCTTAACTATGGGAAGTGCCTGGGCATAGCCCTAAAACTCATTGTGAGGAATACCATAGGAACCCTGAAGTAGCTGGCCCATTGAGAGGACCTGCCAGTGAAAAGGGCAATGGCCCCTACTTGATTGACTAGTTCCCATCCGTGAGGTAAACCAAGATCTGTTGTTTGTGGTAAAGTGGTTATCAGTTTTACCTAAGCCATGGAGTGAGGGGTACTACCCCAATATGCAAGCCTTTAGACAACATTGGTGGTCAAGTGATTCCCCTGAACCTTTAGGAATTTGAACATACTTGGGGCCCATATCTATTGGTAGTCAGTAAATCACAGATTGAATCCATCCATAATACTCGGTAGATCATTTAATTCTATTTTTTCACCATATCTTCCTTGCTTTAGCTCTGTTTCCTCTCAAAATTCACTAGAACCCTTGAAATTTCACTCTACATATTTCCTTCCTTGAGGACCCTATCCCAAATTCCACTTATTAAAGCCAAAAATCCCACATTTTTCTATTTTTAGGGTTTGCCATAACTTTGATTTTCACCCAATAGCCTTCAAATTTTTACCACAGTGTTCATTTCATATTTTTACTCCTTTGTCCCTCTTGGACAAATTTTCCCATTCTTTCACCCCGCTTCTGAAATCCCCATTTTCTGCTTCCCTTTCCCTCAGAAAGTGTCCAAAACCTAGTCAAACCCCAATTACCCATTAGAGCTTTTACCAAATCCAAATTTTCCTTTACTAAAAAAGTTTTTATTTTTATTTTTCTACCCTTTCCAAGAAAAAAACTCCTGGTTATGGTTGTCACCCGTACAGGAGCAAAAAACATGGAGGATGAACTTGCATCCCTCAAGACCGAACTCCAAAATCTGGATGAAAAAATTCTCAGCTTCAATATGTAGCATTCAGCCATGAACAAAAGATGGTAGCTAGAGTCTTCTGCAGACACTGGGTTCTCTTCTTCTAGCTATTTTTGTGGGTCGAAGCGTGATTTTCCTCACTTCAATGGTGATGATCCGACAGGATGGATATACCAAGCAAAACAATATTTTAGTCTGCATAATACTTTTGATGTCAAAGTCCCACTTGCATCCTTTCATTTGGAACATGAAGCCCTTCAATGGTTCTATTGGTACATCAAGGCTCATGAAGAGCCAAAATGGATAGATTTTTGCAAACTCATTTTGTAACAATTTGACCCTAGTGCTTTTGATGACTTCACAGGAGCACTCACTAAACTTTGTCAAACAAGTACTATGAGAGAATACTAGATGGAATTTGAAAAACTGGCCAATCACATAGAGGGATTGCCTGATGAATTCTTCAGGAGTTGTTTTGTCAATGGTTTGAAGGATTCAATCCAATTTGAGGTTAAAATGTTTCATCCCAACACAATGATGGAAGCTCTAGGGTTGGGTAAGTTGGCAGAGGACAAGATCACAACTCAATAGTGATCTAAATCCAATTTTGTTCCATTTAGAAATATGGTTTCCCAAAGACCTCCAATTATGCCAGCTCCTAGAACAACTCCTGTCAAGCATTTGAGTGAAGAAGAGATGCAGGCATGTCGAGAAAAAGGGATTTGTTATAATTGTGATGAGAAATTCACTTAGAGACATAGATGTGTTGAGAAAAAGCTCTATCTCTTGAATGTGGATTATCTGCCTGCACCTGAAGTTTATGAAGATGCTCAGGATATAGTAGATGATCAGGTCAAAACCCAGCAACCGCCTGTTGACCCTACTTCTCAAGAAGACCACCCATAGATCTCTCTCCATGCTTTAGCAAGAGTCACCACCCCATAAACCATGCAAGTCAAGGGTTACTTCAAGAAGCTCCCTCTTATAATACTCATTGATTGTGGTAGCACTCATAACTTCATTGACCCTTGGATTGCCAAACAGGCTGCTTGTTTTATCCATCCTTGCTCCAACTTTGAAGTCATGATTGTCAATGGGGGCACATTACCTTGCAAAGGGAAGTGTCTCAATGTGCTTATCTCTATTGGAGATTATAACCTATGCTCTTACATGTTTTCCTTGCCCTTAGGTGGATGTGATGTGGTTTTGGGTGCCTAATGGTTATGCACACTTGGACCCATCTTATAGCTTTTTACTAAACTTTGGATGCAATTTTCAGACAATGGGCAAAAACACACATTGAAGGGATTACAACTAGGTTCTCTCAACATCATAAGTTCACATTGCATGGAAAATCTTCTTAAGAAGAATTCACATGGTGTCATCGCTCAACTCCATTCCATTTAGATGCAACCATCATCAGTCTCCACTACTCCTTCAGATCTACAACAAGTTTTGGATAGGTATGCATATGTCTTTGCCAAACTAGTGGGATTGCCACCTTCACGACTAGAGGTCCATTGTATTCAGCTCCTTCCTAAAAGCGTTCCTCCCAACATTAGGCCCTACCGCTATCCATTTCACCAAAGGACAGAGATTGAGATGCTCATTTGAGACTTACTGAAGCAAGGTATTATTCTCCCTAGTACCAGTTCCTTTTCTTCACTAGTTCTTCTTGTCTGGAAAAAAGATAGGTCATGGCACCTCTGCATTGACCTCTAAGCACTTAATCACATCACAATCAAGGATAAGTTTCTAATTCCTGTTGTTGATGAGCTTCATGGTGCTCATTTTTTCTCCAAGTTGGATCTTCGTTCTAGGTATCACAAAATTCAGGTTCATGAGGATGATATCCCTAAAACAACTTTCCACATGCATGATTGCCACTATGAGTTTTTAGTCGTGCCCTTTGGCCTCACTAATGCTCCTCAACATTCCAAGAATTGATATCCTCATCTATAGTAAAACATGGGCTAAGCATCTCCAACATCTAGATCTTGTACTACAACTTCTCTCTAATCATCATCTTTGTGCAAAATAGTCTAAATATGTTTTTAGCCAGGAAGAAGTGGAGTATCTCAAGCATATTGTTTCAGCCCAAGGGGTTCGCGTGGATCCTGCAAAAATAGATGCCATGAAAAATTGGCCACATCCTTCGACACTCAAGAGCCTCCATGGTTTTTTGGGACTGGCTGGCTACTATTGCAAGTTTGTCAAGGATTACAGGAAGCTTACAGCTCCATTAACAACCATGTTGAAAAAGGATGCTTTTACATGGACACATGTTGCTAAGTGTGCATTTGAAAAAATGAAACAAGCTATGTGTACTACACCTATTCTAGCTATGACAGATTTTTCCAAGACCTTCACTATTGAGAGTGATGCTTACGGCAATGTACTTGGTGTTGTTCTCCTTCACGATGAACATCCCATTGCATTCACCAGCAAAGCCCTTTTTGGTAAGAATATAATACTCTCTACATATGGGAAGGAAATGATGTCTATTTTGCATGCAGTACAGAAGTGGCATCCATACCTACTAGGGATTCATTTTTGCATTAAGACTAATCACCAGAGTCTGAAATATTTCCTAGAACAATGGGTCTCCTCCCCAGCACAACAGAAATGGGTTAGCAAACTCATGGGCTATGATTATGAGATCACTTACAAGAAGAGTAAGAACAATATTGTGGCGGATGCTCTTTCTCACACATTTGATGACCAAGCTTCTCTTTTAGCTATTTCTATGCCTCTTCCATATTGGTTGGAATCTGTCCAGTAGGGCTATGTCAATGACTCTTCATTATCTCAAATCATTCAATAGTTGGCCAGTAACCCTTCTACTGTACCGCATTACTCTTGGGATGGTGCTTCTCTACGATACAAGGGTTGTCTAGTGCTTCCCCAGAGCACAGATCTTCAGCAGGCTATCTTCTATGAACTCCATGCTTCTCCATCGGTAGGGCACTCTGGGTTCGTCAAAACTTATGAGTGGGCATGGTGTAACTTCTTTTGGAAGGGAATGAAAAGGGAAATTCAATAGATGGTGGTTGAATGTGATACTTGCCAATGCAACAAGGGTGAAATGACACTCCTTCCTGGATTGCTTGAACTCTTGCCCATCCCTACATGGATTTGGACAGATATTTCTATGGATTTCATTGAGGGGATCCCTAAATCTAGAGGGAAGATAGTGATCTTGGCTGTGGTTGATCACCTCTCCAAATATAGTCATTTTTGTGCCCTCAGCCATCCCTATACTGCCTCCTTAGTCGCACAAATTTTCATGGACTAGATCTTTCATTTTCATGGCATCCCTTCTTCCATTGTCTCAGATCGTGATGCAACTTTCACCAGTCATTTTTGGATAGAACTATTTCAACACACTGGCACCAAACTAAAGATGAGTTTGGGGTATCACCCACAAACAGATGGTTGGACTGAAATTATCAACAAATGTTTGGAAACTCATCTTCGTTGCTTCACCTCAGAACAACAACATTAGTGGGCAAAGTGGCTCCCTCTCGCTGAATGGTGGTACTATACCTCCTACCAAACTACATCTAAAATGACCCCATATGAAGTAGTCTATGGTCAGGCACTTCCAGTGCTCCTTCCATACACCCCTAGTAGTTCACTAGTTTAGGCAGTTGACATGATTCTCTGAACCCAGAATCAGATTATTCGCATCTTGCAAGACAATCTTCACATGGCAAGA
Source organism: Cunninghamia lanceolata (assembly GCA_027924645.1). Classification (NCBI taxonomy): domain Eukaryota; kingdom Viridiplantae; phylum Streptophyta; class Pinopsida; order Cupressales; family Cupressaceae; genus Cunninghamia; species Cunninghamia lanceolata. The sequence goes on from BSBN01000780.1 coordinate 9,244,631, forward strand.
AATTGAATGAAACAACAAGTTGATCAGCACCATTCTAAGCACACTTTTCAAGTAGGTGATATGGTTTTTCTTTGTCTACAGCCATACACACAATCATCCCTAAAACTCAAAGGGTGTCATAAGTTGGCTTTGAAGTTCTATGGGCCATATAAGGTTCTTCAAAAGATTGGGTCAGTTGCTTATAAATTGGTGCTTCCTCCTTCCCATGTTCATCCAGTATTTCATGTCTCCTGTCTAAAGAAAGTTCTTGGCACCAACATCAGAGCACAAACTATTTTACCAAAACTGGATAACAAAGGATCCATCATTTTGGAGTTGGAGGCAATCCTCGACAGGTGCACTCATCAACTTCACTCTCGATCCATCATAGAGGTATTAATTCAGTGGCATAGATTGCAACCAGAGGATGCTACATGGGAACCACTCCTTCAGATTCAACAACAATTTCCACATCTTAAGCTTTGAGGACAAAGCTTTTCTAAGAGGGAGGCAATGTTAGGAACTTGTGTTTAACCCTTCTCTTTACTTTGTTAGTATATTACTTTTCGATGCATATGCTTTGTAAGTCGTCCCGTGAGTATATTGTATTATCTCACATTCATGGGAAGTAATAATTGTTTAGATTAGATTTAGTATATAAGTATGTGTTGAGGCCAATGAAGGCATTCATGAATTTATTGTATTGAGCTTGCTCAAAGGAGGTTGCCCCCTCAAAGTGGCCTGTAATCAATAAATTCCTTCTGTGTGTCTGCTATTTCTGTTATTCTGTGCATTTTTCATTATATTGTTGCAGAAGGTTCCTCTCAGAAATAATTTTGAATCCAAGCCCGTAATGTGTCTCCAAATCATAAAGAGGAGGAGAATCAACATTACAAGCCTTGTTGAAATGAGATGTTGATGCACATGTTGTATGAGAAGTAGTGGCAAAATTTACATGAGAAGAGGGATCGATTCTAATACCAGAATCCAAATCCTCTTTGAATGTGGGAGCGTTAGAGTGAGAAGGATCAATCTTATATTCACCAGACCAATGGAGGGTGAAGTATAAGGAGCCCTAATCATCACCAATACATGCATTAGATGAGGAAGGCACATCATCATCAACAGAGAGTGATAATGGTGTTTGAGAATTTATTGTAGAAGTTATAAAATTATGGAGAGACTAAAGAGAAGGCTTCTCATGACCCCATTTAGCCTGTTGGCAATATTGAAAGGGGTCAAGATCAGTACTTATCTCATGCACTTTACCATTATAAATAAATTTAAGAGATTGATGAAGGGTAGATGGAATTGCACCCATGGCATAAATCCATGGTCTATTGAGGAGAAGATTATAAGAAAGACTCTCCTACATGATATGAAATTTAGTAGGTAATGTAATGGGGCCTAATGTAATAAGCAATGTGATAGTGCCTAAAGTCAAACGAGCTGCATTATCAAAACCTCTGATGGATATATTTGAAGGAGAAATAGAAGACATGTCAATTTCAAGACAATTAAGGAGGTCTAAACTATAGACATTAAGACCGAAACTACTATCAATAAGAGTTATATTAATCCTAGTCACGTTTATAGCTGCAATTATCATAAGAGCATTATTTTTCCTCTGAACTTTAGTAGGAGGGAGTTCAAAGAAATTAAAAGTGATATCAGTAGAAAGAATAGGAACTGGTGGAAGGAAATAGGGACATGAGTATCCTATTTGTTTCACTGAGTATTATACATGTGGGCTATTGCATGGTAGTGAGTAGGTGTAGACATGTTTTGAGTTATAGACTTAGTAATTTCTAACAAGTGATTCAAAGGTCGAGGATTTTCAGGAATAGCTCAAACAATGACCACAAGACGAGAGAGTGGGGATGGATCAGGTGCCCTATGCACAATGATTTTAGGAATAGAAGGAATATTTTGAATATTAATGAACTTATTTAACATCCCCTTTGCAGGTGGGGTAAGTCGATTAACAATGATTGTGTTAACATTATTATCTTCTTGAAAAATATATGATGTAGAAGAAGAAATGGAAGAAGTATGCTCAACATCTATCCATAGAGGATCTGATGTGAGGTGAGGCTCTTCATCTACTAATGCTTCATCTCTATAAGGGAGAGCATTGGAATTAAGATAAGGTAGAGTAATATTAAAAAAAGTATCAATGATTTCATCCTCTTGCACCAAAATATCCTCATAAGTATGAAGAATTTTAGGAGATGGATCAAAAAAATAGAGTGACATAGGAAGAGCTAAGTCACCATCACATGCATTGAATGGAACATCAATTTTATGGATCCTTTGAGAAAAGTTAGAAAGTGATGTAAGAAAAGAAGAGAACATTCTAATTTAGAAAGACAGAAGGATATAATCAAGAAAGCTATTGATAGATTCATGTTAGGTTCACCAAAATGTAATGTAGCAAAAACTAATCCTCAATTGATCATATCAATCAAGGAATCTTTTCACTAAAATTACTCTAGGGTTCAATTAACTTATATTTCAGACCAAGTCTATGTCTACAGAACCACTTCATGTTTTAACAGAAATGAATCAAACTATACTAAATTTTTAAAGGGAGAAAGGGAACTGATTACAATGTTGGAAAATGAATAATAGTTAATAGAATTTTGAGAAATGAAGTATAGAAATGAAAAGACAAAATGATAAGGAACCTTGCACTAGGTAGATAGCCTCACTATTCAAGAAAATAGCGCGCCACGAGGATGTCTGTGCATTGCACTTTAGTCTGTATAGTGCAAGTATAGTACAGATTCTTGTCCTCAATCCTCATGCCGGTCTCTTCAGTCATTCCTTGTATTGTTGGACTTTCTAATGAAACCTACAAATGCACAAAATGAAAAAGAGGGATAGGTTGTATATGAGTTTTCCTTAGTCAAACTCCATTTTCGATGTTTCCACCTCAATGACAACCAGAGATATAGATTGATAGATTGATCTATAAAATGTTTGTGTTCTAATTCTAAGTGCATCTAGAATTTTTTGAGTAGTGACAAGAAAGATTAAGAAGATATGTAAAAGAAGTACAATTAATCTAACATTTGCAATGATTAACAAAAAACAATAAATGTGATAGAGCAATGGTGTGAACAAGAGCTAGAGTATGATGACGGTGAGAAAACAAATTATAGCATTGGTGGATCTCAATTTTGGTAAAGCTTCACTATGAAAGAAAATTGATCAATCCTTTGCAATGGAAAATCTACTTTCTTAAATAGAGAGAGAAAAAGCAAAAAATCAAGGAAAGGAGCCGTTTGGGCATGGATAGACATCAAGAAAGGCTTGAAATGCCATGCAAGTATAAACACACCTTCTAAAAATGGTTGATGAACAGAAAGATGCTTTCAAGATGTCAGTGCACCGTATAGATATCCATGCCTAGTTCTTAGAAAATCCAGATGACTTGGGGCATTGCCAAGGTTTAAAAACTTTTAATATTTTTGGATAGAATAAGTAGAAAGGGTTAAAGCAACACAAAGGCATATCTCATGGGTTGAGGGTAACTTGGCCAAAGTTGAAAAATGATCCTAAAACATGCTAAGGGCATGGACACTAAAGTGAGTGCCAAACACAACATGAAATTGTGTGTGCACAATTTACGACACTACATTTAGCCTCCACTTTAGCAGGTGTATAACACTAGGTGCATATGCATGATTAAGTAGAGGAAAGAAAGTGTTGAAAGTAAATAAGCATGAAAAAGATACCTAAGAGGATACTGTAGAGGATGCAGAGTTCTTCAAGAAAAGGAGCAAGCCTCCAAGTTGGGAACCTATAGAAAAAGTACATTAGACAACAAAAACCTACAAGTCAATAGTGTTAGAAGGCATAAACATGCAAAAACCACTATGTTAGAGCATCACAATCATATACATATAAACATAAATAACACAACATACATAGAGGGGGAAAACACACAACAAGCAAAGAAAATTTTAGAGTCAGCAAAGTGAAAGAGACCTTAATGTGAAAGGTTGTCTCAATACTATGCGTCGTCCCTAAAATAGAACAAAAATAAAGAAAACCATAAATAGAGGAATTCTTAAATGGAGATAGAAGAATATAATAAGTCAGTCGATTGCTTAGAGGAGAGAATACATACAGATAGACAAGGAAGTAATCAATATGAACGAAGAAGAGTACATGACTTTGCACTAGGTTGCTCTATCACTAGGGGTCATGTAAATAACAATACCATCATGGATCATGGACAAGCAAGCTGAATTATGCTAGATGACCATGAGTGTATAAGGTAATTCATATGAAGCACATGGACTAGCAAGTTACATTATGCTAGGTGGCTCATACACTACATAGATCATAGACTAGCAAGCTAAATTATGCTAGGTGATCATGAAATACCAATGCATCAGGGAGCGTATCAAAAACTAAAGCCTTAGGGAGCATATCAAACACCAACGCCTCTGGGAGAATATCAAACACCAACACCACTGGGGGTGAATGCTTCAAGGAGTGTTAAATAAACAACACCACAGGGGGTGAATTAATACACAACATGTTAGGGGTTGAATTGATAAGGTACACCTCAAGGGTGAATTGATAAGCTAAACTTCAGGGGGTGTGAATAAATAAGGGTGCATATATGGATGCACATGTGAGAAAAGTATATCACCCCTTAAAATATTAGCATGTACAATATGGGAAAGTGCATGGAAATGGGATAAAAATTAGTGGCCAGCCTTGAGATTTTTCAGCAAAACAGGTTTGCATTATGAAAGGCATAAATCATATTTATTTTAACATGTACGCATTTTTAGTGCCTTGAATTCAAAATATATATGATCCTTTCCCATTTAGGCTTGGATTTAGAATCCTGAGGGCTGGACATCTACTGTGGCTCCTAAATTTGTATTTTTATTTTATAGGAAAAGAGGCATGGGGGTTTTATAATAAGACCCTCCTTTCACTACAAACATTCAAGGACATCCTACCGAATTGAATCACAAATTTTTCAAGAGGATTCTCCTATAGGTTGGTATGTCACTTGTAATGATGTGGAAGTTTATAAATTATCAATTAATGTATTAATTTAATACTCAAATATGCTCAAAACGCTAATTATACAAAACCGTAAGCAAATGGATAAATTACGACAAATGCTCACGGACCAAGACAGTAGATAGAGATTAGTTACTGACCATTTTTTGGATTCATGATGTGGAATATTTGGGTACTTTAGTCTTGCACCCTAGTCCAATGCAGTGTTTTCTTTAGGGGGTTCCACACTCCTTACAACACTGATGATCATTGTTTTGTCTGTTTCTGTTATGGAAGATGCGAAGGACACTAGACCTCACACCATAGTCCAAGGCAAGATATTCCTCAAAATGTCAGAACTTCTTCTAATGCTAATTATCACTGTTATGGGGATTTTTGTGTCTGCAACCTTAGAGGACTTTGTCCCTAGCGCCCTAGTCCTGAAAGTGCACCAGGTTGCTTCTTTCTGCTGGATCCAGAATCCTTATCTTCTGCAACCTTCCTCTGCAACCCAACTCCGTGTAGTCTAATACCTTTAACCTACAATCACAAGGAGTGTAGTTGGAGGTTGTGGTGTTTAGGAGCTTGCCTTAGTCAAGCCTAAGAAGGAAATTCAAGTCTTATGAACATTGTTGTCAGATAAAGAGTGTGTATCCCTACAGGATAGAGGCAAAAACAAATTGATAAATGATTCAAAAACAAATAGATATTGTTAAGGGAAAATTGGATCTAAATGAATAATCAATATATCAATATTAATAATACCCAAAACTCAATGAAATAATGAACAAAAGAGATCAATCAAACAATGAACAATACAAAGCAAACCTCCTTTAATTCTCAACTTCCATGGATCGCCTATCACAAATGATCTTGTCTATGAATATGGCCCTCAGAAGGTGCACTTCCTTCCTATGATTCCAAGATGTTCAAATGGGAATGGCTATGATAGTTTCACCATGAAGATGAGGTTCACAACAATGATGATAGTATGTAGTAACAAGTGTGATCACAAGCAATGAAGGAATTGGTGCCAAAGGTGCGCTATGATTCCTGCAGAGTAAGTTTACTTAAGGCTTGGATGAATGAAATGAAGGAATAGGGTTCAATTTATAGACTTGTGAAAGAGAAGATCAACGGTATAGAAAGAATGAGAAGATCAATAGTTGAGAACGGTTGAGGAATGTGCATGAATAGGGAGAAGACAAGTGTCACACAAAAGTTGTTTTATTTCAGTTAACTACTTTCTTTTCTAAAGATAAGACATGCTTTTCATAAATTAGAAAGGTTTTTTCTAATTTAAGAGATATTGATAAAAACAAGGTTGATTGAGTCAGTTAACTCAACTTGAGATTTGCTTTTGCATGATTTGAGAGAAATTAAATAATAAATTATTTAATTATGTGTGCATGAAGAAGACTTATTTTTAGAAGATTTGGAAGATATTTGAAGAATTAGAAGATAAGAAAGCAAATTAAATAAATAAATTTATTTAATTGTTGTGCATGATTTGGAAGAATAAATAAAATATTTGATTATATTTTATTTTTGGAGATTGAGAGGATTTAAATAAATTTGATTTGATTTTTTCAAATTTGGAAGAATGATTTTGACTTAATTAAATAATTAAGAATTATTTAATTGTTTTGGAATAATTTAATTAAATAAAGGATTTTATTTAATTTTGACTTTAGAAGATGTAATTAAATATTTTGATATTTAATTAACTTAGAGGAATATGAATCAAATAAATAAATTTGTTTATTTATTTATTGATAGAAGAATTAGAATGAAATAAATATTAAGAATATTTATTTAGACCGAGTCATGTCATTTTTAGGTGTATACATTTTGCCCCTCTTTGATGCAATGTGTTTTATCACGTTGTTTCAAAGAATGAATTTTTCTAATAATGATACATGCCCCAGTTTGCCCCTGGTATAGGTTTAATGACGATAGGATGCCCCCTCGAGAGATTGGATGGGAAAACGATAGAAGGATGAGAGACAGACAATCTCACAATGAAGAAGGGAAAACTAGGTTAGGTTGAAGAAAATTGGTTGGAGAAAGAGCCGAATGATACATAATGCAAGATAGAATGATACCACACACAAGCAAGTAAGCAAGTATGCACAAATGATAAAAGAACAAACAAGGTATTGCCCCTATCAAGCGGTAAACCAATGATATACTAATAATGATATATGACAATGTTGTGATGGCAAGGAACGATATATCCCTAGACCAACATGGTAGGCATGTTGTCATGGCGGGGAATGATAGATCCCTAGAGCAACACGAAGGATAGTGTCTAGTTTCAGGAAATGAAGCACGTCATGTAAGACATGTGTGTTGGTCTAATTTTGACAATGCCACATCCTATATAAGACAATTGATTGATTAACTAATCGAGTTGGTTTATGACCAGATAAGGATCAAGACCACTGATTGTGATTGGACCATTTGACAAGATTGGGTTGACTTAATTGATTGGATTAAGGATGGACTTGCATTTGGATCATTGGTTGAGTTGAACGAATTGAGAAGAATGGACCACAATGATAGATAGAATACTGATTGATAGAAGAATGACTTGACAGAAGGACTCACAAGCTTTTATTTGTATTGATACTCTGCATTTTGGATCTTTTATTGCATGAGATACAGATGCTTTGGAAATTTTTATTGCATGGGATATGGATGCTTGTGGATGCTTTGTGGATGTGAGTGTTTTTTCCATCTTTATATTACAAGTATTTTGAAGTGCTTATTTCATCATCGGGCTATTTTTTGGTACTTTTTCTGAATGTTGTAAGTTAATACAAGCATCTATGTATAATTGAATTGAGATGACCTGAGTATTGCTTACATGGATTTTGATTTAGCAAATTAATACAAGCATCGAGGTATAATTGAACCGAGATGACCTAAGTATTTCTTGCGTATCAACAGACAAGGATTGCCCCCTTTCATGTTAGACCTTTTATGTCCTCGATGATCTTTTGCCGATGATGTCATTAGACAAGGCATTGCATTGCTAAAGTTTAATCCATAAACAACAAACAAAGAAAATAATCATGCCCCCATCATAGTATCTCTAGCTTTTGGCATCCTCAAGTAGCATAGAAAGACATGATAACAAAAATCAAGATGCTGCAACTTAACCATGATTCCAACCACAAAACATTTTTGCATTTAGATATGTTTGTTTCTTGCCATAATTTAGGTAAAATCATTTTAGAATGCCTTAGGTGTTTGCTTTCTTTTCCCTAGATGGGTTAATGCCTTGCATCAAGATTTCTGCTTGAAAAGAGCAGGTTTTGTTTGCACTTGCTTGCCTGGTGAAAGATTCCACAATCCTTATTGGTGAGACGGACCCTAAGGGACTAACCTAGTGCCTCAGGGGCTCATTGCTAAATGGCCTTGCCTACGTGATGACATAGAGGCAACGTAGTTCGGGGTGAACCCTAATGGACCTAAGACCTAGGCAATGGAAAGTGGTGCGGACTTAGATAGATAGATGGACCAGATATAGGTTGGATGGGTAGGTGGAGCCTCAGGGGCGCATTTGAAGAAATGGCCTTGCCTATGTGATAATGCAGAGGCAACGTAGTTCATGGACCTTGGACCATCAATGGACTAGAGGAGAGATGACAAGATATGGGATGGATAGGGAAGCCTTAGGGGCGCATTGAAAATGGCCTTGCCTACATGATGACACAGAGGCAACATAGTTCCTGGACTTGGACCATGTGGATACTGACAAGAGACACTATGCTAGGCTGACACTATGGATAGGATACTAGATAAAACCTTGGTTGCCAAGGCAACAAAGAGATAGAGTATCAAACCATGATAGGTTATTGTTAGAATTTTATTATGGAACAGATATGGATTGAATGGGACACGAGTGAAGGAAGAATGGACACAATGTGATTGGTTTCCCAAAGATGGAGGGAGTGGTTTATCACCAGTAACGCCTGTTTACCAGGTTTTCACCACTTGCTTTTATTTGCACGAAAGCTAGAAAGTATGCATGATGCCTGTTTGCCAAGTTTTCATCATGATACCTATCCAAGGCACCTGTTTTCTAGGTTTTCACCAAAGGGCAATTTTTTTGTAGTTTTTTTTTTCAATTTTTTAATTTAATTTTTGTATTTTTTTATTTTTTTTGTATTTTTTTATTTTTTTGTATTTTATGCCCCCTTACATTGGGGTTCTCTTAGGTATAGAACCGGCGAAGATGTATTTTGTTGATTGGGTCATTGAACAACTCACCCTTTGATGTTGCTAACTGATATGCCCCCAATCCATAAGCAACTATGATCACATAAGGCCTAAGCCAGTTGGGTTTGAACTTGCCTTTCTTTTCCCAATCCTTTTGATTGTTGGGGTTCTCTTTAAGTACTAGATCTCCAACTTTAAAGACTCTTGGGTGGAATCTATGGTTGTAGCTTCGTGACATCATTTGTTGATATGCTTTGAGATGATCAAAGGCTTTCTATCTCCTTTCCTCTAGTAACTCTGTACTCTTCATATGTTATAAGAACTTTTAACAACACCCTGAGAGATGGTAACTTGACCTCGATGGGGAGGATAGCTTCTGACCCATTGACAAGAGCATAAGGGGTAGCACTTGTGGGAGTGTGTATACTAGTTCTGTAGGCCCACAAAGTGGGATTAAGTTGGATATACCAATCATGGCCAACATCGTTGACTGTCTTCTTGAGGAGTTTCAAGATGGTCTTGTTGGATGCTTCTGCTTGGTCGTTGCCTTGGGGGTAATAGGGTGTGGAGAAATGGTGTTGGATTTTGAATCAGTCATAGAGTTTTTGGACATCCTAGTTTTTGAAGGGTCTTCCATTATCCATGATAATAGATGAGGGAATTCCATAACTATAGATGAGGTAATTAAGGATGAATGAGGAGATTCGTTTACCTATGATGGTGGTGAGGGGGATGACTTTGATCCACTTGGTAAAGTACTCAGTGGATGTTATTATGAATTTGTGCCCGTTGGATGAGGGTGGGTGGATTTTTCCCACAAGGTTGAGTCCCCATTGACAAAAGGGCCAAGTTGTCATTAAATGTCTCAACTCTTGAGCTGGTGCATCTATCAGGTTCCTGTGTATCTGGCACTGCTTGCACTTGTTCACAAATTGGTATGAATATGTTTCCATTTTCAGCCAATAATAACCCAAATGCGTGAGTTTCTTAGCTAAGGAAGGGCCACTAGAGTGTGTTCTACAGATCCCTTCGTGTACGTCTTGTAAGGCGGTTTGAGATTCTTCTCATTCTAAACAACAGAGTAAAGTACCATCTAGACCATGTTGGTATAGGGTGTTGGCAATAATGGTATAATGAGAGGTTTGGCGTATAAAGGTTCATTGTTGGTTTGAAGATAAGTCAGGTGGGAGGGTGTTTTCCTTGAGGTAAGTGTAAACCTTCTCGTACCAAGGTGAATCAAATCCAACTAATAGACATATGGAATAGGTTTCAAGATCATAAGCTGGTTGCTGAATTAACTCCACCAAGAACTCATACTGTGACTCATTCTTTGGGATTTTGAGAAGAGAGGCAATGGTTGCTATGGCATCTACTGCTTTGTTTTCAATGCAAGGTATCTTCTCAAAAGAGATTATCACAAAGTATTTGTCTATTTTTATGGGACACGCTTCTCATCTTTGGTTTGGTAATCATCATTGACCTGATTGATCACTAATTGAGAATCACCATAGACATGTAGCTCTTTGATTTTCTATTATGTTGCCATCTTGAGGCCAATGACCAAGGCTTCATATTCTACTATGCTGTTGGTGCATGTGAATAATAGATGGTAAGACTTTGGTATGGTGTCGCCATGAGGAGTTACAAATAAGATTCCTACCCCCGATCCATGGTTTGTGTAGGACCCATCAAATTAGAGTTTCCAAGAATGTGTTGATATATTGAATAAGGATTCATCTATAAATACAAATTGCATTGGTGTGGTGTCCTATAGTGGTGCATCTAATAACTAATCATCAATGACTTGCCCCTTGATAGCCTTTCTATCTACATACTTAATGTTGTATTCACTTGGGAGCATTACCCATTTGGCTAGGTGACCTATTAGAGCTGCTTTGCTTAGTAGGTACTTCAGTGGATCTATTTTTGCAATAAGTTTGACTAGATGTGCTAGCATATAATGTCATAGTTTTTGGGAAGCAAAAACTACTACAAGACATGATCTTTCTATCTGAGAGTATTGCAACTCGTAGCCCACCAATGTGCAACTGATGTAGTAGACGGCTCTTTCTTTACCTTCATAATCTTGTTGTACTAGAAGGGCCCTAAGGGATGTTGGTGTAGCAGATATGTATAGTAACAATGGTTTCCCTTGGATAGGTGGCATGAGAATAGGTAGATTCATAAGATACTCTTTCAGTTTGTCGAATGCCTCTTCACATTTTTCATTCCATTTGAATGGAATGTTCTTATGTAGAAGATGACTGAAGAGTTGACACTTGTCTGCCAATTGTGATATGAACCTATGGATTGCTTGTAGCTTTCCTTGTAGAGATCTTAGTTGAGTAAGATTCTTGGGTGGTGGCATGTCCATAATAGCCTTGACTTTGGTGGGGTCCTCCTCTATTCCATTTTTTGATATAATAAAACCTAAGAGCTTGCCTGAGGTGACTCCAAACACACATTTCTTTGGGTTTAACCTGACTTCAAATTGTTCTAGTCTCTGAAAGAATTTCTCCAACACATCCAAGTGTGATTCTCTTGTGAGTGACTTTGCAGGGATATCATCTGCATAGTCTTCCATTGTGACGTACATCATATCATGGAATATAGTGGTCATAGCACGTTGGTATGTGGCTCCTGCGTTCTTTAGCCCAAATGGCATGACATTCTAGCAGAAAGTGCCCCATGGACAAGTAAAAGTTGTCTTATCCTAGTCTTCTGGTGCTATCCTGATCTCATTGTATCCCGAGAAGCCATCCATGAGAGAGAACATGGTATGCCCTGTTGTTATGTCGATTATGATATCTATATTTGGCAATGGAAAATCATCCTTGCGGTAAGCTTTGTTTAGATCTCTAAAATCATTGCATAGTCTAACTTAGCCATCAGGTTTGGACACTGGTACTATGTTGGAGACCCATTCTGGATAGTCTATATCTCTAATGAACCCTATATCCAGTAGTTTCTTGAGTTCTTCTTTTACAAGCAGTGTAATGTGTGGATGCATCTTTCTAAGCTTCTATTTCATTGGCTTCACTCCTGGATCTAGTGGAAGATGATGTAGAATAAAATCTAGATCTAACCTCGGCATATCTGTGTATGACCAAGCAAAATTTACTTTCTTTTTCTTGAAGAATGGTACAAACTTAGTCTTTTCTGGTGGGGTTAGAGACTTAGCAAAGTGAATGATCTTAGGTTGTTCCAATGTTAACAGGTTCTGTAGGTTCCACAACAATCTGAGACTTCTCCTGGTTCATGTCATTAGGGAGAGTGTCAAGCCTTCCATCGTTAGGTGCCACAGTTGGGTTTTCACCATCAGATGCATCCTTTCTTTTTACTATTTTAGGATCTAACACTACCGTGGAGAGGTTTTCACCGTTAGATCCAGATTTTATTTTGATATTTTTGTGACTAGAAGGCTTTGCACCCTCTCCAAAATAAGCCACGGTATTAAGTTCAATAGCGAAGCCAGCTTTATGATCTCCTTTAGGTAGGTGGTCCCTAAGTTCCATGTAGTCAATATAGGCATCATCATTTTGCAACATATCTAGTTGTGGGGTTCCTTGTAGATCCCAGTCAATAAGCTCAGGATGCACAAGGGGGAGTGAGTCAGAGGATAGATCTGATCCGTTGATAGTTTGAATGGATATGCTAGGAGTATTGGTAGGAAGAGTGTTCGGGATGGTACTTTCCTCCAAATTGTTTATTACAATAGAACTTGAACCTTCCTCGAAAGTCATATTCTCAAGGATAGGCAAATCATACTCTAATGGCCTATGCGGTAGAGTTTGTTCCTCATGGTAGGGTCTATAAGTTTGAATGGTGTCAACCTCTTTGTCATCATAGGAATTCTCTATCAGCTCATCCCACTCATATTCATTGGAATCTGTGTCACTGTCCTCTTGAAGAGTATGGATCATTTCCGCAAGACAAGCATTTGCTTTAGCTTTTCCCTTATCCTTATATCCTATACCTTTTGTAGTTCTAGCCAATGAGGATGAAGAGGGTTGAATGGGTTCTATAATTCCTTCTTTTCTTAGGCCAATGGGGCCTTGTCCTTCATAACCCATTATGTGTAGGATAGACTCACCTCGCCCATAGATTTTCATTGGGAGCTTAGGTGGTTCTTGTTGTATGTTCTCTTCTTCTTTAGTGTAAAGCCATTGTAAGACATCTCTTTCCTCTATTTCATCTGATAAGGTCCCTCATTTTACAAAATGAGTTGTGGGAGGTGCAGGAGGAGCAGATGGCTTTGGAAAATGCTTGGGTCACCCAAAGGATCTAGGAGATAGAGGCAATTTGGCCAAGTTGAGGTTGTGCTCGATGGAGTATTCCCCTACTCATGTTTCTTTGATCATAATTTTGTACTCTTTGGGCTTGGATGAGGAAGCTTCAGAGGTAGAATCATGCTATGGGGTAAGGATGTAGATGCTCTATTGTTGGGTATGATGCAATCAGGTTTTGAAAGGATAGAGTTACAATGCTGAAAAGGGTCAGGGTCACCTTGGATGGTGACTTGCTTGCTGTTATGAGGGAATTTTATGCATTGGTGATAGGTAGAATGCACAGCTTTCATGGCATGAATCCATGGTCTATCTAGAAGAATATTATAGGCTAGCTCCTTATCTAGGACTTGGCACACAACGTCTTTTATCACCAGTCCCACTTGTATTGGTAATACCACTGTTCCTTTGGTAGTTCTCTCCTCTTCATCATAGGCTTTGATAGTAATCTTCTTCCTTGGATCGACTACATTTTTAGAGAACCCCAATGTAAGGACTAGCTTTAGCATGCAAATATTTAAACTGGCACCCCCATCAATGAGAACCCTCTTGATGCGGTACTTATCGATGAAGACAACAATATGTAAGGGGGTGTTATGAGGTTGAGACACTGAGAGGTCATCTTGTTCGGTAAATGATATGGTACTAGAGGAGTTCAGATTACCTACCATGGTTTGAAACTTCTCTTGGGCCAAGTTAGTGGGTATAGTGGTTTCCACTAAGGCTTTATCGAGAATCTCCTTGTGGGAAGGAGATAGACGCAACAACTCTAAGATAGAAATGTGGGTAGGAGTCTTCCATAGATGGTCTATGACACTATACTAATTGGAGTTAGACTGAGAAGGTGATGACCTTGGAGGGAAGGTATTCAACGTGACCTTACCGCTACGGGTGATGATACTACAATTAGTTTTGTTGGGTCCTGATTGTTGGTTAGACGTAACCACATTGATTTGTAGGACATGCTCTAATATGCAATTGATGGTATAATCGAATGGCACACTTGTGTTATTGGCATTACTATTCCCATTATTCTGATTTTGCCTATTGTGGTTGTTGTTGTTGTTGCCATTGTTATTGTTGTTGTTATACAGCCTGTCGTGATTAAGAAGTGGATCTTTGTAAGCCACATGCGTCCCATTAAAAGTATGTTGTTGAGAACCTCCTTGATTTTGATCCAGTATGTCTTGAATAACATGTTTGAGATGGATACAATTGTTGGTTGTATGTCCTCTTCCTCTATGATACTCACAAAAGTTGATGTCTTTCCAATAGTGAGGTTTAATTTGAGGTTCATAATCACTTGTTGGTGGTAAAGTGATTTCATTGTTGGCCAATAGCTTCCTTAATGCAGATTCTTGGGACTCACCCAGCAATGTGAACTTTCACCTTGGATTTGAGTTGAACTATGGTCTTGGCTTCTAAGAGAATGTTTTGTTGGGCATAACATTGCTTGCCTCTTCTTTGAGAGTGAATATTGGTTGTTGTTTGGGAGCCGTCACCTTGGCATCAACTACTCCATCATTGACAACTTATTCTTAATCCAAAACTTTGATTTGTCAATCATGTAGTTGGAGGTAGGTGTGTCTTTCTATAGCTTGATTTGTCTCTTGGAAATCATAGATTTCTCAATGAACAATCCCATTTCAATGACCCTTGAAAATGAGGTAAGGCATTGAATTTGTATTTGATAGCTTAGATCTGAGTTGAGGTTGTGGACAAACATCTCCATTAATTGCTTATCGGGTACATCATATGAGCATTTACTTGCTAGTTGTCTCCACCTTTGTAAGAAGGAGGTGAATGATTCACCACTCTTTTTCTTGGTATTGCATAGATCAAGCATGAAGACTTCATGTTCAATATTGTACAAGAAGTGCATGATGAATTTGTTGACTAACTCATCAAAAGTTTTGATGCCCGGTGGAAGCCATGAGAACCACTCCATGGCTTGACTACCTAGAGAACTAGGGAATAGTCTCATTAAGAAAGTCTCATTGTGAGCTACTTCCATGAATGCGGCATTGAATTCCCTAATGTGATATCTAGGGTCCCCTTTCCCTTTGTACTTGTCAAACTTACGAACTTCAAATTGAAAGGGGAATGGTATCATGTTCAAACTCATATCAAAGGGGTACGGTGCAATATCTTCCAAGGAGTATGTTTTAGTGTTTGTACCTATCTTGAGATCCATCATTTGTTGTGTTAGACCCTCAATTTGTTTCCTCATTTCTTTCATATGTGTGTTTGGGTCTATGACTTTCTTTTCTTTGTCCTCATGGGTGTGGTGTTCATGATTATCCTCTATGGTCTCTTTGAGTTTGCTGAGATCAAAATCAGTGGGGAACTTAAGTCCAAGATTTACAAGATGATAAAAATACTTGTGAGGGTCCTCATGGAGCACTTTCTCTAGCAAGCATTGGAATTTCTAATCTTGGAGGTGTCCTTGATAATCTTCGTGAGAGATTTCCTCATCACTATCATGAGGGGTGACAATATAGTCAGATGATCTGGGCATTTTAAGTTGCTTTTGGTATTGAGATCTAGTAAGAACCATGCAAGGTGACGTGGGATGTGGTGGGATGAAACTAGAGATTTTGGAAAGATGCTGGTGGAGACTACTGAGAATAGGATACTTATGACAAGATTTGGACAAGGGACTCTCTTGATCAATGATTCCAAGTAAGACAACCGATACAAGATGATAGCTACTAGTAAGGTTACTCGATACCTGTCTCAGCGTGTAGGGACTAGTCATGCACCAAGATCACTAGCAAAGTTCTGTGACTTACTAGGGTTACTTAAATCCAAAATGATCTGAAAAAGAGGCCTATGCTAATCTAATATGGGATACCTTGACTTTAGACTAGGGAGACCTAATAGAAGGTGAATAAGATGACCAATGAAGGAGAGACTTTGACGTGAAATGGATGGAAAAGTGACTATAAAGTCAGATCTGATCTCAAAACTTGGAACTAGGCTAAAATAGGTACCCAAAAATGGTAAAATTTTCCTATCAAAGACTATGGAAGTGCTCACTGTCATGCATGCGTGGGAACAAATGCACTGCAAAAACTAGTAAATGAGAAAAAAGTCAGTACAAAAGCCTAATACTAGTAAACTTCAAATGCGTAGTAATAGGTGTTAAAAGTGCAATAAGTCAGAACATATGGGCAACAAGTCGGTACAAATGTGCAACAAAAGAGGATGAATGTGCCGCTCTAGTTTTTCAGTGTTTTTGTAAAAAAATTTGCAATTTTTTGATGTTTATGGTATCTTTGGATGCAAGAAGGTCTTTTTGATCTGATTTTCTAAAATTATGGCAAGAAGACATAGCAAACACAAAGAATGTTTTTATGGTTTTTTATTTTTTTGTGATTTTTTGACTCTTTTGGACTAAAAGAAAGCAAGTGCAATCCTAGGTTTCAAAGGACAGTATAAAACTAAATTCTCACTATCTCTAGTGAAGCATCTTTAAGAGGTGATAATCACCCTTCCCTGCATTAGATTATAGGGGTTTTTGGCCACTAAGACAAAGGTGTTTAATAAAGGCAATCGTTCAAGTGGTTATACATGCAGCAACACTACTTTCTGTTATGGAGTCTCCTAGCCTGCAAGGGTTGCACCTTGGAGGGTTTTGGGGGAGGTTGGTTATCAATATAACACAACTTCACTCATTGTTTGAATCTTTTTCTCCAAACATAATTTATTTATAGTGGATTGGTGGGGCTTGGCATCTAGCCTGTTACCACTTAGGGTTGTTCCTACTTGGATGAACAATATCCAAGAGCAAACCCCTCTAAAGGAAAAACACATGCAAAAATGATATGTCTGGCATTTTGGTCACCTAAGATAGGGGAGAGCATAGGTCTAGTATCATTCCAAATCTTTCCCCTAGTTAAAATGAGAAAAACTAGATGAGCTATCTACTTGGGCAAGCACATAAATTTGTTAACTTTGAAGTGATAACAAGATAGCAATGGTTCAATTTTACCCAGATAGCAATGATGTTTTCAATTTTACCTAGATAGTAGTGATTTGTTAACTTTGAAGTGATAACAAGATAGCAATGGTTCAATTTTACCTAGATAGCAATGTGTCTAACTTTGAAAGATAGCAATATAGCAATGATTCAAGGATATGCAAGATAGCAATGACTCAATTACCTCCTTCCTAGTTAAGACTATGTGAGATTTGTTTAGCATCCTTTTACTTTCCTATTAGAAATCAAAGTGTGAGTTAACAAGTGCAACTATATGATTCTAAACCAGTACCTAGCCTACAAAATAGATCAAGAGTGTTCTTGCAAATAGATGTTAGCATTTAATGAAAACTTAAAGGAAACCCTAAAAATCACTGCCTAGATCAAATGTGCAGCTTCAGACCTTGAATCCACAGAAATAGGGCTCAGAAGGACCGTAGTACATATACGCTAAGACAGAGGTCAAAAGCGCAGGAAAATAGTATATATGCGCCAAACTAACAGATGCGTCGTATCAAAGGGTATATGCACCAGAACAGAGTTTGTATGTACCAAAGGAATGTATGCGCTAGAACAAATAGCAGATGCACCAAATCAAAGACTGTACACACTGAAATGATGTATGTGCTAGAACAGATAGCAGATGCATCTTAGGATGTGTCAAATGCACAGTTTCCTCCTATGTATGGCTTTCTAAAACACAAAAACTTAGTTTTTGGGTTAAATTGGGGCCAGGCCTCATGGTGGGTGCCAAAAAGGAAAAATTGGAGTAAACTTGAATAATCAATATAATATATCAATGATACCCAAAACTCAATGAAATAATGAACAAAAGAGATCAATTAAATAATGAACAATATAAAGCAAATCCCCTTTAATTCTCAGCTTCCATTGATCGCCTATCACAAATGATCTTGTCTATGAATATAGCCCTCAGAAGGTGCACTTCCTTGCTATGATTCCAAGATGTTCAAATGGGAATGGCTATGATAGTTTCACCATGAAGATGAGCTTCACACTAATGATGATAATATATAGTAAAGAGTGTGATCGCAAGCAATGAAGGAATTGGTGTCAAAGGCACACTGTGATTCCTACAAAGTAAGTTTACTTAAGTCTTGGATGAATGAAATGGAGGAATAGTGTTCAATTTATAGACTTGTGAAAGAGAAGATCAATGGTGTAGAAAGAATGAGAAGATCAATGGTTTAGAACAGTTGAGGAACGTGCGTGAATCGGAAGAAGACAAGTGTCACACAAAAGCTATTTTATTTGAGTTAACTACTTTCTTTTCTAAAGATAAGACATGCTTTTCATAAATTAGAAAGCTTTTTTCTAATTTAAGAGATATTGATAAAAACAAGGATCACTGAGTCAGTTAACTCAACTTGAGATTTTCTTTTGCATGATTTGAGAGAAATTAAATAATAAATTATTTAATTTTGTGTGCATGAAGAATAAGACTTATTTTTAGAAGATTTGGAAGATATTCGAAGAATTAGAAGATAAGAAAGCAAATTAAATAAATAAATTTATTTAATTGTTGTGCATGATTTAGAAGAATAAATAAAACATTTGATTATATTTTATTTTTGGAGATTGAGATGATTTAAATAAATTTGATTTAATTTATTCAAATTTGGAAGAATGATTTTGACTTAATTAAATAATTAAAAATTATTTAATTGTTTTGGAAAAATTTAGTTAAATAAAGGATTTTATTTAATTTTGACTTTAGAAGAGGTAATTAAATATTTTGATATTTAATTAACTTAGAGGAATATGAATCAAATAAATAAATTTGTTTATTTATTTATTGATAGAAGAATTAGAATGAAATAAATATTAAGAATATTTATTTAGACTGAGTCATGTCACTTTTAGGTGTATACAGATATCACCTCAACAGTGTAGCTCGCATGTAGATGAAAATCTTTCAACACATGACAAGATGAAGCTAAATCTGTAATCACAAACACAACAACAATATTCTTCTCTACAACAATGAATATCTTGAATGCTCTAAAATCATAAGTTTGCCAAAAGTTTATAATCATCTTCTAGTTTACAAATGAAACCCTAAACATGCTTATATATGCACTCCCACTACAAATTTTGTAATTCAAACTTAAGATGTCGGCAACGGAACCTTCTAATGGTCACATAACCAACATTCAAATTTGGGACCTGCCTAAAATAGGGCAAGACTAGGGCACAAGAGCCCAAGTCCTCAGGTCCTATTTCAAGGCAGGGTCAAATGCCACAATGTCCCTCAAGCCCCATTTGACAAGGTTTTTAGGCTATTTTCTTCTAGGAGTTAAAATGATCATGCAAGATGAAAAACAAGGGACCCGAGAGCCAAACTTAGGAGGTAAAAGTCCTAGGGGAACATTTTACAACATAACATTTAGCCCCCACTTTAATGTATGCATGAACACAAGGCCCATACATGCATTAAAGTACAGTCAAAACACAATAAACATGCCAGGCACTTGAAGCTAATGCATACACAAAGATTGAGGAACTATTTCTAGCCCCCAGTCTCAGGTAGACATTAGAGAAAACACATCATAGACACCCCAAACACAGTGAAGATAGTAACATGCATGCAAACCATAGAGAAGACAATAATAGGCACACAAAACATAGAGAAGACAGTATTGAACACATTAAAAACACACTGAATACAGTGAATGCAGCGATTATTTCTTTTTTCATTTTTTCATATATATGAATGAATGTAGATACATGGAAAGCAAAAATGCAACACACAAACCCAAAATGTAGGAGGGGCATTTCGCCATGCTCTTTGGACTAGATATGGGGCAACAGACATGTAATACAAAACCTCAAGTGTAGGTGCAGCACATCACTACACTCACATAAGAGGGGAAAACATGCCATACAAAACCCAAGTGGGGGTTAGCCACACAAGGGGGAAAACATGAGCATCGTATAGCATGCCAAAGACATACTATACATCTAAAACATGATAAACAAGGTGATGGAAGGAACTTATTGCTAGGCCCCCACCATCTCAAGCACACTATAGGCATGCCTGATGTTTGGGCTTATGCCACAACAACCACCAAAGACATGTTTAAGGGAGGATACACCAATCCCGCCTACTCGAAGCACTTTTAAATTAAAAAGGATGTGCACTAGCTCAAGAGATACACCATCCCCACCTCTACAGAGGGCTTAAAATAAAATGACATGCATAATACCCCTCCTCCATAGAGGGATTTTTCATTGCAATATAAAATAAAGATGTGCACTTGCGTGGAGATATGACATCCCACCTCTATAGAGGGTTTACATACACACTTTGTTAGTACCAAAATCATCAAACATCTTACCTTATATGCCCCCACCTTATGGTGGTTGATATCATGTACCAATATCAAGCACTTTAAGGTAGAGAGAAAACATACAAGGGAACAAGAGCTCACGTAAAGCCCATGCCCCCAAAGGTGACATGTACTTTACGATTGTCAAATGTTCCCACAAACACACAATTTCCTACAAGAAGAAAGGTTAGAAATATTTCTCTAAGATAATAACCACATCACATAATAAAAGCAATGCATGAAAGTAATCACATCAAGAGCCAAGGTTATACTACGGATTCGAAAACTAAGTATAACCATGGGGCTATACTATAGAGATCTCAGAACTAAGTGTAACCAAGGCAAGACCCAAGATAAACAAAGTGCACAGAGAAGCTATATTGTTATGGTTTGTTAGAAAATATAAGACATAATCAAAATATCACACGGAGTGACTCTACTAGCCATTTTTGCTTACTCACTGAAGGGACACATGGTTCGTATCAATATTATTTTTTTTGTCATCCATTGGCTAGCTAGATAGAACCACTAGAAGAAGGTAAACAATAAATCAAGAGAGGAGAACAAGTGCCTTAGGGTCGTCACATAGGAAGGTGCCCCCAACTCACCAACCACAATGATATGCCCCTAAGACACGACACACAACAATGAAAATAGAGGAGAAGAAAGATAGAAGAATGATGATACAAATAGAAGAAGGGCCACAACAGAGGCGGTATCCTAGTATCCTTGACCTTACAAGAGTATCAAGGGTCATCCAAGGAGGCCTAAACAACACATAACACATCACAGGGGAAACACAACACAGAGGTAAAGGTTAGAAATACTTACCTAATGAAATCCAATGTTAAGAATATGCATATCTAAGAGGAGGCCACCCTTGGGAGAAACTATAATAGTTGCTACAACGAGTGTAGCTTAAAGAGGGAGAAATACTTCCCTATTTAAATGGGATATTTCTTGGTGGACAATTATTGTCTATTAGCCCAGGATATCTTGCATGTCGTTTTGGTCTTGTTGATATTACATTAACATTGAATTTAGGGTGACAAGAGGCTTTGGTAGGTTTCAAAGAGTGGTATCCAATGCTGATTGTGTAGTTAATTCTAGAAACTTGTAAAGGTACTCTAATTCCTTGTTGATTTACACCACAACCATTACCTAGTCACATTTGTTACAAAGGATTTTAAATCCTTGACCATAGAGAGATGTCATTTCTTTAGAAGATGGCGAGGCCCCATAGGTATCATAATCTGTAGCATAACTAAGAGTATTGTCTTTGTTTTCTACCAAGGAGATGTTAGGTTTCTTAGGTGTTTCTAAAGATTGCTTAGATGAGATCAATGTGACTTTTGATGTGTCAGAGTTATTGAGTTTATATTCCCCTGGCCTAGAAGGAGTAAAATATAATGAACCCTAATTGTCACCAAAAAGTGCATTCAATGTTTTAGGGTCTTGCACAACATTATATGTGGCAAGAGGTATTGATTAATCCACTCGTAAGTTGTTTAGACTCATATGATTGTTAATTTGTTTTTGCATTTCAATATGTAAACAACTATCCAGTTTAGGATCAACTTCCACAGTGTAGAGCTTGTCTTGATAAATAAACTTTATTGATCTATGAAAGGTAGACAGAACTGCCCCCATGGCATGAATCCATGGTCTACTTAGAATCATATTATATGAGAGCAAACCAGGCATGACATGAAAAAGGGTAGATAAAGTCATAGGACCAACTTTTACAGGTAAGGTTATAGTACCCATAGATTGTCTACCAACATTATCAAAGCCATGAATGTTGATCCTATCTGATTTGATTAAAGACATGTCAATCTTGATTGTGTAGTAAGTCAATGCTACAAACATTAAGAGCCAATCTATTGTCAATCATAACTTGCTTTAGCAAATTTTTATCTATCATGGCAAATATTATAAGTGCATCATATTCATCTTTACTTGTCAATATTTCATGTGGTTGAAATAAAATAACTATTTTTGTCGCATGCATACAATCTAATAGAGTTGCTACATCATTTAGCTTAACAACAGGTGGTACAATGACCTTTTGTAAAGCTTCTTGGAACATTCCATGGTATGTAGGCAACATTTGTATTAGATCCCAAAGAGAGATCTTAGCCGGAGTAGCATGAAGCTTCTTGACAAGATCATATTATTGACCACTTTTATGAGTAAGATGAGGTGGCGGAGGGAGCATAGATTGAGAACATGGAAGAGAGACATGCACATGAGGTGCTTGCTTACTTTGCTTGTTATTACGGGTGTTGTATGTGTGAGAATCATGGGATGCTGCGGTACATTTTGAACACCTTGATTTCTTTGAGTGATTTGTCTTACACAGCTTAGGATGCAATCTGGGGGTTGAGGTGGTTTTCGATCACCTTGAACCGTAATCACCAGTTTTAAGCAAGAAGGTGCGTTAGGTGCCTTCACACAACCATCTTAGGAATATTGCTACACTTATCTAGTAACTGCTTGGTGGGTGGAATAAGTCTATTAGTGAAGATTGAATTAACATTGTTTCCCTCTCGATTATACCCAACATCTATCCCTAAAGGACTTAATGTGAGAGACCTTTTCTCATCCACTAATGCTTCATCCTGGCCAGGGAGAGTATTGGAATGAAAGAAAGGTAAGGTATTGTTAGGAAGGTTAGGTGTTGTATCATTAGTGGTGTCTAAGAAACTTGAATTTACAACAACAGTAGAGCTATCCCTACTTGTCTCATATAAGGTTATTGGACATTCAGCTATAGGAGAAGTAGGACAACTTATGGGATCATCAACATAATCATATTATTTAGCTATCAATTCCAAGGCATTAATGGAAGAGCAATTTTCACACTTATCTTTCTCATGAGAGTTCTTACAGATGAATTTGGTTAAATCTTCTAATATTGTAGGATGTTCACTCATGAGGTTTGTAAATCTATGAAAATCAAGATCTTTTATATATGCATGCAAAGATACCAAAGAGAAATGACATGAAGGTACCATAATGAAATGTCTTGAAACATCAATATCTAGTAAGATCTAGTAGTACACCTAGATGTTGAAATACACAATGTGTAATTGAGATAATGTAAATTTTCAATCAAGTGTGTAAAATGTTTTCAAATGTATGCAGGATCTAATTTTCAAATATTTTTGATACTTGTGCAAGGAACAATTGCAAAACTATGTATGCTTATGATCTAAAATGCTTGATTTTTTCACTTTTTTCAATGCAAATACCTAAAAGAAGAAGTGTTGTGAAGAAATTAATAAGGAGAAGAGAATAATATGCTCAATATCAATCCAATAATGCATAAATATCCTTCACAACACACCTATAATGCAAATCTAGATACATGACAAGGCAAAATCTAATGAAAATGCAAGGTTTTTAAACCCTAGTTGTGAAATTAAGGCATGAATTTTTGCAAAAGGACACTATGATGAAACACTACAATTAGAAATCAGTCCTAAATGAGTGTTTAAAACAATAGTAAATTTTGAAACAAGATTTTAACTACAAACCTTAGTTTTTGGAAAAAACTAAGTTATATGAAAAATGCACAATTTCAAGAAACATCTAACAATTTAAGCATGAAAATGCAATGAAAATGATTATAATAAGATGAATTTCTACAATTTATATCAGATCTAATGGGAATATCAGAAATTAAATGAATTTTAATTAAATTATGTCAAAATGCAGGCCTAAATGCCAATTTTTTCAAAATTTTCTTTTTTTTTTTGAATTTTCAAATTCAATAAGATGAAAATTAAATGAATGAATGTAAATCTAAAGTAAAACACTCAGAAAGGTGCAAAATTCAAATAAAACATGGGTTCACCAAAATGTTTTATAGGAAAAGAGGGATGAGGGTTTTATAGTTAGATCCTCCTTTCACTACAAACATTCAAGGACATCCAACCGAGTTGAATCACAACTTTTGTAAGAGGATTCTCCTATAGGTTGGTGTGTCACTTGTAACAATGTGGAAATTCATAAATTATTATTAATGTATTAATTTAATGTTTAAATATTCTCGAAACCCTAATTATGCAAAATCATAAGCAAATGGATAAATTACGACAAATGCTCACAGACCAAGACAATAGATAGAGACTAGTTACTGACAATTTTTCAAAGTTCATCATGCATAATATTCAAGGACTTTGTTGCTTGCACCCTAGTCCAATGCAGTGCTTTCTTCAAGGGGTTCCAGACTCTTTGCAACAATAATGATCACTATTCTGTTTATTTCTATTATGGAAGATGCAGAGGACACTAGAGCTTGCACCATAGTCCAAGGTAGGATATTCCTCGGGATGTCGAGACTTCTTCTCATGCTAATTATCACTGTCATGGTGATTTTTGTGTCTGCAACCTCAGAGGAATTTTCCCCTAGCACCCTAGTCTTGAAAGTGCACTAGGATGCTTCATTCTACCAAATCCAGAATCCTTATCTTCTATAACCTTCCTCTGCAACTACACTCCGTGAAATCTGATAACTTTAACCTGCAATCACAAGGAGTGTGGTTGGGGGTTGTGGTGTTTAGGAGCTTGCCTCAATCAAGCCTCAGATGGACATTCAAGTCTTCTAAACACTATTATTAGATAAAGATTGCATATCCTTGTGAGATAGAGGCAAAAACAAATTGATAAATGATTCAATCACAAATATATATCACCTCGGAGGTGTATCTCACATGTAGATGAAAATCCTTCAACACATGAGAAAATGAAGCTAAATCTGCAATCACAAACACAATAATAATGTTCTACTCTACAACAATGAATATCTTGAATGCTCTAAAATCATAAGTTCTCCAGAAGTTCATAATCATCTTCTAGTTTAGAAATGAAACCCTAAACATTCTTACATATGCATTTCTGCTACAAATTTCATAATTTAAACTTAAGATGTCAGCAACGAAACCTCTAACAGTCACATAATCGACATTCAAATTTGGGACCTACCTAAAATAGGGTAGGACTAGGGCACAAGAGCCCAAGTCCTCAGGTCCTATTTTAGGGCAGGGTCAAATGCCATAATGTCCCTCAAGCCCCATTTGACATGGGTTTCAGGTCATTTTCTTCCGGGAGTTAAAATGATCATGCAAGATGCAAAACAAGGGGCCCAGGAGCTAAACTTAGGAGGTAAAAGTGGTATGTGTAGGATCATCGCAGGCCAAACAGTGGCAATAGGAAAAAAATCATGTTTTTACTTACCCAAATTTGTGACTTGGCAAAGTTTGACTTTCATATGTTTTGAAACAGATATCCATTTCTAGAAATCCAAAATGGATATCTATTTTTCTTCCCCTAATTCACTGTATGTATATATTACTTGACCAATTCTACATGAGGTATACCAAATAAAAACCACTTACACATGTTGAATGTTTGTTGATTACTAATTTATCCTTTAATTATTAATTTATTTATACTACCAAGCATGGTATTCACTCATGAAAAAATTTAAGGGTGTTTCAATTTGTGAAGGATTCTAACGATTGTTAATAACACCTCCCTATATAGAGAGGATATATATAACTATTTGAGCTATAATATGAGATTTCATTATAACAATCTTCTTCTTCATACACTTCATATTAGCTAGGCCTAGAACTATTATATAAATTATATGAAAGGGAATACCTAGGAAAACCATTAGGCCAAGGGTCCATGTTTAAAAAGATTCAAAACACATTGAAACTAAGAAAGTGCACTTCATACAAATGTACATTCTTGTATGAAAGCAACTTTATCTCACCAAGAGAAGAAAGAACACATGTTCCTTAAACCTCATGCCCTAAATTTCTTCACCCAATCCTTCATATGATTTGATTCATGATACATGGTTTGAGAAGGATACACATGATACACCCTTACCCTCTAGTGATAAAATTATGAATGATACTTTATGTGGTGAGGCTACACCTTCGTTAATCCTTCATGACATTGTTATTCCTTATGATGATTATGATCCTTCATGTGATCTATTAGGACATAATGTAAAGTTAGCATGGCATGAACTCTCTTGGAAGGGTAAGCAAGGACTATAAGAACATTGAACTAGTTGGATCTGTTAAGCTCACCATTTATGAAAGAACCTTAAAAGTTAACCTTAATAAGGTAAGGTTATTTTTCAATGTGGTTGTTTGTGCAACAATGTGTAAATTAATGTTACCTAAGGATAAATCTAACTATACTAACATTTTAATAGCCACGAGAGTTGTGACTAACAATTAGACTAAAAACTTGACAAACAATACAAATTGGACACATGTAGGACTTGGAAAATGGAAAAGAATATAATTAAATGCAGAAAACAATGAAAAAGTGGTATTAGTTGCATTATATAGAAAAGTGGTTTAGAGGTATAGGGGTTAGGGGAATTATTTAGGGTTTAGAGGTTTAGGGGTTTGGGGTTTACGATTTAAAGAGAGATAGAGAGAGGGGACTGATAGAGTTTGGGAGAGATAGAGGAGACATAGGGGAGAGATAGGGAGATAGAGAGTGAGAGACATGTCCAAAAACATAGAGAGATAGAGAGATTGAGAGGTAGAGGGATGATAGAGATAGGGAGATAGAGGTTTAGGGTTTCTTAGGTTTAGGGGCATTATTTAGGGTTTAAGGTTTATGGTTTTGTAGTTAGGGGTTAAGGTTTAAAGGTTTAGGGTTTAAGGTTTAGAGAGAGATAAAGGACCAATAGGGAGATATAGAGGAGTTAAAGGGCAGAGATAGGGAAATAAAGAGTGAGGGACATGGCAAGAGACATAGGGAGAGAGATTGAGAGGTAAAGGGAAAAAGGTGATAGGGAGAAAGGGGAGAGATAGGGAGATAGTGGTTTATGGTTACTTGGGTTTAGGGTTTAAGGTTTAGGGGTTTGGGGTTTAGGGTTTATGGGTTTAGGGTTTCTCAGGTTTAGGGGTTAGGGTTTAGGGTTTCTCAAGTTTAGGGGTTAGGGGTTAGGGTTTAGGGGCATTATAATTTAGGGTTTAGGATTTATTATTTAGGAGTTAGGGGTTAGGTTTAGAGGTTTATGGTTTTTGATTTAGGGTTTATAGAGAGAGAGGAATGATAGGGAGATATAGAGGAGTCTGAGGGGAGAGATAGGGAGATAAAGAGTGAGGAACATGGCCAGAGAGATAGGGAGAGAGATTGAGAGGTAGAGGGACAAAGGTGATATGGAGATAGGGGAGAGATAGGGAGATAGTGTTTTAGGGTTACTTGGATCTAGGGTTTAGGGGTTTGGGGTTCAGGGTTTAGGGGTTTAGGGTTTCTTAGGTTTAGGGGTTAGGGGTTAGGATTTAGGGGCATTATTTAGGGTTTAGGATTTAAATTGTTTAGGGGTTAGGGGTTAAGTTTAGAGGTTTAGGGTTTTGGATTTAGGGTTTATAGAGAGAGGAGGTTGAGGAGAGAGATAGGGAGATAGAGGTTTAGAGTTGATTGGATTTAGGGTGTAGGGGTTTAGGGCTGCTCAATTTTGGAGATAGCTAGATAGAAAGAGAGAGGAGATAGATAGGGAGAGATAGAGGAGACAGAGGGGAGATATAGGGAGATAGAGAGTGAGTGAGTGAAATGTCCAGTGAAATAGGGAGAAGGATTGAGAGGTAGAGGGATGATAGAGATAGGGAGATAAGGGAGAGATAGGAGATAGGGTTTAGGGTTACTCATGTTTAGGGTTTAGGGGTTAGGGGTTAAGGTTTATTTAGGGTTTAGGGTTTATGGTTTAGGGGTTAAGGTTTAGAAGTTTAGGGTTTAGTGTTTAGAGAGAGAGGACCAATAGGGAGATATAGAGTGAGGGACATGGCCAAAGCATAGCGAGAGAGATTGAGAGGTAGAGGAATGGTAGTGATGGGGAGATAGTGAGATAGGGAGATAGAGAGATAGAGGTTTAGGGTTTCTTGGGTTTAGTGTTTAGGGTTTTGGGTTTAGGATTTAGGGGTTTATGGTCTCTCAAGTTTAGGGTTTGGGGGTTAGGTTTAATCATTCATTAATATAGGTTGTGGAGTGAGAAAGGGGTGGTATGGGTATGGTTGAATGGAGTAATGAGGTGATTTAATTGGTGATGACCTAGGTGAAGTGATGGGTAAGATGTCTTATGTGGGATTGCTAGAAAGTGTGATTGGTAATGGTGGGGATAGCTAAATGTCATCTTCTATGGGTTCAAAGGTGAGGAAAGTGTAAGATGGGGATATGGGATAATCCATGGTTTAATTATTATTCAAGGGAGTATCCTTATAATGATTATCAATGATGGTGTCAATAGGGGGAATGGAGTCTATGAATGTAGGTGTGGGAATGTGAGCTATGACATTGGGATTATAGTACTAGATGAGTAATGGAAAGTAGGGGCACTTGTCTAGTGATGGAAGGAGCCACATGATCAAATGATGTTTGGGGAAGGGCTTTTATTAGGAAAGTAAGGATTTGGGTGAGGGTCTAGGGTTTGGTGGAGAATAATTTATAGAAAATTTGGAGGTCATTAAAATTGACATTCAAATAGATGAAGTACAAGAGATGGCTAAGGATAAATGGTAGGCTCAAAATAGGATAACTAGGACTATGATGATGAAGATGGAAAGAAAAGTCAACAAGAATAGTATGATATAGGGATAGGATCTTAGAAAAAAAGAGTACTACAACTAGGGGTTAAGGTCTAGGGGCATTATTTAGGGTGTAGGGGTTATGGTTTAGGGGTTAAGGTTTAGAGGTTTAGGATTTAGTGTTTAGATAGAGAGGACAAATATGGAGATATAGAGAGTGAGGGACATGGTAGAGACATGGGTGGAGAGATTGATAGGTAGAGGAATGATAGAGATATAGGTAGATAGAGTTTTAGGGTTTCTTGGGTTTAGTGTTTAGGGTTTAGGGTTTGGGGTTTAGGATTTAGGGGTTTAGGCTTTCTTAGGTTTAGGGTTTAGGGCTTAGTTATGGTTTAGGGGTTAGGGAATTATTTAAGGTCTATCTCCCTATCTCTTACCTCTATCTTCCCTATCATTCATCTATCTCCCTATCTCTCTAGATATCTCTCTCACTCTCTATCTCCCTATCTCTCCCCTTCATCTCCTCTATTTCTTCCTCTATGTCTCCTCTCTATCTCTTGGTATCTAGCCATCTCTCCCAATATCTCTCTCTTTCCTCTCTCCCCCTATCATTCCTATATATCCTATCTCTCCCCTCTATCTTTCCCTCTCCCTTATCAATGAAGGAAATGGAAACAAGAAAATTGGGACTCTCTTTCTTAGGTTTAGGGTTTAGGGCTTAGGGGAATTATTTAGGATTTATGGTTTAGGTGTTAGGGGTTAGGGTTTAGGGGAATTATTTATAGTTTATGGTTGCATGTCAAAATTAGTCTCTCTCTCTTTCTAAATCCCTAAACCCTAAATAATGCCCCTAATCCCTAACCCCTAATGTGTATCTACCTCTCTCTTGTATCTACCTCTCTATAGATATCTCCCTCTCTCTATCTTTCTCTCTCTATCGACATCAATCCAATGATGTTGAGGATGTGCTAAATTATTTTGCCACCTCTAGAAAATAAATGACATCAATCCAATGATTGTGTTGGAATTTGAATAGGTATAGAAAAATGAGAGGTCACAAGTTTGATCTCAATTGTTGATACAAATATCATCTAATATGTAAGTTACATGAAATGATTTTTTAGAATTTACACCAAAACTACTTGCTTTTGCAAATTTTTTTATGACAATTATCTATTCAAAAGTGCCTTTGAAATACTATGAGATACCTTAGTGTAAGTAAATCATATAAAAATCAAATATATATATCATCATAATCCTATATAAATTTTGATAGTTTGTCCAAAATCTCTCCTTTCATATGATACAGTCTTTCTAAACTTTTGATTGTATTTTACAGCTAATTTATTTCCTTAAATACAAAAATGCCAAAATACTAAAATAAAAAAGAATGAAAACAATTTGGAAAAAGAAAACAGATATCTGTTTTGTAAAATGGATATCCATTTTGGAAAACAGATATCCATTTTTTAAAACATAAAAAGTGAAAAAGGGTCACGTTTTTGCAAACTAATGGCTTGCAAAATGCAGAGTCAGCTCTCAAGAATGGATATCAGAGTTGAAGAATGGATATCCAATCCAAAAAGTTAAGATATTTTGCATTTTTTTGTTTGTTTTGTATTTTCAATAAAATTATTTAGTTTTTTACGCTAAGTGAGTATGTTTTATATTTTAATTAGGTAAAATGGATGCACAAAATAAAAACCCAAACCCTCCCCCTCCGACAATAGAAGAGAAAATTCAAAGAAATATTGATCAAATAAGTAGGATCATAGAAATGTATCACCGCCACCCTCAATTGTCTACAATGACATCAAATTTAGAGGGTCTCATTAGTCATGTTCAAACCTTGTCAACCCAACATGAACCATTTAGGCAATGGCGAGAAGCCAACAAGGTTGAATATGCTAACGGTTTGTCATATGATCAAGTCAAACAATTAGACATTACAAAAGCTATGTTAGCTCAATACTTTGTCAATCCTAAAACTGGATTGCATGTTGACATCCATAAGTCCAAGTTTTCAATCAAATGGTGTATTCATGAGGGCATTAGTCAAAACTTTTGGGATCGTTAGTGGATGGTTTTTGACAAACCACCCAACAACAATTTAGATGTACCTTTGTATTTCCTTTGTAAACTCTATGCAGAGTTCGTCATGGGTCAACATGTTAATTATTTTGATTTTAGAGAGTTTCAAGGAGTGGGTAAGGGAATACCTCAAGATAGACCTGGGGCAATGAGAGAAGTACAAGGTCCCTATATTCCCCCTCCTACTATCCCTTCTCCACCTCCAATGTAGCACCTAGATGTTGTTGCAAATGCAACACAACATGGCCTTTGTGCCATACACTCTTTGATGGAGCATTTGATTGTATAGGCATCTCAGTTTGCACAAGCACGTGATGGAGGTGATGATATTGGATCACCTGGTTTTACTAGACCGTCATCATCCACACATGTCTGTGTGCCCCATCATTGCATTTCTTGCAATTAGTTATGCTTAGGTCCTATTATGGAGAGTAGTGAGCCACCGTTGAACACATCAGAGTACAATCTCCATTCACGAGATGAGGCAATGGGTTCCAAAACTCAAGCTAAGGGGTCAAGGACAAGAGTAGAAGCTACCGAATCAGTGGACCATAGAGAAGGAGAAATGCATGAGCAATCTTTTATATAGGTAAAATTTAAAGTTAAATTTTATGGTCTATTCCATTTGAATATATAAACAAATTTATTGGTACTAATGTATCTAAGTGGGATAATAGTTGATGACAGAGGAGGAGATGATAGAAGTTCATCATGGAACTTTGTCTACCATCCAATTTGGCTTGGACTTGCAGGTATAATTTGTTTTACATGTGTACTTCTTTTTATGGATTTATTTCTTTGTGAGTAATTATATATTAATTTTTATCTTGATGTTAATTTTATTTTATAGTCAATCAAAAATGTGAATGATGTGGCATCTTTGCCAATGGTCTTTTCTCAAACTCCTGATCGACCTAAGGGACTATCATTCGCAGAACAACTTTCTCAATGCCAACAAAGGGTGGAGGTAATTTGATTGAATTGTACTTTAATTGATAATTTAGAAAACTTAAATATTTGATTATAGTCATTTAGAGTCTTACATTCTTGTCATTTCTCATACAGGAGATATCAGTTGGTTCATCCATCATGAGTCCTCAATTGATGCAGGAGGCCTCGATGGTGGTATGTGCTTGTTTTCTAGTAGATAAGTTTTTGTGTAGTGCACTCTAGATTGTTTGTGTGTAACACATCTAACCTTTTTAAATGTATGCATTTCCTCTTTTATTTAATAATTATATATTAATTTATTTCAATGTTACTTTTCTTTTATGTAGTCTCTTGAGAATGTGAGGGATGTGCCGCCTTTGCCTTTACACTTCACTAGGACACTTGATCATCTTAAGAGAAAACCATTTGTAGAACGATTGTTTGAACAACAACATAGAGTCGAGGTAATTGAATTGAATTTTTCTAAATAATTGATAGTTTATCTAGCGGTCTTATAGTTGATTGTAGTGATTTAGATGTATGCTAATAAATGAAATTTTTTAATTATAGTAGATAATAATCTATTTACTAACTTTAACTTATTTTTATTTACCATTGAAGAGATTAATCAAATTTGTTTTTGACTTGTTAATGCAGCCAACTTTGCCTCCATCAACTAGACATTCTGGTACAAAGAGGATATTTTTTGAAGATCCATCATAGATTGAGGATCCATCATAGATTCAGGGTCAAGTGGACTTGTAGTATTTGACATGTAGCTATTAGACATGTAGATTGTATATAGATTTTGAGACATGGCAATGCCACATTTTGTAAAAAATGTTTTGAGTTGGCATATTTGTCAAATTTTTGTATATGTCTACCATTATGGACTAGATTTTAATATATATACACCTTGATATACAATATAATTTAAATTCTTTATGTGCATGCCATGATACTTCCCATGATGCCATACAGTATGATGATATTTTTTTAGTCTCTCATGTGGATACTTTAATTTCTTATCTTTCAAGTCCTAGTGTGCAAAGGATAGTATGGATATAGTGATACCTTCCAATGATTTATATTTTGATACTTGTATACCTTCTACCCCTACTAAACTTATCTCTCATGCTAGAATTTCTTGTTTAGTTATGGAATCTCCAAATTTTCTTCCCATGCTTCATCATACCTTAAGAATACTAATGATGATGATGTACACATGATTTACCTTCACATGGTGTTCCTAGTCCTTCTTTTCTATCATGTAGATCATGGTCCATTGATAATATGTTTAGCATTGAGAATGGTTTTAGATCAATAGAATCAATAGAATCAATATGACAAAATTCCTTATATGCCCTAATCAAGCATAATAGATTGAAATCTAATAAAGTCATGATAGACCATTTCATCATGTATTTAGTCTTCATCTTGTCAAATTTTGTAAATATGTCAAAGTTGTCATATGAAAAATGTAAAAAAATTGGAAAAGTATGGAAGATGAACAGTCAAGTACTCAAAAGTTGTTGGAGACTATTGGTTTCCCTCAAATCATGTATTTAAATATGTATAAAACTTTGTGGCAAAGGCATTGGATATGTATTGAAAACATTTTGAAGATGAATTGAAGATAAGTTTGAATGAAATTAATGTCAAGAAACTCTGTTTTTGCAGATTTTATGGTTTCTTGCTATTTCTTTGTTTAGTACAGCCCTGTATGGATGTTTCAGGGCCTAAGAGTAATTGTAATTGAAATTTAGTGGAATCTACTTTCTTATGTTTCTTGTTTCATTCAATTTCATGGAGAAATAAGTAAGTTATGGTCGTTTTACCAAAAATTGCTCCAGACTGTCAAAACCCTTATCTAGTGTAATAGCAAGTAGATAAAATTGTATTGCTCTAGTTTTAGGTCAAGTCATGAACTCTAATGGTGGTGAAAATGCTCACTCTTGTATACCTTTTCATACCCAAAGGTTGCAAATAGAAAAAATGAAGTTTGTTATTAATTCTTAATACTATAAGACTGTATTCTCATGTGTTGTAGACTGTTAAGACAATAGAATAAGGGTTTGGGACTTTTGTTGACAAGTTTAGTGTTCCTTAGAAGTGGGAGTGACTTGAGAATGATGTCAAGATGCATAATGAACCCTTTGCATAGGTGTTCTTAATGGGCTAGTAGGTATAAATTTGAGCATAAAATGAAATGGATTTTTGTAAGAAAGGGAACAAGATTAAGCAAGGGGATTAGGGTTTTTGAATTCACCAATAGGCTACCATGAAAGTGTAATGAATCCCAAACTAGGAGAAAGGGACATAACATCCAAATACATAAGGAGCCACTAGGATACAAAATCATGCCATGAAGGCCACAAGAAAACTAAAGACATGAACATGCACAATGTAACATGAACAAACATTGAGATCACTACGTGCAAGACCCAAACATGAAGCCCTAATGTATGAGGCATCTCAAGTCAATTGTAATTTGAGGGTTACAAGGACAATGGGGGCACATTATAAACATACAAAACTTACATCTTGGGGGGAGGTGCCACTAAGGCCAATAAGGATACTATTTCATTTGGGTGTGTGTGTGTATACAAATCCCATTTATGGATGAGTGGCTCTCTATTTACTATTATTGAACTCTCGTTGATAGGAAGTTGGATCTACAACTATTGCAATTTGATTCATTTGCAATGATGGGGGAAGGGTTGCACAATTATTAGGTATCTACTCATGTATATGACAAGGATTTAGTCAAATAATAAGATAAGGTGATTGCCTAATGGATGTGTATGAAACCTATATGCCTACAAGATCATACATGTATGTATGTATGTATGTATGTAAATCCTATTTATGGTCAAGTAGCTCTCTATTTACTATTATTGAACTATAATTAATAGGAGGTTGGCTCTCTAACTATTGCAATTCAATCCATTTGTAATGATTCCTCTATCATGTTGAGTTGAATCCTATCTTTGCATCAAGTTAAAATCATGAAGATCACAACACCATACAATCCTCATTGGGCTGTTAAAATGCAAAAAACAATCATACAAGACAGTCATTCATGAAATTACTATGCAAAGAGGGTTTATAAGTTGCATTAGGGTTTGTATAAATGATCTAATGGATTTATAAGGTTGTCAAACACCAAAATGGATGATTTATATGAGTTTTAGGACTGCCACAGTCCATGTACAACTTTCCCTTTATGACTATCCTAAAACAACATCGTGTATATGCTCATAAAAGTCATCAAACTCTGAGAATAAACTCGTCATTGGATAAGGAGTGGAAGGATAAAGTCACATTCCCAAAAACATCTTAAAATCACATATATCCCCTTATGAAAACTAGGGTCTTTGTCAATACATTGTTCTGTAAGAGCAAAGTCACTTAAGATCCTAAGAGCAAAAACCTTGCCAGGTGCCATATTTTTTGTTCTGCTCATCGTGGGGCCGAACGGACTATACCAACATGTTGGGGTGGGTGGGTACATGCCAAGGGAGGTCTCATTTCATGCACCAAGCATCCCAGTCATTTCGAGCAATAGACTACCAGCAAAGTCCCTTAAGATCCCTGAGACCAAAAAACTACCAAATTTTGACGGAGCAGTTCTCAGAATTCATGATAGTTAGGAATGTTTTGTTTGGACATAAACGTGCACATGGGGTCCATCCACAATAACCTCTCTTGTTTTTGGTCAACTCCATTCTATTTGACCATGCCGAAATCAAATGCATTGTTGCAAAATGCTTCAATTTAATGAAGTGGAAAGGTGCTAGGTGTGACATTTTTCATTCCATAGCTTCTGGGGCAAACAAACTACACCAACACATCAGGGTTGACAAGTAAATGTTAGGGGAGGTCTCGTTTCATGCGTCAAGCGTCCCAGTCACTCTGGGCAACAGGCTACCGATAAAGTCCCTTAAGATCCTTGAGACCAAAAACTACCAAACTTTGACAGAGTAGTTTTTAGAATTTGTGATAGTTGGGAATGTTCTGTTTAGACCTACAAGTGCATGTGGGGTCTGTCCACAATAACCTCTCTTGGTTTTGGTCAACTCCATTCCATTTTACTGTGCTAAAATCAAACGCATTGTTACAAAATGCTTCAAATTGATGCAGTGGAAAGGTGCTAGGTGTGACATTTTTCATTCCATAGCTCGTAGGGCTAAACAAACTACACCAACATGTTAGGGTGGGCAGGTAAATGCCAGGGGAGGTCTCATTTCCTGTGCCAAGAGTCCCAATCATTCTGATCTGTAAGCTACCGACAAAGTCAAAAGTTGCTAGGATTGAAATTTTGCATTCCATAGGTCTTGGGGCTGAAGGGATTGTGCCAACACATCAGGGTGGGTAGGTAAATGCTAGGGGAGGTCTTGTTTTATGAGCCAAGGCTCCCAGTCCTTCCGAGATGTAAGCTGCTGACAAAGTGACTTTGTTGGTAGCTTATAGCTTGGAATGACTGGGATGCTTTGCACACAAAACAAGACCTCCCCTACCATTTACCTACCCACCACAACATGTTGGTGCAATCCGTTCAGCCCTAGGACCTGTGGACTATAAAATTTCAATCCTAGCAAATTTTGACTTTATCAATAGCTTATAGCTCAGAACAACTGGGACGCATGGCACACAAAATGAGACCTCCCCTATCATTCACCTACCCACCCTGATGCATTGGCGTAGTCCGTTCGGCCCCATGAGCTATGAATTGAAAAATGTCACACCTAGCACCTTTCCACTACATCAAATTGAAGTATTTTGCAACAATACATTTGATTTCGACACAGTCAAATAGAATGGAGTTGACCAAAACTAAGAGAGGTTATTGTGGATGGACCCCACATACACCTGTAGGTCCAAACAAAATGCTCTCAACTGTCATGAATTCTGAGAACTGCTCTGTCAAAGTTTGGCAGTTTTTTGGTCTCAGGGATCTTAAGGGACTTTGCTAGTAGCCTATTGCCTGGAATGACTGGGATACTTGGTGCATGAAACAAGACCTCCTATGGTATTTACCTATGCACCCTAATGCGTTAGCATAGTCCATTGAGCCCCACAAGCTATGGAATGAAAATCACACCTAGCACCTTTCCACTACATCAAATTGAAGCATTTTGCAACAATGTGTTTGATTTCAGCACAGTCAAATGGAATGGAGTTGACCAAAACTGAGAGAGGTTATTGTGGACAGACCCCACAAGCACCTATAGGTCTAAATAGAACATTCCCAGTAGTCATGAATTCTAAGAACTACTCCGTCAAAGTTTGGTACTTTTTTGGTCTCAGGGATCTTAAGGGACTTTGCCGATAGCCTGTTGTCCAGAATGACTGGGATGCTTGGTGCACGAAATGAGACCTCCCCTGGCATTTACCCACCCACCTTGATATGTCAACGCAGTCCATTCGGACCCATGAGCTATGGAATGAAAAATGTCACACCTAGCACCTTTCCACTGCATCAAATTGAAGCATTTTCCAACAATGCATTTGATTTCAGCATGGTCAAATAGAATGGAGTTGACCACAATTGAGAGAGGTTATTATGGATGGACCAGACATGCACCTGTAGGTTTAAATAGAATATTCCCAGCTATCATGAATTCTGAGAACTGCTTCGTCAAAGTTTGGTATTTTTTGGTCTCAAGGATCTTAAGGGACTTTGTCGGTAGCCTATTGCCCGAAATGACTGGGACACTTGGCACATAAAACAAGACCTCCCCTAGCATTTACCCACCCACCCTGATGCATTGGCACAGTTCGTTTGTGATGAAGGGGGTAAATCACAAAACACACAATAACAAATATTAAACACAACAAATAGAACTTTCTTTTATTGAACTAGGCAACTCATTACATTACAGAAGCTCAATTACAATCAGAGGATGAATCATCTACTGGTTGCAACACATTACAACTTTCCCAACCTCAAGACTCTAGAATCTTCAGCCTTCTATAACCCCAAATTAGCTAGGGTTTCTATTTTCCCCCTATTCTGGACTCTACACTGGCCCCCCTTAACTCTACTACTGCCCAGGTTTCCCAAAATAGTCATAAATAGCACTTTTTGGCAGCCTCTAGCTAAATTTCTAATTTCAAAATTTGCAACTCCCTCCAAAAGTAGGTCAACTTCTGGGAAGCATAACTTTTGATCCGGGCGTCCAATTGATGAACCATTTTAAGCACTGGAAAGCTCGCGATGTGAACTATCACGACGGAAATTCATAAATAGATTTCTGTCAACTTTTCAAGATGTTATGAGAAGTTTTAGTGCCTCATATCTCATTCTGTAAATTTTCAAGGGCTTTTCGGAAAACAAAAACTTTAATATCTTTCAGCTCACAAATGATTTTTGCTTGATTCCTTCGCCAAAGGTCTTATATTTCTGTTATGTAACTTTTTGGAAGTTTTTGCTTCATTACATGCCCAAATGCAAACTTTCTAAAAATAGCATGTATGCTTTCCTAAATAGGCAGGTCGCTATTTTTAGCAATTTTGGAAAAACTGAAAGTCCTACATTATTATTTTGGATATTATGGAACCAAAAATACTAATTATGGGAAGAAATGAGAACAACTACAATGGTTTTGAATTAAGTTCTTTTTGGGTGATGCAAGATTGCCCTTACGCCTCTAAATGCTCCTGCATCAGACACCCAGGGTAATTTGAGAAGTGACCCTGTCACGTCTCATGTGTTTGTGTGAGGAAAACCCAAATGGTCAACCTCTGCCTTAGACAACCAAGAAGAATCTTCAACAGGCCTTCCTTTCCATTTCACTAGATATTCTTCATATTGCTTGTTTCGAGTGCTTCTTCCCACACGGCTATCCAAGATCTCTTCTATCTCCTCTATTGAAGTAGATGCCAGAATACTCCACTGCACTTCTGTTGGTCCATCCTCTGTTCCACCTTCATGATATTCTGATAAATCAGCAATGTTGAAAATAGGGGAAATATTGATCCCACTCGACAGCTCTACCTCATATGCATTTCCTGAATCATGCTTCTTCATGATTCTGCATGGTCCAAATTTCTTCATTTTTAACTTATTGTATGTTCCAATTGGGAACATTTCTTTTCTTAGGTGAACCATGACTTCATCTCCTACCTGGAATTCTTTATATCTCCTCTTCTGATCTACCTTAGCCTTGTACTGAATATTCATTTTATTAATGTGCTTTCTCACCTCTTCATGCAAATTCTTTAGATGTTCTGCAAAGTCTTCAGCTTTGGCACTTGTCTTTCCTCCGTTGTCTAGCTTCCTTAACTCAGAAGCATTTTTTGGGCTATTGCCATATACAATATGGAATGGTGATTTACTAGTACTCCTATTAACAGAATTGTTGTAAGCAAATTCTGCCTGTGGTAAAATCAAATCCCATCCCTTGGGCTTATCTCCTACCAAGCATCGTAGTAGGTTACCCAAACTCCTATTCACCACTTCAGTTTGTCCATCAGTCTGTGGATGGTGTGTAGAACTGAACTTCAAGTCTGTCTTCAACTTCTTCCACAATGTCCTCTAGAAATAACCAACAAACTTGGTATCTCAGTCTGAAACTATGTTTTTTGGTAGACCATGTAGTCTCACCACTTCCCTGAAAAATAACTCTGCAATATGAACAGCATCATTAGTCTTCTTACACGAAATAAAATGTGTCATTTTTGAGAATCTGTCCACCACCACAAAAATAGAATCATGTCCTCTCTGTGTCCTTGGTAAACCAAGAACAAAATCCATGCTAATATCATCCCAAGGCTTCTCTGATACAGGCAATGGTTGATACAACCCTGTATTCTGACTTGTTCCTTTTGCCATCTGACACACTCTACAACTCCGCACAAATTTCCTCACATCCTGTTACAACTGTGGCCAATAATAATTTTCACCAATAATAGCAATGGTCTTATCTCAACCAAAGTGTCCAGCCAATCCCCCACTATGCTTCTCCTTAATCAGGTTCTCTCTCATGGAACTCCTTGGAATGCACAACTGGCTTCCTCTAAACAACATGCCATCTTAGATAATGAAATCCAACCATTTTGTCCTATCTAAAGTAACAGGTTCCAAACAAGCTTTCCAGGCCTTTGCAAAATCTAGATCTTCAGGATACAAACTTTTGAGATCATCAAACCCAACAACCTCTATCTTCATTTCTGTCAACAAATTTTGCCTTCTGCTCAAGGCATCTGCAACTCTGTTGGACTTCCCACTCCTGTGCTTCAAAACAAAAGTATAGCTCTACAAAAACTCAACTCATTTTAAGTGCCTTTGATTTAACTTTCCTTGACTATTAAGATACTACAAAGCCTGATGATCAGTATATAGAACAAACTCCTTTGGCAACAAATAATGTCTCCATTTCTTCAAAGCCTGAACTATTGCATTAAACTCCTGATCATAAACAGAATACTTTTTCTTGGCATCATTAAGCTTCTCACTAAAATAGGCAATGGGCTTACCTTCTTGCTTCAAAATAGCTCCTATACCACTACCACTAGCATCACAATTTACCTGAAATACCTTATTAAAATCTGGAAGTGCCAAAACAAGTTGTTCTACCACTTTCTGTTTCGATGTATCAAAGCTCTTGTCTACTCCTTTAGTCCATCTAAACTCTTTTCTATCCCCTCTCATTGTCTCAGTTAGGGGTGCACAAATGCTACTGAAACTCCTGATAAACTTTCTATAAAAACTTGCCAAACCATGAAAAGATCTTACCTTTGTGACACTCCTTGGCATAGGCCATTCAATGATAGCCCTTACTTTTTCTGGGTCCATCTTAAGACCTTCTTCTAAGACAACAAATCCTAGATACACCAACTCCTTCTTTGCAAAACTACATTTCTTTAGATTAATCAACAACTTCTCCTCCCTCATCTTCTCTCGAACTCTTCTGATATGCATCAGATGCTCATCCCAAGTCTTACTGAAAATCAAAATATCATCCAAATAAACAATAACAAAACTTCCCAAAAATTCCTTTAGTACCTCGTTCATGAGCCGCATGAATGTGCTCGATGCATTGGTTAGCCCAAATGGCATGACTAACCACTCAGACAAACCTTCCTTTGTCTTGAAGGCTGTCTTCCATTCATCTCCTTCTCTGATACGGATCTAGTGATATCCACTCTTTAGGTCAATTTTTGTGAAGTACTTGGCTCCACTCAAACAATCCATGATGTCATCCATTCTTGGCAATGGAAATCTATACTTGATCGTTATCTTATTGATGGCTTGAGAGTCTGTACACATCCTCCATTCTCCATCCTTCTTTGGTGCTAGTACTACAAGTATCGCACATGGGCTTAGGCTTTCCCTTATCAGTCCCTTCCTCAACAACTCCTAAACTTGTCTGTTCAACTCTTCATTCTCTGCAGGGGTCATTCTATGGGCTGCCTTGTTTGGCAAATTGGCTCCTAGTATCAAATCCATTTGATGACTTATCTTCCTTACTGGTGGTAAACCTTCTGGTACATTATCAGAGACAATGTCCTGGAACTCTTCCAACATATCTGAAACTTCTGCTGGTACATCTTCACAGTTCTCTTGACTAATCTTAGGAATCAATGCAAAGCAATGATGCTCATACTTCATACCCTCCAAAAATTTCCTACCATCTACCAAGCAAATTTTGGCAGTACTACATACCTTTTCTTCCACCTCCTTCAAGGGCTTCAATTTATGACGAACTCCATCTTTTGTTAGGGAATATGTGTTTGCACGACCATCATGGACAGTGCTCCTACCATACTGCCACGGCCTTCCCAACAGCATATGACATGCATCCATAGGTATGATATCACATAGTACCTCATCATGGTAGTCCCCAATCTTGAACTTCACTAAACACTACTCATTGACCAAAGCTCTATGGTCTTTCTGCAACCATGCAATCTGTTACGGATGCGGATGCTTTCTTCTTGTCAACTTCAACTTGTCAACCATCTCTTTTGAAACCAGATTATTAGTGCTTCCACTATCAATAATAATATCACAACACTTACCTTCACATTTGCACCTTGTGCAGAATAAACTCTTCCTCTGATTTGGTTCTTTCTCCTCATTCAACAAGGTTATTCTGACAACTAGGGTTTCTCCCCTTTCAGCATCTTCAGAATGCTCAGACTGTGCATCTTCATCTACATGTGCAACTCGTACATTACCTTCAGGTCTCCTATTCGTCCTTCCTTGATGTTGCGGACACTCATATGCTTGATGCCCTTCTTCCCCACATTGGAAACAGGTTCCTCTAAAACCTCCTCTTCCAGGTCCTTGCCCAGGTCTACCTCTTCCTCTTCCTCTTTGCTCACCATTGTTCTGGTCACAAGGATAGTAGGTGTTATCTCCTCTCTAATTTCAACTGGTGCCATCTTCTTCACTTTTCTTTGCATCTTCATTTCAGCCCCCATAGGGTCTTCCACCAGTCCTTCCACCTTGACCTCTTCCCCTTTGCTTGCTGTCAAATCTTTTATTTAGCTTCTCTTCCACCTTCAAGGAAAACTGGTATGCATCTTCTATGGTAGTCATTCTGACCAGGCTCAGCTCCTCCTGAATACTTGGCCTCAACCCATTAATGTAACAGGCTACCTTTTCCTTGTTGGGCTCTGCATGGCATGTCCTGATAGTAATCTTATAAAACTCTTCTATATACTCCTTAACAGACTTGTTACCTTGCTTTAGTCCTTGCAGCTTCTTCAACAACTCCATCTCATAGTCCACAGGAATGAATTGCTTCTTCAGTTTCTCCACCATCCAATCCCATCTGGTGATCTTTCCTTTTTCTCTTCTGTTCCTCTCTAATTGGACCTCCTTCCACCAAATACCGGCATGGCCCTTTAACTTTGTTTTTGCAAACTTGATCGATCTGGGTCCTCCACATCTTCATACTCGAAATACTCCTCCATGTCATTGATCCAATCAATGAGCTGTTCCAGATTCAAATCTCTAGAATATGTAGAAACTTTGATTCTGGGCCTCTTTCCAATCTTTGAAATGGCCCTCAACAACCTAACCTCTACAGGATCTCCTGCAGCTTCTTGTTCTTCCTCAGATAGCTCCTCTTCAGCTTCATCTTCACTTTCTTCTCTTGTTCTCGGATCAAACCCTCTTTGCAGCTCCTCTTGCAATGCATTGATTTGCCTTTGTAGGGCTCTAAAACCCTCTTCCATCAAAGCATTCCTCCCAACATGATTTCTTTGTGGAGGCATCTTGGTCTCTGTAGTAAACCCACAACCTTAGGTCCTGGTGCAAACTGCCTCACGGTCGGCGATCTGTCTACACACTCAGGAAACCTGGCTCTAATACCACTTGATGAAGGGGGTAAATCACAAAACACACAACAACAAATATTAAACACAGTAAATAGAACTTTCTTTTATTGAACTAGGCAACTCATTACATTATAGAAGCTCAATTACAATCAGAGGATGAATCCTCTACTGGCTGCAACACATTACAGCTTTCCCAACCTCAAGACTCTAGAATCTTCAGCCTTCCGTAACCCCAAATCAGCTAGGGTTTCTATTTTCCCCCTATTCTGGACTCTACAATGGCCCCCCTTAACTCTACTACTACCCAAGGTTCCCAAAATAGTCATAAATAGCACTTTTTGGCAGCCTCCAACTAAATTTTGAAATTTGCAACTCCCTCCAAAAGCAGGTCAACTTCTGGGAAGCATAACTTTTGATCCGGGTTTCCGATTGACAAACTGTTTTAAGCGTCAGAAAGCTCACGATGTGAACTATCACACCAAAAATCTATAAATAGATTTCCATCAACTTTTTGAGATGTTATGATAAGTTTTAGTGCCTCATATCTCGTTCCGTAAATTTTTAGGGGCTTTTTGGAAAACAAAAACTTTAATATCTTTCAACTCACAAATGATCTTTGCCTGATTTCTTTGCCAAAGGTCTTATATTTCCATTATGTAGCTTTTTGGAAGTTTTTGCTTCATTATGTGCCCAAATGCAAACTTTCTAAAAATAGCATGTACACTTTCCTAAATAGGCAGATCGCCATTTTTAGCAGTTTTAGAAAAACTAAAAGTCCTATATTATTATTCTGGATATTATGGAACCAAAAACACTAATTATGGGAAGAAATGAGAACAACTACAATGGTTTTGAATTAACTTCTTTTTGGGTGATGCAAGATTGCCCTTATGCCTCTAGATGCTCCTGCATCAGTTTGGCCCCATGAGCTATGGAATGAAAAATGTCACACCTAGCACCTTTCCAC
Source organism: Cunninghamia lanceolata (assembly GCA_027924645.1). Lineage (NCBI taxonomy): Eukaryota > Viridiplantae > Streptophyta > Pinopsida > Cupressales > Cupressaceae > Cunninghamia > Cunninghamia lanceolata. The sequence goes on from BSBN01000780.1 coordinate 9,289,330, forward strand.
TGCATCAAATTGAAGCATTTTGCAACAGTGTGTTTGATTTCAACACAGTCAAATAGAATGGAGTTGACAAAAACTGAGAGAGGTTATTGTGGATGGACCCCATGTACACTTGTAGGTCTAAACAGAATGTTCCCAACTATCACAAATTTTGAGAACTACTCCATCAAAGTTTGATAGTTTTTTGGTCTTAGGGATCTTAAGGGACTTTGCTAATAGCCTATTGCCCAGAGTGACTAGGATGCTTGGCGCATGAAACAAGACCTCCCCTGGCATTTACCCGCCCACCTCGATGCGTTGGCATAGTCCATTCAGCCCTACGATGAGAAGAACAAAAAATATAGGTACCTTCAACCCTTGGGTCATACAATATAGTCCTATTTATGCCTCTACAAATAGTTTTCACCAATCAACTGACCCCAACTAACTTATGAAACAACTTTGAAAAATTAACCATTATTTTATATCCAAAATGAAAACCACCACTAATAAAAGAACCACTCACCTTATTCAATGCACATTTTGGGGTGTTGTAGCACATGTATACTTGTTGTTAAGCGCATATACAACTTGTAGTGGTTTATTGTCACATGTTGTAAGCCATGTATGTGAAGATGTAAACATAGTTTATCCATTTGCATGAGAAAATAAGGAATATAACATGTATTGGTGACATGAGCAACACTACTACATATTCTTAAGTGTTGTAAATATGCATCTTCTTATTTCATCATGTTGTGCTTCATTGTAGCATGAATCACTTGTTGTAAGAATGTACAATTATAGCATGTTATGCACATCACAAATGAAGGAATGTTATGCACATCATAAATGAAGGAATGCAATGATTGCAATATGTTCACAAAATGGAATTTTTGATAAGGATTGAAAGGAAATGTTAAGAAAATGCAATTGGTGGGTGTAAATCCAAATTCCACAACCTTATCCACCATTCTCCTTGCCTATGCAAAAATGGGATCTTCGGAACAGGATGTATTTATAACTGCACCCTTGTAGACATGTATGGAAAGTGTGGAAGCATAGACAAGGCATGTGAACAGTTTGGCATGACACCTCAAAGAGATTCTATCTCATGGAATGCAATGATTGTAAGATATGCACAAAATGGATTTTTTGAAAAGGCTTTAGAAACTTTGAAGCAAATACATTTGGAATGTGTAAAACTAAATTCCATAACCTTTGTAAGGATTCTCCCTACTTGTGCCAAATTAGGATCTTTAAAACATGGTATGGACAACCATGAAACATTAAAGGATATAGGAATTTTGTCAGATGTTGTATTTGAAGCAGTCATTGTAACCATGTATGCAAAGTGTGGAACAATAGACAAGGAATGTGAACTATTTGACATGATGCCTCAAAGAAATGCAGTCTCATGGAATGCAGTGATTGCAAGACATGCACAAAATGTATTTTGTAAGGATGTTGTAAACATATATAATGTCATGAAAATATATATAATGTCATAAAAATATACATAATCTTATATATGCATAATGTCATGAAAATAATGTATAGTGTATATATCAAGCCATATAGGCATGTACAAGTAAAACCATATGGGCATATACAATGATATACATAGATAACATATAAAAGTATGTTTACAAATCCAAATAGGAATATGTAACAAAATGTTTGAAAATCACATCTCCTATGGATTGCTACTAAACAATAAGAATGCTAAATGTGTAAGAACCATAAGTATGTTTAAGTATTAGAAACATCATGATAAGCATGGAATATGGATACATAAGAGATAGAGATCACAAGCATAGATCATAGGAACATAGGGACATCATGGATATATAGCATAAGGATATATAAGTAAACAAGTAACATGGAAAAATATAGGTTCTAAACATAGAACATAGAGATGTTTAGGAACCAAACAAGGCATAGAGGAAAGCATGGGAGGTAAGGATTGAATATATGAAAGAATAATGAGATTACTTCTGGATACAACTGTGTAAGTTTTTTATTCAAAATTTTAGATCATGCTCAATGATCCATTATCAGGAAGAGGAGAGCGTAAGATTGAAGAGCAAACTTGGGCTTTTTAAAGGAGAAGAAAGGATATGAAGGGAATGGAAACTAAGGGACCTGAGGAGAGGATAGAAAGATATGGCAGGGGTGAGCAAGATAAAGGTTGGAAAATAGACCGTGAGAGTTAAAGTCAAATCAATCAAGTATCCAAACAAGTCAAATCAACTGTGGAAAACTCATGCCTACTATATGAAAGAATACAAGCTAAACAAGTAACATAGGATAGAATATATGGTAATCATGGAAGATAGGAACAACAAGTCATATGGTTTTGACATCTATCGTCACCTTGACCACTTGATCCATGCACCACATGCATGTACATACAAATTTGTATAAAAGTATAGACAAGGAAGAATAAGCTAAACATGCACTTTTGTACATGTCTTCTCCAATTCAATAAAGTAATTTGTTCAAATTCTTTAATACCTTTGAATATGTACATTTGGATTCTAGACTAGGGATTCATTTTATTATTCTATAAACTTGTGAATTACCATATAATTTGAATGTTTACACACTAATCCACAAAGGTATCAACTTAATAAAGCTCTGGATATAAGCCATTATTTGATTTGAGTATTCATACTTTGGACACGTTTGTGAAGACTCCTAAAGAGCCTGGACATATAATTGTAAATATGATATAGCCTCCATATAAGCATAAAGATGATGTATATTTTTAGTTTGTTGAAGGCCATGTAAATCACTCATTGATGAGGACTTTGCTACACCTAAAGTTGAGTCCTTTGTTTGGAACTTTGAAGCATGCAAAGAGGCAAGTGACTTGTAATGCTTAAGTAAACACGAGTCTCAACATGATGTAGTTCAACTTGATGACATGTCTAAATGTAACACATTTTAGTTTGTATTGCATGAGGACTTCCTTATTTGAATGCATATCAAATTTCTAATTAGGTATATTTTTCTGAAGTGTATGAGTTTGAGGCTTTCAATTTTTTGTATTGACTCACTTGAAGATGCTAGCAGCCATGTGAACATGATTAATATGGGATCCAAGAGTTGTCCTTTTCCCATGCATTTGGAGTGGATTGTTGGCCCTTATGATTGTTTACATCATGTTGGCCTAGAATTTGAATAGTTACTTCGTGACATGGATGGGAATAGATAATGTATAGACTTTATCACACTTTAGGGTTTTCCCATTATGCTAAAATGTTATGACTATCCACTTATTCTATTTTAGGATATCATGAAATGAGGAGCTTCTAAAGGCAAAAATATTGTCCCAAAAGAAGGCTCAATGTTATTCATAAAGACATTAGATTATTAAAATGCAAATTCAAGGGTAGATATTCCTTGGGCTGTTTTAGTATAGAGAAGCAAAATTGCAATATGACTATCCTAGGCATTAGAATGGTTGATCATAGGATATTAATGACATTTTCATATTAATGGATGGATTGATGGATGTTTAGGGAGTAAGTTTAAATGTAATGTATGAGAATTCTTATTTATGAAGGATCTAATAGGTCTTATGTCTTATTTGCAGGCCATTCAAGAAAGAAATGAAAAGATACCAAGGACTATCATAACACCTATTACAATTAGGTGCATCAAAGGATTGTCATCCAGGACCTTACCAATATGGGAAGTTATCAAAACCATGTCATGTTTAGAATTAAAGGTTTTATCACCTCTTTGTCCCTATAGGCCTATTAGAACAATAGGTCGTGCATTTTATTCATATATAGGGGTTGAGAATAAACACTAAGAATTTGTAGTTATGGCAAGTGTAAATGGAAATAGATTACAACTTTAGACAATATATCCTCTCCTAGATTGCACTGACTGAGTGGAAATTGAAAATTCCCTATCAATGTCCTTTACATACTGAAGGTATGGGTGAGAAAGGTAAACTCGTATGTTGTAGACAAGGCCTCAAATGTAAAATATATTATGACAATAATCATAAGGACTATTAGGCATGAATGCTATCACTATTATGGATTGTCAAACCAACCATAGGCTACCATAATAGTACACTGATGACTATCATACCTATAGGCATGGTTCCATGAACCTTATGAGTAGAATGCATTGGTATTTGTGATAAATGTATTGCTTATGTTAAGAATAAGTATTTATATTGTTTGAACATCATCAAAAGGTAGACTACAACTACTACTTTGTCAAACGAAAACTTTAGTGGCAAAAATCTAACTATGAACTATTGTGCCATCCAAGCACAATCATGACCAACATCAAGGGATAGTCAAGGCATGGTTGTTTTAAGAAACACATTGAAATTGTCCATGGATATTTGAAGTAATTTGCAATATTCATGATCAAGAATCAACTCTGACTATCTCAATAGTGGTAAAGTTGGCTTCACGACAATCAAAAATGAGTTTAGGGATTCATTATCACCAAGTAATAAAGAAGAGTAACCGTAAGTGTCAACCCTCAATTTCATTATACAAGAGGATGAAGAAGAGACCATAGTATTTTCATACTATAATGCAACATACAAAAGGAAAATCATGAAGTCAAAACATGTGCAAAGAGTATCTGTGTTAAAGAGGAGAGTTGTGAATGGAAGATGACTATCACTGTCAAAATAAGGTATATACTCACTAAGGATAGTTCTAGGTGATTTGTGGTCAAGAAACATATCAGAGAAAAGGATATCTATTTTCCAAAAATAGATATCCATTCTGAGCTGCCAAAATGGATATCCATTTTGCTTTTTCCAAAGCAAAATGGAATCCATTTTCATTGTTGACTTTTCATGGATTCTAACATGTTTTTATGTTCCAGTCTCTTCTTCAAACTTCACCCTTCATGCTGATGACTTTTTTATGCAAAATTGATAAAACGAAAATGGTTTATAGAAAAAAAATGTCAGCTTTCTAAAAATATAAGATTTGTTTGGTTACCATTTTATTAAATAATTATTAATAATTTTTTATATAGTGTGTGTCTGAAATCCTGATGGACACACTGATTGAAAAACATCCATAACTTTCAAACTGTTTCACCTTTTTGAGATCTGAAACCTGTGTCACACTCTATGCTTTTTTGGCTATAGGTTTTTTAAAAAAATTGAATTTCATTTTTTTAATCGAGTTAGGTTGGCTGGAAAATTACTTTTTAGTTTTAAAAAAAAGTCACAGTAAAAAAATCATAACTAATTATTTTATTGGAATTTTTTTTAAATAAATATGCGTCACATCTGGGCATGAGTCCTCTACTTATTTTGAAAGTTTCAAAAAAATATTTTTTTTTACTCATAGTTAGGTTGGCTGGACAGACACCCACTTTTTATTTTTTCTCAAAAATTTAATAGTTGTTCATTGAAATATTCATTTTTCACTAAGTAAATTTAGTTTTTTTTAAAAATAAATAGTAGCCTATAAACTAGATTCAATTCCCTACAAATTTCATTCCTACATCTTTTTCAAATTGTGTAGATAATCCATTCAAATTTTCACATGAACTTGACAAAGTCTGATTTTTTGTATTTTCATTGCCACTTAAAGGTATAGTTTGGCCCATCATGATCCTGCACATACCCAAGTCCTAGGGGAACATTTTATGACATAACAATTTTTAATATAAAACAACTTGAATTCAAACTTCAACCTCATTAGGTTTACATGTTTTGCAATAATATTTTACAAAACCACCACCAAAATAAAGAGATACTTCTTAGCTTTCTAGCCATACAATTTTTTTAATATTTTGAGTAAGTTAAGGTATTTATTTTTCTTTTCTTTGAAGAGTGTATGTATATTCCTTCAATACATATGTATTGAAATTTTTAATAACTTTTGACTCGCTTATCCTAATTTGAAAAAAAAAATATAGGATTCTTCTACACTTAATTCTATATGCATTCAATAAAAGAAATTTATATTTTTAATTAGTTTTGTGCAAGTTATGTGACGCGCATGCTTAGTGATGTCATTTTTAGGATACATCCACTTCAAAAAAATGCAAACAAAAATATTCAATAAAAAAATATATCCCCCCTTAAAATATTAGCATGTACAATATGCAAATATTTTAAGGTAAAGAAAAGGGGAAGAAAGAGGAAGGGGGGTCCTTATGAAGAATGCATACTCTTAGAACAAATTGTCTCTACCCCCAAGAGTATAGGTGAGGACAAGCATGCAAAAGAATAATCTGTTGTTACCATAAACGAAGTACAGTTGCACGTAAGATTGTACCACCATGAATGGAAATGAGTAGACAAAGACAACTACAGATGTTACATAGTCGTTAGCAACACAATAGTCTTGTAGAACTAGAGGAAGAGGATAAACCAGATAGAGGTGAACCTCAATATTGATTATCATGTAGAGAAAGGATAGGTGCTTCATCAAATGGAAGAGTGAGAGCACCCATGTCAAGAAGATAATGAATTTTGTCCAAGGCATGGAATTCACTAGTGGAATGGCCAAGCACTCAATGATATACATAGAAAGGAAGTGTTGATTGAATATGCTTGGGAAACTTATTGTGTGTAGGAGAAGGAATAGTGATCAAGAAGGCGTTAAGAAGCCTCAACAAGTGTCATGCCCACATTTCCCATGCAGTCACAACACACATCACACATGTCATGTCCACATTTATCATGTGGTCATGACACGAAATATAAAAAAATTTACCATGCTTCCCTAGAAACCCCCTCGCATGTGTAAGCGTGCTTGATGGCATTATGCATAAGACGTAAACATGACAGTTGAATGTGGGGTAATGCGTTCACTTGTGCATACCATTCGCAATGAAGGTCAACTAGGGGGTCGATGCGATGTGGTTAATGTCGCCAATAGGGTTAGGATCAACGATCGAAACCCTATGTTAACCTATGTGAATGATGGGATTTTGATGTAAGTCAAAATCAAAATCCAAATTCAAGTGCATGAGAAGATATAATTTAATACAAAAATCTAATGTCGATAATTAGCAAAAACAATAATATAGTCCTAAACAAGCTTAAATTTCACTAACCTAGCTAAACCCTAAATCCTAGAAAAATCCAGTAGCATAACGCCTCATAGACGTGATTAGGGTTTATTATAATAAAACTAATTTTGATCAAAATTTTACTGGTTTGGTTTTAAATTACCTACATCACACTAGTTAAATTGGTAAATCAGTTAAATAGATTAATTGTACATTTTTCAACAAAGCTCGATCAATTTTTTCTCTTCACGTTTTCTATCAATCAGAGTTATCACTGCATCCTTTACATTATTCCTAATTTCTTGGTAGATCAGATTACGAAAACATGTTATACTAACTTCATTTAAATAGTTACTAGGTTTCCAAGTTAGTTTGAATGACGTCTTTATTAAATTAATAAAATCGCTCTAGATACAATTAAAAAGGAATATTAAATTAATAACATTCTAGTTATATATTAACCTCATCAAGTTTGGTTTGAATGCAAAGGTTTAAACCCAAAAAATAAATTTAATAAATACCTCTCAATACTTAGATAGGTGTAAGAATTAATTAAAACAATAAAATCCCTTTTTGATATAACCAAATAAAAAAAAATCAATAAAAGTATGAACTCCCTCTAATCATAACCTAACCTATATATTATCATGCCACTAACAAATAAAAAGAACATTCCAAAAAAGAATAAAGATTACCCATTTTATTACTTATCTCAAAACCCCATTATAAATTCAGAACATAAAACAAATGAACAAAATAAATAAAAGAGTGGGAAAAGAAAATAAGGGCAATTTTAAATTACAAAGCCCTAAAATGCCCTTAAATAGAAAACTAATTTCTTTAAGGGCAAAAAGCCCTAACCCTATTTTCTCCAATCTCATTTCTTTTCCTTTTATTTGTTTTTCTCCTCTCTTTTTTTTCTTCTCTCATTTTTTTTTCTATTTTTTTATTGCAGGTTTGAGGAGCATGGCCTCCATGGATGGAGGCTCAAGAGGTATTCTGATTATAGATACCCATTTGAACTACTATATATATATAACATTAAATATGAATAAAAACCTGTAGATCTAAGGAGGGGCCGAATGAAGGTTTAACCCCTATTTTTTTTTATGCAGGGTTTAATACCCACCAAACATTTGGGGGAAGTGGCCGTAGGGAGGTGGAACAGCGGTGGGAGCAGTGGAAGGGCGTTGTACTAGAAGCACCATGGGGAGGAGAGACCAGTGGCGATGGAGCTACAGAGGAGACACGGGCTATGGTCTGCGCGGGGGGGGGGGGGTATTACTCGTGGGAGAAAGCAAGAGTGGGGAGTATGGGGAGGGAGCGGAGCCCCCACCAACACCCCACGGCTATGGTCTATGCGGGGGGGGGGGGGTATTACCCGTAGGGGAAAGCAAGAGTGGGGAGTATGGGGAGGGGGTGGAGCCCCCACCCACATCCCCACACAGTGGGGTGTGGGTGGGGGCTCCGCCCCCTCCCCACACCCATATGTAACAAGCCACGATGGGGGGGTTCGAACCCCCCCCCCCCCCACCACATTTTTTTTGCCTTAAAAATAAAACTGCGATTTGTATGAAATGTATTCACAGTCTATTTTTTGTTTTCTTACACAGTATTTTTTTTATTAAGTTTTATTTATAATTATATATAGATATTTATATATATAAATATATATATACACAACAAAAACACAATTTATTTAAAAATCACTGTTTATTTTATAATAAAATAAAACAAAAGAAATATATATATACTGTTGTATATACATTAGCCTCTCTCTCTCTTTTTTCATTCAACAGTATATTAAAAAGAACCTAAATTTAAATATAATAAATATAAACACACAAATATATATATATATATATACACACACTTGAAATAACTAAAATTTCAATTTTTGTTTGCCATTCTAAAAACTCATAGAATTTCTTTTTTATTTTTTAAAAAAACAAACTGCAAAAGATATATATATTTTTTTATATATCAAATTTATACAAAGCAAGGGAACATTCTTTTTTTTTATGACATATTTCCACATAATCATTCCTTCAAAGAACTTATTCATTAAATTATTTTTAAAAAGCAAATGCATTTAATTAAATACTTCTAATACATAGCATCAACTAAATTTCTTTATTTTAAAAGTAAACATACAAATAAAATGGGTTTGAGACCATATCATTCTTTCATTACTCTATATTTGTTTTTTTCTTCATTCACAAATCAACTAAAACCAGTAATAAAACTTTTATTTCCAAGTGCAATAAGTTTAAACACAACTCAACTAAAATATAGACTTTACATTCCAAGAGAGGAAGATTTCTTCTCTCTTCTAACTATATCATTTTCATAAGGCCAAACTTGGCCATGCTCTCTCTCAAGAGCTAAAAAGAAATAAGATAACAACTCTCAAGAACAATGATAATTTTCTTCAACTTCACAAAGCTCCCAATATCTTGCTATATCACAAAAAGGGGAAAGAAGCCACAAAAACTTGCTCTCCTCCCTACCATTGACTCACTCATGAGTCACCCCCGAGCTAGGAGGCCATCCTCACACTAGGAAATTCAAACCACAACACAACAATGCATTCAACAACCAAACACAAAATTACTCTCATGCCTAACACAACACAAGAACTCACTCAGGATGAGTTCAATGGGGTAGTGGAGTGGACATCACTCAACTCAAGAGTGCCACTCATAAAACTTCCCAATACAAATACCTCTTCAGGCCTCAAGCCAACACTTTTAAACGTAGTTTCACAAAGCTTTCATTTGGCTCTCAGGCCGTTTCACATATTGCACATATTCATATATTGCCCTCAAGGCTACAACTCCACAAAATCAAGGAAATGACCCCGAGGAGGTTCACTCCTCCCCCACCCCACACATGTTGAGCATCTTCTCCCAAGTGGGAGAGGCTCTCACATCTCCCTTACAATTTTTCCCCACAAGAAGTAACAACTCAAAAATAGAACTCACACATAACATCACACAAGTAAATAAAATGCGTAAGTGAAGGCCTTAGCCTTGAAACCTACCTTAATAAGCCCAATTGGAAGATGGTTGAAAAGAGCTCCTATAACTCCTTCTCCAAGTTGAGCCACCAAATTTCCTCCAACTTTTTCCCCAAAATAAATAAAATCAATAAAATTGCCAAAAATTCAACAACCCCATCCCTCTCTCCAAGAGGGATTAAAATAGGCTCTTCTCATGAGCCTTGAGGAATGGGGAGGTGACACATGTCACCTCCTCACTCCTCCTCCCAACTACAATCAAGACCCTTGGAATGGGTGGTGACACATGTCATTCACCCATCCACCAAGTCTCTCTCCCCCTTCCACTTGTCCTCTCTAAAACATGTGGGAGAGAAAAGTGGAGCTTAAGAGGGAGTGGGTGCCACATGTGCCCCAATCATCTCCTCTTAAGAAGGACCACACAACCCCAAGGTACCCTCACCAATTGTGGGAGAGACTTGGAGTAAAGTCCTCCATAATTAAGGGGTCTTGGAAACTCCCCCAACCTAGGGAAGAGGAAAGGAAGAGGTTGAGTGTTTGACCCACTCATCCTCTCCCTCCCAAGCTTCCATTTTCATCACTTTACTTTAGGGTGAAGTTAAAGTGGCCAAATGGAAGTTTACCTAAGGTTACACAAGCCCAAAAAATCTCTATACCCAAGGGGTACAACCCAGGGTCAAGTTTAACCCATTTTGAGCACCAAGGGTTGAGTAAAAGCACATGAAAAGGGGTCTCAAAAATTTATAACTAAAAAATGAAATTCAAATGACACTATACTTACAACACCAATTAAAATTCAAATAAAAGAGGGGTAGACCTAACCCGACTAACAACATGCAACAAAATTATAAAAATTCATCATGCAACATAGTTGATCTTGGTTCCTCTTGGAACTAGATTGGCTTCACAAGGGAAAACAACACTGTGTGTGGGATGATCTCTGAATTTATGTGACTTCATTAGAAACACCTGTGCACTCAATTGAAATGTTAATCCGACATGTATATGATAGCTGAAGAAAAGTGAAACAAGCATATACAACATCACATGTTCATATAAGCATCAAGGAAATCACATTATAGTTAAATTCTAAATTTTGCATTTCAAACATCCATCGCAAGATAGAATCACATAATAAATTTCTAACTAAAATCATATACATAGTATCCAAATAACATCATAATGTAAGTCATATGTCTAACATCATCAGTAAATCCATATCAAGTTCTAATCACATCGTAATCATGTTAAACATAATAAATCCACATATAGCATAAAGTCTAATAGTTCTGCAAATCAGGATCAATAGTCTCATAAGTCTAATATGTATCGCCTATAGTAAAAATAAAGTAGTCAAATATATGGGAATGAAAATGGTAGGCCTCATAGCAAGATACACTCTTGTTTAGATAGAAGAGATGGAGTAGGAGGCAACCCTTTCTGTTGTTGGTGCAGGGGCACTAGGTGCTTCATTATTGCTCATTTTTGGTATTTTTGTAATTTAGGGTTGAAAATAGGTTTTAGTGGTTAATAAGGTCATTTATGACCATCTCCTATGTATTCAATTCATTTTTGATTGTGGGTTTAGTTGTTGGTGGGTAAAGTTGGTAAAAGTTTGTAAAAATTGTTAATGTGGCAAAACAAGTGTCAATGTTAGTGGTCATGTAACTTTGGAAAGGTGTAAAAATCAAGAAAGAGTTACATGCATACCAAGAAACCATTTAAAATTAGTTGGGATTGATTATAAATATATGTATGCACCCTCCAAAGTCGGATTTGAGCATTGGAAAACTAATTTTGAAGTTTTGGTGAAATAAAGCAAGCTTTTTTTTTGTATTTTCTGAACGTTGCAGTCTATTTTTCCCCTTGGTACGAACTATACAGACCACATGATTGTCTAAAAATGATTGGATCATATTGATATATGAATCTACTTTCATTTTATTTTAGTTGCATCAATCTTCATGAAGTTTTGAGTTAGTTATTGCATTTTTTCTAAAAATTGATCGAAACCCTACCTAGGGTAAACAGTAAGTAAATAAATGGCATAAATTGGCCTTCCACCCATAGAAACATCAAAAAAATGGGTGGAAAGGTATGTAATAATGTAATGTATCATATTACATCCATGAAAGGTCCCATTATGAAGTAAGCACATGCTTTTGGAAGGTTTTAGGTCTGATATGTTGTATGTATCAGACTATGAAGACATTAAATGATAGTTTGGAGGTCACCAATTCAATTTTTGATCTTTTTGGGATTGGAGAAGATGTTGGGAGTGGGTGGAAGGGTCCTCCAAACCTGATCAAGGGGTTTTTAGTCTTTAATAACAACTATATGACAACATGCAAAGACTATTTTATAAGGACCATGTATGACAGTGAAAATCTAGAAGGGGTAACGGTCAAGTTTGGACTTCTTATTGAGTGTAAACCTTAAAACCTTTATAAGATCATTAGGATTAGAAGGTGTGAAGTCTTTTAAGTCAATTAAATACCAATGTTACCACCATTAGATGTAAATACATTCTAGATCATATGTATTGCTAGTTGCATTGCTGAAATTAGGCCTAATTAGAAAGAGGACAGTCAAATTTTGCCCTAATCCGTACAAAGAAATTGTTGATGTGTTTTTATGCACAAGGCAACATGCAGAATAAAATACTAAGTACTCTATCCTCTCTTGATAAAGGACACTGAAAGGCTAAACTATGTGATCTAGTGAGATGAATCCAAGGTTCCAGATGTCAGGTCTTGACAATACGTTGGATATAGACTCAGTACGATGTATGATGTGATTTGTTGTGAACATAAAGGGACTTACATAATTGTTTGAAATGGATAAGGAATAATGCAATTTCAAATTCTCTCACTAGATTGACTTCAATGAATTCCTACTTCCACACTTGATTGATATTGTAATCAAATAAAATGCAAAAGATGAAGGATTTAGGAAAACTATTCTAATCCTATATGCAAGAAACTATTGTTGACTAAGTGAAATCAACCAACTTTGCTTCTCTAATTAAAAAAACTACACAAAGTTGATTCAATCTTCTAAGGTAATGTATGATGTTCAAATCACTCACATACACGAAAAATCAACGAACACAAGTAATTGAAGTTAATCTTGTTTGGGTTCAGTCTAACTATGCACTACAACTTGCAAGCCACAAATCACAAATGGTATGAACTTAGAGATTTCACTATGAAACAACAATAATCACTTCCATCAACTAACACAATGCTTAAAAATGAAACTTATTCTAAACTTATTCTACGCTTGAGGAATTGGAAACCATGCAACACTTGAAATAAAACAATATCACCGAACCAATGATTCTTGTATTACTTCAAAAGAGCTCTTGAAACAATTCTTCAAAGTCTCAACCTTACAAATGAATGAGAAGTGAGGCCTTTTTATAGTCCTCAAAATACAATGAATTACAACTAATGGTCGAGATCTTGCCACATCAGCAATTAGTTACAACAACTAGTTATTTTTAGCAAAAGTAAAAGTTGACACAACTTGTGCACATAAAAAATTATAGGCAATTAAGGCACATTTTCCAAGATGATAGAGATGAAATGGAATCTATGAAGAATATTCATGTGGGATGCCCTTCTTGTGCTTATCTTTTTTCACAAATGCAATAAACTTGGACACAATCTTTGCAATGTCATCAATTGGTACACTTAGCCAATTTTGTATGGTGCCCTATGTAACTATCAAATCGTCTGTATATGTGAAAAATGTCCTTTCCCATTCTACCATCTAGACTTGATTTTCTCCAATGAGTATAGAAAGTGTGTACATACTATCCATTTGCTCTCCAGAAATGGTGTGAATGTTCTCGAAGTAGAGTGCTTGTATTTGATTCTTCAAATCATCAATATCAACTTCTCCCAAAGGATCACATATCTTCTTGATTGAACTACTTATTTTATCTTGAATCCTTTGGAGTGCACTTCTTATTCGAACACTTTCACTTTGTACCTTCTCAAGAATTTGCTCCTTTGTAAGTAGATTGTAGTACCAAGAAGAGAAATTATATGATGAGTCTTGTTCAATTACATCTCCATCTATCAAAGTTGTCTTTGGCGTATTCATCAAATCTTTATAGTATGGCATAAAATCTTATTTGATGTGTCTAAACCTAGAACATGCATCCAAAATGGCTTAGATTCTTTTGAAAAGCTCAGAAACTCTTCTATATTGCTATATAATTTCCTCTATGAATCCATTAGCCTTTCCTTTGACTCTCTCCATCCATTCTTTCACCACTTGAGATGACAATCTCATTTCTTCCAAATGTGCAATAGACACATGTGAAAGCATGGTAGGTGGTGTTGATGTTCCTTCATGTTGTCGAATAGGATTCATCAATTTCTGAATGTAGTGCTTGAATCCCAAATTCTCTTTCTCCAACTGATTTCTCTTCTCTTTCTTGCCTTAATCATTCCTTGATGGTTGTGACAAAATCTTCTAATTCTTCCACTTCTTGTTCTTCTATTGTTGGGCCCAAGTCAAAAGTAGCCACATCATAATCCTCTGGAGCAATATCATTGATTGTTTTGTCAACCCTTGGTACTGCAATATGTACTTTTCTTGAACCAAAACTATCCCTTGTGATTTTGGAGAGTTTAGTTACCTTCTTCTTTTCTTTGTCTTTTCCTGTCATGTCTAGGAACTCCTCTAAACTGATTTCTAGTTCTCTTTATACAATGCATGTTTCCTTTACTCTCTCTCTTAACCATTCTGGCAACATGGATAGGTCCTCATTGGCTTCTTCTCAAATTTCTATCTCTAGTGATGATGGCAATGCTTCTTCATCAAATTCTTCATGTGGTGTCTCCATCTCTTGATCTTCTATATTACCTTCAATCAAAGTTGTATCTAGATTTTCTTGTGGAATCGAATGATCTTCCTCAACTTGATTCTCATGCAAGGTAGACTCCAAACACTCATGAATATTTCCTTGATCTTGCACATTCGGAGCTAATGTAACTTCTTATGTTTCTTCATCTTCCACTGTAGATGTCACATTTGTATTCCTAGAAGGATCCTTTCCTTGCCTAGAAGAAGTGCTAGCCTCATGTCTTGAATTCAATTTCTTCCTTTTGCTACATTCACCTTGTGAGCTATCTAGTCTTTTCCTCTTTTTTGATTGGGCTCCTTCCTTTGAACTATCACTATATCCACCAAATTCATCTTTGACCTCATTATCATGTTCACTACTAGATTTACTATCACTTGCTTCTTTGGATTGCTGTGAATCTACATCTTCCATCAAGTTGTATGTGAATTGGTGACTTTTATCAAGCATTTTGTGTATTTGACGATCCACATACTTTCTGGTGTGAGCTATGATCAACTACATCCAATCATCATCATGTGTAACTTCCCTTTAGGACCAATTGATGAGGGATGGCTTATTCCTTTCTTCATCATATGTACTTTGTGAAATAAATCTATCATCTTCTTCAAGCTGGTCAGGAATATTGAATACCTTATTTGCTCTTAAAAAATCCTAGGATAACCTTTAACACTTTCTCTTCATTATTTCCTCATCATCTAGTGCATCAGCCCAATGATCTTCAAGGTGTGCTCTATGCTTATATTGCCTTCCAAAGGCCTTCTAGACGGAGTCGAATGGATCAAAATTGTCTCTTCTAGAGTCATGAAGTACCATATTGTACGCTTGTAACTCATACTCCGAATTATGTGCAGCTTGTAATGATGAACAAGTTTCTAATCTTCCAATTCCAATTGGGAAATTGACTCCATCTTTCTTCTAATTCTTTTGAATTTTATCATATGCTATCAATTGCCTTTTCACCTCCATCAATACCATCTTGTCAATAGCATACCTTGGCAAGCGGTAAGGAAAAGATGAAAATCCTTGAATTCTTAAGTAGGTGAACTTTAGAAATTGAATGTACCATCTTCCATACTTCTTCACCAAATTTATGGCCTCTTTTGATAACCTTTTATGAATATCTCCTTGCAATTTCCTCACAATATGCATGGAGAATGCATAGTTGGATCTCCGGTAGTGGCCAATCCCTACTAATTGCAATTGTGGATATCAATCATATACCTTGAACTATTCGGGGCCATGTCCTACATTTCCTCTACAAGTCAATCCTACATATCTCTCACATCTTGCTAACATGTAGATGACATATGAGCTCATGTAGAATGACCTTGTTTCTTTAGCTTTGTCAATTTCTCATGGATATTGTTACTTATCATCTCCACCCAGTCAATCATCCTTTTGCCTTTTACAACTTCGTGTATGTAGAAGAACATCCACGTCTCAAATGTAGACAATTGCAGACATCCCATGATTCTACTCAAGAAAATCACCATGTATCCATACTCCGGAAGGAAATTTGATTTATGGAGCTTCTTTGGCATCTTGCTATGGGGGTGTCTTGGTTGTGCTATCCACTTGGTGTTGATCTCATTCAAACAATCCTTTACTCTAGAATAATATATTTGGTGCGCCTTCTCCTTGGTGCAATATGTGGTAGATTTGTACCTTGGGATATCAAATGTATTTGTAATAGCCTCCTTCCTTAGGTGGGCTAACACTTTTCCATCATTCATCATA
The DNA here is from genome assembly GCA_027924645.1 of Cunninghamia lanceolata. NCBI lineage: Eukaryota > Viridiplantae > Streptophyta > Pinopsida > Cupressales > Cupressaceae > Cunninghamia > Cunninghamia lanceolata. Next base: position 9,305,961 of record BSBN01000780.1, read on the forward strand.
ATGCATCTTCCTTGGCGATCATAGTGTCGAGTACACTCTAGCATCAATTTGGCACTTGGCAATGTGGGTGGAAAGCATGCGGCTTGCACTATTCAATTCTTGAACATCTCCTTGATGACTTTAGAATTATTAGGTGTATTAAACTCCCTCTTGATCTTGTCCATGTTGGTGTGCCCCAAGTTGGTGTCACTCAAGTTCCTCCATCTCTATGTGATCTTAGTGTCGAGCATGACTCCTTTCATGTCGCTCTTGATCAAGGCTTGGCATTCCTTCACATTCATCATCTACCTATAAGTGGAAATTTTCTTAAGTTAGTACATTGATATGACACTTGATATAAAGGGGAAAAAATGAAAAATCTCTACCACCTTGTGAATGTGGGATAAATAAAGCAATCTTTCACACATATTTATCCAAAACTACTTAATAATAGCTAATAAAACTTGTTGCAAGGAAGAGCATAATAAAATAAAACCTTAGTTTTTTCCTTTCCTTCACTAAATTCACTTTTCTTATTGAAAAGTTTCTACTCTAAGTCTGTTGTTCTGCTTTGCAGCTCTGTTTTTTTAGTTTTGAAATTGATGTGAAGTGAAAATTTGAGTCCTTTTATAGTTCTCCCACTCTTCCTTCTAGCTTTTAGGAAATTCACCTTTCCTCTTGGATAAAATATGCTCCTTTTAGTGAAATTCTGCTCTTAAATTTCCTTATTTGTTTTGGAGTTGAATGTAAAGAATGAGGATTTAAACATCATTATATAGCAATCAACTTTCATCTCATTGTGGGTTAGCCTAGTGCAGGTTGGCCTGCTTTTGTTGATAATTTTTCTTGATTTTTAAAACTCAATTTTTTTCTTCCTAGGCCAACTTGTCTTGACTTTGGCAAATTTTGTTGCTTGCAAGGAGGAAAGAATGGCACATTCTCCCTGTGAGGCTGCAATTTGCACCTATCTTGGGCACATTCTCCCTGTGAGGCTACAATTTGAGCCTATCTTGGGCACATTCTTCCTATGTGAAAGGAATTCCCTTTGTCTTTGGGCGCATTCTCCTTGTGCTCATGGAATTTGTGATCTTTTACCTTAACATGTTCTTCCTTTTTCAAACTTCTTCACAAATTTGCATGAATTGCAAGTGATTTACAATGGATTTTTCTTTTATAAATTTGAAATTATTATCTAAAAGATATGATTTGAAGTTTCATGATAGACACTAAGTCTAGGCATACTTTCCTCTTGCATGAGGAATTTCCTTTGTTTGCCTTGGCCTTTTTGTTTTTTACCTACAAAATTTTCTTCCCTTAGCGAATTTTTTCAAGTTTTTACATGATTTTATATTGGATTTTGATGACCTTTTGAAGGGATTTTACTTGACTTGAGCACATTTCACTCATTGGAAGGAACTTCACAGTAGGCACATTCTCCATGGTTAGATGGAATTTGCGCTCTTCCTTTGGTATTTTCTCATTTTTTTCTCTCAAATTTCCACTCCTCCTTGGCGAATTCTTCAAGTTTTACATTAGATCTTCATGAAATCAAATCTATTTTCAAGGATTGTTGATTTGGGTAGACTAAGAGGTGGCGCACCTTCCTTATGTTGAGGGAATTTCCCTTGAGTGTGAGTGCATTCTCCTCATAGACAAGGAATTTGTGACTTTCTAATTAGCTTACATTTTTTGTTCAAACATTTTCTTGCTTCTGGGAGAATTCTTCAATGGATTTCAATGGATTTTTCAAGGGATTTTCATGAATCTCAAGGAGAAGATAGAATTTTATCTTTTGAACAAATACCATGAACCTTCAATGAGCACAAATTTCTTATGTAGAAGGATTTTGCGACTTTTCCTTCTTACATTAACGCATTTTCCATGGACTCATGGAATTTGCACTTTTCCACACTTAACCATTTTCTTTCAAACTTAGTGGCTTCAATGGATTTTCTAGAGGTTTTCATGAGGTTTCAAGAAAGGAAGTTGAATTTCTTATCTTTGAACAAACACCTTAATCCTTTTCCTAGGGTGCATATTCTCTCTGTAGGAGGAATTTCCTTCTAGGAGCACATATTCCTCATGGGCAAGGAATTTACGCTCCTCCTTGATATGAATTTTGTCTAAGTATTTTTGGATGATTTTCACAGGAATGTTCCATAAATTTGCAACAAAATGATTAAGTCTTGATCTTCCATAAGTGTAATTTTCATTCCTGGATAGATCTCTTTCTAGAGCACATATTCCCTCTGTGGAGGGAATTTCCACTTTTTTGGACGGGAATTCCCTCTGTGCGTGGAATCCCCTATGTGCGTGGAATTCCCACTTTTCACACTTAGCCATTTTCTGACAATTTAAATTTCTCATTTCTTTGTTTTCCAAATTTGACAAGGCTTCATCATCTCAATCTCAGAAATTGATCTCAGTATGCTCATATATACCTTGTTTGATAGATGACTTTCATTTTTATGGAGATTAGACAAGATTCAGAATCAAGACTCTCTAGACTACTAAAAACTAAAAACAAAAATTTGGGAGCCCCCATTTGGCAATGGGGTGATGTGTGATTAGGTCACAACATTTGGCAACTCCATGAGAGAAATGTTCCTGAACATTTCAAAAATAAGGATCCAATCCCAACCCAGAACCTTTCAATAATTCTCCTCAATTCATCAACTAGTTAAAAGACATACTCAAAAAAGAAAAGAATCATGTATTGGATCGAGACACTTCATCTTTTTTTGTGTGATCAAAGATTAATTTTAATTAAAATAGGGTTCTTAGGTATTCCAAAGATAAAGAAAAGTCAAGTTTCAAAATTTTCATGTACACCCACACACTAGACCAATTAAACATAACTACATGATCAAGGAATCAAAACCAACTGCTAGCACAACTATCCATATTCCAAGGATCCAAGTGTGTGTGTGTGTGTTCATTCCCATCCCTTGGAAACTAAGATCATCTAATTTCCTTTACATTAAGTGACATGATTAGTACACACCTCATGAACTACATAGATATTGCCCCACTGCTAGTGAGCGTCTATAGCCCCGACGGGTTTATCTCATAATTCCACTTGAGCAGAGACCCATTGCCAGTGAGTGTTTATAGCCCCAATAGAGATAACTTGATCATCCATCTAACTAAGTTATAGTGTGTGATTGTGATTTTCTTTGCATTTATTTTTGATATTCCATTAAGCTTAGATTTGGTAGAGTACAATGCAGTACCGTTTACCCTTGCAACACATGCTTTTGACAGCACGGTTTATGTTGATAACTCAACTAGCTTGGTGTGGAATTCTAATGGTGGCAAAGGTGGACCTTAGATTTTTCACCTAATGTAAGCTCACAAAGACTCACTCAGGTAATTTCTAGATTTTAAAGTGTGTAAGGTATTGTTGGGAATTAAGGTGTCTCAAACTTGGTAATTCCTTGTATTTTTACATTGTATTTATTTATTTATTGCCTATTGTATTAATTAGATGCAAATCCTATGTTGTCATATTGTGGGAGTTGGCATGGTGATGTGTCATCCTACATGGCATATGACCACATGTATTTTTGTCCTCACATGAGGAGATAGGTGTCCCACCTAGTGGTAGGAATATTTTGCCATGTGTCGGCATCTTGGATGTTGTGTAAGGGAATATTGACTGAAATGGTCATGACAGATTCCTATGACAAAGTTATTACGTGTAAGAGTCAGAAATAGGAGATTCTATGACAGGTGAAGACATGTGTCAAAAAGCATCTTTGAAAAAGTCATCTTTGGGTGCCCCAAGGTGGACTATGACATGGTGTAAGAGAATATGCTATTTATAGCCTATATATGATAGATTCTCTTACTGCTGTAAGTTATGACAACTATGATAGATTCTATAACGGTTGTAAGAGTCGTAAGAGCATCTATCATAGCCCATTTTAGAAATAGGCAACCTCCTTGGGATGGGGTGACTTGACAAGTGTTAGGAGCATCTTACAATGTTGGACAAGTGTTCATAGGCATGGGTTTTGGGCCATGAGTCCATGTTGGACGCCCATCCCAATGTGGAGCCATTTTTGCCTTGTATTTGTTATATAAATAGGTGCTTTTAAGAGGAGTACTACAAGTTTGATAGGTAATATTATGCTACTGGTTTGTCCCCAGATACGAGTGTCAAAGACTTCTAAGAGCTTACATTGCAAGTGTATTGTAAACCATTTCAGTTTTGATAATACATTGTGCAGGTTTTGGAGTGTGGGGTTTTTCACTCGATAAGGGTTTTCCCCACTTATATCTTGTGTCTCTCTTATTTCTCACTTTCTGTGTGTATGTGTATTGCTGCAATATCTCCATTGTTGTTGTTAACATTCTATAATTGTAAGGATTAAATTGAATTTGCACTCTCCTCCCCTCATTAGATTAGCGTAAGAAGTAATTTCTACATACCTAGCTTCTTTTTCAGTTGGTATCAGAGCCTGGCTAATTTTGGTCTTAGCTATTGGGTAGGGGTTTTTTGAGCTAATCTTAAGTTAAGTAATGTAGACACCCAAATTTGTCCCAACTTTGTCCATATCCTACAACACTTTGTTAAAACATTATCCTAAACATCATAAGCCATTTTTGTCCTAGATCCCACTCTTAATCCCATTTATCCATTAGCCAATTAATTAAATAAATTTTATTTATTTAATTAAAATCCCATTCAATCCCATCCTCATCCTACTTAGCCAATTAATTAAATAAATTTTATTTATTTAATTAATTTCCACATCATATCTTATCTCATCCTATTCAACTTCTCAATTAATTAAATAAATTTTATTTATTTAATTAATATCCAACTCATATCCCAACTAATTCAAATATTTTATTTGAATTAAACACTCATCTTTCATCACATTCCAACACTTGTCTAGTCAATCATGTGTTACAACTTTTGTCTTTCACATGCACAACTAATGGGACCTAATTTTAGTATTTATCTACACAAGCACACCTAAGCCTCATCCTCCTTTGCCACATGTCATATGACTACAATTTTTTGATGTGCAAGGAAACCTAACTTAATCCTATCCATCCATTTCACCTAAAGCCCTAATTGATCTTAGCCATCCATTGGAACCAAGCCTTTCCTATAAATCAACCCCCTCACAAGCCATTAGCATGCATTGAGCCTTAAGCACCCTTATTCTGTCAAATTTTCTAAAAGGGCATTGATCCTCAAGTATCCACATGCTGTTGAAATATCATTAGAGCCTTTGCATCCATCATCTATCTCCTTATCAATGTTATGCGGCGGAATCGAGCAATCAACACAACAAAGCGATCAATCAATCAAGCTCATTTTACATCTTCGAGGTATTGAATTATTTGGGTTTAGGTTATGCATTTCAATTGTTTGATCATTTCCATTTATAAATCCAAATTTTTCAATATACATTTTGGCACGCCCGGTGGGACTCACGTCCCTGATTAACCCTCTTGTTTGAGTTGTTTTTGTGAAGATCAGATTTCTTGGAGCGTCAATCATTCATTTTTGCAGGTTTATGCACTTTGATTTGTAGGTTGAAGATATTTTATATTGCTGATTTTTTTTAATTTATGACCAGATCTGTTGCAGAGGGTTTTTTGATTTACACAGGTCCTGTAAAAAGGAGATCTTAGATTCATTAGAAAGAAGACTTCGAGAGCTTTCCGAAAAGTGGTTACATTAAAGATTTGGCTCAGTATTCAAAGAGTTATGACGATTTGAAGTTGACCCTACGATTCTAATTTTTCAGAAATTTTCGACGCGCGACTTTTTGCTGATTTTTTTTTAATTTATGACCAGATCTGTTGCAGAGGGTTTTTTGTTTTACACAGGTCCTGCAAAAAGGAGATCTTAGATTTATTGGAAAGAGGACTTCGAGAGCTTTCCGAAAAGTGGTTACATTAAAGATTTGGCTCAGTATTCAAAGAGTTATGACGATTTGAAGTTGACCCTACGATTCTAATTTTTCAGAAATTTTCGACGCGTGACTTTTTGCTGATTTTTTTAATTTATGGCCAGATTTGTTGCAGAGGGTTTTTTGTTTTGCACAGGTCCTGGAAAAAATAGATCTTAGATTCGTTGGAAAGATGACTTCGAGAGCTTTCCGAAAAGTGGTTACATTAAAGATTTGGTTCAGTATTCAAAGAGTTATGACGATTTGAAGTTGACCCTGCGATTCTAATTTTTCAGAAATTTTTGACGCGCAACTTTTTGCTAATTTTTTTAATTTATGACCAGATCTGTTGCAGAGGGTTTTTTGTTTTACATAGGTCCTGTAAAAAGGAGATCTTAGATTCATTGGAAAGAGGACTTCGAGAGCTTTCCGAAAAGTGGTTACATTAAAGATTTGGTTCAGTATTCAAAGAGTTCTGGCGATTTGAAGTTGACCCTGCGATTCTAATTTTTCAGAAATTTTTGACGCGCAACTTTTAGAAAAAAAATCATATCTTCCAATCTAGCGAACCAAATCACATTTTATTTTTTGCGGTGACTTGTAAGTGAATCAAAGGAGCTGGAGCAACATTTGGATCAATCATAATAGCAACTTGGAAAGTAATTTTTATGAGGTGCACTCATTCTAATCTCTCATCTCTAATCATTATTTGATCACACATTTAGATTTTGGGCATAAAACAAACAACTTGTTTGTCATCACACTTGGATTTGGGCTTTAAAATAAATAATTGTTTGCAAATTCACATCAAAAAATTGGGCTAAAACAAACCATTGTCTTCCATCACATTTAGATTTGGGTCTAAAAAGAACAAGTGCTTGAACTGTTTGTTACACATTTCAAGTTTCTAAGGGAAAATTAACAACTGCGAGTGTGAATCAAGTGACAGCTCACTTGGTTTGCTTTTGTCATACCCTTCTTAGGAGGCCTGCTTGGAGACACACCACTCCAAGGGACGACCTTAATCGAGGCTGAATCGAAAGACACCCTCATTAGGAGTTGGAATCTTGTCACTCTTGGCTAAGCCCCAAAGAACTTTATACCTTTGGGAAGTGAAGGTGAAGGGTGGGTTACCCCTTTCTCCTGGCTGTGTGGCAGGATTTCACTTTCAATTCCATAGTCAACCTTGTGCAATAGATAGCCTAAGACCTAATTGGCTATACCCACTTGACTACACATTAGGCTTGTTGATGTGTCTTCCATGTGTGCTTGCATAATCATCACATTTCATTTTCAAAGTCAACAACTTGCTTATGTGTCTTGCGTGAGTGATTCATGTGTGTATATGCATAATCATTTGTTTGAATATTGCCATATCAAGCTCTAAACACCCAAACACATAAACAAATCAATCTAAACACATCATCTAAACATTCCACATCATCATCCAAATCCCTAAGCAAGCACTTGCTAAAAGGACTTAAGACAAACACGTGGTGACAACATGTCTACACTAGAGGACCTAGAAATCAAATTCTAAAGATTCCTCCAAAATCTTTATCAAGGATTACAACCCCTAAACCAAGACGCCATTGAAATATTACAATTCTTCATCTAAAAAGCTCAACCCCACGCAAGCCAATCACCTCAACTACAACACTCCATAGCCCAAGTCCAACACCTTTTAGCCACTAGTCAAGCTCGACAAGTACAACAATCCTTAGCCACTTCCTATCAACCTAATCTACCTTATAGCCACATGTCATATCCATCCACTTCCTATCAACTTAATCCACCTATCCACCAAGTCAATACCACATCAACCTATGAACATTCACCTCAAGCTTATCCAATCCCTCATACCACCATTCCAATGCACTACCAAGCCCATCCAAAAGGCAATCAAGTGATATCACAAGAACAACATGCAAGTCCAAATAGCCCTTTGTACATAAATCAATCAGGTCCAAGTACACCTTTTCAACAAGACCACCAAGCACCATTGATAGACCTAAGTCCACCTTTGCAACAAGAAGCACATCCAAGTCCAAGTAATCCCTTGTACATAAATCAAACAAGCCCAAGTTATCCTATGCAAGACTTAATTACCTTTGACAAGGGAGATACCAATCTAGCAAATGCATCTTATGAGTGGCCTTCATCATCTAATCACCCGCCAACACATAAGCCAACTAATCCTATCCCAACACCACCATGTGATCCCAATCATAGTCCATTGATCCCTTTACCTTCCAAACCACCAAGCCCCTCATTACCTTCCTCACCATATCATTCTAATCGTTCACCAAAGGATGCGGCTGAGAGAGTTTTACAAAGGATGCTTGAAGCAAAACTCATTGAACTTCCTAAAGTCAAACCATGTGAAGAAAGTCCATATGATGAACATGATTATTGTGCATACCATAGGACCAAAGGCCATAATACAAATCAATGTCCAATATTTGTCTCAATTGTTTACAAGGTGTACCCACCTATAATGGGAAATCGTGCCACATCATCACCCCCATCTAGTCCAAATCCTAATCCATCCAATCCAATTAGGTCTCAACCTAATCCTAGTCCTAATCCTAATCCAACATCAACTACCATTATCATACATCCATTATATTTTCCATCCACCCATACACTTGCAAAGGATGTGATCCATTGGCTACTAGCTAGGAATAAACTACCTCCATGTCAAACACTAACTCATGAGCCTACCAATGAACTTCCAAAGGTCATGTCCAATCCTATAATCTCATCATGTGGTTCACATATCCTTGAGCCTCTTCAAGAGGCTTCCATTAACATACCTAGCCCTTTAAGCCCATCATGTGACCTACAAGCCAACAAGTCTATTCAAGAGTCTCCAACCACAAGCCTAAGTCAAGAGCCATCATGCCTTCATGTTGATAACTATCAAGAGCCTATCAAGTCCACTCAAGAACCTTCCACTTCCATCCAAAGTCAACAGGTATGTCAAGAGCATAATCTTAAACATGTGGAAACATTAAGCCCTAGTCCAACTCAAGATCAAAACACTTCCATGCAACCCATCCATAACATTTACCTTCTTTATGATCAAGATGATACCTATGAAGAAGCTATCCATGAGCACCTGGATCCTATCCATAATCCTATATCTATCCATGACCAAGATATCCACATTGCTCCTAGTCATCTACCATCTAGCCCTATCCATAATGAGCAAACATCAACTTGTCATGATGAGACACTTGTCCCCCAAGTAAGCATAAAAGATCATACCAATAACTTGGATCAACATGAACATAAGCAAGATCCTAATGATCCTCCTTTCACATTTACCATCGATTCCACTTCAAGTCCACCATCATGTCCTATTGGTTTTACCACCTTTGTCCATGAATGTTCTTCCTTAGGACAACAACGACCTTTATCCACTTCACCTTCTTCATCCAATAATGAGCTCAAGTCTAATGTTCACAGCACACCTAGTCCCATTGTCCATCGCATACTCCAAAACATGAACTACCAAGGCAAAGGTCTAGGCCTTTATGAACAAGGTATTTTGGAGCCAAACCATGTCAAAATCCCTCCATGCTCATATGGCCTTGGATACACACCCCAAGGTAAACAAGGCCAAGATGTTGGTAATCCTTTCATGCATCCTAAACCTACCACTTTCCATCACACCCCCCATCATATACCCAAAACATATGTAGCCATTCCATCTCCATCATCCTATAAATGTCAAAAGCATGTGACCATACACCTTCCGCCATCCACCTTGCCTCCACTTTTACCAACTCCAAATATCCCTCCATCCACCTTGCCACCATTGCTTCCAACACCTAACATACATATCATTCATAAGTATCCTTACATCCCTAATCATGGCCAACAAAAGCACACATCACCTAAGCATAAAGCTTCCAATCATTTCATCCACTCCACCCATGTCATGGGATTCAAAAGCAAAAATTTTGATGCCTCTACCTATAAAGCTAAAAGTCCTACCAAAAATCTAAAGAACTATCATGCCTTAGGGCACAAACATGAAAAATCAATGCAAAGAACCAAATCAAAGCAATCCAAAAAGCTATCCAAGCCCTTACCTCCAAAAGCAAAGCCCAAAAGCAAAATGGTTTGGGTTCCTAAGCAAACAGCTAGCAAAGCGAATGAGGCATCCTCATCCACATCTAAGCAACCATCCAAACCCTTACCTCCAAAAGCAAAGCCCAAAAGCAAAATGGTTTGGGTTCCTAAGCAAATAGCTAGCAAGTCAAATGGGGCATCCTCCTCCACATCTCAAGAATCCCAATCACCTACCTCCATCCAAAAGCCTATTTCCATCCAAAACTTCCATTCCCTTCAAAAATCCCACAAGCAAAACAAAAGCACTAAAAATACTAAATCTATGTGGGTTCCTAAATCACTTCATCAACCATCTCCTAAGCAAACATCTCCATTGCTTCCTACACCACCATCTCATCAAAAGCTTCAATGTTTATCATGGTGTGTGCAACCGTTGGTCATGATTCCCTTCCACTCCGCAGCACCTTCACATATCTACATCTACCCATCTTCCATCCATTATCTTGCATATCTCCGCCATGCTATCCCTATGGTCCATGCTTTTGCATAAGCCTACATAATCCACATCATAGTCCACTATCCCGATCCATCTATCCTTGCATGAACCTTTCATAATCCATTTCATCATCCACTATCTACCTACTCCATCTCCCATCCATGCAACCCCCTATCAACATCTATGAGCATAATGACATGGTCCATGTGAAGACATCATCCATTTATAAAGGGACACTATCAACCTTCATAGCACTAGCCACTTGAGTCCCTCCTATCCATTACCATGGTGAAAACCTGGCAAACAGGCGCCATGTGTAATTGTCAACCCATCTAAAAGCAAAAAAGAAAATAAAGAAGATAAAAGAAAAATAAAAAAGTCAAAATAGTAAAGAGAAATCCCTTCATCCAATGGTGAAAACCTGGTAAACAGGCGCCTTGGATAAGTACCATGATGAAACCTGGCAAACAGGCGTCATGTGTAGGTTGATCTTCTATGTCACTTACACTTGGGGGCACATTGTCTCATCCAACCTATCAATTTCCAAACTATCTATCCCATTATATCATTTACCATCCTACCATCCTTAGGCATTACATAAACAAGCCTATCCTATTGAACCCATTTATCCATTCATCCATCCTTCTGCCTTTTGATTTTGATGAAGACATAGGGGCAAAATCTTGAAACATGCTTTGGATATCTCTTGGTATACCTCATACCTTCCTCATCAATCCATATTATCATTATCCACCTATCATACACCTTGTCATGTAAAACCTATCATGTCATCCCATGGTCATGAACTTTGTCATGTAAAAATCCTAAGCATTACCACCTAGAATGGGGGCAAGTTCTTCCTATGCAACATAGCCTTTGAAGATCACATCCTAGCTCCCTTATGATCCATCCACTATGGCATATCCTTATCATAAGCTTTCCACCTTATAGCTTATCCCCATCCATTTATCATGAGCTTTCCACTATAGCCTATCTATTTGTTCATCATGAGGCATGCATCCATCCCTTTTATGGCCTATCTTTTTATCCATTCATATATCATGAGCCTTCCATCCCTTATTGCCCATCCTTTTATCTATCCAATCCCATTCATCCATCTTTGCACACTTGGTTTTCCCTTGTCATTGGTATCTAGCACAACAGCTACCTAAATTGTAAATCCATTGACATCCCAAAACATTTCAAAAACTACAAAAAAAATCAGAATATTCCAAAAAATCTAAAAAAATCAAATATCCAACAAAAAAAATCCAAGCAATAAAACCAATCACATCATCCAAAACAATCCACTCCATCAACATTTAATCAAAATCAAATCATCATCATCATCAATTCTTCCTATCAATAACATTCAATCATCCATTTCAATCGATCACTTCTTCCAATCATATCAATCAAATCAATCTAATCAATGATCTCAAAATCTAAGTCACATTAATCCATATCAAGCAAGCCACTCAATCAAGGAACATTATGCAATCAAATCAACAAGTTTTGATCCTAATCTTGTCATATGAACCAAATCAATCATCATCAATCATCATCAATGGGATATAGCATTCCCACATCTTTGTGTTGATCTAGGGGTATAGCTTTCCCTGCAATGACAACACTATCATCATCAATCAAACAATCAAATATTGGTTTATGACTTCACAAGGGCAATAACCTTATTTGTTTTACATCCTTTGAGCATACTGAGAACACTTGCTTATGCTTAGATTGAATCGACACTCTAATCATCACACCATCACTATCATCATCAAAACAAATCCAATCACTTTAGCAAGTCAAAAGAAGCTCAATCCACCACAAATCATCCATCCTTCATCAAATCAATCTAATCAACATTTCATCATCTTCCAACCATTCCAAACAAAGATCCAAATGCAAGCCCATCCTTAATCCATACCAATCATGTTAATTAATCAAGCCAAGTTATCCAAACGCAATCCATGGTCTTGATCCTAGTCTTGTTGTAAGCCAAATCAATCAATCAACTAGCCAACCAACTCAGCAAACAACCTTGTGTTGATCTAGGGATATAGCTTTCCCTGCAATGACAACACTCTCAACTATCAACAATCAGCAATTAATCATTGGTTTACAGCTTGACAGGGGCAATACCTTGTTTGTTTTTGAATCATTTGTGCTTGCTTGCTTGCTTGCTTGTGTGTGTTATCTTTTTATCTTGCATTTGTATCACATCTATATCATTCCAGCTAATATTCATATCTTGTGTATGTTGGAATAGCTTTTTGCACTATCCTTTGCATCTAAGGTCATATCATACCTTTTGTGTAGTAGGACTTCAATGCTCTAAGTTTTCTTCCTCATATGTTAGACAAGGTTGTATTACGCTGGGGCACAAGACACATCGTCACCCTGGTCCTTATACCTTAGTGCATAACGTCTAGTGCTATATCAAACATCATGGTTGCTCACCTTCATTGCAGCATAACGTATCATCATTTCTTCTATCTATCCCCTTGTCTTTCTTTTTGCAGCCAAGCCATTTCTTTTCGAGAGCCTACCCGTGTTTGTCCAACCCGCCTAACCTCTCGAGGGGGCATCATCATCCCATTTCATCCTATCTTTCCACCATCATCATCCTCATCATATCTTTCCATCATCACTATCATTTTCCTTTATCCATACCTTGGCTTCTTTGAAATGATGTTACTCGACACAAATCTTATCATCTCGAACATCATCTCAAAGAGGGGCAAAATGTAGACACCCAAATTTGTCCCAACTTTGTCCATATCCTACAACACCTTGTTAAAACATTATCCTAAACATCATAAGCTATTTTTGTCCTAGATCCCACTCTTAATCCCATTTATCCATTAGCCAATTAATTAAATAAATTTTATTTATTTAATTAATTTCACATGCATAATCCCATTTATCTTATCCCCATCCCAATTAATTAAATAAATTTTATTTATTTAATTAATTTCTACATCATATCTTATCTCATCCTATTCAACTTCTCAATTAATTAAATAAATTTTATTTATTTAATTAATATCCAACTCATATCCCAACTAATTCAAATATTTTATTTGAATTAAACACTCATCTTTCATCACATTCCAACACTTGTCTAGTCAATCATGTGTTACAACTTTTATCTTTCACGTGCACAACTAATGGGACCTAATTTTAGTATTTATCTACACAAGCACACCTAAGCCTCATCCTCCTTTGCCACATGTCATATGACTACAATTTTTTGATGTGCAAGAAAACCTAACTTAATCCTATCCATCCATTTCACCTAAAGCCCTAATTGATCCTAGCCATCCATTGGAACCAAGCCTTTCCTATAAATCAACCCCCTCACAAGCCATTAGCATGCATTGAGCCTTAAGCACCCTTATTCTGTCAAATTTTCTAAAAGGGCATTGATCCTCAAGTATCCACATGCTGTTGAAATATCATTAGAGCCTTTGCATCCATCATCTATCTCCTTATCAACGTTATGCTGTGGAATCGAGCAATCAACACAACAAAGCGATCAATCAATCAAGCTCATTTTGCATCTTCGAGGTATTGAATTATTTGGGTTTAGGTTATGCATTTCAATTGTTTGATCATTTCCATTTATAAATCCAAATTTTTCGATATACAAGTAGGAGTCTGTGCAGAGTATTTTATATCTTGTTGTAGGAAGGAGATGGCAATTACATCTAGAAGAGTAGAGGTGGAGAAGTTTAATGGCACAAATTTCAAGTTGTGGAAACTCAAGATGGAGGACCTACTTGTTGATCATGATCTATGGGAAACCGTTGATGGAACAAAACCTATGACAATGTCACAAGCTGATTGGGACCTCAAAGATCGGAAGGCTAAGGGTCTCATAAGACTCTGTCTAGCTGACTCTACCTTGTTGAATGTCCATGAGGAGAAGATTGCTAAAGAACTTTGGAAGAAGCTGGGATCTATTTATCAGGCCAAGTCCCTGGTGAACAAGCTCTTTCTGAAAAAGAATTTGTTTTCTCTAAAGATGGAAGACAGAGGATATGTTGTGGACCATTTGAATGCTTTTAAGATGATTGTTGCACAATTGACATCCGTGAGTGTGAAAATGGAGGAGGATCGATGTATGACCCTACTTTGTTCTTTGGCAGATTCAAGGGATCATCTTGTCATGGATATCAGAAGAAATACAACCACCTGTTGTGACCTCATCACACATTGCCCCATTGCAAATGGGGACCCCCTCCCTTTTTTTGCTTTCTCGCTTCGTTTTGCTCTAGGTTTAGTTTTCCTCTGAGCTTGTATGATTTTGATAGTGTTGTGTATGCAAGTCTCAACAGTTTCTTACCAAGAGGTCTATATGCCTTCATCCTGATGCATGTCATGGAGACCCTGAAAATGACTAAGTCTGATATCCTGAAAATCTTGAAAAAATGACTAAGTCTGAAATCTGGTGGATCCTCAGAAATCTAGAATCTGCATGCTAAATCCTATGGATCCAGGACCTATCTCAAACATCCTGGAAGTATAAATTGATAAATATTTAAAGTATAAGAAACTCAATATCTAACTTATACTTAAACATAATTTCAATATACTTCCATTCAGGAAATCCAAAATTTGACTAAGGCAAGAAATCCAAGGGTACTGTCCAAACCTGCCCAGACTGGGCGGCCTCACAAGGTCCTCTTGGACAGTGTCTTCACCATCAGGAGAGCTTGTCCAGAGAGCAACTTCAAACCCGCCCAAGGAAAGTTAGGATGTTTTTATGAGTTTTTGCTGATTGAAGGAAGTTAGGGAGTGATGATGGAGTCTAAAACTAAGATTTTGATGAAACTTCCATGCCTCACCTCCAAACCCGCCCAGACTGGGCGGCCTTGGCATGAGGTCATGGACTCAGCCTCCTGCACATGCATTTGTCCAAACAGAACCATCAAATCCGCCCTAGGAGAAAATGGTTAAGTTTAGAAGGTTTTCAAGCACAAGGCACCGAGAAATGATGAATTTCAAGCAAGGTTTGCAAGTTGGAGGGAAGTTAAGTAGTTTACAAGCAACATTCTATGCATCATCTCCAAACCAAGCATTACTTAAACTCCTCACAACAAGGATGAAATAATTGGAAAGAATGATAAAAAATCACTAAGCCTGATGTCCTGATGTCCTGAAATCCTGAAAATTGGCTAAGTCTAAAATCTGGTGGATCCTCCAAAATCTAGAGTTTGCATGTTAAACCTATGGATCCTAGACCCATCTCAAACATCCTGGAAGTATATTGATAAATATTTAAAGTATAACAAATTCAATATCTGACTTATACTTAAACATATTTTCAATATACTTCCATTCAGGACATTTCCGATATGGCGACGACACTTGCATTCCAAGCACACCTTCTAAACCCGCCGTACCTGGGCGGCCCTAGCATGGGGTCTTGGATTCAAGGTTGTGATCATGCACTTTCTCCAGACTAAGTCTCCAAATCCGCCCTAGGAGAGAGGTTGCAAGTTTTTAAGAGCTTTTGAAGGTGAATTCCATGCATTACTTCCCAACCCGCCCTACCTGGGCGGCCTCAAGAGGTGGTCTTGGACAATTTTGCCTGCCACATGAAATTCTCCACACACTGCTCCCAAAACCGCCCTAGAGAAAAAATGGTTAAGTGTTGAGGTTTTCATGTACAAAACACTAAGGTATGGTGATCTGTAAGTAAGGTTTATGAGTTTGAGTGAAGTCAAGTGGATGATAGGCAATATTCCAAGTGTCACTCTTGAACCCGCCCTTCCTGGGCAGCTTTAGCATCGTCACATGGACATTGTCATCATCACCACATGATACTCTCCAGACAGTGCTTCCAATCTCGCCCTAGGTAAGATTGTGTAAAATTCAAAGTGTTTCAATACAAAACATCAGAAGGTGATAAAGATTGATGGAAATTTGAAGGTTTTAGAATGCTTTAGGAGTCAAAATCCAAGGGCTACCCTCAAACCCGCCGTACTTGGGCGGCCTCAAGAGGGTCTTATGGACAACTTTACCTCCTCTACATGAAACTCTCCAGACAGTGTCTCCAAACCCGCCCTTGGAGGAAGTATTAAGTTTTGAAGTCTTTTAACCACAAAGCATTGGAATATCATGGAGTTTGAATGAAAAAACTTGGAGGTTTGAATGCATCAAGTAAGTTTTAAGGCAAAATCCAAAGGACACCCTTAAACCGCCCTTCCTGGGCAGCCTCAAGGGGTCTTTGTGGATTCCATCACCAAACACATGAAATCCTCCATGCACTCTCCCTAGGACCGCTCAAGATGAAGGGTAGCACAAATTGTTAAGTTTGTTTGATCTAAGGTATGCCAAGGAGAGGTAAGTTAGAATCAAGCTCAAAGGGTGAGAAGTTTTTAAGTGCCAAAATCCACACATACCTCTCAAACCCGCCCTATCTGGGCGGCCTAGAGAGGTCAGCTTGGAATGTTGATGTCAAAACAAGGCACATACTATATCTTGGTTTCTTAACTCATCATGATGCCTTATATGTTTGAGAGGATCATCCCAGAGAGGTAAGCCTAGAGGTATAGTGTCTAAATATTGTAACTTACCTCACATCCTAGAGAGAGTCATTCGAGAAGAGAGAAGCTTGAAAAATCAATAAGTCATGAAGATGAAGGAGTGAACAATCAAGTGAAGTTGAAAATCTAGGCATCTCTTCTAAACCCGCCCATGCTAAGCGGCCTTCATCTCCATGCTTGGACAGTTTCACCTCTTGCACATCATACTCTCCAGACAACACACTTGAACCCGCTCAAGGAGACAATCTATCCAATTTGCAATGTTTTGAGTTGAAGTATAGTGAGATCATGATGAAAATGCATAAGATTGAACATTTTTGAGATATTTAGAAAGCAAATCCAAGGGGTATCTCCAAAGCCGCCCTACTGGAGCGGCCTCAAGGGATGTCTATGGATAATACCTTCTTCCTCATGAAAAAGTCCATGCACTATCTCCAAAGCTGCTCAAGGTGAAGACACTGCAAGTTATAAGGGGAGATCTGTGAATTAAGCACTCCATTGATGGCCGAAGGATGTTCTATGTTGTGTAAACCAACTAACATCTCCAATTTCACCTTTCTTAGGCAGATTTCACCTATGCAGATGGACATCATCATCTAACTTCTCAAAGCTTATCCTCTCACATCACAAGCATCTTAAAAGTGGCTAAGTGTTGGGCAAGTTCAAGAGAAGGGTCTTCAATGAGGAGAGGAATGAAACATTAAGTGATAACAATCCACATACCTCCTCAAATCCCACCCTTCCTAGGTGGATTTAGGACCCTCACTTGGACAAAGTTATCTGCTTTACATGATATCCTCCATGCATCAACTTCAAACCCACCTAGGAGAGAAGAAGGCATATGGATAACTTGCAAGTTCTGATCATACTCAAGAGATGAGATAATGAAGATCATTCTAGGAAGGAGGAAGTTTGAAAGTCACTAAATCATGGAGATGGAAGAAAAGTGTTAAAGGTTAAGATAGAGAAGTGTCTAAATATTGCAAAATCCATACCTACCCTTCCAACCTGCCCATCCTAGGCGGTCTTGGAACCTTCCTCTGGACAATGTTGCCTTCACAAGAAATCCTCCATGTGCTATCTCTAAATCTGCCTAGGGGAGACGACAACTGAAATTACAAAGAGAAATCAATGAACTAATGAAGCAAAGCACTTCAATGATGAGGTGATCATGTATGGAGAGGTTCAAAAGGTTCCAACTTGTAAATTCCAAACAACATCCCTAATCCCTACCTAGGCGGTATTCACTATGACAGGTGGACAAGTCCATGTCCTCATATGCATCACTCCATGTACTACATTCAAAACCGCCCAGGGTGCTGAAAAGAAGTCTTCATAAGGATGAGCTAAGTGAAGTAATCCATGTGCATTCTCAAGACTATGAGACTTTCTCTTTCATTCACCTCTTTTGCATCATCCACTCCAAGCACTCTCTTCAAGACCGCTCTTGCTAGGTGGACTTCACCAAGACACATGGACATTATCATCCAACATCTAGTATGTCTTCATATTCATAAGTATCTCAAGATTCCACTAAGTGTTTAGACTGATAGAGAAGACTTATCAAATGGGAGGAATGAACGTCAAATCCTTACTTTACCTTCCAAACCTCCTATGCAAGGCGGCCTTGAGCCTTCCACGAAGACAACACCAAGTCACCCACACTATTTCATCCACTTATCATATTCAAAGCCGCCCTCCTCAAATGGTTTCATCATGCCTCATGGACAAGGGCATTCAAGACTCTAAGTGTGTCATTCAACTTCAATGGAGGAGTTGAACATCTAAATGGAGGTTTAGATAAAAATCCATGCACATCCTTGGATCCCGCCCTTCCTAGGCGGATTTAGACCCCACACCTGGATAATGTCACCTCATGTCTCCACACGAAATCCTCCATACATACCCTCCAAACCCGCCCTAGCAAGGCGCTCTGAGCATGAAGACCTGGAAAATGTCTCAAAAACATTAAATTTATCTCTTTCTAGGCCGACCACATCACCCTAGGCTGACCTACTTCAGGAAAAGGTGAAGTTTAATATATAAGAGGGTTTAAAATTGCATTTTCCTAAAATTCAAATCCAAATTTAATTCTGATTTTTACAGTAGAGCAGCAAGGAACAGCAGCAGATTCCAAGGAAAAGGTTAAAGTTCACAAATTTTTTCAAGTCAAATTTTTCAAATTTTTGATTTTTTTAGAAAATCTGCTTTTTTTAAGGTATGTTATTTTGAAATTCATTGTTTTTTTTATCCCACATGCACAAGGAGATAGGGTAAATAGTAAAAAATTCATATTTTAAGAGGTCACATCAGCCTAGTGACATGTGTTGTCTTATCTTGTAGGAAGAGGTAGAGGATGAATGCGAAAGAGCGACAAGTAAGGAGTCATGCCGGAGATGAAGATCATGTCCAAGTGGAGGAACGTGAGTGACACTAACTTGGCTCACATCGACATGGAGGAGATCAAGAGGGAGCTCTACAAGCCAATTCACTCCAAGGTCATCCATGAGATGCTTCGCAATGGGATCGTCCAAGCCGCTTGTTTTCCACCCGCCTTGCCAAGTTCTGAGCTTATGTGGGAGTGTGCTGATCATTACAACCAAGAGACTAGATGCATTGAGACATCCAATGGAGAAGTCTTAGCTCACTTGAGAAGGGAGGCCATCGCCGAAACATTCAACATCCTGAAGCATAGGAAGGTCACCGTCTACACTCGAGAGCAAACTCAAAGGGTGTTTGAAGGAGCGATAAGTAATTGTAAGCAAGAAATAAACGTCAATTGGGTAAAGCAACCAAGGAGTCATCATAGCAAATTGCGGAAGAAACTTCATAAATCAGATTTCATCACGGAGTATGGTTACATGGTGATCTTCTTGAACAGAATCATGGGTTGTCAACAATCGTCAACATTCGATGCATGGATGTTTGTATTCATGCAAGAGATCGTCAAGGGAGAAGTGATGATTGATTGGGCCGGCATCATAAGCAACAATATTCATGAGCAGATGATCAAGCTAAAGGAGACTAAGTCCTTCTACATGAGCTCCTATGTCATCTATATCCTTGCGATGTGTGGAAAGTATGATGGATTGAATTGCAGAGGTGACATAGGGTATGGCCCCGAACAATTCAGCGTATATGATTGCTACCCGTAGTTGCAGCTAAAGTCTATCGCTCATTACAAGCATGTGAATGATGTATTCTTCATGTTCATCATAAGGAAGCTTCAAGGAAACATGCATGAGAGGTTATCTAAGGATGCAAAGAGGTTGATTGGCAAATATGGAGGATGGTACATCTAATTTCCGAAGTTCACCTACTTGAGGATCCAAGGATTTTCATCTTATCCTTACTGCTTGCCGAGGTATCCTACCGACAAGATGGTACTACTAGAGGTGACGAGGCAACTGTTGGCTTGGGACAAAATTTAGAAAGATAAGAAGAAAGTCGGAATCAGTTTTTCGATAGGAGTTGGAAAGTTGGAAACTTGCCCAACACTGCAAGCTGCATAGCATTCAGAATATGAACTTCAAGCTTACAATCTTGTGCTTCATGACACAAATCAAGATCACTTTGATCCATTTAACACGATTTGGAAGGCATTTGGCAAGAGGTTTAGACACCGAGAGCACCAAGAAGATCATTGGGCAGATGCGGACGATGATGAGCATATCAGAGAGAGGAGGTGTTTGAGAATGGCTTGGGATTTGGTGAGATCTTGTAATATAATGCCTATTCCTGATCAGTTAGAAGAAACTGATAAGTTTTTTGTGCAAAAGATGTTTGACAAGGAAGGACCTATCATTATCAATTGGGCTCAGAGAGAAGATGGTCATGATGACTGGATACAGCGAGTTATATAGATCACCAAGAAATATGTAGATCATCAAGTGAAGAAGCTCGAGAATGCAAACAAGGCCTTGACATATGACTTGATGGGAGGGACCGACTCGCAGCAATCACAAGAGGTGGATGATAGTGAATCTAGCAGCGAACATCACAGTGAGTCTAGTGGATATAGTATAGGCTCCAGAGAAGAAGCTCAGCCTAGTAAGAGGAAGCATCTGGATGACTCACATGGAGAAAATAGTCAAAAGAAGACAAAGTTGAGTTCACAACATGAGGTTAGCACTTCTTCCAGGCAAGAAGGTGGTCTTTCTCAAGATATGAATGTAACATCAGTAGTGGAGAATGAAGAAAGAGAAAACCAAGGAGATCCAAAGGCATTAGATCAAGAACACATGCACGAGATTCTAGCAGAAGAAGTTCAATCAAGTCCCTCCAAAGATCAAGAGGCTGAAGTGGATATACACATTGAATCGTCTGATGAGGAAGCATCGTCACCGGAATTAGAAGTTGAAGCTCAAGAACAAGATGTCCAAGAAGATTTGTCTGCCTTGCCAGAATGGTTGAGGAAGAGAGTACAAGAAACTTCGATCGTGGAAGTAGCGCCAGAAGTCAATATACAAGAGCTGTTAAGCAGAACCAGGTGAGACAAAGGAAAGGAGAAGGCGACTAGATTCTCCAAGATTACAAGAGACAGTTCTGGGTCCAGGAAAGTGCATATTGCAACGCCCAGGGTAGAGAAAACAATTGATGATATTGCTCCTGAAGATTATGACGTGACCACTATGGATTTGGGACCAACAACAGAAGAGCAAGAGTTTGAAGAGTTGGAAGAATCAGTTTCAGTGGTCAAAGAAAGATTGAGGCGTGAGAGGGAAAGAGGAGATCGATTGGAGAAAGAAAACCTCACCTTCAAGCAGTATATCCAGCAATTGATGAATCCAATTTGACAGCGTGAAGGGACGTCTACTCCACCTCCCATGCTTTCACAGGAATCTGTCGCTCAGTTAGAGGGTATGAAATCACAGTCCCAAGAATTGAAAAGCTGGATAGGAAGAGTTAGAAATCAAATAGATACATTCATCGATAAACTCATCCAAAAGTATGAAACCGTTGCTCAGTTGTTGGAAAGACTTCAAGCAGTTTTAGTAGCATGTTCCCAATTCGATGCTGTCAAAAGAGAATATATGCCACACTTGGAAGATTTGATGAACACTCCACTGTCAGCATTGATAGAGGAAGGAGTAGTTGAAGAGGGTTCATCTTATGATTTCTCTACTTGGTACTTCACTATGGACATAAGAGATCAGCTTTTTGACAAGGTTAAAATGGATTGTGTTCGAGTGGATAGTGTGCTCTAGAGAGCTCATAATAAGATAGTTGGTGTAATGGATGATATGTGTGTACTTTCAGGAGAGGTTGCATTCCATGACGTGAAGAATTACCTACATTCTCATTACTTCAACTCTATTCACTTCATTTCTGGTGAACAGCTGAACAACATCTACTCCTTGATCTCGCTTGTTGGTGGTAAGCAGGTTGGTCTAGCAGAGTGGGAGAGGACAATTGACGAGCATACACGAGATGTGAAGAAGGCAGAAGGAACCATTCGGAACACGCCAAGTGTACCAGTTGCTGACATGGCGAGGGTTGTTCCAAAGTTCGTGGCATTGGTCGAAAAGAATAAACATAAGAAATAAATGCCACGATGGCAGTCCACATAGGAGCCAAGGTGTCACCTTGGAAAATGTGCCTTTATTGCTTCTTGTATATCTCTAATAATAGAAAGTTGTTATAACCACCTTTGATGTCGCATGATCTGGGCCATCGAATCCAAATTGATCCTGGCAATTCATTGTATTTTGAAGGCTATATAAGCCTCATTCCTCTTCATTTTGTATAATGAGTTTTGAGCAAATTAGAGCTGTTGCTAAGACATTGCTGAGATTAATACAAGTTCATTGTTGAGCTATTCATGGTGATATTGTGTTCTCTTTGCAAGTTGCATGGTTGCTAAGTACTCACTCGCATTCAATGTTTTAACTTAGTTTATTTCTTTCAAGGTTTGTTCGCTTTAGTTTGTGGAAGTCATTGTTTTTTGATTACTTAGTGAAATCTCTATATGTTCATACCTTTTATGATTTGTCGCTGGCAAGTTGTAGTGTAAGGTTAGTCTGAACATATCACAAGCGTCACTTCGATTGTTCATAGAGCAATTTGAAAACCTTTAGCTTATCCTTAGAAGATTGCATCACCTTTGTGGAGTTGTTGTCTCATGGCGAAGCGAAGCGTGGTTGAGATTTCCAGAAATTGATGATAATAGCTTGCACTTAGATTAGATATTCTTTCTAAACCCAGTCTTTTGCATTTTTTTGAAAAAACATTGTTAAGAGTAGGACTAAGAGCTGAATTGCCATATCATAAGTTTATCATAGCGTGTAGCCTTGAAGCGATTGTTACAACCTGTGTGAGTGCAAACGGTATTTTCCTGCCGTTGGACACCAAAGTGTAAGTCCCTTTGTATGAAACAGCAAATCACGTCTTTGCCAAACAAGCTATCCCGAATTGAGAATTGAAGATAAGGAACCTTGGAGTCTACTCAGTTGATCACAAAGTTCAGCATCTGAGTGATTTTGTTCAAGAGAGGATAAAATACGCGAGTATTTTATGCTGCGTTGTCTGTGCAAGGAAAACACATCAACAGAATTGGCGTTAGAAGGAGGGCCAGCACTCTACCGGTTGTCATAAAAGGCAAGAAAGTTCACACTGGATCGAATCGGTTCGTTTTCACCTGACAGGCATCAGAGGATTTTAAGGTCTACACCAGGAGCATCCAAAGATTTGGTTGAGTTGGGGTTTCCAACCAAGTCTAAGAAAGACAAGAAAGTTCACGCTGGATCGAATCGGTTCGTTTTCACCCGACAGGCATCAGAGGATTTTAAGGTCTACACCAGGAGCATCCAAAGATTTGGTTGAGTTGGGGTTTCCAACCAAGTCCAAGAAAGGCAAGAAAGTAGGTTCATCAAGCCAAGGATCTCCAAGCGGAGGACAGTTCCAAACGCCTCCACCGCAAAACCCGTCTAGAGGAGTTGTTCAATCAAGCAATACGCAAGCAATCTCTCAAATGATTCCAACAGAAGTCGCCCAAGCAACTCCACTTCAACAAGGAGCTACGCGAGTAGTACAAGTTCAGCAACCAAACATTCCAATGGCAGCCTGGCC
This sequence comes from Cunninghamia lanceolata, assembly GCA_027924645.1. NCBI lineage: Eukaryota > Viridiplantae > Streptophyta > Pinopsida > Cupressales > Cupressaceae > Cunninghamia > Cunninghamia lanceolata. The sequence goes on from BSBN01000780.1 coordinate 9,330,056, forward strand.
CTTGGAAAATGTTTCTCCTCTTGGAGCTTTCACAAATTACAATGATATGCCCAAGAATCCTGAACACTTTTGCTCCAAATTCTATGTCAACGATGTGAACCGAACAGCAGAGGAGCACATCAAGATTTTTGAAGATACTCTGTCAAACAGGAGGATTATACATGAAGATGTAGCCTGCCGGCTGTTTCCATATACACTTGAAGGAGATGCCACCTTTTGGTATGTCAACTTACCTGCTGCATCTATCACTAGTTGGCAACAGATGAAAGATGCTTTTCTGGAAAAATTTAGAATTCCTATTACTCCAACAGAGCTTTACAAACAGTTTATAGAGGTAAGAAGACAGGAGCATGAGCCCATCGCTGCTTTCAATCACAGGTTTCATAAAGCGTATTCGAGACTGCAGGCTCCATATAACATCAATGAGCCTATGGCAATGGAGATTTATTATGCAGCCTTGGATTGTCTAACTTCCATGTTCGTGAAGAGAGCAAGAGCACCACCCGCTACCTTAATAGGAGCATATGCTGAAGCTGTCAAGGTGAATACTGATTTGGGGATGGACACTCATGGACCTCTCAATCACATGGGGTATTTGGCAATGCAAAATCAAATTCAAGGGATCAACCAAGGATTGGCCCATCACACACCAGTCATGAATCCAGTTCCTGCTCCTGCTAATCAATTGGTACTGCATCCTGGAGCGCCTGTTTCACAAGCTTTGCCTGCCAAACCGGTATACTTGCAAGGATCATCATCATCTTCCACCAAGACTCAAGAGGAAAAGGAAGAAATGAGAGAACTGATAGATCAAGTCAAGAAGCTGTCAATGGAAGTCACTCAGTTGAGAAATCAAAACAACTATCTCCAAAATATGCAAAGGAACTTTCAAGCAAACCAAGGCGGAAATCAAGCCAATCCAGGCAACTATCAAGGATATAATCAAGGGTTCCGAGGAGCAAACCAGGGCTACCAGAGACAAAACAGGACATGGAATACATCACCGAATAATGGCAATGTCCCTTCGCCTTTGGACAATAATCCAAATCTAGATCCCAAACCATCTGATAAAGTCTTTCTGGCAGAAGCAGCCTTGTCTAGCTGGTGCCGACTGCATAATACAAATCAGCATTCCAAATTACAGTGTCCTGAATTTAAGATTGCCGCTGACATCTTCCAGAAAGAAATGCAGAATACACAAGGCCAGGAAACTTCCCCATCAACCTCCGGATATGAAATCGTCCCCACACCCAGATATGATCAAGCTTTGATGATTGAAGATTTTGTATTCCCTCCGATGATGGAATATGATATGAGGGATTATAATGGAAAATTTCCACCAGCTTCGACAAATGGGCCAGCAGAGGACCAAACTTGTTATCCTCCATTCAATGGTGACTATCCACATCAAGAAAGGGGTGAAGTACATGCATTCCAACAGACATCTGGAAATCCACCAATGAAGGTATATCAAAGAAATTATCGAGCACCAGATCCTTTAACTACTTCAACGCCTCCGAATAATTTCCAGACACCACCTGATCCAAATGCTAGCAATAATCCAGGCTATCCAAGAGACTCATTGGAGTACAGACAAAGAGATCCTGTTCAAAGAATCCTGCCGAAACACAATGCTTCACAGCCAGATGCTGTACAAAAGGTTAGTTCCTCTAGAAACGATGATTCTAAAAATGACCTTAAGAGGTTGAGTCAATGTGTTTTAGAAGAAGTTAAAAGGGTTAAGATTAGCTTGCCATTGATTGAATTAATGAAAGTATCTGAGATACGAGAGACCTTTTTGGAGAGTCTAAGTGATAATGCTGTTAAGAGTGGAAATTATAACACTCCAACTCCATCAAGTTCATCCGCAACCAGTCTACCTCATGCCAATGTTGCTCAGAATACTAATGTAGCCCACTCAGAGCCTGCTCAACCTCAAGAACAACCAAATACAATCTATGTAGCGCAAAATTTGCCAAATTCAAGTCATGAAGTACAAACCAGAGCTTCACCTGAAAAAGAGGAACCAACAAAGGATGTTAGTATAAGAAAGAGTCAAGATTCTAAAGCTCATTCAAAAATGCCAGAAGAGTCAAGTTTCATCGCTCCAAAGAAGAAGTCAGTAGTGTTTTATCAAGGAAAGGATGATCCTGCTCCCTTCCTCCTCTCGGTGAGAATTTTCAAAAAACTGCTCCACAATTGTTTAATGGACTCGGGAGCTTCAAGTAATGTAATGCCACTTGCTGTATGTAAGAAACTTGGTGTGATCCCAACACAGACAACGAGGAAGGTTACTCAATTAGACAAAACCAAGGTTCCAGTTGTTGGTGAGCTACATAACATTCACATGCAGCTGGCAGCTGACCCCAAGGTACAACACTACATAGATATATCAGTTGTGGATATCCCTAAAGGATATGGGATGCTACTAAGCAGAGACTGGTTGAGGAAACTCAATGGGTACGTATCGACTGACTTCTCGCACATGTGGCTATCATGGAAGGGACTACCGAATCAGATCAGAGTAGATAGCACTCCTAGATTGAAGTTGACGATCACAGAGTATGGTGAAGATAACGAGATTCTTTTTGTGGAGTCTGACCTTGGTGTATACAAGCCCAAGGTAGAAGAGGTTCTGATGTTAAAAAGTTCAACTAAGAGTTTGGTAGATAGTAAACATGGCACTTCCATTGATGAACAAGATGAGGGCATGTTTGAAAATTTTAGGAACTTTGTGTTGAGAAATGTCCAGCAGAGTTTAGAGCTTGAAGGATATGCCGAGATACAAGATTTGTTACTACCCAATTGGTGTCGAGTGCATAATGCATTTCACTCTGAGTTCACCTGTGAGATGTGTAAAGTAGCCTTGGAACAAATCAAGAAAAGAGTACCAGAAGCGATGAGGCTAGAGATACCCAAAATCCCAAAGGTAGAAGAGTTAGCTTCAAGCGAGTCTTCAATAAACAATGGAAATTCCTCGACTTCAGATGAAAATTCTCAAGAGGCAAAGAAAGAGAAAGATGATAAGAGCGGACAAAGTTCAAAACAAGAAATTGATCAAGTATGGACGTTAAGGTTTGATGGATCCAAGTCCAAGCAAGGATCCGGAGCTGGCTTTGAGTTGATCAGTCCAGTTGGAGAAGCCTACTTGTTAGCATTAAGGTTGCAGTTTCCTTGTACAAACAATGTTGCCGAATACGAAGCGTTAGTACACGGGTTGCTCCTCGCTATTCGAAAGAAAGTAAAGGTTTTACATGTTTTCAGAGATTCTGAGGTCATTGTAAGACAAGTTAGAAAACAATATGTCTGCCATGATAAGAGATTGAAAAGGTACAAGAACAGAGTGTGGGATCTTATAGAAAGTTTTGACGCTTTCAATATTCAATCTGTTTACAGATCCAAGAATCGAGTAGCGAATGCATTGGCTCAAGCAGCAGGTTCATTGGAACCATTATCAATGGAAGGATTAAAGAAATTTACAGTTGAATTGACATCGGTTCCTTCAGTCCCAGATAATATTACAAACTTCCAAGTTTTCAAGGATGATAAGAATATATTAGATTTTCTAACAAATTCTGGTGTATTCACAGCTCAAGTCATTGATGAAGGAGAAGTTAAGGAAACAGAGTTTGATCTCGACGGGATAATGAATTTGAAGAACAATACCATGCCAAGAGGAATGATAGAACTAGAAAGGCTGTTTGATACAGACAGATTGAGTGCTCTTCAATCTCACAAAGAAGAAGGGAATAAGTGCGATACAGTAAATTTGGGAATAGATGGAGATGTTAAGAATGTTTTTATAGGAAGAGTCTGTACACCTGACGAACGAGAGAAGATAATCCAGGCTATGAAGGAGTTTCAAGACATCATTGCATGGGGATATGAAGACCTCAAGACATATGACACTTCTATTATCACACATACAATTCCTCTCAAACCTGGGAGTAAGCCTTTTCGGCACTGTCAAAGGCTGGTCAATCCTTTGTTAGAACCGCTTATCTATCAGGAAGTGAAGAAACTGTTGCAAGCAAGAATAATTTTCCCAGTACGGCACTCCACGTGGGTCACCAATTTAGTCCCTGTTAGAAAAAAGAATGGTGAAATAAGATTGTGCGTGGATTTCAGAAATCTTAATAGAGCCTCAGAAAAGGATAACTATCCATTGCCATCACTTGATGAAGTCCTACAAATTGTCAACGGTTCTCAGATGATGTCCTTCCTGGATGGATACTCTGGATACAATCAAGTTATGGTTGCAGAGGAGGATTGTCTGAAGACAGCTTTTACCACAAAATGGGGAATCTTTGCATATAGGAGAATGCCCTTCGGTCTAATCAATGCTGGTGCTACTTTTCAGAGGGCTATGGACATCGCTTTCAGGGACATCGTTGGAAAATGTATAGTGATATACATGGATGATCTTACAGTCTTTTCGAAGAAGAGAGAAGATCATGTTGAACATTTGAGGAAAGTATTTGAAAAATGCAGGGAATATGGTATTTCTCTCAATCCGAAGAAGTGCATTTTTGGAGTCACACAAGGTAAGCTACTCGGTCATGTAATTTCTGAAGAAGGTATTTCAATTGATCCTGATAGAGTGGAAGCAATTCAAAAGGTTAGCTTGCCTGCAAGTAAGAAGGAATTAAAATCTTTCTTCGGAAAGATTAACTTTGTAAGGAAGTTCATTACTGGGTTTGCGGGGATCGTCAAACCACTTAATCAGATCTTAAAAAAAGATGTCAAGATGGACTGGACTCCACAAGCTAGAAAAGCATTTGAAGAAGTCAAACAAGTAATTGCCACTGCTCCAGTTCTTATCAGCCCTAACTACACGAAGCCATTTTATTTATATACTTTTGCATCAGATCACACGTGTGCGGGAATTTTGACACAAAGGACAGATGAAAGGGATGAACATCCCATTGCTTTTATGAGTGCCCCATTCAAAGAAGCTGAGTTGAGATATCCCTGTGTAGAGAAGCATGCTTATGCTCTAGTGAAAGCTATCAGAAAATTTAGACATTACATTCTCAGAAGCAAGGTTTACGCCATAGTCCCAGATGCGGCAATCAAAATTTTGTTGATGCAAAATGAACTTGGCGAGAGAAGAGGCAAGTGGGTCGCCATCATACAAGAATATGACATAGAGATACAACCGATGAAGTTAGTGCGAGGACAAGCACTCTCACAGACAATAGCAGCACAAGGGCCGAGTTTGGTACAGCAAGCTTATGTGTTAGAAGATGTATCACCAGACAAGTGGTATGATGATATTGTATACTATTTGCTCACTCAGAAATGCCCTCCACACATGAATCCAATGCAAAGAAGAGCATTAAGGTACAGGTCTCAGCGTTATATGTTACAAGGAGCAGTATTGTTTCGGCGCAATCATGAAGGAGTTTATCTAAGATGTGTTGGAAAAGAAGAAGCGAGACAAATTATGGAGCAGTTCCATCAGAAGTTTGGAACATGTCATGGAGGTGGGTTGGCAACAGCCCACCAAATCTTGAGGGCAGGATATTATTGGCCTACCTTGTTCAACGATGCCCACCAGCATGTCAAAACATGTCATACTTGCCAAGTAGCTACTTCGTGTGAGAAGAATCATGCAATGCCGCTTCAGCCTATGATCGAAGTAAGGCCTTTTGCTCAATGGGGTCTCAACTTCATTGGTATGATTAATCCACCTTCTTCAGCGCAACACAGGTATATTCTGACCGCTACAGACTATTGTACAAGATGGTCTAAAGCTCATGCATTAAAACTTTGCACTTCTGATGTTGTCATTAAATTTCTTGAAGAAAACATTATCACAAGGTTTGGGTGTCCACATGCACTCATTTGTGATAATGGGCCTGCATTTACTTCGTTAAAGTTTTCAAACTGGGCTTTCGAGTATGGCATCACGCTGAAATTTTCATCCAACTATTATCCACAGGGGAATGGCCTTGCAGAGTCCACGAACAAGAACTTGCTGAATGCAATAAAGAAACTATTGGATAAGAATCCAAGAGATTGGCACACCCAACTGAAGTTTGCCCTTTGGGCAGACAGAACCAGAGTGAAGTCCTCCCTAGGTACTTCTCCATACCACTTGGTTTATGGCCAAGACCTAATTTTTCCTGTACAACTAAGGATCCCAACGCTTCAATTCATGCAAGACTACATGGATCAGGATGAGAGAGTTCAGACTAGGCTTTCACAACTTTTACACCTGGAAGAGAAACGAGACACAGCCTTAGACAAATTCATGAAACATCAGGGGGTTGTGAAACGTTGGTTTGATCGACAAGCCACAGTTAAGTCTTTCAAGATTTTATATCTAGTTTTGTATTGGGATAAAGCACATGAACGAAGAGGAGATCACGATAAGTTTGATTATCTCTAGAAAGGTCCATACCAAATCGTAGAAATCTTAGGAGAAAACGCCTTTAAGTTGAAAACTTTGACTGGAGAAGAGATTCCCTTGCCCGTCAATGGGCAATACTTGAAACATTACTTCCAAACCTGAGTTCCTGGGGGACTTTTCTTGTATATAGTTAGATTAGGTGTTTCTGGTTTTCCGTAGTTTAGTTTTCCTTGGTGTGTTTTTAGGATTTAGTTGTTTAATCTGATTTGTTTTAAGTTGTATGTTTTTAGGGTTGTGCTTTGCTTTAGTTTTTGTGTCGTTCAGGGGTTTTCATTGTGTATAGGAGTGATTAATTTTTTTAACACATTCCAGTTGACTTCATGAAGCTATGTCTAGTTCATTTCTTGCATAAATGCCTATGAGATTCTTCAAGACAAGAAGGTAACTTTCTTTAGTTTATCTTTTTATTAAGATCTGTACTTGACTCAAGAATGGAATCATATATTGCATCTAGACATGGATATCTTTGATTATGAGTTTAAAATATTTAATCTTAAAATGAACGCTTCATTGCTTTCTTTTGATAAACTTGCATCAGATGGATGGATACGTTGTGGATTCCATTGCTAGTGTCGGATAGTGTGACTGTTTGTTTTTAGGAAAGGAGTCAATTGTCCAGTATGGCTTGAAGTATTTTGAGATCTTATACCTGGCATACTCAAGATCCCGAAGGTCACCAGAAGAGTATAAATGAGCTTGAATTAAGTGAGATGATTCAATGGTTCCATCTCACTCCATTACATTGCATTCATTTCTGCGCTCCATATTCTATCACTCCACATGCAAAATTAAAAGTCCGTGCTATCTGATAAGCATCCCCGTCTCTAGCAATACCATTGTATGCATTCCTCCATATCTCCATCTATTTATCCCATTCGCTTTGCCATGCCACTTCATTTATGCAATGAGATCTCCATCCATTCCAATTGTTCCATCAAATAAAGAGCTTGAGTTTGATGTCCAAATCCATATATATATAGTCATGTTTTGTTTTTCCTCAAACTCCTAGCAATGAGTCATCTGAATAAAAGTTTTAGTCCTCTATGAATGATACATTTGGAGTGTACCCATGTCAGTATCTGCTCTAATGACCTTAGCCATTGCATAGAAAGCAAGGTCAAGATGTTGGTATTCTCGCCCACTCCGTTTAAATACAAGTCCATTGTTTTCATTATCCACCTATTGTACATATTATTTTCCCATTTCACCTTCGTCATTATGCAAAGTCTAAAAACATATGATCCTATACCTTTCACGATTCATTTCCTTCACCCATTGGAGCCTCCACTCCTTCACTCATTTCCTAATCATAATCAATGAATGTAAGTGTCGTCTAAACGAGAAGCTTGCAATTCCTCCATCCATTCCCTAATTCCATAAAGCAGATATCTGGATGCTTTAACTCATCAAACAAGTAAATTCCAAATACGCCTCAGAACACTAAATGCTAGAAATCCAAGCATAGTTCATTCAAAAGGCTATGCCATTCATACTGCTAAAATGAAAAGGCTAAAGTAACACTCTGGGTATTTAACTCTAAGATGTTGAATCCAATAGCGGCTTCCACCTCCAAAGCATCCGACATCACTCATTCCATTCCATCTAAAATTCTAAGTTACTTCATCCTACGAACCAAATCAATAAGAAATTCAAAGTTCGTAAAGGCCATGAAGGTAATATCACTAGTTATCATCCATTCCCATTCCCCTTTATACATCCCTTTCCTATTTGCAAGCTTCAAAGTTTAGTTCGGTACGTACAGACGTCGATTGTGATTTCACTCCGTTCCGTTCATCCCTGTACCTGCCATCCATTTTCATTACATTTCCCGCCATCCAGTACACTTCCTCACTACCTAGTCTATATTTGGATATGCCTATCTATCAGTTTTGTGTAATCCACGTTATAGTCCACTATCTCCACTCACCTGTATATCATTCATCGTTCCTTACCAAAATCAGCAATCATACTGGCTAAAACTGGTTTTTTATAGACTACTATTTTGTTTTCCATGGAATTAGATTCAAGTCATTCCTATCCATTACCATGGTGAAAACCTGGCAAACAGGCGCCATGTGTAATTGTTGTTTTTCATGGTGAAAACTTGGCAAACAGGCGCCATGAGTAATATGCATATTCAAAAAAAAAAAAAAAATGAAAAAAAAGAAAAATGATCAAAATAGTAAAGAGAAATCCTTTCGTCCACAGGTGAAAACCACCTCTGGTGGCGCCTTGGATAAGTACCATGGCGAAAACCTGGCAAACAGGCGTCATGTGTAGAGACACTCTGTCTCATTCCATTCCACTTCATTCCATACCATTTCCAACTATTTTATCCATTCTGCTCGTATATGTATATACCCTTCCATTCATTCGCCTTCCCCTGAATTTGTAAGTCTATATCAGGTAAGATTTTCGGAAAATAGATGGTCATGCTGGCTGTTGATTTTGATTCTGGGATCAAGTAGCTGTGTCTACACGACCTAGTTAGTGGGCATACTCAGAGATTTTGAAGTTATGATTCTTGTTTATCTTAAGAACACATGAAGAGCACTAAACGAAACCCTTATCTTACAGAACAACAGAGATGAAATGTCTTGATTCAATTCATGCTTCTATTCTTCTTTCGAGTGTGTTTCTTAGTCACTGGATGTACTTGAAGAAGTTATGTGAAGATTTTGGATGTCGAATGAGCCTTTATTCTTGAAATGTTCAGGAACATTTCTCTCGTGGAGTCGCCAGATGTTGTGACCTCATCACACATCGCCCCATTGCAAATGGGGACCCCCTCTTTTTTTTTTCTTTCTCGCTTCGTTTTGCTCTAGGTTTAGTTTTCCTCTGAGCTTGTATGATTTTGACAGTGTTGTGTATGCAAGTCTCAATAGTTTCTTGCCAAGAGGTCTATATGCCTTCATCCTGATGCATGTCACTGAGACCCTGAAAATGACTAAGTCTGATATCCTGAAAATCTTGAAAAAATGACTAAGTCTGAAATCTGGTGGATCCTCAGAAATCTAGAATCTGCATGCTAAATCCTATGGATCCAGGACCTATCTCAAACATCCTGGAAGTATATTGATAAATATTTAACGTATAAGAAACTCAATATCTGACTTATACTTAAACATATTTTCAATATACTTCCATTCAGGAAATCCAAAATTTGACTAAGGCAAGAAATCCAAGGGTACTGTCTAAACCCGCCCAGACTGGGCGGCCTCACAAGGTCCTCTTGGACAGTGTCTTCACCATCAGGAGAGCTTGTCCAGACAACACCTTCAAACCCGCCCAGGGAAAGTTAGGATGTTTTTACGAGTTTTTGCTGATTGAAGGAAGTTAGGGAGTGATGATGGAGTCTAAAACTAAGATTTTGATGAAACTTTCATGCCTCACCTCCAAACCCGCCCAGACTGGGCGGCCTTGGCATGAGGTCATGGACTCAGCCTCCTGCACATGCATTTGTCCAAACAGAACCATCAAATCCGCCCTAGGAGAAAATGGTTAAGTTTAGAAGGTTTTCAAGCACAAGGCACCGAGAAATGATGAATTTCAAGCAAGGTTTGCAAGTTGGAGGGAAGTTAAGTAGTTTACAAGCAACATTCCATGCATCATCTCCAAACCAAGCATTACTTAAACTCCTCACAACAAGGATGAAATAATTGGAAAGAATGATAAAAAATCACTAAGCCTGATGTCCTGATGTCCTGAAATCCTGAAAATTGGCTAAGTCTGAAATCTGGTGGATCCTCCAAAATCTAGAGTTTGCATGTTAAATCCTATGGATCCTAGACCCATCTCAAACATCCTGGAAGTATATTGATAAATATTTAAAGTATAACAAATTCAATACCTGACTTATACTTAAACATATTTTCAATATACTTCCATTCAGGACATTTCCGATATGGCGACGACACTTGCATTCCAAGCACACCTTCTAAACCCGCCGTACCTGGGCGGCCCTAGCATGGGGTCTTGGATTCAAGGTTGTGATCATGCACTTTCTCCAGACTAAGTCTCCAAATCCGCCCTAGGAGAGAGGTTGCAAGTTTTTAAGAGCTTTTGAAGGTGAATTCCATGCATTACTTGCCAACCCGCCCTACCTGGGCGGCCTCAAGAGGTGGTCTTGGACAATTTTGCCTGCCACATGAAATTCTCCACACACTGCTCCCAAAACCGCCCTAGAGAAAAAATGGTTAAGTGTTGAGGTTTTCATGTACAAAACACTAAGGTATGGTGATCTGTAAGTAAGGTTTATGAGTTTGAGTGAAGTCAAGTGGATGATAGGCAATATTCCAAGTGTCACTCTTGAACCCGCCCTTCCTGGGCAGCTTTAGCATCATCACATGGACATTGTCATCATCACCACATGATACTCTCTAGACAGTGCTTCCAATCCCGCCCTAGGTAAGATTGTGTAAAATTCAAAGTGTTTCAATACAAAACATCAGAAGGTGATAAAGATTGATGGAAATTTGAAGGTTTTAGAATGCTTTAGGAGTCAAAATCCAAGGGCTACCCTCAAACCCGCCGTACTTGGGCGGCCTCAAGAGGGTCTTATGGACAACTTTACCTCCTCTACATGAAACTCTCCAGACAGTGTCTCCAAACCCGCCCTTGGAGGAAGTATTAAGTTTTGAAGTCTTTTAACCACAAAGCATTGGAATATCATGGAGTTTGAATGAAAAAACTTGGAGGTTTGAATGCATCAAGTAAGTTTTAAGGCAAAATCCAAAGGACACCCTTAAACCCGCCCTTCCTGGGCAGCCTCAAGGGGTCTTTGTGGATTCCATCACCAAACACATGAAATCCTCCATGCACTCTCCCTAGGACCGCTCAAGATGAAGGGTAGCACACATTGTTAAGTTTGTTTGATCTAAGGTATGCCAAGGAGAGGTAAGTTAGAATCAAGCTCAAAGGGTGAGAAGTTTTTAAGTGCCAAAATCCACACATACCTCTCAAACCCGCCCTATCTGGGCGGCCTAGAGAGGTCAGCTTGGAATGTTGATGTCAAAACAAGGCACATACTATATCTTGGTTTCTTAACTCATCATGATGCCTTATATGTTTGAGAGGATCATCCCAGAGAGGTAAGCCTAGAGGTATAGTGTCTAAATATTGTAACTTACCTCACATCCTAGAGAGAGTCATTCGAGAAGAGAGAAGCTTGAAAAATCAATAAGTCATGAAGATGAAGGAATGAACAATCAAGTGAAGTTGAAAATCCAGGCATCTCTTCTAAACCCGCCCATGCTAAGCGGCCTTCATCTCCATGCTTGGACAGTTTCACCTCTTGCACATCATACTCTCCGGACAACACACTTGAACCCGCTCAAGGAGACAATCTATCCAATTTGCAATGTTTTGAGTTGAAGTATAGTGAGATCATGATGAAAATGCATAAGATTGAACGTTTTTAGGATATTTAGAAAGCAAATCTAAGGGGTATCTCCAAAGCCGCCCTACTGGAGTAGCCTCAAGGGATGTCTATGGATAATACCTTCTTCCTCATGAAAAAGTCCATGCACTATCTCCAAAGCCACTCAAGGTGAAGACACTGCAAGTTGTAAGGGGAGATCTGTGAATTAAGCACTCCATTGATGGCCGAAGGATGTTCTATGTTGTGTAAACCAACTAACATCTCCAATTTCACCTTTCTTAGGCAGATTTCACCTATGCAGATGGACATCATCATCTAACTTCTCAAAGCTTATCCTCTCACATCACAAGCATCTTAAAAGTGGCTAAGTGTTGGGCAAGTTCAAGAGAAGGGTCTTCAATGAGGAGAGGAATGAAACATTAAGTGATAACAATCCACATACCTCCTCGAATCCCGCCCTTCCTAGGCAGATTTAGGACCCTCACTTGGACAAAGTTATCTGCTTTACATGATATCCTCCATGCATCAACTTCAAACCCACCTAGGAGAGAAGAAGGCATATGGATAACTTGCAAGTTCTGATCATACTCAAGAGATGAGATAATGAAGATCATTCTAGGAAGGAGGAAGTTTGAAAGTCACTAAATCATGGAGATGGAAGAAAAGTGTTAAAGGTTAAGATAGAGAAGTGTCTAAATATTGCAAAATCCATACCTACCCTTCCAACCTGCCCATCCTAAGCGGTCTTGGAACCTTCCTCTGGACAATGTTGCCTTCACAAGAAATCCTCCATGTGCTATCTCTAAATCTGCCTAGGGGAGACGACAAATGAAATTACAAAGAGAAATCAATGAACTAATGAAGCAAAGCACTTCAATGATGAGGTGATCATGTATGGAGAGGTTCAAAAGGTTCTAACTTATAAATTCCAAACAACATCCCTAATCCCTACCTAGGCGGTATTCACTATGACAGGTGGACAAGTCCATGTCCTCATATGCATCACTCCATGTACTACATTCAAAACCGCCTAGGGTGCTGAAAAGAAGTCTTCATAAGGATGAGCTAAGTGAAGTAATCCATGTGCATTCTCAAGACTATGAGACTTTCTCTTTCATTCACCTCTTTTGCATCATCCACTCCAAGCACTCTCTTCAAGACCGCTCTTGCTAGGTGGACTTCACCAAGACACATGGACATTATCATCCAACATCTAGTATGTCTTCATATTCATAAGTATCTCAAGATTCCACTAAGCGTTTAGACTGATAGAGAAGACTTATCAAATGGGAGGAATGAACGTCAAATCCTTACTTTACCTTCCAAACCTCCTATGCAAGGCGGCCTTGAGCCTTCCACGAAGACAACACCAAGTCACCCACACTATTTCATCCACTTATCATATTCAAAGCCGCCCTCCTCAAATGGTTTCATCATGCCTCATGGACAAGGGCATTCAAGACTCTAAGTGTGTCATTCAACTTCAATGGAGGAGTTGAACATCTAAATGGAGGTTTAGATAAAAATCCATGCACATCCTTGGATCCCACCCTTCCTAGGCGGATTTAGACCCCACACCTGGATAATGTCACCTCATGTCTCCACACGAAATCCTCCATACATACCCTCCAAACCCACCCTAGCAGGGCGCTCTGAGCATGAAGACCTGGAAAATGTCTCAAAAACATTAAATTTATCTCTTTCTAGGCCGACCACATCACCCTAGGCTGACCTACTTCAGGAAAAGGTGAAGTTTAATATATAAGAGGGTTTAAAATTGCATTTTCCTCAAATTCAAATCCAAATTTAATTCTAATTTTTACAGCAGAGCAGCAAGGAGCAGCAGCAGATTCTAAGGAAAAGGTTAAAGTTCACAAATTTTTTCAAGTCAAATTTTTCAAATTTCTGATTTTTTTAGAAAATCTACTTTTTTTAAGGTATGTTATTTTGAAATTCATTGTTTTTTTTATCCCACATGAACAAGGAGATAGGGTAAATAGTAAAAAATTCATATTTTAAGAGGTCACATCAGCCTAGTGACATGTGTTGTCTTATCTTGTAGGAAGAGGTAGAGGATGAATGCGAAAGAAAGGCAAGCCTTGATTAAGAGCGACAAGCAAGGAGTCATGCCAGAGATGAAGATCATGTCCAAGTGGAGGAATGTGAGTGACACTAACTTGGGTCACATCGACATGGAGGAGATCAAGAGGGAGCTCTACAAGCCAACTCACTCCAAGGTCATCCATGAGATGCTTTGCAATGGGATCGTCCAAGCCGCTTGTTTTCTGCCCGCCTTGCCAAGTTCCGAGCTTATGTGGGAGTGTGCTGATCATTACAACCAAGAGACTAGATGCATTGAGACATCCAATGGAGAAGTCTTAGCTCACTTGAGAAGGGAGGCCATCGCCGAAACATTCAACATCCCGAAGCATAGGAAGGTCACCGTCTACACTCGAGAGCAAACTCAAAGGGTGTTTGAAGGAGCGATAAGTAATTGTAAGCAAGAAATAAACGTCAATTGGGTAAATCAACCAAGGAGTCATCATAGCAAATTGCCGAAGAAACTTCATAAATTAGATTTCATCACGGAGTATGGTTACATGGTGATCTTCTTGAACAGAATCATGGGTTGTCAACAATCGTCAACATTCGATGCATGGATGTTTGTATTCATGCAAGAGATCGTCAAGGGAAAAGTGATGATTGATTGGGCCGGCATCATAAGCAACAATATTCATGAGCAGATGATCAAGCTAAAGGAGACTAAGTCTTTCTACATGAGCTCCTATGTCATCTATATCCTTGCGATGTGTGGAAAGTATGATGGATTGAATTGCAGAGGTGACATAGGATATGGCCCCGAACAATTCAGCGTATATGATTGCTACCCGCAGTTGCAGCTAAAGTCTATCGCTCATTACAAGCGTGTGAATGATGCATCCTTCATGTTCATCATAAGGAAGCTTCAAGGAAACATGCATGAGAGGTTATCTAAGGATGCAAAGAGGTTGATTGGCAAATATGGAGGATGGTACATCCAATTTCCGAAGTTCACCTACTTGAGGATCCAAGGATTTTCATCTTATCCTTACCGCTTGCTGAGGTATCCTACCGACAAGATGGTACTACTAGAGGTGACGAGGCAACTGTTGGCTTGGGACAAAATTTAGAAAGATAAGAAGAAAGCCGGAATCTGTTTTCTGATAGGAGTTGGAAAGTTGGAAACTTGCCCAACACTGCAAGCTGCACAGCATTCAGAATATGAACTTCAAGCTTACAATCTTGTGCTTCATGACACGAATCAAGATCACTTTGATCCATTTAACATGATTCGGAAGGCATTTGGGAAGAGGTTTAGACACCGAGAGCACCAAGAAGATCATTGGGCAAATGCGGAGGATGATGAGCATATCAGAGAGAGGAGGTGTTCGAGAATGGCTTGGGATTTGGTGAGATCTTGTAATATAATGCCTATTCCTGATCAGTTAGAGGAAACTGATAAGTTTTTTGTGCAAAAGATGTTTGACAAGGAAGGACCTATCATTATCAATTGGGCTGAGAGAGAAGATGGTCATGATGACTGGATACAGCGAGTTATACAGATCACCAAGAAATATGTAGATCGTCAAGTGAAGAAGCTCGAGAATGCAAACAAGGCCTTGACATATGACTTGATGGGAGGGACCGACTCGCAGCAATCACAAGAGGTGGATGATAGTGAATCTAGCAGCGAACATCACAGTGAGTCTAGTGGATATAGTATAAGCTCCAGAGAAGAAGCTCAGCCTGGTAAGAGGAAGCATCTGGATGACTCACATGGAGAAAATAGTCAAAAGAAGACAAAGTTGAGTTCACAACATGAGTTTAGTACTTCTTCCAGGCAAGAAGGTGGTCTTTCTCAAGATATGAATGTAACATCAGTAGTGGAGAATGAAGAAAGAGAAAACCAAGGAGATCCAAAGGCATTAGATCAAGAACACATGCACGAGATTCTAGCAGAAGAAGTTTGATCAAGTCCCTCCAAAGATCAAGAGGCTGAAGTGGATATACACATTGAATCATCTGATGAGGAAGCATCGTCACCGGAATTAGAAGTTGAAGCTCAAGAACAAGATGTCCAAGAAGATTTGTCTGCCTTGCCAGAATGGTTGAGGAAGAGAGTACAGGAAACTTCGATCGTGGAAGTAGCGCCAGAAGTCAATATACAAGAGCTGTTAAGTAGAACCAGGCGAGACAAAGGAAAGGAGAAGGCGACTAGATTCTCCAAGATTACAAGAGACAGTTCTGGGTCCAAGAAAGTGCATATTGCAGCGCCCAGGGTAGAGTAAACAATTGATGATATTGCTCCTGAAGATTATGACGTGACCACTATGGATTTGGGACCAACAATAGAAGAGCAAGAGTTTAAAGAGTTGGAAGAATCAGTTTCAGTGGTCAAAGAAAGATTGAGGCGTGAGAGGGAAAGAGGAGATCGATTGGAGAAAGAAAACCTCGCCTTCAATCAGTATATCCAGCAATTGATGAATCCAATTCGACAGCGTGAAGGGACGTCTACTCCACCTCCCATGCTTTCACAGGAATCTGTCGCTCAGTTAGAGGGTATGAAATCACAGTCCCAAGAATTGAAAAGCTGGATAGGAAGAGTTAGAAATCAAATAGATACATTCATCGATAAACTCATCCAAAAGTATGAAACCGTTGCTCAGTTGTTGGAAAGACTTCAAGCAGTTTTAGTAGCATGTTCCCAATTCGATGCTGTCAAAAGAGAATATATGCCACACTTGGAAGATTTGATGAACACTCCACTGTCAGCATTGATAGAGGAAGGAGAAGTTGAAGAGGGTTCATCTTATGATTTCTCTACTTGGTACTTCACTATGGACATAAGAGATCAGCTTTTTGACAAGGTTAAAATGGATTGTGTTTGAGTGGATAGTGTGCTCCAGAGAGCTCATAATAAGATAGTTGGTGTAATGGATGATATGTGTGTACTTTCAGGAGAGGTTGCGTTCCATGACGTGAAGAATTACCTACATTCTCATTACTTCAACTCTATTCACTTCATTTCTGGTGAACAGCTGAACAACATCTACTCCTTGATCTCACTTGTTGGTGGTAAGCAGGTTGGTCTAGCAGAGTGGGAGAGGACAATTGATGAGCATACACGAGATGTGAAGAAGGCAGAAGGAACCATTTGGAACGTGCCAAGTGTACCAGTTGCTGACATGGCGAGGGTTGTTCCAAAGTTCGTGGCATTGGTCGAAAAGAATAAACATAAGAAATAAATGCCACGATGGCAGTCCACATAGGAGCCAAGGTGTCACCTTGGAAAACATGCCTTTATTGCTTCTTGTATATCTCTAATAATAGAAAGTTGTTATAACCACCTTTGATGTCGCATGATCTGGGCCATCGAATCTAAATTGATCCTGGCCATTCATTGTATTTTGAAGGCTATATAAGCCTCATTCCTCTTCATTTTGTATAATGAGTTTTGAGCAAATTAGAGTTGTTGCTAAGACATTGCTGAGATTAATACAAGTTCATTGTTGAGCTATTCATGGTGATATTGTGTTCTCTTTGCAAGTTGCATGGTTGCTAAGTACTCACTTGCATTCAATGTTTTAACTTAGTTTATTTCTTTCAAGGTTTGTTCGCTTTAGTTTGTGGAAGTCATTGTTTTTCGATTACTTAGTGAAATCTCTATATGTTCATACCTTTTATGATTTGTCGCTAGCAAGTTGTAGTGTAAGGTTAGTCTGAACATATCACAAGCATCACTTCGATTGTTCATAGAGCAATTTGAAAACCTTTAGCTTATCCTTAGAAGATTGCATCACCTTTGTGGAGTTGTTGTCTCATGGCGAAGCAAAGCGTGGTTGAGATTTCCAGGAATTGATGATAATAGCTTGCACTTAGATTAGATATTCTTTCTAAACCCAGTCTTTTACATTTTTTTGAAAAAACATTGTTAAGAGTAGGACTAAGAGCTGAATTGCCATATCATAAGTTTATCATAGCGTGTAGCCTTGAAGCGATTGTTACAACCTGTGTGAGTGCAAATGGTATTTTCCTGCCGTTGGACACCAAAGTGTAAGTCCCTTTGTATGAAACAGCAAATCACGTCTTTGCCAAACAAGCTATCCCAAATTGAGAATTGAAGATAAGGAACCTTGGAGTCTACTCAGTTGATCACAAAGTTCAGCATCTGAGTGATTTTGTTCAAGAGAGGATAAAATACGCGAGTATTTTATGCTGCGTTGTCTGTGCAAGGAAAACACATCGACACCACCTTCATGATGGATGAAGTAGTATCTTCACTGTTATCTGAAGAAATGTGGAGAAAGACATTTGAGTCAGCTAAAGAAGCTCTTGCGGTTTGAGGAAGACCCAAAGAGAAAGGGAAGAAGAAGGACAAGAAAGGTGAAAAGAGTAGATCCAAATCGTGTGGGAGATCCAAATCTCCTGGAAAGTCTAATGCTCTCTATTGGAATTGTGGTAAAACTGGGAATTTCTAAAAGGAATGCACAGAGGAGAAGAAAAAGAAGAGGAATGCTCCTGATTTAGATTTGGACAAGTCACAAGATGATGGTGATGCCTTCATCGTAGCCCTAGCCACCCATGCATCTAATGATGTGTGGTTGATTGATTCTAGTGCATCATTCTACATGACCTCTCATCAAGACTGGTTCATGAAGTATGAAGAGTTTGATGGTGGAAGAGTGTACCTGGGTGACGACTCTCATCTGAAGATTGTTGGTCATGGAAGAGTCTTAATCTGATTCCCTAATGGATGAATTAAGGGGATCACTAGAGTTATGCACATTTCAGGCCTTGCACGGAACCTACTTTCTATAAGTATGTTGAATGATGTAGGTGTGCAAGTTGTCTTAGAAGGATGGATGCAAGATGACTAGATGATCTATGGTGCTTGCAAAAGGGTACTTGGAGAGGTACTCTATTTCAGCTAGAGGCATACACTTCACAATGCAATAGTTCTTCTGACTCAAAGAAAAGAGCTGCAGTCACTTCATCCCCACCATCTAAACAAGCAGTGAAGAAATTTGTTATAACTAGTTCTGATGGTAGTGCATATGCTATGGAATCTAAGCTTCCTATTGAAAAGACTATGTTATGGCATTTGAGATATGGCCACATTGGTGAGAAGGGTCTACATACCCTAAAAAATAAAAACATCGTTGAGGGGTTAAATGATTGTAATCTTGAGTTTGACTTTTGTGATAATTGCACTTATGGAAAGAAAAGCCGTATTCAGTTTTACTCTAGTTCTCACAAGTCTTCTGGTGTATTAGATCTTATTCATTCTTATGTGCTTGGTCATGTTAATGTTCCTTCAATTTCAAATTTTGAATATTTTGTATCTTTCATAGATGATTACAACAGACGGACATGAGTTTATTTTATCAGAAGCAAGACTGAAGTCTTTAGTCGATTTAAGAAGTTTAAAGCATTTACTAAAAATTAGACTAGTAAAAAGATTAAGTGTTTGAGAACTGATAACGGTGGTGAGTTTTGTTCGGTAGAGTTTGATAAGTTCTGTAAGGAGAAAGGGATTGAAATACATAAGACAACTCCATACACCCCAAATCAAAATGGAGTTGCAAAGAGGATGAATAGGACTGACAAGGTGTCATTGTACCTCATCATTTAATCATATTTCAGATGTCAAAATCTAGGGGCTATGTCCTCGACTGTCTGCAATTAGGGATTCTATAGTTACCAGTTTTCCTAGCTAATCTTAATGACTTCTACCAATTTGAAGAGATTAATCTATCTACTTAGTGAATGAATTTAAGGAATGTTGAAAATAGAATTAAATAGGAAGTTACTTAAAGCAATCTTAAAAATAGTAACATGCATCTATCTATCAAAATCAGTAAATACTTTTCACAAGAAAATTTGAAATAACAAAACAGTGGTACTAGCCTTCTGCCTTGGTGGTGAGAGTGGGCCCTTGCTCCACACCCTTGGGGATGAAGGCTACAGTAGGGAATTAGCACAAAAGAAGAAGATCACAACTAAATCCGGTCCAATTCCATTCACTTTGCATTCATGAAAAATATTGATATCAAAGAAAAACTGAGATTACCAAGAATCATAATAATCCAATCATTCTATATTTCTTCTGTTGTTTCTATAAGTATATATAAAATGAGTGATGACATATTACTTATCTTATCTACCAGTTCTTCTATGAGATGGCATCCATCTCTTTATTACACTAGATGTCTAACTATGGAAAAATAATCATGCAATAAAGTAGATTGAGTGGAACAGAAGTCCACTCAAAATTCTAAGTTTGAGTCTTAATACATTTGGGTAGTGAGGCCCTAAAAATATGGATATTGAATTAGTTTTATCAGTAACTCATGCAAAAACATTAAAAATACTAAACATGACCCTTCACCACTCAGGTGATGATTTGAGTGAACTGAGGGGTATTACGATCACTGCTGAGAGTGCATGATAGGCAACTTATGCCAGAAATATACCCTGCTCTCAGGAGGCGCCAGAGATATCTGTCCCTATCTACAGCTCTAGAGATATGTCTATAGCTCTGGAGATATGTCTGTAGCTCCAGAGATATGTCTATAGCTCCAGAGATACCATTGTGACCTTTTTGTTCAGCTCTGAAGATGCTCTAGACTCCCGCCTAGCTCCAGAGAGGCTTTTCTCTTTACTTCAAAACTTTTGGTGTTATGGTATTCTGGTATTATCTCTAGAGATCATTGAAGACTACCTCCAGAGATGCACAAAATTGTCATTCTAAGCATCTACACTTGTTGATTCAAAAAGAGAGAAGTTTTCTACATTTTTCCATCAATCCCATGCACATTAGTCCTTTAATCAGAAATTATGATCTTAAGTAATTTATCTCAATTAATCATTAACTAGAATGATCTTGCTAGCCTATTCGGGTGCAGACATTAGGAAAGATGGAATTAGGAAGGAGAAAAAGAGAGGTAAAAAGATGTATTTCATGGGTACAACTTGGCACTCATCAAGGACACTGATGGAGAAGGCTAGGAGTATGCTTAGTTGAGCAAACCTTGAACAAAAGTTTTGGGCTAAAGCTGTAGCCACTACTTGCTATTTGGTAGATAGATCTCCTACATCAGCTCTTGTTGGTAAGACACCTATGGAGGTGTGGTTTGGTAAGAAGCCTTCATTTAGACATCTTCATGTTTTTGGTTATGAGGCATATGCACATGTGCCTAGGGAAAAATGGTCTAAATTGGAGAACAAGGCTGTTAAATATATTTTCATTGGCTATGGTGTTGGTGTGAAAGGATACAAGCTTTGGAATCCTGTGGTTGTAAAAGTGTTGTATAGCAGAAGTGTTATCTTCAGAGAGATAACACCTTCTTTCATTGTTCTATAGCCAAGACAGACAAAAAAGAAAGAAGATGTGGTTTAGTTTCCTTCTGCCCCTGAGAAGACTGAATAGACAGACCCTATGAGACCTGATGGTGAGGAGAGCTCTAGTAGCTCTGAAAGCTTAGAAGAAGAAGTAGAACCTCAACCTCAACCATTAAGGAGATCTACATGAACAAGAAAGCAACCTGATAGGTTTTGTTATTCATTACTTGTTTCTAGTTGTGCTTTTGCTTTACTTACAAACACGGATGAGCCTAGAACTATGAAAGAGGCTATGGGCATGAAAGATGCAGGTTCCTAGAAGGAGGCCATGGAAGATGAGATGGCTTCTTTGTAAAAGAATAAAACATGGGACTTGGTGCCTTTGCCTGATGGACGAAAACCTATTGGATGCAAATGGGTGATCAAGAAGAAATTTGATGCATATGGCAGTGTTGAAAAGTACAAGGCTAGATTGCTTATGAAGGGGTACTCACAAGTAGAGGAATTGATTATGGTGAAATTTTATCTCACGTTGCAAAGATAATATCTATTCAATTTATATTATCTCTTACAGCTACTTATGACTTAGAAGTAGAACAGATGGATGTGAAGACATCTTTCCTTCATGGTGATTTGGAGGAAGAAATCTACATGTCACAGCCAAAGCATTACATAGAGAAAGGTAAAGAAAATTTGGTTTGCAAGTTAAAGAAGTCTTTGTATGGTTTGAAGCAGTCTCCTAAGATGTGGTACTTGAAGTTTGATGCCTTTGTGTTGTTGATTGGATATTTGAGATTGAAATCATATTATTTTGTGTATTACAAGTTTGACAATGATGGAATTCTCATTATTGCATTGTATGTTGATGATATGATGTTGATTGGGAATGGTAAGAATATGATTTCTAATTTGAAGTCTCAGTTGTTAGCACAGTTTGAGATGAAAAATATTAGGGCAGCCAGGTACATCTGGGAATGGAAATCAGAAGAGACAAAGCTAATAGAAAACTTTGGTTAAGCCAGAGTAAGTATGTGAAGACCATGTTGGATAGGTTCAGTATGGCAGATTGTAGACCATTGTGTGTTCTTGTTTCATTGGGGACAAAGTTTTCTATTAGTGATTGTCCAAAATCTCCTAGTGAGGTGGAGGACATGAGCAGAGTACCTTATGCTAGTGTTGTTAGTAGTTTGATGTATGCTATGCTCTACAGAAGACTAGATATTGCCTAAGTAGTGGGAGTCCTTAGTCAATTTATGGTTAATCCTAGATAGGTACATTGGGATGCAGTTAAGTGAGTGTTCAGGTATTTGAGGGGTACTTCCGAGTATTCCATATGCTATCATGGTAATGTTATAGGACCTTTGCATTCAGTTTGTATTCATGGATTTGTGGATTCTGATTGGGTAGGTGACATTGACAGCAGGAAATCCACCAGTGCTTATGTGTTCACTATGTTTGGTGGTGTAATTAGTTGGATGAATAAGTGACAACCTATGGTTGCTTTGTCCACTACAGAAGTTGAGTGCATGGCTTCTACTCATGCTTGTAAGGAAGCATTTGGCTTAAGAGATTGTGTTCAGATATTGGTGTTGATGCATGTCAGATTACGATCAGTTGTGATAGTCAGAGTGCAATTTACCTTGCGAAGAATCAAACTTTCCATGCCAGAACAAAGCATATTGATGTATAGTTTCACTTCATGCGAGACATGGTAGAGGATGAGAAGGTAAATTTGGAGAATGTAGATACTTTGAAGAATGTTGCAGATGCATTGATGAAACTAATGGGCATAGAGAAGTTTAGATGGTGTTCGGAGTCTATGGGCCTCTCAACCTATAGCAGTTAAATCCTGTTAATTCTATTGGCTCTTACAAGGTGTTCAACAAGTGAGAGAATGTTGGGAATTAAGGTGTCTCAACCTTGGTAATTCCTTGTATTTTTACATTGTATTTATTTATTTATTGCCTATTGTATTAATTGGATGCAAATCCTATGTTGTCATATTGTGGGAGTTGGCATGGTGATGTGTCATCCTACATGGCATATGACCACATGTGTTTTTGTCCTCACATGAGGAGATAGGCATCTAACTTAGTGGTAGGAAATTGGAATATTTTGCCATGTGTTGGCATATTGGATGTTCCATAAGGGAATATTGATCGAAACAGTTATGACAAATTCCTATGACAAAGTTATGACATGTAAGAGTCAGAAATAGGAGATTCTATGACAGGTGAAGACATGTGTCGAAAAGCATCTTTGAAAAAGGCATCTTTGGGCACCCCAAGGTGGACTATGACATGTTGTAAGAGAATATGCTATTTATAACCTGTGTATGATAGATTCTCTTACAACTGTAAGTTATGACAGCTATGATAGATTCTATGATAGTTGTAAGAGTCATAAGAGCATCTGTCATAGCCCATTTTGGAAATAGGTGACCTCCTTGGGATGGGGTGACTTGACAAGTGTCAGGAGCATCCTATAGTGTTGGACAAGTGTCCATAGGTGTCATGCCCATCCCAATGTGGAGCCATTTTTGCCTTACATTTGTTATATAAACAGATGCTTTTGAGAGAAGTACTACAGGTTTGACAAGTATTATTATGCTGTCAGTTTGTCTCCAGATATGAGTGTCAAAGACTCCTGAGATCTTGCATTACATGTGTATTGTAAACCATTTCAATTTTGATAATATGTTGTGCAGGTTTTGGAGTGTGGGGTTTTTCACCCGATAAGGGTTTTCCCCACATATATCTTGTGTCTCTCTCTTCTATCTCACTTTCTATGTGTATGTGTATTGCTGCAATATCTCCATTGTTGTTGTTAACATTATGTAATTGTAAGGATTAAATTGAATTTGTACTCTCCTTCTCTCATTAGATTAGTGTAGGAAGTGATTTCCGCACACCTAGCTTCCCTTTCAAGTATAAGATCTCAAATTACTTCAAGTAATACTAAACAACTGACTTATCACCCATGAGAAAGAAGTCATGCTATTTGACACTAGCAATGGAATCCACAGGAAATACATTAGTCATGACCCATGTTTCTCAAAAGAAAACATAAGAATTCATAAGATTTAGATTTATCATTTTAAAACATTATAATCAAAAGATAATAGTGTCAAGACACAATATATGATTAATTTCTAAGTCAAGTGCAAAATCTAACTCGATGATAAATTGAAAGAAAAAGATCTTCTAACTCTAAAAATTTCATGAATGAATATTTAAGAAATGAACTAACATAACTCAGTAAAATCATACCAAACTTGTGCATAAAAAAATCATCATTCCACTACAAATCAAGATCCCCTAAAACAACTAGCCTAAAGAAAAGAAAACTAAAGCAAACTAAACTAAAGCCAACTAAACTACCAAAACGAGAAAAGGCTTGAGTCAAATGATGTCAAGGCAAGCAAAACTAATCTAAGGAAAGTAGAAAACAAAAGAAAGGAAAACCTACTCTAACCTATGTACAAGTAAGTCCCACAAGGAACTCACGACTAGAAATAATGTTTCAAGAATTGCCCATTGACAAGCAATGGGATGTCTTTCCCAATCAATGTTTGCAGTTTAAAAGTATTTTCTCCTAAAACCTCAGCAATCTGATAGGGTTCTTTCCAGAGATAGTAATATTTATCACAGTCTCCTCATCTTTCATGTGCTTTGTCCCAGTACAAGACCAAATTAGGAATCTTGAATGATTTTATATTTGCCTATCAGTCAAACCAATGCTTCATAACTCCTTTGTGTTTCATGAATTTAGCCAAAGCTATGTCACATTTTTCTTCCAAAAGTAATAACTGTGAGAGCCTAGTTTGTACTCTTTCATCTTCCTCCAAATATTCTTGCATAAATTGCAAAGTTGGGATTCTTAGTTGCACTAGAAAGATGGAGTCTTGTCCATAGACTAAATGATATGGAGAAGACCTAGAGAAGACTTAACATGGGTTCTATTTTCCCAAAGAGAAAACTTCCATTGTGTGTGCCAATCCCTTGGGTTCTTGTCTAGTAACTTCTTGATCGTATTCAAAAGGTTCTTATTCGTTGATTCAGCCAAACCATTACCTTGTGAGTAATAATTTGGTGAAAATTTTATTGTTATCCCATATTCAAATGCCCAATTTAAAAATTTTAAAGATGAGAATGCAGGACCATTTCACAAACAAGGGTGTTAGGACAACCAAACCTAGTAATGATGTTCTCTTCCAAAAATTTGATTACCACATCAATGGTGCATAATTTCAAAGCATGAGCTTCAGACTATCTAGTGCAATAATCAGTTGCGGTTAGAATGTACCTTTCTTTGGCTAAGGAAGGTGGGTTGATCATATTGATGAAATCAAGACCCCATTTGGCAAAAGGTTTTACTTCAAAAATAGGCTACAGGGGCATTGCAGAATTCTTCTCCCTTGAAGAGGCTACTTGGCAAATGTGGCAAGTATTGACATGTTGATGAGTGTCATGGAAAAAGGTGGGCTAGTATTAGCTTGCCCTTAGGATTTGGTGAGTTGTTGGTAATCCACCTCCATGACAGGTTCTGAACTTATCATGAAATTACTCCATGATTTGCTTAGATTCATTCTTTCCGACACATCTCAAATAGACTCCTTCATGGTTCTGTCAAAACAAGACGTCTCCTTGCAGTATGAAACGTTGACTCCTATACCTTAGAACTTTTTTCTATGTTGAATTCATATGTGTCAAACATCTTTGAGTTAGCAAATAATATACAATGTCATCATACCATTTGTTCAGTGATACATCTTCGAGTACATATGCTTGTTGCACTAAACTAGGACCTTCAACTGCTATCATATATGTGAGTGCTTGTCCTCACACTAACTTCATTGGCTAGATCTCAATGTCATATTCTTGAATAATGGCAACCCACTTGCTTCTTCTTTCACCCAGCTCGTTTTTCATAAATAACATTTTGATAGTAGCATCTAGAACTATTGCATAAACCTTGCTTCTCAAGATATAGTGTCTAAATTTTTTGATTGTTTTTACTAAAGCATATGCTTGCTTCTTAACACATGGATACCTTAGTTCGACATCTTTGAAAGGGGTACTCATGAATGCAATAGGATGTTCATCTCTTTCCTCTATTCTTTGAGTTAGGATTCCTGTACAAGTATGATATGATGGAAAGGAGTACAAATAAAAAGGCTTTGTGTAATCAGGATTGATGAGGACAGGGGAACTACTAATTGTTTGCTTTATCTCTTCCAATACTCTCCTGGCCTATGGAGTCCAATCTATTTTTCAATCTTTCTTTAGCATCTCATTCAATAGCTTGACAATTTCTGCAAATCATGTGATAAACTTTCTTACAAAATTGATCTTCCTGAAGAAAGACTTCAATTCCTTCTTGCTCGCAGGCATATTGACCTTTCTTATATAGCTTCCACTCGATCAGGATCGATGGAAATTCCTTTCTCTGAAATCACATGGCCTAAAAGTTTCCCTTCTATTACTCCAAAAATACATTTCTTTGGATTAAGAGAAATACCATATCTTCTGCACCTTTCAAAAACTTTCCTTAAATGTTCCATGTGGTCTTCTCTATTCTTTGAAAATAGAGTGAGATCATCCATGTAAATTACCATACATTTCCCTACTATATCCCTGAAGGTGATGTCCATGGCCCTTTGAAAGGTAGCTTCAGTGTTAATCAATCCAAAGGGCATTCTTCTATATGTGTAGATTCCCCACTTGGTGGTAAAGGTTGTCTTTAGTCTGTCCTCTTCCTCAACCATTACTTGGTTATACCCTAAATAACCATCCAAAAAGGACATCATTTGAGATCCGTTAACATTTTAAAGTACTTCATCTAGTGAGGGCAATGGGTAATTGTCCTTCTCTGATGTTTAGTTGAGATTCTTGAAATCTACACATAATCTAATCTCTTTGTTCTTCTTCCTAATAGGGACTAGGTTGGCAACCCATGTGGAGTGCCTTACTAGAAAAATTATCCTTGCCTCCAACAATTTCTTGACTTCTTGATAGATAAGAGGTTCCAACAGAGGATTTACTAGTCTTTGTCACTGTCGAAAAGGCTTACTTCTAGGTTTAAGAGGAATTGTATGGGTGATGATGGAAGTATCATAGGTTTTCAAATCTTTGTATCCCCATGCAATCACATCTTGAAACTCTTTCATATTCTTGATTATGTCTTATGTTTCCTCTAGTTTGCAAACCTTTCCTATGAAGACATTTTTCACATTTTCCTCTATTCCTAAATTGATTATGTCACACTTATTTCCATCTTCACTGCGATACTGAAGAGTACTTAATCTGTTTGAGTTGAAAAGTCTCTCCAACTCTATCATTCCCCTTGGGATGGTATTATTCTTTAAATTCATTATCCCATCAAGATCAAATTCTACTTCTTCAACTTCCCCTTCATCAATAATCTGAGCAGTGAATATACCAGAATTTGTTAGAAAATCTAGTATATGTGTGTCATCTTCGAACACTTGGAAATTTGTAATGTTATCAAGAACTAAAGGCACTGATCTCAACTCAACTATGAACTTCTTCAATCCTTCCATCACTAATGGCTCTAGAGAACCCGATGCCTAGGCTAAGGCATTTACAACTTGATTCTTAGACCTGTAAATTGATTGAATATTGAAAGCATCAAACTTTCAATGAGATCCCATACTTGATTTCAATATTTTTTCAATCTTTTGTCATGATACACATATTGCTTTTTGATTTATCTTATAATTACTTCTGAATCCCCAAATACATGCAAGATTTTTGCTTTCTTCTTGATGGCAAGCAATAGTGCATGTACAAGTGCCTCATATTCTGTTACGTTGTTGGTAGATGGAAATTGTAATCTGAGAGTAGATATGTAACCTTCTCTGGATGGACTGATCAACTCAAAACTAGCTCCAGCTCCTTTCTTCAACTTAGATCCATCAAATCTCAATGTCCAAACTTGATCAACTTCTTGCTTTGAACTCTGTCTGTTATCACCTTTCTTCTTTGCACATGCTTCTTTAGTAACTTCTTATGGGGTTGATGACCTTTCATCATCTATTGAGACTTCACTTGGAACACTTTCTTCTAACTTTGGAATCTCAAGAATCTCCAATCCCATTGTCTCTAGAATTCTCTTATGTACTTTCTATAAAGATACTTTACAGATTGCACACGAGAACTCAGAATGGAATGCATTGTGAATTCTACACCAATTGGGTAATAATAAATCTTGAATACTAGTGTGGCTTCCCAATTCCATACACTATTTCACATGCTTCAAAATGAAATTCCTAAATCTCTAGAACATGCCCTCACTTTCTTCATCAAATGTAGAATCATGATCACTCTCTACAAGAACTTCCATTGGGCTGTAAAACATTAGAACTTCTTCAACGTTCGGCCTATAGACACCAAGGTCAGTTTCCACGAAAAGAATTTCATTGTCTTCCCCGTATTCGGTGATCATTAGATTCAATCTAGGAGTGCTATCTATCTGGATCTAATTTGGAAGTCCTTTCCATGATAACCACATGTGTGAGAAATTAGTAGATACGTATCCATTCAACTTTCTCAGCCAATCTCTACTTAGCAGCATACCATATCCTTCGGGAATGTCTACTATTGAAATATCAATGTAATGTTGGATCCTTGGATCAACTGCTAGTTGCATGTGTATGTTATGCAGTTCTCCTACCACTAGAACTTCTATTTTATCAAGTTAAGTGACCTTCTTGGAAGTCTACTTTGGAATCAAACCTAATTTCTTGCAAATAGCTAATGTCATGACATTGCTTGATTCTCTGGAATCCATTAGATAATTGTGCAAAAGTTTTCCAAAAATTCTTACTGACAGAAGAAATGGTGGTGGCTCATCTTTTCCTTGGTAAAAGACCACTGATTTCTTCTTTAGAATATTGAAGCCTGAATTGTTCACTAATTGGGAATCTCCTTTAGGATCTTGACCTTTCACTACACTATTATTTTCTGCATGTTCTTCTTTTCTCTTAGCTTGTGTATCTTCATATGTGCCAGATGAATTATGTGCTATGTAAATTGCATTTGATTGTCCTTGTGGATGAGGAGGTATAGTTTGAGCTACATTTGTATTCTAGACAACATTTGTTTGAGGTGCACTGGACATCGATGGATTTTATGAACTTGAAGAACTTTGCACATTTTGAGTTCCACTCTTTACAATAGTATCCTTGAAACTCCCTAATAAAGTTTCTCTTAGCTCAAGTATTCTCATCAACTCTATCAACGGAAAACTTATTTTCACTTTCTTGAGCTCTTCTATCACACATTGACTTAGTTTCTTCAATTCATCCTTAGGGGCTTCATTTCTTTGAGGATCAACCCTTGGTACAGCATCTCGTGGTAGAACATTTTGTGGTGGAGTGATTCTCTAGGCAGCATCCCTCTTTCTGTATTCTGAAAAATCCTTTGGATAAATTGGATTATTGCTTGCACTTAGATTA
Organism: Cunninghamia lanceolata; assembly: GCA_027924645.1. NCBI lineage: Eukaryota > Viridiplantae > Streptophyta > Pinopsida > Cupressales > Cupressaceae > Cunninghamia > Cunninghamia lanceolata. The sequence continues at coordinate 9,359,711 of BSBN01000780.1, forward strand.
GGTAGAGTTTGGAAATTATTGGAAGGAATTGGCATAGTTATGGGATCTTGTGTACGATAATTCCATTGATAGACCCTTAGGGGTTCATTTCTAGCTGACTATTGAAACACCTGTACTTCAGTCTTCTCAATAACTATGAGAGACTAGTTTGTCTTCATAAAGCCATGGAAGAGGAGAATATGGGTTTTTCCATCATAGCCAAGACTAGGTCTGTTGTGACAGCAACAAAGTTTGATGATTTACCTATGGAGGTCCAAGATCTATTGGACAAGTATGTTGACATTGTGGTTAATGAACTTCCAAACTCTCTACCACCAATGAGGTATATTAGCCATCATATTGACTTCATCCCAGGGGCTAGTTTACCTAATAAAGTAGTATATAAGATGACACCATAGCAAAATGAGGAGATTAAGAGACAAGTCCAAGAATTGCTTGATAAGGGGCTAATCAAAGAAAGCCTTAGTCCTTGTTCAATTCCTATTGTCCTATCACTAAAGAAAGGAGGTGAATGGAGGGTGTGCACTAATTCTAGGGCCATTAATAAGATCACAATCATGTATAGATTTCCAATCCCAAGTATAGAAGACTCGATGGATTGCTTGGTTGGAGCATGCTACTTTTCTAAAATAGACCTCAAGAGTGGGTATCACCAAATCAGGATCAGACCTGGAGATGAATGGAAGATAGCTTTTAAAACAAATGAAGGGCTCTATGAGTGGCTTGTAATGCCATTTGGTCTCTCCAATGCACTTAGTACCTTCATGAGGTTAATGATTGAATTCATCAAGCATTATATTGGTAAGTTTGTAGTGGTTTATCTTGATGACATTCTTGTTTTTAGTAAAAGTAAGGTAGAACATTTACATCATTTGGATTTGGTTTTGAGAAGATTGCATGAAGAGAAACTAATGATCAATTTGAAGAAATGTGAGTTTATGAAAATAGAGTTGGTTTATCTTGGTTTTGGGGTTACTAATGGCACCTTGAAGATGGATCCCAGCAAGGTTGAAGCTATTCTAAGTTGGCCTCCACCCAAATTAGTTGCTGAGGTAAGGAGTTTCCATTGTTTGGCCACTTTTTATAGAAAATTTATTAAGGGTTTTAGTCATATTTGTGATCCAATGCTTGATAAGATAAAGGGGGATAAGAGAAAGAAGTTTGTTTGGACTACTGAGGCTAAAAAGAGCTTTGAATATTTGAAAAAGAGGGTAGTAGAGCAGCCCATATTAGCTTTACCTAATTTCAATAAGGTGTTTACTATAGAGTGTGATGCAAGTTGTTATGCCATAGGGGTGGTATTAAGTCAAGAGGGTAGGCCCATAGCTTTATTTAGTGAAAACCTCAATGAAGCTAAGAAGAAATACTCTTCCTATGACCTAGAGATGTATGCCTTAGTTCAGTTCTTGAAAAAGTGGAGACACTACCTACTTTCCAAGGAGTTCATAGTCTTTACTGATAATCATGCTCTCCAATTTTTTAACAGTCAAGACAAACTCAATCATAGGCATGTTAAATGGGTAGAATACTTGCAAGGTTACACCTTCACCATCAAGCATAAGAAGGGGCAGTCAAACAAAGTAGCTGATGCATTGAGTAGGACACTCATGGTGCAAGAAATCCAGTTGCAAAGTGTAGGTGTTGAAGAACTAAAAGGTATGTACGAAGGTGATGTTGATTTCAAAGATATTTATGTAGCTTGTAGCCAATCTAATGGTGTTCCTTATGAGATAAGTTCTGATTTTCTAATTCAAGAGGGTTTGTTATTCAAAGGGGCTCAACTTTGTGTGCCTAGATGTTCCATGAGGGATAATTTGATAAAGGAAAAGTACAATGGCAGCCTTGTAGGTCATTTTGGTCTTGATAAGACCTTGGAGCAGCTGAGAAGGCACTATTATTGGCCTAAAATGTAAAGTGATGTAAGGAAGTTTATTGAGAAATGTGTTATTTGCCAAAGGACAAAGGGCAGCAGTACTAATGCAAGCTTGTATTAGCCTCTTCCCATTCCTAATAGGCCTTCTATCTATGTTGCAATGGATAGGTTTTCCAATATGGTACACTTCATCACATGCAAGAGTACTAATGATGCATCCTACATTGTAGGTTTGTTCTTCAAAGAATTGGTAAGGATTCATGGTTTGCCTTTGAGTATTGTTTCAAATAGGGATAGTAAGTTTGTTGGGCATTTTTGGAGAACTTTGTGGAAGAAACTTGGCACTAACCTTAGTTTCAGCTCTGCATATCACCCCCAAACTGATGGGCAGACCGATATAGTCAATAGGAGTCTTGGTAACCTATTGAGATGTCTTACAAAAGAGCATTCTACTCAATGGGATATAATATTTCCTTAGGTAGAATTTACATATAATGATTCAGTCAATAGGAGTGTGGGTAAGAGTCCATTTGAAATTGTTTATGGGTTGCAGCCTAGAGGAGTCTTTGAATTGAGAGATACAAGTGGGATGGAGAGGATAAGTGATGAGGGTGAGCAATTTGCTATGTCTATGAAAGAGATTCACCAACAGGTCAAGGATCAATTGCAAAGAGTGTTCAAAAGTATAAGCAAAGGGCTGATGCACATAGGCGAGAAGTCACTTTTAAGGTTGGAGATTTGGTTCTAGCTCATGTAAGGAAGAATAGATTTCCTAAGGGACAATATTCCAAGATGCAAATGAAGAAAATTAGACCTTGTAGGGTTGTTCACAAGTTTGGTCCAAATGCATATGAGATTGAACTACCAAGTGGAATTGGAATTTCACATATATTTAATATTTCTAACCTTTACCCTTTCAAAGGGGATGTTGTTGCAGGTAATGAAGTGGGTTCTCAAGCATTTGAAGATGAAGAATGGATCCAAGACCTTCCTCTCAGCAAGCCTTTAGAGTTGGAATGCATATTAGATACAAAGGAGCTCAAGAAGACAAGAAACACCACCTATTTGCAATACTTCATCAAGTGGAGGGGTCTTCCCATGGAAGATGCTACTCGGATGTCTGAAGCTACAAGGGCACTAGGTGCTTCATTATTGCTCATTTTTGGTATTTTTGTAATTTTGGGTTGAAAATAGGTTTTAGTGGTTAATAAGGTAATTTATGACCATCTCCTATGTATTCAATTCATTTTTGGTTTTGGGTTTAGTCATTAGTGGAAAAAGTTGGTAAAAGTTTGTAAAAATTGTCAACGTGGCAAAACAAGTGTCAATGTTAGTGGTCATGTAACTTTGGAAAGGTGTAAAAATCAAGAAAGAGTTACATGCATACCAAGAAACCATTTCAAATTAGTTGGGATTGATTATAAATATATGTATGCACCCTCCAAAGTCAGATTTGAGCATTGCAAAATTGATTTTGCAGTTTTGGTGAAATAAAGCAAGCTTTTTTTTGTATTTTCTAAACATCGCAGTCTATTCTTTCCCTTGGTATAGACTGTATGGACCACATGATTGTCTGAAACTAATTGGATCATGTTGGTATATGAATCTACTTTCATTTTCTTTTGGTTGCATCAATTTTCATCAAGTTTTGAGTTAGTTATTGCATTTTTTTCTAAAAACTAGTCAAAACCCTACCTAGGGTAACTAGTGAGTAAATAAATGGCATAAATTGGCCAAGTCCACCCATGGAAACATCACCACAATGGGTGGAAAGATCTTTAATAATGTAATGTATCATATTCCATCCATTCAGGGTCCCATGATGAAGTTTGCACGTGCTTTTGGAAGGTTTTAGGTCTGATATTGTAAGGTGGCGAAATTTACCAACTAAAAATAGTACTCGAAAAGAAAAGCATATTCCATAAGTAAGAGAATCAACCAATAATGATTTCCAAATATCCATAATCATATAATGACAAGAACTCATAAATAAGAATAATGATCCATATACCAAAATGGATTACAAACAGTTTACATGCACCTGACTTGGTGTTACAATACATCTGTTTCAATGTTACACAAAGAAGAATTATCATCAAGATATCCATGAATCATATTACAATTTCAACTTGGTAATGAAGCCATACAAAGAAACAAATAACCATATCAATAATAATATCTAATCTCAGTTGCCTCGATCCTATGATCATCTACAAACCAAGTCCAAGAAAATGGTTGATGTGCTTTTTCCACCCAACCACAAAGTACTGAACTTCCTCAGGTTTCTTCCTAACTTGAAGAAAGCACCGACCCTACACAAGGAGCCTAGCAACCTAGAATGGTGTAAGCAGGAGGGAAACTCTCGATGCATGTTTGTTGTCTGTATGCATCCTAATACTAGAATGACATAAACTCTTGCAACAGGATGTGGCAAAGACTACAAAGTTCTAGGCTTTAAAACAAATCCATCTATTTCAATGGTACAATAGCTTGGCCAAGTATTTTAAATAAAATGATAGTTTTAGAAAAAGTAAAACTATCATCTCTGGGAGCCTACATTCGGCATCATGTCCCGAAAGTTCTTACTTTACAAAAATACATACCACACAATTTTCCTATATTTAATTTTTCCATAATCATAAATATTTATATTTCAAAGAAATACAAACATTATTTCCATTGATCAAATGATTTCACTAGTTTGCTTAATGAAAAGTTTATTATTTTTCCTTTATTTTATCTTATCTATATGAAGATCTACCAGATAAACATAAAGCATTTCTCTCATAAATCAAGAATTTTGATATACTACTAGTTTTTCCAATTGAAATGTAGAAATAACATTTATCAAGAATTCAATAATTCAAAAGTTTCTACAGCTCTTTCTCATTAATGCAATTAAAAAGAATATTTCTTTTTCTGCAGAATAAAGAATTCAATTTTAGATATTATATATATAAAGATACTCATATAATTCAATTTGATAATTAAACCCAATCATCATTGTAGTTCTATTCATCATATCCATTTCCAATAAACAAAATCGATACGACACATATATAAATACTCATACAATTGATAGTTAAACTCAAAGAGCATTGAAGTTCTATTTCATCATATTCGTTTCTAACTATCAAAATATATATACAACATATATATATATATATATGCATGTATATATATATGTATGTATATATATATATATATATATATATATGTGTATGTAAGTATATATGTATATATATATATGTATATATGTATATATATATATATATGTATATATGTATATATATATGTATGTATATATATATTGAAAATAAACAAGGATAAAATTGAATACAGTCATAAGCCAGACAATAAAAATTATATTCAATATATCTATATGCTTTCAAATGATAAAAATCATTTTCAGTTATAACCACTCTGTTTCCAGACAATTAAATTTATAGTCAATATATATATATATATATATATATATATATATATTGCTATGAAATAATCGAATCAGTCATTCTATTTTTTAGACAATAAGAAATCAAATCATTTACATTGATTACAGTCAATACGTAGTTACAGAGGAAAAATGAAATCATATATATATATATATATATATATATATATATATATATATATATATATATATATATATATATATATATATATATATATATATTACCAAATATTACCAAATAACTATTGATCAACTGATGGCATACTGAATAGGAAGTAATAGCGAATATAATTCATACCATTAATGGATCAAAAGTCTTAAGTTTAATACCATAGACGGAATATATATAATTGAATTTCTCCTACAATAATTGAAAGATGGGTCGACACCCCAAATGGGGTCCTAGTCCCTAAAGGAGACTGTGGCACCATTTGTGATGCCGCCCCAAATGCTTAAAACAATATAATGTGCAGCTACTGCATTATACAAAGAATTCATTCCAATATGACATACAATTAATCAATATAATATATCAAATATAGTCGATATACTTGAATCTTATATATCTTTCAATATGAAAAAGAAAAATACAGTTGATTCTATTTAGCATACAATCGATCCAATTATAAATAAATATATAAAACAACTATTTCTTTTAGAAAGCTACAGCCAATTGCTTACACTTTATATCAATTTCAGACAGAAGATCATGCACATAAGGAAAATAGAAATCAAACACACAACAGCTATAGATGATTTAAGATTAATTAAGAACAGGGAATTCACTCCATATTCCAATTGAATGCTTGAATCCTACCAAAAGCATATGAACTATTTCCTCTTTGTGCCCCAAAATGCTTTCACAATTTCCTTTAGTTTGGAATGCAATTATTGAGACGAGGATGATCCTCTCTTTTTGAGAATGCAAGATGTTAAATAGAACTTTTTGGTGAACAAGAAATGAATTGTAACTTATTGTTTCCTTTTCCTCAAGTGTTTCATTTTCCAGAGCTTTACTTTTTCTAAAAATAAGTTTTTGTTTCAAAAACACGTTTTATTCTTTTCCTAGTTCTAAAATATTGTAAAATAATTCATATATTTATCACAATGTAAAATAGAATATGATTACTCTCTAAATAAAACAATTAAATAACTAAATCAATTATTCTATTTTCTAAACACTCATGAATTAATTAATCTAATTAAATCATCATTAACTAACTATGCAATATATAATTCAAATAAAATTAAAAATTGTAATTTAAATTAAACTATTAAATCATTTAATATGCAACATATGCAGCGACATGACACTACGTGAAGTGTGTGAGAGATATCCCTCCATCTTAACCCTGCCAAGATGCTAATCTTCTTTACCTCAACCACCTCTTGTCTTCAACAACCTGCAACTCATAGTAAACTCTAATTTCCCGTTAATAGATTAGTAATCCAAATAACCGAAGCATTACTAACATGAATATTACATTTATTTCATTACATCTTTTTCATATTAAAATATTCATAACAATTATTCATCTATCTGCATATAATTATTCATGAAATATTTCCATTTAAATAAACCCAAATGTATCAAAATTTGAGACGTGACAGATATGCTGTATGTATCATACTATGAAGACATTGAATGACAGTTTGGAGGTCACCAATGCAATTTTTGATCTTTTTGTGATTGGAGAAGGTGTTGGGAGTGTGTGGAAGGGTCCTACAGACCTGATCAAGGGGTTTTTAGTCTTTAATAACAACTATATGACAACATGCAAAGACTGTCCTATAAGGACTGTGTATGACAGTGAAAACCTAGAAGGGGTAATAGTCAAGTTTGGACTTCTTATTGAGTGTAAACCTTAAAACCTGTATAAGATCATTAGGATTGGAAGGTATGAAATATTTTGAGTCAATGACATACCAATGTTACCATAATTAGGTGTTAATCCTTTCTAGATCATATGTATTGCTGAAATTAGGCCTAATTAGAAAGAGGACAGTCAAAATTTGCCATAATCTGTACAAAGAAACCCCTACCCATTTTTGGAAATGTGTAGTAATGGCCAAAAGGGTATCCCAAACAATTTTTACATTTTGAATATCAGGTTTGTACTAAAATTTATAGTCAAAAAGGTCATTTTGAAAGGATACTAGGTTTTACGGGTTAAAATTTCAAGAATGCACAAAGTTTCATGATATGTCCTAAAGTTGGTCCTTCCTCTACATCAGTTGTGGAGAAAGGTTTGGATTTTGAAAAGAAAAGACCATAGAGACCTCAGACAATGGAGGAGGGGATATAGACAAAAGAGAAGGCTAGTGACTTAAACCCATTGTAGAAGGTAAGTGTGGTTTAGGTCCCATAGGGACGTTAACTCCTTGTTCCATGCACTCTAGACCATTTCCATTGTATCTATGCTTAGAAAGAATTTTGTATCCAAGCCTGTAATGTGTTTCCAAATCAAAAAGAGGAGAATCAACATTACTAGCCTTGTCAAAATGAGATGCATATGCACATGTTGGAGAAGACACAATAACAAAATTCACATGAAAATAAGGATTGATTCTAATACCAGAATGAAAATCCTTATTCAATGTGGGAATGTTAGAGTAAGAAGAGTTGACCTTATATTCACATGGCCCATGGGGATGAAGTCTAAGGAGCCCCAATCATCACAAAGACATTCATTAGATGAGGAAGGTACATCATCATCAATAGAGGGTGATGATGGTGTTTGAGAATTTGTTGTAGAAGGTATAAAATTATTAAGAGAATAAAGAGTGGGCTTCTCATGACCTAATTCATCCTGTTGATAGTATTAAAAGGGGTCAAGATCATCACTTATCTTATGCACTTCACCATTATAAATAAATTTAAGAGATTGATGAAGGGTATACAAAACTACACCTATGGAATGAATCCACGGTCTACTGAGGATAATATTATAAGAAAGACTCTCCTGCATGACATGAAATTTAGTAAGTAATGTAATAGGGCCTAACATAATAGGTAATGTGATAGTGCCTGAAGTCGAGCAAGCCACATTATCAAAACCTCTACTAAATATATTTAAAGAAGTAGAAGAAACATCAATTTCAAGACAATTAATGAGGTCTAAACTACATACATTAAGAGCAAAACCACTATCAATAAGGGTTCTCTTAATCCTAGTAGAATTTATAGCTACAATAATCATAAGAGCATCATTTTTCTTCTAAACTTCAACATAAGGGAGTTCAGAGAAATGAAAAGTGATATATGTGCAAAGATGAGGAAGTGGTGGAAGGGAAACAAGGACAAAAGTATCCTATTTGTTTTGTTGAGTATTATATGTGTGGGCTTCTGTATGGTAGTGAGGAGCCACATACACATTTTGAGTTATAAACTTTACAATTTCTAACTAGTGATTCAAAGGTCAAGTATTTTTAGGGATACCTTGAATAGTGATCACGGGATGAGAGAGTGGGATGCATAAGGTGCCCTATGTACAATGATTTTAGGAATAGAAGAGATTTTTTGAACATTAATGCACTTATCCAACATCCCCTTTACAAGTGGGATAAGTCAAATAATAATGATTGTATTAACATTATTATCTACTTGAGAAATACATGATGTAGAAGAAGAAATATAAGAACTATGCTCAACATCTATTCACGGAGGATCCCATGTGATGTGAGGCTCTTTATCTACTAATGCTTTGTCTCTAGAAGGAATATCATCGAAATGAAGAGAAGATAAAGTAATGTTAAGAAAAGTATCAATGATTTCATCCTCTTGTGCCAAAATATCCTCATAAACAAAAGGAATCTTAGGAGAGGGATCAAAAAAATATAGTGACATAGGAAGAGCTAAGTCACCATCACATGCATTGAATGGAACATCACTTTCATGAACCCTTTGAGAAAAGTTGGAAAGTGATATAAGAAGAGAAAAGAACATGCTAATTTAGAAAAATAAGAAAGAAAATTTTCTTGATTTTCTTTTGAAAGAGAAATGAATGAAAAAGGAGCTTTAAGTTAATCACGTCGGGTTCACCAAAATGTTTAATGGGAAAATTGTGTTGGAAATATGCAACTATATAGACTAATTCCTCATAACCCAATAAGAGATTTAATATGCAACAAACCAGAAATCCACATGTAAAAGAAATAGACAATCATACCATCAATGGTGACACAAGATATACCCCGGGAAAACTCTCATAGGGGGAAAAACCTAGCCTCCAAAAGCATACATCTCTCATGTATTATTTAGCTATAAAACAACAAATACATATGCAGAGATCACCTCTGAAACATCAATCTCTCTCTACCTGCACTCCATGTGAACAAGCCTGTAACCATACATCTTATTCCATGCTTCAAACCCTCAGATAGCCAACTTGCAAGAGAAGCTACAAACCCAGCCAACAAGCTAAACAACCAACTCAACCTCTAAAACTACCTCTATGTTTGATTTTATAGACATAAGCTCACACAAATACAACATGTGGTATTGTAATACCATTTTCCCCAAAACCATGAGTCTACAAAACCATTGACCTCCACATTTGATTATTAGTACTAAGTTTTCCTAAATAATTAACTAACCCAATGCTACATACAACGATTACAAGTGGCACCAAATAAATATTTAATGTGGATAAACACATCACATGAATGCACCATGATTAAATATTTATTTTAGATAATAAAATAATGTCAATGTTATGTGAGGTGTACAACACACCTACTCCAACATTCTCCCACATGTTGTATACATTGCATAAGGGATCAACATGTAAAAGCATTGCAAAATCTTCTCCACATAATTCTTTTGTGACAACCAAATCTTCTTGTTCTTTTTGTCTCTATGTATCCTCATTCTAAGAATCTGATTTATATTTCCTAATTCCTTCATTTAAAACTCCCTAGCAAGCTGGTCTTTCAACCTAATGATTCTATGCATGTTGGGACCTGCTACCAACATATCATCTACATACAAAAGCAAAATAATGAAACTACCATCTTCATACCTTTTAACGTAGGCACAATGATCAGCCTCACATCTACTAAAACCCAAACTCATTATGAAACAATCAAACCGCTTCTACCAACACCTTGGTGCTTGTTTCAAACCATGCAATGATTTGTTCAACCTACATACTAGATTCTCCTTGTATTTTTCCTCAAAACCTTCTATTTGTTACATATAAATTTCCTTAGAGAGGTTACCATGCAAGAAAGTTGTTTTAACATCTAATTGTTCCAGCTCCAAATCAAGACTAGCAACAAGAGCCAAAACAACTCTAACTGTAATTAACCACACCACAGATGAAAAGTTTTCATCAAAATCAATAGAAATTATTTGTGCATACCCATTGGCCACCAACTAAGCTTTATATCGCTCCATACTATCATTTATAACCCTTTTCAATTTGAAGACCCACTTGTTGCCAATAGCTATTCCCACCTTAAGCAATTGCACAAACTCCTACATTTTATTTTTATGTAGAGTTGTAATATGCCCATTATTCTACCAAATAAATTTTACTTGATTTAACCCAAAAGTAAATAGTTCTTCATACCAACAATATGAGAAATAAAATAAAAAATTTCTTTTAAAATTATATGATGCACATTTGAAACATATTTCAAACTTTACCATTGCATAATCAAATCACTTTCAACATTTCAAGTATTGAATATTTCTCCTTTTCAAAATTCCATAAGATGGATACAAAGTTACAAACAAGATTCAAAGAGCTAACTGAAAGTACAGATATAAATTGTTCTGATGTCCTTCATCAAATCCTGGCTACCAACTACATGAGGAGAAGCATCACTCAAGCACTTTTTTTCCAACCACGGACTAACTGCGGTCCCCTGCATATTTACCAAACTGGTAAATGACCCTACCCTTCGACGAAGGGATTGGTATGGTAACGTCAAAGATTAGCTTATTCTAAGCATGATGTTGTCTCCTACATAACTAGAACTGTCATACTGTGGCTCCAACCTACAAGTATGATTATCCCTGCCTAGTATGTAAACCTGGATCATGGTGAACTGACAGTGTAAACAATGGCTACTTACACTACTTTGGCCAAAGTATTCATCACCCCTAATTTGGAATGGACGTCATATGTTCACCCATCTTCCTAGCTTGATTTGGTATGACATTATTCTTTATACAAAGGTTATTCCCTTACCCATGGATCAACTAATCCCAAGATTAACCCCACTTAACAATTTCAAGTTTACTATGACACTTCTACCAAATACATGGTGTAATATATAGTTTCCATAACTTAACCTTTCATAATGTAGCAATAGTTATTCATACTTAACATAATATAGTGAATAATTATAATATAGATACTAATCTCTACTATGGAGATTATTCATGCATTCAATACATAATATTTCCCATACTAGATATATACCTCTCACAGAACATACAAGAAAATATCCAATTCAATAAAGAAAAGCAGCCCAAACTTATTTCCAAACAAACAATCAAGGACAAAATCTTTTCAAACATAAAATGCACAATGGAGAAGAAATTAGCATGCATGTTAATGCTATGCTCCAATAGTTCAACTGGATTCCTTGCTCCTAATTCCTCAAGCTTGTTGAATATCACCTTCAAGAACAACTCAATTTCCCCCCTTTTGCTTATTACTAATTTGCCTCACAAACTCAAGACCAAAATAACAATGCACAATCAAAACACTAGACTCAGAAAAATTCCAGTAGAACAACATAGGCAGTTCGATGGACAATTGTGTTTAAAATGAATGGAAGAGCTCCTCTATATATACTAAAATCTAAGCATTCCAAGGATACAAAAAAGCTCCCAAATTCGCCACAACTCCCACTTAGAAATTTGACTCAGTAACAAGAATTCAAAGTGGCAGCAAAAATCATTGCACAGTGAACACATAAGTGGATAGCAAGAACTGAACTTAAAAATGCAAGGAAATAGGTTAGATTCAAGATTCCTATTTGGTTTGCACCATTCAATCATGGTGCCACTCAAACACCACGCCCCCTATATTCCTATTGGTAGTTTGTAAAGAACAGGTCAAAGACTCATACATTGGAAATCAGTTACCAACACCTTCACATTATAAGGCACTTTATGTGCTTTAATCCCCAAACATATTCCTGTATGTGCTGCCTATATCCAGCACACTAAACATAGTGAAAATGTTATGTATCAATCATGATAATTTGTTGTGCAATAGTCTTAAGACTATGCGCTATTTAACATTCACATGGATTACAAAGCTAACCACTATGTTTAACAAATCAGCACTATGCTTATATTAACTTTGGTTACAACTATGCACTATACATCAGTGCTTAAGAACATTAACACACACACACACATATATATTTACATATCTTTATATACTATAATTAAAATATCATATATAATTAAATGATTATATATATATATATATATCTGATGCAGAGGAAAAGATCAACTTCATACTAGGCAGAGTTCAACTACACCAATGATCCCAAAAACAAGGATCTTCATGGAAAAGTGGGAAGAACAGTTAAAGTTCTTGAATTATTCTTGGAAATAGTGTTTAGACATGTATTAGAAGCCATCCCATCCATTGGCAAAGGTGCATCGAACTTCAAACTAGTAGTTCCTTCACAAACCTCAAGAAAGGCAAGTAGCCCTACAAACAGAGAACAGTCCCAATAACTTTTTACACAAACATCCAAATGCAACTCTCAGATATGAAATAGATACCCATTAGGCCTCCCCACAACATACTCTAGAATGGGTTTAGGTTGTTTTGAAAAGTTTGCCCTAACCAATAACTGAAATGCAAAAATAACAAGAAAAAATGCTGCTATAGTCACCTAGGGCATCAATTTAAACACACCAAAACAACTTTTTCACTCCTGGGCCTTGGTCAACATGTCAATCACTCCATATACTTCCATTACACTAAGTTTTAGAGGATTCCCATGGTGGAATGAGGTTTTATGACATTTTTCCTACCAAAACCCTAGTTAACCTAGTTAACAGAGTAGTTTTAGAAAAAAATGTGATATCTTCTTCTAGGAATCAAGTTAAGACCTCACACCAGATGCATTTGAAAGGTAACTCATTACTCTTTCCAACCATATATGGATTTCCCCTATATTTATCCATACAGAACCATACCAAACGCTGTAACAGGACTGTTATAGGAGAATTCTAGAAATTACAGTCACTAAAATACTCATATCTTTCACAAAACGAAACCAAAATGCATGGGACAAAAAGTAAATGGAAGGTGATTGAGGGATATAACACTTAAAAACAATTAGACACCAATGCATGTCCGTACAGGGCCGTACACAGCAGGAATACAATGATTTTCTGAAGAAAATACAGAAAAACAATGCCTTTTCACATTCCATTCTAATGCTTCAATCACCTCCGAATCTTTAATGGTTACAAGGCCTTTTTTAAAGGCATAACAAAGTGTCTTTTCAATTTCCACTGTCTTGGAATGAACCAAGAGCCACAAGACTCTTCACCTTCTAAATTTGCATCATTTTAGCATTTTTACATAACCTATTACATTGTATGCAATATTTTGCATATTTGAACTTCCTAGTGACCTCTAATACATAACAATGACTTGATTAACCTTATACAATGATGAATCATTACAATATTAGATTATTTTAATCAAACTCCTATGGAAGTCAAGGTGCTCCTACACCATACAAACAACCAACAAAGATTTCCAAGTCCCTTGGAAATGTATCTGCAATAAAAGTCTCTTTCCTTTGTCTTTATCTTCAATCTTCTCAGCTACAATCTTCTAATCTATAAAAATGGTGACCAACCAAACAACAAACAAACTACTATCTTCATAGAGCATCCTCAGGCTCCTTCTACTCCTATCAGTAGAGTATTCTTCAGGCTGCAACATCAAGTGCTTCTTCAGTCAGGTATCTATCTCTCTCACTACTTCCCAACAAACCAATTCACCAAACCATTCATCTCACCCAACAGTAGATCCTGGTGATGCACCTACCACTCTCTCCTCAGTGGTTTCTCTCTGCATCCTTCTCCAACCAAATCTCTATTGGAGAATGGTCATGACAGACCTTCTCTTGTCTGCCCACACACACAACCTCAGAAAACATCCTTCTACAGCTAGATGGACAAGCACCTGCAACCAAACAAATTAGCAAATAATGGTCACCAACATAACATATTCTTCATCTTAGAAATAACATCTCCTCCCAGAGCTTTTGCTAGCTCTGATACCAATTTGATGCAGAGGAAAAGATCAACTTCATACTAAGCAGAGTTCAACTACACCAATGATCCCAAAAACAAGGATCTTCATGGAAAAGTGGGAACAATAGTTAAAGTTCTTGAATTCTTCTTGGAAATGGTGTTTATACATGTATTAGAAGCCATCCCATCCATTGGTAAAGGTGCATCGAACATCGAACTAGTAGTTCCTTCACAAACCTCAAGAAAGGCAAGTAGCCCTACAAACAGAGAACAGTCCCAATAACTTTTTACACAGACATCCAAATACAACTCTCAGACATAAAATAGATACCCATTATGTCTCCCCACAACATACTCTAGAATGGGTTTAGGTTATTTTGAAAAGTTTGCCCTAACCAATAACCGAAATGCAAAAATAACAAGGAAAAATGCTGCTACAATCACCTAGGGCATCAATTTAAACACACCAAAACAACTTTTTTAGTCCTAAGCCTTGTCAACATGTTAATCACTCCATCTACTTCCATTCTACTGAGTTTTAGAGGATTCCCATGGTGGAATGAGGTTTTATGACATTTTTCCTAACAAAACCTTAGTTAACCTAGTTAACAGAGTAGTTTTAGAAAAAAATGTGATATCTTCCTCTAGGAATTGAGTTAAGACCTCACACCAGATGCATTTGAAAGGCAACTCATTCCTCTTTCCAAACATATATGGATTTCCCCTATATCTATCCATACAGAACTGTACCAAACGCTGCAACAGGACTGCTATAAGAGAATTCTAGAAATTGCAGTCACTAAAATACTCATATCTTTCACAAAACAAAACCAAAATGCATGGGACAAAAAACAAATGGAAGATGATTGAGGGATCTAAAACTTATAAACAATTAGACACCCATGCATGTCTATACAGGGCCGTACATAGCAGGAATATAGTGATTTTCTGAAGAAAATATAGAAAAACAATGCCTTATCACATTCCATTCTAATGCTTCAATCACCTCTGAATATTTACTAGTTACAATTCCTTTTTTAAAGGCATAACAAAGTGTCTTTTCAGTTTCCACTATTTTGGAATGAACCAAGAGCCACAAGACTCTTCACCTTCTAAATTTGCATCATTTTAGCATTTTTACATAACAACCTATTACATTGTATGCAATATTTTGCATATTTGAACTTCCTAGTGACCTCTAATACATAACAATGACTTGATTAACCTTATACAATGACGAATCATTACAATATTGGATCATTTTAATCAAACTTCTATGGAAGTCAAGGTGCTCCTGCACCATACAACCAACCAACAAAGATTTCCAAGTCCCTTGGAAATGTATCTGCAACAAAAGTCTCTTTCCTTTGTCTTTATCTTCAATCTTCTCAGCTACAATCTTCTAATATACAGAAATGGTGACCAACCAACCAACAAACAAACTACCATCTTCACAGAGCATCCTCAGGCTCCTTCTACTTCCATCAGTGGAGTATTCTTCAGGTTGTAACATCAAGTGCTTCTTTAGTCAGGTATCCATCTCTCTCACTACTTCCCAACAAACCAACTCACCAAACCATTCATCTCACCCAACAACAGATCCTAGTGATGCACCTACCACTCTCTCCTCATTGGTTTCTCTCTGCATCCTTCTCCAGCCAAATCTCTATTGGAGAATGGTCATGACAAACCTTCTCTTGTCTTCCCACACACAACCTCAGAAAACATCCTTCTACAGCTAGATGGACAAGCACCTGCAACCAAACAACTTAGCAAATAATGGTCACCAACATAACATATTCTTCATCTTAGAAATAACATCTCCTCCCAGAGCTTTTGCTAGCTCTGATACCAATCTGATGTAGAGGAAAAGATCAACTTCATACTAGGCAGAGTTCAACTACACCAATGATCCCAAAAAAAAGGATCTTCATGGAAAAGTGGAAATAGCAATTAAAGTTCTTGAATTCTTCCTGGAAATGGTGTTTAGACATGTATTAGAAGCCATCCCATCCATTGGCAAAGGTACATCGAACATAAAACTAGTAGTTCCTTCACAAACCTCAAAAAAGGCAAGTAGCCCTACAAATAGAGAACAGTCCCAATAACTTTTTACACAGACATCCAAATGCAACTCTCAGACATGAAATAGATACCCATTATGCCTCCACAACATACTCTAGAATGGGTTTAGTTTGTTTTGAAAAGTTTTCCCTAACCAATAACCGAAATGCAAAAATAACAAGGAAAAATGTTGCAACAGTCACCTAGGGCATCAATTTAAACACACCAAAACAACTTTTTCAGTCTTAAGCCTTGGTCAACATGTCAATCACTCCATCTACTTCCATTCCACTGAGTTTTGGTTATGCTTGCTAGGATATTGCTTCTGGTACGCATGCACCTCCTCATGTTCAGTGGAAGGTTCATTCTCATCTTCAAAAGGGAAGACATAATTTGACTCAAAGGCTAAAGCAGATTCTTCACATGCTTGTGAACCATTCTGATGATCAGTATAACTCTCTAGTACTAAGGCTAAATCATATCCACAAGGAACTATTTCATTACCTTCCACTTGAGGTGGATTTCCTGTAGTATTAAACACTTCTGTTTGAAAAATGCTGGCAGCAATTTGGAATTGTGGACAATCTAGCTCTGCATGAGCATTTATGTTGTGAATCCTACACCAGTTAGTGAGAGCTGCCTCAGCAAGACTGACTCTAGTAGTCTGTTTGGCTTCACCAGGTGGTTGATTATCTAAGCGTGATGGCAATGAACCATTATTTGGCCTGGAGTTCCATACTCTAGGCTGTCTCTGAGGATTATTGTTATTTCCACCACTATTGTTGAAGTTATTATTATTGTACCCCCTGTTAGGATAATTTGGTCTATTGTTGGAATAACTTCTATTCTAATTCGACTAGGAATAGAAGTTTTGATTTCTCAGATGAGTCACTTTTGTAGTGAGTTTTCTTAGCTGAGCAGAGATTTCCTTGATTTCTTCCTTTTCCTCTTGAGCTTTGGTTACTACATTTTCACTTTGTGGCTTGAAGAAAGAGGATCCATGGTTATTGTTGGACAGATCAGCACCTTAAGGTGTCTGAGTTTGTGCAGGATATTGTGACATCTAGCCATTCCCATTAGGAGGTGGCATGATACTTAATGGAGGCACTTGCAAGGGTGCCGGCATGACTGCTGGAGGTATCATTGCACCATTTGGATATTGTGCAGGATATGATGCAAGATGTTGTGCAGGATATGTAGGATACATGTCAGGCAGTGTAGGGAATGCTATATTTGGAGTACGAGTAGGTACTAACTGTTGATTTACTTTGATAGCTTCTTGAAAGGCCCTTGTCAAGGTAGTGATTTTAGGATGTGTTCTCCTGATGAACATAGAAGTCAATGGATCCAGAGCTGAATAGTAGATACTCCTAGCAGCAGCATCTGTTACTGTATAAGGAGCAACTAACTTGGATAACATTTTCTAGAACCTAACATTGAAATTAGCTATAGGTTCTCCTTCAAACCTCTTGATAGTGGCAAATAGGTGATAGTTCATTGAAGGATCAATCAGTATTTTGAACCTATCAATAAAAGCTTTCTCTAAGATAGCCCATGAATCAACAGAACCTTGACCAAGACTAATAAACCAATTATAAGCTTCTTCCCCTAAGGAAAAAGGAAATAATCTACATACAACATCTTGATGTTCTATCCTGGCTCTACAGCATGCCTCCTTAAAGGTTCTGATATGATCATCAGCATCTTGATAAGGATGATACTTCGGACAAAGTTTATCTGGATTCTTTGGTAACTCATGATAAGCATTGAAGGTTAAAGGCGATTCTACTGCAAAGAAAGACATTGCAATCGGAGGAGGTTGAGATATAACCGACCGAGGTTGGACTAAAGGTACACCTGAGGAGATCCTGCAGGTATACTGAAACTGATAGGAGTTACAAGGGGACGCTCCAGAGGTGTTCCTGATGCACTGGAGCCAGGAGTATGATGAATGTCAACAGTCCTAGGTCTGAAACCTCTAATAGGTAGTTCTTCAAAAGGTCCGGTGGATCTTGACCTGGTATTTATCCTGTGAGCCAGGATTTCTCAAATTTGGTGGAAAACTTAGCCGGATGACTATAAATATTGGCTGAATTTCACCAGCTGATGTGATATTTATGATTGAATGACTAATCTAACTGGATATTTGCACAACATTTGTAAAGATAGTGCAAATATGAGGTGATCTTTGGGGTAGGATGACTCTTACCACAGGATATCAAGCTTTTAAGATGAAACTCTTCAAAGCTTTAATGGATTTACCTAATATTGGCCGATATTTGTGAATTCATGATGATCTACTGTGAATTCATGATGATCATTCATGGATGCTTCGGAAGTCTCTTTAGGTGCTAATGTTGGTTCCACAACCATGAGTTGTTCTGCACCTGTACCACTTATTTCTTCAACCTTAACGGCAGGATCCTCTACCACATCTTTCTCATCAGCCTTCTTTTCTTGAACCTCTACTATAACAGGTTCCGCTGATTTATCTTGTTGGCTTATCTCTAAAGTATGGCCCTCTGGTTCTGCCATCTTTACTTCCTTCGTATGTTGCCCTTTATCAGGTGATCTTGCTGGATGTTCAGGATTCACATCCTGTTTCTCTGTCAAGTCCACCACTACAGGACTTGCCACCTCTGCAATCAATGTATCCAGCCCCATTTCTTGGGCTATCTGCTCTGGGCTCTTTTCTTTTTCAACTTCCACTTGCTTCATCTCCTCTAGTATGGCTTGAACTGGTGGAGTCTTGTCAAGGGTCATGTGTGTACCTGTAGTAAGGGTTTCCATCTTTTGTGAAGCCACTTCCTTCACAACTTCATCATCAGACAAGTTTATTGTCTCCTCTAGTGAGATGTGACCTTCTTCATGCACCTGGGAGGTTTCTTTCATCTGCTCTTCTGCGAGCTCAGTCTTGAACTTGACGATGGTAGGAAGTGGAACATTATGCTGAAGTTCCTATGCACTTCACTACCTACCCCTTGTAACAATGTAGGGGATTGTCTTATTTCACCCCTCATGGAGGTTCTTATTTTCTTAGGTGGGGTAGATACTACCACCTGTGGAGCTCTTCTCTTTCTTTTGAATAGTAGAGGGGCCTCTTCTTCCTCAGGCTCTTCCTCCATGAGGATATCCTCTTCATCTGGTTTTCTTGAGGATTGACCCTCTTCCTTGGTCACAGTAATTCTAGCCTCTGCTATATTACTCTTCTTGGATTTTCCTTTTCTTGTCCTTGGAGGTGATGCTGATCTTGATGCTGCTGCCTCCTCAGCTATAAATGCTGCTCTTTCAATAATAACCCCTTTGGGTTCATTATCAACTTTCTTGCCCCTTGGGGGTCTTTTGCTTTGTTGTTGTTGTGGAGGGAGTCTATCTCCCTTAGACTTCCTCTTCTCATTTATGAAGTCATCATACTCCCCATCAGGAATATCTTGCCCCTTCTTTTTGTTGTCCACAATAATGGCAATACCTTTCTTCTTCAATGCCTCTATCTGTTCATCAACCCAAGCTTGGGTCAGCTGCATGGTCCTGGCAATGAAGGGGTCCAAGGATATGTCCTCCTGTATGGTGAGGTCAGGTGCAGAGATGGTATCTTTATATATCTTCTTCTCCTCATATTCATCTGCAATTATCCTGCCATCATCCTTCTTCAATTGTTGAGGGATGGGGATGCAGTCAAAGGTTCTGATTTGATTCAATGTTAGCCTTTGATACCTCCTTCTTCTTACTTCTGCTTCATCTTCACAGTCAGCCCAGAAGTCTTCTAGGTGCCTCTGGTGAATAGGCTTTCCTATTATTTTCTGTATCCTGCCATAAGGATCATATGGTCTTGTCAACGGAAAAGGCTGTAGCTTCATTTTATTCAAGGTGACCATCACCTTCTTTATGTTCTCTGAATCGAGGCACATGTACCAGCCAATGGTGACTGGAAACAAAATTGGTGGCAGCTTCAGGGCATCCTTGTATGTTTTCAACATTGTGGAGCTCTGCCTTATAAACTCCATAAGTATCACTGCATCAGTGGGATACCTTGGCAGCATGAGGGGATGTCCTTCAAAACCCTCAATCCTCATGTAGGAAAATGTGGCAAATTGTATATACCAGGCTCCATGCCTGTAAATTATCTCTTGAGCCTCCATGCTCAATCGTTTTGTTCTGTCCTCCTCCATGGTTCTTACCAGATGCATAGAGAATGCATCATTGACCAGTTTTTAATCTTGGAGGTAATTGGCTCTTTGCAGCTGGGGATGATGATCCCAAATATGCACAGCATTGATTATGCCTGTGACCTTCCCATCTGTAACCAATGCATCAAATGTGCCTTTATAAGCACAGGAGTAGACAATGTATGATGTCATATAGAAAGCACAGTTTGAACATCCCAAGTTCATCATCTGCTCATGTAGAGCATCACTTATTAGATGGCCCCACAGTGGCTTGATGTCTGAATATATGCACATCATGATTATACCATACATCCAATCCTTGAAACTACCAGCATTAGGCTGGCCTGTTACTCTGCTGAATAGTGCAATCATGTATTGATACTCATCATTAAAATCATATTTGAATAAATGTACAGGAAGTTTGGCGGCTGCAAGATATGTGCTGTTCTCAGCCCTCCATTGATACATGTTCTTCCTGGACTGCTTCTTATTGTTTTCATACTCACGTTCAGACTTCTTCAGGTCCACACTTTTAACCTTGCTACCCAATGGCAATCCAAATGTCTTGGAAAGACCCTTGATGGATAGGTCTGCATATATCCTCCCATGCTTCATGACCTGCCTGGTCTCTGGATTGTAATTCCTGGCACATTCAATGACTAGCTCCAGAGACTCCATGGAGTACGGGAAACTAGCTGCATTCCATAATCTAGACACGAACACTGCATCCAGCATAGAACTTCTATTCTTATCATCGTTCATCTTGGCAGACCAGGCCTCCAGATCAGTGCTTCCCTGATGGGTATCTGTAATTGCCCCATATTTGAACAAGATCCCTCTTTGAGACAAAAACATGGGCTTACTGAATTCTGCTTCACACTTAGCTAACCTCTTCTCAGCCATGGATGCCTGCAATTGACAAAATCTTGTCTTTCAATGGGTACCCACATGCATGCATATAACAATTATTTCTGCTAATCATCATGCCTACTGTGTTTGTTCAGCATTAACTAATCATGGGGATGCATAAACCAAAACTTCAGATTAACAACTCATACCTAATTATTATAGAAACAACATGATGAGGGTTTCATTTACTTACCTGGATATGCAAATTTCCTTTATACTAGTGGATTTATGAAAGTGCTCTTAATTCTGCTGATGATCACGCACTTCCTCTCACCTGTAAGCTCCATTCGTACAAGTGTCGCCTAGATGAGGATATGGAAGCTTGTGCTCTGTAACTATGATTTTTATCGCAAGGTAAGTTTGAAATGATGATCAATTTACCTTTTAACCCTGTAATTAGGGTAAAATTAGGGCAAACCCTAACATATTGGATCTTATTCGTCAATTTTTTGCACAAAAAATCAAGATTTTGCCAGCTGTTTCATTGGGCTTTGGGGTCAGCGGGAACTACCTACCATGTCTGTGCGCATTAAATGTTAATGGTGGCAACAGGAGCGGGGTGATATTCGCATGATAGGATGATATTTGCAAATATCATCTCGAGTTTAATGTGATCATCCTCCTTGATAGGAAAAACTATCGTCGACAAGATCAGGTGACGAACGCACCCCTTGGACATGATTAGTACATCAGGAGGATATTTCGATATATCGGGTGATGTTTCAAAGATGATGATGACTGGACAAACTTATATGTCTCTTTTCAGAATATCAGGATGACGTCATCCAGATATTAGCTCATTGTATCAGCAAGGCATCATGACATCATCATGTTATACGAGTAGGATCATGTTCAAGAAATATGCCCCCGAGAAGTGGAAATGATGACTACGTCATCGTCATGTTCATTTCTTTGTTTATTAGACCTGAATGATGTCATCAGAATATTGGCTTAGGGGGATATTTCTCGGCAGGAGGATATTATGAAATATCAGGTTACATTGAAAAATATAATCCTCGCGAGATGCGTAAGGCTATTGACGGGTAAAGGTTGCTATCACCTAAAATTGACGTCTGAATATCTGGACCGCATGATTTATTGGGTGATAAATTAGATCAGGTGATCTTTTGTAATATGACAGATGTTACGAAATATGGTCTTCCCCCTAGAAATATCAGGTTTGACTAAAACTTTGACTGTTCATAACTTTCACACCTTAACAAATATCAGGGTGATACAAAAGGCAAACCTGCATGAAATTTGACGTTCTTTCTGAATATGAGGTCACTGAAACAAAATATAAATCTTGACAAACTAACCTCCTATGATGACTTACCCAGTCTCTAGACATGATGATCTACATGACTTACTTTTACCAAACCGCCAGAAAACACAAAACAAGCCAAAAAGTTGGGTCCCTATTTTGCCAAGTCAAAATGGAGCGTGTTGTGTAACCACACAACAACTTGCCACCAAAGAAAACAAACAAATTCCAATGATTCAAGTGATGTGATCATATTCATTCATAGTATTCTAATTCATTCTAAGCATGAGGATCATGATCTTCTAAATGATAAAAGTTCATTATAGTAACAATGCTAACAAAGGATCATGTGTGTGCAAATGATTAATTATCTTCATCTTGAAAGCAAGTTGAAAACATAAGTAACTAGTGTTAAACTACATAGTTGGAGATCATCCCTCATAGCCAACCTGTATAGAGCCTTGCTGCCAGCAGGCGTCTATAGCCCCGGCAAGGTTATCTATACAATCTCCCTAAGTAGAGCCCCACTGCCAGCAGGCATTCATAGCCCCGGTAGAGTTACTTAGATGGCCTAATTTTATTTCTTTTCTAATTTTTCTTTTTTTTAAATTTGTATCTGATATCATCATGTCAGCTCATTTATACAAGGTACAATCACTTGCATCTTTAGGTTGGAGATTGTATTGGTAGCAAGGGAGTCCCTTTAGATTTTTCACTTAACACCTATACTTGTGTGTTCAACAAGCCCAAGGTTGTTAGGTGTTTCATTGTGATTGATTCACTTTGATTAAGAAAAGGCACCCTGATGAAAGGATATCACAGACCTGATCATGAATACTTCTTAGACTGAATTACAACCTATGTCTAAATTTGATCTCGTCACTTGAATCCTAACAATTTAGTTATTTCTGTGGTGATGAAGTGCATCATCTGGACTAACCAAAACAAAAGCTCAACCAAAACAAAACAAAACAAGACAAACCAACAAACAAACACAACTGTACAAGCAACTATACAAATATACAATATGATACACATGACTGTCATGAAGTCACTTCGACTTGAAAATAATGTTTGAGAAATTGCCCATTGACTGGCAATGGGACATCCTCACCTATCAGGTTCTTAAGCCTATAAGTGTTGTCTCCTAATATCTCAGAAATTTGAAAGGGACCTATCCATAATCTGTCAAATTTGCCATGGTCACCTTTCCTCTCATGGGCTTTATTCCACATCAGGACTAAATCAAATATCCTGAAGGCTTTAACCTTGGCTCTCTTGTCAAACCAGCATTTGACAACAACCTAATGTTTTGCAAATTGGTCAATTGCTTGACTTCTTTTCTCTTCCAGGTGCATCAGCTGAAGCAACCTGACCTCTTGTCTATTGTCTATGCCTAGGTACTCTTGGGCAAACTGTAAGGTGGCAATTTTCAAGTTAACAGGGAGGATAGGATCCATCCCATATACTAGTTGGAAAGGTGAGTTTCCTAGTGCAGTTTTCATTCTAGTTCTGTCTACCCATAATGCATACTTCAAAAATGAGTTCCATTCCCTAGGGTTCTTTTCTATTAATTTTCTTATGATATTCAGTAAGTTTTTATTGGTGGATTCTGCTAATCCATTTCCCTGGGGATAATAGTTGGATGAGAACTTGAGTATGATCCCATGATCAAAAGCCCAACTTGACAATTTGGTTGAGGTGAAGGCTGAACCATTATCACTTACCAGAGCATAAGGAGTTCCATACCTGGTAACAATGTTGCTTTCCAGAAACTTAATAACATCATCTGCAGTACAATTCTTGCTGCTGACAGCTTCAGTCCATCTGGTACAGTAATCAATAATTGTTAAAACATACCTATGGCCTGAGGAAGATGGAGGATTAATTGGTCCTATGAAATCCATGCCCCATTGTGTAAATGGGTGCTCTTCCATCACTAGCTATAAGGGTTGAGCAACATATTTCTCTCTATTGGTAGCAACCTGACATACATGACAACATTTAACATGATCAGTTGTATCTTTAAAAATTGTAGGCCAATAATATCCTACTCTGAGGATTGCATGTGTTGTGGCCAGGGCTGATCCATGTGCTATTTCAAACTTGTCATGTAATTCTGATAAAACCTTATTTGCTTCTGGCTTTTCTAAGCATCTCAGGTATATTCCCTCATAATTCTTCTTGAACAGGATTCCTCCCTTCATCAGATATTTTTGTGACCTTATCTTCAAGGCTCTTCTCTGTGAAGCTTGCATTCTGGGAGGACATCTTCCAGTAATCAGGATGTGCCTGATATTTGAATACCACTCTTTACTGTCCTTTGTATTGATTACATATTGCTGACTTGTAATGTTTGGATTAATTTCAGATATCATCTAGCTTAAGGCTTGTCCTCTTACCAGCTTCATTGGTGTAATTTCCATGTCATACTCTTGTAATGCAGTAATCCACTTGGCTCTTTTCTCACCAGGCTCACTCTGCATTAGCAACATCTTCACTACTGCATCAAGCACTACTGCAATCACTTTGCTTCTTAATATGTAATGCCTAAACTTCTTTACTGCCCTGACTAATCCAAGTGCTTGTCTTTCAACATCCACATATCTTAGTTCAGCATCCTTGAAAGGATAGCTTACGAAAGCTATTGGTTTCTCTTCTTTCTCTTCATTCCTTTGGGTCAACACTGCTGCAAAGGTATGCTCTAAAGAAAATGAATAAATGTAGAAATCTTTTGTGTAGTCTAGACTGATGAGGACAGGAGCATCTGATATGGCTTTCTTTATGTCTTCAAAAGCAGCTTTGGCCTCTGCTATCCACTCAATCTTGGCATCTTTTTTCAGCATAGCATTTAGTGGTCTGACTATCTCTACAAAACCAGTGATGAATTTTCTCACAAAGTTAATCTTACCAAAGTAAGACTTAAGTTCTTTCTTACTTCCAGGGAGTTGTATTTTCATGATAGACTCCACTTTGGTAGGATCAATGATGATCCCATCCTCTGTTATCAAATGGCCCAATAGTTTGCCTATTGTTACCCCAAATATGCATTCCTTGGGGTTCAAGGATATTCCATACTCTTCACATTTCTTCAGCACATTTCTAAGATCTGTTACATGATTTCCCCTTTCTTTGGAGAATACTGTCAAGTCATCCATGTAAATGACTATACACTTTCCTATTAAGCCTTTGAAGGCTATGTCCATTGCTTACTGGAATGTGGCTCCAGCATTTATAAGTCCAAATGGCATGCGTCTATATGCAAATATCCCCCACTTGGTGGTGAAGGCAGTTTTCAATCTATCAATCTTATCAACCATCACTTGGTTGTATCCTGAGAAACCGTCTAGGAAAGACATCATCTTAGCTCCATTTGCAATCTACAGAACTTCATCTAGTGGTGGTAGGGGATAATTATCTTTCTCTGATGCTATGTTTAGATTCCTAAAATCTACACATAAGCAGATGTCTCCATTCTTCTTCCTGACTGGGACTAGATTTGCCACCCAAGTGGAGTGTCTCACAGGAAAGATTATCCTGGCATTTAACAACTTCTTGACTTCTTCAAAAATTATGGGTTCAAGTAAAGCATTGATTGGCCTTTGCTTTTGTCTGAAAGGTTTAACATCTGGCTTGAGAGGTATAGTGTGAGTTATGATTGATGTGTCATATGTCTTCAGCTCATCATATGTCCAAGCAATAACATGCATATAATCTTTGAGAGCTTGGGTTATTCCTTCTAACTCTTATGGTGTGCAAACCTTACCTATCAAGACATTTCTTTTGTCTTCATTCTGTCCAATGTTCACTTGTGAATACTAACCTCCATCAGCTTTGGGAAGATCCTTCTGTTTCAACATATTGTCCAGATCAAAGGCTCTTTCTAATTCAATCATACCTTTGAGAATTCTGTTGCTAGGCAACTCTAATATTTCATCTTCTTCCCAAACTTGATCTTCCATATTGTTATCATCTATGATCTGAGTATCAAATATATCCCTGTTAGAGATGAAATCTAGAATATGCTGATCATCATCAAAAACCTGGAGATTAGTAACATTATCAGGTACTGAGGGTACAGATACTAGTTCTACTGAAAATCTCTTTTGACCTGATATAGATAATGGCCCCAGTGTACTGGCAGCCTGGGCAAGTGCATCTGCCCTATGATTTTGTTCTCTAGGAACGTGGGTGATATTAAATGCATCAAAGTCTTCAATTAAATCCCACACTCTGTGATTGTAATTTGACAATCTCTTATAATTGCAAGAGTAAATTCCCCTTACCTGTCTAACAACTAATTCTAAGTCTCCAAAGACGTGTAGAATTTTTACCTTCTTCTTGAGAGCAAACAGTATCCCATGAATCAAAGCCTCATACTCTGTCACATTATTAGTGCAGGGGAATTGTAATCTGTATGCAGCTAAGTAGGATTTTCCTGATGGGTTAATAAGATTAATTCCTACTCTAGCTCCTTGTTTGGACTTGGATCCATCAAATCTTAGGATCCAGGGTTTATCTTCAGTATGAGGTTTAGCAGAACCTTCTCTTTTCTTTGCAGCTCTGGCAACTACACCACCTAATATCCACTTCAACTTAGGAATTTCAGCTTTCTCAGTCTTCATCTTTTTCTTCTTCTGGAAAGTTGATTCATCTTGTTTTACATCATCAGGAGGATGATCTTTTGCATCTGGCTCTGTATGTTTCTTTAAAATGTGTAAACATAATAAACATGTAGTCTCTGAGTGAGGCGCCTCATGCAACCTACACCAATCTTTAGTTAGTGTATCCTGTGGATGTTTCTTTTGTTTTATCATTTTCTTAATTTCTCCTGATAAAAACTCTTCAAATCTAGTCAGGTTACTACCTCTGTCTTCATCAGACAATTCATAATCTGACTCCATAAAACAATCACTTCCTAAAGTTATTTCTTCTTTCTTCTTAACATTTATTTGGTCATTCACCAGAATTTCTGATGCAGAGTGGAACGCAACGGAGGCCAACTAACAGGAAGGAGTAGCCAACAATACAAACAGCATGATAAAATTCTCTATCGGCTGAACATCATCATCATATTTCCTAGATACACTAACAGCATCATCACATTTCAACAGCATCATCATATTTCAGATGATCGCAAATATCCTCCTGTCGACTACTATTTACCTCCTCCCTTTGTCGCCTATCATCATCATCATGATAATCAACGGGCGCAAACATCCTCCGGTTGCACTGTTCATCGGGTGCCAAATACAAGCGGCATCATCATGATATTCAATATCACCTTCGTCAGCAGGATATCCAAATATCCGGTTGCTCCAAATATCCTGATGACGTTGCACTTCAACAACTTGTCTTCGATGCTCCACTGCTCGACGATACAAGCAACAGCATCATGATATTGTTCATCCGGTTCCTCGAAACCTCCTGATGATGCTAATACAACTTCCTGTCTTCGCCGATCCTTAACCACTTAGCGACAACAGGATAAACTCGCATAGAGGGATTTCTTAATATCCTGATGACGGTGACGTCATATCCTGATGACGATGACGTCACACATCATCCTGATGAACTCTTCAACACTTAGCCAAAAAACTTAACTTTCACACCCGCATCCGTTAGCGATATGCGGATGATGAACTTCCCCGAGAGATGATCCTGACTGTGATATATACACTGAGTATATATCCAACTCAAAACATCATGATGCACTTGCAACATGCAAACTTCAACACCTTCACGACCCGATCCTGATGGCGATGGCTCCGCAGATGACGATGCGGCTCGTTCCGACTGGAAATGCTCATGCAGGCGCCTGTGTATCCTTCCACTGCATGTAAACACTCAGAACCGCATAATTTCACAAAGACAATGTGACGACCGGGCCGGATCACCTTCAAACCAAAGTCTAACAACTTATCTTCTAGACCTAGCACATGAGGATGCTAGGCTGATTCACAGCATGCTCCTAACAGATCTCCTGAACAATGCAATGCACAAACAGAAACCACAAATGCAAACTAAACTATGATACAGGACCATTCCACCAATTTGTAGGATCAACCGGTGGAAGGGTTGAAAATACCCATCTACTTGCAAACGGAAAGGAAATCAACACAGATACAACCAGATAATGCAAAAGATGAGATCTTATTCAATTGAAATTCAATGTCCTGAATACAGCTTCACAATGTCTAAACTGCTCTCAACTCAACCCAACACCAGTACATCTAGCAACATCAATCTCAATATCAATATGAACTATCAGTATGAACTCAATGAACTGTCTAAACCCTAACAGGTCGAAGGTATATATAACAAATCCTTCGAGTACTACCAACTTCACTTCCCAGCGGCTGGGAGCTTCCAAGCGGCTGGGAGAGAGGACAACTCAGACTCTCTTATCCCGATCTCTAACTGCCTACACATACTCCTAGGCTGAACTAATACATAGCATCGGTCCAGTGGACCTTATTACATGATAAAGTCAAACATACTAAAAATAGACTATCCCTGTCATCATGCTGATAACTACCCTATATCCTGATCATGTATGTCATCATGCGGACCTATATCCTGATCATGTGCGGGTGCCCCTGCACCATACTCCCCAAAAGAAGAAATCTCAAGTCCACTTGAGATGAGAGTATCAAGGTCGGCACCATGCTTCTGTATCTGTTCTGCAGTCATCCATACTGCTTCAGAAGTCGGCTGTCCCTTCCAAGAGACGAGGTACTCCAAGTACTTCTTGTTCCTGGTCTGTTTGACCACTCTAGTGTCCAAAATCTGTTGTATCTGTGGGGGATCATGTTGAGGAATGTCTTCAGCAACTGTATCCTATAGAATATCCTGATCTGCATCTGGATTAGTCTTGTATGGAGTTAAGTCACATACATTGAAGATAGGAGATAAACCAAGATCAGGTGGGAGTTGGATCTCATAAGCATTTTGTCCATGCTTTTGCAAAATCTGACATGGTCCAACTTTCTTTGGCATGAGCTTAGTATACTTCCCCTTAGGAAGCCTGTCTTTCTTCAAGTGGACCCAAACCAAATCTCCAACAGCAAATTGAACATCCTTCTTCTTCTTGTCAGCATATTCCTTATATTTCAATGTGGTTTGCTGGAGTTGGGTCTTAACCTGATCATGAACTTCTTTGATTGCTTCAGCAAAAGCTTCTCCATCTGCACTAACAGGATCTGCTGTAGGTAGCTCTCGCAACTCTAAAATACCTCTGGGATGCATTCCATACACTACCTGAAAAGGCGATTTTCCTGTGCTCCTGTTGACAGTATCATTGTATGAAAACTCAGCTTGAGACAGAATATTGTCCCACTTCTCTCCATGCTGTTTTGTCAAGCATCTAAGTAGATTCCCCAAGGAACGGTTCACAACCTCAGTTTGTCCATCCGTTTGAGGATGATATGCAGAGGAAAAAGACAAATTGGTGCCCAGTTTCCTCCAAAGGGTTCTCCAGAAGTGACCCACAAACTTCACATCTCTGTCTGAAACTATGCTCAAAGGCAACCCATGAATTCTGACAATTTCCCTGAAGAATAAATCTGCAATATATGAGGCATCTGCAGTGGTTTTGCATGGCAAGAAATGTGCCATCTTACTGAACCTATCCACTACAACAAAGACACTGTCAAATCCTCTCCTGGTCCTTGGCAAACCTAAAACAAAATCCATACTGATGCTTTCCCACGGTCTGGAAGGAATGGGTAAGGGCTGATATAACCCTGCATTAGTTGACCTGCCTTTAGCCTTCTGACAAATTACACAGGTTTCTACAAATTTCCTGACATCTGACTGCAACTTAGGCCAGAAATAATGCCTCCTGACCAGATCAAGAGTCTTGTCTAGACCAAAATGACCTGCCATTGCTCCACAATGTTTCTCCTTGATTATATTCAACCTCATAGAACACCTTGGGATACACAACTGTCCACCCTTGAACAGCAATCCATCCTGGATCAGGAATTCAGAGAACTCAGCATGGTATTTCTCCCCAAAAGAAGTACAGACCTGATATATCTCTCCAAAATCAGCATCAGACTCATACATGGTCTGGAGTGAATCAATACCAACACTCTCTAACTGAATCTGATTTACTGTGAGAACTCTTCTGCTCAAAGCATCTGCAACTTTGTTCTTAACCCCTTTCTTATGCTTCAAGGTAAAAGTGAAAGCCTGTAATGTTTCTACCCACTTCATATGTCTGTGGTTCAGCTTCTCCTGGCTGTTGATGAAACTCAAAGCCTGGTTGTCTGTGAAAACTATGAACTCCTTTAGCAACAGATAATGCCTCCATTTCTTTAGGGACTGAACTAAAGCATACATTTCTAGATCATATGATGAATACCTTTTCTTAGCATCATTGAGCTTTTCACTGAAAAATGCAATTGGTCTACCCTCTTGACTGAGTACTGCTCCAATGGCCATGTGACTGGCATCACACTCTACCTGAAAGATCTTGTTGAAATCTGGAAGTGCAAGGACTGGCTGCTGTGCCACCTTCCTCTTCAATGCCTCAAAGGAATCATCTACTCCTTGAGTCCAAACAAACCTGCACTTCTGTCCTCCTTTTATGGTATCCAACATGGGTGCACAAATATGACTGAACCCTCGGATGAACTTCCTGTAGAAGGTTGCTAACCCATGGAAACTTCTGACTTCATTCATGGTCTGTGGAGTTGGCCAATTCAATATGGCACTCACCTTTTCCTTATCCATCTGCAGCTTTCCTTGTGAGATGACAAAACCTAAATAGGTGATCTCCTGTTTCATGAACAAACACTTGTCCAAGTTGATCATCAGCTTCTCTTCATGTAGCCTCTTGAGAACCAGATCTATATGCCTGAGATGTTCTTCTCTAGTGTTACTAAAAATCAGAATGTCATCTAAATAGACTATGACAAACTTACCAATGAATTCCTTCAGAACCTCATTCATCAGCCTCATGAAAGTACTAGGGGCATTAGACAAACCAAAAGGCATAACCTTCCATTCATACAAACCTTCATTTGTTTTGAATGCTATCTTCCACTCATCACCTGGTCTAATCCTGATCTGATGGTACCCACTCTTCAAATCTATTTTGGTGAAGTACTTAGCATTTCCCAAACAATCAAGTAAATCCTCAATTCTGGGGATTGGAAACCTATACCTGATTGTGATCTTGTTGATGGCTCTGGAATCTGTACAAAGTCTCCAAGTGCCTTCCTTCTTAGGTGCTAGTACAGCTGGTACTGCACATGGACTCAAACTCTTTCCAATCAGACCTGAATTCATCAATTCTTCAATCTGCCTGGCTACTTCTGCATTCTGTTCTGGGGTAAGCTTATAAGCTGCTTTATTTGGAAGTGTAGACCCTGGAATCAAGTCTATGCAATGACTGATATCTCTGACAGGTGGTAGGGATCTTGGCATTCCCTCTGAGATAACACCTTTGTACTTATCCAATAACTCTTGGACAGCTGGGTCTATCAACCTTGGCTTCTTCTCCTTCTTGGCTTCCTGCTGTTGTTTCTTATCCACACTCATACAGGGGATCAGGGCATATGCAACTGCACCTTCTGCTGCTACTTCTTTCATGAACTGCTTGCCTTCCATCAGCATGACCTTCACTTCTTTGCCTTTAGACTTCTCCTCTTTTTCCTTCAATGGGAATAACGTTACTTCTTTACCATCTTTAGTGATTTTATAGGTGTTTTTAACACCATCATGCTGTGCCTTCAGATCATACTGCCATGGTCTACCAAACAAAAGGTTGCAAGCATCCATCTTGGTGATATCAAACAACAACTTATCCTTATATCCACCAATCTGAAACTCTACCCAAGCCTGCTCTTCTACAGTTGTCTGCTGACCTTGAGTAAGCCATGAGACTTTATATGGAGCTGGATGAGGCAATCTCCTAAGC
The DNA here is from genome assembly GCA_027924645.1 of Cunninghamia lanceolata. Classification (NCBI taxonomy): domain Eukaryota; kingdom Viridiplantae; phylum Streptophyta; class Pinopsida; order Cupressales; family Cupressaceae; genus Cunninghamia; species Cunninghamia lanceolata. The sequence goes on from BSBN01000780.1 coordinate 9,392,616, forward strand.
TTCAGCTTCACCACCATTTCTTCAGACACAAAGTTCTCAGTAGAACCAGAATCAATCAAAACCTTACACGCCTTACCTCCTACTTTGCAAGTGGTTCTGAAAAGGGACTTCCTTTGAGGGGCTTCTTTATCAGGTACCTTCATGGTAGTCACTGTTCTTCTCATCATCAGGGACTCTCCACTTTCTGGATATCCATAATTCTCAGGACCATTCACACTCTGAAAATCATTAGAGCTTGTCCTACTTTGATTATCAGGTTCATTGACCAGATTTGTCCTCCTTTCTCCTGCTGAGCTAGTGGCCTTGTCTGGACATCTGCTGGCTATATGGCCTTCTTTGTTACAGTTGTAGCATCTGATGGATCCTCTGCCCTGGGATCTTCCTCTGTAAGGTCTTCTGCCTCTGAAGTTTCCTTGCTGACTGAAATTCTCTCTCTGATTCTGACCATTGTTGCCCTTGCTATTGTCCTGACTGGACTCTCCATGTCCTCTGCCTCTGAAAGGACTTCTTCCACCTCTTTGTTGTCTTCCTCTTCCTCTATTGTTCTGATCTTGTTTTCTCTTCAGCTTTTCCTCCACTTTTAGTGCCAACTGAAAACTTTTCTGCACTGTATCTGGGTTATGCAGACTGAGATCTTCCTGAATATTAAACCTCAATCCATTAAGGTATCTGGCTACCTTTTCCTCTTCACTTTCTTTCACCTTGGTCTTCATACAGAGTTTCATGAACTCTTCTGTATATGAGCTGACATCTAGCTCCTTCTGCTTCAGGTTCTGCTTCCTCTTGTGTAACTGGATACTGTAATCCAAAGGAATATAAGCCTCCTTTACCAATTCCATCATCTTCTTCCATGTGGCAACTCTACGTTTTCCCTCCTGCACTCTATCATCCTGAACAAAGTTCCACCATGTCAAGGCAGCTTCTTTCATCTTTGACTGTGCTATCTTCACTCTCTGCTATTCTGGTATCTCCTCTGTCACAAAGAAATTGTTCAAACAATCTATCCATTCCATTACTGAATCAGGGTCCATCTTACCTGTAAATACTGGCAAATCCAGCTTCACATCCATGGTTCTCCTCTCCATGGCCTTGAGGGCGTTCAACAGCGGTCTCTGGTCTGCAGGAACGACCTCTTCACTCCAATTCGGGATATCTTCTTCTTCCCTATCATCTTCTCTACCAGAACCTACTCTGCTCCTCAACTTTGCTAACTCATCTTTCAACTCCTGATTCTGAGCCTTCACGGCCTTGCTTTCTGCAATCTGTTTCTTCACCAGAACTGCCAACTCAGCGTTGGTCATCTTTGTTGGAAACTCAGATGTTCCTTCTTCGTCTGACATCCTGCTTATCTTTTCCAAAAGATCCTAACCTTTGCTCTGATACCACTATGATGCAGAGTGGAACGCAACGGAGGCCAACTAACAGGAAGGAGTAGCCAACAATACAAATAGCATGATAAAATTCTCTATCGGCTGAACATCATCATCATATTTCCTAGATACACTAATAGCATCATCACATTTCAACAGCATCATCATATTTCGGATGATCGCAAATATCCTCCTGTCGACTACTATTTACCTCCTCCCTTTGTCGCCTATCATCATCATCATGATAATCAACGGGCGCAAACATCCTCCGGTTGCACTGTTCATCGGGTGCCAAATACAAGCGGCATCATCATGATATTCAATATCACCTTCGTCAGCAGGATATCCAAATATCCGGTTGCTCCAAATATCTTGATGACGTTGCACTTCAACAACTTGTCTTCGATGCTCCACTGCTCGACGATACAAGCAACAGCATCATGATATTGTTCATCCGGTTCCTCGAAACCTCCTGATGATGCTAATACAACTTCCTGTCTTCGCCGATCCTTAACCACTTAGCGACAACAGGATAAACTCGCATAGAGGGATTTCTTAATATCCTGATGACGGTGACGTCATATCCTGATGACGATGACGTCACACATCATCCTGATGAACTCTTCAACACTTAGCCAAAAAACTTAACTTTCACACCCGCATCCGTTAGCGATATGCGGATGATGAACTTCCCCGAGAGATGATCCTGACTGCGATATATACACTGAGTATATATCCAACTCAAAACATCATGATGCACCTGCAACATGCAAACTTCAACACCTTCACGACCCGATCCTGATGGCGATGGCTCCGCAGATGACGATGCGGCTCGTTCCGACTGGAAACGCTCATGCAGGTGCCTGTGTATCCTTCCACTGCATGTAAACACTCAGAACCGCATAATTTCACAAAGACAATGTGACGACCGGGCCGGATCACCTTCAAACCAAAGTCTAACAACTTATCTTCTAGACCTAGCACATGAGGATGCTAGGCTGATTCACAGCATGCTCCTAACAGATCTCCTGAACAATGCAATGCACAAACAGAAACCACAAATGCAAACTAAACTATGATACAGGACCATTCCACCGATTTGCAGGATCAACCGGTGGAAGGGTTGAAAATACCCATCTACTTGCAAACGGAAAGGAAATCAACACAGATACAACCAGATAATGCAAAAGATGAGATCTTATTCAATTGAAATTCAATGTCCTGAATACAGCTTCACAATGTCTAAACTGCTCTCAACTCAACCCAACACCAGTACATCTAGCAACATCAATCTCAATATCAATATGAACTATCAGTATGAACTCAATGAACTGTCTAAACCCTAACAGGTCGAAGGTATATATAACAAATCCTTCGAGTACTACCAACTTCACTTCCCAGCGGCTGGGAGCTTCCAAGCGGCTGGGAGAGAGGACAACTCAGACTCTCTTATCCCGATCTCTAACTGCCTACACATACTCCTAGGCTGAACTAATACATAGCATCGGTCCAGTGGACCTTATTACATGATAAAGTCAAACATACTAAAAATAGACTATCCCTGTCATCATGCTGATAACTACCCTATATCCTGATCATGTATGTCATCATGCGGACCTATATCCTGATCATGTGCGGGTGCCCCTGCACCAATTTCTTCTATTTTCTGTATATGACCTTCATCATGATTTGCCACCTTCTCTGTGGTTCCTGCAGAAGACAAACAAGAATCAGAATCACTGTCACTATCATTATCTAATGAACTTACCTCCGATGATGATGCATCACTATATGTCTGCTCTAGTATCATCATATCTAAGCATGATTCGCAGGTCTTTTCTGAGTGAGGTTCATTATGTAACCTACACCATCCATCAATCAAAATATCATTAATCGGTATATTCATTACCTTACATCGCTTTATCTGTTTGGATAGGTGCTTTTCAAAATTTCTGAAACAATCTCTTTCATTTTCATTTTCAGAATTAATATTAGGCCATACATAAGGTATATCCTCTTGATGATCATCATCATGATGATGAAAATCTAACATCAGGATCTCTTCTATCCTAACCATCTGTGGTCTAATGGCATAAACTCTAGGTTCAACATTGACGTACATTATCTCATTTGTTTTGTTGTACTCAGTGATCATGTGTTTCATTCTGGGTTTAGCATCTATTCTTATTTGGTTAGGTATACCTTTCCAAGGTAGCCACATATGACTGAAATCAGTAGACATATAACCATTCAACGTTTTTGACCAATCTCTACTGAGCAGCATCCCATATGTGTCAGGTATGTCAACTACCTGAATATCAATGTAATATTGGATCCTGGGATCAGATGCTAGCTGCATGTGTATATGAGTCAGTTCACCTATCACACTCACCTCAGTTTTATCTAACTTTGTCACCTTCTTTAAGGATTTAGCAGGATGTAGCCCTAATGCATTACATATGGACAAGGGCGTCACATTGGTAGAGGCACCTAAATCCACCAGACAGTTGTGTAAATTCTTGCCAAACATCCTTATGGTAAGGAGGAAAGGTGGTGACTCAGTCTTATCTCGGTATAATGTCATATGCGAGGTTTCTGTAGTTTGGACAGTAGCTAGCAATTTAAGCTTGGTATTATTATCTCTAGTAGCATGATCTTTACTACTAGACTGACCTGAAGGCTGCATATCCTCTTTAGGAGCAGGATCATCCAGTGATTTCATGAATGCCTTCTTAATTGCAGGGGTTTTCAATCATTCTGATAAAGAGAGGCTGATCTTTATCTTCTTCATCTCATCAGCTAAGTATGTGACAAGTTTATCAGACTCATGATGTAAGCTAACAGCCTTTGATGCTGTATTCTGAGGTGACAAATATTGGGCATTTACCTTGGGAAATCCTGGATTATTGCTTGCTTTGGGATCAAGAGGTGTGTTAAAATTGTTTGGAGGTAGAGATGAGGTCAATGGACCGGTAGGTCTATTGGAACCACTTCTCAAGTTATGGTTATGCTTGCCAGGATATTACTGCTGGTACGCATGCACCTCCTCATGTTCAGTGGAAGGTTCATTCTCATCTTCAAAAGGGAAGACATAATTTGACTCAAAGGCTAAAGCAGATTCTTCACATGCTTGTGAACCATTCTGATGATCAGTATAACTCTCTAGTACTAAGGCTAAATCATATCCACAGGGAACTATTTCATTACCTTCCACTTGAGGTGGATTTCCTGCAGTATTAAACACTTCTTTTTGAAAAATGCTTGCAGCAATTTGGAATTGTGGACAATCTAGCTCTGCATGAGCATTTGTGTTGTGGATCCTACACCAGTTAGTGAGAATTGCCTCAGCAAGATTGACTCTAGTAGTTTGTTTGGCTTCACCAGGTGGTTGATTATCTAAGGGTGATGGCAATGAACCATTATTTGGCCTGGAGTTCCATACTCTAGGTTGTCTCTGAGGATTATTGTTATTTCCACCACTATTGTTGAAGTTATTATTATTGTACCCCCTATTAGGATAATTTGGTCTATCATTGGAATAACTTCTGTTCTGATTCGACTGGGAATAGAAGTTCTGATTTCTCAGATGAGTCACTTCTGTAGTGAGTTTTCTTAGCTGAGCAGAGATTTCCTTGATTTCTTCGTTTTCCTCTTGAGCTTTGGCTACTACATTTTCACTTTGTGGCTTGAAGAAAGAGGATCCATGGTTATTGTTGGACAGATCAGCACCCTAAGGTGTCTGAGTTTGTGCAGGATATTGTGACATCTAGCCATTCCCATTAGGAGGTGGCATGATACTCAATGGAGGCACTTGCAAGGGTGCCGGCATGACTGCTGGAGGTATCATTACACCATTAGGATATTGTGCAGGATATGTTGCAGGATGTTGTGCAGGATATGTAGGATACATGCCAGGCAGTGTAGGGAATGCTATATTTGGAGTAGGAGCAGGTACTAACTGCTGATTTACTTTGATAGCTTCTTGAAAGGCCCTTGTCAAGGTAGTGATTTTAGGATGTGTTCTCATGATGAACATAGAAGTCAATGGATCCATAGCTGAATAGTAGATACTCCTAGCAACAGCATCTGTTACTGTATAAGGAGTAACTAACTTGGATAACATTTTCTGGAACCTAGCATTGAAATTGGCTATAGGTTCTCCTTCAAACCTCTTGATAGTGGCAAATAGGTGATAGTTCATTAAAGGATCAATCAGTGTTTTGAATCTATCAGTAAAATCTTTCTCTAAGACAGGCCATGAATCAATAGAACCCTGACCAAGACTAATAAACCAATTATAAGCTTCTTCCCCTAAGGAAAAAGGAAATAATCTGCATACAACATCTTGAAGGTTCTGATATGATCATCAGCATCTTGATAAGGATGATACTTCGGACAAAGTTTATCCAGATTCTTTGGTAACTCATGATAAGCATTGAAGGTTAAAGGCGATTCTGCCACAAAGAAAGACATTGCAATCGGAGGAGGTTGAGTTATAACCGGCCGAGGTTGGACTAAAGGTACACCCTGAGGAGATCCTGCAGGTATATTGAAACTGATAGGAGTTATAGGGGGACGCTCCGGAGGTGTTCCTGATGCACTAGAGCCAGGAGTATGATGAATGTCAATAGTCCTAGGTCTGAAACCTCTAACAGGTAGCTCTTCAAAAGGTCTGGCGGATCTTGACATGGTATTTATGGTATGAGATAGGATTTCTCAAATTTGGTGGAAAACTTAGCTGGATGACTGTAAATATTGGCTGAATTTCACCAACTGAGGTGATATTTATGATCGGATGACTGATCTGACTGGATATTTGCACAACATTTGTAAAGATAGTGCAAATATGAGGTGATCTTTGGGGTAGGATGACTCTTACCACAGGATATCAAGCTTTTAAGACGAAACTCTTCAAAGCTTTAACGAATTTAGCTTTAACAGATTTACCTAATATTGGCCGATATTTCTGAATTCATGATTATCTACTGTAAAGATTGCCATATTTACATCTGATTTTGAAAATCTTTACACAAAATAAGCATCTACAAGCTTGCTACAGTAAATATTTAAGCAATATTTAAAATTCACAGGTGCTTCGAGGTTACCTTACTCTCTGCATCATCAAACCTGAAAATAATGATGATGAGTGTCATCGAATTCAGATGGCCCTCCTTCTAGCGCCAATTTATGTTGGTCATGATGTTAGTCACAAACAAGCATAGAATAAAAGTACACATTAACCTTTATTCATCTTGAAAGATACGATGAATTCAGGGAATTCATCATCCCAAGTCTTCGGTGATTAGGTCTTAATCGTCTGACGTTACTCAAAGGTTGATGTGTGTTGTTGTTTCCATTTTGGAGTCTTACATTGAGTTCATCATCATGACATCATTTTCTGCAAAGATTCTTCACAGAGAGGTCATTTTGTACAATTGCTTGATCAAATGATACAGTTATACTCGAATATTTACATGAGATTCATCAATAATGCATGCTTTAGTTTCAAATATGCTAAATATTTTCAATTATCTACGAGATGTCCACATATTTGCATTATTTGCTTAAGATTATCAGTTATTTGCAATTATGATGGTGAAATACTCTGAAATTTAAAGAAATTGAATGAAATGCTTCAAATGAATGTTGAACCTGTTGCAAGTATGAGGTGAACTAGTGTTGTCATTGATGTCAACATACTCATACTGCATTAACAAGAAGGATTGGATGAGCTGTGTGCTGAGGATATTGAGAAAATTAGCCTCAGCCAGGAACAGTGAAGAACAGTGATGAGAAGAAGGCAAATGTATTATATAGGTTGAGAACCGGAGGATGCGGATTAAAGGGTTTGTAGATATGAGTCTTGAGATGTTTCAGTTAAGATTTCAAAGGTCCACATGAAGATCTGAAGAAGTTATGGCTGTTTGTGTGGAACTGGTTCCGGCAAGTGTCCAGAGGTGACAGAGGATCACAGAAAGGTCCGGTGAGGTCCAAAATTGTATAATCATAATCTGCAGATTGGAAGGAGTGTTTTGGATGTCTTTGTGATGTGTCATCTCAAGTTGTGTATGATTTTGAGGTCTGGAAGTACCTTTTGCATTGTGACAGTGGTGACAGACTGTGTTCTTGAAGTTCCAGATGAGGAAGAGAAGAGATTCCAGTAAGAAGAGAAAGTGCGGATGTACCTGGTCATTCAGGCAGGCTTGTGAAGGTTCTTGGATCGTGTTGAGGTTTTGTTGTTGATCCACATTAGTGGTAGAGCCCAGAATTGAAGATATTCTTCTGGATGAAGTTCTTGTTCAGACTAGCTGACCGGATGAGTTGTTCATCTTGCGAATGTTCTTGTGGTGGCCGATCGGATGTATTAATCATCTTGCGAATGTCCTTATGGTTGATTGCCGACTTAGATGATTGTTCCTAAGTTGATATCTTGTATAAATAAGTGTTTGAGAATTCATTTTGAGTGTGGATTGTGTAGATGAGTATGGTATAGCGAAGAGAAGTGCGAAAGGTAGAGCAGGGGTTTTTGGGCTTAAATGGAACTAATCCGGACATGGTAGAGATGTCATTCTCTAGTTCAAGATCATGATTCTTATCACTTTGTAGACAGTGTGTCTCCTTGTAGGCGGTGGGCCTCTTTGTGAGCAGTGTGCTCGGGCAGTGAGCCCTAATTGGTAAGTGCCATTCTTTTTCTTATTCTTCTAACAGAGAATAATCCTTGGGTTAATCACCCCGTGGTTTTTCCCTTAACCGGGTTTTCCATGTCAAAATCTTGGTGTTCAATGTGTTGATGTTTATCTGCTCTTGTGTTTATGCTTTATGCTTTCATGGATGATTAATGAACATGCTGCTAACTAACAAAGGAGAATCGAGTGTTTGAAGCAAAGTTTTATACAACTGATTCACCCCCCCTCTCAGTTGTATGCCCTAGATCCAACAATTGGTATCAGAGCCAAGTTCCTCTGAAAGGAGCTTAACCGCTTGAGGAGATCCAAGATGTCGTCATACAAGAAGGATAGTCCGAAGTTTGATGGAACCAACTTCACTCTTTGGAAAGGTCGCATGAAATGTCACTTGGAATGCATGGGAAAAGCATACTTGGCCATGGTCTCAAAACCATATGTACCTCCACAAGGTGGTTCGACAACTCTGAATGAAATCACAGATGCTGAAAATAATTTGCGGACCAAGGAAGCTCTGCTAAGCGCATTGAATGACTCAGATCTCTCAAATGTTATTGACCTACCAACTGCATATGAGATCCTGACTAAACTGGAACTTCTATATGAAGGAGATGAGTTTGTCAAGAGTGCAAGGTTGCAAAGTCTGAAAGGGAAATTTGAAAGATTGAAGATGAGAGATGATGAAAACATCACTACCTTTATGCCAAGAGTGAATGAGCTAGTATGTGGAATTAGAAATGCTGGTGGAATTCTAGATGAAAATGAGATTGTTTGCAAAATCCTCAGATCCCTTCCTGTTGTCTACAAAATCAAGGTTGCTGCCATTAATGAATTCAGAGCCCACACAACTGTCACAAGAGAACAATTGGCTGGAAAACTAGCTGCATTTGAAATGACTGAGTTTGGAGATGATCCTCCCAACAATGAATCTGCTTTCAAAGCCAGTGCCTATGTGAAAGGCAAACAGAGATTTGATCTGGGAGAAAACTCTTCAAGGAAGTTGTCACGGTATGATCAAGCAAGAAGAGACATGGAAGAAGAAGAAGCAGAAACAGCTCAACTTGAAGCCCTCATTGCAAAGAGACTGCCAAGAGGATCTGGTAAGTATGAAGGAAAACTACCCTTTAAGTGCTTCAACTACAATAAGATTGGTCATTTTGCTTCAAGATGTCCGGAAAGATCTGCAAGGTCTAATACTAATAGACAAAGGTTTCAAAAGAACTACTATTATGTTCATGAAGAAGATGACAATGAAGGAGTAACAGATGATGAATCGGAACTAGGAAGCAAAGCTGGAAATGAATGGCTGTTTATTGCCATCAAGGAAGAAGATTCAATATCCTCTGAATCTGTCAATCACAAGGTTGTGGAAAGAGCTTTGGCTGCTCAAGTGGAAGAAAAGAATGATTGGGTTATTAACAGTGGATGTTCTCACCATATGACTGGTGACAAGAATAAGTTCTTGAATTTGGAAAGGTATGAAGGAGGAATGGTAAAGTTTGGTGACAATTCTGCTGGCAGAATCAGAGGTAGGGGAACTATTTCTTTTGATGGAAAGAGCAAGACAGGTAATGTACTATATGTTGAAGGATTGAAGCACAATCTTCTTAATGTTGGTTAGTTAGTGGACAAAGGCTATGATCTCTGATTCAAGAATGGAAAATGCAAAATCGTTACAAGCTCAGGAACTAAAATTGCATCCGGTACTCAAACAAAAGGTAATATCTTTCATCTGTTTGGTTCAAATAAAAGTTGTCTATTTGTTCAAGTTGATCAGAGTTGGTTATGGCATAGAAGAATGTGTCATGTAAATTTTGATAACATCATCAAGATAAGCAATATTTAGGCTGTAAGAGATCTTCCAAAATTGATGAAACCTATAAATAGTTTGTGCAAAGAATGTCAGCTAGGTAAACAGAGCAGAGTCTACTTCAAAAGCAAAGATCAGTCCTCTACCAGATTGTTGGAATTAGTACATACTAATCTCTGTGGTCCAACAAGAATCAAGAGTCTACAAGGTGTTAGATATTTCATGTTGCTAATTGATGACCATTCCCGGATGATGTGGGTTACCTTCCTAAAGGAGAAATTAGAAGCCCTTGAGAAGTTCAAAATCTTCAAAGCTATGGTAGAAAATCAAACCGGATTGAAACTGAAGTGTCTAAGGTCTGATAAAGGTGGTGAATTTACATGTGGTGAGTTTATTGACTTTTGTAAAAAGCAAGGTATAAGAAGACAGTTGTCTGCTCCTAGGACTCCACAGTAGAATGGAGTAGTTGAGAGAAAGAACCGGACTATCCAGGAAGCTGCCAGGACAATGATGTTGGAAGCAAATGTTCCTCAAATGTTTTGGAAAGAAGCTATCAGCACTACAGTCTACACTCTCAATCAGGTTCAAATCAGAAACAACACCGGTAAGACCCCCTATGAACTCTGGTTTGGGATCACTCCTACTGTGAAATATTTCAGAGTATTTGGTAGCAAGTGTTATATTAAAAGAGATGAAGATCTAGGAAAGTTTGATGCTAGAAGTGATGAAGGAATTTTCTTGGGTTACTCCACTCAAAGCAAAGCATACCGGTGTTACAATAAGAGATTGAGAAAGATGATAGAAAGCACTAATGTGAAAGTTGATGAAGGAATTGAGAAGCCCTCAAGATTTTATGAGCTTGATGAAGATGACCAAGATGGTGTTCAGGTTCAAGGAACTCAATCCTCTCTGGTAAGTCAGAGTTAGCCTAATCCGGTAAATCAGGAAGAAGAGATAGGTCTGAATGAGCCTGATCAAGAAGCAGCAGTGCAGGATACTCCCAAAATTCCAAGGTATGTAAGACAAAACCATTCTAAAGATCAGATCATAGGTGACAGAAACAAAGGTGTGCAAACTAGAAGGAATGTTGCTCAAAATCAGGATGAATGTTGTCTAATTTCAAAGATTGAAACTAAAACAATAAATGAAGCCTGCAATGATGAAAACTGGACCAAAGCAATGGAAGATGAATTGATGCAAATTGAGAAAAATCATACTTGGGATCTTGTTCCCAAACCTAGAGACAGGAATGTGATTGGAACCAAATGGGTCTTTCGGAACAAACTAAATGAAGCTGGTGAAGTAATCTGAAACAAAGCTAGATTGGTCTGCAAAGGCTACTCTCAAATAGAAGGAATTGATTTTGAAGAGACCTTTGCTCCGGTGGCAAGAATTGAAGTAGTCAGATTATTTCTTGCATTTGCTGCCTTTAAAGACTTCAAGGTATATCAGATGGATGTCAAGTATGCCTTCCTAAATGGTGATCTGGAAGAAGAAGTTTACATTGAACAACCAGATGGATTTTAATTGTCTGATAATGATGATATGGTCTGCAAGTTGAAGACAACATTGTATGGATTAAAGCAAGCCCCAAGAGCATGGTATGAAAGGTTGGATAAGCATCTTGTGCAAATTGGATTCAACAAAGGTACTGCTGACAGTAACTTATATTTCAAAATTGATCATGAAAACATTTTAATTGTTGAAGTATTTGTGGATGCTATCATTTTTGGAGGAAGAGATAGTATGTGCAAAACTTTTGCAAATCAGATGAAAAGTGAGTTTGAAATGTTTATGCTTGGTGAAATGAATTTCTTCTTGGGTCTACAAATTACTCAAACAAAGAAAGGGATCTTCATTTCTCAGACCAAATATGTGAAAGAATTGTTGAGGAAATTTGGTATGGAAGATTCAAAGCCAATGAACACTCCCATGGCAACCGGACGTAAGTTGAGCAAAGATGATGACTCCCCAAAGGCAGATCAGACAAAGTATAGTTCAATGATTGGTGGATTGTTGTATCTCACTCAAACTAGACCAGATATAATGCAAGTTGTTGGTCTTGTAGCAAGATTCTAGGCTGATCCTAAAGAATCTCATGTTATGGCAATCAAAAGAATTTTCAGGTACTTGAAAGGAACAGCTGAGTATGGTCTATGGTACCCTAGGGATCCAGATTTCTCTCTTCATGCTTACACAGATGCAGATTGGGCAGGAGATGTGGATGACCGGAAGAGCACCAGTGGTGGAGCATTCTTTTTGGGGAAGAGATTGGTTTCTTGGCTAAGCAAGAAACAAGATGCAATATCTCTGTCTACAACTGAAGTAGAATACATTGCAGCAGCAGGTAGTTGCACTCAAATCTTATGGATGAAGCAGATGCTAAGAGACATCAAAGTTGAATATGAGGAGCCTATCACAATTTTCTGTGATAATTCAAGTGCAATTAATATTTCTAAGAAGCCGATACTGCATTCTAAGACTAAGCACATATCTATCAAGTTTCACTTTTTGAGAGAACAAGTGAACAAGGAATGAGTCAGATTGGAGTATGTTCCCTCCAAGGATCAGATTGCAGATATCTTTACTAAACCTCTTCCCAAGGACTCTTTTGAATATCTCCGGGAGAAGTTAGGGGTCATGGCCCCTCTGGTGATGAACTAGGATGCACTGATATGCATTAGTCCGGTGGATATCACAGTCATATTTTGTGATCTAGATTGATGATGGGGAGCTGCTACTAAGGGGGAGCAACTGGTATGATTTTGATGTGTTAGAATTGCAAGTATGAGCCCTTTGCCATTGATGTCAAAGGGGGAGAGAAGACATTGAAAAACAAGTGGCTGATGATCAAAGGGGGAGCAGTAAATGAGAAGAAGACATGTTGCTGATAGGGGAGCTATGACAGAAAGGAGAAGTTCTTGTCTTGATGGTTTTTCACATCATATGTTGCCATCAATGACAAGGGGGAGATTGTTGTAAGTATGAGGTGAACCAGTGTTGTCATTGATGTCAACATACTCATACTGCATTGACAAGAAGGATTGGATGAGCTGTGTGCTGAGGATATTGAGAAAATTAGCCTCAGCCAGGAATAGTGAAGAACAGTGATGAGAAGAAGGCAAATGTATTGTATAGGTTGAGAATCAGAGGATACGGATTAAAGGGTTTGCAGATATGAGTCTTGAGATGTTTCAGTTAAGATTTCAGAGGTCCACATGAAGATCTGAAGAAGTTATGGCTGTCTGTGTGGAACTAGTTCCGGCAAGTGTCCAGAGGTGACAGAGGATCACAGAAAGGTCCAGTGAGGTCTAGAATTGTATAATCATAATTTGCAAATTGGAAGGAGTGTTTTAGATGTCCTTGTGATGTGTCATCTCGAGTTGTGTGTGATTTTGAGGTCTGAAAGTACCTTTTGCATTGTGACAGTGGCGACAGACTGTGTTCTTGAAGTTCTAGATGAGGAAGAGAAGAGATTCCAGTAAGAAGAGAAAGTGTGGATGTACCTGGTCATTCAGGTAGGCTTGTGAAGGTTCTTGGATCGTGTTGAGGTTTTGTTGTTGATCCGCATTAGTGGTAGAGCCCGAAATTGAAGATATTCTTCCGGATGAAGTTCTTGTTCAGACTAGCTGACCGGATGAGTTGTTCATCTTGTGAATGTTCTTGTGGTGGCCGACCGGATGTATTAATCATCTTGCGAATGTCCTTATGGTTGATTGCCAACTTAGATGATTGTTCCTAAGTTGATGTCTTGTATAAATAAGTGTTTGAGAATTCATTTTGAGTGTGGATTGTGTGGATGAGTATGGTATAGCGAAGAGAAGTGTGAAAGGCAGAGCAGGGGTTTTTGGGCTTAAATGGAACTGATCCGGACATGGTAGAGATGTCATTCTCTAGTTCAAGATTGTGATTCTTATCACTTTGTAGACAGTGTGTCTCCTTATAGGTAGTGGGCCTCTTTGTGAGCAGTGTGTTCAGGCAGTGAGCCCTAATTGGCAAGTGCCATTCTTTTTCTTATTCTTCTAACAGAGAATAATCCTTGGGTTAATCACCCCGTGGTTTTTCCCTTAACCGGGTTTTCCACGTCAAAATCTTGGTGTTCAATGTGTTGATGTTTATTTGCTCTTGTGTTTATGCTTTATGCTTTCATGGATGATTAATTAACATGCTGTTAACTAACAAAGGAGAATCGAGTGTTTGAAGCAAAGTTTTATACAACTGATTCACCCCCCCTCTCAGTTGTATGCCCTAGATCCAACAGAACCTTCAACTATTGAACCACATGTACATCAGATACAGTCATGAAGAGAAGAAAACCAAACCATATGTTCACCAGGACATTCCATAGCTAGATACAGTTGATGCTAACTTCAAAGGAATTGTATGAGACAACATATGCAAGTAGACATGCACTCCAAAAGACGCAGCAAATCACCACATATATCCAAAATTCACACACTAATTACTCAAGATTTACTATGAATTGTAATCAAAATAGCCTTCTCATTCATTAGGTATGCAAAGATATAGATGTATACAAAAAGCTTTGAAATGAGCCCTGAATATTTCAGCAGACAAACTTCAATTAAGTTTTTGAATGTTAGAAAAGAGGCATTCCTCCACCTTTTATAGAATAAGGTGAGGAATCCGTTACAAAAAGATCAACGATCTTGATTTGTCCATGCATATCCATGATCAATATTTCCTTTGACTATGTCAACCTTTACAAAATGGCACAAGTTGCCAGCTGGCAACTATCTAAAAACTTATTTTCACTAAGTATCAAATGCTAATATTTACTCTATGATGCATCATCATCTACCTTATCAGAATCTTGTACTTCTTCACCAGGTGCATCACTTCCTGAACTTTCATCATGATGATGATGATGAGCTCGCATATGAGGCTGCATGATGCTACGGACCTGTTCATATAACTGCACAATTTTCTCTATTTCTCTGCCATCCTGAGTCTTTGCTTTGATGATGGCATGCTTGTGTGCCTCATATTTATGTCTGCTGCTGTCCAGCTTGTTTTTCCTGTTATTCAATGTCTCATTGTAATTTTCCATCTTGACTTTAATTCTCATTATTTTATCTATGACTTCTTCTATCAAGTGAACAATTGGATCATCAGCTACTGATTGGAAGTTGCCATGTAAAGCTTTGATGGCAAATTCCTCATCTTGATTCTCTACTTTCCCTTCCACTTTTCCTTCTAGTGTCTCTAACATTTCTGCCTCAACGAACATCAAATCATGCAACTTCATGCTAATATCTCTCAATTTATTATTGCATCTTTTAAGTACTCCACATTCAAATTGAATGTCCTTATACCATATATCTATCAACAAGGTAGTATTGTTGTTTAGTACCTATTTGTTGATGAGTAGCTAAGGATTTATCCTCCTTATCTCTCCTAGGATATCTAATATCTTTTCCAATTTGTAAGACCTCTTGCCAATCTGCATCTGTAATTTGTCTACCTTGGTCCTAGAGTCACTGAGAGTATTCCACCTCTTTAAAGAGGCCTTTACCACTTCCTCCGCATTATCCAATGTGGATAACATCCATTTCCTCAGTACAAATGCCTCATGTTTCATGAGATCTAATTTATTTATCTCCTCCTGTGAAATAGCAGTCAATGGGACTGCATGTTCAGTTGAAGTATCATCAAGATTAGTCAGCCTCCCTATGTAGGCATGCAACTGAGCAATGTGCTCTTTGTGTTGCTTATTTTTCTCTTTCTCCCTTTTCACTTTCTAAATTAAAGAATCAATAATATCTTTGCCTTCTTGACCCTCTTGGTCTTCATTGGCAAACGCTAAATCCACTGTACTGATCTGAAACTCATCCAAGGTAATTTTACCTTTTTCTTTCTCTACAGTAGGTACTGCAATTTGTGTAGTCCTTCTCCCAGTTGTTGGATCCCTTTTGATGGCTGAAATCATTCTGGTCTTCCTCTTAGGTTTTATTATATTCTCAGAAAATAAGGTAGATACATCAAATTCTTGAATTTCAAATTCTACCTCTACATTTACTTCTTTTTCCAACCACGGAGGTACCTGATCATGTTTCTCTGCATCATCATGATGTTCACCTGTATCTCCTATTTCTGTCAGCATATGTGATGGAGAAGGTGATTTTCTTAGTTCTTCTTCATGATGCTCACTTTGATGTCGATCCTGGTGTACATCCTCCTGTTGAGGAACTTCTTTCTCTGGAGGAGCATCCTCCTAAGGTGGAGGATCTTGTGATGTATCTATATGTTGATCATGATGATCATGATCCTTTTCTGTTATCACTTCATCCACTTTTGACTTTTCCTCCTATTGAGGAACATTTACATTCATGGATGCTTGGGAAGTCTCTTTAGGTGCTGATGTTGGTTCCGCAACCATGATTTGTTCTGCACCTGTACCGCTTATTTCTTGAACCTTAGCGGCAGGATCCTCTACCACATCTTTCTCATCAGCCTTCTTTTCTTGAACCTCTACTATAGCAGGTTCCGCTAATTTATCTTGTTGGCTTATCTCTAAAGTATGGCCCTCTGGTTCTGCCATCTTTACTTCCTTTGTATATTACCCTTTGTCAGGTGATCCTACTGGATGTTCAAGATTCACATCTTGTTTCTCTATCAAGTCCACCACTACAGGACTTGTCACCTCTGCAATAAGTGTATCCAACCCCATTTCTCGGGCTATCTGCTCTGGGCTCTTTTCTTTTTCAACTTCCACTTGCTTCATCTCCTCCAGTATAGCTTGAACTGGTGGAGTCTTGTGAGGGGTCATGTGTGTACCTGCAACAAGGGTTTCCATCTTTTGTGAAGCCACTTCCTTCACAACTTCATCAGCAGACAAGTTTATTGTCTCCTCCAGTGAGATGTGACCTTCTTCATGCACCTGGGAGGTTTCATTCATCTGCTCTTCTACGAGCTTAGTCTTGAACTTGACGATGGTAGGAAGTGGAACATTATGCTGAAGTTCCCTATGCACTTCACTACCTGCCCCTTGTAACAATGTAGGGGATTGTCTTATTTCACCCCTCACGGAGGTTCTTATTTTCTTAGGTGGGGTAGATACTACCACCTATGGAGCTCTTCTCTTTCTTTTGAACAGTAGAGGGGCCTCTTCTTCCTCAGGCTCTTCCTCCATGAGGATATCCTCTTCATCTGGTTTTCTTGAGGATTGACCCTCTTCCTGGGTCCCAGTAATTCCAGCCTCTGCTATCTTACTCTTCTTGGATTTTCCTTTTCTTGTCCTTGGAGGTGATGCTGATCCTAATCCTGATCCTGATCCTGATGTTGCTGCCTCCTCAGCTATAAATGCTGCTCTTTCAATAATAACCCCTTTGGGTTCATTATCAACTTTCTTGCCCCTTGGGGATCTTTTGCTCTGTTGTTGTTGTGGAGGGAGTCTATCTCCCTTAGACTTCCTCTTCTCATTTATGAAGTCATCATGCTCCCCATTAGGAATATCCTACCCCTTCTTTTTGATGTCCACAGTAATGGCAACACCTTTCTTCTTCAATGCCTCTATCTGTTCATCAACCCAAGCTTGGGTCAACTGCATGGTCCTGGCAATGAAGGGGTCCAAGGATATGTCCTCCTGTATGGTGAGGTTAGGTGCAGAGATGGTATCATTATATATCTTCTTCTCTTCATATTCATCTGTAATTATCCTGCCATCATTCTTCTTCAATTGTTGAGGGATGGGGATGTAGTCAAAGGTTCTGATTTGATTCAATGTTAGCCTTTGATACCTCCTTCTTCTTGCTTCTGCTTCATCTTCACAATCAGCCCAGAAGTCTTCTAGGTGCCTCTGGTGAATAGGCTTTCCTATTATTTTCTGCATCCTGCCATAAGGATCATATGGTCTTGTCAGCGAAAAAGGCTGCAGCTTTATTTTATTCAAGGTGACCATCACCTTCTTTATGTTCTCTGAATCGAGGCACATGTACCAGCCAATGGTGACTAGAAACAAAATTGGTGGTAGCTTCCAGGCATCCTTGTATGTTTTCAACATTGTGGAGCTCTGCCTTATAAACTCCATAAGTATCACTGCATCAGTGGGATACCTTGGCAGCATGAGGGGATGTCCTTCAAAACCCTCAATCCTCATGTAGGAAAATGTGGCAAATTGTATATAGCAGGCTCCATGTCTGTAAATTATCTCTTGAGCCTTCATGCTCAATCGTTTTGTTGTCCTCCTCCATGGTTCTTACCAGATGCATAGAGAATGCATCATTGACCAGTTTGTAATCTTGGAGGTAATTGGCTCTTTGTAGCTGGGGATGATGATCCCAAATATGCACAGCATTGATTGTGCCTGTGACCTTCCCATCTGTAACCAATGCATCAAATGTGCCTTTATAAGCACAGGAGTAGACAATGTATGATGTCATATAGAAAGCACAGTTTGAACCTCCCAGGTTCATCAGCTACTCATGTAGAGAATCACTTATTAGCTGGCCCCACAGTGGCTTGATGTCTGAATATATGCACATCATGATTATACCATACATCCAATCCTTGAAACTACCAGCATCAGGCTGGCCTGTTACTCTACTCAATAGTGCAATCATGTATTGATACTCATCATTAAAATCATATTTGAATAAATGTACAGGAAGTTTGGTGGCTGCAAGATATGTGTTGTTCTCAGCCTTCCATTGATACATGTTCTTCCTGGACTACTTCTTATTGTTTTCATACTCACGTTCAAACTTCTTCAGGTCCACACTTTTAACCTTGCTGCCCAATGGCAATCCAAATGTCTTGGAAAGGCCCTTAATGGATAGGACTGCAGATATCCTCCCATGCTTCATGACCTGCCTGGTCTCTGGATTGTAATTCCTAGTACGTTCAATGACCAGCTCTGGAGACTCCATGGAGTACGGGAAACCAACCGTATTCCACAATCCAGACACGAACACCACATCCAGTACAGGACTTCTATTCTTATTCGTTCATCTTGGCAGACCAGGCCTCCAGATCTGTGCTACCCTAATGGGTATCTGTAATTACCCCATATTTGAACAAGATCCCTCTTTGAGACGAAAACATGGGCTTACTAAATTCTGCTTCACACTTAGCTAACCTCTTGTCAGCCATGGATGCCTGCAATTGATAAAATCTTGTCTTACAATGGGTACCCACATGCATGCATATAACAATTATTTCTGCTAATCATCATGCCTACTGTGTTTGTTCAACATTAACTAATCATGGGGATGCATAAACCAAAACTTCAGATTAACAACTCATACCTGATTATTATAGAAACAACATGATGAGGGTTTCGTTTACTTACCTAGATATGCAAATTTCCTTTATACCAGTGGATTTATGAAAGTGCTCTTAATTCTGCTGATGATCACGCACTTTCTCTCGCCTGCAAGCTCCATTCGTACAAGTGTTGCCTGGATGAGGATATGGAAGCTTGTGCTCTATAACTATGATTTTTATCACAAGGTAAGTTTGAAATGACGATCAATTTACCTTTTAACCCTGTAATTAGGGTAAAATTAGGGCAAACCCTGATAGATTGGATCTTATTCGTCAATTTTCTGCACAGAAAGTCAAGATTTCACCAACTATTTCATCGGGCTTTGGGGTCGGCGGGAACTACCTACCATGTCTACGTGCATTAAATGTTAATGGCGGCAACGGGAGCAAGGTGATATTCGCATGACAGGATGATATTCGCAAATATCATCTCAAGTTTAATGTGATCATCCTCCTTGATAGGAAAAACTATCGTCGACAAGATCGGGTGACGAACGCACCCCTTGGACATGATTAGTACATCAGGAGGATATTTTGATATATCAGGTGATGTTTCAAAGATGATGATGAATGGACAAACTTATATGTCACTTTTCAGAATATCAGGATGACGTCATCCAGATATTCGCTCATTGTATCGGCAAGGCATCATGATGTCATCGTCATGTTATACGAGCAGGATCATGTTCAAGAAATATGCCCCTGAGAAGTGGAAATGATGACTACGTCATCATCATGTTCATTTCTTTGTTTATTGGACCTAAATGATGTCATCAAGATATTGGCTTAGGGGGATATTTCTCGGTAGGAGGATATTACGAAATATCGGGTTACATTGAAAAATATGATCCTCATGAGATGCATAAGGCTATTGACGGGTAAAGGTTGCTATCAC
This sequence comes from Cunninghamia lanceolata, assembly GCA_027924645.1. NCBI lineage: Eukaryota > Viridiplantae > Streptophyta > Pinopsida > Cupressales > Cupressaceae > Cunninghamia > Cunninghamia lanceolata. Next base: position 9,412,659 of record BSBN01000780.1, read on the forward strand.
CTAAAATTGACGTCCGGATATTTGGACCGCATGATTTATCGGGTGATAAATTAGATCGGGTGATATTTTGTAATATGACGGATGTTATGAAATATGGTCTTCCCCCTAGAAATATCAGGTTTGACTAAAACTTTGACCGTTCATAACTTTCACACCTTAACGAATATCAGGGTGATACAAAAGGCAAACCTACATGAAATTTGACGTTCTTTCTGAATATGAGGTCACTGGAACAAAATATAAATCTTGACAAACTAGCCTCATATGATGACTTATCTAGCCTCTAGACATGATGATCTGCATAACTTACTTTTACCAAACCGCCAGAAAACACAAAACAAGCCAAAAAGTTGGGTCTCTATTTTGCCAAGTCAAAATGGGGCATGTTGTGTAACCACACAACACCAATGTATGGAGGGAAGATGGATGTTGAGGAGTTAATAGAATGGATTGATGCCTTGAACAATTACTTTGAATATAAAGAAGTGGCAGAGGATAAGAAGGTGAGATTTGCAAAAACAAAGCTAAAGGGGTCAGCTTTGACATGGTGGAACTACACCCAAGGAGAAAGGGTGAAAGTGGGTAAGCCTACGATCCATTCATGGGAGAGGATGGTGAACAAACTAAAGGCCCAATTCCTACCTTATATTTATGAGGTTCAAGTCTTCAAAACTTGAAACAAAAAGACATGGATGTGGCTGCATATACCGAAGAGTTTCACAAACTCTATTTGAGATCCAGACATGTGGAGAATGAAAAGGAGAAGGTGGCCAGGTACCTTAATGGATTAAGGTACAATATCCAAGATGAAATCAGTCTCCTAATCTCTAAGTCAGTGGATGAATGCTTTCAAGTAGCATTGAGAGCAGAAGAAAAGTTGAAAAGGAAGAGTGATTAGCAAAATAGAGGAAGAGGCAAAAATTTTAGAGGAAGAGGTAGTTTTGGGGGCATAAATCGATCCCAAAGACAACAAGGGGAGTCTAGTCACAATGAACAAAGTGGAGACTCAAGTGGTAGAGGAAGTTATAGAGGGAGAAGGCCAAATGGGAGAGGAAGATTTGGTGGCCCAGGAAGGGGTTCTAACACATTCATAGGAAGATGCTACAATTGCAATCAAGTGGGACATCTAGCCTTTAAATGCCCTGAGAAACAAGGCTCTAGTTCTCATGGAGGAGAAAGGAGAAATTAGCTAGTGCAAGAAGAGGATTGTCAAAGTGTCAACACACCACCTAAACCTACAGATCCAGAGTATGGAGAAAACCTAATGATGAGGAGAACTCTCTTGAAGATGCCAAGTGCTAAGGAGCCACCACAGAGGAAGTCACTTTTCAGAACTTCTTGCAAATCTGGTGGAAAGGTATGTAGAGTCATAGTTGATTCAGGATCTATAGATAATTTGGTATCATTAGAAATGGTTGAGAAGTTAGGATTGAAGAGAATCCCTCATTCTACCCCTTATAAGGTGTCTTGGTTGAATAAGGGTCAGCAAGTACTTGTAAATGAGCAATATTGGGTAGAGTTTCAAATTGGGGGGTATAGGTATAGAGTCCTATGTGATGTGATCCCCATGGATGCTTGCCATCTACTCCTAGGATGTCCATGGAAGTATGATCTCAATGCACAACATAATGGACAAAAAAATACCTACACTATCACAAAGAATGGTGAGTCTTTTACATTGAATCCTTTGCTGGATGAAGGTATAGATAAACAAGTGGGTTCTAGTGTCATGGTGGTTGGGGAAAAAGAATTTTTGTAGACCTTGAAAGAAGAGGGAGGTCTAGGATTTGCCTTGATTGTTAAACCAAAGTGTAGGCCTGTTTTGTCCACAACCAAGAAGGAATCAATCCCTAGTGAAGTCCATGACTTGTTAGAGAAGTATAAGGACATTGTAGTGGATGAAGTACCTAATCCCCTACCTCCTATCAGAGACATCAGTCATCATATTGACCTGATACCAGGGGCTACATTGCCTAATAAGGCTACCTACAAGATGACCTCAGTCTAGAATGAGGAGATTACAAAACAAGTGTAAGAATTGTTAGACAAAGGCTTGGTGAGGAAGAGTTTAAGCCCATGTGTTGTACCTACTATCTTAGCACCAAAGAAGGATGGGAAATGGAGGCTTTGTACTGATTCTAGAGCCATCAACAGGATAACAATCAGATATAGATTTCCTATGCCTAGAATAGAAGATCTCATGGACTATTTGGGAGTAGCATGCTACTTCTCAAAGATTGATTTGAAAAGTGGTTACCATCAGATAAGGATTAGAGAGGGAGATGAATGGAAGACAGCATTCAAGACTAATGAGGGTCTCTATGAATGGTTGGTGATGCCTTTTGGGTTGTCCAGTGCACCTAGCACTTTCATTCACCTTATGAATGAGGTATTGAAACCTTTCATTGGAAATTTTGTTGTGGTTTATCTAGATGACATTCTTATTTTTAGTAGGTCCAAAGAAGAACATTTGAGGCACCTTGACATGGTACTAAAAAGGCTACATGAGGAGAAATTGATGATAAACTTGGATAAGTGTGATTTCATGAAAGAAGAGTTGGTGTACCTTGGCTTTGTCATTTCCAAAGGCAGTTTAAAGATGGATCCTTCAAAGGTAGATGTTATTCTCAGTTGGCCAACTCCAAAATCCAAGGGAGATGTGAGGAGCTTTCATGGACTTGCAAGCTTTTATAGAAAATTCTTAAAGAACTTCAGCCACATATGTGCACCTATCCTTGACACCATCAAAGGAGGTAATAAGGGTAACTTTTCATGGACTAATGAAGCTGATAAAGGGTTTGAATACTTGAAGAAAAGAGTATCCTAGCAACCTATACTTGTGCTTCCTGATTTTGATAAGATTTTTACCATTGAGTGTGATGCTAGTAACCAAGCAATAGGGGCTGTTTGAAGCCAAGAGGGTAGACCAGTTGCATTTTTTAGTGAAAGGTTGAATGAGGCCAAGCAAAAGTATTCATCATATGATCTAGAACTATATGCTATGGTGCAAGCACTTAAGAAATGGAGGCACTACTTGTTGCCCAAAGAATTTATTATTTTTACTGACAATCATGCTCTAAGTTTATTGAATGGGCAGGACAAACTCAGTCATAGACATATGAAATGGGTGGAGTATCTACAAGAATACACATTCACCATCAATCATAAGAAAGGCCAAGCGAATAAGGTGGTGTTGATCATGATGTTAGTCATAAAAAAACATAGAATAAAAGTTACACGTCAACCTTTACTCATCTTGAAAGATACGATGAATTCAAAGAATTCATGATCCCAAGTCTCTGTGGATTAGTTCTTAATCAACTGACATTACTCAGTGGTTGATTGAGTTGTTGTTTTCCATTCAGGGGCCTTACGTTCACTCATCAGCAGGATTCTGTTTCAGTAAAGATGCTACACAGAAGGTTATTTACACAGGATATTCCCACAAATACTGTGTCTATACTCAAATCTTTGCATGATATTTGTCAATTGTACATGCTTTAACTTCAAATATGCTATAAATTTTCAAGTATCTACAAGATGTATGCATATTTCATGGATTTTGCTTTTGATTATCTATTATTTGCAATTGTGATGGTGAATTGCTCTGAAATTAAAAGAAATGTAAATGAAAACTTCAAATTATGATGAATCTTCAGCTATTGATCCACATACACACTTGATACAGTCATGACAAAGAAGAAATCAAACCATATTTTCACCAGGATGTTCCACAGCTAGATATAGATGATGCAAACTTCAAAGGATGAGGAATGAAAACAATATATGCAGACTGATGAGCACTCCAAGGGACGCAGCAAATCAAAGCATATATCAAGAATTTAGACACAGATTACTCAGAATTTATGATGATTTGTAATCAAACAGGTCTTCTCTTTCATTAAGTATGCGAAAATATGTATGCTTACAATAACTTTGAAATAGGCCCTGAATATTTCTGCAAACAAATTTCAATTAAGCTTCCAATATTCAAAAATGAGGCTTCCCTACACCTTTTATAGAATAAGGTGAGGGAGTAGTTACACATGATCTACGATCAAGAATTATCTAGTAAGATCAACGGTGCACATTCTTTTGACTTGGTCAACTTCATCTCGTGGCACAGGTTGCCAATTGGCAACTGTCTAGGTAACTTATTTTATACTAAGTACCTGATGCAGATATTCCCTTTGTAGTGCATCTTCATCTACTCATCAGGTTCTTCTTCTTCATCTTCATGATCATCGCTTTTCATGTCTTCATCATCCTAATGAATGTCACCCTGTATATGGACCTACATGGTTGTCCTAATATTTTCATATATTTCCACTATTCTTTCAATTTCACCACCACCCTGAGTTTTGGCTTTGTTGATGGCATGCTTATGTGCTTGGAATTTATCCTTGAGGGTTTCCAATTTATTTTTCCTGCTACTCAATGTTTCATTGTAGTTCTCCACCTTGACCTTGATCCTCATGATCTTATTCATTGCTTCTTCTGTCAAGTGGTTAAGAGGGTCATCAGCCATCGGCTGAAAATTATTATGCAGAGCTTTGATAGCAAAGTCTGTGTCTTGATTCTCAATCTTTCCTTCTACTTTTCCCTCTAAAGCCTCCAGGATTTCTACTTCAAATGGCATCATGTCATGCAACTTCATACTGATATCCTTTAATTTATTGTTGCACCTCTTCAATACATCATTTTCAAACCTAATGTCTTTTTTCCAAATATCTACCAACATGGTAGTGTTATTATCTAGCACCTAATGATTTATTAGGACCTAAGGATTTATCCTCTTTATTTCACTCAAAGCACTCAAGGCTTTCTCCAACTGAAATGACCTTCTTCCAGCCTCAGTCTGTAGTTTATCAACTTTTCTCCTTGAGATACCCAAAGAATTCCACCTCTGCAAAGAGGCTTTCACTACTTCCTCAGCTCCTATGAGTGCGGATGACATCCACTTTCTCATAATCACTGACTCATGTTTCATAAGGTCTAATTTATTGACCTCTTCCTGAGAAATCGTAGTCAATGGGACTGCCTAATCTAATACTGTATTATCAGGGTTAATTAACCCTTTTATGTATGCATCCAGCTGGGCAATGTGCTCTTTATGCTACTTATTCTTCTCCTTTTCTCTTTTCACCCTCTAGGTTAAGGAATCAATTATATCTTTTCCTTCCTGACCCTCTTGGTCTTCATTGGCAAACCCCAAGTCCATTGTTGTAATTTGGAATTCTTCCAGGGTGATCTTTCCTTTCTCCTTTTCAACTGTAGGAAGTGCTACCTAGGCAATCCTTCTGCTCATAGTAGGATCTCTTCTAATGGCAGATGTTAATCTCGCCTTCCTCTTTGGCTTCATAATGGTTTCTGAGAATAATGTTGAAACATCAAATTCTTGAATTTCAAAACCAGGCTCCATACCTATCTCTTTCTCAAGCCATTGAGGTATTTGATCTCTAGATCCTTGTTGTCGATCATCATCATCATGCCCAACCTGATCTCCTATATCTACATCTATTCTCAATGGAGAGGGCGACTTCCTCATTTCTTCCTCATGATGATCTTCATGAGGGTGATCTTGTTCTACTTCCTCTTCCTGAGGAGTCTCTTCTTGCGATGGAGGATCTTGTGGTGCATCCTCTTTTGTTTCATCCATCTTAGTAATTTCCTCATCCTGAGGCACATTTGTATCTGCGGATACCATTGTATCTGACCTAGGTGCATTAACTTGATCTTAGATCATATTATGATCTGCACCTTTTGGATCTATCTCCTGAGTCTTTAGGTCATCATCACCTGATATTTCTTCATGACGAGAAGGTTTCTTAAGTCCGAGGGGGCATCATCAGCTGATGTATTTTTATCTTCCCCACCCTTTTGTTGAACTTCTACTATTTTGGGCTCATCAGATATATCTAGTTGTTGTTGTTGGCCCACATCTGGAGCGCTACCTCTTGTTTCTACCAGCTTGGCTATCTCAACATTTTCTATCTTATCAGGTGCACCTGCTTGATGTTCAGGACTTTCATCCTCCCTATGTGTTAGGTTAATCACTGTAGGGCTAATTACCTAATCCACTAACTTATCAAGCTCAATTTGCTGGGTTGCCCTCTCTGAGCTATCTTCTTTTTCTTGCTTCACTTGCTTCAACTCTTCCAATATCACCCTCTGTGAGGATGGTGTTCCTTGTGGAGTCATGCAAGTACTTGAAGCAAGGGCCTCTATTTTCTGAGAAGTTACATCCTCTACCACTTCATCATCTGATAAGTCAATAGTCTCCTCCAGTGAGATAGGACTGCCTTGACTTGCTCTAGTGGTCTATTTTATTTGCTCTTCAGCCTTCTCATTTTTAAATTGTATGATGGTAGGAAGTAGTACTTCATGCTACAATTATTTCCTAAACACTTCACTACCTACTCCCCTTAACATTATAGGGTCATGTCTTATTTCACCCCTCATATGCGTTCTTGGTTTCTTAGGAGTGGACGCCATTATGGGTGCCTTCCTTTTCCTAGAGACCATCATGAGGTCATCTTTTGTAGGCTCTTTAGTCACTGGCTCTTCCTCAGTAAGGATATCTTCTTCTTCATGTTACCTTGAGGATTGGCCTATATCTTGTATTTCTGCAGTGTTCACAACCGGCCTCATGATCCTTTTGGTCTTTTGCTTATCTTCAAGAGGTGGTGCAGATGAGGCTGATGCCTGTCCAGATGTAGATGGATCCTCATCTAGTATATCAATTCTTTCAACTATTACACCCTTAGGTGTATCATCAATTTTCTTCCTCCCTCTGGGAGTTCCTTTTCCTTATTTCTAGGGTGGCAACCTTTCTCCATTAGATTTTCTCTTCTCTCCAAGAAACTCATCATATTCCTCATCAGGAATTTCTTGCCTTTTCTTTTTGTTATCTACTGTGATGGCCATCCCCCTCTTCTTCAGCATGTTTATTTACGTATCTACCCATGCTTGGGTCAACTGTAACACTCCTCCTGTAAACCTATCCAATGAAATATCTTCAAGCTATGTTAGGTCATGGGCCAAAATGGTGTCATTATACACCTTATTCTCTTCATATTCATTTGATAATAACCTACCATCATCCTTCTTTAATTGTGCAGGCACTAGAATGCAATCAAATGTCTTGACTTGATTGAGAGTGAGCCTCTGATATTTTCTCCTTCTAACTTCGGCTTCATCCTCACAGTCTGTCCAGAAATCTTCCAAGTGCTTCTGATGGATGGGGTTCCCCATGATCTTTCTCATTCTTCCATAGGGGTCGTATGATCTAGCCAATCGAAATGGTTGTAAATTCATTAGGTTCAGACCCACTATGGCTTTCTTTATGTTTTCTAAATCAGGGCATATATACCACCCTATAGTCACTGGAAACAATACTAGAGGTATTTTGTTATTTGCCTTGTATGCATCCAGTATTGTTGTTACCTGTCTTAGAAATTCCATCAAGAGTACCCCATCAGTAGGGTACCTAGGTAACATTAAGGGTTGTACCTGAAAACCTTCTACTCTGATATAGGAGAATGTTGCAAACTGGATGATCCAGGCACCATGTCTGTATATTATTTCTTGAGCTTCCATGCTCAATCTTTTAGTTCTATATTCTTCCATTGTTCTGACCAGATGCATAGAAAATGCATCATTCACTAATTTGTAATCATGGAGATAGTGTGCTCTCTGCAACTGAGGATAATGATCCCATATATGGGCATCATTCAAACTGCCACCAATCTTTCTGACTATGGTGAGTGCATCAAATGTATCTTTATATGCACATGAATATACAATATATGAGGTCATATGAAACGAACAATCCAAGCCTCCTAGGCCCATTAGTTGTTCATCTAGGGCATCACTGATGATCTTAGCCCATAATGGGTTGTTTTCTGTATAGAGGCACATTATGATAACTCCATACATCTAGTCTTTGAAGCTTCCAGCATTAGGCTAGCCTGTCATCCTGCTGAGCAGGGCAATCATATATTGATACTCAGATCATCAAGGTCAAACTTGTACATGTGCACTGGTAATTTGGTAGCAGCGGTATAAGGATTTTTCTTTGCTCTCCATTGATACATCCTCTTTCTTGCATTCTTCTTATTGTTGGTCTATTCAACTTCTAGTTTCTTCAGATCCATGCTAACTACCTTTTTCCCAACTAGAAGGTTGAAAGTAGATGTAATTCCTTTGATAGACAGGTCTGCATATACCCTTCCATTTTTTTCTACCCTCCTTGTCTTAGGGTTATAGTTTCTGGCACACTCAACTACCAATTCTAAAGTTTCCATGGTGTAAGGAAATCCAGCTGCATACCACATTCCTGATACGAACATGTTGTCCAGTAGGGAACTTTCTCTATCTTCACCCATTTTGGCAGACCATGCTGCCAAATCTGTGTTTCCTTGGTGAGTATCTCTGATAACACCAAACTTGAACTGCACTCCTTCTGGTTGAGCAAACATCGGTTTGAGAAATTTTGCATCGGACTTGTTCTTCTTGACGTCTGCCATGGCTTCTTGCAATAAATACAATTGGTCTTACGATAACATCCACTTGCCTGCATATACAGCATTTTACTTTATGGCATCATGCATATTACATTCATTAACCTTTATTTCACCATGATATGCATACTTACAAAGCTAAACCATATAAAAAATATACTACCTGGCCATGCAGAAAACGATAATAGGAGGGTTTTAACTACTTACCTAATAACGCTTATCTCCTGAATTAAGATGATGATTATGAAAAGGGCTCAAATGGTGATGATGATCATGTGTTTTGTTTTGTTGTAGGCTGTATGCGTCTGTAGGTAACTCGTAAGAGGGTTTGAACGTCCTGTGCTCTGTAAATTCTTGTTTTATCGCAAGGTAAAATGGAAATAACCTTGTAAAATCACTTTTATCCTCATTATTAGGGCAAAGCAAGGTAAATTTGATCATAACCATTGATCTTCTGCCAGAAATCTATGGACCCTACCAACTGTTTAGGTCATGTTCGTAATCGGCTAGAATCCACCTACTACATTTATGTGCATTTAATATCATGGGACAAGATGAGGGGGTGATCTTCGAGAGATCAGGTGATATTTAGAATATCGGGTGATATCCCTCCGTGTAATATGACCTTCCTCCTTGAGCGGGAAAAATGGATGTTGAAGAGATCGGGTGATGTTTAAGCTATCGGGTGATATTCAAATATCAGGTCATGTTTTAAGATCAGGTGATATTCAGAACATGACCCCTTAAGAGTAAAGTGACCCCCTTTTCGTAAGATCAGGATGACATCACCGTCATGTTATGGACAAAGGGCAATCACTGGAAATATACCTCCACGAGGTAAAAAGGATGATGATGTCATCATCTAGGTGATTTTCTTTATTTATCGGGACTGGATGACGTCATCGGCATATTGGTTGCAGGATGATATTTTGTGACAGGGTGATATTTGAAAGATAGGGTGATATTCGAAACATCAGGTGATATTCAGAATATGACCCCCGCAAAATATATGGAGCTGACTGATGGGTAAATACCTTTATCACGTAAAATTGACGTCCAGATCCCCAGACAAATGATTATCGGGTGATAAAATTGGATCAGGGTGATCTTTCATAAGATGACTGATATTTGTAATATGACCCCTCCCTCGGAATATCAAGTTTGACCAGAACTTTGACTTGCAATAACTTTCATTCCTTGAGGAATATCAGGGTGATCCAAAAGGCAAACCTGCATGAAATTTTATACTCTTTCCAACCATGAGGTTTTTAACATGAAATATTAACTTTGACTAACTGAACTCATCATGATGACTTACCCAGCTTCCTCTTATGCAAGATCACCTGCATGACTTACTTTTACTAGACTGCCAAAAAAGCAGGAAAATAGAAGCCAAGCCAAGCAAAAAGTTGGGTCCCTATTTTGTCAAGTCAAAATGGGGCGTGTTGTGTAACCACACAACAGGTGGTAGATGCACTTAGTAGGAGGGCACTTATGGTGCAGGAAATGCAATTTCAAAGCATGGGGATAGATGTACTCAAGGACGTGTATCATAATGATGTTGATTTCAAAGAAATTTATGAGGTTTGCACTCAGTTTTTGAATACATTTCATAGTGAATATTCTAATTTTTTACTTCAGAATGGTTTGCTTTTCAAAGGGGGTCAATTGTGTGTGCCTAAATGTTCAATGAGGGAGAATATTATAAAGGAGAAGCATAGTGGGAGTCTTGGAGGTCATTTTGGACTTGATAAGACTTTGGATCAGGTTAGGAGGTTCTACTATTGGCCAAAAATGTAGGTGGATGTCAGAAAATATGTTGAGGACTACACTATATGTCAAAGAGCCAAAGGAACTTCATCAAATGCAGGGCTTTATCAACCACTTCCCATTCCCAATTGGCCTTGGGAGAGTGTAAGTATGGATTTGTAATGGGGCTTCCTAGAACACAAAGGGGTTTTGATAGTGTCTTTGTGGTTGTTGACCAGTTTAGTAAGATGTCACACTTTCTTCCTTGCAAAACCACTAATGATGCATCTCATATTGCAAGTTTATTCTTTAAGTAAATAGTAAGAATACATGGTTTGCCTTTGAATATTGTCTCTGACAAGGATCCTAAGTTCATAGGTCACTTTTGGAGGACCTTATGGAAGAAACTAGGCACAAAAAGTCTCATACAACTCTGTATACCATCCTCAAACGGATGGGCAAAATGAAGTGGTAAATAGGTCATTGGGAAACCTTCTAAGGTGTCTAACCAAAGACCATGGACAAGCTTGGGATCTAATTTTAGCCCAGGCAGAGTTTGCATATAATGACTCCATGAATAGGAGTATTGTGAAGAGCCCTTTTGAAGTGGTTTATGGAATGCATCCTAGAGGGGTGTATGAGTTGAGAGATCTCCAAGGAATAGAGAGGAGAAGTGCTAAAGGGGAAGATTTTGTTGTTGTAGTCAGAGACATAAATCAGCAAGTAAAAGAAACTCTTCAAAAGAATATAGACAAGTATAAGGAAAGAGTAGATTTGAAGAAGACAAACCTTCAATTCAAGGTTGGTGACTTGGTGTTAGCACATTTGAAGAAAGAAAGGCTTCCTAAAGGCAAGTACACCAAACTCATGATGAAGAAGATAGGACCTTGCAGGGTGGTCCATAAATTTGGGCAGAATGCCTATGAAATTGAGTTGCCTCATGGGGTAGCAGTCTCTCCAATCTTCAATGTATCTAATTTGTATCCATACAAAGGCTCTGTGGTTGGTGATTCCAATGCAGGTGTAGAAGCACCAGATGATGAAGATTGGGTGAAGGAGTTGCCACCTAGCCAACCCGTGAAACTTAAATGCATCTTAGACACAAAGGAGGTGAAGAAGACTAGGAGGAAGACCTATAAAGAGTACCTTATCAAATGGAAAGACCTACCTGTAGAAGATACCACATGGATGTCTAAAAATGACATCAAATAGTATGGGGTTTCTCTTGAAGACCTCATCTCAAAAGGGACTTGAGATTTTTCTCTCCCTGGGAGCATGGTCCAGGGGCACCTACAGGTCCAAGAGACCTATCATGATTTTTCTTCCTATGTTTTGGTTTGCATTGCAATAAGGTCTTGAAGACCATCTTGTTGAGTTGTAATAAGGTATTTTGACCATCTTGAGGCATGTTGAAGTCTTACGCAATTATCTTGTAAGGCCTTGGTGCCAATTGTGTGCATGTAGCCAATTAGGACATAGTTGGTCAACTATGGTCAAATGCTCCATAAGTATGAAAATGGAGTGGATTTCATTTTTGGAGTCATTCATAGCATGTTGGCATTGCTTGGATGAAGTTTGAAGTAGTCTTGTGGAGAAATTATCAAATTTGTAAACAAAACATGTAGTATGCATTAACTAGAAGGTGGTAATGGTTAGTTTGGGATGTTGCAGAGTTGGTTTTTATTCCAAATTGATCCCAAACTACCTATATTTGGTGTCAAAATGTATAAATTGCCTTTCTCTCATCGAGCAAGGCATGGTGTGGAAGACTTTCAAGGAGAAATCACAAAGAACTCTATTTTTTCCTACATTTTCTGTGTAATTGTGTTGTTACAGACCATACTCTTCTCAGGTATAGAACTGTTGTTGATTCTTGGTATGTTGGATTTGTAGAAAAAGGTGTTACCTTTAATTTAAAGTTGGTTTGGGGTTTTGAAACTAGTCTGAGGCAGAGATACCACCATTTTCCATAAACTGGTTATTAAAACTCTAAACTAGGGTTTTATCCAAACGATGGGAATTTGACCATTCCACTATTTCTCATCTCCATAGAACTAGTGGAATGGATTTGTATAATCATGTTTTTGTTTCTTGTAACAATTGCAGGATGGAGTGTTGAGTTTTGGCTGATTTTTGATGGTTTTGGCTTGACAAAACCATGTGTCAAGCCTAAAATCCTAAAGAAGAAACTTACGTGACTAAAGCTAGTACAGTTGACTGTAGGAGTCTAAAACCCATGAAATATTTTGTTTTTCCATGTATTTGACATGTTCTAATGGTTGTGCAAGTTCAGTGAGGCAGATCAAGGGTAGTCCCTTTGTAAATTAGACCTAATTGGGGCTCTATTCAAAGTTGCCAGTCATTAATTGAGGCATTTATCCCAAAAGAGCCACTAGTCAATTTAACATATTTCATGAACCTTCCAAAAGGGTACCCTGAAATAGTCTTGGTTTGTGAATATAAGGCATCTGCAAAAAGTTACTGCCACTATTCTCTAAAAATAGGGCTACTAGGAACCTTGGTGGCTTGTGAAGCAAGTACTCAACCACTACATGCAAGACCCCAACCAATGGTTTGGGAAGGTTATGCTGGTTAGTTTGAACACTCTGAAATGACTTCCCTTAAGAAGATCATGCATTTGGTGCCATATCTCATAATGGACCCCTTGGCTTAGGTCTTAAGAACCTTGAAAAGTTATCTTTGTGAAGTAGTGAATTCCCTTCTTATTGAGTGGTTTGACAAACATATTGAAGTGTATTGTAAACCCTAGAGTCTCTACATCATTGAGAGGCTCAATTGTTACTACTCTTGGGTCATGTACCTATAAAGCATTCCAATCAATAACATGGTTATCCCTTGGAACATACTTCTTAAGATACAAAACATGAAAGACATTATGCATCATAGCAAGAGTTGGTGGTAAAGTAATTCTGTATGCAACAGGATTGACTTCCTCAAGGACCTCAAACAGACCTACATAGCACGGAGCTAGTTTGGATGACTTTCCAAACTTTATAGAACTCTTATGGGGTTTTACTCTCAACAAAACCTTATCCCCAATAGAGAAATTCCTAGGAACCTATTTGGCATCTAGCTCTTCTACCTATCATTAGCTTTTGCTAGTCTTTTCTTGATAATCTTGACTTGCTCTTCTATATCTGATAACATTTCTAGCCCAAGACTTATCCAATCTTCTAGCTTATCCTAGCTTATAGGAGTCTGACATTTTCTACCATGCAATGCTTCAAATGGAGCCATTTTTATTGCAGAGTGATAGGAGTTATTATATGAAAACTCGACCAAAGGTAGGTAATCCTCCCATTTGTATCGTTGATCCATGCAATACATCCTTAGAAGATCTTCTAACACTTGATTTACTCTTTCTATTTTCCCATCTATTTTCGGATGGTAAGCTAGACTTATGTTGAACTGAGTTCCAAGTGAAGAAAACAAGGTTTGCCAAAATCTAGAAGTTACACAAGCATCCCTATTAGAAATAATCTTTTCAAGAATTCCATGCAATCTAAAAACCTCTTGAATAAATTTTGAAGCTATTACAGGAGATCCATCCATCAGATTACCTAGTATGGAATGTGCCACTTTTGTAAGCTTGTCCACAACTACTAGAATGGCATTGTGCTTATTCCTTGACATAGGAAGACCTTCCATGAAATCCATGCTAATAACTTGCCACTTACTTTCTGGTACATCATGGGGATATAGTAAACCTGCAGGATGATGATGTTCTACCTTTACTCTTTGACCTTCTAAACAACTTGCCACAAATCTTGTGGCATCCCTTTTCATTCCCTTCTAGAAATATAACAGTTTCAAATTTGCTAACATCTTAGTAACACCAGGATGTCCTGAGTATGGTGCATTATGTACCTCCTTCCACACCAAATTCCTTAACTCACTAGAATCAGGTACATAAATTTTTCCTTTATACCTCAATAACCCATTGGGTTCAAAGTAAAAACCTTCATACCTTTTATCTTGCAAATTATCAGAGAATGCTCGCTTGACATGTTCATAGAACTCATCACCCTTGGATCCCTACAATACTTGACTTTTGAAGTTGGTTTGGATAGATACTATTGAAGATATATGCCTTCTTCAACTTAAAGCATCGACAACTCTATTCTATTTTCCCTTGATATAGCTAATGTTGAAATCATAGTCTAATATCAGTCCTAACCACCTCCTTTGCTTTGCATTCATATTGGGTTGAGTAAATAGATACTTCAAACCATGATGGTCTATTTTTAATTCAAAGGTTTTTCCCAACAGATAGTGTCATCTGTAATACATGAACAACTATTGCTCTCTCCAAATCATGCAAAGCATAATTTTTTTCATAAGGTTTTAGCTTTCTTGATTCATAAGCTATGACTTGCCCTTCTTGCATTAACACTCCACCCAAACCTTCACCTGATGCATTCGTGATAACAAAAAAGTTACCATTTGTATTTGGCACTTTCAAAATTGGAGTCGTGGTCAACTTCTCTTTTAGGAGATCAAATGCCTCTTGACATTTTTCCAACCATTCAAACTTTTTCCCTTTCCTCTGCAAAGAAATGATAGGAAAAGCTATTCTAGAAAAGTTTTCTACGAACTTACGATAATACCCAGCCAAACCCATAAAACTTCTAACTTCAGGAACATTCTTTGGCACTAGCCACTCAAGCACTACTTTTATCTTAGCTGGATCAACTACAATTCCTTTTGCTAAAATCACATGGCCTAGATATTGTACTTCCTTTTGAAAGAAGGTACACTTGGAAAGTTTTCCATACAACTTATGATCTCTTAACCATTGGAATACCATTTATAAGTGTTGAAGATGCTCCTCTTCAGTCTTGGAATAAATTAGAATATCATCCAAGAAGACCAACACAAATTTATCCAATATGTCTCTAAATATGTTATTCATAAGGTTCATGAATGCTACAGGTGTATTCATTAACCCAATGGTAAGACTGAATTTATAATGGTCGTACCTTGTTCTGAAAGTAGTTTTGGAAATGTCTTCATCCTTGATCCTTAAATGGCGATAACCTGACCTTAGATCAATCTTTGAAAACATTGTTGCACCCCACATCAGATCAAAGAGATCATCGATACGTGGTAATGGATACTTATTATTTATCATCACTTTGTTGAGAAACTGATGATCTATACACAAATGTAGTGTCCCATCTTTCTTCTTTACGAAGATCACTGGCACTCCCCAAGGTGAAACACTAGGTCTTATTAATCTCTTGGATAAAAATTCTTCAAGATGTGATTTTAACTCCATCAGTTCTATTGTTGTCATCCCATATGGTACTTTGGATATAGGTTCTGACCCTAGAATTATGTCAATAGAGAAGTCAAACACTCTCTTGGGAGGTAATCCAGGTAGTTCTTCTAGAAATACATCCGCAAAGTCTCTTAAGATAGGGTATTTCTCCATATCCATCTTTTCTATATTTTCCATATCTCTGACCTCAACTTCTTGTAGATCTTGTGGTCTAAAATATGCCACATCATCTTGATTGATAAACTCTTTGTATTCCTTATGTCTTTCTATTTTAACTGGAAAGAGTTGACAACCCTTCTTCTTTGCTCTATGCATTTGCACAACTGATATTTGACGTAGCCTAACTTCTCCATGTGTCCCTTGCAAAGATACCCAGTTCCTGAGATCATCTAGGCATTCTATTGTTTTAGCATGACAGTCAGCCTTGGCTCTATGTCTCCATAACCAGTTCATCCCTAAGATGACATCATAAGACCCTAAAGGAGCTATGTACAAATTAACTTATGTAGAGAAACTAGGAAGTTCAACCCTTGCTTCGAATAGACATTGGTCCACCTTTGCTCTTGTCTGGTTTGCATATTCAACAACCCAAGACTTTTTCATATAGCTATCTTTCTTAGACACTTTACTAGATACTCTAGGGGAAATAATTTTTTTAGTGGCACTAGTATCTATTAAACAGAGATGGGTATGCCAGATAAAGTACCTGTGACTTCCACCAGAGTGATCTGATATCCCGCTTGTCGATTATTAACTCCAGCATGTATCCTTTGTTGAAAGACATACTGTTGTGGTAAAAGAGGATTATCATGAGGCTGTGGCCCTGATGGTTTATTGGGATATTGACTAGCAAAGTGAACTCCACCACAAGTGAAACATCCCTTAACTGGTCCCTTCCTTCCTAAAGTTCTTCCAAAGTTACCATTGTTTCTGGCAGCATTGCTGAAGTTATTTCCATTATTCCTTCTTCAATCTCTCCTAGGCTCATTCCAGTTATTCTGAGAATCCTTTTCCCTTTCTTTGGAAACCCTTGTACCTCATTTGGCTTCCTAGAAGCTTGATTGGTTTGAGACCACTTAAACCTCTTTCTATTTTTCTCACGATAATTGGAGGTAGACTTAAGCTTATGCTCTTGCTTGAGAGCTTTTTCATATACCAAATCCATAGTGGTAGGACCATGCATATCTACCTCCCCACCTATCTAATTATTCAATCCCATGATAAACTTTTTAATACAGAAGTGCTCATCAGCTTGATACATGGGTACATATCTTAGAAGACATGTAAAATTTTCCCAATATTCATTAACTGAAGAATCTCCTTGCTTGAGACTTTGAAAATCTAAGAGATTTTGGTCATAAAAAAGTTGGGGTAACTAATGTTTTCAAAATATTTCAACAAATTTAGTCTAGGTGAGCTTAATAGAACCAAGTCCTAGATCCATCTTCTTACTCATCCACCAATTGGATGCTTCACCCGACAACTGGAAAGCTCCTCAAACTACTTTGGTAACTTTAGTATAATTTATAATCTCAAAGTACTTTTTCCATTTAGTGAGCCAAGCCTTAGCTACGTCCCCACTAGTACTTCCTTCAAACTTAGGAGGCGTAATTTTCCTCATGTCTCAGGATAACTCTTTAGCCATTCTCTTCCTCTTGGTTCCTTTAGATCGTGAATGAGATTGAGATTTTGATCCTTCATTCTCATGCTCACTAGCTTGTGTGTGGTCATGAGAATTCTATCCTTCATTCTCACTATTAGGGACTTCATTGATAATATGAACATCTTTATTGATAGGTACTTCTTTTTCCACTCTATCTTTTCCTTTTTCTTTTTGTTCCAAGTTCCCTACTCTATTTCTTGTCTCTTCCAACACTGCTAAGATTTGATCCAACTTAGCATCCATGTTTTCCAAACCTTGCCCTACTTCTTCACTTCCTCCAAGATTAGTTCTTGTACGAACCATTCTTTTCAAGATAGTTTATACTTGAAGGTTTCCATTAAGGCTAGATTCTATGAATGTTTACCTAATGTTATTAAAACATTAAACATTTCAAATAGAATCATTTACTCATATTTAAAGCATTTGCCATAAAATAGTACATATACACAAGTTTTTGATAAAAACACTTTCTTTTATTTAATTTCAATAAGGATTTAAAAATCCTCAAGTTTACATAGAATCACAATTAAGATAGTCTAATGGAGAGTATCCATCGGATTCTCTCTCACATACATAACTGAGTGTAGTGTATCCCTCAAATTCTAGTTCACAATTATCATCATATGGATAATAACCCTCAGACTTATCCTCTGACACATAATTTCAAGGAACATACTCCTCTAAATCATCACTTGAAGAAATTAAATCACTTCCAGCAAAGGAAGGATACGAGGATCCCTAGACAACATGATGGGATGCCTACTACACTCTGAGGGCATATCCCTAGATAGTGATAAGGATTCCAACTTGGTTGGAGTGACAGAAGGCAGATAGTTGAAGTTGACAGTGTCTCTCATCCTTCTTTTCTCTTGAGTAATTTGGGTGAGGGCATGACTCAATGTCTCCATGTCACTAAACCATATGTCATTATCATCATTTGTTCCCTCAATGGTACAAACAATGGCTTCTCTCTCCTTCTTGGCCTTTAGGTAGTGTTTGTTCCCAATGACTAACTTCCTTGTAGTCATTTTGAGACATACCATCCTGGCACAAGAATTCCAAACATTAGACTCTCATAATGTTGGATGGGAAAGCATAGTGAGCACATAGGTTCCAAAGTTGAACTTGGTAGCTCTGATACCAAGTGTAACATGCCAATTGTTCTACCAAATAAATTTTACTTGATTTAACCCAAAAGTAAATAGTTCTTCATACCAACAATATAAGCAATAAAATTTTTCTTTCTTTTAAAATGATATGATACACATTTGAAACATATTTCAAACTTTACCATTGCATAATCAAATCACTTTTCAACATTTTAGGTATTGAATATTTCTCCTCTATAAAATTCCATAAGATGGATACAAAGTTACAAACAAGCTTCAAAGAGCGAACTAAAAGTAGAGATACAAATGGTTCTAATGTCCTTCATCAAATCATGTCTGCCAAACTGCATGAGGAGAAGCATCACTCAAGCACGTTTTTGCCAACCACGGACTAATTGCGGTCCCCCACACATTTATCAAACTGGTAAACGGCCCTACCCTTCGATGAAGGGATTGGTATGTTAACCTCAAAGATTAATCTATTCTGAGCATGATGTTGTCTCCTACATAACTAGAACTATCATATTGTCGCTCCAACATACAAGTATGATTATCCCTACCTATTATGTAAACCTAGATCACAATGAACTGACAGTGTAAACAGTGGCTACTTACACTACTTTGGCCAAAGTATTCATCACCCCTAATTCGGAATGGACATCACATGTTCACCCATCTTCCTAGCTCGATTTGGTATGACATCATTCTCTATACAAAGGTTATTCCCTTACCCATGGATCAACTAATCCTAGGATTAACCCCACTTAACAATTTCAAGTTTACTATGACACTTCTACCAAATACACGGTGTAATATATAGTTTCCATAACTTAACCTTTCATAATGTAGAAATAGCTATTCATACTTAACTTAATATAGTGCATAATTCTAATATAGATACTAATCTCTACTATGGAGATTATTCATGCATTCAATACATAATATTTCTGATACTAGACATATACCTCTCATAGAATATACAAAAAAATATCCAATTCAATAAAGAAAAGAAACCCAAACTTATTTCCAAACAAACAATCAAGGACATATAATCTTTTCAAACATAAAATGCACAATGGAGAAGAAATTAGCATGCTTGTTAATTCTATGCTCCAATAGTTCAATAGGATTCCTTGCTCCTAATTCCTCAAGCTTGCTAAATATCTCCTCCAAGAACAACTCAATTTTCCCCCTTTTGCTTCTTACTAATTTCCCTCACAAACTCAAGACCAAAATAATAATGCACAATCAAAACACTAGACTTAGAAAAATTGCAGCAAAACAACATAAGTAGTTCGATGGACAATTGTGTGTAAAATGAATGGAAAAGCTCCTCTATATATACTAAAATCTGAGCATGGCTACAAATAAGCTCCCAAATTCACCACAACTCCCACTCAGAAATTTGACTCAGTAACAAGAATTCAAAGTGACATCAAGAATTAAACTCAGAAATGGAAGGACACAAGTCAGATTCAAGACTCCTATTTGGTTTACATCATTCAATCATGACGCCACTCAAACACCAGGCCCCCTATTTTCCTACTGGTAGTTTGTAAAGAACGGGTCAAAGATTCATACATTGGAAATCAGTTACCAATGCCTTCACATTATAATGCACTTTATGTGCTTTAATCCCCAAACGTATACATGTATGTGCTGCCTATATCTAGCGCACTAAACATAATAAAAATGTTGCATATCAATCATGGTAATATGTTGCACAATAGTCTTAGTAATATGTTGCGCAATAGTCTTAGTAATATGTTGTGCAATAGTCTTAAGACTATGTGCTATTTAACATTCACATGGATTACAAAGCTAAGTGCTATGTTTAATGTTAGGGTAAATATATTTTAGCTTGCTTAAGTTTACTTAGGCATATAGGCAAATAATTATTTAATAGTTATAGTTTGGGAAGTTATTCCCGTAACCAGTTAGGGTGGTTAATTCACAGAAATATAAGGCTATATAAGCCATATATCACATTTGTAAAAATGAGATCGATTCATTGTAATATATCAATTTATTCTCCATAATCAAATTTTTCTTGCTCTCTTCAATATTCTCGGTGGTTGTATATTCTCTGATGATCCATGGCTCCCTATGAACATCAACATGGTATTAGAGCTTGAACTGGAAAGAATTTCAGCCTGTATCAAAGACCTGAGAAGAGAAGTAATTATATAGGCATCAATTCGTGCCTACATTAGTTTCCAAAGGCATCAATCCGTGCCTATCTAGAGTTGAAAGGAGAAGCAATCATATAGGCATCAATATGTGCCCACATCAAATTCTGGAGGCATCAATCCATGCCTTCCTCATATTGAATTTCTATTTATCTATTTTTGGGATTTAAATCTTCTTTGGCGGACAATCCCTCATTTTTTGAGAGCAACCTCCTAATCGTTGTCATATTGTTGGAAGATTTTGAGCAAAGTATTTATACGCAGTGAAGGTATGGGACTGCATACTTGTCTCTCATGCTGCCAAAGAGGAGATAGGAAGGCGTAGAGGTGATTTCAAACCTCAAGCTGAGAGGAGACACATCAAATCTTGAATCATTTCTAGTCCTCACCACTAAAAATTGCCCCTGGACAATGGTATCAACATACAAAAGTTGTTTGAAGCATATAAAAATGTGCAGATTCAAAATCAGAGGCTCATTTTTGGTTATTGTTGTTTGAAGTGCTGATATCTAGAATTGACTGTTGGAGGTAGAGATATTTGTAATACCTTAACCCTTGATCAAGTTGTTCGAAGTAGGCTACTTGGCCTCTATTTGGCATCAAATTTCCTTAGGAAAACATCAGTCCCTCCCATGACGACCATCATCTAGGGAAGGAACCACCATTTGGCATATGATTCCTAAAATTTGCAGTGATATGCACTGTGCAGAGGCGTGAAGATTAAATGCCTTTGATTGGCTAATTTAACATATAATTGCTACACACTATAGTCTTTTCTAAAGTTCACAGCAAATATTTGATTTTAGGTTTTCATCAGAGACCCAGTAGGAGATGGGCCCATCCGTACGCCCTGTCTGTTTGGCTTTCTTTGGCTGTGAGAAAGGGATTCTTCATCCCACATTGTTCGTGCAGTCCATATTTTGGCTATTAAAATAGCCTTCTATTATCATACGATAGTGTGAGCAATGCTCACAAGGCTCCATTTGGTTTCTCTCGCACATGTTGTCTTGCTGACTTGGTGTTTGATTTGGCATGGTGACTTGGAATTTGTGATTGGTGATTAACTAGTGCTTCACATCTATTGGCTCTATTCGAGCTCAACTTTTTTGCAAATTGATGATTTTTCTAAGGTGACATATCGATTTGTGTGGGTATCCCACCAACATATTGACTAACACATTCGGTGGGCCCCCTATTTTGTACCCAATCACGGTGCTCCATTTCTAGCCTCATAGGCTATTTTTTGCCCATTATTTGTAGGTGGTCATGTGCGTGATCAAGGGTCAATCCACCCTAGGGTTCAATTTGGCCCCCTCTTTTATTCAGTGGGCTCCATATCAGCAATATTTTTTCCACAGAGGATATCTTGGGCATCCAGAGTCAAAATTTTGAGTTCCATATATCATCAGAAAGGTGATTCCACCAACCTTGTAGTGGTGCAGGTCAATCCACCTAACTTTTCTATTCATCATCATATATTTGGAGGTTTTTGAAGTTACTATCTTTGTGATGTTTTGAAGAATTCATAGCTTAATGGGTTTTCTTTGGAGAAAGGGAACTATAAGCAATGCAATGAATCCATCATCACTCATCTTAGTGAGCACAATCTATTGTGATATCTCTATAATGATGTTCCTATTCTCGACACACCTCGTGAGTATCATATTTGGAAAGGCTATAGGGATAGAGTCTTTAGAGTTATTTTTGAGCATCTAGATGATGACTTTTTGGAGTCTATTATCCATCTTGAGTGCCCTTATGCCCTTTGGACCTGCATCTGAGACTCATATGGAGACCGTGATCCTCCACCATCTCTTGATGCTTCTCTTTCCAACTCTAATGTGCCTCATTATCCTTCAGAGAAGTTAGACCATGCTTGTGATCCTTTGGAGGTTTTTGAGACTTCAGATGAGGTTGCAGTTTCTTCAAAGGTTCTTGATTCTTTGTCAGAGATAGTTGATCCACCTTCACAACCATTGGCTTCTTATCCAGAGTCATTGATTGAGACTTCCATCATTCTTGATTAGCAGGACAATCATTGTCTTTCAAAATTGGTTGGAAAACATATTTCAGTATTTTTGTCTTTGGAGTTTACTCTAAATCAGTTTCCACATAGTTCCAGTTTGTCACCTCCTTTCTTGATTGGAGAAGTACCTGATTAGATGGTGGCATCATCATTATATCTGGACAAGGAGACACATGAGCATTTTTCAGAGACAACATCATCATCTTTCAAAGCATATCCTAAATGGGAAGCATACCTACATCTATACATGGTTTTATTTCTTCCTAAGGGGAGACAAGTGGCCGTTTGTAAGCATTGGATTCTATTTTGCCTTCAGACACTTCCCATCTTTGCAGGACATTATTTATTATGGGGGGGCTATGTAGTCTCCTTCTTTCCTTCCTATGGGAGGATCATTGATTGTATATACATGATGTATGTAGTCCTTGGGGGGTATTAGTGAGTCCTCCATCCATGCATCTTTTTCTTTTCTCTCTTTTGGAGAGGAGTTTTCTTCCACAGGGTTTTTCTCCTTTTCTTCATTTGTGAGAGATTGCATTTTACTTTGTAAATGGGTACCTAACATGGTTGTGTAGCCGGGACCCATATTGCATCTTGCTCATATTGCATAATAATCTCCCTAATTTGCACTTAAGGGGGGGTGTTAGGGTAAATAGATTTTACCTTGCTTAACTTTACTTAGGCATATAGGCAAATAATTATTTAATAGTTATAGTTTGGGAATTTATTCCCGTAACCAGTTAGGGTGGTTAATTCACGGGAATATAAGGCTATATAAGCCATATATCACATTTGTTAAAATGAGAGAAATTCATTGTAATATATCAATTTATTCTCCATAATCAAACTTTTCTTGCTCTCTTCAATATTCTCGGTGGTTGTATATTCTTTAGTGATCCATGGCTACCTGTGAACATCAACATTTAACAAATCAGTGCTATGCTTATATTAACTTTGGTTACAACTATGCGCTATAAATTAGTGCTTAAGAACATTAACTCATATGTGTGTGTGTGTGTGTGTGTGTGTGTGTGTGTGTAATCATTACTTGAAAACAACATAAAACTCATTAACCCACATATCCACCGATGACGCGGGTGTCTGAAATCCACATATACACACATACATATAGATATCCCTCGTCCAATTGATACTCTTATGCCTATGAGCAATACATTCATGAGCATGCATAGATACGTCTACCTATGTATACTCCTGCATGTATTTCCTCATATGTATGAGTTTATCGTGGACATGTATCTACATATGTGTATATATTCATTTCATGTTTATACCTTTTCGTTTACAATTCCAAACTTTATCAAAGAAGACTCCAATCGACACTCAGACTAAATCACATTCCTCATTCAAACCACTCATAAAATCATATCCCAATAAGAATTTGAGATCATTACCACATATTACTTACCTTTACCCACACAGACTCGATATAACCTAGACCAAGTAGGATATTGGTGTGTGCTTCCTCAGTTTAGACTTCTCTTAAGGTTACCAGACCAAGTCCTTCTCCTGAGTGATACTTCCCCTCGTTTCCGGAGGAGCAACCTGTTCTTACATTCAACTTACATTATCACAACAGTAGTTAGCTGATCACAATATAAACATATGCTTTATACATTTCATAACTAGAATCACTTATAGCACATCACATTGCATCATTCAATCTTTCAACACATTCCATTCAAGATTCACAATACACATTAATGCAAAGATTCATAAACCATTCATTTATTCAAGCAAATTAACCAATCAAGGTAAATAGTAAATAGTTAGAAACACGCAGGGTGTAACAAGAGCTCTCATCTCCTCATCCATGGCTACTCTCCATTTGTTTGCATCTTCATCTTTACAAGCCTCCTAATATGAGCTAGGCTCACCAACATCAGTAAGTAAAGCATAGGTTGAATTACAATTAAGAGAGTGCCTTGTTGGTGGTTTGATCACACTAGTGGATCTTCTTAGAAGGGATAATGTGTTACCCTATGGCTCATTTGGTTGATGTTAAACCTCATCATATAATTGATTCTAATTATTATCTTGTTGATTTTAAAGAACATGTGGTTGATTTTCATCTAGCACCTCCATATTATAATCATACTTTCCACCTCTACTAGAATAGTTTTTGTACTTTGTTTTTCTTTACTTCTTTGCAATAACTTTTCATTAAAATAAACATCTCAACTAATAATAGTCTTATGAGCAGTAGTAACCCACAACCTATACTCCTTTGTACCTTATGCATAGCTAAGAAATATACATTTCACAGACTTCATGTCCAACTTATTCCTATCCTCTTTGGGAATATAAGTATAAGCATCAAAACAAAAAATATGAAGAAAGGAATAATCAACAAGTTTAATTGTCCATACTTCTTCAAGATTTTTATGATCTGGAGTCGTAGTGGGTGATCTATTAATCAGAAAACATGTTGTAAAAACAACCTCACCCCAAAATTTATGCTCTAGTCCAATACTGCTTAGCATACATCTAGCTCTCTCTATAATTGTATGGTTCATCCTTTTAGCAACACCATTTTTTGTGGTGTTCTAGGAATCATCAACTACCTTGAAATACCATGCTCACTGCAAAATTGATTAAAATTGCCTAAACAAAGGTCCCCTCCATTATCTATTCTAAGACACTTTATTTTCTTTCCTTTCCAATTCTCTACCAGAGCTTTAAACTTCTTAAAATAAGAAAATACATTAGATTTCTTCTTCAATAGATAAATCCACACCTTACGAGAATAATCATCTATAAATGAAACAAAATATGATGAACCCCCAATTGATGTAACAGGTGCTTGCAAAGAATCTAAATGAATTAAATCTAGAACTTCTTTACTTCTGGTAGTGCAACTAGAAAAATTCAACCTATTCTTTTTTCCAAACAAACAATGCTAAAAAAAATTTAAATCTCTAGATTTAGTACCTAGGAGAATTTCTATCTAGCAATACCTTAAGACCATGCTTGCTCATGTGGCCTAGCCCTTGACGCCAAGTAGATAATGAATACATTTCTGCATTTGATACCAACATAGCCTCTCTACTACAAGTTTATCCAACTAGCATGTATAGTTTGCCAACCTTTTCTCTCTTTAGCACCATCAACACTCCCTTTGTTACCTTGAGACAACTATTTTCGCCACTAAATTGGTAACCTTCCTTATCGAATACTGCAAGTGATAGTAGATTTTCCTTTAATCCCGGTGCCTGACATGATGAAGAGTCCTTATTATCCCATCAAACATCTTTATTTTGACATCTTCCTCACCAATAGCTTCACATGGGTTGTCATTTACCATGTAAACCATATCTCCATCACATGACCGATAAGAAGAAAACTAGTCCTTGTGAGGATTCATGTGAAAAAAGAGGCAGCAAAATCAATGATCCAAACATGATGAAATTAACCTCTCAGATTAGCAAAAAAACCTCTCCATCTTCCAATGATTCTTCAACTTCTGTTGTATTTTCCTTTGATGGTTGCGAGCTAGAATTTTCTTTGTTTGATTTCAGCAACCTGTAGTCCTTTTTGACATGCCCTAGTTTTCCACAATTCATACTTTTGACTCTTTTCTGCCCTTTGGATTTTGACGTAGCTTGTCCACACTCAGCTTTCTCTCTTTCTGAAGTTCTGCCCCTTGCAACAAGGGCATCATTGGAAGAAGTCCCTTGAGATGTCTTTCGCCTTGAATCTTCAAAAAATACTACGTCTACCACATCTTCAAAGATAAGTTTCCCCTTCGGTGCTCAGTTACTAAGTGCCATAACTAATTGATCCTAATTTTTAGGTAAAGAGTACAATAGTATAGCCGCTTTATCTTATTCTTCAATTTTCACCTCCACTGAAGCCAACTTGCTAATCAGTGTGTTGAAATTGTTTTTGATAATGAGAAGTCAGCAAACAAGGGGCTGAACCCTTTACAAACAAGAGCCCCCAAGGCACGGCAAAATAGGTCAAAGCAGGCCACACACATAATAGAAATACAATAGGAACAATAGACAGATAGCTTTCAAACAACAGACAAGAACTAGACAACCCCAGAACCTAAGGGTACAAATCTGACTCCCTTAACCATAGGTCATGAAACAGTGACAAATTGTCATTGTTGAGATGATCTATGATTGAAGAATTGTCATGCATCCTCAAATTATACTTCCATCATAAAAAAAAAAAAAATTGTTTGCCAATGACTTGGTCTCATACAACTTTTTGAGCTTAGTCTACAAGTTATGTGTTGTTTTCTCCTCTGCAAGATTAAATAAAATTGAATCAACCAGAGATAACAGAATTGTAGCTCTAGCCATGTTATCATTTTCATCCTATTCCTCTTGGTTCATGGTTGCAGGTTTTGACATTGTCCCCTTGAGAGGCAAGGTGCATCCATCCTTCATCAATAAGGTTTGAACCTTTAGTTTCCACAGAGCAAATTTGGAACCATC
Organism: Cunninghamia lanceolata; assembly: GCA_027924645.1. Taxonomy (NCBI): domain Eukaryota; kingdom Viridiplantae; phylum Streptophyta; class Pinopsida; order Cupressales; family Cupressaceae; genus Cunninghamia; species Cunninghamia lanceolata. The sequence goes on from BSBN01000780.1 coordinate 9,439,685, forward strand.
AAATTTTTGAACCTGAAATATAGTAATCGTGCCTCCTGTCATTGCTTCTCACAAAGATAAAAACTCACAAAACATTTTTTGCACAAAACTATGTGCTCTGATACCAATTGTTAAAAAATATATGTAGTATAGAATTGAAATAATAGTGAAATAGCAATAAAACACACAAAAAAGGAAATACAGATTTACATTGAAAACTTAGTAATGTACCAGGAAAAATATCACAAGCAAGGATCTCTCAATTTTATTCTCAAAAGAAAAATTGTTGTTACAATCTTTTTTTCTCATGCATTCACATTCAAACTCGACTAACTTAAATAGCCACAAAAAATATAAGCAAAAAAAAATATTTTTCGAAGAAAGATTTCCTTGTATAAAAGCATGAGTGGCACTTCCGCATACAATTCTGCATGGTACTCGTCACTGCTGGAATATAATAAACTAACTTCACATACCAATAGTAGACATGAGCTGAGATAGTCTTCCCTCTTCCGTTAACTTTTTTCATCAGTTATTTTTACACTGTCCGTGAGTTTTGCATCTAAACATTTTAATTTAACTGTCTATTAAACTAACACGGTCATGTTTAATATCTCGCTCAACACACACAATTTTAAAAAGATTTGAACCTTTATATCTTAGGTAGGGCATGTATGTTACAACATCCCAGGATGCATCCAATTTTCTACTGTTGTTGGCAGCTGTCCTGACTAGTCTAGAATATGATAAGAGTACCATCAATTTCTAGGGTGCAGCCATATTTGTTTAAGGGTAGAGAGATGTGTCCGTGGTACAAGGAACAAGAATGTCCAGATTTGCAAAAGGGTTTGTAACCATTGAGAGTGTCGATCTCAACTCATACAATGGAGTCCTCAAATTTATAGTTTAACTAGTAGGTACCTTGTATTTTTTATTTGGGACATTTAAAATTCAAATGTATTTATAGAACAATGTGCTCACTATTTACTTTCAACTAGACTTTTCATATCCTCCAAGGCAAAATGGTATGTAGAGCTAACAAATTAGCAGGTCTGCACGATCGTTTCCCAATGGTAGACGAAAGTTTTAAAAAGCTACTCACAAATACCTTACATTAAGGATCTTATATATTCTTTTTTCTCAACATTTAAAGTTACTCACAAGTAGCTTACGTGAAGGATCTTATAGACTCTTTTTTTTCAACATTTGTATATCTTTTTATTATTCTATCTTATTAACTAAGGGTACTACTTAACTTTGATCTTATCGATTATTCTCGAGTGAATACACATCTTCCATTCTCCATCTTTTTTTGGTACTAGTACTGCAGGTACCGCACATTGGTTTAAACTTTCTCTGATCAATTCTGTTAGGACAGTAAATTTTTTTGAAAATTTTACTATCTTTTCACTCCATTATACTTGAACAAATCCTAAAAAAACACCCCAAAAGACCATAATAAAAATTTAATCTCACAAGGTGTCTATGAATGAGCAGTGCCAAATTTCTTCAAAGTCAATCCATCGGCAAGATATTGTTTTGTCTACACCGATACATGAGGAATCATTTCAAAATAACCATCGGCGTGAGAAGGCAGATCGGAAGGAGATCTATGGAAGTCACTGACCGATGACTTTACATCGATGAGAGAAGCAAGTGGTCATACCGATCGGTATGACAGACAACTATCGGATGACCTTTTTAAAGTTGCCCCGACGGTATATATCATACCGATAAAGTATTTCGGCAAGAGTCTCACCGAACATCCTGCGGAGGTAACGAAGCAAACGACCATCGGCAAGAAGTAAACTATCAGGATAAGATACAAAGAAGTTTCTGATACTCAATGTCTTGGTGATAAGAGAGCTTTCGGCAAGACTCATAGCGATACAATTATCTGTCGGGATGACTTAACATATCGGGACAAGGGAATTAGGTCTCGCCGATTCACAAGTCACGGCGATCAAAAGGTATCGGTGATACTTTAACATACTCTGCCCGATAAAGAATATGAAAGAACCATCGGTGAGATGATTCGGATCGGGTTATCTTTTGAAAGCTATCCCGATAGTATGTTTCATTCCGATGGGTATACTCTAGCGACAAGACATTAAAAAAGTCATTCCGATCCAAAGTAACATGACTATCGGTGGGACAACAAAAGTCGGGGAAACATAATTATGTTATCCCGATAGTATTAATCACCCCAATAAACAAATCATATCGGTAAGACTCATTACTTCGAAGTGAAATCTAAATCACATGGCGATGAAGGAAGTCATGCCGATGGTCGCGCCCACTTGAAAATATGACATTACATAGCGTCGAGAATACAATTGAGGGGTCACGCCGATTGACTGTTCGCGCCATAAAAGCATTAAGGTCGCCCAAACATTTTAAATTTCATGCCGATAAGAAGAGTTATGGCGATGTGACATTTCACAGCGATGAACATTGAATTGATCAGATAATTAAATACAAACGGCTACAAAATTTATATGATCATTATAATTGCAAAAAACTGTCTGAGAAGAGAATACAGAAGAACTCTCAAGGCAAAAGCAGAGGATTCCAATTCCAGCCACCAAACGACAGGTACATATACACAAACCACTGTATAGCCTGTATTTAAATTCTCTACCAAAGTTTTAAAATGGAAATTCTGGGAAAGGGAAAAGGAAGAAAGTTACAAGGGGAAACCAGTAAGCCTAAAAAACAAAAAATTGAACAAACCCCTGAGGAGAAAGTAAAAGAAAGAAAACTCAATCAAGACCTAATTGATCAATTGCCTGGGTCAACTCCCAAGGCCAGAAGGTCTGCCCAACTCAGGGCAAAAGTGGAGAAATTAGAAGATAAACACAAACACCTGGGAGATATCTGGACCCCAATTCGGGGATATGAACTTTTCAGATTCCACTACAATAGAAGGTTTAGGAATGCTCCTGTGTCAAACCCATGGCACATGAATTTAGGAAAACTGGTTGTACCCAATGTATTCCTGAATGTGGAACTCCTTCAATTACTTGCCAGACATTATGATTCAAACCTGAAAGCCATCTGCAACCCACAGGGAGAACCAATTGTGCATTTGTCAAAAAATGCTATTTGTGAAGTTTTTGATTTAGATGATTTATGCACTGTCCCTATCATTTATGAAGATATGGATAAGGAGTATTGGAGAATGGACACAACTTACAATGGATGGAGGTTGCCCATTCATAGGCCTAGGGTTGAAGGAGAAGTGATGCCCTTAACTGAAAATGATGGCCCTCCCTTTCATGTAGCCATATTTGAACCATATATACAATATACCTATTTCTCTGTAGGCCAAATCCTGGGTTCAGAGGTCCCTGAGTTCATGACCGTTCCTCTGATGGTCATAGCCTCTGACATTCAGTGTCATAATGCAAGGCAATTTGATTATGCTTCCTATATTGCTAATAGAATGGACTCTGGTCTATCTGCAATAAAAAATAGTGCTCCAGCATGCTCTTTTGAGCATTACTCCATGCTTATGCACATGGTGTTATATTATGGCCAGGAGGTAGGGTTATGGCCAAGTGAGTTTCAAGTTGTTGCTACAGATAAGAAAGGGGAAAAGATACTTGTACAAATGTGGACCAGAATTTGGGATAGTAGATATGCCCATTCTAGCTATGCTCAATTTGAAGAGCATTGTGTAAAAGCGTTGTATAGATATTTTAATCACCCCTGTGAATATTCAATTTCAACTGAAATAAAAAGATTCCTCAGACCAAAAGATTTTGGTGGCCCCCCTACTGTCACTCATAATTGGGGAGATTGGTATTGCTTTGAAGATGCCACTATGATCAGAGTTTATGGTTTTGAGGATGCTCCATTCATATTGCCCAAGACTGTCCCTGACAGGCTTGCATATCTGGAGATCATCAGGCAAATGCATTGTTCAAATGTGATGCATTTGAGTTCACATGACAAACAATCGTTTATGCCCAGCACCTTATGTTTTGGAGATTTTACTATAGTTTCAAAAGAAGGTTACAATCTCATTTTGGATAAATTAATGCATTATAACATGATGACTGCTGAGATGAGAAAAGGATTTGACCCTAAAGGCTTTATTGACTCTGCAAGAAGAAAATAGAATCTTAGTGGATACATGCACATACATTACCCACATGATGATGTCATTAGAAATTTAGAAGAAGCAGAAGTCGAATTGGTGGTAGAAAAATATAACAGGGATCTAAATGAAAAGAAAAAGCAGTTAGCAGAAATTGAGGTTGTATCCTCTGAAGATGAAGAACTGACAGGGAAAGAACAGCCACCAGATAAAAAGGTAGAGATGTCCAAAAGGAAAATGCAACAATATCAGCCTCCTGTTGTACTACATGATGAGGAGGGGTCTGCTGATGAGGATCCACGCCAAACAGCCTATGATTCTTTCATTTCGGATGATAAGTTTATTTAATCAAAAGAATTTAAATCATTTTTGTATAAATACAAAGGGAAAGAAATCAGAGAGTCAGTAGATGATGTCTCTGCTGATAATGAAAAACAATTATTAGATATGCTGAAGGAAACAATAGATAAAGAGATGCAAGACATGACACCTAGCAAGGGTAGACAGTTACTTAAAGATGCAGGGGTTATGATTTTTCCTGGTCTGGATTTAAATTCTGCTTTGGTTTTTGACAGTTTTCTGAATAACACAGATGATAAGTATAAACTTACTCCAGAAGGAGTTAATGAAGTATATATGGGAACAAGGTATAACAATGATAAAAATTCCTTGATGATATGGGCGTTATACCCTCCCCATAAGAAGATGGCCATCATTAATACTGAAAAGACTTTTGGCCATGTTATGACTTTAAAAGCAGGGGAAACCGACCCTATAATTATAGCAGACATTGGTATTAATGTTGCAAAATTGAATAAAGCACAAGCTCAAATGTTGATCAAAGAAAGAGATGCATACAAGTTGAATTGTGAAAGACTGACAAAAGAAAATGATTACTTAAAGGACGCTGTTAAGAGTACTTTTGGCAGTCTACAAAAAGAATAACTCAAGGTGAGAGCTCACAGGGCATTCAAGTGTTATCCCCTGATCAGGCAACCCAAATTCAGATAGATGCATTTGTTACAATATTGCATAGCAGGTATGCAAACATGGTGCGGTGGTTAAACCAGTTTTTGGATAATTTCTCAAAGAATCATAAAGCAGTTCAAGAACATGAAAGACTTGAAAAGAGAATACGAGAAAAATTGACTGAGCTACAAAACAGAAGTACTGCTGATAGTACAGATATCTCTGATGCAAAAGCATTTCTCAAACAACATCAAAATTATTATGACAAACTTAAAGCTGATGCTAAGGAAGGAAATGATGCCTCAAACGCAGGAGTGCCCAGGATATTTAAAGACAATGGAGAGGTAAAGAGCAAGGAAGAATGGATTATTGATTGTCAAAGTATATTACACAAAGCCACATGAGCTCTGAAAGACAAAGCCTCTGCGTCTAAAGAAGTTTGCAAACAATTGGAGAGCATGATCACACTTGATATAATCACCAGAAGTGCTGTTGACCTTACTAATTCTCATCGTGAGCAGGATTACTTGGATTACTTGGCTAAAGTCTACTTGTGGCTAAATAGAGCCTAATTATAATTATGTTATAGTTGTTAATGTTTGTTAAGTTCCAAAAAAACTTATTGAAGAGTTATGACTCTTCATGGAAATATCTATATAAGTCCAAACAATCGATGCTGAGAGATCATCAGCAGTAGAATACATTCAGATACATCATATATACAATGTTTCAAAACAACTATGTTGCATATTTTATTTGAAGAAGAAGTTTGAAGTTCTCTGATTCAGTGGTTCTGCTTTGGTATCAGTTGTTTGTTAAGATTATTCAATTGTGTGGCTGTCTCCATTTCTGCATTTCCTTGATATTCAGATTAAACATATCAAGTATATACTTGATCTGTCAATACACATTTGCTGTATCTGTGTGATTAAATAGGTTGGTATCCATTTGAGGAATTAAACCCTTCAGATTTAATTACAGTAGCCTGGAAGTATTAAGCTTGGATTACTAAGTAGGGCCATACAATTAGATTGCCATTCTGTCTCCAGTAAATATTATCTGTTAATCTTGTCTATTCATTTCATTTGGTTCCTTCAAGTAAGGATTAAAGTACCTTCTGGTGAATTATAAGATATCTGATTTTATTTGGTTGGATTATCAAGAAGAGTTTGTCAGTCATTTACTTGCACGTTTATACAAGTTATAAACTAAAACTGTGCCAAACAACTAGAATTATTACCATTAGGATACCATTAGTCCTGGTCCTTCAAACTGACTCTGTTACCCAACAAGGCACTAGTCTTATTTTACTTAAAACCTTTTACCTTGATATTGCTTATACAATTTCTACCAATTACTCATTAGACATTAAACCTAAAATCAGTCAGCAAGCATTTCATCTATCCTACATCTTGTGCCATTGTAGATAGATTTAGTTAGTCTACGCATTCACATTCAATCTGCTTTAGTTTTCCAAGGTTTACCCACCTAGGTGAAGCATGACCTAAAGTGAAGGAAATCATCTAACCTTGAAGGTTGATTTCATCAAGTTAGTTCAGAAACGTTGCCAATCTAAACATAGAGCTTGGCATCCCCTTAGGATTGGCAACCTGCATTTCTGAGACCTAACAAATTATTTCCTCAACAGCTCCTATATTTGTCTATTCAACTCCACATTTTCTATTGGCATCATCTGGTGTGCCACTTTGTTAGGCAAACTAGCTCTAGTTATAAGGTCCATATGATGACTGATACTTCAGATTGGTGGCAATCCTGAATAGGTAGCTTACATTTACATGTGACTAAACAATTTTAATTGCTATCCCATACATTAAAACTTAAGTTAAAACTTAAGCACAAAAAACTAGATGAGTTATGACAAATCTGTCATTTTGTATAAAAAGTAGTTATACATGTCTCAACCCCTAAGTTTTGCCACACCAACTCAAAGAATCCTTTAATAATAAATACCTCATACATATTAATCTAAAGTATAATGGAAGGGTTTTAGAGGTACTAGATGATTCTTTTGGGTAGAATCATGGCACTACCAAAAGTGTTCAATAATTGGGTTTTAGGAAACTTGGGTAGGATTGTATTAAATCATAACAACCTTGGTGTGACCGTTGTTTCTTTTGTTAACTGCAATAAAGTTGGGATTAATTAGGCACCATTAAGATTATGAGGCTTTGACACAATACAAGACTATGTGGGGTAGAAAAAAATAGCTTCATGACATGGGTAAGACTGACATAGTGAATGGTATTCCTCTTATTGAATTATGCTAAATGATTTGTAAAGGATTTGGAATGCCACTTATAAACACTTCAATTCCCTTCTATGCCTTCTTCCAACCGCCAATACCTACATGCATTGCATTAATTAAATTACCTATTTCTCCATAATATTGAAACACAATATATTGGGTTACATAATTTGAGTTATTTAAAACCTCAATATACATGTATGTGATAAGGTATTACTTTAGAGACATGAATCTCTCAAGATCTCCACCTATGCCAGAATACTATATTGTTTATGACCGGTATCCTTTTTTTATGATGTCACAATTTACATTCAAAGAACTATGAGTAACCTTAGCATGAATGCCTTCAAGTACTTCCCAGTCAAATACCATTTGTCACCATTTGCCAATATGTACATGTATCAAGATATTTTCTCAAAATAGACACAAAATTAAATCCGAAATGGTGTGAGTATGCAAATTTCACCATTATACTATGATATTTTAGCTTAACCCCTTTGACTTATATTTGATACTTATATGTATTGACATATGATAGATATATAATTAACAAATATAAATCAAAGGGGTTGAGCTCAATTTGTTAAATTATTAGGTTCTTATTGCAGAGATTTATGTTTGAATCCCCAAAGTGATATCTATAGTTTTTAAAATATTTGAGTATGTTGATGAATAAGTTGGTACTATTAATGCTAGGGGAGGAGGTACCCTGTTTGTAGCCTTCACTGGCTTGGGCCAACCTAAATATTTTTTTACTTACCATGGTAAAAAAATATATAGATTATAAAAAATAATATATTATAAAAGAAAATTAATATATCATTATCTATATTGACATCATTTAAGAGTACTTCAACTTGTATGCAATATTTATCAAAATTTACATATTACATATGGAATTTAAAAAATTTCATGTTTGAACATTTTGTAATATAGACTTTTGGAAGGTTATAGAGTAAATCAAAATAAACGAAGTAAACTAGACATATGATTAAACTTTATTGTAGCTATAGTTTATAATTTGTATACTTGACTCTATTCAAACATGAGGGACAATGTGTCGGCTAGGTGACTAGTCAAATCTTGTCGATCTTGGGTCAGATGTGTTGCATGGAGATGCATGTCACCTTCAACACCACTGAGAGTATGAGGTAGTCCCATATGCTACAAGCCACCTATAAGCTACGTTGTGAGGCATCATGGACTATAAAACGATTCCATTTCCATTTCCTATAATTCCTTCTTGTTAGTGGCTACCTTTGCCCCAATTCATCCATGTTCGAGATTGTTCTCGTTCTATTTTTGGTTCTTAACTTCACCTTTGCAACTCATCTTTGCTTTGGTCGATACCAAGTGGCATCTGCTTGTATTGATGACCCCTACTATTCTTTGTGTATCTCCCTTTTAGATGATGCATTAAAAAATGTTAGTTGAGTTTTAGTGAGATTAGCTTAAGTTAATTTAAGGTATTACCAACAACTAGTAAAAATGGAAGGAATGTGGTCTAACTTAAAATTTTAAATTTTAACCCTTAAAATTCAAAGTGGTGGGCACAAAGATGATCTAAATCAAATCTATATTTAAAAATTATTAAAAAAACAACTATAAATTTAAAGATGGAGATTAACGTATAAAAATGAATATAAATAAAATACTAACTTCTATATAAAGTACACAATTTTTCATATTACTTTGGTATTAAAGAAACAACCAACTCACTCTAAACCTATAACATAAAGGAAAAGGACATGTTGGTGCCATTTTCACCATTATTAATAAATCATGTGAATTGACAACACTAATAATGGCGATAATTTATTATGATGATAAAAAAATGTGGGGTATATTTTGTTTCATATTAAAACAATTAATTGTGTTTTCACTATAGGAAACTGATCGATATGAGATGAAGGAATTGACGGGAGTTGGATTTTAGTGGATGCCCTCCATTAAGGTTATAATGGATGTACCTCCCCCAAGTATGGAAAGCTAAGTATACGTGGCCATTTGCAGCGTGACATGAACATTTAATATTTAATATTCGTATTACTCTTTAATGATCGCAATGGATATGGACATTAGTGCACCCTATGATTTTGTAGGGCCCATTTCATGTGGGTTTTAGATAGAGAAAATTATTCTGTATTAACTTTTATGGGGAATTTAGCATCCTACATGGATTATGTTACCCACTATAAAAATTGTGGTCATCTTCGTGATTAAATTTTAATGAGCTTTAAGAAAGTTGAAAAGGGATGTGTAATGTCAACCTCTAGCTTGCCTTTCCCATTTTCTTTTCCCTTATAGAATGATTCTTTCTACTTTTTATCAACTTATCTATAGGAACAATAAAGTAAGTAAAAGAAAGCGCTTAGATTACATTTATTTATCATTCTTTACACAATTTTTTTTAATGGAGGTCATCCTTCGACTGAAAGCTAAGGACTGAGGGATATTCATTCCACTAAATTCGCCTGGGGCACAATCCTAACCTCATCCCTTATGGTTTTGGGGGCATTGCACTCAACAAGACATGATCGCTAGTGGGCTCATTCAAAACCTTTCAACTTCACCAGTAGACCAAGGGCCCTTTGACGTTCCCCTAACAATTTCAAGGTACATGTGTTTAAGTAGTCTGAAGGAAAATAAACTTTCCCAAGGCTAAGTATGGAGTTGCATACGTATAAGTACAAATTAATTTATATTTATAAAATGAATACATTTTGTTTGGTATGTGATTGAAGAATGAGTAAAATTTGATTTAATATATAAAATTTCAATGTTTGAGATCAGGGGTAAAATATGACCATCGTTTTTGGAATTAGAATATTTTGTCTATTATGTGTGAGGTTGAATCTAAGGATTATGGTCGACTCCATGTTTGTAAAAGTGTCCTAGACCCACATAAATGATCTAGTAATTTGTACAACTCTACTTTTCATTTTGCACAATTCATCTCTACTTCTTATGCCTTCTCTAATATTTGGGACTAATGATATTTAAAATACATCTGAAGGATTGTCATGTTGCAAGGGGACACATTCTCCTAGGTCAACCCTTGAAAAACTTAAGTAAAAGATTGAAAACAACACTCTTCATTGATGCAAATGCTCCTAGGATGAATGTATAGATCTAAATTTATTTGAGAGCACCAACTGAGGTGTTTTCTTCCTCAAATGTGAATCACATTCAAATAAATGCTTCGATGCTCAAATGAAAGCAATTGAATGCCTTGAAATACATGTACATATGACAATAAATCACACAAATATGTGTTTAGTTTGCTCTAGGTGAGAAAGCAATGGGAAGGAGTCAACCAAAATTCAAATCTAAATTTTAAAATTTTAGAGGTCAAACTTGAAGGTATGGGGTTGATTCTGCAAACATGAACTCGACCCATTAAAATTTGAGAACAACCCAATTTAGACTTCAACATTATGCTTCCATGCATCAACCCAATTCAGATTTCAACATTATGCTTCCAATGCATCAACCTAATTTAAATCTCATCATTGTGCTTCCAATGCATATAAGAGGTTGCAATTTTGAGCAACCATTAAAAATTTATGATGAAAACATTAGACAACTATCTTTTAACCATAAGGACAAAAAGGTAGCAAAATTAAGATGGGAATGAATTGTCTAGAAAAAAGTATCTATAAATGTGGCAAATGTGGATAAGATATGTATAAGAGATGTGGGAATAGGTGGATAATAACATGGAAAAGAGCTCAACTTTACATAAGATCACATCATTTAACAACAAAATTACATCATTTAACAACAAAGATTATATCATTTAATAATTAATATGTAAATGTATTAAGCTATTCTCTTAAAATAAACACAAAGCTATATTAAAAATATAAATATACAAATTTAACTTTTACAAATAAATTGTCTTACCTTCAATTATTACCAACATAAATAAAAATAAATATATTAAAAATAACATATTTTAAAAAGCCAAAATAAATATAAAATAAAAGGGCAAAAGGATAACTGAATAATACATTTTTAACAAATTTTAAATCAAAGACGCTACGATTACTCTATTTGCATTAGGAGCCAATCTCTAAGTCCAATGGATATTTGTCCAGAATTTAAGTTTTGGAGCTAAGGATGTCTAGTTAGTGGGCTAGAAAACTAACGAGTTCAAACTGCATACTGTCAACTCTTATGCAGTTCAGAGAGTACCTCTTTCTCTTCTTTACTAGTCTTGCAGCACTTGAAAAGATCCATGCCTCTAAGTTTTGAAGCTAATTAATGTAAGTACATGTGCTCCAGCTTACATCTCGCCCTTAGACCCTAGCCTTGCAGACAAACATATGCCAATCTTTCAAAGTGAACTTAAATTTACAGTCTCACAACAGAAGATCCATGGCATATTTCAAAGTCAGCTTAAATTTCTTAAAGCCACGGCAGCTTGATTTGGAGGCACACTATGATCAATAAAACATCTATAAATAATAAAAACTTCAAAGAAGAATCATACATATTGCAATCATCTGCACAGAGGGTCTGATTGTACAACTTTTTTCCAGTTAGAAGGGAAGGCATTTGTTGCATTTACACAAGAAGTGCTACAAGTAAATTAGTAAACAAAAATAGGACATGCATTTTTAATTTTTATGACTATAGATTATTTGACTGTTAAACTCTTTAACATTTAAATAAAACACACTTAAACATCATCAACCAAATAAGAAAACTACCTATCACTAAAAAGAAAACAGAAAATGCCAATTGTTTTAAGGATTCGAAGCCATTGTTGGGGTGGCTAAGAAAGAAGCCTTGTTATCACCTGCCATTACAACTATCACGCTATCCTCCATTTTAGCATCACAGCTCTGTTCTTAAATATCATCCACTTCAACAGTCAAAGATCAATTTTGGCCAATAAAAATAGGACAAATATTTACCACTTTTTGTTGTGAATAAGGTGTAAAATTTCTATTGAATTTTGACCATTGAAATGGATGATATTTAAGTAGAGTACTCCACAATTTGGTGCTTCCATTCTTCTCCACATCCTCCATCCAATCACCACCATTACTATTCCATCTTCCATTACTTGTTCGGCCATGATAAACTTTCTTCCAGCAGGAAAAGGAAATGATTATGAGAGAAGCATCTATTAAAACTAGCATGACACACTCTCCTAACAACATATATGGAATAGGTGAACGCCATAACGTCTTAGGCATTGCATTAATACTGTGTGTGATGTTGTTTGTCATGGATTTGGCCCCACCCTTTCTCCAACTCAATCAAATCTTTAAAGTAATAAGAGTATTATATAGATCCATGCCTACATCGAAAGTTAGTAGATTGTTCGAAGCGACAATACTTAAGCAGAATATTTTCTCATCTTTATATTCTGCAATCTGCTAGATATTCTCTAATTTTCAAACAAAAAATTGTGAATGGAACATCCAAAACAGTATGATTTGGATATGCTTTGGCTTTAGATGATGGTCCTTGGCAGTACTAATGGATGTATTCTCCGCGTCTCGAGATTATTTACGTTTCAGACACAGCTACGGACGTGAGAATAGTGCAGTCCATTATATATTTCCAACCTGGACAGAATAATTTCTCTTTTAACTTTAGAGAATTTGATTATCCGATAGATGGTACCCAGTTCCACTTTAAAACCAGTAAGTGCGCAGAGATACGCTTGATATTATGGTTTTGGCTAATATTCCAAGGAAAAGGGAGTGAAGAATAATTGAAAAAGTTGCAGTGAGAGATGTACATCAGGTTGAGGAAGGGTGAAGCCTTGGTTTTTCTTTTTTCTTTTTTAAGCTTTTGTTTAGAATCTTGAAGGACATGTGGAATTGCACTCGACCTAAGAATTCCAAGATTTTTTAAGGGGCCATTTCTCATTAGATACTCGGCATCAGTGGCCCTACTAATAAGATTAAAGCAAGACTCGTACAACTGAAATTGTACCTCACCTGGCTTTACACACAAGAAATACTGGTTTTCAAGGTCCGTGGTACCTACGTGCTTGGTACATACCTTAGCCCCGGGAAAAAGGATTGAAGAACAATTGGAAAAAGGTTTGTTTTCCTTTAATTTGTGTTTTCTTTGGTAAGTTTTTGTTTGTTATATTACCTTTTTATAGTACAGTAGAATATTTGTATATTTTTGAACCCTACAATCTCAACGTCAAGTTTTGCCAACCAATTAGGGCCTAGCACGTGGGAATCCTTTATCTATCACGCCAGTCATATGACATCCACTCACCTCTCTGGCAAATCACCACATAGGGTGTTACCAAGCCCTCTTCTCTCAAATTTCATATTCTCTTCCAGATGTTGATGTACAAATGGTTTTCATTAGAAATCTATAGCCATACATCTAAGACAAAATACTATTGATGTGCTATCCTTTATTTATGCATCTTTGCATGGCTCTCTGTGACTACCAACTATCGGTCAGCCAGTATGAGGGCTCTTTCTCATTGGAGCTCCCATTGGCCAATCTAAAGTTGCTGCTCCATAATACAACTCATTTAAGAAACAAAAAAAATATTTATCAAAATTAACTCTCACTCTTCAAAAAATATTCAATCACAAGTTGTGGCCGCAACACCTTCTGTTGCGCCCCCTATAAGTTTAGACCAAAGACTCAAAATTTTTCCTAGTTTTATGAATCTCTCCATTCCATAATGATGCAGCTTCTTAACAACAACCTCATCCAGCTTCCACCCAATCATCCTATTGACACTACCAAACCACTACCTCCTTCTTATGACCCGAAGGCCTTCTTGTCAATATCACCAAACAGATGGGCATGACACTGAGTGATGCATGCGTCTTAAGCACGAAGTGCAAGACCTCATCGACTCTAATGTTATTCAGGTGACTGGTGAGAAGAACAAAGGAAATAATCTATAGTTCTACTAAATCAAAACTTACAAATTTACACAAATTTGCTGCCCCGCCATGCCGCTAACCTTGTGGAGCCATTTTTTGACAAAGTACATACTTCTATATCTTCTAATCACAAAGAAAGAAACCTAAACAACGTAGTTTCTATGGTAGATTCTCACCCTCACCAAGAACCTCTAGATCCCAAGCCAACCATCTCTTTCATCCACATTGATGCCTCTATTTATGCACCTAATGGTGCTCTTTACATTACCACCAAGATTAATGACAAACCCATAAGGGGAGCACTCATTGATCTTGTATGACTAACAAATGTAGTTATAGAAGAGTTCCTCTATGTGCATGAGTTTTACCAAGATAAATACAAGATATCAGAAATCTCGATCAAAGCGCATGATGCTTCCACTTGCCCTACTCTCGGTGCCTTGAACCTTTCTATCCAGGTCAAACCAAAATTCTTGGATGTGTCTTTTTCCATCATTCCAACCTAAAACCAATTTCATGTCAAGTTGGGTCATCCATGGCTCACTTCCATGAAGGCAGTCCCGTATGTAATCCATAAGTGTTTAAAATTTTCATTCCAAGGACAGGTGTATACTGTATATCATAGTGGATTCCAACCCTTATCCCTTCATGGAAATTTTTTACTTGATTACTTCTAGCCATAGCCAGTTGAGCCTATTCGGCCTCACAATGATGTTATGTTTCTCTCTTATCAAAACTTCAAAGAAAGACAAATTGCTTAATTATCTGTTAGTCCCTCTTCTCATGCTTCTACCTTTGAGGCCCCTCGGTCTTCTACGGCTATGATAGTAGTTCCCCCTATTAAGCAAGTAGTGGATGAAGCACAACCCAAATCAAGAGTCCCTCCCTAACCCTGAGCATTTGGTATCTATGTTGAGGCTCCACCTCTGACATTCTACCCAAGACCACAAGGAAAATGCCCTGCACAAACCAGACCTCCTTGCACTTCAAGGATTACTTTTGTCCCTTCTACCTCTTCGAAGTCTAGAGGAAAGAAATCCGTTACACGAGAGCTTTTTTGTGTGGTTTCTCAATTGTCTATGGATGCCTCAGTACCTCCACCTATTCCGTAAGCTGTGAGAGAACGACAACCTGCCTGGGGAATCCCTCCTCCCATTGTTTACCAACCTTCAGTGGTTTCTTCTGTTCCTCCTTCTGCTCCTCAAGCAGAGGAAGAAAAGGAACCCATGTTGGGAAGCATCCCAGTTCCCCCTACAAATGGTTTGAACCGTACAAGACAAAATAAGAATATGAAACAATGCAATAGATGACATCGTGCTATGGATCTCCAGCTTGCTGTAGGGGTTGAACCCCTTCCCCCTCCTAAGTGATCGCCACCTTCACCACCATCGGGTCTGAATAATTCTTCTATTCCTCCATCTAGAGCTTCTTCTTCTCCTATGATGGATAGGTCTCGCGACCCTGTAGTTAGCACTATCATATCACTGATTATGGTATATTCTAATAGTGATTCGGGAGACACACTTGAACCATTGGAAAATCTTTCAGAATTGTCCTTGATTTCACACAATCGATGGACTTGGCCTCTAGGGGCTTACTTGAGGATCCTTCCCTAGTGATTGATCCTGCATGTGATGAACTAGACGCCACTCCATGTACCACACTTTTCATAGTCCATCTACCTTATCTTGTCCTCCATCCCTTTGTGATGAGCAAGATTGCGAGGTGGATGATTTTATACAGTTCAACTCATAGGAACATTTCCTCCATCTTATGTGTAATATTTGTGTTATGCTTGTATGTACTACTACCCCCATATGTGTTGGTTATCATGTATTTTTTTATTAGTTCTCTTTGGATGATCCTTGATGCTCTTGTTGGTGCAAGAATACAAGGAGAATGAATCTGTCATGACATTCCTATTTATGTATATTCATTCTTCTATTTGTTGTAAATATAATTTTATGCCTTTTGGGGATGATGCAAAGCATTGGATAACTTAACATCCTTCCATGTTAACCCAAAATTATTATTTTTTGTTTTGCTTTCATGTGATATTTCTTCCTCCATATTTGTAGTTCTACCGACTAGAGGATGATGATAGTTCCAAAAATGATTGTCCCTTTATACAACCATTCATATACTAACTCCAGTCAAGTAGATCCTTTTGTGCTATTATATGATGTTGATTGATTTATGTATCGCTACCTCTACCTTAAAGGTATTTTCTCCCTGATGGCATTAGCAATTACTTTAAGGTGGGGGCATACACTCTACTATGCGCTCCACTTTGTTCACACACCACGTGGCTGGTCTTGCTATCACAACACTTTTTGATCATCTATGTAAAACTTTACCAAAGTTACTAGCAAACAACATATTTTTCTTGGCCTGTAATTTTTGATATTGTTGACATGAAGCTCACCTAGTAAATCTACAAATCTTACTAGCCTATGATGTTTTCATTTGCTACTTGTTGACTTGGAACTCACCTAGTAAATCTATGTATCTTACTAACATGTGATGTTTTCATTGGCCATGCATTCATCACCACCTAGTAAATGACAGATTTTACTAGCCTGTGGCTCATGATGCATGTTTTTGGTCTAATTCCTAGCATAACACAACTTGCTAGCTCAAGAATCATACCTTGTATGCTTTTGTTTTCCATGTATGCTCTGTGTATACTTCATGTATGCTCTGTGTATGCTTTGTGTATGTTTAGATTTGACCATATTACTTTGCTAACCATTGTTGTTCTGGCATATAATATTCGGTCTCATCTTGTGTTTGATAATTTTCATATATAAGCATATGTGTGTGTGAGATTCATGCTATATGTCTTGTGTATGTGTAATCTCTTTATCTAAGCATTTTAGACTCATAGAATCCTAAGTTTGGGGACTATCGTACCTCTCAACTTAGTGACATTCTACATCTTCAATGATTTCGTGAACAGATTTGGCTTCTACGTACTTTAGTGTGTGTATGAACATAAGTTCATACCCCCACTAAAGTGGGGGATAAATTTAGCATCATAAATTGTCACCGCTTACAATTCCATGCTAGGATTTAGCACTCATTTTAGTGTGTATTTTTGTTTTTGCTTAACATGGGCCTATTTTACCACTTTGCTAAGAAACAAGGATAAGTTCTTTGTTGGCAGGCCCTTCGAGGATAAAATCACCAAGACACTAGTGCCCAACACTAACATCCTAACCTTTTGGCTCCAAAAGGTTTTGGATCTCAAGGTGTCGGCTTTGTTGTCTTGAGCGATGCACCTTGTCATCCTTACTCAATTGGGGCCTCGAAAAGTGCTTTGGATTCATATATATACAACTCTCTCTCCCTCATTTCGCTATACATGAATGATACATACATAATTGATCTAAAAAGTTCTCTACAATTTTTAGGATATGAATTCACTCTAAAGATCTCTCTACTTGTGATGATTATTTATTATTTGTACTAACACTTGCAGGTATTTGAGGAAGCTTCTTCTTTTCTCCATCAACTCCTTGTGGGTAATTCATGTTGCGACACCAATCCAACAAGGGAAGACACTAGCACCTAGTGCTAGTGTCCTTCCTATTTTGCCCCTTCTTCCAATGCCAGGTTCCATTATGTCTATCTTTTCCTATTCTACTCCTATTTTCTAGAAACTGTAATATTTATCTGCAATTTTACTCATTTTATCAATTAGGTCTTCACATTTCTTACTTTTATCAATCCTTTTGTCATCAATCTTTCATCTTTTACAACAAAGAACTACAGCCCTCACCAACCTAGCTTGGCTTTTCTCTAGTGACAACAACCAAGCCTCGAGTTGTTGGTGTCTTGTGTTCCAATGTTATGTAGAGAGAAAAGATTGATCTAGGTTAGTTCATCAATTAGTCTAGATCTCTTTTCCCCCATAACAAGAACTCTCTGAACTCTAAGCTCTCCTCCTCTTTAGGGCCTTCATGGGATTTTGGTTCAACCTTCTCGGTCTTTTGGGTTAGTTAATCACATTTTTCTTTCCATCTTTCTCTAGCTACAATACTACAGAAGAAGGCTTGACTTCTCTAAAGATAACACTTCTGCTATACAAACTCTCTCATCCACAAGATCCTAAATCTTGTACCCTTTTACACCAACACCATAGCTGATGAAGATACATTTTATAGCCTTGTTCTCCAACTTTGACCACTTCTCCCTAGGCACATGTGCATATGCCTTGTAACCAAAGACTCAAATATGTCTCAATGAGGGTTTTTACCCAACCACACCTCCATGGGTGTCTTATCAACAAGAGCTAATGTATGAGACTTATTAACTAGGTAACAAGTTGTGGCAACTACTACCCAAAAATGTTATTCTAGGCTAGCCCCACAAAGCATACTCCTAGCCCTCTCCATCAATGACCTATTCATCCTCTATGTAACTCCATTCTACTGAGGGGTATATAGATTTTTCTTATGCCTTTCTATTCCATGATCTTTACAAAACCTATCAAAATCTACCAAACAAAACTCACTGCCATTATCAGTCTTCAAACACTTAATAGTTTTACTAGTCTAATTTTTCACAAGAGACTTAAACTCTTTAAATCAACTAAACACTTCATGTTTACTTCTAAGGAAATAAACCCATGTCCTTCTACTACAGTCATCAATGAAAGATACATAATAAATAAACTTGGAAATCGAAGGAACACTAATAGGACCAAAAACATCATAATGTATCAAGTCCAATATCTTAGAAGATTTATGAGAACTAGAGTAAAACTAAACATGATTTTGTTTTCCATATATGTAATGTTCACAAAAATCAAACTCAAGGTTATTATCATTCAACTCCTCAATCAAGGCTTTTATTTTTCATGGTCCAAAGACCCTTCTCACCTATATGACCAATCTATTGGTTCCATAACATTGTTTTCTCTGCTAGAAGTTTTATCTCCAAAGAATGAGCATCCTTAGGTAAGTAGATGCAACACACCTCTTTACTACTAGTTACAATGGTGAAGGTGAATATTCTATAGATCTCTTTACTACAAGAACAAAAGAACATATTCTACACCTCTTTACTACTGGTTCCCATGGAGCTTAGCTAGGTAGCTAACATATTGAAGGCATTCAAATGATCAGATGGGGATCCACCATCTTCCATTCTAAGAGAGTACAAATCTTTTCTTGATAATAACTTATTTACTAGAGTTTTTTCCTAATAAATTTATCTAACCTTTTTCCAAAGTTTTTCTATGGAAGTCTCCTCATGAAAATTTAACAAAATTGAATTTACCAAATAGAGTCTCACAAAACCCTTTTCCTTTCTATCCATTAACTTTCAGTCTTGTTGTTTCATACTTAATAGCTTGGTATTAGATATTACAACCCATAGATCATTATCCACCAGCATATCCTTTATTTTGAGTTTTCACAACTCAAAGTTTGTGCTTGAGAACTTCTCCATCTCTATCCTGATGTGTTTACCATCTCTTCCTATAATAAGATAAAAAAAAACCTTTCTGCACAAGCTCACACTCAAACAAAGATTAGTACAAAAAGCCCTCTCCCTGACACTTAGAATCTAAGGTGATTAGACTCTAATACCAAATGAAAGGAAGAAAGGTATGTGGAAATGATTCCTACACTAAACTTCAAAAGAGAGTGTTGTGCAAATTTTAATCTTTTAACAATTATAGAAAGTAGAAACACATATAAACATAAAATAAATAATATATCATAACACGTGTACGTGGGGAAAGCCATTTCAAGAGAAAATCCCCACACTCCAAAACAATTTAATGTATTATTAAGTAAACAACATAGTTACAATGTAATTGTAAAGCAAGCCTTCATAGGAGTATCACCAACCAGAGATCTGGAGGAATTCCAACAACATAAAAATACGTACAAAACTCGATATGAAACCTCCATATCAAGAACCCAATAAATGTGAGATACAATACATGAAACCATCAAATGGTAATTAGAAAACCATGAACTAAAACCACCCAAAATAGTGGCACACAAATCCTTAGTTGGAAATCCAACACCCAAATACCAAGATGAATGTATAGGCTAAAATAGCAAATGCCTTCCACCTATCATAATCTCATTATAATCCACTTACCAAATTGGGCATTCCATTTTTTCTTCATTATCCCTAGCCAAAGATGCCTTATGATGTGTTTTCCAACAAGTGTAACTCCTCTTTACAACTATTTTATGTGTTGATGTTTTTACATTTCCAATGTAGGAGATCCAACTTTTGAAGGCCATAACTTTTGATTTAGGAGGCCAGTTGGGCCCATTTTTTTAAAAAAATATAAATCTAGAATAGGTCCACATGACAAGATCTAAGGATCTAGTGCTAAACAACCCAAAAATTTTATTTTGGCCAAAAACCAAATCTATACCCTAGAAATTGAGTTTTTCTGCTATTCAACCTAAAAATCACATTGTTTGTAATCTTAACATTAGGTGCAAGGTTTAGATACCTTTCCTAAAATAATAGTGGGAGAGAATTAAAAATATGAATTATCAAAGGATGGCACACTATTTTCCATATATTAGAATAATTATAAAAAGATTGATGCAGGAGCATCTATCACCCAAAAAACATTTTATTTCATGTTTGGTTGATTATTTGTGGGTTTACAATAATTTTCTAGTCACTATTGGCAAGTATGAGCACATCCCAAAGGAATTACGCTTAGATACTTGGGAAGTTGTAATTACACCCTAGTGTTAGGGATAAAGAGAGAGTTAGAAGAGGTTGCAATGGTTTCCAAAAGGATATAGTGTTTCTGATTATGGGGTATAACAGGTTTTGAAGGGACCAGAAACCCTATTACAAAACACTACCAAAAGATAAGCCACAACCACATAGTAGCCTAACAACAATTAATACAAAACAAAATGACAACAACAAAGCAAAAAAAAGTAGAAACAACAACTAATTCAACTTCTTCAGAGTATCCACTGCCTCCAGTTCTTGTTTGTAGAAATCTTCATGCAGCTTCACGAAACCCAACAATTCATTTTTATCATCCTAGAAATTATTCTTCTTGCTACCACAAGTCCTAGTACTAGGGACCCCCTGATTGGCATTCTTAACTTGTTTACCCTTCCCTTTAATCCTCTGGTCCTCAATAACACATTCAGTTTGCATGGTTGTCCCTGTGATCACCTGTTCTTTGTGGAGCTCCCTCAACTTTTCAATCAAAATCTTGATGCCCTTTGCACTATTATGGATGGTACATTGGTTGATTTTGAAAACCTTCTCCAAGTTTTGGTTAATTTCTTAAAACACCTTCTCCAGGGTTGCAATCCTTAGATCATAATCCTCCCTGATGTTACTCAATATATACATACTACATTCATTATAACTCAAGATAAGATAGTACCAACTCATTGCTAACTTCTATTCATTTATACAATATGGATTAATTTAGTTATGAGATTATGGCATACATATGTACCTTCCCCATGCACTTTTACATATATTCTATATACATTCTATATTGTTCGTTTCCCTATTATTTCATCAGATTCTTTTATCTCCCTTTTCTTGACTTCTTTCTCTCTTTTGCGGCACCTTTACTTATATCTAGGTATAAGTAAAGGGTGTGTCTCCTAACATTTGTTGACTTTTGGCTTGACAGTTGGCACAATCCTTTTGTGGTATCGTGTTGCTATATTTTGAGTTCTATCCTGCTAACATCATCCCCATTTGAAATGATGTCTTGTCCTTAAGACATCCTGGCTCTATCCTACTAAGTAATAAAAAAAAAATCCATACAATTGTCTCAAGGGTTACTATTTTTTAGGGAAGAATATTTTTATATAGTTCCTAGAGCTAAGCATATATATTCTCCCATTGGATGATGGGTGCTGCCACAATAATGGGTTACACTTTCTGGAACATCCTAATTTTTCCTAAAATCACATATTTATATAAAATATAATGATTTAAGCCTTGAAAGGTTCCATTTAAAGTATTGTAATTGAATAGGGTTTGATCAAACCCCCTTAGATCAAACCCCCTTGGATAGAACCCCGCTAGTTTTAAACCATACCTGTCATGGAGCCTCCTCTACACCTATCAAAATGCTAATAAAAAACCACTTTTGATTTACCTTTTGGGGGATCAAATGAATTCATTTAAAATTTTATGTTTTGTAAGTATGTAGTCCTTATTATAAGCTTCCCAAAAAGTATAATTTTAAATATTTTTAATATGATTATTATATTCATTTTTTATTTCTTGTAAATGTAGGTTTTTTAATGAACATCAAGGTCTCTATTTCATACATATGAAAAATAGGAAAATATAGAAAAAAAATTCTAAAAATACGTGTCCTCTAGGTATTGATGTCCTTATTCCAACAAAAAAAAAATTGAATTCCGATAAATACAAAAAAAGTTATGCTTTACACAGTAAACCTATGTCTAAATTGTAATTGGTTTGACTTCAAAAGTTAATTAAAAAAAATATTCAATAAAACAATATGAAACCAAATGCATTCTCTGGATATCATAGTTAAAAATCTAAATTTGAAAAAATAGAATTTTATCCTTCATAGAAAAAAAGTTATATTTTACACAGTACACGTCACTCTTTAAAAATGTTGTTTACTGTTAGAAACTAGTTATTGAAGGAGATAGAAAAGGAAATATAATTTGATTCCAAAAAAATTAAAAAATATATATTTAGAATCTACAGACAAAATATGACAGATCATTAGTTTACATCATCTTCAAATTCCTCACTGTTTAGCAACTATAGGTGTCCGAAAGTGAAGATTTTTTTCAAAATGTTCATTTCAATGTCAACTTTAGCCAAAAAGTGTAACCGACTATTGTGGGATCACCCTGATCCCCTATTGTAATAGAAAAATATGTCTATTTCCTCTATTATTGTTGGTATGTGAATTTATGTTTTAATTTGAGTAGCTTCACCAAGTAGGGTTGTTAAATGAGAAAGGTGGATGTTGACTACTTCTCTAAGTCTCTCAATCTAAGCCCTTAGTGCTTCCCTTTGGTCTTAAATTTGTTGATACTATACTCAAGATTGTTATCTTATTAATTTCTCTTGAATCTGTACACATCCTCCAATCTTCATCTTTCTTTGGTGCTAACACTACCGGTACCGCACATGGGCTTAAGCTTTCTCTAATCAATCCTTTCCTCAACAGCTCCTATATCTATCAGTTTAGCTCCACATTTTCTACTGGTGTCATCCTATGCACCGCTTTGTTTGGAAAACTGGCTCTAGGTATGAGATCCATATGATGACTAATACTCTGGATTGGTGGTAATGCTTCTGGCACATTCTTTGATACAATATCTTGGTATTCTATCAACAATTCTGCTACTTCCTTCTGCAGTGGTTCTTCTCCCTTTGTGGTGGGGTTTTTTGTACTTTGGGTGCTGCTCTTCTTTGGAATCAATGCAAAACACATGTTCTCATGTCTTAATCCATCTAAAAATTTTCTTTCCATCTACCAAATAGATTCTAGCATTGCCGCATACTTCACTCTTGTTCTCTTCTTTCAAAGGTATCAATATATGTCTTTTCTCATGTAATGTTACAATATAGGTATTTTTCCTCCAATAATGTATTTCCTTTCTATCATACTACCATGGTCTTTCCAATAATATATGACATACATCCATTGGCATAATATCACACAATATTTCATCATTATAAGATCCTATATGAAATTTCACCAAACATTGTTCACTTACCAGTATCTTGTGTTCATCTTGAATCCATGCTATCTTGTAGGGTTTTGGATGTTCCAACCTCTTTAGATTTAGCTTCCTTGCCATCTCTTCTAAAACCAAATTGTCGGTACTACCATTGTGAATGATAACCTTACAACACTTACCTCCTGATTTGCATCTTGTCATGAATAAATTTTTCCTTTGTGGTGGCTCCTCAGATGTTTCTGCTTGCAACAAATCTCTCTTCATAACCAATGATTCACCCTTCTCTAATTTTCCTACTAAAGTTGGTGATCCAATTAGTTCTTCCTCTGCATATGCTATCCTTGCATGATTCTCTGTCCTTTTGTTAGTACTCTCTTGATGATATTCAAATGCTCGGTGTCCTTCGCCTCCATACTTGAAACAAGTTCCTTTGAACGATATTTTGTCAAACCCTCTTTCATCTCTCTAGTATCCTTCATTGCGGTAAGAATTATGTCTTCCTCTATTATTTCGGTAGAAACTCCAATCATCTCTCCCTCAGTGATATGAGTTGTCTCTTTCGTATTTGTGGTATGGTCTACTCTCCTTATTTTTCTCTGCATATGATCTTTCATCGCCATATTGTGTTCTACCTCTCTAGAATCTTCCTCCTCTACCTCTCTGTCTATGCTCAAACCTCTTGTTCAACTTTTCTTCAACCTTCAATGCAAACTGATATGCCTCTTCCACTATTGTCATCCTTACCAAACTTAATTCTTCTTGAATGTTTGTTCTCAGTCCATTAATGTGCCACACCGCTTTCTCTTTTCTTGCTTCACTATGCCCAGTCCTGATAATCATTCTATGGAATTCTTTAGTACATACTCCTTTACGATTTTCTCCTTTTGCCTTAGGTTTTGTAATTTCTTCAGAAGTTCTAGTTCATAATCAATAGGTATGAATTGATTCTTTAATTTTGTCACCATTCTATCCCACTTTGCGATTCTTTCTTTTCCACTCCTGTTTCTATCCAACTAAATTTCTTTCTACCAAATAACAACATGTCCCTTCAACTTAGTTTTTACAAATATCACTCTTTTTAGATCTTCAATTTCTTCATACTCAAAGTATTCTTCCATGTCATTTATCCAGTCAATCAACTCACTAGGGTTCAAATTACCTGCATAGTTTGAAATCTCAATCCTAGGTCTCTTACCAATGTTAGAAATAGCTTTCAACATCTTTACCTAATCTGACTCTTATTATTCTAGGGTTTCCTCATTTTGATCTGTAGCTTTAACTCCTAATTCATCATCATCATTTCCATCCTCATGTCTACGGTTTAGACCTCTCTTTCTATCCTCTTCTACAACATCCAATCAGACTTTCATTGTTCTCATCATTTCTAACATTTATTCCATTCTTCTAGCAACATTAGCCATAATAGGCATCCTCCTTGGTGGCATCTCTTCCTAAGATCCAGTGCAAGTGGCTCAATTTGGTGATCTGACTACAAGGTTGAAACTACCTCACAATCGACACTTTGTTGACAAACACTTGCAAGCTACCTCAAGTCGGTGATCTGTTCACCTTAAGATCTGTCAAAATGCCTTCTCTCCTAATGGACTCGAAAACTTTGCTCTAATACCACTGCACCACGGATGGAGGTTCCATGGATAGGACTATCCTACCATGCAACCTTAGAGTAAACACAATAGAAAAACATAAAGAATAGAACAACAAATGGAAATCTATTGGTTCAATATCATGAAAAATTACAACCTTCATATGTCGGCAGTATGCATACTACAATTGGCTCACAGGCCTATCCTCTGGCTTATTACACTTACAAGAAATATATAGCTTTGAAGTGCTATCCCACAATCTAACCTTCCAAACTATCCACTAACTACCAACTTCCTAACTAACTTCTAATGCATCTAGTGAATGATTATATAGAAATTCCTAGCTCAAGGAATGATCCATGTCGGTGTTAAGAGGCTTCAAAGTCTATTGCTTGATGAAACATGTAGGTCAGCCTAATTCCAATGGTGAGGCCTCCAATGTTGATGGGTCATGTTACAATTCTGGTTCAAGGTGCCTCTGGTCCCATAATGCCTTGTGAGATGTTCCATTAGGTGTCGCAAGTCACAGGAAGGTGCCACAACTCCATCTGCTCAAACTGAATGTTGAATGCTCTAAACAGTGAATCAAGTGACGAAGCTTTTGACAACGATAAATTTTTGTAGAGAACTTAAAATATCCTAAAATCTAACTATGATGTAGATGAGACATTGTAGAGTCTTATTCCTATACCATGAGCTATGAAATGATCATGTGGTAAAATGCGGTGCAAAATGCTGAGACTGTTTTTGTCAATTAGGATTGCACCACTAGTCAAGTCAAGCTTGACTGTCTTCTTGAAACATGGGAACCCTCCTATATTGTGGATGATCTATTTCAAGAGGGAATCTCAAGAGTGAGCTAGTTCTCCTTATGATTTTTTCCTAATCTAATGACTTGCAGGGGAAAAGGGATAGAAGGATATGCTGAAATAAATAACTGAAATGTAATCTAGGTGATGCACAATCATATCTTATTCACAGTCAGACCACAGAGCACTGATCTTCACAACATTTCTTATTTTACCCAATTCATAAATGTTTTGCATGAAGGTTTAATTAAACACAACATGCAACCTGAATTAAGCAAAAAAACTGCATATCCTATTACAAAACCGAGATAAAAAAAAATAGAGGATAAATGCTTATCACAGTGTAATATCAAATTAGTTGTGCAAAAAGAGAGGCAAAAATGAAGGAAAACTACTACCCTATATCTGAAGGACTAATGAGTACATGAAATGAATACAACACTCTCAATGTGAGAGGAAGATTCTCATATCTTTGCACTCTGATCTCTACTCTCTAATGTAAAACCCTAACTGGGACTGGAACTGTAAAAGAAATGAATCTCTGCCATATATCCTCTGAAATCAATCTCCCCCTGAAAGCTAGAAAAAAGCTCCTAAAAATAGTCCTCCAAGCTCATTTTCGAGCTCCTCAAAAAAGAACAAATAAAAGCACTCAAAAAGAGGCCAAACTGTGAAAGCATGATGCCAAAAGACCCCCTCATGTGAACCCACCACAAATCTGTTTTCTTCTACACATGAGATCTCAAATTTCATCTTTATCTGCCTCTGAATAAAACAAATCAAGAAGGAATATCTCATTTGTCCTATTAGCTATAACTGCCTAAAAAAAGTTTAAGTTTTTAAAGCAATTTATAAATGATTTCTTTTAAAACTAAACTTTACAACACCTATCAGTTTTATTCTATCTCTATTTGATCTAATTTCTGGCAAAAAATAAATCTCTATGGCTCATAATTTCGCCATTTTGTAATTACAAATGTTTGATTTTTCAATAAAAAATCATAAAAATAATATAATCTCTAAGGACATTGCAAAAAATAGTTTAAGCCTTAAAGGCTTCCCCTCCATGATCTGATAAAATACTCTAAGGCATAAAATTGATCTTCATATCCAAGGGCTAAGGCATATGGCATATGACAAGTTGACTTAAGAATATTTAAGGCATTGAATATTCTTGAGGGAGTAATGTGCTCGACCTCCATGAGATAAAGAAAATAAAAGCCCAAGGCATTAAGCCTTACCCTTTAATGATTTCAATCTTTTGACTTAGAAAAAACTTAGATGTGAAAGGAATAATCCATTCACATGGCCAACGACCCCTCCTTGACATCATGATTAGGTTGCATCAAGACTGAAGTCAATAATTTTGTTTTGCTAAGTCAAGAGATGAGATCAAAACTAAAATCCATTCCAACAAAAGCAACAATCGAACCCTAAAAGTTATTTCATTTCTCATTTTGCTTTTACCATCTTGCTCTACAACTTCGAGGCCGATGGCTAGGGTTTGGTCCTTGCTAGTTTTCTTTTGCCATTTCAATGTCTCTTCTGGTCGATTCTTCATGATTTATGTGGCATCTTTTACGCTGGAGGAAGGTGAGCATATATCTTGAGCTTTGACTAGCATTCTCTTCACTATTTCTGTAGCTTTCTTCATACTATGGCCACAGCTATGTATTGAACTTTCTGTGTATATGTTCTTGTATATCTAAAGGAATAATGAATTCATGAAATGAATACAACACTCTCGATGTGAGAGGAAGATTCTGATATATTTACACTCTGATCTCTACTCTCTGATGTAAAACTCTAACTGGGACTGGAACTGTAAAAGAAATGAATCTCTGTCATATATCCTCTTAAATCAATCTCCCCCTGAAAGCTAGTAAAAAGCTCCTAAAAATAGTCCTCCAAGCTCATTTTCGAGCTCCTCAGAAAAGAACAAATAAATCCACTCAAAAAGAGGCCAAACTGTGAAAGCATGATGCCAAAAGACCCCCTCATGTGACCCCACCACAAATATGTTTTCTTCTACCCATGAGATCTCAAATTTTGTCTTTATCTGCCTCTAAATAAAACAAATCGAGAAGGAATATATCATTTGTCCTATTAGCTATAACTGCCTAAAAATAGTTTAAGTTTTTAAAGCAATTTATAAATGATTTCTTTTAAAACTACTGCTCTATATCTCAAGGAATAATGAGTACATGAAATGAATACAACACTCTCGATGTGAGAGGAAGATTATGATATCTTTGCACTCTAATCTCTACTCTCTGATGTAAAACTCTAACTGGGACTGGAACTGTAAAAGAAATGAATCTCTGCAATATATCCTCTAAAATCAATCTCCCCCTGAAAGCTAGAAAAAAGCTCCTAAAAATAGTCCTCCAAGCTCATTTTCGAGCTCCTCAGAAAAGCACAAATAAAAGCACTCAAAAAGAGGCCAAACTATGAAAGCATGATGCCAAAAGACCCCCTCATGTGACCCCACCATGCCTTTTGTCTTTGTGTTGCCTTTATTCGTAACTATAAAATCACATCTGAGAAGTTTTTACAAAAAGGAGGCCGCGGCCTATAGATCTCTCCATACAAGAAGATGGGGTGAGTTTCTTTTTCGTTGCAGATGCAAAAGAAAAACAAGGGTTTGCTCTATTTTTAAGAAATGACCCTCCTCTATATATATTTTGAATTGCTTCATCATTTCAATGGCATTTTGTAGATTTAGATAAAACCCACGGCCTCAAACTGGCAACTCCACATTTTCTTTGTATCTGAACTTGCCAATAAAAAAAAGAAATGGGTTTGAGGAAACACATACTTAACCACAACTATCAAAATAACATTCTATGCTTTGCATTTGTTTTACTTCCTTCTTTGAGATGTACTCGACCCATATGAAGAAGATGTTTGTCTACGTTTTGGCTTTAAAGTTTCATTTTTTCTCCTCTATTGTAGAAGTACTGAAACCCTTATTCTCACTGAAGTTTTACCTATGTATGACAGCAGCTATGTATACATTTCTGACCTAGTTTGAGTTAAAACCCCAAAGGGTTATCTTGAATTTTGTGCAAAAGGTATGCACTCCATCTCTTAGACGCAGCTATAGTTGTGTCTTCATGCATCTATTTTCAGACATATGCCAAGACTCCTCTATGTATATGAAATTTCTAACTTGAAACCAAGGTTTTTAAACAATGGCTGAGAACCCCAAGAGGGTCACTCTTTCATTGGCAATGTATAAAACTTTTGTATGGCTCTTGAAATAATGAGAAAATATGAACTCTGCCTATACAACCTTTATGTTTCAGACACATATGTTTCATTTTTATGGCATTCTGTGTATTTGAAAGAATGCATTTTTTAGCCCCAGCCAAAAAAATAATCATTTTGTGCAGTCCTTTAATCTCCTCATGGCTCAAAACCCTTATGACACTCTATATCTGCATACATAATCTCCTTTTCAATGGCTGTGGGTTGTGACTATACGAAACATATCTCTGCATTTCTTTATCATTTTGATTTGTCTGTGACTTCTATATACAGTTTCATCCTTTCATTTCTCAAAACCCTTATCTGGCAGTGTGCAAAAGTTGTATAACCCTAACAATCAAGGAGAGAATGAGTTTTCCCGTGCACAATATTTAATGTCTCAGATGCATATATTTCAATTCTATATCATTATTTGGCTGTCCATACTACAATGAATATGCATTTCCAGTTCCATCATTTCAATGACATTACTCTATTCCTTCTCTTATTTGATACAGTTGCTTGACACTGATGAAACACATGGGCATTGGAGTTTCTTACACTGCTATCATGATGAAACATAACTACTATTTTCATTATGTCTTTGCACCTTCGAGGATAGCACCATTTTATGCACACACCTGATAAAACACACTTTGATATTGATTTAGTGCACTGTTCCATTCATTCACCACATACAGTGTGGCATCTCTCACTGGTTGTTTCAGTTATGGAAATCTTCATTGATGGCACTTGTAGATTATTCACTTCACTATAACTTTATGATCATTTGTATCATTGATGTATTACTTCAAAACGAACTCAGATTTGTTCACTTGACCTATAGATGCTCTCTATTCTAATGCATCACATCTGCATACACCCTGTTGGTTTTTTCCCTTACTGGATGCTCATTCCCAAATTTTCCTACAAGGTAGCCATCAGTGATCAACAGGATCTCTAGGCCAGTGGCCAACAATATAGGAGATAAACTCTATTTTTATCTCCTCTTCTTCTTCAGGCTCTGCAAAACCTAGGGGGTATTCCCTATTCAACATCCATGAAATATGACTATGAACTGACTAGGATGTTGACACAAAGCAGATAAATCCTCGTATATGAAGACCAAAACTGTGGGATAAGTGTAAAGGGGCTAGCTTTGGGCTTATGTTCAGTTGTAGACAGAGGATTTGGGTCCTAAAACTACTTCTACAGTCCTAATGGTTATTTTGGAAGTTTGAATTTGATTTATGTTTGGATGCAAACCTGGACCTAGTGTGTAACCTCAACACAAAGCTAGATTGGTGCCTATCCAGGGCTTGGAGTTAGTAGACATACACATGTGAATGATCAACATGAACACACTAAAACTAGATTTCAAGGGAATTTGTGTGATATCTACCTTACAGATACCTCCCAACACAGAGTGTTAAGTTATCTCTACTTATGGCATCCCTATTGCAGTATATCCTTCCCAACACTTAATCTGAAAACACTTTAATCTACCCTTTGAGCAGAAGTTGAAAGATCAAGCATTCAATACAGGAATTCTATATTCTAGAATACTAGACACCCCTTAGATATCTAGATTCAGAAGAAGAACACATGCAATACTGGAGACAGAATAACAAAACACATGCAAATACAACATTACTCATATAAAATCAATCATGAAATCAATGGATTCATGCATGAGACATACAACAAGAGATACATAAACTCACAAGACCTCCTGCACAGAGCAACCAAAACCAGTTGTTTTTTTATTACAAAGCCAGATATGTCTAGTTTTTAACCACAGAAATGAGTAACAAAGTCCCTCTAAATACAGCAAGGAAGGTCCTCAGCATTAATTACATGGCAGATTTCCAAATTTGCCAGACACAGTACACATGAGAAGAATGGCGCTCATCCAAAATGAATGCAGTAGGCACAGGAAGAGACATGGGAGGCCTCGAGCCTTGCGCTGCCACCTGGAAATCCTCATCCATGATCAAGCAGTTTGATCATTCATGCCATCGCCCACACCTCTACACAACCATCATAAAGTCTTCAACCACCCGCGGCCACCGGAAAATGTAGCAATTGTGCCTTTGAAACCCTCCTACCAAAATGCACTCGTTTTGAAAACTCAAAAATGTAGGGAACAATAGTCCCACATGCATGCCGTAGAGACCACCTTATTACTTTAAAACCATGGCCACATAAACACTAAGTGTCGAGCGTTTTGCCCCGCTTGACCCACGAACCCACTGCTAGCGGTCACCACTCCATCTCCCATTTCCATCGGTGTAACATACACCATTAGAACCAATGAAAACCCTCCTGCCGACATGCCGATCACACCAATGACCACTTCACATCCCCCGTTGGCCAAACATAGACTATCAGATTGACTGAAAACTCCTTCGCTGATCACCAAGTCACTCTGATGGTCATCTTGGTCAGTGTAACCCAAACCATCAGCCTGACAAAAAGCTTCCCCGCCGACCACACTAATCTCACCAATGACCGCCTCACATCCCTCCATCGGCTAAACCTGAACCGTCGGAGAAACACTTCAAACCTACGCCAACGCAGAAAGTCACACCGACACCTACAAGCTAGTCCATCGGCCAGAGTAACCCTATCAGACCAACGTTCCACGATACCAAGATCCAATTAGCGAGACTATAACCCATTGGCGAGCCCTAAAATCCTTCCGTCAATACACAAGTCATCCCAATGACCACCCCGCAAACACCTTGTCCATCGACCATCGGCGACACCTAGAAAACATCCATCGATGCCCACAGCTATGCCGATGACATCGTCATCAGGGAGACCATCCCATCGGCCCAACACCAGCCTTCCAATTCTGATTCCACAACTCTCACCGACTGCTACACCCTTCGGCAAGACAGAGACCGTCGGCCAACTTAAAAATTTGCCAACTGATATACATCGTCCACTCGATGAAGTCTCCAAACTACCCTGTCGGCCAGACCCACACCATCGGCACACCCCCTTGTTATCTGCCTGACATGCAATGTTTCCCTAACAACCACCTCCATCGGCCAGACACCAACCATCGGTTTGACCACCATACTTCATACCGATATACCATATCACGTCGATGACCACCTTCAAAATCACAAACTGCCCACCGTTGGGGAGACAAACCACATCAGAGAACAAACCAATCACTGCACCGATGAGCGATGTCATTCTGATGGCAGCCTCCATCGGGGTGACCCCCTTTCCATCAGTTGAAGCAAAAATAGTTCTGCCGATATCACACGTTACGCTGATGGCAACCCCATCAGCCAGATTGAACACATCGGAGGGGCCAAAATTTCCTTCTCCGATCACAATACTCCCACCGATGAAAGCTTCAAGCCACATTCCCCTTGTTAGCCAGACCCAAACTGTCAGAGCAACAAAAGGCTCCTTCGCCGAACTCATCGATCACTCTGATGAACATCTTGATGACCCCCTCCTCAAGAAATATGATGCTAATACTGAAACATGTTGAGGAGGCCCCAAAACTTAGAATTTTTTTGGATTTTTTGGGAAGGTGCCTACATGAAAAATTGCTCAAAAACTAACAGTCAATTCAGGCACCAAAAGTGGCTCTGTCTGGGGACGCATGCCTCTTGCAGGCATGGCGAGAATCACAAATCTCTAGGATGCTGACCAGTCCCCTATCCATTGGGCATAGAGTCATAAAGTTACAATGATCTGCATCACCAAACACACTTGATGGCCTAAGGCCACCAAGAAAAGGAAAACCTATATTTCCCTTTGTCAAATACCTTGTTTTCATCTGCATACACTAGGTCAAGCTTGAGAATGCTGCCATGATCTGACCATAAGCAACTTTGGTCATTTGCATATTCAACCTTCTAATTTAGTTTGTCACTGTCAACCCTATGCAAACAACCCTCAGCATCAGGCAACAAGTGGATGCAGCATTTATCAAGCAATGCATATTCAAATGGTACGTAACACTTATCATCATTTGCATCAGTAGTATGCACTGCAAAGTGATCCCCAATCTGGACTGAAAACAGGAAACATTCATAGTCCACCACAAGCTGGGAAGGTTAGGGCTCATTTCATCAGCTAGCCTATCAAAAGAAAAGCTTTCAAATTCACAATCGTGCACATCTTGCACACAACCATCAGGTACACCAAGCTGGAAAAGATCAGGCTCCGACACCTCTTTACAATTAGGCACATTTTTACAATCATTTACCTGATGTATGTTGATTTCTCTTTCATCAGTATGAGAAACAGAATCCAAGTCAAAAACAATGCTCAAACCTTCACCACACTCAAATAGATCCTCATCACCATATATGTCAAAAATGGGTGATCCAGGTACATCAGCTTGATCATAATATGCCATTTGTTCATGGGTAGCAGAACATGCATCTTCATCACCAATGGGTTCCCTTTGTGGAAGAGTATTAGCCTGTATGTCATAAGCAAAACAGTCATCAAATAAAAAATAATCATGCTCTGCACTAGCACTTGTTTCAATCTCTGATTGCTCTTCATGATCTCATGTGTTTGAAAAGAAGGCAATGGTTCACACATGGAACTGTTTCTCTATTTGCTTATATCTTCTTTGTCTTGAGTATAATACTCACAATTATCTCCACAAATCCATTCAAAACGTTGCTCATTGCTGTCCACAACCTCATTATTGCTTTCATGGCCAGATGCCTCATCATTGCAATGGGAGTCCTCATTAGTCCTTTCACTGGCATCTTCACATGATGCCTTAATCTCTTGGTCATTTGTAGCTTCACAACCATTTCTCACACCAAGGCCTGGAGACAGGGATTTCTACAGTTGCTCATTTCTCATTTCTTCTACATTTTCTAAAAAAATGTATGTCATTTGCATGCTTGTCACCTTGAATTCCCTCAGTATTGCACTAGAGCCCTCCTCAAAAGCCTCAAAATATATGCCAACACAGGCTGAAATATCAGGTCTGAAGACTTCTGGGATCTATGAAAGGGCTAGTGCAAACCTATGACTGAAATCAATACATGGCTCCTCATCTTGTTTTCTAATTTTCATTAATTCTACAACAAGATCAGCTGGTTTTCTCACAAATTCTTTTTTGAAACAGTCAGCAAGCTCATCCCAACAGGCAAAGGATCTCTTTGGAAAGCTCAAATACCAATCTTTTGCTTTTGCATCAAAAGATCTGACAAAAAACTTCATCCACATATCCTCATCTTTGAATGAATGTTTTTCCATAAAACTACAAAATTTTTGGATATGTGCACCCCCATCACATACACTGTGACCACTAAATCTAGGCATCTGACAGTATATCCCAGCAGGCATACTTTCAACTTTATAATCAACCCATGACAAATCCAGTTGGTCATACAAAGGATCAAAAGGGCTAACAAGAGGTTTAGCTTTCTGACTGGCAAACACAACAGGGTTATCACTACTTAACTGAGCCTGCCTAGCCTCTAAGAGTATCAACCTATTTCTTATCTCTTCTATTCTGTCACATAACATTGCATCTCCCTCTTGGTTGAGCGCAGGTGTATACATATTTGGATTCATATAAGTCCCATTTTCAAACATCTTATATATACCTAAGACCTATAACCTCCCCTGGCACCTAACCTATGCAATAAAACAACAATTACAAGTAGGAAGGAGCAAGGTACCTTTTCTCATCCAGATGCTGAAGTCTGAATAGCACATTTTTTGTCACAACACACTCATCAACTTTCATGTGCACTTGAATCTTTCTTGCAGAGTCGCCACCTCTCCAGAGAGGATAAAAATTTCAATAGCTAAAAGCTATTTTTCCAAGTTCATTCCACCAGTAGAGCCAGGCAAAACTTCACCAGAGGCTGTAAGATATCACTTTTTCTGTTCACTCCATAGTAGAGTCACCAATTTCTGTTGCGACTCAGATGGGCAAATAATTTACCAGGGATAAAAAGATAAAACTTTCAATAAAGTCCCCAGTAGAGTCACCAATTTCTATTGGTTTTTTCCTTGACTGGATGCTCATTCCCAGATTTCCCTACAAGGTAGCCATCAGTGATCAATAGGATCTCTGGGCCAGTGGCCAACAGTATAGGAGATAGACTCTATTCTAATCTCCTCTTCTTCTTCAGGCTCTACAAAACCTAGGGGGCTATTCCCTATTCAACATCCATGAAATATGACTATGAACTGACTGGGATGTTGACACAAAGCAAATAAATCCTCCTATATGAAGACCAAAACTATGGGATAAGTGCAAAGGGGCTAGCTTTGGGCTTATGTTCAGTTGTAGACAGAGGATTTGGGTCCTAAAACTACTTCTACAGTCCTAATGGTTATTTTGGAAGTTTGAATTTGATTTATGTTTGGATGCAAACCTGGACCTGGTCTATAACCTCAACACAGAGCTAGATTGGTGCCTATCCAAGGCTTGGAGTCAGTAGACATACGCCTATGAATGATCAGCATGAACACACTAAAACTAGATTTCAAGGGAATTTGTTTGATATCTGCCTTACAGATACCTCCCAACACAGAGTGTTAAGTTATCTCTAATTATGGCATCCCTGTTGCAGTATATCCTTCCCAACACTTAATTTGAAAACACTTTAATCTACCCCTTGAGCAGAAGTTGAAAGATCAAGCATTCAATACAGGAATTCTATATTCTAGAACACCAGACACCCCTTAGATATCTAGATTCAAAAGGACACATGCAATACTAGAGGCAGAATAACAAAACACATGCAAATACAGCATTACTCATATAAAATCAATCATGAAATCAGTAGATTCATGCATGAGACATACAACAAGAGATACATAAACTCACAAGACCTCCTGCACAGAGCAACCAAAACTAGTTGTTTTTTTATTATAGAGCCAGATATGTCTAGTTTTCAACCACAGAAATGAGTAACAGAGTCCCTCTAAATACAGCAAGGAAGGTCCTCAGCATTAATTACATGGTAGATTTCAAAATTTGCCAGATACAGTACACATGAGAAGAATGGCGCTCATCCAAAATGAATGCAGCAGGCACGGGAAGAGACAGGGGAGGCCTCGAGCCTTGTGCCACCACCTAGAAATCCTCATCCATGATCAGGTAGTTTGATCATTCACGCCATCGCCCACACCTCTATACAACCATCATAAAGTCTTCAACCACCCGCGGCCACCAGAAAATGCAGCAACTGTGCCTTTGAAACCCTCCTGCCAAAATGCACTCGTTCTGAAAACTCAAAAATGCAGGGAACAATAGTCCCACATGCATGCCACGAAGACCACCTTATTACTTTAAAAGCATGGCCACATAAACACTAAGTGTCAAGCGTTTTGCCCCACTCGACCCACGAACCCACCGCTAGCGGTCACCACTCCATCTCCCATTTCCATCAGTGTAACATACACCATCGGAACCAATGAAAACCCTCCTGCGGACATGCCAATCACACCAACGACCACTTCACATCCCCCGTCGGCCAAACATAGACTATCAGAGTGACTGAAAACTCCTTCGCTGATCACCAAGTCACTTCGATGGTCATCTTGGTCGGCGTGACCAAAACCATCTGCCCAACAAAAAGCTTCCCCGCCGACCACACTAATCTCACCGATGACTGCCTCACATCCCTCCGTCGGCCAAACTCGAATTGTCGAAGCAACACTTCAAACCTACGCCAACGCAGAAAGTCACACCGACACCTACAAGCCAGTCCATCGGCCAGAGTAACCCTATCGGACCAACGTTCCATGATACCAAGATCTGATCAGCGAGCCCGAAAATCCTTCTGCCGATACACAAGTCATCCCAATGACCACCCCACAAACACCTTGTCCATCGGCCATCGGCGATACCCAGAAAACATCCGTCGATGCCCACAGCTATGCCGATGACATCGTCATCAGGGAGACCACTCCCATCGGCCCAACACCAGCCTTCCAATTCTGATTCCACAACTCTCACCGACCGCTACACCCTTTGGCAAGACAAAGACTGTCGGCCAACTCAAAAATTTGCCAACCGATATACACTGTCCACTCGATGAAGTCTCTGAACTACCCTGTCGGCTAGACCCACGCCATCGGCACACTACCTTGTTATCTACCTAACATGCAATGTTTCCTCGACAACCACCTCCATCGGCCAGACACCAACCATCGGTTCGACCACCATACTTCATACCGATATACCATATCACGCTGATGACCACCCTCAAAATCACAAACTGCCCACCGTCGGGGAGACAAACCACATTGGAGCACAAACTAATCACTGCACCGATGAGCGATGTCATTTCAATGGCAGCCTCCATCGAGGTGACCCCCTTTCTGTCAATAGAAGCAAAAATAGTTCTATCGATATCACACATTACACCAATGGCAACCCCATCGGCCAGATCGAACACATCAGAGGGGCCAAAATTTCCTTCTCCGAGCACAATACTCCCGCCGATGAAAGCTTCAAGCCACATTCCCCTTGTCGGCCAGACCCAAACTATCGGAGCAACAAAAGGCTCCTTCGCCGACCTCATCAATCACTCCGATGAACATCTTGATGACCCCCTCCTCAAGAAATATGATGCTGATGCTGAAACATGCTGAGGAGGCCCCAAAACTTAGAAATTTTTTGGATTTTTTGGGAAGGTGCCTGCATGAAAAATTGCTCAAAAACTGACAGTCAATTCAAGCACCAACACACCCTACAAATGATAAAGTGTACTTTGTATGATTTTTATGATGATCATCAGTCGGCTGCTCGTTTAAATTTATGTATCTTTTGTGGATGGCAGCATTTGATAAACACAGACTTGAGATGATTTGATAACCTGTAACATTTACATGATGTCTCAAACGGAAGCATGACAACACTATTGAATGATGGCACCTGGCATTATTTCTTCATCATACAAATGTGCAAGTTGATTACTATTCATGACTTGATATGATCAAAAAATGAGAAAGCTATAATCTGTCAGAGTATCTTTTTGTGGATCCATTTGGCATCTATTATTCCAATTTGTCTGATGCATCAGCACTATTTGATATACAATAGTTTCATGCATAATAAGTGATATTCTGATTCATTTAGCTACTCCATTATGCACTTTTCAGTTTGCTCAAATCATGCATAAGAATGATATCTGTTTCTGATGTTATGTTATGACCAACACAGTCATGAACAATTGCATGATATTATCCATTGGCAACTTTTGACATTCAAATGATGAAATGTACTTGATGTTAATTTCTTATGCATACCATGAAAGATATAAAAGTGAAATACATGTGAATGTCATTTTTCCAATGATAGCTGAAATAATGATGACATCTATTATGTGCATTAAATGATGTCCCTTTTGTTTAGTTCATCTTTATGGTTCCATTTAATTACTTGAACTATAATCATGACTATGTCCTGAAACATAAATCAATGCATATGATTGCTTTTGATATTTATTTAGTTTATCATGTAAATGTGAATAATGATTCTTTCTTTTTCCATTCATCCCTTCTGAGATTAAGGGGAAGCAGCATGCTGGGCTCAACCCTTATGGGAGCCTCATTTTACACTACATGCTGATTTGTCTTCAATCAACTACATGACTTATCCTATACCTGCACATGAAACAAATAGATTAGAATAAAACATTGAAGTTCCATGGTTGTTTCTTTCTCAGTTCTTCCTACATGTGGATGGTGATCATTGATCAATGCATTATAAACAAAGTGTTATGTCTCTTTTGATAAGATATAGAGATCTCATAACCAAAGCTCTAACAGGACCCTCCCACATTTTTGCAGGTTCATGTCGAGATCAGGAGCAGGAACAAAAGACAACTTCGAAGATCCAAAACTTCCAAGGCAATGATATCTATGACCTTCTCTTTTCTTGTCATTAGATGCATGGCATTTTCTTTATATCTGCACATGTTCAACTATACCCACGGCTTGTGTGGGACATTTGATATGTCATTGTTTCTTTCAATGCAATGCTTATTCTTTTATGTATTTCAACTCTGTAAATGAATAATCATTGTGGTCAATGAAATACTTATCTCTCTTGAATGTTCTGCAATGCAATGAATGATCTGAAATCTTTTCTTCTTTTGAACAACTGAACTGCAATGAATAGTGAAACACAATAACCATGCAAATAACTCATAATAGAAGAATGTTAACCTTCACCCTAAAAATGAACTTGTCACATCAACTCTACCAATTTTTGAGCTGTTGTGAAAAAATGGTAACATTTTTGGTGACTTCTGCTATATGCTTGCCTGCTAAGCATTGGATCAGTTTCCTTAAACATCCATTGTGCATTGAGTCATACTCTGTCCTTCTCAAACTCAGAAAACACTGCAATTCAGCTCTCCAACAGCCTAAACAACAATAGAAAAATTGAAAACAAACACAACTGAAAGCAAACTAACAGGCCCTGATGGCCAAAACACCTATGCAGTAGCACTTAGGGAAACAAAATAGTGAAAACAAATGTGCATGAGCACTTATTAACTAAAAATGATATGCTAACCTACTCTAACTAGCCAAGGGAGCTGGTCAAATAAAACCATTCACCGATTGGATGAAATAACTGCCTTTCCTAACCAACTAAGGATGCTGCCCATGCTTGCAAACTGACAATATGTGGTGAAAAATAGGAACACTCCTTATAAATTGTTTTACTGCAACCTGAATAACACAACCAAAGGTTTGAATTTCTTGACTCTATTCAAACATACCTTTGATTAGCCATGAATGGGCAAGTTTTATCTATTGTTCCTCGACTGCAGTCTCTTTCGTAGGGACACTGAAAACACTCTAAATCTTGTTGGTCACTTTACTGGCCAAATCCCTAATGGGGCAACCTCTTGCAAGGATAAATCCTAAACTATTCCTATTGGTTTCACTCTTACTAGCTGCCTCCTCAACCACAATTGCTTCTTGCTTTGGCTAAAACATGACTTCAACCTTGTGTTCCTCTGCAACCAAGCTGTCCTCACTTATTTGCTCTTGAATCAGTCCTTTGCTTACATGGATTTCATCATTTGGCTCTTCATCCTATCGTTTTGGCTGGCCCAAGTAACCTTCCTCTACAGGCTACTCCTGTTGATCAACACTGTCCTTTTCCAATGGTGTTGGCATAACATCCAAGCATGAGCAGAAAAGTTCAATTTTAGATTGAAATAGGTCCTCATCAGTCAAAACAAGATTGATTTCACATACCTGTCCATGAATCAACATGTTATCTAAATATCCTGCAACACTTGGATGGTCAAAACCTAGTGTAGACATGTTCTCATCCTCAACATCTGAGCTAGGAATCTCATCAAGAAGACTAACTAAAACCTTTTCCAAATTGTCCAAATTTGCAACAAAATCATCAAGGTCATCCCAAAACGTAATTTCATCATGATCCACTTGATTTTCTAATAAAAGAGGGTTGTATTTTACCTCATGACAGACTTCAGTCAGCTGTGTAACCTCCATGGCAAACTTATCTCCACACTTTTCCATTTGATCCAAGACCTCTTCGTCAGATTGCTCAACTTCAATCAACAACTTACTAGATGGTTGAGGATCCTCATGCTGCTCTAAAACTACTACTTCTGGTATGAGCATGTTCTCTTCCCCTAGTTCTACAAAACTAGGTAACTGATCAAACAAGGTTACAGATTCTTCCTCATTAACAGGTATCTTCTCGGATGACACTTGGGCTTCCAGTCTTTGCAATTGAAGGTCTTCACCTTGTGACTTCTGCACCCTGCTTTCATGCATCTTATGAACAACATCAGAAAATTTTTCAAATGACTCAAAATTCAAAGGGTTTAGTATCAGATTTGAATCTACTTTCCCTACACAAACAACATCAACCTTTTCATGTGAATCAACCTCTTGTACTACATGACTTTCTAAAAAAAAATTATCATCTTTTACAAAACAAGGAGGATCATTAATGCAAACATTAGAAGGTTCATCAGGAGTCTTTTCTGGTTTGATTTTCTGCTGGTCTAACCAATATTGCTCCATAGCTATGTGTAGTAAATTTACTTGCCTAGCTTCTTTCATGGTGAATGAATCATTTTGTAAGACAATAGGTCCATCCTTACAAAGGCAAATAGTGATAGGACAATCAGATTCATCTGGTTGGGAAACTTGGGGAATTTCTTGGGTTTCTTGGAGGGAAAAATGTTGCTCAAGGGGCTGATCTATAACTGTACTAGGCTGAACTTGATTATTTTCCTCAACTTGCAAGGGGTAAGGGCTTTTGAAACTAGGTATTTTAAGCTTATTAGGTTGCCTTGAGGGATCAAGAACTTTATTCTGCCTAAAACTTGGGATTTCAACTTTAGGATATTTAAGAGGTTCATTCTATCTGAAACTTGGAAATTTATATTTACGTACCTCTTCATGAGTAGGTTGTTCTGGAACAGCAGGAGCTGCTTGGGTTCGAGCAAGCAAGAGCTTTGTTTGTGCAACTGCTTTCTTCTCAAGATTCTCTTCAAACTATCTTTTTTATGTCTCCCACTCCTGATCAAAGATGAAAGTCTCACA
Organism: Cunninghamia lanceolata; assembly: GCA_027924645.1. Lineage (NCBI taxonomy): Eukaryota > Viridiplantae > Streptophyta > Pinopsida > Cupressales > Cupressaceae > Cunninghamia > Cunninghamia lanceolata. The sequence goes on from BSBN01000780.1 coordinate 9,481,812, forward strand.
GGGTGGCTGCTCTGACTATTGAAGATAAACTTGGTGATTCAGCTCCTGCAGCTACAAATTAGATTCTTCATACTACCTTGCTTGAAATCCCCTCCTTGTTGATGCTGACAACCTTTCATGATTGTAATTTCCTACTCATAATGTGCTCTTTGTGCCTCCAACTCTTGCTCATGAAGATAAGCTTGGTAAGCCAGTTCTTCCTGGTGCCATTTATACTCCTATTCCCTCTTAATCTCCTCCATCTGCTTATTTAAGTCTAACAGAATGTCTTTCATCATGTCATTAAGCTCTTTAATTTTAAACTATTTTATTTGGTACGAAGGCTTATTAGGAGTTTGGATAGGGGTAGGCATGTAGTAAGCATCCTAGGTATTTGGACTAAAAGCAACATTATGACTGTTTGTATATGGCTGGTAAGGAAGCTGAGCAAGGATGGGTGGGTGGCAATTATACTGTGAATGTTGGCTTTGAAGGGCCATGGAATTGGAAACAATAACGTGATTAGCCTAATATGGCTGATAAGGAGCCCTATGGACATCATTTTCATAGTATGGTGGTGGATATTCATACTGCCTATGAAAATTTGACATTTTTATTCATATAAAAGCTAGAAAATGGAATGAATAAATGAATTTTATAACATACCAACACTTGATCATACTGGAACTAGTAGATTCAAACTTAGAGTCGCCAGGTATATTTGTAAGAAGCCTCCTAAGCTTGGAAAACTATTGCGTATACTAGAACAGTAGCTTGAAGATTGAAAAACTTCTCTGAAAATGCTTTCAGAGTTCCACCGGATGTGCCAAAAATTGTTGTCAATCAGGATTGCACCACTAGTCAAGTCAATCTTGACTGTCCTATTGAAACATGGAAACCCTCCCAGATTGTGGGTGATCTATTCCGAGAGGGAATCTCTAGAGTGAGCTGGTTTCCCTTATGATTTTTTCCTAATCTAATGACTTGCAGGGGAAAAGGGATAGAAGGATATGCTGAAATAAATAACTGAAATGTAATCTAGGTGATGCACAATTAGATCTTATTCACAGTCAGATCATAGAGCATTGATCTTCACAAAATTTCTTATTTTACCCAATTCATAAATATTTTGCATGAAGGTTTAATTAAACACAACATGCAACCTAAATTAAGCAAAAAAACTGCATATCCTATTACAAAACTGAGACAAAAAAAAAGAGGATAAATGCTTATCACAGTGTAATATCAAATTAGTTGTGCAACAAGAGAGGCAAAAATGAAGGAAAACTGTTGCTCTATATCTGAAGGAATAATGAGTACATGAAATGAATACAACACTCTTGATGTGAGAGGAAGATTCTGATATCTTTGCACTCTGATCTCTACTCTCTACTGTAAAACTCTAACTAGGACTAGAACTGCAAAAGAAATGGATCTCTACCATATATCCTCTGAAATCAATCTCCCCCTGAAAGCTGGAAAAAGCTCCTAAAAATAGTCCTCCAGGCTCATTTTTGAGCTCCTCAGAAAAGTACAAATAAAAGCACTCAAAAAGAGGCCAAACTGTGAAAGCATGATGCCAAAAGATCCCCTCATGTGACCCCACCACAAATCTACTTTCTTCTGCCCATGAGATCTCAAATTTTGTATTTATCTACCACTGAATAAAATAAATCAAGAAGGAATATCTAATTTGTCCTATTAGCTCAAAAATTGGCAGAGCTGATGTGACAAGTTCATTTTTAGGGTGAAGGTTAACATTCTTCTATTATGAGTTATTTGCATGGTTATTGTGTTTTAGTATTCATTGTAGTTCATTTGTTCAAAAGAAGAAAAGATTTTAGATCATTCATTGCATTGCAGAACATTCAAGAGAGATAAGTATTTCATTCACCACAATGATTATTCATTTACAGAGTTGAAATACATAAAAGAATAAGCATTACATTGAAAGAAACAATGACATATCAAATGTCCCACACAAGCCGTGGGTATAGTTGAACATATGCAGATATAAAGAAAATGCTATGCATCTAATGACAAGAAAAGAGGTCATAGATATCATTGCCTTGGAGGTTTTGGATCTTCGAAGTTGTCTTTTGTTCTTGCTCCTGATCTCGACATGAACCTGGAAAAATGTGGGAGGGAGCTCTAGTTATGAGATCTCTATATCCTATCAGAAGAGGCATAACACTTTGTTTATAATGCATTGATCAATGATCACCATCCACATGCAGGAAGAACTGAGAAAGAAACAACCATGGAACTTCAATGTTTTATTCTAATCTGTTTGTTTCATGTGCAAGTATAGGATAAGTCATGTAGCTGATTGAAGACAAATCAACATGTGGTGTAAAATGAGGCTCCCACAAGGGTTGAGCCCAACATGCTGCTTCCCCTTAATCTCAGAAGGCATGAATGGAAAAAGAAAGAATCATTATTCACATTTACATAACAAACTAAAGAAATATCAAAAGCAATCATATGCATTGATTTTTGTTTCAGGGCATAGTCATGATTACAATTCAAGTAATGAAATGGAACCATAAAGATGAACTGAACAAAAGGGACAGCATTTAATGCATATAACAGATGTCATCATTATTTTAGCTGTCATTGGAAATAATGACATTAACAGGTATTTCACTTTTATATCTTACATGGTATGCATCAAAAATTAAGAACATCAAGTACATTTCATCATTTGAATGTCAAAAGTTGCCAATGGATAATATCATGCAATTGTTCATGACTGTCTTGGTCATAACATAACATCAGAAATAGATATCATTCTTATGCATGATTTGAGCATACTGAAAAGTGCATAATGGAGCAACCAAATGAATCAGAATATCACTTATTATGCATGAAACTATTGTATATCAAATAGTGCTAATGCATCAGACAAATTGGAATAGCAGATGCCAAATGGATCCACCAAAAGATACTCTAATAGATTATAGCTTTCTCATTTTTTGATCAAATCAAGTCATCAATAGTAATCAACTTGCACATTTATATGATGAAATAATGCCAGGTGCCATCATTCAATAGTGTTATCATGCTTCAGTTTGAGACATCATGTAAATGTTACAGGTTATCAAACCATCTCAGGTCTGTGTCTATCAAATGCTACCATCCACAAAAGATACAAAAATTTAAACAAGCAGTCGATTGATGATCATAAAAAATCATACAAAGTACACTTTATCATATGCAGGGTGTATGCAGATGTGATGCATCAGAATAGAGACCATCTATAGGTCAAGTGAGCAAATTTGAGTTTGTTTTGAAGTAATACATCAATGATACAAATGATCATAAAGTTACAGTGAAGTGAATAATCTACAGGTGCCATCAATGAAGATTTCTATAACTAAAACAGCCAGTGAGAGATGCCACACTGTATGTGGTGAATGAAAGGAACAATGCACTAAATCAATATCAAAGTGTGTTTTATTAGGTGTGTGCATATCAAACGGTTTTATCCTCAAAGGTACAAAGACAATGAAAATAGTAGTTGTGTTTCATCATGACAGCAGTGTAAGAAACTCCAATGCCCATGTGTTTCATTAGTATCAAGCAACTGTATCAGATAAGAGAAGGAAGAGACTAATGTCATTGAGATGATGGAACTGGAAATGCATATTCATTGTAGTATGGACAACCAAATAATGATACAAAATTGAAATATATGCATCTGAGACATAAAATATTGTGCACGGGAAAACTCATTATCTCCTTGATTGTTAGGGTTATACAACTTTTGCACACTGCCAGATAAGGGTTTTGAGAAATGAAAGGATGAAACTATATACAGAAGTCACAGACAGATCAAAATGAAAAAGAAATGTAGAGATATGTTTTGTATAGTCACATCCCATAGCCATTGAAAAGGAGATTATGTATGTAGATACAGAGTGTCATAAGGGTTTTGAGCCATGAGGAGATTAAAGGACTACATAGAATGATTATTTTGTTGGCTGGGGCTAAAAAATGCATTCTTTCAAATACACAGAATACCATAAAAATTAAACATGTGTCTGAAACATAAAGTTTGTACAGGTAGAGTTCATATTTTCTCATTGTTTCAAGAGCCATACAAAAGTTTTATACACTGCTAGTGAAAGAGTGACCCTCTTGGGGTTCTCATCCATTGTTCAAAAACCTTGGTTTCAAGTTAGAAATTTCATATACATAAAGGAGTCTTGGTATACTTCTGAACATAGATGCATGAAGACACAGCTATAGCCACGGCTAAGAGATGGAGCGTATACCTTTTTCACAAAATTCAAGATAACCCTTTGGGGTTTTAACTGAAACCAAGTTAGAAATGTATACACAGCCACTGTCATACAAAGGTAAAACCTTAGTGAGAATAAGGGTTTCAGTACTTTTACAATAGAGGAGATCTTCATATGGGTTGAGTACATCTCAAAGAAGGAAGTAAAACAAATGCAAAGAACAGAATTTCATTTTGATAGCCATGGTTAAGTATGTGTTTCCTCAAACCCATTTCTTTTTTTTATTGGCAAGTTCAGATACAAAGAAAATGTGGAGTTCCTAGTTTGAGGCCACGAGTTTTATCTAAATCTACAAAATACCATTGAAATGAAGAAGCAATTCAAAATATATACAAAGGAGGGTCATTTCTTAAAAATAGAAAAAACCCTTGTTTTCTTTTACATCTGCAACGAAAAAGAACATATAGGAAAGCTAAAGAAAAAGAAACTCACCCCATCTTCTTGTATGGAGAGATCTACAGGCGGCGGCCTCCTTTTTGTAAAAACTTCTCAGATGTGATGTTACAGTTACGAATAAAGGCAACACAAAGACAAAAGGCATGGTAGGAACATATACACAGAAAGGTCAATACATAGCCGTGGCCATAGTATGAAGAAAGTTGCAGAAATAGTAAAGAGAGTGCCAGTCAAAGCTCAAGATATGTGCTCACCTTCCTCTTGCGTAAAAGATGCCACCGAATTCATGAAGAATCGACCGGAGGAGCCATTGAAATGGCAAAAGAAAACTAGCAAGGACCAAACCCTAGCCATCGGCCTCGAAGTTGTAGAAGAAGATGGTAAAAGCAAAATGAGAAATGAAATAACTTTTAGGGTTTGATTATTGCTTTTGTTAGAATGGCTTTTAGTTTTTATCTCATCTCTTGACTTAGCAAAACAAAATTATTACCTTATCTAAATGTCAAGGTCAAGACTTTAGTCTTGATGTAACCTAATCATGATGTCAAGGAGGGGCTGTAGGCCATGTGAATGGATTATTCCTTTCACATCTAAATTTTTGCTAAGTCAAAAGATTGAAATCATTAAAGGGTAAGGCTTAATGCCTTAGGCTTTTATTTTCTTTATCTCATGGAGGTCGAGCCCATTGCTCCCTCAAGAATATTCAATGCCTTAAATCTGGTTAAGTCAACTTGTAATATGCCATATGCCTTAGCCCTTGGAGATGAAGATCAATTTTATGCCTTAGAGTATTTTATCAGATCATGGAGGGGAAGCCTTTAAGGCTTAAACTATTTTCTGCAGTGTCCTTAGAGATTATATTATTTTTATGATTTTTTATTGAAAAATCAAACATTTGTAATTGCAAAATGGCAAAATTATGAGCCATAGAGATTTATTTTTTGCAAGAAATTAGATCAAATCAAGATAGAATAAAATTGTCAGGTGTTGTAAAGTTTAGTTTTAAAAGAAAGCATTTATAAATTGCTTTAAAAAATTAAACCATTTTTAGGTAGTTATAGCTAATAGGACAAATCAAATATTCCTTCTTGATTTATTTTATTCAGAGGCAGATAAAGACAAAATTTGAGATCTCATGGGCAAAAGAAAGTAGATTTGTGGTGTGGTCACATGAGGGAATCTTTTAGCATCATACTTTCATAGTTTGGCCTCTTTTTGAGTGCTTTTATTTGTTCTTTTCTAAGGAGCTCTAAAATGAGCTTGGAGGACTATTTTTAGGAGCTTTTTTCCAACTTTCAGGGGGAGATTGATTTCAAAGGATATATGGCAGAGATTCATTTCTTTTGGAGTTCTAGTCCCAGTTAGAGTTTTACAGTAAAGAGTAGAGATCAGAGTGCAGAGATATCAGAATCTTCCTCTCACATTGAGAGTGTTGTATTCATTTCATGTACTCATTATTCCTTCAGATATAGAGCAGCAGTTTTCCTTCATTTTTGCCTCTCTTGTTGCACAACTGATTTGATATTACACTGTGATAAGCATTTATCCTCTATTTTTTTGTCTCAGTTTTGTAATAGGATATGCAATTTTTTTTCTTAACTTAGGTTACATGTGTTTAATTAAACCTTCATACAAAATATTTATGAATTGGGTAAAATAAGAAATGTTGTGAAGATTAGTGCTTTGTGGTCTGACTATGAGTAAGATCTGATTGTGCATCACCTAGATTACATTTTAGTTATTTATTTCAGCATATCTTTCTATCCCTTTTCCCCTGCAAGTCATTAGATTAGGAAAAAATCATAAAGAGAACCAGCTCACTCTGGAGATTCCCTCTCGAAATAGATCACCCACAATCTGGGAGGGTTTCCATGTTTCAATAGGATAGTCAAGCTTGACTTGACTAGTGGCGTAAACCTGATTGACAACAACTATACTGATTGAAATGCAAGAAAAGAAAAGAAAAGAAACAAAATATTTTTGGTTGATGCAAGATTGCCTTTCAACCTGGTCCATGCTCTTACATCAATGTTGATTAGAATTTTCAATTGTAGAGCCAAATATTGGTATTGTAATATCCTATGAGAATTATGTAATTCAAACCTAGTTATGCCCATGTATCTATGAAGGTTGAAGCCTCATGTTGTAAGTCCTTGTAGAAAATTGTAATATATTTCTTGATTGTGAATCAATAGAGTCTGTTTCTATTGTTTGTTATCACAATTGAATTGTGTTGTGTGTTTATGTGTATTTGGCTACATGGTTGGATAATCCTTAATTGAACCAGGTTTGGCCATGACTACATCAAAGATCCTCATTGTTCTTAATTATTAGGTATGTCTAAGTGATGTTCTTGTTTAATAGAAGGTATATACATAACTACTCCACAATAACTTAGGATACATCATAAGAAAGCACAAAAGATCCAAATGAGGGTCTCCATCAAAAAGTGGTATATGATCATGATGCATAGAAAAATCAATGGGACCTAATGAGGAATAACTACTACTACTACTAGGGGAAGAATAAGAATCATGAGTAAAACATGTCTTAGGGTTAATAGTAAAGTAACTTAGTAAAGCATGTGAATCTAATCATGGAAGGATGCATAATATGTATGATATAAATTAAACCATTGTTTAGCTCTATCAATCAAAGTAGCACCAAATGCATGCATCAAAGTGTTGTATTCATGTATATATGTGTATTATGAGGATTTAAGAAGACAATGTATTATGTCATTAATAGACCATGAGTCACAAGATAAAGAAGAACTACCATGAGCTACATGGGGTTAACAATCTCATGTGAAGGTGAACATAAACATGTATCATGTAGAGGCACATCAATAGTGATAGAAGAAGCACAATAATCGTAAATCTCATTGCTAGGATAACCTTCATAGATAAGTAATCTCAAAATAACTAGTGCATTACTAGGAATGGGAGAAAGTGTATTACCATCATATGTATGTGAAGGCAAAACCTGTGTATCTAACAAGTGCACAACACTAGGTTCCTCAAGGAAGGTTTAGTCAAGAGAGACACATTTAAGGAGAATTATCATGAGATGCATTAGAATATGCTCATTAGGTATATCATTACCACATGAAATATACTTAGATTTATTATGAGAGGTTAGGGATAAAGTACCATTAACATGAACCAAAGCATGGGAAGGGAAGGTGAGCAAAGGTAAAACATCACTATGCTCATGTACATTTAACTATCCATATGAAATGGAGAAGCAACATGAAGCTCATATGGACAAGTAAAGTAAATGCATGTAAGAGGAAAGGAAAAGTGCTAACCAAATCTATGGAGGAAAAATCACATACATGATGGAACAAATACTTCATAAAAATGCATTCCCTTTCATAGGATAAAAGGACATGAGAGTGTCAAGGATACAAGGATTAGATTCTACAAAGTGTAGAAACATATCTAAATCTATAATATAGATATGGATAGAGGCTAAGGATAATGGACTATGAGACTCCATGATAAAAGATTCATCAATGATGCACAATCAAGGATTGATGGGTAGCTCGATTAAGTAGATATAAACAATGAAGGCCCAAACCTAAATATAGATAAATCAAGACACATTAACAAAGGTTGGATCTAAACCATTATCAAATTTGAGATCATGCATAACTAATTTGTAAATAAAGATCTAAAACCCTATTTTAGAAGGAATAAATACTAAGGTAAAACCTTAGAGTTTGTAAGATAAGTTAGGTTCACCAAAAAAGTAAGGGAACAAATCACATTTACATAAATATCTAGGTTAATGAATAAATAAAATAACAACATAAAATAATCAACCTAGATATATGAGATGAAACTAGAAATAACTGAATAGTTAATTAATTGTAGAAATTAAATGAATTTAAATCTAATAGTTAGCTTGATGTTTGATGATGGAATATATTGCTAAAGATGTTAGGAATGCATTCACCGATGCACTGAAAACTAGGGCCTTGTCCAAATGAGTGTCTCTAAATATATAAATTGATTTTTCTCTATTCTAGTTCAAATCCATACCTATGGACCTAATCTCCATGTCTACAAAAATGAACTAGTATGCATACTTGAATGCATATTTGTAGGAATGAACTACCTAAAATCTAGGTATTGAAATTTATTCACCTTAACCTTTTGATGCTTGAATCATAGTAAGGAACTAGCATTGTTTACAAACACCTTTGGGGAGTTTGTTGAATCATGAGGGTCGTGTTCTCCTTAGCCAGACCCCTAGGAGGACTGATTCAATGGCTTTGGAAAAATGATCAAAGATGGCAAGCAAGAGTGAAATGGGCTGAATATCACAATGCAAGTTGATGCAATTAAGATGCTCTATGATTCTCTTGTGATGCTCTCATATGAATGCTCTTGTGATAATTCTTGATGTCCTAGCATTCTTTGATGATTTTAAATGAATGAGTGTGTGTCTTTAAAGGAAAAAAAATATAGCACACAAATCAACACAAACATAAGCTAGGTTGGTTCACAAGGGGTAGCCAAAAGATTGGCAAGGTGTAAATTTGAATTTTAAAATTAAAAGTTTCAAGGTTTATGTGAGGGTAAAATGGTGATCAATCAAATGAATAATAGATGACCCAAACATCAACAGAATAGTGAAACAAAGAAGATTCAAGTAAACAAAGCAATGAACAAACACAGCAAACCTCTTCCGTTTCGAAACTTCTGTTGTTCGCCTATCATGAATCGTCCTTTCGCAGATGAGATGAGCCCTCAAAGAGTGCAATCTTTTAAAGCTGTTTGAGGAAGTCGATGGTGAACGGCTATGGTGTGATCTGCAATGAAGGTGAGCTCCAATGCAACAATGGTGATCTCAAGCTTGTAGATGACAAGTGGGTGCCAAAGGCGTGCTGGTGATATTTCTGCAGAGTAACGATGTCAAAAGCCTAGATGATTAGAATGGAAGGATGAAGCTTCATTTATAGACTTGGAAGAATGGAAATCAACGGTTGAGAGAAGATATGAAGATCAATGGCTGAAGATGGTTGAGGAATGTGCAACCAGTAGAAATGTGACAAGTGTCCCAGCTCCATCATGAAAGAGGGGATGTGACAAAATTGATTGGAGAGTTAACTCCATTGACTGGTCTGTTAACATAATTGACTGATCAGTTAGAAGAGTGGATTGTGGAACTGACTGGATTGATTGAGGATTTGACTCAACTGACAGGTTAATTAACAGATTTGATTGATTGGTTAACTGACCTCTGATTGGAGAAGAAATAGGCCATGTGGGTGAGGGAAAATAAGGCAATTAAATATTAAATATATTTAATTACATGTGCAACCTGATGAGGTGGACAAGGTGAGGTGGAAAAGGTGAGGTGTAAAGGTGATGTGGAATTTTGAATTTAGAACTTTAGGATAGAGGAATTAGGCTTGATTAAATAATTTATGATTATTTAATTGTGAAGGACAAATAGAAGAATTTTAATTAAATAAATAGAATTTATTTAATTATAGGATAGTGAATTGATTAAATAAATTTAGAATATTTATTTAATTGGTAGAAGAATGGAATAAATATTTAGAATATTTATTTATGATGATTTGTGTCATTTTTAAGCGTATACAGTTTACATCTACATCTACAACTATGGAAATGATCTAGGTCAATTCCACACCTCTAAATTTAATCTAAGGTGGTGGTGAATCTAGGAATTAAAAACAATCTTTAGAAATAACTCATGAAAAGGCTAAAATAAAATCAAAACATGAACTAACTTTATATAAGAATATGCTACTTATAATTTCATAAGAGACACTCTAATCAATATTAACCTAAAACACAAAGAAAAAGAACATAGATATGCTCTTTTCACCATTATAAAGATAACACATTAAATTTTAATATTTTACTCTATTTTTATCTAGTGAGTGTCCGTATATATGCACATATGCAAATGTATTAAGGCACTTTTCTTTCTCATTATTCAACTTATTAAATAACTAAAAGAAAAAACACTTTAAACTCCTTTGCGTGGCATTTACAGATTCTAATGATCTAATATTCCCATCGACAGCTGCCATCCAGATAGGAATAATGCAAATTGCAATGGTTTCACAACCGTGTTTCCTGTGTTCCAGCAGCTCTTTCTATAATGTCCACTTGAGAACAAAATCTAATATTATATGTTATAAAGATATCTATACCCAGCGAAAGATTTAAGCATGATTATGTTGGAGATTAGGTGAATCGACAATACTGTTAATGGCGCACCAGAATCACTCATTATCACTGGCTTTTAATAAATTAAAACTTTCCTAAAGCCTGACATACTTCGTTTCTTTTTCCAATAACCACCAATTTAACAGAACTCATCCAAACAGTGAAAAGCACCATTGTGATTCGATCTAAATGGACAGAAATTCTGTTACAAGATCTCCCGATTGCCATCCTCCCCACTACAAGAATTCATTATAATTGTTACTTGAAACTGGAATAACATTTCTGACATGTTCTTTCAAAAATTGAGCAACTCTATGATACCCACAAAGGAAATTTTCCAAATGATGTGAAAAATCAGATTTCAAAGTGTCGGCCAATCTGCATATCCTCAATCTTATCAGAATTTAGTTGCAAAAGTCAATATATACATTTAAAGTATACATAAATTTTGAAAAAAGATGACCATACAGCAATCAGAATAAAGATCATCTTCCAACCAGAAAAATTAAAGGATTTGACAAAAGCGGAATAAAGCTTAAGACAGTATGATAACACTCTTGAATAAAGTAGCATTAAAAGTAACCATCTCTTTCCTCTATTCTTTCTTTGGCACAGTGCTAATAAGAGGTGATTGGTTGATGCTGACACCAAAAATCTGGCAAATATTTATTTTATTGTTACAAATCCAGGGCAACCTTCCTTTGAATCATAAAATATTCGTTGCTCTTGTGGCCTTCCATGCCTCCATTATGAAATTTGATCCTTCACCAATGTGTCCATTGCATGAATTACAACATTGGTGGAGTCAGCACGCACAACATACAGTCATATTTTCTAACATATCTCACATTGTTTAAAGATACCCACATTGTTTAAAGAGACCTATCGTTCTTGAATATCCATGTAACTTTACTAACTTTTTATCTAAACTATATTAAGGGAGAAAAGTGTTGGGAAAAGTGTGTTGTACACCTTACATAATGCTTATAATGTAAAATGTAATATTTAATTGTGATGCATATCAGAAATTTAGGGATGCTTATGTCACATGGGTTAGATATTTTAAAAGACACTTTGTATGTTGTAAGTAACATGGGGATAAATATTTAATGTGGGTTGCACATTGAGAAAATATTTAATATTGGAAAATTTAGTACCAAAAAGTAAATGAGGGGAACATGGTTTATGTAATACCACTTAGTGGTTTTGTGAAAGCTTGTTTTTATACAAGCAAGCATACGAGTAGTTGGTAAGGTTGGTTTGCATAACCTTTGGCTTGTTGGTGAAGGTTGGATTGAACATTTCTTGTAGGTTGCATATGTGGAAGTATGGATTGGGATGTATGACTACATAGTTCTAATTTGCTTGTTCATATGGAGGAATGAAATTAGGGCACTTGATGTTTTAGAAGTCTTGTATGGAGACTCTGCAAGTGTATTGTAATCTTGTTCATGAAAATAATACATTGAGTTTTGTGGGTTCTTTTGGAGGTTGAGTTTTTCTTTGAGAGGGCTTTCTTTGGGTACATTTAGTATCATTTTAATGGTATGCTTGTCTACTCTTTTACATTATGGATTCTGAATACATGTTTGCATATTTTTTCTTTTTCGGTTATGTGGAAGTGTACATGTTATTGTTGTAAATTTCCTTTTATTTAGTATTAGAGCTTAGTCGTCAAATTGTAGGAGGAGACATCTTCCTAGCTATTAACCCTTGGTATGAATAGATTCTTGTGCATAGTTGAATCCACGGTATTGTAGAAAAAAAATTATGTACATTACAAAGTTTTCAAATGTGTTGTAGATCTAGGGTCTTGAGTTGATTTAACAAATGAATTTTTGATAGAGTTCATTTTTCAAAGGTTTTGGGAGTGAAGTTCTATAGATAACCTTCTAGACAAAAACAAACCCCACCATTGGATCTAAAAGGCTTAGAAACCTATATTTTGATATCAAACTTGATACCCTTTGCACAAAAAATGGGACAATTTTTTAAGGGTTTGGAGAAATTCAGATTATGAAAATTTCATATAATCGTATGGTCTATAAAATGTACTGTCAGTTATCATTTGTAGTCAGCATAATAGTACAAAGAATATTTCCTAGCATATTCCTTCATAGGGTCTGCATTAGCGTGTATAGAGTCAATAGAAATAAAATATTAAATTTGGGTCATAGTGATAATGTCAGTGAGGTGTCATCAAAGTTTTTGGCTATAGCCTATAGTCACATGTTAGGGCTAGAAACTAGTCACAACTAACCCCAAGGGGCCTAAACACTAGACCTATGCCACCAACGAGCCACTAGCCAACACCACCTCTACTGCTAGACCTTCCCTAACCACTAGGACAACACATCCACTATCTATTCTCCACCACCACTGACCAACCACTGGTGACATTGCTAGTGGACCTCCCAATAACCACCAATTGTGTTTTATGAAGTCTAACTGAAGAATTTTTTTCTGGGAAGTATAACTTTCACCTAGGGAGTCAAATTTTCACATTCTTATAGTCGATGAAAAGCTCTTTCCCAACACTAGGTAGTGGTATTAGTGATTTTTCTAGAATATTTTTTGTTTTAGACATAAAATTTTAGTTGGAAGTTGGTTTTTCTCTTATTAATTTGGTAGGTCATATCGTGTGCCCATGGTATCTAATTTTAGACTTCTTATAGGCAACAAAGAGTATTTCCAAAGAACTTCATAGTAGTTTGAGTTTAGAAGTGTTGATATGCGATTTGTTCACTTACATTTCTATTTGATTTGTTTGTTAGTTCATTTGACTGTGATACTTTATGAGTTTGTAGTAAATCGAATCTAGATGTAATTTGAAATTTGATTCACAGAAAACTTACATGTTTATCTCAAGTTTTCTATGTTTGACATGGTTACTAATTCAATATTAAATTTGTATATTACATTGTAAGATCTACGAGTTGTGCAATTTTGTAGGTTGTATATACTTACAACTTGCATATATAACTTAGATGTAAGTCATCTATACCCATAGATATTTCAAACTTGATGAAAATTATGTTTATTTGGCTTGGTTTATCCACCTAGTTCATTGGTTTAGTTATCATTATGAGGCAAAGAGAGATTGTGTTACCTAAGATAATTTTCTTGTGGGACCTATAGTTGTTGACTATGGTATAAGATGTTTGAGAATCAATTGGGTGTGATCATGGTGTCATGGAGGTTCCTTATATGCTTGGAGATTTGGCATGACATTATTGTTAATGTAGGTGCATTGGGTGGTGATCATGGTGTCATGAAGTTTTCTTGTATACTTGGAGCTTTGGCACGACATGGTTGTTATGTAGATGTATTGTTGGTGGTGTTGGATTGATTCCTGATTATAGGTGGTGGTTTATCTTCTTAGTTTGGAGATCTTGGTTCTACTTCATTCTCTAGAGGTACTGGTGTTGCAATCAAGTGTACATGTGGATCATGGGTGATCTGCATTTAGGAGATGGTTATCATGGTACCATGTGTAGCTCAATATTATAATTCAATCAAAGCTTTGGTAGTGATGTGGATTTATCACTTGGTGATGGATAATCTTCTGTAGTGGTTTTTGGTGTCCTGAAGGAGCTCTTGAATCGTGTTTCTTGTATGCAGTGAGAGTTCTTTGACATCTTGAGTTTTATTTACTAGAGATGATTATCTTCATGTGATTTGGAGATGTTGACATCTTATGACCATGGAGCAATCATTGAGTCTTTGATTGAGGTGTCAGTTATGATATGTCAATTTGAAAAATGATCCTTATTTACAACATGGATGTTATTGTGGCATGGTGGACTCTTGATTTCACATTAGATTTTTGGCATGATATAGGTGCTGTTAGGAGCAACTATTTTTATTTGAGACATATGATCTTATTTTGAGGAGATGTAAATAATGACATCATGGCGATTTCCTAATTATGCATTTGGAGCTTTGATGATAATTTGTGACAATATGATAGATGCATGGTGTGATCATTTTTATTGTGATCTTCTATTTATTGTGTGTTTCATTAGAGTTCATTTGGCATGAGATGATCAATTGTACATGTATATTAGATTTTTGTGAGGCTATGATGTAACCGAACTTCACAACATAAAATTCAACTCTATTATTACAAAATAATACCCATAAAACTCAGAACTATTTTCAAATTTCTTCTCATTCCATCCCATCTTGCTACAACTAAAGATAAATATCCAATTTATACAAAAACAAAAATTACCATTTTTGGTAAATTTTGACAGCTTTCTAAAATTGCCATTTTTGGTAACTTTGCATCCTTATCCGTATGACCATGTGAAAGTTTCCAAATATTTGAAACTTACTAAAAAATAACTAATCGTCAACTTTCTAATCTAATTGCAAGTAAATCTAGGAAAATATTTAGAAAAAAACTAGGAAAATCTTGAAAAAAACATTAAAACCTCAGTTTGAGGCCCTAGATGATCGAATAAGGTCCCGAAAAAGTGTCAAAATGGTGACCTACCAAATTTACCAATTCTTTATGGGTTTTTTATTAAACTCTTCAAGATGCATCTGCCCACCAAATTTCAGCTCCAACAGACCTTTGGGTCAAAAGTTATGACCTCCAGAAGTTTCTGCATCATTCTCCTTTGGTTGAAAAAAATGCAGCTCATGCAAGTTGTTTTCCTAGAACTTGTGCCACTTGTCTAGATCTAGCTTCTTCACTTCCCATTCTAGAATCCATGTATTATCTGCTTGTGTTAGACCTTCCCACTGTACCAAAAATTTGTATTGACCCTGTCGAGTGTCTATTGTCTTCTTGTCCATAATCTGTGCAATCTTTTCCCTTTTCTTTCTCAGAACCTGTTGTTTCCAATCTACTTCAGCCTCACCTTCTTCATCAGGAATGTCACCATGAAAAGAATATAAATTAGAAACATTAAACATAGGAGAAATGTCTAACTGCTCTTGTAAATCTACCTCATAAACATTGTCATTGATTTTTTTTGTAATTCTGCAAGGGCCAATTTTCTTGTATTTCAACTTGTTGTAAGTTCCAGTGGAAAACCTCTCTCTTCTTAGATAAACCATGACTAAGTAACCTTCATTGAATTCTAGATGTCTTCTACCAACATCTACTGTAGTTTTATACTTTTCATTACTTTCTTGGAGTTTCTGCCTCACCTCTTTCTATAATTATTGAATATGTTCTGCATACGCTTCTCCATCATCACTAATCCTATCTCCAATTGGTAGCTACACCAAATCTAAAACACCCTTAGGATTCGTACCATAAACAATGTGAAATGGTTATTTACTTGTAGATCGATTGATTGAACTGTTATAGGCAAATTCAGCTTGTGGTAAGGCCAAGTCCCACTGTCTGGGTTTCTCTCCAATGATGCATCTTAGCATGTTTCCCAAACTTTGATTTACAACCTCTATCTGCCCATCTGTTTGGGGGTGATAAGAACTGCTGAACTGGAGCTTGGTTCCAATCTTTTTCCATATGGTCCTCCAAAAATGACTAAGAAACTTGTTATCCCTATCAGATGTGATAGTTTGTGGAACACCATGCAATCAAACAACTTCTTTAAAAAATAATTTTGCCACCCTAGTTGCATCACTAGTTTTCTTGCAGACAATAGAATGAGCCATCTTAGAGATCCTATCAACAACAACAACTATGGAATCATTACATTGTTGTGTGTTTGGCAACCCTAACACAAAATCCATACTTAAATCAGTCCATGGTTTAGTAGGTACTGGTAATGGCATATACAACCCTATATTTTGTGAATGTCCTTTAGCCATCTGACAAATTCTACACCTTGTCACATATCTTGTTATGTCTCTTTTCATTATTGGCCAGTAGTACTTATCTTCTACCAGAGCTATGGTCTTATCCTTACCAAAATGTCCAGCCAACCCACTGCTATGAAGCTTTCTTATAATATTCTCTCTCATGGACCCAATTGGAATACATAATTTCTTTCCTTTAAAGAGATAACCATCTTGCATAAGATATTCACCTTGAACGTGGCCCATGCTAGCCACTACCAGGGTTTTTAACTGTTCCATAATCTCCCAAAAATCATTGTTAGATTCATATAGATCTTTAATGGCATCAAAACCAATCACCTCATTTTCCATTGTTGTTAATAGTGTAACACACCTACTTAAAGCATCTACAACCTGGTTTTGTTTTCCTAACTTGTGCTTGAGAACAAAGTTGTAGCCTTGTAAGAAAGAAACCCATTTTGCATGCCTACTATTCAATTTTTTTTGTGTGTTCAAGTATTTCAAGGCAATATGGTCTGTAAACAACACAAACTCCTTTGGCACTAGGTAGTGCCTCCAATGTCTCAATGCTTGTACAATTGCATAGAATTATAAATCATAATTTGAATAGTTCTTCCTTACCTCATTCAACTTTTCACTAAAGAAGGCTATGGGTTTACCTTCTTGGCTAAGTACAGCTCCAATGCCCACATGTGAGGCATCACAATCCACTTCAAATACCTTAGCAAAATCTGGTAATGCTAAAATAGGAGCTTATGTCACCTTCTTCTTCAGAAACTTAAAAGCTTCCTCAGCTTCCTTGGTCCACACAAAATCCCTTCCTTTGGTGCAATCTGTTATGGGTGCTACAATACTGCTAAAATTTTGAATGAATTTTCAATAGAATGTGGATAACCCATGAAAACTTCTTACTTCTGTTATGCTCCTTGGACTAGGCCACTCTAGAATGGCCCTGACCTTTTCTATATCCATTTTGATACCATCTGCGAAGATGACAAATCCTAGGAAGACCAAACTTTCTTGCATGAATCTGCACTTCTTTAAGTTTGCATAGAGTTTCTCTTTTCTCAACACATCTAATATGATCCTCAAGTGTTGCAGGTGCTCCTCTTTGCTCTTGCTAAAAAACAAAATATCATCAAACTAAACCATCACAAACTTACCAATATAAGGACACAATATAGTATTCATTAGCCTCATGAAGGTGCTGGGTGCATTAGATAACTCGAATGGCATAACCATCCACTCATATAATCCATCCCTAGTCTTGAATACTATTTTTCATTCATCCCCCTCTTGAATCCGGATCTGGTGATAACCGCTGCATAGATCAATTTTGCTGAAGGATTTAGCCCCTGCAAGCACATCCATCATGTTATCCAAACGAGGGATAGGGAACTGATATTTGATGGTTATTTTATTGATTTCCCTACTATTTGTGCACATCCTCCATGTGCCATCCTTCTTTGGATTTAATAGTGCAGGTACAACACATGGGCTCATACTCTCCCTCACCACACCTTTGCTTATGAAGTCTGTCACTTGGCTATTGAGTTCTGCATGATGGGTAGGGCCCATTCTGTAAGTTGCTTGATTAGGTAGGGATGCTCCTAGGATCAAATCAATGTGGTATTGAATATCTCTCTTTGGTGGTAGACCATCAAGTAACTCATCTGGCACAACATTAGCATATTCTTCTAGTATTTTTGCTACTTCTGTTGATACTAGTATTTCCTCATCATCTTCTTTTTTCACTACTAGTGCATAACAAAACCCCATCACCTTCATTTCCTTCATAAGTTCTCTTGTGGACAACATACTCTCAACCTTCCTTTCATCCTTAAGAGGCAATAAAATCACTTTGGAACCTTCTTTCCAAAAAGTGTATGTATTTTTTTCTCCATCATGCATTACCTTCCTGTTGTATTGCCACGGCCTTCCCAACAACACATGGCATGCATCCATTGGAATGACATCGCACCATCTTTCATTCTTATAAGTCTTTCCTATGGAAAACATAATTAAACACTTCTTATCAATAGTGACTTCATTTCCCTTTTTGAACCATATAATACGATAAGGATGGGGATGTTTTTCGCAGTGTAGATTTAGTTTATCTACCATTTCTCTATAAACCATATTTTCACAACTGCCGCTATCAATAATAACTTGGCATACCTTTCCTCCTGAGGTGCACCTAGTTCGAAAAATATTGGTTCGAAGCCAAGAATCATCACAACCTTGTATTTGCTCCTTTTCTAGAATCACCATTGCTCTTCTCATCATGAGATTCTCACCCACATCTAGTGGAATCTCTAATTCTGCCCCTTCTCCTTCATCCTCAGCTTGAGACAAGTTCAACATGGGTTGTTCTCCTTGTTTCCTTTCTTGCATGTGATAGTTTGGACAGTCAAATGCCCTATGACCCTCTTCACCACACCTATAACAAATGAAAGTTTTTTATGGGCCTTCCCATCCTCTGCCACCATCGTAACCTTTGCCCCTCTAAAATCCTCTTCCTCTTTGTTGACTTTGAGGATCTTGTTGGATATCTTCTAATTTCTCTGTTCCTTGGGATGATTCTCCCCGACTAAAATTTAGACCACCTCGCAAGGGAGATGATGTCCCTCTCCTTGCTCCTCTATTCCTTTGAAAATATTGTCTACTTTCCTTTTCTTCTACCTTTAAAGCTAACTAGTATGCGTCTTCCATATTGTTAACCCTATGCATGCTCAATTCATCATGAATAGTGAATTTTAGACCATTTACATACCTTGTAGCCATCTTTTCATCAGTTTCTTGATGCTCCACATGAATGGACAACTTGTAAAATTCATTTGTATAATCTTGCACAGTAGATAAGTTTTGTTTCAAATTTTGAAATCTACGAAAAAGAGTGTGTGCATAGTCTACAAGCAAAAATTTCTCTTTCCACTTCTTCTCCATTTTGCTCCAAGTCTTGATTTTATCCTTTCCCTTTCTAGTTCTTTCCTTTTGCAAATGATCCCACCAAATCATTGCATGACCCTTTAACTTAGTGCATGCAAACTTCACCTTCTTTTCCTCTGTCATAATCTTCCATTCAAAGAATTTCCCCATTTCGTTCAACCAATCTATCAACTCCTCTAGTTTGAGACTACTTGCACACTCAGAAACTTAAATTTTAATCCCATCATTTTTTCCCTCTAATGCTCTGAGCATCCTTTCTTCAAAAGTCAAGTGCTCTAATTGTGCTTCCTCTTCAGCTCCTACATGTTGATCTTCATCTCCCTAGCCTATTTCTTCATCAGAATCATCTCTTTGTGGTCTCAATCCTTGATTGGCCATCATACCTACAAGTCCTCACATTTGTCTTTATAGATCATGTATATCCCTATGCATCTGGGCATTACCTGCTCTTCCTCTTCCTCTCCCAGCCATCTTCCCACTCTGATACCAGATGATGTAATCGAACTTCACAACATAAAATTCAACTCTATTATTACAAAAGAATACCCATAAAACTTAGAACTATTTTCAAATTTCTCCACATTCCATCCCATCCTACTACAACTAAAGATAAATATCCAATTTATACAAAAACAAAAATTACCATTTTTGGCAGATTTTCACAACTTTCTAAAATTGCCATTTTTGGTAACTTTGCATCCTTATCCGTATGACCATGAAAATTTCCAAATATTTGGAACTTACTAAAAAATGACTAATCATTAACTTTCTAATCTAATTGCAATTAAATCTTGGAAAATATTTAGAAAAAACTAGGAAAATCTCAAAAAAAACATTAAAACCTCATTTTGAGGCCCTAGATGATAGAATAAGGTCTCGAAAAAGTGTCAAAATAGTGACCTACCAAATTTACTAATTATTTATGGGTTTTTCTATTAAACTCTTCAAGACACGTCTGCCCACCAAATTTGAGCTCCAACAAACCTCTAGGTCAAAAGTTATGACCTCCAGAAGTTCATGCATCGAGCTAGAGCTCTTTTATTCTTGGAGATCATGTGTTGAGATGGTTACTCTTTTATGAGGTTTCAATAGGAATTCCAAGGAGCCTACATATAGGTTGTATATGAGTACAACATGGACCTATTGAAGAGATTGTTCTTGGAGATATTCGTTATAGCTTGGTGTATCCTAGAGGAGCAATCCCATTCCCCACTCTTGGTCCTCTTGGTGGTGAATCATTTGATAGGTATTACCCACATTGTTTTCACATGCATTTTGTTTCATGCTTTGTTTTTCTCAATGGAATGAATCTTGAGCCATGGATATTAGTTATGGAGGGCTTATTTGAGGATTGCTTGGCATGGGTTGTTTTTCATTTGTCTTCGCATGGGAATGAGTCTTGAGATATGGGCATTAATTTTGGAGGGCTTATTTGAGGAGTGTAGAGGATGGTTTTGGGCCTATTCCCTTGGTTTTGGGAATGGATCTTTCACTTTGATCTTACTTTGGTTTGAGAGGCTTACACCTTGGTTGGTCTATTGATTCACATTATATTTTGATATTTGAGTTAAATGGTTAGATGTTGATAGGATTTCTATTTGGGGTTTTGTGAAGGAGATCTTATTTGTCATGTAGCTTGACTCTTGAGCACTCAGAGGTGTTGGTATAAGGACATGCTACATGGTTTTGATTTTCAAGTTCTCCCTAGATGGTCTTGTTTTTCTTCTTGGAGGTTTGTATTCACACGACATTAGAGTTGAGGTTTGCATGGAGCTATTTTAATCACTATGCTTGTGGTTATTTAATGTTATTGTACTTCATTGTTTTTAGTAACAATATGAAGGCTCTTTAATCTATTTCTCTTATGAGGTTGAGAACTTGCGAGAGCTATGGAGACTAGATGTGATAGAGTTGTGTTGTAGTGATTTATTGTGTAGGTTTGCAGATCATTATGGATGTTTCTTGGTATTAGATGATATTGATGACATTTGCTACACCTTTTGTGTGAGTGTTATTGGTGGACTTTGGGATGCCATGATCAATTTTAGATTTGAAATTGCTCATGTAGTGGGAGTTCCAAGTTGTAGATGTGTCCTTTCTTAGATGTTCTCATTATGCTACAGCGTTGAGGGTCTTGAGGTTTTTTATCGCATGTTTATGTTTTTTTATCTTGGAGGGCTTCTTTATGTAGGATAGTGTATATACAAGGACTTGTGATTATGTATTAGGTTGGATATGTTGATGGCATAAGGTCTACTTGTTATGATGAGTAAACCTTGGTTTTGAGGTATGGTTAGTTAGATATGTTAGCAACTAGTTGTGGTTGTGATTCCACCTATGATGATTAATTATTGGCAGCTACTTAGGCCTATTTTTTACCATTGGATTTGGTGTTTGTATTTAGATATCAAGTTGAGGCAGGATTCATGCTTCTATGTGACAGTTAGTGTGGCATATCTTTTGAATAAGATCTTATAATTTGTTCATTAGCATGATGGTGTATGAGGGGGTTCTTGTTTAATATGGTGGTCACCTTGGTAATTTTTGTAGCTATCTTGATGGAGCACATGGACCACTTGGATATTTTGATGGTACATGTTGGCTATAGGGATTGTTCCCTTGATGTTTAAGTTTACTATTGACCCCTTATTAAATCTATACAACAAGTGGGAGAATGCTGGAAAAGGCATGTTGTACACCTTGCATAAAGCTTATAATATTTAAAATGTAATATTTAATTGTGGTGCATCTAGGAAATCTAGGGGTGAGTGTGTCATATGGGTTAGACATTATTGGGGACACTTTGTATGTTGTATGTAACATTGGGATAAATATTTAATGTGGGTTACACATTGAGAAAATATTTAATATTGGAAAAACTTAGTACCAAAAAGTAAATAAGGGGGACATGGTTTTGTAAGATCATGGTTTTGAGGCACATGGTTAATGTAATACCACTTAGTGGTTTTGTGAAAGATCATCTTTATAAGAGTAATCACATGAGTAGTTGTTGAGGTTGGATTGCATAACCTTTAGCTTGTTAGCTACAGTTAGATTGAACATCTCTTGTAGGTTGCATATGTTGAAGTATGCATTGGGATGTATGGATACATAGTTTTCATTTATTTTTTCACACAAAAGAATGCAACTAGGGTGCTTGATGTTTCAGAATCCTTGCAAAGAGATTCTGCAAGTGTCATGTAATCTTGTTCATGGAGATAATACATTGAATTTTGTGGGTTCTTTTGTAGGCTAGATTTTTCCTTTGAGAGGGTTTTCCTAGGGTACATTTAGTATCATCTTGATGATATATTTTTATATAATTTTGTATTGTGGATTCTAAATTCTTTTTGCATATTTTTCTCTCTTTGGGTTGTGTGGAGATGTATATTATTGCTGCAAATTTTCTTTCAAAAATTACAAAAGCTTTACTCGATTCTCTAATGCAATTCTTTGTAAAATAAATAATTTATTACTAGATTTATATCAAACATGTTAAATATCACAATTATGTATGATGATTAACAAATTTCCTATAAGACAAAATATTGAGAGAGAGATCATCTGAAGTAAAATAAAAGAGAAAACATAGCTTGAAATGAATGATTACTTATACAAACCAGAGTTGCAGTGTAGCCATATTTTTTCTAAAGGCTGAAAAGGTGCTTAGCAAATTTAACAACCAAAGAACTTACATGTTATCAATAGGGTAAAAAGATAATGGAAAAATATGCACAACTTGTTTCATATATTTGATCCTCATCCATTGATTATAAGTAGCTTTTACCCCATCATTTTGATCATATATCAATTTAATATACTTTGCTTGAATGTGTTTTTTGTTATGTTTTTGTGTGGACTTATGTTTGTTAGTCTGCGTAGAGATTAAGTTGTTTTCATAATGCAAGTGTTATCAGCTACCTAGTAGTGGGACTTAGGGCATCGGTTTAATCGATTCCCTATGTCCTACCAATAGCTCAATAACCTTATATCTAGATTTTTCTATGAGAACACTACATGTCATCCATAGGCTAAAATATTGTTATTAAATAGTATACAACTTATCTAGTCCACTATAACTTGGATTGTTGATCCCATTCAATTTTTGTGGAGCCATAGGATCATAACAATGTTTAGAGGTATCGATGCAAATGGGTCCTTGACTTAATTTTTTTTTTCCCACATTATTCTTAACTAAAACAAAATGAAAACACAATGTGTTTCAGTTTTATTGGTCAAGGGGTAAAATTACAAATATAACATGGCCTATAACACAATAAGACCAATGGAAGGTTGACACGTGTACTTTTAAACGTTGTCTGGATGAGTCTTGGTATATTAGCATGCAATTAAGGTATTATTTTTTGGGGGGGACTAATTGAAGCCATGTGTCACCACCATGCTCCCCTTTTCCATTCCCAACCTCAAAGAAATTCTATATATGTCAAACACCACTCATCATATGCATCCTACTCAACCAATAGAACATCTATGAGTTCTTGAATTGTGATTTACATCTAACCATATGATATGTTGTCCAAACATGATGTTCCCACTACTCAAATTACCATAGAAGATCTGAAAAAAACCTTGTATAAACTATGTAGAATGTGTGTGATCATCACTAATATAAAAATGATACTCCCTCAAGATCTTTTTATCTTCCTTTGTACTATTAGGTGCATGAATGAATTTTATATGCACAAATATAACAACCTAAGTGGATTTGTATTGTGATTGAACCTCATTCTATGGTTGCAGTGTATAATTCTCACAAAGTCTATAATTGACATGATAGTATGAAGAGGAAATTTGTCCTCAAGCATAACTTGAATTGAAAGTCCAACCATTGAGCTATATGTGTATGCCTTGCATACTCATACACTATCTTCTTTTGAAAAATATACATAAATTCATATATTAGTATTTCTTCACTCACCAATTCACACTTTTTTGCCTCTTTACCATCTTTTAGAGTGGATGCCACTGACTTATATTTTCAAAACTTACTAGTTAATTTCCAATCGCATGTGTATTCTCCATGTGTACACAATTTCTCAAACATTGCAAACCACCACAACTATCACATGTTCCATCTAAACATGATTTCTTGTTGATCTAGGTGGAGCTTCTATCATACACTCTCGTAAAATATAATTAGTATGCAAGGCTACATATATATGTCCAAAAACATCATAATGCATAGAAAATTCAATATGCCCTCTACAACAAGTTGTGAGTGTGTGATTTATTTTGACATAAAAAAGTTTTGTCATTTCAAAATACCTTTGACTAATTTTTATTTGAGGATAACTATCTACAAATTTGGAGAAAATTTGTGTTTGGGCCATATATCAAAAAAATGTTTTGGATGTGGCTCATGGTTTTGACAACCAATTCTCCTTTTTACAACATCTCTTTGATTAGGTGATACTCTAGTGTTATTTTTCTAAAATTATTCAATTAGGGATTTTAAGGCTTCAATTATGACTTTATCTTTTCATGGGAGTCTACTAAAAAATGTGCATAGTTCATTGCTATTTGAGTCCTCAACTCTTTCACACCTCCCAATGGCTTTCATTAGTGTTTTTGTATTGTTTTTAGTGCTTGACTTATTTTCCTAATTAAACAAGATTTTTTTGTTTGATTACTTACTATAATTGATGTAATTACACATCATGTAGCATTAATATCTTTGGTGTGTGGGATCAAACCCATGCTTTGATATGCATAGATTAGATTTTTTACAATAGATTTTTTACTATTAGTATTTGATGTTCTTAGACCAAGAATCTTCATGGTGGGTCTAAACTTAAGATTTTTCATCATTTCAACAAACAATTGACATCTTCCCATTTCATTTTAGTTTTCAAAAATATTTTTTATATTTTATTAATATTTCTTTTGCAAGTACTTTCAGGAATCTTATTTAAATGAATTGGTTCTAGAATATTATCATCAACTTCAATTAAAAACTTTAGTTTTTTACAAAAAATTCTACGAGGTGTTCTCAATGGAATATTTGAATCATTAAATATTTTTTTCTCAGTAAACAATTGATCAATTGGTGTAATAGATCTATATTTATATTTAAAATTGAATCATAATTTTCAATAAACTAGTGAGGATTTTCTATAATATCAAATTAGGATCAAAGATGATGTGCGTTCAACTACCAGATTCAATTTCTTCCTTGTATGAAGTTCTTGCATTCGTTGCCTTTATTTCTCCAAATTCTTCTATTTCACAACTTCAATGAATGTTTCATGATCTAATTCAATTGGTAAAAATCATATATCTTCATCTATGGAGTTCAATTTCTTATTTTCAAAAAGTTGTCTCATTCATTCTCTTTTCTTCACATTCTCAACTTCACGCTCCCTTGGTGTTTGAGCTTTTGGTCATTTCCTTGGCATGATGTGAATTCTATATCAATATAACACAATTGGTCAAAATAATGAAAATAATGATTGACAATCTATCAAATTCAAATACAAAACATGCAATAATTTTTTTTTTATCAATGTAAGACCAAAAATTAGTCAGTTTTGTCAAACAATTACTCCAATTCCTCAAACCATGAAAACAATGATTAATAATATTAAATTTGATTTATAAACATGCAATTAGAATCTTTTACATTAATACAAGAAGAAAAGGTGAGATAATTTGTCAAGTAATGATTGAAATTCTTCAAAAGTATCAAAATTTTGATTCTATGTTGTAGAAAGTGCAATCTATAGGAATAAACAAAGCATGTGTGTCCAAAATCATGGGTTTTACCTTTTTCAAGACATCACTCTATTTGTTTAGGTTATCAGAAATGTGAGCATGTTATAACTTGCTTCAAGAACTTCCAACTCTAAAGGTTGGATTTGCCTTGCACATTCCAACCCAAAGGGTTGGACCTACATTTCACATGTCCAAATACATGTTTTCAATAAAACATTAAAAAATAACTAAATCTTGAGTGTGTTCTCCATCAAGTTTACACATTTTTTATGTTGATATGAAAAAATGTCATGATGACTTCAAACTTTTTATTACCTTCCTAATGACATATTTTTTCTAAAATCTAAAAACATTAAGGTTTCATCTTCAATTTATTTTTCTAGTGTCTTCATTTTTTGCCAAAAAACTATGTATAGTATTTCTAGTGTCATGTTTTATCCAATCATCCAAATTTGAAATAAATTTCTTTTTTACATTTTAGACTCTATTCTATACACATTCAAAAAATCAATTAGCCTTAAAAAAATTAGGGGAGCACACTCAACTTTTTATTTTTTAGGATGTGTTCAATTTGAAAATTAGTAAAAAATCATATATTTATTAAAAATTAGTAGATAGATTAGGCATAAACTATGTGATATTAGCTAATTTTCTACTAAAGTGATTTGTGAAATACTTTTAAAAAACTCAAACATTTTAGGGGAGCACATTGGATGTTATGTTAGCACTTTGTGTGCTCCCCCTATTTGAACCTCTTAATCTCCACCATTTTTAAAAACAAATAGTAGTTTAGAAACTAGATTGTGAGCATTATGAATCTCTTGTCACATCTTCAAATTTTAAGCATGGCTATCTTCAATTTCTCATCAAAGATCATTTTTTATTGATTTAAGAAAAAATGGCCACTTTTGACTCAGACCTTTTGGTCCCTCATTTCCATGCACATACCCAACTATGATCTTTTTGTTGTTGGCATGACAATGATTTTTTTGAAATTTAAAATATTTACTATTCATACATGTAAACATCACAATGGTTAAGTGCAATTTGGGGTTAGAGAAATGTGGTAGGGAAGGGGAGAAACATGATGGTGAATGATTGTTAGCAAAGCACTTATGATGAGTGAACTTTACATCACACGGTCAAGGAAACACCTAATAGAATGGACAAAAACTTTAGAGTTTCTAACTTTTTCTTATTAATGGTGGAGGGAGACTTCAAAATGCTAGAAAATGTGATTATAAAGTTATTTGGAATACTATATGTATATGCCTAAAAGTGACACGATTCATTCTAAATAAATATTCTTAATATTTATTCCCTTCTTATTTTCTTCTATCAATTAAATAAATATTCTAAATTTATTTAATCAAATCACTATTCCATAATTAAATAAAACTAATTTATTTAATTAAAATTCCCTAAATTCTTCTAATATCTCACACAATTAAATAATCCTAAATTATTTAATTATTCATAAATTCCTCTATCCTAAGTTCTAATTTCAAAAAATCCACCTCACCTTTCCACCTCACCATGTTGCACATGTAATTAAATATTTTAAATATTTAATTACCTAATATTCCCTCACCCACATGTCCTATTTCTTCTCTCAATCAAAACTGTTAACTATCCAATCAATTCTGTCAGCTCCTCAATCTATTCGGGTAACTGATCAATCAATTCAGTCAATCCCTCAATCCATTCTTCTAACTGATCAATCAAATTTGTTAACTGATCAGTCAATGGAGTTAACTCTCCAATCAATTTTGTCAAATCCCCTCTTTCATGATGGAGGTGGGACACTTGTCCTATTCCTACTGGTTGCACATTCCTCAACCATTCTCAGCCATTGATCATCATACTTCTTCTCAACCGTTGATCCTCATTCTTCAGAGTCTATAAATGAAACCTCATCCTTCCATTCTATTCATCCAGGCTATTCGTATTGTTACTTTGCAGAAATTCACCAGCACGCCTTTGGCACCCCAATACAATTTGCTTGAGATCACCCAAAGCTTTGAAGCTCATCTTCATTGCACGTTTATCACTACAGCCATTCACTATCGACATTCTTGAAACAGCAAAGGAGAGCAGTCTCTGAGGGTCTACTTCATACAAACAAGGACGATCTTGATAAGCAACAATAGAAGCTTCGAAACAAGGAAGGTTTGCATTGTTTTATTCATTGCTTCATTTCATTCAATCTTCTTAGTTTCACTATTCTATTGAGTTATGGGTATTTGATTGTTTATCATTGCATATTCATTACTGATCCTATTTTACCCTAACATTTTTGGCGCCCACCGTGCAATTTTATGTTTTTTAGAAATTTTTGTAGTAAAAATTTGTGTTTCTCTAAACCCCATTGTTGAGTTTTGCAAAAATCTATCAAAAGGTGACCTCCTGGGCTGAAACTGACATCACCAACGTGCTCAGAAGGGTCGAAAACCTTAGAAATCACCTATTAATTCACAAAAATTAGAGACTGAAAAAAATCTCTGTGATTTTTTTGAGGGTGCATCCTTTTATCCAGCGGTCCAAAGGGTGCTTCCACAGGGTGCATCGCTTTATCCAGTGGTCTGAAGGGTGCTTCCATGTCATTTTATCCAACTGTCCAAAAAGCTTTTTTTGCAAGGTGCATCCTTGTATCCAGCGGTCCAAAGGGTGCTTCCGCAGGGTGCATCGCTTTATCCAGCGGTCCGAAGGGTGCTTTCGCGTCCTTTTATCCAACTGTCCATAGAGCTTTTTTTACAGGGTGCATCCTTTTATCCAGTAGTCCAAAGAGTGCTTTCGCAGGGTGCATCCTTTTATCCAGCGGTCCAAAGGGTGCTTCCGTAGGGTGCATCGCTTTATCCAGCGGTCCAAAGGGTGCTCTCGCATCCTTTTATCCAACTATCCTAATAGCTTTTTCGCAGGGTGCATCCTTTTATCCAGCGATCCGAAGGGTGCTCCCACAAGGTGCATCATTATCCAGTGGTCTGAAGGGTGCTTCCACATCCTTTTATCTAATGGTCCAAAAGGTGCTTCCATAGGGTGCATTGTTTTATCCAACAATTCTCCATCCTACCTTCTTCTATATGCCATAAGGGTGGTATCTTTTTCTTTTCGCCATAACAGGAGCATACGAACTCGTAATCGTGCAAATAAACACTTGTTGGAAAGGTAATTCCATGAACTTCACAATGGAGTAGCTTTGATCAAGTGATTTTATCATTTTGTCAGCTATTTTGATAGTCAAAGTTCAGCTATCTTTCCAAGCGTAAATCTAGCATTTTTTCTTGAAAACTAATGATTTATCTATGCGGCTTGACTTAAACACTTGTCAAAGAAAGGAGAAAAGAAACTTTTGATATATCTTCTATAGGGTTGAGAGTTGGATAGTTTTATTTTCCTTAACACACACATCATAGATTAACTAGGGGAAAAGTAAAACAACTTGCATGCAATTCTCATCTAGTTCTAATTAGGAAGGAGTAACCCATTGTTCATGCAACTTGCATACAATTTCCATCTAGTTCTAATTAGGAAGGAGTAAACCATTGTTTATGCAACTTGCATACAATTTTCATCTAGTTCTAATTAGGA
Source organism: Cunninghamia lanceolata (assembly GCA_027924645.1). Classification (NCBI taxonomy): domain Eukaryota; kingdom Viridiplantae; phylum Streptophyta; class Pinopsida; order Cupressales; family Cupressaceae; genus Cunninghamia; species Cunninghamia lanceolata. The sequence continues at coordinate 9,511,750 of BSBN01000780.1, forward strand.
AGGAGTAACCCATTGCTCATGCAACTTGCATATAATTTTAATCTAACTCTAATTAGAAAAGTAAAAACATGCATGCCAATCTCACATAGTTTCTAACTAGGAGGGTGATAACTCAATCATTACTATCTTGGTTTCATTGATCATTGCTATATGGCTATCTCTTTCAGTTAAGAATATTGCTATCTTGCAAAGGAAAGAATCATTGCTATCTCCTAATCACTTTAAAGTTAACAACCGCGTGAGTGCACAAGTAGAATAGCCCATTTAGTTTTTCTAATTTTAACTAGGTTGGATTAACCAGTGTATTCTGTGCTTGCGAATGACAATAGGCTTATGCTCTCCCCTTAACTGGGTGACTAAAGTGCCAGACTCGTTATTCTATTTATTTAACCTTTAGGGGGGCCTGCCCTTGGATGCACACCTGTCCAAGTGGGAACGACCCTGAGTGGTAACAAGCTAAAGCCAAGCCCTACCAAGCCACTCAAAATAAATTGTGCTTGAGGTGAAAACCTCCTGGAACGAGTGCTACTGTGTTACACTGATGGCCAACCTCCCCCAAAACCCTCTAAGGCATAACCTTTTGAGGCTGGGAGACTCCATAACGGAGAGTAGTGCCGCTGCATGTGTAACCACTTGAACAGTTGCCCTCATTAAACACCTCTTATTCTAGTGGCCAAAAACCCTTGTAATCCATTTCGAGCCTAGGATTTTGTACTTGCTTTTTTCTCTTAGTCCAAATAGAGTCAAAAAAAATTTAAAAAAAAAAAAAAACCATAAAAATATCTTTGTGTTTGTTGTGTCTTCTTGCCATAAATTTAGAAAATTAGATCATAAAGACCTTTTTTGCAACCAAAGCACCAAAAACATCAGAAAAGCCCAAAAATTGCAAAAAAAAAAAATTGAGAAAACACCAGAATAGCGCATCTATTCCAGCGCATGCGTAACAGTGAGTACTTCCGCATCTTTTGTGAGAAAATTTTCCACCTTTCTGAGTACCCATTTTAGTCTTGTGTCAGTTTCTATGGAGATGACAACCGAATTAGAAGAGCTTGCTCAAGAACTCAAATACCTGAAATTGCAATTAACCTTAGACACCTCACCCCAAGGTCGTATAGCAATTGCTCAAGAACTCCAAGTCATACAACAAGAAATGGCAATCTTACAAGCTGAACGTGTCAGTACTAGCTATGCCTCACCCCAAAATTATATATCCTTTTCCCATACTCATGATAAGGCAAGCACCATGCCAAGTCAGAATTCGTATACCATTATGCCTACTAATCCTCCTTCGCCATCTTCTAAGACACATATTCCAAAGCATACCGGTTCTACACCAACACCACCATCGAGTTCCCCAAGCTCTAAATCGACAACCAAGGAATCCTCAGATGATTTCTGGAAAAGAGTTTTTCCAAATTTATACAACCAGAGAAAAGCTAGGGAGAAAGCTAAATCACCTCATTCATCTACCCATACACCTATGAAGGATGTGATCCAAGGGCTACTAGTAGAGAGTCAACCGTGTCCCCAAATTCTGGTCCTTGACCTTACCAAAGATTCTTTCAATGCCATGTCAAATCCTACAACCCCTTCATGTCACCCGCAACCCCTTGAGCTTATCAAAGCACCTCCTACTATAAACCAAAGTTAAGGTCCATCAAACATCTATGTTGTCAACCAAGAAGCTCTCCAAGAGCTATCCACTTCCATTCAAGCAACCCAAGAGGTATGTCAAGAGTCTAATCCTAAGCATGAGGAAACATTAATCCCTAGTCCAAGTCAAGATCAAATCACTTTCTTGCAACCTATCCATAACATGTATCTTTTCCATGATCAAGATGATATCCATAATAATGAACCTCTCCATGAGCCACTTGATCCTATCCATCTCCCAACAACTCTACATGAGCAAGAAATCCAATTCCATCCCATGCATAACCTATACCTTCTCTATGATCAAGATACTACCTTTTATGAAGAAGATGTTCATGAACAACTTGATCCCATACCTATACGTGAGCAAGAAACCTCCATTACTTCTATCCCTCTTCCATCTAATCCCATCCATGACCCAACAACTTCCGCTTCCTCTGATGAGACACTTGCCTCCCAAGTGCACACGAATGATCAACCTAATAACTTAGATCCTAAAGAGCATAATGATGATCAAGATTCTAATGATCCTTCACCGTCCATTATTGACCAAGCTACAAATCCGTCATCTTATATCCTTGGGCTTACTACCTTCATGCATGAATGTTCTTTCTTAGAACACCAACAACCATTATCTGCTATCTCACCTTCCTCATCCAATAAGGAACTCACTACTAGTGCACCTATACATAATCCCATGGACAATCGTATACTCCAAAATATGAACTATCAAGGTAAAGGCTTAGGCCTTCATAAACAAGGTATTTTGGAACCTATCCATGTCATGTTCCCCCACCTTCATACGGCCTTGGATACATACCCCAAGGTGAGCAATCTCAAGATGTTGGTACTTCCTCCACTCCTAAGTCTACTACTTTCCATCGCAAACCATATCATATCCCCAAAACATATGTCGCCATTCCACCTCCATCATCCTACATTTGTCAAAAGCATGTGACCATACACCTTCCACCATCCAATCTACCTCCGCTACTTCCAACTCCTAACACCCCTCCGTGCATCCTACCACTTCTTCGAACACCTTATTCGCCCATCTATGAATCTTCCAACAATCCCAATCATAACCAACCAATGCACATGTTGTCTAAACAAACGGCTTCCACTAACCTCACTTCCACCATCTCAAGAGAATTCAACATCAAAAATGTGGATGCCTCTACCTATAAAATAAAAAATCCTATGAGTCCTCATGACCTAGGATACAAAAGCTAAGAATCAAAGAAACATCATTCTCAAAAGCTGCATACACCCATTGGGGCAGGAGCACCAAGGGCTTAGAGCCCATGTGTATATAGTTTTGCATATATTTGGTGTGATGTTTTTGTTTTCGAATTGGGAAGGCGCAGAAGAAGTTGATGCTTTTACAAATTGGGTCCATCGGAGTGAGAGAGCTCATCGGCTGAGCATTGAGAAACTATATCGACAGCTAGTGTCTCATCGATAAAGTAGGTCTCGCCAATGAAGACACTTATCGGCATGAGATGCATATCGGGAGGAGGTATGAAGGTTAGGCCGAAGGAGAAGGTCTTACCAATGTGTGATGTCCATCGGCATGAGGGTGGTCATCAGCGGAGCCTGTGGTTATGTCTCTGATCGCTTGGTGTTACCCCGATGGAGTGGTAAAGGTTGGTGAAGGCCATCGGCATGAGAATCACTATCGGTGAAGGATGTGGGTGTCACTCTGATATTAATTGTCTATCCGATGAAGTGTTGCCAAGGCTTGTCATCAGTATGAGGCTTGCTATCGGTGATGGCTGTGAAAGTCACTCCGACAGCTATGTGTTACTCTGATGGAGTTGGACGTCGGTGCAAGGACTTCTATCAGCGTAGCTTTAAGGCTTTAGGCCGATGCACAGTGGTCACGCCGACGGAGGGTGAAGACTTGGTATCGGTGAGACAAGGGACTATCGGAATTCATGGTTGAATGTTGGCTGATAGTTTGGGTTGTGCTGATGGGGGTAGACAGGGGTCGTCGGTGGCAAAAGTGCCGACAATAGTTTACTAAGCCGTCAGATATATAAACCGCAGTGGCCGACTTGAACGGGTGCATGTGGGACTAAAAGTTCTCATGAATGTGAACTGTCAAGTGGTAGTTGGACGGAGTGTAACCGAATTGCTGGACAGTTGGAATACCAACCGGTATGGAAGTCGAACCGTCCTGTAACGGACATGAGCAAATACATAAGATGTAGCATTCTTTCTGTAAGGAGTTCAGAAGGAGAATCAAAGAAGTAAATTTTGATGTGTGAAGCATTTTGATGTAATCAGAATTTTTGAACAGAAATAAAATACAGCAGTTCAATCATTAGTATTTTCTGTTCTGTTTTCACTTTATCATTTTGAAGTAGATTAGTCTTTTCTATTTCTGCTATTTTGTTTTCTTTTGCCAGCCATGACTCTGTTTTGATGATTCTTCAAATCCCATTGTACAGTATGGAGGTCATCAAACAGAGCCATGCTCTTTGTTTGTTTTTCTTTTGTGGGGTGGTCGGATTGCCGGTTAGAGGCAATGCATGCTTGTTCTAGGCGAGCTCAGTGAGGAGTCCAGCTAGATAAACAAGTAGGAAAAATAGATTTGCAGGGGTGGAAAAATAGAGAGAAGAAAAGTGAGTACTAAGCAGTCCAGACCCTTGAACAGAGTGAGAAGGGTGGGCAACGGGCTCAGAAAGTTATGTGCCATTGAGGCAGTATCTTGGAAGTAGTGAGGACAAGGTATGTGTCCCACACCAAGCAGAAAAGTAGAGTTTTCCATCTCTGCAAAGAGTATGTCTTTTAGCACTTTGAATTGGTAGGAAGGCTAGTGTTGTCAAACAGTCTTGTACACCTACAGGATGCAGAGCAGGTAGCCTAGAGTCCTCCCTATCAAATTGGTATCAGAGCAGTAAGATTTGGGTTATTCCTAGATAGGAATAGAAGAGTTGTATGTCATCACCAAGTTCAAGTGAGTTTGTTAGTTCATCCAAGAAAATGGTGACTAATGTAGAGTGAGCAAAGAAAGTTGAAGATCAAGAGGAGGAGAATAGACTCCTACAAGAAAGACTAGCAGAAATGGAGAGTAAGCTAGGCTTAATGTTGCAAAAGACTGAAGAAGTTAGCCAGAGACTTAAATATTCTGAGGATAAGGGAAAAGGTGTATCTGTAGAAGATGAAGAGCCCACACCTGATCCTAAGTTGGAAGAAGAACCATTCTTGAAAGCTTTGAAAGCAATGAGTGGTAAAACATTGGAAGGAGTACCACTTTTCAGTGGGAAAATGGACCCAGATTTGGTCATGGAGTGGATAGAAGGACTTGAAAATCACTTTGAATGTGATGGTGTAAGCGAGGCATAGAATGTAAAGGTGGCCAAATCTAGACTCAGGGGAGCTGCCTTAACCTGGTGGAAATTTGTGCAGACTGAAAGAGCAAAAGAAGATAAGAAGCCCATAGCTACTTGGAAGGGAATGGTAGCTAAAATTAAAGAAGCATATATGCCAGAAGATTATGAAATACAGCTGCACAGGAAGAGACAAAATATGAGACAAAAGGAATTAGATGTCAGTGCATACACTGAAGAATTCCAAAAGCTATGCTTAAGGTCCAAAGTAATGGAGGATGAAAGCATAAAGGTAGCAAGGTACCTTAACGGTCTGAAGTGGAATATACAAGAAGAAATTAGTCTGTTGTGCCCTACCACAGTGCAAAAATGCTATCAGCTGGCACTGAAAGTGGAGGAAAAGAACAAGAGGAAACAAGACTCAAATAGCAAAGGAAGAGGAAGAGGCAGAGATAACAGAGGACACAGAGGAGGTTTTGGTGGAAGGAATGCTGACAATAGATCCCAAGCAGAATCCAAACTCACAGAGCAGAGTGGGGAGTCAAGTGGTAGAGGAAACCACAGAGGAAGAGGATCTAACAGAGGAAGGTCAGGAGGATCAGGCAGAGGATCCTATTTCACCAACATGAAGTGTTACAACTGTGGCAATCTAGGTCATCCGGCATATAGGTGTCCAGAAAAGACCACATCCTCTTCTCAATGAGGTGATAAGAGGAATCACTATGTCCAAGATAATGCATCTAGCAGCCAGTCACCTGAGGTCAATCTAAACTCAGAAGATGGAGAGAATCTGATGATAAGGAGAACCTTGATGAAGGAACCAGTAAAGTCTGAACCAAGCCAGAGGAGAGCACTATTTAGAATCAAGTGCAAGATTTTGAATAAGGTATGTAAAATTATCATAGACTCAGGATCTACTGATAATATTATTTCTGATGAAGCAGTTAAGAAACTGAATTTGAAAAGAATTACTCATGCAAACCCATATAGAGTCACATGGCTGAATAAGGGTCAACATGTAGTAGTGAATGAACAAAGTTGGGTAGAGTTTAGTATAGGTGGCTATAAGGATAAGGTATTATGTGATATACTACCCATGGATGCATGCCATCTCTTATTGGGCAAACCATGGCAGTATGACCGAAAAGCAATACATGATGGTGAGAAGAATGCCTATTCTTTTCAGAAGGATGGTGTCACCTATAAAATTTAGTCATTGGAAGATGAAGATGCAGTTCAGACAAAGAGTCCTAATATCTTGGTTGTGAGTGGAAAAGAGTTTCTGAATACTCTTAAGGAAGATGGTATTGGTTATGCCATCATAGTAAAACCAAAAGAAGGACAACAGGATAAGAAGACAGAGATTCCCAAAGAAATGCAGCCTATACTGGAGAAGTATAAAGGCATAATTAGTGATGGTACACTAGCTACATTGCCTCCACAGAGAGCAATAAGCCATCAGATAGACCTGATTCCAAGGGCATCTTTGCCAAACAAGGCACCTTACAAGATGACTCCAGATCAGCACAAAGAGATTTCCAGGCAAGTGCAGGAGTTGCTAGATCAAGGATTGATCAGGAAGAGTATTAGTCCTTGTGCTGTGCCCACAGTATTGGCACCCAAGAAAGGAGGATCATGGAGATTATGCACAGATGCCAGAGCCATAAACAAGATAACTATAAGGTATAGATTCCCAATTCCCAGAATTGAAGATCTCATGGACTATATTGGAAAAGCAAAGTATTTCACCAAGATAGACCTGAAGAGTGGTTACCACCAAATAAGAATCAAGGAAGGTAACGAGTGGAAGACAGCCTTCAAGACCATAGAGGGACTGTATGAATGGCTTGTTATGCCATTTGGTCTATCAAATGCACTCAATACCTTTATGAGACTCATGAATGAAGTCCTAAAGGATTACATTGGTAAATTTGTTGTTGTTTTTCTAGATGATATTCTAATTTTTAGTCAGACCAAGGAAGAACATCTAGAACATGTAAATACTATTTTGCAAAAATTACATGATGAACAACTAACCATCAATCTGGAGAAGTGTGAATTCATGAAGAAGGAATTGGTATACCTTGGTTTTGTGGTGTCCTAGGGAGAGTTGAAGATGGACAAGTCCAAAGTAGAAGCCATATTGAGCTGGCCTACTCCTAGAGCAGCCACAGAGGTGAGAAGTTTTCATGGCTTAGCCCAGTTTTACAGAAAGTTTATCAGAAATTTCAGTGGAATATGTGTACCCATGTTGGATACAATTAAGGGTGGAATGAAAGCAAAATTTAGATGGACACCAGCTGCAGACAGAAGTTTTGAAAGGTTGAAGAAAGAGGTAGCAACACAACCTATTTTGTTGTTGCCCAGTTTTGATAAGATATTTACTATTGAATGTGATGCAAGTAATATAGTTGTAGGAGTAGTGCTAAATCAAGAAAACAGACCTGTAGCCTTTTTCAGTGAGAGGCTGAATGAAGCAAAGAGTAAGTACTCTTTGTATGACTTAGAGTTGTATGCTCTAGTCCAAGCATTGAGGAAGTGGAGACATTATCTCCTGCCTAAAGAATTTGTTGTCTACACAGATAACCAAGCTCTGAGTTTTCTAAACTCACAGGATAAGTTAAGTAGCAGGCATATCAAATGGATGGAGTACCTGCAATCTTATACCTTTACAATTAAGCAGAAGAAGGGGCAGCTGAACAGAGTTGCAGATGCTTTGAGCAGAAGATTGCTCACAGTGCAGGAAGTGCAGTTGACGAGCATTGGAATTGAAGATTTCAAGAATCTTTACCAAGATGATGAAGATTTTGCTGAGGCATACAAGGTATGTCAAGATTTTGAGAATCACTTTCACAGTGAGTTTGCAGATTTCACCTTACAGCAGGGATTGCTATTCAAAGGTGGACAATTATGTGTGCCAAGAGGATCTATGAGAGAAAATCTCATACAGGAGAAGCACAATGGTAGTCTGAGTGGCCATTTTGGTCTGAATAAGACACTGGAGCTAGTCCAAAGGTTCTATTATTGGCCAAGGATGCACAGAGACATCAAAAGGTATGTAGAGCAGTGTATCGTATGTCAGAAGGCCAAGGGAACCACTTCAAATGCAGGACTGTACCAACCCTTACCCATTCCTTCCAGGCCATGGGAATGTGTAAGTATGGATTTTGTAGTTGGTTTGCCTAAGACTAAGACTGGTTATGACAGCATATATGTAGTTGTGGACAGGTTTAGCAAGATGAGTCATTTCATTCCCTGCAAAGTGACTCATGATGCCAGTCATATAGCACACTTGTTTTTCAGAGAAGTGATCAGAATTCATGGACTTCCAGCAAGTATTGTGTTTGACAGAGATGCTAAATTCATGGGGCATTTCTGGAAAACATTGTGGCAGAGATTGGGGACAAATTTGTCATTCAGTTTAGCATATCACCCACAGATAGATGGTCAGACAGAGGTGGTAAATAGGACATTAGGCAACCTATTAAGGTGTATAACCAAAGAATATGGACAGAGTTGGGATCTTGTCATTCATCAGGCAGAATTTGCCTATAATGACAGTGTGAATAGGACTACTGGTAAGAGTCCATTCGAAATAGTCTATGGAATGCATCCCAGAGGTATATGTGAGCTCAGAAATATGGGAAACATGGAGAACAGAAGTGGACATGCAGAGGATTTTGCACAATCCATGAAAGAAGTGCATGAGCAGGTGAAGAAAACCTTGACAGAGAACACACAGAAGATCAAAGACAGAGTAGATGCCCACAGAAGGGATATTCAGTTTGAGGTTGGTGATCTAGTTATGGTACACTTGAACAAAGCCAGAATGCAGAAAGGCACACCAACCAAACTACAGATGAGGAGAATTGGTCCTTGCAGAATCCTGAACAAGTATGGTAACAATGCATACAGAATTGAATTACCAAAAGATTTGGCAATCTCACCAGTGTTTAATGTCCAAGACCTGGTGCAATACAGGGGTCCTCAGTCAACAGCAAATGGATCCATTTCAGAGAAGGAACAGACAACAAAAGATGTGACTTTGCCACTAAAACCCAAACTGCAAGCAGAGAGAATACTGGATTCAAGAGTACAAAAGTAGACCAGACATGGTGTCTACATGGAGCATTTGGTCAAATGGAAACAGTTGCCTGAAGCAGAAGCTACCTGGGTTGCAGAGTCAGAATTCAAAAAGAGGGGCATTGATTTTGCCTCATTGTCACCGGAGGTGACATAGCTTCTTTCCGCACAGGGGAGTATGGTGCAGGAGCACCAAGGGCTTAGAGCCCATGTGTATATAGTTTTGCATATATTTGGTGTGATGTTTTTGTTTTCAAATTAGGAAGGCATGGAAGAAGTTGATGCTTTTACAAATTGGGTCCATCGGAGTGAGAGAGCTCATCGGCTGAGCATTGAGAAACTATATCGATAGCTAGTGTCCCACCGATAAAGTAGGTCTCACCAACGAAGACACTTATCGGCGTGAGATGCATATCGGGAGGAGGTATGAAGGTTAGGCCGAAGGAGAAGGTCTTACCGATGTGTGATGTCCATCGGCATGAGGGTGGTCATTGGCGGAGCCTGTGGTTGTGTCTCTGATCGCTTGGTGTTACCCCGATGGAGTGGTAAAGGTTGGTGAAGGCCATCGGCATGAGAATCACTATCGGTGAAGGATGTGGGTGTCACTCTGATATTAATTGTCTGTCCGATGAAGTGTTGCCGAGGCTTGTCATCAGTATGAGGCTTGCTATCGGCGATGGCTGTGAAAGTCACTCTGACAGCTATGTGTTACTCCGATGGAGTTGGACATTGGTGCAAGGACTTCTATCGGCGTAGCTTTAAGGCTTTAGGCCGATGCACAGTGGTCACACCGACGGAGGGTGAAGACTTGGTATCGGTGAGACAAGGGACTATCGAAGTTCATGGTTGAATGTTGGCCGATAGTTTGGGTTGTGCCGATGGGGGTAGACAGGGGTCGTTGGCGGCAAAAGTGCCAACAATAGTTTACTAAGCCGTTGGATATATAAACTGCAGTGGCCGACTTGAATGGGTGCATGTGGGACTAAAAGTTCTGATGAATGTGAACTGTCAAGTGGTAGTTGGACAGAGCGTAACCGAATTGCTGGACAGTTGGAATACCAACCGGTATGGAAGTCGAACCATTCTGTAACGGACATGAGCAAATACATAAGATGTAGCATTCTTTCTGTAAGGAGTTCAGAAGGAGAATCGAAGAAGTAAATTTTGATGTGTGAAGCATTTTGATGTAATCAGAATTTTTGAACAGAAATAAAATACAGCAGTTCGATCATTAGTATTTTCTGTTCTGTTTTCACTTTATCATTCTGAAGTAGATTAGTCTTTTCTGTTTCTGCTATTTTGTTTTCTTTTGCCAGCCATGGCTCTGTTTTGATGATTCTTCAAATCCCATTGTACAGTATGGAGGTCATCAAACAGAGCCATGCTCTTTGTTTGTTTTTCTTTTGTGGGGTGGTCGGATCACCGGTTAGAGGCAATGCATGCTTGTTCTAGGCAAGCTCAGTGAGGAGTCCGGCTAGATAAACAAGTAGGGAAAATAGATTTGCAAGGGTGGAAAAATAGAGAGAAGGAAAGTGAGCACCAAGCAGTCCAGACCCTTGAACAGAGTGAGAAGGGTGAGCAACGGGCTCAGAAAGTTATCTGCCATTGAGGTAGTATCTTGGAAGTAGTGAGGACAAGGTATGTGTCCCACACCAAGCAGAAAAGTAGAGTTTTCCATCTCTGCAAAGAGTATGTCTTTTAGCACTTTGAATTGGTAGGAAGGCTAGTGTTGTCATACAGTCTTGTACACCTACAGGATGCAGAGCAAGTAGCCTAGAGTCCTCCCTATCACCCATACACCTCAATGCCAAACTGAAAAAAGGTGTGGGTCCCCAAGCATCAAGCAATTACCTCCAAAGTTGCACACAAGCTACATACACCCAAACTCATACCTTCACAAGAAAAGTCTAAAAGCAAAATGGTTTGGGTACCTAAGCAAAAAGCCCTCAAGTCAAATGAGGCATCCACCTCTCACGAATCCCAACCATCCACTTTCTCCTTTTCCATTCAAAAATTGCATTCCATCCAAAAGTATCAAATCCTTCCATCCCACATGACAAGCAAAAATCAGAAAAATACTAAGTCTATGTGGGTCCCTAAAGGCCTATATCATTCGTCTACAAAGCAAAAATATTCATTGCTTTCCACACCACCTGCTTATCATAAGCTTCAATGTTTATCACGGTATGTGCAACCGTTGGTCATAGTTCCCTTCCATTCCACAATACTTCTGTATAACTCCATCTCCCCTCCCTTCCACTACTATCCTACATATCTTCCTCATCCTATGGTCCATGCTTTTGCATAAACCTTCCTTCGATCTTTGCATAAGCCTTCCCTCTATATTTTGGCATCGTCATCCACCATCGTACCTTCGATACTCCGCTATCTACCTACTCTTTCTCACTTTCATGCAATTCCCTACCAACATCTATGAGCACGCTTGAGATAGTCCATTCGACAGCATCTATCTAGCGAGATTGTCACCTTTCAAGGAAATAGATACTTGAGTCTCCCTTCTATATTCACCTTCTCCTATCAAAAAAAAAATGAAAAAAGTAAAGAAAAATCCCTTCATCCAATGGTGAAAATCTGGCAAACAGGCACCTTGGATAAGTACCATGATGAAAACCTAGCAAATAGGCGTCGTGTGTAAGTTGATCTTCTATGTCACCTACACTTGGGGGGCACCTTGTCTCATCAGCCTATCACTTTCTCCTATCAGTTTCCTTCCGTACCATTTCCTGTCCTATCCTCTATCCATTACATACCTATACTGTCCCATCCATCCATCCAATCTTCCTTTCCTCTATTCTTTGGTCTTGATAAATATTGGGGGCACAATGTTGACAAATGTTTTAGATGTCTCTTGACGTACCTTATCCCTCCAACCCATGCAAATCATTTATTACCCTCTCATCCTCTTATCACCGTAAGCTTTGTCATGAAAAATCCTCAGTACTCTACCTACAATGGAGCATGTTATTCTTATGCGACATAGTCCTTGGAGATCACATCCTTGTTTCCTTCTATCCACTATTGCCCATCCTCATACCTACTCGTTCCATTCATTGTCACCCGTACATCTACCTATCCGTGGTGTTTCCTTGTCATTGGTATCATCTGTTCCATATCGTGTCTTGCCTAATCCATATCTGTTCCATGTCTAATCCATATCTATTCCATATCGTGTCTTATCTGATCCATATCATATCTCATCCGATCCATATCTTAGGTCCATCAAAGTCCAAGTCCCCGAACTACGTTGCCTCTATGTCATCACGTAGGCAAGGCCATTTAGCAATGAGCCCCCGAGGCACTAGGTCAGTCCCTTAGGGTCCGTCTCTCCAATAAGGATAGTGAAACCTTCTCACCAAGCAAGCAAGCGCAAGCAGAACCGCTCTCCAAAGCAGAAATTTTGACGCAAGGCACTTAACCTATCCAAGGCAAAGAAGAACAACACCTAAGGTCTTCTAAATGATTTTACTCAAACTATGGCAAGAAACAAACACACCTCAATGCAAGATTGATTTGTGTTGGTTAGGTTAAAAGTTCCAGAGTCTTGATTTTTGCTATCATGCCTTTCTATGCTACTCAAGGATGCCAAAAGCTAGAGATGCTATGATGGGGGCATGATCCTTTTCTTTGTTTGTTGTTTGTGGATTAATCTTTAGTAATGTGAAGCCTTGTCTAAGGACATGGTCGGCAAAAGATCATCGAGGACACCAAAGGTCTAACATGAACAGGGGCAATCCTTGTTTATTGATACACAAGAAGTACTCAAGTCATCTCGGTTCAATTATACCTCGATGCTTGTATTAACTTGCTAAATCAAAATCCATGTAAGCAATACTCAGGTCATCTCAGTTCAATTCTACCTAGATGCTTGTATTAACTTACAACATTTCAGAAAAAGTACCAACAAAATGCCCAATGATGAAATAAAGCACTTCAAAATACTTGCACTATCAAGATGTCAAAAGCAAAGCATCCATTATACATCCATTTATACATCCATACATCCATATCCCATGCAATAAAAGATCCACAAAATGCAGAGTATCAATGTTTACAAAAGCTTGTGAGTCCTTCTATCGAGTCTTTCTTCTATCAATCATATTTCTATCTATCATCATATCTTTCATCCTTGTCCAGTCAGTCTGAGCAATGATCCAAATGCAAGTCCATCCTTAATCCATACCAATCAAGTCAAGTCAATCTTGCACAAATGATCTAATCACAATCAGTGATCTTGATCCTTGTCTGGTTGTAAACCAACTCAATCAGTTAATCAATCAATTGTCTTATACAGGATGTAACATTGTTGAAATCAGACCAATACACGCGTCTTACATGACATGTTTCATTTCCTAAAACCAGACACTATCCTTCATGTTTCTCTAGGGATCTATCATTCCCCACCATGACAACATGCCTGCCGTGTTGGTCTAGGGATATACCGTTCCCCGCCATGACAACACTGTCGTATATCGTTATCAATTAATCAGTTGATTTACCGCTTGACAGGGGCAATACCTTGTTTGTTCTTGTATCATTTGTGCATACTTGCTTACTTGCTTGTGTGTGGTATCATTCTATCTTGCATTACGCATCATTCCGCTCTTTCTCCAACCAATTTCTTCACCCATTTTCTTCAAACCTAACCTTCTTCTTCATGAGATTGTCTGTCTCATGCTTTCTCCCTTTTTCCCATCCAATCTCTCGAGGGGGCATCCTGTCGTCAAACTTGTACCAGGGGCAAACTGGGGCATGTATCATTATCAGACTATCGATTTCTTTGAAGCAACGCTGTAAAGTGCATTGCATCAAAGAGGGGCAAAATGTATATGCCTAAAAGTGACACGATTCATTCTAAATAAATATTCTTAATATTTATTCCCTTCTTATTTTCTTCTATCAATTAAATAAATATTCTAAATTTATTTAATCAATTCACTATTCCATAATTAAATAAAACCAATTTATTTAATTAAAATTCCCTAAATTCTTCTAATGTCTGACACAATTAAATAATCCTAAATTATTTAATTATTCATAAATCCCTCTATCCTAAGTTCTAATTTCAAAAAATCCGCCTCACCTTGTCTACCTCACCATGTTGCACATGTAATTAAATATTTTAAATATTTAATTACCTAATATTCCCTCACCCACATGTCCTATTTCTTCTCTCAATCAAAACTGTTAACTATCCAATCAATTCTGTCAGCTCCTCAATCTATTTGAGTAACTGATCAATCAATTCAGTCAATCCCTCAATCCATTCTTCTAACTGATCAATCAAGTTTGTTAACTGATCAGTCAATGGAGTTAACTCTCCAATCAATTTTGTCAAATCCCCTCTTTCATGATGGAGGTGGGACACTTGTCCTATTCCTACTGGTTGCACATTCCTCAACCATTCTCAGCCATTGATCATCATACTTCTTCTCAACCATTGATCCTCATTCTTCTGAGTCTATAAATGAAACCTCATCCTTCCATTCTATTCATCCAGGCTATTCATATTGTTACTCTGCAGAAATTCACCAGCGTGCCTTTGGCACCCCAATACAATTTGCTTGAGATCACCCAAAGCTTTGAAGCTCATCTTCATTGCACGTTTATCACTATAGCCATTCACTATCGACGTTCTTGAAACAGCAAAGGAGAGCACTCTCTGAGGGCCTACTTCATACAAACAAGGACGATCTTGATAGGCAACAATAGAAGTTTCAATTCAAGGAAGGTTTGCATTGTTTTATTCATTGCTTCATTTCATTCAATCTTCTTAGTTTCACTATTCTATTGAGTTATGGGTATTTGATTGTTTATCATTGCATATTCATTATTGATCCTATTTTACCCTAACACTATAGGTAAAGATCCTCATAAAGTATATCTGGAAGCATTCCATAGTAACTCCCTAGGGAACTTAATTAACAATGGAAATATTAAGTTCATACCTAAAGCTACAACCTAGAGGATATTTTTAATTAGTGCCCCATCACCTTCTTTGATGTCTCCTAAAAATTGTTGCCAAAGCTTATGCCCTCAAGTTGCGACCTCTTCTTCCTCAACTAGTCTTCCCCGAGAAAATTGGTTTCATTAAGTCATGGTACATCCTTGACAACATTATTGTTATCTGGGAAGGGATGGAATGGGCTCAACACTCCTAGCAACCTAAAATATTTCTCAAAATTTATATGGCCAAGGATTATGACTATTTTGAATGGCCTTTCATTCTTTCTATGCTTTAACACTAGGTTTTGGACCCCATTTTATACATTTAGTTAAGATGATTTTTGTAGATGCCTCATCTTGCATCACCATTAAGGGCCAACAATCTAATTCTTTTGGGATCTTCTAGTCCATCTACCAATGTTTCCCTTTAGCCCCTACACTTTATGCACTTGTTGTTGAGGGCTTTGACTATATCTTGACCCATGTGGTCTCCTAGAAGCTAGTTAAGAGCATTGTCTTTCCTAATTCATCTAACCAACGCATTAATGGTCACTTTGTAGATGAATCATTTTTTACTTTAATTTAAGAAGAAGATAATGTCAAGCATGCTCTTTATTGCTTTACCATATTATGCAAGGCTTCAAGTTTGAGTATTCAATGGAAGAAGACTTAATGCTATAGGTAATCTTTCCTTCCTAAGCATGACTGGTAGATTCTTTTAGCTATAGATGGATTGATCATGGGGAGGTTTTTAGATTTTGTGGCATCCCCTTTGCTTTTCAAGCTTCTCTATTGCCTTATGCAAGTTGTTATAGCTAGAATTGAGAAAAAGATGGTTTATTGGGTTACTAAGCATCTCTCTCTGTCTAGTAAATTTTAGGTGTGCTCTAAAATTTTGGCTACTACTTATGTTTATTATTCCTCTTTTTGGGTCCCTTTTAAAGCTTCCCACTTGAAAATTAAAAATTTGCTTAGGGATTTTCTTTGGGTTTCTTTTGAAGGCAACAAAGGATTTCATCATGTGGCTTGGGAATATTGTTGTCTCCTCATGATGTTAGGGGTTTGGGCTTACTCTCAATCTATCATCAAGGCCTAGCACTTTGTGCTAAATGGATTCTCAAGGCCATGGAAAGTGAGGATACCTAGAAAGTCCTCATATGACATGTATTTCATCTGGAGTTCCCTCTAGGAATCCATCTTGGAAAGGCCTTAGGCTTTATACTCTCCTCATTATGAAGGAACCCATTTAGATACATGCGCTCCATTTATTATCAAAAGCATATGAAAGGCTTGGTAATCCATTAAACCCTCACTTTTGTGGGTTGGAAATGATTTATGCAATGGCCTTACCATTAATCAATAGTCTAGTTAGTGGTCTTTGGTCTTTTCTTGTCAAGAAAGTCACAAGGGTTCAAGCTTTGATGTTTTATAATAGAGTTAAAACACTACAAGATCTTTTCAACAAAGACCAAGAATTTTTAACTTGGCTTGAGGCTAAGTTGAAAATTTGGTTATCCAACTAGGATCATGAGACATACCAAATAGTTATTAATTCCATTCTTCCCCACATGCCTCACAAAATTAGGGTTAGGACTTTCAAGCCATGGTGGAAAGATTGGAAATGGTACTCTGATACAGTATTTTACAATTACAGGCCCTAAAAGGGATATTTGTGGCTTATGCCTTGTCTCCCCATGGTGTCGTAGTTAAATCTCTATGGGCATCTTCAGTCCTCTCTGGGCACTTGGCACCATAGATTCTAGAATGTTTGGTCAACTATTCTTGAGCTCAAGCTAACTCATATTGCCTAGTGCATTATTTACCTAGAAGGTCTTCAATTAGGCTCTCCTCTGTCTCATCTGGGATTTATTAATCCCATTGTCCATTTTGTGGACAACTTGAGACTCTAAAGCACATTTTTTGGTTTTGCACTAAAGCCCAAGAAGCCTAGACTTGGATTCATGGCTTCTTCAAACCATTTAGGCCTATCACATTCTTGTGGCATATAGTTTCATTGGGAGATTGGCCTTGCCTCCCTTTTAAATTCACCTAGATTTGGCATGTGCTTTCAAGGTGGAGATTATTTTTAGTATTTAGAAAGATAGAAATTTTGTTATTTTCACTGGTTGTACAGTTGATATTCATTTTTCACTTTACACTAAATCTAGATTTGCTTTAATGTGCTTATGTGAATTTAGGTGCAAGAAAACAAAGTTACACTTGAAGTTTTCCATTTGTAGGTGCTTTTAGATCACTGGAGTAATGCCCCATAATATAGTTGCCAGAGTGTTGTCTCTCTCTACCTCCAACAAGGGTCACTCTACCCCACATGGGCACAAATGTGGATGTAGCCAACCTACCAGAAGGGATCATGGCTCCAATCACATGGTTCTCAGTCTTGTAAAAGAGCCAAGGGTCGTGTTGTCTACAGATGGTCTCAACCTTCTCAACCATCATCAGCCTCTTCACATGGGCGTAGTGCTCCTTACTAGCCAGATTCTAGCAAGTTTCTTCCTCACCTATATCTGACCATTTCTTCTATCGTGCTCAACAACATGTAGATGAAGACTAAGAAGAAGAAGGTGCCCTCACTCATTGGGAACCAGTTGATTATGGTTGCATCCCCATTGATGTATGGGGAAAACCAAATGACCATGACCCCCTTTGATAGTGTAGCTCTCACCACTTAGTGGCTTTGTTGGTTCTTGTTATTTGGGCTTGGCCTTGCTAGCCTTTATTGTGATATCTCATCTTGTTGTTTGGACTTGGCCCTATTTAGACTTTGAGGGTGTGTCTTCTACCATCCGCCCTTTTTTTGTGAATGGTGTATTATTCCCTTTTTAGTATATAAAAAGTAATAAAGCCATTATTCTTTTTTTTTAAATACTAGAAAATTGGCCCCAACAACCACATCAACTCAAAAAAACCATGTGATTAAGAACAACTACTCTTGTATGCTCAATGCTTTGAAAGAATATGCTAGAAATTTACTTTGCATATTCAAACTCTTGATTAAACTTGTATACATAATGCTTTAATAAGGGTTTGTTAAAAATGGGGAAGAGTATTATCACAACAAGATTAGAAGTGACGCAACATACATAATACAAAACAAGATTGAAAGAAACTCTCATTGCAAACAAAATCAGTTTTCCTCAAACCAATTTTGTTAAATAATCATGTTATTTTAAAATTGAAAAAAATACCATTAAGCATTGGATGTGGGGTAAACATTTAAAAAGGCCACAAAATCTATATAAGTATAATATTAAGAAAAGAATTTTCCTTTTATAGCATTATATTCAGAGATTTTCTTTTACTTTTTCACATTTGTAGAAGTTAGTTATTGCTATGTGCTCTGGATGAACAAACCCACTTTTATTTATTAGTGCATTAGGTATTGATTACGACACTTAAATTTAGATCAAATACCTTCTAGGGCCTATCAAATTGTAGAGAGTATATCTTATTTAATATTAATAAAAAAAAAACTGGGAATTCTTTTACTCATTGCTTGGGCCGCTGAAAATGGGAGAATCGAAAATGGCATTGAGATGCTTCTGTACTTCCGGACCATCATGTCCGGGCATAATCTAAAATCAAATCACTTTCTTCCTTTTCACTGTTTTGAATGACAGAGTACTGATACCAATACCAAGAATAGTTTGCTGTTTGAAATTAAAAAATATCCTACAATCATTTCTTTTTATGTGCTGTCAATTCGCGTGATCTTCTAATATCCTGCACAGTCTTTCTATCAAACATCCATAATTTTTATATATTTGCAGTTATGCCTATGAAGAATGACAAGGAACTTAGGAAGTGCATTGGGAAAGGTGAAACTGAATCCATGGAGAACAACAGCACAAATAGCGTTAATGCCCTGCCCAATACATTATGGCATTCACCTGTTCCATATCTGTTGGGAGGAGTCTGCGCCATTGTACTTTTACTAGCAGTTGCTTTTATTCTTTTGCTCTTGTCCAACTTAAAGAAAGCTCATAGTGGCCCAGCTAGTAATGAAGGTGCCCATACAATTAATATTGAAGATGGAGAAAAGAATGCTGAAAAAAAATTGTTCAGTTGTGATAAGAAAACGGTGGAGAGTGTAATCGTCATAATGGCTGGTGATGAGAAGCCTTCTTTTCTAGCTACACCAATTATGTTGTCAGACTCTGCTCAGGAAGATTTCTTGGTGTTATCAGACTCTGCTCAGGAAGATGTCTTGGTGATGGCAGTATGAAGAGCTGGTGACATAAAAGATGTTGCAGGCAAAGGGCCATGCTCGGGATAAGGTTCCTTCCATGGCTCTACTGCAAGAGGTTGTTCAAGCTTTTTTGTTTGGTTCTAAGGCTGTTAGACCTGTTTTATCAGTTCACAACGAGAGGACCACATTAACTGTAATTTAACATTTGTACATATAAAATTGTAACATGTTTTCTTAGAATTTGAACACTGGTCTCTATTATGAGAACTTCAGTGATTTACCTTTTATGAGAAAGAGCTTCAATAATTTACCACTGATGAGAAGGAGCTGAATATTATAAATTTTGGGTCCATGTTCTAAAGGAATATGTTTGGTACTAAAAAATTTCCTCCCATTTCATCCTAATTTTATCAAAACCTATTATTTAGGTAATTCTCCTTTCAAGAAGATTTGGAGAAGCTTTAAAGGTTATATATGGTTTTTTAGAATACTCCCCAAATTAACTTTTATCGATTGCCTTAGGAAAACAGAAATAAGTAGTGTTTGTTTGTTCAGGTTAAAGGGGTTAAAATTGATCCACCTCAACATAAATAGCGTACGCTCAGGTTGTTCAAGGTCAACAGATCAAATATGCCTAAGGCCAATCATTGCTGGAGAAACTAGTTTTTATGACTTCTGCTAAACGCTGTGAGGAACTTATAGATGGGCTTAACACTTTTGCTGTGACAGTGAAGAAGAAATATTCCATATTGAGGTGGAGTAATAATAGGCCAGATGATGAATTGTGAGTACACTTTTACTTTTTTCTTTTGCTTTTTTTAACTAAAGCCGATTTAGAGAAATTGGCAGGAACACAGTTTACGGAACAATAGAATACAATGCAATCATTAGTGGTGATCTACCACTCAAATTCTTCAAAAATAGGTGTCACTGAATCTATATTCATTTGATCAGCCACTTTGTTTACAAGTTTAAATGTACTAAAAGTTTGCCTGGTTTTCAACCCATGGCGGAGAAATTGCTTGCATTGGCAAAAATTTCCTCTATCTTCTTGGAAAGACCCTCCTATGTTCTTTTTTGCAAAGATTAAGGACTGCTCCTGAGAGATGAAAGTTGTTTTTTCATATTTGCATTGGTATGCAGAGTTTCCTGCAAAGAATGGACAGGGTTTGCCATTTGAAATATGATGTCAGAGTAAAATACTGGAATAACGACTTTTAGAGGTTAAAATTCAGTAAAAACAACAGCTAGGCATCTTAATCTCCAAATGTGTTTAAGAGTAGCCTATTCTCATGGTTCAAAACCCAAATTTTTGCAAACATTATTCCCAAGTAGAGTTGCTTCCCATAAGAAAGAACAACCAAAGATGGCAGAAAGGAGTGAGAAGACAAAGTTCCAAGTGTGTTGGGCGAATAGGCAGAACCAAAAGGTGTGTTTAATAGTTTCTTTCCTCTTGCCAAAAAAAGGTATAGAATGAGATGGGGTTGGAAGAAGTAAAGGTGATCACTAGTGGGGAGTTTAAAGTGAGAGTTTCGTACTCGATTATGAGCAGCTAAAGTATGCTATTCTAAAATGATTTTATATCTTAGAGTTTGAGCAAGAGAGCATTGCTCATTAAAAAGAATTGAAGTAAGAGTTCTTTGAGAGTGCGCAAGTGTATGATGCATAGGTTAAGACATCAATGTGCAAGTTGTTCTATGATTTACATTCAACGCAACACACACAATGGTTTGTCAGAGGGTTGTTAGCTCCATAGAGAAGGTCCTTGTTGCAAAAGATCTACGCACTTCAACATGAGGCTTTCGAAGCCACACTATGTATGGAAGGAGTTGGAAGTTTCAACATAAGAGTAATCCTTTTTGTAGAGTTACAAATAGAAAATATGGTAACACACATGTAAATATTGTCCAAAAGTATCATGTAGAATCAATTAGGAATTTGGCATGTTGAATCTCAATATGAAGGACATACTAAAATTACTTAGAAGAATGGAAAGGCCTTAATGGTTTCTTGTGAAATTTTTCATGTGGATCATAAAACCAAGCATTGTTGCTTACTTTAGAAGACCAAGTAGATTAAGGTCTATGCATGGTGCAAATTATGTGATAGCACAATGCACAACACAATGGACTATTGGCTCCTTGATGAAATACAAGGAGCATGCTAACTCGATTTGTGCCAAGCAACTATGAATCGACCAAGTATGCAAGCAGGTGCACTGCTACAATATAACATGGATGCACAACCATACAAATCAAAGGTGTGAACTTTTGTGGGCTATAACCAATAGAGTTATAATGGTTGCAACAAAACTATAGGTAAAACTATGGAGGATGTGGATCAAGATATGGAGGGAGATCTTTGGGACAAGGAAATAGAAGATGAAATGTTATAAATCTTAAAGAGGATGTATCAAATGTGGAGAGCTTGACCACATGCAAAGGAATTCTCCAAAATTTTCTCAGTGTGGACATTGTAGAGTAGACCACCAAAGAGAAGATTCCTAGAATTATATGTGAGATCCTATAGTAGGACTTATTAAAAGAAGGCAATGGAATGATTTGTGTACTATCAAGAGAAAGGCCAAGTTCAATGTTGGGATCACATGGGAATCAAAAGATAGAATACCATGTGAAAGTAAACTCATATGTCAATATTAGTACACAAAGCAAAATCACCACCCAACCAATCAAAGTTCAAAATTTGACCAAAGAACAAGTTCAATGTGCACCTATAAGTGTCTACAATTGTATAGGCATACATGATAGTTTGATGATGAACTAGAAGTATAGCTCACAACCCATGGGGCATGAATACACTCTCTCTAAAACCTTTTTATCATAATGGAAGTGCATGTTTAGCCCTTAGGTCCTCTCCTTGCTTTTGTTTTGTGCTACATAGCATTTCATCTTACGTTCATAGCTTCATACTAGCCTTATCCTACATTTTGACATTTTAAGATATGAGGTCACTTGAGCTTTCTCAGGGTCACCTGAGCACCTCGGGAGTCACCTAGGAAACCTTTCCTAGCAAAACAAGTGACCCACCCTAGTAATTTGGGTGACCTTAGTGACATGGATTTGTGCATGAGAACTCCCAATTCTAGTCATTTCTCCATCAATTTGGCTCCTGATTGGGAGTCTATTTGAGTTGTGATTACACCTACCACTAGTCATTCCTGAGTTCTCCCCCCAATCATGATTGTGAATGGGATCCTCTATCCTATAAATACAACTCCAATCCTCACCCCCAAACATTCCTTGGCTATTGAGTCTTGCCTTCTTTGTGAATTTGATTTGCTACCCCTTGTCAATAGTTGCTTAAGTAGGTTAGCAAGTCCATTCTTAGGTGTCAAAGTTAGAGTCCAAAGAGTGTTGAACACTCCCACAACAAGCCATCCATGGCCCATTTCTATTGAAATTTTGAAATCTTCCATTGCTAATATCATAATATTTCACCATTGTTTATTCCCCAAGCTTAGTTTTCTATTCTCTATCCCTTCTTCCATTATTCAGAGTACCCTAGGATGGAGAAAAGAGAAGACAAAAAATTTGAGCCCCAGAGGTACTACAACTTCATTAAGCATCTGATAACATCCAAGTGTGAGGTGTCTTACTCATTGCTTTATATTTCTAGCTTGGTTTATTTTGAAGGAATTTAGATTATAAATTAGAATAGCTTTGAATCTTGCCTAGATCAGTGATAAACATTTTATCACTGTATTATGGATTAGATTAGTTATCTTAAATTTTCTTGTGCAATTTTGTTTTTAAATCTCATTTAAATCCAATAATTATTTCTGAAACTCAACACATTCAATATATTAAACCAACACTGAAAGTCCAAAAAGAACATTAGTCTAGAAGTTGCATTTAGATCATAGAGATTCCTTTAAAATTGCAAAGTAACTAATTAGATCACACTTTATTTTTGGGAAAATACAATAAAAAGATAGAATAATGTTTCTTTTCATGAATATAGATTAATCAATTAGTTAAATCATCACTCAAAAGAACACAAGCAAACAAAGGCTATCAATAACAACCAACCAAGGTGAGTGCACCAAAATGGAGGACAAAAACCTAGGAAATCAAAAAATTGAAGAAAACACAAGTGCATTATATAAAAAATCAAATAACGCGATTGCATTAAATAATGCACTCACATTGTATAACACACTCACATTATATAACGTGCTCATGTTGTATAATGCACTCATATTTTATAGAGAGGGAGGGAGGGAGGAATAGAGAGAGCTAGAGAAAGAGGTAGCAAGAGATGGAGAGATAGATACAAATAGAGAGGAATAGATATGGATATAAAGATAGATAGAGAGAGAGAGAGAGAGAGAGAGAGAGAGAGAGAGAGAGAGAGAGAGAGAGAGAGAGAGAGAGAGAGAGAGAGGTGATGTACATAACACAATGATGTTATGAAATGCAAGCATGTTATGAAACATGCTCATGTTATTTATTTAAATTTTGGTCCCACTTTTAAGCCTAAGGATTGGACCTCTATAATACCTTCTAAAGACATGTTTTACACAGTCAATAACATTCTTGAACTTTAATGTCATCATATTTATTTGTTTTATAACAAAATTTGATGAAACTACCACCAAAATGATGAGTTAATTATTATATTTTTAATCATATATTTTTTCTAAGGAAGCAAGGTAAGTGGAAACAGCTTCCTACACCAATCTAATGAGGGAAAGTAGTGCAATTTTTTCTTAGATCTTTAAAGTTACAGTTATGTTTCACATTAACATAGAGATTAACACACATTCACAAACAAGTATAAATGCAATGACACAAAATATACGTGGGGAAAAATCTTTCAGTTGAAAAACCCCACACTCCAAAACCTACATAATCAATTATCAAATCTGAAGGAGATTACAACACACTTGCAATGCAAATTTTTCTAGGAGTTGTCACAATGTCAAATCTAGAGTAATTCTGATAGCATAACAATACCAGCAAATGAACTATACAACTCCAACTCCAAGCACCTATATGTATAGAGAAGTACTACGAACAGAGGTAGCTTCTAGAGCAAGTCACACAAGGAACTCATCCAAATCCATGTGGCCCAATTTCCAAGGCCATAAAACATGTGTATGACACATGTAAGAGATTCTCTTTCATCCCTTACAACCCCCCAACTTGGGTGCCTCAAATTTGCCCAATTAAGGTATGATAGATGCTCTTACAATGTCATATAATCTGTCATATATGACAACTCTTACAGCTGTAAGAGAATCTATCAGAACTAACTATTAATAGCAAATTCTCTTACAACCTGTCATAGTCAAACTTGGGTGCCTACCTTCTCCATACAAAATGCTTTCTAACACTTGTCTTCACCTATCATAGGATCTTCTATTTCTAGCTCTTACATGTCATAGATTCTATCATAAGAATCTGTCATAACTCTTATGCATCATAAACCTCTTACAACACCCAAAAGATGCCGACACATGGCAAAAGTCTTCTACCACAAAGTGGGATGCCTATCTCCTCATATGAGGACAAAAATATACTTAGTCACCTTCCATGTAGGATGGCACATCACTGTGCCAACTCCCTATTATGTCAGAAAAAATGCACCCTTGGGGGCTTTTTCATTTAAGGTTTAGCTCCCGGATCTTTAGATTGCATTTAGAGCATCTTGCATGATAATTCAAACTCCCGATGAGAAAAATCTTGGGTCTTGTGACAAATGGGACCTAGGGGGTGTTAATTTAATGATGCCAGAACAAAGACAGGGGGTGGACAAGGGCGCTAGTGCCCTAGTCCAATCCTATTTTGGGTCTACCCTAAATTCAAATGTCAGGTTTGTGACCATTATTTGGTTTCTAGGCCGACATCATAAGTTTCAAATATGAAATTCTTAGCAGGAATCTTAATAGTTGCATATATAAGCATGTGTAGGTTATCATTTAGAAACTAGAGAAGATGATTGTGAGCTTTAGGCATACTTGAGATTTTTGTGATATCATTATGTTGCAGAGCATAGCATTGTTATTGTGTTTGTTTTTACAAGTTGGATTACACCTTCTCCTCATGGCATTGAAGAACATCTTCCTTCCATGAGAGCTTCATCATCAAGGTGACATTTATTGTGCTTTATCATCATTATCATTTGTATTTTTGCCTCTATCCCACAAGGATACGCACTCTCTCTGACAATGTTGTTCAGAAGACTTGAATGTCTCTCCGAGGCTTGACTGAGGCAAGCCTCTAAACACAACCACCTCCCACACTCCTTGTGATTATAGGTTACATGTATCAGATCTGTAGAAAGTGGAGTTGCAGGGAAGATAGGGAAACATTTAAGATTCAGGATCCGAAAAGAAGCGCACAATGTGCGGGATTCCTGGACTAGGGCACCATCAACCTTGTCCTCCACATTTCCATTGCAAAAAATTGAAGATATGTTAGTTTCAAGACTGACAACTGAGAGGGGGGGTGAATCAATTGTCCCAAAACTTTCCTTTGATTAACCACTTAAATCCTTCTTGTAATTCAGTAGCATAATAATAAATCAATTATGAAAACACAATGCAATAATTCAAGAGCAAAAATAAATTAACACATATGACACCAAGATTTTAATGTGGAAAACCCGGTTAAGGGAAAAACCACGAGGTGACTAACCCAAGATTGTATTCTCTATTAAAAGAATAAGAAGAACAAGATGGCACATGCCAATTAGGGCTCATTGCCTGAGCACATTGCTCACAAGAGGCCCACTGCCTACAGGAGACACACAGTCTACAGAATGATAAATATTACATACTTGAACTGAAGAATAGAATCTTCACCATGCTTGAGTCAGTTCCATTTAAGTCCAATACTTTTGCTCTGTCTTTCGCTCTTCTCCTCTCTACCACACTCTCATCCTTACCAAGATACTTTTGAAATGACTTCAGAACTCTTATTTATACAAGACATCAACTTTGGGATAATCAACAAAGTCAGCATTCTTTATAGAGAAAATACACAAATACAACTTGACTAATTGCAAAAGACTTCATACGAATCACCACACTGTCGGCCACACAGATCTGGGACTTTAATTTTCTTTGAGGAACACGCCATGCTTCACAGAACATCTTCAAGATCATCTATAAGATGTGTAACTCATCCGGTCGGCCAAGTTTAGGAAGAACATCATCATCTGGAAGTAATTCTTCAATTATGAGCTCAATCTTCAATGTGGACCACCAACATGAACTGGAAACAATCTAGAGACCCCCACAAGCTTTCCTAAATCACCAAGAACATCCACACTGCTTCTACTTACTGAAATCATTCTCTCCTTCATCCAAAACCTCAAGAACACAGTCTGTCATCACTGTCATATTGGAATAGATGCTTGTGGACCTCCAGACCCTGAACCAATTGAGTTGTCAATTCAAATTGACTTCCTAAACACTTCACCAAATCCGCAAAACAAGATATTGTATTTCTGGATCTCTCCGGACCTATTTGTGTCACTCTGTCACCTCTGAACTTCTACCAAAACCGGTTTTACTAATGTGGCCATAACTTCTTCAAATCTTCATGCGGACCTCTCAAATATTTACTGGATCACCTTTAGACACATATCTACAAACCCTTTGATGCACATCCTTTGATCTTCATCTTAGCTGGGATCTTTACTTCATTGTCTTCACTGTTCTTCTATGTTCTTGATAGGACTAATTTTCTCAATATCCTTAGCATACAACTCATCCAATCCTTGACATCAATGCAATAGGAGTGTGTTGACATCAATGACAACACCGGTTAGGCCCATACTTGCAACAATCTCCCCCTTTGTCATTGATGGCAACATATAATGTGAAAAACTGTTTTAACCATCAAGACAAGAACTTCTCCTCACTGACTAACATAACTCCCCCTATCAACAACAACCATTCACATGTCTTCTCTTCCTTTACTACTCCCCCTTTGATCAGCAACCACTTTTTATTTTTCACATGTCTTCTCTCCCCCTTTGACATCAATGGCAAAGGGCACATACTTGCATCACTCCAAATCATACAGACTGCTCCCCCTGAGTAGCAGCTTCCTATCATCAATCTGGACCATAAAATATGACTGTGAGATCCACCGAACTAATGCACATCAGTGCACCTTAATTCAGAACCGGAGGGGTAATAACCCCTAACTTCTCCCTGAGATACTCAAAAGAGTCCTTAGGTAGAGGTTTAGTAAAAATATCCGCAATCTGATCTTTGGAGGGCATAAACTCCAATTTGACTTCATTTTTGTTCACTTGCTCTCTCAAAAAGTGAAACTTGATGGATATATGTTTTGTCTTTGAGTGCAACATTGGATTTTTTGATATATTTATTGCACTTGAATTATCACAGAAGATTGTGATAGGTTCCTCATACTCCACTTTGATGTCTCTTAACATTTGCTTCATCCACAATACTTGAGTGCAACTACCTACTACTACAATATATTCTGATTCTGCAGTGGACAAAGATATTGCCTCTTGTTTCTTGCTCAGCCAAGAAACCAATCTTTTCCCTAAAAAGAATGCTCCACCATTGGTACTCTTCCGGTCATCCACATCTCCTACCCAATCCACATCTGTATATGCATGAAGAGAGAAATCATGATCTCTAGGATACCATAAACCATACTCAACTATTCCTTTTAGATATCTAAGAATCCTCTTGATTGCCATGACATGAGATTCTCTAGGATCTGCTTGGAATCTAGCAACAAGACCAACAACATTCATATTGTCAGTTCTAGTTTGAGTAAGATACAATAGTCCTCCAATCATTGACCTGTACTTTTTCTGATCAGCCTTAGGAGAGTCATCATCTTTGCTCAGTTTACATCCAGTTGCCATGGGAGTATTCATTGGTTTTGAGTCTTCCATCCTGAATTTCTTCAACAATTCTTTCACATATTTGGTCTGTGAAATGAAGATTCCTTTCTTTGTTTGAATGATTTGCAAACCCAAGAAGAAATTCATTTCCCCAAACATGGACATCTCAAATTCACTTTTCATTTGATTTGTAAAAGTTTTGCACATACTATCTCTTCCTCCAAAAATGATATCATCAACAAATACTTCAACAATCAATATATTTTCATGATCAATTTTGAAGTACAAGTTACTGTCAGCAGTACCTTTGTTGAAACCAATCTTCAAAATATGCTTATCCAATTTTTCATACTAGGCTCTTGGGGCTTGTTTGAGTCCATACATTGCTTTCTTCAACTTACAAGCCATATTACCATGATCAAACAATTGAAATCCATCTGGTTGCTCAATGTATACTTCTTCCTCCAAGTCACCATTCAAGAAGGTAGACTTGACATCCATCTGATATACTTTGAAATCCTTGAAGGCAGCAAAGGCAAGAAATAATCTGATTGCTTCAATTCTTGCCACCGGAGCAAAAGTCTCTTCAAAATCAACTCCTTCTACTTGGGAATAACCCTTGTAGACTAATCTGGCTTTGTTTCTGACTATTTCACCATCTTCATTCAGTTTATTCCGGAAGACCCATTTGGTTCCAATCACATTTTTGTTTCTAGGTCTGGGAACAAGATCCCAAGTGTGATTTTTCTCAATTTGCATCAGCTCTTCCTTCATTGCTTTAGTCCATCTTTCATCATTGCATGCTTCACTCACTATTATTTGGTTCAATCTTTGAAATCAGACAATACTTTTCTAAGTCTTGAGCAATCTTTCTTCTTGTTTGAACACCTTTGCTTTTATCACCTATGATCTGATCTTTAGAGTGATTCAGTCTTATATACCTGGGAGTTTTGGAAATTTCTTGCACTTTTGTTTCTTGAACAGGTTCATTCAAACTTATCTCTTCTTCCTGATTCTCTGGATCAGTCTGGATCTGAATTTCAGAAGGGGTTTGGACTTCTTGGACCAAAACATCATTTTGATCATCTTCTTCATATTCATAAAACCTTGACGGATTTTCAATACCTTCATCAACCTTCACATTTGTACTTTCTATAATCTTTTTCAATCTCTTGTTATAACACCGGTATGCTTTGCTTTGAGTAGAATAACCCAAGAATATTCCTTCATCACTTCTAGCATCAAATTTGCCAAGGTCTTCATCTCTTTTAAGGGGTCTTACCAAACCAGAGTTCATAAGGGGTCTTACCAATATTGCTTCTGATTTGTACTCGATTAAGAGTATAGACAACAGTGCTTACAGCTTCTCTCCAGTAGATTTGAGGAACATTTTCTTCCATCATCATGGTTCTAGATGCTTCCTGGATGGTCCAATTCTTTCTCTCCACTACTCCATTCTACTGTGGAGTCCTTGGAGCAGATAACTATCTTTTATCCCATGTTTATCACAAAATTCTATGAACTCTCTAGATGTGAATTCTCCACCTCTATCAAACCTAAGACATTTTATGTTTAATTCGGTTTCATTCTCTACCATAGCTTTGAATATTTTGAATTTCTCAAGAGCCTCAGATTTCTCTTTCAGAAAAGTCACCCACATCATCCAGGAGTGGTCATCAATTAATAACATGAAGTATCTATCACCTTGCAAACTCCTAATTCTTGTCGGTCCACATAGATCAGTATGTACTAAGTCCAACAATCCGGTAGAAGATTGTTCCTTACTTTTAAATGTGACTCTGCTCTGCTTACCCAACTGAAATTCTTTGCACAAACTATTGGAAGGTTTCACCAGTCTTGGAAGATCTCTTACAGCCTGAGTGTTACTTATCTTGATGATATTATCAAAATTCACATGACACATTCTCCTATGCCACAACCAACTCTAATCAATTTGAACAAATAAACAACTTTTGCCAGTACCAACCAATTGGAAGATGTTACCTTTTGTTTGAGTACCGGATGCAATCTTTGTTCTGAAACTTTCAAAGATCTTACATTTCCTATTTTTGAATCAGAGATCATAGCCTTTGTCCACCAACTGTCCAACACTAAGAAGATTGTGCTTCAGATCTTCAACATACAGTGCATTACTGGTTTTGTTCTTTCCATCAAAAGAAATAGTTCCTCTACCTCTAATTCTACCAGCAGAATTATCTCCAAATTTTACCACTCCTCTTTCATATCTTTCCAAATCTATGAACTTATTTTTGTCACCTGTCATATGGTGGGAGCATCCACTGTTAATGACCCAGTCATCCTTTTCTTCAACTTGGGCAGCCAAAGCTCTTTCTATCATTTTATGATTGACAAATTCAGAGGGCATTAGATCTTCTTCCTTGATGGCAATAAACACCTAGTCACTTCTGGATTTGTTTCTTGTCTCTAATTCATCATCTATTACTCCTTCATCATCATCATCTTCATGAACATAGTAACATTTCTTTTGGAATCTTGATCTGTTTGGATTTTACCTTGAAAATCTTTCCGGACACCTTGAGGCAAAATGACCAATCTTATTGCAGTTAAAACATTTAAAGGGCAATTTTCCTTACTGGATCCTCTTAGCAGTCTTTTTGCAATAAGGGCTTCAAGTTGAGCAGCTTCTGCTTCATCTTCTTCTAGATCTTTTCATTCTTTTTCATACCATAATAGTTTCTTTGAGGAGTTCTCTCCTAGATCAAACTTTTGTTTGCCTTTTATAGAGGCACTAGCTTTGAATGCAGATTCAGTCTTGGGGGGTACATCTCCAAACTCGGCCAATTCAAATGCAGCTAATTTTCCAACCAATTGATCCCTTGTGATATTTGAAAAAGATCTAAATTTTTCAATAGCAGCAACCTTGTATTTGTAAGGAGGTAGGGATCTGAGAACTTTGGCAACAATTTCATCTTCATCCAAGATTCCACCAGCACACCTAATTCCACAAACAAGCTCATTTACTTTTGGCATAAATGTAGTGATATTTTCATCTTCAGGTTTTTGAATTTTTCTTTCAGACTCTGTAGCTTGGCACATTTAAAATATTTGTCTCCTTCATGCAAAAGTTCCAATTTTTCCCAAATCTCATATGCAGTTTTTAAATCTATGACATTTGTCAGTTCTGAATCAGATAAGGCACTTTGTGAAGCTTCTTTAGCCCGAAGATTGTCTTCAATATCTTTTATTTCATCTATACTTATCAGACCATCCTTTGGAGGAACATACTTCTTTGAGGCCATGATCCAATATTGCATTCCCATACATTGCAAGGACATTCCATGCGGCTTTTCCAAAGAGTGTAATTGGTTCCATCAAACGTCGGACTATCCTTCTTGTAGGAAGACATCCTTGATCTCCTCAAGCCGTTAAGCTCTTTTAGAGGAACTTAGTTCTAATACCAATTGTTAGTTTCAAGACTGGCAACTGAGAGGGGGCATGAATCAGTTGTCCCAAAACTTTCCTTTGATTAACCACTTAAATCCTTCTTATAATTCAACAGCATAATAATAAATCAATCATGAAAACACAATGCAATAATTCAAGAGCAGAAACATATTAACACATATGACACCAAGATTTTAACGTGGAAAACATGGTTAAGGGAAAAACCATAGGGTGACTAACCCAAGATTGTATTCTCTATTAAAAGAATAAGAAGAACAAGATGACACATGCCAATTAGGGCTCACTGCCCGAGCACACTGCTCACAAGAGGCCCACTGCCTACAGGAGGCACACTGTCTACAAAATGATAAATATTACATACTTGAACTAAAGAATAGCATCTTCACCATGCTTGAGTTAGTTCCATTTAAGTCCAACACTTTTGCTCTGTCTTTCGCTCTTCTCCTCTCTACCACACTCTCATCCTCACCAAGATACTTTTGAAATAACTTCACAACTCTTATTTATACAAGACATCGACTTTGGGATAATCAACAAAGTCAGCATGCTTTATAGAGCAAATACACAAATACAACTTGACTAATTGCAAAAGACTTTATGCGAATCACCACACTGTTGACCACACAGATCTAGGACTTCAATTTTCTTTGAGGAACACGACATGCTTCGCAGAACATCTTCAAGATCATCCGCAAGATGTGTAACTCATCCGATTGGCCAAGTTTAGGAAGAACATCATCATCCGGAAGTAATTCTTCAATTATGAGCTCAATCTTCAATGCGGACCACCAACATGAATTGGAAACAATCCAGAGACCCCCACATGCTTTCCTGAATCACCAAGAACATCCACACTACTTCTGCTTACTGAAATGATTCTCTCCTTCATCCGAAACCTCAAGAACACAGTCTGTTATATTGGAATAGATGCTTGGGGACCTCCAGACCATGAACCAATTGAGTTGTCAATTCAAATTGACTTCCTAAACACTCCACCAAATCTGCAGAACAAGATATTACATTTCTGGATCTCACCGGACCTATTTGTGTCACTCTGTCACCTCTAAACTTCTACCAGAACCAGTTTTACTCATGTGGCCATAACTTCTTCAAATCTTCATGTGGATCTCTCAAATCTTTACTGGATCACCTTTAGACACATATCTACAAACCCTTTGATGTACATCCTCTAATCTTCATCTTAGCTGGGATCTTTACTTCACTGTCTTTACTGTTCTTCTCTGTTCCTGATAGGACTAATTTTCTCAATATCCTTAGCATACAACTCATCCAATCCTTAACATCAATGCAACAGGAGTGTGTTGACATCAATGACAACACTGGTTAGGCCCATACTTGTAACAAGATATAGTAGAGATCAGTGTCGGAAGGAGGTCAGGAATCCACAGAAAAAGTAGTACCTTGGACTAGGGCGCCATCACCATTGTCTGACATTTGGATGTTTTCTGGACTGCGAAAAATAGTGGGTTAAGGTTCTCTATCCTTTGCCTAATTCTGGTAGTATTTGTTATAATTCACAGATTTAATCATTGTTTTGCTTAAATTAGGGTTTCAAAAGCATAAAAGCATTAATTAGCAACATTGTGTGATAACTTTTGAATTTCCCAGCAGAAAACCAAGTGGCCAGTTGAAAAGCCCCTAGAATGTTTTGTGGAAAGGAGGATTCAAACTAAAACAATCACATTCCATCATCCCCCTTTTCATATAAAACACTCCCACAAAGTGACAAAATAAGACTTGCATAGAAAATACAATAATAGGCAAAAATAAATATACAATTAAATAATAAATGCTAGGAACTTGCAAAGGTTGAGACACCTTAATTCCCAACATTCTCCCACTTGTCAAACACCTTTCAAGAGCCAAAAGAATGAAAGGATTTAACTCCTAGGGGCCAAGAGGCCCATAGACTCTGAACACCATCTGAACTTCTCTGTGCTCACGAGCTTCATCAAGGGATCTACAAAATTCACCAAAGTATCAACCTTCTCCAAGATTACCTCCCCATCCTCTACCATATCACGTACAAAGTGGTACTACACATCAATGTGCTTGGTCCTCACATGGAAAGTAGGATTCTTTGCTAAACATGTGGCACTCTGGCTATCATAAGAAATGGTAATCTTCCCTACATCAAACATAATGTCAAAACACAATATCTTAAGCCAAATGGCTTCCTTACAAGCATGAGTAGCTGCCATGTACTCTGCTTGAGTCATGGACAAAGCAACCACAGGTTGCCGCTTACTCATCCAACTAATAGCACCACCGAACATAGTGAACACATCAGCACTGGTGGATCTCCTGCTATCAATGTCACCTGCCTAATCTGAATCCACAAATCCATGAATACTCACAGAATGTTGAGAACCAGTAGGATAGCCATGATAGCACAAGGCATACTCAGTAGTACCCCATAGATATCTGAAAATTCTCTTAACTACATCCCAATGTATCTGTCTAGGATTAGCCATGAATCAGCTAAGAACTCCTACTGCTTAGGCAATGTGTGGTCTTGTACAGACCATCACATACATCAAACTGCTAACTTCACTAACATAAGGTACTCTTCTCATATCCTCCATCTCAGAAGGAGACTTCAAACAATCTGCAATAGATAACTTTGTCCCCATAGTAACAGGAACACTCAAAGGTCTGTAATCTACCATGATGAATCTCTCCAACATGGTCTTCACATACTTACTCTAGCTCAACCAAAGTTTTCTCTTTGCTCTATCTCTTCTGATCTCCATCCCTAGAATGTACTTAACTACCCTTAAATTTTTCATTTCAAACTATGCTGACAACTTAGACTTCAAATCAAAAATCAATCCTTTACCATTCCCAATTAGCAACATATCATCAACATACAATGCTATAATGAGAATGCAATCATTATCAAACTTGAAGTAAACACAATGATCTGATTTTGATCTCAGAAATCTAATACTCAACACAAAGGCATCAAACTTTTGGTACCACATCTTAGGAGACTACTTAAGACCATACAAAGACTTTTTCAACTTGCAAACTAGATTTTATTTACCTTTCACAATGTAGTACTCTGGTTGTGACATATAAATCTCCTCCTCCAAGTCACCATGAAGGAATGTTGTCTTAACATCCATCTGCTCCACCTCTAAATCATATGTTGATGCAAGAGATAACAGGAACTGAATAGATGTCAGCTTTGCAACTGGAGAGAAAATCTCACCATAGTCAATTCCCTCCACCTGTGAATACCCCTTCACGACCAACCTTGCCTTATATTTCTCAATGTTGCCATCTGAACCAAACTTTTTCTTAAACACCCATTTACATCCAATAGGCTTTCTTCCTTCCAGCAAAGGTACCAATTCCCAAGTACTATTCTTTCCCAATGAAGCCATCTCCTCTTCCATGGCCTCCTTCTAGGAACTTGCATCTTTCATACCCATAGCCTCCCTTACGGTCCTAGGCTCATCAGCATTAGAAATCAAAGCAAAAATACAATTGGAGTCATATAATGAATAACCAAACCTTTTAGGTTGTCACCTTATTCTCATGGACCTCCTCACAAGTTGAGGTTGAGGTTCTTCATCTTCTTCTTCTAAACTTTCAGAGCTGCTAGAGCTCCCCTCATCATCAAATCCAACTAGTGTCTTCGGTTCAACCTTCTCAGGGGTGGGAGGAAGATGAACCACATCATCTTTATTTTCTTCTTTCTCTGGTTCTAGAACAACAAAAGAAGGATTAAGCTCTTTAAAGATCACACTTCTTTTATGCATAACTCTTTCAGCCACTGGATCCCATAACTTGTACCCTTTCACACCAATGCCAAAACTGATGAAGATACATTTAACTACCTTGTTCTCCAACTTGGACCTCTTCTCCTTAGGCACATGTGTATATGCCTCACAACTAGATACTCAAATGTGTCTTAACCAAGGTTTCTTATCAGACCATGCCTCCATAGGGGTCTTGTTAATGAGCACCAATGTAGGAGACATGTTAACTAGGTAATAAGCGATAGCAACAACTTTAGCCCAAAACTTTAGTTCTAGGCTAGCTCCACTTAACATGCTCCTAGCCCTCTCCATCAACATTCTATTCATTCTTTCTGCAACTCCATTTTGCTAAGGAGTATACAGATTTGTCTTATGCCTTTCAATACCTTGTTCTTTACAAAACTTGTTGAAATATATTGAGCAAAACTCACCAACATTATCAATTCTCAAACATTTAATCTTTCTATCTATTTGATTCTCAACAAGAGCCTTAAATTCTTTGAATCTTGTAAAAACTTTAGATTTACTCCTAAGGAAATGTACCCATGTTCCTCTACTATAGTCATCAATAAATGAAACAAAGTACATAGATTTTGAAATCGAAAGAACATTGACAGGACCAAAAACATCAGAGTGAACCAGATCCAACACCTCAGAAGATTTATGAGAAATATGGTAAAACTGGACATGATTTTGTTTTCCATATATGCAGTGTTCTCAATTAGTCAAACTCAAGGTTACAATCATTCATACCGTCAACGAGGTTTTTATTTTTTAGGCTCCTCAAACCCTTTTCACCAATATAGCCAAGCCTTTGGTGCCACAACATTGTTTTCTTAGCAGGAAGTTTTATTTCCATAGAATGAGCATCCTTGGGTACCCAGAATGCACGACAATCAGAAGTAGATGTAACCGTCTTCTTGGCTGCTAGTTCCAATGGTGAGGATGAAGAATCTGAAGCTCTCTTCTTCAAAACAGAGGGACTATTTCACTGAACCTTGCATGCATCAAGCTAAAATAGAGTGCCAATCTCCCTTAGCCAACACCATAGCTCATCTCATCATCTTGCATCCTCCATTCAAGAAAAACAACTTGCACACCCACATCATTCAGTTTTCTTATAGATAACAGGTTTTGTGCCAACCTAGGGATATGCAATACACCATTGATCCCCTTCACTCGACCATCAGGGAATCTAATCAGGACTCTTCCACGGCCAACTATTTTCAGGTGAGAGTCATCATGTAGGTATACCTTCCCACTATCAAACTCTTCATACTTCAAAAACTAGTTTCTGTGGGATGTCATATTAAATGATGCATCAGAATCAATTAACCACACATCCTCAGATTAATGTGTTTCCAAGGTAGCGACAAATGCTTCTCCATCATCTTGAGAGGACTTGTTGGAGTTAGAATCATGGTTTTTCTTCTTCTTCTTTTTCTTCTTCTTTTTCTTCTCCTTGCAATCCTTGCGGAAATGACCAAGTTTGCCATAGTTCCAACATAAGGCCTTGGACTTTCTAGGAGACTTTGATCTCCCACGAGATTTGGATCTTCCTTTGTCTTCTTTCTTCTTGTCCTTCTTCTTTCCTTTTTTCTTAGACCTACCATGAACCACAAGAGCCTCCTTAGCCATTTTAGAAGACTTTCTTTGCATTTCTTCAGACAACATCGAAGAAACCACTTCATCCATATTGAAGGTGGTAGTGGTGTACTCCCAATGGCCATCACAAGGTGGTCTCACAAATCTAGTAAAGAACACAGCAATGTCAATAACATTCTTGAACTTCAATGTCATCATATTTATTTATTTTATAACAAAATTTGATGAAGCCACCACTAAAATGATGAGTTAGTTCTTATATTTTTAATCATATATTTTTTGAAAGGAAGCAAGGTAAGCAGAAACAACTTCTTACACCAATCTAATGAGGGAAAGTAGTGCAATTTTTTCTTAGATCTTTACAGTTACAGTTATGTTTCACATTAACAGAGAGATTAACACACATTCACAAACAAGTATAAATGCAATGACACAAAATATACATGGGGAAAACCCTTTCAGGTGAAAACCCCCACACTCCAAAACCTACAAAGTGTATTATCAAATCTGAAGGAGATTACAACACACTTGCAATGCAAGTTCTTCCAGGAGTTGTCACAATGTCAAATCTGGAGTAATTCTAGTAGCATAAAGATACATGCAAATGAACCATACAACTCCAACTCCAAGCACCTGTATATATAGAGAAGTACTACGAATGGAGGTAGCTTCTAGAACAAGTCACACAAGGAACTCGTCCAAATCCATGTGGTCCAATTTCCAAGGCCATAAAACATGTGTATGACACTTGTAAGAGATTCTCTTTCATCCCTTACAACCCCCCAAACTTGGGTGCCTCAAATTTGCCCAATTAAGGTATGACAGATGCTCTTACAATGTCATAAATCCATCATATATGACAGATCTTACAGTTGTATGAGAATCTGTCATAACTAACTATTAATAGCAAATTCTCTTATGTGTCATAGTCAAACTTGGACACCTACCTTCTCCATACAAAATGCTTTCTGACACTTGTCTTTGTGTCATAGGATCTTCTATTTTTGGCTCTTACATGTCATAGATTCTGTCATAGGAATCTGTCATAACTCTTACGTGTCATAAACCTCTTACAACACCCAAAAGATGCCGACACATGGCAAAAGTCTTCTATCAAAAAGTGGGACGCCTATCTCCTCATAGGACAAAAATACACTTAGTCACCTTCCATGTAAGATGACACATCACCATGCCAACTCCCACAAAGTGACAAAATAAGATTTACATAGAAAATACAATAATAGGCAAAAATAAATATACAATTAAATAATAAATGCTAGGAACTTGTAAAGGTTGAATAATTTAAGGTATTTATTTTTATTTTCTTTGAATAGTGTCTTCATATTCCTCAATCACATATGTATTAATTTTTCTTTATAACATTTGATCTACTTATCAAAATTTAAAAAAATTATATAGGATTGTTCTATGTTTCATTGTTTATGCATTCAAAAGATTTACATTTTTATTATTTTTGTGCAAGTTATGTGACGCACACACTTAGTGATGCAATTTTCAAGATGCATCCACTTTGAAAAATAAGAAAAATATTCAATAAAAAAATATAAAAGAAATACACAACATATATGTTAGACTTAGGGCACACAACTGAGAGGGGGGGGTGAATCAGTTGTGCAAAACTTTCTCCAATTTACACAATTAAATCCTCTTAGTGATTAGCAATATATTAAACATGAAACATAATGCATTCAAATCAAAAGCAGAAAATCATCAACACATAAGACATCAAGATTTTGACGTGGAAAACCCGGTTAAGGGAAAAACCACGGGGTGATTAACCCAAGAATGTATTCTCTGTTAGAAGAATAGAAAGAACAAAATGGCACATGCCAATTAGGGCTCACTGCCCGAGCACACTGCTCACAAGAGGCTCACTGCCTATAAGAGACACACTGTCTACAAAGAAATAAGTATCACATACATGAACTAGAGAATAGCATCTTCACCATGCTTGAATCAGTTCCATTTAAGCCCAATACTTCTGCTTTGCCTTTCGCACTTCTCCTCGCTACCACACACTCATCACTGCAATGTCCACTTTGAAATGACTTCACAATCCCTTATTTATACACGACATCAACTTAGGAACAATCATCTAAGTCGGCAAATACCTACAAGAACATCCGCAAGACGTGTAATACATCTGGTCGGCTAGTCTCAGGAAGAACACCAACATCTGATGGTTATTCTTCAAATACGAACTTTAACTTCAATGTGGACCACTAACATGAACTGGAAATGATCCACAGATCACCACAAGCTTTCATGAATCACCAAGAACATTCGCACTTCATCTGCTTACTAGAATCCTTCTCTCCTTCATCCGAAACCTCAAGAACACAGTCTGTCATCACTGTCACAAAGGAATAGGTTCTTCCGGACCTTCAAACCATGAACCAATCTACTTGACACTTCACAAGGACGTCCTCAACACTTCCTCAAATCTGCAGAATGGGATAATGCATTTCTGGATCTCACCGAACCTATCTGTGTCACTTTGTCACCTCTAAACACCTATCAGAGCCGGTTCTACTTGAGCAGCCATAACTTCTTCAGATCTTCATGTGGACCTCTGAAAACTTGACTGGATCATCTCAAGACTCATATCTACAAACCCTTTGAACTGTAATCTCTGATCTGCATCTTAGCTGGGATCTCCACTTCATTGTCTCCATTGCTTCTCTCTGCTCATCTAATCCTTCTCATTAATGCAACATGAGTATGTTGACATCAATGACAACACCGGTTAGACCCATACTTGCAACAATCTCCCCCTTTGTCATTGATGGCAACATATGATGTGAAAAACCATCAAGACAAGAACTTCTTCTTACTGTCACAACTCCCCCTATCAACAGCAACCATTCACATGTCTTCTCTCCCTTTACTGCTCCCCCTTTGATCAACAACCACTTATTTTTCACATGTCTTCTCTCCCCCTTTGACATCAATGGCAAAGGGCACATACTTGTAATTTCACCACTTTAGAATCATACCTGCTGCTCCCCCTGAGTAGCAGCTCCCATCAATACAGATCACAAGATATGATTGTGATATCCATTGGACTGATGCACCTCAGTGCACCTTAGTTCATCACCGGAGGGGCAATAACCCCTAACTTCTCCCTGACATACTCAAAAGAGTCCTTGGGAAGAGGTTTAGTAAAGATATCTGCAATCTGATCCTTGGAGGGTACAAACTCTAGTCTAACTTCATCCTTGTTCACTTTCTCTCTCAGAAAGTGAAACTTGATAGATATATGCTTAGTCTTAGAATGCAACACCGGATTCTTAGAAATATTTTTTGCACTTGAATTATCACAGAAGATTGTGATAGGCTCCTTATACTCTACTTTAATATCTCTTAGCATCTGCTTCATCCACAAAACTTGAGTGCAACTACCTGCTATTGTTATGTATTCTGCTTCAGTTGTAGACAAGGATATTGCCTCTTGTTTCTTGCTTAGCCAAGAAACTAATCTCTTTCCCAAAAAGAAAGCTCCACCACTGGTACTCTTCCGGTCATCCACATCTTCTACCCAATCAGCATCTGTATATGCATGAAGAGAGAAATCATGATCTCTAGGATACCACAGACCATACTCAACTGTCCCTTTTAGATATCTAAAGATCCTCTTGATTGCCATGACATGGGATTCTCTAGGATCAACTTGAAATCTAGCAACAAGACCAACAGCTTGCATAATATCTGGTCTAGTTTGAGTGAGATACAACAATCCTCCAATCATTGATCTGTACTTTGTTTGGTCTACATTAGGAGAGTCATCATCTTTGCTCAACTTACATCTGGTTGCCATGGGAGTATTCATTGGCTTTGAATCTTTCATCCCAAATTTCTTCAACAATTCTTTCACATATTTGGTCTGAGAAATGAATATTCCTTTCTTTGTTTGAGTAATTTGCAGACCCAAGAAGAAATTCATTTCACCAAGCATAGACATCTCAAACTCACTTTTCATTTGATTTGCAAAATTTTTACACATACTATCTCTTCTTCCATAGATGATATCATCAACAAATACTTCAACAATCAAGATGTTTTCATGATCAATTTTGAAATATAAGTTACTGTCAGCAGTACCTTTGTTGAAACCAATCTTCAAAATATGTTTGTCCAATCTTTCATACCAGGCTCTTGGGGCTTGCTTTAGTCCATACAGTGCCTTCTTCAACTTGTAGACCATATCACCATGCTTAGATAATTGAAATCCATCCGGTTGTTCAATGTACACTTCTTCTTCTAAGTCACCATTCAAGAAAGCAGACTTGACATCCATCTAATACCCTTGAAATCCTTGAAGGTAGCAAAGACAAGAAATAATCTGACTGCTTCAATTCTTGCCACCAGAGCAAAAGTTTCTTCAAAATCAATTCCTTCTATTTGAGAGTAGCCCTTGCATACCAATTTGGCTTTATTTCTGATTACTTCACCAACTTCATTTAGTTTGTTTCGGAAGACCCATTTGGTTCCAATCAAATTCTTATTTCTAGGTCTGGGAACAAGATCCTAAGTGTGATTTTTCTCAATTTCCATCAACTCTTCCTCCATTGCTTTGGTCTAGTTTTCATCATTGCAGGCTTCATTTATTGTCTTAGGTTCAATCTTTGAAATCAGACAATATTCATCTGAATTTTGAGCAATTTTTCTTCTAGTTTGCACACCTTTGCTTTTGTCACCTATGATCTGATCTTCAGAGTGGCTTAGTCTTACATACCTTAGAACTTTGGGAGTTTCTTGTACTTCTACTTCTTGATCAGGCTCATTTAGACCTATCTCTTCTTCCTGATTTACCGGATCAGTTTGAATCTGACTTTCAGAAGAGGATTGAACTCCTTGAACTAGAACACCATTCTGATCATCTTCATCATATTCATAAAACCTTGAGGGTTTCTCTATTCCCTCATCAACATTCACATTTGTACTTTCTATCATCTTTCTTAGTCTCTTGTTATAACACCGATATGCTTTGCTTTGAGTAGAGTAACCCAAGAATATTCCTTCATCACTTCTAGCATCAAACTTGCCTAGATCTTCATCTCTTTTGATGTAACATTTTCTACCAAAGACTCTGAAATATCTTACAGTAGCAGTAATGCCAAACTAGAGTTCATAAGGGGTCTTACCGGTATTGCTTCTGATTTGAACTAGATCGAGAGTATAGACTACAGTGCTGACAGCTTCTCTCCAATAGATCTGAGGAACATTTGCTTCCATCATCATGATCCTAGATGCTTCCTGGATGGTCCAGTTCTTTCTTTCCACTACTCCATTCTGCTATGGAGTCCTAGGAGCAGACAATTGTCTCTTAATTCCATGTTTCTCACAGAACTCTATGAACTCACCAGATGTGAATTCTCCACCTCTATCAAACCTCAGACATTTCAACTTTAATCCTATTTCATTCTCTACCATAGCCTTGAATATTTTGAATTTCTCAAGAGCTTATGATTTCTCCTTTAGAAAGGTTACCCACATCATCTAGGAATAGTCATCAATTAGCAGCATGCAATATCTATCACCTTGAATACTCCTGGTTCTTGCCAGACCACAAAGATCAGTGTGAACTAAGTCCAATAATCCGGTAGAAGATAGTTCCTTACTTTTGAAAGTGACTCTGCTCAGCTTACCCAACTGACATTCCTTGCACAAACTATTAGTAGGTTTCACTAATTTTGGAAGATCTCTTACAACCTAAGTATTGCTTATCTTGATGATATTATCAAAATTCACATGACACATCCTTCTATGCCATAACCAACTCCGATCAACTTGAACAAATAAGCAGCTTTTACTAGAACCAACCAAATGGAAGATATTACCTTTAGTTTGAGTACCGGATGCAATCTCTGTTCCAGACCTTTCAAAGATTTTGCATTTTCCATCCTTGAATCGGAGATCATAGCCTTTGTCCACCAACTATCCAACACTAAGAAGATTGTGCTTCAAACCTTCAACATACAATACATTACCAGTTTTGTTTCTTCCATCAAAAGAAATAGTTCCTCTTCCTCTAATTCTACCAGTAGAATTGTCACCAAACTTTACCACTCCTCCTTCATATCTCTCCAAATCTACAAACTTATTTTTGTCACCTGTCATATGGTGAGAGCATCCACTGTTAATGACCCAATCATCCTTCTCTTCAATTTGGGCAGCCAGAGCTCTTTCCACATTCTTAAGATTGACAAATACAGAGGACATTGGATCTTCTTCCTTGATGGCAATAAACACCCATTCATTTCCAGATTTGTTTCCTATCTCTGATTCATCATTTGTTACTCCTTCATTATCATCATCTTCATGTACATAGTAATAGTTCTTTTGGAACCTTGGCCTGTTAGGATTTTGCTTTGAAAATCTTTCCAGACACCTTGAGGCAAAATGACCAATCTTATTGCAGTTAAAACACTTAAAAGGTAATTTTCCTTCATACTTACCAGATCCTCTTGGCAGCCTCTTTGCAATAAGGGCTTCAAGTTGAGCAGTCTCCACTTCTTCTTCTTCCAGATCTTTTCTTTCTTTTTCATACCATGACAATTTCCTTGAAGAATTCTCTCCCGGATCAAACCTTTGTTTACCTTTAACAGAGGCACTGGCTTTGAATGCAGATTTAGTCTTGGGGGGGTCATCTCCAAACTCTGTCATTTCAAATGCAACCAATTTCCCAGCCAATTGATCTCTTGTGATAGTTGTATGGGCTCTGAATTCTTTAATGGCAGCAACCTTGATTTTGTAAGAAGCAGGAAGGGATCTGAGAATTTTACCAACAATCTCATTTTCATCCAAGACTCCACCAGCATTTCTAATTCCACAAACCAGCTCATTCACTCTTGGCATAAAAGTGGTAATATTTTCATCATCTCACATCTTCAGTTTTTCAAATTTCCCTTTTAGATTCTATAACCTTGCACATTTAACATACTGATCTCCTTCATGCAAAAGTTCCAGTTTATTCCAAATCTCAAAGGCAGTTGGTAGGTCAATAACATTTGAGAGCTCTGAGTCAGATAATGCACTTAGAAGAGCCTCTTTGGTCCGCAAATTGTTTTTAGCATCTGTGATTTCATTTAGGGTTGTCGGACCACCCTATGGAGGAACATACACTTTTGTAACCATGGACCAATACACCATTCCCATACACTGCAAGTGACATTTCATGTGACCTTTCCAAAGAGCAAAGTTGGTTCCATCAAACTTCAGACTATCCTTCTTGTATGATGACATCCTGGATCTCCTCAAGCGGTTAAGCTCCTTTTAGAAGAACTTAGCTCTGATACTAATTATTAGACTTAGGGCACACAACTAAGAGAGGGGTGAATCAGTTGTGAAAAACTTTCTCCAATTTACACACTTAAATCCTCTTAGTGATTAGTAGTATATTAAACATGAAACATAATGCATTCAAATCAAAAGTAGAAACTCATCAACACATAAGACACCAAGATTTTGACGTGGAAAACCCGGTTAAGGGAAAAACCATGGGGTGATTAACCTAAGAATGTATTCGCTGT
The DNA here is from genome assembly GCA_027924645.1 of Cunninghamia lanceolata. Classification (NCBI taxonomy): domain Eukaryota; kingdom Viridiplantae; phylum Streptophyta; class Pinopsida; order Cupressales; family Cupressaceae; genus Cunninghamia; species Cunninghamia lanceolata. The sequence goes on from BSBN01000780.1 coordinate 9,556,241, forward strand.
TAGAAGAATAGAAAGAACAAAATGGCACATGCCAATTAGGGCTCACTGCCCGAGCACACTGCTCATAAGAGGCTCACTGCCTATAAGAGACACATTGTCTACAAAGAAATAAGTATCACATACATGAACTGGAGAATAGCATCTTCACCATGCTTGAATCAGTTCCATTTAAGCCCAATACTTCTGCTCTGCCTTTCACACTTCTCCTCGCTACCACACACTCATCACCGCAATTCCCACTTTGAAATGACTTCCCAATCCCTTATTTATACACGACATTGACTTAGGAACAATCATCTAAGTCGGCAAACACCTACAAGAACATCTGCAAGACGTGTAATACATCCGGTCGGCCAGTCTCAGGAAGAACACCAACATCCAATGGTTATTCTTCAAATACGAACTTTACCTTCAATGCAGACCACTAACATGAACTGGAAATGATCCACAAATCACCACAAGCTTTCCTGAATCACCAAGAACATCCGCACTTCATCTACTTACTAGAATCCTTCTCTCCTTCATTCGGAACCTCAAGAACACAGTCTGTCATCACTGTCACAAAGGAATAGGTTCTTCCAGACCTTCAAACCACGAACCAATCTACTTGACACTTTACAAGGACGTCCTCAACAGTTCCTCAAATCTGCAGAATGGGATAATGCATTTCCAGATCTCACTGGACCTATCTGTGTCACTTTGTCACCTCTAGACACCTGTCAAAGCCGGTTCTACTTGAGCAGCCATAACTTCTTCAGATCTTCATGCAGACCTCTAAAAACTTGACTAGATCATCTCAAGACTCATATCTACAAACCCTTTGAACCGTAATCTCTGATCTACATCTTAGCTGGGATCTCCACTTCACTGTCTCCATTGCTTCTCTCTGCTCATCCAATCCTTCTCATTAATGCAACATGAGTATGTTGACATCAATGACAACACCGGTTAGACCCATACTTGCAACAATATAGTAATCACTCTTAGCTATATTTCTATGAACCAGTTTTTAAAATACTAAATGAAACAAAAAATAGGGGGCTACACTCTAGAAACTAAGTTATATTTTAGTGAGAAAAATAGGAACACTATGTGTGTGCATAACATTTGACCCTCTTGATCTTAACCATTTTTAAAAAACTTTAGCAGTTTAGAAACTAGATTCTGTGTACTAGAATTCTTATTTTTGTTTATCTTCAAAATTTGAGTGCATGCATCTCAAATTACTCATTGAAGTTTACGTTTAGTTGATTTTAGGAAAAAAAAAATGGTCAATTTTGACCCTCTTTTTGTCCCCCATTTCCATGCACTCATCCAACACTCTAAAATTTCAACACTCAAAATCTGAACAAAATGGTAAAACATCAAATCATGTGGTCAAGAAAAGAAAATACAATAACAATGCAGAAGCATTCAAAAATCAAACTTAGAATAATCAGATGATCAAAGCAAGCACATATACAACTATTAAAGAAATAAGAAAGGAAAGCAATCCAATGGATATAACAAAGACAAGTGCAACTACAACAAACATGGCAATACCCCATTTCCTTTCTCTCTTCCACTTTCAGGTCCATGTGTCCTAGGATTAGAGAAGATTCCATAGTGAAAACCATCTTAAGAAAGCTTATTCAATTGAATCAAGAAAGAAATATTAAAACTAAACAAGACTAGGAATAGATAGAAATCTTGCACCAAATCTAGGAAGAAAATGATAGATCATAAAAGGCATGCAAGAGAATAATATCTCTTAGAAGAGTTGATTGAACTATAAGAATGAAGGATTAACACCTTTTGCCTCTTTTCTCAACATAAGCTAAACCAGATTAGGACTACCAATCCACTTGGTCAAGTAAGAATTATTACAACTACACCTTTGCAAAGATTCACTAGGTAGTGTCCAAATATACTAGCTCCAACACCTTGTCTAAACACCATTGCCCACCATTAGGCACTTCTTCCTCACAAAGTGAGTGAGCCAATTGGTGTGAGCCCCACCTAGCACAATATTGGAGTCTTCACCCATAGGACTTTCCTTCCTCATGAAGAGGGTAGTCCATTGGACACTCCCCCTCTCGATCGACTCTTTCCACATGAGCAAGAGTGATTTGATTCATTCTTTTAACAATGATGAAATGCATACGCTATCCCAAGTCCATCTCATACACATTTTTTGGTTAGTAGACATAGAGTATCATATATTTTGGTGAACCTCACATGAATGGAAAATCCTTCTAAGACAATCTCTCTCATTTTTCTACTTCCGTTCCATCTCACCTTATTCCTCATTTTTGTCATCCCATCTATTCTATGGTACCTAAGGTACTCCCAAATATGTCAAGATTGACAATGCTTCAAGGATAGAGTCTCTCCAATGAATCCATTCACTCCTTATTAGACTAGCATATCCCCTTCCATCTCATGTCACCTATCTCAAATAAGTATGACTATGAGTAAAATGACGTGGATGGCGAGAATTTAGAACATGAAAACAACACTCGATCAAGCCATGAACTCACAACCTTTGATAACCCCACATGGGGGAAATATCAATGTCACATACTACATCCAAATTTGGGTCAAACAAGAGCTTGTAGAGTTTTAGTTTAGTTAAATATCTAGACATAGGATCTTAGCTTGGCCACTTGCATGGACACAACCACATAAATTGACAATGAGGATGACCACCTTGAAAGAAATATAGTAAAATCTTGAGAGGCATGAATAGCCCTTGACATGGTTTTCTAGAATGACCAAGTCTCCACCAAAAGAGTGAGACTTGAGAATCCAACAAAAGCAACCACAAATGGGGCTAATCAACCCTTTTGCTTTGAATTTTGACAAAACCCACCATGGTGGTGAAACATGACATATGGAAGAAACAACCCCAAAAACACTTATAGCTACATTAGGAAACTTGAGGCTAGGGGTGCTAAGTGGACATTATAAAACCTGACCTAGATGAATGACCAACCAAGGTCCCTGAGGCATTAGTCTCATACTAATCACTTCACTATTGGTGCAAATGAATCAACCCAAGGAGTAGCTCAACGACCCCTTTAATCAACTTCTACTCACATAACATGAGAAATGAAGCTTTCATGCCTCATCTACCCTCGTCATTCAACATAGCGAGCTTAAACCAATTAGGTGGGATGCCTACAATACAAATCTTGAATCCAGTAAGCCCACATAGTTTTCAACCTTTGAGTGCACCACTATAGAACTATCAAATATTCTCTTCATATCAACAACCTAGCACACCTTTCCAAATGCAACCCATGTAGAAATCTCCACCTACAAGGCTTATGTTTGGAGGGATCACTCCTTCCATACATGACCCCTTTTTAGGGATGTATCTTAAATACCTTATGGAGCCTTTAGACCACATAATTTTCAATGTATGTTTCCTTAACCACTTCCTAAAATACCTAAGTTCAAATGAGTGGGAGATCCCAACTCTCACATCAAGGCTTATACTATGGTTGTTTGGGAACTCCTTCTCTGGTGTTAGGTCTCAAAAATGCAGGTTGCTAATCCTAAGAGGATGCTAGGCTCTATGTCTAGATTGGCAACATTTTTGAACTAACTTGACGAAATCAACCTTTTGGGTTTGATGATTTCCTACACTTTAGGTCCTACTACACCTAGGTGGGTAAACCTTGGAAATTAAAGTGGAATGAATGCAACTATTCTAGCTAAGTAAATGGATCTACCTATAGTGGCAAGTGGTGTAGGATAGATGAAAGCTTGCTAACTAATTCAAATATCTAATGAATGGTTGGTATAAGTTATGATTGTGTAAATAAAAGGATTTAAATAATGAATAGAAATAAGACCAGTGCCTTGTTGGATAAACAGAGTCAAATGGAAGACTAAGACTAGTGGCTTACAGTGGGTAATAATTCTAACTATTTGTCACAATATTTAGTTTATAACTTGTATAAATGTGCAAGGAAATGACTGACAAACTCTTCTTAATAATCCAACCAATATAATCAAATTTCTTGTTATTCACCAGAAGGCAATTTAATCCTTTCTTGAAGGAACCAATTGAATAAAATATGCAAGAATAATAGATAATATTAATATGGAGACAGAATGGCAATCCTAATTATATGGTTCTTCTTAGTAATCCAAACTAACACTTTCAAGTTACTATGACTGATCAGAAGGATTTTAATTCCTTTTGTGGAAACCAATTAATCAAATCACACAACTATAGCATATGTGTATTGACAAATTAAATATATACTTGATATATTAATCTGAATAACAAGGAAATATAGAACTGGAGACAACCACGTAATTTTGTAACTTTAACAAACAATTGATGCCAGAATAAAATCACAAGATCAAAGAACTCTAATTTACTTCTTCAATAATATACTTGCAACATGGTCTTTTGAAAACATTGTAAATCATATGTATTATATTCTACTGCTGATGATAATTCAGCATCAAATGTTTGAACTTATATAGAGATGCTCATGAAGAGACATAACTCTTTAAGAAGTCTTTTGGGACTTAACAAACATAACAACAAAAATAACCATGCTTATGCTCTATTCAACCACAAGTATAATTTAGCAATATGGTCTAAGTACTCCTGGCTGCTATGTGAATCAGTAAATTCAATGGCATTCCTTGTAATCACATCCATCGTAACCATCCTCTCCAAATGCTTGCAGGCTTCCCTGGATGCAGAATCTTTGTCCTTAAGAGCTCCTAAAGCTTCATGTAATATTGCTTGACAGTCTCTGCTCCATTCTTCTTTGTTCTTTAATTCTTTATCACTTTTGAACAATGTGGGTACTCCTGCTTTTGAAGCTTCAGCACATTCTTTGGCATCAGTCTCAAGTTGATCATAATACTTTTGATGTTGCTTGATCAATTCTTTTGCATCAGAGGCACCTGGAATTTCAGAAGTATCTTTACCTTGTGTCTCATTTAATTTCTCCTGCAACCTTTTTTCAAGCCTCTCATGTTCTTGGATTGCTTTATGATTTTGAGAATAATTATCCCAAAATTGGTTCAGCCAATTCATCATGTTGGCATGCCTATTCTGGAGTACTGTGAAAGTGTATCCATCTGAATTTGAGCTACTTGATCTATGGAGAGTGCTTGGGCACTCTGTGAACTTTCACCCTGGGTTAGCCTCTTTACTAATCCTAGTAATTGATCAATCAAGTCTTGGTTCAATTTTCTATCCTTTGTTTTCTCTTTAGGGGTTTTATCAATTTTCTATTTTTTAGGTTTACTTGTATCGCCTTGTGATTTTCTGCCCTTGCCTTTTCCCAGAGTCTCCATTTACAATCCTTGATAGAAAATTTAAATTACAGGCTATAGCACATAAGTTTGTATGTATGTACCTTTTATCGGTGGTTCTGATCGAATTCCCCTATTTTGTGCTTCAAGTCTCCCCCTGTAGGCTCTTCTCAAACAATTCTGTCGAGTTTAATTGCACTAATTTCAAATGTTACCTCAGGGGATTTCTTCATTGTCTGTAATTAATTGTTTGAGCAATTCAATTGCCTTGATCATTGTGAAATGTCACATCATCATAACTCCTTTCATCGGCATGATTTTCATAATGTCTGGGCGATTTTAATATCTCCTTATGGCGCGAACATTTGTTCATAGATCAATCGATGTAACCCTTCAACTGTCTCCTTGACGTTGTATTTCATTTGTGAAATCGTATCGGTAAGAGATTTCCATGCCGTACCTGATATGGAAGTGGGTGTGGTTACTGTCAGCATGACTTTCTTCATTGTTATAAGAATAACCTTCCTCCCTAATCTCCTAAGTGTCACCGATAGAATTATCGAGGAGAGTCTTATCGATGAGTGTAATCCTCACTGCTATCAAAGTAAAATATGTCATCGGAGTAATCTTCTTCAAGTCACCCAATCATGGTTATCTCCCCGATAGCTCCTTTATACTCCTTATCAGAGAGACTTTCACAACATGTCACTGACATCATTGTGAGTATCGCTTCGGTCAGACTTATAAGTTTTATTCTGATTTATTTGTTCTTGCCGATAGTTCTTATACATGTCGGCAGGACTTATACCGAAATATTTTCACCAATCGCCGAGACATTATAGCGTCGAAAGCTCCTTAATCTCTAATTCCGACACTCACTTCCTACCAATGACCATTAGTTTCCTTCACTCTACTGGATGATCGGTGAGAGTCTTACCAAAATTTCTTATCGGTATGATCTTCATCATCGAGAGCTCTTGAAGAGTATTCACCAATAGTCTTTAGTTATACTGATCAGCATGAATGGTAGCTTTCTCTTCGATGAAAGGTCATCAGTATCATTTTCTTCATCGGTAACTTTTGAAATCTTCTGCCCGACCCTTATTCTCATGCCGATACCAATTTTGGCTAATTTCTCATAGATTAGTATAACAATAAGTGAGGTCTTGCCGATATTAAGAAATTTGAATCTTCTTATTAGTAAGATTTTGGGCATAATTTTTTATGATTTGGTCAGATATGGATGAGTAAGAATACATGAAATTTTTTAAATTTTCCTATCCCAACAGTGGCTCTGTCTGGGATGTATACTCCTTGTGAGTATAACAAGAATTCAGGTCTCTTGGGGGAGTAGACCATGTGTTTTATTTGTTTGGGATGACAATTTTATGAGAATTGTATGAGAATGGGGGATGGGAGTGATGAGGAACGGAAATGATCCTACACTATTGTACATGGAAAATAATTTTATATATATATATAGAGAGATTGATAGGACTGTCCATGTACTAGCAAATCCTAATTGATAGGACGCTATAATGGAATAAAAGTATTATGAGAATTATTTGAGAGTCATCCATACATTGGAAACACTCAATCCTCTTTGTGCATGATTATGAAAAGAAAGGCTTCAGATATTGCCCATGCATAGGCAAGTCCTGCTCTTCTCTGGTCATGTTTTGCACATAGTAAGAATCATCACCTCCTTTTCCAGTTATAACAAAAGGACCTAACCATAGAGCTTCACATTTTCCATGCTTTCCTTTGTCCTGGCACCTAGCATTCCACATCAGTACTAAATCATTTGTTTCAAACTTCCTATCTTTGGCCTTTTTGTCAAAGAGGTATTTCACTTGTGATTGTAACTTAATATTCTGCCTTTGGGCTAGTCTCCTTGTTTCATCAAGTTCTGTGAGATGTTCTAATCTTTCCTCCATTGGTTTAGGAATGTTTAAATCTTCCTGAAGAATAAACTTGTAAACTGGCATAAGGTTTTCTAATGGTATTCTCTCTTGTATTCCATATACTAATTCAAAAGGAGATCTCCCAATTACCCTTTTGATAGTAATCCTATCATCCCATACCATTATTCTTAATTTTGAATCCCATGCTTTCTTGTTTCCATCTAACATTCTCTTTATAATTTTCAGAAGCCTTTTGTTACTGGATTCGGCTTGTCCATTTGCTTGTGGATGATAAGGGGCAGCATAGGACACAGTGATGCCATGTGTACTACAGAAATTTTTGAATTCATCAGATCTAAAACACATTCCATTATCCGTAATTAACCTTACTAGAGTGCCGAATCTGAATATAATATTTTCCATCAGAAAGTTAATCACCACCCTGCTTGTTGCTTGTTTGGTCAGAATTGCCTCCACCCATTTTGTGAAGTAATCAGTCGCCACTAAAATCCATTTATGTCCACCACTTGACTTCTCCGCAATTTCTCCTATGAAGTCAATACCCCACTGATAGAATGGAGCCTCGACTTGCATGGGTTTTAAGGGAAATGCTTCCTGGTATTTCAACTTCCCTGAAAACTTCTGACATGCTTCACATTTCCTAGTGTAATGATATGAATCATTAAAAACTTTAGGCCAATAGTATCTAGCCCTTAAGATCTTGTGGGCTATAGTTTTTGCTAAAAAATGACCTCCACACATGCCTTCATGTAACTCTTTCATGTTATGTTTTGATTGATGCTCATCTAGGCATAATAGTAGAATTCCATCTCTGTTCTTCCAGTAAAGATCTCCATCAATAAATACATATTTTGAGGCTTGTAGTTTGAGTGTCCTTTTATTATCATCATACCCCTCAGGACATTTCATGTGCTTCAGATAATATGTGATGTCGGTATACCACAGAGTATGCTCAATAATAGAATTTGTATTATCAACATCATTAGCACTACATATCTGAGAAGCTTCAAGATTACTTTCAGCCATCAACCTAGCAAGACCTTGTCCTCTCACTAGTTTAGTGATCTAGATTTCAATATTGAACTCCTAAATTCTATTGATCCATCTGCATCTTCTACCTGTGACTTCAGTTTGGACCAATACATCCTTTACTGCAGCATTAGGTACATATGCTATGATTTCAGCTCCCACCAAGTATGGCCTAAAAGTTTTAACTGCCTTCACCAATGCATATGCCTGTTTTTCAACAATGTCATATTTTAACTCTGCATTTTGAAGAGATTTGCTGAAAAATGAGATAGGTTGTTCATATCCATCATTGTTTTTTTGCAATAACACTGTTGCAACTGTACGATAAGAGGCAAATGAAAATAGTTGAAATGGTTTACTGAAATTAGGGGATATCAGGATAGGAGCTTCTTTGATTGCTCTCTTAATAGTGGCAAATGATTCTATTGTTTTTGTTGTCCATTTCACTTTTGAGTTCTTCTTTAGCATCCTTGATATAGGACAAATAATTTCTGCAAAATTTGATATAAACCTCCTGACAAAGTTAATTTGGCCAAAAAAAGATTGTATAGCTTTCACATTTTTAGGGATAGGGATTTGGTCAATTGTTTTTACTCTCTAAGGGTCTATTTTCACTCCATCTTTTGAAACTATGTGACCAAGCAACTTCCCCTCTGTTGCTGCAAAATGGCACTTCTTAGGATTCAATGAAATCCCATATTCTAGGGCTTTAATAAATATTTTTTCTAGATGTGCACAATGATCCTCAACCCTTTTTGAATATGCTGTCAAATCATCTTGATATACTATCATGATTTTATTAATCAACTCAGCAAAGGCCACATCAATTGCTCTTTGGAATGTTGCTCCAGCATTAGTGAGTCTGAATGGCATCCTTAAATATACATATGTTCCCCATGGAGTGGTGAATGTAGTCTTAAATTGCTCTGACTCTTTGACTTTCACCTAATTGTAACCTGAGAAGCCATCCATCATTGACAACAATTCACACCCAGTAACCTTTTGTAATATTGGTTCCATATTAGGGAGAGGATAGTTGTCCTTAAGAGAAGACTTGTTCAAATTCCTGAAATCCACACATAGTCTAATATCACCATTCTTTTTCTAGACAGGTACCAAATTAGAAACCCAAGAGGAATGTCTGATGGGTTTAATGATAGCTCCATCCCTTAATTTTGTAAGTTCCTCTAGCATCTTAGGAGATAATGTAGGATTGATAGGCCTTTGTTTTTGCTTGAATGGTTTAGCATCTGGTTTTAGTGGTATTTCATGCTAAAATAGATCCTCTCTATATTCTTTTAAATCATCATATGACCAGGCAAATACATGCCTATACTTCTAAGTAAGTTGATGATTCTACTCCTATTTTTTGGGTTAAGATTTCTTCCAATATACACATTCTTTGGGGCTGCTTGTGTCCCCAAATTAATCTCTTCAAGGTCATTTTGCACCACTGGTGTGTCTTTCATTTTAAATCTATCATGTCCATCGAATGCCTTTTCCAATGCTATAAGTCCCTTAGGTATTTTATTTGTTTTCAACTGAACTATCTCTTGACCAAAAAGGGTTTCCTTCCTATCATGTTCCTCTACAAATGCATTAAAAACAATCTCTTGATTTTCATAATGATCAGCACAATGCAAGAAGTTGATTATATCAGCATCGTTATCAAACACTTGCCAGTTATGTACATTATCTGGGATGGTGGGTCTAGTTTTGAATTCAACCTCTGTAATGCCTCCTAATGTGACATCATCCCTTTTCAATGTGATATTCGCTAGAAAATCTGCCATAATGTTTTTTGACCTCTCAATCCAGTTGATTGAAAAGCCATCAAATAACTCAATGTCATCCCAGACCGTGTTTCTGTACTATCTCAACCTCTTGTTTTTTAATAGGTATTTCTCTCTCACTTGAGAAGTAACCAGTTCAGAATCACCATATACGGCTAACTTTTTTATTTTATGCTTGGTGGCTATGTTCAAACCAATGAGCAAAGCTTCGTACTCTACTACATTGTTTTTGCACTCAAATGTTAATAGAAAGGAGTATTTGAAAGTTTTACCTCCTGGTGAAATAAACACTACTCTGGCCCCATTTCCTATTTTGCTGCATGCACCATCAAAATACATCTTCCAGACATCATTTTTTTCTTTCTTAGATTCAATATGTATTGGATCAGTATTCTGCAATTCTGGCTAATTTTTTCCACCTTGAAGGCTCCCAAATCTGTATCACAAAAGAAATTTATTTGATGTTGATCTAGGCATTCTATAATATTTTCATACCTCAACTCCCTGCACAGCTTGATTTCTTTACCTCCCACTAGTATTGTGGCATATGATAAGTCCAATTGGACATTCCCCCATGCCATAGCAGCCCATTGTCTTGATAGAAGCATTCCATAATATGGTGGGATGTCAACCACAGTAATATCAATGTTATAAGTTGCTTCAGGGTATGAGGCAAGTTTTATCTCCACATACCTCATAATACCAACGACTGGGATAGATCTATTATCCATTGCATAACACCTACCAAATGTAGTATCAACCCACATTCCCAATTCTTTCATAACTGCTATTGGCATGATGTTCATGGCAGCACCTGAATCAATCATGTAGTTCCTCACTATCCTATTTTTTATCAATAATCTAGTGTAGAAAGAGTCCACTTGTGAGGGATTCTTTGTCAATGTATCACCTATGTATACCTCAGGCATTTGGAATGTTTCTTGATGAACATTGTTTGTTCTATTTTTCAGATCCCTTATGTTTTTGACTTGGTATATCTGAAATCAGTTTGACTACTGTATTCATGTATTTGTCTATCTTCATCATTTCTAAAAGTGGAACTGATATTTTTACCTGTGATAATGCATGAGCAATGTCAAAAGAATGGGCCATAGTTGATCATTCTTTTCTATCTTTATATTTTCTTTTTCTTGATTTTGTGATTTTTCTTTCGTTTTACTCTTACCACCCTTTTCTGATTCTTTGAATGATGACTTTGTATTATTCTTTTTGTAATTCTAATCTTTTTATGAATACACTCCCAGGTGTTCCTTGTTCAGCATTCATTGTTCTATTCCTTAAGTTATAGGCATTTTTAGCTTGAGCTATTGCCGCTATTGTAAGAGCTTCTCTTTCATTTTCAGTGGGCTTTCTCCATTGATCATACGATTGATTGTTATAATAGGTAGGTTCGTCATAACCATCCTCCTGATCTGAGAACACTTCTTGTTCTCCCATATTGATATGATGTCTTTGGTTTCCCACATCATATTCATATCCTTCTTCCTCTGTAGAAGAGTAGTCTTCAATCAGCACATATGGTGTATCTTGCATCATGTTTATAGTGTGATTATCTCTGTTATAATTGTATAACATCTCTTCTTGTTGTACTATTTTAGCCACCTCACAATACTCAGGTGAATGTGGTAAATTGCATACTAGACACCAAGGTTTATCTTCTACCATATGTGCCATATTTCTTTTTAGAGGGTCAGGGGTATCCTTGCCATAATGTTGTTTTCTATTGTTATCAATGGCTCTCCCATCTTTCCAATTGGTATTATACGGCATATCATGTAACCTGGGCCTCTCATGCCTGTGCTGACCTTCTTGTTTAGTTTGCTAAGTATTTGGGTTCTGAGTATTTCTAGGGTTATCCCTCTTGCTAACCATACCTGCAGCTTTCCTATTGTTCTCAATAGTTAATGCCACTTTTTGTGCTTCAGCTAGGGTTGCAGGGCACCGGTTTCTAAGTTCATACCCTGTCTTGGGATCAAATGCTTTCATATAAATGCTCAGTGCTGTTGGATCAAACAGTTTGGATCCATGTGGTACTTTATTGTGTAATTTGGAAAATTTCAAATTGAAGTCATACACTAATTCATTCTAGTATTTCTGGATGCTTATCAATTTGTGCAATGCAAACTCAGGGGCATATTGATTGCCATACTGTTCCTTGAATTGATTGTGGAAATCAGTTGTTGAACTGATTGAAGCATCAGGTAAACTATTGAACCAGTCTCTTGCATCTTCAGTCAGGGACATCATGAATAACCTCATTCTAATATCTTCCTAGTCCATACCAATATCTTGTACAAAAGCATTGAAGCTTCTGATGTGATCTTCAGCTGATATTGCACTGTTCCCAGTAAACTTAGGAACTATATTTCTCCAATTACTATCCATAGGATATGGACACAACTGATACCCAGTCAGATCAAATTGGCTACATATGTCTGCAAGGTTTTGGGGAGGAAAATTCATGGGTGGTGGATTAGGATAGTAATTATATCCACCTAGAGGCTGATGATAAGCATATTGCTGCTGTGGGTTTATGTGGGGATTAATGTAAGTGTTTTGTGGTCTATAATATTGTTGACCAGGGGGTGGGTAAGGATTAGCTATATGTTGAGATGTATTATGTATGGGAGGTGGTCTAGGATTTTGGGGAATGGTATTTAGATGACTTCCAGATGCTTGTGAATTTGAAGCACCACCTGTATTTTGGTGTAAATTTGGTTGTGGATTCCTTGAAGTATTCCCCCTATGTGGAGGTACATATTTTGGGGGGGTTGTTTTAGCCCTACTCTTTATCTGTTGAATCTCTTGTTGCAACAAACTCTTAGTTTCCTCTATTTTGACCATTTCAAGTTCTTCCTGGAGCCTAAGCAGATCCTGTTGTGCTTGATTCATACCTCCTAAAGTACTTGGGCTGTCATTTACTTCTTGAGTTGAGAATCCATGTTTTACCCCTTCTCCATGATGTAATGACATCTTAAAATCATATTCAGCCTGGTTTTGATCAATTTCCCTCATGACCCGTGCTTCATACTCGAGCTGCTCTTGAGGATCAAGTTTGTATCTTGTCAATATATCATCAATTACTCCGTTGAGATTTTCATTTGAATCATGCAGAGGTGTGAACTTATTGTGAATTGTAATAGTTTTCTCTGCATTATCCTCTTGAGCCTCTTGATTATTATCCTGGTGAGTATGATTTGAAATTATGTTTCTTTTGGAGATGTTTCTAATTGGTGGAGATGATTGCAATTTCTTACCTTCCATATTAGATCTCCTACCATCCATTTGGTATCAATTTTTTGTTATAGCAGTCACTAGAGTCGCCACCTATTTTGTAAATAGGAAAATTTTTGTAATTTATCTTTCTAGCTTCTTGTTGCCAGCAGAGTTACCAAATTAAAGTTTCTGAAATGACTCTATAGAAGGAATGGTTTATTACTAAGGTCTTTTATTTATATCCCCAGTAGAGTCACCAATTTGTTAGGTCTCAAAAATGCAGGTTGCTAATCCTAAGAGGATGCCATGCTCTATGTCTAGATTGGCAATGTTTTTGAACTAACTTGATGAAATAAACCTTCTGGGTTTGATGATTTCCTACACTTTAGGTCCTGCTACACCTAGGTGGGTAAACCTTGGAAATTAAAGCAAAATGAATGCAACTATTTTGGCTAAGTAAATGGATCTACCTACAGTGGCAAGTGGTGTAGGATAGATGAAAGCTTGCTAACTAATTCAAATATCTAATGAATGGTTGGTATAAGCTATGATTGTGTAAATAAAAGGATTTAAATAATGAATAGAAATAAGACCAGTGCCTTGTTGGATAAATAGATTCAAATGGAAGACTAAGACTAGTGGCTTATAGTGGGTAATAATTCTAACTGTTTGGCACAATATTTAGTTTATAACTTGTATAAACATACAAGGAAATGACTGACAAACTCTTCTTAATAATCTAACCAATATAATCAGATTTCTTGTTATTCACCAGAAGGTAATTTAATCCTTTCTTGAAGGAACCAATTGAATGAAATATGCAAGAATAATAGATAATATTAATTTGGAGATAGAATGGCAATCCTAATTATATGGTTCTTCTTAGTAACCCAAACTAACACTTTCAAGTTATTGTGACTGATCAGAAGGATTTTAATTCCTTCTGTGGAAACCAATTAATCAAATCACACAACTACAACAAATGTGTATTGACAAATTAAATATATACTTGATATATTAATCTGAATAACAAGGAAATATAGAACTAGAGACAAGCACGTAATTGAGTAACTTTAACAAACAATTGATGCTAGAATAAAATAACAAGATCAAAGAACTCCAATTTACTTCTTCAATAATATACTTCCAACAGGGTCTTTTGAAAACATTGTAAATTGTATGTATTATATTCTACTGCTAATGATAATTCAGCATCAAATGTTTGAACTTATATAGAGATGCTTGTGAAGTGACATAACTCTTTAAGAAGTCTTTTGGGACTTAACAAACATAACAACAAAAATAACCATTCTTATGCTCTATTCAACCACAAGTATAATTTAGCAATATAGTCTAAGTACTCCTAGCTGCGATGTGAATCAGTAAATTCAATGGCATTCCTTGTAATCACATCCATCGTAACCATCCTCTCCAAATGCTTGCAGGCTTCCCCGGATGCAGAGTCTTTGTCCTTAAGAGCTCCTAAAGCTTCATGTAATATTGCTTGACAATCTCTGCTCCATTCTTCTTTGTTCTTTAATTCTTTATCACTTTTGAACAATGTGGGTACTCCTGCTTTTGAAGCTTTAGTACATTCTTTGGCATCAATCTGAAGTTGATCATAATACTTTTGATGTTGCTCAATCAATTCTTCTACATCAGAGGCACCTAGAATTTTAGAAGTATCTTTACCCTGTGTCTCATTTAATTTCTCCTGCAACCTTTTTTCAAGTCTCTCATGTTCTTGGATTGCTTTATGATTTTGAGAATAATTATCCCAAAATTGGTTCAGCCAATGCATCATGTTGGCATGCCTATTCTGGAGTATTGTGACAAGTGTATCCATCTGAATTTGAGCTACTTGATCTATGGAGAGTGGTTGGGCACTCTGTGAACTTTCACCATGGGTTAGCCTCATTACTGATCCTAGTAATTGATCAATCAAGTCTTGGTTCAATTTTCTATCCTTTGTTTTCTCTTCAGGGATTTTATCAATTTTCTATTTTTTAGGTTTACTTGTATCGCCTTGTGACTTTCTACCCTTTCCTTTTCCCGGAGTCTCCATTAACAATCCTTGATAGAAAATTTAAATTACAGGCTATAGCACAAAAGTTTGTATGTATGTACCTTTTATCAGTGGCTCTGATCGAATTCCCCTATTTTACGCTTCAAGTCTCCCCCTGTAGGCTCTTCTCAAACAATTCTGTCAAGTTTAATTGCACTAATTTCAAATGTTACCTCAGGGGATTTCTTCATCATCTGCAATTAATTGTTTGAGCAATTCAATTGCCTTGATCGTTGTGAAATGTCACATCATCATAACTCCTTTCATCAACATGATTTTCATAATGTCTGGGCAATTTTAATATCTCCTTATGGCGCGAACGTTTGTCCATAGATCAATCGATGTAACCCTTCAACTGTCTCCTTGACGTTGTATTTCATTTGTGAAATCGTATCGGTAAGAGATTTTGATGCCTTACTCGATATGGAAGTGGGCATGGTTACCGTCGGCATGACTTTCTTCATCATTATAAGAATAACCTTCCTCCCCAATCTCCTAAGTGTCATCGATAGAATTATCAGGGAGAGTCTTATCGATGAGTGTAATCCTCACTACTATCGGAGTAAGATATGTCATCAGAGTAATCTTCTTCAAGTCACCCGATCATGGTTATCTCCCCGATAGCCCCTTTATATTCCTTATCGGAGAGACTTTCACAACATGTCATCGACATCGTTGTGAGTATCGCTTCAGTCAGACTTATAAGTTTTATTCCGATTTATTTGTTCTTGCCGATAGTTCTTATACATGTCGGCAGGACTTATACTGAAACATTTTCATCAATTGTCGAGATATTATAGCATCAGAAGCTCCTTAATCTCTCATTCTGATACTCACTTCCTACCGATTACCATTAGTTTCCTCCACTCTACCGGATGATCGGTGAGAGTCTTACCGAAATTTCTTATCGGTATGATCTTCATCGTCGGGAGGTCTTGAAGAGTATTCGCCGATAGTCTTTAGTTATACCGATCGGCATGACTGGTAGCTTTATCTCCGATGAAAGGTCATCGGTATCATTTTCTTCATTGGTAACTTTTAAATCTTCTACCTGACCCTTATTCTCATGTTGATAGCCATTTTGGCTAATTTCTCATAGATCGGTATAACAATAAGTGAGGTCTTGCCGATATTAAGAAATTTGAATCTTCTTATTAGTATGATTTTGGGCATAATTTTTTATGATTTGGTCGGATATGGATGAGTAAGAATACATGAAAATTTTTAAATTTTCCTATCCCAACACCTGGGATGGAGTTGTCATGAGAATTATCCTAAAACCTTGGAAGGAATAGCCCTAGATTGGTACTATAGACTTCTAGAGGCATCCATCCATTTCTTTTTGTAGCTCATCGGTGAGTTTGTCACTAAATTTGACATGAATAAGCTAGTGAAAATAAGAATTCAAGAATTCTTGAGTGTTAAACAAGAACCAAATGAATTGGTTGTGAACTTTATAATGTGATGGAGATAAGTCCCATGTTCATCCACAAGTGCACCAAATATGGATAATAGGTAACTATGTGATCTCTTCTTGCACACCCTCAATAACCTAGACACATGGGAAGAGCTATAGAAACTCTCGTATAGATCACATATGAGGAAGATCTTGAAAGCACTCTTAGAATAGACCAAGCTATAATCAATAATGGAAGGAAAGAATATGGTGTCATGCCCACATTTCCCATATGGTCATGACACGCAACTCATGTGTCATGTCCACATTTGTTATGTGGTCATGACATGAAATATCAAAAAATTTCCCATGCATCCCTAGAAACCCCCTCGCATGCGTTAGCGTGCTCGGTGGCAATACGCATAAGGTGTAAACATGTCAATCAAATCTCAGGGTAGTGCAATCTCATGCGCAATCCCCTACGTGATGATAGCCGACTAGGGGGTTATGCGACATGATGAGCCTCACCATTAGGGTTAGGATCGAGATTGATCGAAACCCTAAGTTTTCCTAAATGAGCAACAGGATCTCGACACAAGTTTAAATCAAAACCCTAATTCTAGAGCATAAAAAGATTAAATAACAACTTATCAATACAATATTAATTTGTGAAAACATCAAATTATTAACCAACACAAGGATAAAATTGCCTAAGGAATTAACCTTGATTTCCAAAAAAATCTGGCAGCATAATACCACTAGGGCGTATATAGAAATTATTCTAATTAAAAAAAGAATTCATGCCAAAGAGTTCACTAACTCATTAAAATTGATTAAAATAAAGTAATTACGCTAGGAAATATAATTGTCGCACTAAGGTTCTTTAATAGGTTTACTAGGTTAAATTAAATTAATAACCTACTTCGAATATTCCCAAACATCTGATTAAATTAATTAAAACGACCTTGCTATTAATAATGTTACATTAATAATTCTCAAGTTACAAAGTTAAAATCAAGTTCCCTAATATTATTAATAAAGTTCACTATAGTGTCCTAAAATTATTAAAAGATTTACTACTACCATAATTAAATGATTTCAAACCTCCCAAGGTCAAATAAAACATTAAACCAATATTCTAACCCATAAATTAAAAAAAAAAAAACAATACTATACCCTTTTTCCCCAAAAGGCCAAGGCATAAAAGAAAAATATTCCCCAAGTCAAAAGGGAAGAAAAAGAATAACTCACATTCACATGGGAAGGTCAATTTAAAATTCCAAATAGAATGAAATAAGGATTAAGTTCCCTCCCAAGCCCTAAAAGTACACACAATAAAAATAATAAAACAATCCACATGCCCTAACCCTAAAACTATGGTTATCTCATTCTCTCCATAATTTATCTTGTTTTCTTATTTTCTCTTTTCTCTCAAATTCTTTTATGTGTGTGCAGGTATGAAGCCCAGACAGCCATGACCGCCACAAGAAGAGAGGTATATTCATTGAATATATATGCATATTTTAAAAGCCCTCTTTTTTTTAGGGATATATATATACCCCTTTT
Source organism: Cunninghamia lanceolata (assembly GCA_027924645.1). Classification (NCBI taxonomy): domain Eukaryota; kingdom Viridiplantae; phylum Streptophyta; class Pinopsida; order Cupressales; family Cupressaceae; genus Cunninghamia; species Cunninghamia lanceolata. Next base: position 9,574,520 of record BSBN01000780.1, read on the forward strand.
TATTTGTTTAAAAATGCCATGAATATATATCTGGCAGGATACAGATGTAAATATATTTGTAGCCAAGGGTGTGAATATATATATATCATAAAACAAAGCATGTCTTAAAACTGTTGCAGGGGAGAAATGGGTCGAACGGTCATGCTATGTTAAGGCACGGGCAGTAGCAATGGAGGCGCTATTGTTATACCAACGGCAGGGTTTAATATTTTGTTAGAGTTTAAAAGAAATCAACGGTGGGTGGGGGGTCTGTTCCCCCCACCCCCCAACACTCACATAACAAGAGAAATGGGGGCAGTGGCAGTCACGCCATCGCCCCCCCCCCCCAGATTTTTATTTTATCTTTAAAACATAAACTTAAAAGAATAACAATGGCCTCCGTCGGTCGTCTCACTCGGCCCTCTAGCCAACACTAAAACTGCAATCTAATGCTATTTTTTAATTAAAAACAAATAGTTATTCTTTGTGAGGGGGAAAATAGGTTAATCAATCAATGATAAAAATACCCAAACATCTATAGAATATGAAGATAAAGGAAGATTAAAAATAATGAAAAACAATGATACGTTCACCTTTTACCTTTCGCCTTCTGTAGCTCGCCTATCTCTCTTTGATCTTGATAATAAAAGCCCTCAGAAGCTTTTGCTTGCTTTCTTGTTTGAAGATGACAAAGAGTGAATGGCTGTGATACTTGTGTATTTGAAGAAAAGCTTCAAATACAGAAATGGATTATGAATGAGGATGCTCAAATGGGAGTAGGGGTGTCAAAGGCGCGCTGATATCTCTGCAGCATAAGTTTACACAAAATCCAGATATGAAATGAAGAGAAGAGGGTTGTATTTATAGAAGAGAGTGAGGGAAGATCAACGGTTGAGAAGAAAAGAAGGAATCAACAGAGGAGGATTGTTGAGGAATGTGCATCCAATAGAAGGACACATGTCATTCCAAAAGAAACTTAGTTAACTCCTCTCTTGATGAGGATAAGATTTGATTTTCTTAAATTAGAATTTATTTTTCTAATTTAAGAGAAGATTTGCTTTAGAAGATGCCTTAAAAGTGATTTTACTTTTTGTAACTTAGAGTTTTGCTTTTGTGTGCCAAGAGGAAAGTTATTTTTGGAAGATAAGAATGATTTTTTGAAGAGATAAGAAAGCATAATTAAATAAAAGATTTATTTAATTATTTTTGTGGATATTTGAGAAGAATAAATAAAATATAGAAATATATTTTATTTTGTGAGGATTTTAGATTTTATTTAAATAAAATTTGCATTTTATGTAAATTTGGAAGAATAAGAGATCTTAATTAAATAATTAAAATTATTTAATTATTGTAGAAGAATGAAGTTGGTGTAAGCGATTTTAATTAATTAAATAAATGTGTTTATTTAATTAAATGAGAGGAAGTGAACCACATAAATAAATAAATTTATTTATTTATTGGTAGAATGCATACGAAGGATGAAATAAATATTTAAAATATTTATTTAAGCAGAGTCATGTCAATTTTAGGTGTATACATTTTGCCCCTCTTTGATACAATGTGTTTTATCACGTTGTTTCAAAAAATAAGAATTTTTGACAGTGATACATGCCCCAGTTTGCCCCTGGTGCAAGTTTGACAACAGGATGCCCCCTCGGGAGATTGAACGAGAAGAAGATAGGAGGGCGTGAGATGGACAATCTCATGAAAAAGAAGGTGAAGAATGGGTTAGGGCGGAGAAAAATGGGATATGGTTCAGAGAAAAAGACATGGGAAGTATCCACAGACGTCATGTAGTCAGGTATGGGTCATTTGCTATATATAGGAGTTGGGTCCACATATTCTACTCATTTGTACACTTGTCCATAGTTGATTTGTCCTCTAGAGAGCTTAGGAGAGCATGGCAGCTAGAGAGTTGGATATTCCACACGAGGAGCATCGGTTTGAGAGGATTCGACGATTTGATCGGCCAGCAGAGGCAAGACCACCGGTATGTGTTTCTTCAAAACTTGACAAAAGTTAATTTTTATGCGTATTAATGGCTAGGGAATCCAACTGAGACAGATGCACAAAAACACCCGTTTTGCGCATATGCGTGCCGAAATGGCGCATGCATTGCAAAATGGTGCATTTACACTGTGAAGTGGCGCATGTGTTCTTTTTCTGCATTTGAGTCATGAATGTGCGCTTTTGTCACTATTGCGCATTTGAGTGATGAACAGGCGCATATGTCCAGAAGTTGCGCATTTGACTCCTGAATAGGCGCATTTGACAGAGTTGCGCATGTGAGTCATAAAATGGCGCATTTGTTAGGAAGCTGCACATTTGATATGGGAAGTGGCGCATGTGTCAGAATGGCGCATACGTGACAGAGAGTGGTGCATTCATGGTGAATTGGCACTTTTGGTATGAAACGGCGCATTTGCCACCTGGATTGGTGCATTTGCACTTTAGGAAAATCAGTTGACTTAACTTAATTAACCCAATTGGCATCTTGATCGATGCGTCAATTGATTAGTGATCTCTGAGATTGCCGAGAATCTAGTCAAGAGATGATATGCTATTTTAATTAATTTGATATGTTAAACTGATGATAGGATAGCTTGATTGCTTTGAGTAGGTCTGATATGTATATGGATTTCACTGACGGTATGCATTACTTGTTTGCAGGAGGATATTCAGGACATTATTACGTTGCGTGAGCAGTTTTCGTTGCCATTGTTGCAGCAATATATGCTGATCGAGCTAGAGCGGGAGGCTCTAGGTGCTATGGGTTTGTATCATGTGCTCTTCATGCCCAAGGTTTGCATGAACCAGGTGATGGTGACTGCAGCCGTGGAGCGATTCCACAGTGAGGATGGGACCTTCCATCTTCCGACGGGAGAGATGGCAATTACTTTGGAGGATGTCTATCGGATTCTGCACCTCCCTATTCAGGGAGAGTTGGTTGAGTACGTGTCACAGTGTGGCGCTGGGCTGGAGGAGTGCAGGCGTGTTTTTTATGATCCAGAGTTGGTGGGGGAGGAGATCTCATGGCAGGACATGCTTGACTACTATGAATACTTCCCGGGCATAGTGGCTAGACTGATCGGTGGCATAGTATGCCCCGATAGGAGAGCGCATGGCTTCCCCATTGGCTAGGGATGGGTGTTGGAGAGTATGATCACAGACGGGACCCGGTATGCTTGGGGTGTGTGCATGCTTGCCCACCTATACAGAGACATGCATCAGGCAATGTACCACCAAGGCTCTGGTTTATCAATAGGTGCGTCTCTCTTACAGTTTTGTGGAAGCACATTGTAATCACACGGCCAATGTGTGTTTTTCACAGGCAAAGGGGTGAGCCCTATAGTTACGGCTATGCAGGTGTGATTTCCCAGCATAGGCTGGGGAAGCTTGAGTATTGGAGGCATGCCTTTGATGGACTAGATGCAATTGTCTAGTGGCCATATATTGACTGTGAGGTGTGGGATGACGAGGCAGATGAGCTGCCTTATTGCTTCCAGACGAGATGGCTTATTGGCAGGACTCGGTACATTTTGGAGCGACGAATTGTCAGTCGAGTTCAGAGATAGTTTGGCCATGTACAGGGCAAACTGCAAGGTGAGGCACGCTTTGCCAGGACTCACGCAGAGAGGTATAGGTGGGATCCTGTGGCATCTTATGAGGAGGCATTGGCCGATTTCTAGCAGATTCCCTATGCAGCCTGGCCGATGAGGAGAGACATAGTAGATGCTAGCATGATACCAAACTATGAGGAGTGGTTCGCGGCGCACCCATTTCTGAGGTGTTCAGGGCCAGGAGAGTTAGCTCCTCGTATTAACGAGGAGGATGCAGACGGTGTGGGTAGAACTGGCAAGGGGAGGGGAGGACGAAGGAGGAGGAGGAGAGATCCAGGAGATAATGTGAGAATGAGATAGAGGCAGAGGGTTGGAGAGGGGCTTGTGGGCCAGCAGGTAGTTGGACAGGCATAGGTTCAGGGGCCAGTTCAGCCAGAGGTAGCACAGAGACAGATGCCGCCGCCACAGCAGGTGGCACAGCTAGTATAGGGACAGGGGCCAGCGCAACAGGTGGCACAGGTAGAGCAGGTTCCACAACCTGATGTGCATCAGCAGGTTATGGTCTCGCTACAGAGCCAGATTAGGCAGTTGAGGGCTCATCTGAGAGCTGCGGAGTCCCGGAGAGAGTCTAATGTGACTCGAATATCAGAGTTGACACGGGAGAGAGATGCAGCCTTAGCTAGCATGCGGGCTATGAGGTCAGAGAGAGATGCAGTCATGATGGCCATGGGCACAGATGGGACTTCCAATTTTTTGGTTTCACAGGTGCAGCAGGCACAGGTGGTCCAGGTGCAGGGTGAGCTTACTAGAGCTCAGGCACAGGCTCAGTACTATAGAGGTTTATATCACGGAGCTGTGTTAGTGGAGCATCGTGCCCCTAGCTTCAGGAGCCAGTCAGAGGCATTCCAGTGGGCAGGCGGTTCTCAGTCTGTAGGCTCAGTGAGGGGTCCCTAGTAGTCAGGGGGAGGCAGAGGAGAGGCCAGTGCAGGGAGCAGTATTCCACAGCAGCAGAGTTAGTCAGACCTGGATACTTGTATCAGTTTTGATTGGATTGTAGCACATTTACGATAGAGGGCTGAGATAGCCGATATATGTACTTTTTTTAGACATGTATCACCATTTGTTGTATACATTTATGACATGACTCTGAGATAGAGATTGCGATATATTGTACATTTGGACATGTGTTTGATGTTTATGTGATGATGTTGTTGTTTTCCTGATCTATATGCATGGGCTATATATGTGATGTTTTGATGTTTATATGATATGGATGCAGCTTATCTTGTGATGTGTTATATGTGATGCATACTAAATGAATGATTTTGATTTATGCAAACGCTAATGTGGATAGATATGATTTATGCAGTTCTATATGTATGTGACTTATGTTTTTTTTAATTTTCTTTGGATATGATATATGGATGCACATGTATGTGGATGACCTAAAAAAATGTATGGAAATTGATCTAATGCACTTATGTATACAGATGATTTAATCATGTAAATGACTATTTCATTGGATGTGATATGCAATCTATGCTATGTTTTTGAGATGTCCAAATGTACTCAATCGACACAGGTGATGACATAGAAGGAAGAAGAGATGAAGAAATACTGACTTTCATTTGATATACTGCAGGATTGTTTTATGGCATGGATGATATGGATTTGCTGGATATGAGACGGATGCAGACTTGTCATCTTTGCAAGGCTTTTTACTTTCATCATTGGGCACATTTTGGTATTTTTCACTTTTTGAAATGTGGTAAAAAGATACAAGCATCTAGGTATAAATAGACCGAGATGACCTGAGTATCGCTTACTTGGATTTTGATATAGCAAGTTGATACAAGCATCTAGTCAAACTTGAAGCTAGATGACCTAAGTACTTCTTGCATTTCAACAGACAAGGATTGCCCCTTTTCATGTTTAGACCTCAGAGTCCTCGATGATCTTTTTGCTGATCATGTCGTTAGACGAAAGTCGTCACATTACTAAGGTTTAATCCACAAGCGACAGACAAAGAAAACAATTATGCCCCCCATCATAGCATCTCTAGCTTTTGGCATCCTTGAGTAGCATAGGAAGACATAATGACAAAAAGTCAAGACCTTGTAAATTAACCTGTTGACAAAACTTCTTTGCATTAGATGTGTCTTTTGCCATAATTGATACAGAATCAGTCTTAGTGTCTTTGGTATGGTGCTGCGCTTTGTTTAGGACAGGTTGATGTTTTGAGTCAAGGACCTTTGTTGTTGGGTAGCTTGCTTTGCTACTCTTACTTGTCTAGTGAAAGGTATCACAATCCTTATTGGTATCCTCTTAGAACAGTGGCATTCAAGAATCCAAATCCGTAACTAGGTCGAGGAGTTGCCCCCAGTTTAGACAAGGATTGACTTATTATGAGTGAGACAACAGACAGTCATGGAGAGACGGACCCTAAGGGAATGACCTAGTGCCTCAAGGGCTCATTGCTAAATGGCCTTACCTACGTGACGACGCAGAGGCAACATAGTTCAGGGTAAACCCTAGCGGACCTAAGACCTAGGCGATGGTAAAGGACTCAGACTGACAGAAGGACTAGATATGGGACCGACGGGACAGTGGAGTGGAGAGAAGAGGAGAGAAGTGAAGTGAATCCTCGGGGGCGCATTTAAGAATGGCCTTGCCTACATGATAACTCAAAGGTGACGTAGTTCGACAATGGTTCAAAAGACTGGTTCAAGATGAACGAGATGAAGGACACAAGAGATATGAAGTTGAAACAAATGGAGGAAGTGGTTTGTCGCAGATAGCACCTGTTTACCAGGTTTTCACCACTTGCTTTTATTTGCACGAGAAGCTAAAAGTACACACGATGCCTGTTTGCCAGGTTTTCACCATGGTACCTATCCTAGGCACCTGTTTGCCAAGTTTTCACCATAGGAAGATTTTTTTGTTATTTTTTCATTTTTTTAATTTTTTTGCTCTATTTTTTTCACTTTTTTTATTTTTTTGGGATTTTTTTAGGACTCCCTTACATTGGGGTTTTTAGGTATAGAACTTGCGGAGGTGCATGCTGTTGATAGGATCGTCGAATAGTTCACCTTTAGATGTAGCCAATTGATATGCCCCCGATCCATAAGCTGTGATGACAAAATAGGGACCCAGCCAGTTAGGTTCAAACTTTCCTTTCTTTTCTCTGTCTTGCTGATTTCTGGGATTTTCTCTTAGGACTAGGTCATCGACTTGGAATATCTGGGGTTTTACTCTGTGATTGTAGCTTCTAGACATGCGTTGTTGATATGCTTTCAAGTGATTAAAGGCCTATTGCCTTCGCTCTTCGAGCAGCTCTAATTCTTGGAGTCTAGTTACTCTGTACTCTTCATCTGATATGAGGCCTTTTAATGAGACTCGCAAGGATGGGATCTCAACTTCAATGGGCAAGATAGATTCAGATCCATAGACTAGGGAGTATGGTGTCGCACCTGTGGGTGTGCGAATGCTTGTGCGGTAAGCCCACAGTGTAGGATTCAGTTGGACATGCCAGTCACAACCAGCATCATTGATAGTTTTCTTTAGGATTTTCAGAATGGTTTTATTTGATGCCTCAGCTTGGCCGTTACCTTGTGGGTAGTAAGGAGTTGAGAAGCAGTGTTGGATATGGAATTTGTCGCATAGTTCCCTGACATTTTGATTTTTGAAGGGTCATCCATTATCCATGATAATGGACGAAGGGACACCATAACGACAAATGATATAGTTCAGGATAAATGAGGCAATCTGTTGGCCTATGATGTTGGCTAAGGGCACGGCTTCAATCCATTTCGTGAAGTACTCTGTGGCAGTGATGATGAGTTTATGGCCACTTGAGGAAGGAGGGTGAATCTTGCCCACTAAGTCAAGTCCCCACTGATAGAAAGGCCAAGGAGTAGTCAATGGCTATAGCTCTTACGCTGGCGCATGTATCAGGTTCCCATGGATTTGGCACTTTTTGTATTTCTTTACAAACTGATAGGAGTCTTGTTCCATTGTTGGCCAGTAGTATCCCATGCGGATGAGTTTCTTAGCTAGGGTAGGGCCACTAGAGTGAGCCTCGCATATTCCATTGTGTATTTTGCTTAGAGCAGTTTGATATTCCTCTCTATCTAGACACCTAAGGAGAGTACCATCGAGACCTCGGTGATACAGGGTGTTAGCGACAATGGCATACCGGGATGCCTGTCGGATGAAGGTTCTTTTCTGGTTATGGGAGAGGTCAGGTGGGAGGGTATTCTCTTTTTAGATAGGCAAATATTTTACCATAGAGAGGGGAATCAGTTCCTACGATGTGGCATATGATATGGGAATCTGGAGTGTCATAAGCAGGATAGGAGACTGGCTCTACTAAGAACTCATATCGTGTTTGATTACCTAGAATGTCGAGGAGAGATGCGATTGTAGCCATTGCGTCTGCAGCTTTATTCTCGATCCTTGGTATCTATTCAAATGATATCTTGATGAAATATTCCTTGAAGTCATCTACCATTCATTTGTAAGGAATCAGTTTCTCATCCTTTGTTGGGTAGTTGTCATTTACTTGGTTGATGACCAGTTGTGAGTCACCATAGACTTGAAGTTCTTTGATGTTCCACTCAACTGCTAGCTTGATACCGATGACCAGAGCCTCATATTCTACTACGTTGTTAGTACAAGGGAACATTAATCTGTATGACTTCGGAATAGTATCGCCATTAGGTGTGATAATAAGATACCTACCATTGATCCATGTTGAGTGTAGGAGCCATCAAAGTACATTTTCTAGTTTGTTGTGTTGACGTGGAAGATAGACTCATCTGGGAATTCAAAGCTCAGGGGATTGTCATCCATCAAAGGTGCCTCTACTAGTTGATCTGCAAGCACTTGTCCTTTTATCGCTTTTCTATCCACATATTTGATGTCGAACTCACTGAGAAGCATGACCCATTTGGATAATCTGCCTATTAAGGTAGCCTTGTTGAGTAAGTATTTTAGTGGATCAATCTTTGCCACCAGTTTAACAGAGTGTGACAGCATGTAATGTCTCAATTTTTGTGAGGTAAATACAATAGCTAGACATGCTCTTTCTATTGGTGTGTATTGTAATTCGTATCCGACGAGTGTTTGACTAATGTAGTAGATAGCCTATTCTTTTCCATCATAGTTCTGTTGAGCAAGGAGAGCTCCTAGAGCCGTTGGTGTAGCTGAGATATACAATAATAGAGGCTTGCCCTGAATTGGTGGCATTAATACTGGTGGTTTCATGAGATATTCCTTTAGTTGCTGAAATGCCTGTTCGCATGACTCATTCCATTTGAAGGGTACATTTTTGTGTAGCAGATGAGAGAATGGGTGGTACTTGTCTGCTAGTTGGGAAATGAACCATCTAATAAACTATAGTTTGCCCTGTAGGGATCTCAATTGAGTCAAATTTTTAGGAGATGGCATCTCCATTATTGCCTTCACCTTAGCGGGATCAACTTCGATACCATTTGCAGACACTATGTATCCCAGTAAGTTTCCTGATGTAACCCCAAACACACACTTTTTTGGATTAAGTCACACATTGAACTGTTCTAGTCTATTAAAGATCTTGTCTAGTACTGCTAGATGCCCTTCTCTTGTGAGAGACTTTGCTAGAATGTCATCGACGTAGTCTTCCATTATAGTATGCATCATATCATGGAAGATCATTGTCATGGCTCTCTGATATGTTACCCCAACATTTTTTAGACTAAACGGCATAACACACCAGCAGTAAGTGCCCCAAGGACATGTGAAGGCAGTTTTGTGTTGGTCTTAGAGTGCAATCTTTATTTGGTTATATCCCGAGAAACCGTCCATGAGTGACAACATAGTGTGTCCTGCCGTAAGATCGATAATCATGTCTATGTTGGGCAGGGGGAAGTCATCTTTGGGACAAGCCTTGTTCAAGTCTCTAAAATCATTGCATATTCTGACCTTGCCATCTAGTTTGGCCACCGGTACTATATTTGAAACCCATTTAGGATAGTCTATAGGCCTGATAAATCTGACATCCAAGAGTTTCTTTAATTCTTCTTTTACCATGAGGGCCACATGCGGATGCATCTTTCTGAGTTTTTGTTTGACTGATTTAGCTTCCAAAGCTAGAGATAAATGATGCATGATAAGATTTGGATCTAGCCCTGGCATGTCGGTGTATGTCCATGCAAAGTTGATCTATTTTCTTTTGAAGAAATCTATAAATGCTGGTTTTTCATGTTCTGTTAGAGCCTTTGCCATGTGGACCATTCTTGGATTATCACTTGTGTTGACATTGATTGCTTCTACCGGTTCTATCAAGATCGACGATCTCTCCTGGTATGTAAGATTGGGGAGAGGGTCAAGCCTTCCATCCTTTGGTGCCTCAGAGAGGTTTTCACCGTTGGATATGTCTTTATTTTTACTATTTTGATGATCTAACACTGCCGCGGAGCAGTTTTCACCGTTAGATCATTCTTTTATTTTGATGTTTTTATGACTGAAAGGCTTGGCTCTCTCTCCAAAATAGGCCTTCTCATTGAGTTCAATAGCATAGCCAGCTCTGTGGTCACCTGTAGGTATGTGATCTCTAAGCTCAAGGTAATCGATGATTGCGTCATCGTTTTCGAAGGTGTCTAGTTCAGGGGTGGTACCTTCTAGGTCCCAGTCAATAAGTTCAGGGTGTACCAAAGGTAAGAGATCATTAGGTTGGTTTGGTTCAATGGCGTTGATGGTTAGGATAAAATTATTAAAGGATCGGACAAAGTCTGTGATGGTACTCTCTATTAGTGGGTCCGTCAAGGGGGGAAACATTCCTTCCTCACGATTTTCACTATTGTTTCTATGTGGGTCAGACTCTAAGGGCCTAGCCCTTGGACCTTGTCCCTTGTTGTCATGGGTTGGGTCGTACTCGTGGACAACGTCAATATCCTTTTCGTCACAAGACATCTCAGAGAGGCTGTCCCATTCATACTCGTTAGAATCAGTTTCGCTCCCCATTTGCATTCACTGGATTTGTTCAACCAGATTACTAGTAGAGGTTTCTGGTTGTTTGTCTTTGTTCTTGTTGGTTCTATTGTTTCTTGGTGCTCCAGTGTAGCCTAGCCCTGTAGTGTCTCAGGCTATTAAGGTATGAGGTTGGATGGGTTCAGTGATGCCATCCTTTCTTGAACCAAGCTGACCGTGTCCTTCATACCCCATTCTTTGTAGCATTTGAAAGCCTTGACCATATTGTGTTGTTTGTATAATGGGATGGTCATGTTGTGTTGAGGAGCTAGCTTCATCCTTGTATAGCCACTGTAGGATATCTTTTTCATCACTTTCATCTTCTAGGCTTCCCCATTTCACAAATGGTCCTTTGGTTGGCTTCTCTGCTGTTGATGCTTTTAAGATAGGTCTCCCATAGGATTGAGGGGATAGAGGCAGTTGTGCCAAGCAGAGGGACTGGGATACCGTGTATTCACCCAAGCCTTTATCTTTGAGTTGGAGTTTAGGTTGAGATGCCCCTGAAGAAGAAGCAAGTGTAGCTGGGTCAACATGAGAGGAGGAAGAAGCAGAGGCACAGTTATTGGGGATCACAACTTCTAGTTTGGGCTGAATGGAGTTGTAGTATTGATAGGGGTTAGGATCACCTTGGATGGTGATCTCTTGTCCTTCATGTGGGAACTTGATACATTGATGGTATGTAGAAGGTATTGCTTTCAAAGCGTGGATCCATGGTCGCCCAAGAAGAATGTTGTATGCTAGCTCCATGTCAAGGACTTGACAAGCTACATCTTTCACTACGGGGCCCACCCTGATTGGTAGGGTAACAATTCCTTTAGACGTTCTTTCTTCCTCATCATAGGCTTTTATGGTGATTTTTCTTTTCAGATCTATAGCCTTCTCTAAAAACCCCAATGTAAGGATTAGCTTCAATGTGCAAATATTCAAACTAGCCCCTCCATCTATTAGGACTCTTTTGATCTTGTGCTTGTGTATGAAAGCTTCAATGTGAAGGGAGGCATTATGGTGTTGAGTGATAGACATATCATCCTTCTCAGTGAATGATAGGGAGTGTGGTGAGGTGATGTGACCAACCATAGTTTGGAATTGCTCTTGAGCTAGGTTCGTGGGAACAGAGGCTTCTGCTAAGGCTTTGTCAAGTATAGACCTATGAGAAGGAGACAGATGCAGAAGTTCCAACATGGAGATGTGTGCAGGTGTTTTGTGGAGTTGATCCACAATACTGTATTGACTAGAAGGAGGAGCAGAAGCTCCTCTAAGAGTGACCTTGTTACTATGGGTAGTAACGTTGCAATCTGGATCCTTGTTGATAGTGATCACATTGATGTGTGAATCACCTTCTGAGATATGGTTAACAACATAGTCAAAGCTGACATTTGTGTAGTTTGCGTTGTTAGAGCCACTATTATTCCTGTTGGAAGGTCCTCCCTACTCGTAGTTAGGAAGAGGATCCTTGAATGCCTGATGATCGCAGTTGGAAGTATGTCCATGAGATTGTCCGTTAACGGATATTTTGTTTTGCTCTATTAAGTCTTGGATTATATGCTTGAGTGCAATACAATCATTTGTCTTGTGCCCCCTGTTTCAGTGGTATTCATAAAATTCATTGTCGTTCCACCAATGGGGTTTGACCTTTGGTTCATACTCTCGTGCTGAGGGAAGTGTTATGAGATTGTTGGCGATTAACTTCCATAGGGCAGTTTCTAGTGACTCATCCAAAGGTGTCAACATTCTCCTAGGTCAAAAGTTGGTAAACCTAGATTCGGTATTTCTTGGTTTGTTTTGCAGGGGGTTATTTTGAGGTGTTGATAGGTTGAAAATTGGTTGCTTAGGTGCCGTATTTTTGGCATCCACCACCCCATCGTTCACAACATTCTTGTTTTTCATCCAGAATCTAGGTTTGTCATTGTTGGTGTTGGTATTGGGAGAGTCTTTATAGAGCTTGATTTGACCTTTTGCAATTAGAGCTTTTTCTATGATAAGACCCATCTCAATGACCTTGCTAAAAGAAGTGGGACATTGTATTTGGATTTGGTAACTTAGGTCCGTTTGCAAATTGTGGACAAATATCTCTAGCATCTGTTTCTCTGGTATTTGGTGTGGGCACTTGCTTGCCAGTTGTCTCCATCTCTGTAAGAAGGCAGCAAAAGATCCTCCTCCTTTCTGTTTGGTGTTACAGAGATCCAATATTGAGATGTCATGCTCAATATTGTATGAGAAGTGGGTGACAAATTTGTTGACAAGTTCGTTGAATGTTTTAATACCAGGTGGCGGTCTAGAGAACCAATCCATGGCTTGTCCTCCCAAGGTCCGTGGAAATAGTCACATAAGGTAAGTGTCATTATGTGCGACCTCTAGACAAGTAGCATTGAACTCTCTGATATGATCTTTTGGATCGCCCTTCCCTCGATATTTATCAAATTTAGGCATTTCAAATCTTGAGGGGAAGGGAATCATGATTAAGGACCTATCAAAAGGATATGGTGAAATATCCTCTAGGGTGTAGTTTTTAGTCGATGTTCCCATTTTCATGTCTGAAAATTGTTGTTGGAGAGCTTTGACTTTTTGGTTCATTAGGTTTAGGGCATCCAAGGAGTCAATTGTTGCTTTGCTCTTATCCGTGGGTACTTCACCTTGTCTACTTCCTTTTGGGTTTCTCTCTTCTTCAGTTTCTCTTAGAGCCTCTACATCATAACCTTTAGGAAGTTTTACTCCTAGGTTTGCTAGGTGTAAGAAGAATTTTGTAGGGTCTTGTGCAAGTACTCCATCTAATAGGCATTGAAATTTTGGGTCATGTTGCATTTTGAGGATCTCTTCCATGGAGGGTTCTTCATCACTTTCGTGACCATCAAAAATACTTTTCTCTGCCATTTCTAACTGCTTTTGTTTTTGTAATCTTGTCAAGACCATGCAAGGTAGTAAAGAGATGGGATGGGGTGAGATTGGAAGATTTTGAGCAAGGTGCTAGGATGAAACAAGGTTTTAGCAAGGTTCCTCTTAGATCTAGGTGGTGTCAAACAAGGTGGGTATACAAAAGCGATAATCAAAAGCTAGGATGTTAGGAATCTGTTACTTGACGTTGACTAGCCTTGGCACAATCCACTAGTGGAGTTCCAATAGAGAAGGATAAGTAATCCTTGATACTTGGAGGCTCACTAGGTCTTGTTTGAGATTTGATTTTGATCAAGAAAACTTTGACTATAACCTTGTTGGAAACTTGGAGAAAAGTGGTGAAATTTTGGATGAACAAACAGCTATGGTGTAGATAAGGGAGAAATGGTTGATTTTGCAAGGTCTTTAACCAGATTTTGAAAACTAGAACAAGTTTGAACTGGTTTTTTAAGAAGTATTGACAAATTTTGCTCTTTGGAAGATATGGTTTTTGCTCTCTGGTTTTAAATGCGCAACAATAGGAGGCAAATGTGCAAAAGGTCGATACACGTGTAATACTGGTGAAGTTTGTTTAAATGTTTTGCCTAATCAAATGCACAATAAGTCGAATCAGATGTGCAAGAAGTTGAGGCAAATGCGCAATTCTGGCTTTTTTCTTGGTTTTTGCAGAATTTTGGAAAATTTGGATCGTTTTCAGGATTTTTGCTATTTTTGGTTTAAAAAACTTGGTGTTTCTAATGATGTTGATGTTCAATTATGGCAAAAGCACAGCAAACATAGAAGTTTTCCATGATTTTTATCTTTTTATATATTTTTTTTGTGTTTTTGGACTATTGTGACTCAAAGACAAGTACAACCTAGGCTGGATGTGACAATATTCATTGAATCCTCTAGCTATGCCACTCAAAGTGTGTAGCTCCAGAATCTGGTAGCACCGGCTCCCCTCCACGGCACTCTCTTCTCACGCATACCAGATTCAAGTTTCCTTAGGCTTGTCCCCACACCAAACCTTAGGATTGTCCCTGCTACCTCTACTAAGAGTCACTTGAATCGAGGCCGCTTCAAGAGCTCCACCCTTTGCATCAACGAATAGGAGTTTTTGGCTTACAACACAATTGGTTCTTAGATAGGGCAACCGTTCGAGTGGTTACATGTGCGGCGGCGCTACTCTCTGTTATGGAGTCTCCCAGCCTCAAAGGGTTACACCTATGAGGTTTTTGGGGGAGGTTGGTCGTCGGTGTAACACAGCAGCACTCGTTGCTTGAGGTTTTCACCCCAAGCACAATTTATTTTAAGTGGCTTGGTAGGGCTTGGCTTTAGCCTGTTACCACTTAGGGTCATTCCCACTTGGACAAGCGTGCATCCAAGGGCAGGCCCCCCCTAAAGGTTTGACAAAAAGAATGACAAGTCTGGCACTTTGATCACCTAGTTAAGGGGAGAGCATAAGCCTATTGTCATTCGCAAGCACAGAAAACAATTGTTCACCCAACCTAGTTAAAATAAAAAAACTAAATGGGCTAAGCTAATTTGTGCACTCACACGATTGTTAACTTGAAAAGTGATTAATCATAGCATTGTTCATTTCCCGTTTGTTAACTTTGAAAGTGATTAATCATAGCATTGTTCATTTCCCATTTGTAGAAGATAGCAGTGATTAAACTAGAAAATAAATCCACAATGCAAGATAGTAGTTTGGTCCAATTACTTCCTTCCTAGTTAGGGACTATGTGTAGTTTGTCATGAAATGCATTTGATTACTTCACCCCTAGTTAGGCTAGATGAACTAAGCAAAAAAAATCTAGATGACCTAACCTAGCCACTACTCCTGCAAAAATAGACATTAGTTCCAACATGCAAAAATTAGAAAACCTAAAATAGAAATCAAAAGACAGATGCGCAACACTGTAGCCTAAATACACAGAAACAGGAGTGTGCGACTTTTTGAATAGAAGCGCAAATACAAAGATTAAATGTGCAAAAGGATGAGGTACAGGCGCAAAAACAACAGATGCGCAAAAGGATGAGATGAATGCGCAAAAAGGTAGGGTAAATGCGCAATTTTACAGAAGCGCAATCTGACAGAGTATATGCGCAAGTTGGCAGATTGTATGTGCAAGTTTGAAACCAGAAGCGAAGTCAAGTTGTATGCGCAACTTCGGATGTCATATGCATCAGAAAAGCAGATGCACAACAACAGAATGTAAAAGTGTCACTTGGAAGGTCAGATGCGCCAATTTATCAGATGTGTCACTTCGGGAGGTAAATGCACCGTTTGGGAGGTTGTATGCGCAAGACTGGCTCTATCAAAACCTTGTTCGTCACCTATATGGACCTGTCGACAAGAAAACTCAGATTTTTTTTATTAGTAGAGGGGCAAGGGCCCCACGGTGGGTGCCAAAAATGTGAGGGGGAAAAGAGGTTAATCAATCAATGATAAAAATACCCAAACATCTACATAATATGAAGATAAAGGAAGATTAAAAACAATGAAAAACAATGATACTTTCACCTTTTACCTTTCGCCTTCTGTAGCTCGCCTATCTCTCTTTGATCTTGATAATAAAAGCCCTTAGAAGCTTTTGCTTGCTTTCTTGTTTGAAGATGACAAAGAGTGAATGGCTGTGATACTTGTGTATTTGAAGAAGAGCTTCAAATACAGAAATGGATTATGAATGAGGATGCTCAAATGGGAGTAGGGGTGCCAAAGGCATGCCGATATCTTTGCAGCATAAGTTTACACAAAATCCAGATATGAAATGAAGAGAAGAGGGTTGTATTTATAGAAGAGAGTGAGGGAAGATCAATGGTTGAGAAGAAAAGAAGGAATCAATAGAGGAGGATTGTTGAGGAATGTGCATCCAATAGAAGAAGGACACATGTCATTCCAAAAGCAGCTTAGTTGAGTTAACTCCTCTCTTGATGAGGATAAGATTTGATTTTCTTAAATTAGAATTTATTTTTCTAATTTAAGAGAAGATTTGCTTTAGAAGATGCTTTAAAAGTGATTTTACTTTTTGTAATTCAGGGTTTTGCTTTTGTGTGACAAGAGGAAAGTTATTTTTGGAAGATAAGAATGATTTTTCGAAGAGATAAGAAAGCATAATTAAATAAAAGATTTATTTAATTATTTTTGTGGATATTTGATAAGAATAAATAAAATATAGAAATATATTTTATTTTGTGAGGATTTTAGATTTTATTTAAATAAAATTTGCATTTTATTTAAATTTGGAAGAATAAGAGATCTTAATTAACTAATTAAAATTATTTAATTATTTTAGAAGAATGAAGTTGGTGTAAGCGATTTTAATTAATTAAATAAATGTGTTTATTTAATTAAATGGGAGGAAGTGAACCACATAAATAAATAAATTTATTTATTTATTGGTAGAATGCATACGAAGGATGAAATAAATATTTAAAATATTTATTTAAGCAGAGTCATGTCAATTTTAGGTGTATACATTCTTAATTTAAACACACACACACACACACACACACACACACATATATATATATCTATTTTTGCAAAAAAATCTATATGTGAAGGTTGAATATATATATATTTCTGAATACACACACACACACACATATATATTCAAAAAAATATAAAAGTATGCTTATAAAAAAAAATGCTTAAATTCAAAAGTTCCCACATATTGTATTTTTCCACTAACAAATCACCCATTTTACTTCTTTTTTTTTGTCATAAATAATTTAAATGGGCAGAATTAATTCACTTTTCCCTTTGTTTTTTGGTGCAACATATATTTGAGAATAACAATATAATACATCGTCCTATTACAAGATTTTCTCACAGCCATATTAAAACCAGCAACATATGTGTTTTTCCCTTACAAACTTTCCTCAACCATGATAAAAATAGCAACCTAATGTATTTGCTTTTCTCTATTTGAGTCATTTCATTACAATATCATTTGAGGGAAAATACAACATTGACTATACAATAATCATGTACAAGATTAGAGTAGAATCTCTTTTTCTTCTACACAACAAAATGCACTCCAACAAAATTTTATCTTCACCCAAGCTCCAAAGATCGCCCAAATGAACCTGCAAGAGCCAAAACAAAGGAGGGAAAAACAAGCCACAAAAACTACTCTCCTACCTACCATAGACCCACAAATGGATCGCCCCCAAGCTTGGAGGTCATCCTCACACAAGATTTTCACTCCACAACATTACAAACACACACATAGCAAATAGAACACCCAACCATGGTTTGACAAACAATGAAACCCATTTAGGAATGGATTCAATGGGGTAGGAGAGTGGACAACTCTCTACTCAAGAGGTGCACACCACAAAAATCCCCAAATCTCATGAATCTCAAGAGCAACAACAAGGCCTCAATTCCAAATAAATATCTCAACACAAACTTCACAAGGCACTTTTGCCTTCAAATAAAATCTCATGCACCTCCAATATACTCAAATGGCTAAAATACCTCAAGTAGAACAAGAGGATGACCTCAAGGAGGTTCACTCCTCTCCAACCCCTCACATGTTGAGCATCTTCTCCAAATGGAGAGGCTCTTACAAAACTCCCTCAAAACCCCACAACATAAAATGCAAATCACTCACAATGCAAGCACACAATAAAAATAAATGCATAAGGAAAGGCTTCAAGCCTTGAATCCTACCTTGAGATGCCAAACAATGGAAGATAGTTGAAGTAGAGTCTTCCAACTCCACCTCCAAGTCCCTCCTCCAAATGTGCCTCCAAAAAAAAACTCCAACTCTCCCTAAAACCTCAATAAAAATAAAAGATGTAAAAAAATCAAGAACCCTCTCCCTCTCTTCAAGAGGGAGTAATATAGGCTCTCTTCATGAACCTTGAAGAATGAGAAGGTGACACATGTCACCTTCTCCTTCCTCCTCACATCCACTTGTGCTCTATCACACATGTGTGAGAGCAAGTTGGAGCCCAAGAGGATGAGGGTACAACAAGTGTCAATATCCTATCCTCTCATGAAAGCCCACAAAACTCCAAGGTACTCTCACCCATGTGTGAGAGCCTTGGAGTTGGGTTCTCCACAATCAGGGGTCTTGATTCAGACTCCCCAAGCCTTCAATGCAAGGTACCCCAATGCCTTGGAATGAGGTGTGGATAAGGTTGAAGGTTTGACACATCCTTCCACTCCTCCCCAAACTTCCATTTTCGTCATTTCACTTTAGGGTGAAGTTTAAGTGACCATATGGGAGTTATCCTAGGGTTAGACATGCTCAAATGGGCCCTAGACCCTAGGGGTACAACCCAAGGTCACTTTTAACCCAAATTTAGCACCTTAGGATGTAGAAAATCACATGAAAATGGGTCACAAAAATTAAAACAAAATTTGAGTCAAATAAACATTACCCATTTACAACACCATAATATAATCAACTGAAAAAGGGAAGACCTGGCCCAAAAGACACCATACTCTAACATTACGAAAATTCATCATGCAATACATAGTTGATCTTGGTTCCTCTTGGAACTAGATCGGTTCAACATGGGATTTAGAAAATGTGTGGGATAATCTCTAATTTTTCGTGGCTTGGGAAATCACCTGTGCACTTAAACAACATATTAATCGAACATGTATATCACAGCCGAAGCAAGGAAAGGCATACACTCACACCATCGCATAATCATTTAAAACATCATAATTAGATTCATAATTTGCATTTCTATAAACCATCTCAAGATAAAAATCACATAGTAAATCCATAATATGATCTCACAACTAGTATCTCTAATAATATCAGAATGCATATCACATGTCTAATCATCAGTGAATCAAAATCAGGATCTAGTCTCGTAATAATATACTAAGCATAACTAACCAAAATAAAGGAATATAGTGTAGAAAATTTGCATATTGGGATCAACAGTCCCCAAATGTCTAAAATGTCTCCAACAGTAAACATGAAACGAGCAAAATAAGGGAGTGAAATAATAGGCCTCACATACGGTGCTAATAGAAGATTAGTCACCCAAAAAAATGACAAGAACAATAATAGTAACCCCTTAATGCTAAGAATTCTAAAGAATAATTGTAATGTTAAAAGTCGCAAGGTCACAAATGCCCCACCACCCAAAAATAACAACTACTAAAATTATAATAGAAATAATTATAGTGGGGGTGATAAGTATGCAAATGTGAGGAATCAAAATGTTAGTTCTATTGACTATCCCCCTAAGCAACAACTATGAGTAATGATAAACAACAACAAAGATGTCAGGGTTCATTCCCTAGATAGCACTAGTTATGTTGATCATGCTCACCAATTTAATCTACTGCAACCAAGGGGCCTAAGAGGTGACCGAATTCATCTTCTAGTATCATTCATTGTTCTCACAGTTGTTGTACCCTCTCCCTAACTTTGATGTGCAAAGGGTCTTTATTGGAAACCTTTGACCTACACTCGGGGAGAAGATCCTAATCATGATTTACCCCTCTTTTCTCCACTTGTGCACTACCCTTAAGGATTACCAATATTCCCTTTATTATTTTGAAACATCTTCTACTCCATCAACCCTTTTTGGACCTTCGAAGAATCCAAACAAAAAATTTGAGAAGGGTACCATAAGTTACCTCAAGAACACATCTTCTACCTGTTGATGGTTATTTTGGCACATCAACCTTTAAGTAGAATGAAGATCACTCTACTTTTCTTGAAAAGGTGGCTAATCTAAAGGATCAGTTGCCTCCAAGGTCCTTATTGGCTAGGTCACATCAATGTTGGAGAATCTAAATGGTCTATGTAATTATTTGTTCAAGGGGGGATGTACTGGTAATCTTGATTTGAAATTCCTAGATCAACAATTATTAAGTCTCTATAATAGATCTAGGTGGTATTTTTTTTAAATCTAATGAATTCTAATTGTAGCCCTAGACTAATTTTGAATATGAAGAAAATGCAATGTTTCTACAGAGTTTTCTTCTAATTTGAGGGGGTGTGTAGCAGGTTGGTCTTCTGATTCAAATATGTCTTCAATGAAAACTTTTGGGCATTGTTCTGTATTAACAACATCCATTGTTCTGATAGCATCCGGGCATGCTAAACAAGAAAATTCTAAATGGTAGGTGTCATGGACCCTACACCAGTTGGGAAGTAATAACTCTGAAGTACATACCTGGGTGCCTAGAATCCTCTTGTCATTTTCCAACTTTTGCTTGAACTCCTAGAGGTTAGAATCAAAGGACATGTGTACTTGATCAGTTGTTTCTATTAAGCTATCCACACTCAAATCTGATAACACAAAGGTAGCCAAGATTTCATCCACCTCCTATATACCTAGAGATCAACATCTACAAAGGTAACCTCATTAGGAGAATTATACTCAATAATCATATGTTTCAATCTAGGTTCACTTTCAATTTTAATCTTGTTCAAATTACCCCTCCATATGTGGCAACTACAAATGTGAGAAATCAATAGTGAAATACCCATTCAAACTCTTGGTCCAGTCTCTGCTAAGTAGCATGACATACACCTCTGGGATGCCAACTATCTAAATGTAAATTCATGGGGATCTAAATCCAATTGAATATGAACATCCTTTACCTCCCCTACAACATTCACCTCTATTTTATCCAGCTACACTACTTTTCTTTTGGTTCTAGTGGGGGTCAATCCCAACTTCTGACAAATGGAATATAGCATCACATTACCTGAAGCACCAGAATCAACTAGGAAATTGTGCAAGTTCTTACTAAATATTTTAATGCTTAGCAAGAAAGGAGGTGAATCTAATCTCCCTTTGTACATGGCTGAAATCCATTGGCTACAGAGATAGCTTTACCCTTATCCTTTTGGAGTGCTCCTATCTTTTCAATCTTATCCAAGGATCATATCAATTCCTCCCTTTGTGTTGGGAAATTATGTATAACATCAAATAGTGATATGTTAGCCTTAATTTTCTTCAAATCATTTGTAACATCATAGCTTTGATCAGTTGTGGCATATGTTTTGTTCACATTAGGGATGCTCTATTTGAAAGGTCCTCCATGAGGTCATTTAGGAGATGCTAGATTGTTATCATCATTAGGATGGGTTGGATTAGGTGCATTGTTTGGAGGAATAGAAGTTGTGAGTAGCTCCTTGCCTTTGTTCCTCAGAAAATTATTACCCTTGGCCTGCTGAAAGGCCTAAACTTCATCATATTCCTAGATTGGTTCATTATTTTCTTCATAAGGAAACACATAACTATCTAAGACCATTGTAGTACCTAGATCACTTGGCTATCTATTCCCTTCATTATTTACATTATGAGCCTATTGATCTACTGAAGCTATTTTAGATATTTTCTCCATCTCAAGGTAATTCAACTATGAGTGAGCAAATGTATCGTGGAGTCTACACCAATTAGATAGGAGATTTAACTTGATGAAGTTTACCAAATTAGCATGATTCATGTTCTCCATAGGGCAATGTACCCCTCTATTGTTTGGTTTTGTGTTCCATTGTATGTTAGGTCTCTAATGATTGAAGCCTCTATTCTAAAAGTTCTGCTTGTGATTGTTACCCTAGGTGTGAAAGTTATTCTAGTGTAACATAAAAAAATGTCCCCTTGGGGGCTTTTCCCTCATAAGGTTTAGCTCCCAGGTCTTTAGTGTGCATTTGGGACATCTTACATCATATTTCAACATCCCGATGAGAAAACCCCTAAGTGTCTTGGCAAATAGGACCTAGGGGGACCACTTGATATAGACCCTATCCAAAATAGGGGGGAGGACTTGGGCGCCCGTGCCTTAGTCCTACCCTATTTTGGGGCAATCCCAATTTTTGGGTGTCAGCTTGTAACTGTTATTTGGGTCCTATGCCGACACGGTAAGTTTGAATTATGAAATTATTGGCGAGAGTGTTTGTAGTTGCGTATAAAAGCATGTTTAGGCATTCATTTGTAAACTAGATTGTTATTGTGAACTTTATGCATCCTAAAGGTGATTCAAGGATTTCATTGTGTTGCAAGAGTAGATTTGTGTTGTTTATGTGTTTGTGCTTGCAGATTTGAGCAATCATCTCCTCATGGAATGAAGAGCTTCTTCCTCCCATGAGATATTCACTAAAAGGTGATATTATTTGTGTTTGTAAGAATTTATCATTTGGTTTTTGCCTCTACCTCTCAAGGGCACGCACTCTCTATCTGACAATGGTGTTTGGAAGGCTTGAATGTCTCTCCGGGGCTTGACTGAGGCAAGCCTCTAAACACCACAAGTCCCTCCCAAAATTTTCATGACTGCAGGTTACAGGTTGGAGTTGCAAAGTGAAGTTGCAAGAGGGTACAATAGAGTGTTGGAATTGTAGATTAGAGAAGAAAATAGCTCCCTGGACTAGGGTGCCCACTCTTTGGTTCTCAAAGTTCTACAATGGGAAAATCTCTAGCACAGCAAATATAGGTTGCAAACTGAGCTTCCAGATCTTGACAAAAAGTAGGGCATTAGACTTGGGCGCCTGCTCTTTAGTCCCTAACTTTTATGTCTTCAAACACTAAAAATAGGTGCAAAGTTATTTGTTATTTCACATCGTTCTGTAGCAGCATTTTCTGTAATTCATCTGTTTACTATCGTATTTACATAATTAGGGTTTTAAGGTATCATTGAGCATAAGAGATCATAATTGGAAATCAAATCATAAAAATCCAAGTTTTCCTACATCTCATAGTGACCTAGGGTATGATAGTACATTGCAACTCAACCCTAGGTCCTTGAATGAAAGGGTGAAAGGAGGATATACACACAAAACTACTAAAGACTCAAACATCCAAATTTTACCCTTTAAATCTAGTTTTGGTGATTACCCTACGCCTAAAAATTATTTTGATACTACAACTAAGGAGGGATCACCTCATCCTTGTGAGCTCATTTGTCACTTATGCTATTTTTTTCTTCAGGGCTTCCAATTCAAATTTTAGATGAGAATTTTGGTCTAGATTTGATTGCATACAACTAGTTGGCAACCCAAACTAATTGGCTAGGTGGATACTAACAATAGGGAATTGGTTAACTTGTTTTTGTTATGAAGTAAAAAGTGGACACATGCCTTTTTACCTCCTAGTTTATCTCCTAGGTCCCCGTGTGTACACTCGACAAAGAAAATTATTCGTCCTAATGAGAAATCCCCTGAAACCCATGTCAAATGGGAACTAGGGGCCCATTTAAAGCTTAGGCACTGACCAAAGGTCACCTTGCGACTTGGGTACTTGTGCCCAAGTCCACCCTAATTGATCAGGGTAAAATTAAATGTATGTCAGCATAGGACTCTTAAATGGGTCCTCCCTTGTCGGCTCTTTCAATTAATTTGTGAATGTTTAACGAATAAGCATATAAACAAGTGTTTGAATTCATTTGTAACCTAGGCTGATGATAGACAAGTTGATAATAGCAAGGTTATGATATTGTGCAAAGGCAAATTCAAGGCATTCATTTTGTTTGTGGTAGATTTGTGTTAGTATTGTGTTTGTTGCAGATTTGGAATCATTATCAACATCCTTATGAGTTGAAGAATCTTCATCCTCCTAAGGACTTCATCACCAAGGTGACATCATTGTGTTTGAATCATTTCATCATCATTTGGATTATCTTTAGCCTCTATCCTATAAGAACATGCTCTCTCTCTAACAACGGTGTTGGGAAAGCTTGAATACTAACCCAGGATTTGACTAAGGTAAATCCCTAAACACCACAACCCCCAAACCCCTGGGAATTGTAGAAGTAAAGATACAAGTAGGTTGCTTAAGGGTTGAAGATTCAGGATCTGAAAATAGAGTTCAGAAATTCTCCTATAGCATACTTGGTCGCTAGCCCTAGTGTCCATCAAGCAAACCAAACCCTAAATTCAATATCAAAGCATCATTTATGACATTTTTACAGTTCAGAGCTTCTGGAGATTAGGACTTTTTGGACTTGGGCACTAGCCTAAGAGTCTTCCAACATTTCAACTTTTGAGGGATAGGTTTGGATATCTCACTCATCACCCTGGTACTTTCAGATTCTGACTTGTTATTATTTCTCTGTTATAAGTTGATTATCACAATTCTAAGGGTTTAGTGCATTGATTGGCCTAGGATTTGATAAAAGGCTTGGTTGAATCACCTCTTTCCTCTACAATAAAGAGCACAAAATTAGTAGTTGAGTCCTCTTCCATCTTGTAGTGGTTTGTCTTGGTTTTGTCCTTGAATGTTGTAGCGAAAGGAGGGTTTGATCTAGTGTACTCACATGTTTTGTATCCACCCCTCTTTTTTCCTACTTAACATTTTGGTGAGCCCATGTTTTAAAGAATTTGCATCTTGTTGAGTGTTGAAATTAGATTTTACATTAATCCATATAATACTTACCATTCATAATTGAAAAATCTAGCATACATTTGAAATTTTTTGAAAAAATAAGCATTCTAGGCTTCCACAAAGGAATCATTTTGCATTATTTTCCTTGCATATCATTCGAAGACTTTGAAAATCTAATTTTTACATCAGATATGAGATCAATTACAGTAACTAATCATTCCACGATCTCACACCTCGCATTCTCATTTGTTAGGGTTTTGTTGAAATTTAAAATTTTTCATATAACCTAGTTTTTTGCAAAAGGTAGGGTTTGTAGTCAAAATCTTATTTCAGATTTTGCTGCTCTTTTTAACACTCATTCAAATCTGATTTTGATTTTTAGTGTTGTTTCATTGTGCATCCTTGCATTCAAATTTCAAATTTTGCAATTACACAGTTTGTATTTCAACATCGAGGGTTTTATACACTTCTTTGAGCAAACTTTTAAATCATTCATATTGCCTTGTTGTGAAACACTATTTGCATCACCCTCACTTTGTTTGTAGTGAAATTAATGTGTTATTGATTTTTAAAAACCCATTTTCCTCAAACTAGAGTTGTGATGGCATCTTATAATTGTTCCTCTTTAGAATCCCTACATGCCTATATTAAAGATTTTGAAAGATTTTACAAATTCGTTAATATGTATCCTTATGTTTTGACTCATATACAATCCATGTTTGATAAGGATATCTTTAAATGTTCTTCATTTCAAATCCTAGAGTATGTATCTGACTTTAATAACTTCATAATCCTTACAACTGAATATCCTTCGATATTAAATGAGCTTACTAGTTTCATCTCCATGAATGATCATGAGGACTTGGTAATTGTTGTCACATAGATTTGCACCCAGTGTTGAAGGCTTGTAGTGTTTGCAAGAGACACTGCTCTGGTATGGATCTGTATGTTGTCATTGATGGAAACAAGGCTCAGAGATCCTATCACCATGACAGGAAGAGATATCTCTGGAAGAACATATTAGATTCCAGGTCCGGTTGATAGAAAATGGCTAAGTATGGAAAGTATGCATAGTAGAAGGACAACAAGCTGGTCAAAGTGCCTCCACAGATGATGATCTGATAATACACTTTAGGTATGATGTTCTCAATTATTTGATAGTGTTATGCCTTAGAGATTATGTCCTGACTTCTTCCAGAAGTCATTTTGAAGAAATATCTAAGTCTAGGTAAGCAAAGGCTTAGCAGGAACAGTGAACAGGGCATAGTGCAGTGGTTCACATTCCTACACAGATAAGTATTTTGTGATATAGTGTTGAGGTGTTGTAAACACTTTTATGAAGTATCTTATTCTAGAGTTAGGAGATCTGAAGTCCACCGGAAGGTTAGCTGCAAGCTGCTAAATATCGGCATAGTGTTTGACAGAGTTTGACAGAGACAGAGCCTAAGTTCTGATCGTCTACATTTCTCTGCAAGATGATACCATTCCTTGCAGTTCTGAAGGTGAGTTTGGGATTGTGTAAAGATTCCTTGATATGATTCTAGAAGTGTTTTGTGATCCGCAGTAGAAGTTGTAAGTTAGTAGATGAACCAGTTAAGCATGCTTTTGAGGAATAGGCCTACTGGTGAGATAAATCATGATGCAGAGAAAGGATAGTGTGTGAAAGATCTATGTAAGTAATTTAATGATTAGATTTGACCTATATGAACATGTTTGGGGGAATATTTGGGTCCGTGCTATCCATAGTGCATTGGATTGAGTGATAAGGTACATCATTCTATGTACACATTTCAATTCTTGGATGGCAACCTGATTATGGATTAAATCATGATGTGGATATATATAAGAGCAATGATCTTTGGTTGAGAGTGTGGATGTGTACTTAGTGTATGTGTGTGATGTGAGCATGTGAATAGAAGAGTAGAGTTAGAAGAGAAGTAATGATGAAGACTTGGGATTTAGAATTCAGTTGCTAAATGACTGCATCTTGGCATAGTGGCAGATGCTTAAGCAATATTCAATTATCATGTGTGATCTAGTTGGAAGTAAGTTTTTGTCATCAAGGCCCAGTAAGCTAGAAGTGAGCCTCCAGTAGGGTTTAATAGACCTCAGGGTTTAACAGCCCTCATTATAATCTTTCTAGGTTTAGGGTTGAGGCAGTGAGCCTGCTAAATCTAGTTATACTTCATGGTAGTAAGCCAGCATGTTCTAGGCCCGTGGAGTGCCCAAGCCTGAACATCATTTTTTGTAAAGATTGTAATATATATGAGAGCTAATCGTCTCTGTGGTTTTTCCCTCTTTGGGTTTTCCACGTAAAATCTTGGTGTTATGTGTCATGCTTTTGTGGATGTTATTCAGTTGTATATATTTTGCTTCTATTTGAAAGGAAGCTAGGTGTGTGGAAATCGCTTCCTACACTAATCTAATGAGGAGAGATGTATGCAAATTCAATTTAATTCTTACAACTATAGCAACATAGAACATTTAACAGAGATATTGCAGCAATACACATACACACAGAAAGTAGACAGAAGAGAGAGAGACAAGATATACGTGGGGAAAACCCTTATGGGTGAAAAACCCCACACTCCAAAACACAACTCAAATGTATTACAATAAACAATAACAAATTACAATATAGTTTCAGAACCAATGCTCTTTCAAGAGTCTTTGAATGTCAAATCTAGAGATATTCTGGCAGCATAATAGTACTTGTACCTAAGTTATCTATCTCCCATCCAAGCACCTATTTATATAGAGTTTACAAGGTAAATATGGAACCTTCTAGAGATGGGTGTCCATCTTGGACTCATGCCCCAAAACCCATGCCTAAGGACACTTGTCCAACATCCCATCTCGAAGTGGGCACCTGGTCCCAAGATAGGTTATGACAGATGCTCTTACACACCTTACAACTGTCATAGAATCTGTCATACACTGACTAAAAATATCATATTCCTCTTACATTTTATAACCTCCCTTGACCACCTAAACATGCCTTTCTCTCGTGCAAAGATACTCATCGACACTTGTCATTAATTAAAAAATGTTTGAGGTTTCAGGGACGCTGCCCCCAAACCCCCGTTAATTACTCAAGGGGGAAACCACGACTACCAAAGTCACAAAAATTTACCCTGCTGCATATACACAAGGTGCTGACTATGCCAACTCAACATGGGATAAATAAATACAACATTAGGAATTTGCAAAGGTTGAGACACCTTAATTCCCAACATTCTCCCACTTGTCAAACACCTTGCAAGGTTCAAAAGCAATGACAAGATTTAACTGCTAGGGGCCAAGAGGCCCATAGACTCCGAACACCATCTGAACTTATTTGTGCCCACTGGTTTCGTCAATGCATCTGCAACATTCTTCAAATTATCTACCTTCTCCAAATTTACCTTTCCATCCTGAACCATGTCTCGCACGAAGTGAAAATGAACATCAATGTGCTTTGTTCTAGCATGGAAAGTTGGATTCTTCACAAGGCAAATTGCACTCTGACTGTCACAACTGATCATGATCTGACCTGCATCAACACCAATATCTGAACACAATCTCTTAAGCCAAATGGCTTCCTTACAAGCATGAGTTGCTGTCATATACTCAGCTTCTATCATGGACAAAGCAACAACTGGTTGTCGCTTACTCATCCAACTAATAGCACCACCAAACAGTGTAAAAACATAAGCACTGGTGGATCTCCTACTGTCAATGTCACCTACCCAATTTGAATCCAAAAATCCACAAATATCAACAGAATGCAGAGGTCCTGAAACATTACCATGATAGCAAATGGAATACTCGAAAGTACCCCTCAAATATTTGAACACTCATTAACTGCATCCCAATGAACCCATCTAGGATTAGCCATAAATCGACTGAGGACTCCCACTACTTGGGCAATGTCTGGTCTTGTGCAGACCATGGCATACATCAAACTACCAACAACACTAGCATAAGGTACCATGACCCCGCCCTGTACCGCGACAGGGAGCGTGCTAGGGGCACTACCCCTAGACTCCGCAAGGGGCTATGCCCCTTGACCCTGTCTTGGGGGCGCTGCCCCCAAACCCCAGTTAATTATTCAAGGGGGAAACCATGGCTGCCAAAGTCACCAAAATTTACCTTGCTGCATAGACACAAGGTGCTAACTATGCCAACTCAACATAGGATAAATAAATACAACATTAGGAATTTGCAAAGGTTGAGACACCTTAATTCCCAACACTATTGGATTATTCTTTTGAAATGGTTAAAAGTAAAAGTACAAGAAAAGATTTATAGAACACTGATTCACCCCCCCTCTTAGTGTTCCTGACAATCAACATGTAGGGCTCCAATAATCTAGTGAAACATTGAGATGATCTCCAAGTGTGGGACCCTACAGGGAGATCAAAGCTCCAAAGAGAGGCTGGTTATCCACCATTTATGAAAAGAGGAAGAGGGATGAACTAAAAGTAAAAGGAGGTGATACACTGGGTTTGAATATAAAACTCTCACATAACTGAATATACACAAAACAATCAGATATAGCTAATAAATATACACAGATCTAGTAGATTCTAACAAAGGTAAAGAATAAGAAAGGATTGAGAGGAACTAATCATTCACAGACAAACCATCCTTAGATTACACAGAGCTAAAAAATTAGTATAAAGAGGTAAAACAACCAGCATGTATTTGATTAAGAAGGCATGGTTACAGCAGAGGAGAGTTATGTTTGAATACAAAATGAAAAAGTATCCAACCCTCAATACATCATACAAGGATGCATATATAGGATTTGATTACAATTGACCTAAGTCATCTATTACAATTAATTCACCCTCATGGGCTGTCAGAAAATATCTTCACCAAAGAGAACGTATACTTGCAAGACTTCAATGTAGAAAATATCTGGATCCAAGAGCAATTGGAAGATATTTGTGTCATTAGTGAAAGTAGTCAATTCATCCATCTGCAATAATCAATGCAAAATATCTCAAATTTGGGCAGTTGAGTGGATATTTTTCCTTAATGACAAATGAGGAGGATAAATGAATCCTTCCTAAAACCTTGCGTATAAAGATTTTACAACACTTCAAATATTTACATCCAAATATCTGAAGTCTCTTACAATTCATTACTACTCTGTGCCATCCTTCATTCCTGAAATTTCTGAATAATTTGGCCTCTGCATATTTCATGCTGGCTGACCATACTGGTATCTAGATATGCATGTCCATATCTAGATCTTGAATCCTGGATCAAAATTTCAAAGTGTGGATTTTCCTCAAAAAGACCGCCAAATGATAGAGGATGAAAATCGAAGCAGGTTTGCCTTTTGGATCATGTGGAAATTCCTCATAATGAAGAAGATATTCATGGTCAAAGTTGTGATCAATGTGCATATGGATATCCATACATACATTTGAGGTCTTCACATTTGTAAAAATCTAGATGAAAAGGCCCAACTGAAAACATAAGTCTCACTATCCCAACATCTGGATGTGCACCCATCAAATTTACCTTAGCAGTCAATTGGGTCGTCATCTGCATGGATATCTGATGTCTGGATGCTAACTTAATATCTAGACATCGCCTAATATCTAGATCTTACTTTATGTCCATGCCCGCTAAACTAACATCCATTTCTTGATGACATCATCTGCATATTGGGGAGGTCAAGACATTAAGACTTGTCAAATATACTGTGCTGGAATGTCCTGATGATGTCATCGGTATTGAGTGATTCTTTGGAAAGGATCTGGATGACGTCATCAAGATGTGCATATTGAAAGATCCTGACACTTAGAAAAGATTTGGATGGATGGCTCAGATGGAACCATGCAGCTGCCACCCGTTGTCCCGCAAGGCATCGACATCTACAGATAGATTCCACATGAGCTGGCGGGGAATGGTTAGGATTTCTAGATTTTTAGAAAAGATCTGGATCTTAGCTAAGGTTCAGATATTAAGATAATATCCAAATATTAGCTAAGGTCCAGATATTGGCTAAGGTCCAGATCTTAGCTAAGGTCCAAATATTATTATTAACTAAGGTCCCAGGTGATACTTAGAAAATATTTGGATATCTAGACGACAGACATCCATGCCAAAAACTGACTGTAAAGGTAAAGATTTCTACAAAGGCAAACCCTTGAAGATTTTAGGTTTCTGAGTTTTTCTAGGTTTTTTGCAAGGATTCTCTAGATGAAAATTCATGGATTCTTGCAAGGCAGAACACTAGAATTTGAAGGATTTAAGTGCAGAGCCATTTTCTAAGGAATTTCAACAAGATTTTCAAGGTAGGCCTTTTGACTCTGGGCAGATGAAAATAGGTCAACAATAATGATGAAGACATTCTCCCTTCTCTTACTGTATTTCATGATGATATAATGGACATCATCTCTATGACATATGAGGCTAACATAGCCTTGTGTGCCTCATCCAATGATTTGGAACCTTCTCCAAACATAACTCCTCATTTTGGTGCAAGAAGAAAAAATTGTTGAGACATTCCTTAACACCACTCTACCATCTCTTCATTCTGATGCTCTCCCTGGCCAAGATGAAGCATTGGATGATGAAAACTCTCTTTGTGAACAATTTCCTCAACCTATGGATAGTGGAAGTTCCTCCACTGATCTTAAAACTCTTCTTAACCGCATCTTAAATGAAGAAATAGATTACCTACCATCAATTGAACGCTCAAATACCTTGGATATCTCAAATGATGTGGAGAACATAAATAAACATATTGTTCCTAAGGTTCAAGGTGATCCAACACCACCTCAACCGACTAAAATGGGAATTTTTCCAGCTCCCTCCCCACCATCCTTATATATAGCAAGAGACAACCTTCAAGAGAGAAGATTTCCATTTCCAACTCTTGTGGTTTCCTCTTCACAAATACATGAAGATGTGGATGACATGATACAAAGGGAAGGAAGAACAAAGGACAAAGCATTAACAATAAAGATAAAGATTAAAATCAAAGATAACAAGTGAGTATTTCTAACCCTTTTTTGACCACCTTTGATGTAGAATGTCTTTAAGTTGCTCACTTACATGGCCTCCTCTTATGTGTTGTGTTCCCCCATGTTGTGTTATGTGTTGTTTAGGTCTCTTTAGATGACCCTTGATACTCTTGTAAGGTCAAGGATACAAGGTGACCACCTCTGTTTTGACTATTCTTCTATGTGTCTCTATTCTTCTATTATCCTCTCATCTATTTTATTGTTGTGTGTTCTACATTGGGGGCATGACATTGTGGAGGATGACTTGGGGGCATCTTCCCATGTTGTAAACCCACGTCACTCTTGTCCCCTCTCTCATTTTATTGTTTAACTTCTTCATTGACTCTACTAGTCAGCAGATGATGAAAACATATAAATACTGATAAGGACCATGTGTCCCTTCAGCAAGAAAGCAAAAATGGACCTAGTCCATATATGAAGATGGGGTTGATATATATATCTGACACTTGACTAGTAGAATCACTCTGTGTTGTGATTCGTGTTGTGAAATTTCTAGTAACAAACTATTGCAATACTCTAAATTTGCTTCTATGCACTTTGGATTGTTTGGTATCTCACATTATTCCTACACTCAGTTCTGAGATACCTGCAATACACCTCACAGCTATACTCAGGTATGAACCCGCAAGTATAGCCTTGGTCTCTTATGTGATATGATATTGGATAGCTTTCATGAATTGATTTGGTTGTTATCTTAGAGTAAGATTTTCTAACCAAAGCTTATATATCTTAGCAAATGACATATGTTTAGTGTAGAAAGGAGAGAGGATGATAGTACTTGCAAACTAGGTCAAGCCCCTCTTTTCAATTACACCAAACATTGGGAATATGATCCGAGCTTAATCACTATCGGAGTGATAAGCTCCAAGTATCCTATTCCTTTTTTTGTACCCGTAAAGGTGTCTCAACTAGAGTTATCCAAACCCTAACAAGCCAAGGAGAGATCAAACCCTAGTTGTAAAATATGCACTAACAAACGGATTTTGAGAGCAGTAACACATAGACTGATCACAAAAATGCAAATAGGGAGTAACAGTGACTGTGCACCTGAGATCCATCAGCCTGCTAGTCTTAAGCGTTATCCCCAATGTCCTGTAAGTTTTCCAAAAGTAGAATTATCTATACCAATTGCCTCTATCTCTGTTCAAGGTCCCAAATCCCAATTTTTAGGCCCTGTTAGACTCGAGCGCTAGCTCCAGTGTCTTGTAAGTTTTTTGACAGCAAAACTATCTATACCAGATGCCTCTATCTCTGTTGAAGGTCCTATATTCTAGTTTTCAGGCCCTGTTAGACTCAGGCACTAGCCCCAGTGTTTGGTAGATATTCTAATGATGAAACTGCAATTTCCATGATAACTGTACCTACAATACCTGCTTCTCCTTTGCTTCTTTCCGTCTGATTTTCTCGAATCTAACCTGCACAAGCAAAAGAAGGAGAAGGATGGTTGTGGCTATATAGGAGTTTGCCTCAGTCAAACCATGTCTTTGGTATTTCTACCTCAACAATAGCCAATGTTAAAGTATGTAGATGTGTGTGCTTGAAAACCAAATGTGTAAGCATAAATAAATGCAAGATCCTAAATGACTCGAGCATCAAGGATTAGATCCACAAATATTTCACTCAAGAAAGAAACAACTTCACCTCAAGGAGATGACATCAATGAAGACTTGTAGAACAAGAAGGTGAGAAAGATGTATCCATGGAGGATTCCAAAACTCAAGTTGGAGGCTTCAACCCTTCTACTGATCGTACAAAGGGTTCGGCAAAACCCTAAGAAGAGAAAGATAGACTCAAGATCTTGATTCCTAATCTCCACAACATATCTCCATGATAGAAAAGATAAAGTTATTGAATGAGCTTCAACACTTTATAGACTTCAATAACAATAGCAGTAAAATTTCAGCGCAGTAAGCTTGCATGTGAATTGTATATGTTTAAATGATTTTCAATTCTCTTAAAATACCCAACCTTAGGAGGGAAAAGTATTTCGAAATAACATGCCAACATCGTACGAAAAACAAATTTTGAATTCAGAATCTCGAAGAACATAGCAAAAGCCGACACCAAAATAAAAATTGGAATCCAAATATTTAGGGTAGAACTAGAGTGCAGGCACCAAGTCCAGCCCCCAACCTTTACTTGAAATCAAGCTTAAGGGTGTCCAGAATGTCTGAAATTTATCATCTCTTTCTAAGTTTTGTCGTTAATTACCTCAAAATTTGACATTTCCTCAATAAGGTAGACGTTACTCAGGGCTTAGATAGGTCCAATAATGAAAGGGGTTAAGGGACACTAAAAGGTAGGAGCTAAACTTAGTGAAATTGCACTAATCCAAGTAGGAGCACAATTTATGACATAACATTTAGCCCCCACTTTAGTGGCCATATGACACTATGCGCATATGCAACTAAAGGAAAGTAAGTACATTAATCACAAAAAAGGATACCCAAAAGGATATTGTAGAGGAAGTTGAATGTTGCCACACAAAAGGTAGAAGCCCCCAATCTGCAATCCTACAAGATCACAAAGGTTAGGAACTGCAACCTACAAAGAAAGATATGTTATATGAAATAGTGAAATCATCCTACAAACAATGAATGAACAAGTTGGTCATAAACACTAAAGGGGTGAGTGATGATACATGCTTAGGGTGGAAATCATGGGAGATATATGCCCCCCCTTGTTTCTACTTGCTTAGTCCAAAAAGGAGAAACAAGGTGGTAATCTTCAAACACAAATTTTAGGGAAAGCTTGATGAGAGAATGCATTGATAGGGTTATTCTTTCAAACAACACTAAGACACAAGGCATTAGGTTTAATGAAGGGTAGAACCAAGATTCTAACGCAACAAACGACGTGATAATCTAAGTTTGGCAACCAAAGATAAAGATGTTTGAAGGTTGTTATACACTTTTTGCTCCTAGATAGTGAAAAGGAATTCTCATCCGTTTACTATAAGTAAAGGGAGTTTTCACTTTTTCACCATTCATTTGTCACTTTCACTTTCAAAGAAGAAGAAGAGAAGGAAAGAGAGCTATGATGTCGACCCGATGTCTATATCAGGCCCCGAGGCTGGATGCACTACGGTCCCGAGTGGTAGACAAGCAAGTTGAGCATGAGGTAGGACTCTAAACTGTACTTCTCGCATCAATTTCTTTTAATTTCATGTACTTTTTATCATTTTGCATGCCTTCTAGGGGTAATGGACAAAGCTCCCTCTCTCCATCTGGGGTGCCCAAGTCCTCCCTGGGTGTCCTAGTCCTCTTGAGGTGCCCTGGTCCTCCTAGGACACCTAGGTCTTCATGGGGTGCCCAAGTCTAGAAAGGACAAGGGTCCAAGGGGACAAGGCACAATTAGAGTAGATATGTATGTGTGTTTGATTTTTTTATGAGTATGTACTGATTTGAATGTGTTTGATGCATAGGACATCCCCAGGATGTGAGAGCACACTGGTGGTCAACTCATGACATTACTGCAGGACCACATAGGTACTATCTCCATCGAGGACCATAGTCTCCTTCAAGATACCAGCTTGTGGTGGATCTTTATGAAGCCCACAATGAGATATCATAGCAGTATGTTGATGGCCCTGATGGAGAGATGGAACAGACATGTCTACCTTCCATCTACCCATAGGTGAGATGACTATTACACTTGAGGATGCATACCGGATACTACGACTTCCAATTCAAGGGTGGGCAATGCAGATCATAGAGAATCGCTTCGAGGAGTATACTCATAAGAGTCATGCAGCTACTACCTAGGTCGTGTAGTGACACCACTTGGACGATGTCATATCATGCTTCATTGGTTAGAGCAGGGATGCGTGGAATACCCCTAGCTTGTCACATCATAATCGCTACCATCGCGTTAGTGGTTAATCCAGATGGGTGTCGTATACACCTTCATGGGGGCCTAGTGCACATGATCTGGTTGATGGAGGAGAGGATAATATATGCATGGGCGTGAAGTATGCTTGTGCACCTATACCAAGACCTAGGGTGCTATGTTCACTATGAGGCACATAGTCTGATGGTATGCACCTTGTTATAGGTATGGGCGTTAGAGCACATTAGATGCACACGTCTAGTGGGGTTTCCCATTGAGCCGACATGGACACATCCATGTGCATATGCCTATCTATTGATTAGATGTTGGAGATTTTGTGACTTGTACTTGAGAGTAGTTCTAGATAGATTGCAACCTGATGACATCACATGGAGGCCATATCGCAGCTATAGGCCTTGGATGGGATAGCGTATACAGTTAGCAAGGATGCAGCATGGTTGAATGTTGGTCACCTAGATAGCATCGTTGTTAGGTTTTACTTTGATAGAGTCACACGATAGTTTAGATGCATGCATGGTGCTCCTAGCATGCGCTCGAGCTTGTTGTCCTCAAAATCAGTTGTGCTCATTTTGTAGGATGACCCCTACGAAACTTGTCCATTTCGTAACCTACACTCTAAGTTTGCAAATTGAGGCAAAGTCTTCTTGGCCTTGTGTAAAGTCATATGACACCTAAGAATAACTTATGACACTCCCCTTGGTCAATTTCTTGATTTTTGTGAAATTGACTAGGTTGTAAGTTCATTATAATACTAATTATGACCTTTTTAGAGTGTTAGTCATTTTTTCAAAGTTCACATGTAAAGGCAGAAAATTCACCTCCCCTTACATGTTAGTTGTCAATTTTCAAATGCACAAGCGGTATTTATCACAGCTCATGCATATTTAACCTTAGATGCAGAGGCGGCAAAAATCACCGCCCGTGCATATTGATTCCGACTATGTGCGAAGGCGGTAAAAACTACTGCTAATGCATTTTTTGGGCATCTTAAGTTATCTATGAGTGCATTAATGGCACTAGTGCCAAACTTTAATACATTTTTTTAGCCTTTTTAATCAATTTAAATTGTTGTTTTCATTTATCCTTTGTTTTAAACTCCTTGTGATAGCTGTCCAATCCTCTCTGAACTCAATTGAATCATAGAACTTTTCGATCGAGTGGATTTTGCCAATGATCATGGCTAGGGTTTTTAGCGTTTCTATCAGGTATGTTTTTGTTTATTTCTTTTTCATTTTTTTTTCTTTTCTATGTTAGGGTTTTTTTGCAAATGAATTTTTGTGATTTATCGATGGTTGTTTTTTCTTTCTTTGTGTTGTTTTAAAACCCTAATAAGACTGTGTTTTTTTCATCGATTCCTCTCATGTGTTGGCAGTTTTCGTTGTTTTCCTTTATTATTATGCCCTAGTTTTATTGTGAGATCAATGAGTTTGTTTCATTTGCATCTGACTATACTTAGGTTTTCATCTTAGTGACCTACAAGTAATGGTGAGTGTAATCTTCACTCTTACCTTGTTGTAGACTCTTTGATAGGTTGCATAAGTGGTTAAATTTGCCGCTGATACAACCATTTTCCTTATCACTATGGTATTACATGTAAGGGCAGTCATTTCAACCACCCCTACATTAAAAACCTTGAATACATTTTTTCCCCTCACATGTAATGGTGGGCAAATTCGCCGCCTCTACATATACTACCAAGAGTTAACATGTAAGAATGGCCATAATCTCCGTCCTTACACAGATTGCCAAGATAAACTTTCGCATGCAAAAGCGGTGGAAAAATCCACTATTACACTTAGGTAATTTTTGAGTTCGATGTGAGAGCGGTC
Organism: Cunninghamia lanceolata; assembly: GCA_027924645.1. NCBI lineage: Eukaryota > Viridiplantae > Streptophyta > Pinopsida > Cupressales > Cupressaceae > Cunninghamia > Cunninghamia lanceolata. Next base: position 9,611,960 of record BSBN01000780.1, read on the forward strand.
ATTTTGACCGAAATTGCGTCTTACAAATTTTGCCCTTCCTACATGCAAGGGTGGTCATTTCGACTACCCCTACATGAAAATCTGAGTTCACTCCAACTTGCAAAGGCGGTCATTTTGACCAACCCTGCACTCATATGATCTACCCCACATGCAAGAGCGGTCATTTTGACTAGCCATACATGTTTTCCTGAAAATTTTGCTAACACTGGGAATTTTCATCTTTTGATACCTTTGGCCTGCTTTCGCCTATTTTCTTGACTTGCACGCTCTCTAGTCCTTTCAAGAATGATCCCATGTTCATGATCATCAGTTCGCAATAATCCTAATTTCCCTATTTTTCCCCTAACTTTGAGATCATGAACTTTTGTTGTTTCATCAAGCATTCATGATCTCCATCATTTCTAGTTCTCTCCTCGAAGCTGATGTCAAAGTCGTCTCCTTTAAAAGCCAAGATCATGAAGTATAAGTACCAAGGGGTTTTCCTTGTTACTTCATTACAATTAAATGTGGACGAGATCAGAGACACAGAAATTGGATATGTAGACCTGGCTAAGTTCATGGAAAGGGCAAAATAGTCTAATCCTAATCGCTACATGCAGAAGATTGTTGAGAGCAATATACACATGGTAGCATCTTTTCATGTCACGGATCATAACCCAGAGTTTGTTCTCCAAGTGGCAAGCCACTATAATAGGGATACCAAGATTGTGTCTGATTCTCAAGGGAATGTAATCATGAGATTAGATACAGAGTTCCTTGATAAGATTTTCATGTGTCCACCTATAGTAAATGTTGGGGAAATTGACTTTGCTAAAGGTCGGAAGGATTTTGAGACTAATGTGGAAACTACAAAGAAGCATATCAATGGTAAGTGGCTAAAGACTCCTAGGAGTAATTTGTCTAGATGGCCTAAGGAGCTCCCAAGAAGTGATTTTGTGGAAGAGGTGAGTGATTTGATCACATTGCTAAGTAGAATCATAGGTCTTCCTTCTTCATCCAAATTTCATGAATGGATGTATAGATATATTAGGATGATTCTCAAAGGACAACAAAAGATCTTCTGGGGAGAGAAAATCAATAATTCTCTTCATGATCAGTTGATCAAGGTCAATACAACTTTTAAGTTCTATATGACCTCATATTTGATATATGCAGCTGCAAGCATGAGGATATTTCTAGGGCTGACTCAAGATGGTGATCAGAGGTTGGTTCCAGTTTTTCAATACTATCCACAAATAACTCTCAAAGGGTCAATTCATCATTTCTGCAGGGTAAATGATGCCTTCTTTTCAATGTTTATGTGTTTATGGGATAGTGAGCTTGAGCAAAAAAGGGTATCAGATGAAGCTTGGGAAGTGGTCAATTCGTTTGGTTGTTTGTTTCTCCAATTTCCAACTTTCACTTATTTAAGAGTTGGATATTATCTGGGATATCTGTATATGTTACCAAAGTATCCAAGTGATAAGGTAGTTCTGATGGAATTGTGTAGACAATTGATTATTGTACATAATAAATTGATGGAACTAAAGAAGTCAGGAATTAAGTTTCCTATGGAAATTGGCAGGTACTCAATGAAATTATCTACCATGGCTAAGGCCGTTGAATTAGAAATGCGGCTAGTGACGATGAAACAATTCAAGAAAAGAGATCACTTTGATTTCCGTAGGGTACAAGATAAGATCAAAAGAAACTAGATTATGTAGATTACACCTAAGTCAGATAGAGGAACTAGGATTAGCTAATGTTCCAGAAGATATGGAAGATGAGGATGATGTTCTAGACCCCAGGTATAATATTGAAAACATTGAAGCTTTAGCCTTGCCAAAAATCAAATGGTCGGTGAAGGAAGAGACTTTTTTCAAGAAGAGATTCTAGCCTATATTGGCTAATACTAATATATGGTTGCAGAGAAAGGGTCTCAGTTTAAAAGAGTTCCTTACTGGGTCGGAGACAGAAATTCAAGAAAAGACAGGAAAGAGAGTTGAAAATAGAACTAAGAACAAAAGTGATGCTCCTTCCTCTTCCAAGGTATCCAAACCAAGGATTAAGTTTGTCTCAAAAGCAATAAAGAAAAAGGAGATTGCAGGAAGTTCTAATGTAGCAGATTCAGGTGCTGAGGAAATAAATGTCGATAATATGGAGGTTGAAAATACTGAGATAGGACAACAAAATTTTGAAGAACCTGATTCTGATCAAGTAGAAATGATTGAGAAACTAGTTGATGAGCAAGGTAATAAGCAAAAAGAAATATAAAGGATGTAGAATAGGAACAACTTAGTGGTTCATCAAAATCTCCTTAAAAAGATATTCCCTAAGAGCCACAAGTTTCTTCACCTTTGCCTCATGTTTCTGTTTCTGATACTTTTCCAGTGGTTTCTAATGTTCTTGTTTCTCCTATTGTCATTGTATCTTCTAACAATACTCCTCCTCTGTGAGAACAAGTTTTTGAACTATTTTTTATTTTTCTAGTTATATTCCTAGTCTATCTTCTCCTTCATTTGATATTGGTGAACAAACTATTCCAGATCACTTTCTTGATGGTTCAGAGAAAAATGTTGACACAGGTGTAGTTTTTATCAACACCACTCCAATTGTCACTATAATAGGTGTTAGCATGGATTTCACAAAGTAGGTGGTTGATTCATCTCTAAATGTCAATGCTCCGACACTACCCCCATGGTTGTCTGCCTATACCCCAAAAAGGAAAAAGCAGGCAATTTCACCAGATGATATTGACATTGAGAAGTTGCTACCTACCAAACCAAAGGCTCAAAAAAAGAAACCTAAGACTGTGTCTAGGTTAATTGTTGAAAAAGGAGTCAAGTATGCAGAGATTGCTAGGCCACTTGCAGATGCCACCAAAAAGACCTTTGATGTGAATGAATATATTGTTTCCAAAGTTGAGTTAGGTAAGCTGACTCATGAAGGTCTCAAGTCAAATTTTAAAGCTATAGCAAGCTCATTGCTTGTAAAATTTGATGAAGAGAAAAAGGAAAAGGAACAATACAAAGCAAAGGCTGAGCAACTTGTTGCTGTCCTTCAGAAGATAGTGAAATCATTAGAGATTGTTGAACAAATGGTTGTTACTGTAGAAGATCCTTTGATCCAAAAGGTTGAAAAAGTTTAGGCCAGGGGAAGAGTGGTTGGTGACATTCTGGACAGGTCGTTGATAGAAGGTAAAGTTCTCCTAGAGATTACTATGGAAAGGAAAGAGAAGATGGAAAAAGCAAGGATTGAACTGGATGATCTTGTTGATTCATTGTCTCAATTACTTCAAGATCAAGAGGAAACTTTGGAGGAGTTGAGATGAAGAAAATCAAGATAAAGAATTTGATTGCTATTGGTGTCATTTCAAATTGAGAATCTTATCTTAAAACCAAGGAATCATTGACTCATCGTATCAATATAATAAGAGGCTTTCTTGATGATTTGTCTCAAGCTCGAGAAAATAGTGAAGATAGTGATGTCTTACTTTTGCACCGGTTAGAGGAGCTACCATGCACTCTAACAGGAGAAGGTCACAAGTTCCTTTTAGCAGATGAGATGATCAATGCTTTTGAGAAGATGGTGCAATAGAAGTTTGAAGATGAAGTATTTACAATGGCTTCAATGGATTATCTTTATGATTATCATTCAACTTTTGAGAATCTGAAGGATAACCTTGAAAAACATGAAAAGGTGATCAAAGCAGTCAAAGATACAGTTCTCAAGGCTCGTACCATTTCAGACAATACAGTTGGGCCAGATGTGTGTGAAATGGTAGTGGTGCGAATCATGTATCAAAATTTTCTGAAGAAGAATGATAGTGTCAGTTGAAATTCTTCTTCGTGCCTTAGTTTATTTTCATTTTTGTATATGCAATTTGTATTTTGTTTTGGACATATTCACATGTATTTTTCCAAAATGTAATTACATGTGAGACAAAGGAAGTCCCAAGTCAAATACAAATCTTTTGTTGAATAAGTCAAGGTAGTTATAAATTTCCTATTTTTGCTCTAGGTTCCTCTCTATAAATAAAGAGGGCCTCTATTGTAATTTTTTATCATTTGACTATTGAAGCAAAGCGCTGTCATTTTGAAGAGCAATTTGAGACTTTGAGCTTTTTTTGTAAATCAATTTTCAAGCAATATTAAGAAGCAAGCTGGCATCCAATCTTTGTCTTGGAGAAAGTTTGTGAATGTTATAGAATTGTTCTTATGTCCTTTCTATCACATGATCTTATATGAATGTTTGAATTGTGAGTGTGAATATCAAGTGTTTGGGAAGTGATTCAAATCAAGATTTGTAGACTTTGTGCTACTATTTCATATTTGAGATTAGAGTTTAATTTTGTGAATGAAAAGTAATTTGAAGACTTTGGGCTAAAAATTATTGTTCGTGATCGTGTCATTTTACCTCAGCATATAGTGAAGACTTTGAGCTGCACTTTATTCTGAAATCTTTCATTTTCAATTGGCATAAGAAGCAACGAGAAACTTTGTGTTTTCGTGGGTTTCTTGGTTATCAACACAAGTAGGTACTTTTTAGATATAAATTGTTTTGAGTTTTGTATTGAGCATTGTAAACATCATTTTTGAAAAAAGAGAAATGGATGATATGAAATCACCCCAGAGTTAGTGTTATTGTAAATAAGTTCAAAATAGTTAGAAAAGGGAACCTCCCCTTGCTGAGAGGAGAGAAATTTCTCATCATAGTTGTGGCTGATATAACCATTTTTCTGTTAGTTAGTTAACGACAAAATATTCACCTAATAGTTTTTTGGTGACTTCGTTGGGGATCGAACGCGCAACTTAGAGCCTCACGCTTTGAGTTGAAGCATTCCATCCTCATTGCTTGTAATAAGTCTTTTTTAAGCTCTTATATTTGCTAAGTGCACTACATTCTGGCAAACTCAAGGTATACAAGAAGTAAGAGAGCTCAAGGAGTTATTAACCCTGTGTTTGAGTTAATGCAGCAAAATAATTTCGGTCTTTTGCCTCTGAAATCTCAACTTTAGCGTACAAGGCATTTTCCTCCAACCAACACAAGGTCACCTATACCATGTGAAGCCTCGAGTGTGCACAAGACTCCACCAATTGTACAAGTTTCAAGGTTTGTAATTCCACCTTTTAACTGGCACATAATGGCTCAACCACCTCCTACAAGCCCATGGGGGAATGCTTTCAAGCCTTTGAATATTACCCTACCATTGCATGAGCTACCCCGTAGTTCAAGAAAGAATTTTTCAAAATTCTATGGTGATGGAAAAGTTCACCTTGATGAACATATTGCAACTTTTTATATTGCATGTGGTGTTCTTGGGGTTGAACATGAAGATGTATCAATGAGACTTTTTGTTGAGACCCTTCAAGGTGTTGCGGTAGATTTGTTCTATCACCTCCCTACTCAAACCATCAATGGATGGAACATTCTTCGAACCAAGTTTAAGGCTAGGTTCAAACCTATTGAAGATGCTCATGCTCTCTTGGCTCAACTTACACAAATGAAGAAAGAACCGCAAGAACCCATGCAGGAATTTATTTCTAAGTTCAATAAGTTGACCAACATAATTCTGGCCACTACTCAACCCACAGCTAAAAATCCGAAGTGTTTCTTTATCAACACTCAATTGCTGGAAGTAAGTTTTCTTCTATGGCAGACTAATCTGGCTGACTTGGCGGTAGCTCAATCTCTAGCTACCAAGATTGAAGATGATCTTATCCTTGCTAGTAAGATAAGAAAGGATACAAATAGAAGTAGAGGGCAGCCCTCTACTGATAATCCTTCCACAAGCACCACAGATCCTATGGTGCAGAAGTTAACCAATGAGTTGTTGGCTTTGAAAAAGCAAATGTCCCAGAATATATCCACTCCTTATAGGGACATACCCAGAAGGACATTCCCTAATACTTCATATCAAAGAAATGCCATGAGAAACCAAGGGCAAAATAGGCTCACGCCAACACAAGAGAAGCTTGCTATTGAAGCACCACTGGTCAACTCAGCAATTGGCTACTATGAAGTTGAATAGGATAACTCTTTCCAACCTGACTTGGATCAAGAAAACACTGCCAACCTCTTTATGGAAGGAGAAGAGGAATTGGCTAGAAACTCTATTATTGGGTTCCTAAACTATCAAGATGAAACAAAAAGAGAAGAAGATGTAAATGGTGGAGAGTATGTTGTTTTCACCAGGTCTCAAAATCAATCAAATCAGAAAGTGGTTTATAAAGGAAAGTCAAGAGAAGAGCCTCAACCTGTGATTTCAATTGCCAAACGAGGAACTCCATTGCCTTTTCAATCAAGAGATCCGGCTGTCAATAAATAAATAAGTTCTTCTAAAAATCCTACTTCTTCTGTTGCTATTCGTCAAACTAGTACTTCCCTAATTAAACCCTAGAATGAAGGATTTCCTGCCTCTGTGTCAAATTCATTTCATCTCTTTGACATAATTGACCATCCTAGGAAAACTAAAATCTAGATGTCTGAGGTAGAATATTTACAAGCGAACCCTGATCAATTTGAAAGGTTAGCCAAATTTGTTAAGAATAAGGCTGCCTCTATAAGGAAAGACACTTCTAAAACTACTAATGACTCTTTAAAAAATAGGTCTGCCCAAAACAACCTAGTTACCAATCCTCTTGTTGCTCCAGGGAAAATTGAATCCTTTCATGTTTCTATGTTAGTTAATGGTCATAAATTGAGTAATTGTATCATAGACTCGGGAGCTTCCGACAATGTCATGCCTACCAAGGTGGTAGATGCTCTCAGACTCACTTTGACCAAGACCTTCGAGAGATGCTTTTCAATGGAAAATAAACAAGTGCCTTTGTTAGGCCAGATTAAAGATGCACAATTTGCATTCGCAGCTTTTCCGGAGAAGAGAATAAAGATGACCGTCCTAGTTGCTGATGTTCCAGCTTCTTATGGAATTTTGCTTGGATGTAATTTTTGTAAGGATGTAGGAGGAGAACTAAATATGGATTTGTCTGAGGCAAGGATACCTGTCAAAGGTGTCATGCAGAAATTGCTTCCTGAAAGGGAAGCAAAATATATTGTTACTCAAACTGAAGATCTAAAAGCTCAAATTTTATTTGAGTCTTTAGGGATGGATAATTATTTCTTGACCACTGAAAACACTTCTAGTTCGTCAGATGAAAATTTACATAATTCAGATGAAGACTCAGAAGAAAATTTAGATGAAAGTTTAGATGAGAGTATGGTGAAAGAGGATTCTTCTTCTTCCGATGAAGAGTCTGTTGGTCATAGAAATATCAAAGTGGGAAATTCAAATGATATTTGGATTTTAGAATTTGATGGTATCTATTCTTCCATTGGATCTGGGGTTGGGATAGTTCTAATATCTCCTCAAGGTGATATTTTTCCTTTCTCCTATAAGCTACAGTTTGACAATACTAACAACACTGCTGAGTACAAGTCATTAATACTCAGAATGGAGGTTGCTTGTGTTAAAGGGATTAAAAATATTCATGCACAAGGTGATGTGGAGCTTGTTGTTTTTCAGATAAGGAATCGTTACCAAACCAAGAATGAAAGGCTAAGACATTACCGCAATCGTGTTTGGGATTGCATTGAAGGTTTTGATGCTTTCGACATCTCTACGGTACCAAGAGAGTTTAATGATCATGCTAATTCATTAGCCATCTTTAACACCCTGATGGTCCCTCACAAGGATTTTAAAGGTGATAAGTACACAATTGAGTTGGTTTTTTGACCAAGTGTACTAGATAATGCTGACCATTGGTAAGTCTTCAATGGTGATAATCATATCATAGATTTCTTAGAGAAGACAGATAGCTTTGATGAACTCTATTTTGAAGGGAGTGATTCTCCACCCTGGGAATATGTTTCTGAAGTAGATTCATAGACTAATGAGGAGATTCTCCAATTAAAAGGGAATAAAATTTTGAAAGGTTTGGTTTCTTTGGAAAAGTTATTTGACAAGCATGATTGATATATCAAACAACAGCAGCAACTTGATTCAAGTTCATCAATGGAACTTGAACAAGTAAACTTAAGTTCTGAAGTAGATCCTAAGATGGTTAACATCAGGAAATGTTGCACTACTGATGAGAAATTCAAGTTCATTACACTTTTTCACCACTACATTGATGTGCTAGTGTATTCATATGATGATGTGAAGTCTTTCAGACCCAAGGAGATCCAACACGAGATTCCTCTCAAGGTAGGATCATTGCCTCACAAACAAAAGTAGAGGTAGTATAATCCCAAGATATCAGGTACTATTCTTGCTGAAATCCAAAAAATGTTGAATGCTAGGATAATCTTTCCCATTCACCATTCTACTTGGATCACCAATATTGTTCTTCTAAGGAAGAAGAATGGAGAAACTCATATTTGTGTAGATTTCATAAATCTTAATCAATCTTCTTTAAAAGATAACTACCCTGCGTCTATAATGGATCAAGTGTTACAAACTGTAACTAGTTCAGAGATGATGTCTATGTTAGATGGTTTTTTAGGCTACAATCAAGTAGAAGTTAGTGAAGTGGATCAATACAAGACTACTTTCACAACACAATTGGGCACATTTGTATACCGCGGGATGCTGTTTGGTTTGATCAATGCTGGTGCTACTGTCCAAAGAGAAATGGACCTCACTTTCAGAGATGAAATGGGTAAGTTCATTGTGGTGTACCTTGATGATTTGATAGTTTTCTCTAAGAAATGTCAAGATCATGCCTACCATTTGCGACAAGTCTTGGAACGGTGTCGTCAAAATGGTATTTCTCTTAATCCTAAGAAGTCAGTTTTTGGGGTTACAGAAGGTAAGCTTCTTGCTCACATTGTGTCCAAAGAAGGTACTAAAATTGACTCTAAGATAGTTAAATCTATTCAAGGTCTTACTTTGCTTGCTAGTAAGACAACAATTCATTCTTTCTTCAGGAAGGTGAATTTCTTGCGAAGGTTCATTCTGGAATTCGTAGAGAAAACTTGTCATATTGTTAATATGATGAAAGGTAAGACCACTTTCTGTTGGAGTGCAGAAGGTAAAGTAGCTTTTGAGGATATTAAAAGAGCCATAGCCCATGCTCCATTTTTGGTTTGTCTCGACTACACTAAAGGTTTCATAATGTATAGTTATACTTAAGAGCATACACTTTCAATGATTCTGGTTCAGCAGAATAAGGAGGATGTGGAATCTCTGATTTCGTTCATGAGTTGTCCACTAAAAGCTCATGAACTTAAGTACTCAAATATGGAGAAACATGCTTACGTTGTAGTCAAAGCTATGAAGCATTTTAGGTTTTACATTCTGAATTCACATACTATTATTTTGGTGCTAGACACAACAATGAAATCTATTCTAACTCAACAAGAGTTTAGAACTAAAAGGGGCAATTGGATTGCCAAAATTTAAGAATTTGATCTTGATATCAAACCCACCAAGCTTGTGCATGGGAGAGGTTTGTGTCAGCTAATTGTTGATAATGTCCCAAAAGAAACAAGTGATGAAGAGGTAGAGGTTGAAGATGTTCCAACTATTCTCTTTGTTACTACAACCGATGAGTGGTATTCCAATATCGCTTATTTTCTCACATATGGTGAGTGCCCTTCTCATTTATCTTATAAATAGAAGTGAACTATCAAGCTAAGGTTGCAAACTATGTCTTATGGGATAACAGTTTGTATAAGAGAAGTCTTGATGGAGTTTTTCTCCGTTGTGTGGATAAAGCACAACAAAGCAAACTTTTGGAGTCTTTTCACAATTTGGCATGTGGAGGACATTTTTCTACACCTGTAATAGCTCATAAAATTCTGAGAGCCAGGTATTATTGGTAAACACTTTTTCAGGATGCATACAGTTGGGTAGATAGATGTGAACTTTGCCAGCAGTTTGTGGGGAAGCCTAAGTTAGTTGCACTACCACTAAAACTAGTTGTGATTAAAGAACCATTTCAACAATAGGGTATTAACTTCATTGGTGCTATGAATCCACTATTGAGTGTGGGACATAGTTTTGTTCTTACTGCAACAGATTACTTCACCAAGTGGGTGGAGGTTATTCCAGTTAAGCATGCTACTTCTGAGGTAGTGTGTAGTTTTTTCAAGGAGAACATTTGTAGCAAATAATGCTACATGTTTTTCTTCAAATTAGATCACTAGTTTTTGTCTTGAATATGGGATTATTCTTTCACATTCATCTGACTATTATCTGCAAGGGATTGGTCAAGCAGAATCTAGCAATAAGAATCTAGTTACAATTATCAGGAAATTGGTAGAGGATAATCAGAGGACATGGCACAAAGCTTTGTTCGATGCTTTATGGGTTGACAGAATTACCCCTAAGAGGGCAATTGGTATGTCACCATTCCAGCTTCTATATGGTTTGAATGTAGAGATCCCAATTACATTGGAATTGTTAGCTTTGAAGTTGGCAAAAGTAGTGGAAGATAGAACTTTTGAAAGTTCTATTGACAAAAGAATAATGTACCTTTCTGAACTTGAGGAGCAGCAGGTTATGGTAGTAGACCATATTACTGAGCATCAAAGACAAGTCAAGAAACTTTTTGACAAGAAGGCAAAGGCCAAAGAATTTCAAGTTAGGGATCAAGTCTTGTTATGGGACAAGAGGAGAGAGCCAAAAGGAATGCATGGGAAGTTTGATTCCCTATGGAGAGGTCCGTTCATCATTCACCAACTTTGTAGTGAGAATAGTTTCTTACTGGAGTATCAAGATGGGACACCATTCTTGCTGCCCCATAGTGGACAACATCTGAAGAATTTCAATCCATGAAGTATTAGATAAGTTCACCAATATGTTTGTATAGTTTGTGTTTTTCTTTTTCAATTTTCTTTAGTCTTTTTGTGTCTTTTTGTTTTGGTAACTTGACTCTATCACCCAATGGCATGGATGAAGGCACTTAGAGACTGGATTCTTCTCCCTTTGATCATTTCAAAGAACAATCGAAGCAAGTTGCCCACTTAGAGCTAGTTGTTGTCCTCAAAATTAGCTGTGCTCATTTTGTAGGACGGCCCCTACAAAACTTGTATGTTTCGTAAACTACACTCTAAGTTAGTAAATCAAGGTAAAGTCTTCTTGTCCTCGTGTGAAGTCATCTGACACCTAAGAATAAATTATGACACTCCCCTTGGTCAATTTCTCAATTTTCATGAAATTGACTAGGTTGTAAGTTCGTTATAATACCAATTATGACCTTTTTAGAGTGTTAGTCATTCTTTCAAAGTTCACATGTAAAGGCGATAAATTCACCTGCCCTTACATGTTAGCTGTCAATTTTCAAATGCACGAGTGGTATTTATCACCAATCATGCATATTTAACCTTAGATGTAGAGGCAGCGAAAATTGCCGCCCGTGCATATTGATTCTAGTTATGTGCGAAGGCAGTAAAAACTACTACTAATGCATTTTCTGGGCATCTTAAGTTATCTACAACCACATTACTGGCACTTGTGCCAAACTTTAATACATTTTTTTAGCCTTTTTAATCACTTTAAATTGTTGTTTTCATTTATCCTTCATTTTAAACTCCTTGTGATAGCTGTCCAATCCTCTCTGAAGTCAATTGAATCATGAAACTTTTGGATTGAGCAGATTTCACCAATGATAGCACCTAGGGTTTTTAGCATTTCTATCAGGTATGTTTTCATTTATTTCTTTTTCATTTGTGTTTTTCTTTTCTTTGTTAGGGTTTTCTTGCAAATGAATTTTTGTGATTTATTGATGGTTGTTTTTTCTTTCTTTGTGTTGTTTTAAAACCCTAATAAGACTGTGTTTTTTCGCTGATTCCTCTCATGTGTTGGCAGTTCTTGTTGTTTTCCTTTATTATTATGCCCTAGTTTTATTGCGAGATCAGTGAGTTTGTTTCATTTGCATCTGACTATACTTAGGTTTTCATCTTAGCGACCTACATGTAATGGCAGGTGTAATCTCCGCCATTACCTTGTTGTAGACTCTTTGATAGGTTGTATCGGCGGTTGAATTTGCCACTGATACAACCATTTTCCTTAGCACTATGGTATTACATGTAAGGGTGGTCATTTCGACCGCCCCTATATTAAAAACCTTGAATACATTTTTTCCCCTCACATGTAATGGCAGGCGAATTCGCTGCCTCTACATATACTACCAAGAGTTAACATGTAAGAATGGCCATAATCTCCACCCTTACACAGATTGCCAAGATAAAATTTCACATGCAAAAGTGGTGGAAAAAGCTACTATTACACTTAGGTGATTTTTGAGTTCGATGTGAGAGCAGTCATTTTGACTGACATTGCGTCTTACAAGTTTTGCCCTTCCTACATTCAAGGGTGGTCATTTCAACCGCCCCTACATGAAAATCTAAGTTTTCTACAACCTGTAAATGCGGTCATTTTGACCGACCCTGCACTCATATGATCTACCCCACATGCAAGAGCGATCATTTTGACCACCCATGCATGTTTTCCTGAAAATTTTCCTAACACTAGGAATTTTTGTCTTTTGATACCTTTGGCACGCTTTCACCTATTTTCTTGACTTCTGCACTCTCTAGTCTTTTCAAGCATGATCCCATGTTCATGATCATCAGTTCACAGTAACCCTAATTTCCCTATTTTTCCCCTAACTTTGAGATCATGAACTTTTATAGTTTCATCAAGCATTCGTGATCTCCATCATTTCCAGTTCTCTCCTCGAAGTTGATCTCAAAGTCATCTCCTTCAAAATCCAAGATCATGAAGTATAAGTACCAAGGGGTTTTCCCCATTACTTCATTACAATCCAATGTGGACGAGATCAGAGACACAAAAATTAGACATGTAGACATGGCTAAATTCGTGGAAAGGATAAAACATTTTAATCCTCCTCGCTACATGCAGAAGATTGTTGAGAGCAATATACACCTGGTAGCATCTTTTCCTGTCGTGGCTCATAACCTAGAGTTTGTTCTCCAAGTGGCAAGCCATTATAATAGGGATACCAAAACTGTGTTTAATTCTCAAGGGAATGTAATCATGAGATTAGATGTAGAGTTCCTTGATAAGATTTTCATGTGTCCACCTATAGTAAATGTTGGGGAAATTAACTTTGCTAAAGGTCAGAAGGATTTTGAGACTGATGTGGAAACTCCAAAGAAGCATATCAATAGTAAGTGGCTAAAGACTCCTAGGAGTAATTTGTCCAGATGGCCTAAGGATCTCCCAAGAAGTGATTTTGTGGAAGGTGAGTGATTTGATCACATTGCTAAGTAGAATCAAAGGTCTTCCTTCTTCATCCAAATTTCATGAATGGATGTATACATATATCAGGGTGATTCTCAAAGGACAACAGAAGATCTTCTAGGGGGAGCAAATTAGTAATGCTCTACATGATCAGTTGATCAAGGTCAATACAACTTTTAAGTTCTATATGACCTCATATTTGGTATATGCAGCTGCAAGCATGAGGATGTTTCCAAGTCTAACTCAAGATGGTGATTAGAGGTTGGTTCTAGTTTTTTAATACTATCCACAAATAACTCTCAAAGGGTCAATTCATCATTTCCACAGGGTAAATGATGCCTTATTTTCAGTGTCTATGTGTTTATCGGACAGTGAGCTTGAGCAGAAAAGGGTATCAGATGAAGCTTGGGAAGTAGTCAATTCTTTTGGTTGTTTGTTTCTCCAATTTCCAACTTTCACTTATTTAAGAGTTGGATATTATCCTAGATATCCTTATATGTTACCAAGGTATCCAAGTGATAAGGTAGTTCTGATGGAATTGTCTAGACAATTGATTGTTGTGCATAATAAACAAATGGAACTGAAGAAGTCAGGAATTAAGTTTCCTATGGAAATTGGTAGGTACTTAGTACAATCAACTACCAAGGCTAAGGCCGTTGAATCAGAAATGCAGTTGGTGATGATGAAACAATTCAAGAAAAGAGATCACTTTGATTTCCATAGGGTACAAGATAAGATCAAAAGAATGGCAGTGTTTCATGTTCCCATAGTAGAGGATATTTGGGCTTATCTGAGAACCCAAAATGAGATAAGGAAACTAGATTACTGCAGGTTACACCTAAGTTAGATAGAGGAACTAGGATTAGCTGATGTTCTAGAAGATATGGAAGATGAGGGTGATGTTCTAGACCTGAGGTATAATATTGAAAACATTGAAGCTTTAGCCTTGCCAGAAGTCAAATGGTCGGTGAAGGAAGAGACTTCTCTCAAGAAGAGATTCCAACCTATATTGGCTAATACTAATATATAGTTGTAGAGCAAGGGTCTTAGTTTAAAAGAGTTCCTTCCTGGGTCGGAGATAGAAATTCAAGAAAAGACAGGAAAGAAAGTTGAAAATAGAACTAAGAACAAAAGTGATGCTCCTTCCTCTTCTAAGGTATCCAAACCAAGGATTAAGTTTGTCTCAAAAGGAGGTAAGAAAAAGGAGATTGCAGGAAGTTCTAATGTAGTAGATTCAGGTGCTAAGGAAATAAATGTTGATAATATGGAGGTTGAAACTACTGAGATAGAACAACAAAATGTTGAAGAACCTGATTCTGAGCAGGTAGAAATGATTAAGAAACCAATTGATGAGCAAGGTAATAAGGAACAATAAATAAAAAAGGATGTAGAACAAGAACAACTTAGTGGTTCATCAAAATCTCCTCAAAAAGATATTCCCCAAGAGCCCTAAGTTTCTTCACCTTTGCCTCATGTTTTTGTTTCTAATACTTTTCCAGTGGTTTCTAATGTTCCTGTTTTTGCTATTGTCATTGTATCTTCTGATAATACTCCTTCTATGAGAACAAGTTTTGGAACTATTTTTTATTCTTTTGGTTCTATTCCTAGTCTATCTTCTCCTTCATTTGATATTGGTGAAAACTATTCTGGATCACATTCTTGATGGTTCAGAGAAAAATGTTGACATAGGTGTAGTTTTTACCAACACCACTCCAATTGTCACTATAATAGGTGTTAGCATGGATCCTACAAAGTAGGTGGTTCATTCATCTCTAAATGTCAGTGCTCCAACACTACCCCCATGGTTGTCTACCTATACCCTAAAAATGAAAAAGTAGGCAATTTCACCAGATGATATTGACATTGAGAAGTTGCCACCTGCTAAATCAAAGACTCAGAAAAAGAAACCTAAGACTGTGTCTAGGTTAATTGATGAAAAAGGAGTCAGGTATGCAAAGATTGCTAGGCCTCCTGTAGATGCCACCATAGATACCTTTGATGTGAACGACTATATTGTTTCCAGAGTTGAGTTAGGTAAGCTGACTCATGAAGGTCTCAAGTCAAATTTTCAAGCTACAACAAGCTCATTGCTTGTAAAATTTGATGAAGAGAAAAAGGAAAAGGAACAATACAAAGCAAAGGCTGAGCACCTTGCTACTGTCCTTCAGAAGATGGTGAAATCATCAGAGATTGTTGAACAAATGGTTGTTACTGTAGAAGATCCTTTGATCCAAAAGGTTGAAAAAGTTCAAGCTAGGGGAAGAGTGGTTGGTGACATTCTGGACAGGTTGTTGATAGAAGGTAAAGTTCTCCTAAAGACTACTGTGGAGAGGAAAGAGAAGATGGAAAAAGCAAGGATTGAACTAGATGATCTTGTTGATTCATTGTCTCAATTACTTCAAGATCAAGAGGAAACTTTGGAGGAGTGGATTGAGATGAAGAAAATCAAGATAAAGAATTTGATTGCTATTGGTGTCATTTCAAATCGAGAATCTTATCTCAAAACCAAGGAATCACTGACTTATTGTATCAATGTAATAAGAGGCTTGCTTGATGATTTGTCTCAAGCTTGAGAAAATAGTGAAGATAGTGATGTCTCACTTTTGCACCGGTTAGAGGAACTACCATGCACTCTAATAGGAGAAGGTCACAAGTTCCTTTCGGCAGATGAGAAGATCAATGCTTTTGAGAAGATGGTGCAGCAGAAGTTTGAAGATGAAGTATTTACAATGGCTTCAATAGATAATCTTTATGATTATCATTCGACTTTTGAGAATCTAAAGGATAACCTTGAAAAACATGAAAAGGTGATCAAAGCAGTCAAAGATGCAGTTCTCAGGGCTCGTACCATTTCGAGCAATACAGTTGGGCCACATATGTGTGAACTGGCAATGGTACGAACCATGTATCAAAATTTTCTGAAGAAGAATGATAGTGGCAGTTGAAATTCTTCTTCATGCCTTAGTTTATTTTCATTTTTGTATATGCAATTTGTATTTTGTTTTGGACATATTCAAATGTATTTTTCCAAAATGTAATTACATGTGAGACAAAGGAAGTCCCAAGTCAAATAGGACTATTTTGTTGAATAAGTCAAGGTAGTTATAAATTTCCTATTTTTGCTCTAGGTTCCTCCCTATAAATAAAGAGGGCCTCTATTGTAATTTTTTATCTTTTGATTATTGAAGCGAAGTGCTGCCATTTTGAAGAGCAATTTGAGACTTTGAACTTTTTTTGTAAATCAATTTTCAAGCAATATTAAGAAGCAAGTTGGCATCCAATCTTTGTCTTGGAGCAAGTTTGTGAATGTTATAGAATTGTTCTTATGTCCTTTCTATCACATGATCTTATATGAATGTTTGAATTGTGAGCGTGAATATCAAGTGTTTGGGAGGTGATTCAAATCGGAATTTGTAGACTTTGTGCTGCTATTTCATATTTGAGATTAGAGTTTAAGTTTGTGAATGAAAATTAATTTGAAGACTTTGGGCTGCAAATTATTGTCTGTGATCGTGTCATTTTACCTCAGCATATAGTGAAGAATTTGAGCTGCACTTTATTCTGAAATCTTTCATTTTCAATTGGCATAAGAAACAACAAGAAACTTTGTATTTTCATGGGTTTCTTGGTTATCAACACAAGTAGGTACTTTTTAGATAGTAAATTGTTTTGAGTTTTGTATTGAGCATTGTAAACATCATTTCTAAAAAAAGAGAAATGGATGATATGAAATCACCCCAAAGTTAGTTTTATTGTAAATAAGTTTGAAATAGTTAGAAAAGGGAACCTCCCCTTGCTGAGAGGAGAGAAATTTCTCATCATAGTTGTGGTTGATATAACCATTTTTCCATTAGTTAGTTAATGACAAAATATTCACCCAGCAGAGCTACACACGCTCAGTGTGCAGCGTGACGAGGATTGGCGGTCATTCGACAATAATGGGTTACACTTTTTGGCCAAACCTAACATTGAAATCAACATTTTGAACTAAATCTTCACTTTCTAACACCTATAGATGCTAAACCATTAGGAATTTGGAGATGATGTGAACTAGTGATTTGTGAGATTTTGTCTATAGATTCTAAATAGTTTTTTTTTAATTGGAGTTAAATTGTAAAAAAAATTGTCTCCTTTGATAGCTAGTTTTTAATAGTATACAACATTTTTTTAAAGTGATGTGTATTCTCTCGCACATAACTATTTTTCTACAAAGGATAAAATTTTGATTCTTTTGAATTTAGATTGGTAACACCGATATCTAGATGATGCATTTGGTTTCATAATGTTTTGTTGAATATTTTGTTAATTAAGTTTTGAAGTCAAACCAATTATAATTTAGACATAGGCGTATTCTGTCCAACATAACTTTTTTTGTATGTATCAGAATTCAATTTTTTTTTGTTGGAATAAGGACATCAATACCTAGAGGACATGTATTTTTTAGAATTTTTTTCTGTATTTTCCTATTTTTTCATATGTGTGAAGCAAAGACCTTGATGTTCATTGAAAAACCTACATTCACAAGAAATAAAAAATAAATATAATAATCAAATTAAATATATTTAAAATTATATTTTTTGGGAAGCTTATAATAAGGACTACATACTTACAAAACATAAATTTTAAATGAATTCATTTGATCCCCCAAAAGGTAAATCAAAAGTAGTTTTTTATCAGCATTTTGATAGGTTTAGAGGAGACTCCATTATAGGTATAGTTTAAAATTAGCGGGGTTTTATCCAAGGGGGTTTGAATCTAAGGGGGTTTGATCAAACACTCTTTAATTAAAATCCTTTAAATAGAACCTTTCAAGGCTTAAATCATTATATTTTCTAAAAATATGTGGTTTCAGCAAAATCATGATTTCCCAGAAAGTGTAACCCATTATTTTGGTAGGACCCACCAATGAGGCCCCACGGCTAATGATCACCAAGGTGGTCAAGAGTGAGGATGTTGGTATAACAGATGTAGAGCTAGTGTTAGAGGTAGATGACATCAGGTGTACCTGACCGTATACAACCTAGTGGGAGACAACTCAACCTGGTCTAGTTTTCCCTACCAGTCACACTAGAACCAAGTTTCCTCTCACCAATCTACAACCATGCTTATCAAATGTTCATGGGCAATCCACGGCCATGGGCGGGACACAGGGATGATGCAAGAGATGAGTCTAGGACTTTAGTGACTTCACTAGATACTATGATGATGATGATGAGGAGGAGGAGGAGGAGACATAGTCACACTTCATGTTCTAAGTGAGGCCACAGCAAGGATAGTAAGGGGTGGATGAGGACGAGGAGATCGAGGAGAGACCCAGATCGAGAGCTCGTGGTCCTGGTCCCATGGCCACTAGGAGATCAAGTCAGCTCAAGAAAGGGGAGGCAAGTACCTTTATGCCCCTAGCTACAGAGGCAACTCCAGATGTAGCCATAGTGTCAGTAGTACGTGATCTTGGTTGGCAAGATGGCGACCCCAATAAGATTGTTGTTATATTTCATTGATGTTTACTTGCTTATGATATCATATATACATGCTTGATGATGAGATACTGATATTATTTATATGTTTCTTTTGACAGTTGGTATAGAGGCATGGCATGACTTCGTGAGTCGCATCATAGCAAATATAGTTCCTGCCAATGCGATCAAGTAGCGAGTGCAGACAAGATATTCACCACAGCACTCCGCGGGGTGGCATGCAGAGTTGTTCATGCCATTTATGAGATACAAGGTGGCTATGGAAGCCACTGTAGATCAAGAAAACTAGAGGGTAGAGCGTATAGAGGCAGACCTCCTGTTACAGCGAGATTAGGCCACGACATCCCCTATAGCCAAGCCAAGTCACACCCTTACGCGCTTTCTACAAATAGAGTTGGACTGAGTGAGAGCTAAGAGGGACAGATTTCAGTAGCTCCACATGGATTCTCAAGGGGAGATGAGAGAGCTTAGAGGGTGTTGGGAATTAAGGTGTCTCAACCTTTGCAAATTCCTAGTAGTATTCATTTATTAGTATATTTATTTATCGCCTAATATTGTATTTACTTGCACATTCAATTTGGTCACTTAGTTGAGGTGGCACGGTGACATGTCATCTTACTTGGAATGTGACTTGGATGGTCAAGTCAAACCTACATGGATTTGGGTTTCCCATTTGAGGTGTTACTAATATGTCATGTGGCAACATCTTGTGGTACGTGGAAGAGGATATTCCATATGACATGTAAGAGCCAAGTTTGGAGATTCCTATGACAAGTGGGGACAAGTGTCGGTGAGTATCTTTGTATGAGGGAAAGGTATCTTTGGGTGCCCAAGTTGGGCTATGACATGTTGTAAGAGGAATTTACTATATTTAGTTTTGTATGAAGAATTATCTTACAACATTTAAGGTTGTTATGTTGGGAAAATCTATGACAGTTGTAAGATGCGTAAGAGCATCTGTCATAGTCTATTTTTAGCATGGAGCACTCCAATCTTGGAAAGTCAAATCTGCCATGTATGACAAATGTAAGGGATGTATTTGTAGCTTGGACAAGTGTCCTTTGATGTGGGAAAATGGCTATGTGGCCAAGGTGGACGCCTATCTCAAGAATCTTCTAGAATATGCCTTGTATCTCCGTAAAATGCATTGTTTTGGAGTTGTAGTTGCATAGTGTTTTTTCAAGTACTGTTAAGCTATCGGAATCACTCCATAAATGACATTTGAAGACTCTTGGAAGAACTTGCATTGCAAGTGTATTGTAAACACAGCATTGTTTTGATAATACATTGTGTAGGTTTTAGAGTGTGGGGTTTTTTACCTGAAAAGGTTTTCCCCACGTACATCTTGTGTCAACTCTTATTCTATGTGTTGTGTTGCTGCTATAATCTTTTTGTTATATGTTTAGCATTGCTGCAATTTTAAGGATTAAAAAGAATTTGCATACATTTCCCCTCATTAGATTGGTGTAGGAAGTGTGTTCTTTGTACCTTGCTTCCTTTCAGTTGGTATTAGAGCTTGATCATCTGTGATCTTAGTTGTTGGGTAGTGGTTTTTTGAGCTAATATTCAATTGAGTGGGAGTCTGTGTAAAGTATTATGTGATCTTGTTGCAGTGAGAAAATGGTAGGCACATCCAGGAGAGTAGAGGTGGAAAAGTTTAATGGCAGCAATTTCGAGTTGTACAAACTCAAAATGGAAGACATGCTTGTTGACAAAGATCTATGGGAAGCAATTTATGGTGTAAAACTAGCGGAAATGTCGCAAGATGATTGGGATCTCAAGGATTGGAAAGCTAAGGGTCATGTGAGACTGTTTGGCTGACTCTGTCTTGTTAAATGTCCATGAGGAGAAGACCACGAAAGACTTATGGAAGAAGCTGGGAGATGTTTATTAGGCCAAATCCCTGGTGAACAAGTTATTCCTGAGGAAGAAGTTGTATTCTCTAAGGATGGAGGATGGAGGATCCATTGCAGTCCATATGAATTTCTTTAACATGTTAGTTGTGCAGTTGACATCCGTTGGTGTGAAAATGGAGGAGGAGGATCGTTGCATGACCTTGCTTTGTTCTTTTCCAGACTCGTGGGATTATCTTGTTATGGCCATCACGAGTACCACATCCACTTTCAAAATGGATGAAGTGGTGTCTTCACTGTTATCTAAAGAGATGAAGAGAAAGTCATCCGAGTCGGCTAAAGAGGCTCTTGCAATTTGTGGAAGACCTAAAGAAAAAGGGAAAAAGAAAGACAAGAAAGCTAAAAAGGGCAAATCCAAATCTCGTGGGAGATCCAACTCTCCTGGAAAGTCCAAGGCAGTGTGTTGGAACTGTGGAAAAACTGGGCACTTCCGAAAGGAGTGCATAGAGGAGAAGAAGAAAAAGAAGAACTCTGATTCCAATTCTGACAAGTCACAAGATGATCGTGATGCTTTTGTTGCATCCTTGGCCACCCATGCATTTGAATATGTGTGGATGATTGACTCTGGTGCTTCTTTTCACATGACCTCTCATCGGGGTTGGTTTACAAAGTATGAAGAATACGATAGTGGGAAGGTGTACTTGGGTGGTGACTCTCACCTGAAGAAAGTTGGGTATGGAAGAGTCTTGATCTAATTTCGTAATGGAGGAGTGAAGGGGATCAATGGGGTTATGCACATCCCTGGTTTAGCATGAAACCTACTCTCTGTAAGTAAATTGAATGATGCAGGTGTGCAGGTTGTCTTCTCAGGTGGAAGATGCAAGATGATAAGAGGAGCTATAGTGCTTGCTAAGGGTACTCAGAGAGGTACACTGTTTCAGCTAGATGCATGCACTACTTAGTACAATAGTTCTTCTATTTCAAACAGAAGACTTTCAGATTCTTCATCCTCACCATTGGAACCCGCAACAAAAAAGATTGTTGCTTCTACCTCCAATGGTAGTGCTTTCTGGGTACCTAAGGGTGCTCATGCTATGGAAATGAAACTTCCTGCTAAAAAGACAATGTTGTGGCATAAGAGACTTGGTGACATTGGTGAGAAGGGTCTTAGAGCCTTGAAAAATAAAAACCTTGTTGAGGGGTTAAATGCCTGTAATCTCAAGTTTGACTTTTGTGAACATTGTATATATGGAAAACAAAACCATGTTTAGTTTTACTCTAATTCTCACAAGTCTTTTGGTGTTTTGGATCTTATTCATTCTGATGCGTTTGGTCATATTCAAATGTTCCTTCAATCTCTAAATCTATATATTTTGTATCATTCATTAATGATTACAGTAGAAGGACATGGGTTTATTTTCTTAGAAGCAAATCTAAAGTCTTTAGTTGGTTCAAAGAGTTTAAAGATTTTGTAGAGAATTAGACTGGTAAAAAGATTAAGTGTTTGAAAACTAATAACGGTGGTGAGTTTTGTTCCACCAATTTTGCTAAGTTCTATAAAGAACATGAGATTGAAAGACATAAGACAACTCCTTATACCCATAGCAAAATGGAGTTGCAAAGAGGATGAACAAAACATTGATGGAGAGGGCTAGGAGTATGCTTATTGATGCTAGCCTGGAACAAACGTTTTGGGCTGAAGCTGTAGCCACTGCTTGCTACCTGGTTAACAAGTCTCCTACCTCAGCGCTCATTGATAAGACACCCATAGAGGTGTGGTCTGGTAAGAAGCCCTCATTGAGACATCTTCATGTTTTTGGTTGTGAGGCATATGCACATGTGCCTAAGGAGAAGAGGTCAAAATTGGAGAACAAGGCAGTTAAGTGTATCTTCATTAGCTATGGTGTCAGTGTGAAAGGGTACAAGATTTGGGATCCTGTAGCTAAAAAAGTGTTGTATAGAAGAAGTGTTATCTTCAGAGAGCTAACACCTTCTCCTGTTGTTCTACAGCCAGAAGAAAAAGAAAAGAAAGAGGATGTGGTTTAGTTTCCTTCTACCCCTGAGAAGATTGAACTGAAAGACCCTATTGGACCTGATGATGAGGAGAGCTCTAGCAACTCTGAAAGTTCAAAAGAAGAAGTAGAACCTCCACCTCATCCTTTGAGGAGGTCCACATGAATTAGGAAGCAACCAGAAAGGTTTGGTTATACATTGCTAGATTCTAGTTGTGCTTGTGCCTTGATTACTAACATTGATGAGCCTGGAACTATGACAGAGGCTATGGACATGAAAGATGCAGGTTCCTGGAAGGAGGCCATGGAGGATGAGATGGCTTCTTTGGAAAAGACTAAAACTTGGGACTTGGTGCCTTTGCCTGATGGACGGAAACCCGTTGGATACAAATGGGTGTTCAAGAAGAAATTTGGAGTAGATGGCAGTGTTGAAAAGTACAAAGCTAGATTGGTTGTGAAAGGGTATTCACAAGTGGAGGGAATTGATTATGGTGAAATTTTCTCTCCTGTTGCAAAGCTAACATCTATTTGGTTCTTGTTATCTCTTGCAGTAGCTTATGACTTAGAAGTAGAACAAATGGATGTGAAGACAACTTTCCTTCATGGTGACTTGGAGGAAGAAATTTATATGTCACAACCTGAGTACTATGTGGTGAAAGGAAAAGAAAATTTGGTTTGTAAGTTAAAGAAGTCTTTCTATGGTTTGAAGCAATCTCCCAGGATGTGATACTAGAAATTTGATGCCTTTGTGTTGCCCATTGGATTTCTGAGATCAAAATTAGATCATTGTGTGTATTACAAGTTTGACAATGATCATATTCTCATTATTCCACTGTATGTTGCTGATATGTTGTTGATTGGGAATGGTAAGAATATGATTTCAAATTTAAAGTCTTAGTTGTTAGCACAGTTTGAGATGAAAAAATTAGGGGCAGCTAGGTACATTCTAGGAATGGAGATCAGAAGAGATAGAGAAAACAGAAAACTTTGGTTAAGCCAGAGTAAGTATGTGAAGACCGTGTTGGATAGATTTAGCATGGAAGAATGTAGACCATTGTGTGTTCCTATTCAAATTTAGCATTGGCAGATTTAGAATGATTGTCCAAAGTCTCCTTCTGAGATGGAGGATATGAGCAGAGTACCTTATAATAGTACAGTTGGTAGCTTGATGTATGCTATGGTCTGTACAAGACCAAACATTTCCCAAGTAGTGGGAGTCCTTAATCGCTTTATGGCTAATCCTAGACAGGTACATTGGGATGTAGTAAAGAGAGTTTTCAGATATTTGTAGGGTACTTTTGAGTATTCCATATGTTATCATGGTCATCCTACAGGACCTATGCATTCTGTGAGTGTTTGTGGATTTGTAGATTCTGATTGGGCAGGTGACATTGACAGTAGGAGATCCACTAGTGCTTATGTTTTTACCATGTTTAGTGGTGATATTAGTTGGATGAGTAAGTTACAACTTGTGGTTGCTTTGTCCATGACAGAAGAAAAGTACATGGTAGAAACTCATGCTTGTAAGAAAGCCATTTGGCTTAAGAGATTGTGTTTAGATGTTGGTGTTGATGCAGGACAGATTACTATCTATTGTGACAGTCAGAGTGCGATTTGCTTAGTAAAGAATCCTACTTTCCATGCCAAAACAAAGCATATTGATGTTCAGTTTCATTTTGATTGAGATATGGTAGAAGATGGGAAGGTGATATTGGAGAAGGTAGACACTTTGAATAATGTTACAGATGCATTGACAAAACCAGTGGGCACAGAGAAGTTCAGATGGTGTTCGAAGTCTATGGGCCTCTTGGCCCCTAGCAATTAAATCTTGTCATTTCTTTTGACCCTTGCAAGGTGTTCAACAAGTGGGAGAATGTTGGTAATTAATGTGTCTCAACCTTTGCAAATTCCTAGCATTATTCATTTATTTATATATTTATTTATTGCCTAATATTGTATTTACTTGCACATTCAGTTTGGTCACTTAGTTGAGGTGGCACGGTGACATGTCATCTTACTTGGAGTGTGACTTGGATGGTCAAGTAAAACCTACATGAATTTAGGCATCCCATTTGAGGTGGCACTAATATGCCATGTGTTGGCATCTTGTGGTATGTGGAAGAGGATATTCCATATGACAGAATCTATGACACGTAAGAGCCAAGTTTGGAGATTCCTATGACAAGTGTCGGTGAGTATCTTCGCATGAGTGAAAGGCATCTTTGGGTGGCCAAGTTGGGCTATGACATGTTGTAAGAGTAATTTACTATATTTAGTCTTGTATGATAGATTCTCGTACAACATTTAAGGTTGTTATGTTGGGAAAATCTATGATAGCTTTAAGATGCATAAGAGCATCTATCATAGTCTATTTTTAGCATGGAGAGCTCCAATCTTGGAAGGTCAAATCTTCCATGTATGACAGATGTAAGGGATGTATTTGCAGCTTGGACAAGTGTCCTTTGATGTGGGAAAATGGCCATGTGGCCAAGGTGGATGCCTATCTCAAGAAGCTTCTAGAATATGCCTTGTATCTCTATAAAATGCATTGTTTTGGAGTTGTAGTTGCATAGTGTTTTCACAGGTACTATTATGCTGACGGAATCACTCCAGAAATGACATTTGAAGACTCTTGGAAGAACTTGCATTGCAAGTGTATTGTAAACACACCATTTTTTTGATAATACATTGTGCAGGTTTTAGAGTGTGGGGTTTTTTACCTGAAAAGGTTTTCCCCACGTACATCTTGTGTCAACTCTTATTCTGTGTGTTGTGTTGCTATTGTAATCTTTTTGTTATATGTTTAACATTGCTGCAATTGTAAGGATTAAAAATAATTTGCATACATTTCCCCTCATTAGATTTATGTAGGAAGTGTGTTCCATGTACCTTGCTTCCTTTCAGAGGGGAGCTTAGGGGTATACGATCGCGGAGTGCCTCTAGGAGTCATTCACGATTGGCGACCTCACATGGGCAGACTTCTATCGCTCATACACCACCAGGTCCTGAGGGGTTTGGTAATCATGATTTAGCTATGTGATATTATCTCATGTATTGTACTACAACATCCCATTTTGATGTACTAGATGGTCAATTTTGATTTATATTCAAACTAATGCATATATATATATATATATATATATATATATATATATATATATATATATATATATATATGTTTTTCTATTAATGTTATGGTGTAATTTGATATATATATATATATGTTTTTCTATTAATGTTATGGTGTAATTTGATATACCACGTGTGATTTATATAAATACAAGTGATAATTTTGATGATCATGTAAAAATGTATTTAATACTATTGTGTTTTAATCAATCTTTGCAGCCTGTTTAAAATACAATAATGATTAAAAATTTTGCACATGAGTAAAGATATTGTTTCCAATTAATGCAATTGTAATCTAACAACACATGGTTTAATTAGATGCAACAATGATTAATTGTGTTTTAAAGATCTTATTCTAAATGAATTAAGACAAAATGTATATTATCTTGTTGAAATTGAAATAATTAATAACTAATTGCTTTATAAATTATCTAACATACGATCTTAAGCATTAAATTTTAGTAAGTGCATAGCATTAATAGGCTCTTTAAGAGGCATACCTTCTTCATCAGCTAATTTATACATTCTTGATCCATAGGCTTTAGTGATAACATAAGGTCCTAGCCAATTAGGGTTGAACTTCTCGTTTTGCCAAGAGGTGCATTCACATTATGTTGATTTTCATAAAGTACCAAGTCTCCAACGTCAAATGAGCGATGAATGACACGTTCATTGTACAATTGTTGAATACTTTTCTGATGAGCTTTAAGATGGTTGAGAGCATTGATATGATGTCCATCGAACATCTCTAGTTGCTGTAATCTCTTCTCTCTTTCCATGTTAGATTGTCAATAATGTCCCTTAGGGAAACTCACAATGAAGGAATTTTTAACTCTAAAGGCATTATCACATCGACACCATATACAAGGTTGTACGGTGTAGTACCAGTAGCCATACAAACACTTGTCCTATAGGCCCATAGCACATAGGAGAGTTGAGTATGCCAATCTTTCTGATGTTTATTCATAGTTTTGTTAAGAATTTGTCTAATGATCGTATTTGAAGCTTCTACTTGGCCATTTGATTATGGATAATATGACATAGAGAAGCAATGTTGAATGTAGTATTTTTCAAGAAATTTCTTCACATCCTTGTTCTTAAATGGTGTACCATTGGTAGGAGGAAGGGATACCAAATCATGAAATTATACTATCTTGAATGAAGCGACAGATTACTTTAGTAGTCATGGATCGTAGCGGCATAGCTTCAACCCACTTCGTAAAGTAATCAGTAGTAGTGATGATGAAAGTATGTCCTTGAGAGGAAGGAGGAGAAATTTTTCCAATCAGATCCAAGCCCCATATAGAAAATGGCCAAGGTGAAACCTGAGCATGAAGTTCTTAGGCGGGAGCTCGGATTAAGTTACTATGTTGTTGACATTGCGGACACTTCTTGATGAACGTGAAGGAATCTTGTTCCATGGTTTACCAATAGTACCCCATACATAATAGTTTTGTACTAAGGATTTTCCTCCAAAATGCCCTCAACAGGCACCGAAGTGAACTTCTTCTAAAGCAATTGGAATTTTTTATTTATTGAGACAATGGAGAAGAATTCCATTATAGCTTCTTTGATACAACACATTGGATAAGATAATGTAATGCACTACAAGTTTGCGTATGCAAACTCTTGTGTTTTTAGATGTTGAATTAGGGAAGGTACTATCATGCAAATATTGAAATATATGGGAGTACCATTCATCAACATTCATGTTACAACATAAGTTAGTATCTGAGGGGATGGCCTCAGCTACGGCTTATCATGTTTTGAGATTATGAATGATGAAATGATATTCGTCAGGTGAATTGACATGGGATATAAGGGAAGTTGTGCTTACCATTACATCTGCATGTCAATTGTCTCTTCTTGGAATTGTGTTGATAGAAAAGGATGAAAATTATTTTAATAACAAGGAAAGATCATGATACTAAGATAACTTATCTTGCTTTGCTTGATAAGATCCAATAAATTTTCGTACAATTAATTGTGAATCACCATAGATAGCGATGTTTTGGATATTTAGAGACAAAGCGGCATAAAGTCTTGCAATAAGAGCTTCATATTCAATAATGTTATTTGTGTATGAGAAGTTTAGATGGTAGGAGAGGGTAATTGTCTTACTTGATGGAGGTACCAAGATTATACCAACACCCGAGCTAGTTCTACATCTTGAACCACCAAAATACAATTCCCATTTATCATCTTTATTAGTAGTAAGAATTTGATCATCAAAAAATTCCTCACTATTTCGAATAGAGAAAGGTGAAGGTGCTTCAGTTAAATGTTCAGTTAATGCATGTCCTTTTATGTCTTTGAGAGAGATAAACTTGAGATCATTTTTTGTTAACAACATAACCCATTTATCTATTGAAAATGCAACACAATGAAGAAGAGCCCAAGGCTCAACCACATCAACAACAATCAATCATTCATCTTCAACACTTCAATTGATTACATTTTATGGCTTTATAAAACCATTCAACTTACTAACTACCAAAACCACTAACTACAAACTAACCCATAACTAACTAAAAACTAATATCTAATAAATTAACATTATTATTTATTACATTATTCTATGTCATGCACTAATAATTCCTATCACCCCCATTTAGTGCTGACATAGGGAATATATTTTGATGTTGCAGTATCGACAATTAACATGTCTCATATTTTCCCCCTTCAATGAAAATTTTCTTTGGATGTCAGTTTCTACCAATAATGCATCCAATTACAATGTGCAAATACAAAATCTATTTCATGATTATGGCTCCAAAACCCTTATTTCTCCATTTACATAATGTTGAAAAAATATTACAATTTTACCTCTAACTTATGCATCAAACTACTCAATAAATATTAACTACATTCTCAAATGATTTCTAGGTTTTAATCTCCTCTTTAAAAACTTTCCAAAATATTTTAAATTTCTAAATTTCATTACAAAATGAGAAATATATTGCTGTTTTAGTGAGACTAGTATAAAACAAATTTCTGTAACACCAAAGATTTCTCCAACTTTGAATGTATAAATTTTTAAATTTTTCTGATCTTGACTATATGAATGAACAAAATGGAGGAAAATACTGTGAAAAGAATGTACACAATGGAAGAGAAAGGCAATGCACATGAATGGTGAATGTCAACAGGTTCACTGCGAGGTCTGTGGTATCCGCTAGTACCGCTAACAAATATGCAAGAAGAATGGATGCTGTAAACTCCAGATTTTGCACGAGGTCCACAGTATCTGCTAGTCCTTTGTTTGCATCATTTTGGAGGAAATACAAGCAAATGGAATGCAAATAGAGAGGTCTCGTAGGATACCTGCTCTGATACCATATTGAAAATGTAACACAATGAAGAAGAGCCCAAGGCTCAATCACATCAACAACAATCAATCTCTCATCTTCAAAACTTCAATTGATTAAATTTTATGGATTTATAAAACCATTCAACTTACTAACTACCCAATCCACTAACTACAAACTAACCCATAACTAATAACTAACTAAAAACTAACATCTAATAAATTAACATTAACATGTTAATTTATTATTTATTACATTATTCTATGTCATGCACTAATAATTCCTAACATTAGCTAGGTGACCTGAGAGATCCATTTTAGCAAAATATGCTTCAAAGGATCAAATTTTATCATGACATGAACTTCAACATTTAGGAGATAATGTCTTAACTTCTGTGTTGTGAAAACAAGAGTTAAGCATTGTTTCTCTATGACAGTATATCTCACTTCATAATCAAGCAAAGTTTAGCTTATATAATATGTAGCACGTTCTTTGTCATAACTATCATGTTGTGCTAATAATGCCGCTAAAGCATTAGTATAAGTTGATGTGTAAAGAATAAATGGTTTTTCTGTAGTTGTTGGTTGTAGAACAAGAGGATTAGATAAGTATTTTTTCAACTCTTCAAAGGATTTTTGACAATCCAAATTCCATTGGAATTTTGATTCTTTCTTAAGTAATTGAATAAAAGGGTGAGTTCTATCCGCAAGTTGTGATACAAATCAACGAATAACCTGTATCTTCCCTTGTAAATTGTGAAGTTGAGTGATATTTCAAGGAGATGGCATGTTAACAATCATGTCAATTTTCTTTGTGTCTAATTGAATACCACAATGTGAGACTATAAATCCCAATAGTTTTTCACTGTCTATGCCAAAGATGGATTTACATGGATTTAAGTGCATATTATATTTTCGTATTCGCTCAAAGATTTGACAGAGGATTGTGACATGATCCTAGCGACGAATAGACTTTGCAAGAATGTCATCAACATTATCCTCTAAGATTTTATGCATGTAATCATTAAATATAAGAGTCATAGCACGTTGGTAAGTTGGTCCAGCATTCTTTAATCCAAATGGCATGACTACCCAACAAAATTTTCCCCACGGGGTTATAAAAGTTGTCTTGTACTGATCTTGAGGGTTGGTAAAGATTTGATTATATCTCGAAAAACCATCCATGAAGGAAAGTAATTCATGGCTAGCTATTGAAGCAACAATCATATCAATATTTGGAAGATGAAAATCATCTTTCAAAGAAGTGAAATTTAAATCTCTAAAGTTAGTGCACATCCAAATACAGTTTTCAAGTTTAGCAACAACCACAATATTTGAGATCCAAAGTGAGTAAGCAATAGTGCAGATAAAATCATCTTGTAAAAGCTTTTCTGTCTCAGCTTTGACTAACAATACAACCTTAGAATTCATTTTATGAATCTTCTATTTAACTGGCTTAGCATTAGGTTGTAATACAATATTATGTGTTACACTTTTAGGATCAATGCCAGGCCAGGCATATCTGAATAATTCCAAGCAAATAATTCTAAAAATTCATGTAAAAGTTTGGTCATATCTTATTTTCTTCTACATTTAAACAATCTCCTAGATAGGGATAATCTTTCCAATGCTATCCTTCTCCATCAAGACATCAACAGTTTTTCCATTAAGTAGAGTAATGTGGTCTAGGAGGCTAGGTGATTGTGATGATTCTATAGACTCTTCAATAGGTGTTAAGGTGACATTTAGCAAGCAAGTGGATTTTCCAAAGTATGCATCAGTATTTATATAATAAGGTCATCCACACTTATGATGATAATGAGGCAAATTGTCACAAGCTCCCATAAATTCAATTATTGCTTCATCTATAAAGAAATGATCCAATTCGATATCTCCTGGAGGACAATTTGTTTCGATCATCTCATGATATATCAAATTGAGTGTTAATATGGTATTGACATTAAGATTATGACATTTGTAAGCTTTAGTGGGATTTAAGAAGTGGTATCCAATACCATCTGTGTAGTTAACTCCAACAACTTGTAAAGGTACTATGATTCCTTGTTGATTTATACCATAACCATTACCTACATATTCACGGTTCTTATAAAGGATTTTATATCCTTGACCATAAAGAGATGTCATTTCTTCAGAAGATGGTGGAGATTCATAGGTGTCATAATCTTTAGTGTAAGTAAGAGTGGTATTCTCCTTGTTAACCAAAGGATCTTGAGATTCTTTAGGTTTTTCCACATATTGTTTAGATGATATCGATGCAACTTTTGAAGTTTTAGCACTATTAAGCTTATACTCCCCTATAATGGTAGGAGTGAAATTCAATGACCCCCAATCATCACCAAGGAGTGCATTTGATGAAGGTTGAGAATCTTGGACAACATTATCTTCAGCAAAAGGCATTGATGAATCAACCTTTAAATTGTTGAGAATCTTATGATTAACAAATTGTTTTTTCATTTCAATACATAAACAACTTTCTGGCTCTGGATCATATTCAATAGTTTGGAGTTTATTTGCATAAATAAACTTTATTGATCGATGAAGGGAAGATGGAACTGCTCCAATAGTATGAATCCATGGTGTTCCAAGAATCATATTATATGACAAAGCACCAGGCATGACATGGAACAGGGTAGACAATGTCATAGGTCCAGCCTTTACAGGTAAGATTATAGTACCCAAGGATGGTCTACCAACATTATCAAATCCATGAATATTAAGCTTATCTGGTTTAATTAACTTTTTATCAACGTTGATTTTGTACAACAAATCAACACCACAAACATTAAGAGTTGATCCATTATCAACCATAACACATTTTATCATTTTTTATTTACAGTGACAAAGATTATAAGAGGATCATATTGTTTCTAAACTTCCATAGAGGGTAACTCATGTTGTTGAAACATAATATTTGTTTTTATCACATGCATACAATCTAACAAAGCTACTACATCATTAGGCTTAACAGCTGGTGGTACAATGACCTTTTGTAAAGCTTCCTGGAGCATTCTGTGGTATGTAGGCAATGTTTGTAAGAGTTCCCAAAGAGAGATATTAGCAGGAGTAGCATGAAGATGCTCACTAAGATTGTAATCTTGACCAACCTTATGTGTTAAATGAGGTGGTTGAGGAAGCATAGGCTGAGAAGTTGGTAATGATATTGGAATAGATGATTGATGTTTACTTTGTTTCTTATTCTGTGTATTGTATGTATGAGCAACCAAATTATGGTTGGAATATTGTGATCCATCATGAAATGGTTGATTTGTTATTTTCTTAGCTTTGTTATAGATGCAACTAGGAGGTTGAGAAGAAGTCAAAAAGCCTCTTACAATGAGCACCAGTTTCATCTGTGTTTTAGGCACATCAAAACACAGGCACTTCTTGAGATTTAGGAACATAAATTGCATTTACTAATCTTGAAAATAATGAAGGTTTAGGATTTGTAGTGGAATGTTCAATAGAAATAAAGTCATTCAAGGCTTCATCTAACATATTGAAGTCATCACAACTAAATGGCTCATTATATGCATTAAAGTCTTGTAAAAAGAAATCCAACATTGCCACATAATCTAATTAACCCAGGTCTTAAATGTAAAACAACATAGTATATACTTGAAAAAAATAAAATAATTATCACTATGCAAGTAACAAAATTTCAACTTTATGTTCTCTCAATGAAAAGATAGATATATCAATCAAAATGCAATGCATGTACTTTTCATGAAAGAGGGTTTGTAATCTAAATCTGATTTAGAATAGCAAATAGTTGTAGCTATGAAGTAAAAGGATGCAAATTCTTTTAAACATGGGTTCACCAAAATGTTTAGTGTAGAAAGGAGAGAGGATGATAGCATTTGCAAACTAGGTCAAGCCCCTATTTTCAAGTACACCAAACATTAGGAATATGAACCGGCTTGATCACTATGGGAGTGATAAGCTATAGGTATCCTATTCCTTTTTGTTGTACCTAAAAAGGTGTCTCAACTAGAGTTATGCAAACACTAACAAGCCAAGGAGAGATCAAACCCTAGTTGTAAAATATGCACTAACAGATAGATTTTGGGAGCAGTAACACATAGATTGATCACAGAAATGCAAACAGGGAGTAACAGTGATTGTGCACCTAAAATTCAAAGGCCTGTTAGACTCGGGTGCTAGCCCCAATGTCCTATAAGTTTTGTGACAATAGAATTATCTATTCCAGATGCCTCTATCTATGTTCAAGGTCCTAAATCCCAATTTTCAAGCCCTGTTAGACTTGGGTACTATCCCCAGTGTCCTGTAAGTTTTTTGACAATAGAATTATCTATACCAGATGCCTCTATCTCTGTTCAAGGTCTAAGATCCCAGTTTTTAGGCCCTGTTAGACTCAAGCACTAGCCCCAATGTCTGACAGATATTCTGATGATGAAACTACAATATCCCAATGACTATACCTGTGACACCTGCTTCTCCTTCATTTATTTCCATCTAATTTTCTTGAATCTAACCTAAACAAGCAAAAGAAGGAGAAGGATGGTTGTTGCTATATAGGAGTTTGCCTTAGTCAAACCCTGTCTTTGGTATTTCTACCTCAACAATAGCCAATGTCAAAGTATACAGATGTGTGTGCTTGAAAACTAAATGTGTAAGCATAAACAAATGCAAGATTCTAAATGACTCAAGCATCAAGGATTAGATCTGAAAATATTTCACTCAAGGAAATAACAACTTCACCTCAAGAAGATGACATCAATGAAGACTTGTAGAATAAGAAGGCGAGGCAGTCGTATTCGTAGAGGATTCCAAAACTCAAGTTGGAGGCTTCAACCCTTCTCCCAATCGTACAAACGATTTGGCAAAACCCTAGGAAGAGAAAGATAGGCTCAAGATCTGGATTCCTAATCTCCACAACATATCTCCATGATAGCAAAGATAAAAAAATTTAATGACCTTCAACACTTCTTCAATAGCAATAGCAGCAAAATTTTGGCATAGTAAGCTTGCATGTGAATTGTATATGTTAAAATGATTTTCAATTCTCTTTAAATACCCAACCTTAGGAGGGAAAAGGATTATGAAATAACATCCCAACATCACATGAAAAATAAATTTTGAATTCGTAATCCTGAAGCACATAACAAAAGCCAACACCAAAATAAAAATTGGAATCCAAAAATTTAGGGTGGGACTAGGGCTCGGGCACCCAAGTCCAGCCCCCAATGTTTACTTGAAATCAAGCTTCAGGGTGTCTAGCATGTCTAGAATTCATCATCTCTTTTTAGTTTTTATCATTAATTACCTCAAAATGTGACATTTCCTCAATAAGGTAGTCATTAATCAAGGCTTAGATAGGTCCAATAATGAAAGGGGTTAAGGGACACTAAAAGGTAGGAGCTAAACTTAGTGAAATTGTGTTAAACCAAGCAGGAGCACAATTTACAACATAACAACATCGATGTGTTTGTGGGAACATTCGGCGATTGTGGCACATGTCACTTTGGGGAATGGGCTTTGTGAAAGCTCTTGTTACCTTGTGTGTTTTCATTCTACCTTAATGTGCTTGATATCGGCAAGTGGGATCAAGCACCTTAAGGTGGGGGCATCTATAATGGTATCTGCTTGATTACTTTTACACTGACAAAACATGTTTGTAAGCCCTCACCATGAGGTGGGATGTTGTATCTCTTGAGCTAGTGCATATATTTCTATCTCTTGAACTAGTGCACATCCTTTTATACAAAGTCCTCATCACGAGGTAGACATGGATCTTGACTCATTCACCCTTAAGTCTGTCTTTGGCTATTGTGGTAGCATAGCTCAACTGTCAGGTGTGTTTGGCATGTTTTAGATAGTGGAGTGTAGCGACAAGCTCCTTCATATCGCCTATGTTTGTCGTGTATAAGACGTACAGTGTGTCTATGGCATACTATGCGATGCTCATGTATTTTGTGTGTCTTACATATGTTTTATGTGTCTTTCTTGCATGTTTTACATGTTTGTGGCATGGGCTAAAGACATGTGGTGATCAGCCCCCATGCTGTATGTGTTTTATGTCTTTTTACATGTGTGTTTTGTTTACTTTAGTTAGCATTATATATAGATATGTAATTGCTTAATCATGTCTTCTTCGTGTAATGTGTGACTACATTCATGTCTTCTCCATGTATTGCATGCTCCCTTACTATATTCACTATGTCTTATGTGAATGTTAAGTGTTTTCTTATGTTTGCCTAAGTCTGGGGGCTAGAAATAGTCCTTCAAGCTTAGGGTGTGTATTCATTCTAGTTTTTGATGTGTTTGATGCGTATTTTGATATGCTTCAGCTGTACTTTAATGCATGTGTTGAATCATAGGATGACACACATGTTAAAGTGGGGGATAAATGTTATGGAGTAAAAAGTGGACACATGCCTTTTTACCTCCTAGTTTACCTCCTAGTCCCCCGTGTTTACACTCTACTTAGCAAATTATTCATCTCGATGAGAAATCCCCTGAAACCCATGTCAAATGGGAACTAGGGGCCCATTTAGAGCTTAGGTCCCAACCAAAAAGGCTCCTTGGGACTTGGGTACTTGTGGCCAAGTTCACCCTAATTGGTCATAGTAAAATTAAATGTATGTCGGCATAGGACTCTTAAATGGGTCCTCCCTTGTCGGCTCTTTCAATTAATTTGTGAATGTTTAATGGATAAGCATAGATAAACAAGTGTTTGAATCCATTTGTAACCTAGGTTGATAGAAAATTTGATGATAGCAAGGTTATGATATTGTACAAAGGTGAATTCAAGGCATTCATTATGTTTGTGGAAGACTTGTGTTAGTATTGTGTTTGTTGCAGATTTGGAATCATCGTCAACATCCTTATGATTTGAAGAATCTTCATCCTCCTAAGGACATCACCACCAAGGTGACATCATTGTGTTTGAATCATTTCATCATCATTTGAATTATCTTTAATCTCTGTCTTGCAAGGACACGCTCTCTCTCTAACAACGGTGTTGGGAAAGCTTGAATGCTAACCCAGGATTTGACTAAGGCAAATCCCTAAGCACCACTACCACCAAACCCCTTTTCTTCATGTGTGCAAGTTATAGGTGCAAGAATTGCAGAAGTAGAGATACAAGGAGGTTACTTAAGGGTTGAAGATTTGGGATCTGAAAATAGATTTTGGAAATTCTCCTATAGTAGACTTGGGTGCTAGCCCCAATGTCCAACAGGAAAAATAAACCCTAAATTCAGCATCAAACCATCATTTATGACATTTTTGTAGTTTGAAGCTTATGGAGATCAAGACTTTATGGACTCGAGTGCTAGCCCCAAAGTCTTCTAACATTTCAACTTCTGAGGAATAGGTTTGGATATCTCACTGATCACCCTGGTACTTTCAGATCCTGACTTGTTGTTATTGTTTCTCTGTTATAAGTTGATTATAACAATTCTAAGGTTTAGTGCATTGATTGGCCTAGGGTTTGATAAAAGGCTTGGTTGATTCACATCTTTCCTCTACAAACAAGAGAAAAAACTAGTAGTTGAGTCCTCTTCCATCTTTAGTGGCTTGGATCAGTTTTATCCTTGAATGTTATAGTGAAATGAGAGTTTGACCTAGTGTACTCACATGCTTTGTATCCACCCTTCTTTTTCCCTACTTAACAGTTGTAAAAAAATGAATTCTCAGATGGTTGAGGGATAGCAGGTACGATAGGAGATCCTTGGACTTATTTGGAGTAGGGGAGCATAGGAGAGGGTAAAACCCAATTTAAGGGTTGTTGATGAATGAATTGATTCTTCCCTTGGGGAGCAATGCTTAGGATGGGATTCATTAAAGGTGTTTTGTTCAGCAAGGAATTATTTATAGCTCAGATCTGATTTGGCATACATGGGTACCTTAATGAGGGTAGGCCACCCAAAACCCCTCCAATCATAAGATGCATTTCTTGGTGTAACTTGATAGCTTCTAAATAAATGACAACTAAGGTGGTTAAGGTTTGCCTGGTCCTATTTAGCAAAACTATAGTCAAAGGATAAATAGCCCTAAGGTAAATCTGCACAACAGTTGCCTCTACTATGATGTAGGGAGCAGTAAGTCTTTTGTAAAGTTTGTGTAATCTTGCATTGAACATAGTTAAAGGTTCACTGGGCTCCATCCTACATGTATCAAATTGATGATAAACTATTGATGGGTCTATATAATCCTTAAATTGATTGGTACATGTTGTTTCTAGGTGGTTTCACTCTATGATAGATCCTATTGGTAGACTTAAATACCATGAATATATCACATCTCCTACTAAATAAGGGAAAAGTCTACAAACTACATCTTGATGTGGTATGCTATCCCTAATGACAACCTCCTTGAAGGCTTGAATATGTTCTGCATTCCTTCCTTCTCCATATATGAATCTAGGATAAAATTTATTAGGGTTTCTTGGCATATCATGGAGATCTCTGATAATGGCAAGAGGGGAGTGAGAAGCACCAAAAAAGTCCATTGGTAATATGTGTGTTTTATCAGGGGAAGCACCTAGGGTTTGAGATCCAAGTGAGCTAATTGACCTAGTGTTCCTCCTCTTTCTCTTGTCATAATCACTCCTAGTGTTTTTTTGATGATTTAGTTCTTCAAAACTTGTTCTCCCAATAAATGTAGATCTAGTTAGCCTCCTTCATTGCCCAGATGGGAAAACCCTTGGTTGGTCTACCTTTAATCAACCATGCCCTCCTTCTAGTTCCAGTTTTGTTGATAGATGTTTTGGCACATCAACCTAAGTAGAATAAAGATCACTCTACTTCTCTTGAAAAGGTGACTGATCTAAAGGATCAGTTGCCTCCAAGGTCCCTGTTGGCTAGGTCACAGTAGGTTTGGAGCACCTAAGTGGTCTATGTGATTATTTTTTCAAGGGGGCCTATGTTGGTAATCATGATTTGAAATTCCTGGGCCAACAATGATTAAGCCTCTCTGATAGATAGATGTTATTTTTTTAAAATCTAAAGAATCCTACTTCTATCCCTAGACTAAATTTGAATATAAAGAAAATGAAAAATAAAAGTAAAGGTTAGGAAAATGTAGAGAAATTGAATGGGCAGCCTTTATGTTTGATAGCCACCTCACTTGATGGATCTAGAATAATTTACACTAACCTATAATGCAATAATCAGTATTTCACTCAACCATCAACACTACAGATACAAGATTCTAAGGAATTAGTGAGAAATTGTAATGAAGGCATGAAAACACCATGTTACATGCACATAAATTGTACCCTATCCCTCAATCTCAAATCAAAATATAAAAACACTTTAGCACTTATAGGAATCTTACCAAGATAGATCAAATGTTAAATAAAAATGCAAACACATTACCATTAAAAGGATGGAATGCACAGAGAAAGTAGAATATTTTCTATTAATTGGCACCAAAATTGGTAGATTACATGTGTCAACAAGGATTCCACACTAAAGATGTATTGAAATTACCCATACATTCCTTTGTTTAGATTACAAAATGCTAACTTATAGCCAGAATCACCTAGATTCTCCCCCCATTGTTACAATACCTTTGAAAAATTCTTATACACCTAACTAGAGTGTAAGAGTCACTAACTGACTCAAGCTACCAAGATCAACTACAAAACCTAGGATTACCTTCTACAAGAGAAAAAAGAACAGAGGATAAATTTTCACAATATTAGATGTAATAATGAAATTGGATTAATAAATTACATATGATATCTTGCTTAAATATATTTGCAAGATAGAAAACCCTAGGTGACTTAAAAATCCCTAAGTAAACTTAATAAAGTGTAATTCAATATTTAATTACACCAACATCCCCCTTTAGTGCAACTTAGAAAGAATGAGAAACATGCAAATAATGCAAAGATGGGTCCCAACTACAAGGCCATATTAGGTACCCATGTACAAACAATGTTTCACAAATAGAGAAAAGTAGAAAAAACCCAGTGGGAGAAAACTCTTCTCCAAAAGAGAGAAAAACAATGATGGGAGGACTCAATACCAAGATCCCCCAAGGACTAAATCCATCACAAAGATACAATCGATAGATATGTACAACTTCCATAAGAGAGGATGTAGAGAGAAGGTCTGGAGACCCCCCAGAAGTGAAAAGGATGGAACCCCATGTGAGGAAATGCTCCCTCCCAAAATAGAGATGAGAAGAGAGACCATGTAGCCACTCCTCAAGATGGCTCCTCTAGTGTTGGTAGATGCTCAAAAAATGATAAAAATGAAGATCCATGAACATCGAACAACATTCCTCCCCTTAGGAAGAAATAGAATTGTATGTGTACAAAATGTCTTCCCATTCCGGATAGGAATATGTAGGAAGAAGGATAAATGTCTCTAAACTATACACATGATCTAAAGACAACAATGAATCTCCTAAAAACTACTCAAATGTCTCCAATCCATTATCAAACTGTGACTGACAAAGAGGAGGATGAAGAACAATCTCTAAAGCATAATATGGTGATGCAACTCCATCGAAGATGTCATCAAAGAGGAATTGAATACCCTCCAAAGTATCTCCCAAATCTGTAATGTGGGAATCTACAAACAAGCAAGATATATCTAGTAGATATGTGTCCTAATGAGCTATCTCTAGAAGACTGATAATTCCATGTTGCAAGGAATCACTAGAATCTCTCTGTGAAGCAACCCTAGACTTAGATGTAGCAACAGGCAATGATGTAGTGTCTACACATGTTGGGTTAGAAGAATTTGGCAAACTAATGCCATTAGCATTGCACAACTATCTAAACTGATGAAGGTCAATTAGCAATTTAAATCATCAATTTTTTTCTACATGCATTCATCTATCATATGCCTTTTTCTCCCATAATAATCACATTTTAACTTTCACAAACTAGGAGACATGATTACACCAACAAAATAAAGTGCAAAAATAATGAAGTTTGTATGAAAGCCACAAAAATATAGAACTTCTCCAGGTACTGGTATGTCCAAGTTATCAACCAAAATGTATAAAACTAGAAAACTAAAGAAAAGATACATAGGGATGAATCTGGAAAAAGTGCATAGATGGCTATGTAGAGCTCCTCAATACCTTTCCAATGCTACAATAATTGTGAAAATCAGAGATCATGAAAAAAAGTTACGAGCTCAAAAGCCAAAAACATTATCTGGATTTCAAATGCAATAAAATGTACCAACAACAAAATCTAGAAAAAATATCACCACCACTAGATTATACTCAAAACCATCTTTCTAATGCTTATTTGTTTGTGAAAATATGACTCTATTTGCCCAATTTATGGAAAAAAGAAAAAAAACACTCCTTTAAGGAAACATAGGGGCAAAAAGGGCCCTATGTGCACTATAGCAGCAGTTAGATGGTGGTGCCACCAGTGGCCATAACAATAAGGTGTCGAATTGATAGTCAACAGGTAGAGCTCGAGCTATGGGCTAATGGTGGGCTAGAATCTGGAGGCGACGGTTGAAGTCCTACTAGTGACAGTCTGAAATGTGGCTGTAGGGTTAGATTTGTGTCCACAAGGCTAGTTTTAAGGGCCCAAGCGGCCTAGAATAGGGTCTGCAGGCTCTATTGCAGGGTCAAGACCCTATCCACAAGACCCAAATGGGCCTACATAGCTGAAATCCAGCCTGCGTGTCCCAATTTGGGGCACATAGTACTGATTATATTTTTAATTTTTTTTTAAATTTCCATACAATGCCATACAGGTGTCATACGTGTTGCAAGTATGTACAGTCAATGTTCTCATTGATGTCAACAAGCTTGTGTTGTCATTGGTGTCAACTATATGAGTAAGAGATGTTGCAAGAGTATGAGCAGTTGTTGTTGAGTGGATGTTGTCTCTGATGATGAGGAAGTGTTGAAGATGGTGATTATATGTTTTTGGTGTTTGGTTTCCAAGTGCTTTTGAGAAAATTTGAAAAAATAAGAAAATAATGTGTGGGAGTGGTATTTTGTGTTGCAGAGTAGTGTTATGGTTTTGTGCCACATTTCTCTTCTATTGAAGATCTGTTTATGTGGTTTGAATATGTTGTTTAGAGTTTTTTTGAAGTGCTTCATTCAGAATCTGGCGTGTTTGATCAATGTGTAGAGGAAGATGTGCTCACTAGTGTGTGAACTATGTATTGCAGATGTGTTTGGGTGAAATGTTTTTGCTCTGCATTTCTCTAAAAAGTGGTTTCAGGACTTGTGGTTCTGGAAGTGTGTCTATAAGGTTAATATCTATCTTCAGTTGAAGTTGTTCATGGTTTGGTGCTCTGGAAGATGTTTTCTTGAGTTGCAGTGCATGACAGAGACATTTGAGTATACTGGGTAAACAGGATAAGGTTGTACGGCAGGTGAAAGTTATTGCAGAGGAATTTGTTGGTTTTCAGGATGTTTGTGGGATATTCTAGATTGCGTTCAAGCATGGTGTGTGGTCTATGAGTCATCTTTGGGTTTGAGGAAGCATGTACATAATTGTTTATGGTGTTAACACCAGTTCAACCAACCTTGGGTGTTTACACTAATTGTGGAGATGCTTCGATGATTGAGGAAGTGTGGTGTAACATGTATGAATGGATTTAGGTCCAAGCTAAGGTGTGTTGTGGTTCACCTTCATTCCTTTCCACATCAAGAATATTTTTGGTATGACCTAATTTGAATTTGCAA
The DNA here is from genome assembly GCA_027924645.1 of Cunninghamia lanceolata. Lineage (NCBI taxonomy): Eukaryota > Viridiplantae > Streptophyta > Pinopsida > Cupressales > Cupressaceae > Cunninghamia > Cunninghamia lanceolata. Next base: position 9,653,590 of record BSBN01000780.1, read on the forward strand.
AATTAAGGAGCCTTACCGACCTTGGAGAATGTTTTCAAGTTTGAAGATGGTATAAATTGTTGCAAGTATGGGCCTAACTGATGTTGCCATTGATGTCAACATACTCCTGTTGCATTAATGATAAGGATTGGATGAACTGTTCGCTGAGGATATTGAGAAAATTGGTCATATCAGGAACAGTGAAGACAATAAGGTAAAAGTCCAAGATAAGATGAGGATCAGAGGATACGGTTTAAAGGGTTTATAGATATGTGTCTTAAGGTGATCTAGTAAAGATTTTAGAGGTCTACATGAAGATCTAATTTGTGGTTGCTCAAGTAAAACTAGTTCCGGCATGTGTTCAGAGGTGACAGAGTGATACAAATAGGTCCGGTGAGTTCTGAAAATGCATTATCCTATTCTGTGGATTTGAGGGAGTGTTGAGGAAGTCTTTGTGAAGTGTCAACTCGATTGGTTCATGGTTTGAAGGTCTGCAAACATCTATTCTTTTGTGACAGTGATGACAGACTATGTTCTTGAGGTTCCAGATGAAGGAGAGAAGGATTTCAGTAAGCAGATGAAGTGTGGATATTCTTGATGATTCAGGAAATCTTGTGGAGGTCTTTAGATTGTGTCCAGTTTGTGTTGGTGGTTCGCATTGGAGTTGGAGCTCGCAGTTGAAGAATAACTTCCAAATGAGAGTGTTCTTCCTGAGACTGGCTAACCGGATGAGTTACACATCTTGCGGATGTTCTTGTAGACGTTTGCTGACTTAGATGATTATTCCTAAGTTGATGTCTTGTATATATGTGGAGTTGTAAAGTCATTTCAAAATGTGTCTTGTGGAGATGTGAGTGTGGTAGCGAGGAGGAGAGCGAAAGGCAAAGAAGAAGTATTGGACTTAAATGGAACTGATTCAAGCATGGTGAAGATGCTATTCTCTAATTCATGTATGTAATACTTATTATTTTGTAGATAGTGTGTCTCTTGTAGGCAGTGGGCCTCTTGTGAGCAGTGTGCTCGGGCAGTGAGCCCTAATTGGCATGTGCCATCTTGTTCTTTCTATTCTTCTAACAAAGAATACATTCTTGGGTTAATCACCCCGTGGTTTTTCCCTTAATTGGGTTTTCCACGTCAAAATCTTGGTGTCCTATGTGTTAATGTGTTTCTGCTCTTGATTTAATGCATTATGTTTTCATGATTGATTTACCATTATGTTGCTGAATTACAAAGTGGATTTAAGTGTTTAATTGGAAGAAAGTTTTGGACAACTGATTCACCCCCCCTCTCAGTTGTCTGCCCTAAATCTAACAATTGGTATCAAATCTAAGTTCCTCTAAAAGAGCTTAACTGCTTGAGGAGATCTAGGAATTCGTCCTACAAGAAGGATAGTCTGAAGTTTGATGGAACCAATTTTAATCTTTGGAAAAGTTGCATGAAATGTCACTTGCAATGTATGGGAATGCAGTACTGGACCATGGCTTCAATGAAGTATACTCCTCCACAGGGTGGCCTGAAAGCCCCAAATGAAATCACAGATGCTGAAAATAATCTACGGATTATAGAAGCTCTTCTAAGCACATTATCTGATTTAGAGCTTTCAAATGTTGTTGACCTACCAACTATTTTTGAGATTTGGGAAAAACTGGAACTTCTGCATGAAGGAGACAAGTATGTTAAATGTGCAAAGCTATAGAGTCTGAAAGGGAAATTTGAAAATCTGAAGATGAGAGAAGATGAAAATATCACTACTTTTATGCCAAGAGTAAATGAGCTTGTTTGTGGAATTAGATGTGCTGGTGGAGTCTTGGTTGAAGATGAAATTGTTGGCAAAATTCTCAGATCCCTTCCTGCTTCTTAGAAAATCAAGGTTGATGCCATTGAAGAATTCAGAGCCCATACAGTTGTCACAAGAGATCAATTGGCTGGTAAATTGGCTGCATTTGAAATGACCGAGTTTGGAGATGCCCCTCCCAAGATTGAATCTGCACTCAAAGCCAGTGCCTCTGTAAAAGGTAAACAAAGGTTTGATCTGGGAGAGAACTCTTTAAGGAAACTATCATGGTATGAAAAAGCAAGAAAAGACCTGGAAGAAGAAGAAGCAGAAACTGCTCAACTTGAAGCCCTTATTGCAAAAAGACTGCCAAGAGGATCCGGTAAGTATGAAGGAAAATTGCCTTTTAAGTGTTTTAACTGTAATAAGATTGGTCATTTTGCCTCAAGATGTCTGGAAAGATTTTTAAGGTCAAATCCTAATAGATCAAGGTTCCAAAAGAATTGTTACTATGTGCATGAAGAAGATGATAATGAAGGAGTAACAGATGATGAATCAGAGACAGGAAACAAATCCAGAAGTGATTGGGTGTTTATTGCCATCAAGGAAGAAGATCCAATGCCCTCTGAATCTGTCAATCATAAAGTTATAGAAAGAGCTCTGGCTGCCCAAGTTGAAGAAAAGGATGATTGGGTCATTGATAGTGGATGCTCTCACCATATGACAGGTGACAAAAATAAGTTCATAGATTTGGAAAGGTATGAAGGAGGAGTGGTAAAGTTTGGTGATAATTTTGCTGGTACAATCAGAGGTAGAGGAACTATTTCTTTTGATGGAAGGAACAAAACCAGTAATGTACTATATGTTGAAGGATTGAAGCACAATCTTCTCAATGTTGGACAGTTGGTGGACAAAGGCTATGATCTCTAATTCAAGAATAGAAAATGCAAGATCTTTGAAAGTTCTGGAATAGAGATTGCATCTGGTACTCAAACAAAATGTAATATCTTCCATTTAGTTGGTACTGGTAAAAGTTGTCTGTTTGTGCAAATTGATCAGAGTTGGTTATGGCATAGGAGAATGTGTCATGTGAATTTTGATAATATATCAAGATAAGCAATACTCAGGTAGTAAGAAATCTTCCAAAACTGGTAAAACCTACAAATAGTTTGTGCAAAGAATGTCAGTTGGGAAAACAAAGCAGAGTCTCATTTAAAAGCAAGGAACAATCTTCTACCAGATTATTAGACTTAGTTCATACTGATCTATGTGGTCTGGAAAGAATCAAGAGTATGCAAGGTGGTAGATACTTCATGTTACTAATTGATGACTACTCCCGGATGATGTGGGTAACTTTTCTGAAAGAGAAATTAGAAGCTCTTGAGAAATTTAAAATATTCAAGGCCATGGTAGAGAATGAAACCGAATTAAAATTAAAGTATCTGAGGTCTGATAGAGGTGGAGAATTCACATCCGGTGAGTTCATAGAATACTGTGAGAAACATGGAATAAAGAGACAATTGTCTACTCCTAGGACTCCACAATAGAATGGAGTAGTGGAGAGAAAGAACCAGACCATCCAGGAAGCATCTAGGACAATGATGATGGAAGCAAATGTTCCTCAGATCTATTGGAGAGAAGCTGTCAGCACTGCAGTCTATACTCTCAATCGAGTACAAATCAAAAGCAATACTGGTAAGACTCCTTTTGAACTCTAGTTTGGCATCACTCCTACTATGCGATATTTCAGTCTTTGGTAGAAAATGTTACATCAAAAGAGATGAAGATCTAGGCAAGTTTGATGCTAGAAGTGATGAAGGAATATTCTTGGGTTACTCTACTCAAAGCAAAGCATACTAGTGTTATGACAAGAGACTGAGAAAGATTATAGAAAGTACAAATGTGAAGGTTGATGAAGGAATTGAAAAACCCTTAATGTTTTATGAATATGATGAAGATGATCAAAATGGTGTTCTGATTCAAGGATCCCAAGCCCCTTCTAAAATTTAGATTCAAACTGATTCGGTAAATCAAGAAGAAGAGATGAGTTTTAATGAGCCTGGTCAAGAATCAGAAGTGTAAGAAGCTCCCAAAGTTCCCAGGTATGTAAGACTGAACCACTCTGAAGATAAGATCATAGGTGATAAAAGCAAAGGTGTACAAACAAGAAGGAGAATTGCTCAAGATTCAGATGAGTATTGTTTGATTTCAAAGATTAAACCTAAGATAGTGAATGAAGCTTGCAATGATGAAAACTGGACTAAAGTAATGGAGGAAGAGCTGATGCAAATTGAGAAAAATCATACTTGGGATCTTGTTCCCAGACCTAGAAACAAGAATGTGATTGGAACAAAATGGGTCTTCCGGAACAAGCTAAATGAAGTTGGTGAAGTAATCAGAAATAAAGCCAGATTGGTCTGCAAGGGTTACTCTCAAATAGAAGGAGTTGATTTTGAAGAAACTTTTGCTCCGGTGGCAAGAATTGAAGCAATCAGATTATTTCTTGCTTTTGTTGCCTTCAAGGACTTCAAAGTATATTAGATGGATGTCAAGTCTGCCTTCCTGAATGGTGACTTAGAAGAAGAAGTATACATTGAGCAACCGGATGGATTTCAATTGTCTGATCATGGTGATATGGTCTGGAAGTTGAAGAAAGCACTGTATGGACTAAAGCAAGCCCCAAGAGCCTGGTATGAAAGATTGGATAAGCATCTTTTGAAGATTGGTTTCAACAAAGGTACTGCTGATAGTAATTTGTATTTCAAAATTGTTAATGAAAACATCTTCATTGTTGAAGTGTTTGTTGATGATATCATTTTTGGAGGAAGAGATAGTATGTGTAAAGCTCTTGCAAATCAAATGAAAAGTGAATTGAGTTGTCCATGCTTGGGGAAATGAATTTCTTCTTGGGTCTACAATTCACTCAAACAAAGAAAGGAATCTTTATTTCTCAGACCAAATATGTGAAAGAATTGTTGAAGAAATTTGGGATGGAAGAATCAAAACCAATGAATACTCCCATGGCAACCGGATGTAAATTGGGCAAAGATGATGACTCTCCTAAGGCTGATCAGAAAAAGTACATGTCAATGATTGGAGGATTGTTGTATCTCACTCACACTAGACCTGACATTATGAATGCTGTGGGTCTTGTTGCTAGATTTCAAGCTAATCCTAGAGAATCTCATGTCATGGCAATCAAGAGGATTTTTAGATATCTAAAAGGGACAGTTGAGTATGGATTGTGGTATCCCAGAGATCATGATTTCTCTCTTCATGCATATATAGATGCGGATTGGGCAGGAGATGTGGATGACCGAAAGAGTACCAGTGGTGGAGCATTCTTTTTGGGGAAGAGATTGGTTTCTTGGCTGAGCAAGAACAAGAGGCAATATCTCTGTCCACTGCAAAAGTAGAATATATTGCAGTAGCAGGTAGTTGCACTCAAGTTTTGTGGATGAAGCAAATGCTAAGAGAGATAAGAGTGGAGTATGAGGAGCCTATCACAATCTTCTGTGATAATTCAAGTGCAATAAATATATCTAAGAATCTAGTGTTGCATTCAAAGACTAAACATATATCCATCAAGTTTCACTTTTTTAGAGAACAAGTGAACAAGAATGAAGTCAGATTGGAGTTTGTGCCTTCCAAGGATCAGATTGCAGACATTTTTACTAAACCTCTACCTAAGGACTCTTTTGAGTATCTCAGGGAGAAGTTAGGGGTTACTGCCCCTCTGGTGATGAACTAAGGTGCACTGATGTGCATCAGTCTGGTGGATATCACAGTCATATCATGTGATCCAGATTGATGATGGGGAGCTGCTACTCAAGGGAAGCAGCTGATATGATTCTGAAATGGTGGAATTGCAAGTATGTTCCCTTTGCCATTGATGTCAAAGGGGGAGAGAAGACACGTGAAAAACAAGTGTTTGCTAATCAAAGGGGGAGAAAAAAAGGAAGAGAAGACATGTGAATGGTTGTTGCTGATAGGGGGAGTTGTGACAGTAAGGAGAAGTTCTTGTCTTGGTGGTCATAACAGTTTTTTCACATCATATGTTGCCATCAATGACAAAGGGGGAGATTGTTGCAAGTATGGGCCTAACTGATGTTGCCATTGATGTCAACATACTCTTGTTTCATTAATGACAAGGATTGGATGAACTATTTGCTGAGGATATTGAGAAAATTGGTCATATCAGGAACAGTGAAGAACAGTGAAGACAGTAAGGTAAAAGTCCAAGATAAGATGAGGATCAGAGGATGCGGTTTAAAGGGTTTGTAGATATGTGTCTTAAGGTGATCTAGTAAAGATTTCAGAGGTCCGCATGAAGATCTAAAGAATTTGTGTCTGCTCAAGTAAAACTGGTTCTGGCAGGTGTTCAGAGGTGACAGAGTGATACAGATAGGTCCAGTGAGTTCCAGAAATGCATTATCCTATTCTGCGGATTTGAGGGAGTGTTGAGGAAGTCTTTGTGAAGTGTCAACTCAATTGGTTCATGGTTTGAAGGTCCGCAAACATCTATTCTTTTGTGACAGTGATGACAGACTGTGTTCTTGAGGTTCCAGATGAAGGAGAGAAGGATTTTAGTAAGCAGATGAAGTGTGGATGTTCTTGATGATTCAGGCAATCTTGTGGAGGTCTTTGGATCATGTCCAGTTCGTGTTGGTGGTCCGCATTGGAGTTGGAGCTCGCAATTATAGAATAACTTTTGGATGATAGTGTTCTTCCTGAGACTGGCCAACTGGATGAGTTACACATCTTGCGGATGTTCTTGTAGATGTTTGCCGACTTAGATGATTATTCCTAAGTCAATGTCTTGTATATATATGGAGTTGTAAAGTCATTTCAAAGTGTGTCTTGTGGAGATGTGAGTGTGGTAGCGAGGACGAGAGTGAAAGGTAGAGCAGAAGTATTAGACTTAAATGGAATTGATTCAAACATGGTTAAGATGCTATTCTCCAATTCATGTATGTAATACTTATTATTTTGTAGACAGTGTGTCTCTTGTAGGCAGTGGACCTCTTGTGAGCAGTGTGCTCAGGCAGTGAGCCCTAATTGGCATGTGCCATCTTGTTCTTTCTATTCTTCTAACAGAGAATACAATCTTGGGTTAATCACCCCATGGTTTTTCCCTTAACCAGGTTTTCCATGTCAAAATCTTGGTGTCCTATGTGTTAATGTGTTTCTGCTCTTGATTTAATGCATTATGTTTTCATGATTGATTTATCATTATGCTGCTGAATTACAAAGTGGATTTAAGTGTTTAATTGGAAGAAAGTTTTGGACAACTGATTCACCCCCCCTCTTAGTTGTCTACCCTAAATCTAACATAAATAAGTGTTGAGTCACTGAAGGATTGTAAGATAGATGAGATGATGTATGTGATGTAAATTACAAAGTTATAGAGTAAAAATTTGTGCAGTGCAGTCTGAACTTTCATGTGTTAAATTATTATATGTAGTGAGAAAAAGGTGTCTACAATTCCTTAGTGAGACTGTGGAAGTGATGATGGTGTTGTGGTGGACTTCTCTGTTGCATTGAGATAGTTTTCTCCTTTTAACAATCTTCTCTATCTTCTTCTCTATTCTAGAAGTGAGCCTTTCTTTCTTTTGAGTAGTGAGCCTATTATTTTTCAGTGTTGATATTACTTTATATTGTGAGCTAATCCTCACCATGGTTTTTTCCCTTCTTGGGTTTTCCATGTAAATATGGTGTTCTCTTGTGTTTGATGTTGATTTGATTCAGTTTATGTTATTTTCTTTCATGCTTAATCATCAAAGTAGTTTAAGGGTTAATTAAATTGATGTGGATCTAAAAGTATTTGAGGGTTTTAGAATTATACATTACAACTGATCCCCCCCCTCCCTCTCAATTGTCTTGTGCATTCAACAATTGGTATCAAAGCCAAGTTCCTTGGAAGAAAGCTTAACCATTTGAGGTAGATCTGGGATGGTGCACAAGAAGGATTCTCCCCTATTTGATGGAACAGATTATGCATTCTAGAAAATAAGGATGGAAGGTTATCTAGTTTCTCTTGGATATGAAATCTAGAAAAAAATTAAAAAGTATTTATGAAGGAGATGATAAGGTAAAACAAGCTAAAATGTAGAATCTGAAGATCATGTTTGAGACCATGCAAATGTCAGAAGATGAAAACATCACAAGCTACTTGCAGAAGGTCGATGAAGTTGTCAATAGCATCAAAGGTATTGGTAGAGAACTAGAGGAAAAAGAAGTGGTAATGAAGGTACTTAGAACTCTTCCCAAAGCTTACAGTCATAAAGTTTCTGCTATTGAAGAATTATAAAATTTGGATCAATTTACCAGAGATCAGTTGTATGGTACTTTGACTACTTTTGAAATGAGAGAATTTAGTACAAGTAGTGCAAAAGTTGAGACTGTCTTTAAGGCTAGTAAATCAGAGAAGACTATGGATTTAGATTAGGAGGATTTTGATGATATGGAAGCTAACATTTTGAGAAAAATGAAATTGGGTACTAGTAAGTTGATGCAGGAGCATCCAGTGGTGTAAGGGCAATCTTGCATCACCCAAAAAGATGTTGCTTCAAAATCATTATAGTTGTTTTCATTTTTTTCCATAATTAGTATTTCTGGTTCCATAATCTCTTGAATAATGATGTAGGACTTTCAGTTTTTCCAAAACTACTAAAAATAGCAAACTGCCAGTTTTGGAAAGTTTACCTGCCATTTTAGGAAAGTTTGCATTTGGACATGGATTGAAGAGAAAACTTACAAAAAGCTTCATAACGGAAATATAAGACCTTTGGTGAAGGAATTAGGCAAAGATAATTTGTGAGATGAAAGATATTAAAGTTTTTGTTTTCCAAAAGCCCCCTAAAAATTTCTGAAATGAGATATGAGGCACTAAAACATCCCATAACATCTCAAAAAGTTGATAGAAATCCATTTATAGATTTTTAGTGTTATAGTTCACATCACAATCTTTCTGGCACTTAAAACGGTTCGTCAATTAGACACCCGGATCAAAAGTTATGCTTCTTGGAAGTTGACCTACTTTTGGAGGGAGTTACAAATTTCAAAATTTAGCTTAAGGCTACCAAAAAGTGCTATTTATGGCTATTTTGGGAACCTTGGGTAGTAGTAGAGTTAAGGGGGGAAAATATAGAGTTAGGAATAGGTAGGAAAATAGAAACCCTAGTTGATTTGGGGTTACAGAAGGTAGAAGATTCCAGAGCCTAGTGATGTGTAGCTAAAGTGTGTTGCAGCCTATGGAGGATTGATTCCTCTGATTGTATTTGAGCTTCTGTAATGTAATAAGTTGTCCAAATCAATAAAGAAATTTCTATTTTCTATGTGCAATTTCTATTGTTGTGTGTTTTATGATTTACCCACTTGATCAAGTTGTATCAGAGCAAGGGTTCGTGAGTGTGTAGACAGATCACCGACCGTAAGGCAGTTTGCACCAGGACCTGACGTTGTGGGTTTGCTATGGAGATCAAGATGCCTCCATGAAGAAATCGTATTGGAAGGAATACTTTGATGGAAGAGGGTTTTAGAGCCCTGCAAAGGAAAATCGATGCATTGCAAGAGGAGCTACGAAGAGGGTTTGAGCCGAGAACAAGAGAAGAAATCGAAGATGAAGCTAAAGAAGAGCTATCTGAGGAAGAACAAGAAGTTGCAGGAGATCCTGCAGAAGTTAGGTTGTTGAGGGCCATTTCAAAGATCAGAAAGAGGCCCAGGATCGAAGTTTCCACATATTCTAGAGATTTGAATCCAGAACAGCTTATTGATTTGGATCAATGACATGGAGGAGTATTTTGAGTACGAAGATGTGGAGGACCCAAATCGGGCCAAGTTTGCAAAAACAAAGTTGAAGGGCCATGCTAGTATTTGGTGGAAGGAGGTCTAATTAGAGAGGAACAGAAGAGGAAAATTAAAGATCACCAGATGGGATCAGATGGTGGAGAAACTGAAGAAGTAGTTCATTCCTATGGACTATGAGATGGAGTTGTTGAAGAAGTTGCAAGGACTAAAGAAAGGTAACAAGTCTGTTAAGGAATATATAGAAGAGTTTTATAAAATTACTATCAGGATAGACCATGCAGCTCCCAACAAGGAGAAGGTAGCCTGTTACATTAATGGGTTTAGGCCAAGTATTCAAGAGGAGCTTAGCATGGTTAGAATGACAACCATAGAAGATGTGTACCAGTTTTCCCTGAAGGTGGAAGAGAAGCTGAATAAAAGATTCGATAGTAAGCAAAGGGGAAGAGATCAAGGTGGAAGGACTAGTAGAAGACCCTATGGAGGTCATAATGAAGATCAAAATAAAAGTGAAGAAGCTGGCACCAGTCAAAATCAGAGAGGGGATAATGCCTACTGCCCTCGTGACCAGAACAATGGTGAGCGAAGAGGAAGAGGAAGAGGTAGACCAGGGTAAGGACCTAGAAGAGGAGATTTTAGAGGAACCTGTTTCCAATGTGGATAAGAAGGGCATCAAGCATACGAGTGTCCACAACATCAAGGAAGGATGAATAGAAGACCTGAAGGTAATGCACGAGTTACACATGTAGATGAAGATGCACAGTCTGAGCGTTCTGAAGATTTTGAAAGGGGAGAAACCTTAGTTGTCAGAAGAACCTTGTTGAATGAGGAGAAAGAACCAAATCAGAGGAAGAGTTTATTCTACACAAGGTGCAAATGTGAAGGTAAGTGTTGTGATATTATTATTGACAGTGGAAGCACTGATAATCTTGTTTCAGAGGAGATGGTTGACAAGTTAAAGTTGACAAGAAGAAAGCATCCACATCCATATAGGATTACATGGTTGCAGAAGGACCATAGAGCTTTGGTCAATGAGTAGTGTTTAGTGAAGTTCAAGATTGGGGACTACCATGATGAGGTGTTGTGTGATATCATACCGATGGATGCATGTCATATGCTATTGGGGAGGCCGTGGTAGTATGATAGGAGCACTATACATAATGGCCATGTAAACACATATTCCCTAACAAAGGATGGAGTTCATCATAAGTTGAAGCCCTTGAAGGAGGTGGAAGAAAAGGTATGTGGTACTGCCAGAATTTGGTTGGTAGATGGTAGGAAATTTTTTGAGGGTATGAAGCATGAGCATCATTGCTTTGCATTGATTCCTAAGATTAGTCAAGAGGAATGTGAAGATGTACCAGCAGAAGTTTTAGCTATGTTGGAAGAATTTCAAGATATTATCTCTGATAATGTACCAAAAGGTTTACCACCAGTGAGGAAGATAAGTCATCAAATGGATTTGATACCAAGAGCCAATTTGCCAAATAAGGCAGCCCACAGAATGACTCCAGCAGAGAATGAAGAGCTGAATAGACAAGTTCACAAGTTGTTAAGGAAGGGACTAATAAGGGAGAGCCTGAGTCCATGTGTGGTACCTATAGTACTAGCACTGAAGAATGATGGAGAGTGGAGAATGTGTACAGATTCTCTAGCCATCAACAAGATCATGATCAAGTATAGATTTTCATTACCCAAAATGGATGACATAATGGATTGTTTGAGTGGAGCCAAGTACTTCACAAAGATTGATCTGAAGAGTGGGTACCATCATATGTGAATCAAAGAAGGAGATGAATGGAAGACAGCCTTCAAGACAAAGGAGGGTTTGTATGAGTGGTTAGTCATGCCATTTGGGCTAACCAATGCACCGAGCACATTCATGCAGCTCATGAATGAGGTACTGAAAGAATTTTTGGGAAGTTTTGTTATTTTTTATGTGGATGATATTTTAATTTTCAGTAAGACTTGGGATGAGCATCTGATGCATATCAGAAGAGTTTTGGAGAAGCTGAGGGAGGAGAAGTTGTTGATCAATCTGAAGAAATGTAGTTTTGCAAAAATGGAGTTGGTATACCTAGGATTTGTTGTCTCAGAAGAAGGTCTTAAGATGGACCCAGAGAATGTGAGGGCTATCATTGAATGGCCTACACCAAGGAATGCTTCTGTGGTAAGATCTTTTTATGGTTTGGCAAGTTTTTACAGAAAGTTTATTAGAAATTTTAGTAGCATTTGTGCATCCCTAACTGAGACAATGAAAGGGGATAGAAAAGAGTTTAGATGGACTAAAGGAGCAGACAAAAGTTTTGACACATTAAAGCAGAAAGTTATAGAGCAACTTGTTTTGGCACTTCTAGATTTCAATAGGGTATTTCAGATAGATTGTGATGCTAGTGGTAGTGCTATAGGAGCTATTTTGAGCTAAGAAGGTAAACCCATTGCCTATTTTAGTGAGAAGCTTAGTGATGCCAAGAAAAAGTATTATGTTTATGATCAGGAATTTTATGCAATAGTTCAAGATTTGAAGAAATGGAGACATTATCTATTGCCAAAAGAGTTGTTTTATATACTGATCATCAGGCTTTATAGTATCTTAATAGTCAAGAAAAGTTGAATCAAAGGCATTTAAAATGGGTTGAGTTTTTGCAGAGTTATACTTTTGTTTTGAAGCACAGGAGTGGGAAGTCTAACAGAGTTGCAGATGCCTTGAGTAGAAGGCAAAATTTGTTGACAGAAATGAAAATAGAGGTTGTTGGGTTTGATGAGCTCAAAATTTTGTATCCAGAAGATCTAGATTTTGTAGAGGCTTGGAAATCTTGTTTGGAACCTGTTACTTTGGACAGAACAAAATGGTTGGATTTCATAATCCAAGATGGCATGTTGTTTAGAGGAAGCCAGTTGTGCATTCTGAGGAGTTCCATGAGAGAGAACCTGATTAAGGAGAAGCATAGTGGGGGATTGGCTGGACACTTTGGTCAAGATAAGACCATTGCTATTGTTGGTGAAAATTATTATTGGTCACAGTTGTAGTAGGCTGTAAGGAAATTTGTGCAGAGTATGTCAAATGGCGAAAGGAGCAAGTCAGAATACAGGTCTATATCAGCCACTACCTGTACCAGAGAACCCATGGGATGATATTAGTATGGATTTTGTTCTTGGTTTACCAAGGACACAGCGAGGACATGATTTCATTTTTGTGGTGGTGGATAGATTCTCAAAGATGACACATTTCATTCCTTGCAAGAAGACTATTGATGATGTTCATATTGCTAAATTATTTTTTAGGGAGGTGATGAGAATACACAATCTGCCAAATAGCATAGTTTTAGATCAAGATACCAAGTTTTTTGGTTATTTCTGGAGGACATTATGGAAGAAGTTGAAGACAAATTTGAAGTTTAGTTTTGCACACCATCCACAGATTGATGGACAGATAGAAGTGGTGAATAGCAGTTTGGGTAACCTGCTATGATGCTTAGTAGGAGATAAGTCCAAGGGATGGGATTTGATTTTACTATAGGTAGAGTTTTCTTATAACAATTCTATCAATAGGAGTACTGGTAAATCACCATTCTGGATTGTATATGGAAATAGTCCAAGAAATGCTTCTGAGTTAAGGAAGCTAGACAAAGGAGAAAAGACAAGTGTTGAAGCCGAAGACTTTGCAGAACATCTAAAGAATTTGCATGAAGAGGTGAGGAAGCACATTAATAAGATGAATATTCAGTACAAGGCTAAGGTAGATTAGAAGAGGAGATATAAGGAGTTCCATGTAGGAGATGAAGTCATGGTTCACTTGAGAAAAGAAAGGTTCCCAATTGAAACATACAATAAGTTGAAAATGAAGAAATTTGGACCATGCAGAATCATGAAGAAGCATGATTCAGGAAATGCATATGAGGTAGAGTTGCCAAGTGGGATCAATATTTCCCCTGTGTTTAACATTATTGATTTACCAAAATATCATGAAAGTGGCACAGAGGATGGACCGACACAAGAACAGTGGAGTATTTCGGCATCTACTTCAATGGAGGAGATAGAAGAGATCTTGAATAGCCGTGTGGGGAGAAGTACTTGGAATAGGCAATATGAAGAATATCTGGTGAAATAGAAAGGAAGGTCTATCGAAGATTCTTCTTGGTTGTCTAAGGCAGAGGTTGACCATTTGGGTTTTCCTCAAACTAACACTTGAGACATGACAGGGTCACTTCTCAAATTACCATGGGTGTCTTATGCAAGAGCATCCAGTGGTGTAAGGGCAATCTTGCATCACCCAAAAAGATGTTGCTTCAAAATCATTACAGTTGTTTTCATTTCTTTCCATAATTAGTATTTCTGGTTCATAATCTCTTGAATAATGATGTAGGACTTTCAGTTTTTCCAAAACTACTAAAAATAGCAAACTGCTAGTTTTGTAAAGTTTACTTGCCATTTTAGGAAATTTTACATTTGGGCATAGATTGAAGAAAAATATTACATAGAGCTTCATAACAGAAATATAAGACCTTTGGCGAAGGAATTAGGCAAAGATCATTTGTGAGCTGAAAGATATTAAAGTTTTTGTTTTCTGAAAAGCCCCTGAAATTTTTTGAAATGAGATATGAGGCACTAAAACATCCCATAATGTCCCAAAAAGTTGATGGAAATCCATTTACATATTTCCGGTGTGATAGTTCACATCGTGATCTTTCCAGCACTTAAAACAGTTTGTCAATCGGACATCCAGATCAAAAGATATGCTTCCCGGAAGTTGACCTACTTTGGAGGGAGTTACAAATTTTGAAATTTAGCTGGAGGCCACCAAAAAGTGCTATTTATGGCTATTTTGGGAACCCTGGGTAGTAGTAGAGTTAAGGGGGGAAAGTGTAGAGTCAGTAATAGGTAAGAAAATAGAAACCCTAGCTAATTTGGGGTTACAGAAGGCAGAAGATTCCAAAGCCTGGTGATGTGTAGCTGAAGTGTGTTGCAGCCTATGGAGGATTGATTCCTCTGATTGTATTTGAGCTTCTATAATGTAATAAGTTGTCCAAATCAATAAAGAAAGTTATATTTTCTATGTGCAATTTCTATTGTGTGTTTTATGATTTACCCTCTTGATCATAAGTACAATGGTAAGTTGCCTTTCAAGTGTTTCAGTTGTGGCAAGATAGGTCATTATGCTTCAAGATGTCTACAAAGAATTTTGAGAAGCAAAAATAGGGAGAATAAAAGTAAAGTGTTTAAGAAAAGCTATTATGTTAGAAAAGATGCAAGTATATCTGATGATGAATCTGATTATGAAAATGATGAGGATAATGAATGTTTGTTCATAGCTTTAAAAAATGATATTGTTGCTGCTAACCCTGAGGAATGTGTGAAGGTGAGGACTTTGGAAGTAAATATTAATGTTGAAGGCACTTTGATGTCTGCTTTTCATACCAAACAAGAAAAGAACTACTGGGTCATTGATAGTGGATGCTCAAATCATATGACCAGTGATAAGAGTAAGTTTTTTAAACTTGAAAAATATGATGGAGGACTAGTTATATTTAGTGATGATACATTTGCTAAGATTTGTGGAAGAGTTTCAATCAGTTTTGATGGAAAACATAATATTGATGATGTTCTTTATGTTAAGGGTTTAAAACATAACATCTTGAGTGTTGGACAAATGTGTAGCAAAGGATACAATCTTGTGTTTTAGGATGGTGGTTCTGAGATTAGAAAAGATTCTAGAACTGTTATAGCTATTGGAAAGAGGACAGATGGAAATGTTTATCATCTCAAAGGTGGTGATGGTTATTGTTTCATGACTTAGATCAATGAGAGTTGGCTATGGCATAGAAGATTGTGTAACATCAATTTTGATAGCCTGCTAAGAATAAGTTCAGTTCAAGTTGTGAGAGATCGTCCAAAGATTACAAAGCCTATCAATGCTATAAATAAGGAATGTCAAGTTGGAAACCAAGCAAGAAGAAGTTTCAAAGTCAAGGATCAATCTCCTACCGGACTATTGGAATTGGTTCATATAGATCTTTGTGGTCCTACCAAGGTAAGGAGTTTTCAAGGTGACATGTATTTCATGCTACTGATTCATGATTATTCTAGAATGATATGGGTTACTTTTCTCAAAGAAAAATTAGAAGCCCTAGGTAAGTTCAAAGCATTCAAAGTCATGGTTGAGAATGAAATGGATATGAGAATAAAATGTTTGAGGTCTAGCAGAGGTGGAGAGTTCACCTCCAATGAGTTTAACATGTTTTGTGAGTATCATGGAATAAAGAGGCACTTATCTACCCCTAGGACTCCTCAATAGAATGGAGTGGTTGAAAGAAAGAATAGCATTGTTCAAGAAGCTGCAAGGACAATGGTAAAAGAAGCAAATTTACCAGAGATCTACTGGAGAGAAGCAATTCAGACTGCTATTTATATACTAAACAGAGTGCAGGCAAGAGCAAATAGTACAAAGACTCCTTATGAGTTATGGTATGGAAGGATTCCTATAGCCAAATACTTCAGAGTGTTTGGAAGCAAATGTTATATCAGAAGGGATGAAGAAAACCTAGGAAAGTTTGATGCAAGGTCTGATGAAGGTATCTTCCTTGGGTATTCTACTAAAAGCAAATCTTACCTGTGCTACAATGAGAGGATAATAAAGATTGTTGAGAGTGCAAATGTCAAAGTTGATGAAGATCTATAGAAGAATTCAGAAGTAAATGGATATGAATCAGATGAGTCTTCTTGTAGAGAAGAAGAAAATGCTAAGGAAAAGGAAGTGCAGATTGAAGAGGAAGAAGCTCCAGAAAAGACTCCTAAAACTCCCAAGTATGTGCATAAGCATCATTTTGAAGATCAGATCATTGGTGATAAGAACAAAGGTGTGCTACCAAGAAGGAAAGTTGAAGAATAGGTAAATCTATGTTTACTTTCTGAAGTTGAACCTAAAACAGTAATTAAAGCATGAAATGATGAGTATTGGATCAAGCGATGGAAGAAGAATTAATGCAGATTGAAAAGAATCAGACTTGGGAACTTGTCCCAAGACCAGCAAACAAAAATGTGATCAGAACTAACTTGGCTCTTCCTGGAACAAACTAAATTAGAATGGAGAAGTGGTAAGAAACAAGGCAAGGCTTGTGTGTAAAGGTTACTCACAAGTAGAAGGAATAGACTATGAGGAAACTTATGCTTCGGTGGCAAGAATGAAGGCCATCAGGATATTTTTAGCTTTTGCAGTACATAAGGATTTCAAAGTATATGAAATGGATGTGAAATCTACTTTCTTGAATGGTGAATTAGAAGAAGTATACATAGAACAACCAGATGGAATTTAGTTATCAGATAAACTAGATGTGGTTTGTAGATTGAAGAAGGCACTATATGAATTGAAGCAAGCCCCTAGAGCTTGGTATGCAAGGTTAGACAAGTACTTATTACAGCAAGGATTCAATAAAGGTACCGTAGATAGCAATTTGTACATCAAAGTAGGAGAAGATCAAATTCTAATTGTGGAAGTATATGTTGATGATATAATCTTTTGTGGAAATGAAGGTATGTGTAAGAGTTTTGCAGATGAAATGTAGAAAGAATTTGAAATGTCAATGTGTGGGGAAATGAACTTCTTCCTTGGGCTACAAATCAATCAGACAGATAAAGGTATTTTCATTTCACAATCAAAGTATGTCAAAAAGATGTTAAAGAAGTTTGGAATGGAATATTCTAAACTAGTATGTACCCCTATGACTACTGGTTGCAAGCTAAGAAAGAATGATGAATCTCCTAAGGCTGATTAGAGCAAGTATAGATCAATGATTGGAGGATTGTTATATTTAACTGCTACTAGATCAGATATTATGCATGCAATTTTTCTTCTGGCTAGATTTCAAGAAGATCCTAGAGAATCACATGTTGCAGTAGTGAAGAGGATATTCATATATTTAAAGAGCACTCCAAATCATGTCTTGTGGCATCCAAAGGATAATGACTTTGATATAAGTGCTTATACAAATGTAGATTGGGTTGGTTGTGTAGATCACAGGAAAAGTACAAGTGGTGGTGCATTCTTTCTTGGAGGTAGAGTGGTATCATGCTAAATAAGAAGTAGGATTCAATATATTTATCTACTGCAAAGGTAGAATACATTGCAGCAGCATCATGTTGCACACAAATATTATGGATGAGGCAAACCTTGAAGGATACCAGAGTTGTATATGATGAACTTATTCCTATCTTCTATGATAATACAAGTGCTATTAACATTTCAAAGAATCTAGTGATGCACTCAAGGACAAAACATATCTCAATCTGGTATCACTTTCTGAGAGAGTAGGTTGCAAAGAATGAAGTAAATCTTGAGTATGTGCGTACAAAGGATCAAATTGCTGACATATTCACTAAGGCTCTTCCTAAGGATATGATTGAGTATCTCTAAGAGAAGTTAGGGGTTATTGCCCCTCCTTCTTTGAACTAGATGCATAAGGAGATGCATTTGTCCAATGGATTTCAAGATTCATTCCTTATTCTGGACTGATGTTGGAGGCTACCTCTCAAGGGGAGTAGGTAGTGGTCATGTTAGTTGTTGCAATCAGGGGGAGTATGAAGAGTAGTAAAATAAAATATGTTACAAAGTAGTGGTGAGTAGGTACAAGTATGAGAGTGAGAGAGAGAAATATGTAGCCCTTTTCCATTGATGTCAAAGGGGGAGAGAGAGCAATGTGAAAAAGGAAAGAGTCAGTTGTCAAGAAGAGAGTAGTAAGCTGAGGGGAGGAGAAAGAGAAAGGAAAAAGAGTTGATATGAAGCATAGTATTGAGGATGTTGTTGTGTTGATGGTTTTTCACATTATGTGTTGCCATCAATGACAAAGGGGGAGACTGTTGCAAGTATGTGTAGTCAATGCAACAAGCTTGTGTTGTCATTGGTGTCAACTGTATGAGTAAGAGATGTTGCAAGAGTATGAGAAGTTGGTTCTAAGTGGATGCTATTTTTGATGATGAGGAAGTGTTGAAGATGATGATTATATGTTTCTAGTGTTTGGTTTCCAATTGCTTTTTAGAAATTTTGAATAAAATAAGAAAATAGTGTGTGACAATGGTATTCTGTGTTGTAGAGTGGTGTTCTAGTTTTGCTCCACATTTCCCTTATATTGAAGATCTATTTATGTGGTTTGGATATGTTGTTTAGAGGTGTTCTAAGGTGCATCATTTAGAATTTGGTGTGCTAGATCATTGTGCAGAGGAAGATGTGTTCACCAGTGTGTGAACTGTGTATTGCAAAGGTGTCTAGGAGAAATGTTTTTGCTCCACATTTCTCCACAAAGTGGTTTCATGTCTTGTAGTTATGAAACTATAAGGTTAATATCTATCTTCAATTAAATTTGTTCATGGTTTGGTGATCCAAAAGATGTTTTCTTGAGTTGCAGTGCATGATAGAGACATTTGAGTATGCTAGGTAAACAGGATAAGGTTGTGCGGCAGGTGAAAGTTGTTGCAGAGGAATTTTTGGTTTTCAGGATGTTTGTGGGATATTCTAGATTGTGCTCAAGCATGGTGTGTGGTCCACGAGTCGTCTTTGGGTTTGAGGAAGTGTGTACATAATTGTTTATGGTGTTAACACTGGTTTGGCCGACTTTGGGTGTTTACACTAATTTTGGAGTTGCTTCGATGATTGTGGAAGCGTGGTGTAATGTGTATGAATGGATTTAGGTACAAGCTAAGGTGTGTTGTAGTTTGACTTCATTCCTTTCCACTGTAGGAATGTTTTGGGTCTAACCTAATTTGAATTTGTGAAATTAAGGATCCTTACCGACCTTGGAGAATGTTTCCAAGTTTGAAGATGGTATAAATAAGTGTTGAGTTGCTGAAGGATTATAAGATAGATGAGATGATGTATGTGATGTGAATTATAGAGTTATAGAGTGTGAATTTGCATAGCGCAATGTGAATTTTCATGTGTGAGATTATCGGATGCAGTGAACAAAAGGTGTCTACAATTCCTTAGTGAGACTACAGAAGTGATGATGGTGTTGTGGTGGACTTCTCTATTGCATTGAGATAGTTTTCTCCTTGTTACAATCTTCTCTATCTTATTCTCTATTTTGGCAGTGAGCCTTTCTTTCTTTTGGGCAGTAACCTTTTGACAGTGAGCCTATTGTTTTTTGTTGTTGATATTACTTTATATTGTGAGCTAATCCTCATCATGGTTTTTCCCTTCTTGGGTTTTCCGCGTAAATCTGGTGTTCTCTTGTGTTTGATGTTGATTTGATTTAGTTTCTGTTATTTTCTTTCATGCTTAATCATCATAACAGTTTAAGGGTTAATTAAATTAATGTGGATCTAAAAGTGTTTGAGGGTTTTAGAATTATAAGTTACAACTAATTCAGCCCCCCTCTCAATTGTCTTGTTCATTCAATAGTATGGCCCTAGAAATTTAAAAAGTTCACTAGATGCTCTCAAGGTAGATTTTTACAATTTAGCAGTAATTCTTAGGGTTTTTGGGCCTTTTGAGCATGATGGTGGGGTCAGATTTGACCCAAAATGCTCCAAAAATTAGCTTTCCTTTAGATATTGAAAAAAGAACCCACTTCAAACCCTTGTAGATCCAGCCTTCAAAGCTCAAATCCATCCAAATAAGAGGCTAATCTAACAATGTTGACTGCTTTGAATCCAATAGAAGGATTTGTTTTACACAAAATTACACCTAGAAAACTATTCTTTCCTAATTTTTCTTCAAATTCAAGAAGAGTTTTGTAGATCTAGATGCTCTGATACCATGTAAGAGTCACTAATTGACTTAAACTACCAAGATCACCCACACAACCTAGGATTGCCTTCTACAAGAGAAAAAGGCATATAGGATAAATTTGCACAATATCGGAGGCAATAATGAAATTGGATTAATAAATTACATATGATATCTTGCTTTTATATTTGCAAGATAGAAAACACTAGGTGACTTAAAAATCCCTAAGTAAACTTAATAAAGTGTAATTAAATATTTAATTACACCAACATAGAGTGCTCAAAATTTGAATTACATCATAGGTTGGCGTGTGTCCTATATTGGTGCTTAGGCCCAAAATTTGAATTACATCATAGGTTGGCTTGCATCCTACATTGGTGTCTAGGCCCAAAATTTGAATTCACAAGTTACACTTTTATTTGACCCATAGGCCCTATATTACACTTCAATCCATTTTGAATTGAGTTATTACATTTATAAAGAATAATAAATAAATGAAATTAAATGCCTTCGAATCTTCACTTCAAAATGTATGTCAGTATTATGGGCTAGGCACTATTGGAAAAGTGATTCTAAAAGGCTTTGATGGCATCATATAAATTATTCAGATTTGTCCCTTTATGATACTTCATTCGCACCTTCTGGGAGAAGACTATCTTCTCAATTTTACTTTTGAGCTCCCCTAGGTCAAATAGGTCTTCCTAGAACCCTTGGAATACAAATTTCATCTTCATCATGTCATCAATGGCTTTCTCTATTAGCTACATATGCAAAAGTCCAAAGAATTTCTAAATGATCCTTGTTGTGGGGTGGACCAAGGAGAAGTTTTCCCAAAAGGTGCAAGGCATTCTCTCTAGGAATTTTTCTATTTTTACCATCATTTTATCAACATTCTCTTCCTGATGGCAATTTTTTATTTGCAACCCTTAAGTATCTTCATTCTTAAACTGGTAGCATGTAGCCACTCAAGCAATAAGCCCTAATCATCCTTGTCAAAAATGCATAGCTTGAACATCTCATCAGAAGGAATTGCCTTTATCCTCTACAAAATTAGGAGATATTCCTCCCATACCAAGAGTTCTTCATCTACTTCCTCAAAATTTTTCATAGCACTTGCCTCATCAATGATGTTGTGATAGGTACTTAATGCCTCCCTGATCACTCTATTACCAAGGGCTTTCAATGCATCTCTCTATGCAGTGGTAGTAGGGATCACTCCTTCCACATCTACCTATTGAGTGTCTTTGTGCAAGGCTTCCATTATGGTTGGTGCATGGGCACTAGAATTAACAAGACCCACCAGATGGCTTATGTATGAGGTAAGCTATCCAACTTGAGTTTTCAACTCTTCTTTTGTAGTATCATCCTTCTTTATACACTCCAAGATGGTTGAGACAACTACTGCAATGAGTGCTTTTCTTCTTCTCTAGTTTGGTGACCCAAGTTGATTTGTCGCACCTAGCAGTCTTCAGGTGTCATTTGTGATTATTCTTTATCAATAATGGGGGTGGCCACCTATTCTATCCTTATTCCATGTGCATCAATAGTGATGGTGGACAATGTTATTGCCCTCTTTTTCTTGCATTAGACCTTGAACATTTCCACCACCCTAGAGAATTTATCATCCACTAGCTCATATATCCTTTGCCTCTTCTCCAATGTGTGGTTCAACCATACTAGGATCCATGTACCTATAGATTCTATTTTTTGCAAGGGAAGAGGAGGAGGGTTTTGAGCCGTTCTAGATGTAGAGTCTAGAGAAGAGTTAGGTGAAGGAATCACTACAACAATCTCAATAGTATTTTGTTATTTTGCACCTTTCTCTGACTCCTATAAGGGAATGTCTTACAACAAGTGATTCATATTCTCAATTCTTGCCTTAGAAGCAATAGAATCCTCAACTGTCTACTCTTCTTTCCTTTGATCACCAACATCCTCAAATTGAACTTCTTACTATGTGGGGTGAGAGGGTGATGGAAACATTGTATATATAAGAGAAAGAGGAGGAGGAAGAGAGACAGGTGGTGTTTGAGGTGGAACTTGAGGTGTAGGTGGAGATGGAGATGGAAGATGGGATGGAGGATGAGATGAGGAGAGGGAATCCTTAGTGTCTAATGGGAGAGTTGTCTCAGTAGTAGGTGGAGCTTGAGTCACTACCCTCCTTCTCCTAATTAGAGGCACATCATCCTCTTCATCTCCTTTAGAGCTAATTTTCACTACTATCTCCTCCTTTCTTTTGATGGATGCTCTTATTTCCCTCTACATCTTTGGCACTTTCTCCTTAACTATTTTGGTCTTTGGTGGGGAAAAAGACTCTCCTTTCTCTAGTTTCTTCTTTTATGCCTCAATCTTGGATGCCTTTGTTGTGGGGTGTGGATCTAGCATAAGTTAAAGCTTTTTTAGCCACCTGATTGTTCTATCCAAGACCACTTGTGCCCTAGCCTTCATAGAAGAGTCTTCTAGGACAACCCAATTTATGTCTCCTATAGGTTCATTGTACACCTTATATGTGTTATATGAAGAGTTCATTACCTTCCCATCTTCTTTCCTTCCCTTGGGGACATGATCCACATGACAATCTTTAATCATGCTCAAGGTTAACCTGCAATAATCCATTTTTCTCACTTTATTCTCATCTAAGTACTTAGCCCAATGATCCTCGAATGCAAGCTCATGTGAGTAAAATGTCCCAATCAATGGGCTTATTTTTCCAATAGGGTCAAATCAGTTTCTTATATCATTATATAAATCCATGGTCAATGGGGCTATTTCTAATTTTGTAATAGTCTTAGCATTCTACATATGGGCACAAGAGTATACCCCAACTGTGATGGGGAAGGCAAATCCATCCTTGTGCTTCCCAACAACCAACTTCTATATCTCTACAACTTGCCTACAGAGCTCCAATAGAATTATTTTGTCACTTGGATACCTTGGGAGTTTGTAGGGTGCTTTATGGAAGCTAGCAACCCTGATATAAGAGAATTTTTTAAACTGTATGAACCAACTGCCCAATTCACTAATTCATTGGTGGCCTCTAGGGATAATATCTTTGCATAGTCATTCTCTAGGCCCCTAATGATTGCATACACAAATTCATCATTGAATACACATTAGTTTTTTTGGCTCTCCTTGATCTCTATGTGGGGGTAATGATCAAAAACTTTGGTTTCTCCTGGTTGGAGGGAGCCAACCATTGTTAATCCTAGGAAGCTACCTTGGTAAGCCAGGAGGTATACCAGGTACAAGATCATGAAGAACCTCTTGGAATCCTACACATCTATCAACTGCTCATGTAGGTTGTTGTTGATGAGGGTGCCCCAATCTATTCTCTTTGTATCATACATGTTAACTATAAAATAGCACATCCATGGATAAAATTTCCTAGCATTAGGAGAGCCAAACACCCTTCTCAACAACGAAATGATGTCTTTGACATCCTCTTTAAACTCATTCTAGTTTTGTACCTTGGCCATTTTATTATCATACTTCCTTCTAACTGAGAGGAGATTGTCATTAATGAGATTGGTAGCTATGAAATTCTTCCTCTCATAGTAGTCGAGGGCCTCTTTCATGTTTATCTTGTCATACTTAGCATAAGTAGGGAGGCCAAATACTTTCTTAATTATGTTAGGAATAATGTCCAGAGCAATCTGCCCTAATGAGCCCAACATCCTCTTGTTCTTTTGGTCATACCTTTCAACACAAGTGAGTGTACTAACTCTGGAGACTGCAAGGATATTGGGAAAGCAATTGACTTAACCAAACCTAAGAAGGCTGTGCACTAGGCCTCAAACATCTTATTGCCTTCCTCATGTAATTTCTGTAAGAATTCCTAAACACTTGAATATCCCAGGCATGTGTCCCCTATGTCATTATAGGCAGATAACATCTTGGATGGAGGTTGCTATCCCTTGAATTCATACTTCATTTCTCTCTATGGGGGATCACCTTGCATTGCACTACAAAAATCTAGACAAGCCATCCATTATAAAACATCAAAGTAATCCAACCAAGTATATATGTGTAATATTATAGTTAGATTCATTAAGGCTAATTCATTATTTAACTTAAAGCCCATGATTAGAGAGGAATCATCTCAGTAAACACATAGAGGCGTGAACTCAAACTTCAAGGATTTGTCATAGCTTGTCCCTAGTATCAGAGGTCTGAAAGTCAGATGCTCGAAAGCTGTCCCAAACACCCTTTAGAATTAATATTGTGAAGTCATTAGGGACTGGGGTTTGGGAACACTTCATAACCCATGCCCAAATAGACATCAAAGGAAATCACCAAGACATAGGATTGATCCTCAAAAATGCAGTAGAGGAGGGCTATCAAGGATCAGGGATACCTCTTGACTCATACTCAAATAAGGATAACCTTGATATACTAACCTTGAAAGGATAGGTCATCAAAGGAATATTGGGAATCAAGAGTTCAAACCATGAGATGAGTCATGCCCAAATGTCAACCCAAAACATAACACCCTGACACCCCAAATCTATTAATGATATAGAGGAAAGCTTGTCAGAGATCAAGAATCAGGGATGCCCTCTAACTCATGCCCAAATGGTAGGTAAATCCAAAGAGGCATAATTTGTCGATCTAAAAGACTAAGAAAGTGTAAAGTGTTAGGAATCAAGGATCAAGGATCCCACAGATGCCATTCCAAAATGGCATAAAGACAAAAAAAATTGATGGCCCAACAAAGGGCCAATGTAGGAAATGCGTCACCACACAAACAACCTTGAATAGTGTGAAGTGGAAAAATAGATTCAAATGTAGAAAACAAATGAAAAACAAAAGGGGAAAACATGAAGAACAAACAAAGTTAAAATAGAAAAATTAAACCTAAAAATCAAATGCCAAAACAAGAAAACAAACACAAGTAAGGTAAACACAAACAAACCACTTTGCCCCAACTCCTTAAGATAAATAGAGACAAGACTCCATTAAAGCATCAAGGAGGTCCAATAAAATTGTACCTGGTAAATAAGTCAAACAGAGTTGTCACACAGACACACATAGCAAACATAAGCAAGACATGAGTAGAGTCACGCAATCCTAAGGATGCACCAAAATCCTTGAATTCACAACCAAGGTTTGTGAAGAGAATAAATCACAAGAGCGCCAAGGAAAAATGAAATTAGAATGCAAAAGTGAAAGAAAAACAAGAGCAAATGGCTACAAAACCCAAATCATATGCACGTAGGAAAAGTGCCATTAATGCAAAGCTAAGGGTAGTTCAAGGTTAGGTCATATCCCATACTAGGCATTAGGGTTTCAAGGATTCCTTCATAGTCATGCCAAGATGACCAACTCTACAAGACTGACGAGGGTGATGCACAAGTTGACTCTAGTCTATAGGAATCAAGTTGTCAAGGATTCCCTTATAGTCATGCAAGACATGACTGACCCTGATGAACCATAGGCGCGAAGACAAAAATCCAAGTAAAAATTAAAATGTTAGAGTTTTGGGGATTCCTTTACTGTCATGCTAACACGATGAACCCCAAAATCCCAACAAGGTATAAAAGTTCCAAATTACTAAGGGGAAACAAGCAAAAAACACCCAAATCACACCAAAAGTGAAAAAGGCACGCGAAATGAAGAGAGAAAGAGGGGGTCCCTATTTTCCGGGAAGAATGGGACATATGTGCAAGGCACAATGCTACAATCATTAGCGATAATATAGCCACCTCTTGTAATGCCCACCATAGTGTTCATCTGGTGTGCTTTATGATTCATATGTTATATGTTGTTTTGAGTGTTTATTAGTGCATTACGTGATTATTATGCTTTGATCAATTGCATCGAACGTACTGATGTGGCCTATTGTACCGTCGAGGGGTTCTAATGGTGTATTCTAGATGACCATCAAGGTGTTTCTGATGGGGTTTTGCATTGAAATTTGGCTTTCAACTATGCATTATGGGATGCATATGTTGTGATTGTGTATGTTAGATTATTTTAATGCTTCTACTTCATTGCTTTCACTATATTTTTTATAGCTGTGATTGTCATATTATTCTAGCATCAATGTGAAATGTTTTGGGTCATGCATCATGTTCCTGGATCATGCTAGTCATAGATGATTATATTGGATGTGATTACTTTATATCATGTATTCTTATACCACGTTGGTGTGGATTATGTTGCTTCAACTATTATATATGGAGCAGGTACGCTTGATGATTGACTTGAGTGTGCAGGTAAATTGCAAGTGTTTAACTAATGTGGGAAATGTGGAGAAGGTTGACATGGGATTCTAAGCCATCTCACCCTTATACTTGTGTTGTGGAAATGCATAATGTGTGTGTTTGAATCCCATTGCAAGTGTTTCCTTATCTTTTTGTGCTATATTTTATATTGCCTTGAAAAACGTGTTTTCTGTGTTTTTGGAATATCTTAATATTTAGTTGAAAATTATTAATTCTAGCTTAGTGAAAATGGTTATTGCATTATTTTATGCTATAGGAATTAATTTAAGTGATTTTGATTTATTTCCAAAATTTAATATTTTTGCTTCGAAAAGATTGAATTGCATTATTTTGGAAAAATTGAATCTTTTATTATGAGTGTTTGGACTTTTCGGAATGCAGTTAACACAAATGGCAATTATCTATTGGGAATATTCAAATTAAGTCAATTAGCTATTTTCCTATTATTTGCAAAAATATATTTGTTGGAAAGGTAATTAGAAAATAGAAAATTAAAAGAAATGAAATTAGGGCTTTTTAAATATAAAGGGAAAATAGACTTATTTGCTCAATTTCATTCATTATTTTTGCTCTCTCTCAAACCCTCTCCTTGCAAGAAAAGGAAGAATTTTTCTGCATGGATTAAAGGATGGATTTGCTTTCTTGTTGGAAGATAAATTGTTTGTGATGTCTTGGAGAATGCTTGGATTATGTGTGACCAAAGATTGCTTGCATAGTTCCATTGGATTCTTGGATTTCAAAGGATGGTTGAAAGGTAATCTTCTCCATCTTCTCTTGATTTTAAATTTTCCTTGTTTCCTTCATTGCCATGCCACCATGAATGGATTTCTATGGCATCATTGAATAGGAATGAAAGTTTAAATATGAATTTATAGTTGTTTTTATTTATTTTCTCTTGTGTTCTTGAGGTTGAAACATGCAAAAACAAACAAGGTTATGCCAAAATTTATCTAGAATTACCCAACTCATTTTTATTGCATAAGTGTAGTGTTGTGTATATTTTCAACAATGGGTTGTTGTCCATTTTTCGATTGGGCTTGTAATATGAAAGTTAGAAAAATACCCAAGGTAGCCAAGGAAGCTTTAATGGTGGATTTTATGGTTATTTTACATATGAAAGAAAACTAAAATTTTTCTTTTAAAACCTTTCCTTGATGAATTTAATTGTGGGATGAGTAGTCTCCCATAGTAAATGAGATTTTATATCTCTTAAATGTATGTTATAATTTTAGTTGCCTTGTTTTTTGTGCCATGCCCAATTTGCAAAATTGGTGTTATGGGTGTGTAGGAAGAGATATAGGGGTAGGAAAGGAGTGGCTCTCTTACCGTATATCATGATACAAGTGATCATTGGGTTTAACGTGTGGATATTTTAACCAAGCAAAATATTAAACACATTTGGGTAAGAAAAACTTAATTACAAGATCTACGCCAACCATAGGAAGCTTTCCTAGGCCCAGTTTGGTGGTAAAGAGCATGTCACGCAATGGTAGAGTTGGTGAATGCTAGCCCCTTGATGGGAGGCCCAACTACTCTCTCTTTGCTATGAGGAGGTACTACCCTTGTAATGGCACTCCTTGTCTTGACCACTATGTCTCTCTTCCTTTACTTACCATTAGAGTTATGCTCGGCATGTGATGTGACCCTAGTATTGCATGTGCATTGAGATGCCTGATTCATGCTTATCTATGTGTGTGATGGTCTATGATATATGAATTTTTGGCATGCATTGATGTTTGATAATATCCCTTATGCTTCAATGTTGTGATGTCATTCTATTTTGTATATTGGCAAGTGTGCCACCTGTTACTTGCATGCAATTGTTTGGCATTTGTACCATGTGTTAGTCATAAGCATTGGATTGACAGTTGTGCCATGTGTTATTTATATGCATTGGATTGATAGTTGTGCCATATGTTATTTATATTTATTGGATTGGTAATTGTGCCACATGTGTGTTGTGTGCATTTATTGGTGTGTATGCCATATGTTGTCATGTATACCCTGGATTGTGTGAGATGGTTTGTAGCAGGTTTGCCTTGATCGCCTTCTCCATAGCTTGGGGGTTACCTAGAGTGTCATAGATAACTATTGCACTCGACGATGGCAATATGGTTGGGAGGTGAGCAACATTTCCCCATTGGTCTTGTCACGATGATCTTGTAGGTGCTAGATGGATCCCTTGTCCTTGTTGTAGGTTGGGTATGATGTGTTATGTTCCTTGATGTGCCTTGGAGAGTGTGATGGGCTTATGGTGTTTTATGCTCTTGTAGGATCTCACTATTGTATATTATATATCTTTGTTAAGTAGGTCCTTGAGACCTTTGTAATAAGTTTTATATGATGCTTTGATGTATTTAATGATGTCAGCTATGATGCATCCATGTTTAAGATGAAGCCCTTTGAATGTTATAATTATTGGATATCATCTTGTATGTTTCCATGCCTCAACTTGTGAGAACGTTGGCATGATTTGTATGTTTTCATATGTTGCAATCTTTTTATGTTAGCATGTTAGATTCAATTTATATGATGTCATTTTGATGATTATGGATATGTTAGTGTTGGATCTTATTCTTCCCACATAGGTGGTGAGGATCCTATCGGTGCTTTTGGCATGTGTCAACGTTGGTATCAAACATGCATAGCCTTTTGTAATGCTTTTGTCCTTTTTGGCAGGTGGACATTGTTAGTTCAACACCTTACTATTTTTGGTTAAAATGAACCTAATTTGATAGTTAATCATGTTTTGAGTCATTAGAGGAAATTTGGGTAACTTCTGGGTTTTTATTTATTTGTGGTTTTTGTTTTTTTTTCTGGGCACTACCAGAACTATAGTGCTCAGTGTTGGAGTCCCAAGAAATATAGCACCGAGTGCTAGAATCCCAAGACTACAATGCCAGGCACTAGTGTCCTGGGAAGTGGGGCTCATCTCAGTTGTCTAGACTTGGTTGTAGACCCCTGTTCTAGTTGTAGATCCTTGTTCTAGCCATTCTACCCTCCAGTGAAATCTTCTAACAAAAGTTGTACTTTTGTATCCTTTAGTCTATCTCTTTGATCACACTTTCCTAATTATGATTCATATTTTGGAAAATTATTCCCACCCTTGTATTGGGAAGTGTGCCTTTGCACAAGATCGACTAGTGACCATTCCAATTGGTAGAGGGCATGTACCTCCTAGTTGAACCATCCCATGGGTGAGTGTTACCCTTGTGTTGGGATGTTGTCTTGTGTTGTCATGGAATGGGTTGACGTAGTTGTTACCCTCATCCTTCTTCATGTGTTTGCGAGGGAGCGAGGTCGTGGATGTGTATCTGATCTTTTTCATTGAGTGAACTCCACCTCTCGCTTGGTCATCATGGTAAGTTGTCATATGGTGAATGAAGTATTCTACTTGCACCACCTTGCTTTGTGCAATGGTGATGTCTTCTTAGGTGTTGTGCTTATTATGACACCTTGTGTACATGTGAGTGCAATGCAACATGTAAATGTCACACTTGCAAATGCAAAAAAATTGTTCATTCGGTGTTTGTTCGTCTAATTTCCTAGGTGAAAACTTGGGGCATTACACCTCTCCTATATCAAAGGCCATGGCCCTTATCACTTTAAGGGAAAAATTTAGATAGTTCACTCCTTTATCTAAGTCTCTTCAGTCTATGTTGCATTAGCTCCTTACCCATAACTTAGTGCAGGTACTACCCATTAGGCCTCTTGATCCAAACAAACCTCTTCCTAATAATTATGATGTGAAATTATTTTGCCAATTCCATCAAGTATCAAGACATGACACAAAGTGATGCATGCATCTTAAGCACATTGTGCAAGACCTCATTGACTTGATCACTATTTATGTCTCTAGAGAAGGTGATAAAGGAAATAAATTTGTAGTCAAACCAAAATAGAATCTTCAAATATATACAAATCCATTTCCCCCACACTCTTCCAACTTTGTATATTTGGACTCTTCATCACCCAAGTTGGAAGAGGAGGTTGGTTCATCTACCTCTCATTTCCATGCCATAATAGGAGCAGTGGAAGCCCAACCATTGATGTCTCAAATAAAATCCACTACTGAGTCCATCATCACATTTTCTCTAGCTGACACCAATCTAAATGTACAAAATGACCCTTTTACATTACCTCTCAGGTCAATTAGAAAGTCATTCATGGCATTCTGATTGACCTTGTCAACACTGCTAATGTTATCACAGAGGAGTTCATTTACATTAATCAGCTTCACAAGGACACTATGACCCATCCAACATCTCCATCAAAACACATGATGGTATGCACCTTCCCACCTTGGCATCAATTACCTTGTTAGTCTAGTGGAACCAAAGTCCTTGGACATCTTGTTTTCCATCATTCCTATATCATCTCACTTATGAGTCTTGTTGGGCCAATGATGTAGGAGTATTCAAGGTGTATGGGCAATCCTGTGTCACCAAAAAATATTTTAATTTTCAGTTGTTTATTTTTTCAATAATGTTGGAGCTTTGAGAAAATCATATTTTTATTTGCAACAAATATATTTTCATGGACCACCTTGTAATTGTAATTTTGGAGAAAATTACTCCAATAATTTGTAATTTCCACCATTTGTGAGAGAATCTTTCCTAGGCATCCACTTGGAGATATGCATTAATTTGTATTTTGGTGGGGCTGATTTGGTGAGTGAGATGCCATCATAAAGTGGGTCACCAACTCCTAATTTTAGCAAGCACTTATTTTGTAACTGACATCATGTAAGGAATCTTGTAAGTGGTCTTTATGGCCAAGTTGGTGGACCTAACTCCTAGAATTTTATTTTATTAATTCTAAAATTTGTAACTACAAGATGGAGGGTCGTAATTATGAGACCCAATCTCGGTAAAATAAACATAACTTTCTCATTTTAGATCAAAATTCAAAAATTCAAAATGTTCTAAAAAGTAAGGAAGGAGAGCCACAAAACCCAGAACCCATTTTATAAAATCCCAAAAGTTTAGGGAGAAGTGACAAGTTGGAAGTGACAGGTTTTCTTGTGGATTAGTGGAGGTTATTTTGAGAAACCAATAGTGGTTTTTTTCTCATACAATTTCTACATATTGAGGCTTGTTCATTTGGGGGAAGGAGGGATTTGGATGGAGATGTTTGCATAGTGAGATGCTTCTAGTGTGAGTCCAAATGGTTGAAGACACAAATATTGTTGCAAGTGTGGATTGTATCTCTCGGAAGCTCATGTGCTTCCATATTTTGTAATGAAATTTTAGATTGAATAAATATTATTGCATAGTTTTCTCTTCTTCTATTTGTTGTTCCATTTTATTTTCATCTTGATTTTAGAGGCTTGTGAAGTATTGTGTTGCAGATTTCTAAGGGAGAGGATTCCCAATTGATCAATGGTATCAGAGTGGGTGTTCTTGAGTGTGCAGGCAGAAGCATCGATGTGAGGCAATTTGCACCAAGACCTATGGTGGTGTGTGTGTGATTTGTGTGTAGACAGATCACCAAGTGTGAGGTAATCTATACCTGAGAGGTTTAAAATGAGAGTGTGTGGCAAGTGTTTAACAAAATACCAAAGAAGAAAGGAAAAAGGTTTGTCATAGTTGTGTATGTAGGTGAATAGGAAGGAGAAAATATTGCAGAAGTATGCTTTAAGGAAGGCATAGAGAAAGAAAGTGAGAAGGAAGAGAAAAGTGCAACAGAGATTAAAGAGGTTGCAGCAGCAACAAAACAATTGAGTGCAATGGAGAACATTGAAGAAGAGGACACCAAAGTTGCAACAGTAAAAGATGAGGTAAAACTTGCATTTTGTGAGTTGGTTGTTGATTTTGATTTGCTTATTAATTATGTGAATGGAATGGATGAATTTGATAAACCTGATGAAGACCAAGAGTTTCTTGAGGAAGAGGATGTTGTAACAAAAGAAGTCATTGAGGTAAAATCTTATTTTTATGAGTTTTGTAATGTTGAATTTGAAAATGATTTGCATTTTGAAATGAGTAAAGAGTTAGAGAAGAAAGAGGATTGTATAGATGCAGAGTGGTATACAGATGTATACCTGCAGGTAGAGGCTATAGAGGATACTACAGGAGAGATCTGGTGGAGGTGGTCAGTCTATGGTGGGTTGAATCTCATGAAGAAGGAGAAGAGAGGAGAAATAATTTGGCAAAAGAGGACAGTGCATGGTGGATGCAAGTTCATGAGAGGAGGGAATAATGGAGTGCAGATTTGCTGGAGGAACGTGAAGCTTGTTCTAGCAAGATGCTGGAAAAAGAGGAAAAAAAAAGAGCATTTTTGTGCAAATATTTGTGAGTATATGCTCACAAACTTCTTACCATGGGTGTCTGATGCAAGAGCATCCAAGGTGTATGGGCAATCCTGTGTCACCCAAAAAATATTTTAATTTTTAGTTGTTTGTTTTTTCAATAATGTTAGAGCTTTGAGAAAATCATATTTTTATTTGCAACAAATATATTTTCATGGAGCACTTTATAATTGTAATTTTGAAGAAAATTACTCCAATAATTTGTAATTTCCACCATTTGTGGGAGAATCTTTCCTAGGCATCCACTTGGAGATATGCATTAATTTGTATTTTGGTGGGGCTGATTTGGTGGGTGAGATGTTGTCATAAAGTGGGTCACCAACTCCTAATTTTAGCAAGCACTTATTTTGTAACCAACGTCATGTAAAGAATCTTGTAAGTGGTCTTTATGGCAAAGTTGGTGGACCTAACTCCTAGAATTTTATTTTATTAATTCCAAAATTTGTAACTCCAAGATGGGGGATCGTAATTATGAGACCCAGTCTCGGTAAAATTGGCATAACTTTCTCATTTTAGATCAAAATTCAAAAATTCAAAATGTTCTAGAAAGATGGGAAGGAGAGGCACAAAACCTAGAACCCATTTTAGAAAATCCCAAAAATTTAAGGAGAAGTGACAGGTTGGAAGTGATGGGTTTTCTTGTGGATTAGTGGAGGTTGTTTTGTGAAACCAATAGTGGTTTTTTTCTCATATAATTTCTACATATTGAGGCTTGTTCATTTGGGAGAAGGAGGGATTTGGATGGAGATATTTGCATAGTGAGATGCTACCAGTGTGAGTCTAGATGGTTGAAGACACAAATTTTGTTGCAAGTGTGGATTGTATCTCTCAAAAGCTCATGTGCTTCAATATTTTGTAATGAAATTTCATATTGAATAAATATTATTGTGCAGCTTTCTCTTCTTCTATTTGTTGTTCCATTTTATTTTCATCTTGCTTTTAGAGGCTTGTGAAGTATTATGTTGTAGATTTCTAAGGGAGAGGATTCCCATTTCATCAGCCAACCTTCGCTTGCAGAAATGAAAGTAATCTCCTCATCAGTTCATAAGTGCCTTAAATTCTTGCATAATGGAGTCATATACATTGTTCTTCATAGTGATTTCTAGCCACTCTAGAAGTGGGGAAATTTTTCCTTACATTATTTTTGTCCTACTACTGAACCACTTTGACTTCAGGTAGACTTTTTTTAAAATCCTACTCACAATACATAGCTCATACACCACATCTTGTATATGAGAGGATTTCCTTCCTTTACGAACCTGATCTACATAAAGGAATCTCTTAAGTTAAACCATCCCTTTGGGTATGTTGTTTTTCTTTAAGTTAATAACTCCTTCCTCATCTACTTCAAATTCATCTCAATTTGATTCATCAATGATTTGTGACTTGAAGATCCCTAAATTTGTGATGAAGTCTGTGATATGTTTGTCATCTTCCAACACTTGCAAATTATGGACATTATCTAGGATATATGGAATAAGTACTAACTCAATTGAAAACCTTCTTAATATCAAGGGTACTTGAAGCTACCACCAATGCATCGACTATATGTTTCTTTCTTCATGAAATAAGCTTGATATCAAACACATCAAATATTCAATTAGATCCCATACCTTATTGCAATATCTTGCCAATAGCTTGTAATTACATGCATACTAACTTCTTACCTCTTTGATTACCAATCAAATTCTCCCAAGACTTGTAGCTATTTCACTTCTACCTATGAGTAAATAGTAATCCACAAATAAGAGATTCATACTCCACAATATTATTGGTGCATGTGAGCTGAAGTCTAAAGATAGCTAGGAATGACTTCCCCATTGGATTGATTAGATCTAAGCTACACCACACCTTGCTTGGACCTAGAGATATCAAATTTTATCACCCATAAGTGATCCTTGGATATTCTCACTTGATTTACTGACATAGGTATGACTAATTAATCTCATTTTTCCACATGTATTATTGATTGTCCATTTTTAAACTTAGTTTCTTTCACATCAAATCTATGTATTCTAATATACTCATTATTTTTAAACTATAACACTAGTGTGATCGTAGTATTTTTCTATACATACCTTATAGATTGATCATCAAGGCCTTCCACATCAAGGATCTAATAATTTAGGTCATTTTTAGCAATGTAGTTAACTAATTCACACCTATCTTTCAAAAAATTAGAGGACTAATTTGATTTCATAGTGTATAGATCTTCAATAGTGTAATGTCAGAAAATGTCCCTTTGGGGGGCTTTTCCCTTATAAGGTTTAGCTCTCGGGTCTTTAGCATGCATTTAGGACATCTTAGTTCATATTTTGGCATCCTGATGGGATGAGGCCTAGGTTTCATGGCAAAGTGGACCTAGGAGGGCCCCTTGAGCTATACCCTACCCAAAATAGGGGGGAGGACTTGGGCACCCATGCCCTTGTCGTGCCCTATTTTGGGGTAGCCTTAATTTTTGGGTGTCAGTTTATGACTGTTATTTGGTCCTTTTGCCGACATGGTAAGTTTTGATTTTTAAATCCTTAACGGAAGTGCTTGTAGTTGCATATATAAGCATGTTTAGGCATTCATTTATAAACTAGATGATTACTAGCAATCTATTGTGTTCTCAATGTGATTCAACACTTTCATTGTGTTGCAACAGTAGACTTGTGTGTTTTGTGTGTTGATATTTGTAGATTTGAGCATTAATTTCCTCATGGAATGAAGAGCATCTTCCTCCCATGAGAGCTTCACTACAAGGTGACATAACATTGTGTTTTCATCATTGATTCCTTTGGTTTTTACCTCTGCCTCACAAGGGCACGCACTCTTTTATCTGACAATAGAGTTCAGAGACTTAAGTGTCCTCCGAGGCTTAACTGAGGCAAGCCTCTAAACACCACAACCCCCAAACCAAGTCTTGTGATTGCAGGTTATAGGTGTCGTATTTGGGAAAAGTAGAGTTGTAGGAAGTATTAGAAAGCATCAAGGATTTGGGATATGAAGAAAAGTAGGACACAGGAGCATTTCCAAGACTTGGGCGCCCGCTCTAGTGTCCTCTACAGATGAGTCTCTGAAAATAGAAGTTACAGGGTTGATCAGTGTCGGAAGGAGGTCTGGATCCCGTGAAGAAACTAGTACCTTGGACTTGGGTGCCCTCTCTAGTGTCCCCAACTGTTCCGCTTCGGAACCCCAAAAATAGGTACTCTATGATTTGGCATTTTACTCCTGTCTACAAGAGCTTTTTTTGTTATTCGTCAATTTGTTGTCGTATTTGCATAATTAGGGTTTTAATGGTCAATTAAGCATAGGAGAAGGAAAATTGATAATTAAATTCCCTAATCCAAGTTTTCCTACATTTTCAAGTGACCTAGGGTATGATAGTGCTCGTCACTCAACCCTAGATCCTTGAATGTATAGTGGAGAGGCGGATTTAAACATCTAAAATCTAGAACATTAACAAATCCAATTTTCCCCTAAACATTTTGGTGAACCCGTGTTTTTTGACTTAAATTGTAACTTACTAAGTGTGTGTCTTTAGATTTGGATTGATTTCATTCATTCATATAGTCATTTATTTTAGAAAAATTCAAAAAAATTGAAAAATTTGGAAAATACAAAAAAATTGCATTGTTTGGCTTACTAAATTGCATCAATTCTTTCTAAATTTTCCTAATTCATGATTTTTGCATTAGATCTAATATAAACTACAAAAAAATTCAAAAAAATTAGAAATATGTATTGCATTTTTATTATTAATGTGCTAGGTTTTTGTGGAAATTTTGACAATTTTGATATAACCTAGTAATTCCAAAATCTAGGGTTAGTAGGCAAAATATTTCTTCAGATTTTTCTACTGATTTTAGAGGTTCATTCAAATTAACATTTGTCTATAGTCTTGCATTTTAGTGTGAATTTGCATTTAGATTTAAAATATTTGCATTTTTGCATAGAAAATTTCAACAAAAACTAGCAATTTTGATGCATTTTCATTAAATTTGCATGGGCATTTTGCATGTTCAAGATAGAAGATCATTTTCAGATCTTAGAGTACTTAATTTACATCATAAATCAGACTTCAAACTATTTTCATAGCATTTTGTCCCAAGATCTCAAACCTAGGGCTTCAAAAACAACGATTTTCACTAAATTTGGCCTTATCGACTTCATAAACTTGCACCATAGGTGTGTTGTGAAAGGTATTTTGGAATTAATTTTCTATTATTAGGGTAATCATTTGCTTACCCTCATAAAAATCTTCACAACACCCTTTTAATGGGCTCTTTTAGTGAAAATTTTGCAAAAAAACTACACATTTTGGCTATTTTTGCACTAGGGTTTGACCTAGTTTGCACTCCAAGCGTGTTGTGACAAATTTTATGGATTAAGGTGACTGATATTATTGATATTATTTTCTATACCTCCTTAGATTCATTACAACACCTCCTTTTCTAGGTCTTGGAGTTGAAAAACTGTGAAAAATAGCCTATTTTTGCTATGTTTTCATTAGGGTTTTACCTTAGGTGGTGCTAAAATCATGTTGTGTTGGATATTTTAGCACTAAGTGGCTGTTATTACTGATATTATTTACTATCCATCATTATTCTCCTCACAACACCCTTTGTTATGCCCTTTTGCATTGAGTTTTGGTGAAAAAAGTGCCTATTTTGACATATTTTCATTATATTTCGACTTGGCATTAACTTAAATTTGCATCAAGAGTGTGTTGAGAAGGATACTTTTGCTATTTTGAACTGATATCAGACATATAACTTTCTTCCCTCGACTGAAATCCTTACAACACCCTTTGTTTCATTCATTTACAGTAAAAAAAAAAGTATCAAAAAATCAACCATTTAGGTCACTTTTTGCATATAGTCTTGCACTTGACTTTTGCATAGGGTCAGAAAAGCTTTTCAAAAATATGATTTTACATTGAAAACATTGAAATGGCACCTTCATGTCAATTTTCAATGGTATCTTTATATGTATATATTAAAGATCTTGATTTTGACCAATTTTTAACCCTCATGAGTGAACATCCTACGACATTAGAAAGCTTAACTGAGTTCTTCTCCATGAGTAGCAATGAAAAAGATGATGGTAATAGCACTTCTCCCATGCATTCAATACCTACTCCATGTGATGATGACATAAACTTTTCTTCTAATCATTCTTTCAAAAATGCTTCTTCCCATCAAGGTATGTTGGTCCAAAATGATGAAATCAATGACACAATAGAAGGAACACACTTTTTGAAAGACATCATGCCTCCTACAATAGAAGAACAAATAATTCATGATGTTGAGGTCCCTATTGATGTGATAACATATGAGCAAATAAACAAACTTGATAAAGACCTAGCTGAATTCCAAGAATATGTGCAAACCGAGAGGATAGCTGAAGAAGCTATACTTGTGATTCACAACATAAGAAAATTGATAAAAGAAGGACAAGAGGGTATTGATGTTGTTCAAGGAATAAGGCATATCATGCTAATTAATTTCATGCCTAGATATGATACATCTCTCATGGATACATACCCTCGAGTAGCAGAAGACTTAACACAATACATTGAGAATGATGAGCATGAAAACTCTCTTAATAAACCTTATGAGGCTGAAGATGACTATATGAACTATGATACAATAATTGGTCTAATAGAAGAAGTTAAGAATTTACCTAACCCATGGAAAAATGGCATTGATTTAATTGTTGACAAAGGTTAGATTGGAAGATCCTACAAGTAAGTATCTCTAACCCTTTATCTCTCTCGTGATGTGCTTCCCCCGTGATGTGTTATGTGTTGTTTAGGCCTCCTGGGATGACCCTTGACTCTCTTGTAAGGTCCAGGATACTAGGAGACTGCCTCTATTGTGACTTTCCTCTATTTGTATCATCATTCTTCTAAATTGCTCTCTCTCTGATTTCATTGTTGAGTGTTGTGTCTTATGGACATAGCATCGTGGTTGGTGACCTGGGGATAGCCTCCTACGTGACTATCCCTAAGACACTTGTTTCTCCTATTTTATTTATTTTTTCACTTCATCTAGTGTTTCCATCTAGCGGGTAGATGATGACAAATATTTATACTGATGCGGACCTAGTGTCCCTTTCAAGAGCAATCAAAAAATGGACTTAGTTCCTAATATGATGATGGGGTTGTATATTTTATCTGACACTTGGCTGGTGGAAGCACTCATGCTTTCCGGGTAGTGAATTTTATGATTTTTCTATCGTATTTACAAACCTTAACAATACTTCTACTCTATGCACCTTTGTTTATCTTTGAATCTGGCCTTGGCGGTACTCAATTTGAAGAGCTTTGTGATATAGCCCCATGATTATCCTCGAACTCTGAATTTGTTGTATAACCTTGGCTCTTTGTGTGGTTAATCATATGCATTGATGTTGTTTATCATGATTTTGTAGACACTAACATGTTTCTTGCAGGGATGTGTTTATGGGAACATTTGGCGATCGTAAAGTACATGTCACCTCCGAGGGGCATGGGCTTTGTGAAAGTCAGTGTTCCCTTGTGTGTTTTATTCCTACCTTAACATGCTTGATATCGATACCTGATATCAACCACCTTAAGGTGGGGGCATATATAAGGTAAGCTATCTGTTATAGATGATAGCAATGTGTTTGACCTCAAATGTAAAGACCTGTGCCTTAGGGTAGTGCATCATGCATCCTGAGTTTGTTCACAATCAATCAATCAATCATGTACACCCTCTGCGAAGGTGGGATATCGCATATATCCTTTTTATCTTAAACCCTCTACAGAGCCAGGGATGGTGTAGTTCTCAGAGCAGATTGCATCATCCTATCATTTGTAAAAGTCCTCTGCGGAGGTGGGGAGCGGTTCTGTGACTAACTCAACCCTTAAGCATGTTTTCGATGATTGTTTTGGTGAAGCCCAATCATCAGTGTGTGCCTGTAATGTGCCTGAGATGGTGTTGGACCTAGAAATAGGTACACTCCATTGCTTGTCTACCGTTTTTTCTCTGTGTCAAGTGTGTGTGTTTTGGCGTGCTTTTTTTTTGTGGTGTGCTTGTTTTGTGTGGCATGTTTGTTGCCCCATATACAAAGACCAGCTCCCTCAAATAGTGCTTCCTACATTTTGGGAGGTTTTGTGTGTGTTGCCCCATATATACAAAGACCTGCACCCTAAGGTAGTGCATCATGTATTATGGGAGGTTTGTTTACTTTCCAGTACTTGCATTTGCATTTCATATTTTTGTCTTCTATGCATTAATGTGTCTTCTATGCATTGACTGTATTCTTCATGTTCTGCATGACTATAATTGTCTTCTCCATGTTTTGCATGCTTGTTACTATCTTCTATGTGATTAGCGTGTCTTCTCCATGCTTGGTGTGTTTGTTGTGTTTGTGACCTTACTTTAATGCATGGAATGGCCTTGAGTTTATACATACATTAAAGTAGGGGCTAAATGTAACGTTAGAAAATGTCCCCTTGGGGGCTTTTCCCTCATAAGGTTTAGTTACTGGGTCTTTAGCATGCATTTAGGACATCTTAGTTCATATTTTGGCATCCCGATGGAATGAGGCCTAGGTTTCATGGCAAAGTGGACCTAGGAGGACCCCTTGAGCTATACCCTGCCCAAAATAGGGGGGAGGACTTGGGCACTTGTGCCCTAGTCCTGCCCTATTTTGGGACAGTCTTGATTTTCAGGTGTCAGTTTATGACCATTATTTTGCCCTTTTGCCGACATGGTAAGTTTTGATTTTTAAAATCTTGGCCGGAGTGCTTGTAGTTGCATATATAATCATCTTTAGGCATTCATTTGTAAAGTAGATGATTACTAGCAAGCTATTGTGTTCTCAAGGTGATTCAAGGCTTTCATTGTGTTGCAAGAGCAGACTTGTGTGTTTTATGTGTTGATATTTGCATATTTGAGCTTCAATTTCCTCATGGAATGAAAAGAATCTTTCTCCCATGAGAGCTTCACTACAAGGTGACATAACATTGTGTTTTCATCATTGATTCCTTTGGTTTTTGCCTCTGCCTCACAAGGGTGCGCACTCTTTTATCTGACAATGGTGTCCGGAGACTTAAGTGTCCTCTGAGGCTTGATTAAGGCAAGCCTCTAAACACCACAAACCCCAAACCAAGTCTTGCGATTGTAGGTTACAGGTGTCGTATTTGGGAAAAGTGGAGTTGTAGGAAGGATTGGCAGGCATCAAGGATTTGAGATCTGAAGAAAAGCAGGACACAGGAGCATTTCTAGGACTTGGGCACTCACTCTAGTGTCCTCTGCAGATGAGTCTCTAAAAATAGAAGTTACAGGGCTAATCAGTGTCTGAAGGAGGTCCGGATCCTGCGAAGAAACTGGTACCTTGGACTTGGGCACCCGCTCCAGTGTCCCTGACTGTTCCGCTTCGGAACCCCGAAAATAGGTACTCTGTGATTTGGCATTTTACTCCTGTCTGTAAGAGCTTTTTCTGTTATTCGTCAATTTGTTGCCATATTTGCATAATTAAGGTTTTAATGGTCAATTAAGCATAGAAGAAGGAAAATTGATAATTAAATTCCCTAATCCAAGTTTCCCTACATTTACAAGCAACCTAGGGTATGATATTGCTCGTCACTCGACCCTAGATCCTTGAATGTATAGTGGAGAGGCGGATTTAAACATCTAAAATCTAGAACATTAACAAATCCAATTTTCCCCTAAACAAATAGCTAATAAAAATTCATGATAAGAATGCTCAAAATGTTGTTTGTTGTGTACCCAACACTAATTAGGCAATAATAGATCAAATACATGAGTTTTGGTACCCAAAATTTTCTTACCATGATTGAGTTTCTTGACTAAGTTTTGAAAAGAATCATTAGCTATAATAGTAGCTTGTCCATTCTCATTTTCAATAATATTGTAAATTCCTTTTAGTTTATTTTCATACTCAAATTGATGTACTAGCTTGTCTTTTGTAATAGGCATATGACCTCTTCAAATTATAGTTGAACAACTTCACCTTTTACCTTACTTGAATTGGCATTTTTGACTGGGAAGTTAGAATTAGGACCCCATAGTATGACTACACTATTCATTACTGATTGGATCATACCTATAAACATAATTTCATCCACTTCATCATTCATTTTGAAAGTATAAACTCCTAGCTCAGTCTCAATGTATAAGATCTCATTAATCTTATTGTATTCAATGGTTAGGTGTTTTATTTGTGCCTCCCTATCAATTTTGATTTGATTAGCTACACCACTCCATGGAAGCCACATATGTGAAAAATTGATTACTATGTAACCATTCAAAGTCTTAGACCAATCTTTGTTCAATAGAATGCCATATGCATGTCTAGAATGTCAACCACCTATATATATATATATATATATATATATATATATATATATATATATATATATATATATATATATATATATATATATATATATAGTTGAATTTGAGGATCTAAAGCCAATTGCATGTGTATGTGGTTCAAATCACCTACCACATTAACTTTCTTCTTTTCTAATTAGACTACTTTCTAGTTGGATTCAATTGGAATCAATCCCAACCTTTGACAAACTAAAGAAGGCATGACACTATCTAAAGTGTCTAAATCCACTAGACAATTGTGAAGATTATTTATAAAAAATTAAATGATAAGGAGGAATATAGGTGATTCAACCTTCTCCTTGTACATAGCTACATGTGCATCTAAGGCTTTAGTTATTTCCTTTTCCTTCCATTTTAGAGAATCCTGTTGGTTCCCAAAATGACTGCAACCAAAAACTCTAAAAAATTTCACAATCACCAAGGCCAGGAGTGTCATCAAGGTGATTGAAAGAGGTTTATCAACAGGTCAAGGGTGAGTTTGGCCAACTGATAGAAGTGGGTATACTCCTATGCACTTCAGGCTCAGCTAGACCTAGGAGGAATATTCCTAAAAGCATGAAATAGAACACAAACAAATGAACATAGCCATTCCCAATGTACACTTGACCCCCAAAGCTGTCACTAGGTCAAGACAAACTAGTTACAGAAGCCTCTGATTAAGTTGATTATTGAACTATGTAGTTGTACCCAAATATAACTGCATCACATTCCTTATATTCC
Source organism: Cunninghamia lanceolata (assembly GCA_027924645.1). NCBI lineage: Eukaryota > Viridiplantae > Streptophyta > Pinopsida > Cupressales > Cupressaceae > Cunninghamia > Cunninghamia lanceolata. Next base: position 9,696,491 of record BSBN01000780.1, read on the forward strand.
TTAAGATGAATCCACTTAACTTCTCATACACAAGATACACAGTGCATGCATACATGTATATGATTCACCAATGATTAAAATAGCTTTGCATCACTTCAGATTTATCCTTGGTTATTATATTAAATCATGGATAGCATGTAGAACCTAAACTAAAACTACTCCTACTCCTACAACTAATAGGATGAGGATTTGATTAAAATAGTGATTGATCCATCTCCAATATGGACTGGTGCCTACTCCATTGGGCAACTAATTCATAAGCAATAAAAAGGAAGGAAATAGATTGAACTAATATCAACAAAAGACTAAAATATATTCATATTGTTATGGAGTAAAAAGTGGACACATGCCTTTTTACCTCCTAGTTTAGCTCCTAGGTCCCTGTGTTTACACTCTAGATGCAAAATATTCATCTCAATGAGAAATCCCCCAAAACCCATGTCAAATAGGAACTAGGGGCCCATTTAATGCTTAGGTCCTGACCAAAAAGGCACCTTGGGACTTGGATTCCCACGCCCAAGTCCACCCTAATTGGTCAGGGTAAAATTAAATGTATGTTGGTATAGGACTCTTAAATGGGTCCTCCCTTGTCAGCTCTTTCAATTAATTTGTGAAAGTTTAACAGGATAGCATATAAAAACAAGTGTTTGAATTCATTTTGTAATAAGTTGATGATAGAAAGGTTATGATATTGAGCAAAGGAGCATTCAAGGCATTCATTGTGTTATTATTGCATATTTGTGTTAGTATTGTGTTTGTTGCAGATTTGGAATCATCAACATCCTTATGAGTTGAAGAATCTTCATCCTCCTAAGGACTTCACCACTAAGGTGACATTATCATTGTGTTTGAATCATTTCATCATCATTTGGATTATCTTTATCCTCTATCCTATAAGGATACACTCTCTCTATAACAACGGTGTTGGGAAATCTTAAATGCTAACCTGGGATTTGACTGAGGCAAATCCCTAAACACCACAACTCCCAAACCCCTTTTCTTCTTGTGTGTAGGTTACAGGTGTGACAATTGTAGAAGTGAAGGTACATGAAGGTTATTCAAGGGATTGGATTTCAAGATCTAAAAATAGAATGCAGAAATTCCTCTATAGTAGACTTGGGCACTAGCCCCAGTGTCCATCGGCTAAATCAGACACTAGATATAGCATCAGAGCATCATTTACAACATTTTTCTAGTTTTGAGCTTTCAGAGATCAAGACTTTCTGGACTTGGGCACTATCCCCAGAGTCTTCTGATATTTTAGCTTCCAAGGAATAGATTATGACATCTCACTGATCATCTTGGTACTTTCAGATCCTGGCTTTCTGTTGTTTGTCTGTTATAAGTTGATTATCTCAATTCCAGGGTTTAGTGTATTGATTGGCCTAGGGTTTGATAAAAGGCTTGATTGAATTACATCTTTCCTTAGCAAACAAGTGAACAAAATCAGTAACTGAGTCCTCTTTTATCTTGTAGTGACTTATCTCAGTTTTGTCCTTGAATGTTATAGTGAAAGAGGTTTTGATCTAGTGTACTTACATGCTTGCATTCAACCCCTTCTTTTACCCTACATAACATTTTGGTGATCCCGTAGCATCAAGAATTTGCATCTTGCTAAGTGTTTAAATTAGATCTTGCATTAATTCACATCATACTTATCATTCTTCATTGAAAAATCTTACATAAATTTGAAAAAGGTGGAAAAAAAAAGCATTCTAGGCTTGCATAAAGGCATAGTTTTGCATTATTTTCATTACATATCATGTGAAACATTTGAATTTCTGATTTATATATCAGATCTGATCCATATTACAACAATTAATCATTTCATGATATCACATATTGCATTTGAAGATCTCATTTGCTAGGGTTTTGTTTGAAACTTTCATTTTTCTATAATCTAGCCATTTGCAAAGCTAGGGTTTGTAGTCAAAATCTTATTTCAGATTTTACTAATGTCATAAACATTTCAAATTAGATCTTCCATTGATTTATTTGCATATTCATTCAAAAAAATTGCATAATTTTGGAAAAAGTGCAAATTATCATACTTTTGCAATTCCACAATGTGTATTTCAACATAAGAGAATAAGCGTCTTTTTCACATATTTTGCAATAAATCAAAAAATTATCACTATCTCCTTTTGTGTAGCACTATTAATGTTGAATTAACTTGGTTTGTAGTGTAGGGATAACTTTCAGGAACCCCCCCTAAAAATACCTATAAAATCCTAGTGAATCCTAGCCTAAGGCCATAAATTTTTGGTGAAGCTATGCCTATTTTTGAAAAAAAAAAAATTTCATTGGTGAATTTTTTCAAATTTGTCGACAGTGGTTTTTTTTGTTGGAGAATTGTATATAGATTTGAAAAAAAAAAAAATTTCCTTGGCGAATTATAGTTGTATTCCAAAAAATAAAATAAATTAGGTGGCGAATCATATAGATATTCAAAAATGTAAAATAAATTATTTGGTGAATGTTCTAGCAATTTTTTTGAAAAATCATCATTTGGCTGGCGAAAATATCAAATGCCAAATTATGACTAATTTACTTGGCAAATTTATAGCTTAAAAAAATATTTTCATTTAGATCGATGGATAGTCAGTATAAGATATCAACGACATCAATTATATTCCAGGTTGCAGTTCTGACACACCCATCTTTCTCCATAAAGTCTCTGGAAAGGAAACTTAGGTTATTGGTAACCCTCTACTGGCGGTCAACAAAGGAATAGTTTAGCGCCATGTATCACCCGTTCGATGAATGTTTCGATGCCAGATGGATGGTTGTAGTTGAATTCTGGAACAAAAGTCTGGAGTGCTAGACTTGGGAACTCAAGCCTCCAAAATCAATCAAGAGCCATTAGATTTACAAAGATCAACAGTTGAGATTATACGATAGTTTTCAATTCCACGGCTCAACGTACGTGCTGTATAAGTATTAAATTATTAATTCATTTGAAGTGGGAGTACTCAATAGTAGTACAACTACAACTACAAAGTACAAACTTGTACTAAAAGTGAAGAATATAATATAATATAATAAATAACGTTTAAAAAAATTAACTTCCTCAAGAATAAAATAAAATTTATAACTTTAATTAAAGAATATAACACGTTTCACTCAATTTACTTCACAGTTGGCACTTAGCATTTAGCAATTTTAATTGATACTATTTGGAAGCAAGAGGGACCAGTCAAGGACTCAAGGAGATTGTAGTGCACCAGAAATTTTAATATCAATTGTGTGATGCCATGGAGTCACTCAGTGTCAGTCTTTGTATTCATCTTTTCTAGGTAAGTGAAATATAGAAATACTGCATTCCTATTCCTATTGCTATTACTATTCTCCTTGAAACTTCAGTTTTATCAATCTTGGGGACTGGGGTTTAGAAATTAGGGTTGAGTATTTACAAACATGTCTACCAGCACTACCAGGCCAAAAATTGGGAAAACCAAAGAAAGAGATAAAATAGACTACGTTGAACTGCTTAAAACCCCAGGTTTTATAGATGAATACCATGGTATTTATGACCCTATAATCTTTGGAAGGTTTACCTCAACACTTAGATATTCATTGGAGAATAAGGTACGTCAAGTGCAAACTAACCCCAAAAAATCAATACCAAATACTGGGTTGACTGCACCATGGGTACTTGGATTGGGATGCCTGATGTTCCCTGAGGTTTTCCCTTGCACTGAATTTATCATGGTCTATGCCCAGAATTATGATGAAAAAAGAAAAGCAATAGTTATAAAAGATAGCTAAGAAGTAATGCTTCCCATTAATGGAGAATATTTTGGCATATTGTTGGGTTTTACCAGTGAAGAATGTGGAACAGTGACCATAAACCTAGAAAGACTTGCTAGTACTTTTAGTGAAAATGATAAAAAAAAATTATCAAATCTGTAACATTGGATACTGCCCTACTCAATCAGAATCATAAGCCTCCTTATAAAATTGATATTTTAAACCATGGGTTCAGGATACTATTTCCATGCTAGTGTTTTGCCTTGGATTGGATAATAATAGTCAAGTGGATGCAAGCCTCCTTGAAATGGTATACAATATCCATCAACACAATCCACCTGCTAAATACAGATTTCTTGAGCACGTTGCAAGATCCATGCAAGATCAATTTTTAATGATTAAACGAAGTCAAAGTGAAGCTCCCACTCCCAGTTCCAACAGAAAGACATTTAGGTTCACAACCCACTTGTGTTATTTTTTTCTAGTGCAGTTTGCTGGGATGTTTCAGGACAACAAGCTTCAAATTCAGCATTAGAAAGATAAAAATGGACTACTGGATTGGACCCATAAGATAAAGATGTAACATAATCAAAAGAACTACAATCATTTTGTGGACTACTTTTTGGCTCCATTGTATCAAACCATTACAAATGCTCCAATGCCTAGATTGATCGAGTCTTCTAGAAATTGCATTCAACTGGGAAAAGAAATACAATTGGCTGACTGGTACATCATGGAGGAATATACTATCCTAAGATTTTATGGATTGGGAGTAAAGCCCCACAAACTTCCAATACATGTGACAGAGAGGATTTTTGCATTGGAATACATACGGCAGATGGAGAGTACAGATCTACTGCACTTTGTTAGTCAGCAAAAGAAGAGCATATTTCCTTCCTTACCTTTTTCATGTGGAGGGTTCACATTTGAGAGAAAAGCATTCATTGTGGCACATGAAATTTTACAACTTTTTAAATTTAATGTTGACTCTCACTAGCCGTATGACCCATGTGATGTGATTAAAACAAGGCTTGTGGCCAATAAGAACACTCCAAGTAGAATTCAACATGAAAGTAAATCCCTGCTAGAAATGTTGAGAAACAAGAATTCTTGGGATGAGGTCAGAAAAGTCATGGAAGAAACTGCTGCTCAAAGAGGTATTTCTTTTGAAATATTGTCATCAGAAATAATGGGATCGCATCCAATTCCACAAACACAGAGAGATGCAAAGGTGGCACTAGCAAACAAGAGATATGACAATTTCTATAGAAAAGGTGCTATAAAATCTACGTATACAAAAATTCCACAAACTCTAAAAGACGCTTGTATAAATGAAGGTTGGTCACACTCAAAAATTAGTGCCTTTTGGTCTATGAGGAAGGATCTTGGTGATCCAAAAGCTACTGCAAAATTCAAAGAAAACTCAGAAGATGAAGAGTTCAGTAAATTGTGGGATATAGAGCATCCCACTATCAATGAAGCATCTAATGCTGAAAGTGATGATGAGGATGAAGAACAACCCACAGATCTTAGTGCATTTGCATTCAAACCTCGTATGAGTGAGACCACAAGAGAAAAATATACTACAGGGGCATCAATAGCCCAAAAATTAGGTTATGAAGGTGGTGGTTTAGGGCCCATAGGACAAGGCATTTGGATTGTACCAGATGTAGACCCTAGAAAACCTAATGATCTTCAACTCGGCTTTGGAGGTGATGAACAAGCCAAATGTCATACAGATACAGATCAAGAGATTAGATTTATTTCAGCTTTAAATCCTCAGAGTGAGATCCAATTAGTAATAGTACCACAAGGGTCTTTTGATCTGCATGTTTCTCATTCTTTTCTTGTAGGAGATGGTGGACATTCTAGTGCTACTAGTGGCAAATCTAGCAATGGTACAGGTAATAGTAGTAGTACTAGTCAAAAAGAGCCACAACAACAAACTCACAAGAGGCCATCAATAAAATTAAATGATACTATAGACAAACTTAGAGAACAAGGCCTTTTGAATACTAAGAAGCAAAAGATTATGACAGGTTTTGATTCCACATCCACATCAAAGCAATTGTTTCCAGAAGGCACCATCTTCTTATCATTAGTGTCACTAGGATGGGAATGGCTAATCCTCAGCATCAATTAATTAAAGATGCCATCCATTCACATTGGTCATTTTCATTTGACTTTGTTATTTACGTAGCAGGTTGCAGGCTCATATAGAAAAGTTGCAGGGAGACATAGCAAATGAAAAAGTCAAAAGGAAAGTAGCAGAGAACAAGACCAAAGAATCAGAGAAAAGGATAAAAAACTCTGACTCTACATCTACAATTGAAGTGAATAAACAGATAGAGGTGGAAGTGAATAAACTACAAAAAATGTTAAGTGAAAGTAAAAAAAATTATGATATTGAAAAAGCCAATTTAGAAAAATTAGAAGAATCCTTGAATGAAGCCAAAGACAAACTACAGGCAGCAGAAAAAGCAGGACATCTATGGGAAGAAAATGTGGAGAGAGAGAGAGAGAGAGAGAGAGAGAGAAACTCTGAAAATTTGCAGATAAAACTGAACAATGCAGAAAATGAAATAAAATCCTCCAAAAAGAAAGTATCTAAATTTTATAGAAACACAATGGTTTATTTAAAACAGAACATGTGGGAGAAAATTATGAAGAGGATTGATGATATGTATAAAATGTTTGAATTCACTAATGATCTACTACTATGTAGTCATACACTCCAAAAATACATTACTGAAAATAGATACATGGCAACTTCAAAACTGTCAAATGTAAACAACATTTTGGAATCAATCTACAATGCTACAGGCGAAGAATTGGAATCGAAAGGAATTCAAAACCGTATTGATGCCATAATAAAGGTCTCGTCTATCATTGAAAAATGTGAGAAGCTGGAAGAAGCACAACATCTTTTAGAACAAGCTGCAGTATTGACAAAGAGCATGCAAACAAACGAAGAATACTTCAGAAAGCTTGGTATGCCAAGGGCTTTTGACCCATCATGCCGATACATTGGAAAGGCTACTTTCAAAAAGAATATGGAGGATAAAATGAAGTGGGATAAGGACTAGTTTCCTCAAAATCTTGACGAGGCAAACTTTTTGGATTCTATCTCGCCACTGATAATCCTGAATGGAACTTTTAGTGAAACATTGATGACAAGTAAATATATGAATTATAAACTTTTATCACACTTACAACTCACTCAAATTAGGTTAAAAAAAGCTACACTTACATCAAATGAGGAGTAGAGCACTCTACAAAAGATGATAAAATGATTTAGTAATATGTGTTTCCAACAAAGCATTATGCAGAGTTGGTTTTGAGCAAGTTATTGTACATTGTAAATGTAATACTTCAATGTGTTCCTTCGGACCTTCATTTGAAAATCTATATAACAATGGAATCCATTTATGTGTTCATTGTTCAAATTATTTGTACTATTTAATTGCCTACTTCAAAAAAACTTTGGTTTCTACATACGCATTAAAAATTTGCTAATGATGTATATTAATATGCTACTTTTGTTGATTACTATGCAATGCAATAAAGGAAAACAAATGAAACACTACGTTGGTTATAGAGAAGAAAAATTACTTTGCATTTAGTTGAATTCTTGTAAAACTTATCAGTATAACAAAATAATAATATGAAAATATTAATTTTTTATATCAAAAATGAAGAATGTACATCACTGATAGAAAAATAAAATGTCATCAACAACATTTTGGAGTTTGGAATTGTTGCAAATATGTGCCTATGATGTGTTGTCATTCATGTCAACATATCTCTTTGTCAGAGACAGTGAAGAGAGTGCAGTTTAGCAAAGTAGATTGCTTAGTATTTCTAGTAAGATGAAGATCAGAGTCTGTAGATTAAAGGGTTTGTAGAGGATTGTCTCAAGTTGCTCCACTTAAGATTTGAGAGATCCACATGGAGGATTGATGAAGTTATGGCCATCTTAGTAGAACCAGGTTTTGCAGTTGTCCAGAGGTAACAAAGTGACAGGAATTTGGTCCGGATTGCTCTGCATTGGAATATTACGATCTATGGTTCTAGAGTTATGTTTGGGATGTTGGTGTGTATCCTCAACTCAAGTGGTTCATGGTTTGGAGGTCCACAAGAAATCTTTCTAGTGTGACAGTCATGACAGTTAGTGTTCTTAAGTTCCATCATGAAGAGGCAAGTGATTCTCGTGATTTGAGGTGGTACGGTTGTTCTTGTTGATTTCATTGTGCTTGTGGAGGTCTCTGGATCGTGTTCCTATTATGTTGGTGGTCCGCATTAAGGATTGAGCTTGTAGTTGAAGATTTCTCCTTGGGTGTTGATGTTCTTTCTAGTCTTGGCCGACTAAATGCTTGGTGTGTGTTGTGAATGATCTAAGAGAAGTTCTATGGAGCATGGCATGTTGTTTGAGGAAGATTTGAGTCCCAACTATGTTTGGTCGATAGTGTCCGCATGAAGCATTTTGTTTTAATTCAAGTCTTGTGATTGTAATTTCTTGTAATGCCTATCTTGGAGAATGTTCCAGATAGATGATTGTGAGGTTGACTTTGATGTTCATTCCAAAGTTGATGTCATGTATAAACAAGTGTAATGAAGTTGTGTAAATGTGTTGATGTGTGTGAAGATGCAGAGGTAGAGAGGAAGTGTTCGAGGGCAGAGCAGAGGTGTTGTGTGCTTCAATGGAATTAAACCTAGCATGAAGAAGATGTTGTTTCTCAATTCAACCTTTCAGTGTTAATTATGTGAATGTTTTGTAGGCAGTGAGTCTCCTTTGAGCATTGAGATCTGGGCAGTGCACCTGAAGGCAAGTGCCTTCTCATTTTTCTATTCTTTTAATAGAGAATAAATCTTGTGGGTTAACCCCCACCGTGGTTTTCCCTTAACCGGATTTTCACGTAAAAATCTTAGTGTTATGTGTGTTGATTATGTTTCTGCTCATGTGTTGTTGATTCATGCTTTCATGGTTATATCATTAATCTATCAATAAGTGGTAAAGAAGATTAAATGCACCAAAAGATAAAGTTTTGTGATAACTGATTCACCCCCCCTCTTAGTTGTCTACCCTAATTTCAATAATTGGTATCAGAGCCAGTTCCTCTAAAAGAAGCTTGACCGCTTGAGGAGATCCAAGATGTCAACATACAAGGATAGTCCGAGATTTAATGGAACAAATTACTCTCTTTAGAAGAATCACATGGAATGTCATTTGCAATGCATGGGTGATCCTTATTGGTTGATAACCAAGAATAAGTATACTCCTCTACAGAATGGTCCTACAACTCCAGATCAAATCAAGGATACTGAAAACAACATTCAGGCTAAAGAAGCATTGTTGAGTGCCCTAACTAATACAGAAACGACAAATGTCTTGGAATTACAAACTGCTCATGAAATCTGGAAGAAGTTGGAAACTCTGTATGAAGGTGATGCATATGTCAAATGTGCTAAGTTACAGAGACTAAAGGGTAGATATGAAAGTTTGAGGATGAGTGAAGATGAAAACATCACTTCCTACATGCAGAAGGTGAATGAACTTGTGTACAGTATAAGATGTGCTGGTGGAAAACTGGAAGAATCAGATATTGTTGGCAAGGTACTCAGATCCTTACATGCTTCTTACAAGCATACAGTTGCTGCTATTGAGGAGATCAAGACTGTGACAAATGTTACAAGGGATCAGTTGGTTGGCAAGCTTTCAACATTTGAAATGAGTGAGTTTGGTGATTCTCTTCCTAAATTGGAATTTACATTTAAGGCCAGTATTTCTGGAAAGCAAAGATTTGATCCAGGTGAAAGCTCTTCAAGAAGACTAACCAGATATGAGAAGACAAGGAAGGAACTTGAAGAAGATGAATCTGAGCTTGAAGAACTTGAAGCCCTTATTGCCAAAAGATTACCAAGAGGATCTGGTAAGTATGAAGGAAAGCTACCTTTCAAATGTTTTGCTTGCAATAAGATTGGTCATTTTGCTTCAAGATGTCCGGAGAGGATTTCAAAGCCAAACCCTAACAGACCTAGGGTTCAGAAGAAATGCTACTATGTCCAAGAAGCTACTGATGAAGGAGTCACAAATGATGAATCTGATATGGGAAGTACCTCTAGAAATGAATGGGTGTTCATTTCTATCAAAAAGAAAGACTCGGTGCCTACTGAATCTGCTAGTTGTGTGAATGTGAAAAGTGCCTTGGCTGCTTAGGTTGAAGAAAAGGATGAATGGATAATTGACAGTGGATGTTCTCATCATATGACTGGTGATAAAAGTAAGTTTGTAAGTTTGGAAAGATATGAAGGTGGAATTGTGAAGTTTGGAGACAATTCAACTGGTAGAATCTATGGCAAAGGATCCATCTCTTTTGATGGTAAGAATAACACTAATGATGTTTTATATGTAGAAGGGTTAAAGCATAATCTTCTCAGTGTTGGACAATTGGTTGACAAAGGGTATGATCTCTAATTCAAGGATGGAAAATGTAGAATTTTGGAAAGCTCCGAAACTGAGATTGCATCTGGTATACAGACTAGAGGTAATATCTTTCATTTAAGTGGTACTAGTAAAAGTTGTTTGATTGCTTAGATTGATCAGAGTTGGTAATGGCATAGGAGAATGTGTCATGTAAACTTTGATGACATTGTCAAAATAAGTACTACTCAGGCTATGAGAGATCTTCCAAAGCTTGTGAAACCTGCTAATAGCATGTGTAAGGAATGTCAGTTGGGCAAACATAACAGAGCTACATCAAAAGCAAAGAACAATTTTCAAGTGGATTGTTGGAACTTGTGCACACCGATTTGTGTGGTCCGACCAGAGTTAGGAGTTTGCAAGGAGATAGATACTTTATGTTATTGATTGATGATTACTCCCGGATGATGTGGGTCACTTTCTTGAGAGAGAAATCAGAGGCTCTTGATAGATTCCAAGTTTTCAAGGCTAAGGTGGAGAATGAGATTAGTGTGAAGATAAAGTGTCTAAGATCTAACAGAGGTGGAGAATTTACCTCCCGTGAGTTTAATGTATTTTATGAAAAGCATGGAATAAGAAGACAGTTATCTACTCCTAGGACTCCTCAGAAGAATGGAGTTGTGGAAAGGAAGAACCAGACTATTCAAGAGGTTGCTAGAACCATGATGATGGAGGCAAATGTTCCACATGTCTATTGGAGAGAGGTTGTGAATATTGTTGTCTACACTCTTAACCGGGTGCAGATTAAAGCTAATACTGGTAAAACACCTTATGATATGTGGTTTGGTCATGCTCCTATTGTGAAATACTTAAGAGTTTTTAGTAGTAAATGCTATGTCAAGAGAGATGAATATCTAGGCAAGTTTGATGCAAGATGTGATGAAGGAATATTTCTAGGTTATTCTAACCAAAGCAAGGCATACCGGTGCCTTAACAAGAGATTGAAAAGAATTGTTGAAAGTGCTAATGTCAAGGTTGATGAAAGCAAGGAGAGACCTTCCAAGTCTTGTGGATATGAATCAGATGATCAAAATGAAAGTCTAAATAAAGGAGAGCAAACTCATATTCAGATTGCGCTAGAGAATCCATTGACTCAAGAAGCTAGTGCAAATGTTGAGGAACAAGTTCAAGAATCAGAAGTTCAAGAAAATCCCAAAATTCCTAGGTATGTAAGGTTGAATCATTCTGAAGATTAGATCATAGGTGAAAAAAATAAAGGTGTTCAAACTAGAAGAAGAATTGTTGAAGAACAAGTGGAGTATTGTTTGATTTCTAAGATTGAACCAAAATTAGTGAATGAATCTTGTAATGATGAAAGCTAGGTAAAAGAAATGGAAGAATAATTAATGTAAATTGAAAAGAATCATACTTGGGATCTTGTTCCTAGACCTAAAAACAAAAATGTAATTGGAACTAAATGGGTCTTCCGAAATAAATTGAATGAAGATGGTGAAGTTGTGAGAAACAAAGCAAGATTGGTGTGCAAAGGATATTCTCAGGTAGAGGGAATTGATTTTGAAGAAACTTTTGCTCCAGTGGTAAGAATAGAAGCAGTCAAATTATTTCTTGCCTTTACTGCTTACAAAGATTTCAAAGTTTACTAGATGGATGTCAAGTCAGCATTTCTGAATGGAGAATTGGAAGAAGTCTACATTGAGCAACTAGAAGAATTCCAGTTATCTAACCAAGGAGATATGGTCTGCAGATTAAGGAAAGAATTGTATGAACTTAAACAAGCACCAAGAGCCTGGTATGCAAGATTAGATAAGTATCTACTAAAGTTAGGCTTTAGCAAAGGCACGGCTGACAGTAATCTTTATTTCAAAATTGATCATGAACACATCTTGATTGTTGAGGTATTTGCTAATGACATCATCTTTGGTGGAAATGAGAGCATGTGTAAAAAAATTTGTTGATCAGATGCAAAGTGAATCTGAAATGTCCATGTTTGGTGAAATGAATTTCTTCTTAGGTCTACAAATCATTCAGTTAGATAAGGGCATCTTCATATCTCAGTCTAAGTATGTGAAAGAGTTATTGAAAAAGTTTGGAATGGAGGATTCAAAACCAGTGAGTACTCCTATGATAATTGGATGCAAGTTGAGTAAAGATGATGATTCCCCTAAGGTAGATCAGAAAAGGTATAGATCAATGATTGGAGGACTACTTTATCTAACTCAAACCAGACTTGATATTATGAATGCAGTTGGCATTGTTGCTAGATTTCAAGTTGATACTAGAGAATCTCATGTTGTAGCAATCAAAAGAATTTTTAGATATCTGAAGGGGACATCTAATTATGGCTTATGGTATCCTAAGGATGATGATTTCACTCTTCATGCATATACAGATGTTGATTGGGCAGGAGATGTGGATGACAGGAAGAGCACTAGTGGTGGTGCATTCTTCTTGGGAAAGAGATCAGTTTCTTGGTTGAGAAAAAAGTAGGAGGCAATATCTCTGTCTACTGTAGAGGCAGAGTATATAGCAGCAGCAAGTAATTGTACTCAAGTTTTGTGGATGAAGCAAATGTTGAAGGATATCATAATTGTGTTTGAAGAGCCTATTACAATCTTCTGTGATAATTCAAGTACAATAAACATCTCAAAGAATCTGGTGTTGCATTCAAAGACAAAGTACATATCCATCAAGTTTCACTTTTTGGGAGAGAAAGTAAATGAGAATGAAGTCAGATTGGAGTTTGTTCCTTCAAAGGATCATATTGTGGATATCTTCACTAAGCCTCTACCTAAGGACACTTTTGAGTATCTCAGAGAGAAGCTAGGGGTTATTACCCCTCATGTTCAGAACTAAGGTGCACTAGTGTGCATCAGTCTGGTGGAACTCACAGTCATATCTTGTGATCTAGATTGGTGTTAAGGGGATGCTACTCAGGGGGAGTAGTCAGTATGTTAATTCTAGAGTTCAGTTTAGTTTTATCTAATAAACAAAAGTAGGAGAGATGATTGCAAATATGTGCCCTTTGCCATTGATGTCAAAGGTAGATAGAAGTCATGTGAAAAACTTGGAAGTAAGTAGTTGCTGGTGAAAGGGGGAACAGTGAAGAAAGTGGTTGTAGGTGTGATAAGAGAAAGGGGCAGAAGTCTGTGTCTTGATGGTTGAATCAATTTTTCACATCATATGTTACCATTAATGACAAAGGGGGAGATTGTTGCAAATATGTGCCTATGATGTGTTGTCATTGATGTCAACATATCTCTTTGTCAGAGACATTGCAGTTCAGCAAAGTAGATTGCTCAGTATTTCCAATAATACAAAGATTAGAGTCTGTGGATTAAAGGGTTTGTAGAGGATTATCTAAAGTTGCTCCAGTTAAGATTTGAGAGATCCACATAGAGGATTGATGAAGTTATGGCCATCTAAGTAGAATCAGGTTTTGCAGTTGTCCAGAGGTAACAGAGTGACAGGAATTTGGTCTGGATTGCTTCGCATTGGAATATTATGGTCTGTGGTTCTAGAGGTATGTTTGGGATGTTGGTGTGTATCCTCAACTCAAGTGGTTCATGGTTTGGAGGTCCGCAAGCAATCTTTCTAGTGTGATAGTCATGACAGTTAGTGTTCTTAAGTTCCAGCATGAAGATGCAAGTGATTATGGTGATTTAAGGTGGTGCGGTTGTTCTTGTTGATTTTATTATGCTTGTGGAGGTCTCTGGATCGTGTTCCTATTGTGTTGATAGTCTGCATTAAGGATTGAGCTTGTAGTTGAAGATTTCTCCTTAGGTGTTGTTGTTCTTTCCAGTCTTGGCCGACCAGATGCTTGGTGCGTGTTGCGAATGATCTAAGAGAAGTTCTATGGAGTGTGGTATGTTGTTCAGGGAAGATTTGAGTCCTAACTATGTTTGCCCGACAGTGTAGTGGTCCACATGAAGAATTTTGTTTTTAAGTCAAGTCTTGTGATTGTAATTTCTTGTAATACCTATCTTGGAGAATGTTCCAGATAGATGATTGTAAGGCTGACTTTGATGTTCATTCCAAAGTTGAGGTCATCTATAAATAAGTGTAACGAAGTCATGTAAATGTGCTGATGTGTATGAAGATGTGGAGGTAGTGAGGAAGTGTTCGGGGGCAGAGCAGAGGTGTTGTGTGTTTCAATGGAACTGAACCTGGCATGAAGAAGATGTTGTTTCTTAGTTCAACCTTTCAGTGTTAATTATGTGAATGTTTTGTAGGCAATGAGCCTCCTTTGAGCAGTGAACTCTGGGCAGTGCACCTGAAGGCAAGTGCCTTCCCATTTTTCTATTCTTTTAACAGAGAATAAATCTTGTGGGTTAACCCCCACCGTGGTTTTCCCTTAACCAGGTTTGCATGTAAAAATCTTGGTGTTATGTGTGTTGATTATGTTTCTACTCATGTGTTGTTGATTCATGCTTTCATGGTTATCTCATTAATCTATTAATAAGTGGTAAATAAGATTAAATGCAGAAAAAGATAAAGTTTTGTGATAACTGATTCACCCCCCCTCTCAGTTGTCTACCCTAATTTCAACAGGAACATGAAATATAGTATAAATACCTAATAACTGCTAATTCCCTTCAAATTGCCAAATCATCTCGTCATCCTCATTCTCCTCCCTTTGACCATGATATCCAGTGTCATCCTAATCATGTTCTTCATTTTCTTCTATCTCCATATCTCCACTTAAGAGTGTCTCATCAACACCACTACCACTACATGTGGTTTTGGTATTCATTGTGTCACTGTCATTTGTGCTATTATTATTTGAAGTGTTGCACAACCATCTTCTTTCACATAAGGACCTCCAGATTGTGAGTGCCCTATCAAAAGGAAAACTCCAGATATCATGTCTAGTTGTATACATTCTCAAGCAGTTTTCTAAATTCTTGTCAAGTTTATTTCTTAACTTTGATTTCAAGAACCCCAATGCACTAAAAACTCTCTCATCCTCCACTGACTCCAATATCATGGTTTGACATAAATCAGCAAGTTTGAAAAATTCTAATAATGCATCACACAATATTTCACTTTGAATTAAGGTTGCCCAAAGCTTTATTATTGATCCCTCTTGGTGGGGAGCCTCTATGAGTTTAAACTATTCAATCATTGAAGTTGCAAATTGACCTGATTGCTCTGTAAGCTTAGTTTGATTTAAAATTCCTTCTATTTATTGTCCATCAAGTTCTATACTTTACAAAAATGATCTGTTAAGGTCTTTATCTTGTTTTTATAATCACTTGGCTCACAGTTGACCCAATATTGAGGATACACTATAGACATGGCTTCAAGCAGTTCATCATGAGGGAATCAATCTCTAATCTTTGAGGAAAGAGATTTCACAATATTCCTTAAAGTAGTACTTACAGAAATAACAATCTTGTCAAAAGCTTCCCTTGAAACAGGTTCTTCTCTGATAGTACACTTGACCTAGTTAAAACAGTGCATTGGTATCTCAAATCCCTTTACAGAGACACATAACTCCCCGCTATCATTAAACTGTAAAAAATTAGCAGGATTGGTCACATTTGTTATCAAGTGTCAGCTGTTAAATTTTGGACTTATGAAGGACTTGTCTAATAGATATATATTATCGAGGGTCATGCATATCATTCGACACAGTTTAGTATATTCAGAAATATACATAGTTCTTTCTTGGGCTTTTTCATAAGCACATTCATTTCCTCCATATTGAGAAGTATACTAGCTAAAACGAGTAGTGTCTCTATGTCACTTAAGATATGTAAGAGGTTAGGAACCCTATCAACTGAGAAGCGATGGTCGTACATTACACCAATCAGATTGATATTCTACAAAAACTCTTTTCGATACTTCATGCAAGGAGATCCATCTGGTATCAACATCCTTAAGAAGCTTGTTTCCTGTAGTTACTCCCTCAGCAAAATCTTGAAATTCCAAAAATTGTTTGGGACTTTGGCAGAAGTATGAGTAGAGTCGCGGACTAGATCTTCAACTTTTGATACTGCAGGAAACTTGCTCACCATTTTAAATGCTAAATTCATTTTGTGGGTCATGCAGTGGATGCCAATCATGTATGGTGAAATAGAAGTTTGTATCTTTACACACATACTGTTCCTATAACCTTGCATTACTGAAGCTCCATCCGCCCCTACACACACCAACTTTCTGGCAATTGTCCAATCATCCATAGTTCTTATTTCAATCAAAGATTTCTTAGCTATCTCAAATAGATTTTGTGATGTTGCATTCTCCTTCATTTTATAAATAGAGAGTAGATGAGGTTGGCAGACATGATTTGCCATAGTATACACATGCATACATACCCAAGAAGTATTATCTATTGTTGTAACTTCATTTGGAGATAATGCAATAAAAGTTGGCTCTTTTATTTTTTCCTATAAATCATATTTTTCCACATCAACAAGACAAATTGCCCATTCCCATCCATTATTTATTGACTAATGTGTGTTAGGAAAATTAGGAACACCCATAAAACATAATAAACTATTATATTATAGGTAGTCTATCGTAGGACGCCCTCTGGTCAAAATATGAAAAACAATACCCAACTGAATAGTTTTTTCCATTTGTGTTTGTCCCATCATCTTTCCAAATTGAGCTTCAATTGATTCTCCACCTACATGAATCTTCACCTTTCTTTGCATATGTGCATCATATTCGAGGGCATTCTTACATGAAGACATTCATCCTTTGATTTCCATCTTATCACTAATTTTTCCTGTCTATCTATGATTTGTTTTTCATAAACTTTGCCAATATGTTTTTCTATGGTGTCGAGTTTTAGCTACAACCTATTGTCCCTACCATATTTCCAAATGCAAATCTTATACTTGATGGTGACTGGTTGTCATTGATGTCAAAAAGGTTGGTTGTTGAGTGGTCTTGCAGAGAATGTTTATCAGGGATGCAAAATGCTTGATAGAGTTGTGTTTGGTCTTGTGCAAGTACTTCATGAATAAATCCTCAAGAATGGTGCAGTTTTAATTCAGGATGTCTTCAAGTGGTAGTGATTTAATATAGAGACAATGTATTGTTTGTTTCTTCTTTTGAATCCTTAATTGTCTTGTGATGATCACATCTTGTGAGTCTTGCAGATGGTTTATCCTTCTTGGTGCTTTAGAAGTTGATATGTTGATCATGATGCAAAGTTGGTTAACAAAGTAAGTTCTCAAGATTGGCATAGGTCGTTCAGGATGATGTCTTTCACAATTGTTCATTCTATCAGGAATGCCAAATAGGAGTTGTTCATTTGGAGATGATTTCTTGATGTTACAGGTTGATAAGAGTGATTATAACTAGATTGCTATTGGTAAAGTTTTTGGTGTCATCAACATGTTTGTTCAGAGGTGAGCAAAGGTGAACAAGAGTCTACAAGTGGATCATCCTTCTAGTAGTATATTGTTGTTGAATTAATGTCAAAGTTTGTGATTGAGTTGCTTTGAAAAGTACATCTTCAGGAGTTGAGGAATTGTCTTATGTGGGAACAATGTTGTTTATGACAGAGGCATTTATAGTGAAATCTTAAGTCTTTATTTACTAAGATTTAATTGAATTTCAAGGAGGATTTGTTGAAGGTTATGTTGGAGACTTAGAAGATAACTATTATGCATCTAAAACATAGAAAACCTTCTATGTCCGTCTAGTGCAAATTGCACTTTTCTTATATTTTGAAAGTGACCTATGATAGAAGGTTTGCAACTTAATAGACACCGCTTGGAGGGTTTAAGATCATAGGGCAACCGGCCCCTTTCCACCGATAGAGCAAGTTATCTACATGTGCGGGCTTTCAATTTGAATTTAAATTTTATCACCGCCAAAAATGTCAAGAGGGCACGGGTTTGCATGGGAGCTAAATGCATTAAGGAAAATGCTTTTTTCTTCCTTCGAAAACTTATGAGGAGTTTAGAAACTTTTGAAGGCCGATTCAAAAATAAATAGTTTCCTTTTTAAAATTTAGTAATTTCCTTCTATTTTTTGGTCGGTTCTTTTTTTTGTCATGAATGTAAGGAGTTTTTTTTCTAATAAGGAGATTTTTTTAAAATGAGAAAAATCTTTATGAAGAGTTTTTTTTGGGATATTGGAAGTAAAGAGATAAACATCAAGATTTTGTTTTTTTGAGGAGATTTTCTTTTAAGAAAAATTGGTGAATTTTTTTTAAGGATATGAAGGGTCTTATTGAAAAGAATATGAAGGATCATGTTTGCAGAGAAGATGAATGAAATTTTTGAGAAGGAGATGAAAGATTGGAGAATACAAAAAGGATATTCAAAATGAAAATTAAAAAGAAATTGATTTTTGCAGAGATGTAATTTGTTTGGTTCAGGATTTGTTGCAGGTTCTTTATAAGGAAGAAGTTGAAAAGATTTTTATTTGTAGGAGATTGTCTTTTGAAGATATTTTTGGGATGAAGTTTAAGAGTTTTGTTTTGAGAATAAGGCAAAGACAAATTTTATGGATTGAAGAGAAGATAACCAGTTTTGATGATTAAATTTTCTTGCAGGAATATCAAGAGAAAGATAATATTTTCAGGGCAGATTGGTGCAAAAATAAATATGATTTCTAACTCTTATTTTGCAGATTGCTTGAAGGCTCATTTTGATATTATTTGTAGATGAAGAAAATAATTTTTGTGTGAGATCTTAAAAATGGCAAATGATTAGGAAATTGAAGAGAATTGAAATGAAAAGTCTCAAATATGAAAAGATATTCTTTCATCTCTAAGAGGAAATATTAATGGGATTTTGGTTTCGTGAATTTGGAGGATGTGAAAGGTTTTATGTTCTTTTATTTTTGCAGATGACATGATAATATGCATTATTTTTGAAGACATTAAAAAGAGAAGATGAAAGGACAAAATGATCTTCAGTGAGAGCTAATGACTGTGTAGAATGTGAAAGATGAAAAGACATCCAATTTACATATAATAGTTTT
Organism: Cunninghamia lanceolata; assembly: GCA_027924645.1. NCBI lineage: Eukaryota > Viridiplantae > Streptophyta > Pinopsida > Cupressales > Cupressaceae > Cunninghamia > Cunninghamia lanceolata. The sequence goes on from BSBN01000780.1 coordinate 9,715,629, forward strand.
TCAGGTGCATTGATGACAGGACTTGGGAGACAGAGATGAAATATACAGATGATGAGAGATTGAATATATGGTGTGTGTCAAGGTTATGCTGTGTAATGATGAAAATAATTTGATGATACAGATGACCAATTTGCAGAGTAGAAGAAATATTGAATCAAGCTTTGATTGCAGTGATTAATTGACAGACATAATTTGTTTATAGAAATTTGTATATGGAGCTTGTTTGCAGAAATGTGTAAAAGAAAATGGTCTTGACTTGAAAAATCAAATAGGAGGTATAAGGTTGTATGATGAAACACAGAAAATACAATGGTGCAAATCTGATTGAACAGCAATCATGTCTTGCACACAAAGATGGATGTTTTGTTAATAGTGATTGTGTATGCCAGTGAGGCACAACAATATGCCAATGAGGCTTGTAGGTCAGTGAGACCTTAATATTTGTCAGTGAGACACATATTGTAGCCAGTGAGGCTTCTTTGTAGCCAGTGAGGCATGTTTGATCAGTTAAGCCAGTGAGGTAGTTTAGAGTGGTTTTTCTACCCCTGGAGGGTTTTCCACTCATGCAATTCTTGTGTCATAATCTTCTCTGTGTGTGTATAATTTACTTATGAAGTTTTGTTCTCTTTCTGTATTCACAGTCTTGTGCATATGTATTTGACAAATCAATGCTATCTTTTTCTCCTTGTGCTCTGAAAGTTAAAGTGTGTAAAAAGATTTGAAAATTCACACAACACTGATTCACCCCCCCTCTCAGTGTTGATTGTACTCCTACAATACTTGCATTCTGTCGGAGGTTCATCTTTGTTTGCATTCTCCACCAATTCAATGAATGGGAATTTTGACACCCAATCAATCTAAAAACTTCTTGACATTTCCCACTCGCGCCCCTTTTTTTATTTGGATTTTCTTTTCCCCTTACGTGCACTTGCAGGATCTTCATCTTCATTGATTTCTATAACTTCATTATCATTTGTTGAGTATGATTTATTCATATTATCATTCATGCTATCTTGGGTATTCCATGGAACATCAATATCATCTGTGGCATTGTCATCATTCCCACTACCTTGGGTATTACCTCGAACATCATATGTGGCATTCTCATCATTCCTGGTACATTGGGTATTCGCTGCCCCTAGAACATCATCTGTGGCATTGTCATCATTCATGTTAGCTTGGGTATTCCCTAGAATATCATCCATGGCATTGTCATCCAAGTCAATAGATGGTACAGGTTCTGATGTTGTAGCTCCATCAGATGGACCACCAACATTGCCAAAGTATGACTTTATGTTTCTTCGTTTTAATGACCTTAACCTCCCTTCACCACCCTCCGACAACTTCTTCTTGCTTGACATCTCTCATGAATTAAACGCTACAAAAAAATGTCATTTTGTTCAAGAAGGAATCATAGATGATAGAATATAGATCCTTGATTCCCTGGGTCCTAGATTAAGATATCTCCCTAGTCCTAGACTTCTAACTACTACTCAATCAATATCATCTGTAACAAATTACAATGAAACCAAACAAAGACAAATAATCAACATGAATCTTATATTATTACATAGTAAAGAAATGATCACTTACCTTTTCTGTGACTCGCCAATGCCTATAGCTGTAACTTCTCTATGATTTGAAATGAATCAAGGATTTGAGAGCTCAGAGATGAACAAAATGTCTAAAGGATTAATTATTGTTTCAAATGTATTTATATCAATGCATATTTGGCGAATACCACAGGATTTTCAAATGGTAGTGTAATAATTTGGTAAATCACAAGTACTATTAATAGGACACTTATAAATGTTAGGTGAAATGGACCTCCATCAGACACATATGTTGTAATTTTCTAGGCGAATAAGGCCCTCGAATTAGCATCGATTTCTAATGGTATTGGAAAAATTGGTCCTCATACATGTGAACCGTTTAATTATACTAGCGAAATTGGTCCTCATGTGTGTCAACCATTTAATGATATTGGTGAATATGTAGGTGAATTAAAACATGCCTCCAAAATTCTAGGCAAATCACCGTTAGAACCGCATAGAATACCGTGGCAAAAATACTAATTATAAATGACTCAAAAAATAATAGGGTGGTGAATTGAAATGCATTGGACCGAAAATCCCAAAAAATCGAGCGAATTGGCCCCCCACCGGTGGGAATGTATTTGCTAATTCCCAATCCGTGGATATGAACTATTCACCAATTGCCGAAGATTCGCCACTAAAAACGTCCCTGTTGTAGTGACACTAATGTATTTTTTATCTTTACAAAAGCTTCAAAAACATGGTTTCCTCAAACTAGTGTTGTGGTGTACAAAAGCCTCTCATATTGGTTGTTTTGATAAATGAATAGATATTAAATTACACATTGTTGTTCCAAGACATTTCATTATGGCATCTTCTAATCATTCCTCTTTGGTATCCTTGCATGCATATATCAAATATTTTGAAAACTTTCATCAATATGTATCCTTATGTTTTAACTCATATACAATCCATGTATGATAAGGATATCTTTAAATGCTCTTCATTTGAAATCCTTGATTATGTATCTAATTTTAATAACTTCATAACTCTCACAAATAAATATACTTCAATATTAAAGGAATTCACCAATTCCATCTCCATGAATTATCATGAGAAAGATGATGGTGATTTGGATCCCTCTCTAAAAGTTGTTCCCACTTCTGAGGATATTTTGGGGCAAGAGGATGAAATCATTGATTCATTCCTTAATATCACCCTATCCTCTCTTCATTCCAATTCTCTCCCTTCAAAAGATGAAGCATTGGTGGATGAAGAAAGGTCTCTCACATTAGATCCTTTAGGGATGGATGTCGAGCTTAATCAAAGTCAAAACATTGTTAATTCAATCATCACTAATAGACTTATCCCACCTACTAAGGGGATAATGGATAAGTGTATTAATGTTCCTAAAATCATTGTGCATGGGGCACCCAATGTGCCTCCTCACTTCAAACTGGTGATTACGGTTCAAGGTGCTCCAACACCACCTAGACCCCCGGGTTATATTCTTAATTTTGCAAAACAAATTACTCAAGGAAATCAAGTGTATCAAAATGTGTCGCAACAACCCTATCACAATCTGGTTGCTCACACATACAATACGTGAAATAATAAACAAAGTAAACAACAGTCAAACATTCCAATCACTTTACCAAAGTTTCAACCTATGCTTCCTCAACCACCCCATCTTACTCATAAAGGTGTTCAAGATTATGATCTTATTGAGCACCTTCGTGCTACTCCCGCTAAGATCTCTCTTTGGGAACTCATACAAACATTGCCTACATATCACAAAATGCTCCAGGAAGCTTTACAAAAGGTGATTGTATCACCTGCTATTAAGCCTAATGATGTAGCAACTCTGTTAGATTGTATGCATGCAACAAAAATAGATATTATACTTCAAAAACATGAATTACTATCACCTAAAGCTCAAAATCATCATGATCCTCTTCTAATCTTTGTCACAATTAATAAAAAGTTGATAAAGCGAGTTATGATCGAAAATGGATTGGCTCTTCATGTTTGTGGTGTTGATTTGTTACACAAAATCAAGGTTGATAAATCTTCAGTTAAACTGGATAAACTTAACATCTGTGGCTTTGACAATGTTGGTAGACAATCCCTAGGTACCATAACTTTACCCATAAAGGTTGGACACATGACATTATCTACCCTATTCCATGTCATGCCTAGTGCACTTTCATATAATATGATTCTCAGTAGACCGTGGATTCATGATATGGGGGTAGTTCCATCTACCCTTCATCGATCACTAAAGTTTATTTAAGAAAATAAACTTCACACCATTGTAGTCGATCTAGAGCCGAATAGTTGTTTACAAATCAAAACACAAAAGTAATTTGTCAATCACAAGATTCTCAATAATTTAAAAGTTGATTCATAAATACCTCTTGCCACAGATAATGTTGTGCAAGATTCGACATCGAATGCACTTTTTGGTGATGATTGGGGTTCATTAGATTCTACTCCTACCTTTATAGGAGAATATAAACTCAATAATACTGAAACATCAAAAGTTGAATCAATCTCATCCAAGAAATCTTTGGAACTACCTAAGCAACCTAAAGTTTCTTTAGTAGAAAACAAATACAATACTATCACTTACACTACAGACTATGAGACTTGGGAGGCCCCGCCTTCCTCTAAAAAGATGGAGTCTCTATATGGTCATGGATTTCAAATCCTTTACAAAAATTACAACTATGTAGGCAATGGTTGTGGTGTAAACCAACAAGGAATCAAGGTCCCCTTAGAAGTTGTTGCACATAACTCTTCTACTAGTATTGGATATCATTCTTTAAAGCCCACCAAAGCCTACCATTGTCCTACTCTTAATGTTAATTCAATATCAACAAGTTCAAGACTAAATATGACATATCTTGAGATGATAGACATGGATAGTCTGCCAGGAAATATCCCATTGAACTAGTTATGTATTTCTCCCTCATTAAGCCACACTCGTTGTAACATCTATTCTAGTTGCTCTCATGGGTGGCCTCCTCCTAGATATATATGTTTCTAGAGTTGTGTTGTGTTCCCCCATGTTGTGTTTAGGTCTCTCTGGGTGACCATTGATACTCTTGTAAGGTCAAGGATACAAGGAGACCACCTCTGTTGTGACCAGTCTTCTATGTGTCTCTCTATTCTTCTACTCTCCTCTCCTCTATTTTATTGTTGTGTGTTGTGTCTTCGAGGCATGACATTGTGGAGGATGTTTTGGGGGCCTCTTCCCATGTTGTAAACCACTCTTATCTCCCTTCTCATTTTACTAAATTTGTATTCTTCAATGACTCTACTAGTCAGCAGATGATGAAAACAAACAAATACTGATAAGGATTGTGTGTCCCTTCAGCAAGAAAGAAAAAATAGACCTAGTCCATATATGAAGATGGGGTTGATAGATATATCTGATGCTTGACTAGTAGAATCACTCCATATTGTGAATTTTGTAACAAACCTGTGCAATACTCTAAATATGCTTCTATGCACTTTGGATTGTTTTGTATCTCACCTTGCCACTACACTCAGTTCTGAGATACTTGCAATATAACCTAACAGCTATACTCGATTCTGAATCTGACAGTGTAGCCTTGGTTTATCATATGACATAGTTTCTACATAGCTTTCATGAATTGATTTGATTATTATCTTAGAGTAAGATTTTCTAAGCAAAGCTTATATCTTGTTGATTATCTTAGCAAATGATATCAATGTGTTTGTGGGAACATTTCGTGATCGTAGCACATGTCACTTTGGGGCATGGGCTTTGTGAAATCTCTTGTTCCCTTGCGTGTTTTCACTTTACCTTAATGTGCCTGATACTGGCAAGCGGTATCAACCACTTTAAGGTGGGGGCATATATAATGGTATATGCTTGATTATTTTTACATTGACAAAGCATGTTTGTAAACCCTCATCACGTGGTGAGATGGCACTGTTGGCAAGAGATACATTGGAGCTTCTTGATTGTTGTCATTGAGGCAACAAAGGTTATCCCACACATCCGCAATGCATGATAAGGCCTCACCAAAAGTCAGATTGAAGAAGTGTTAAGGTCCGGTAAGCAAGAACAGAGCAGTCAATAAGGTCTGACAAACAAGTCCGGATCTCTCAATAGAAGTATCTCAATGAAGTGCGGATTTGGGAAAGTCAAGAGGAGTATCTTGACTGATAGATTCCAAGGTTTGAGCCTCCGTTGTGGAAAGGATAAAGAGATATGAATGCTTGAGTGTCGGGTTCCCAAGTGACAGTGTAAACAGAGGAAGAACTGACTGGCAGAACATTAGACATTATTCTAGATGTGTTACTGATGTTGGTAAAGGTTATGAAGGCATAAATTATGTTTGGCCGACATGATTGATGATTTCCACAAGTATATCCTTGATCCGCATTACTTGGTAAGCAAGGATTCAGCCGACAGATCAGAGTTTAGGGAAAATATTGACTATTTTGGGTGCCGACTAGAAAGGTGATGAAATCACTTTTGTGGATATATATACAGGATAGATTTAGTTATGAGAAGTGTTGTGTGTTGTAAAAGTGTGTGAAGAAAAGAAGGAGAACCGAATAAAAGCAGAAAGGAAGGTCCAGTATGTGAAAGAAGAGCAGCATAAAAAAAGAGGAAAAATGAAGTGCAACAAATCAGTATACAAAGCCTAACCGGAACTGAACTACAGCATATGTTGATGCTCCTTATCAGTTCAAGTATTGTATTACACTCTTTATAATTTGTAGACAATGTGTCTCTTGTAGGCAGTGTGCTCGGGCAGTGAGCCCTAATTGGCAAGTGTCATTTTGTAATCCTATTCTTCTAACAGAGAATACAATCTTGGGCTAATCACCCTATGGTTTTCTCCCTTAACAAGGTTTCCACATCAAAAATATTGTGTCATGTGTATTTCCATTTCATGGTTATGTTTGCTTGTTTGATGCTGCACTAATTATTAAGAAAGTTCAGAAAGTAGAAATAATTAAGATAATTGATTCACCCCCCCTCTCAATTATCAACAATTGGTATCAGAGCTAAGTTCCTCCTAACAGAAGTCTAACAGCTTGAGGAAGATCTAGGAATTCAAATGGATGCATATGGTTTAAGAGAGCAACTCAAGACTGCCCTTGATGATCTTGAACAGTCAAACTCCGAAGTCAATGAGTTAAAGGAAAGACTCAAACAAGCTGATGATTTCATGAGAGAACTAAAAGACAAATTAAGTCTCTCTATGAAAAAGAGAAAGGAGCTACTTCAGCAATTAGCAAATCAAAGTGAAGCCAATGATACAAATGAAGATCTGAAGGAGAAAACTAAGTTATGTGAAAAGCTATCAAAAGAAATCATTATGGTAAGACATGAAATGGAATCAGGAGTTATAAAGTTTACCCAAGAGATTGAAGAGAAAAGAAAAACTGAAGATAATCTAAGACAATCTCTCAAGGAGAAATCAGAAGATTGCCACAAGATGGATAGAATTATCATACATCTTGAATCTAATCTTGAAGATGCTAAAGATAATGAAGAAAAACTTGAGGATCAAATTGTCTCTCTCAAAAGGGATCTTCAAACAGCATATGAATATAAAGAGAAATTCAAGATAAGTTCTGCCCAACTTGAAGTTCTTCTTCAAAACCAAAAGAGGGTAGATGACAAGTGTGGTTTGGGATATGAGAAAGGAGAAAGCTCCAAATCTGGTAAGAAGAATTTTAGATCAGAAAATCCAAGGAACAGGGCTAGAAGCCCTCCGGTAAGGCAGCCTAATGCTCAAAGATATCCATCCTTCAATGGATACTGCCACAACTACAATAACTTTGGTCATAAAGCTAATCAGTGCAGAAGGAGAATGAATCAGACTAATACATCCTTCTCCGGATAGTGCTTCAACTGCAAAAGGTATGGTCACAAATCTCATGAATGCAGAAATATGCAAATGATTAATTCATTCAATGGTAGATGCTTTGCATGCAATAGAATGGGTCATATGGCTAATCAATGCAGATCAAGAGGATATCAATCAAATATGCAAAGAAATGTTGTTTGCCAAATTTGCAATAGATCCGGTCATATATCAAAATTTTGTAGAAGCAAGAATCAGGATAAAAGAGGTCTGGTATATTATAATCAGAATCAAGATAAGGGAAAATAAAAAGTAAATGCGGATGAAGTTCAAAGTGAGATGAACAAGATTTGGGTGAAGAAAAGTATAGAGAATGTAGGGGATGGATCCGCAGCAAACTCTGGTGCTGATATTCCTTTCAAAAATTAAAAGGTGAGCTCTGGCTCAGGGGGAGACACAAAGAAAAACCTTGTTCCCCCAGCCAGTCAATTGGTGCCGGAACTGGCATAAGGAGAGTTGCGGATTAAAAAGGGCTCATAAGAGAAACATCTAAAAGGGGTATGGTAAAGTTTTGAGAGATCCAAAAGAAGATTTGTAGAATCAAATGCTTCCAGAATTGATCTGGTAAAACAGTCTTCCAGTAAAAATAGATTCTTTACAAGTTTGGTCTGGTATGATTCAAACTATGGTATCTTGATCTACAGATAGATCAAATGACTAATGAAAGGAAGATAGATTATCACTACTCTCCTAGAATAACTTCAAAATCTGTCTCAGTGATCCGAAAAGTTTTTTTTCTGAATAAGGTAAACAAGGCTAACCGGAATGAATTAGGTTGCGCATTTATTGCAGAATGAAAATTAGGACTTCTTAGAAATAAAAGAGTTCATTCGCTCATCATTTGTACACTCACATTCGAAGAAAAGAGAAAAGGAGCTCTGCAACTACTTCTCCTAAAGATCAAGACGATTCTTCATACAGCTCAATCCAGATTTCATCATGTGTGCCCTAAACAGCATAAAAGGTATTCTTTGTTCTTGATATCTCTCAGTAAGATTCCTTGATGATGGCTACTCCGAATATAGTAAAGATTTCTGATAGACCTCGCCCCATATTTAAGAAGCATCCATACAAATCCTTGGAGGTAGATCCCCTAGGAGCCTTCTCTAGTGTTCTACATGGTGTTTTGCACACAGAAGATATTAGGGTTTACATACACGCAAATGTTGAAGAGTTTGGGGAATTCAAACTAAGAGATATCTATCACAAACAATTGATAGATGATGCTTTTGAGCTTAAACTAGAATATAAGGGCATCCAGGAGAAACATTTTGATCAGTTCATTCATTTCCCCTGCTTTGAAGAAGATGAATGGGTCCGATATGTGTTGACTAGGGTACATGACAACTTTCTATGGCTTAACAAACCTTGCAAAATCACCAAGGAAGCAATTAGGGCAGTAACTAGTTTACACTCCTTCGGAGGAATACCTGTCCTCAAATCTGTTAAAAACAACATTGTAACTGAGGCCACCGGATCAAAATTTGATAAGAGGGCAATGACCATTGAAGATATTACTGACCTGGATATCAAGTTTGCATCTATGATAATAGGATACAAGATATATCACTCCAATAGGCAGAATTCAATATCTAGAACTGCAGTATATACTGCCTATGAGATGCTGAGAAAGAATGTAGAATATGATCTCTGTGAACTTCTTTTGAGCTAATTAATGGAAAACATACAGAAGATCAAAAAGGACAAGAACTCCTTTAAATATGGTGGACTAATATTATGCCTATTTTTCTACTTCATGAATGAGTTGCCCGGATCAAATGGATGGGTATGGCAAAATGACAAACCGGTAGCAATTCAAATCAAAGATTACTTGCATGAACTTGGGGATGCTAAGGCAAGGAATATAGCTCTATGGGGTTACTTCAAGCACTTTAAAAATACAATGCAAGTCAGAGAAAGAATCCCCAAATCAGTAGTTTAGAAATACAAGGATACAGTGTGCTTCATGGTAGACACTGATCAATGCCTAATGGAGGCAGTAGAGCCAAGGATAGTCTGGATCATGCCTATGGGGTATGAAGTCGATGAACAAATTGTAGAGCTGCATGTTCAACACATGCTCAATCAGCCAAAGGACCCAAAAGTAGAAAGATTTGGAACATTTGAAGAACTAAGTGTGAAAATTCATACGGAGCTAAGGTAGCCAGAGATCAAGAGGAAAGTAAGAAAAGAAGTAGAAGATGTTGCCAAAGGCTTTGGCATCTCAAAGGAGGCACTTGATGCTAACAGGAAAAAGATGGAAAGGGCTGAGGAAGAGAAGAAGAAGGCAAAAAAGAAAAATGAGGAAAGTGCTCCGGCAAAACCTTCCACCCGGACCAAATCATCAAAGAGATCTGCACCTACCACTACCAAAGGATCAAGGACATTAGAACCGGAAGCACAATCATCCGACAAAGGAGAGAAAAGAACAAAGATAAAAGCTACAAGAGCTTATGCCAGTCAAAGGGATGAAGAGGAGACTGAATCTGATGAAGAAATCAGGAAAATGAAGAAAAAGAAGAAAACATCCAGTCAACCCTCTACCGGACAGAAGGAAGAAGAAAAGACAGAGGAATATGTTGAAAAACCCACTCTTCACATTGATGATATAATCAAATCAGTCACAGTGGACGGAAATCTTTAGCCAATGGTTGAGTTCTATGATGATTATGGTGAAGCAGATCAGAAAATATTGCAAGATGCCATAGTCAGGTACCTAAATATCTACAACAAAGCATTTATTGAAATTATATCTCTAATCCCTAAAAGCTTGGAGAAGGAACTAGAAACAAGAAAGAACAATGCCCAAGCTAAAGACCTAGAAATCTGGGAACAAATAGCAATTCAGCTATATCCTTCAATCGACCCCAAGACAATGAATATGGTATTCAAAGATTGTAAGGATGAGTTTAGAAGCAAAGCAAGGATGAATCAACTTATGCTTGGTGAGACTGACAAGGTAGCCAAGGACACAGAAGAGATCCTCTGGAAGGCCTTCAAAAGATTTAATCTTCCTATTATAGAGTACTTGGGTACTGACCCCTCGACCACAAGTGTTGCAGAAGAGTCTACTGAGAAAATAATAGAAGAGGTAATGAATACCAGTGCAGAAACAGCTAAGGACTTGGAATCCTCTGCTCCGGAAGAGGTGGCCCATGAACAGACCAACATCACTCCTCTGGTTTCCCCTGCTAACTCCAGATCCAAAGGAGAAGAAATGATAAAGGAGAAAGAAGCAGAGGTGAAGGGAAAAGAAGATATCAGTACAAAGGTTGTGGAAGGGGAGAAATCTCCAAAAGACAGTTCTGTGACTGTAGAAGAAAAGAAAAATCTATCTTCGGCGAGAGACACTGCAGAATCAATCAAGGACTTTTTGACAAAAGCAACTATGGAGATTGATGAACCGGAACTATTAAAAGGGCCATTAGATTTTGACTCTCTATCTCCACTGCAAACAATGAAAATAGCTTCATTTGTAAATGCGAAGGTCAAAGAGAAACTACTGAAATCTCACATGGAAGACTGTGAGCTTTTAGAGGTAGCATCCAGAGTGTTGGAAAAAATCATGCCATCTTTTCAGAAGGATCCCACAGCCTCCTCTTCTGGTAATCTCAAAACTCTAGTCAATAGTGTTAGCACACATTTTGATTCTCTAGAGAAGTCAGCTGAAGAAAAGGTCCGGAAGGAGTTTTTGGATAAGAGATTCTCCAAAGTATAGGGTCTGATAACAAATGATAGGAGAGCTATGGATATTGGGATAAAGATCTTGGAAAATGCTCTTAAAGATGGTGGAAATATGTACAAATTTTGCTTATCTTGGCCCACAGTGACCAAAGATATTGAGAGGAAAGTAAAAGAACAAGAGGATAAACTATTAAGTCTGTCTCAAAGTTTTGATCCTCTCTCATCCTCCATAGTAAATCAAGAGTGTCAGACTATTGCAATCAGAAATGCAATAAAGAATTTTGAGAAGGAAAGGAAGAACATAATTAGCCGGATGGGTGAACTTAGAAGGATCATTATCCCTAAGTTAGAGACCATGCATGAGGCCATAAGTGATGCTCAGACTACCGCCCGAACCAATGATCCGATAGATCTTAAGAGGGCATAAGCTTTTGTGTTTCTATTGAGCGGTCATATTTCAATTTTGGACAGAATGAAGCAAAGTTGGGCTACAGAATTTATTCAATTGAAGACAACTTTTGCAGACATACTTCAGTATATGTAAGTATGCCATATGTATATACTTATGCGGCTAAGTATAGTTGAATTTTTGAAAGTTTTGATATGCAGACCCTACTCTTTGCCATTGATGTCAAAGGGGGAGTGAAGAGAAGTGAAAAATGTTGTAGCCAGATAAGGGGGAGCTCCGGAAAATGTACATAAGACAGAGCATCTACTAAGGGGGAGTATAGTATAACACTTAGTCATTTTTCACTAAGTGTTGCCATCAATGCCAAAGGGGGAGATTGTTGGCAAAAGACACATTGGAGCTTCTTGATTGTTGTCATTGATGGCAACAAAGGTTATCCCACACATCCGCAATGCATGATAAGTCCTCACCGGAAGTCAAATTGAAGAAGTGTTGAGGTCTGGTAAGCAAGAACAGAGCAGTCAGTAAGGTCCGACAGACAGGTCCGGATCTCTCAGTAGAAGTATCTCAGTGAAGTGAAGATTTGGGGAAGTCAAGAGGAGTATCTTGACTGATAGATTCCAAGGTTTGAGCCTTCGGTCTGGAAAGGATAAAGAGATATGAATGCTTGAGTGTCGAGTCCCCAAGTGACAGTGTGAACAGAAGAAGAACTGACTGGCAGAACATCAGACATTATTCTGAATGTGTTACTAATATTGGTAAAGGTTATGAAGGCATAAATTATGTTTGGCCGACATGATTGATGATTTCCACAAGTAGATCCTTGATCCACATTACTTGGTAAGCAAGGATTCAACCGACAAATCAGAGTTTAGGTAAAATATTGACTATTCCGGGTGCTGACTAGAAAGGTGATGAAATCACTTTTGTGGATATATATACAAGATAGATTTAGTTATGAGAAGTGTTGTGTGTTGTAAAAGTGTGTGAAGAAAAGAAGGAGAACCGAATAAAAGCATAAAGGAAGGTCCAGTATGTGAAAGAAGAGCAGCACAAAAGAAGAGGAAAAATGAAGTGCAGTAGATCAGTATACAGAGCCTAACCAGAACTGAACTACAGCATATGTTAATGCTCCTTATCAATTCAAGTATTGTATTACACTCTTTATAATTTGTAGATAGTGTGTCTCTTGTAGGCAGTGTGCCTCTTGTGAGCAGTGTGCTCGGGTAGTGAGCCCTAATTGGCAAGTGCCATTTTGTAATCCTATTCTTCTAACAGAGAATACAATCTTGAGTTAATCACCCCATGGTTTTCTCCCTTAACAGGGTTTCCACATCAAAAATATTGTGTCATGTGTATTTCCATTTTATGGTTATGTTTGCTTGTTTGATGCTGCACTAATTATTAAGAAAGTTCAGAAAGTAGAAATAATTAAGATAACTGATTCACCCCCCCTCTCAGTTATCAACAGGCATATCTCTTAAGCTAGTGCACATCCTTTTAAGAAAAAGCCCTCATCACGAGGTGGGATGGCATACCTCTTGATCTAGTGTGCATCCTTTTAAGCAAAAGCCCTCATCATGAGGCGAAATGGTGTATCTCTTGAGCTAGTGCACATCCTTGTAAACAAAGTCCTCATAGCAAGGCAGTGTTGGATCTTGAGTCATTCACCCTTAAGCATGTCTTTGGTAATTGTGATAGCATAGCTCAACCGTCAAGTGTGTTTGGTGTGTTTTAGATAGTGGAGTGCAGTGACGAGCTCCTGCCTATCACCCATGTTTGTCATGTATAAGATGTATAGTGTGTCAATGACATGCTATGCGGCACTCGTGTATTCTGTGTGTCTTTTGTGTGTTTTACGTCTCTTCCTTGCATGTCTTGCATGCTTGTGGCATGGTCTAAAGACGTGTGGTGATGAGCCCCCCACACTATATGTGTTTTGAGTTTCTTTACATGTTTGTTTTGTTTATTGTAGTTAGCATTATATATAGATATATAATTTCTTAATCATGTCTTCTCTTCATGACTTCTTTGTGTCTTGCGTTACTGCATTCATATCTTCTCCGTGTATTCCATGCTTTCACTGTCTTCTCTGTGTATTGCGTGCTTTCACTATCTTCTCCATGTATTGCGTGTTTCCTTACTGTATTTACTGTGTCTTATGTGACTATTCAGTGTTTTCTTATGTTTGCCTAAGTCTGGGGGCTAGAAATAATCCTTCAAACTTAGGGTGTGTATTCATTCTTGTGTTTGATGTGTTTTGATATGCTTCGATTATACTTTAATGCATGTGTTGAATCATAGGATCTCACACACATTAAAGTGGGGGCTAAATGTTATGGAGTAAAAAGTGGACACACGCCTTTTTACCTCCTAGTTTAGCTCCTAGGTCCCTGTGTTTACACTCTACATGCAAAATATTCATCCCGATGAGAAATCCCCCAAAACCCATGTCAAATGGGAACTAGGGACCCATTTAATGCTTAGGTCCTAACCAAAAAGGTACCTTGGGACTTGGGCACCCGTGCCCAAGTCTACCCTAATTGGTCAGGGTAAAATTAAATGTATGTCAACATAAGACTCTTAAATGGGTCCTCCCTTATCATCTCTTTCAATTAATTTGTGAAAGTTTAACGAGATAGCATATATAAACAAGTGTTTGAATTCATTTTGTAAGAATTTGATTATAGCAAGATTAAGATATTGGGCAAAGGAGCATTCAAGGCATTCATTGTGTTATTATTTCATATTTGTGTTAGTATTGTGTTTGTTGCAGATTTGGAATCATCATCAACATCCTTATGAGTTGAAGAATCTTCATCCTCTTAAGGACTTCACCAATAAGGTGACATTATCATTGTGTTTGAATCATTTCATCATCATTTGGATTATCTTTAGACTCTGTCCTGCGAGGACACACTCTCTAACAATGATTTTGGGAAAGCTTGAATGCTAACCTAGGATTTGACTGAGGCAAATCCCTAAACATCACAACCCCCAAACCCCTTTTCTTCTTGTGTGCAGGTTAGAATTGTGGGAATTGCAGAAGTGAAGGTACACAGAGGTTGTTCAAGGGATTAGATTTTAGGATCTGAAAATAAAGTGCAAAAATTCCTCTATAGCAAACTTGGGTGCTAGCCCCAGTGTCCACTAGCTAAATCAGACACTGGATATAGCATCATAGCATCATTTATGATATTTTTTCAGTTTTGAGCTTTCGAAGATCAGGACTTTCTAGACTCGGGTGCTAGCCCCAAAGTCTTCCAACATATCAACTTTCCAGGAACAGGTTACGACATCTCATTGATCATCTTGGTACTTTTAGATCATGGCTTTCCATTGTTTGTTTGTTATAAGTTGATTATCTAAATTCTATGGTTTAGTGTATTGATTGGCCTAGGGTTTGTTAAAAGGCTTGATTGAATTACATCTTTCCTTGCAAACAAGAGAACAAAATTAGTAGTTGAGTCCTCTTTCATCTTGTAGTGACTTAGCTCAGTTTTTTCCTTGAATGTTATAGTGAAAGAGGGTTTGATCTAGTGTACTTACATGCTTGCATTCAACCCCCTCTTTTACCCTACATAACACACATATATTTCTCATATTACATTTCATACACTGGATATACTTATTTATCCAGAGCTAAACTATAATGATCCATTTACAACAGAGAAATGACCCTACACAAAGCTTGTATTGACATAAATGTTGTCACACATTATCAAATCCCTATTACAATCACACTAGCAAATGTGGTGAAGGCAAAATACAAAGCTGCAACTATGCATTCCTCTGAATCATTACAAATAGCCATGGAGACATACCACCGCATAAAGATGTGTGTTACAATCCTTTCCTACATTGTCTCAAACACATTCCCCCATTCACTGCTTAGACATTATCCTTTGCTTGATGCCTAAACATCTCCTTTAGGCTTTCCTGACCAGACAATTTGTTCAACGACCAACCTGTAATGCATATATATCTTTTTAGCTCACTGTACAATTCTAATTGCTACACTCTACCATCAAGTACACCCATGTTGCATTAATATCTAGCACATGGCCCTATCAAAAGATATTTCTGCCAAAAGAATGCATGCATACATCTATTTTTCCAATCATAAATGTGGAAATATCCTGATTTGATCCGTAGCATTCAATACAGATATATCTAAAGATGAAGTAGCTAAGAAATATCTACTACATTGAAAACTAACAGATAACTCATTCACCTGCACAATTAAATATACAATAGGTACCAGGAACATTGATGAGGGAAGATTTGAGTCCACTCCCTAACAAGTCTGAGGACTGACAAAAGAAGATTGACCACATGCCTGAAGTATTTAAAGCAATAATCAAGGAAGGTTTGAGTCAACTCCCTAACACCTGCAACATCAATTTCATATACTTTGTCCTCCAAGTGTACCTGTGCATTGAAGAATTTTGTTGTGCTACCTGCAACTGACCTTGGCCAGCAAACATTAACTTCTGGTACATATCTACCAGCACCACCCTGCAATTATGGCGTGTTTTTCATGAAATCACCATTTTAAAGCTTTTACAACACTTTAAAAGTGCTATCCAATTTTCACTTACAGGCCCCCATTTAAATTTGATTGTACCTAAAGAATTCAAAAATTCTACCTGATTGATCTTCATCTTCATTACAATCTGGCCATATGAATTCTGATTCCATTTCTTTCTATGCATTGGGCACCTTCTTTTTCCCTTTGTCGGCTGCAAATCTGGTCAACAAACCTCTTAGTCAATGAACTGTCAAGTTCGAGAACTCACCTTTTCTCCAACAAGGGCTCTTTGCTTGATTTTCCCCTTTATCTCCTTTATCAGTGATTTGTCTTCATCACGAACTTATTATTTTTCTACTTCCTTCTTCCTTTTTCTCCCTTGTCTTTTCTCCCTCTATCGGAAAATTTCTCTATCGATGAACTATCCTTCATGCCCTTTTTTCTTTCACCAATTGGTCGCCTTATTGGTGAATCAGAAAAAATAGAAGCTCATAAACTTGGTCAGTGAAGTCGGTAGTTCTCAAACTTGTCGATTTTCCGACACACACTAAGTTTTTTCTCTTGTTTGCCTTAGAAATTTTTTCTTCATTTTTGCCCTTTCCCATTCTCTTTGCCTTGTTTCTTCTTTATTTCTCTTTGTTGTCAGGAAAATTTCTCATCAACAAACCCTTTGTTAGTGAAACCATGACTTTGCGAACCAAAGGATTCACCGACCAAGAATTCAACTTCTTCTGAATCTTTCCCTTAGAAACTTTCCCTCACTTGATCTTCATCTTCCTTCTTCTTCATAGCCTCTCTATCACTTTATCAGCAAATCGGTAAAACTACAAACTAGCAAACCTAGTCGGCAAGTTTGTCAGTTCATGATTTTGTCGATTCACTAACAAACACTTACCTTGAATAATTTTTTCGAAGAAGACATCAAACTTTCCTTCAACACTTTTGTTCCCTTAGAAAAAAATTCCAATTGCCTTAGAAAATTTTACCTCTTGTAGCCAATTTTCAACTTTTTCAAGCCCTATATTCATCGCTGCCTGGTTGCCTTATCGGTGAATTGGTGAAAATAGAAACTCATGAACATGGTCGGCGAAGTCAGCAGTTTGCAAACTAGCTAATTCACTGACAAAGGGTCACAAATTTCAAATTTTTTCTCTATCTTTCCTTTTCCTTCACCTCTTTTGCCACCTTATTGGCAAATCAACAAATTGGTGAAGTCACGGACTTACGAACTTAGTCAACAAAATCGACAATTCACGAATTTGCCAATTTACCGACAAAGCCCTCAAATGAACAATTTTTTCTAAGGAAAGAAAAAACATTGACTCAAGGGGAGATTTACTTAGAATTTTTATTGAAGGAAACCCATGGAACATATCTCAGATCAATTATAAATAATGGGTTTAAATTGCAAAGGAAAAGATAGAAATTTAATGGATTTTTGGGGCAAAATAATGCATGTCTGGGAGCTAGTTTTTTGAAGTGTTAACACTGGCTCTGGTTGGGGATGTGTGACAAACTATGTCACAGCGAGGATCCAGAATATCTCCGAGCAAACCAAAATAGGTAAAAAGCACACAAAGGGAGAAAACACAAAACGTATTTATAACAAGGACTTATATACAAGAGAACATATAGTCATAAACATTGGGGCACAAAAGGAAAGTTGACTTTAAGAAAATTTTGAGAGCACTGCAAGCTAACCCTACAAAATACTATTGCAACTACTTGCCTCTATCAAAGACAAGTTGAATGAAGGAGTTGATCCTTCTAAAACTAAATTTACACTTCTCACCTAGCTGCAACAACTAAAAAATTTCATCTGCATGCACCAATCTCCAACATATGCTTGTGGAGCCAAGGCCAGATTCACCAATGAAATTATTGTTACAAGGCAAGCATAAGAAATAGATGCTTGACCTATTCCATGCTACATCATGCTTGTCCTTAACAGCAAGAGGTGAGAAACTAAAATTTAGGTCAGCAACAAAATACATGGATGGAAGAAAACCTCCATCACCAATTGTAAGCTTATTACACATGTTGACTTCTTCATGGGAATTGAGGGAAAAAGAAAACACCTCCAATTCACATGGAAAGGAGAATTGTGCCTAAATGCACTGTTGATCCACAAGAGAAGACACTTCATCTTGTAGAGCAAACTGGAAAGACTCCATCTCAGGTATACCTTCTATTTGGGTTACAACATGTTGAAACTCAAGCATAAACATGCCTCACTGCTCATTCACATCAATGTCCCATACAAAGGACTTAACCTTTACTGCAGCATCAACACATCCAAGAACTGATAAACATTCCACATCAAAGTGAAAAGATTCATATTCATTTGCAACTCCACCAAGCTCTTGAACGCAACTTTCATATGTACTGCTACAACTTTTAATTTTTGAATCATAAGCATGACTCAGGTTGCAATTCAAAAGATCAGTACATAAATCAAGATCATGAGACACCTTATGTGAAGAACCATGTTCTTCAAATTGTCTCTCTGTTTCAAGTCCACTATGGCAATCTGTTGTGTCATATTCACTGTTGCAAATAGAATGATGACACAATTCCTCTTCCTTCATTTCTATATCATTTTTTTGTGGCTGATTTGATGCACATTCTATATGAGGAAGACAACATACCTTGCACCACACAAATAGGATCTCATATGCGTCCACATGATCAAGTATCTTCACAATCCAGGGCAAGCTCTTCACACTAAAACTCCATGGTTGCACCAACAACTATCTCTGATCGATTATCATCAAGTATAGCCACCTCTACATCTACCTCATGCAAGAAAGAAAACTCTATTTTGTCACAAATAGGAAAAAAAGAGGGCATCAAATCAAATAAGAAACTAATTTCTCGCTCATCCCATGTTTTACTTACCTGTGTACACATTTCATACTCATCTTCAAAGGATGATCCATCTGATTGTTCATTCTTGTACATAGCATCCTCATTGTTCATTGAACCACATACCTCAACATTAGATTAGAAGTCATCATTAGATCTATCATTATCATTTTCACTTGATGAACTATCCAACAAAAGGCTAGTGCATACACTGCTTTCATCATCTGCATCACTGTCATATGATGCACCACCTTCACCTTTTGCCTTCCTGACTACACAATCATCATTATCTGATGATGCATTCATATGATTCTTTGTATCCATAATGTTGTTGTTTAGATTAGCATGTTCATTACCAGCAACACAAGACATATTTGTGGATAGCAAACCCTTTATGTAGTCATCTCTCATTTTCTCCATGGAGTCTAGGGAAAATTATGTCTACTGCATACTCGTTATTTTAAAATCCCACACATAACTCAGTCCAATTTCATATGCTTTGAAAAACATATCAATGCAAGTGGGAATGTTAGGTATGAAACCTTCATGAATATGGGAAAGAGTAACAGCAAACCTGTGACCAAAATCCTTGCTTGACTCTCCCTCTTATCGTTTATTTTTTTCCAACTCTATAACAAGATCAACAAGGTCAAGACATTTGGCAAATTCATTCTCAAACGCTGCCACAAGTTCATTCCACAAGGCAAAGGACTACCTAGGAAAAGTTTTAATCCATTCTCTTGCCTTTCCATGCATGGACCTAACAAAGAACTTCATCCACATGTCCTCATCCTCAAACCGATGTTCTTCCATGAATTTTGAGAATACATCAACATGTGTGTCCCCTTCCCAAATATTGTACCCATCAAACTTGGGCAACTAGTTATAGACCTTGGTTGTCATGGCTCATATTTTGTAGTCAACCCATGAGAGGTCTAGTTGATTATATACTAGATCTAAAGGAAAAGCAGGGGGCTGAGCAAATTAATTTTTTGGGGCAGCAAGGAAAGCATTGGACTACACCCTAGACTCTAGCAACTTAATCCGATTTTCTATTTCTTCTTCTTGTTGCCTTAAGGACTCTAGCAATTGTTTAGTCATCAATTTTACATTGTTGCATTACTAAGTCATTTTGATTTTGCATGGGTACATATTGGCTTGAGTTTGTATAACATGCAGAGTCATGAATAGAAAATGCATTGCTAGGATGGTCATGGGAATCCACTCCAATGTAGTTTCTAGGGTCTGAGACATAGAAAGACTCAGATAAAGGAGAAACCCTAGAATAATCATATTCATACCAACCTTTCATGACTAAAACATCCTATAATGTTGGGCAAAAAACTGAGGCATAGAAATGTATTCCTTCAACATGACAGGAACAGCAAACTCCAAAAGTAGGAAAAGAAGAAACCATGTGTACCTTTATTTCACCAGATGCTGCATACTGAGATGGAACATTCAAGTCACCAATAGCAACCAAGGTAAAACAATAACAAACTTTTGTTCTTTGACAGCAGCGTCACCACCTCTTCCAAAGAGGAATTCCTAGAAGTGTGACTGATCTTCAAGGCCACAAATTGATTATGGGTTCATCTCACCAACAGAGTCTCCAAATGATTTAACCCAACAGTATTATCCCTGACAACAGTGCCAAAATGTTGGCATAAGTTGACGGGATGCCAAACTTACACAAACACAAGCAAAACTACAAACTAACTAGCACCAGGGTCTTCATATTCTTCAACCTTTCAATTCTTCCTCAGTAATGGTGCCAAAATGTTGGTGTAAGTTGATGGGCTGCCAACTTACCCAAAAAAAGGCACATTTGCAAATCACTATTATAGGGGTGTGAAAAAACTTCCAACTTCCTTGGCACAACAATAGCTAAAGTGACTTTATCCCTAGCAATGGCACCAAAATGTTGGCGTAAGTTGACGGGAGGCCAAACTTACCCAAACAAAATGCACACGGCAAACTATTGCAAATTTGGATGACTATTACAAAGGTCTTCAAAATAATTCAACCATTTAATTCATTCTCCGGCAGCAACACCAAAATGTTGGTTCCCAAAATGGTTGCAACCCAAAACCCTAAAACATTTCACAATCACCAAGGCCAAGGATGTCATCGATTGCAAGAGGTTTATCAACAGGTCAAGGGAAATTTTGGCCAACTGATAGGAGTGGGTATACTCCTCTACACTTTAGGCTCAGCTAGACCTAGGAGGGATATTCCTAAAGGCGTGCAATCAAACACAAACAAACGAACGTAGCCATACCCAATGTACACTTGACCCCCAAAGCTATCACTAGGTCAAGACAAACTAGTTGCACAGGCCTCTAATTAAGATGATTACTACACTATGCATTTGAATCCAAATATAACTGCATCACATTCCTTATATTCCTTAAGATGAACCCTCTTAACTTCTCATACCCAAAATACACTGTGCAAGCATACATGTACATGATTCACCATTGATTAAAACAGCTTTACACCACTTCAGATTTATTCCTAGTTATTATACTGAATCATGGACAACATGTAGAACCTAAACTAAAACTATTCCTACTCCTATAACTGATAGGACAAGGATTTGATTAAAATAGTGATTGATCCATCTCCAATATGGATCAATTCCCACTCCATTGGGCAAATGAGTCATAAGAAATAAAGAGGAAGGAAATAGATTGAACTAGTATCAACAGAAGACTAAAATATATTCACATATATTTCTTATATTACATTTCATACACTGGACATACTTATTTATCTAGAGCTAAACTACAATGATCCATTTGCAATAGAGAAATGACCCAACACAAAGCTTGTACTGACATAAATGTTGTCACACATTATCAAATCCCTATTACAATCACACCAACAAATGTGGTGAAGGAAAAATACAAAGTTGTGACTATGCATTCCTTTGAATCATTACAAATAGCCATGGAGACATACCACCACATAAAGATGTGAGTTACAATCCTTTCCTATGTTGTCTCAAACACATTTCCCCATTCACTGCTTAGACATTATCCTATGCTTGATGCCCAAAAATCTCCTTTAGGCTTTCCTGACCAGACAATTGGTTCAACAACCAACCTTTAATGCCTCTAAAACATATGCATATATAGCTTTTTAGATCACTATGCAATTTGAAGCGTTGCACTCTGTCATCAGATACACCCATGTTGCATTAATATCTAGTGCACGGCCCTGTCAGAAGATATTTCTACCAATAGAATGCATGTATACATTTGTTTTGCCAATCATAAATGTGGAAATATCTTGATTTGATCTGCAGCATTCAATACACAAATATCTGAAGATGAAGTAGATGAGAAATATTTGTTGCATTGAAGACTAACAGCTGACTCATTCACCTGCACAATTAAATATACAACAAGTACCTAGAACATTTATGAGGGAAGATTTGAATCCACTCCCTGACAAGTCTGAGGACTGACAAAAGAATATTTCCCACATATCTAAAGTATTTGGATCAATAATGAGGGAAGGTTTGAGTCCACTCCCTAACACTTGCAACATCAATTTCATCTACTTTTTCCTCCAAGTGTACTTGTGCATTGAAGAATTTTACTTTGCTACCTACAACTGACCTTGGCCTGCAAATATTAACTTCTGGTACATATCTACCCGCACCACCCTGCAATCATGGCTTGTTTTTCATGAAATCGCTCTTTTAAAGCTTTTATAACACTTTAAAAGTGTTGTCCAATTTTCACTTACAAGCCCCCATTTAAATCTAACTATACCTAAAGAATTCAAAAATTATGTCTGATTGATCTTCATCTTCATTATTATAGGGCCATCTAAATCCTAATTAAATTTCTTTCTATGCATTGGGCACCTTCTTTTTCCCTTTGTTGGTAAATCTAGTTGGCAGGCCTCTTAGTTGGTGAACTGTCAAGTTCACAAACTCACTATTTCTCTAGCAAGGGCTCTTTGCTTCATCTTCCCTTTTATCTCCTTTATCCGTGATTTGTCTTCATCACGAACTTCTTATTTTATCACTTCCTTCTTCCCTTTTCTCCCTTGTCTTTTCTCCCTCTATTGGCAAATTTCTCTATCAACGAACTATCCTTCATGCCCTTTTTCTTTCATCATTTGGTCACCTTATCAATGAATCGGCGAAAACAGAGGCTCATAAACTTGGTCAACGAAGTTGATAGTTCTCAAACTTGCCAATTTGTTGACGTACACTAAGTTTTTTCTCTTGTTTTCCTTAGAAACATTTTCTTCATTTTCACCCTTTCCCATTCTCTTCACCTTATTTCTTCTTTATTTTTCTTTGTTGTCAGGGAAATTTCTCATCGGCGAACCCTTTGTCGATGAAACCATAAGTTTACAAACCAAAGGGTTCACCGAACAAGACTTCAACTTCTTCATCTTTCCCTTAGAATCTTTTCCCCACTTGATCTTCGTCTTCCTTCTTCTTCGTCGAAGCTTCCCTACCATTTTATCGACAAATTGACAAAAATACAAACTCGCAAACCCAGTCGGTAAGTTTGTCGATTCGCGATTTTGTCAATTCACCGACAAACCCTTAACTTGAACAATTTTTCCGAAGAAGACATCAAACTTTCCTTCAACACTTTTGTTCCCTTAGAAAAACATTCCACTTGCCTTAGAAAATTTTACCTCTTGCAGCAACTTCTTTCAAACCATGTCTCTTTCGCCGCTTGGTCGCCTTATCATTGAATCGGTGAAAACAGAAGCTCATGAACATGGTCAGTGAAGTCAGTAGTTCGTGAACTAGACGATTCGCCAACAAAGGGTCACAAACTTCAACTTTTTTTCTCTATCTTTCCTTTTCCTTCATCTCTTTTGTCACCTTATTGACAAATCGACAAACTAGTGAAGTCATGGACTTATGAACTCAGTCAGCAGTTCGCGAATTTGTCTATTTGTTGACAAAGCCCTCAAATGAATAGATTTTTCTAAGGGAAGAAAACACATTGAATCAGGGGCAGCTTTACTTAGAATTTTTTTTTAAGGAAACCCATGGAACATATCTCAGATCGGTTATGAATAATGGGTTTAAACTACAAAAGAAAAAGAGGGAAATTTAATGGATTTTTGGGGCAAAATAATGCATGTCTGGGAGCTGGTTTTTTCAGGTGTTAACACATCCAATGCTTCCATTAAGGAGCTTCTTTCTGAGTGGTGATTTGTAGGAGATCAAACATGGTAATGTTGGCCTTAGCCTTGTTAAGATAATCAACTATATTGTAACTTGGCTTCATTGAATCAACTACCTTATCAATTGGAGGAGTTTTCATACCTTTTTAGGTTGAGAAGATGAAGTTTCCTTCTTTGGTGGAATGGGTTATTTCTTGCCTTTTCATCTAGTGGCACTTGTAAATTGTTTAGAGGGGTGGATGTGGTGAATGGTCCTTTATCCTTACTCCTCAATATGTAGTTATTGCCTCCTTCAAATTGTTGATATACTTGTATCACATCAAGATTATCTTTAGGTTCATTATCTTCTTCGAATGGAAACTCATGTCTCCATAACCATGGTTGTCCCATAATTTCCATGACATGCACTTGTGCTTTTCTCATCATTTATAGGCATAATCTTAAGGTTTTCAATCTCCTTTTGGAAAATGTTGGATTCTAGTTTGAACTCTGTGTAATCAACCTATGAATGTGTAGTTGTACCATGCAAATTACACCATGTTGGAAATGCTAAGTTAGCTAGATTGAATATTGTCCCAACCCCTCCTATGTTCTGATTTATATTTTCTAATGGACTTTGTCACATTTCCATTGTTTGGTCTCATTTTCCTATATCTATTGGGCCTCTAAAAGTTATATCCTTGATTTTGAAAGTTTCTTTCATTTTGACCTTGTGGAACTTGCCTTTGCAACTAAATAACATCATTGGATAGCTTATTCACTAACCTTCTAATGCCTTCCATTTCAAAACTCATGTTTGTAGGTTAATTTTGGAACACTTGTCTACTCATTTTTCTTGTATTTACTTATGTATTTATTGATGGCATGAATGATTAATTAGTTGTAGCTAATTGTTGATTTGTGGTAGGATTTTCAACCTCTTGTGGATTAAAGAATGAAGTGCTATCTTGTTGATTTGGTGAAGAAACCATAGGATTGTTTCTTTGTTGATTTGGCCATGATGGAAGAATTGATTAACTTAGGCATAATTTGATTCAACGGCACTAAATTATAAATTTGACTTTATGGATGATGTACCATGCTTGGAGTTGGGTTCATAATGTATTGTGGGTGAAGGCATGATTGATCATTAGAATTTAATTGTACATCCCTAGTTGACCCAATGAAAGGTAATGGATCACTAGCACCATGACTTTGGCATTATTTCTTTCTCTACCTTAATTGCTTTAGTATATACCAAAGAAAAAGAAGTGAGTACAGTACTGTAAATTCTTCTTACAAACATTAAAATCAATGGGTCTAAGGCTCTAAGATATATTTGGACAACAAATTCCTTAGTCTATGCATATGGATCTTTGAGTCTATTGTAGAGTTTATGGAACTGGGTGTTTAACATACTCATATGTTTATTGTCACCTCTATGTGTAGATTCAAAGTGGTGATACAACATTTCTAGTTCAATTGGAATTCTAAAATGACTAAAGAAAATTGTCTCCAAATCATTTCAACTCCTAATGGAACCACTTGGTAAGTCAAGATACTAGTTCTAGGCAACCTCTCCTAGTGTGAAAGAAAACATTCTACAAGCCACATCCTTATATTAGACATGTCTCTTGATTGCAGCATCCTTAAAATCCTAAATGTGCTCCTTTGTTATCCTACCTTCATTGTGAATATATTTGGCACAAAATTTCTCAAGATTTTTAGGTAGATCATGCAAATCTCCAAGATGCCAAGAGGATAATTTATCATGCCAAACAAGTCCATTGGTGGATTTTGAGGGGAATAAATGGAGTAACAAGAACCCCAGATCTTGGTGAAGTATTAGGTGATCAAGTGTGCCTAGATCTAGACTTTCCTTGGTCAACTCTAGTTATTCTATTCAGTTTAAGATAGAGTAGCTCAGAGTCTCCATCAATTGACTTTAAGCTTGTGATAATAACTCTCCTTTCCAACTTGAATTAATAACTTGTATAAAGCTAATATAAACTAAACAAAAAAAACTCTATCTCTCCTAGCACTAATCTGTTGATGGGTGATCTGACACACTCAACAACTTAGGAAAAGCACTAGGTCTACCTCATCACTCCTAAAATGAAGTTAATCTCTTGAAATAAAATTAACTATCCCCAAGGTCTATATCACCAATTCATGGTTATATAGGATAGCTCAGTGAAGGTTGCGAACTATTCCATTTCAAGGGGCCTATGTTGGTTTAGTTTTAGTTTAGTTAATGTGCTTTGGTAATTATATCAACAAATCAATACTTCCATATTTAACATGCATCCATAAACTAATTCAAGATATTCATTGCATTCGTATATCACTTTAAATTTATAAATCAACAATGAATACACACTTACAATATGAAATTTCAACCTTATAACAAGAAATTGTAAGTTGTTATCCTAAAACTAATTGTATATAATACAAAAGAAATCAAGGTATAGAGAAAAAATGATCTTGTTTTATGATGAATTAAATTCTATACCCTATTTAAATGATAAAACCCTAGATAACCAACTTTTCTTAATTAGTATTTCATTCAATCATGAACACAAAGAGGTACAAATGTCTAAGGAGCTTGAACAATGAAAGAAAAATCCATAAAACCATTCTATTCCACATGAAGATCTCACATACAACCTCTCAAAGTATTCAATTTGAATGATCCAACATTAAGCACATGCAAAATTTCATCTATCTTAGGTGAAATATAGAAATTAATTCAAAACAACATAGCACATTATTTGGAGAACTTAGAAAATAAAGCAAAAAACAAAAGAAAAATTATAATTTTATTAAAATAAAGAGTTTCCAACCCCTATACAATGTTTCAACTATCTATTTATAAAGAATAATAGTCTTTTCTATCCCAACAATCTATCTAAATTATTAAATTCTAGATTTACATCAATGGCTACTATTGGCAAAACTAGAGTTCTAGGTTTATCCTCTTTAAAGTTGTATTTATACCCCAATGTGGAGGATAAAAGGATTAAAACCTATGCAATGAATTACAGAGTAGTGTGGTGGAGTATAAAACAAATAAGATAAAATATAAACACATATATATCCATGTCATACACATAACACATAATATAAATCATCATATATATAGTACATCAATGTGTGACATTCAATCATTAGTGTTTCAATGTATCTCCACTCTTATACAAGGTTCTCTCAATTACATATCATATCCTATATGATATTCTACTCTCTTTCTTCTCTCTTATGTTCTTATATCTTTTCTTATATTCTTATATCTATATCTTAATTCTCTCATTTTTCTCTTACCCTTATCTATCTTATGCATGCAATATATATACATTGTTACATATAGGGACATGTCCCTCTACCTCGGAATGCCTCTTTGGTCTTGCCACAAGTCAACTGTATGTGCCACACTTATCTTGCAATAACTTTATCTTCATGTGTCCTACTTGGGGTGTGTTTTGTATGCTACCATATTTTGGTGCCCTTGCGAGTTTTCGCCATTAGCCTCCATTAGGCCACCCTTTAAGTTGTTTAACCTAATGGGAGTGGTGTGGCTCTGTCCTACCAACATCATCCTGTAAATAAACCAATTTCTTGTCCTCAAGACATGTTGTCTCTATCTACCAGTCCTTAAAATGATGATTTGTATCAAAAAAATTCAAAATTGTGTACCACAGTTGTCAAAATTTACTCCTTATGGCATAATGTTCTTGTAGATTCCCCTTAATTGAGTATATGTGTTATCCCATTGGAGAATATCCTATTTTAGTTGATAGATATGCCCATTTATTCTTGTTAATGTTGAATCACCTGTAGTAATAAAGTATAGGATCTCAAATGAGTCTTCCATCGATATTCAATCCACTAGGAATGTTGTTAAGTAAGCAAACTACTACTAACCACTTCTCTTAGTCATTTCATTTGGGCTCTCAAACTATCCTTCTATTCCTGTATTTATTTATATTCATTGTGTAAGTTTTCAATTTGTACTCGGATATTTCCATCTAAGTCCTTCATTGCATCATAGGATTTTTTGGCCTATATGATTTAATTTTCAAGGTTTTCCAATTGAATTTTTAATTCTTTTTTGGATGTAGCCTAGCCTAAGAAAAATTGCTATAGTGTGTTGACATTGTTGTAGGTTCCTTGCATGTTATTAACATCCTCCTTTAATTTTGTTTGCATGGTGGTGCACTTATTATCTCTTCCACTTGTTTTCTCTCATGTTCTACCAAAATTTCTTGCTTAATATTTTCCTTTTGTATTTCCTTTTCTTGGAATTCTACCAAAATATTACTTATCACTGACTATAGTTGTTTATCCAAAGGTAATGAAGTATATGTGCTTCTATGTGGTAGTTGTGCTTGTATTTCTCCCAATGATTCCTATATAGACTCGTTAATATCTAAATATTGTTTCAAGATTCTCTCCCTTACAGTGTTGTGCATGATATCTCTTATCTAAAACTGTTGGATGGCGGATATTTGTGTAATATATCTACTTGTGGTCCTAGAGGTGAAGGTGTAAATAGAGTTGGCAATAGAGTTACCATAGGTTGTAGTTGCTTTTGTTAGATTAAAAACTACTTAATTTTATCCTTTGGGTCTAAGGGTGGAGACATTGGTAGAGGTATTAGAATCTACCTTTCCAGAGATTATTCTACACTAGCTTCAACCATTATTATTTTCCCTTTATCTTCCCCATTTCTTCTTCTTTCTATGGTGTCTCCTGCTCTTTCTCTTTGTCTTGATATTTTGTCTCTATTGTCTCCTCTTTTCCTTGTCTTGTGTCATTATGTATATTCTTATTAAATTCCTCTACACTCACTCCTTGTTGCTCTAAATGTATTTCTTTTGTTTCCACTACTAGTAATATTTTATAGGCCTTTTCTATGGCCTCAATGGTTTCCCTTCTAATTATTTGTTTCACTTGCTTTGCCTATGATGAGAGTATGTACTCTCTACTTTTATCTCAATTCTATGGTTTACATTTGTGCTTATTTGTTCCTACCAATGGGAGAAAGATCTAGCACTACTATTCTAGGGCTTCCTTCTTGATATCTTCTATTTATGCCACTTCTTCTCTTTTTCCTTTTATTTTAACTATGAATTCCTCAAGGAAATCCTTTATTATATCCCTCATTGAAGGACTTCTTGCTTCTAAAATGACTTTTACTATTCTTATCAAATACCATCGTGTATATTTGTCTTGTTTGTAGAGGCATGCCAAATGTGAATAGTAATCTATACAATAATTGGACATCCATTGTGTCCTCTTCCTTCTATGAAGTCTACTCTCTTTGAGGTGGTGAAGACACCTTTTTTTTCTTTCTTTTTCCTCCTCTTATTCTACCTTCTCTGTTTTACTTAATGGGACTATTAGGAAAGGTGTCTCAACCTTGCAATTACAAAAAGTGTGATTTTCCGGTTATCAAATTAAGTAAACTCAATTTCTGGGCTATAGGGCTAGTTTTTGGCCAAAATAAAAATTCTAGGTTGTTCAGCACTACCTACGGGGGTGCCTGATGCATAGATCTCTTCGAGCTCTACATTTTTTAAAAAAAAATGGGCCCAATTGGCCTCTCGGATCAAAAGTCATGGCCTCCAAAAGTTGGGACTCCTGTATCGGAAAATATAAAAACATGTTGGACACAAAAAAGAGTTGTAATGGAAAGTTACATATGTTAATGCATGTTATGACACATCAGAAGGCATCTTTGATTGGAGATAGTGGAACCATACGGATTTGGGTGTCACTTTTGGGTGGTTTTAACTCTTAGTTTTATAATTATCGTTTGATGGTTTCATGTATTGTATCTCCTCTATAATAGGTGCTTGAGATGGAGGTTGAGTGTAAGAGTCTTATAGATGTTGTTGAGTTGCGTCTAAATCTCTTGTTGATGATACTCCTGTAAAATCTTTCTCTACAAGTATATTGTAATCTTGTTTAGATTTTTAAATAATATATTGAGTTACTTTTGGAGTGGGGTTTTTTCTCTTGAAAGGGTTTTCCCCACGTAAATCATTCTGTTATGGTATGATTTTTATTTATATTTATTTCTATATAATTTATGTAACTGTTGTAAAGGTCTAAAAAAAATTGCATAACCCTCCTCTCAAGATTAGTGTAGGAAGTTGTTTTGCTACCTTAGCTTCCTTACAAGTGGTATCAGAGCTTGATCACCTTTGGTTTCAGTTGTGGGTTGTTGGGTTTTTTGAAATGCATGATGGGCGATGGTTAGTTAGCTGATAAGGAGGTGAACTGCCTTCGGAAACCGGTCGAAAGGTGGTCAAAAACCAAATCTCCACTTGCAAATGTCAAATCTCTCAGGGGAGATCCTGAAATAATAGGGGAGATTTGTCTTGATTGAACATAATTGAAAACTAAAAGTTGGAGATGGCATGGGAGGTCCTCTAGAGGGCTCCTATGGGTTGGGTTGGATGAAAAACACTAGTGAAAAGTCAAATTACAACAAATAGATGAATGAAAGGCTTAAAGACGAAGTCGCAAGCATAGAAAGCGAAAATTGACAAGTGTCAAAAGCGGGGAAAGGTTAGTACAACAAAGGGGAAATAAAAAGAGAAGTGAAAACGTATATTTTACCAAGAGAATCATTGTTGAGAGGGTATTATTTTACGCTTACATGTACATGACAAGGATTATGAGTCATCATGGGGTCCTCGTGGAGGCTGTGCATGATTTTGGTGCTTACAAACCTAACGAAAGGGGGTCTGCGACCCTTATGCAGGGTCCAGGACCTGTAAGAGAGCACAAAGCCCCAAAGGGCGCCCACATCCTAAGGGCGTGGAGCCCTAGGGTAGCCCGTAGGCATACCCTATACAGGGGCCTGCACAAGTACCCTTTTTCATATTTTTTATTTTTATTTTTATTTTTAACAATGACAATAAAAAAACTTGCATTATGTTTGATATACATTTTTTTAACAAATATTAAATTGCAGAAAAAAGAAATTTGAGATTTTTTTGAAATTTTCTCGAAAAACATGTCCTACCCTGTAGGTTCGTACGACGAAGGAGAAAAAACCTCTATGGCCCTGGGTAAGGTACTCTGATTTTGGGGATTTGACAGTCAATCTTGGGGTTTTTGGGCCTCTTGAGCATGATGGTACGGTGAGATTTGACCCAAAATGGTCTGAAAAATCAAGTACCAATCAGATCTGGCATGCACCTCTCAACTTCAAGCCCTCATAGATCTAGCCTCCAATGTCTGATCTGAATGAAATAAAGGGTTATTTTGACTTTTCCCGTAGCTCTGAACTCAATGGTGAGCTCAAATTTACTCCAAGAGTCTCCCGAAGCTACCTGCAACACAAAGCCACGAACAAACCCTCCCAAAAACTAGTATTTCTATCAAGTTTTTTTTATTTTCTAGGTCAACATCGGATGCAAGAGAAGAGCATACTCAACTTTCAAAAGCAACCATGATCTCAAATCCTAGATCTTCTAAATGACTAACCCTAGGCATTAACCCACTCTGATACCATGTTAGATTTTCTTATGGAAATAACAACCCAAAATCTAGAAAGCTAAAGGCAAGCACAAAGAAAAGATCGAAATGAAGGATGCAAAAGAGATCATATCAAAATAATATTGAATCAATTGCTCACAATAATGCAAAATACATTCAAGAGATATCAAATGCAAGCTAGGTAGTGAGTTTATATAGACTCAGGAAGAGAGTGGACGTGGCAAAACTAGCCAATAGAGAGTGACCAACAAGTGGGCCAAAGATAGCAAAAGCATCTTCCCAAGATAACAAATGCACCTCCCTTGTAGGATGGCAACACCTCAAACCACTCACCTAATTAAACTCACTTTATTAACCTAAGCAAGCTTAATAATATGTATAGGAAAAACCTTTAGAAAAATGAATAAAAAACCTACACTAACAATTTATTATGCATCCAATTTCATCATTACATTCATTTTGACAAATAACTTGAGAAACTTCATTCTTACCCATGTGTGCATAACCTTGTTGACCTTGATTGATGAAGGATAGTTAATTTAGAACACTTTTAAGCTTGTCTCCATGAGCTAATACAATTGATGTGTCTTCATGAAAATGTGCATCTACTTGTGTTGCATCTTCTTGATCTTGATTTTCCTCATTTTCTTGACCAACTTTAGGTTCATATACCTCCAAGAAAGAATTTAGTCCTTTTAAAGACAAATCCAACCTTATGAGGAAGATTAGACAATCAATCTCACCATGTACCTTTGTAGCATGTACCCTACATTCTTTTGATGAAGCCAAATCTAACAAAGTGAGTGGAGATAATTGTTCTTCTATGGCTTTGTTCAATATCTTTCTAAAGAGTGGGATGTCTATTTGGAAATTTATCTCAA
This sequence comes from Cunninghamia lanceolata, assembly GCA_027924645.1. NCBI lineage: Eukaryota > Viridiplantae > Streptophyta > Pinopsida > Cupressales > Cupressaceae > Cunninghamia > Cunninghamia lanceolata. The sequence goes on from BSBN01000780.1 coordinate 9,748,106, forward strand.
AGTATGACTATTGAGATATTCCTCTAAAAAATGAAGGAAACTCACTATATGCATGACTAAGAATCTCATGGAAATCACCAGGTATACACCAAGGGCTACTCGTTGCAACTAAATACCTTCAAGATCTAACTCATCTCAAAATGTGCAACTATCTAGATTGACGGTATTTGGAAATACCTTTAGAGGGTTGTTGGATTGCTAGGGAACAAGTTCTCTTAGGTCAACCCCAAGCAGAGACCAACTTTACAATCATGTTAATGATCGAAAACATCAAGCTTTAGCAATGCAAGTGCTTCTAGGTTGATCGTGCGGATCTAGATTCATTTTAGTGCTCCTAGCATACTCCTTTCTTAAGTGTGAATGATATCTCCTTGAGATACAATAATGATAAAATGAATGCAATTGAATGCCTTTAAATACAAGTACATAGCAATTACTTATGGAAAACATGTGTCTAGTCCGCTCTAAGCAAGAAAAGAATGGGTAGGAGTCGGCCAAATTTTGCAATTTTAGGGGTCAAATCATCCTGTGCCTACATAAATGACTAAGAACATGGGAATGGTAAAATCAAAGTGGATAACAAATGTATAGGGATAGGTTCACAAATAGACATCATAAATGCATAATATGGATGTATATATCAAAATGTGTGTAAATATGAATATGATAGAGGATAAATGTATAAGAATGTGTGTAAATAGATGAGTAATGGTACAAGTGAATGAGCTCAACTTCACATAAAAATGTCATTTGTCGATATGTAAACATATTAAGTCATGCTCTCCAAATAAGCACAAAACTAAATGGGAACAGGCATGATATGCAAATTTCACCATTACAAGTATGTTCAAATACATTTGTTACATATAGCTTTTTATACCATACTTTTTTAAGTACGATATGGGTGTATCCTTTCCTCATTTAATGGTTCCCTCTTTGCAATGGATTTGTTACTTTGCTCCAGCTAAACTAATATTTTTCTAATGCTCTTGCTATATGATCAAAATTCTTGATAGCACAAAGACACAATTATGGTAGGTTGCACAATCTTTGCAACCCACCTTTTCTGATTCAAACAAACAAACTAATAATTGAAATCAACCCGAACTCAGTTTATGCAAACCATATCCATGCTTTATATACGCTGGAAATCGTGCGTGTTTTTTTATGTTAGGTCTGCTGCACATTAAAAAGTAAAACTAATCTAATTTTGTTCATCAGCAAGGATCAGACAATGGTTCTCATAATGAAACAACTCTAGTTGATGGGAACCATACTCATTAAAGGAATCATAAGTCAGATGGTCTTCAGAAAGACAGACAAACAGTAGAGATAGCAAGCTTTATCAGACTAAACGGGGCAATCTCTATCAGCCAAGGCTAAAAATGATTGCATGTGGAAGGTAGGGGACAGGACCCACTAGTTGAGCACCCTAATTTCACGCCTCTCAAAATCATACCTGGCAATTTCAAATCACTCCAAAAATTTTGCAGTAGCTTACTTGGCAAGGCCCCTGCTTATAACTAAGGTTTCAGGCCCACATCAGCATTGTTGAGGTGTCAAATAGTTCCCTCAAAAAAAGGGTGGACCAGTAGGTGTGCATTAAGTCATATTTTGTTGGTGGGTTGATGTGGCATCAAATGATTGGTTGCTTTTTAAATCTAAAGGGCACGTTTCATTCAATTATTAGTACTTATAATAACACTAACAACCTTCAAGTCACAACTACTAGTACTAAACTTTTAAAAATATTGGGTATTAAATGCACAAATACTATCTCAGCCATTGAAACTATCTCACCTATTGGATCTTTTCCCCTAGTCTCGGACATGTATAGATTACCTTGGGCATAGACAGACTGGCATGGCTTCACTTACCACTAGCTTTGCCAAAGTGTTTCTCATATGGCCATGAGGTGCTGCTACGTTGTTAACTTAAATATTACCTTAACCACCAAGACCGACAAATTCTCTTATAGAGGTTTTCTAAATCACACAAAGCTAAAATGTTTCTTATGGTAGTGCTACAGAAATCAAGAGAGCAACAACGAGAACAGATACTGTCTGATTAGAAAGAATCCTTTCATAAATAGTTGCTACAGAATTCTATATTAAGATTTGACCAGAATGCATGTTTCGGAGTATGATACTTGTGGGATTCAATCATTATTAACGGATACCATACTTTTAGTCAAAGAAAAACATTAATAATAATACATTTGAAAAACAGAGCAAATGAAATAAATCTCAACCTACAAATATACAGGCTGAGTAGCTCTTTAATTTCTTTCAATGTTATTCAAGTATTCAGCCATGCCTCAATATTATAAGAACACAGCTTATCAGTACATTCAAGTTTAAAGATTGACTCTTCATATTGTCTGGGCATAACAAAAACGTGATTTACAAAATTCTTTTCTATTCGTTCATAGTATAGATTGGTTTTACTCGATTATATTAATAGTGGATATATCTTTGTTCTTTATTATTGTCTTTGCAACTACATGCTCATGTTTTCGCTTGTTTAACCTGCAAAAAAATATTTACCATTGATAAGTTTGATTTCTACAAGCTTGGCCGGACCCCAAGAGTGTATTGAATAAAAAGTGTAGTGTGAATAGAAAAAGCTTGCTTCCAAGCAGCAAAAATTATCCCACTGCGATTATATGTATATAGTATTTGTACAAGAAGAAGGCTCCAGACAAGCCAAGGAAAAGGCAATTAACCCACGTTTTCCTTGATTTGCTCAAAACTTTCTACCACTCCTATTCACAGGTCTGAGAGGTGTGAAATCTGGTTTACAATAAGGAGGCTTAATATTCAGTTGTGGATGAAAAGCAGATGGAGAATTATTTGTATCCATGTTCATCACTGGTCTTGGAATTGGCAGTATCATGCCATTCAATGGTCGGGGACCTTGCGGTAAAGGTGGACAAGGACACTGTGGTAGATTAGGTACTTGAGGTGGCAGACCTCTTAAGGGTGCAGGTAATTGGGGGGTTAGAGGACCTTGAAGAGGCGGTGGATGTATTTTCTGTAAATTTCCTGCAAAACTTTGCATTCCTAATTGAGGTTGTAGTAAAAGCTGCCTAGGCATTGCTGACTGAGGTGGTGCCACTGGTGTCAACGGAGGTCTAACAGGATCCAACTGCTCTAAATACGGAGGGCACCATTCAGGCATGTCATCATCATCATCCCATAAACTTTTCCTGACTTCATTACTTGAAGGATGTTGTGTTTGGGAACTTGGAGGATATGGGGTTTGGGAATTTAGAGAAACATGATGCAAGTTGGATACAGCAGATTGCTGACCTAAAGGAACAGAAATTTTACCTCCAGTGGCTTTAGGAGTACAAATTTCTACAGAAGGGAGATGAGCCATTGCCTCGGTATGGCCTAACTGCTGTAACAAGTCACTTGTTTGCACAGAAGGATGAGGATTAGTTGGAGGGCGTGAAACCTGCTGTGTGTTCTTATGACCATTATACTGGCACTGCGATGATATCAAGGAGACAGGAGGTGGCATAGGACATTGACTAGAAATTGCTATTGAAGGTTGAGCTGGAAACTGATGGAGTGGTAAAGACTGTGCATCACTAGAGGGCGAGGGATGCTGAGTTACTTGCATTTGAGATGCACCAGACACTACTCTAAAGTCAAACTCCGGAAGGTCATCGTCCTCCTCAGCCTCATCTGACATATGATTTTTGATATCTTTATCGTTTTGAAAAGTCGATGCTTTGGACCCAAACTCTCCTGGCACCTTCTCAGTCAGATTAGAATTTGAAATTGCCATTGGCAATGTGGTTTGAACAAAAACTGTGGTTGTGCTTATTTGAGGATTGTGTGGAATTAACCTGGTTAGCTGAGGACTTAATCCAGAAGAGAGGTCCTTTGTATCAGAGGCATGAGAAATCCATCCATGAACATTAGTCAGACTAGAAATTGCATCTTTTTCTGTATTTTGTTCATTTTCTGCTTTTGCATTTTCTACAAATGCATCAACTTGACTCACTGACTGTGTTTTCTGTAAAATACTTTCATCCTTGTCACTTCTTTCAGCATTCACGTTACCAGAAGTAGATATCATTTCTAAGCTTGCAGGTGCTCTGATTTTTGGGGCATCATTTCCATATGATGCCCACTGCGAGACTCCAGGATGGCTAGGGGAATCCAGCAATAGCCCAGCAAGTGCAAGTTTCTTTGCATTTATATATTGTTCGGGAATTTTATGTGCAACATTTGATGTTGCATAGTTCCTACGCCATACGACACATCCAATTAGATCATCTTGCTTCTTGATTACATTGTCGATATTCTTGATGAAACCATATTTAGCAAGCATGTGAATCATGGTCACATCAGGAGGACATACGTAAAGATCAACACCTGCAGCAAGCTCTGCAAATCCCACCCTTTCTCCTTGCTTGTAAGAATTGGCAATCTGTATTCAGTAAATAAGGTTTAAGGGAAACAGTACGTATCATCCATCAAAAAGAAACATGAAACAATATCCAAAAAACTTGTGATGAGCTCACCTCCTGCATGCCCGAGATTCCAGCATCAGAAGAACCAACTTTCCAACGAATTGAAATCACCTGCGATTAGAAGAATAAAATGAGTCTCTAATGTATAATACAGAATTATTGAATTATTTTAAGTACACAAGCCCAACAGAATAAATCTCTCATTTAGACCTCTTCCTTCCTGTCTGATTAATTGCCTTCATTGTAATCAGATTTCAAGGAAATCATAAAGCAGTAAACATGTATGCTGGCCCAAGGTGTTGCAAAAGATTCAGATTCAGTCTGTTCCAATACATGTAAATGATATCAAGGACTTAATCCCAAAGAGAGGTCTCTTGGATCAGAGGCATAAGTCTCTCGGTTAGACCTCTTCCTTCCTGTCTGATTAATTGTCTTCATTGTCACATCAGATATCAAGGAAATCAAAAAGGGGTAAACATGTATGCTGGCCGTGGTACAAAAGATTCAGATCCAGTCTGTTCCAATACATGTAAATGATAAGCACATGAGCAAACTCAAATAAATTTATTTCCAGTAATAAAGTAGCCAAACAAAAGGAGAACTCTTCCCTTAATGCTCAGAAGAGAGATTTAAATATTTTATTTGTGGGTTTTTTAACTGTGTAGTATTTGATACTTGAGTCTCTTATAATGACCATTTTTCCATGAGTAGTTATTTCTTTTATATGACATTTCTTTGATGTACATTGGTAATAATCGCAAGGTAAGGAAACTCACAAAGCACACAAGGACCTCTAAGCATTGTTAGTACCAGATAAGGGGATGCTAATGCATCAACTTGGGGAAATCAGTGTGGACAACTTTGGGAGACATTTGAGGACTACTCACAGATTTTACTTGGAAATTTTTTAACCTTTTGAAGATTTTGATTCTTGGGCTGGAGAGACACAGGAATCAAACATAGCTTCATGCTTAATAACCCATTTATCTGCATGTTTTGGAGGTCCACCTGAGCCTTAAGTGTTGAGAAAGACACATTCATGATGACATGGAGTATGAGAAGATTGCAGAAATAGGTTTTAAATTCCATTCACCATAGATTTAGACTCTTCAATATTTTTGCACTGATCTTTCCCTTCAGCTTCTGGCTCTCCAGTGATCTCAATTTTAGATTAAGAAGAATAATAAGGCAAGAGAAATTCCAAGTAGTTGAACATCAAAACACAAATGGCATCAACAATACATGCTTTCTGTGACATAGCAATCTGATTCTATCTATATGTTTTCTTGGCAATCTGGTTCTCTCTATACGTTTTCTTGGCAATCTAACTACTCTATTAATGATTCTTAATGAATTTTTAGAGTTACTTGGAAGGTTTAAATGATTTATGAGAAAGACCACACTTTAGGAATCCATATTCTCAAGTAGGAAATATACCTTGAAGATTCAGAGAAAACTTTCCCCTTGGTGAAAACCAATCCCTGGAGCAAAACCCAGAATATCCCAATAGAAATGTATCAAATCAACTTCAAGTAGTCTAATAGTTGTATTTCCTCACTCTCACAAAAGCCCGGATATTCTCAGAGATCATGGTGATAGTGGGTGATCAAGTACCGTAAAGGAATTGCAAAATAGGTTTTATGTTTTTTTTTTTAATTCATGCAGCATTGAATAACAAATAGAACATGCTTACCTTACCATAGATTTACATTTATAACTTTAGGATGCCATCTGAACAGAGAAATTATTTACATGATTTTATTAAACATAAGATTTTTTTTTTATGATGACATAATGGGAATAATGCAACAGGAATTAAGAAGAGAGATCATGGTGATGGTGATCAAGTACCACAAAGGAATTGCAAATAGGTTTTGTTTCCTAAAAATTCATGCAGCATTGAACAACAAATAGCACATGTTTACCTTACCATAGTTTTGCATTTATAGCTTGAGGATGCTATCTGAACAGAGAAATTATTTGCATGATTGTATCAAACATAAGATATTTTTTTATGATGACGAAATGGGAATGATGTAACAGGAACTAAAAAGAAGCCTACAAATTTCTACAGTCAAACACTACTTCAAGATAGAAATGCCATCTCAGGGCCCTCTAATTAATGTTGAATAGTTCCAACAGGGAGTGATTTGCCAAAATCGTTGAAGTTCCATGATAAGTTAAGAATTTGTTGACACACTTGTACATTCCTAGAAGTTCAGAGGCTCTGAACATTGTAATAGTCCCACTTTTACAAAGATTGTAACTTGTTGGAACAAATGCATTTTTCTGAACCTATTTATACTCCAAGTTTATATCCCAATTTTCTCCAAGCTTTCTTTCTGGAAATCTTAGGTTTATCAGGCACTTCATCATTTTTCCGTCATTAATTCTAGATGATCCATTTTGAGGAAATCATTAGCATTGTGTGCTAGTTATGCTGACCCTATGAATGCCATTGTAATAGCAGTAGCTGTATTATATGATGAGCATATACCTCTTGATGTTGATTATTATTGTCTGCTAAATACATTTTCAGAAAACATGTTTCCTGCAACATGGTCCCTGGACTTATGTCTCTAGGCTACTTATGTCTTGGGCCAATGTGAATTTACATTTCATTGTGATGCTCTATAAGGTTCATATTGTAAAATAGGGCAATATGAATTGTACTTAACATGTATAAATTAAGGGGATATTTTACTTGTCGACTAGGATGAATAGAGTTGAAGCTTTTAATTAAAGGTTTGAATAGCTTCTATTCCAAAAGTAATTAAGTGGTTCCACATTAGTATCTAAAATTGAAAGGTTTGGGCTATAGTCAATATTCATAATTATCAATTCCACAATTAAATTAAGGATAATGTGCCACAGAATTTAAGTGTCTACAATTGTAAAGGTTAATTAGGTTTGAATGAGAGAATAATGGAATTGATATCACTGTATGAAACAGTTGCAAATGGTTGGTGTTTATTCCAACCACTTAGCCATCTCTCTCGGATACTTACAATCCACCAAGGTCCTAGCGAGTAGGAAGAAAAAATTAAGGGAAGCAGTTGAAATCAACAAACATCTACTTAATCTGAACAAAGATGAAGGTTGGGATCTTAGCAACTCATGACAACCCACTTTTTGGCTGTCCTTTACTTGTTTCAGCCTCTAATACTTCCATGTCACCAATCCCCCTTTTTTTCTTCCTACTCGAACGTCATCCTTATTTTTAAATCTGTTTCAATTTTTCCTCTAACAATCTTTTTTACCATACTTCTTAGGGTTCAGCCAGTTTCAGTTCACTTTTTTCTTCATTTTTTCTCTCTTTTGTTATCTTTTAATATGCTAAACTCAAGGGTCTCTCTTCACCCATGGCTTCTCTTTTCCCATTTCAGTTTTTGCTTCCTTATTCTCACTTGACACACACCCTCACTTTCCACTCCTTGACTTTAACATCTCATTTCATAGCCAGAGACTTGACTCACAATTCTTTGTTTCCTCCGGTTTCAATAGCTTTCTTTAAATTATCTCCAATTTTTTTATTTTTCTATTTGAATTATATCTTAATGCTTATTTTCATCTCTTTGGCATTTCAACCTTCCTTCTTGACATTGGATTCTCCAGTGATTCTTCATTGTTCACATTAAAAAAAATTATTATATTTTTTATTTTTTATTTTTATTATTTTTAATCTTTAAATATTAATTTTTAATTTAAATAATTTAAACTTTCTTTTAAACATTTTCCTTAGAATAATAAACTTTTTGGCTTGTGTGTCTTCCTTGGCATCTTATGATCCGAAAACTTGTTTGTGAAGTTGAGATCTAGAAAGTTCCCCATTTAGACACAAGATCTCAATTGGTGCACAAGACGATCTTAGTTGGTGTGCAAGAGGTCTTAGTTGTTGCATAAGTGAATGCCTTTCTTGTGCAAGTATCTCTCTTGCTGCATACGACATTCTTTTGGCTACAGAAGAAATTCTTTTGTGCCAAAATGAATATGGAGTAGGTTTTTGAATGGGGAAAGTTTCCACAGGTGTCTTGGCAGTATTTGCCCCTTTCATAGTGATGCGGTTAGGGGAGTAACGTGTTTTGATTGAGTTGTACCTTCGCAGTTGGGTTGTGACCATATGTGTTGACTAGGGGTTGTATTGGAGCCACATGGACTATTCTCATAGGTGGTGGAACATTTGTTTGCCCTGGGGCCACGAATATCTCCATATCCCGTGCAATCAACTTCGCATTAGCTTTTGGAGATCGTTACAGATTGGAGAGGCATTTTGTTTCCTTCATTGGACAACTGAAATGATTTTTCCCTTTGCTGGCAGCCATTGAGAGGGAGGTCATTTTGTCTTCCCCCTGAATAGGTGTAAGCAATGGTTAGAACAGTTTTCTTGGGAAACCATTCAGGCCATTTTGTTGAGAAAATTGTTGGTCTTCCAAGCCCAGAGGGAGAGAAGCACATAGAGTTGAAAGGAAGATAGCAGAAAGGTCAGTTGGCTCAAGAAAGACACTTTTAGATTGTTGAGTCGAAAGAGGACGAGTGTACAGGGTTCCTGCAAGTTGCAGAGAGTGGAGTGGAGAATAGAGGAGATTGTGGCGATTGATTACAGCCCCATTTAGACCATTAAATTGGCAAATCTCCATATACTTTCACTATCATAGTGAATGGGATGTTAAATTGTGTAACCATCCTAGAGTTTTTCACCCATTTGGGTTTTTATCCAAATGAACTATTGTGTCATGTATTTTTCTCATTGTGTGCCCTGCTATTTGTTTGTCTTTTATTGATTTCAAACATTTAATATTGTTGTAAACTAATTAAATTCATTAAGGCAAATTACTAAGAGTAGTGAATGGTCAACAAAGTTAAGAAATCCATTGTTGATGCAACTCTAGGGTTATCAACCCAAAGGTTTATGGATCAAATGGCATCAGAACAGTAATTTCTATTAGGAAATTTGAGTCTGTAGGTTGTGCAGGTATATGCCAACAACCAAATCAAGAGGCAATAAAGATTCAGTAGCTTTTGAACCTGAAATCGAATCCAATGAATGGTTGAGGAGAGTTAGAATGGCAAGAGAAGAAGATGGGGAAGCTAGGTTCTAGAAGCTTGAAGATGTTGCTCGGGTTCTAAATTTTGTGAATAAGTTGGACAGATTGAAAGGCACGATGTCGGTCCTCATCTCCACAATGAGAATCCCAAAAAACATGGAAGAAGGTAAACCAAAAAGAGTAGATATGGAACAAAGTGGATCCTCTAAGGGAAGGTTCTTCAAAGCAAAGGCAGAAATTGATATCCAACCTTACAATGGTGAGATTAACACCAAAAGGTTAGACCAATGGCTGTCCCAAATAGAGGTATGTTTCAGTCTCCAGCAGCTATCCTCACACCTGCAAATTTTGTTGCAAAACTAAAACTTTCTGGGCATGGTATGAGAGTTACCTCACTAATTAGAAATAAAGAAAGTGTCATCAGTTGCAAGATGGGAAGACTTCAAGAGGCTGCTCTGTAAATAATTCTATCCTATATACCATGAAGAGGAGTGAGTGATGTAGTGGAATTACTTGAGACAAAGGCAAGGGCAAATTCCAAATAGGCAAAGACATGGATAAAGAAGTGCTCATGAAATATATTGGAGGGCTATTTGGTCACTTGACAAGTTCTCATGGCCAAGCCCCAAGATATAGACGAGGCATGTACTCATGCACACTACCTTAAGCTAGATAAAGGGTAACTCTATCCACAAAAACAAGCATGGTGATGAGCAGCAGCACAGCAGTACCAAACATGAGGATGCAAATAAAGGGAAGAGCAAAAGAATGCTTCTTCCATTGTCATCTCAAAAAGAAAAGGTAAGGGAAAGCCTCATTGCTCACATTGCGACATACAGACGAGAAGAGCAAAAAGAATACTACTTTGATTGTCATCTCAAACAGAAAAGGTATGGGAAAGCCTCACTGTTCACATTGTGACATTCAGATGAGAAGCGTTGAAAGCTGCATCTCAAGTTGGCTCCTTCTAATGAGAAGAGGGAAAAGGTAAAAATGTCATCTGCATGGATAAGAGCATAGAGATTAACAGAGATTCCTCTAGTGATGATGAATACACATCTTGTGCCACACTCATGAAGGGAGTTTCAAGGAATGGTAGTAGCTTTCATGGAGTAGAAGAGCTCACACAATTATTTCAGGCAAGAGTCAAAGTGAGAGGTAAGAGGTTTAATGCCCTATTTGACTCCTCTCAATCAAATCTTGTCTCTTATAGGCTGGTTAGTGAATTGGGATTGGAGGTTCTAAATCACCCACATCCATATTCGTTGGGGTGGCAACAACATGAAATGGACACGAAGGTAACCAAACAATGCAAGTTAGCATTTAGTCTATACCCAAAGTACAAAGATGAAGTGTGTTTGATTTCGTGCCTTTAGAGGTATGTGACGAAATTTTAGGTGGTCCCTATTTGCACGTGTAGGTGAAGAATCACTATTGGCTTCAGTTAAAAGGCAAGAGTTTCTTTGTGAATTCTTATGCTAGTGGATATAAGCTAACCATTGCTAGTACCTCAAGAACTAAAAGGCTAATTAATGGTATTGACAATTTAGTTCCTCAATGAATTAAGGACAAGGTAAGAATGAAAGGGCTGTTGTTGAGGCTATTGTAAGGCCTCAAACTATTACAGGACAGCGAGCTCAAGAGCAACAGGTGCAGTGGTGAGGTACAGGGCTGTCACAAGAGTGCAAGCATGTTCAATTTTAGGAAAAAAAAGAGTGTAAGACTCGGGTGGAATCCACAATGGTGAGCATACTTTTTCATTTTAGTTTTGTTGTTGTGTTGTAGGGATTAGTTAAAGGGCAAAGCGCCATGGTTGGTTCTTCTTTGGGTGGAGGATGAGTTGGCTTGGGTTTACTTTTGCCAAGTCACATGGTAGGTAGTCCTAATGGAGCAATGGGGACAAGATTTTCTCATTCTCAGTTTTGAAGCTTTTGGGAACCAAAGCCCCCTGGATAGGGATTTGTGATCTAAAAACTTGTTGAAGTTCAGACGTAGAAGGTTCCCCATTTAGGCACTCTTGCAGGATGCTTCAAATAGATCTTAGATGTTGTGCAAGAGGCCTCAGTTGTTGTGTAAGTGAATGCTTTTGCTATTCACGTGTCTCTCTTGTTGTGTAAGATATTCTTTTGCCTGTGCACACAATTCTTTTGTGTTGGAATGGATATGCAAGTTCTTTGGGTGGGGGAAAGTTTCCACAAGTGTCTTGGCAGTATTTGTCCCTTTCATAGTGATGTGACGGGAATGGTTAGGGCAGTGATGTGTTTTCAGCATCGGGATGTACCTTCACCATTGAGTCATGACAACTGGTTTGTTTTCCCTTCTTAGCAGGCTATCTATCTCCCTATGTGGTGATATATGTGTTGACTGGCAGTTGTTTTGAAGCCGTGTGGACTGTTCTCATAGGTGGTGGACCGTTTTGTTTACCCTAGGCCTTGAATGTCTCCATTCCACATGCAATCGACCTTGCATTGGCTTTTGGAGGCCATTACAGAGTGAAGCAGCATTTTGTTTCTGTCATTGGGCAGTCAATATGATTTTTCCCTTCTCTAGCAACCATTAAGAGGGAGCTCATTTTGTCTCCCGCCTTAATAGGTGTAAAGAGCAATTAAAACAATTTTCTTGGGTGACCATTAAGCTGCCAAGGGGAGCCGTTACAATGCTAGAAAAAGTGTTGTTCTTCCAAGCCTAGAGGGAGAGAAGCACATAGGGCTGAAAGGAAAACAGCAGAAAGGTTGATTGGCTGAAGAAAGACGCTTTTAGATTGTTCAGTCGAAGAGGAAGGGTGTATAGGGTTCCTACTAGTTGCAAAGAATATAGTGGAGATAGAAGAGATTATGGAGATAGATTACAGCCGCATTAAGACCATTAAATTGGCAAATCTTTATTTATTGACACTGTCATAGTGAATGGGATGCTAAATTGCATACCTTTCCCAGAGTTCATCCATTTGGGTTTTCTCCAAATGAACTATTGTGTCGTGTATTTTGCTCATTGTGTGCCCTACTATTTGTTTATGTCTCTTACTGATTTCAAACATTTAATACAGTTGTAAATTGATTAAATTCATTAGGGCAGATTACTGAAAGTAGTGAATAGCCAGCTAACTTAAGAAATCCATTGTTGATAAAATTCTAGGGTTATCAACCCAAAGGTTTATGGATCATCTCATGCATTTTTAATGAGCTACTCCTGCAATTCTAATATCATTTGCTCTAATCCTGATGATGGATCCTAGAGTGTTCTCCAAAATATTGATGATAAAAAAATACACATAGTTTTTCGAAAAATTCTTCATTTTAATTTAATGGACAGTGAAAACTTGGGTGCATTATTTAAGAAACTCTTCAAAGATGATACTCGATATGTTAAACTCTCAATGTATACTAGATCTTATTATTTCTATTGAATAGTATATTTGTCACCATGAAAGTTCCAATAACTCAATATAGTTAGATGATTATTATTTCTGTAAACGCATTTGCAAGGTATGTCAATACTCACAGCTCAATTAAGCTTCTAAATATAGAGCTAACATAAGAAATGTCACTTGGCAAAAGATGTCTTTCAAACATTAGTTTTGAAAGTCCAGCAAAACTGCATAACTGCAAAACTCTAGTTTCTCCTTTGCTTTACTTTCACATGGTCCCAAACAGTTCAGACAATTTTCTTGGTTGGTTGCACCCTAGGCAAGCATTGCCTTCACCTAAATTTGTGAAACACTCTGACCTAAAAGGTCAAAGAACAGACTCTTGCTGTAAATATTAAACTTGGAAGTAACCAAATTGAGACCTCCAAATTATGGCTTTCTGCACAAATTTATCAATCTCTGGTTCTTCTGGATTCAAACAGCTAATAGAAAATTTGCAGTCCTGTCAACTTTTATCATATAATGATGCCAGGAAGCAGTCAGCTAAGCAAAATTCAAAACTAAATTTAAAAAATGTGCAATACCAGGGTAATTCTCTTTTCAAAACAGGCTAGGCAAATTACAAAATTCTGGGTGAATATTTTGAACAGGTGCACAGAATTTGATGATCCACCTCCAGCATTGAAAATGTGAAGGCGTACAGAAGAAGAGATAACACTGAACTCTTTTCTCAATTTCTCAGCCAATTTTTCTAGCACAATTTGAGCTGACTAAAGAGAGTAAACATGTTACAGTCATTCAATGTCATTTGGCAGGAACAAATTCTTTTGCATTGTGAAAGCTCTTGGCAAATATTTTCATTTATCAGAGTTAACAAGCAATTTTAATTTACAGAACTACTCATTTTCAAAAGTTTAGCCGAGTAATAGTTTCAGTTTTCATTAAGTACATTCATCCTCAATCCATGGTTTAAAATTGAGGTAGTTGTAAAATTGAAAATAAACTTTAATAGATTCAATATTTTATTTGTTGAACCCTAAAAAATCATTGCCTTCACCTGAATTCAAGAAACATACTGACTCAAAAGGTCAAAGAACATACTCTTGCTGTAAATAACAAAGTTGGGAGTAAATATTAAACTGAGACACGGGGTAGAAATCTGCAATCCTGTCAACTTTACCATAAAATGATGCCAGTAACTGTCACCTGAGCAAAATTCAAGTCTAAAGCAAAAAGATGTTCAATAACACAGAATGTCTAATTTAAAAACAGACAATGCAAATTACTAAACTCTATGTGAGTATTTTAAACAGGTGTATTGAATTTGATGAACCACCTCTAGCATTGGAAATGTGAAAACCTAGAGAAGATAACATAAAACTATACCGTTTTCTCAGTTTCTCATCCAAATTTGCCAGCACATTTGAGAACTCTAAAGAGCAAAGCATTTTAGTTTTTACAGTAACTCACTGTCATTTGGCAGAAACAAATTCTTTTGCATTGCGAAAGCTCATGGGAAATTTAAGAATTTTCATTTATCAGAGTTTACAAGCATTTTTGATCTACCAAACTCTTTTTCCAAACTTTATTAAGATAATATCTAGTTTATTAATGGTCAATCTAGTTGTTTCCTATTAGATAGGCTTTATTTCCGTCTTTTAGTCTGCTTTCTTAGCTGTATCTTTTTACAAGTTGTCTGTCTATTCTTAGACTTTGTAACTTCTCTATAAATAGAGCATTCGCTCTTCATTGTAAATTAATTCATTCATTAATATATTTTGCATATATTCAGAAATGTAACATGGTATCAGAGCGAGAATGGGCTCTTCGTAATCCGTACGTTGTACGGATCGTACGGCACCATACAGGTGGCCATACCCTTTTTCTACACTCTCATCCGTCCTTTGTAAATCGCGAGTCTCTGTTCAGTGTTAAACTCTTTCTGTTATACGCAAGGTTCCAGTCTCGCGTTTAGGGTTTCTGTGTTTGTGTTTGGTTTAAATCTGCCCAGATCGCGTTCTATGTAGTCACGTTTTCTTTTTAATCTTCTGGGTCGTGATTCCGAGATTTGTCTTCTGTTCACCGTCTAAGGAAATCGAGATTTTAAAAGTCGTGGTTTCTGGACGCGATTTCTGGGTTTCGCGTTTTGGTCGTTTTTCTACATGAACATCGGGTTTCATTTCTTTTGTGATCACGTTTTCTTTTGTTGCGACTTCAGTTTTTTTTCGTATCATGCTAAAGGTTGCAGTTCGTTTTTGGTATGCGATCTAGAATTCTTTGACAGGCGTTTTTCGTCGCGATTTCGCCCTGTTTTGAGCTGCATCTTTTTGGCACCTGAGGTCGCCTTGTTTCATCGCCACTTTTGGGTTTCTGGCGCCAGTGTGCTCATATATGGTCGTTGTTTCTACCCTTAACAAGGTCTGTGCTCTCTGCAATCGGTGACTTCCTAGTCATGATCTTCCTGTGAGACTCTTGTGCTCGGCATTTACTTATCCTCTGATCGTAGTCCCTTCATGGGTCGCGATTTCAGCTAAAGGATTTTTGGCCCTGCACGATGACTTGGTCGCCATTTGTGTTCGCCATTTATGGTCGGATTTTGTTCCTTGGGCGTCAGTTTCCTTTTCGGCATGGTCTTTTTGATAGTTGTGGTCAGCGCCTTCTGCCCCAAGCATCTCTTTATGCAAACCCTAGCATTGGGGTCTCCTTTTTATTTGGCGCCGAAATCGTTGGTGGGTCATGTTTTTGAGGGTCTTTCTGTGGGTGCTTTCTCTCGGTACCAAGGGACCAATATTCATGCAGAAATTTTTTCCATTTGTTTTTTGAAATTCGTGTTCGGATTCTCTAAGTTTCTGCTTTCCGTACTCTCGAAGATCCGGGTTTTGAAATCCGTGTTCGAATTTATCTCGAGATCTATGTTCCAGATTTAGTCCGTGTTTTCGGAATCTCTGCTTCGTAACCCGTGCAAGGGTTCTGTTCAGCATCAGTGCCATCTATCTGTTTCAATATTCACACCATCAGTTTGTAATCCGTCTTTTCGTGCCTCGAAAAAAACGTGAAACAATGGCATCATGGTTCAAAAGCAGTCAGAAGTTCAACGGCAGCAAACTTTTTGATCATCGGTGTTTTTCTGCAAGATCTCGTCCGATTTGGGTTCCTATCTGCAGCCCTATGAATAGGGTTCTGTTTTGTTTTCGGCAGCTTCCTTGTTCGGCAAATGTTTTTGCCTAGTCACTATTTCTGGAGTGTTTTCTGCCTTTTCGCCGTGGTTCAAAGCTTTGAGGGCTTTCTTGATTTGCGCTTACAGCGCTTAGCCCTGTTGTGACCAAATCACACATCGCCCCATTGCAAATGGGGACCCCCTTTTTTTGAATTCCAGTGCTTTGCTAAGTCCAGGATGATGTCCTTTGCATGATGAAGTCAGTAGTGTTTGAGTCTTAGAGCCCCTTGATGACCTGATCCTTATGTTTGAGACCCTGAAAATGACTAAGTCTGATATCCTGATCCTGAAGATCCTGAAAATTGGCTAAGTCTGAAATCTGGTGGATCCTCAAAAATCTAGAATCTGCATGTTAAATCTGGTGGATCTGGGACCTATCTCAAACATCCTGAAAGGTATATTGAAAAATATTTAAATATATTTTTCAATATACCTTACCTTGGCGACTTGCATTTTCGGGCGCGAATTTCCTCCAGTACTTGGGCGCATTTTCCCACCTCTGCCAACCCAAATTAGCGCCCAAGGTTGAAGGAATGAGTTTTGGCGCCATTTCTTGTTACTCTTGCCAGTTTTAGGCGCCTTGATGTGAAGTAAGCTTTGAACTAATGATAGATTGCGCCTTAAGAGTTTTTAAAGGTTGAGTTGGAGCGCCCTAAGTCAGGAAGATCATCACTTGGCACCTAGTGTTTAAGAGCCTCTTAGAGAGCGCCTTGATGATGTCAAGATTGATAGGCGCCTAGATTTGGGAGAAGACACAGGCAGAGACCCTCATATTGCGCCTTAGGTTGAAGATGAAGAGTTTGGGCGCCCTCTATGAAATTCCTCACCAACTATTAGCGCCTATTATGGAGAACCCTCTGGAGGTGGGAGATGTTTAGATTTGCAAATCGCCTCACTTGAGTCTAGGCGCCCTTCAACACTCAAAATGGCGCCTAAAACTTGGAGTAAGTATTCTTAACCCAATGAGCGCCTAACCTCAAGGAGTGATAGGAGTCTTTTGGAAGTGGAAACTTGAAGGTTGTTGTAAAGGCGCCCTTACTCATTCTCCCAATCTAAAGTGGGCGCCTTGTAAAAGAAGGCTTGGGATCTTGAAAATATGCTAAGTCAAATGGGCGCCTTAGGAAGAAAGAGTATGAAATCCTTGATGTATGTTTGAGAAGATCCTGAAAATGACTAAGTCTGGTATCCTAATCCTGAAGATCCTGAAAATTGGCTAAGTCTGAAATCTGGTGGATCCTCAAAAATCTAGAATCTGCATGTTAAATCTGGTGGATCTGGGACCTATCTCAAACATCCTGAAAGGTATATTGAAAAATATTTAAAGTAACTTATACTTAAATATATTTTTCAATATACCTTACCTTGGCGACTTACCTTTCTAGGCGCGAATTTGCTCTAGCACTTAGGCGCAATTTTCCCACTTGCAGAGACTTTTCTAAGCGCCTTAGGTTGAGACAAAAGTGCGCCTAGAGGAAGATCAACTTTCAAACGCTCCAAGATAGGGCGCCTTGATTGGAATGGGCATAAAAGACCTCAAGAAGTGCGAATTCGACAAAGGAATGATCCAGATATGTTAGGCGCCTTTTCATGTCCAAATTATCATCAAATAAGCGCCTTCAGTTGAGGTCAATGAGTTTAGGCGCCCATGCCTTGTTGTTATTGTCTTTAGGCGCCTTGGGAAGAATCATGTTAATTCAAACTTTAAAAGTGGGCGCTTGGGAGAAAGAAGCCTCCTGAGGCATGTTTTATGGGTTGAGGACTTCAAAATGTCAAAAAGACATCCAAACATAGCTAGGCGCCAATCCTTGTCTAAATAATACCAAATGTGCGCCTAGAAAAGGATACACTCTAAGCTATTCTAATGTGAGCGCCTTGATGTCAAATGAGATTAAATCTATCATACATGAGCGCCTAGGTGAGGGGAGTCATCCTAAGATCTACATAATTGTTTAAAGCTTAAAAAATGACAAGGATAAAGCTTGAAAGACTAAGCGCCCATTCCTACCTTTGCCACCTCATTCTGGCGCCTAAGGAAGTTGTGTTGAAAAGACCTTTTGGGTGAACCTTATAGGGGATTGACCTTCTTTAAACCTTTACAATTGCTAGAAATCATTTGAAATAATGAATGTGGGACTAATTTGTGTTAGGCACACTTTGTTCCTATTTTTACCTATATTTGCGCCTAAGTTTGAAATGGCGTTATTACATGTTTAAAGTTGTTTTTATCTTAAGAAGTTATTGATATATCGTTTACTTTGTCTTGTAGGAGCATTAACAAAGCTAAGGAGTTATCCAAGGAATCACCTTCAAGCGAGGAGTAAGGAGCAACATGCTAGCCGCCTTTGAAGATTATCAAGTTGCATCATTGGAGGAAGGGGTGTTGGTGAAGCTAAGGAGTCATCAAGGACAAGTACCTGAGAAGCCTTCAAGTTGCTGGGGGATCACACCTCAAGTCTCCTACATCAATGACATCTTGTTTGATCACCTAGTTCAGCATCCGAGAGGCTTTGCTCAAGAGGGAGTCAGATACTTTGTATTTCACTCTAATTGTTGACTTGTCTAAAAACAATCATCAACAAGCCCCAGCTGGATCTATGGTCATCATTTGTGTTCTGCTTCTTCGGATTCCTCGGGATTTGTGTTTTGACACCCGTGCTCAAGTTCTGTTATCTGTTTATGCCTCTATCTGTCTCGAAAAGCAGTCTGTTTTAAGGGGCATCTTGGTTTAGTTAGTGGATTGACCATTAAGGAGGGGTATTAAGATAATATCTAGTTTATTAATGGTCAATCTAGTTGTTTCCTATTGGATAGGCTTTATTTCCGTCTTTTAGTCTGCTTTCTTAACTGTAGCTTTTTACAAGCTGTCTGTCTATTCTTAGACTTTGTAACTTCCCTATATTCGCTCTTCATTGTAAATTAATTCATTCATTAATATATTTTGCATATATTCAGAAATGTAACAAACTTTAGCTATATTATAATTTCATTTAATCATTAAATGCATTCATCCTAAATCCATGCTTAAAATTCAGTTAAGCCATAAAATAAAAATATAGAGTAAGCTTTAATAGAATTAATATTTAGAAAGTTTAGTCTGTTATTCTCAACATATCTACAGAGAATTTCTAAGGGACTCCCATTTCTTTTATGACTTTCCCAATATTCATGTTAGGAAGAAACTTAGTGATTATAATTTCACAAGATGCATGTAACTATAATGCAGGTGCATACCAGCAATAAGTTAAATGTGGCCCTGTAATTTTCTACATTATTGGTTCACTCCTTGCAGGCCCCGGATCTGGGTCCGGTTTGGATTCTGGGTCGATCCGGCTGGAGATTCCAAAAGGGTGCTGTTATTTGATGGTGGGTTCATCTGACCAGATTTCGCAGAATTTTTCAGAACCCAAAACAAACCCATGTTATTTTGACAATTTGTTTACGTCTTTTTTTTATTTTAGTTTGACTGGAAAACACAAAAACATGTGCTGATTCACTCTGCAGTGGGCACGTTCCATAGAAAAAATTAAATAAAATGCCCCTGCAGTTCACCAATACAAACGCCGTTTCTCTGATAGACATTATCTTTTTTACTGCAGGTTTCATTTCCTGTTCCTGCCACGATCATGTATTTTTCTGCCCTGTAGACCTCGATATTCTTTTTCTCTTTTTGTATTGGAACAAAGCAAAGCAGAATACAATGAATAAAGCAGCAGCAGTGCTGCAATGAATAAACTACTGTTCACAATCCATTAACCCAAAACATAGACCTAGGCATGTACAGGACACATAAAACACTGGAAGAGTATGCACAAAACTATAAACATATCTCAAGGACGTAATGCATGTCCTCAACCACAAAACAAATGCATAAAGGATGCAAACCAGCCATATACAAACTGTAGACATCAATATTCATCGTATATTGACAGAGCACAATAAATAGTGACAGCTTGACAGCAACAATTCACAAGGCTCTCGTAGCATGCAAAAGATCTAAGGCCAAAAAAGCTCTCAAAAACAGTTTCCCAGCAAATCCGCGGTACGATGAAGAGTGTAAGGAAGCAAAAAGAATGTTGAAAGTATCAAGAAGGGAAAAAGCAAATAAAAAAATGTATGAAAAATTAGTGAGATCAAAAAAGAGTACATGAAAGGAAGAAGGAAAGAGTTAATTTCTCTTGCGAAGCTTAATCCGAGAGGTTTTTAGAGGGAATTGCAGCAAACTAGAACAATCATTGAAAATAATATCACTGACATCCAATGGTTAGAACATGCTAAAATGTTGTACGAAAGAGATCAAGATAAAACCCTTCCTCCAGTAATTGACACTAGAACCAATCTCTTCTCCATAAAGGATATCAAAGAAGGAATTAAAAAGTTGGCAGTAGGCAAAGCTAGGGACATAGATGGTTTATAGGCAGAATACTTGAAATGGGGCTTGGAAGCCTTAGCACCTCACATCAAAAGGATCTTCAACAAGGTTATTCGGCATGGTTTCCTAACAAACTGGACAACAAGCGTGGTCATTCCTCTTCACAAGAGCGGGGATGTTAACAACCCGTCAAACTATCGAACCATAATGATTAATCCCTTGTTCGGAAAGCTCTTTGGAAGCATGGTGGAACAAAGAATTAGCCTTTGGGCAGATAAGGAGGATATGAGGATGAAAGGGCAAGCAGGTTTCAAACCAAAGCACTCTACAATTGACCATTGCATCACTCTCAAACATATGATCGAAAAAGTTTGGGATAAACAAGGGAAAGAAGTTTTTTGTTGTTTTTGTGATTGTCGATTTCAAAAAGGCATTTGACATGGTACTTAGAAGCAAACTTTGGGGTAGAATGGAAGAGCTGGGAATATCGAAAAATACGAGGCAATGGTCCACAGGCTCTACGATCAGGTTCAAGCCAAAATTAGAACAAAGGATAGTTTATCAAAATGTTTTGGAAGCAACCTCAGAGTCAAACAGGGGTGCTCGTTGTGCCCCACTTGGTTTGGGTTATACATAGACAAGTTAGAGGAGTGGTTAGACAAGTTGGGGGGTGGAGGTGTTCACTTGGCCACCTATGTGGTCAAGTTGTTGCTATATGCAAACGATCTTACTTTAATGGCAAAAATAGCACATAGTCTACAAGAACACCTAAGAGCCCTAGAGCTATTTGTCAGGAGGTGGGAATGCAAGTGAACATTAGCAAAACCAAGGTCATGATCTTTACTTTACAAAGAACTAAGAAATAAATAAATTTTGAGTTTGAAGAAAGTTTCTTACAAGTCGTAAATGAATACAAGTATCTGGGCTAGATTTCCGCAACAATCTCCGTTGGGAGAATACAAGGGGGGTGGAAATCTCTTTACATGCTTCAAAACAGATGCAGATCAACTGAATTATGGGATTGGAAAACAAAGAAGAATTTATTTGGGCTGCTTGTTATACCTATGGTACTTTATGGTTGCGAAGTTTGGGGCAGCAGCACATCGGCTTCAAAATGGAGACAAATTGAAAGATTACAGAAGCACCTAATTACAAGCAATTTCAAAATAAAAAGCACGGTCCCAAACGAGATTGTCTTAGCCGAAGCTAGAGCCTTTCCAATTGAAGTGGCAACGCTAATTCAGCTGTTAGGATATTTGAAGAAAATTGAGAACATGGAGGGACACCGCTGGCCCAAAATTGCAGCAGAGGAAAAGATGGCTAGAAGGAAGAGCACGTGGATGAAGCAAAACGTCAAGTGGATGAATAAATGGGGCATTAACATGCAGGAGTGCGCAAACACAAGCGGGGAAATCAAAAGGTATGTAAGAGGGAAAGTCAAAGCCATCATATGGACAAAACAATTCAGACGAAAAAGAGAATATTATGACAAACAATTTAATCCCACATGTGACCATGAGCAAAAGCACTATATAGGAGCGGACATAAAGTGGAAACCTAAAATGCTAATAGTCCAACTAAGAACTAGCTCACACCATCTTAGGTGCGAAACAGGAAGGTGGAAAACACCCAAAGAGGAGTGGGAGGATAGGATTTGTTGTTTTTGCCTGTCGGGATTAGTGGAGACAGAATGGCACTACATCATGGAGTGTAAGGCATATGAGGACATCTAGCTCAAATACACAAGTATTCTAAAAGTTGGATCTTTGATGGCCTTGTTTGAAGAGGAGAGGATAGCAAAAATGGCAGATTACTTGATCAAAATCCATAGTAGAAGAACCAAGATCAGCAAAGAAATAGGGGACAGTCAGAAGTAACTATTGCGGTTTTGGTTGGTGCTTTTGTTGTGGGCGGTTTAGTTTTGCTTCCAGGTCCCATGGACTACTTGGTCTCATGGACGTCATTAAAAACTTTCATTTCATTTTCATTTCATCCACTCCTTTTGTTCTTTAACCACACTTCCTAATTTTTGTTTCCCTATGTTTATATATATTTAAATTAAAAAATTTAAGATAAGTACAAGTAAATTTAAATTTTAAATATACCTTTCTTTTATAATAAATTAAAGGACTATATATTTGAATCATGCTGAGATATATTTAAATTTATAATATTATTTAATCTTTAATATGTATTATCGAACCTATTTAATTTATAATCTTTAGTTTGATAATTTTTAGCTTGATCTTTAGACGATTACATATACAGTCTAAAATTATTAAATCTTTATATACCGTTAACATATATATATTTATGACTTTTATATGTTTTAATCTTTAATATGTATTATTGATTTATTGAACCTATTTAATTTATAATCTTTAGTTTAATAATTTTTAGCTTAGTCTTTAGACAATATATACACAATCTAGAATTATTAACTCTTTATATACGGTTAAAATATGTATATATTTATGAGTTTTTATATTTTTTTTGTATGGACAAACCCAAAATGAATCCAACCTCAAAATAAAACCAAAAAAAATCCCGGAACCCAGACCCGCTACTTAGGTAGTTTTTGTGCCAGTACCATTATGGCTCTTACCTATTTCAATGTTTAACACAGACCTTGAAACGCTGCCAGAAAAATGCTGACTGAAGGGATACTTTTCAGCATTTCATGCACACAAATTTGGAAGGAAATAAATTGTGTAACTCCAGATATGGCTCCAAGAAAACATTAGCACGTTTGAGACAAGTTCGGATCTTATATCCTTATAAAACATCACCATTTGTATGCCATCTGAACAAAAGTGTTTTTCTTGTCCTTTGGTGTTTCCACCCCTTGCATGTGAAGTTTAAAAGATTTTCCTAAATTCTATATTTTAGACATTCTCAGTGGCCTACCATGCTACAACCTAGAAAAATGTGTTTCTAATTATTTCTTTATTGAGTCCAAATTTGACAGCTTTGAATTTATTCTATATGTTACCACATTTTATAAGGGAAAACCCAGCTCCAATTTATGTGTGAATACAATTGAAAAAATGTACATGGACTCCCTTGCTGGTTTGAATATGAATTGAATCCCCTAGCTTGTTACCATAGTCATAAGCATATTCAGTAAGACTTTATAAGAAACCATAATTGTTAATTGGAAGTTGAAACCAAATCAAAATAAGTAATGACATGCAAAGATGAAAAGTTTTTAAGTATCCTTAGTGCACGGTATTCTATATGTTACAACATTTTATAAGGAAAAATCCAGCTCCAACTTATGTGTGCATACGATTGAAAAAATGCAAATGGATTCCCTTGCTAGTTTGAATATGAATTGAATCCCCTAGCTTGTTACCATAGTCATAAGCATATTCAAAAACACTTTATAAGAAACCATAATCGTTACTTGAAAGTTGAGACCAAATCAAAATAAGTAATGACAAGCAAAGATGAAAAGTTTTTAAGTACCATTAGTGCACGGTTCCGAGATAAGGGTAACTCTTGTAGGAACTTTTCAAAAGCATCTATCCTTACTCTTCCCTTTACCTCCACATGCTTAGACCAATTGTTTGCCTGAAATTTTGCACCACTGCAAGTACACATTTAGTTAGAGCATATCAAACCATGCCTATCTTACATATTATTCCAATGAAGTAAATGTCATTCAAGGCTCATGCTAACAGTGGCTTCAAAATAGAAAAAGCCCAACATTGGCATGTTGATGACATATGTTCTAAACCTACAATATATCTTCCTGATTTCATAAGTTCAAGATTTTACTAGGTAGATGCATGGAATGCATAAACACCATAGAAAAAAAAAAATCCCAGATGTGCTAGTAATTGAACTTCTAGCCCAAAATTCAAAGATGTTACACTGTAGTAAGGAACATGAATTCAAAATGATTCATAGAAACACATAGTGTGAGCCTAATGCAGTTTTCCCTTGACAAAGATTTGCACAGTTCATTTTTTTGCTGGAAAAGACCTATAGACAAAGGAATATTATAGGCTTTAAATTTATCTAGCATGAAAAGATAGATGCTCAGAAGGTTTCGTGTGCACTGTTCATTGCAAGTTTTGGTTGAGAAATAAAATCTCTGAGTGACTAAGACACTTCTCAAAAAATGAAAATCAAACAGAAGAAACTCATTTACCATAGTAGCAAGTAAAACATCACACCGCATCAATTCAGCCTAGGAAAAAAAACCTGAACCTTTTGAAGAAGGCAAGTGCCATCACAGTAATGTATGCATTCAGCTGGAGACATCCTTCCCAAAGCTTTTCATCTGGTGATATTTGGATTGATTTTCCTATTCTTAATTCCTTCCCACCATCTGAACTAACTAATTTACTGTAGTTTTCAGCAATTCTAGAGCCAGTGTTGGTTTTTCTCCCACCATCAGGACCAGCATCTACCATTGAGGGTTTGTGCTTGAAATCATCCCCCTCTTTTGAGAGCAGGTCTTTTTGATTAATTTTCTCTTCTTGAACCAAGTACTCCATAGGTACCGCATTTGTTTTTGTACTTCTGCAGGATTGACCTTCTGTAGACTTGTTGTATTGGACATTGTCTGCTTTTGCACTTCCATTCAATTGATCCTTTTTAGACTTAATATATTCATTAAGAGAAATAATTGCTGGAAGTATCTTTTTATCATCATCTACCGAGACCAACATTGTTTCTTCAGCTGTGTCTGCCTTCCATTCTGTCACCCCTGATATGTGTTTGGAGGAACTGTTTGAACATGTATGTGCAGAACATCCTTCATCAATTTCACGGTTATTCAGATTACCTATTGAATATTCACCCTCACTTAACCTAGCAAATTTATTAAGTTCACTTGAATCCTCTTTAAATTGTGATCTGGAGATTAGGTGACTTCCACTATCAATTACTCCTGAAGGTGCAAATGCAATAACCCTTTCACTATCTTCTATAAATTCATCTCTGTTAGCCTTTTCATTTGAATTGGACAGAGCAAACCTATGGATGAGCTCATCATCTTTGTTAACACTCGATCGTGACAATGCACAAGATGCTAATTGCTCTTCAGTTATGCTACATAAATTCTGAGGAGTGATTTCACCAGAAAGTGCAGAGGTCAACTCAGAATTGGTATTATCTTTCAAGTTGGTAACAACAGGCATGGCTCTTTCTCTGTATTTCTTATTTATGCTGCCATATGGCATATAGAGTCCAGCTTCAACTTTACCTGAAATGGACTTTGTTTGACCAGAAATATAAATCATATGTTCCTTCAGCTTTAAATCACTCTCTTCTTTCTCAATTTTTATCTTTTTGTGAGGATATTCTTCTGTAATGTCACCATGTTGTATATTTGAGCAGCAACCCATCTGAGTATCTTTCAGTTTATTTTGTATCCCCTGCGTCAATTCTGCTTTGATTGGAGACAGTGGATCTATTATCAAAACAATTTTCTGCATAGACTCCTGCCTTCGCTTCAACGAATCAGATAGTCCCTCTTCACTATAATCTGGATGTGTTCCAACTTCTAACTTAATATCT
Source organism: Cunninghamia lanceolata (assembly GCA_027924645.1). Lineage (NCBI taxonomy): Eukaryota > Viridiplantae > Streptophyta > Pinopsida > Cupressales > Cupressaceae > Cunninghamia > Cunninghamia lanceolata. The sequence continues at coordinate 9,774,119 of BSBN01000780.1, forward strand.
TTTGTTCCCACAGTTTGAGGATCCATATATGAACACTCTTCAGAGACTTTAGGGTAGAGTTGACTTCTAGTGTATTCTTCTTTCTTATTTTGTTCAACAACAGACATCTCTAAAGCAGATGCAAGAGTCTCGTGCACTTTGTTTTGATTATTATTGGATGAATCGCCTATATTTTTAGGAAGTGACTCCATCTCTTTGGTCTTCTTTGATCCCCGTCGTCGCATCTTTAATTTGGGGAACAAAAGCTTGAGTGGGACATCATCCATTGAAGAGGAGTATGGAGCATGAGGATCAAAAGCCATTTCTGATTCTTGCTGCAACTTATCCTCAGGCTCCTCCAGCTCACGTTTTTGGGTTCTTCCCGTCCTCAACTCAGGTCTAGTATATTTCCTGCCTCCAAAAAGATCACGAGCCTGCAAGTTTACCCAATAAACACTATCAGGGACATTTAGGCAATGCCTTATTATATTGACCTCAGCTAATAACAAGGATATGGGAAGAATACATCAAAAACTCTTACTATACAAAATGAATTTCTGATCTAATCATAGGAACATGAGAACCTAAAAAGGAAGATAGGGCACAACAGAATAGTTCAGAGAGAGAGGTAGAGGATATGAACTTTGCAAAGGAAAAAAAATGGCAACCAGGCAAAAAAGATGGTCAAGGGTGTGTAAGGACAACAATCCAAATGGATGATTTGAAGGGAGAAAATGCATGTTTGGCTGGGGTGCAAGATCCAACAAGGAGCAAGGATGACATGAAAACCAAGCATAATTAGTGATACCAACTAACAAAATAGAGAAAAATGGATTTTAGTAGTCACATCGTCAACTAAATAAAATTGCAAAAACATTGCACAAAAGCTGCCAGCGCATTTTGAAAAAGCTTATGCAGAATATTATTTTATCAAGTTTCAACCCAAAAATATTTGCTAACAATAGAAGAAGGATTTTAACAGAACCCTTCAAAGAAAACAATCAAGCTTAAACCACAATCCCATGAATAAAGCTTCTTCTTAGAGAATGTTACCATAAACTTCTAAACACATTGAATATGTCATCACCAAATAAACATTTTTTTAAGAAAAATTGTAAAAATTTAGTAATAGAAGCTATGTTCATACTCTATAGTGTGAATACAAGGGCTCAATCTTCCTCTAACCAGCAAAGCAAATGCTCTTCTGCCATTTGCTACAAAATGGATCCCCATGCAATCAACTTAAATACCCAAAAAGATCAACATGGACGTGCACAAATGCTTGGCCATTAAAAAGGTGCTAAATACATCAAAATGATTAGTAGGATATTTATTACACTGAGATGAGCCATTTACTGAGTTGTTTATATGGTAGTTTTTTATAAGCAAAAGTAAAACACAAATTCTATTAATATGTTTACCTACAAAATTGCAGAACAGTAATTCTGGAACTATACAAGAAAAAACAGTAAGCCCTGTGCTCCATATCTTACCAGTTAATAAAACCTATTCAAAATGTTTTCCTTCAACCTTAAATTAATAAAGTATAGACTTTCATGTTCACAGACTCTGTGCCCTGTCTAGTGAACTACACATACTGGAAGATACAGCAAACATAGCTTCAACTATGTTACAACACTTCATGCTATCTGACTGTAAACATGTACCAAGCATATCAGCCGTAGTAGTTTGAACTTTGAACCAGTGTACCAATAACGACTGCTCCTGAAAGTATTTTCTTGCTCTTACAGGCATCCAAAAGTGCAAAAATCCAAAAGCTTGATCCATGGAAACAGAGTTTACAGATTAGCCTGTAGAGGAGCTAGACCCTGCTCCCAGATTTTGGAGAATAGTAGGAAAGAAACTCCAAACTGGGGAAAACAAAACACGTAGTTTTTTGGTTTCTGGGCATACATATTAAGAGCTGATATTCTTGGAGTGGGTAAATGCTGACCCACTCTATCTTGAACTTCAATTGATCCTGTATAAAAGATCTATAAAGAAAGTTCTACAGACTCTGGTATATTTTCTTGAAATGAATTCTATATGTTGTTTTTCCCCCAAAAAAAATTGCTAGGATGTATTTCACATTTTCTAAACGTTTTGTATTTTCTTAAACAATCATGGTTGCTGTGGTTAGGAAGTAACCTGCAACTTTGGTCTGTACATAATGGTTGACATCTTTATGGCACTCCACTTCTCATTGGACTAGAAAGATGTTCATTCCTTGCTATAAAATGTGAAACTGACCTGCAGGAAACACAATATTTGACGGGAGAAAAGCAGAACTAAAGGCACAAAACTTAAACCCTTGATTCCCAAGCTACTGAGACAGCAAGATTTTGTAGTGCCTCACTTGGTGTTACCTAGCTTACAGTACTCTTACACATATGAGACCCTGATGTTTGACCATAGTGCCATGCGCCTTTGACTAGATTGGTTGGTTATTACCAACTGGTGTGCTAACCAACGTTAACCTATTTTGATGATTTAAATGGCATCCTATGTGATTATATGACACTACTATATTGATGTTATATTTTCATTTGATGATGATTTTGTGCTTTGTTTAATTGAAGCATTTGATCAATTTAGTGCTAGTTGATTAGATGATCAAATCCACTGTTTGAAGACTAAAGAGGATCCGAGGTGAAGATCAACTGCAAGGGATTCTTTTACTTCTAAATTCCCTCCAAACTAACTCCCCTTCCCTCTGACTTCTCTCCACCTTCCCTTCTTAACTTGACTTGTCTCCCCCCCTCTTCAACTTCCCTTGCCCTCCCTTTTGGGGCTCCCCTCCCGTCCTTTTTCTTTCCCACACCTCCTCCTCTTCTCCTTACCTCACCTCATCCTCTCCCCCGACCTTTCTTTCTATCCTGCCCCCATCTATGCCTCCCCTTTCAACCCTCGTGTTCTTTGTCCCTAGCTCATTCTTTCCCTATCCTTTTTTGTCTCCCCTGTTGCCCTCTTCCTTTTTATTGATTTAACATTTCTTTGGTTCCCCTTCATTCTTTTATTTTATGTCATTTCAATAATTTTGTTTCAATCCTTTCCGTCTTTATCCTAGTCTCTTTGCATCATTTTACTTCTTTCTCTTTCATTTCTTATCTCTTCTATTATTATTGCTTCCTTTTTGCTCCTCTATTTTATAAGGTTATTCGCTTGTCAATTTTACACCTTACCGTTTATTTCGCTATTGTTATGTTCATTATCTATTGCATTTTTAGTGTTTTAATATTTTATAACATTCCCAACCACTCAATATTGACTTTTTATTTTAATATAATTATAATTTTCTTTATTGCATTTTTCATTACTTTTTCCATAAATCACCTCACCGTTATTTTTATTTTTATTTATTTATTTATTTTCTACTGTTACTCTATTGTTGTGTCATATTTTCAGGCTTTATCTTTTCTTATTTTTGTCTTAATTGTCTCTTAGTCCTCCCCTACGATTCCTATTTTTCCATGTCAACTTTATCTCTCTTTTTAAGGAGCTAGTTCTGAAATTGTGGATCATTTTTATCCTCTTCCTGATGATGGATCACGGAGTGTGATCCACAAAAAATCTATACACAGTTTTTCTCCAGAAGCTCTTACAAATTCATCTACCTATCTTTCATTGGGTTGACATTATCGTGATAGATATGATGATTATTTATGTATTTATTTGTGTGTGCTGCTATGTGGAGTAGGTCATGCCTTGAGATGCAAATGATAGGCATCCACAATATCCACTGAGATTCATGATTTACCAAGTTCATAACCAGATTGAGATGATGCTCCTATTTCAGCACTCACCCTATGGTAAAAGAGAATGTAGATTCCAAAACTATCATAACTGGGATTCCCTTTTTTGATGCATTTTGGTAAAGAACACACCAATACATGGAGAATTAATTGTTGATCTCTTCTAGGACCCTCTCACCCATATAATGGCATGGCAATAAACTGATGTGGCAATGCCACATACCCATTTAGGCGGGTGATCATTTTAGTGTACATGGGTCTCCATAGTTGGAAAACTCGCCGAATACACAACGAGTCACCAAGTATTCGCAAGTTTTTTCCAAAACAAATACTCTCAGAGTAAAGTTGCAGGTCAAATGAGACGAGTTTTCGGCAAGTATATACAGCGAAAATCGGCGAGTACACACCGAGTTTTGGCGAGTTTGTCTAGAAAACTCGCAAGACGCACGCAGTTTGGACGTAGTTCAAACGCTATAAAAACACTGAAAAACATGGTTTGGGCCTAACAAAAAATTATGAAAATGGCGCTGCTCCTTGACCCCAGTGGGGACACTACCACCAAACCCCCGTGAAGGGCACTGCCACTCAACCCCGTTGGGGGCATTGCCCCCAAACCCCTGCCAAACTCATTTGATACATTTTGTAGCTGCATTTTGCATAAAAAAAATTTTAATTTATGATTTTTTTCAAAAATTTAAGTATATATTAAGTTGTCATGTTTTCGCCAAGTCAAAAAATTTTGGTTTGTTGAGTCCGCATTTGCGAACTATGTGGGTATCCATGATAGTGGACACAGATGATTTGCACATCTTTCAATGACATGACAATGGAATCCCTACACCATCCTAAGAAGGATGTGTGTCTTTAAGTTTATTTTAATATTTAATGACAATTTAATTGGGCCTTAGAGGATCCTCATTAATTAGATGATAATTTAATTGACTGCTTAGATGACCCTTTTCTCCCACATGCATGATTTCTTATCTCTTTTGTCAACCCCAATTAAGCTTCCAAGTCAATTTTCATGGAAAGAGGAGCATCCACCTCTTCCTTATTGTTGTCATAGGGAGATTAAATCTCCAAAAAGAGGGAAGATACTCTTCCTCTTTCATTTTCAAATATTCATATGTCAAGTCGATCTATATTAAAATATTGTCTTTCTTTCCAAGCCATGTAATCTCTATTTTCCCCATTATTTAATTGTGAGCACTCCCTAATGTGTGAGAAGCAATTTGTTAATAGGTGACCCCCTTAATGAGAGTGGTTAATGACTATCTAAGCCTATTGTTTTGCCACCAATCTCTTTGATTTACGGTTAACTAGCTTAATGATTGTAAACATGTTAAGTAATAAAACATTATTTTCAACTGTTATACTTGCTTCACCCAAGGGGCAGCTCCGCTAGATGGCTGCAGTCTGTATCATCAGTAACTTGCTTCATATTTGCACACGTTGTTCTAAACAGGAGACTGACACCTTATATTTGTAATTTTTAACCTATATGTATAATATGAAACTCTTACCAAATTAATTCTTATCTGATTACCTGCATGCAAATCAATGCAGATTGAGTAAAATGTCATCATGCAGGGATCAAAATTAACAGTATTTGCTATCAACCAACCTTAACATAACATCCAGTGGGAAACAAGAAGCAAGCACAACATAGGTATAATATTTCTTGACATGAGAATATTAAAATCCTCATGAGAATATTAAAATCCTCAGTAAGGTTTTTTTCTGTTTCAATTTTACTTGTGAAACCTGCATTCTACCTCTACTAGAAACATTAAAAAGTTCAAGGCCAATCCTGCCAGAACAATTTACCTGCCAATGCCAAGAAAGAAAAGCCTAAATCTACAACTCTGCGAATTAGAGAAATGGCATCACAAATACGAACACTAAATACTGCTTTGCAATCCACTATTATGGCTCTATAAACAGAATCTTTCGACTCTCAACAACAGTATTGGCTTCACGTAAGATAACCACTAAATACTTATGACATCACCATAAACATTATAAAGCATAGCGTTAGAAAAGTACACACGGAAGCAAGAAACTATGAAAACTGTTAAAATAATACAGGTTAGAGTATGGATTTCACACACAATAACCACTGACCACTGAATATACAAATTTAAATATTGTAAAACTGAAAATACTATGATGTATGAAATTGCAAAACAAGTAGCGAGATCCAGAAATTAATAACAAAACTTCAAAAACATTACAAACAATCCATATTGTCCTAATGTTTCATATACAAAGCTTTACAAGGGACTGCCAAAAAATATTTACTGTATCCTACGATTCCATGTGATCTCAAAAGAAATTAATAACAAAACTTCAAAAACACTGCAAAAAATCCATATTGTCATAATGTTTCATATACAAAGCTTTATAAGGGACTGCCAAAAAATATTTACTATATCCTATGACTCTGAATGATCTCAAATGAAAGGCAGAAAACAAACATTCCATAGTGAGAAACAATAAATCTAGAATTAAAAGTATGGACTTATGCACCAACCTCCATTTGTTACCATGAACCCTCCTGCTTGTGCCTGTTGACCTGCCTAAACCTGCAAAAGAGCAAACCTCTTATTAATTGTAAAATATGTCTATTAGCATTTGAATAATCAGAAATGATAAGAAGTTTTCATTCTTTCAAATCTACTTTTCCTTCTGCATATACCTTCAAAACGTTAAGTCCACAAGGAGAAACCTGGAAGAAATGCAAACAGCTCAGTCATGTTTTTGGCTTGATACATAGCCTCAACAGTAATTTTGTAATGTCTTCAACAAATTTTAATATTAAACATTCACCAAGTTCTGATCACCCAGATCCCATGAGGTGGATGAATAATGATTTTTATATATTATTCTAATAACAATAATACCCAAACAGATGTAACAATGGTGTGCAAAAATAATGAAAATATGCTGAAGCTTCAAATAGATAACTCACAAATATGAACAAAGCTTCTTCAACAATATGTATTGCTGCTTCAGAAATACAAACTTGCTGAAACTACAAAATATATGCTAAAAATCCAAACAAGCTTTCAAGTACAAATACAAACTCTGTGAGATTGCCCTCAAGAAATCAAAGGGCTTTTCATCCTCCAGTCTCTAGGAAACCAAAGGGGTTTCTTCCTCCAATCTCCAAAACCCAACCTCCAATTTATAGACAACTTAGGCACCCAAATCCACACAAGATTCCAATTCCCCAAATAAGCAAAGTTAACTAATAGCAAAATAGAAAAGGCTTTCTTCATGCATGTATTATTTCTTCATGCATACATACTTTTTGCATGCACGACTTTTTCATTCATGCATGCATTGCTTGCTTTTCGTTCACACATGCATTCTTTTTCTTGCATGCACTGATTTTCCATGCATGCATGCATTGCGTTTTGCTCATGGGAATGGACTCACGAGTCCTCATATGATGATTTAGTAAAAAAGGGGACATGACAAGTCCACCATTCTCGAAATTGCATGCCCACTAGCAATGCAGAGTTGGGTGCTCAAGACTCTCTAGTCCCTCCCATGTAGCAGCTTTTGCAAGTAGGTTCCTCCAACAAACCAAGTATTTGGTGACTATACTATTCCTTAGCTTCTTCAACCATGTATCAATGATGGCATTTGGCACCAAAATCATAAAATGAGCTTCCCTATCTAAAGGTGGCAAATCAACTAATGGTGTAATACATTGTCGAAGTGCCCTTTTGAGGCAAGACACGTGGAAACATTGTGAATTTTGTTATCTGCTAACAATTCCAACTCAAAAGCAATTTCTGTAATGTCCCCATTTTTAGCGAGCATCAGTTATTTTTGGATTAGCCTATCATTTTGACCCTCGTAGGCTAATAGTCTTGGTTAGAGGGTCTTCAGTGGCTGTTGCCTAGTCATACGGGACATTACTTCTCATCAGTTCGTCATTGGGTTCAGGTTCAGGCCTTTGCATATGTTATTTGGCTCAGTTTTGGACACTTACTATTTATAGTAAGTCATATTTGCGGAGATGCTATTTTTGGCAGGGCCCCTGGACATAGAGCATTTACAGTGTTGGTCCTAATATTCAATTGACTTAGTGAAATAATGATATTTGTGCAAGTTATGCTATTTAATTATTAATAAAGGTGACTTTATTAATAATTAATTATTAAAGGGAAATTATAAAGTTATAAAGTCACTTTATGCACAATGGGGCCATGACCCTCAATTTAAGTGACTTAAAAATGAATTAAATAATTATGATTTATGGGGCCAATTATTAAAGTAAATTATAAAGTCAAAGTGAGAACATGAATATATATCATTTAAATGATAATTAAAAGTGCATTTAATGAGACTTTATACTTGGGCGCCCAAATTGAGGAAAATAAAGATATTTCATAAGTCAACATCAAAAGCATTAAAAAGGCATATTATTAATCATTTAATTGCACAAGGAGATCGACCTAATTGAGAGAAGTATATATTGAGCATCAAAAGCAAATAAAATTCATTCTTGATGATTACTTGACTTTGTCATTTTGGTGTTCTTGGGATTTGAGCTTGAGACCAAGGGTTTCAATCATCTTCAGTCATTGGAGAACGAGACCTCTTCAATGGATTGGCAATCTTGAGGCTATGAAAGATCAGCTGAATCAAGAGTGTGGGCTTCAATCAGGAGTCCAAATTGTGCATATTGGAGAAGATTTGTTTAAGGGATTTGAACCAGATTTTCATTGGAAGGGCAGATCGACTTGTGGCACCATTTGTTAATATTGGGCACACATTTCCAATGGCCGTACTGATGTACCATATCAGGAATTTGTGGAATTTTTAGGGTGGAATTTATGGTGTTTCTTTACCTCAGCTTGGTTGCCTAGCTACTGCAGATATTGTTAATGCAAAACAGAGTTTTTAGAAGAGTTTGACATTTTGTTAAAGCTGATAATCATTTTTAGAGGGCCGTACAGCTGCATGGTAAAACTTGGGGTTGCTAGGAGTGTTTCTTTGGCATTTGGAGCAGTTATTCCTCTAATTCATGGCGCCTAGGGTTATGTAATATTGCTAAGACATTGAATGCATAATAACATTTGTTATTTGAGTATTCCAAAGGAGTTTCCATCGCTATATATTGCTAGTCCAGTTCGGCACATGTATGAAGTTGCAAAACTCAATATGGGTATGTTACAGTAATTAGTTTTGGCATATTTTATGATCTGGGTCATTGTTCGTTTTTGCAAATTCATTATATTTTTTCTGGGTTTTCAATATATGTTAGTATTTCAATAATATTATGCAAAAAACATTACATGCAAATCCTATAAACCCTAAACCCATTAGTAAAACGGAAAACAAAAAAATTGGCATAATATCCTATCAGGGGTGGGATATTACAATTTCACCAACTCTTCTCACAACTCTATAAGGTCCATAGAAGCAAGGTTTGAGCTTTTCAGCCCCACTTCGCTTAATAGAAGCTTACCTATAAGATTGTACAGGTAGAAAAACCATGTCTCCAACCTCACATGTCCTCTTAATGCAATGTTGAGCTGCATAAAACTTTTATTGATTTCCAGCCCATTGTAGGTGATTCTTGAGTGACCTCAAAATATCATGGCTTTGCTCTACCAAGTCACTAGTTGTCGATACCATGCTATTAGTGAACACCAAAACTATGAAGGTTAGTGCATCATATCTAGAAAAAGTCATAAAAGGAGTCATAACAATGGACATGTGACAGGTAGTATTATAGCAATATTCTCTTATGTGCAACCACTTGACCCATGTTGCTAATTGGTCTATGACATAGTTTCTAAAATATCCTTCAACCCACTTATTTACTTTGTCTGCATGTCCATATATCTGTGATTAGTGTTGGGAGTGAGCTCGATACCAATCAAATGAAATAACTCCTACCAAAAGGAGCGAAGGAATCTACTATCCCTATAATTGACAATATGTTTAAGCAATTCATGTACCTTAAATATTTCTCTAAAAACTAAGTCAACTACCTGGTGTCTTTGAATTCTGTGGGAATGGCAAAGAATGTGCAAACTTAGTTAATCTATCCACTACCACATAAATGCAATCCTCGTAACTTACATTTAGGAGGCATGTGAAGAAATCCATAGATACACTTTCCCATTTCTAATTGGGAATAGGCAATGGTTGTAGCAAACCTATAGGCTAAACATGCTCTACTTCATTTTGCTAGCAAGTTGTGCATTCCCTGATATGTTTGAGTACATCTTCCTAAAGGCCCTTCCAAAAGAACATTTCTCTTATCTGCCTATAATTCTTGTAGAATCTTGGGTGTACTTCCATACGTGCATCATGCAATGCTTTCAAGATCTTCATCTTCATTTTAGATTCAGGCACTAAGAAGATTCTATCCTTATGTAGAATGAGACCATTTGCCACTAAATACATGTCATCCTTCACACTTCCATCTAAGATATTAGTAGCAACTGTATTCTTAACATATTTCACCATAATGGAAACCTTCCAATCAACAGAAATGGCAAAAGTAGAATATAGAGTAAGCATTCTAGAGAGCATCAGCAACTACATTCTTTTTACCCTTCATGTACTCTATCAAAATCATACACTTGAAGCTTACTCGCCCATTTTTGCTACTTGTCATTCAAGTCCTGTTGGTCCAAGAAAAACTTCAAATTATTGTGGCCTGTTTTTACTATAAACCAAATACTACTTGAACTTTGCCAAAGCATGCATAATGGCAAGCATCTCCTTGTCATAATAGAAAATCCCCTTTTTAAATCTTTCAGCTTCCAATTCTCAAATGCTATGAGGTGCCCCTTTTGCATTAAGACTACTCCAACTCTCTCTCCTAAAGCATCACACTCTACAACAAAGGGTTGTGAGAAATCTAGAATGGCAAGTATAGGGCATGAGTTGATTACCTCCTTAAGCTTATCAAAAGCTTCTTGTGCTACATCTGTCCATGCAAAGTCTCCCTTCTTTGTCATACCTATTAAGAGTGTTGCTAGCTATGAAACCCCCTTAATGAACCTTCTATAATAGTTGCATAAACCAAAGAAACCTCTCAACTATGTTAGTGTGGTAGGGGGTGGCCAATCCTGAATAGCCTAAATCTTTTGTTGATCCACTTGCACACCTTGAGCACTAATGACAGTTGAGGTACAAAATCTACATGACCCCAAACTCACATTTAGATTCCTTTGCAAAAGAGCTTGTTACTCTAGAATTCCAAGGACCATATCTAGGTGCTTTATATGATCCTCCCATGTTTTGTTTTATATTCGACTATCATCAAAAAATACTAAAACAAACTTCCTCAATACCACTAAATACCTGGTTCATTGCGGAGTGGAAAGTGGCTAATGCATTAGTCAAGCCAAATGTCATGACTAAGAACTCAAAGTGTCCATAATGGCATATGAATGTCATCTTGTGCACATCCTCCTCACGAACACAAATCTAATGATAGCCCAATCACAAATCAATCATCAAGAAGTAAACCACCCCATGTAACTCATCAATGAGCTCATCGATCCTAGGAATAGGATATCTATTTTTTTTTTTTTTTAGGGCTCCGTAGTCCATACACATCCTCATGGTGCCATCCTTCTTTTTCACCAGTACCACTGATGAAGAAAAAGGGTTGGAGTTGGATTTGATGTGGCCTATTTTCAGCAACTCCTTAATAGCCTTCTCTATCTCCCTTCTCTATCTCCTTATATGTCCTTGGGTGGTGGTAAGGAGTGATAATGATGGGCTTTGAGCCTAATTCCAACTCCATGATATGTTGAAATTCTGTATCTGGTGGCAATCCTGGAGGCATATCACTAAACATCATACTATGCTTATCCAAAAGAGTTTGAATATCAATATGATAGCTATGTTGCTTACTAGAAGATGAAGCAATATACATGCCCTTCATCACCAAGCAACTTGTTGTCCAAGCAACTTGTCCCTTCTGGAATTTTCTTTCCATACTTTTTGTTGTTATCATTTGTGGTGACCCCTCAGGCATACCTCTAAGAGTTACATCTTTTCCTTATGAGTTTAAACTTCAACTCCATGGATTGATAGTTTTGGGAGAACTCACCAAGGGAATGCAACCATTGCACTTCTACAACCATATTGGCTTCTCCTAACCCCACAACATAAAAATCATCACTTACCTCATAGTCAACCAAGGTTAGGTTTAGCTATTACATGATCTTTGTGCATGGAGTGGTGAATCCGTCTACAAAAATAACATTGAAACCCATAAAATCTTCTGCCTTCAACCCCCTCTTGATCACCAAATTTTTATCAATGAAATTGTGGGTGGCCCCATTGTCTATTAACACAACAATTTGCTGCCCAGATAACACTCCACAAACACTAAATGGGTGATACTGTGGTGCTCCCAATAGAGTTGCAAGAGTACCACTGTTGTCCTCTAAATTGTCGCTATCTTCTACCGGTTGCTCCTCTATAGATGGGTGTGGCTCCAATTCTTTAGGCTCGCACTCATTAGACAACACTTATATGTATTGGACTTGGCCCTTGTTAAGGCATCTATGACCGGGTTCCCATGGCTCTCTACAAGTGAAACGCTACTTCTTTCTCCTAAGTTCATTTCTGGTGTTGTCATCCATCTTCTTCGTTGCAAATGGTTTTTGTGTAGTCTTTTGTGGATATGAACTTGTTCCACTTTTTTGAAAGTTTCCCTTCTGCAATCCAGTAGTGAGCAGTTTTGACTATGATGTAAACTTGTTCTTCAACATAGATGACTTAAGGGTCAAGGCCCTCCTAATAGCTTCCTACAATGATGGCAGTGCAAAGGCCTTAACTAGGCCCCTAAGAGGCTCAAATAAGCTCTCAACAAAGAGGAAAATGATCTGTTTTTCTATAATATCTGGTACTATGACTACTACTCTTTGGAACTCTGCTACATACACATCCACTGAGGTTTGTTGCTTTATTATGGCTAGCTCTCTTAAATACTCTTCCTCATTCTTCTATTCAAATTTGTCCAACAACCTCTAGCTGAAATCTTCAAATGTCCACACAAGGTCATGCCCTTGTGTGATGAGACCATGATGCCATCAATCATATGCTATGCCTTCCAAGTGTAAGACAGCAAATTGAATTGCATCCTCTTCCATCATGGGGCTAAGTGTAAAATATGTTTGCAATTTTGACAACCAAGGCCCTAGCAAAGATCTTGTTTGTGCCATCGAATGTGGGTGTAGTTAATTTATTTACTTTATGCTTCAATTCCTTTCTATTATCACCTTGATTATTTTCCTAATTCCTCCTTTGCACACCCCTACCCAAGCCCAAGCCCACTTCTATGTTTGTAGAGGGAATCGAAGAATCCCAAAACCAATGGGATGTGATCCTACTCGCGCTCCTCCTCCTCTCCCTACTATTGGCTCTCACTCTCCGATGGAACACCAAAACCTCTATTGTGGATACGGAACTGCCCTCCCCATTCCATCCCCATTCGTTGAAGGAGCTATTTATGAGAGCTGAGAGCTTGGGGGATTTCATATCCAACTCCAACTTTTCCAATGCGATTTGCACACTGTTCGGTGTGGTCACCATCTATCCCTATAGTGGATCACTTGGAATTTTTGAGTTCATCCTCCATATCCTATTCCCTTGCTTTCCCACTAATTCTAAGTACCTATCAAATGGTATAGCTGCCTTGAAATCATCGTTCTTTCCTTGGTATTCTCCAAATACCCTGACCAACTCTGTAGAAGAAGTTCTAAGTTCTACTTTCTTCCCTCTATAAAAACATGGGTTTTGAGGGTTTTGGATTAGAACTTATTGTATAGTGATGTGCATGTGAATTTTTCTTCTCTATGATGTTCTAGAATTATCTTGATCCTACAACGAAACAATGGATGTATTTATCTAAATCTGCAACATTCTTGTCAATAGTTCATTCATCCTCTGTTGACTTGCTACTACTCTTTCTTGGCCTACTACAAATAACTCAAACATACGATCTTGTGTCATCTAGATGTTGATCATGTTATCTTGTATGAACTCTAATCTTTCTTCATTGGTCATGGGTCTTCCACTTAAATATTCACCACGTTTTGATCACCTAGATCCCATGAGAACAAGGTGAGAACATATGGTAGATGAAAATGGATTTTTTATATATTATTCCAATAACAATAATACCAAAAAAGATGTAACAGTGGAGTCCACAAATAATATAAATATGCTAAAGCTTCAAATAGATAACACACAAATATGAATAAAGTTCCTTCCACAATATATATTGCTGCTTCAGACTAAGTTACCAGTTCTCCTCCTACCAGCACAGGGTCCCGATTCGATTCGCACCCAATCCCAATCCTGGTACGATCCACCAGGGGATTCATCCAAGGTGTGTGCAAAAGGTTGTGGGTTCATCCAAGCGAACCCAGGGCGAACCAACCTTTCGTTAGCATGAACAGAACTTGAGACAGTTTTTGATGTCTTTTAATATTTTTTTGGCATCCCCTTTTCACAAATTTGTTTATCTGTCATATCTCGTTGTCGAAGATTTACATTCGTGTTTTGAGGAAAGGGTTGTTTTGAATGGCCTGGAAAAGGCATCCACAGGGTGCTCTATGTTTCTTTGATGTGAGAGTGGAGCAAACAAATGAAGTCGAGGGGAGACTATGGTAAATTTAAAGGTAATGATATTTTTATTTTTATTTTCATATTCATATTAAATTTTAATATTAACATTAATATATTTATATATTTTATATTCATATTAATATTAATATTAATATATTTATATTTATATATTTTATATTAATGTATTTTTATATTTCTTATTTATATAAATTATAATAAATATAAAATATGTTAATATATTTATATTAATATGTTTTTTATTTCTTATTTATATTTAAATATCTACATTATATATTTATATAAATGGATATTAGATATGTTTCTTATTTTACTACTATATATCATTACTGATATATATATATATATAGAAGTAATGATATATATTTAATCACTTCTACAAATATGTATTTATTTCTGATTTTTATGTGTTTTTGTATGGACTAACCCAAAATGGACCCACCCCCAAAAAAAATTTGACTAAACCAACAAACCAAACTAGCGAACACAAACCTGAATCAGTACCAGGATCGGTAACTTAGGCTTCAGAAATAGAAACATGCAAAAATTACAATATATATGCTAAAAATAAAACAAGCTTTGAAGTATAAAGACAACCTCTGTCTAAAATTGCCCTCAAGAACTCAAAGGGTCTGTCCTCCAATCTCCAAGAAACCAAAGGAGTTTCATCCTCCAATCTCCAAAACCCAGGGGTTCTGTCCTTAAATTATATAGATGAGCACAATGCCCAGCTAATAAAGAAAATGATAAAACAAGCTAAAACAATGAGAATAGGCATCCCAACCTCCAATTTATAGCCAACTTGGGCACCCAAATCCATGCAAGATTCCAACGCTCTAAATAAGCTAACTAACAATAAATACGAAAAAGCTTTCTTCATGCATACATGTTTTTTTGCATGCACAACCTTTTCATTCTCGCATGCATTGCTTTTTGCTCATGGGAATGGGCTCAAGAGTTCCTTTTATGATGACTTAGTAAAAAAGGGGACATGACAAATGTCATAAGAAATACTCCCTAGCAGCTCAACATATAAATTTTGCTTCTTGTGATTCTAAACATCAAAAAAGGCAAAGCCTCCAATCTAACAAATAAGAAAGAAATAAAAAATAAATTAAAACTTGAAGAGGGTTGAATGGAGGCATATGCAGCACCTTCAAATGAATCCATCCCCAACTTTCGAGTCATTACCCAATGTTGATGCTCCACCTGAGGAATAAGTGAACTCATGCATATATATCTAAACTAAACTCACCAAGTACTCGTAGACTCATGAACAATTCTGGAAAACAGTTTACTTGTGCTAAAACTTGCAACTCGTAAAAAACGCATTCTAGTGAGTCCATGGTGCAAACTCATTGGACACGATTTGCAAGTATACACAGAAAATACACTAAAAATTTGGTTTTTTTGGTCTTTTTAAGCATATTCACCTATGTCGTTTCCTCACACAATATTTGCAAATTTCTTTGAGTGAATTCAAGCAAGTTTGAAGCAGATTTGAGAAGCAATTTTTTGCAATTTCAAGATTCCAAGTCTGAATTGTTTTTCCACACATTGCAAGAATGTAATTTCTCTCCAAAATATTAGATTTAGGTTTTTAAACATGTTTTAAAAGCATTAAATTCAATTTGCATAAATTTTAATGCTGATTTAAGCTATTATTTATGAACAAAAATGCTGATATTTTCTACGTAGAATTTAGGATTTAGGGTATAAAAACTGTTATTTTGCTTAAATTATTAAATGCTATTTGTATTCAATTACGTTCAAAATGCATACTATGTTTATTTTATTTTATGTTTCAGCATTTTCAGCTTCAAATCACTGTTTTTTAATTTTAAATGTTTTTATGTACTTAAACATGTTGCATATTTTAATAAATCTGATTTTATGAATGTCAAGTAAGCATACAATGGCATCAACATCAAGAAGTGGAAGTCGACCCACTACTAAAGGTCACAACCACAATGATGCTGCTTGGAAACATGGTACACCACGACCAAACTTGGGGATTGTTGTTTGCAACTATTGTGGGAAGAGGGTTTCTAGAGGCATCAATTGCATCAAGTACTAGTTCACATGTATAACTTGTCAAGACGTCAAGCTATGTCCCAATGCCATGGATGAGGCATGAGAGATGCAAGTAGCCCTTGCATTGTTGAATAAGAAGAAATTTGAGAGAATGCAAGAAAACGCAACTATAGCAACAACCATTAATTCCAACTTGCCACAAGAAACAGAGGTGGATATGACAAAAATTGTGGGCTCTAGTCATGGTCCACGCATTCAAGACACATCCACCTCATCTAGCTCGAACAAAGCCTAGTCATAAAAAAATTGTACCTAGAAACACACCTAGAGCACAACCTTCGCTTCAAGGTACAACGTGGAATAAGGAGATGCACAAAGAAGTAGATAAGGTTTGTTCTAATCTCTGGTACTACAACCACCTTCCCTCCAATGTGTTAAAAATCCAATACGAGGAGTATTTGGTCACAGCATTGACAGATGCAAAGAAAGGGTAAAAGGTTCCCTCTCCAAATGACTTAAGTGGGCGGTTGCTTCAGAATGCTATCACAAATGCCAAATCAATTTTGGAAGAACAAAGGAAACAATGGCGCAAGTTTGGATGCACCATGCTTTCAAATGGGTGGACAAATTGAAGAGAGCATGCCTTTGTCAACTTTCTAGCAATTTTGAACCGTGAGATGGTGTTTTTGAAGTCCATAGGCAACTCTAATAAAAAATGCAAAAATTTTGAGTTAGATGTTGGAGGAGATTGTGTTAGAAGTAGGCATTGAAAATGTGGTGCAATTTGTAACCAGTAATGCTGTAGCATATGTGGCGGTAAGAAGACTGCTCGAGGAGAGGCATCCATCTCTTTTTTAGACACCTTATGTTGGCCATTGCATTGACCTTCTTTTGGAGGACAAACAAAATCGATTGAGTGAAACCTGATTGTGGAAGAAACTACAAACGTAACAAAATACATTTATAATCACCCTTGGGTTCTTAGCTTGATGAGAGACTACACCAAAAGGAAAGAGATTTTGTGAGTGAACGTGGTGTAATGTCCCCATCTCAAGCGTAAGCTATTGATGACCCTTAACCTATTTTTCAAAATTTTCCCATAGGTTAATGGGGTGGTGGAAAAAAAGGGAAATGATTAAATAATTAAATTAAGTTGCCAAAAAGTGCTTAAAAGTCATATTTTAAAAGACAACTTTTATTGAATTATTTAAAAAGGTTGTTTTAAAGTTGTGCAAATGAAGCGTTGCTAGCTCCAAGATGCAAAAAGACATCAAGACGTCAAGCTATGTCCCAATGCCACGGATGAGGCATGAGAGAAGCAAGCAGCCCTTGCATTGTTGGATAAGAAAAAATTTGAGAGAACGAGGGAAAACGCAACTACAGCAACAACCATTAATTCCAACTTGCCACAAGAAACAGAGGTGGATATGACAAATTGTGGGCTCTAGTCATGGTCCACGCATTTGAGACACATCCACCTCATCTAGCTCGAACAAAGCCTAGTCATAAAAAAATTGTACCTAGAAACACACCTAGAGCACAACCTTCGCTTCAAGGTACAACATGGAACAAGGAGATGCACAAGGAAGTAGATAAGGTTTGTGCTAATCTCTGGTACTACAACCACCTTCTCTCCAATGTGTCAAAAATCCAATATGAGGAGTATTTGGTCACAGCATTGACAGATGCAGATAAAGGGTAAAAGGTTCCCTCTCCACATGACTTAAACGGGTGCTTGCTCTAGCATGCTATCACAAATGTAAAATCAATTTTTGGAAGAACAAAAGAAGCAATGGCGCAAGTTTGGATGCACCATACTTTCAAATGGGTGGACAGATTGAAGAAATCACGCCTTCGTCAACTTTTTAGTGACTTCGAATGGTGAGATGGTGTTTTTGAAGTCCATAGACAACTCTAATAAAAAATGTAAAAAAATTGAGTTAGATGTTGGAGGAGATTGTATTAGAAGTAGGCATTGAAAATGTGGCTCAAGTTGTAACCAGTAATGTAGTAGCATATGTGGTGGTAAGAAGATTGCTTGAGGAGAGGCATCCATCTCTTTTTTAGACACCTTATGTTGGCCATTGCATTGACCTTCTTTTGGAGGACATAAACAAAATTGATTGAGTGAAACTGATTGTGGAAGAAGCTACAAACGTCACAAAATACATTTATAATCACCCTTGGGATCTTAGCTTGATGAGAGACTACACCAAAGGGAAAGAGATTGTGTGAGTGAACGTGGTGTAATGTCCCCTTCTCAAGCGTAAGCTGCTGATGACCCTTAACCTATTTTCCAAAATTTTCCCATAGGCTAATGTGGTGGTGGAAAAAAAGGGAAATGATTAAATAATTAAATTAAGTTGCCAAAAAGTGTTTTAAAGTTATATTTTAAAAGACAACTTTTATTTAATTATTTAAAAAGGTTGTTTTAAAGTTGTGCAAATGAAGCGATGCTAGCTCCAAGATGCAAAAAGGTGGTGGTTATGAGGATACTTTATTATAATTTTCTATAATTTTGAGGAGATAAGTGTGCACAAAGAAATAATATTATTTTATTTCTTTGAAAAAGTTATAAAAGGGAGGAATTGTCCTCAGAATGCTTCTTCTAGCTTATTCATTTTATTTTCTCTAGAGAATGAACGTGAGTTCTTCCATTTTCTTGAGGATGAAAACCCTTTGGTGAATTCAGTTTCAAGGATGAAAACTCTCCTATAGCTGATTTGAGTGATTTCATCCAAGAATCACTTGAGCTGAATAGCAGAAATTTTTTTCAGTAACAGTTTAATGGAGATTTTTGATGTGTTTTGAGTGTGATTTGAAGTTGCATATTATATTAGTGTTGATATTTTCCAATCACTTGTATTGGTGTCTAAGGAGACCGTACTTTTCCAACATCTAGTCGTCCCTGTTGAAGTAATCAGAACTGATGATAAGAAACTGATTTTATGCATTGGTGCGGGTTGTACTAATCTATTCCCAACAGATCATACACTTTGGAGCAATTATATTAAGTTTATATTGGTCGTACATCCCTTGCAATTCGTACCTCATGACATGGGACGTGAGAAGTCAACTACGTAGTCGCTGCTCTTTTTTATCATTTTCTTGGAGTACAAGGGGCATCATATCATGTCCTTCCTGGTCCGTACAGTTTCAATGTGTATTGTAGCAATTTGGATAGTGTTTGTGCAGGTCGTACAAGCATTCTAGAGGCCGTATAGTTTGGTTTTTGGGGTCTTTGTGCAGTGTATCAGAGTTAGTGCAATTTGGTTCAGTTTCAGTCTTTTGTTGCAGCCTTCATCAGCATTTATTGTTGTGTTTCAGATTGCTCCAGCCTGCTCAATTCATGTGTACTGATTATCAATTATTTTCTGATTATTATGGACTAATCTCTTGTGTTGCAACAATGGTACTTTGTTGTTTTGTGTTCATTTCAGTAGTGTGTTGTAGATGATTTCTATATATATATACACATATACATATACATACATACTGGTAGCTCATATTTCATATCATTGTAATTTTGGATGGTAGTATTACCAGAAAGTGTTTGTATTTCATAATTATCATATTGTAAAACTAGATGGTATATATATATATACTAGTAGCTCATATTTCATATCATTGTAATTTTGGATGGTAGTATTACCAAAAAGTGTTTGTATTTCATGATTATCATATTGTAAAACCAGATGGTATACCGCCAATTGCTTGCATTTCATAACTGTGAAAGGTCCTAGTTAGTTCACCAATAGACCCAATTGCATTCACATAGCTTGTTTTGGCATTGATCAAGTCTTACTTAGCAATCAGCCAATTTGGCATGACAAGACTTGTAGGAATCTGCTAGTGGCTTTGCATGTCAAGCATATGTGTCCGCCAAAGAGGTGTAGATTTGGGTCAGCCTTGCCGTTTGTATGCTTTTTATCAGCTTGCCACCTTTACTTTCCAGCAGCGCATTCATACAATTAAAGTATGTTATCCAAACACTGTATGTTGCCCATCTTGGGATCTAGGTGATCAGAAAGTGTGAGGATTTGCATTTGCATTTCAATCCTTGCAAAAAATTTAAAAAAAATTAGTGTGTTTTTACACATGGCAAGGTTTGCAACTAACTTCCTAACATTGCAAAGCATTCGTAGTTAGTTGACACCTTTGAAGAAAATGTTTGTTTGTCAAGCATGGCTAGATTCATTGTTTTCAAAGAAGGAGAGAGGGTTGCAAAAACATTTTTTTATGTCTTTGCGAAGAGAGCTGTAGAGATCATCAAGGTAACTTCAAACTTCAATTTAATTTTCAAATTGAATCCTTTAATTTCAATTTTTAAAGTATCTATTTTAATTGTAATTGTAATTTGTCTATAAGTGTTTGAGCCTTTGGTGAGAGTTGTATACTTGTTGGATGGGGATTGCCGTTTGTATGCTTCTGGTCAGCTTGCCGCCTTTACTTTCCAGCAGTGCATTCATACAATTAGAGTATGTTGTCCAAACACTTTATGTTGCCCACCTTGGGATCTAAGTGATCAGAAAGTGCGAGGATTTGCATTTGCATTTCAATCCTTGCAAAAATTTCAAAAAAAATTAGTGTGGGTTTTTACATGTGGCAAGGTTTGCAAAGCATTCTTAGTTAGTTGACACCTTTGAAGCAAATGTTTGTGAGTCAAGCATGGCTAGATTCATTGTTTTCAAAGGAGAAAGGGTTGCAAAAACATTTTTTTATGTCTTTGCAAAGAGAGCTATAGAGATCATCAAGGTAACTTCAAACTTCAATTTAATTTTAAAATTGAATCCTTTAATTTCAATTTTATAAAGTATTCATTTTAATTATATTTTTAATTTGTCTATAAATGTTTGAGCCTTTGGTGAGAGTTTTATACTTGTTGGAGGGGGAACAAAACCTGATGGGATACATTTATGAGGTCATGGACAAGACTAGGAAAGCCATCCAAAACTACTATAGGAGATATGAAGACAAATTTGATCCCATTTGGGAAATCATTGTGTTATGTACCTAGGGATATCATATTATAATGTATGTAGGTGGATGGTGATGCCGACATGTGACACACATCCCCTAAGTTAGTTGTATTGAGTCATGTGGACAACTTGTAAAATTAATTATATCAAGTGATGAGGAGGCCTTTATTGGGATTAACCTGTTGTGATGTTCACAACACGCCCCATTATGCTCCTTAGCAAAATGGGGACCCCTGCTGATGTTTGCTTTTTGCTTCTGTTTGTGTTTTTCTGCTTTCTGGCGGTTTGGTAAAAATGAAGGTTAGGTGCATCATCATCATGATATTGAATGAGGTAGGTCATCATCATGAGGTCAGTTTGTCAAAGTTCATATTTTGTTGCTGTGACCTCATATTTAGAAAGGGCTTGAAATTCCATGCAGGTTTGCCTTTTACTTCACTTGAAAATTCGTTCATATGTGGAAGTTATGCACAGTCAAAGTTTTGGTCAAACCTGATAATCGCAAGTGATCATCATATTTTTTCATGTTGACAAGGTCATCATGATCTTGGTCTATCACCCGATAAAAATCATGCAGTCGCAATATCCGGACGTCAATCTTAGGTGGTAGTGCCCTTTACCCGTCAAATGACCTTATGCGCATCATCATCATCATGATATTTTTTTAGGAGGGTCATATTTTATAAACTTGGTTTTGCTGTATGATGACGTCATCATCATATTTGAAACGCCCCCCCCCGATAATATCCTGAGGTTCAAATATCATGATGACGTCAACTTTAAGTCACGGTAAGTTTCCCCGTCGAGCGATCTTTGTATCGCGAGCATCATCATGATATTTTTGCATCCCCTGATCTTATAATATCATGATGATATTATAAGATCACCCTGACTTAGAAAATCCACCTTCGGCATATTTGCATGCGCATGTTTAAAAACCTATCGGAAGGTCATCATCATGATATTTGCTGAAGTTCGCTAAGATGATGATGACGACTTCATATCCTCCTGATCTCCTTTTGCATAATCATGATCATCATCCTGATCTTTCACGAGGGTCATTCGCTGAAATTCGCTAAGTGATGGAGACATCATCATGATATTCGATAAAGAGGATCATCATATTCATATCCCCCTGAAGACCTTTTGAAAATATCATGATGATCACCCTGTCTTTTAAGAAGTCGATATTGCATTTCTCAACAGCATGATCATATTTTACAATATCACCCTAGCGCAAATATCATGATGACCTCAACTCATCCTTGTGCTCCGAAGACGAAACATGATGATGACGTCATCATGATAATTCGATGAGGAGGATCATCATCATATTTTTTATCCTGTCATATTGTCAAGATCATCATGATCTTGTTTGTCCACCCGACATTTCGTAAAGTCCTCCTGCCGATGAAGTAAGACCTTTTGAAAGTATCCTGATGATCCTCATCATCACATTTTCCCTTCGGCAGGATATTTTCTAAAACATGATCCGGTTAGCGAAATATCATGATGACGTCATGTTCTAAGTTTAACGAAGGCTCCGGATATCATGATGACGTCATCCCGATCTGATAAACGAAGAAGTAAATATCCTGATGATCATCATCATCACATTTCCCTTCGGCAGGATATTTTCCAAAGCACGATCCGGTTCCCGAATATGATGATGATGTCTTATTCTAAGTTCGACAAAAGCAAATATCCTGATGATCATCATCATCCTGATCTTTCGAGAGGGTTGCCTTGGCCGCAAAGGGGTCATATTACATTCATCATCCTGATCATGCTCCTTAGGTGACCCGATATCACAATTATCCCCTGATCTTAACTGAGTATGATGATGACGTCATTTTTTTGCACTTTAATTAAGCCCGAATATGACGATGACATCACCATCATCTTCCTTTCCTCAGCAGCAGGATCAAATTCCATATCCTCCTTTTCTCCTTCAACATGATGATGATGATGATGTTGTTCTTTTCTCCAATACACAGAAGCGAAATATCCTGATGACGTCATCTGGACCTTCGGAAGTGAGAGCATCATATTTCCAGAATATCATGATGATGAAGTGAATATCGACCAACATGTTTTTTGACGCGCCGATAGCGATAGTCATGCCGATGGGCGGGAAATGAAGCGGTGGAATTTTAAAGTGTTTTTTTGGCGCCTGTGGCATTTTCCCGGTCAGCGATAGTTGACCCGATGAATTTTGAGCAGCCTGAACGCATTTTGGACGCGTTTTGAGAGTATTCTGGATCCGATCTCCACAATTTTGCGCAGTCACCTGGATTTAAACAGTTATTTTAATTTCCTGCTGTTTATGTGATAAATGAAATACTTATTGCTTGTTTTGTCTTGCAGGCTTGCAGTTGAGGAAGCAGCTGGAAAGTCAACACAGTGACCTCATGGAGGAAGGAAATCTGATCTCAGGAGCAAGAAGATAAGGATGAAATGCGAAAAGTCAAGGCCATTCAAGTAAAGAACAAGGTTGCAGCTGAAGGTATTACTACAACAGACAAACAGAAATTATTACCCAGCTGCCGGAACTTCTCAGAAGGGGCAATATTTCGCCCAGATTTGACACTGCTCAGAGATATTTTTGAGAACTGGTTCACCTGTATTTATTGCTGTAACCAAGGGTTTGAACCAGGGGTTCAGTTAGGTTTTTGCTGTAGTGAAGACCATCAGAATGTCTTTATATTGTGCCTCTCTACACTGTAATATTTTACACACAGGGATTTTAGGATTTTGCCAGAATTGTAGAGCCTTTCTGGGCATAGTTTAGAAGTAGAAGAAGGAGGTCGCCTGTTTGTCTGCAGTAAGGTGCGCGTGGAATGTCTGGCTGCCTTACTGTATCTGTAAAGCTTGTAAGTTCTCTGTAGTATGATCAATGAAACTAAGAGTCATTCCTACATTGTAAATCATGTATGACTATTCGTTTCTGATACAATAGAATCTGGAGTTCTGCATCTATCTTCTGAGTGTTCTCCTGCTCTTCTTTGTGTTTTGAAATATCTTCTTTGAGAGCTTGCAATTTTAAATGTATGTTTGTGAAAATGCTCAGAACTTACATTTAAGGTTTTTACTGTGGATTTGATCAATTACTGTAGTATTTACATAGTGCATAACAGAAACAATTAGATCCTTCGGTAGATTAAATGAGGTATAGATTAGATCTTTCTAACTTTTCCCAACCCATCTGAAATATTTAGCTGAAAACGTAGAAATCTAAAGGAAATTGTCTCAAATTTGAAGAAGCATGCACAACAGAGCTATAAGCAGACAGTTTTTCATAAATAGATAAAGAAGAAAGCTGCAAAAATTCAAGAAAACCATCTAAAACTTGCAGCCCGGTAACACTTGTATGCAAATGAACAGAATACTTGTTGAAATCTATGACCTTTTTGCATATTCTTAGTCCAATAAACCACCAAACAAACCTAAACTACGTAAGGCCCCTTGAACATTACAGCTTCACATTGACCAACTGAACTTGACCAACCGAACCATTGTAGACTTGGGATTAGTTGAATCTCAAATGATTCCTTCTTATCTTTCAAGTATAGTTTCAGTTCATTATATGTGAATTTTAACTTATTGTTATGATTGCATCAAAACAGTCATCAACATAACCCTCCTTTATATTATTAGGAGAAAGTCTTTATTAAGGAGGCGATTATTATTGCATTAAGATGTGTTGAGAATGATATTGTCTTTAGGGACTCTTGGAGATATAGCGTGGAGTGGCTTCTTCCTTAAGGAGTATTGTATGGTGTTACCCTACCTCAAGGGTTTATTCTACTTTTCCATATACTAGATCTTATGTTGTGTGAGATCTATCTTTTGCATTATATTATTTCCATTATTATGTGTGGATCTTATCAAGTAGTATCAGAGCTAAGATTTGGGCAAAGGTGAGGTGAAAACCCTGATGTTTGAAAATTCGCCTATATCTTCCAGACGGTTACAAATTTTTCTGCAATTTTTCACTAAGTTAGCAGATCATATAAGGAAGCTACAGTCCAAAAATTAGGTTTTTGCATCAATATTGAGTGATTTATTGCAATTTTATTTTTAATAAATGCACTTCTAGGCCATAAATCAAGGAATTTTTCTGATATTTTTACATTTCTGGAAAGTTCATCAAAATTCATCAAGGCTCTATTAATTTCAATTTGTTATTTGAGGTCGACTACATCATGAGTTGATCAGATCAAAGTTTGGTCCACTGAATTTGGTAGAATGGAAATCTATTTAAAGCATTTTTCTTAAACCCTAGTTTCAATGAAGATTCCTAAATTTGATGGAAGTGTAGATGCATTAGAATGGTGGAACCAATTTAAGAGAGGTAATAGTTGGAAATTAGGTTTTTCTCTATTTCTAAAAGGTGAAGCCAGTCAATGGAATATGTCATTGTGTAAGAGATGGTCGTTGAAGGAACTAGAACAAGCTTTCTTAGGTAGATGGGCACCAAAAGAAAAACTAGAAGAAAAAAAATAGATGGAGAAGGAAAAGAGGATACAAGTACATGCACATTAGCCCCAAGGAAGGAAGATCCAGTCCTTCAATTTCATGGTTGTATTCAAAATTCAAAGGTTATTGTTTCTATAAACCCTAGCAGCAAGTATAACTTCATCAGCATGAAATTAACCAAAAATCTATAGGTACAAGCAAAGCAAATCAAAGACGGTCAAATATCAAGCAAGGATATTCAATTTTTTTTTTATTTGAAGCTCTCTATGGACAAATATGTTTTGTGTCCAATCTTTCATGCTTTGGATATGGATGAGTTGGATATTGTTCTTGGTTATCCTTGGTTAGAATCTTTGGGAACAATAAACATCAATGTGCAAAAAAAAGTTTATGAAGCTTTGATATAGGAGGAAAAAAGTTACATTACAAGATATTACACATCATGAAGTCCAAAGGAAAGTCACAGAAGAGCAAGTTCGGGAATCTACTAAAGATTGCACCAATGAATTAGAAGACAAACAAGAGGAGCAAGATGTAGAGAAAAAGAGAAGTAATTCTCTTCATGAGCCCACAAAACAAGTGCCAAAACATATGAAGAATCAGAGAAGGTTCCATAGATAGAAAAGGGTGCAATATATTAGCATCCACATAGAGAAGAATCATGGAGGCATGATAATACATGGAATCAACAATCCAATCACTATGGACCTACATGGAATCAAAGGAACAACTACAACAATCAGTGATATCATAGAAGTAATGGCTATTCATGGAAGCAAAGGAGGACTCACTATAAGGAATGAAATCAAATAGGTGCAACAAAATATGGATCAAGGATGGGATCTTGGTCATGTCAAGCTAAAACCACCGTGAGGATCAACTATGGATGGTTGGATGATTGGTCATGGCATCATATTTGTAATGACTTGCAACAATCATACTATTTGACTTCTTCTCATGTTTCGAGGATGAAAAATGTCAAGGAGGGATGTTACATTATGTACCTAGGGATATGATATTATAATGTATGTAGATGGATGCAAATGTCGACATATGGCACACATCCCTTCAGTTAGTTATATTGGGTCATCTGAACAACTTGTGTAATTAATTATATCAAGTGTTGAGTAGGCTTTCATTGGGATTACCCTTCCATTATATTATTGGGAGGAGTTCTATATAAAGGAGGTGATTATTATTGTAAGGAGATGTGTTGAGTACGATATTGTATTTGGGATCTCTTGGATATATAGCGTGAAGTGCCTACTTCCTTAAGGAGTATTATATGGTGTTACCCTACCTCAAGGGTTTATTCTATTTCAACATATATTGGATATTAGGGCATCTTGGCCCACAAGCATCTCTTGTGTTGTGTGAGATCTATCTTCTGCATTATATTATCTTCATTATTATATGTGTGGATCTTATCCCATTGATCAAAGGTGGAACAATCAATTCCACCAACCCATTCATCTAGTGGGGTACTACCTCAACCCCAAGTTTTTCTTCTCAATGACTTAGCAAATATTAATGGGGAAGTTATGGAGGGCCTCTCAACATGCATTGAGAGGATGACACTTAAGGTTGAGGTGACAAACCTGCTTGTTTAGGCATTGCAAAATTACAAGTAGGCTAGGGGAGGCTCTTTTATCCTGCATTAGTTATCTAAGGGAGACTCACCAAACACCAAATAACAAAAAATTGGAGTCTTTATATATATATAGATATATATATCTTACAATTATTGCTTACAAAGTTCCAATTATTGCATAGTTACAAACTTTTGAATTTCTTATTTGCATGTTCTTGGTGGTAGGTTTGGAGTGGAAATACGCCAAATCTTCAAAAGCGCAATAAAGTGTCTGAAAGATGACTTAGTGACCTAGTTTTTGTACAATACAACCTTCAACTTCGCACAAGAAAAGTGTAGGACACAACTGCTCAGGAGCCTATAGAATTGGATGAGATTGATCCATACAAAGACTAATGAGAAGACCCCCTGTTTACAAACAATGAGATTGTTGATTTGGAGAGGCAAGCTATGAAAGGTGTAGATGCAACAAAAACAAGAGACATTAGATTGGATGACATCATTGTAGATGACATTGAACATGAGGTAGAGGAGTCGTTTCCATCTAGTTTCACGATAGAGTCGCAACCTTCTAGTACAAGAGTGAAGCCACAACCAACTGCAAGGAGTAGGTCCTAACCCCAATTTTTCACTAAAATAGGGAAGAGGAAATTCTAAATAATAAGACAAAGGTTGGAAAAAACAAAAGAAAATGTACAACAAAAAAAGAGGAAAATTGGAGATGGAAAACTAACACAAGATTAGGGGAAAAGAAAGGGATTGAGAATAAAGAATTAGAAAATAATGAAGAAGAGAGATGGAAGGAAAAAGAATGGAGAGGAAAAAAAACTCCATAAGAGCTAGTGAGAGAGAACGGAAGGGGGGGGCGGGGTATGGGGTAGGAGGGTGTGCGCTAAGACCAAAAAATTAAACGCAATGAGACAGATGAGTTGGCAGAAACCCACAAAAAGAGCGATAGAGAAAAATAAAGGCAAGATCGGGTAGGCATATTTGTAACCTCATATTTCTGTACCATCTTGTCATTTTTAGGTTGTTCAATATGTTTAACCATAATAATCTCGATTTTTATAATACTAGCTTGTTTATTACCTTATATTAATAATTACATCACTTATAATTAAAATTCTCAAATCCCAAACCTTTTATATTTAGAGCAATATTAATAGCTTTAAGGTTTATAATATCTTAATATTCTGAATTTAACAATTTCTGCCATCCTCTTTTTTATATTTCTCTTGGATATTATATCTTAATATTTTACTAATTTTTGTTTCTTGACCTCTAGGGCCCTTATGTTGCA
Source organism: Cunninghamia lanceolata (assembly GCA_027924645.1). NCBI lineage: Eukaryota > Viridiplantae > Streptophyta > Pinopsida > Cupressales > Cupressaceae > Cunninghamia > Cunninghamia lanceolata. The sequence goes on from BSBN01000780.1 coordinate 9,802,874, forward strand.
TGGCATTTCCCCCACCCCTGGTCTTTTTAACTTGGATCTGAAATCACATATTATCCTCTCCTCATTCTGATGATGGATTAGAGAATGTGAACCAAAACTTTGATACAAAGATTTACACAGTTTTCTACCAGAAGCTCTCTAATTAATTATCAATGGAAGTTCAAGTGTATTTCATATCTGATATGTATAGTGGAAGACAACATTAGTTCATTATAACAGAAAACTTTATGTTTTTGCCAGCTAGGTTGTGGTAGGTGTGACATACTCCTTGCATCTAGTGTCTAGTTCTTTTAGTTGAGATATAAATGAAAATGTTTTTGAATGGTTTTAACTTTTGAAGCAAATAAATAAAAGTAAAGGTCTATTATTCTATAATTTTATGGTGTGCAGACCTTGTAAAAATATTTGTGCATTTCTTCACCATCCTGCAAAAGATTCACATCTGATTGAATCACGGGTTCTAAAAGGAAGATATGAGAACCAGTAAAATCATATTGAAACCCCTATTTTCTACTGTTCAAACTAATTATAGAGGGGAGACTGTCACAATGGTTTAGCACAGAACTCAACTATCATCACTACCAAAAAGAAGGTGCATGCTAACCAGGTCCAGGGAGCTAAGGTTGGGCCTTTTGGGCAGCAATTTGAGAGGCTGTTTTCAAAATGAGTTTGTAACTGTCTTTCCAATTTGCACAAGGAAATTACCTCCTCTCAGGGTATTATTTTCTGCTCTTCCTATTTCTGGGATTCTATCCAGCAATAATTTTATCATGGAGAGAATGAAATAAGCATATCAATGATCAATTGTTTGAGTGTATGTATTTGATTACTTGTTTGAGTGTATGTATTTGTACATTAAGTTAGTGCGACTGTTACAAGTTAATCATTACACCATGGTGAATCTAAAGTTAGTAAATGCAATGTATTAATACAATTTTCATTGTGAAGCTAAAAAAGTTTTGCAGTTTTACAAAGCACCTTTTTCTAAATACTCATCAACTCAGCTTTAGTTGACAGACTTGACACAAAACAATTTATAAGTCTGTTAACTCTATATTATTTGATTTCTTCCCACAGCCTAAAATGGTGGGAGAGGACAAATGAGATGGCAGATAAAACTAAAAAGCAATAGGTACATGCCAAACGATTGGAGATGCTTGAAGAAAACCAGCAACCAGACTGAGAAAGGAAAGCTGAAGACAAGATCACATATATCATGATGGCAGACACCTTAAACTTGTGTTACAGATATGCAAGAGAGAATTTTGTGAATATTGTGCTCATAAAATAAGAAAGTCTCTATAGTTCAAATAAATCAATTTAGACTTCAATAAATTTATAAACTACCCCTTTGCTCAAGGTCAGTCTTGTATTTTTTTTGAAGGTTGGAAAACATTTTTAAAAGTTGCTAGATTGGCTTTAGGGGGCTAAACCAATTATACAAAGAAGCTAAGGTAGATGCAAGATTGCCAAAAAATTTGAAAAAGTGTGGAATCTTTTCATGTTGTTCAATAACAATTATTTTGTGTTTGTCAAACTTTTTGGACAAAGAAGAATTTCTGGTTTTAAAAAGTGGTCATGTATCATTTCCCTGATATCACATAGAGTTTCAAGGTCATATGGCAACAATTCAGAGTTCTTGATAGACTAACTGGTTGTTTGTTTGCAGTTTATAATTTATAAGGGTATATTACAATCAAGACAAGACAACCTAAAATTTCTATTATGGGAGTTCAAAATCAGATTTTGAGATAAGAGGGTTTCTTACAATAGGAGATTAAATTCTAGGGAAAAAAATTCATAGTTGGATTACAATATGTCATACTGTCAAATCCTCTCAAATTAAATGCCAGGGATTATGCAGCAGGGAAACACAAGATTGAGATTGCCTTTAATTTTAGATAAGAATAGAGGGGCCCTACTGAGAACCAAAATGGCCAGAATGAATAACATAATGCACATATACCTTCAGATAATGTAATATAGATGGGATAGGTTGAATTCTTCGTACAAGAATTTCAATGCCCCAGAGCTTTGTATGTCCACAATATATTATATAGTTCAAAAATGGGTAAAACTAATTCTGTAATAGATAACTCAAACCTCAGGATGGAGTTCCAAAGAGTGGCTGGCCAAATGACTCTATGGAGTCTGATCTTAGTCCATCCAAGAGATAGAAAGGTGGAAATGGCCCAGGGTGAGGATCTCAAGCTATTTTCCCTGCAACAAGTGTAAATCTGGTTCCCACTGGGTATGGTAGGACAAGGAAAATTGCACCAGATGTAGGCCATCATCAGGCGGAGGAGAGATCCCATTGTGTGGCTGGAGGTGGAGGAGAGATCCCACTATGTGGCTGGAAGTGGAGGAGAGATCCCAGTATGTGGCTGGAGAGATCCCATTGTGTAGCTGGAGAGATCCCTGTGTTGGATCTGCTTAGTTCTAATGTTGAGAAGGAAAGGCACTTGCTCTCCCAACAGGCTATTATTGTTTCTTGTTTGACAAAAAGATTTTTATTTTCAGAGTTTGTGTACGTCGCAAAAAAGGTATAGGAGACTGACATTACTCTTCATTCTCTTGTTTGAGACTCACAAGGATCAAGTAGAAGCACTCAGGGTTGACACAAATGTCATCCTAGGATTCAAGCTTCCGATTAGCAATTGGTGTCCTTGTTTTTCTAGTGGGATTCCCCCTCGGTCTATTCAGAAGTTTGGGTAAGGCTTTACGGCTTACCCTTTGAATTTTGGAGAAAGGGGGAATTGGAAGTGATTGGTAAGAATCTTGGTAAATTGATGGAAATTGACAATCAGACCCGTAAGAGATCAAATGCAATTTATGGACGATTGAAAATCAGAAGAGATTTGGATCTGTCATTGCCAAAGAAGAGCAAGTTTCTCACGCCATCTAGATTATGAAGGTGTCCCCTTAAGATGTTATGTGTGCCACAAAATTGGGCATATGGCTAGAAATTGAGCTTTTCATCTAAGAGATTTGATCCTTGCCAGCTCACCCCCACCGTTTTAAACAGTGAGAAAAAACTGTTTCCAAAGAATGTCAAGAATTCCCTTTCCAAAGGCATCACAATGAGTTTCTTCAAAAGACCCTTCTCCCCTTAAATGGAAATTTTCCAAACCTTACCATATCTTGATCCCCTCTAGGTGTTCAGGTGACCCTCAAAATGGAGCAATCTGTAAAGTCCTTGTTTTGGTGCTGATGGAGAGAGAGGATTCCTCTTCAAAAAGGCAAAGAGGTGGGTTGAATCTTTTGTTTCACCTGCCTTTGATTTGGTAAGTTGCTCTGTTGTTACCCCTAATCTCCAAGAGGTAAAACTGGTGGTAGACACTCCAGGGGATCTTATCGCTCCTGCTATTGTGGAGGAGGAAATTCAACCTATGTAACCCAAGGATGCGTCCCCGGCCTAATCAGGGCCGTCCCCAACAAGGGACGTTTTGGGGACACAGGGACCGGTTGGAAACGTCCCCCCGCTGTCCCCTTTTAAATTTTTTTTGTGGAAACATCCTGGGGACGTTTGAGGAAACTTTGGAAACATCCGGGGACGGCTAGCTCCCTGAGACATTCAAGGGACGTCTGGGCATCCCTCGACCGTCCCCTACGACCCAGTGTTTTTTTTCAATTTTAAAAATAAAAACACAAAAGTAACAAAAATATAACGATGATACTAGGGTGGTTGTCTGGTATCTCTACAAAACACTAAATTGATCTCGCATTATGATCACCAAGCTATTTAATGCCCATGTCTCCTGTAAGTATGTGAAGGAAATTATCAGTTTAGAACTAGCATTTCTCTTAGACCTGTTACAGCCAAAGCTCTTCTTATGATTGGATCCTCATAATGTGTTGCAGATATTAAAGAATCATTGGCATTCCTTAAAATCAGGTGATTTTCAATTAGGTATTATAATTATGAACTTGACTTCCAATTCCATATTACATAGCCTATAAGTATAATTTTCTCTAGAGTGGTAATCCTAATATCATGCCATATCCCCTAATTTCCTTCTCTGAAAAATACTTAATGTTCAAGTGTATTGATGAATATTTTAATGAATATTATTATTGTTGTGATCATTTTGATGTTTTGATTATGACAGATTATTCTAATGTGTTCATTAATGTCATTTTATTTATGGATAATGATGAAAAATTCTTGGTACCTTTGTGTGTGTAGTCACACTCTAAGGTGCTGCAAAGAAAGCACATAATGTAAGAGAAGAGTTTCAGCAACAGTAGAGGAAGAGATAATATACACACATACCACTAGTATTGCATTTTTTCTTGGATTGCCTATTATTACATTGTTTGTTTACTTGTCATGTTCATACATGTTATGATTCGTCGATGGCATGCATGTGATAAGAGTGTACTTTATCTTGAGTTGTTTTACTGTTTAACAATGTGTCGTCATCATTGGCAGGCCTTAGGACCCATTGTAATGTCTTGAAGAAAATACCACTAGTTTAATCATAGACTAAGTCTTGTTATAGAGAGAGCAACGAATAATGATCATCTAAGAGAATGACTAAGTTTAAGTGATTAAACATATGAAATCTCAATTTAACTCTAATATTATGTGTTAAGGTTCTATGATGTATATGATGATTGTCTTTATCGATGCTATCATATGAATATTTGAAATTTTCTATATTTTTAAAATTTTCCCTATTTTTTAATAGTCGTCCCCTGCCGTCCCCTATAGAAAATGATGTTTAAGAGTCGATGGATGAAGAATTGTTGTTAGAATTGTTGGAAATAGAAGAGATTTTGAAAGGAATAGGAGGATTGGCCCAATCTGAGAAGGTAGTCACGTTAAAATGCCAATATACAAAAAAGGAGGTAGGAAATCCATATTTGAAGTTGGATTTAGATTTCAACAAAACATGGATTCTTATTTTGCACCACAGTGAGGCAAGATCCCTTCACCTGAAAAATAAAGGTGTTATCTTGGAATGTTAGGGGTCTACACACCCCTATCAAAAAGGCAATTGGTCAAGCACCAATCGCTTCTTGCTCTTCTGATATGATACTGATTCAGGAGACTAAATTGGAGGAAAAAGAGTATCTTGATTTGTTGTCTAAGCACATGAAAGTCTGGAGTGGCTTGGCCACGGATTAGGTCAGCACTTCTAGAAGTATTAGTGTCTATTGGGATCCAAAGAAGGTCCCAATGTACTTGGTTTCAAAAACTGCTAACTGGTTCACCTGTGAATTCAGCTCTTTCCAGGAAAATACCAAAGGCTTCCTGGTCAATGCTTATGGTCCCATAACCCTATTAGGGAAGAAAAGAGTTTAGGAGTTGATTTGAGGTTGTCACTCTGGCAAGACAGTACTGTTTTAGTGGGTGGAGATTTTAATGCTAGCTCAGGTGTTGGGAACTAAAAGTGCGGCAGGTTCAGATCTTCTTGATTAGAACAAGATTTTAAAGAATTTATCGTGAAAAAATCTTTATTTGACATTAAGCCTAAGGTAGGTAAATTCTAGTAGAACAATCAAAGGAAGGGTTTTTACAACATCGCTTAACAGTTGGACAGGCATCTAGTTTAGACATAATGGCAGAATAATTATAAATAATGTATCAGGATCTTACCATTTCCCTATTTAATTGGAGGTGTGATCGGACTTTCTCCCTAGAAGATGTCCCTTCAAATTTGAGATGATGCGGCTGAGACATGCAGATCTGTTTGATCTCTTGGGTAGATGGTGGAAGAAATTTATGGTTAGCAAAGGTTCTTCCATGTTTATTTTTGGCCAGAAGTTGAAATATATTGAGGCCTGCTTGAGAAAATGGAGTTGGTAAGTTTTTGGCAATTTTTTTGAAGAAAAGGTCAAGTATGAAAGTGAATTAGAGTTAGTTGATCAAAGAATTCAATCAGAGAGCCTGTCAAATGAGAACCTAGTTAGAAGCAGGTCTTTTGGAAAAAGTGGAAGAATGTTATGAAAGAAATCTTCTAAAGACAAAAATCCAGGGTGAAATGGATCAAAAAAGATGACAGGAATATGCGCTTTTTCCATCAGTCAACAATGGTCCATAGGTAAGTATAAAAGATATGCAACATCCAAGATGATTCGGGGATTGCTAGAGGGGTCTCTGATTTCACAAGGCTAGAAGTGGTAAGACTTTTTAAAATTTCATTTTCGGCAAAGATGGAGGTAGAGCTGAAGCAAATATTTATCTGAAATGTATGTGAGACTTGTTTAGAAAAATCAGAACAATGCTCTTTTTAATCCTCTCAATACAAAGTAAAAAACATGGTCTTTGCACAAAAGAGTGAGAAGGCTCCAGGACCAGATGGTTTCCTGGCTGATTTCTTTCAGACCTTTTGGGAGATTCTAGGTAAGGATGTGACAATGGTGTTTAACAAGAAGTTCACAAAAATTTTGTAAGGATTCAAATGCACTTTCTTGGCACTTGTCTCTAAGAAGAACAATGTTGTTTCCTTTTCTAATTTTAGGCCAACAGCTCTTTGTAAAACCATCAATAAAATCATTACCAAAGCTCTAGCTAAAATACTTAAGTGTCTCATGTCAGGTTTAATTTATCCAGAACAAGGAGACTTTGTGTCTAGAATACAGATCTTGGATATGGCATTATCATGACTCAGAGTGACTCTACAGTCCCTCAAAAGAAATAAAGAAAGAGGAATCATGATCAAACTAGATATAGCAAAAGCATATGACAAGGTGAACTGGAATTTCCTTTATGTTGTGTTACTTCCTTTTGGCTTCTTTTCTCTATGGATTGAATGGGTGATGAATTTAGTCTTTCTGGCTTCGTTTTCTATTCTAGTGAAGGGCAGCCCCTCAAGTCTTTTTCTTAACTCTATAGGTTTAGGACAGAGGGACCCACTCTCTCTACCTTTTCATCTTGATGGTTGAGGCTTTGGGTCACTTTCTTGGGAGTTGCAGGCAGTCAGGGCAGCATAAAGGGATTGGATTGTCCCAGCATTTGGACCCCCTCACTCATTTACAATTTGCAGATGATACAATGTAGTTTGGAGCAATAGAATTTTCTAAAGCTAGAGCCTTTTAAGTCCACATTAGATTTGTATGAGAAGGATTATAGTCCATCCATAAATTCTAAGAAACGAAAATCTTTTTCTTAAATGTGTCCCTAAGAATGATGTGGCAAATAAGAGAAATTCTCGTCTTCCGTTCAGATTCTCTGCCCAACACTGGATCAGGCAAGTCGTTTGCAAGGAGATGCATGAAAAGGTTCAAAAGAAACTACATTCTTGGAAAAGGTAAATGGTTTAGTTTGGCAGGGAGGATTACCTTGACTAGAGCTATCCTAGAAGCCATTCCAGCATTCATGTTTTTGGTTCTTCTGGTTCCCAAATTAGTCTTGAGCAAATTAAACTAGATAAGTAGGTCATTTCTATGGCAGGGTTGCGTGGAGGATAGAAAATTTACACTGTTAAGTTGGAAAAGTGACACGGTGGGGCTAGTATCAAATATTTGGGTCTTTGGAATAAAGCCTTGGGGGCCAAACTTGCTTTAGGGCCTTCTAAGAAAAGGAAAAACCCTGGAGTTTGTTGTTGAGACGAAAATATTTGGCATTGTATGATCCAATTGACCTGGTCAAAGCCGAAGCCCTGCCTGGGGGCTCTGCAATTTGGAATTTAATTTCTTGCAATAGAGATTTGATTACAAAATCCTTATTTTGTGACATTGGGAATGGAGAACATGTTAATTCTTAGATGGGTCCTAGATAGATTGCCCACCTCTCTATGATAATCCAAGGCTTTGTGAGACTCAGAATTGTTTGGAATAGAAATGGTGAGAGAAGGTGAAAGACAAATAGGCGGAAAAGGAGGAAGGGGGGCTAAGGAAGAGATTGTGGAAGGACCTTGTGCAACTCCCACTGCCTTGAGAGCAAAAAGAAAGGTTATTCTCCTTGCTTTCTCATATTCATATCTCTCACCTCGATAGACCGGATGTGATTCAATGGAATGGGGATAGCTAGGGAGTATACAAAGTTAGTTCAACGTATTCTCCTTGCTTTCTCATATTCATATCTCTCACTTCGATAGACCGGATGTGATTCAATGGAATGGGGATAGCTAGGGAGTATACAAAGTTAGTTCAAGGTAATCTTTGTTGTGTAAGGCATGATAGCATCTGAATTTCGTAGACTCAATTATGTGAAGTACATGGGCCCGGTCATTGTGAAGATTAACTTAGGTTTGGAGGATGACCAACTATTTAATTTTTGGATTGATTGGGGGCCTACTCTGGAAGTGTTACTTTATAGTTCAAAACTGCAAATTATAGGGCCACGTATGCAGATGAAGATGGAAGATTTTCCCTAATAAGATTCCGGTCATATACAGATGTATGAACCATGCTATATCAGAACAGTAAACTCTTTTTTGCACTAGGTTGGTTACTACAAACAATATATTAGGACTTTCAGTAAAGTCTCCTCTTCGTTAGATAAACCAAGCAAAAAAGTGTTCCTTTGTATGGACTGAGCAACATCGTAATGCTTCTGCCAAACTCAAGGTCTGATTGATCAGTGCACCAATATTAGCATCTCCTATTGGAAAAGGGAGTCACATAAACATGTATGCTTCAAATTCTGTAACTAGATGCACAATTGTTGAATAGGGAAACCATAGTTTGGATCATTCAAACTACTTTTCCTATAGACTTGTTTCTGGATCAAAAGTGAAACAATGTTTGTTTTTCCTGTTGACTGTCGAGGTTTTCTTTACATAGTCAATAAGCAAGTAATTCATGGTCATCCATACTGTGGTTGCTTCTATTGACAGAACTCACATTTAAGATTGTCATTTGTCCACAGAAGAGCCATGTTATTTCTGACCAACTGCCAGGACTCAAGTTAGGGGGAGCCACCCATAGTGGTGGATGATAACTTTTCAAAATTGTTCCACAATGCAGCAAGCAGAAGACAAGAAAATTACAAATAAGTCAACATTTCAACAATGCTTTGAAGGTAGATACAAACCAAATACTTTAGTCACTTCTATTGCAGAAATTCACATTCAAGATTGTAGTTTGTCCAAGGAATAGCCATGTTATTGCTGACCAACAGAGAACATGGAAATCATGGGAGCCACCCAGATGGATCGATGATAATTTATCAGATGCACAGTTGTTCAACGTTACAGTTTTTCAAAGGACGTGCAACACATAGGGAATTTCCTCTCAAGAACAAGTTTTTCAAAGGACATGCAACAAGCAAAATGAGGACAATTACAAGTAAATCCACAACATTTCAGTTGATCAATGGACTACTCTACAAGTTAGCCCCAAACCATATAATTCGGTTGCTTCTATTGCAGGAATTCACATTTAAGATTGTGGTTTGTCCAAGGAAGAGCCATGTAATTGATGACTAACTGCCAATAGAACAGCCAATAGGGATGGATGACAATTTTTCAGATGCACAATTGTTCCACATTGCAGTGTTGTTATCTTGATACAAACACAGAGTTTTATCTCTAGAACAAGTTTTTCAAAGGACATGCAGCAAACAGAATGAAAAAAAATTATAAACAAGCCCACAACATTTCAATTGATCAATGGATACTCTCGAGATTAGGCCCAAATCTAATGTTCTGGGTCAGTCATGAAAGAGGAGATTCAAAGTATTCAGCAAGAATCTAATAAAGAACACAAGGGTTCATATGAGGGTGCTAAAACAAAGCAAGCGAGGCTCTAGTGGCCTAGCCAATTTCAAGATGCCAAATAATGGTTGTTGCACGCCACTTACCCCTGAGAGGAGATTTTATGTCCTTGCATCTATCTCAACCACAAGAGTTGTTAGAGAAATGGGGCTTGGAGTTCACTAATAGTTCAAGAAACCCATATTAACCAATCTAGTTACAACAAAAGTACCAAGTACCTGACTAAGTGGTTGTATGCCAGAGTTCTAGCAAACAACTTCACCAAAAGTATTACCAAATTTTTGTATGAAAATGTTAATAGAAAATTGGCATTCCACAGCACCTCACTAGTGATAAGGTAGGTCAATTTGTACATGAGATGACCAAGCATCTGACAAGCAAATTAAAGATATTTTGTCGATTTCCAAGTCCTTATTACCCCAATTCAAACAAACAAGCAAAGTTAATGAACAAGATTCTAATCTTTGTGATCAAAAATTTGTGAGCATTGAGTGTACTAACTAGGAGGAGAGGCTTCAGTCATCTTATGGGCCTACAAATCAGCTTAAAAATTGATAGCTAGGAACATCCACTTCCAATTTACGTAAATCAAAGAAGCAGCCATCCCAGTGCAGTTCCTAATATCCAACCTCAATATAGCCTCAGAAAATAAGTTAAGGAACCACAAAAGCTGCTGGCACCAGTTATTAGACTAGGAAAAGCTTAATGGATAGTGCATAATGACAAATTGGATGGTAGAGGCCATGCAATATTGGAGGAAGTAATGGCATTACAAGCCCATAAGAAAGTAGAATTCCAAGACTGAGGCAATGGTCCTCAATTGTAATGATAGGCATAAAATAAAGCCTAGAATGTTTATAACTTTATATACTGTGTCAGATTTAAAATTCATTGAATACTGGAGATTGTGAGTTTACACCAGAAAATTTGGACAACACACCTTGCAAGGATTCTTAATAAGTGGGTCTCAATTAAAACCACACCTAGTGAAATCCGCCTAATCAAGTCTATTCCATAAATGTTTTAACTTCATATATAAAAGAAACAGTGTCAAACATAGACATGAAAGTGACATGTACTTTATCCCTTGGTAATTTTTTATAAAGAAAGAATAATACATGGGGTTGAGATCCAAGTAAAATTAAATCTGAGTTTAATGGACAGATAAAAACAAGATGCATTAAAATTTGGACAAGCCATATAAAGGTAACATGCTTCAAGCCTTTCATCCATTTACAGCTTCCTTGTTTTGAGGAGACTAATCCCTACCAGGCTAGGAGACTCTGGGGGGAGAAAAAACACAATATGAAACTGGCAATGCCTAGAAATTTATATGTGATAATGGGTTTGAAGATTTCTAACCCCTATTCATAATTCTGAGGAAGGAAAAAATAAAAGAAAATTTTCACAAGCCCCCAACCATCAAATCATCCATGTCTGTGACTCTAACAGCAAATGTCTTGTGCCATCACCGACCATATCATCATCTAGGAATGGAATTTTGAGTTTTGCAGAATTGAAACAAAACCCAAGACATCTATATAATCAGTCGTCTAAAAATTTTCAGCAATTGACTTTACCTGTGGCATCATCCTAATTCCTGATGTCATTATATGCCTATCTAAGGGACGATACATGCAGCTTGAGGATAATTTTTCAAAATTCCAATGTTTAACATCTCAATTTTAGGCACAAAAAATATGGAACAAAATTCTATGATGGCAACCACCACCACCAAGATATCACAGGTGCTCTCAAGCAACATGTTGATGTCATCATGCCATTTGCAACTAATTTTATCAGTTTAGCACACATTCTGCATCCTTTTTTCAAAAAGATAGTATCAATTGGGGTACTAAAGATTTTATATTTGCTGCTTTTGATCCAGTCTAAGAAGAGTCTAGCTCAAAGCTGCAAGTTGTTCTTACAAACTTGGGATTAGTTGAGTCCATGACCAAGCACAAGCCCTAATATTAATAAGGATATCCTTGAGCAAAAGACTCCCAACATTAGATTGTGCAGCATGCCAACACTGGAGGGAAGAAAATAAAGATCATGTGCAAGACCTCATGTAAGGATCAGATAAATCATGTACTGTATAGAATGGGACGCCCATTGTAGTTCCTATGAACCTCAAGATTTCAATTGAGTTATGGAATTGCTCATAATTGAACAATGCATACAAGAAACCAAGCTCAACTCTAAGGAGAAGTTTAAATACATGGAAAAGTGCTACAGTCCAGACATGCACAAAGACCTGAAAGAATACTTGATCAAGCATAGTATGGGAGGGCTAAAGTTGCAATGCATGCATATACCAGAATTTAAGTTCTTGACAGATTTAATCCTAAGCAACCTAGCAAGAGAGTTCAATTCCAAAGATTTGCTTTATTTGGAAACAATGTCTCAGTGCATTGTGTATGCATAGGAAGTACTCCTCGTCTAGGATATGTAATATTCTTAACTACAGTTACAAGGGATTATGGATGTACCTTTGTGCATGAGTGTCTTTTTTAACGCAGTGAACAAAAATGGGCACTATGAAGCTGATGCAGGAAATCAGCAGATTTTGTAAGTTTGTCACAGAAGAAGAGAAATCCATTATTGTTCCTGGCTTGTGTACTGGTAACTTTTCAACAACAGATATCAGTGACCTGGACATCCAACCAGCTCTAGATATCTGTTTATGTGTTGATGGAGAGCTAGCACAACTAGAATAAGACCAACTTATGCAAAAACACAACCGCCAGGTTCAGAAATGAGATTCGGAGCTTGCAAGGCAATGTGAACTACCATCAAGCAATGCCTGGTCAGTACCAGCAGGATGGTCTTCAGTTACTTTGCAAAAGCAGCAAATTGGAAGAAGAATTAAAGAATAAACTGAAATATTTGAAGGATGAGATAGTATATAAAAAATTGGCCAATCATAAATCAGAATATGAAAGCTTGATAGCAGAATGGAAGTCCAAGGCCACTTGGGCTGAGTAAAATCTCTCTAGACAGAATTCTTTGGTATAGAAAGGCACAATCAGCTAGCAAAGTCTAAATCAATCAAAAAGTGATAGAGATCAGTTCAAGGCCAATTTGTTGAGAACAAGTCAAGCAGGGGATCTGGCCAGCAAAGCTTAAAAGAGACTTGAGTGGGAGAACAAGTGATTAAAGAAGATCGATGTTAATGGATATGTATCTCTACTTGACTCTTCCTAAGTTTCTGCAAAGACCTGTTGCACAGATATCATCATCTTCATTATTGCCCATGCCTTATGTATCCATCCTCCAAGTAAGCTGCATATGACCCCCATACCAGTTCCAAAGTATTATCAGCAAGGAGGCAACCAGTCTTATAGGGGATAGATGTAGACTAATTTTTAGAAATTTTGTTACTTTTCACTAAATATAAATCAAGACGTTATGTTTCATGGGAATTTACAAGTGCAAAGCAATGTACATCTGCTTATTTAAATGTTGAGTTGTTATTGTACATCATGTACTCCATATGAATGTATGTACCCGCCATAACCTACTTTATGTGAACATTTTGTGTTGATCACAGAAGTAGCTCTCTCTAACCTCTTGACAGGGCTTATTTTTACAGGAAACCTTGAACATTATCGATATACTGAAGATATTCCCATCCCCAGATATTGTATCTCAATCATGAATATATTCTATTGCACTGAATGGTAGATACTGTGTATGTTTATATATACTTTTTATTGCATATTGTATAGAATAGTTGTTTCTTGTTGAGCTTACCCTAAATCAATTTTTATGAATAGGCTACCAAGGTTTTGGAGAATTTTTGTTACTATATTGAATAGTATTACAGCTACAACAACTACCATTCTTTTTGAAGATTTGTCTGCTTTACTATTGCAATAAGCAAAGATGAACAAGTGATACGAACATTAAGGAAGCTCAGATAATTTGTAGGGAAATTCAGTAGGAAACGCAGGTAGCATCCTCATCAGCCGAAGAAAATGTGGAAAGAAAAGAATAGAGTTATGTCGAAGCAAGGTAATGACCGAAGTATTACAGATCCTTCAAAGAATGATTTCAGGATAACAGAAATGAGACTTTATGTTGAAAAGCATAAAGCATCAGAGCAGTCTTATGGATAACCAGGATGATGACATCAGATATAATTACTTTACCCCTAATCACATAAGGCTAAAATCGTACCAAAGATTTTTTGTGTAGAACAAGCAATAAAAATGCAAATGAAGCTCAGATAGATTACAGGGAAATTCAGCAGCAAGGAGAAAGAACATGCTTGTCAGCCAAAAAGTAGAAAGCTTAGGATAAAAGCATGTCCAAATGAAGTAATGACCGAAGTATGTGCCGTTTTTGCTGCAGCAAACCAATATCATTTTAAGAGTGATTGCAGGATAAGGGAAACAGGATGTCTCCCATAAGAAAACTAAGAAGCATAAAAGAAGTTTTGCAGACAGCCAGAATAGAGATATCATAAATATGGACTTAGTTTATTACTAACCACATGAGGCTAAAATTAAGCTGCATATTTTGACTTATGAACCGAAAAGTAAAAAGATTCGGATTAAGGCATGTCCAAATGAAGTAATGACAGAAGTATGTGCCATTTTTGCTGCAGCAAACCAATACGGAGAGCAACAATCTTAGCAATGATCTTGTAAGAGGCATTCAACAAGGTGAAGGGTCTCCAATTGCAAATCAATTCAAGATCCCCAGCTTTAGGTATGAATTTAATATTTCATTTGTTGATGATAGAACCTATAGAGCTAGACTGGAATGCTTCAAGATAAACTTTGTGTAAATCAAGGGCGACAACTTCCCAAAAACAAATTTATAATTCACAAGGGAAACCATCATACCCAAGAGCCTTATCATTGGCCATGCCATGAACTGCCAACTAGAGGTCTATTTGGGAGAGGAATTTGTCGTAAGTCACAACCTAGGCTATGGAAAGACAACAAAAGACCACATCTAAGCAATGTTGGGTACTTCTTCACACCCTTGTGGTGGGTCTTGAGCTTTGAAAACATTCTTGTAAAGTTGAACAAAAGCATTCAAAACCTTAGAAGTTCAAAAATGCAATTATCTGCAACTTTAATGGTTTGAATTTTTTGAAACAAATTTCACACTCGCAAGTCCCAAAAAAACTCCTTGGAGACTCTATCACCAACCTTCAACCAATGAAGTTTGGCCTTGATTTGAGCTCCTCATATGGTGTAAGTATTGGCCAATTGGTCAATTGCACCTGGGGGCACAACCTAGTCACCTCAACTTGCAAAGGTTTATGAAAAGGCATCACTTTAAGTTGAGCACAAAGTTGGTTGAGCTCAAGGGACATGGCCACATAGGACTTGCAGTGTATTCTTGCCAATTGGTGATCATAGATTCTCAAAAAAGGGGCAATGTGAGTGATGGCATCACCCACCAAGCAATCCAACCTGTACTACCTCCAAGGCGTGCAACAAGATTCCAGACACCTCAAGTATGAACCTGTACTACCTCCAAGGCATGCAACAAGATTCCAGACACCTCAAGTATGAACCAATGTGGGCATGTGATGATGCAATGTTATGTGTAAACAATTGTGTTTCCTCTATTTTAAGTTTATGAAGACCCCATTCTAGCCAAAAATGGTTCAGAGTGGTCAAAAAGCACACAATCTGATAGGGTTCAATTGGGAGAGAATAACATCTGGCAAAGGATGAGTACAGTTGCAATGACATCACAACACAATCAAGTCACTATATGACTCTTTCTGAACCACTACACAAGTTGGACTATGTGTACCAAATAGAAGATGCACTTTGGTAGACAAGATTGAGATCATAAAGGCCTGATTTATTGCACATGTAGAACCATGTCTCCCTTTCACCAGTTGTCCATCTCTTGTCAAGTGACCTTGCTTGTCAGATGCCACCTCAACCACATATTGAAGTCGCCATTAAAGACACAATAGGCCTTGGGCAATTCATCCCAAGTCACCACGAAAGCAAAGTTTTTCAATCACACATCATTCTATGCATAGATATTAACAATGCTGAAGGCTTCATTATTGATGTTGAAAAGAACCAACAAGACCTACTAGGTAGTTCGCAGCCATGCATAACATAGTGAGAGTGCCACTTAGCATCCACTAAAGTTACCACACCTCCCCATCCTTGCTCATAATTACTGTCGAAAATCTCACAAGACACAACTAATAGCAAAAAACCAACCACCTATCACTGTCAAAAGTCTTGCACAATGTATTTGTGGTTTGGGTCCATCAAACCCTTTACATTTTGTGAGACGTAGTTCATGAATAATGAGGGTCTAAGGACATATCCTCAGAGTCCAACCGTTGTAATGCAAAAAAAATGTTATGCACAAACTAGCTCTAGTTATGTGGAGAAAGCTCTCCAAATTGCATGTGCCGCTTTTCCGCGACAAATTCCCCTTCTTCCACCTCTCAAGGAGAGGTTGTGGTGAGCACCTCATAACCTCTAGTGGAGAAAAGGTTTGAACCACCAAATCTATAGTGGATAAAACACTTGTAAGGAGTGGAGTTCTAAAGTAGCGAGGCTTACTAACCTCCTTGGAAGATTCATCAGTGGAGGGTCTACCTGAGCCACTAGGTCCACTTGCTTGGCTTTGTCACTTGCATTAGGCCAAGGATGAGCTATTGGTATCAAGGCCTTGGAAGCCGCACTATTATTGTTTCCAACATTGTTGGACTAAGAGCCTTTATTGGGCCCCATTACGACCACCTTTGCAACTAACAAGATTGGTCCTGCCATCCTCATTCTTAATTGTTTCACTCACAGATTTGGAAGCAAGTTTAGGGTTGTGCGTGACTAAAGGATAATCTTTGATTTTATGTTCAAAGGACTGACACCTAAAACTAGTATTTGGGAGCTTGATATAGAGAACGAGTTGCACATGGTACATATAGCCAATCTATATATCAATAGTTTCCTTTAAATCCTAGGAAAGGTCTATTTCCACATAGACCCTACATTGCAATCAAGCCAGATATAATTTGTCCATTTCAACATAGACCACCCTCCCAAGGGAGTAGGCAATATTGTTCAAAAACAGCCAGCAAGGCAAAGGTAAACCAAGAAATTCAACCCACGCATGCACCTTAAGACCCTGTTGGTTAGAAACAACATCCCTAGTCTATGGAGATAAAAACTTAAAGCGAGTTGTGGATATAACAAAGGTCATGCAATTTAGCCCCATGGGTGATCCAAGCAGTATTCAACTAGCTTCATAGCATGCTTCCAAACAGAATACATCCTACAAAGTAACCTATAAGAGTAAACTACTCTAACCACTTGTATGCATTATCAAAATCTGAAACCAAAAAAACAATATCCAAAAGGTTTTCAAAGCCCATACTTCTCGATATACCTTTGGGAGAAACTTGCGAGGTTTCTTCACAAGGTGCCATTAATCACTCCAATCCCAACCATTCACCATTAACAGTGTAAGGGAAAGGCTCGGGAACCATTAAAAAGAAAGCTAGATGCCCAAAGGGCGAGAAACCCTAAAAACTTCCACAATAAATGGAAGCAAGATATAAATATCCCACTACAATATTGGAAAGTCGTGTGACTAGAGAAAACATAGCAAGGGAAACAAGCATCAAGCCAAACCAGCCTCTCTTAATCTTGCTCTCTCAAAAAACTTATCAATATGTCGATTATTTGATTATTAAGGGTAGTACGAATAGTTTTCTCAAGCAGATGAAAGCAGATCTCTCAAAGGGTTCAACACTCTGTGCATGAAAAATCTCAGTTTCATACATTACAATTAGGGAATTTAGTTTGGGCAAAAGGAAGATTCTTTTAATTTTCGAACAAAGCATGTTTAGCAACTGCCATAAAAATTAAAAATGACAATGTAAACCTTCACCTACCTCAAAGGGTACGAGATTGAAAATATCAGAACAATTATTTGTTTGCTTAACTCATATCACCAACTCCAGGCCAAACTTCCGTTTTTATTTAGATTCAGCATTCATCATTTGATAGCACCCATAGTCAACTCATTGGAATGCAATCAAAGACTCTTTTATATGTAACACGTTCTGTATTAATGATCATCACATCAAATTTTCTAAAGGTAGTGATTCTTTATTATCAAAGTAAACATATTAGGATTGAATCTCCTGACAATAGGAAGTTGATTAAGGGGTATAATGTCATGGATAAGTAGAAATCAACCTGCTGCTGATCTTTCAACTAGAAGAGCAAAATATGGTGCAGTGGTAATGCAGCGGCAAAGATATCTCGCTAAGGAAAATTCTTGAAGACATGCAATTGCAAAAAATAAAGGCTACAACCTGCCACCATGGCAGTCAAGATACTTATAAAGTTGACAACAAATCCATTTTATGAATCAAGGAGCAGACGCATGAAGCTCATCAACATTACATCTGGGACAAAGTTTATGGAAGGGCCTTTGCATGGACAAGTTAAAAGTTTAGAACCATACTCAGAATCATCATCATCGCTATGAAAATTGAGATAGGCATTAAAAGTATTAATAATTATATTGTTTGAATGTAGATCATTTTATATTTAAGTGTTACAAAAGTGTTAGACCATGTGGACATTTAATATTTGATGCACTGTAATTAAATATAAAGTTCAATTAAGAAGTTCTAGAGTTATAACTTATAAGATAATCTAAGGTTAGAATGTGGAAGATTTTGAAAACAAATTGTACGATGCAATCAAATGGCTCCATTTAATACAAACTTTTCATGCAATGATTGGCAACTCTAAGTACTTTGTGTTCTAGCTACAAACTAACCAAATGAAGATTACGTTGTTTTGCATGAAAAAAAGAAACCTTCCTTTCGCTTTCTGATATTTGTGAGAAAAGCACAAAAAGTGTTCTTTCCCATAAGAAAATTGATATCAGCATCTCATTTCTTTATTGTTTGTGAGGTTAGTTGTTTAACTTCATCATGCAAAGGATAAAAGTATTACTTAAGTGTTGTATTTTTTATTTATGAAACAAAATGAAAATGGTATACACATCTTAGTTTTTATAGCAGAAGCACTTGTTGCATAGATGTGTTTCTTTTAAAGCATAGAGGAGAAGGGAAAGTGGGGAGAAAATTTTTCTGTATTTCCTTTTTTATCTTGCAATCATGGAGAAAAGAGAGTACATTTTGCTGTTCATATATAAGTTATGGGATTTTCATGTGTTGTGTGTGGCCTTCTTTTTCTTGTACCTTGAGAAAAATATGTCTGCATGTATTTCTCAGATATCTGAAAGAAGCAGAATTGCACTGGTTTCTATTTAGTTCATTCATACCTAAAGATTGTAGAGTTTTAGAGTTCATTGGTGAATTGTTTGTGAGTTATTTTCTTGAGGGGTCTATTGGATCTTTTAATTTTACTTGACATGTACTAGGAAAGATTCAGAGTATGTGCTGTGTATCCGTCTGTCAATCTATTTATGTGTTCATCTATCTAGTTATCCCTCTGTTCTGTCTATCTGTCTCTGTATATGCCTATTTATATATCTGTATGTCCATAAAACAAGGCGAAATTTTTAGTGTATTTGTTTTTTGATCTTGCACTTGTGGAGAATAGAGAGTACATTTTGCTGTTCACGTATAGTTTACGGGATTTTCATGTGTCGTGTGTGGCCATCTTTTTCTTGTACCATGATAAAAATCTGTCTGCATGTATTTCTTGGATCATTGAGAGAAGCAGAGCTGAAGTGGTTTCTATCTAATTCATTCAAATCTAAAAGAAGCAGAATTGAAGTGGTTTCTCTAATCTAAAGATTGTTGAGTTTTTGAGTTCACTGATGAATTGTTTATGAATCATTTTCTTGTGGGGTCTTTTGGATTTTTATATTCCTTTTGATATGTACTAGTGAACATTGAGAGTGTGTGCTGTGTATCCATCTGTTTGTCAATCTATTTATCTGTTCATCTGTCTATCCACCTTTCTATGTATTTATCCATCTCTGTCTGTCCGTCTATCTGTCTCTCTATATGCTATCCACATATCTGTATGTCTGTAAAATGAGGTCGATTTTTTGTTGTATTTCCGTTTTGATCTTGCAACATGGAGAAAAGAGAGTATGTTTCGCTGTTCACATTGAGTTTATGGTATTTTCACGTGTCATGCACGGCCTTCTTATTCTTGTACCTTGAGAAAAATCTGTCTGCATGTATTTCTTGGATCATTGAAAGAAGCAGAATTGCAGTGGTTTCTATCCATATCTAAATATTGTGTAGTTTTTGAGTTCATTGGTTAATTTTTTATGAATTATTTTCTTGAGGGGTTTATTGGATTTTTTATTCCATTTGATATGTAATAAGGAAGATTGAGAGTCTGTGCTGTGTATCTATCTGTCTATTTTTCTGTTCATCTGTCTATCTATCTTTCTATATGTTTATCCATCCCTGCCTGTCTATATATGTCTCTCTATATGCCTATCCACATATCTGTATGTATATTAATTTGTGTTATCTGTCTGTCCACATATGTATGTATGAATGTATTCCTATGTTTATAAAAATTGTGTATGTATATGTATATGTATGCATACAAATGCCAGTAGTCAGCAAGTGCTATGCAAGATCCAGCTATTTTTTTACAGTACAATCACCCCTGATGGCATATTGGTTCACTAAGGAAACACCGTGAAATACCAGAATCATATCCAGCATTGAAGACACATGAAGGCACATTGAAGCCAACAACACAAAATCATAATTAAGCACATTTGGGTCCAGGATTTAATTTTCTTCTAAATTTCTTTCATAAGATTAGTGGCCTGACACTTTCATTATTTGTTTATTTATTTATTTCATTTTTATCGGAGTAAGACCATTATCTGCTTATTTCCAAATTGGTGAACCTTCATCCACCTTTGTGTGATCATTTATTTAACCAAGGCAGTCAGAATGCTGCCAGATTCTTTTCCTGGCCTCCTGGCGGCACCAATCAGTTTTCAATTTGTAGCAGCATCAAGGACACAACCAACTTCTTCAAGCTTTAAAAAAGTAGTTGTAGGTTGTCAGATATCTGCTTGAATTTTTATCTATTTCCATTCAAGTTCCTTCGAATTGGTTTTCCATTTCATTTTATAGACATGTTATATGGTTGAAGTTTCCTATTATAGCCTTCTGGTTCTAGCAGATTTATGATATCATTATTAGAGACATACATTTACCAGCAGAATATTTCAAGACGCAGTAATGGCAAACATCCTGATTGGTGTATTTATTTTTTTGGTAAGCCAAAGACTGAATAATAAAAATAAACAAACAAACAAAGGGGATGAAAGGTTTTTAAAAAGACATTTTTTCCTTTCTATCTATCTCGATATTTGTCTCTTTCCCCTTGGCTAGTTTAACTTTATCCAGTTACTGAGGTGCTTGAGCTGGTTCCCAAAATAACCACCCACTACAAAACTACCTTAACTGTTTTCAAACTTTTTGCCTTCTCTTCATTATCTGAAGACAGGTTTCAGATAAAGTGTGATTTGTCATCTTTCATTTATCATCCACTATTTATTCGCAATTGAATCTGTGTCATTACTGAGCCTCCACTACCCTAAATCAGGAACGAAGTATAGGCCTTGCCACCTTTCTCACCCACCTCCCAAGGAGATAGGCTGCAGTCTTCAAGTGACTAGGAGACATGTAAGGGCATCTGTGGGGCACACGCTCAAAGACTCGGAATCTTTATTTGAGATAGGTTTGAGACTAAAAATCTGTCTGCATTCGAGACTAGGTTTGAATGTATTTCTTATTCAATCCATTTCTAATTATTTGAGACTGGGTTTGAGAAATAAAATATTTATTTCAGTTATTAATGCATACTTTGTTTAGAATCTCAATTTTTAGCCTTGAGATAAGTTGTTTTGAACATTCAATTCTGCATTCTAAAAAATCTGATTTTGTTTTGATCTTTTAACCAAAACTTTATAGCTATATCTATCTATAATAGTATATCTATCTATAGCTATATATATACTATTATATAGTAATATATAAATTACCATATATATAGTTATAGACAGTAATATATACAGTAATATAGCCAGTAATATATATATTACTTGTAGCTTACTTGTAACAATTTAATATAGCTTATTGTATATATATTAGTGTAGGTAGAAAAAGAAAAAAAGTGGAGACGCCTTTTTATTGATGCATGGCGCCTGGAGACATACAGGAGACGCGACCAGAAGTCTCTTGTGAAGGGAGACGTACCCAGTCAAGTCTCTGAGACGAGAGACATGTCCCAGTCTCCGAGTGGGAGATGTCTCCTAGTAACTATGTTATATATATATATATATAATATGTATGTATTATGTCCCATACTATATATAATATGTATGTATTATGTCCCATACCCACAATGACCCTGGGATGCCAGTACTGGAACTAGGGCAAACCCAAGTCCTTGTCCCATACCCACAATGACCCTAGGGCGCCCATGTTGGAACTAGGCCAAACCCAATCCCTATATGTGTGTGTATTATGTCCCATTACCACAACAACCCTAGGGCGCCCATGTTGGAACTAGGGCGAACCCAAGACCGTCCCATACAAGGTGCCCGAACCCATGTGTGTGTATTATGTCCCATACAAGGTGCCCGAGTCGGACCATGGGTGAACTTGGGCCATACCCAAGGGTACCCACCACAAACTCGCAAGCTAGATGGAAAAAAAAAACACTTAAACTATTTATTTTTAACTAAAAAATACATTTAGAAGTCCTAAAGTGACCTAATTTTGCATGAAACAACTCAAACAACATTCGTTTGACAAATACAAGAGACCAAACACCCACTTTGCCTCCATGCTGCCGTTTTTCATTCTTGAAGCTTGCTGGTTGTTATTATTCTTATTATTATTATTATATTATTCAGCTGTAATGAACCCAAGGAAAAAAAAAAGAACCCCAAACCCAAACCGACAACTTAGATATTTAAGAGTATGTACTTAAGATATATACATATCTACATAAGTATTTATGCTAGTGAATTTATACATAATGCTAGTAATTATGCCAGTGGATTTATGTATGTATACAACAATATGCGTGAACAGGCCTGTATATGTATGTGAATATGATGTTATACATCAAAAAAACTTCAAAAACAGAAATTTATCAGTTAGAAACGATCCAAATATATACATAAAGTTTAATAGCAGCAGTGAGAAGATGCGTCTTTACCTCCCTTTGTAATGTGCAAGCATAATTTTTCATTTCTTTTGTAATTTCTTTCTTTTAATTTTTTCTTGATATACAACTCATATGTTGTAATGACCATCTCCTATAGATCACTTAATCGTGCTTGGGCTCTATCTAAAATACAAATAGGCATATACACTGTATCTAGGTTATGTTTGATGAGTGTGGAAATAGTCGGGAGCAACATATCATTGTAAAGTGTAAACATCACAGGACAGTTCCAAGTGGAAATGTTCTTAATGTGATATTCATTTTCTTATCTTTATATCAGAAAATAATAGCAATTTTCTCTCAAACAAAAAGAAAATTTTCCAATGAGTATTGTGATGAATTATCATGTAACAGTTAGATAATACCCTTAGTGAACCTAAGATTTAAATAGACTATGGTTGGGGTATTCAAAAATCTAATCATGTCCAATGGGGGAGGCATTCTTGAGAAGGAATGCTTGTGGTTTAAGGCAAACCAATCCCACAAAATTTCAGCTCACAGCAGCTATTTTAGCAAACTAATGTTCAGAAGCTTAGTCCTTTGTACTGTAGGCTATATTATGATTTGAAATATGTGTATAGCTTATAAGCTAATAAATAATAATTGTTCGGATGATATGTATGGGTTGAAGGATACCTTTAACGGTGCAATTTAGACCATTAGTGATCTTATAATTCATAATAATGAAAAATTTCGGAGACCCGGGATAGACACTTCCGTAATATATATATGACAAAAATAACAGAGCATGTGCTGTGGGTGTGAAATTTGTAATTTGTATGTATGTTTCTTATCGTATCTTTCCTTACAATTCTAACCTTCTATAGTTTATTTTATTGATGTGCCTACAAAAACACATTATCTGACAATGGTATCGATTTGAACTTCAACACTCTTCTTTATTTTCCAGATTTTAAATCTATATACCCTTTCTTATTGCTCTTTCCTTTACCGCCCATCTCATCCTGCTAGAGCAGTATTGATATACTGCAAATTGACAGTGGCTTCAAATGCATATCAGTATTGAAGTCCTTATGATTTGAATTGAATGAATAATGTTTCCACTGCTTTCAACTCTATTCAAAATTGAGCTAAATTCATGTTAGAAACAACATATTTCTACTATGATATTAAAGTCTAGAACAAAACCGGATAAAACCATCTTTTCACCAACTATAAGAAAAAAAAATACTAAACTAGTGACTAGATATGATGAGATAACTGTTTTCCTTTTAAGATACTAAACTAGTGATAAAACATATCCTAAATACAATAATGTTGTACCCACACTATATCCAAAATAAAACACAAAATTTTGATGCATCAGATACAAACTGTAGCACGTTTATATCTGGATATAATATGAGTACCTGCAGTATCTGATAACTAAGCTAAAACAGAATTTTAGTAAATGGTTGTAGTGAATGTATGGCCATTGCCAAAATTTTCTCC
This sequence comes from Cunninghamia lanceolata, assembly GCA_027924645.1. Classification (NCBI taxonomy): domain Eukaryota; kingdom Viridiplantae; phylum Streptophyta; class Pinopsida; order Cupressales; family Cupressaceae; genus Cunninghamia; species Cunninghamia lanceolata. The sequence goes on from BSBN01000780.1 coordinate 9,827,196, forward strand.
AATTTTATTCACCAAAATAATATGTGGTGGCATGCCAATGGTTGCCCTTTTCTTTCATGCCTATCAATCAAAAGTATAGAAGAAAAGCAGCGCAAGAAAGCTTTGACCCCAAAAAAACCAATAATAATGTTAAGTGTGCTATTCCTCTCACCCATTATCAAATGTGAGCTAGGTGTTGATAAAATTCATGGAACTTGCTTCTATTGACAATGTGACCTTTTCCAGATGCACCCTGCCTACTTGCAGCACTTATGCTTTGTCTAAATTGTTCAGCTAATCCCAAGCTAAGCAATCAAAACTCAAATTCCAACTTTCTTTATTGTATTCCATAAAGTCATAGTTATAACTTGCATAGAATTGTAAAGAAGTCTGTAGGCCACAAGATAACATAAAAAAGGTGAGTTCTCATAGACAACCACTTTGGTTCATGCTTCTCTCTATTTATGTGTGTGAACACTACTAATAGGCTAGTGGGTGTTACATTAATTAACTAATTTAGATGTATACACATGACACATATCCCTATCAGCTTAGTCATGATAGTCCTTTCTTTTAACATATGATATTAGACTTGCTCTCTCACTAAATGACGATTCCCCTTTATTCAACTACATTGAACTTACCAATTTTTCCTTTCTCTTCATATTAATCACCATCATACCAGCATTAAATCATCCAACACACAATCTTGTCTACTCCTTCACAAAATTCCAATGTGGCTTTAACGTGTAATCCTGCAGATCCTTTTTACTTCCAGAATAAATGGTAATTTTTCAGCATGTCCAATCTCCCAAACAAAATTCTGTAAACTACATGCTCCAATCTTGTCTTTGAGAAAGATTGAGCCTTATGTATATTACTTCCTAAGCAACATGGAATTAATATTACTCTACGTCCAAATCCTTTGATGATAACACATTGTAAGTTTATAAAATCTTTCTACTCTAACAGTTGCATTCTTCAGTTATCACAGATTCACAAATACAGGTACTTCTAGAATAGTCATGTCCTAGCCTATTCAACCAAAGTTGTGAACCTTCCTATGTTAATACCCTCACACAGCCTATTCAACCAAAGTTGTGATCCTTCATATGTTAATGTCCCCATGCATCCATGAAGTTTGATGATCACACATTGTAAGTTTATAAAATATTTCTACTCTTAACAGTTGCGTTCTTCAGTTATCACAGATTCACAAATACAGATACTTCTACAATAGTCATGTCCTAGCCTATTCAACCAAAGTTGTGATCCTTCCTATGTTAATACCCTCACGCAGCCTATTCAACCAAAGTTGTGATCCTTCATATATTAATGTCCCCATGCATCCATGCAGCTCCTATTACACCAAAGTCCCCATGCATCCATGTAGCTTCGATTACACCAAAGTAAGTTTCCATATCACATGCCACTTGCATATGTTCTCCTCCAAAAGTATCCACAGAAACAACTCCTCCTACGCTCACTGCAATCCCATGAAATCAAACATCCATTACCTCCAAAGAAGCAATGATAACTTCAAGATTTGAAAACTAGTAGGTGTAACTTCAGGAGTAACATGCAAGATGTTATTAATCAAATTTGAAAAGATTATTGACAGATAGTGCACAAAACATTGATTCCTCAAAGTTATATACCATTAAGTTTCCTGAAACATTATAAATGTAATTCATAGGCACATAAATTTGTTATTCGATTGAATCTACAGGATGAAAAAAAAGCTCAATGCAAAGCTTTTCAAGGTAATACTCACCCAAGCTCCAATAGAAGGGGGCACTCTGTTGGAATACAACCACATATCCAACATTCCAGTTAATTTTGTCAGATTAAAGTGGAACCAATTCTCAAAAATAAGTTAAAATGAATAATGTGTGTTTTTATGGTCTACAAAGCACCTTCATTTACAATTAACTCCCAGGATGCAAGAAAAAGGGCTTCCATCTTTATGGATCATAGAGTCAATAGTTATGAGCCTTGGATCACAATCCAGTTATTTTAGTTCTTTGCAAGTGACTGGACAATAACAATGATTTGAAATAAGTGATTGGCAATAGCATTTGAATAAAACAATAGTGATAGAGTTCATATCTTCACATGCATATATTATGTAATGTATTCCCATTTATCCTAGCACCTAGTATACCCAGAATACATTATAACTACTCTTACATTAGAATTTTCTACATTTAATTGTAAATGAAATTCTACTGCAGGCATTGCTTGAAAACTATTAGCAAGTACTAAACTTAGGTTGTTTGTATAATTTGAAGAATCAAATAAGTGTTTGCTTTATATTTGAACTCTGATATTTGTATCGATCATGTCATCATAATTCAGCAGCTGCATTCTACAAAACGTTATCTTGTGTTCTTTTGAAACATCCCCATCCTGATTTCAATATTGCTATTGTTATTATTTTGAATTTGTTTAAGTGCATATAGAGTTATCTTTAGCAATTTTTGTGGATTGCTTTTATTTCGATATCTTAAATAAGTATGACATAGAATTCATTTTGCACCTCTAATGCAAATTTAAGGAGATAAATTAGTTTCTGCTATAATCATTTTCCAGTAGCTCTAAGCCAAAATTCAAGAAAGCTTTCCAAAGTTAACAAAATCTTGCTGCTACTTGTTGCCATTGTAAAAGTAAATATCTAAATTAAACAGAGAATAATGACAAACTTTCTCGTGAAAATATACTGCATGTGACCATGGTAAGAATTTTTTTGCTAACAGGTTCATGTTTCCTTTTAGAGATTTTCTCTTTATTTTTAAAATGTGCCAAACAATCTTAAATACAATAAAGGCTCGTTGGTTTATGAAAATTGACTAGGCAATCCACCTTGTGATCAAAGCTTAATCTTTTTATATTTACAACGTTTTCTATGTTATCAAAGAAAAATGGGACTTAAAACTATCTCTAATGGGTTGCCTAGGCTGAAAAATGTACGTTAGATCCGCAATATGAAAAGAAAATTTAGTTCCCTCATAAGGAAAAGGTGGGTTCTTACAGAAGGGGACAAAGGATTTGAGATATTAAAGGAAAATTGATCTTGTTTTCCCATAACGTTGCCAAGGCCCAAAACTCCAAATAAAATTTTGGATTGAGATATTATAAGGAAGATAGTGAATGGACATGAAAAGATAGCGACTATTCCAGAGAACCACAGAAAGTACAAAAAATACAACTTTTCTAAGAAATACACTTGAAGCAAATATTTACCATTAACTTTTAGATGTCCAAATTGCTGAAAACATTGCCAAAAGGACCTCGTTGACTAGTGAGGCAGATAGATGCTAGGCAACCAAACAAGGTGCAAATCCGCATCCAAAAGGCATCAGAATAATAAGTGATAAGGCCAGGGGCAAATCCCAGGCAATTCTAGTAAAAAGTAGTCCATGGTAGCATTCTATTTACATGGCATCAAAACAGCAAGGCAAAAGTAAAAATGGAATTCAATCACCCAGGTTTAAAATAGAGAAAACTCTATAATATCCCGATATTAAGGCTTTGTTTAAATTAAAGATTTAAACATCGTGATAGAAGACGGTGAAGTTGCTTTTGTAAAACGTGGTGTTAATCAATTCGAATGATAGAAATAATTGTGTATATTATTAAACAATATTATTATATTTTAATATAATTAGAATATAATACATTTATTTTGATTAACTAAATATATTATAACAAATACAAATATAAATATAAAGATTAACAATTTATATATTATTATATTATATAAATGGTCAAAATAAATAGTTTAAATATTATTATATTATAAATATAAATATAAATATTGATATAAATATCAATATATTATTAATATGAATATAATATTAAATGTTACTTCATTATAATATAATAAAAAGGGATAATGTCATAGTAATAGGTGATACGTTGAAAATAGAAAACATGTGTTGGTTGCTAAAAAGAAAGCCCAACGATTTACAAACTAGCGCTGCATACATCACTACAAACAAAGGAGGAAAAAGGTGCGATCAATATATCAAGGAGTGTATATACGTAAAATGGTGCTTTCTACTAACCAATCCTTGGGTTAGTTAACCTTCGTGGCTTGAGTAGCCATCTTAGAGCTTTTGACCATTAGTCTTTATCCTTCTCTTTTGTTTACTTTGGTTATTGAAGAACCCGTATCGTGTTAGACTTGTGTTTTCAGCTTAGTTTTGCCGAGTAATGTTTTATTTCAAATACTATCTTGCGTTGTGTGCCATATGGATAATATCTAATATGATTAATAAATGAAATGGTGCGATCATCATGCGAATTATGTGCTTTGACTGATCACTTTTAATACATAGAGAGGATTAATAAACAGCGATCCCTAGTTAAAAGAATTCGTTAACGATATAAAACAGGACTAACAGTATTAAGGTAGAGCTTGTTAATGGTACGATTCCCATACAGAGATTTGTTAGTATGAAAGGATGTGATTATCATGGGGTATGTCATTCCATTAACCAAAGGATGTGTCTCTTGCTCACTTAGAGAAGTATAAGTAATGAGAGAAAACGAGGGGGAGGATAGGGAAGGAATGGAATGAAGAAGAAGTATAATATATAATGAAGGAAGCATATCTAATTCAGATAGCACAAGAAATACATCAACAGTTCTGAGTTCTAATCTATCATAAGCATAAGAGATCAGCAATCCTAAACACAAGGAAATATATATCTGATTTAATACAGGGATAGGAAGATTAGGAATTAGAAGAGAGTATCATTTTGATAGCAAGCTGATTTAGAGATTATGAAGAACAGATTTAGAGCAGAAGTATTAAGGAGAAGAATAGGGAATCTAGAACATATATCTGAGATTAAAAGCAGATCTATAAGAAGATGCATGGAGATTTACTAGCAGATTTAAGACTTGAGCAGATTTAGAGATAACATAGAAGGAAGGAATAAGTCCTTAAAGAAGTCTAAAGGATACAAAGGCAAGAATTATATACCTGGTATGATGTATCTAACCCTATGTCTATTATGATGAATGTCATGTGGTAAATAATGACAAATGCATATTATCATTAAGCATTGTGAAAATTACTATGAAATATAGATTATATTCATAACACATTTGATATAATTGTTATGAGTTGATTAGTTTATTATGCATTTATGTGGATTCTTGTATGAATGTTATGGTGGAGGAAATGTGGTGCAAGACGGTAACAGTGATGGGGCCCTCTTCTAGGTACACCACCCCTCGAGGGGGGATAGATAAATCCCATTGGGGCCAACAAGGTACAAAAGGTACCGCCCTTGGGCTTAGAAGAGATGGCTTTCGGGCATCCTTTTGTCATCTCATTCTCCTATCATAGACATGCAAGTTCAAGGGAACCAATCATAGAGAAAGGGAATTAAAGGCCTACGAGGAGGGGAAATGGCATTGGGATCATCTTCTAATTACACCACTCCATGGTGGATGGTTGAGGCTTGCCACATGTGGGCCAAGGGGGCATAGGAGGCCGCTCTTGGGCTTAGAAGGAGTGATTTCCGGGACACCCTGCTGTAGTCGCACCCCCAACCTCCCATCATGGTGATTAATTGAATCAAAAGAAGAAAACAAAATGGTTCTGATGAGGGGTTACGATGATAGGACGCCTCACTAGGCACACCACCCCATATGGATGGCAAGAGGCCACATGGGGCCAAGAGGGGTGAAGCACCCGCTCTTGGGCCTGGGTTAAAGGGTTTCTTGGGCACCCTATCAAACCATTCTGCTCCAAGAAGAATGAATTAGAAACCTAAAAGATTTCAATATATTTATGACATGATATTTGTTTCTCGTTATAGATGTTTACTAATCTATTTGCAGGTCTTAAACAGGTAGTTGTATCACTAATCTTACTTTCCTTGTTTCCTTTACATATTCCAATGACAGCATCATATAATACTATCTTGTAAATATTTTATCTGTCTTGCAGGTACCCAATCAAGTTATAAACTTCCCCAAAACCAGGTTGATTAATCAAAATTGATATATTAGGGCAAATTTAGGGGTTTTCCAAATTTGGGGACACTACAAACTCAATATAAACTAGGAAACAAAAAAGTTAATATTATAGTCGTAAACATCAAAGAAACAATTATTTTGTTATTTCATGTCAAATATAGTGCATATAGATTAGAAATAAACATAATACATTAAAATAAAAAAGGATTTTAAATATAGAATTTTACTTTTAAAATTCTACCTACAAGGGTTTATGTAAAAAATAAAGAGCTAGTGCTAAAATAGTAGGCAGGTGCTGTTGACATGGAGTACAGACTACAATTTTAGGGGCAAACCAATGTTTTTTAATCTAAACCATCATCGAGGTATAAATTAACAGAAAAATCTTCATTAATGTTTAAAATTTTAACTGAAAAAATCTATTTAAAGTCAAACTTTAAAAAACAAATTTCAATGCGCTTGCCTTAACCCTAAATTTCCAATCTTCCTGTGCTTTAATACTCTGCCTCTAAGAGTAAAATGAGTCTTAAAAAGTATAGAAAAAAAATCAGAACCACATTTTGAAAATCTTTGGAAACAGCACAAGTAGATGTGACAAGTCGTGATTACTTGGGATTAATCAAGAGTTTTTGGAGTGTAATGCTGCTACAAAATATACACCCCTTAAGCTTGGCAATTAAGCCAAAGGAAATTCAAAAGTAGCAATGCAATCCTTTGAAATGTATTTCTTTAAACTTCTAATAAAAAGATTAAAAAACTATTTAGTGAATTGAAAATTATAAAAAACATGTTTCTTTATCTCCAAAACAATTTTTTTAAGGTAGCAACCATCGAGGCATTGCCATGATGAGGGGCAAGGGTGAGGTTGTTCTTGCTATGGCACATTGACTGTCCACTATAATTGAGAGTAAGGAGGAAGACTTGGTGGTTCGTTAATAACGGTTATGGTACCACGTAGTACATACTATATGAGGTTCCTGCCAGTTAGTGGCCCCAATGATCCAGATGGAAGAGTGTGGCTATGTGATTAGATATAACACTTTTTCTGTGGCCAAATGATTCCTTTGGAGAAACTTGATACATTTTATTGGAATACAATTAGAATGAAAGGTCATACTTCTATCCTTGGTCCAGCCAAAAAATCAATCTGGAATGAGTGCAAAAAATCCATATGATCTTAGATATAGGCTCCTAATGGCTATGCACCTGGACCAACAGATGAAAGAGAACAGAATTCAAGTAAGATTGGACATATATTAAACCACCTTCAGGCTTCAACTCTTGTCACTAGTTAAAGCAGGGCAATTCAGGTGGAACACGCAGTAATGGGCATAGAACATACTCCTTACCAGCTTGATTTATCTTTGTTAGAATGTAAGAGGTGAACAAAAGACATGTCTTGAGGCTATTGAACAGTCCACAACTTGGTCCCTAGAGCTACAACTTGGTCCTTAAGAGGGTTGGGGTTGATTGTGAAATCCCGAGGGTGTGAGGCTGAATGATGGCTAGAACTAGGAGAAGCAAAGAAAACATTTTTAGGGATCAACCAAGTCAAGCCCCCAAATCGCTTTTGTAGCATGAAAAAGTAACAGTGTCCATGCAAATTTAAACACCAACTCAGAAGGTTTGACAAGTAAATGACTACTGGAAACAGAATCAAATCTCATTCCAGAGGATGATGTACCCTCTAAATTCACACCAAATTCAAGCTCTTAAAGATCTTATAGGCAATTTAAGAGAGCATGAGGACCAAAGTAGGCAATATTCAAAGAACAATTCAAATTAACCTTTATCTCAACAAGATGCAATGCCAGCAGGGAAGCAGCTAAGTATATTCTCAAGAGGTAATATCTAAGTTAAGTGGTCTGGAAGAGTCTTCCTTTTGAGAATTCTTGATCTAGAGGTTTTGGAGATTACTATGAAAGAGACAACATTCCCAACTTGCCAGTATATTTTAAAACCCACATTCCTGGTTGCAGCCAAGTTCTCCTTATGTGTTTATCATGCCAATACTTCACTCTTTGCACTACTTTTTCTTCAACCAAAGCATGCAGTTTGCTTAGAATTTCTTGCATACTCTGTGTCTCCCAATCTATTGTCCTCTGCAGAGGATTTGATTGCTTCAACCATTGCTTCCAGAACATTTCGAGGGGAAGTTGCTTCTGGGTTCCTCAACAGAATTTGAAGGTAACGGGAAGAAGTCAGGAGAATGCCCCAGTGCGCTGGCTCCTGTGAATGTTGGGGTTAGGGGGGAATTGGTGTATGATCTTTGGAGGGAGGTGCAGCTATTACTAGTCTACTGCTCGGATATGGGCACAGTAATGTTGAGTTTGATGGTTAGTCATTGCAGAGGGCACCTAGAGGACACTAGTGACCACACAATTACGGTATTTTGCGGAAAATCGGTCCACTATTTAAGGAAGACAGCAGAAGTTATTATCAGCATTCATTTACCATCTCTTGACCCAACCTTGAATAGTGGAGGCAAAAATGTGCTTGCAGTGGAGGTAATGGCTGGTAGAGATAATGTAGAGTCGTCTAGAGTAGAGCGCTGGGGGATTGCCTAAGTTGGTTGGTTCTGCTTGTCAGGAGTGTTTTTGCAAGCATTCCTGGTTGTGGCATTTTTTTGGCTTCGAAGGCTTCTTTTTGCTCCTATGGTTAGCAGCAGCAGTGGTCATGGATGGTGCGGCATTAGTAGTGTGATCTCTCAGGGTTCACAGTTCCAGTAGTCTTCTGTTAATTCTTCCCTTTTGTACCGGTTCTATCATTTGGGCTCTACTTAGTGTCTATATCTATATTTGTATTTTGTATTTCTGTTATGCTTTTCAGGTGAGGACCCTTGCAGATTCCCCCATCTAATTAAGCTAAAACCACAAAAAAAAACCTCCTCCTTCCCTTTGTGGTGGATCTGGGGCAAATTGTCCTTCACACTGATACTTCCTGATGTCCTCATATTATTTTTAAGAAATGCGATCTTCAATGACCATGAATATAGAATCTGGATAATCTTCACTCTCACCATCCTAGTGGTGATTAAGACTTACAGATTAATGTGTGGATTTTTATGGAAGTATCTTCAATTGTTGAGTGCCATTCATATAATCTTGCAAACTTAGCCCATAGCGAGGAAGATTGTATCCTATGTGCCAAGTGAAGTCCCTAGTGAGGTAAACCTTGCATAGTTACAAGCAATGAATTGACGACCTCACACACAGACACACACACACACACACAGATATATATATCCAATAAATTGACGACCATTTTCTGATATATATATATATATATATGAGAGAATGAATTGACAACAACCATTCTTTCATATGGACATACATACATACATATATATGGATCCTTACTAGAGAGTGTCTTCAGCTAGGCCTTACTGAGGAGGACCATGTCTTAAATCATCCTAATGGTAATTAAGACTTATAGATAAATGAGTGGATTTTTATGGAAATATCTTATGTACAAAGTGAGTCCCTAGTAGACTAAACCTTACATAGGTATAAGGAATGAATTGACAACAATTCTCATGATCCTTACTAGACATTTTGAATCAAATCCCCACTACAGTGAACTTTGTGTAGGCTTCATGCCATGGTGATTCTTGCAGAGTCAGCCATTAGTGAGGTAACCATGTTCTATATGTTGGGTGGAGTCCCCACTATGATAAATCTTGGGTGATTACCACCTGGTACAAAACAATCATCCCCTTCAGATGTCTAGAGTTAGACCATCATTCACATGAGCTCTAAAGTTATTTGGTTTATTCTATTCAAAATGTCTTTTAGCATTATGCCACATGTATGACATCAAAAACAGAAGATCCATGACACTGACCATTTTCCTTTATTTAAATTCTCAGCACTCTCAGAGCTGCTCGTTCCATGTGAGAATTTGCACACAATTTCCACTTTGTTGTTCAGTGTTCACTTTTTACTCAGCGAACATCCTCCATAGGGCCACTTCAAGAGACTTTAATATTAGTATTGGCTCCTTTTGTATAAACAAAGTCTCCTGTTTTTTTTTCCTTCTTGTTTGGGGTTTAACAAATGGCATCATGCCCTTGCATTTCATTGTCTCTTTCAGCATCAACTCAAGTGACCTTGAGGCTCACAATGAATATGCATACAAGCATCTAAACCTGAAAAGTGCTACACACTTCCTTTGAAGAATCGGCAGTTTATTCCATGTTCTAGGTAAGCCCAACACTGTGAGCTCAGTGGCAGAACATTCACAAGTGCTGATGGGAGCTCCTAGTTTTGTGTTCCAGCTGGTCTGGCTTACAACAAAGTATGAGGGCTAAGCGACTAGGTGCATTTGAACCATATGTTGCTCAATGAGGGGTGGAGGTTCAATGCATACTCTATCAGAACACAAGCCTACAAGAACTGGCTGCTAGAAATACAGCACACAGCACCGTCAATGGAAGATTATAGGTTTAAGTCCTAGCTGGTTGATGTCTTACAATGGATTCCTCACAAGTGTAATAATATTGTGAAACAATGGCATATATTTTTTATTAACTGCTATAAAAATTACATAAAAGCAAATATATGACAAAATTAACATACTGTTAACCACGCAAGTAATTAATAAAGAGCACAGAACGAAGAACAGGTAGATAGCAGAATCTGACAGATCCAATTGTACTTAGAACAATTGCCAACAACCATTAAAGTGGAGATAACTAACTATTTTTTATTATATCAAATCACGTGCCTTTGCCTTAACTGGACTACAAAGAAATTACCGGAACATGTACTTTGTCCTAATGAGCAAATATCTTCTTATAATTATGAGCTGGTGAAACTCATAAATAATGCGTCAACCAAACTTTCAGATGCCCAGGTTAAAATCCCTGCATGGAAAGATTCTCCAGCGAAAGATCACCCAAGAACGTTAGGGGTTCCCAAGACATTCTTCTCATCCCACCAAGATTTCGCACTAGTCCAAGTCATCCTCCCATGGATATCATCAGTTCTTGTATTGGCTATTTCACAGGGATTGATGATTAGGTGATTGGACCTTCATTGTGAGATTCAGATTAGTGGCAGTCTTCACCTCCAGCCCTGCCCTTCAACAACCCTGGCCCCTAACATTTTTATTAACTGATTTTCCTTTATCATGGTCATTTAGAATTAAAAACATTACACAGTGGTATCCAGATACATGATATTATATCTGACCATGAAAATCTAGAAGCTTTTATTTATAATGTTTGTAATGCAAGCTATTATCATTTTGAAATGTTTATGTTTTACCTGGTTTGGATTCACCCAGCTTGGTAGCTAGGCTCTTTTTGTGCTACACTTTTGATTTTGGCTTGTAGCCTCTCTATGGAGCTCCTTTTTGCTGCCCCATGCTATTTATACCAAGTATGTTCAAATCGCAATGACCTATGTTAGTCATCAGTGGACATTAATATCATTTCTTTCTTTCTACACAACAGGTAAAATGTATTTGTAATAGTGACAACGATACTGATGCCCCAAGGGTTAAGCAAATTGCAGGAGGGAACTTGGAAAGACATGGAATATGTAAAGGGCGAGGAAGAGCCAAAGTGGAATACCCTCTACCTTGAAAATCCTTCCAATTTTTTTGGACACAATCTTTATTAAAGAAATGTGATTAAAACCCAGTTATGAAATTATGCTTCAGGGATTGATTGAGCAATGTCATGGTGTCATTAGCGAATTAGCAATGCCTCCTTCTTAGCAATGCCTCCTTCGTCACTAACATGGTTTATTGTGGAAACCCACAAGAAGGTGTCCATTAACCTGGTGGATATGAGGATATGTTTCTAAACAATTATAATTATGGTGATAAAAACCCAAAATATGTATAAAATTTCCGGAAACCTTGTTTCTCTTACCAGTAAGTTATTCTTACTTATCAGCATTGCATTGCCATTGGCGAGGTCATTTCCTTGAGTTTTAAGCCAAAGAAATTATGCAAACAAAAGCCGTCGAATAAAACATCGGCGAGAGAAAATAGGGTAAACAGTACCCTATCCCTCAAAATGAATAACTTATATAAATAATATCCAAAAGAAGTAAAATAGAAGGGCGAAACTTGTTCAAAAATTTACCGGTGTGATCAAACAGAATTTTGACGATGAAATTGGCAGCCCTTGAGCACTGGATTTAAATTCCTAAAAAAATCAATATCTCCAGTGGTTTCAAACCTGCGACCTACTCCGCATAAATACTGAGACCATGGTTTTCATTGCAATGAGACAGAAAAGATACAGAGGTCATATGGAAAAGGGAGCTAGGAGACAGTAGAAATAGAGCGCGAAGTGCTAAAAGCAAGGTCATATGACTGTTTATTTTCTGGTTTAGGGATGCAAACATGCGCGGTTCTTAAGACGCATTTGTAATACGTGTCCAGCAAAGGGTCCGTACCTTGTCTGCTATTGTTAGAATGTGGATTATTTAAATTGAATGGCTTAGGCTACGGTCCTATGGAGGGACTATATAAACTTTCTTTTTTGTAAGTGTTGTTAAGGAAATTTAGGAGCCTTTCATGGATTTTATAGCAGTAGTCAATGGAAAAAAAAAATAGTTGAAAATTTTTAGGAAGCTTATGGTCTCGAAGATTTTATCATATGAGATAATGTTAAAAATTTAATTTAAAATTTAAAAAAATTTAAGATGTCTTTTATTGGTGTTATGTGGAACAAAAATTCTTAAACTATAGCATAAATTTTTAGGGCAAACCAATTCAGATTTTGTAGTTCTTCTGAAAAGACGCCCAAATTTAAGTGATTTTGAGCTATAGTACACATGAGTTTTCTACAGTCCATAGAATATAGATAGAAGTGCTTTTGGATTAAACTATGTTTATTTCTTTGCTTCAACTTTTAGGATCTTCTTTATCGACCATCAAAATCAATGAGTCCTTTCACACTTAAATTCCAAGCTTTTGATATATGTCATATACTCTATCATCTAAATTTTTATTATGTTTAATTGATTTAATTTATATATTAGCCTTGTATATATTTGTGGGTATGTTTTTATCCCTATGTTTTGGTGAATCGTGACTCTTCTATCCCACCTAGGGTTTTTGCCCTAAGCATCCTTCTTTTCTGATCTTTTAGATCTGTTTTTTATCTTTAATTCGAATATGAAATTTCACAAATCCTTCTTTGTCATTATGTATGGTGGATGCAAAAAAATTAATTCACAATGGTACATTTGCCTTGCATGTCATCTGTCATGATAGCTTCATATTCACTAAATCATGCCCTCATAGTGATATCTCTCATGATTTTGTTTGTGAGGATTGTGTTTCTATGATGTTTTGTTTCTTAATTTCTTGGTTTCCTCCCCTTATTAGGCACCTACTTTCTATTATGCATATATACAAAACTCTAACTAGGAGTTAACAGATCAAAACTCTAATTTTAGGTGTTTACACATGCATGTGCTTTGATAGAATTATTTTGCTTGCATGTATTGCTAGTTAAAAGATCAATTCATTGTGTAGACACCTAAAATTGGCCATGTCCTAACGACACATTTAACATCACTTTTGACACCTTTTGACATTGTCCTAATCTCATCTTAAACGCATTCATCCTAACACTAATTGATTAGATAAATTATCATATTTATTTAATTATTTGGGATTATCCCTTTTATCCATTCCATAATTAAATTAATTAAATTTAATTAATCTAATTTTCCCATAATCCTCTACATTAATTAATGAAATAATTTTATTATTTAAATTAATCTAAAAATCTTAAATCTCATTCTAGTCCCCCCATTTATCATAATTAATCCCATCATTGTCCATTACCCACAAATAAATAAATTTAAAAAAACCAAAAAAAGTCACATGACTAGCTTAAGAGTTATCTAGATTCATTGAAACTAGACACTCCCAGAAAAGTCAAACTAATATTGCATCTCCATCATCCATTTCATAATACATCTTTTAATCCTAGCCATTCACACAAGGATAAGCCCTAGAAGTTTCCATCATTGCCCTAATTCCTCTCACTTAATCTCGTCCATCCATTCATCTTTAATCTCAACCATCCATCATCTTTAATCTCCACCATTCATCCTTATAGAATGCCCTAGAAGCTTCTAACCTTGCCCTAATTTGTCTCATTCAATTCTAGCCATCCATTTTTTTTATCAAATCTTAGCCATTCATCATATCATCCAAAAATCTATAAATTAATAAGCTGCTAAAGTGAGCAACCAACAATCAAATCTTAACATCAAAAATCATTGTAGCACAACCACCACTTGTTGGTGCAACAAGGGCTATTTTGGTGAGAGCTTTCTCTCTTTTTCATTTGATTTTTCTAATCCTTTGTTCAATCAGAGGTGTTGTTAGATATGAAATAGGTGCTTTGAGTTGATGCATTGTTCCTTTTTTGTTTCATATTTTAGCATACACATTTTGGCACGTTCGGTGGAACCTTATCCCTTGCTTGATCTTGATTTTTGTAGGTTTCCCTAGCTTGATTTTGCAAGTTTCACTCTTTTTAGGTGAGATCTAGGGGATGACCTTTCATTGGGAGCATCCTAAGGAAAAAAGGACTTCACGGTTGAGTCCAGAAGGCCCAAAAACCCTAGTATCCATATATAACTCAACATATTTTTAGCTGAATTTTTTTTAAAATTTTTGTTAGGGATTCGCAGGTCTACAAATCCATACTATACGAATACGTGCGGAATCCCTACATAGTCTGCGGGCTCCAGGTGTCAATCATGGGTTTTATAAAAAAAATTGGGAAATTTTTAATATTTTAAATCTAAGTTATTTGAAATATTTTGCAGGTTTCAAAATCATATTAACAATGGGTTTTGTCATTGGTTTAGAGTTTTACTTGCAAGGTTTTATTCCCAAATATTTAATTGTCCACAGGTTTTCAGCTCAGTCTAGAGATTGAAGATAGCCTGCACACTCAATTTGAAGTTTCCCCCGCTCCTGCCACCCCCTAGTCACATTGGTGACCAGGGTCTACTCTGACCCCCAATCCCAAGCCACTGGTCACATCTGAGAGTAGGCTCCACCCACTTCGCAAAGCACTTCTATCGACACCCATGGTCACATATGTGACCTTGCCTATCGTCCTGCCAGCTCTCTAGCCCCTTTCCCAAATGACATGGTCACATACACAAGTGTGTCTTATCGCTTTGTCGGGTAGCCCCTTCGACCTTTTTCTCCTGGTCACATTAGTGACCAAGGGGCCACGCCTTGAAACCTATCCGCTAGCATTCCATGTCTTTAAACTGCTCGCATGTGATTATTAGATTCAGGATAAACAACTGAGAGGGGGGGTGAATCAGTTGTCCAAAACTTTTCTTCCAATTAAACACTTAAATCCACTTTGTAATTCAGCAGCATAATAGTTAATCAATCATTGAAACAAAATGCATTAAACTAAGAGCAACAACACATCAACACAAGAGACACCGAGATTTTGACGTGGAAAACCCGGTTAAGGGAAAAACCACGGAGTGATTAACCCAAGATTGTATTCTCTGTTAGAAGAATAGAAAGAACAAAATGGCACATGCCAATTAGGGCTCACTGCCCGAGCACACTGCTCACAAAAGGCTCACTGCCTATAAGAGACTCACTGTCTACAAAATAATAAGTATCACATATTTGAACTCGAGAATAGCATCTTCACCATGCTTGAATCAATTCCATTTAAGCCTAATACTTTTGCTCTGCCCTTCATTCTCCTCCTCGCTACAACACTCTCATCTCCACAAGATACACTTTGGAATGACTTCACAATTCCTTATTTATACAAGACATCGACTTAGGAATAATCATCTAAGTCGGCAAACGTTTACAAGAACATCCGCAGGATGTGTAACTCATCCGGTTGGCCAGTCTTAGGAGGAACACCATCATCAGGAAGTAATTCTTCAATTGCAAGCTAAAACTCCAATGCGGACCACCAACACGATGTGGACACGATCCAAAGACCTTCACAAGCTTGTCTGAAACACCAAGAACATCCGCACTTCATCTGCTTACTGAAATCCTTCTCTCCTTCATCCGGAACCTCAAGAACATAGTCTGTCATCACTGTTACAAAGGAATAGATGCTTGTGGACCTCCAGATCATGAACCAATCAAGTTGACACTTCACAAGGACTTCCTAAACACTCCATCAAATCCACAGAACAGGATAATGCATTTCTGGATCTCACCGGACCTATTTGTATCACTGTCACCTCTGAATACCTGCCAGAACCGGTTTAACTTGAGCACCACAACTTCTTCAGATCTTCATGCGGACCTCTAAAATCTCTACTGGATCATCTTAAGACACATATCTACAAACCCTTTAAACCGCATCCTCTGTTCCTCATCTTATCTTGGACTTTTTCTTTACTATCCTCACTGTCCCTGATTTGACCAATTTTCTCAATATCCTCAGCAAACAGTTCATCCAATCCTTATCATTAATGCAACAGGAGTATGTTGACATCAATGACAACACCGGTTAGGCCCATACTTGCAACAACACTCCAGTTAACTACCAATTTTAACTATTAGCTCAATCTGTCTTAGGACCCCCTCCCTTTGGTTTATTTGTCTTAATATAATTATTTTTACAAATTTGCATAACTTTTATATGGGATATTGGATTTTTATAAATTTACAACCGTCGGAAAGGTAATTCAATGAACTTCACTATGGGATAGGTATTTTCTCCAAAATTTGCATGAAAAATTAATTATAATCATTTGAAAGCCCCACTTCATATTGAAACTTCAAACTAGCATAATTTTTGCATAGGAAATCCAATTTTAGCAAACTTTTTTTTTTTTTTTGAAATTGATTAGAAAATCACAAGAAATATCATGATCACATCTATTTCACTATTAGATAACATCATTTTCTAATTTTTTTAGGGGTTTGTTTTTCAATGTAATACCTTTCTTGCAGCATTTCACTAGTCAAAGACCATTTTTATCAAACTACTAATTGTTAGGATTAAGGTGCCATCAACCTTGTAAATCCTATGTAATTAATCACTCCTAATATTGTTTGTAAATCACTCATAAGGGATGAAAGGTTCACCAATAATGATCTTGTTTTAGTCGTATATTTATATTCGGTACACGACGCTCATTCATCTATGACGTGGGATCGCAGGGGGGTTTCCCCCTGCGAGGGGTCCGGGAAGATCATCCCCCTGGTGGGGGGCCTGGGGGCCGCACGCCTCAGCGAGGGTTTGGGGGCAGTGCCCCCGAAACCTCATTTTATTTATATTTATCATTGTGAATCTAGACCGTTCGTCATTAGGTCATAGATCTAACGGTCGATATTTTGTCGGTTATCTTGCCTTAGAAGGCAACCCCCTTTTATAAGGATATTTGTACTACATTTTTATCAGATTGGAGAGTAACAGGCGGCGTTGGATTGAAGACTGAAGGAGAGAGGAAGTGCATGTATTGTAATCTCATATTTGAAAATAATACAACTTGGAGCCTCTTTTCTTGGTGGAGTATTTTACCCAAAAGGGTTTTCTCCACGTTACATACTGTTTTATGTGTTCAGTTCTAAGTGCATGTTATTTATGTGTAATGGGTTTTGATTTCTATTACAATCTCCATTGATTCTACATTGTTTAGAGGATAATAAGGTTTGAATCAAATTTTTGTAGTGTGGTTTGCACCTTCATTTCTAGCATTTGGTATCAGAGCCTAGCCAATTTTGATTCTTGGGTGGTAGTGTGAAGGTTTTTTAGTTGTAGTGGGAGATTTGGTTGTTGTTTATTTGCAGATCTTGTGTAGATATCATGGCTTCATCCACTGTTGCTTCTACCTCTCAGTTGGACATCGAAAAGTTCAATGGCATGGGGTACGAATTGTGGAAGTTGAAAATAGAGGATTTGCTAGAAGAAAGAAACCAATGGCTGGTTGTTATGAAAGAGAAGAAATTTGATTATGTTTCTCCTGATGAGTGGGAAAGACTGGATAAAAAGACACAAGGTACAATCCGGTTGTGTCTTGCAGATTCTATTCTGTTGAATGTTGCGAGTGAGAAGTCTGCACATAGCTTGTGGAAGCATCTGGGTGAGATCTACCAAGCCAAGAGTATGGTAAATAAACTTTATTTAAAGCGTAAGTTATTTTCCATGAAAATGAAAGAGGGTGGATTAGTTGCATAGCATTTAAATACGTTTAACTTGTTATTGAGTCAACTAGCATCTATAGATGTGGAGGTGAATGAGGAAGATAAATGTATATTGCTTCTGTGTTCTTTGCCTAAGTCATGGGAGAATATTATTTTGGCTATCATTGTTAACCTCACAGATCCGAAGTTGGATGCTCTTGTTTCAGTTCTATTGTCATATGAATTGAGGAAGAAAAGTTCAAATAGTTAAGGGGATGCTCTCAGTGTCAGGGGAAGGTCTATGGAAAGAGGACCAAAAGGAGATCAAAAAGGGGCTAAGGACAAGTCCAAGGACTGATCTAAGACACTTGGGAAGAAGAACATAGTTAAGTGTTGGAACTGTGGTAAAAGGGGACATGTGAAGGAGTGTAGAAACCCAAAGAAACAATGGAGAGTGCTTTAGATAAGTCCTCGAATGCAGGTGAAGATGTTTTACTTTCTGCATGTAATGTTGGTTCTAATGATCACTGGTCGGTTGACTCAGGATGTTCGTTCTATATGACCTCGCATAAGGAATAGTTTTCCACATACGAAGAGTATGATAGAGGTAATATATACCTTGGGGACAACTCTACATATCCGATAGTTGGAAAAGGCAAGGTATTGTTGTGTTTTAGTGATGGGAGGATTAAAACCCTCCCTAGTGTTTTACATGTTCGTAGATTAGCTAGAAATCTTATTTCAGTTTCAAAGTTGAATTATTTGGGAATGCATGTAACATTTGACAAGCATGGCTGCAGATTGGTGAGAGGGAACTTGGTGGTAGCGAAGGGGAAGAGATTGGGAAACTTGTTTAAGCTTGAAGCCACTACAATTTGCAATGCCTCTTATGTATTTGAAGCTAGTACTAAAAATGCATGTATGTCGTGGCACCGTAGATTGGACCACACTAGTAATAATATTTTGAAAACTATCAAGAATAAAAATTTGTTGGATGGTTTCTCCTATTCTAATGAGCACTTTGATTTTGGAGAGCATTGTGTGTTTGGTAAACAAAACAGAAAATCATATCCTTTAGGAAACAATAGAGGAAAAGAGAAGTTAGAAAGTATTCATACAAATGTGTTTGGACTTGTGGATAATGATTCTATCAAAAAATCTCGTTACTTTGTCACCTTCATTGATGATGTATCTAGATTTACATGGATTTATTTTATGAAACACAAATCTAAAGTTTTCACTAAGTTTAAGGATTTTAAAGTGTTAGTTGAAAACCAATCGGGATTGAAGATAAAAATATTAAGATCTACAATGGAGGGGAATATTGCTCTAAGGAATTTGATGAGTTTTGCAAGCATGTAGGTATTATCAAACAAAAGACAACTCTGTATACACCACAGCATAATGGTGTTGCAGAAAGGATGAACTGAACAATCATGGAAAGAACCAGAAGTATGTTGAGTGATGCATAGTTGGATAAATTCTTTTGGGCAGAGGCTGTGTGTACCGCTTGCTACTTGATTAACAGATCTCCTTGTAAGGCTCTTGATTCGACACCTTATGAAGTGTGGATAGGTAAGAAACCTTCTATTTTACATTTAAGGGTTTTTGGCTGTGAGGCTTTTGTTCATGTGTATAAGGAAAAGCGATCTAAGTTGGATCTAAAAGTTGAAAAGCGTACATTCATTGGATATGGTGATAATGTCAAAGGTTATAAGCTTTGGAATCCACTAACCTGTAAGATTATCTATTCTAGAGATGTTATTTTCAGGGAACTTAAAGTTATTTCCGAACCTGAGCAGCCAAAAGAAAAATAAGAAAAGGTAAAGAGAGTGCACTTTGATTTAGAGTAGCAAGATGCACCTCAGGAAGAACACAATGATGGATTGGGGGTGAAGAAGAAGAAGAAGAAGTTTCGAGTAG
Organism: Cunninghamia lanceolata; assembly: GCA_027924645.1. Classification (NCBI taxonomy): domain Eukaryota; kingdom Viridiplantae; phylum Streptophyta; class Pinopsida; order Cupressales; family Cupressaceae; genus Cunninghamia; species Cunninghamia lanceolata. The sequence goes on from BSBN01000780.1 coordinate 9,847,206, forward strand.
TTCTGATGAAGATGAATCTGTTGTTACAGAAGAAGTTGGTGCAAATGATTATGCAAAAGAACAAGCTGAGACTCTTACTCCACCCTTGAGGAGATCCACAAGACAATGGAATCTAGTTGATAGGTATAGCCCACCAGATTTCTATTGTATATTTGCTTTATTGATTACTGATGATGAGCTTAGATCCTACAGGGAAGCTATTCTTGCAAATGATAGCGAGTCTTAGCAGTTAGCCATGCAGGAGGAGATGATGGATTTAGACTCTTGTAACACCTAGGATCTTGTTCATTTGCCTAAAGGAAGAAAGGCCATAGGTTGTAAGTGGGTCTTCAAGAAGAAGTTTGGAGCAGACGATTCATTAGAGAAGTACAAGGCTAGACTGGTAAGCAAGAGCTACTCCCAGAGAGAGGGAGTTGATTTTGGTGAAATTTTCTCTCTTGTTGCTAAATTGACTTCTATTAGATTTATTTTATCCATTGCTGCATCTTATGATTGGGAGATTGAGCAAATGGATGTTAAGAATGCATTCTTGCATGGAGATCTTGAGTAAGAAATTTATATGCAACAACCTACAGGTTTTGAGGTAAAAGGAAAAGAACATTGGGTTTGCAAGTTGAAGAGGTCTCTCTATGGTTTGAAACAGTCCCTCAGAATGTGATATCAAAAGTTTGATTCGTTTGTATTGAAATTGGGTTTTGTTAGGAGCGAGGAGAATCATTGTGTGTACATTAGCTGTATTGATGATTCTATACTGATCATTGCATTATATGTTGATGACATGTTATTTTTCAGCAATAATAAGGGTATGATCAGTGAGCTTAAAGCCCAACTTTCAAGTGCATTTGATATGAAGGATCTTGGAGCTGCCAGAAATATTCTAGGTATGGAGATCAAGAGGGATAGAGGTAACATAAATCTTTGGTTGTCGCAAAGTAAGTATGTGAATACCATTTTGCAGAGATTCAGTATGCAAGACTGTAACCCAGTTAGAGTTCCTTTACCCATTGGTACTAAGCTTTCATTAGATATGTGTCCAAAGAATGAGGATGATTTTGAGGATATGTCAAATGTGTCATATGCTAGTGCTATAGGGAGTTTGATGTATGCAATAGTTTGCACTAGGCCAAATATCGCCCAAGCAATGGGAGTTTTGAGTAGATTTATGTCTAACCCTGGTAGACAACATTGGAATTATGCGAAGAGGGTGCTTAAGTATCTTGCAGGTACTCCTTATTATTGTTTGGTTTATTCTAGTACTAATAGTGCTGATAAATCGTTGGACATACAGGGTTTTGTTGATGCAGATTGGGCAGGTGCCTTGGATACTCAAAGGTCAACTAGTGGCTATGTGTTTACTCTGTTTGGAGGAGCAGTGAGTTGGATGCATAAGAGGCAGCTCACAGTTGCTTTGTCCACCATAAAAGAAGAGTATATGGTTGCTACTCATGTCTCTAAGGAGGCAGTTTGGTTGAGAAGACTATGTACAGGTATTGGATTTGATTGTAGGATTGTGATAGCCAGAGTGCTATATGTTTGGCCAAGAATCATATGTATCACTAGTACATAAACAACAATATATGATTAAAAAAATACTAAAAAATGCATATAAATGACTAAACATGGTCACGTGACCATTAGTAGTTTATTGCTAGTCATTTATAACGCGACCGAATTGATGACTAAACCATTTTTAGTCATTTATTGGTTGTTTTGATTGATCAATTTGGTAGTATATTTAGTCGTTAATTTAGTCATTGATTATTGTAAACTGGTCACTTATTTAGTCATTTTTTATTCACTAATATATTTAGTCGTTAATTTAGTCATTGATTGTTGTTAATTGGTCACTTATTTAGTCATTTTTATTCACTGATTTCCGTCCATTGGCAGTGTATTTAGTCATTAATTTTAATCATTTTGATCAATTTGGTAGTTTATTTAATTGTTTTTGTTCACTAATTTCTGTCAACTGGTAGTATATTGATACATTATTTATTAATTGCATAATCATTATATTTAGTCATATATTTAGTCATATTTATTCACTAATTTCTATCAATTAGTAGTATATTTAGTCAATTGGTAGTTTATTTAATTATTTTTGTTCACTTATTTCTACCTAAAAGTGTTGGAAATGAGGTAATGCTTTTGAGGTTTAGACATAAAACACAAAAAACATAATCAATCATTCATTTGCACATAATGAAATAGCTATTAAGAAGGCAAAATACTGAAATTTTATTGAGAAAAAGTGTTCTTACAGCAGATACAAGACAGAAATATGTGTCTTTGCTTTGAAAAATGTGTTACAAAGTGTGTTTCTCAGTGTTGTGACTGAGAAAACTGAGTTACAATGCTTTTTTTGCTTGTACAACTCCAAAACAGACAAAAAACACTAAGATCCCTGAAAAACACATTCAAACTATTGCATAAAGGAGTGGGCCAAGCTATCTAACAGCTAGTATATGATAAACATCAACTATGTCATTTCTTTCAAATATTTTAGTGGCCACCGTGTGAAAGTCCTTTCTTTCTCTTTTAGATGGACAGCTCCATCTATTTTGTCTTCATAAACAAGGGGTATGTTACTTGTGACCTTTAAAATATTTACATTTGCATCTCTTGTTTCTTTCAATTTGACTCCATGTACAATAGATAGTGAGTGAATCTGCCCAATGCCCACAGCAACACCATCAAACGGATCCAACACCCCAACTTTATCCCCTTCTTGGAGTTTATCAATAAATGTCTGCAAAAACAAAAAAAAAATACACATTATATTGAGATATAAAACACGCATTATATTGTTTTTGATAGTTGTATGTAATGTCTTATGTCTTGGAACAAATCAATTTTTGTATGTGGTTTTTTTTTATTCTGTTGAATAACAAAGAAGCAACTTTTTACTCTAAAAAAAAACTAACCCATTACGAGGTACAAACAAATGGAGGGCAAGACTACAATAGTGCTAGACTATACGAGTACTTTAGAAAGAGACATGGATTGGCAATAAAGTCCCCCCAACTGAGGACCATGACATCCCCAAACACAATGCACAAATGCATTGTCAAAATCTATGTTTGCACTCTATTACAACTAAGCTCTAAACTTCCATATGTAAGTTATATGTTCTCTCTTATTTCCATAATCTATGTATACTAGCTAATTACACTTCACTACTATTCTAACCAGCTTCTATCAAATAGGTAATGATTACCCTTATTTACATAATAAAACAACCATTACTTACTTGAATAGTACTTACTTGCATGTGGTTTCATAGCACTCACCTTGAGTTTAGCATGACTACTACTATGAATATCATGCGCATGCTCATCGAGTTCATCATCATAATCACTATCAACACTGACATGAAGTTGTATAGTTTTGCAGAGAGTTCTATTAATAAGGCCTTTTTCTTTTCGTTCTACTTTCATATAATTGCTCTACATGTAGTTTAATCATCATGCAAAAATTAATATAAGTCAAGTAGAGAATGTAAAAGCTATAAATTTTTGTCCAAATGAACATTTTAAGCATGAAGAATGACAAAACATTGGGACAAATTAACTTACAACTTAAAGAATGCAAAAGCTATAAATTTTTGTCTAAAAGAAGAATGACAAAACTTTGGGACATGTTAACTTACAACTTAAAGAATGGAAAAGCTATAATTTTTTGTCCAAGAGAACATTTTATGCATGAAGAATGACAAAACATTGGGACAAATAACTAAAAACTATTATATTACCTCAACTAATTCAATACAAGTATGATGACTGTGTTGCACATTCTTGCCTAGTTCATCATGATCACTATCAATATCAGAAACTTTGTTGACATCATGAAGGTATTTTCGTTTTCCTGTTGCTTTGACAAAATTGCTCTACATGTGGTTTAACCATCATGAAAAAAAGTATACAAAGAATTCAATAGTCAAGTAAAGAATGCAAGCTATAAATTTATCCAAAAGAACATTTTTTGGATCACTCCAATAATAAAGAAATTGGGTTGGATTCTCCTACACTTAGATTTCAATAATCTACATATTAAGAGGCATTTGTATACAGAATTGCCAAACATGAATAAATGAGATCAATAGAGCCTCTTACCTCATCTGAATCTATGGATTTATGCTCATTCCATGCAGAAACTATAGGGTTAACGGAGGCAACCAACTGCAAAACTTGCTAAGTGAGACCAAATATGTAACTCATTACCTGTTGGTACCCTTCATTTGAGTGGTACCCTTCATTTGAGTTGACATGATCTAGAGAGGCTGTTACTGGGCTTTTAACAGATGGTTGTGAAATCTCTATTGATGAACTAGATTTCCACTTCATCCTACTCTTACATTTACTAGGTCGATCTAGTGCTACCATATAATTGACAATATCTTCTGCACCTACTTCTCTATTACTATTTCCACCTAAAATACAATGTCAATTTCAACATATAGTCAGTTCAATAAAAAATTGAAATAAATAACACAATGTAAATTGAACCAAAAAGCCATACACTTACTGCAAATTTGTCCATTTTGGCCTACAACCCGCCTCGACCAAATGTATATCCAGCTCTCACATTATCTCTTGCTCTCTTACCTCTGTTACTCTTTTCCAAATATTCTTCGGAATGCATACTTTCTTTCAATGCCTCCCACTATTTGGAAGATAGAGTGGAGTCTAACATCTCTTTTCCCTCCATGATTGTTTTTCTGTAATTGTATCTAAAATTGTTCATCAAAATTCTCATCTTTTGTTTGTAATATTTTCTAGAGATTTGTTCACCAGTAGTCTCAAAAGTATTTTCCATTTTTTGTATAACATTTTCCATAGTTCATGGAGCTTGCTCTACAAAACTTGATTTGCAAATATCCAAATGGGCCCTACATCTTACACCCAACTTAGAGGCCCACTTGGCAGCATTTGGCCCAATGGGCTCACCATCTCTCGATACCTCAACCAAGAATGGCTTCTTGCCTTCTAATTTTCTTTCTTTTTCATTCCTCTCTACATATCTGTACAAATCTTGACTCAATCTATGTCTTTTGACAAAAGCAGACACATCTTCTATTAAACCACTACTAGTATTTATGGTTGATCCACTAGTTCCATCAAAAGTTCTAGATGCAACAAGTGCACTCTAAGGCACAACAGATGCAAGCAGCCTCTCTTCATGACTTTCATTAACAGAACTTCATGCTCCTTGGCCACATCAAGTGTGGCATGAGTAGGTAGATCAATATCGGTCTCTACAGATTTCACTTCAAACACATCCTTTAATGTTGAATAAATCATCTGTAGACCTATTGTTCCTTTGCTTTGATCTTTTTCAATAATCTCTCTTAGACATTGTGCTAGGAGATCATCATGACGTTACACATCACCATGTGCTATATCAGGGTGCACATCACCATGTGCTATATCAAGTTGCACATCACCGTGTGCTATATTAGGCTGCACATCACCGTGTGCTATATCAGGTTGCACATCACCATATGCTATATCAGATTGCACATCATCACAACTATTGTTTTCACCAACTAGATTTGTTGAATCACAAAAGCATTGGCTTCTACGAGATGGCGGCACTGTATCTTTTCTTTCCTTTTGTTTTTTCTCTGCATTTTCTTTGCACTCTTTTTCTTACCTATAAAACAAAAAAACATATCATATTATGTCTTATATACATAAAGCTCTTGCCTATAAAATTTCATTAAACACTATTAAACAAATAATATACTACTTAGTGGATTTACAACTTGCCTGTTTGTCAAACTAAGACACGATAAATATTCATTATTCTTAGCCACTTTTTCTCTACGAAAGCACTCATAATCTGTCACTAAAATTTTAGCATTATGATCACTATCATCTAATTTGTGCCTTACAGTCCTTTTCCTCATTTCTTGAAGTCCAAATAAACAATAATTTATAAATCAACAACTTGAATCAGTAAAACTTTATTGAGTTCATAAGTTGATAACTGTTGACTTTCCAATCCATTGATAACTGCAAATGGAAACTTAAAATAGAATTTAGTTTACAGATTAAAAAGAATATGCAGTCAAAAACCAAGAAGATGCTTACAATTACAAGTATCAGAGAAATTTTCCTTAGGGATATATTCACAAGAAAAGAACTCATAAAAACATAACACAAGCAGGATGAAGGAAAAACATACTCTAGTAAGGTTATGTCTGATTTGTCTCTAGTTATCCTAGGAGTTGAACCAATGCAAATATATATCTAATATTAACATATATGATGATATTTTGACACCAATAAATCATTTCTAATTATAAACCACATATCTCCTTGTTAGTTTGATTTACTTATTCTCCCCAGGTTACTATGATTTACTTAAAGGAATTTAATCCTTCCTTGAAGGAACCAGTAAATTAACCACACAAAGACAACAAATGTGTTTTGATAAACTAGATATACGCTTGATATATTGATTTAAATAACATGGAAAGATCAAACTAGAGACAACAAGATAACATTCATTAATTCACTTCAACAAACAATTGAAACCAAAATTCAGCCACCAATTATAACTTCATTCTATTGATCTTCAAAAAGATTTTACAATACGTTTCAAAATTTTGTCTTGACTGACATGTCAAAAAGTGTCTTTTCAGTTACCCACTTTTAACATAAATCAAAAAGTCTTAATTATTTTTGTTTACATAGGATTACATAAAAGCAATGAAAGATGAGAAATGATCAGATGTTGAAGTCTAGAGCACTCACAAGATATAGAAGTCTGTTACGCATCGTAAGGTACCCATGATCATTTAGATCTGGAAACGTCCTCTCTCCATGATAGTATCTGTAAGGCTTGGTACTTCACTGCAAGGCCTATTCTTTTGGGGGAGCTAGATATGTCTGCTCCCATTGGTACACTATGTAATCATGAGGCCTATTGGAGTTCTTCTGAATCAGTAGTGGGTTTGCCAGTTCCAATGCACAGGCAGATTCGGCCAACTAATACAGGAGGTTGCATGAGTTGCCTCCCCTTCACTTCTGGTTCTGCCACACCAAGGGGGTATCCCTATAGCTAAAGATTTATCTTTGACTCACCTAATGACAAAAAGATTTAGCTTTACAATAACAGGCAGAATACTCTCACGTATGGACCAAGGTTTGAATGATAGATCACAAGTTTGGCAACACTCTTAGACATATCTAACTGGTTGAGAATGAGAGTATGCAGGGGTCCTAATCCTACTCCTACAACTAACAGGTTGGAAAAATGGAATGATTTGTATTAATGTTTGGATGCAAGACAGGGGGGTTTTGGATCATAACTACTAATCAAGAAGCAGACCGATACCTATCTCAGGGCAAGGAGTCAACTAGACATATACAAGAGAATGGCTTGCAACTGGCATTCAAGTTTCAAGGGGTTAGGACTGGTATTTGCCTTATAAACACCACCCAAAGATAAGTATTTAACTGTCTCTACTTACATACAATCTTCTCCATACTCAACCTAAAACAATTTAATCCACTCCTTGAATGGAAGTTAAAGATTAAGCATGTGATACAGAAATCCATACCCTAGAATCTGAGAAACCCGTAGCAACCAGATTCAAAAGAAGAGAATGCATACAACACATGGAGACAGACAGATAAACACATGCAATAATGCATTTTTCATATAAAATGACAAGAAATTAAACATATGTGCAAGGTGCATTCAAATGCAACTCATAAAGTCCAATAGAGATAAAATAGCTAGGAAAATGCTCTGTCTTTCGTTATTTTTCCTCCAAAAATGCCCAAGTCTTCAATAACCTCCAATGAGTAACACAATTTGCATTTTATAACAAGACTGTGTACTCAGCAATAATTACATGGCAATTCAAAAATTCTGCCAGATACAACGCACCCAAAAATGACGCCCAAAACATTAAAAGCACAGGCAGAACAGGAGGGAGAAACAGGTGAGCTCGGGAGATGTGCCACCGCTTGCAAATTTTCCTCATAAATCTGGTAGGTTGCTGTCAACAATTGACCCATACCACTGTGATTTCACCATTAATGGCCAAACCTACCGCAGCCTCTAGAAATGCAGCTAACTGTGTACTTCTAAAATTTTCCCGCTTGAAAACGACCGTAGATACAAAGAAAACCTTCGTTGCTGAGAGTTTAAAAGATGGCCATCGATTTTCCCTCCTTCCGTTGAGATCTGCAGCTCAAAATCATGTTGACTAGACATCAACCAATGGAAATATGCCACGCAGATGCCCTTTGCTTCACTGACTTTTCCCATCGCTGACCCACCCTCATTTTGCCTCTTTTCGCCCCTTTGTATATGCAAAAGAACATGCATATACAAACAACTGCCTGCATACAAAGCACGGACCCTAAATATTTATAAAACAAATCGCAATCTCACTCGGGTCCAGCCTGTATCTCCCTTTTGCATATAGCACTTTGTATATTGCACATACAAACGCAATATACATCCTGCGGATTTCAAATTTTTATGAAGCATTTTGAAATCGCTTTGAAATCTAGCTTGTATCTCTATTTTCTTGTATATCGACATATACAATGCCATATACATACAAGTCGCGGACCTCAAATGTTCATGAAGCAGCTTAAAATCTCCATCAGGTCTGGATTGTATCTAACTCATTGCACTTCAAATTGCATATCGACACATACAAACACCTAATATACATGCAAGCCGCGGATGCCAGCGCTGAATTAGCCAAATATGACTTTTGAATTGGGTTCGACTTGCATCTTCGCAATGTATATTGGCACATACAAGCACCCAATATACATGCTATGGACCCCAAACCTTTATTCGCCACAATACATCTTCCTTTTCGTGTCCGGGTTGCATGTTCTTCCTTTGTATATGACCAATGTATGTTGCATATATAATGCGAACATACAAGCAGATTATACATACAAATAGCGGACTTCAACCTTATCAACCTGAATGCACGCTCACTTCAAATCCGGCTTGTATATTTGCAAATGCATATTTGATTGTATGTGCGAACATACAATCGCTAAAATATGGAATCGGTGGGCCCTACCTTTTGTATATCGGCCCCTTGCACTTTTCACTTTGCATATAGCGAATGTATATTGCATATACATTCTGCTTTGTATACGAGATACAAAGCCCCTTTGTATGTGAGGCGAACCTCATCAAATGTATCTTCTACTTTGTATGTTGTCAAATATACAAGACCCCTTGTACCTTTGCAATGTACATGTTTCTTCTTGCATATGCATCGACCAATGCATCTTTCTGTTGTATGTGGCGAATGTATATTGCACTTGCATCTCACACATACAAACCCCTTCCACTGTAGCGAATGCATGCTGGCTACGTACATTTCCTCTTGTATGTTGGCTTGCATCATTGCAATGGATATATCCCTTGCACATTTCCAATGTATCTTTCCATTGTATGTCTGAACATACAACACAAAAAATAAATGCAACCCGATATACAAGCACAAAATATTCTCAGAATCTGCGATAGATTCCCCAAATGTACATGCAAACCCGATATGCATACAAAGATACATACAACCATTTTTTACCATTTTCAAAGGCCGATTGAAATTTCTGCAAGCCCGCCAAGGTATATTTGAATTTGTACATACAAACCCCTTTGTATATACAAAGATACATGCATTTAAAACTGTTTTGTGCACTTTTCAACTGCAAAGGCCAAAAGACTTAGAAGTTTTTGGATTTTTTGGGAAGGTGCTTGCATATTTAAATGCTTGAAACTTGAATGTTTAAGCAGGCACCAACAAGGCCATTTGTACTCCTAGATTTTTCATGTGTTGGCCGAGTGACTCTTCCATCTGCTGTCTAATAACCCTTTGGTGTTCATGATGAATTTTGAGTATCCAACATCTAGTGCAATTATTCCAACCAAGGTTAAATTGAGGCTGTGAAGATTTATCTCTCCATCTGTATGTAAATTAGTGAGGCAGTTGGGAACAATTTGGCTAAACTCATGTATCCAATCCTTGGAGCCTTTCAGTTGATCATCATCCCTTAGTATCTTAAGCATGAACCACTGCTTTAGTGTGTGAAATGAATCCATTCTTGCCTTGATCTTTTGGACTTCTGTAGATATGTATTGAAATTCATCTATGACCATTCAGACCATTTGTAGTAGGCTTTAAAGCTGCGGGGGCCTCAACACTCCTTTGTAAAATTTTGTACAAAGTTATTAAGGTGTGATGTACAGGTTGCCATTTCTTGAATAAGGGGTCCAATATAGGTACATGGGCCTTCATTTGATCAACTGCTTGTGACAAGGAGACATAACATTCATACACATTTTCTAATTTGTCCACAATTAGTTTAACCCTATGCTCCAAGATCTTTTCCAATACCCTGACTGTTTGTCTCTTTGATCCTTTTGTTTCTTCATTAGTCTTTTTCAACTTCTCAATTTCTTGTTTTAGCACATTTACTTGTTCAACAATGATGGCACCTGTATCAGTCTGGATGGCAGGGGGCTAGTATACTATTAATTATGTGCTTTGGGAAAGACCTTCTCCCTTTAACTGCTCTTTCAATTTCACATTTCTTATGAATAACCTATTCACTTCATCATTAAGATTAGTCTGTGCTTTCTCATATTTTGCCAATCTAAACTCCATACCTTTAATTGTGACCCTAGTAAACATTGTTGAGTGCATTGTCATAGTAGCTGCCTCCAATGCTAATGTGTCTTGAAGTGTCTTTACCATGGTAGTCCCTCTCATTTCTTGTACAACATCAAGCAATCCTGAATTTTTTGTTCTTTTTTGCTTTGTCCAAAAGGCTAGGGTTTCAATTCTTGGATTGTAACCTATGCCACTCATTCCCTCATCTAAATTGAATTTAGAAAGCAACATGGGATCTTCTTGGCTTCTTACTTGATTTAGCAAGAATATCTTTTTTAACTCCATCCCATGAATAATTAGTAAATTGCTTGAACTAAGACCAATTTTCTTGCTTCTTGGGGGCTAATAGTAATTTCATTAATCTCGAGTTCTTAAAAATTTTGGGCAACAATCTGGTCATGATGTGACTCCTCAATGCCCATCTTATTGTTGGCAAGAGACACTATATGGCTTCATGAGTATTGTCATTGATGGCAACAAAGTTCATCCCACCCATCTGCAAAACATGGTGTGCCTATACCGAAAGTCAGATTGAAGAAGTGTTGTGGTCCGGTAAGTAAGAACAGAGCATGCAGCAAGGTCCGACAGTCAGGTCCAAATCTCTTAGAGAAAGTATCTTTGTAAAGTGCAGACTTGGGGAAGTCAAGAGGAATACATTGACTGATAGATTCTAGGGATTGAGCCTCCGGTGATGTAAGAGTGAAGAGATATGAGCATCTAAGTATTGGGGTCCAGTTTGACAGAGTTGACAGAGGAAGAACTGACCGGCAGAGTATCAGACCTTAATCCGAATGAGTTGTTGAAGGTGATCAAGCTTCTTAAGGTATCATTCATGAGTGGCCGACATGATTGATGACTTCTATAATCATCTCTTTGATCCACATTACTTGGTATGCAAAGATTCAGCTGATAGATCAGAGTTTGGGAAAATATTGAGTATTCTGGAAGCCGACTAGAAAGTGGATGAAATCTTTGGTGCGAATATATATATTAGATGGATTTAGATATGAATGTATGTTGGTTGGTGTGGTGTGCGAAGAAAAGTAGAAGAATAGTGTGAAAGCACTAAGACAGGTCCGATATGTGACAGGTCAACAGCACCAAAGAAGAGGAAGGATGAAGTGCAGCAGATCAGTGTATTAAGCCTAACTGGAACTGAACCTTAGCATATGTGGATGCTTCTCTTCAATTCAAGGATCTTGTTATTCTTCTTACAACTTGTAGACAGTGAGTCTCTTGTAGGCAGTGAGCCTCTTGTGAGCAGTGTGCTCGGTGAGCCCTAATTGGCAAGTGCCATTTTGTATTTCTATTCTTCTAACAGAGAATACATTCTTGGGTTAATCACCCCGTGGTTTTTTCCCTTAATAGGGTTTCCACGTCAAAATATTGTGTCATGTGTATTGATGTTATTTCCATTTCATGGTTATGTTTGCTTATTTGAATTGATGCTGCATTAATTGTTAAGAAAGTTCAGAAAGCTGAAATAATTAAGATAACTGATTCACCCCCCCTCTCAGTTATCAACAATTGGTATCAGAGCCAAGTTCCTCCAAAAGGAGCCTAACAGCTTGAGGAAGATCTGGGAACTTAAATGGATGTGTATGGTATAAGGGAACAACTTCAGTCTGCCCTTGATGATCTTGAGCAATCAAACTCTGAAGTCAATGAATTGAAGGAAAGACTCAAACAGGCTGATGATTTCATAAATTAACTAAAATGGAAACTGAGTATCTCTATGAAAAAAAGAAAAGACCTACTTCAACAATTGGCAAGTCAAAGTGAAGACAATGGTACAAATGAAGATCTGAAGGAAAAAACCAAGTTATGTGAAAAGTTATCAAAAGAGATCATTATGGTAAAACATGAAATGGAATCAGGAGTTATGAAATTTACCCAAGAAATTGAAGAGAAAAGAAAAACTAAAGATGATCTAAGACAATCTCTCAAGGAGAAATCAGAAGACCGCCACAAGATGAATAGAATAATCAGACATCTTGAATCTGATCTTGAAGATGCTAAAGATAATGAAGAAAAACTTGAGGATCAAATTGTCTCTCTTAAAAGGGATCTTCAAACAGCAAATAATTACAAAGAAAAATTCAAGATAAGTTCTGCTCAACTTGAAGTTCTTCTTGAAATCCAAAAGAGGGTAGATGATAAGTGTGGCTTGGGATATGAGAAAGGTGAAATCTCTGGATCCAGTCAGAAGAAGTTTGGATCAAAAAATCCAAGGAATAAGCCTAGAAGACCTTTGGTAAGGCAACCTAATGCTCAAAGATATCCATCCTTCAATGGATACTGCCACAACTGCAATAACTTTGGTCATAAAGCCAATCAGTGCAGAAAGAGAATGAATCAGACTAATACATCCTTCTCCAGACAATGTTTTAACTGCAAGAGGTATGGTCACAAATCTCATGAATGCAGAAATATGCAAACGAACAATTCATTCAATGGTAGATGCTTTGCATGCAATAGAATGGGTCATATGGATAATCAATGCAGATCAAAAGGACATCAATCAAATATGCAAAGAAATGTTGTTTGCCACAATTGCAATAGATCCGGTCATATTGCCAAATTCTGTAAAAGCAAGAATCAGGACAAAAGAGGTTCGGTACATCATAATCAGAATCAAGACAAGGGAAAAGGAAAAGTGAATGTGGATGAAGTTCAAAGTGAGATGAACAAGATTTGGGTGAAGAGAAGTACAGAAAATGTAGGGGATGGATCCACACCAGAATCTGGTGCTGATATTCCTTCCAGAAATTAAAAAATGAGCTCTGGCTCAGGGGGAGACACAAGGAAAAACATTTCCCCCCCAGCTAGTTAATTGGTGCTGGAATTGGCACAAGGAGAGTTGTAGATTAAAGGATTCTCAGAGAAAAATCTAAATAAACTGTGGTTAAGATATGGAAGATCCGCAAGATGTTTAGAACAAGTTCGTTTCGGTTCATCAAGTCATCCGAATAAGGAAAACAAGACAAACTGGAATGACTTAAGTTGAGCATTTATTGCAACTTGGTATTAGGGTTTGCGGAGCAATATAAGGGTTTTTTCTTATTAAACATTTGTTCATTCTGAATTCAAGAAGAAGCAAAAAGGAGCTCTGCAACAAATTTCCTCAAGCCCATCAAAGATCATCTACAGAAGTCAATTCATCCAACAATCGATCTGGCTCACTCCGTAAAACCTAGAAGCGTAAAAGGTATTTTCCATTCTTAAATATCTCTCTGCAAAAATTTGAAAGATGGCTACTCTGAATGTGGTGAAGATTTCTGATAGGCCATGCCCTAAATTTAAGAAGCATCCATATAAATCCCTAGAAGTTGATCCCCTAGGTGCCTTTTCAAGCATTCCGCATGGGGTTCTGCATGTAGAAGATGTTAGGGCATATATTCATGCAAACATTGAAGAATTTGGGGAATCTAAGCTGGTCGATATCTATCACAAGCATTTGATAGATGACTCATTCGAACTCAAAACCCAGTATAAAGCTATTCGGGACAAACATTTTGCACAATGCATTCATTTCCCCTGTTTTCTGGAAGATGAATGGGTCCGGTATATCTTGAGCAGAATGCATGACAACTTCATGTGGTTGAGCAGGCCATTTAAGATCACTAAGGATGCCATTAGGGCAGTAACCGGATTACACTCAATCGGTGGAATGCCTACACTCAAATCTGTCAAAAACCAAATTGTCAGTGAGGCTACCAGATCGAAGTTTGATAAAAGAGCAATGACTATTAAGGATATCACAGATCTGGCTATCAAGTTTGCATCAATGATAATTGGATATAAGATATATCACTCCAGCAGGGAGAATTCAGTATCCGAAACTGCTATATATACTGCTTATGAAATGTTGAGGAAGAATGCAGACTATGATCTTTATGAGCTCCTTCTAAACCAACTCTTGGAGAATCTACAGAAGATAAAGAAGGATAAGAAGAACTCTTTCAAATACGGTGGTTTGATACTCTGCCTATTCTTTTATTACATGAATGAGCTTCCCGGATCTAGTGGCTGGGTATGGCAGAATGATAGACCAGTAGCCATTCAAATCAGAGATTATATACATGGGCTTGGTGATGCCAAGGCACAGAATACAACTCTCTGGGGCTATTTCAATGATGCAAGCAAGAGAGAGAATCCCCCAATCTTTAGTTGAAAAATATAAAGATACAATATGCTTTATGATAGAAACTGATCAGTGCCTAATGGAGGCAGTGGAACCAAGAACAGTGTGGATCATGCCTATGGGATATGAAGTGGATGAGAAAATTGTAGAGCTGCATGTTTAACACATGCTAAGTCAGCCCAAGGATCCCAAGGCAGAAAGGTTTGGAACCTTTGAAGAATTGAGTGTGAAGATCCACGTGGATCTAAGACAACCAGAAATAAAAAGAAAAGTGAGGAGGGAAGTAGAAGAGTTTGCCAAGAGGCATGGAATTTCAAAAGAAGCACTTGATGCAAATAGAGAGAAGACAGAAAGGGCAGAGAAAGAAAAAGAAAAAGCAGAAAAAGAAGGTACTCCGGTGGAAGTCCCCTGCCAGACTAGATCCTCTAAGACCTATGCACCCACCACTACAAAGAGCTCAAAGGCATCAAAACTGGAAGCAAAATCATTCGGAAAAGGAGAGAAGAGAACCAAGAAAAAGGCAACAAGGTCTTACACAAGCCAAAAGGATGAAGAAGAGATAGAATCAAATGAGGAAGTAAAGAAACTGAAGAAGAAAAGGAAAACATTCGGTGAACCCTCTATTGAAGAAGTAACAGAAGAATTTGTTGAAAGGCCCTCTCTGTCCTTAGATGATGTAGTTAAAGCAGTTACTATGGATGGGAACCTGCAACCAATAATAGAATTCTATGATGCATACAATGATGCAGATAGAAAGATCTTGGAGGAAGCCATAGTCAAGTACTTGAACATATACAATAAGGCTTTTATTGAAATCATATCTCTCATTCCCAAAAGCCTAGAGAAGGAATTAGAGATAAGAAAAAATAATGCTAGGGCAAAGGATCTTAAGATCCAAGAACAAATAGCCATTCAGCTCTATCCTTCAATCACTCAGAAGCAAATGAATATGATCTTCAAAGATTGCAACGATGAGTTCCGGAGTAAGGCTAGAATGAATCAGCTCATGCTTGGAGAAACTGATAATGTGGCAAAAGAAATAGAAGAAATCCTCCGGAAAGCCTATAAAAGATTCAATATTCCTATTGTAGAGGATTTAAGTGATGATCCCTCGGGAATGGATAACAAAGAAGAATCTACTAAGATAGTGGTAGAAGAGGTAAAGGAGACAGGTGAACAAAAAGGTAAGGACTTAGGTTCCTCTGCTCTAGAAGAAGAGGTCCATGATCAAGCAAACATCTCTCCTCTGATTTCCCCTACAAACTCCGGATTCAAAGAAAAAGAAAGAGTACAAGAGAAGATCAGTCAAGAAGCAAAAGAGAAAGAAGATGACAGTAGCAAGGCTACAGAAGGAGAGAAAACTCCAACAGAGAAGGCCACAGATGATAGTGGTAAGGCTGCAAAAGAGGAGAAAATTATGTCTCCAACAAGAGACACAACAGAAGCAGTCAAAGAGTTCTTGACCAAAGAAATGATGGAATTTGATGAACCAGAATTGCTTCAAGGTCCATTCAATTTTGATTCCCTCTCTCCGGTCCAAACCATGAAACTAGCTTCCTTCACTCAAGCTAAGGCAAAAGAAAAAATGCTGAAGTCTCACATGGAAGACTGTGAGCTCATAGAAACTGCATCCGGTGTACTGGAAAAGATCATGCCATCCTTCCAAAAGGATCCTACAGCATCCACATCTGGTAATCTAAAGTCTCTTGTAAATTTTGTTAATACACATTTTGTTTCTTTAGAGAAAGCAGCAGAAGAGAAAGTCAGGAAAGAATTTTTGGATAAGAGATTCTCTGAAGTACAGGGTCTAATCTCAAATGACAGGAGAGTTATGGATATTGGGATAAAGAGTTTAGAAAATGCTCTCAAAGATGGCAGAAATATTTATAAATTTTGTTTATCCTGGTCCAAAGTGACCAAAGATGTTGATAAGAAAGTAAAAGAGCAAGAAGATAAACTACTAAGTTTGTCTCAAAGTTTTGATTCTCTCTCATCTCCCGTAATCAATCAAGAATGTCAGACTATTGCAGTCTTGAATGAAATTAAGAAACTTGAGAAGGAAAAGAAAAATAGAATAAGTAGGTTGAGTGAACTTAGAGGGATCATTATCCCTAAGCTAGAGGCCATGCATGAGGCCCTAAGTGATGCTCAGACTACAGCCTGGACTAGTGATCCGACAGATCTAAAAAGGGCAGAAGCTTTTGCATTCTTGTTGAGTGGTCACATCTCAATTTTGGATAGGATGAAGAATAGTTGGGTGACAAAAGTGGTACAACTAAAGACCACTTTTTCAGATATATTTCAGTATATGTAGGGAAAATATGTATATATATGCGGCTAAGTATAGATTGTTTTTGGAAATTTTGGTGTGCGGATCCCACCCTTTGCCATTGATGTCAAAGGGGGAGTGAGGAGTAGTGAAAAATGAGGAGTCTAGCTAAGGGGGAGCTCCGGAAAATGTACATAATAATAGAGCATCAGCCAAGGGGGAGTATAGTGTGACACTTAGTCATTTTTCACTAAGTGTTGCCATCAATGCCAAAGGGGGAGATTGTTGGCAAGAGACACTATATGGCTTCATGAGTATTGTCATTGATGACAACAAAGTTCATCCCACCCATCCGCAGAACATGGTGTGCCTATACCGGAAGTCAGATTGAAGAAGTGTTGTGGTCCGGTAAGCAAGAATAGAACATGCAACAAGGTCCGACAGTCAGGTTTGGATCTCTTAGAGAAAGTATCTTTGTAAAGTGCAGACTTGGGGAAGTCAAGAGGAATACATTGACTGATAGATTCTAGGGATTGAGCCTCCGGTGATGTAAGAGTGAAGAGATATGAGCATCTAAGTATTGGGGTCTGGTTTGGCAGAGTTGACAGAGGAAGAACTGATCGACAGAGTATTAAACCTTAATCTGGATGAGTTGTTGATGGTGATCAAGCTTCTTAAGGTATCATTCATGATTGGCCAACATGATTGATGACTTCTATAATCATCTCTTTGATCCACATTACTTGGTATGCAAAGATTTAGCCGACAGATCAAAGTTTGGGAAAATATTAAGTATTCCAAAAGCTGACTAGAAAGTGGATGAAATCTTTGGTGCGGATATATATACCAGATGGATTTAGATATGAATGTATTTTGGTTGGTGTGGTGTGTGAAGAAAAGTAGAAAAACAGTGTGAAAGCAATAAGACAGGTCTGGTATGTGACAAGTCAACAGTACCAAAGAAGAGGAAGGATAAAGTGTAGCAGATCAGTGTATTGATCCTAACTGGAACTGAACCTCAGCATATGTGGATGCTTCTCTTCAGTTCAAGGATCTTTTTATTCTTTTTACAACTTGTAGATAGTGAGTCTCTTGTAGGCAGTGAGCCTCTTGTGAGCAGTGTGCTCGGTGAGCCCTAATTGGCAAGTGCCATTTTATATTTTTTTTCTTCTAACAGAGAATACATTGTTAGGTTAATCACCTCGTGGTTTTTTCCCTTAACATGGTTTCCACGTCAAAATATTGTGTCATGTGTATTGATGTTATTTCCATTTCAGGGTTATGTTTGCTTATTTGAATTGGTGTTGCATTAATTGTTAAGAAAGTTTAGAAAGTTGAAATAATTAAGATAACTGATTCAACCCCCCCTCTCAGTTATCAACACTTATTAATTTGGAGTCTCTCCTCAAATTCTTTCATTTTCATCTTAATCCAAAAATCCTTAAACTCGGGAGTTTGAATAAAATCATCATCTTCAATAAATCTAAGGACAACAATCACCCTTTAATCATCATGCACTTCTTGATCATTATGCCCATGTACATCCACTCTTTCTTCTGGTTTGTGAGCATCAGTTGCAAGCTCAAGTGGTGGCTAATCAACTTCATCATCTTTAAAATTCACAAGTACATTGGTTACCTCTTCAGTATCCCCTACTTCTTCACTTATTTCATATGCCACTAAGGGGGCCACTCCATGCATCTTCTGCCTTTGAGGACTTGGTTGCTTAGGGGATGCTTCTGATTGTATTGTGGCAGTGTTTGGTAGGAGCTCTGTGATTATAATACCACTTGGTTTGATGGGTAGCTTGGATGGTTTTGAAGACTAGCCCTCAGGTTTCTCTTCTGGTTCAACATATAATCTTTCAAAGTTGTCAATTATTAAGTTGATCCTTTTGATAGGATCCCCTTCTTCAACATAGAATCCTTGGAATCCAGTGTCCCTTTTCTTCTTCTTCTCCTCAAGCCTCTTTATTATTTCCCACTTCCTCTTCCTCTAAAAAACTTCATGAGGTGTAAAGAAATTTCTTATTACATCTTCTTCGTCATCCATTTCATGGGTAATCCTAGATCTAATGAGAAGTGTCTACCTTATAAAATTAATATGCCCTTTAGGATCAAAGACCCTTTCTCCTCATGACTTCAATGAATACCTCATTATCAAATAGCTCTGTAGTTCTTAAAGAGTGTCAGACCCTATGGATAAATCCTCACATACAGTTAAGCCAGGGAGGAATGTCCCCTTTTTCTATCTTTTCATAACATCCTACTCCATCCATAACATTTGCCACATAAATTCTAAAAATGCAATTTGAATAGAAACAAATTTAGGTAAAACATGTGGGGCTTGAGGACACCCTACTGTTTGATCTGCTAAGAAGAGTCAGTCACCAAAATTGTGAGTGTGTCCATGCCATGGCTTCAATGCTAAAGGTCTTAATACTTGCATGATTTCATTAGGCAATCTTGGTGAAATATGACCAAGACTAGCCATGACCCTTATTATGAAATCATCATGAAATCTTACATAATCACTATTTTTACATCTACTATCCCAGATGTAACACCAGTTTTGTACAGGCAACCTATTCCCTTGATTATCAATCATTCCCAAACACATTATTTTAGTCCATATCTTTTTGTTTTGGAACAATATTAAATGACACAACAAAGAGTATTTCCTGAAAGTGATGGGAGCTAAGTTCTCTCTTACTTGAAAAAATCCATCATGTAGCCCTTTCTCAATTATAACAACAAAGTCATACTCAATGTTCACTTCAGGATTTTGTATCTTCATTGCCATCATCATGAGATTGATTGGCATCTATTCCAAGCACTTGGCACAAAGCAAAATAAGTTCTTTTGAAATATACTTGGAAGTCTTCTATGGCAAATGGCTCAATTTGGGAGGGGGAGATAGGTATCCTCCTATTGTTTACACCCCTTTTCATTTATAAAGGAAGTTCATCACTCCTGTAGGTTTTTCTCAATCTCATATAATCCTCCCCACTTCTGTCCAAGTTGATCTTAGTGATAGCTTGCTTGTTTAACATAAAACACTCTATAATTGCTTCTTTAGTCAGCACCACTAATCGTGAACCATCTAGCATTCTTATAGTCCTGGTAGCCAGGTGATAATATTGTGCCAATACTTTAATAAAATCAACATCTACAAAGACATTTGGGAGTATCAATTTGGCCAAATCTAAGGTCCAAGGATTCGAAACTGGACTCTTGTCATCCCTTTTATCATAGAAGTACCAAAACAGATCCCACCCTCAGATAGGGATAATTGGGTCTCTACATCCATGGGTTGTATCTTTAAACACCTTTTTGAATCCTTTGTCTATAGAATTAGGTAACACATCTAAAATGGATTGTTGCAGGGACCTCTTCTTTGTTTTAGAAACTGTGGACTCTTCCTTTTTACTCGCAAGTTGACTTCTTTTGGGTGGCACAATGAAGAATTTACTCCTACTTGATTTCTTTATGTATACACCTAAAAATGGCAAAGACAAATTAGATAAATATTTATTATTTATTTAATTCCCATTCTTCTATCATTTAATAAATTCATCAATTTATCTATTTGATTCACGTTCATCATTAATAGTCTAAATATTAAATAAATAACAATTTATTTAATTAAATCAATTAAACCTATTCTTCTAATGTCACCCCTTAATTAAATAATAATCAAATTATTTAATCGTGAATCATCCTATTCCAAAGTCAAAAGTCCTCTATTCCACGTCATCTAATCCACCTCACAAGTCCACCTCGTCATCTTGCACAAGTAATTAAATATTTTAATATTTAATTAATCCATTTTCCCTCACCCACATGGCCTATTATTCCTCCAACCATCCCTATTCACATGGATGTGGTCTCTCCATGTCATCATGGTCAAAGGGACACTTTGTGACACTTGTTCCATAGTCCCTAGAATCTTTCCAACCTCCCTACAAACATGATCTCCTTGTTTGACCTTCTCTCTTGGGTCATTGTGAGCCTTGTGACATGTGAACTCATGTCACACCTTTCTCTCCACCATGTCAAGGTGAGAGGAACATCTTCCCTCTTTCTCTCCCTCATCTCAACCAATTCAATCCTCACCATACACCTCACAAGACCAAGTCTCCACCGTTGAGATCTTGACACATGGATTTGCCCCCTCCTTGGCCTATAAAAGGAAGCTCATTCCCTCATTTCAACAACACACAAGCTATAGCAAAGTTACTTTGCAAAAATTCCAGCTTGCCTTTGGCAAAGCATCCATATTGCTCATTGCATTTTATATCCATTATCTTCATATCCATACAACCATGGCTTCAATCATCCATCCCTCATCTTCACAATAGTTGCATTGTAGGTAATCTTCATTGCATTTTATCCAACTACAGCCATTCAAATATTGTCATCTTCAAACAACAAGGAAGCACACTTCTGAGAGCTCTATTCATCAACATGATTAATACAAGATAGGTGAACAATGGAAGCTTCGAGGTAAATCAGTCTTCAGGGTAAAATGTCTTTGTTTATTTGATTTGCATCATATTTCATTAAGATTATTGGATTATTAGTAGTTTAATACTGTTGACAATATTTCCTCTAACACTTTAAGTGTCTACTTGTAGGAGCAAATTCAGTTCTGTTGTGCCTTGCACACATGCCCCATTTTTCAAATGGAGACCCCTTTTTTTGCTTTGGCTTAGAGTGTCAACCTTTCTTCTTTATGTTGTAGGATTTGTTTCAAATTTGAGTATCCGGTATGTTTGGAGTCATTTGATGTCTTTCATGATTGATTTGGAGGTGTCTTGGCTA
This sequence comes from Cunninghamia lanceolata, assembly GCA_027924645.1. Lineage (NCBI taxonomy): Eukaryota > Viridiplantae > Streptophyta > Pinopsida > Cupressales > Cupressaceae > Cunninghamia > Cunninghamia lanceolata. Next base: position 9,869,108 of record BSBN01000780.1, read on the forward strand.
GATTTGTGATTAAGAAATAGCCATTTGTTGCATTTAGTGTTGAAATTGGGCGTTACTGCATTTTGTGTCAAAATCTCATGTCACTGGACATAATGCTTAAAACTACTACTGTGGGGTGTGTCATGTTGAAATTCCTAGTTTCCATGCATTAAAGTTGCATAATCATGTCAAATTTCACAACATTTCACTAAGGGGTCCATATGCCTTCATCCTGACAAATAGCCCTGATACCCTAAATTAGCTAAGTTTGGTGTCTTGAAACCTTGAAAAACTGACTAAGTCTAAAATCTGGTGGATCCTCAAAAATCTACAATCTGCATGTTAAATCCCATGGATCCGGGACCTATCTCAAACATCTTGACAGTATATTTCAAAATATTTAAAGTATATTTTAAATATACTTTCAGCCAGGCTTTTCTAGAATTTGGTGGAAAAAATGACCCTTACTGGATATTGTGCTAATAATCAGTGTCACTGGATATCAGTGCTAAGACCCATTCACACAATTCAGAGCTAAAAATAGCTTCAACAGGATCTGCGCTAAAATAGGTTGCAACTAGACATGTCTGACACCCTTAAAAAACTCTGCTAAGGCAACTTTAAAGAAAAAACAAGCATTTCCCACTACATAGGATTGGCGCTAAAAAGCCTTCCAACAGGACATGTCCGGCAGACACGAAAAACCTCGCCGATGAAGGTTTTTAGTGTTAGTGCTAAAATTGCTACCAACTGGATCTGCACTAGAACTACCTTCCACTACACATGTCTAATTGGGACTGAAATCCTCACCATCCTGTGATGACTAAAATCCCCGCCAAAGGTATAACAAGACTTAGCACTGAAAATGACCTCTATTGCATATATCCAGTGACTCCCCACTTTTTGCCAGTTTGGCCTTAAAAACTAATTTTTTCAAAGTGCAAACTAGATTTTAATGGTGGATTTGAATTGCACATCCATTTATTACATCATGATGAGCATTTTTAGCATTTTAGGGTGGATTTTGAGCATGTTTTGCATTAATTCATGCCACTGCACCTGAATGTCCAGTACCCCCCAAAAATCTCGCTTTTTGCATAAAGGCTATAAAAAGGTGAAATAAAAGCCTCCAAATGGCCACAAAAACAGCCCAGATCATTATATTGGCCAAATGGGTATTTGAAAATGGTAAAAAACACAAAAAATCATGTGAAAATAATTGGATCTATGAAGTTCTTCATAAGAAAGCAACATTGACAATGAGCTGTCCTAGATGAATCCAAGGCTACAAATGGACATATTTTGATTCATATTGATGGAAAATGACTTGTTATGATGAAATTGATACTTTGCATTGTGAGTTGCAAGTCTAGGAGGACACAGGGGCTTGTTGAAGCTGTCTTGGAAGGATGAACACACAAAGGTACCCTGTTGACCTGAACATGAAGAATCGACATTTTATCAACCAAATTGCTATTGTACTTGCAAGAGGAAGTTAGTATGATGTCCAAGATGATGGAAATAAGTCCCAAAAAGAGATAAGAGATCATGCCCACATCCTACTGTTCCTGCAGATCTAGTTTAATGCATGGGACTTATTCACAGTTGTCTACACTTGTTCCAGCAGTCCAGTCATCAAGAATCAGTCCAACAAGCATCCAGTTGGACATTCCTACATCAAAAACGTGCCACATACTCTTCTTGACTTGTCAACTCATTGGAAAAGTCATTTATCCTATTAGACAACTCAAAAGTGACAAGCAACAAGATGATCCAGTCAGCATATGAAATCCCGTCAAGCCACATCAGCTCAACTTTTCACATGTCATATGGCCTTCCTTTGACTTCTTTTGGCCTTGGAAATTGGCTCTTTCTCATATTTAGCCAAATGGGTATCCATTTTGTCTAGAATTAATGTATTTCAAGGTTGTATTTTATCTTTTTTCTATAAAGACAAATGTAAACATGAAAATGCAACTAACTGTCGTGCTTCATTAAATGCAATGTAAATCTGGGCCATTGGTGTTGAGTTAATCTCCACCGTCCATCCAAAAACATGGTATGATTGCCTCTCTATATAAAGACAACATCTCTCATTGTAAAGATATAAGGGAAGCACTGAAGAAAGGATTGTTGTAGCTCTGTCATTTTTCTGAATCAATACAAACATAATTCTATTTGCCTCTGCCATTTGAGTTCATTTTATTGGTTGGATATGGTTTTCATGGTTCCTCTTCATCTTTCCAATTAGTTATTCAGTTGTAGTTGTGGTTAATTCTTTAGTTATTTGGTGGATTTCCTATCCATACCATTAATGACTTGTTGATTGTATGTCATTGTGCATGGTTAGTCTGGGCATATTTTATGAGATAAGTTCGATTGTGTGATTTCATTGAGCTATGCCAGGAATTGGGTGTTGAATGAACCCTCCATAGTTTGAAAATCATTACGTTTCCTCAGAAGAATGCATAGTCTTTGTAGCATTGTGGGCTGCCCGGTTAAGCAGAGATTTGTTTATTGTTGGGAATCTGTCTATCTGTGTGTTGATCATTGCTGCACTTGTCTATAGGATCTCTTATCCCTTCTCTCTGTCCCCTTTTCCTTTTTATTTATCAAATTTAGTTAGGTTAGTGATGTCAAACAAGGTAGAGTGATTACAAACTCCTCAACAAACCACTTTGCAAGTTAGGAGAACTTAGGATTATGGGTTTTCTTGTTTAGCCCTCCTCAAGCCTTGTAGCCCTCCTAGAGAGGTTTTTTCAACTTATTTTCTATTAGGGATCACAAACATACAAAATAATTACCTTTTTGAGCACCCATTATGCTTTTACATAACATATCAAAGACTTAGGTATGGTTGTTTTAGACCAAACCACCAAACAATTCGTTGTTCCACTGCTACAAAAGGGTCAATTAGCGCTATTTTACAAAACAAGTACCCTCTAAACTTGATGCCAAGCCAAAATTCCTATGAAAAATCTTAGAACAACCTCCAAAACCTTTGATTAACCAACTTTTAGGGTTTGGAACACTCATTTAAGCCCCAAACTACTAAACCCTTGTTTTAGGCCTTTCTAGGCTAGTTTCAAGAGGGTTTATTGAGAATCCACACGCCACTCTTCTTCAAACTTTCCCAATAGCTCAGACATGTCTTATTAGGTCTTCCTATGCTATACAAACCTTCACAAGTCTCTTACCAATGCTTTTTATGCAAACTCACACTCTTAGCCTCACTTTTAAAGCTAAAACATAAGAAAAATCAATCTAGGGCATCACCAAATATAAACCAAAACTCTACCTTTTGCAAAATAACTATTGGAATCTTGAAATACATCTTATATCCCTCTATTCCACCCATTTTGAGTAAATTTCACTGGTGGAATGAGGCCCAAATCATTATTTTTGTACTCAAGCCCTCAACTAGGGTTTCATAGACCTGTTTTCACAAAAATGACTATAACATTTGTTTAACCCAATGAAAATTAATTAAACCAACTTCAAATGAAAGCTACTTCACTCCTCTTTCCAACAAACTTAGATTCTTACCATTTTTAGTTTGTACAGGGCCGTACCAAATGCGGGAGCAACATAAAACAGTGAAAAATTCATTAAAAAATAGGGTATTTTCAATATTATTTGCATTCAATTGTCTTCCACCACCATTCCCAACGTGGATACATGTTTTTAAAGGCCTATTACATCTTCCCCTCTAGAAACAACTAATTTTTGAACTTCCCTTTTACAAAATGACCTTTCAACTCCCTAAATTGCAACTTTTACAATTTTGCCATGATAACTTTTGGCAATTTTTTCAACTTTTTACATTATTTGCCAAATGAACTCAAATGACCTCCTAGATGACTTCAACATTACAAATGGTCTATAATGACCTTATTTACTTGACAAAAGACTTAACACACCAAAATTTACCAAAAGACCTTATTTACAAAGCTTGACATGGTGCTCCTGCACCATACACCCAGCCTAAAGAAAACTCATGTCCCATGAGGACTATACTGCCTTAGATCATGTTTGTTCACTTTGTTCTCTTGATCTCCAAATGCTCCTCCACTTGGTAGTCCCTTCCACTGGGTTAGATACTAAAAATTTGCATCATGCTTTTCTCTCTTGCACTTGATGTCACCTAGACCTTGCTTCACCTTCACAAACCAATCTGCTGAGGATCCTCTAACCTTTTTATCATCATGAATTGATGTTGTATCTACTGCACACTGTTCACTATCAACCTTTCCTTTGGTTGTCTTCATCCTCACTCTTGGAACAAACTCAAACTCAACTCTTTGTCTTTGTTTAACACCTTGATATGGCTTCCTTGTTGCTAACTGATCAGCTACATGTCTTCTAACCATCCCCTCATCAAAACTTGATGTCATACCTATCCTTACACCTGCAAATAAACATTTATCCAATGCTCCATGAATTCTCTGTTTCATCATCTCAGCTGCATGCTTGAACTCATCCCATTGTCTTTGAAAAATACCCATGTTTACTTCACCCTTTGTCTTTTCACTCTCCTTCAGGTTCTCTACTCTGGGAACCATCATGCAACTAGGTTTAGGAATCACTGTCATGGTAGAATCTAACTGCCTATCCACTTCTCTTTCCATTAAAGGACATAGCATTGTCCTAACCATGCCATCATCACACTTCTCCAACTCATCTGGAGTCTTCTCAAACAAACTTTCCTTGGCCTTCTCTTGGCCTATCACTGCCAATATCTCATTCTTAATCTCTACCATCATTGAGACCCTCTTCACACTCTTTGTCTTGACCTCTTCACCTCTTGACTGCCCATTGTCTGCTTTTATCTTCAAGGGACAAGGTACTGCCCCTATCACAATTTCTTCATGCTTCACAAGCCCAACTTGGCTTTCTACTTTACTCACTTCATCTTTTCTTCTATTCTCTACCATTAGGGTCTTTGCCCCTTCTGCCACTGCCCTATCAAACTTGCACATCACTATTTTGATAGTATATGACTGCCCTTGAACCTCCTTTGCTTTGAATGGACAAAACTCTATACCTCTCTTGTCTTCATCATGTCTTTAAAGCTTGTCTTGAGTCTTCAAGGTTAATTCATCCTTGACCTTCTCTATTTCAGACTTCATCACCAACTCTTCATCCTCTTTACTCTTCAACATTGCATCCTTTTTTACACCTGCTGTCTCAGCAAGTTCTTCCTTTGAAATGGCTGCACCAACTTTGCTTTTGTCTTCCTCATACCTTATGAATTATTTCTTGCCAACCATGATTATCCTTGCTATCCTTTCTTGTGCTTTATCATCCTCCTGCAATGGTATTAGTGTGAACTTGATTTCATCTTTCACAATATCTTAACTATTCTCCCTACCATCATATATGGCATGTTTGTCAAACTGCCCTGGTCTTCCAAGTAACAAATGACAGTAACTCATTGGTAACACATCACACAATACCCTATCCTTGTATGGACCAATATGAAACTCAACATAAGCTTGTTCTTTAACCACTATTGACTAATCATTATTCAACCAAAATGCTATATATGGTGTTTCATGAGGTATCCTTTCTAAATTCAACTTATCAACCATTTCACTTGAAACCAAGTTATCAATGGAACCTGAATCTATCACCACTTTGCATACCTTGTTTTTTCACTTGCATTTTGTTTTGAATAGGCTTCTCCTTTGTGTCATCTCCTTTAGCTTAGCATACCTTTCTTGGAACTCTCTGATCTCTTTTGCCATATTGTCTTTCAGATGCATCTTGTCTTTTCACCTTCCAACTATAAATATGCAACTTCTCACCTTCAAAAGATCTACTCCTTGTAGCTCTGATACCAATTTGATGTCAAACAAGGTAGACTGATTACAAACTCCTCAACAAACCACTTTGCAAGTTAGAAGAACTTAGGATTATGGGTTTTCTTGTTTAGCCCTCCTCAAGCCTTATAGCCCTCCTAGAGAGGTTTTTTCAACTTATTTTCCTGTAGGGATCACAAACCCACAAAAGAATTACCTTTTTGAGCACCCATTATGCTTTTACACAACATATCAAAGACTTAGGTGTGGTTGTTTCAAACAAAAATACCGAACAATTCGCTGTTCCACTGCTACAAAAGGGTCAATTAGCCCTATTTTACAGAACAAGTACCCTCTAAACTTGATGCCAAGACAAAATTCCTATGAATAGTATTAGAAAAACCTTTGATTAACCAAATTTTAGGGTTTGGAACACTCATTTAGGCCCCAAACTACTAAACCCTTGTTTTAGGCCTTTCTAGGCTAGTTTCAAGAGGGTTTATTGAGAATCCACACTCCACTCTGCTTCAAACTTTCCCAATAGCTCAAACATGTCTTATTAGGTCTGCCTATGCTATACAAACCTTCACAAGTCTCTTACCAATGCTTTTTATGCAAACTCGCACTCTTAGCCTCACTTTTCAAGCCAAAACATAAGAAAAATCAATCTAGGGCATCATCAAATCTAAACCAAAACTCTACCTTTTGCAAAATAACCACTGGAATCTTGAAATACATCTTAGGTCCCTCCATTTCACCCATTTTGAGCAAATTTCACTAGTGGAATGAGGCGCAAATCATTATTTTTGTACTCAAGCCCTCAACTAGGGTTTCATAGACCCGTTTTCACAAAAATGACTATAACTTTTGTTTAACCCAATGAAAATTAATTAAACCATCTTTAAATGAAAGCTACTTCACTCCTTTTTCCAACAAACTTAGATTCTTGCCATTTTCAGGCTGTACAGGGCCGTACCAAACGTGGGAGAAGCAGAAAATAGTGAAAAATTTAGAAAAAACAGGGTATTTTCAATATTATTTGCATTCAACTGTCTTCCACCACCATTCCCAACGTGGATACATGTTTTTAAAGGCCTATTACACTTTCCCAACTGAAAACAACTAATTTTTGAACTTCCCTTTTACAAAATGACCTTTCAACTCCCTAATTTGCAACTTTTACAATTTTGCCATGACAACTTTTGGCAAATTTTTCAACTTTTTACATCATTTGCCAAATGAACTCAAATGACCTCCTAGATGACTTTTACAAATGGTATATAATGACCTTATTTACTTGACAAAAGACTGAACACTCCAAAATTTACCAAAAGACCTTGTCTACAAAGCTTGACATGGTGCTCCTGCACCATTTAGGTTTCATAAACTTGCACACTTTGCTATAATAGTTTGTAAATCCTATTGAGTTGCATGTAAGTCCCCTTGTTGGTACAACTGATACATTCCACTAAAGTCATTCCTGCAAGCTAAGACCTAGTTGTATAAACCTTGGGGCAATCCTATCTAGGATAGGATTCGTTTCAAGAGAGGTGAGGTACTCTATATTTCACGTACGTTGCTATGTGCTAAAAAAACCATCAACAAGTTCTTATACACTTGATATAGAGGGTTTATGTGAACTTACCTGGTGAAATAATAGCTGTAGAGTCTTCCCCCTTGAACTCCCTTTCCTCCGGTATGCTGAGCTGTGTGAATGATTGCAAAAATGTCGTTGAATCCCAAGTATATTTGCTGCTGAGCTCGGTCACCTCACTATTAATGTCAATTCGTGCAAAATATTTCATAATCTATCCATATGATGAGTTTGAATACATGCCTTTTATCTTGGGAAATCGAATGGTTCATGTTTAGAGGTGTAATCATTACCATTAACGATTTAAATGCTTTGACAGCTTGTACCATAGTACCACTCTGTCATATCAAGACTGTTGCAGGGTAGCAGTATGGTAGGGTTAGCAGTACCTGCACCCTGCGCACACCCCATAGGATGACAGGTTAGTTCTAGTGGTTGAGTGATTGTTCACCGCCATACCGCAGTGTCACTGTTTACCCCTTGCGGGGCTGCGGATGTTTACTTTAGTTAACATGTTCTCACAGCCACCCCGCACTATTCATATTTGGTTGCTGCGCTATTGCAGTAAGCATTTGTACATTGACCTATATGTCCTGTCATCCCATGCATACCTCTATTGACAATTGCAGTAGTGCGGTATTGGATTTTATTATGAATGCAGTATTTTAGATATCATTTTATTGAAAAGATTGAACAATTTTCTAATTTTGCACTCTCTCAGTTTTAGTTTTCAGTGTCAGTTAGAGGTCTAATATATCATTTCTTTGTTTGTAATGAGGAGGCTTAGTTCACCTAATGTTAAGATATCTATGTGTTATTAAATCACAGATGTTTATTATTGTTTGCTTCACACAAGCATATTCAATGCATGTGGAGGCTAGAAGCTGTATTACAAACTAAAGCTATCCAAATATCAGAGAAATGGCTACAATTTATTGCCAAGATTTTAAAGAGTTGTTTACTTTAATAGGTATCTTGTTGCATTATTTGATACCTTTAGACCTTGCTTGCTTCTTTTCATATCTAGCAGTTCTAGAGAAGTTAGAAAAGTCTAGCATCTAGAAAACATATAGTACATACAAGAAATTATATTCTAACTAAACAAAATTAATTTCAACCAAAGGAAGAAAACTAAGAAGAATGATTGAACCTAACTTTAAATGCACTTCAAATTAGTAGTGAACATCTCATATTTTGTATACAATGTACCAATAGAATAATGATGATTACATTCAGAAATGTATCAGTAATACAACAATGAATAAGCATACCTATACTCAGATCTTTATTACATGTTCAATAATAAATTACACCATACATATAACCAAAGTTTAGGTGACAAGCTAACCTCTTAAGGTGACAGGCTAGTTAAGGTGACAAAACATCATCATAATCATTTGCATTGCCAGCAAGATCAGAATCCTGATCACTCGTGTCTGCATCTACTTGATTTTCTTCCTCATCCTCATCTGTGACATGCAATACATTCTCTCTCCCAATCTCTTCATTGGTAATCAAAATCTCTTCTTCTAACACTCCATCATCATCTTCATCCACTTCTTTGAATGTTTCTTGTAAATTAACATATTGCCCATTAGGTATTATATCGACAACTTCCATGAATTTTTATTTCAAACGAGAATCTATTTTTATGACATACAACCATTCTGGGCTTCTTACATCATCAATTAGAAATGATTGGTTAATTTGAAGAGCGGAAACATACGGCTCATCCGTCTCTGATAAAAATTGTCGTGTATTTGTGCGTACAAATCCATACTCATCAAATTGTACTGCGGATGGTCAGATCCACTTACATTTTAATAATATAGGACTATTTTTACCAAAATCCACTTGAATAATTTCTTGTATGAATCCAACATAAAATTTCTTCTTAGTTTCATGAAGAAATTCAACACTAACAACACAATCACAATTTGTCTTTCCTTTGTCCTTTTCTTCCACTCTTAAATGACTACCATAGGCCCACATTCCACTAAAATGCATAGCCCAGAAATGTGGAGATTGTGAAATCTCACTTTCCTCCATTGTTATATCTTGACCTTCTTCTTTTGCATCACTGACTACATTAGCAATCCATTCTTCAAATTTTGGAAAAGAATCAGCTCCAATCAAATCATGACATATTCGCTTTTGAGATCAATGTTGCATCCAAGCTTGATTCTCTTCTTCATATTTTCTACATAAAATATTAACGTACAAATAGTAAGATTAATAATATAAATGTGTAAATGCAATTGAGTAAATAAATTATTGTGTAATTTTTTTTACCTACACCACTTATCAAATGAAGATGTGTTTTGAAGAATATAGGCTATCGCACTTCTTTCTTGATGTGATAACTTGAAGCGACATCCATTGCCTTCTAATACTTCACTTGCAACTCTCTCATCTTTGTCATCATCCCATACACATCGATTGACATTTTTAAAATCCTTCATATATTTTGTGCAAAATCTCATGGCCTCTTGCATTGAATATCTCTCAGATATGCTGCCTTCCGATTTTGCCCTAGTACGAACAATTTTTTTTAAAACCTTCATATATCATTCTATAGGATACATCCATCTCGTTCTTACTAGGCCACAATGCTCTAGTTCATATTCTAGATGTATCAAAAGATGCATAGAAATGTTAAAGATTGTTGGTGGAAATTCCCGTTCCAATAGACAAAGGACTTCAACAACCTCCTCCCTCAAACTATCAAAGTTTGAAGGATCTAATACATGTAAACTCATTCTGTTTAATATTAGGCCCAACCTTATAATTTCCAATCTTGGCCCCTTTGCCAAACTTGATATATTTACCACAATAGGTAAAATATTCTCGATTATGACATGATAGTCATGGGTCTTGAGGCCTCTTAAGCCATTAATGTCATTTTGGCTTCTAATACTACTACTTACATATCCAGTGGGAAAGCGAGTCTGAGACATCAACTATAAGAATTGTGCATGTTGTTCCTTTGTCTAGACATAAGGAGCACTAGGTTTTTTATATTTTTCATCATCATATTTTTCAACTCAAAGATTTCGATGAATCTTTAGTTGTTGAAAGTCTTCACGTGATGAAATAGTATCAAAAGCACCAAAAAGAGTTTCTATAATAGCGTAGGCTATATTTTTCTCAGTATGCATAAAATCAACAGTATGCCTAATGGTTATATTCTTAAAGTATGGTAACTTATAGAATATGCACAACTGTTTTAGACCGCTTTCATTACATGGATCATATCTACTACCAGCAATCCCATCATTTTTAATAAATGACATTGTTTTTTATCCATTCTCAACAATGTAATCACCCATTATTAGCAATGGTGCTTCACGATTCTCTTCTTGACCATTGAAACGTGTTTTTTGTTGACGATATGGATGATCCATTTTAAGGTAAGCATGATGTCCACAATATATACACTTATGCAAACTTCTTGAGTGCCTCATAAAATCCTTAAATTTGCAAGCAAGACATCCATGAACACTGAGACTAGACAATGTGCCAGATGCAGGAAGATCATGAATCGTAAACAATAAGGAAGCTCTTAAAGTGAATTTGATTGAATGACCATCCCTTAAAGATTGAATAGCTTCAATTCCTTTCCACAATTCCATTAACTCATCATATAATGGCTCTAGATAAGCATCGATTGTATCTGAAGTCACACTTTTCTTTCCTAGTATAATCAATGATAACATTAAGAAAAATGGTTTAGTTGCTAACCATGGAGGCAAGTTATAATTTTTTAAAACACTGGCCAAGTTGACCATTTAGTACTTTGATCTGATAATGGGTTCACCCCATATAGAGCCAAACCCAACCTTATATTACGAGGATCTTGAGAAAAATCAGGCCATCTGTTATCTAATTCCATCCACGTCTTAGAATCAAGCACATGTCATTATTTTCCATTGGTGCTCTTATTTTGGGCATGCCATTGCATAAGTTCAGCAATGTCTTTCCACCTATACATTCAGAGTAATCGTGGGATTATCGAAAAGTGGCGAAGAACCTTTCTAGGAACCACAACTGATTTCAACCCTTGTCTTGTTGCAAGTATGTGCCTAATTAGTGTTGTCATTGATGTCAACATATTTGTGTTGTCATTGGTGTCAACTGTGCTCTTATTTTGTTGCTTGATTGTAATAAATGAGATGCTTTGTATTTACTTATGTAAGTGAGTTAGATGTTGTGGATATTGAGAAAATTAGGTCCTCCGGTAGAAATAGTGAGTTGCAATAGAAAAAAGTATATTACATACAAAAGAATAGTCCAGAGGATTGCTTCGCAATTCCTATAGATTGAATATCTTTGCCTTTGGATTGGAAGCTATTTAGGAGTCTATTTGAAGAGGAACTATATTCCAAGTTTGAGCCTCCGGTATGAAGATTTGAGTGAGCTATGTTCACCAATGTGAAAACTATTTTTTCTATATATTTGGTGGTGATAGGGGGATAGTATTTTGCTCCACATTCCTCCGCAATGACGAGTTATGATCTGCAGTTCTAGAGTTAAGTTTGGGATGATATTATGTGCCCTCAGGGTAAATGACGTGGAAGATCAACCTACACATGACACCTGTTTTCCAGGTTTTCATCATGGTACTTATCCAAGGTGCCTGTTTACCAGGTTTTCACCATTGGACGAACGGATTTTTTTTTACTTTTTTTTAATTTTTCTTTTTCTCTTTTTTTTTTTTGAATATTTGGATAGGATAGGTGGAATATGGACAAGAGGGACTCAAGTGTTTAGTGCCATGAAAGGTGATAGTCCCACTAGATGGATGCTATCGCATGGACTATGTCAAGTGTTCTCATAGATGTTGGTAGGGGATTGCATGAAAGTGAGATGGTGTGAGGCCGATTATTTCACCTCCCTTATTTTGATCGATTATGCTATTTTGTGATGACATTATCAGACCTTTAGTGACTATGGTTTTATTATGCAGACTTGTTCTTTTATCTCCTGATTATGATAGGACTTTGATTTGACATATGTGATTTGATTCGATCATAGTGGATGATATTTTGTGATTTGACACATGGGATATATTAGATGATATTTCGTGATGAGTTTCTAATTAATTATGTGATGTCGACTATTTGACATATGATTTAAAATGCAGTTTAAATTGGAGTTATGTATTGATGATTATTGATATATTCAAATTGCGTGAATTTAATTCTAGTTGCTTCGGCTATGATTTCCACGATATGACTGACACTTGATCGAGATGTGCAGGTTTCACATTCCCTAGCCACGGGAAAATCAGAGGTAGAATTCACACTATGTTATCCCCTGTAAATCTGATCCATTCCCAAGAGGGATAAGGATCACGTTTGAATTTGAATGTTGATTTAAGTAATTGATTTAATTTTTATTATTTTGGCCTTAGTACCCTTGTCTATTTATTTAATAATAAGTGTTGTATAATTTTACTTGATTTACACCACTTGGTATTTATGTTATTTTGAGGCCATTTAAATGTGAGTTTTAACCCCCTTTGTGAACCCTAGAGTCCCAAAAGCTACCCTAGGTGGTTACCCATGAGTCTAGGGTCAACTTGGACTATCTAACCCTAGATTTGACTCAAGTTTGGTCACTCTAAACCATGGTTTGGTAAAAGTGACGAAAATTTGAAATAAGGGAAGTGGGAGATGAGCCATGCCTTAGGAAAGACTCATCTCCCTTCCCAAAGTTTGGGAACCCTTTCCCAAGGAAGACTTGGGAGGTCTCCAAGACTCCCAAGTGTGTGGGAGCTTCCCCCAAGACTCTCACACACGTGTGAGAGCATCTTGGAGGAAGATGGATCCTTGAGAGGATAAGAGGATGCCATATGGCATCCCTTATCCTCTTGAGAGTGTGAGTGGGAATGCCACCTCACCACTTGTCCTCTCACACATGTGTGAGCACAAGTGGATAAGGTGAGGATTGAGAGGGAATGAGAGGATGACACTTGTCATCCTCACACTTCCTCTCCCTTGCAAGTGGCATGGGAGGAGGAAGGAGAAGGTGACAAGTGTCACCTTCTCATTCCTCAAGGCCAAATTCATGGCCTATATTATCTCCTCTTGTTGAGGAGTGTGGGGTTCTTCAATTTTATTCTATTTGCTATTTTTTTGGAGGAGTTTGGGAGAGTTAGAGGCATTGCTTGAAGGATTGGAAGGCTTGGAGCTCTTCACCAACTCACTTCCATTATAAGGGCTTTGAAGGTAGGCCTCTTAACTTGTTTTCTCACCCTAGCTTATTTAATGTATTGTGTTATAGTTTTGGTTGTTTTGTTGTTGCATTGTTTTGTTTTGTTCGGATGGGAGTTATGGTGAGAGCACCTCCAATGGAGGTAATGCTCAACTAGTTTGGGTAGGGGAAAGGAACCTCCTTGAGGTCTCTCCCACATTATGTATTTTTGCCTTGAGGGCTTTTATTTGTGGAGAAGTCTATTAAAATGGCAAGAGTGCCATGGAGATCATTCTGATTTTGTGGAGAATGGTGTCTTGGAGATTTTATTCAGCTTGAGGCCATGAGCATGATATTTTATCTTTTGGGAGCCCTTTGAAGTTGAGGGGTCCATTCCCTACCCTCAACAACTCATGTTTATGAGTTGAGTTTTGTGACAATCCTATGGGCTGTTTTGTGTTGTTGATGTTTTTATTTTGTTGTGGAGTGTATACCTGTGTGGATTTCCTACCTCCCTAGCTCGGGGGTGACCCACTTGCGGGTCTATGGTAGGGAGGAGAGCTTTTTGGAAGTGGCTGGTTTTGTGGTTCTTGCTGTTGTGTATGTTTGCAGGTTTTATGTGGAGGGAAAAAGTGGATGAAAGCCTTCTTGTGTGGTTTTAGTGGTAGTTTTCTTTTGGCTATTCAAGCCATGGCCATCATGGCCTCACTGTATTTATTTTGGCAAGTTCTATACCCATAGTGTTGGATGTGATAAATGTTGATATGTAAACATTCGGTTTGGTTATTCAAAAAGTTGCTTATTCTCCCTAGTGTGGAGTTGTATGCTGGAAGAATGCATTGAGATTCATGTATATTTACTTCTGTCATTGTTCTCTTCAAGGAATAAAATACTCATTTGTTGTGAAATGAATTTGATTGGTTGCAAACACAGAAAGAGAAAAATAGAATGATTTCTGTCTTATTATTTACAAAAAAATGGCATCATGCTCTATACCTTGCTGTCAGGATAAAGTATACCAGTAGTCTATTTAGTATTGCTATTTCAAAAAAAAAAAATATAAATAGATCCCTGTTGTTTTGGTTTAAAAAAAAAAGAGTCAATTTTGGTGGTCTATTTAGTTCACAGAAATATTAGTTTTCAAGAGAAAGTTTGTGACTGAAAATAACATTCTGATAGTTAATTTCTGGTTATATGAAGTTAGTTATTGATTATACATTTAAATATACATATATACTTACGGAAATATGTATATATGTGTATATAAGTGTATATGTTTATTTTACATCCTTGTTCTTCAAATCTAGTTGCTGTTGGTCGTGTTAAATCTATTTATTTAGATTTAGAAATGAAATGTTAAGTATTCTGTTTAAAACTTAGTTGCTGTTCATATTTCTTTTATCTCACTGTGTGCACCAGAAGAAAAAAAAGAAAAAGAAAAAAGAATATAATATGAGAGAATATTTATAATATATTTGCTGTGTATAATGTGTGATGTATATACACTTACAAATATATATAAATATATATTTAATAAGTGTATATTTGTATTTATGCTGTGATTTCTTTTTGTCTTACAGACTGTGAGTACTTGAAATATATATAATATAAAGATATATATATTAGATATATGCTGAACAAAATTTGTATCAGAGGATTCTGAGAATACAGAGCGCATTTATGTATAAGAACAAACTGTGCATGAGTATTTTAAGATACATATAAAAAAAAAAAAAAACCAGAGGGGGACTGTGGGCAGCGCCCATAGCCCCCATTTCATAATAGCTAAGGGGTGTGGGGGAGGCAGAGCTTCCACCCACACCCGCGGGTGTGGGTGGGGGCTCCGCCTCCCCCACACCCCACACTCTCCCCTAAACCACCGTTTGTAACCCCGCGCGCCATCGGAATCCACGGCCCCACCTCCTTCCAGTCACCATCCCCCTCACCATGACCTCCTTCTAGCCACAGCTTCGCCTCCACCTCTCCACGGATCCACTTCGACGGTGATAGCAGTGCACCCACCCTCTCCACTCCAGTTTCCTCTCAGTGGCGGCGCTCGACCCCTCCGGAAGCCCTGCAATCCTTTAAAAAAAATAGAAACCCTCTTCATTATTGTGTTTATTACACCTCCTCTCGAATGAAAATATATGTATATCTAATATCTTTACAGACATTGAAGCTAGTTGGGTGTTGAATGCTTACCTCTGTGAGCACTTCCATGGCCTCTAATGGCAGCCCAAAACCCTAACCTGTTCACAATTGGAAGGAGACCAAAGCAAGATAGGAGGAGTAAGATAAGTTAGGGTTCTCTTTGAACACTTAGTGTTTTTTTTTGAATTTAGGGCATTCAATTATAGAGATATAATAAAATATAATTAGGTTTTTTTTTTTTTGGAGAGCATTTGTGAGGATATTTTCATTGTGAGGTATTTTTCTTTTTATTTGTGAGGAGATATTTTTTTTATACATATTTCTTGAACCTTTGGCTCATTTTAGTCTTGAAGTTCCTTAATTTGATTGAATTTTTTTAAAAAGAGGGTTTGATGTTTTAATCTATTTTTGTACTTGTGTATATTTTTTTTATTTGGGAATTTTTTATTTATTTTACGTAGGGAAAGGGTATTTTCTTTTCCTTTTTAGAATTATTTTAATGGGGACAATGAATTTATTTTGTCAAAATTCTATCCTTCCGGATTCACCTATTTTTTATCATTATTTTGCGAGGGGAGTTATTTAAACTCCCCTCCCTTATCTATTAAATTTTGGAATCAGTTATTAAATACAATTGTCAAATTGTATTTAATAACGAACTCGATCCTTCTCCTTGGACTCATTGGTGACTTGTTGTTTAACCTTGCTATATTAATTCATTTAATTTGTTTCTGAAGCTATTCTTTATTTTGATTTAATTTCCTTATTAATTTTTACTTAGTTTTCCTAGGGTGATTTATTTTAAATTATATTTCGCGTTATTCGAAAACACGTTATGCTACCGAAATTTTGCTAGGTTATTAGAGTTTATTTCTTGCGTTATCTTATGTAATTTTTCTTCATCATCCCACTTAATCATGCGCCATCTTTCCATCGTGTTACTTAAACCACTTTTTGACTTAAGTTAAAGTAGAGTGCGTTGTTGGCGGAATCATCTTCACCTAAGAAAACTAGGGGTTCAGATTTAAATCAGTCTAACCCTAGAAGCGACACACTACGTGTCGCATAGCCCCTAGATGGCCATCACCTTAGCGGTTATGTTGACATGTTTATGCCTTTGGCGTGTTGCCACCGAGCACGCAGATGTGTGCAAGGGGGTTCCTAGGGATAGGTAGGAAAGTTTTTCGTAGTTCGTATCATGACCACATGGCAAATGTGGACATGACACATGTGTTTGTGTGACGTGACCGCATGGGAAATGCGGGTATGACAGATGGAGAAGGTAGATAGCGGATTATGGAAGGTGTGATAGTGGATTATGATGCAGATTATGTAAAACTCATGCAAGGATGGAGGGAAGGCTTATGCAAAAGCATGGACCATAGGAATAGGATGGGGAAGATATGTGGGATAATAGTGGAAGGAAGGGGGGATGGAGGTATACATAGGAGTCATGGGATGGAGGGGAACCATGACCAACGGTTGCACATACCATGATAAACAATGAAGCTTATGATGGGAAGGTGGGGTAGGAAGCAACAGAGATTTTTGCTTGGTGGATGGGTGATTTAGGCATTTAGGGACCCACATATACTGAGTATTTTTTTAATTTTTGCTTGTCATGGGATGGAAGAATTGGAGACTTTTGGATGGAATGGGATTTTTTGATGGAAAAGGAGAAAGCGGATGGTTAGGATGCCTCATTTAACTTGATGGCATTTTGCTTAGGTACCCAAACCATTTTTATTGTAGACTTTACCTGCGAAGGTATGGGCTTGGGTATATGAAGCTTTTGTGCAGCTTCTGAGGTAATTACTTGTGGCTTGGGGACCCACACCTTTTTCATTTTTGCTTTGAGGTGTGTGGGTGAATGCAACTTTTGATATGGGTTTTTCTTTGATTCTTCGGATTGATTTCCTAAGGTATTAGGACCCTTAGGATTTTTGGCTTTATGAAAGGATACATCCCAATGTTTATTTTTGAATCCCATAGGCTTGGTGGAATGAGTGGAAGCTTCATGTTTAGACAATATGTGCATCTGTCGGTCATGATTCAAAATGTGAGGGAATGTGTAGATGGATGAATTTGGCATTGGGAGAAGTGGAAGCAAAGTGGATGGAGGGATAGTAGGAGTTGGAAGGAGTGGACGTAAAGTGGATGGTGGAAGGTGTATGGTCACATGCTTTTGACATTTGTAGGATGGTGGAGATGGAATGGCGACGTACATTTTGGGCATATGATAGGGTTTGCGATGGAAAGTAGTGGATTTAGGAGGAGTGGAGGAATTACCAACATCTTTGGATTGTTCACCTTGGGGTATGTATCCAAGGCCATAAGAGGGTGGAGGGACTTCAACATGGATATGTTCCAAAATACCTTGTTCATGAAGGCCTAAGCCTTTACCTTAATAGTTCATATTTTGGAGTATGTGGTGGACAATGGGATTATGGGTGCTTTGGACACTAGCAGCGATCTCCTTATTTGATGGGGAAGGTGAAGTGGTAGTGCTCTCCTAAGGAAGAACATTCATGGATGAAGGTAGTGAGACCAAGGGGATAGGTTAATGGACTTGCAACATGGTCAATAATGGATGGTGAAGGATCATTAGGATCTTGATTATCGTTATGCTCATTAAGATCCAAGTTATTGGTTTGATCATCTGTGTGCACTTGGGAGGCAAGTGTCTCATCAAGGAAAGTGTGTGTTGTTAGATCATAGATAGGACTATGTGGAGGATGGATAGGAGTAATGGAGGTTTCTTGCGCATGGATGGTTATTGGGTTATGGATAGATGGGGTAATAAGCTCATGACCATGGAATGCATAAAGTTGGCTAAGAGGATCATCATGGTTCATAGATAGGATATTGATTATAGATAGGATTAAGTGTGATATGGATGGGATCAACTTGCTCGTGTATAGATTCTTCGTCAAAGATAATATCTTGATCATAGAAAATATATAGGTTATGGATGGGTTGGATTTGGATTTCTTTCTCTTGTATGGGTATAGGATCAAGTTGCTCATGGATAGCTTCTTCATAGGTAATATCTTGATCGTGGAAAAGATAAATGTTATGGATGGGTGGAATGAAAGTGATTTGATCTTGGTAAGGATAAAGGGTTGATGTTTCCACATGCTCTAGAGTATACTCTTGACATAACTCTTGATTTTCTTGAATTGAAGTGGAGGTAGAAGACTCTTGGATAAGCTCTTGGTAAATAACATGAAGGTATGATGGACCTTGAGTTTGGTCCATGATAGGAGGTTCTTCAATAAGTTTGATTGGTTGCAGATTACATGATGGGGTTGAAGCAATCAACAGGTTTGAAGGCTCTTTGATAGGCTCTTGGATATGTATTTTATGACATGGACATGGTTGATTCCTTGCTAATAGCCATTGGATCACATCCTTCATGAGTGCATGGGTAAATGGACAATACAACAGATGGAGAATAATGGTAGATGGCTTAGGCCTATGGTGAGGATTACTTGTGCTAGATGGGGATGAAATTGGATGAGCAGATTTGGATTTCTCCATAGCTTTTCTTTTGCTTTTAGATTTTTTAAAGAGTCTTTCGAGAAAATCATTTAAGGACTCTTTGGTTGATGGATTAGAGCTTGGGGAACTTGATGGCGGTGTTGGTGTAGATCTGGTATGTTTTGGGATATGTATTCTAGGGGATGGTGAAGGAGGACTAGTAGATGGAGTGGTATATGATTTCAAACTTAAGGTGGTGTTTCCCTTGTCAATAGTATCATTAAGATGGGTTAAGGATGTACGATCTTGGTGTGAGGTGTGGCTAGTACTGGAATGCTCATGTTGTAAGGGATTTTGTTCACGTGGATCATATTTTTCCCTATATTTGTCAAATTGGGCACATCAAAACTAGAAGAGAAAGGTATCTTAGCCAATCTTGTATCAAATGGATACGGAGATATGCCCTCTAGTGAATATCATTTTGTGGAAGATCCAATTTGTAAGATTGCCACTTGTTGTCAAGTATGGCTTGGATTTGTTGAGTAAGCACTTCTAATTGATTTGTCATATCCTTAAAAATTGATACAAGACTGAAATGAGTGCTCAAAAAGGTAAGTGTTTTTCTAAAAAAATGTATGGAAGTACTCACTGTGACAGATGCGCAGGAACAAATGTGCAGGAACAGAGCATATATGCGCAGCAACAGGAAGTAAAAGCGCAGGTATGGTGAAAAGTAGATACACAGGAATAGAGTACAAATGCGTAGCAAAAAGAAGCAAATGTGCAGATCTAGTGAAAAGTAGATGCACAGCAGAATGAGGTAAAAGCGTAGCAGAATAGTGTAAATGTGCAGTAGAAAGAAGATACGCCGCAGGATGAAGCAAATGCGCAACAGGATGAAGCAGATGTGCAACTCTATCTTTTTTGCTTGTTTTTGACTATTTTTAACTTGATAAAGGCACATTTTTCAATCTTTTTGGGTTTTCTCTATTTGAATGGTGCTCTTTTTGATTTGTTTCTTCGATTATGGCAAGAAAGACACATCACACACAAAGAATATTTTCATGATTGTTTGATTTTTTTTGTTTGTTTAATTTTTTGATCACAATGCATGCACAATCCTAAGGTAGGCAAGGACAGTATTCAATGAGTTCCAACTTGGTTTTTATACTAGCCACTTGCATAAAGGTGAACAACTAATAGCTTGGTAGCATCGGCTCCCCTCCACGACACTCACTTCTCACGCATACCAAACTATAGTTCCTCCGAAGAGTTGAACTTTTCTATCTCTACACTGAATGAGTGTATGACGTTGGATGGCTTTGGAGAATGTTTTCCTCCTGTGTCACCGAATAGGGGATTTTGGCTTCTACAAACAATGAATATGTAGTAAGGACAATCGTTCGAGTAGTTATACTTGCGGCAGCACTACTCTCTGTTATGGAGTCTCCTAGACTGCAAGGGTTACGCCTTGCGGGGTTTATGGGGAGGTTGGCTATCAGTATAACTAATCTGCACTCGTTGCTTGAAGCTTTCACCTCAAACACAATTTATTTATAGTGGATCTAAAGAGCTTGGCGTTAGCTCATTACCACTTAAGGTCATCCTGCTTGGAAGGAAGGAATTCCAAGGGCATGCCTCTCCAAAGGAAACACATGCGAAATGATGATTCTAGCATTTTGTTCACCAAGTTAAGGGGAAAGCATAGTCCTATCATCATTCCAAAATCATGGAAAATACTGGTTCGTTCCTTCTAGTTAAAAAGAGAAAAACTAGATGAGTTACTCTACTTGGGCACACAAGATTTGTTAACTTTGAAAAAGCTTTTGAAAGCAATTGTTCAATTTTAATCCCCCTAGTTGGGACTATGTTCAAGTTGTGATGCAACAAGTACAAATTACTTCCCTCCTATTTAGAATATGAGTGAAATTTGCATGAACAAGTTCAATTACTTCCTTTGCTATTTAGATCTAGATGAGAGTTAACAATGCAACTATATGCCTAACCAGCTCTTAACCTGCAAGGCAGATCTGAGAATATTCTTGCAAATTATGTTAGCGTTACAAACTTCTCGAGAAATAGCCCAAAAACCCTAACAAAATGAATGCGCAGAAATAGAGAACAAATGTGCAAGAACAGATGTGCCATTACAGAGAGTATATGCGTTGAAACAGAGAACAGGTGCACAGGAACAAATGTGCCGTTACAGAGAGTATATGTGCCGAAACAGAGAACAGATACGCAGGAACATATGCGCCATTAAAGAGTATATGCACCGAAACAAAAAATAAATGTGCAGGAATAGATGCACCATTACAGAGAGTATATGCGCTGAAACAGAGAACAGATGCATAGGAATAGATGTGCCATTACAAAGAGTATATGTGCTGAAACAAAGAAAAGATGTGCAGAAACAGATGCACCGTTATAAAGAGTATACGCGTCGAAATAGAGAACATATGCGTAGGAACAGATGCGCCGTTATAGAGAGTATATGCACCGAAACAAAGAACAGATGCACAGGAACAAATGCACTGTTATAGAGAGTATATGCGTCGAAATAAAGAACAGATGCACAGATTTAACATATGCACCGTTAGAATGAGTATATGTGCCGAAATAGAGAGTGGATGCGCAGAAACATCCTGTGTATGGATTCTAACACAAAAACTCAATTTTGAAGTTAAATTGGGGCAAGGGCCCCATGGTGGGCACCATAAATGTTATCAAAAAATGTGGTTAACAGTATTAAACTATTAATAATCCAATAATCTTAATGAAATAAGAACAAGCAAGATCAAACACAAAGAAACAATACCTTGCAAACCTCTTTTATTCTGTGACTTCCATTGGTCGCCTATCTCAATTGATCTCGTATGTGAATAGAGCCCTCATAAAGCGTACTTCCTTACTTTTTTCCAAGATGACAATAGAGAATGACTATTGATAGGTTTGCAATGAAGAGGATCTTCAAAAAGCAATGATAATGGTGATCTCAAGCTATGATGAGATTTGGTGCCAAAGGCGCGCTATGATTCCTACAGAGTAAGTTTATAAAAGCTTGGATGATTGAAATGGAGGAATAGATGTTGTATTTATAGATCTACGAGAAAGAATATCAATGGTGTAGAATGAATACGAAGATCAACGGTTGAGGAAATTTGAGAGGATGTGCACAAATAGGGAGAGGACAAGTGTCTTGCTCCTTCATGCATCGGGGGAGTTAACATAATAGATTGAGGAGTTAACTGAGATCATTGACCAATTAACATAATTGATTGGGGAGATAAGTGAATAGATTGATTAGTGAACAAAATAAACTAATCAGTTAACGGTTTTGATTGAAGAGTTAACTCATTTGACTGGAGGAGAAATAGGACATGTGGGTGAGATAATAATAGCTAATTAAATATTAAAAATATTTAATTACATGTGCATGTGGATTAATTGAATTACTTTTGGTATTAATCCAATTTTGGAGGAAATAGATAATTTAAATAAATATTTAGATTTATTTAAATATAGGGAATAAGAAGAATTTAATTAAATAATTTGGTATTATTTAATTTAGAATGATTTTTGAAGAGTCAGGAGGATTTAATTAAATAAATGATTTTATTTTATTTTTGGAGGAATGTGAATCAAATAAATAAATTGATTTATTTATTTATTGATAGAGGAATTTATAAATATTTAAAATATTTATTTAGCTAGAGTCGTGTCAATTTTAGGTGTGTACAGAAGATACGAATGAAAAGTCATCTCCTATGTCTTGGTTATAGAGTATGGAAAGCTACATAATCAAAATATACCATGCCTCCAAATGGTTTGACAACTGAAGATGAAATTAAAGAATATGAGTTAAATATAAAAGCGAGAGATGCTTTGTTGAGTGCTTTGACTGATACTGAATTGGTAAAAGTCATGGACCTAGAAATTGCACATGAGGTTTGGGAAAAGTTGAATAAACTATATGAAGGAGACAATTCTGTAAAAGAAGCAAAACTACAGGGCCTGAAAGCAAAATATGAGAGCTTAAGGATGAATGAAGATGAAAACATTACTGCCTTCATGCAAAGGTTTGATGAACTTGTTAATGGAATAAAAGGAATGGGAGGAACCATTGGTGATAAGGAAGTTGTGATAAAAGTTCTTAGATATCTACCAAAATCCTATAGTCACAAGTTAGCTACAATTGAAGAAATAATGACTGTGAAATCTATTGACAGAGATCAATTACTTGGAAAACTCACAGCCTTTGAGATGAGAGAGTTTGGTGATGCTTTGTCAAAAGTTGAAACTGCTTTCAAAGCTAGTACTTTAGAAAGGATTTCTAGAGCTGAGAAATACAAGGTGGATCCTGATGATGACTTTGATGAAATTGAAGCTAACTTTGTTGACAAGTTGCAAAGAGGTTCCAGTAAGTTCAAAGGCAAATTATCTTTCAAATGTTTCTCATGTGGTAAAGTAGGTCATTATGCTTCTAGATGTCCTGAAAGAATTGAAAGAAATAGGAAAAGATTTGAAAGTAGGCCTAGAGCTCCAAAGAAATGCTACTATGTTAGAGATTTTGATGATGAAGGTGTGACTGATGATGAATCTGATGATGCTAGTACTAGTGCAAATGAATGCTTGTTTATTGCTATTAAAGAAGATCTTGTGTCTATTAATTCTACTAGTTATGTGAAGGAAGAAAAACCAGTGCAAGAAAGTGCTTTGGTTGTTCAGGTTGAGAAAGATAAGGATGAATGGATTATTGATAGTGGATGCTCACATCACATGACCAGTGACAAAAGTAATTTTGTGAGTTTTGAAAAATATGATGGAGGACTGGTTAGGTTTGGTGATAATACAGTTGGTAAGATTTGTGGAAAAGGATCTATTTCATTTGATGGAAAGCATAGTACTGACAATGTCCTATATGTGAAGGGTTTGAAGCATAATCTTTCAAGTGTTGGTCAGATGTGTTTGTGGAAGCAAATGCTATATTAGAAGAGATGAAGATATAGGAAAATTTGATGCAAGATGTGATGAAGGAATCTTCCTAGGATACTCTACCAAGAGTAAGGCCTACCAGTGTTACAACAAAAGGTTCAAAAAGACTGTTGAGAGTGCAAATGTGAAAGTGGACGAAGGCAAGGAAAGAATATTAGACCTGAGTTGCTATGAACTTGATGGACTTGTGACTATGATGAATGAAGAAAAAGTTGAGCAAAAAGATAGTGAGGGTGAAGAAGAGGCTTTAGAAAGTGTTAAGACTCCAAGGTATGTAAGGATTAATCATTCTGAAGATTAGATTATAGGTGCTAAAAACAAAGGTGCTCTGACAAGAAAAAGAATGGAAGAAGAAGTGAATTATTGTTTGCTTTTAAAGGTTGAACCAAAAATTGTAAATGAAGCCTGTAATGATGAAAACTGGGTAAAAGCAATGGAGGAAGAATTAATGCAGATAGAAAAGAATGAAACTTGGGAATTAGTTCCTAGACCTACTGATAAAAATGTGATTGGAACCAAATGGGTCTTCAGGAACAAGTTGAATGAAAATGGAGAAGTTGTAAGAAACAAAGCAAGGCTTGTGTGTAAAGTAATCTTCATATCTCAGTCTAAGTATGTGAAAGAGTTGTTAAAGAAGTTTGTGATGGAAGACTCTAAATCAATATGTACTCCCATGGTGACTGGCTGCAAATTGAGTAAAACTAAAGAATCACCCAAGACTAATCAGAAAACGTACAGATCCATGATTGGGGGATTGCTTTATCTAACTCAAACTAGACCTGACATTATGCATGCAGTTTGTCTTGTTGCAAGATTTCAAGTTGATCCAAGAGAATCACATGTGATGGCAGTCAAGAGAATCCTAAGGTATTTAAAAGGCACTCCAGATCATGGCTTATGGTATCCAAAGGATAATGATTTCACTCTTAGTGCTTATACATATGCTGATTGGGCAAGAGATGCGATGATAAGAAGAGTACAAGTGGCGGCACTTTCTTTTTAGGTAATAGATTGGTTTCATGGCTGAGCAAGAAACAAGATTTAATCTCTTTGTCAACTATAGAAGCAGAATATATTGCAGCAGCATGTTGTTGTACTCAAGTGATATGGATGAAGTAGACTCTGAGGGACATAAGAGCTGTATATGAAGACCCAATTGCAATCTTCTATGACAACACAAGTGCTATAAATATTTCAAAGAATCTAGTGATGCATTCAAGAACGAAGAATATATCTATAAAGTATCACTTTTTGAGAGAAAAGTTGACAAAAAATGAAGTAAAATTGGAATATGTGTCCACAAAGGATCAAATTGTAGATATATTCACCAAGCCTCTGCCTAAGGATACTTTTGACTATCTTAGAGAAAAGTTAGGGGTCATTACCCCTCTTGCTCTAAATTAAGATGCATGGGAATGCATCAGTCCAGTGGTGCCCATAGTCTCACATCTTGACCTGGATTGATGTTTTGAGAGCTACCTCTCAGGGGGAGTAGCTAGATGTGTTGGTAACAACCCAATTCGATCAGAGAAACATAATGCAAGTATGTGCCCTTTGCCATTGATGTCAAAGGGGGAGAGAAATTATGTCAAAAACTTAGAGGAGAAAGAATGCAGATGTATAAATAGAAAGGGGGAGAATCTTGTCTTGATGGTCTTTTCAGTTTTTCACATATATGTTGCCATCAATGACAAAGGGGGAGATTGTTGCAAGTATGTGCCTAATCAGTGTTATTGATGTCAACATATCTGTGTTGTCATTGGTGTCAACTATGCTCTTATTTTGTTGCTTGATTGTAATAAGTGAGATGCTTTGTCTTTACTTATGTAAGTGAGTTATATGTTGTGGATATTGAGAAAATTAGCTCCTCTGGTAGAAACATTGTATTACATACAGAAGAATAGTCTAGAGGATTGCTCCGCAATTCCTATAGATTGAATATCTTTGCATGTGGATTGGAAGCTATTTAGAAGTCTGTCTAAAGAGGTTATATTCCAAATTTGAGCCTCTGATATGAAGATTTGAGTGAGCTATGTTCACCAGTGTGAAAACTATTTTTTTTGTATATTTGGTGGTGACAGGGTGATAGTATTTTGCTTCGCATTCCTCCGCAATGACGAGTTATGATCTGCGGTTCTAGAGTTAAGCCTGGGATGATATTATGTGCCCTCAACTCTAATGGATCATGATTTGGTGGTCCGCAAGCTATCCTTTCCTTATGACAGTGGCTAATAGTGTTATTCTTGTGCTCCGGTTTGAAGAATCTTCTTGACAGAGTGGTTGGAGATTGTGCGGTTGTTCCCGGTGGTTATAATGTGCTTGTGGATGTCTCTTGATCATGTTCCTACTATTGGATTGGTCCTGCAAAGAGAAAATAGGATCGTGGATGAAGAATGTTCTTAGCAGACCTAGTGTTCTCACTAGTCTTGGCTAACTTGGTTGATTTCACTAATTGCGAAGATGCATTGAAGATTGTAGAAGTGTGTCGTGGCATGGGAGCTAAGGCTCGACATGATCCACATATATCCTTACATCTTTTCCTTAGCTAAATTTGTATTAGGTCCAGACCTATTTTATGTATGATTGTAATGCTGACCTTGATGTACATTCCAAGGTTGATGAATTGTATAAAAGCATGTAATGTAGTTGCGAAAAATGTGTGTGTAATGCAAAAATGAAGAAATAAGTGCAAAGGTGTGAAGGAGCAGAGCAAAGAAGTTATATTGTGCTTCAAAGGAACTGAACCTAGGCATGGAGTAGATGCTACTTAATCAGTTCACCATTTTGGCAATGAGCCACCCCTTGGTAGTGAGCCACCTCTTGGCAGTGAGTTGTTCTTTGCAGTTAGCAACTTGGGCAGTGAGCCCTGTAGATAGTGAGCCTCTATTTCTTAGTATTGTTATAACTCATATATTTTGTGGGCTAACACCCATTGTGGTTTTTCCCTTTTAGGGTTTTCCATGTAAAAATCTAGTGTCTACTATGTTAAATGTGTGATTGTGATTAAGTCTATGGTTTTATGCTTTCATGTTTAAATTTGATTACCAATAGTTAAGTATTTGATGGTTTGATATTCATATGAAGTTAAGTTTTTGTGACAATTGATTCACCGCCCCCCCTCTCAGTTGTCCTATGCATTTCAACATGTCTATACCCCGCTTCATGACATTTCGAACATTCACTCTCACTTGCAAGATTATTACGAAATAATACACAACCATTTACACATGTGTGGATGTTTTCATACCCTAATCCTAGCTTAGTGATTTTCTTTTTACATTGACTTCATTTTGTTGGTAATGTGGAGTTAGGTGGTAACAACGAACTTAATAATGCCAATAACTGATCTACACTCTCATTTGTCCAACCAAACACCACTTGCAAGTTAAGAATTTGAAGGATTGTTGTTAAACAACTTAACTTGCAATTAGCATACACATGATTTATAGCATCCTCCATCAACTTGGCCCAATCATCGTTTAGACCCTCATTCAACATTCTATCAACTTTAAACCCTTCGTCTAACATTGTTGCCTCTTCATCTATGTTTGGTGCCACTTCATCTATGTTTGTTGCCTCTTCATCTCTCACACTCTGCAATTCTATCATATCTTCATAATAATTGTAATCCCAAGGGCTTATACCA
Organism: Cunninghamia lanceolata; assembly: GCA_027924645.1. NCBI lineage: Eukaryota > Viridiplantae > Streptophyta > Pinopsida > Cupressales > Cupressaceae > Cunninghamia > Cunninghamia lanceolata. The sequence goes on from BSBN01000780.1 coordinate 9,896,949, forward strand.
CTATGCCCATATCTTATCATATGTCAATAAATTAGATTTTTTTTTTCACCTTTCCACCAAGACAGTCATTACATGGACATGGATATTTGTCCATGTCCCTCTCGTCGGCTACTTTCTCATCAAATGCATGTGGTATTGATCCATAGTCAACCTTTGACATTGATCCATCTGTAATGTTCTACACATAGCAACAAAAATCTTTTGGGGAAAAAATCAGAAAACCAAAAGTTCAAGATTTTTTGAAAAAATTAGTTTTTTAAAAAAATGTAAAAAATTGTAGACTAAGAGACAAAAACTATTTTTTTTAATTGAAAGGCATTTCCATAGCAATAGAGTTATAGAGAGCAAAGAAAATAGAGAGTTTAACTAATGAATTGTAAAAAATAGATTTATGTAGTTTATATTCAAATTGTTGATTACATTGTATTGCACATCTTTCAAACTCAAAGCATTACTTCACATTGCATAACTAATAACTAGATGCTAATAGATGACAAAATTTCAATTACAATATAGTTTTTACAAAGACAACCTAAGCAGTTATGCAATTACTTCACATTGCATAACTAATAACTAGGAGAAGTTGCCAATTGCATTTGCTTGTCATGGCATTCCATGAGACCACATTTCTTTGAGGCATTTTTTCAAACAGTTCACTGCCTTGCCTATGCTACGACATTTTTCATACATGTCTACCAAAGCATTTTATCAAATAGTTCACTGCCTTGTTGCTATGGCTAAAAGCCTAAAACAAGTGCTTTCGAAAAAGATATTGATGCTTGGAAAAAATCTATCAAAGCATAATAGTAAGCAATAACATAGACAAGGCAGTGAACTGGTTGAAAAATACCTCAAACAAATGTGGTCTCATGGTGATGGAATGATGGAATGCCATGACAATCCATAACAATTCACTTGTCATGGCATTCATCATGTCATTCCATCACCATGAGACCACATTTATTTGAGGCATTTTTTCCAAAGTTCATTGCCTTGTCTATGCTACCACATTTTTCATACATGTCTACCAAAGCATTTTATCAAACAGTTCACTGCCTTACTACTATGGCTAAAAGCCTAAAATAGGTTATTTCAAACAAGCTAGGGATGCTTGGAAAAAATCTATCAAAGCATAATAGTAAGCAACAAGCTATGGTCTCATGGTTTTCTTTTGGCGTGAAAATCAACGTGATTTTATTTGTAGGTTTTAAACGCATTTATTTGGCAATTTTGCTGTTTGAAATGGGGAAAAATCTTTGTGGCCAGTTTTGTGCATTTTTTAATTGTAGGATTCTCACAGTTAGTGAAAAAGGTAGTGTTCATGAAGGAATGGAAAATATGCGTAGAGCCTTTGAATTATACTCATACTATGTAATGGCATTGAATCATTTAGCAAACCATTTTTTCTTCACAGGGCAACATTTTCTCATGGAATAGTTGATTGAGATAGCTCTTGTTTTAACTGACCACACTCTCATGAAATCTCATTCATATTATAATCTTGCATGATCTTATCATAGTAAAGGTGATTATGACACTGCTAGCTGCTACTACATGGCATCAGTCAAGGAAAGCAAGAGGCCATAGGATTTTGTGTTGCCATACTTTGGGCTGTGACAGGTTCAATTGAAGTTGGTAGATCTTAAGAGTTCTCTCTCAAATTTTGAAAAGGTTTTGGAGGTCCACCCTGAGAACTATGAGAGCTTAAAAGTTGTAGGCCATATATATGCTCAGCAAGGGTAGGCAGAGAAGGCTTTGGAAATTTTAAGAAAGGCAACTTGCATAGATCCACATGATGCCCATGCATTTATCAAGATGGGTGAGTTATAAATATCGTCAGACCTCAGTGCAACCTTAGATTCTATTAAGGCACCAAAGTCTCTTTTGAAGAAGAGCAGAGAAGAAGTACCCATTGAATTGTTAAACAACATTGGGGTTCTTCATTTTGAGCGTGATGAACTAGAGTTGGCTTAACAAACTTTTATGGAGGCATTCAAAGGAAATGATGTTTTGCCTCTACATAAATCTCTATGCTTACTTTTGTACATTTTTTTACTTGTAGGATTCTCATAGTTAGTGAAAAGTAGTGTTCATAAAGGAATGGAAAAGATGCATAAAGCCTTTGAATTATACCCATACTATGCAATGGTATTAAATCATTTAGCAAACTATTTTTTCTTCACAGGGTAGCATTTTCTTGTGGAACAGTTGACTGAGATAGCTCTTGTTTCAACTGACCACCCTCTCATGAAATCTCATTCATATTATAATCTTGCATGATCTTATCATAGTAAAGGTGATTATGACACCACTAGCCGCTACTACATGGCATCAGTCAAGGAAAGCCAGAGGCCACAAGATTTTGTGGACATTTTCAATTGAAGTTGTGAGATCTTAAGAGTTCTCTCTCAAATTTTGAAAAGGTTTTGGAGGTCCACCCTGAGAAATGTGAGAGTTTAAAAGTTGTAGGCCATATATATGCTTAGAAAGGGTAGGCAGAGAAGGCTTTGGAAATTTTAAGAAAGATAACTCACAAAGATCCATGTGATGCCCATGCATTTGTCAAGATGGGTGAGTTATTAATATCATCAGACCCCAGTGCAACCTTAGATTCTCTTAAGACAACAAAGTCTCTTCTGAAGAAGAGTAGAGAAGAAGTACCCATTGAATTGTTAAACATTGGGGTTCTTCATGTTGAGCGTGATGAACTAGAGTTGGCTCAACAAATTTTTATGGAGGGATTAGGAAATGGCACTTGGGTTGAATTCATAAATAAAAGCCCTAGTGCCAATTGTGCAATTTTTTCCATGCGCTTTAAGGATATGGAATTCTTCCAACGACTAGAATAAGGTGGTGTTTCACTTGAGTTACAAGTTTAATTCCCATATGCTCCAAAATGCATAGAGGAAACTAATGAAAAAACATGCCCCTAAACCCTAAACTACTTGTATGGTTTTGGTACTCAGTTGCCTATGTAACTAATGTAAGTTGCCACTCAGAAAGCTATAGATTTTGTGTTTAATGTAATGAGGGTTTCGAATTACCTCTGAATTCACTATAGAGGGCGTCCCTAAATCTGACTTCGCTGCAGAGGGCCTCGCCGACTTCAAATTCGTTGCAGCAAACTCTAAATTCCTTGCTCGCCTTTTTAGAAGTCTCCAAGTCCTCTCCAAACAAGCTTTATTGCCCATACAAGTAACATCTATAACCCAAAATGCCTCAGTGCCAGGCTAACCAACTAACGAAATGAGGAATTCAATGAATAATGAACGCGTGCAATACACTCCCGCCAATAGTTTTCCAAAATATTTTTTTACAATTTTATCTAATTTGTAGTTGTGTGACTAACTATTTAGTCATTTTTTTGTATGATTATAATTTTTTAGTCGACGACCAAATTAGTCATTTATTTACTCATTTATAGCTGAGTTGCAAAAAATTAGTGGAATTTAGTCATTTTTAGTTGTTGTGACTAAAAGTTTTAGTCATGTAGTCATTTATTTGCCAAATTCTACTAGTGTATTATGCTTAGACTAAGCATGTTGATGTACAGTATCACTTTGTTTGAGAAATGGTTGCAAATGGACAAATTGAGTTGAAGAAGATAGACACTCAGGAGAATGTTGCAGATGCTTTGACCAAGCCTGTGAGCACAGAGGAATTTGTTTGGTGTAGAGAGGCCATGGGCCTTGCTTCCAGTGCCTAATTATTCTATGGTTTTCCTATGGGTATTTACAATGTATGATGTCAAGTGGGAGAATGTTAGGATTTAGGTATCATCAACCTTGTAAATCCTATGTAATTAATTACTCATAATATTGTTTGTAAATCACCCATAAGGGATGAAAGGTTTCACTAGTAGCGATCTTGTTTTAGCCATATGTTTATATCTGGCACACGACACTCATTCATCTGTGATGGGGGGTCACAGGGGGTTTCCTCCCTACGAGCGGTCCAGGGAGATCATCCCCCCGATGGGGGGTCCAAGGGACACGCCCCCAAAACCTCATTTTATTTATATTTTATCATTGTGAATCTGGACTGTTTGTCATTAGGTCACAGATCTGATGGTCGATATTTTGTTGGTTATCTTGCCCTAGAAGGCAATCCCCTTTTACAAGGATATTTGTACTACATTTTTATCAGATTGGATTGAAGACTGAAGGAGAGGAAATGCATGTATTGTAATCTCATATTTGAAGATAATACAACTTGGAGCCTCTTTTCTTGGTGGATTTTCTTACTCGAAAGGGTTTTCTCCACGTTACATACCGTGTTATGTGTTTAGTTCTAAGTGCATGTTATTTCTATGTAATGGGTTTTGATTTCTGCTGCAATCTCCATTGATTCTATATTGTTTAGAGGATAATAAGGTTTGAATCAGATTTTTGTAGTGTGGTTTATACCTTCATTTCTAACACTAACATCATTTTGTGTAGCTCATTTTTCCAAGACTATATTTATCACTAGTTTAGTTGCACATTTGATATCTTAAAGGTCAATTAATTTTTTTTCTTGTGTTTGTGTAGGCTATTTGGTGTGTATGCTCTCTCCTTGCACCACAAGGTGATCTTGGAGATAAAAAACACCTCCTAGTTTACTTTTTGTTGTGTTCAACCTAAGGACCCAAGTTGTGTATGCTCTTCCCTCGCATTAAAAGGTAATCTTGGTAATCAAAAGTACTTGGAATAATTTCCCTTTAGGGGACCTGCCTAGGGATTTCATCACCCTAGGGGATGACCTCAACCACATGTTTTGGTGCGGTATATAAAGGGGGGAGAGCAAAGGTTGTACCTCAAAAGTAGAACTGTAGTTTTGGGCCCACATCGAGCCTGTGGGACTCAACAAAATGGGAAATCACATGCCTTAGACAACACACTAGTTCATGGACTTTGGCCTCACATACCTTGCGTGTAACGAGGACATCCCCTAGTCACTTGTATAGCCTAGATTAAGATATTTCAATTGTCCTTTTTTCGTGGTGCATTAGATACCAATTAGGCTTAGGAAGTTACTCATGCCGTGCTTCCAAGTTTGTAGAGATAGAGCTCACCGTTGGCAAGGCTTTGGCCTCCATGGTAAGGGGTGTATATGTGGTAAATGACCTTATATTCCCTAGTTATCTACAACTTGGTAGATAGCATATTAGTGGTCCCACAAAAATTGGCACTCCCACTTGACTAGAATAGGCTTGTTCATGTGCTTGGTGTGTTCTCTTTATGATAAACTCGTGAATACCCCCTTGATACAAAAACATCAAAACATTGCAAAATCTTGATTATCCTAAGTGCAAAGTCCAAAGAGAGACCTAAACACAAAAGTCCTTTTGCCAAAGGTTGACACATTTGAGATCCAAATCCATATTCAAACCACATCCATTATCTATCAAAATCCAAGTCCAAGTCAAAATCAAATCCCTCCCCATCCTAATGACACCATAATCCCAACACTTCCCACCTTAATCCATATTTAAACCCCCATCATCCTCTTCAATCTCCAAGACAAGTTATCCTTTTTCACCCCATAATTCCTGAATTAAGATCAAGCCCTTAATCAATTCCACCATCCTTTATCATTGTCCTACTTAATAACTTGCCTATCTTAAGTATCAATCCAAAATCAATCATCCATATAAGGTCTCTTGCACCTTAACCTTTGCCAAATCAAACTTTTTACTTAAGAACATAGCCTATCTTAAGTACAAAAATCAATCCCTATTTATAAATCAAATCAAATAATCATTATCCAACAGGGTATTGAATATTAATCCTCATCCCAAATCTAATCATTTGATTCACATCCTTAACCACATCTACCAAGCCAAGTCATCCATGATCTCTTTGCCTCATCCAAATAAACCAAAACCAAATCCATCAAACATTCAAAAACATTTATTAATTAAATCAAGTCCAATCACTCTCCAGAGACCTCCAACCATAAAATCCAATCCCCATTCATAACCCATCAAAATCCAAACCAAAATCTCAAATAAATCAACCTTATCAATATCATCAAGGTCCACCTAGTTTTTAAATCCAAATCCAATCCAAAGTCACTCACAAGTCACTTTCCCAAATCATCATCATCATCCATTATCAAATCAAACAACATCCAAATCTTCCCCAATCCAATCCATATCAATCATCATCAACTCACTCTCAAGTCCACATTATCCTAGTCACATCATCATTTCATGCCCCCCTTTACTAGATCTCAAATAAAGAAGAAAATGTATCCTCATGCACAAAATGGACCCTCATCACCTCAACTCATAGCATATCTCAAAAATATAGGTGATAAAAATGCTATTGTAGAGTATGTTATTAATAAAGGGGCTAAACTCCCTCATAACTTTGACATGGAAAAACCCTGAGATGCCATCCATCCTGATTCATCATCACCACCTGGCTTTGAAAATATTTTGGACCATTCATCTAAACACCCAACTCATGACCATATCACCCCCCATAATGATCGACACATGGGTGGTAGTGTCATACCACCTCCACCTCCTCATAATCCTGATTCATCTCTTAATTCACATAAACAAAGTCAATCCTCATCACTGCCCTCACAAATCACAATCCCTTCTATGACATCCCATCAATATGTTCCCACATTTTCACCAATGACAAACCTCATTCAATCATCCCCACCTTTCTCCATTCCTCAATAAATAACTCCATACAAACCCATATTACCATTATAGTAACTTAATCCATCCACATATCAAGCCAATCCCACATCAACCTATCCCATTAATATTCCCCAACATCCATATCAACAACCTCCCATTTCTTCAAATATCATCCAACATCCATATCAACAATCTCCCACTCCTTCGAATATCTCTCAAAACAGGTATCCACAATCTCCCACATCTTCAAATATCTCTCAAAACCCATATCAACAATATCCCACTTCCTCACATATCATCCAACATCCGTATTAACAACCTACACAAAATAATGACCATGCAAAACCCAAAATCACAATCAAAGGAGGTCCTCAACTTGATAATGATGATGATGACAATCTTGTAGACTATCCCAATGATGTTGATAGCCTAGTAGATCAAGAAGAATATCCTAGTGAACCTTATGATTTAGCTAGAGTTGAACATGACATTGCCTATTTAGAAGCCATCATTATGAGAAAATTATCCCCAGTTTTACATCATGGATTCATGAATGCCTATATCCATCAAGATCTCTTAAACCAAGAACATGCTAGTACTAGCTACCCCATGAACCAAAATCAAATGTCCATAAGTCATCCTCATGCCAACCTTGACAAGGGAAACACCACTCTAGCCTCTACATTCTATGCAAAATAACCATCCTCATATCCTTTGCAATCCAACTTCTCCCATCAATCCAAATGTCAGAATCCTCCATCATCACAACCTTTGCAATCTAGATCCTCCCATCAACCCAAATCATCCTTTTCAGATTTCCTCCAAGAGCTACTAGAAAAGGATCCTAAGTACAAAATCAAAAGTGAAGTTGTGGCTCTCCAGTCATCTAACTCCTCTCATCCAATGTCATCCCCCTCTAGCACATGCACCCATGTTTTCATTGAGAAATTCATCAATCTCATGCCTATTAAACATGAACAAGAGCCTCTTAGTACCATTCGAACACCATCATGCAATCCAAGGCCTATCCTTGAACCTATTAAAGATCCTCCTAGTACCATGCTTATAACTCTAATACCATCATGCAATCCCATGCCTATCAAGCCTATCAAAGAACTTCTTACCATAAGTTCAAGTCAAGATCCATCATGCATCCATGTTGTCGACCATCTAGAGCCTATTATGCCCATCCAAGAAAACTCTATTCTCTTCCAAACTCAAGAGTTGTTTCAATAATCAAATCCAAAGCACGATCAAATGTGCATCCAACCAAGTCAAGATCAAACTACCAAGCTACTCAAGATCCAACTATCCAAGCTACTCAGGATCAAAGTATCCTAGATGCTCCCATTTATGATCATGATCCTATATATGATGAGAACCATGACGATCGCCTCAGCCAACTTTACACCATCCATGATCAAGAGATCAAAATTCATCCCATCCATGATCCCACAACCATCCATGATCAAGAAACCCATGACAATCCTATCCATCAATCAATTAGCCCTATCCATCATCCAACAACATCCCATGATGAGTCACTTGGTCCCCATGAACACATAGACAATAAAGTAAATGACATTGATCATATCAAACATATTAATGAGCAAGATACCATTGAACATTCAAGTGATTAAGACATGACAAACACAAATAGTGATCAAGACATGACAAGCACAAATAGTGATCAAGATATGGCAAGCACAAATGATAATCAAGAAATGACAACAACAAACAATTATCGAGGAATGAAAAGGCTAAAAGATGAGAAAGCACAGACATCCTATCAACTAGGATCCGCCACCTCCATCAAGTCAAGTTTTCTCTTGGATGGGATACTAGAAAGTTCTAATAGTTCTTGGCAACACACCAATGGGCTAGCATCATGCTTCAAAAACAACAAATATCCTATTGTAAAAAATATATGTAAAAACATGAACTATCAAGGAAAAGGATTGGGCCTTCATTATCAAGGCATTCTAGACCCTAGCCTGAGCTACATCAGTCATGGTTAAGGCATCGACTATCAATCATCTAAAAAATCTAATGGTGTTAGTGAAACTTTGACAATCACTAAGGCAACCTCCTCTAATGAAAGCATCAAGATAGGGACCTATCATAACCCCTACAACAAGCTTGCTACCACCAATCATTCCACCTCCACTATTCCTACCATTAAACTTTATCTTTCACATCCTAAACCCGTCAACTAGGAACAACAAAATTGTAAAGCATACAAAGAAAAAGATTGAAATCAAACATAAAAGGCGAATACATCCAAACATCAAGGAGAACATATAAAAGCAATATGGGTCCCAAAGAAAATGGACCAATCACATTAAACAAAGCAAAATATCCAAATCCAATAATCACACAAAATGTGGAGCCATGTCAAAAGATGTGAGTTGCATATAATAGCTACCCACCACCTTTAAGTTTATCATCATTCCCAACACATAAGGTTGTTGGAATTAGGCCAGACAACTAAGAGGGGGGGGGGTGAATTAGTTGTCCCACAACTTTATTCTTTTTTGCTTTTAATCTTCTTTCACAACTTACAAACAGATTAATGATGTAAACATTAAAGCATGAATCAACAACACATGAATAGAAACACAATTAACACACTTGACACCAAGATTTTTAACATGGAAACCCGGTTAAGGGAAAACCACGGTGGGGGTTAACCCACAAGATTCATACCCTGTTAAAAGTACTTAAAAGAAATGGGAAGGCACTTGCCTTCGAGTGCACTGTCCAGAGCTCACTGCTCAAAGAGGCTCACTACCTACAAGATTTTATGTTTAAGACAAAAAGAATGAACTGAGAAATAGCATTTTCTTCATGCTTGGTTTAATCCCATTGATAGCTCACTAAATTTCTACTCTGCCCCCAAACACTTCTTTGCTATATCTTCATCCTTGACTGCTCTTGTTCTTCTGCTCCTCTTCTTCTGTGCTATATCTTAGGATTTTATCATTTTCGTACAAGGAAAACTTTCCACAACTCATCCACAAATATTTATATGCTTCATCAACCTTGGAATGAACATCAAGGTTAGCTTGACTCAATGTGGATCACTGTACTATCAGCTAAACATAGCTGGGACTTGAGTCTTCTTCGATCAACATGCTACGATGTAGAGAATTTCTCTTAGATTATATTCAACACGCTTGAATCATCCAGTCGGCTAAGACTAGGAAGAACAACAACACCAAGGAAGAGATCTTCAACAACGAGCTCAATCTTCAATGTGAAATTCCAACACAATAGGAACATGATCTAGAGACCTCCACAAGCACATTGAATTCAACAATAACATCCACACTACTCCAAATCATCAGAATCACTTGCATCTTCATTTGGTACCTCAAGAACACTATCTGCCATGACTGTCACACTAGAAAGATTGCTTGTCGACCTCCAAGCCATGAACCATTTGAGTTGAGGATACACACCGACTTCCCAAACATGCCTCTAGATCAGGAAATCATAAGTTTTCATTGTGGAGCAATCCAAACCAATTTCCTATCACTCTATCTCTTTTAAACACTACACAACCCAGTTCTTCTCAGATGGCCATAGCTTCTTCAAATCTTCATGTGGACCTCTCAAATGTTAACTGGAGCTACTTTAGACAATCCTCTACACAACCATATGGTCCGTGTACTTTGATCTTCATTCATCTGGAAATGCAGAGCAATCTACTTCACCGATCTGCACTATTTCTCCTATTTCTGACAAAGAGATATGTTGACATCAATGAAAACACATCATAGGGACATATTTGCAACAATCTCCCCCTTTGTCATTGATGGCAACATATGATGTGAAAAACTGATTCAACCATCAAGACAAGGATTTCTCCCCCTTTCTCTTATCACTTCTGCAACCACTTTCTTCACTACTCCCCCTTTCATCAGCAACTAGTTTTTCACATGACTTCTCTCCCCCTTTGACATCAATGGCAAAGGGTACATATTTGCAATCTTTTCTCCCCCCTCTTTGTTTTAGATTGATCTCCAAAAATTACATACTGACTACTCCCCCTGAGTTGTATCTCCTTAACATCAATCCAGATCACAAGATATGGCTGTGAATTCCACCGGACTGATGCACACTAGTGCATCTTAGTTCTGAATAGGAGGGGTGATAACCTCTAGCTTCCCTCTGAGATACTCAAAAGTATCCTTAGGCAGAGGCTTGGTGAATATATCCACAATTTGATCCTTTGAAGAAACAAACCCCGATCTGAATTCATTCTCACTTACCTTCTCTCTCAAGAAGTGAAACTTGATGGATATGTGCTTTGTCTTTGAGTGCAACACCAGATTCTTGGAGATGTTTATTGTACTTGAATTATCACAGAAGATTGTAACAGGTTCTTCAAACACAATTCTGATATCCTTCAACATTTGCTTCATCCACAAGACTTGAGTACAATTGCTTGCTGCTGCTATATATTCTGCCTCTACAGTAGATAGAGATATTGCCTCCTGCTTTTTGCTCAACCAAGAAACCAATCTCCTTCCCAAGAAGAATGCACCATCACTAGTACTTTTCTTGTCATCCACATCTCCTACCCAATCAACATCTGTATATGCATGAAGAGTGAAGTCATTATTCTTTGGATACCATAAGCCATAATCAGATGTTCCCTTTAGATATATGAAAATTCTTTTGATTGCTACAACATGGGATTCCCTAGGATTAGCTTGAAATCTAGCAACAAGTCCAATTGCATTCATAATGTTAGGTCTAGTCTAAGTCAAATAAAGTAGTCCTCTAATCATTGATCTATACCTTTTCTGATCTACCTTAGGTGAATCATCATCTTTACTCAACTTGCATCTGATTACCATAGGAGTACTTACTAGTTTTGAGTCCTCCATTCCAAACTTTTTCAACAATTCTCTCACATACTTAGACTGAGATATGAAGATACCTTTATTTGACTGAGTGATTTGCAAACGTAAGAAGAAATTCATTTCACCAAACATGGACATCTCAAATTCACTTTGCATTTGATTAGTGAATTTCTTACACATGCTTCCATTTCCACCTAAAATGATATCATCAACAAATACCTCAATAATTAAGATGTTCTCATGATTAATCATGAAATAGAGATTATTATCAGCTATGCCTTTGTTAAATCCTAGCTTTAGCAGATACTTATCTAATCTTGCATACTAGGCTCTTGGGGCTTGTTTAAATCCATACAAAGCTTTCCTCAATCTGCAGACCATATCTTCTTGATCAATCAACTGGAATCCTTCCAGTTGCTCAATGTAGACTTCTTCATCTAGCTCTCCATTCAAGAATGCTGACTTGACATCCATCTGGTAAACTTTGAAATCTTTGAAATTTGCAAATGCAAGAAATAATATGACTACTTCAATTCTTGCCACCGAAGCAAATGTTTCTTCAAAATTAATTCCCTCTACTTGAGAATATCCTTTGCATACCAATCTTGCTTTGTTTCTCACAACTTCACCATCTTCATTCAGTTTATTCTAGAAGACCCATTTGGTTCCAATTACATTTTTATTTTCAGGTCTAGGAACAAGATCCCAAGTATGATTCTTTTCAATTTGCATTAATTCGTCTTCCATTGCTTTTACCTAATTTTCATCATTACAAGCTTCATTCACTATTTTTGGTTCAATCTTTGAAATCAAACAATACTCTATTTGATCTTCATCAATTCTTCTTCTAGTTTAAACACCTTTATTCTTGTATCCTATGATTTGATCTTCAAAATGATTCAACCTTACATACCTAGGGGTTTTGGGAGTTTCTTGAACTTCTGATTCTTGAGCTCATTCCTCAACATCTGCACTAACTTCTTGAGTCACTGGATTTTTCAGATCAATCTGTATTTGAGTTTGGGTTTGGACTTGCTTTCCTTGACTTTGAATTTCATCTTGATCATCTAAATCATATCCACAAGGCCTGGAAGCTCTTTCTTTGCTCTCATCAATCTTGACATTAGCACTTCCAACAATCTTTTTGAATATCTTGTTGAAGCACCGGTATGCCTTGCTTTGAGTAGAGTAACCCAGAAATATTCCTTCGTCACTTCTTGCATCAAACTTTCCTAGATCCTCATCTCTTTTGATATAGCATTTACTGCGAAAAACTCTGAAATATTTCACAGTAGGAGGATGATCAAATCATAATTCATAAGGTGTCTTACTAGAATTGCCTTTGATCTGCACCCGATTAAGAGTGTACACATCAGTACTCACAACTTCTCTCCAATAGACTTGTGGAACATTTGCTTGCATCATCATGGTCCTAATAGCTTCTTGAATGGTCCAGTTCTTTCTTTCTACAACTCTATTCTGCTGAGGAGTCCTAGGAGCAGATAACTATCTTTTTATTCCATGCATTTCACAGAATATATCAAACTCATCGGAGGTAAACTCTTCACCTCTGTCAGATCTCAGACACTTTATCTTCACACCAATCTCATTCTCCACCATAACCTTGAACACCTTGAATTTGTCAAGAGCTTTTGATTTTTCTTTCAAGAAAGTTACCCGCATCATCAGGGAGTAATCATCAATCCACAACATAAAATATATGTCTCCTTGTACACTTCTAATTCTAGCAAGACCACATAGATCAGTATGCACAAGTTCCAACAATCCACTTAAAAATTATTCTTTACTCTTGAATGAAGTTCTGTTATGTTTACCCAATTGACATTCTCTACACATGCTATCGCAGGTTTCACAAGTTTTGGAAGATCTCTCACAGCCTGAGTAGAACTTATCTTGACAATATTATCAAAATTCACATGACACATTCTCCTATGCCATAACCAACTCTGATCAATCTGAGCAATCAAACAACTTTTGCCAGTACCACTCAAATGAAAAATGTTACCTTTAGTTTGTGTACCTGATGCAATCACAGTTCCAGAACTTGCTAAGATTTTGCATTTTCCATCCTTGAATTAGAGATCATACCCTTTGTCAACCAACTATCCAATACTGAGAAGATTATGCTTCAATCCTTTTACATATAGAACATCATTAGTGTTATTTTACCATCAAAAGAGATGGATCCTCTGCTATGGATTCTACCAGCTGAATTGTCTCCAAACTTCACAATTCCACCTTCATAATTTTCCAAACTTATAAACTTATTTTTATCACTAGTCATATGATGAGAACATCCACTATCAATTCCCCATTCATCTTTTTCTTCAACCCGAGCAGCTAAGGCACTTTCCACATTTATACAACTAGTAGATTCAGTAGACACTAGATCTTCTTCTTTGATAGCAATAAACACCCATTCATTTCTAGAATTGCTTCCCATATCAGATTCATCATCAGTGACTCCTTCTTTAGATTCTTAGACATAGTAACATTTATTTTGAGCTCTTGATCTATTAGGGTTTGGTTTTGAAACCCTCTCCGGACACCTTGAGGCAAAGTGACCAATCTTATTACAAGCAAAACATTTGAAAGACAACTTTCCTTCATACTTACGGGATCCTCTTGGAATCTTTTGGCAATAAGGGCTTCAAGTTCTGCAGCCTCAATTTCATCATCTTCAAGATCCTTCCTTGCCTTCTCAAATCTGTTTGATCTTCCTGAAGAGCTTTCACTCAGATCATATCGTTGTTTTCCATATGCACTGGCCTTAAATGTAGATTCAAACTTAGGAAGAGAATCACCAAACTCACTCATTTCAAATGCTGAAAGCTTACCAAACAACTGATCCCTTGTAACAGTTGTCATAGTCCTGATCTCTTCAATGGCAGCAACTTTATGCTTGTATGCCGCAGGTAAGGATCTGAGCATTTTGGCAACAATCTTTGATTCTTCTAATGTTCCACCAGCACTCCTGATACTGGTCACAAGTTCATTCACTTTCTGCATGTAAGAGGTAATGTTTTCATCTTCACTCATCATCAATCTTTCATATCTACCCTTTAGGCTCTATAGCTTGGTGCATTTGACATATTTATCACCTTCATATAGAGTTTCCAATTTTTCCCATATTTCGTGAGCAGTTTTTAATTCCAGGACATTTGTCATTTTAGTATCAGTCGGGGCACTTAACAATGCTTCTTTAGCTCGAATGTTGTATTTAGCTTCCTTGAGTTCATCTATAGTTGAAGGGCCTTTCTCTGGAATCTTATAATCATTCTTAGTTATTGTAACATGCCACTTGTTCTACCAACTAAGATTTACCAATTTTAACTTGAAAGTAAATAAAGTTGTGAATTCATAACAGGAATAATAAAATTCTTCCTCTGAACATTTGATATAATGCACATTTGAAACATATAATTTCAAACTTCTATTGCATAACCAAATTACATTTCTCAATAAAAGAATTCAATATTCAAATTTTACAACCTTTTTCATAAATTACAAAGAAGCTTCAAGAGCTTAACTAATAAATAGAATCTCATGTTTGTATACTTATCTGTCTTCAATACTCTCGGCCACCAACTGCATGAGAGGAAGCATCACTCAGGTGATTTACCTCCAACCATGGACTATCTGCGGTCCCCCGCACATTTACCAAACAGGTAAATGGCCCTACCCTTCAACAAAGGGATTGGTATAGCAACCTCAAAGTTAAGCCTAATTTGAGTAGGTGTTGTGTCCTACATTAACTAGTACTATCATACTATGGCTACAACCATCAAATATGACATCTCTACTTAGTAATGCAAACCTGAAACACAGTGAAGCTAGACAGTGTAAACGTTGGCTATTTACACCACTTTGGCCAAAGTTTTCTTTGTCTCATATTCACCCACCCTTCCATCTCATTTGGGAAAGACGACAATCTCTATACTAGGTTATCTACCTCTTCCATGGATCACATAGCCCAAGGTTAACCTATTACATGCTTTACTAGGATACATATAATGAAGTAATACCACTTGAATCCTATTCTCACTATCTTTCCCCTTGTACAATTTTCCTATTTAAATACCAATCAATGATTGATTCACGAAACTATCTAGGCGAAAAACCAAACCATAGACACTATCTCACATTCACAATACAAGTTTACTATCTAGAAAAAAAAATATATATATCCATATATACATAAACTATTATACAATCAAAAGACATTAACAACAATAATTCAATATTGCAATCACTTAACAATAATACATCATATAATATTTTGAAAGCATGAAAATAATAAAGAAGGAGAAATAATTCCCATGCCTGAGAATATAGCTCCAAATGGATCAGATACTCTTCTGCTAACGACCTTCCAATACTCTAAATTGCTCTTCTAATCAAAACCACTTAACAAAACGACCAATGCAAAACTCAAATTTGAAAAAGAAAAGATCTTGATTAGAAAATGGTGCAATTGAAAATGAGGGAGAGTACCCCCTTTTATACCGCAACCAAATGAAAAAAAATGTCGATATAATATCGACATGCTTAACCGACTCAACAATGTTGACATTATGGAGAAATGCTTATCAAAAACTAAATTTAGTTCCTAAATCCAAACAACCTTCTAAAAAAAGGTGTTATATAAAAATTACAAATAAAATATAAAATAAAAAATTAAAATTATTAACTAATCACAAGTTTTAAGGGCCCATGTGCCTAAAAACTTTCAAATTTTAAAAGAATAAAAAATAATAATAAAAAGGTTTAAAGTGGGGGGCCCGTGTCCCTCTAAAATGACATGCCCTCTATAAAAATTAAGCTACGTATTCTCTTTTTTTGTTTTTCTAAAAAGAACTCTAAACTTTAGTTTTAATATTATACTTTAATAAGATAATTTCTTTTTATTAAAAACTTTTAATTATTATTACTTATTTTATTATATTTATTATTATTATTACCTTTTAAAAGAAAACTACCCTTATATTATTATTATATATAATTTTTTATTTAATCTGTTATATATATAAATTTATGGTTTTAATTACCATAAAACAATATTTACAAAAATTAAATTCTGTAAAATGATAAAATTATATTTCTACAATTAAGAGAAAATAATAATAATATTTATATTAAATACATATATAGAGAGACGATAAATATATATTTATATATATTCACATATGCATAAATTTATCATCGTAAAATCAAATATAACTCATAATCAAGAAATGCATGTAAAGTCGTAAAATCTTCATAGGCTTATCACAAAAGAGATGATAATTCATGCATAAGCCAAACGACATTTCCATATCTATGAGTAATATGCTCATGAATATACGTAGGTACATCTACCTACAAATGTTCATGCTCATATCGACTCACGTATAAGAATATATCATGGACTTGCACGAGCATTAATAAACTCAAGGAAACCAAACACATAACAAAATGCAAGTTTAAACATCCAATCAAGACTCAAGATACATAACTTAGATCACTTACCACTACCCACACTGACTTGACTCAACTCAACCTAGGTCAAATTAGGATGTGTGTGTGTGCTGCTCAGTTTAGGCTTCTCTTTTACGTTTACTAGACCAAGTCCTTCTCCTGAGTGATACCTCCCCTCCTTAGAGGGACAACCTGTTCCTACATCCACTTAGATCATCGCAAGAGTAGTTAACTGATCAAAACATAATCATTAATTAACAATAACCACATTTAATACAAGACATTGCATTATTCTTTTTCTCATCATATTGCATTCAAAATAGATAACACACATAGATGCAAGATTCATAAATACTTCAATTTTCACAAAATATCCAATCTATAGTAAATGGATTAAAACACATATACAGCTACAGAAATCTATAATCACTCACTTTCTAAACAAATTAACCAAACTAGGTAAATAGTAAGTAGATAGAAACACATGGGGTGTAACAGTTATCAACCAAAAGGCATCGCCCATACATTGCAAATAACACTACATGCGCACCTTCCAAAGGGAGTAATTTGTTCCATCAAATCTTGGACTTTCCTTCTTGTAAGTCAACATCTTGGATCTCCTCAAGCGGTCAAGCTTCTTTAAGAGGAACTGACTCTGATACCAATTGTTGGAATTAGGCTAGACAACTAAGAGGGGGGGTGAATCAGTTGTCCCAAAACTTTAACCTTTTCTACTTTTAATCTTCTTTCACAACTTACAAACAGATTAATGATGTAAACATTAAAGCATGAATCAACAACACATGAGCAGAAACACAATTAACATACTTAACACCAAGATTTTTAATGTTGAAACTCAGTTAAGGGAAAACCATGGTGGGGGTTAACCCACAAGATTCATACCCTATTAAAAGTACTTAAAAGAAATGGGAAGGCACTTGCCTTTGGGCGCACTGCCCAGAGCTCACTGCTCAAAGAGGCTCACTGCCTACAATATTTTATGTTTAACACAAAAAAAATGAACTAAGAAATAGCATCTTCTTCATGCCTGGTTCAATCCCATTGATAGCTCACTAAACTTCTACTCTGCCCCCAAACACTTCTTCGCTATATCTTCATCCTTTATTGCTCTTATTCTTCCACTCCTCTTCTTCTCTGCTCTACCTCTATACCTTTCTTAAGATTTTATCATTTTCGCACAAGGACAACTTTCCACAACTCATCCACAAATATTTATATGCTTCATCAACCTTGGAATGAACATCAAGGTTGGCTTGACTCAATATGAATCACTATACTATCAACCAAACATAGCTGGGACTTGAGTCTTCTTCGATCAACACGCTACACTCCAAAGAATTGCTCTTAGATCATCCGCAACACGCTTGAATCATCCGGTCGGCCAAGACTGGGAAGAACAACAACACCAAGGAAGAGATCTTCAACAACAAGCTCAATCTTCAATGTGGACCTCCAACATAGTAGGAACATGATCCAGAGACCTCCACAAGCACATTGAATTCAACAATAACATCCACACTACTCCAAATCATCAGAATCACTTGCATCTTCATCCGGTACCTCAAGAACACTATCTGCCATGACTGTCACACTAGAAAGATTGCTTGCAGACCTCCAAGCCATGAACCATTTGAGTTGAGGATACACAATGACTTCCCAAACATGCCTCTAGATCTGTAAATCATAAGTTTTCATTGCGGAGCAATCTGGACCAATTTCCTGTTACTTTGTCTCTTCTGAACACTGCAAAACCCAGTTCTACTCAGATGGCCATAACTTCTTCAAATCTTCATGTAGACCTCTCAAATCTTAACTGGAGCTACTTCAGACAATCCTCTACATAGCCATATGGTCCATGTACTTTGATCTTCATTCCTCTATAAATGTGGAGCAATCTACTTCAATGATTTGCACTATTTCTCATGTTTTTGACAAAGAGATATGTTGACATCAATGACAACACATCATAGACACATATTTGCAACAAAGGTGCATAAGAATATTGCATATAATAGGTATCCACCACCTCCCAAATTGTATTTGAATGTTGGCCCTAATCACCATCCTAATCCAAAATCCAAAATTCAAAATCCACCATCTCAAGTATGGCGAGTCAAGGATCCTCCAACCCAATCTAAATTACAAATTCATCCACCTAAATCCTCCAAACCTTAATCACCTAATTCAACATCCAACATCCCCCATCCAAATCTAAAATCATGCCTCATCCAAAACCCTAACTCCCAAATTTGCCACATTGTGGTAGCAACACTTTATCATAAGGGCTATGATGGTACCCTATCAAGATGTAAACATTTGGATAAGCCCAACACTATTATCAATGAGGATCACACCAACATCAAAGGATTGTACAAGAGCACTTTAATCCTGACAAAGTAGTTACTCCAGGTAGGTTGTTAGGGTTAACCAATAGAAGATATCAATTAAATGCAAATAAAGATTAAATAAAGGAATGAAAAATACACATAAATAATAACACTGAGAGATAATTTTAACGTGGTTCACCCAAACTCAGGCTACATCCACCAACAAAGAGTCTAATATTATTATCCAGTAAATCAAACTGATTACAACCAGTAATCCTTGCAACTCAATACCACTGCAAATGCTACAATATATCAACGAAAACCCTAACCCTTAGCCACTTTTATCAAGCCTTATGTCGGTTACAAAAATAGGGTTTTTTTATGTCAACCAATAGAAAAATAACTCCTGATGCCTTTATAAAATAATTAAAATTGTTGGAGGTTTCGGGGGTGCTGCCCCTTGACCCTGCCTTGTATCGCGACAAGGAGCATGCCAGGGGCGCTGCCCCTAGACCCTACAAGGGGCACTGCCCCTTGACCCTGTCTTGAGGGCGCTTCCCCCAAACCCCCACAAGGGGTGCTGCCCATTAAATAATTTGAGGGAAAACCGTGTCGATAAAAGTGGGGTAAATTTAACCTCCAAGTCTGATTAGGCTCCATATAACAACAATTTCTCACTTGGAGACTGATCAGACTCCACACCATATCATCTCCCACTTAGAGACTGATCATAACACCGCTGACCCTGTAGCTCCCACTGGAAATAAGAACCTTGGACCCTACTGTTCTGATTTTTTGTTTTCAGTCTTGAAGACCAATTGAAGCTGAAGATGAGCTCATCTTCTCCCTTGTCACTACCTTTGTAAACATATCCGCTGAATTTTCATCTGTATGTATCTTTTCCAGCCTTAACTATCCATCATCCAACACCGATCGAATGAAGTGATACCTCAACTGTATGTGTTTGGTCTTTGAATGCAAGACATAATTCTTTGCAAGATATATGGCACTCTACCTATCCATAAACAAATAATTGTTAGTCTGTTGTTTGCCCAATTCTTCCATGAAAGATTGCATCCATATCATGTCCTTGCTTGCCTCTATTGCAACTACATACTCTGCCTCCGTGGTGGATAAAGCAACCACCTTTTGCAACCGTGAGGTCCAACTCACTGCTGTCCCACCTATAGTAAAGATATAACCTGTAGTACTCTGCCTGGTATCAATATCCCCTGCCAAATTTGAGTCTACATAACCTGTTAAATCAATATTAGAGCCCCCAAAACATAAGTGTTTATTGGATGTACCTCTCAAATAGCTAAGAATCTATTTTACTGCATTCCAATGCTCCAATCTGAGATGACTCATATACCTACTTACGACTCCTACAACATGTGCAATATTGGGTCTCATGCATACCATGGTGTACATTAAACTTCCTATAGTTGAAGCATATGGTACCTTGGACATTTTTCTTCCACCTCTTGTGTATTTGGACACACCTCTTTAGTCTATTTCAAATGACTAGGAAAAGGTGTGTTGACAACTTTTGCATTCTCCATATGGAATCTTTGCAACACCTTTTCAACATAATCAGCCTGAGATAGAGTCAATTTTCTGTTCTTCCTATCTCTACAAATTTTCATACCAAGGATTTGTTTTGCTGCCCCTAAATCTTTCATAGCAAATGATTGTGCTAACTGTTGTTTTAACTCTCTTATGTGATCCATGTTAGACCCTACTACAAGCATGTCATACACATATAAACATAAAATAATGTAGCTGTCATTATCCAACCTCTTAAAATAAACACAATGGTCAGAATTACACCGGCTATAGCCTTGCACAACCATAAAACTATCAAATTTCAAATACCATTGTCAAGATGCTTGTTTCAAGCCATATAAACTCTTCTTCAATCTGCACACCAATTTCTTCTTACCTTTGACTTCAAATCCCTGTGGTTGTTCCATATAGATCTCCTCCTCCAAATCACCATGGAGAAAGGCAGTTTTCACATCTAATTGTTCCAAATGCAAATTTTCAGTAGCCACAATACTTAGAACAGTACGAATAGAAGTCATCTTGACAAACGGAGAAAATATCTCATCAAAATCAATACCTTGTTTTTGTGCAAATCCTTTTACAACTAACTTGGCTTTAAATTTTTTCTTACCTCCATCTTCCTCTTTCAAGCTATAAACCCATTTGTTTAGTAAAGCCTTTTTACCTACAGGCAACTTACATAATTCCTAAGTCTGATTTTTCAGCAAGGAGTCCATTTCTTCTTTCATTGCAAGCTCCCGTTGAACCTTTGTATCCACCTGCATAGCTTCATCATACCCTTCCCATTCACCAGCATCTATTAACAAAATAGAATACAAAGAGGGAGAAAACCTTTCAGGAGATCTACGTAGCCTTGTTGACCGTATAACATTCACCAGAGTTTGTGGTATTTCTTGTTGCTGTTGTAGAGCATGAAGAACCACTGGAACATCACTATTTGGAGTATCATCCAACACCACATAATCCTTTTCTTTCTTCTCATGCTACTGCAAGTGATCTTTGTATAGTACCTTCTCATTTAATACAACATCCCTGCTTCTCACAATTTTTTAGATTTTCAACATCCCAAAGCCTATAACCAAATTCATCAATGCCATATCCAACGAAGATACACTTTTTTGATTTTACATCCAACTTGGTTCTATTTTCAGAATCTATATGTGCAAATGCTTCCCGCTGAAGGTTTTGAGAAAATAATAACTCACCTTCTTACCTGTCCATGCTTCCTCTAGAATACCACGGCCAAAAGGAATTGAAGGACCTCTATTAATTAAATATACATCAGTATTGATAGCCTCTGCCCACATGTTTAAAGGCAGCCCAACATGTAATCGCATGCTCCTTGTTGGGTTGAATTATTGACTTCCTTTCATAATGTTTTTATATGTTTTTAAGACCTTTTCATATCATCCTACAAATTCTTTACAGACATTACCATTATTATATGTTGTTTCCCATATACTTTTCAAAGACTTTAAACCTATGTTGATAAAATGGAATATGGTGGTTATATTATCAAGTGGATGACTTGAATTACAAATATGCATGTAATATAGATAGAATTCCATAGTTTAATATGAAAGCTATTTTGTGTGCATATGTTTGGATAATTAACCCTGTGCAGCAAAGGCGTGCCATCCAGGAAGGAGTGATTGTAGCAAGTTGTAGAATAGGGGAATTAAGTAAAATGCAGTTCAAACGCTAGAAGTGGAGACCAATGGGGATGAACGTGATCATCATGGAAGAATAAATACAAGAGAAGAAGAAGACTTGTTCTAGAATTCTAATTGTAGCTTATGTGTTTTCATTCATGAGCCGTTGAATAGGAATTACTATTTGAATGGAACTCTGCTTCCTTTGTTTCATTTAGATTAATAAATTGATCTCGAACCTATACCCTGATATCTAGGGATAAATTGATGATCAAGTTAGTTGGTAGTTACATCACACTCTTCCCATTTCTGTATAAGTTAGGAGGGATGAGTTCAATGGGAAGTTAGAGAGTTCTTTTTCCAAGATACTTTATTTTTACAATTTCTCAACAGTTACTCTATTTTTATGTTGGAAGATCCATACATGCTTTATTGAATAAAATCTGAAAAGATCCTGTTTCTGATATGAAGTGAATACAACTATGTGTTATGAGAATCTGAAGTAGATTTAGTTTCTAGATTAAGTGAGATAGTTCCTTGAGCTACCCACTCAAGGTACTAACCCTCACTTTGTATCTTTCCTTATTTATTCACTCATTTCTATTTAAAACTGTTTCATATTATTTTATAAAGTTGCATTGTGGAATGAGTAGAATATCTTGATTACTATTTCTAGTAGTTGTGATTCATGAATAGAATATGTTGGTTCTTTTCCCAACTGGATGCCTTTTCCCAGTTATCCCTACAAAGTAGCCATCAATGATCAACAAGACATCTGGGCCAGGGGCCAACAATACAAGAGATAGACTCTATAAATATCTCCCCCTCTTCTTTAGGCTCTGCAGAACCAAGGGGGGTATTCCCTACTCAACATCCATGAAATATGCTTATTAACTTGGTGGGATGTTGACACAAAGCAGATAAATTCTCTCTTATGCAGACCAAAACTGTGAAATATGTACAAAGGGGCTAGCTTTGGGCCTATGCTTAGTTGTGAATCAGAGGATTTTGGTCCTAAAACTACTTCTAATGTCCTAAAGGTTTGTATTTGAAGTTTGAGCTTGTATTTGTATTTGGATGCAAAACTAGGACCTTGTGCTGTAACCTAAATACAGGACCAGACTGGTGCCTATCTCAGGGCTTAGAGTCAATAGAAATACACATGTGAATGATTACATAAATTTAAGACAATAACTGGGCATCGAGGGGATTTTGTAGTATCTGCCTTATAGACACTTCCCAAAATTGAGTATTCAGTTATCCTTGCTTACAAACATCCTTATTGCAACATATTCTTCGCAACACTCAACCTAAAACATTTAATCTGCTCTTTGAGCAGAACTAAAAGATTAAGTATTCAATATAGAAAACCCACATCCTAGAACCTCAAACACCCCTTAGATGTTTAGATTCAGAAGAAGAATACATTCAATTTGGAGACAAATAACAGAACACATGCAATGAAGCATTACTCATTTAAATCAACATGAAACCAGTAAGTTTATGCATAAAACATACAACATGAGATTCATAAACTCACAAGACATCCAAAACAGAGCCACCTGTTGTGATGTTCACAACACGCCCCTTTTTTCCCCTTAGCAAAATGAGGACCCCTGCTGTGGCTTGCCCCCTTTGTTTTTGTGCTCTCGGCGGTAATGGTAAAAAGCATCATCATATCAGGTGCATGATCATCCTCCTGTATGAGCCCAAAATTTAGGGTCTAAATCTTGCCTCAGGAAGCTTGCCATGTGAAAGAGTGTAAAATTCTAAGCAAGTTTGCCTTTTACATCACCCTAAAATTCGGCCAGGTAAGAAAGTTATGCTCGGTCAAAGTTCTGGTCAAACCTGATATTCGGGGAGGAGGATCACATTTCTTAATATCATCATCTTTGAAATATCACCTGATATATCATGCGGTCCAAATATCCAGATGTCAATTTTAGGTGATAGTGGCATTTGCCAGTCAGAAGCATCATGTATTTCGCGAGGATCATATTTCTCATTGTAACCCGATATTTCTCAATATCCTCCTGCTGCGAAATATCACCCTAAGCCATTATCCTAATGATGTCATTCAAGTCTGATAAACAAAGAAACAATCATGACAATGACATAATCATCATATTCACCTCTCGGAGGCATATTTCCTAAACATGATCTTGCTCACATAACATGTCGATGACATCATAGTGCCGCAGCGCTAAACCAAGTCATCATCCAGATGACGTCATCATGATCTTCCGAGTAGGTCATTTTAGTCGATGGGGTCATCATCTCAAACATCACCTGATATTCAAAGATCACCCTATTTCAACCAATCACCCCATCCGATATACATGACGATGACATCATGGTGCCACAACGATAAACCGAGTCATATACCCTGATGACGCCATCTGGACCTTTCCTCGCGGGGATCATATTTCACACGGGTCATGTTCCAAATCTCAGCCGATCTTAAAACATGACCTGATATAAAGAGGAAATGCACTACCTGATATGCAGAGCTGGATTCGAAATGGTATTCAAAATAGTTAATTCTTTGTATGCCTTACCGTTTGCATGATCATGATATGCGCACGACATGATGTTTAATGGTAAATGGTAAGGTAAGGTCGGATATTTGCTTTTGATCTGTCCTAACTTGATATATACATGTTTGCACTTTAGGAGCATGATTCAATATGATGTTGATCCTCCTGCTAGTTATTCAATATGATGATGCCTAACTTCTATATGTTGACCGCAGGTGCATCGGCCAGAGAATGGGATCGGTAGGACATTATGGGCTCGCCCCGATCAGTGATGTCTTGCCGATGATCATGATGATACACGCTCGGGATGTAAAAGGTGGAAAACAAGCAAGGCAGGCAGATTTTGAACCCGTTCTATTCATGACGATGATGTCATTGTCATGTCTGGATCAACATGAAGAAATCTCAAGATGCAGCTCAGTATTCAAAAATGCAAAATGGCGGGAAGGCTGCAAGTGCGCGGATTTGCCGTTGCGCAGGCCGCCTTCGGCAGAGAATTAAATGCTTGATCCTCCTGCGCAAGTTTCACCGGCGATCATGCAGAGGATAGAAGAAGAAGTGCACGCAAAGCCTATGGAGGGTCTACATGCAGACTTGACCCGATAGCGTGCAGGTAGAGATATGACAAAGCATTAATGGCGAGGGACATCCCGAGCGGCGCACTAGATCCTGAGAGGTCTGAATGAACCAAAAGAAGACAATGCATTAAGTGTGGTGGTTGGCCGATGGAGGAAGTTACTGAGCAAGCGACGCCTTGTCTAGGTGCTCCGCTCAAGGTTTTGGCGGGATCCATCTTCCACCGTTGGATGAGACATCTGAGGAGGCTGATCATTGATTCAACTAGGTTTTCTTGGGCACTGTGTTGGGGAGAAAGCAGAGACATATATTCAGCCCCATTACTACTAAAAAAAAGGAGGTCAATTATTCAATATCAAACCTGTAGAAATTTCATGTAGTAGACCAGATTGTTGAGACTAGTGGGGACTGAATTGTTGAAACATTTAAGGTTCTTTCCTCATGATCACTGTAAATATGCATGTTTTATGAACATACTGTATGGAGATGAAGCTTTAGATTACATCATGATTGTAAACCTTAAGTAATCTTCAAGTTGATTTCTGGATATGTACTGGTGGATGCTGTGTTCTTTAGAAGCGCTTTCATTTCATTGCATGTTGTTGTCAACTCTACCTCTGAAGATTTGCATTGGATCATACTGATTTGTGGACTATCCCGGTGAAGTATGATTTCAGTTTTCTTCTCTTCATTACTGTATGGGAACATGTATGTGGGTCACTGATCTCAGTCAAGTAAATCTTAGGAATCTCTCTCTACCCCTTTTTCTCATTTTAATTTTATAGAAGTCACTTTCATAACTGTACATCATGATAAACATTAAGCAGAACAGAGGAATATACTGACATCCCATAGATAATTGAACATCACTAGTATATTCCTGAGCTAGATGCATGTACCATTAAAAATTTCATGCAGGAAATCACTGATAAGGGTGGAACTCATGCAAATATCACCTTAGGCACATCATTTGGAGGTATATGTAGTGTAGAGTTACTTCCCTGAAAGCATTGTTGCAGAATCAAAACCTACTGATTCACGTAAGACCCCAAAATGGAAAACAACAACACACATCAACCACTGAGAGATCTTAGCAGATTATGACCTAATCATAGGGGACTTGGGATCATGAACTTTATGAATTCATTGTATCTTTCAAGATAAACAAGGGTTGATGTGTAACTTTTGTTTCATGTTGTACTTGTGTGTGTCTAACATCAACATCGGCAACAACAGAACTGGCGCTAGAAGGAGGGCCAACAAGAAAACTATAGATTCCTGCAAACATTACTTAAGTATCCTGTCAGTTTCCAAATCTGACCATAAACTAGCCTATATTTCTTAAAATTTGAAGAATCTTGGCTCCTAAGCCAAACACCAGGTCTAGATCTAGTGGACCCTTTGAAGAACTACCTACGAGGGGATTTAGACCTAGGACTGTGGACCTTCATCACTCCCCTAATCCTGGTACATCTAGAGCTTCACCAGGGCCTGCTCCTGCAACTCCTATTGGCCTGCACATACCTGCAGGGCCTTCTGTCACACCTCGGGTTCAACCTCTACCGGTCACACCTTAGATCCAACCCCCTCTGGTTGCAATGTCATTCTTCACAGCAGAGTCACCTTTGATCTTCAATGCATATCATGCTCTGTCCAAAAATCTAGATAAAATTTGTCCTAGATACCACCCATATCAGGATGCTGATGATCATGTCAGAACCTTCAAAGAAGCCTATTGTAGGGCTAGGATTGAGTATGAAGATGTGGTCTGTAGGTTGTTTCCCTTCTCCTTAGGAGAAGAGGCCTACAACTGGTACATTGGTTTGGGCCAAGGTTCAGTCAATTCATGGGATGCCTTGGAGAAAGCTTTCAAGGTGCCTATAGACCCTTCAACAAACTACCATTTATTTGCCACTATCAAGAGGTCTGAGGGGGAGCCTATAGCAAACTTCAATGCTAGATTCCAGAAGATGCTGTCTAAGATAGTAGCTCCTTATAATGTAATAGATGAAGCTACCAGGAGCATTTACTACTCAGCCTTAGATCCCTTGACCTCCATGTTTATCAGGAGGACACATCCTGGTGTAACAACTTTAGCAGGAGCCTTTGGGGAAGCTATCAAGGTCAGTCAACAATTAGTTCCTACCCCCACACCAAATGTTGCCTTCCCTTCACTTCCAGGCTATCCAACATATCCTGTCCACCAACAAACCAATGGGGCCATGATACCTTCAGCCATGATGCTAGCCCCTTTGTAAATACCTCCACTCAGTGTCATGCCACCATCAAGTGGGAATAGCCAGATGTTGCCATATCAGACGCAAGTGCCACATGTTGTAGAACAACCCAACAATAACAATGGGTCTTCCTTTTTCAAGCCCCAGGCAGAAAATGTAGTGGAAAAGGCTCAGGAGGAGAAAGAAGAAATCAAAGAAATATCAGCCCAGCTTAGGAAACTGACCACTGAGGTCACCCATCTGAGAAATCAGAACTTTTACTCTCAGCCTAACCAAAACAGAGGCTATGCCAATGATAGACCAAACTATCCTAACAAGGGGTACAACAATAATTACAATAACAATAATGGCAACAACAATCTTCCTAGACAGCCTAGAGTGTGGAACACTAGGCCAAACAATGGTTCTTTGCCATCAACCCTGGATAATCAGCCTCCTAGTGAACCTAAATAGACCACCAGAGTAAACCTTGCTGAGGCAGCATTTGCAAACTGGTGTAGGATTCATAATACCAATGCTCATGCAGAGTTAGATTGCCCCCAATTCAGGGTTGCAGCCAGTATTTTCCAACCTGAAGTGTCCAGCACTTCAGGAAACCCACCTTATGGAGAGGGAAATGAGATTATCCCCTGTGAGTATGATACTGCCTTAGTGCTGGAAAGCTTCATGCATCATCCTCATTAACATGCAACCTCATAACATCAAGATTACACCTCAACATGTGAGGAATCAGCCATGGCTCTTGAATCCAACTACGTTTTCCCATTTGAAGATGAGAATGAGCCATTAGTGGAGCATGAGGAAGTCAATGCTTATCAACAACAACCTCAAGGTAGGCATAACTACAACTTGAGGAATAACTCAAATTGGTCTGCTGGCCCTCTGACCACCTCATTGCCTCTAAACAACTTCAATACTCCACCTGATCCCCAGGCAAATAATAACCCCAGATTTCCTCAAGTCAGTGTGCATCACTTGACACCACAGAATGCAACACCAAAAGCCACAAATCCACCTCTTGGACCTAACAAATTGGTTTCTTACCTGACTGATGAGATGAAGAAGATTAAGATCAACCTGCCATTGTCAGAACTGCTTAGGACCCCTACTATCAAAAGTGCTTTTATGAAATCTTTAGACAGTCCTACCCAAAAGGAAGACAGCCATACCCTAGGCCAGTCTGGAAATAAAGATCATGCTGCCAGGGATGCTAATACAAAATAAAAAACCCCAGCCACTATCCAAGCTGCAGAGACCTCCCACACGATTCTATACAAAGACAAGTGAGTCACCTCCCTTCCTCCTGACCATAAGGATGTTCGGTAAGAACCTGCACAACTGTCTAGTGGATTCAGGAGCATCTACCAACGTGATGCCCTTATCCATATGCAATGCCTTGGGGTTACATCCTGCCAAATCATTGAAGAAAGTAACCCAGCTGGACAAAACATAAGTAAACATGGTAGGGGAACTGACCCACATCCATATGCAACTAGCCTCGGATCCCAGAATCCAGCATTATATCGATATCTAGGTAGTTGATATACCTGATGTATACGGAATGTTGCTCAGTAAGGATTGGTCAAAGACCCTCAATGGATATATGTCTACTAACTTTAGTGACATGTGGTTGCCTTGGAGGGGAATACCTAACCAGATCAGGATCAAAGCTGAACCTCGCATGAAACACATGATTACCGAATTTAACAAAACCAACGAAGTCATGTATGTGAATGTGGAACCTGGAGTTTACTCCATCAGACCTTCGACTGCTTGGGTAGAGGAGATCCTAATGCTTGACATACATGATCGTGATGATAACCCTAGGGATGATGATGCATATCTAGAACCTAGTTGTAATCTTGGAAATGAGATAGAGATAGATCACTTCAAGAATTTTGAGATGCACTTGCTTAAAGGGGTGAAACACTGCCAATTGTTAAATGTACCCATTCATGATATTTTAATAAGTGGATGGTGCAGGTTGCATAATGAGGCTCATTCTGAAAAGACATGTGAGGCCTGCCTAGACATGCTGGAGCTGGAACAGGCATACCATGAGGCGTCGTCATCATTGTCTGCGGTAAGTGCTGCATATAATGGTAATGATGCTGATCCTTGTTTGTCTTCTGCAGGAGCGAGAGGAAGCACACATCATGGTGAGGATCCTGCTAAGGTAACAGAAGGGATACCAGTTGGCAACAGGAGTAATGCTAAGAACAAGGAGAAAATCACCCCTAGGAGTGATTGTTTGATGGAGTCAGATTATGAGTTGTCTGACGAAGATAGGGGCAGCAATCTGCCCAAATTCGAAGAGTTCCTATCAAAAGAAATGCAAAAGATGATGCAACAGCAAAGACCTCCTCAGGATGTCTTGGTTGGAGGATGGTGCAGGTTACATGAGGCACCTCATTCAGAAGCATCTTGTTCATTGTGCCTGCACATTTTAAGAAGATTGACATTGCCTAGTCCAGGGGATGTTCCTCCTGATGATAAAAGAAAAGAAGAAATATTAGCTTCCCATGAGGCCGATGAAGTGGTGCCTAAGAAAACAGAGATACCAAAGTTGAAGTGGATATCCGGTGGTGCAGCTACCAGAGCCAAAAGGAAGGAAGAAGCCCCAGACAAGCCTTTAGATGAAGACAAACCATGGATCATCAGGTTTGATGGATCCAAGTCAAAGCAAGGAGCTGGAGTAGGAGTGGATCTCATCAATCCATCAAGGAAATCCTACCTAGTAGCATACAGGGTGTAGTTCCCATGTACAAATAATGTAGCAGAGTATGAAGCTCTAATTCATGGGATGCTGTTTGCACTTAACAAGAAGGTGAGAATTCTGCATGTCTATGGAGACTCAGAATTAGTTGTCAGACAGGTAAGAGGTATATACTCCTGCAAATACAAAAGGCTATCTAACTATAGGCACAGGGTGTGGAACCTGATAGAAGAGTTTGATGCCTTCAATATCACCCATGTGCCTAGGGAGCAAAACCATAGAGCAGATGCTTTGGCCCATGCTGCCAGTGCTTTGGAACCTCTGTCCATATCAGGTCTCAAAAGGTTCTCAGTTGAATTAGTATCAGTGCCTTCAGTACCTGATAATGTAACCAATCTTCAAGTATTTGATGATGATCAACATATATTGGATTTTATTTCCAATAGAGATGTTTTTGAGGCACAGATCATAGATGAAGTTAACATGGAAGATCATGTCTAGGAAGAAGGAGAAATCCTGGAGTTGCCTAGCAACAGGATCCCTAAGGGAATGATAGAGCTAGAGAGAGCATTTGACCTAGACAACATGCTAAAATAGAAGGATCTCCTAAAAGCCGATGAGGGGTAGTACTCTCCAGTTGACATTGGGCAAGGTGGTAAAGAAAGAAATGTCCTGATCGGAAAGGTCTGCACAGATGAAGAGTTCAAAGGGATAAACCAGGCTCTCCAAGACTACATCCATGTCATTGCCTGGACATATGATGAGCTGAAGACTTATGACACTTCTGTCATCACCCATACTATTCCTTTGAAGCCAGATGCCAAGCCTTTTAGGCAGAAACAGAGACTTGTCAATGCCCTGCTGGAGCCCATCATCTTTGAAGAAGTTAAAAGACTGCTTGATGCCAAGATCATATTTCCTGTGAGACACTCCACGTGGGTGGCGAACTTGGTACTCGTGAGGAAGAAGAATGGCGACATCAGGCTGTGCGTGGATTTCAAGAATTTGAATAGAGCTTCTAAAAAGGATAACTATCCTTTGCCTTCCCTGGATGAAGTCTTGCAGGTTGTGAATGGAGCCAAGATGATGTCCTTCTTGGATGGCTTCTCTGGTTACAATCAGGTGATGGTGGACAGAATTGATAGATTGAAAACCGCATTCACCACTAAGTGGGGGATCTTCACTTATAGACACATGCCATTTGGGCTGATAAACACTGGAGCCACCTTCCAGCGGGCAATGGACAGCCTTCAGAGGCTTAAGAAAGGTGCTGAAGATAGAAAAAACCATGTAGAGGACCTAAGAAAGGTGCTGAAGAAGTGCGAGTAGTACGGGATATCCTTAAATCCCAAGAAATGCATATTTGGGATGACCACCGGGAAGTTGCTGGGTCACTTGATAACTGAGAATGGGATCATCATTGATCCTAATAGGGTAGAGTCCATCATGAAAATACAACTGCCTGGAAGTAAGACAGAGCTCAAATCTTACTTTGGTAAGATTAATTTTGTTAGGAAGTTCATCACCGGCTTTGCAGAGATAGTTAGGCCCCTGAATGCCATGCTCAAAAGGGATGCCAAGATTGAGTGGACACTTGAAGCTAGAGCAACTTTTGAAGACATTAAGAAAGCTATTTCAGATGCTCTAGTCCTGATCAGTCCAAATTACACCAGGGACTTCTACATCTACTCATTTGCTTCAGAACATACCTCTGCAGCAGTGCTAACCCAGAGAAATGAAGAAAAGCAGGAGAAGCCTATAGCCTTCATGAGCTGCCCTTTCAGAGATGCAGAGCTCAGGTACATGGATGTTGAAAGACAAGCACTTGCTCTGGTTCGAGCAGTTAAGAAGTTCAG
This sequence comes from Cunninghamia lanceolata, assembly GCA_027924645.1. Taxonomy (NCBI): domain Eukaryota; kingdom Viridiplantae; phylum Streptophyta; class Pinopsida; order Cupressales; family Cupressaceae; genus Cunninghamia; species Cunninghamia lanceolata. The sequence goes on from BSBN01000780.1 coordinate 9,929,423, forward strand.
GCACTACATCCTGAGGAGTAAGGCGATTGCTGTGGTACCTGATGCAGCAGTAAAGATGCTGCTAATGCAAAGTGAGCCAGGTGAGAAGAGGGCCAAATGGATCACCATCCTCCAAGAGTATGACATGGATATCACACCCATGAGGTTGGTAAGAGGACAAGCTTTGAGTCAAATGATATCAGAGATAGACCCTAACATCCTGAGCCAGCAGTATGTTGTAGATGCAAAAGATGATGGAACATGGTATTCGGATGTTAGGCATGTCCTGATCACTGGGAGATGTCCTCCAAGATTGCAGGCCTCACAGAGGAGAGCCCTAAAGATAAAAGCACATAAATATATGATGAAAGGAGGAGTCCTTTTCAAGAGAAACTATGAGGGGATATACTTGAGGTGCTTAGAAAAACCAGAAGCAGACAAGGTACTAGCGGAACTGCATGATAAATTTGGGACTGCACATGGATCGTCCTTGGCCACCACTCATGCCATCCTCAGGGTAGGGTATTATTGGCCCATGATTTTCAAGGACACTGCTGAACACACCAAATGTTGTCATGTGTGTCAAGTTGCTGCAAATAGAGATAAATATGCTGCTCAACCTCTACAGCCAGTGATGGAGATGCACCCATTTGCTCAATGGGGTATGGACTTCGTAGGACCCATCAACCCTCCATCATCCTCAGGCCACAGGTATGTCTTGACTATTACTGACTACTGTACCAGGTGGACTGAAGCTGTCAGCAGTAAAACATGCAATGTTGAGGATGTCATTAAGTTTTTGGAAAGCAACATAATGACCAGGTATGGAGTTCCATATGCTTTAGTGTGTGATAATGGACCTGCCTTTGCTTCGATAAAACTATCAGGTTGGGCTTTTGACCATGGGGTCATCTTGAAATTCTCCTCCAATTACTATCCCCAAGGGAATGGATTAGCAGAATCCACAAATAAGAACTTGCTTAACATCATAAAGAAGTTGATAGATAAGAACCTAAGGGAATGGGACACTCTGTTGAAATATGCCTTGTGGGTAGATAGAACCAGAAATAAGGCTGCATTAGGAAACTCACCTTTTCACCTAGTATATGGGGTGGATCCCCTCCTCCCTGTTAACCTAAAGATTCCTACACTGCAGTTTGCACAAGAATACCTAGGCATAGATAACAAACAGGAGGTTAGGTTGCTACAGCTGATGCACCTAGATGAAAAAAGAAGTGAAGCCATTAACTAGTTTGCTAAACATCAGGCTGTTGTCAAGCGTTGGTTTGATAAAAGGGCTAAAATTAAGGCTTTTCGAATCTCAGATCTAGTCTTGATGTGGGACAAAGCACATGAAAGGAAGGGTGACCATGGTAAGTTTGACAAACTCTGGATAGGCCCCTTTCAAATTTCTAAAATATTAGGAGACAACACCTACAAACTCAAGTCCTTAACAGGTGAGGATGTCCCATTGCCAGTCAATGGACAGTTCCTCAAGCACTATTTTCAGGCTTGAAGTAGCATCATGACAGTCATGTGTATCATAATGTATATTCGTTGTGCAGTTGTTTGTACAGTCTCCTTGCTTTTGTTTGTTTTGTTTGGTTGCTTTGTTGTCCTCAACAGGGATCTTTCTTTTGATTTAGAGCATGCAGGAGCAAACTAACAACCACAGAAAACAATGGAAAATTCTGATCATTCAGATTAATTGTTTGAAATTTATGCATAATTTGTTGTGACTGTCATGAAGGTGGAGAGTTGTTTGACTTGTGAAATTTTGTATTCAATAAGAATGGGTTGAGTACTCAAGGATGTTTCTCACAATGACACACCTAAAATCCTTGGGTTGGTTGAACCTACTAGTGTAGATATTAGGTGAAAAATCAGAGGTCACCCTTGCTACCATTACAATTCTCAGCTTAATTTCAGCAAGTGACCACTCCTTGCATCATGATGATGAAGTTACAAATGCAACATCTTATGAAGTTCTACCAAAAATATAAAATGTAAAGCAATAAAATAGATTTTACTAAAAATCCAGGTTAAGCCATCTAAGTAACTCTACCAGGGCTATAGACGCTCGCTGGCAGTGGGGCTCTACTAAGGAGAATTGTAACAATATCCTTGCTGGGGCTATGGACACCTGTTGGTAGCAAGGCTCTATCTAGTTGGCTATGAGGGAACATCCTCACCTACGTAGGCTAATGTTAGTCACTGGTTTGTTCAACTGATCTTCAAGATGAGGATAATTAATCACATGCACCCACTTAAACTGAAAGGAAAATTCATGCACCTTATTGAATACATTAAGTCTCAAGTTAGATGATGATCTGCAGGAGAGATAGTTGGAAGTTTTGCATGTATTTCTTTCAGTTTCCTTTAATGGTCTTTGTTTTTGATTGTTTTGTTTGGTTTCTAGTTGTTGTGATGTTCACAACACGCCCCTTTTTGCCCCTTAGCAAAATGAGGACCCCTGCTGTGGCTTGCCCCCTTTGTTTTTGTGCTCTCGGCGGTAATGGTAAAAAACATCATCATATTAGGTGCATGATGATCCTCCTGTATGAGCCCAAAATTTAGGGTCTGAATCTTGCCTCAGGAAGCTTGCCATGTGAAAGAGTGTAAAATTCTAAGCAAGTTTGTCTTTTACATCACCCTGAAATTCAGCCAGGTAAGAAAGTTATGCTCGGTCAAAGTTCTGGTCAAACCTGATATTCGGGGAGGAGGATCACATTTCTTAATATCATCATCTTTGAAATATCACCCGATATATCATGCGGTCCAAATATCTGGACGTCAATTTTAGGTGATAGTGGCATTTGCCAGTCATCAGCATCATGTATTTCGTGAGGATCATATTTCTCATTGTAACCTGATATTTCTCAATATCCTCCTGCTGCGAAATATCACCCTAAGCCGTTATCCTGATGATGTCATTCAAGTCCGATAAACAAAGAAACAATCATGACGATGACGTAATCATCATATTCAACTCTCGGAGGCATATTTCCTAAACATGATCCTACTCACATAACATTCTAATGACGTCATAGTGCCGCAGCGCTAAACCAAGTCATCATCCGGATGACGTCATCATGACCTTCCTGTTGATGACTGTTTTGATGCAATCATAACAATAAGTTAAAATTCACATAAAATAAACTGAAACTATACTTGAAAGACAAGAAGGAATCATTTGGTGATTCAACTAATCCCAAGTCTACAATGGTTCGGTTGGTCAAGTTCAGTTGGTCAATGTGAAGCTGTAATGTTCAAGGGGCCTTACGTAGTTTAGGTTTATTTTGTGGTTTACTGGACTAAGAATATGCAAAGAGGTCATAGATTTCAACAAGTATTCTGTTCATTTGCATACAAGTGATACTGGGCTGCAAGTTTTAGAGGGTTTTCTTGGATTTTTGCAGCTTTCTTCTTGATCTGTTTATGAAAACTGTCTACTTATAGCTCTGTTATCATGCTTCTTCAAATTTGAGACAATTTCCTTTGGATTTCTACGTTTTCAGCTAGATATTTCAGATGGGTTGGGAAAAGTTAGAAAGATCTACTCTATACCTCACTTAAGCTACCGAAGGATCTAAGTGTTTCTGTTATGCACTATGTAAATACCACAGTAGTTTGATCAAATCCACAGTAAAAAACCCTAAATGTAAGTTCTGAGCATTTTCACAAACATACATTTAAAATTGCAAGCTCTCAAAGAAGATATTTCAAAACACAAAGAAGAGCAGGAGAACACTCAGAAGATAGATGCAGAACTCCAGATTCTATTGCATTAGAAACGAATAGTCATACATGATTTACAATGTAGGAATGACTCTTAGTTTCATTGATCATACTACAGAGAACTTACAAAGCTTTACAGATACAGTAAGGCAGCCAGACATTCCACGCGCACCTTACTGCAGACAAACAGGCGACCTCCTTCTTCTACTCTAAACTATGCTAAGCTATCTTGCTGTATGTTCCTAAAAAAGAAATTCTGTTGTAGTCACTATTGCTTTCCTAAAATCCCTGTTGTATAGCCCCTGTTGTAAAGTATTACAGTGTAGAGAGGCACAATATAAAGACATTCTGATTGTCCTCACTACAGCAAAAACCTAACTGAACCCCTGGTTCAAACCTCTAGTTACAGCAATAAATGCAGGTGAACCAGTTCTCAAAAATATCTCTGAGCAGTGGTCAAATCTGGGCGAAATATTGCCCCTTCTGAGAAGTTCCGGCAGCTAGGCAATAACTTCTGTTTGTCTGTTGTGATAATACCTCCAGCTGCGACCTTCCTCTTCACTTGAATGGCCTTAACCTTTTGCATTTCATCTCTATCTTCTTGCTCCTGAGATCAGATCTTCTTCCTCCATGAGGTCACTGTATTGACTTTCCAGCTGCTTCCTCAACTGCAAGCCTGCAAGACAAGACAAGCAATAAGTTTCACATTTATCACAAAAACAGCATGAAATTAAAATAACCGTTTAAATCCAGGTGACTGCGCAAGATGGAGAAAATCGGATCTAGAATCCTCTCAAAACACGTCCAAAATGCGCCCAAGCTGCTCAAAATTGATCGGGTCAACCATCGCTGACCGAAAAATGCCAGAGGCGCCAAAAAAAAACACTTTAAAACTCCACCGCTTCATTTCCCGCCTATCGGCATGATCATCCCTGTCGGTGCGTCAAAAAATAGGTTAGTCGATATACCTCATCATCATGATATTTGCGCTAGGGTGATATTACAAAATATGATGATGCTGTTGAGAAATGTAATATCGGCTTCTTCTTAATAGATAGGGTGATCGTCATGATATTACGCTAACCGGAGATCAGGAGGATATGAAGGTGATGATCCTCTTTCTCGAATTATCATGATGATGATTCCAGCACTTAGCGAATTTCAGCGAATGACCCTCTTGAAAGACCAGGATGATAAGAAGTCGTCATCATCATCTTCGTGAAGTTCAGCAAATATCATGATGATGACCTTGCGATAGGTTTATAGCATGCGCATGCAAATATGCCGAAGGTGGATTTTTCTAAGTTTGGGTGATCAGCATGATATTATAAGATCAGGTAATTGTTGAAATATCATGATGATGCTCGCGATACAACAGACCACTTCGACGGGGGAACTTACCTTGACTTAAAGTTGATGTCATCATGATATTTCGAACCTCAGGATATTATCGGGGGGGCGTTCAAATATGATGATGATGATGATCATCATGCAACCAAAACCGAGTTTATAACATATGACGCTCTTAAGAAAATCATGATGCTGCATAATGCGCACAAGGCCTTTTGACGGGTAAAAAGCACTACCACCTAAGATTGACGTCCGGATGTTGCGACTGCATGGATTTTATCGGGTGATAGACCAAGATCATGATGATCCTGTCAACATGACTTAGGATATAAAAATATGATGATCCTCCTGCGAATATCAGGTTTGACCAAGACTTTGACCGTGCATAACTTCCACATATGGACGAATTTTCAAGTGAAGTAAAAGGCAAACCTGCATGGGATTTCAAGCTCTTTTAAAATATGAGGTCACAGAAACAAAATATGAATTTTGACAAACAGACCTCATGATGATGACCTACCTCATCATATATCATGATGATGATGCACCTGACCATTTTTACCAGACCGCTAGAAAGCAGAAAAAACACAAGCAGAAGCAAAAAGCAAGACATCAGCAGGGGTCCTCGTTTTGCTAAGGAGCAAAATGGGGCGTGTTGTGAACATCACAACACTTCCGAGTAGGTCATTTTAGTCGACGGGGTCATCATCTCAAACATCACCCGATATTCAAAGATCACCATATTTCAACCAATCACCCCATCCGATATACATGACAATGACGTCATGGTGCTGCAGCGATAAACTGAGTCATATATCTTGATGACACCATCTAGACTTTTCCTTGCGGGGATCATATTTCACACGGGTCATGTTCCGAATCTCACCTGATCTTAAAACATGAGCCAATATAAAGAGGAAATGCACTACTCGATATGCAGAGCCAGATTCGAAATGGTATTCAAAATAGTTAATTCTCTGTATGCCTTGCTGTTTGCATGATCATGATATGCGCACGACATGATGTTTAATGGTAAATGGTAAGGTAAGGTCGGATATTTGCTTTTGATCTGTCCTAACCCGATATATACATGTTTGTACTTTAGGAGCATGATTCAATATGATGTTGATCCTCCTGCTAGTTATTTAATATGATGATGCCTAACTTCTATATGCTGACCGCAGGTGCATCGACCAGAGAATGAGATCGGTAGGACATTATGGGCTCGCCCCGATCAACGATGTCTTGCCGATGATCATGATGATACACGCTTGGGATGCAAAAGGCGGAAAACAAGCAAGGCAGGCAGATTTTGAACCCGTTCTATACATGACGATGACGTCATCGTCATGTCTGGATCAACATGAAGAAATCTCAAGATGTAGCCCGGTATTCAAAAATGCAAAATGGCGGGAAGCTTGCAAGTGCGCAGATTTGCCACTGTGCAGGCCACCTTCGGTGGAGAATTAAATGCTTGATCCTCCTACGCAAGTTTCACCGGCGATCATGCAGAGAATAGAAGAAGAAGTGCACGCAAAGCCTAGGGAGGGTCTACATGCAGACTTGACCCGATAGCGTGCAGGTAGAGATATGACAAAGCATTAATGGCGAGGGACATCCCGAGCAGCGCACCGGATCCCGAGAGGTCTGAATGAACCAAAAGGAGACAATGCATTAAGTGTGGTGGTTGGCTGATGGAGGAAGTTACTGAGCGAGCGACGCCTTGTCTGGGTGCTCTGCTCAAGGTTTTGGCGGGATCCATCTTCCACCGTTGGATGAGACATCTGAGGAGGTTGACCATTGATTCAGCTAGGTTTTCTTAGGCACTGTGTTGGGGAGAAAGCAGAGACATATATTCAGCCCCATTACTGCTAAAAAAAAGGAGGTCAATTATACAATATCAGACCTGTAGAAATTTCATGTAGTAGACCAGATTGCTGAGACTAGTGGGGACTGAATTGTTGAAACATTCAAGGTTCTTTCCTCATGATCACTGTAAATATGCATGTTTTATGAACATACTGTATGGAGATGAAGCTTTAGATTACATCATGATTGTAAACCTTAAGTAATCTTCAAGTTGATTTCTGGATATGTACTGGTGGATGCTGTGTTCTTTAGAAGCGCTTTCATTTCATTGCATGTTGTTGTCAACTCTACCTCTGAAGATTTGCATTGGATCATGCTAATTTGTGGACTATCTTGGTGAAGTATGATTTCAATTTTCTTCTCTTCATTACTATATGGGAACATATATGTGGGTCAGTGATCTCAGTCAAGTAAATCTTAGGAATCTCTCTCTCTACCCCTTTTTCTCATTTTAATTTTATAGAAGTCACTTTCATAACTGCACATCATGATAAACATTAAGCAGAACAGAGGAATATACTGACATCCCGTAGATAACTGAACATCATTAGTATATTCCTGAGCTAGATGCATGTACCATTAAAAATTTCATGCAGGAAATCACTGATAAGGGTGGAACTCATGCAAATATCACCTTAGGCACATCATTTGGAGGTATATGTAGTGTAGAGTTACTTCCCTGAAAGCATTGTTGTAGAACTAGAACCTATTGATTCACGTAAGACCCCAAAATGGAAAACAACAACACACATCAACCACTGAGAGATCTTAGCAGATTATGACCTAATCATCGGGGACTTGGGATCATGAATTTTATGAATTCATTGTATCTTTCAAGATAAACAAGGGTTGATGTGTAACTTTTGTTTCATGTTGTACTTGTGTGTGTCTAACATCAACATCAGCAACAACACCACCAACCAAGTTGTATCTAATTACAACACCCAGATTTATCCAGTTTTCAACAACCACAAATGAATAACACAGTCTGCCTTTTATAGCATGACTGTGTACTCAACAAATTTTTCAGGCAAAACAAAATTTTTGCCAAATACATTGCACCAAAAATGGTGCCCAAAACATTAAAAGCACAGGCAGAATAGGAAGGAAAAATAGGTGAGCTCGGGAGATGTGCCGCCGCTTGCATATTTTTGTCATAAAATTGGTAGTTGGCCAGTCAACCATCAGCCCATGCCTCTGTATGTTGCCATTAATGGCCCAGCTACCCGCAACTCCTCTTGAAATTTGTAGCAGCGCGTCCATGGAGTTTTCCCACTCAAAATATGACCGTGGATGCAAAGAAAACCTTCGTATGAAACTTCAAAACCTGGCCATTGATTTTCCCTCCATCGCTGAGATCAATGGTGACCAATAGCTTTGAAAAGTCACCCACCAACGAGATCATGCCACGTAAGAACCTTGTGCTACTTTGATTTTTCCATCGCATCACATATTTGCCCTTTTCCACCTCAAAATTCCTTTGTATATGCACCTGCATATACATGCAATAGTTCCCGAACATGTGGCATCTTGCGATTTGTCCGCAATCATTGTGCATCCTATCTCCATCGACCATCGGAATGACCCAAGATGAGTCAGCCGATGCATATAGTCTTGGTGATATGCCTTTGCATCTCCTTTTGCTTGTATATCGGCATATACAATGCCATACACATGCAAGTTGCAGATCTCAACACTTTTTCTGCTAGATTGGGACATCCTTTGGAATTCGCATTGCATCCATCTCTTTGTATATTTTCGTTGTACATATCGTACAACATACAACTCCTGGACTTCATCACAATTATGAGGTGAATTTGAAATATTTTGGAATCTAGCTTGCACTTCACTCCTACATCTTTTGAATGTATATCGGCATGTACAACACTGACATACAAGCAAAAAATATACATACAAATTGCGGACCCTATCCTTTATCAATCAGATTGCATGTTCCTTCAGAATCTGGCTTGCACATTAGGAATGTATATTTGATCATGCAAACGCAAATATACAAGCAGTGGGCCCCAGCCTTGTAACCTGTTTTGTATGTGCCTTCTTTTATATCACCGCCAATGTATCTTTTCATTGCATGTTTTCCTTTGTATCACAAAATATACATGCAACCCGATATACATTCAGGGAATATTCCTAGAATCTGCAAAAGATTCCCCCAATGTATATGCACCTTTTCGAGCCTGATATGCATTTTGAAATGCATACAACTGAATTATTCCATTTTTTCAAAGCCGATATACATTTTTAGGCCTATCCACATACATTTGCACTTGTACATACAAAAACCTATCATTTTTCTCAAGTGCGATGGAAAAAAGCAGTAAAACATTGCATGGGGGCTGGTCAACCTATGAGCACAAAGGCATGAAGATGTAATTTAAACAACCGGGAACCCGCTACAGGAGGCCAACATCAAAATAGAAAAAACAATGCAAGGCCCCACAAAAATTAAACCTAAGGCACCAAGGGTTTGAAAAATTAAAAACATAGGATTCCAAACTCGATTAAGAACCCTAACCCTAGTTGAACACCACCAGTGGCTCTGATTGGGGACGTGCAGGTGCAAGACTACAGTGAGAAATAGACCACTATGGGGTAGACCAAACAAAATGCAAAACTCAAAACATACCAAATATACAAGGCATGTACAAATTATTTACATCTAATGTACAACGTGCACACAAGTTATCCATTTATGAGAAGTAGGGTTTTAGGAACTGACCGTGCACAAGCAATTCCAATGGTTCACCATTTAGGGCCTCGAGAAAGTAGGAGTCTTCTCCATGAGTGTTGCTAACTTGATATGGGCCCATCCATAAGGGTTCAAATTTACCATGTTTGCCCTTATCCTGATTCTTTGCATTCCAAATAAGGATTAAGTCACATACCTAGAATTTCCTTTCTGTAGCCCTTTTATCAAACATATATTTTATCTTTTGTTATTTCTTGATGTTTATTTTCTGTGCCTCCCTTCTGGTTTCATCTAGTGCGATCAGCTGATTTATTCTTTCATTCATTGAATGTTCAATCTCTTCATCGTTCTCTTGTATGAATTTATAAACTGGCAAGAGATTATTCACAGGCAATTTAGCTGCTATGCCATATACTAGTTCAAAGAGAGACCTTCCAATTGCCTTCTTCACTGTTACTCTGTTAGCCCATAATGCCATTTTTAGTTTTGAGTCCCAAGCCCTTTTGTTTTTTATCTATCACCTTTTGATGATTTTCATGAGGCTTTTGTTACTTGACTCTACTTGACCATTTCCATGTGGATGATATGGTGATGCATGTAACAAATTTATCCCATAATTGTTGCAAAAATCAACAAACTCACCAGATCTGAAGCACATAGCATTGTTTGTGACCACTTTGACTGGCACTCCAAATATGATAATAATATGTTCTAAAATAAAATCCATCACCACTCTGCTTGTAGCTTTTTTAGTTGGAATGGCTTCAATCCACTTAGTAAAATAATCAGTAGCAACCAAGATCCAACTATGTCCTCCACTTGACTTTTTTGAAAATTCCCCTATAAAATCAATTCCCCATTGCTGGAATGGAGCCTCCACTATTATAGTTCTAAGGGGTTGTGCACCTTCGTATCTAAGTTTTCTCGAGAACCTTTGACATGGATCACACCTTCTTACCATTCTTTGTGCATCTGAGAAAAGGGTAGGCCACCAATAGCCTGCTCTAAGAATTTTGTGGGCTGTTGTCTTGGGAGTGTAATGTCCACCACACATCCCTTTGTGCATGTCTCTTAGAATGCCAGTAGCTTGATTTTCATCCACACATCTGAGTAGGACACCATCAGGATTCTTCCAATACAACTCTCCTCGAAGAATGATGTATTTGATTGCATGTAGCTTCAAGGTCCTTTTTTGACTATCACTAAAATGAGAAGGACAATTCAAATTCTACAAGTAATAAACAATGTCCTTGTACCATTCAGATTCTGATACATTTAAAATTTTGTTTTGAATTACATTCACTTGGCATGCTTCCAGATTTGACTGTGTCATCATCTTAGCCAAACCTTGTCCTCTTACCAACTTTGTGATATGTATTGCAATGTTGAATTCTTGCAATTTATTTATCCATCTGCATCTCCTTCCTGTCACTTCCTGCTGAGTGAAAATATCCTTAACTGCTGCATGGGGTACATATGCAACTATCTGAGAGCCTACTAAATATGGCCTGAAGCTCTTGACTACTCTAACCAATGCATATGCCTGCTTTTCCATGATATCATATTTTAACTTAGCTGCCTGCAATGACATGCTAAAGAAAGCAATAGGCTGTTCAAAACCATCCTACTCATTTTTCTGCAATAAGGATGCAGCAACAGTGTGAAAAGAAGCAAATGAGAACAACTGAAATAGCTTAGAAAAATTAGGATATTTTAGCATAGGAGCCATCTTTATAGCTTCTTTGATGTTCTGAAATGATCTAGTTGCCTCATCTTCCCATTTGATAGTTGCATCCTTCTTCAACATTTTGGAGATATCTTTTGTAGTCTCTGCAAAGTTAGGAACAAATCTTCTAACAAAATTAATTTGTCCAAAGAAAGACTGAATGCCTTTCACAGTCTTAGTGATCTGAATTTTATCAATTGCAGCAACCCTTTCAGGATCAATCCAAACTCCATCTTTGGAAACAATGTGCCCTAATAATTTTCCTTCCACTACCCCAAAAGCGCATTTCCTTGGGTTAAGTGAAATGCCATACTCCAATGCTCTAATAAAGATCTATTCTAGGTGCATGCAGTGTTGCTCCTCCTTTTTTGAATAGGCAGTCAAATCATCTTGATATATAGCCAAGATTGAGTCAATTAATCCTGCGAAAGCAACATCTATAGCTCTCTGAAATGTAGCACCTGCATTTGTCAGTCCAAATGACATTCTAACATACACATATGTTCCCCATGGAGTGGTAAAGGTAGTCTTGTATTATTTAGATTCTTTTACCTTTACCTGATTGTATCTTGAGAATCCATCCATCATGGATAAAAGCTTACAACTAGTTATTTTTTGCAGCATAGCCTCCGTGTTAGGCAATGGATAATTATCCTTCAAAGAAGATACATTCAGATTTCTAAAGTCAACACAAAGTCTTATGTCACCATTTTTCTTTCTAACTGGGACAAGATTGGACACCCAAGTTGAATGTCTGATAAGAACAATTATTCCAGCCTCCCTAAGCTTCATGAGTTCTTTTTGCATCTTTGGAGCCAAAGTTGGATTGATAGATCTTTGCTTTTGCCTAAATGGTTTAGCTTCAGGCTTCAAAGGAATTTCATGCTGGAATAGGTCTTCCCTATAAGCTTTCAAGTCCTCATACGACCATGCAAAAACATGTTTATATCTTTTTAGTAATGCAATCAACATAGTCTTGATGTGTTTGCCAATATATACCTTTTTGGGGGCATGGCTTGTCCCCAAGTTTATCTCCTCTAAGTCACCCTTGTTTGTGGGAGATGTCTTTGTAACAAATTGATCTCTATTATCAAATGCTCTTTCTAAAGCAACTAACCCTCTGGGAATTTTATGTCTTGAGCTGAATTACCTCTTTCCCCAAAAGAGTTTCTTTTCCATTCACAACTTCCACAAAATTCTGAAAGTCAATCTCCTGATTCTCATATTCATCTATGTAGTGCAGGAATCTCAACAAGTCTTTATCATCATCAAATACTTGCCAACTGCATATATTTTCTGGTATTGCAGGTCTAATTTTGACCTCAACATTCGTAACATCAGACATAGTGATATCATCTGGCCTTATGGCCACATTAGCTAAAAAATCTGCCATGACATTTTTTGATCTTTCTATCCAGTTTATTGAAAACACATCAAATAATTCAATTGTATCCCACACAGCATGCTTATACTGTTTTAACCTTTTATTTTTTGAAGCATACTTATCTTTAACCTGGGAAACAATTAACCCTGAATCTCCAAATACATTTATCATCTTAATTCCATGCTTCAGAGCAACATTCAATCCTAGTAACAGAGCTTCATATTCTGCAATATTATTTGTGCAGGCAAATTTTAACAAGAAAGAAAACTTTAGAAGCTTACCAGTTGGAGATAAAAACACAACTCTAGCACCAGAGCCTTCCTTTGAGTAAGCTCCATCAAAATACATGGTCCAGAGACCCTGTTGGTCAAGTCCTTGAATGTAAATATCTTTCCCTTTGTTTTCTTGATTATTTGAGACAACCCTAAAATTTTCACAGTCAGTATCCACAAAATAGACATGTTCCTTTGAATCTTGATCTTCCACTATTTCTGAGGATCTTTCTTCTCTGACCAGTTTGACATCTTTGCCATTGATTGGAATCATGGCATATGATAAATCTAATTGCATACTTCCACCAATCAATGCTGCCCATCTTCTTGATAGTAGCATACCATATTGTGGATTTATATCGACCATTGTTATGTTCATTTTGTAGGTCTTTTCTAGATATGCTACTAATCTAAACTTGACATCCTTCATGATTCCAATAACTGGTACCTCCCTAGCATCCATTACATAGCATTTTCCACATGCTTTATCTATCTTCAAGCCAGCTTGCTGCATGATAGCCAAAGGCATGATATTTGTTGATGCTCCTGAGTCAAGCATACAATCCCTGATCATTTTTCCATTAATAATAAGGGAGACATAAAACGGCTTAACCTACGAAGGGCATTTTGTCATGGTCACCCCTAGATACAGTTCAGGAATCTCATCCTCCTCAATACACAAGCCCTATTTCTTACCCTAACCTTCAACATTTTGCTCAGCCTGACAAGCTACTCTTGAAATTAAGGACAATGCCTTATTCCTGAATTCTTCAACTTTCATCATCTCCATCAATGGAATAGAGATCTTCACCTGGGATAAAACTTGAGTTATGTCAAAGGAAGCATAATTTTGTATAACAGTTGTAGCCTGAGCTGTGGTTTTACTTTTATCCTGAGCTGATCTAGCTTTAATCTTAGCGGCCCTGTGACTGTTATCTATGACCTGAGAATCCTTATTTCGATCCTCACTTTGGGGAATTTCATTTTCTGGTCCTTGAGAATCATGACCTGGTTTTTGCTTAGAGTTCTTCTTATTACTATTCCATTATGTCCTTTATGGTTCAACCTTCTTAGGATTATGTGCTGGTTGATTTACAAAGGTGCTTTCTGGTTGATGTGGGTCACCTACCTAAGCTTTACCTCTAAGATTATAATTGCTTTTAACCTGAGCTACTGCCACAACTGTAAGAGATCTAATTTCTTCATCAGAAGGCCTTCTCAAATTATTCAAAAAAATATGTGAGTCCTGAGCATATACATAATTATCTTCATCATTTTCCTCACATGGAAACTGCTGGCAAACATGAGTCCCATAACTCGTATTTTCATCTACATCATAGGAAGAATACTCCCTATTTGTGGACAACATATTTACATTATTATCCTCCATACAATGTGACTCATCACACTCATCACAGGCAACAAAATTATTATATAAAGACTGGGCAATCATACATTGCGACTGTGAGTGAGGCATTTGACATATTATGCACCATGGGGTGTCATCAACAATATTTACAACCCTCTTCAAAGGATCCAGAGTTTCCTTTGTATTTTGGGCTCTCTGATTGGTGTTGCTGTTATGTGGGAAAATGGGTTTACCATAATGCCAATTAGTGTTATATGGCATATCATGCAATGATGGTCTCTTTTCTTGTCTCTGGTAAACCTGCTTGTCAGGACCTATTCCCTTTTCATTTTTAGCAAGTCTATAACTTAAGTCCTTGACAACAGTTGTCAATTTACCTAATTTACCCTCAGAAGTAGATGCATTACCTTGAGTACTTTGAGGCTTATTTAGATTTTGCAGAATCTTCACATCATCCCTTCTGTTTGTCTTACCAGATGATTTCCTATTGTTTTCAATGTTTGTTGCAATCCTGAAAGCATCCCTGAGGCTAGTAGGACCCTTATCTCTTAACCCATATGCTATTTTGGCATCAAAAGCATTTATATACAACACCATGCACATTGGTTCATTAGGTCTCATGTGAGGTGGCAATTTGTTCAACACTTTAGTAAATCTAGCATTAAAATCTGCAACCTGCTCATTTGACCCTTTAGTGATACTGGTGAATTCATTTACAAAAAAGCTTGGGTCAGTCTTGTCACCATACTGCTCCTTAAAACCCCTTCTGAAATCATCCCATGATGAGATACTCTGGTCAGGCAGACCTTTATACCATTCTCTAGCTTCATTAACCAAGGATTGCATAAACAATTTCATAAAGACATCTTCATGCTCAACCTCAAAGTTGTCCATGACATTTTGAAAGGCCTTTAAATGATCTTCCCCTGACACAGTATTGTTTCCTGAAAACTTTGGCACCTACAGCCTCACATGTTTGTCAATGGGATTAGGGTAGTCAGGAATACCATAAAAAATAAGCTGCCAAAATCTGTCCAGCTGCATAGGCTGTCTACCAAACTGATTAACATTAACATTTCTATTTGCATTCTAATATCTCACATTATTTAATGGTACCCTAACAGTGTTTACATTTTGTCTCTGATCATTCTATTGATACTGGACTTCATTTCTTTGCTGATTTCTAAGCACATCTGCATTATCAAGGGTAGGAACTGAATCATGTTGAGTAGTTCTCAGAGCTTGCACTTTTTGACTCATATCATCTCTAATCTTTACAGCTTGTAAATATTCTAATTCAGCTCTTAATCTTTTGATTTCTTCAACTAATTAATCATCTTTGGGCATAGAAGAGGATGGTCCCTTTCCATATTGGTCATCATCATCGTCCCCTGGGGACTCAGTCTCTTTAAATTTGTTAGAGGGATCTAAGAAAGGGTGCTCCTGAAACACCTCTGATCTCACTCTCAAATTAACACCTTGTTGTCTTTCATATACATTCTAGATTTCAGCCTCAGTGTTTGAAAAATAAGGTATTGTCTGCTTTGAAGATCCTGGATTGTCTTGAATTTTATCATTACTTCTAGGAGAACCCTCTTGACTGGCTTGAACAGTCCCTTTTTTCTTGTACATCATCTTTCTGGGTAATTCTTCAGACAGAGAATTACGCAGGGATCTTCTCCCCTGCATACAAATTTTTACTTTACCGGTTGGGAGATTTGTTCGGAGTCGCCACCTACAACTAGGAATTATTTTCTTTTAAAACAAGGTTCTTATACAAAGGTCCCCAGCGAAGTCGCCAAATCTGTTGGTTCTTTTCCCAACTGGATGCCTTTTCCCAGTTATCCCTACAAAGTAGCCATCAATGATCAATAGGACATCTAGGCCAGGGGCCAACAGTATAGGAGATAGACTCTATAAATATCTCCTCCTCTTCTTTAGGCTCTGCAGAACCAAGGGGGGGTATTCCCTACTCAACATCCATGAAATATGCTTATTAACTTGGTGGGATGTTGACACAAAGCAGATAAATCCTCTCTTATGTAGACCGGAACTATGAAATAAGTACAAAGGGGCTAGCTTTGGGCCTATTCTTAGTTGTGAATCAGAGGATTTTGGTCCTAAAACTACTTCTAATGTCCTAAAGGTTTGTATTTGAAGTTTGATCTTGTATTTGTATTTGGATACAAAACTAGGACCTTGTGCTGTAACCTAAATACAGGACCAGACTGGTGCCTATCTCAGAGCTCAGAGTCAATAGACATACACATGTGAATGATTACATAAATTTAAGACAATAACTAGGCATCAAGGGGGTTTTGTAGTATCTACCTTACAGACACTTCCTAAAACTGAGTATTTAGTTATCCTTGTTTACAAACATCCTTAAGGCAACATATTCTTCCCAACACTCAACCTAAAACATTTAATCTACTCCTTTAGCAGAAGTAAAAGATTAAGTATTCAATATAGCAAACCCACATCCTAGAATCTCAAACACCCCTTAGCTGTTTAGATTCAGAAGAACACATTCAATTTGGAGACAAATAATAGAACACATGCAATGAAGCATTACTCATTTAAATCAACATGAAACCAATACATTTATGCATAAAACATACAACATGAGATTCATAAACTCACAAGACATCCAAAACAGAGCCACCAACCAAGTTGTATCTAATTACAACACCCAGATTTATCTAGTTTTCAACAACCACAAATGAATAACACAGTCTGCCTTTTATAGCATGACTGTGTACTCAGCAAATTTTTTAGGCAAAAAAAATTTC
Source organism: Cunninghamia lanceolata (assembly GCA_027924645.1). Taxonomy (NCBI): domain Eukaryota; kingdom Viridiplantae; phylum Streptophyta; class Pinopsida; order Cupressales; family Cupressaceae; genus Cunninghamia; species Cunninghamia lanceolata. Next base: position 9,946,612 of record BSBN01000780.1, read on the forward strand.
TGCCAGATACATTGCACCAAAAATGGCACCCAAAACATTAAAAGCATAGGCAGAACATGAAGGAAAAATAGGTGAGCTCGGGAGATGTGCCGCCACTTGCAGATTTTTGTCATAAAATTGGTAGTTGGCTAGTCAACCACTGGCCCATGCCTCTGTATGTTGCCATTAATGGCCTAGCTACCTGCAACTCCTCTTGAAATTTGCAGCAGCGCGTCCATGGAGTTTTCACGCTCAAAATATGACCGTGGATGCAAAAAAAACCTTCACATGAAACTTCAAAACCTGGCTGTTGATTTTCCCTCCATCACTGAGATCAATGGTGACCAATAGCTTTGAAAAGTCACCCACCAACGAGATCATGCCATGTAAGCACCTTGTGCTACTTTGATTTTTCCATCGCATCACATATTTTCCCTTTTCCACCTCAAAATTCCTTTGTATATGTACCTGCATATACATGCAACAGTTCCCGGACACGTGGCAGCTTGTGATTTGTCTGCAATTGCTGTGCATCCTATCTCCATTAGCTATCGGAATGACCCAAGATGAGTCGGCCGATGCATATAGTCCCGGTGATATGCCTTTGCATCTCCTTTTGCTTGTATATCGGCATATACAATGCCATACACATGCAAGCTGTGGATCTCAACACTTTTTCTACTAGATTGGGACATCCTTTGGAATCTGCGTTGTATCCATCTCTTTGTATATTTTTGTTGTATATCGTACAACATACAACTCCTGGACTTCATCACAATTATGAGGAAAATTTGAAATATTTTGGAATCTGGCTTGCACTTCACTCCTGCATCTTTTGAATGTATATTGGCATGTACAACACTGACATACAAGCAAAAAATATACATACAAACTACGGACCCTATCCTTTATCAATCAAGTTGCATGTTCCTTCAGATTCTGGCTTGCACATTAGGAATGTATATTTGATCATGCAAACGTAAATATACAAGCGGTGGGCCCCAGCCTTGTAACCTATTTTGTATGTGCCTTCTTTTATATCGCCGCCAATGTATCTTTTCATTGCATGTTTTCCTTTGTATCTGGCCATTGTATGTCTGAACATATAACACAAAATACACATGCAACCCGATATATATTCAGGGAATATTCCTAGAATCTGGGAAAGATTCCCCCAATGTATATGCACCTTTTTGAGCCCGATATGCATTTTGAAATGCATACAACTGAATTATTCCATTTTTTGAAAGTTGATATACATTTTTAGGCCTGTCCACATACATTTGCACTTGTACATACAAAAACCTAGCATTTTTCTCAAGTGCGATGGAAAAAAGCGGTAAAACATTGCATGGGGCCGGTCAACCTATGAGCACAAAGGCATGAAGATGTAACTTAAACAACCGGGAACCCGCTACAGGAGGCCAACATCAAAATAGAAAAAATAATGCAAGGCCCCATGAAAATTAAACCAAAGGCACTAAGGGTTTGAAAAATTAAAAACATAGGCTTGCAAACTTGATTCAGAACCCTAACCCTAGGTGAGCACCACCAGAATACATATTTGAAGTCCTCCAAAGGTTAGTGTCAATTCTTTTATCATTCTGTGTATTTTGAGTTAATTCTGTAATTCTCTGTTGAATATAGTTATCTTCACCTTATGCTGAGGGTACTTGTAGCAACTGGATTTTTAACTATTTTTACTGTTCTTACATTTCTGTGAACTTTGGTAAATTAGGTTAATTAGAATAAGTCTGTATGAGTTAGTTTAGGATAGAAATGAGTCTTGAAGGCATATATAGTGCAGGCATCATGATAAGCTTACTCTCATTGGTAGATAATTCAATGTAGGAATGCAATGATCGAGTGGACTGTTTAGATAGGTTTATCCCTAAATTTTGTTTAAGTTTACAACACATTAGTTTTCCTCTACACTCCTTGCACGCTCCATTATTGTCCTGTTCATGCGCTCAGCCACTCCATTCTCCTGTGGGGTTCTTGGAACCATTTTCTACCTATGAATTCCATTAAAGGAACAATAATCCTCAAATTCTTTGCTGCAATACTCACCACCATTATCAGATCTGAGACATTTTAATCTTTTACCCATCTCATTCTCAACCAAGCTTCTCCATTTCTTAAATGTTTCAAATACATCATATTTTTGCCTAAGGAAATAAATCCAAACATTCCTAGTCACATCATCTATGAATGTAATATAATACCGAGAGCCACCGAGAGAAGATACCTGAGTTGGTCCCCATACATCTGTATGCACAAGCTCCAACTTTTCATCTTTCTTTTGCTTCCCATCCTTGAGAAAACTAACTCTCTTTTGTTTACCATACACAACTTTCACATAAATCCATATTAATACATTTCAGACCTGGTAAAACTTTCTTAGAATGAAGTACCTTCATACCTTTTTCACTTATATGCCCAAGTCTGTTATGCCACAGTGTTGTCTTAGAACTTGTAGCAATTGTTTCAGTCTCTTGTTGCAAACCTGCAACAACTGTTCTTGAACCTGTTTGGTTTTTCTCTACAACAACTAAAGTAGAAGGAACAATATGATCTATACAAAGATATAAGGTGCCTACTTTCACACCTTTTGCTACTATTAAGGCACCTCTTGAAACCTTCCAATTTTTATCAGTAAATGTAACAATGCAACCTTCATCAGCTAGCTACCCTACTGAAATTAAATCCCTACTCAGCCTTGGAACATGCCTTACCTCTTATAGTAGCCAATGATTCCCATTCTGCAGCTTAATCTTGATTCTTCCCTTTCCAACAATCTAACAAGGTTCGTTATCTCCCATATAAACCAACCCAAAATCCCCTTAGACATAATCAAGAAAATAAATTCTATGGGGTGTAGCATGAAATGAGATCCCTGAATCTGAAACCCATGAATCGTCAGCATTATCTAGGGAAAGAATCAAAGCATCATCTTTAGATTTATTACTTACCCCATTTGCCTCCTTATAGCCTTCTATCCTTCTATCCTTCTATCCTTCTATCCTTCTAGCCTTATTTCCCATAGTACCAACAATCCTTCTATCCTTTGGATTGGGACCTCTTGCCCTTTGATTTTCCTCGTGACTTCCCATAACCTCCAGAACCTTTTCCTCTCTCCTTTGATCTACCCCTGCTTTCTGCATTCAAAACACTACCTGATGTGGATCCTCCTGAGCTTTTCCATCGCACTTCCTTGCTAAGGATAACACCAACAACATCATCAAATTTCAAAGTATTTGAACCAAAGATAGAGTTACTTACAGCCATTGCCAAGCTATTCCAGCTTTCTGGCAAAGAACATAAAACCAAGAGAGCCCTCACCTCTTCATCAAATTTCACTTTTATAGAAGTTAATTGACTGGTAACCGTATTAAACTCATTTAAATGATTTTTCATAGATCCACCTTCAATCATTTTTAGATTAAACAAATGCTTCATGAGAAATACCTTATTTGAGGTTGAGGGTTTTTCATACAATTTAGCCAAAACTTTCATCAGTTCATCTGTTGTCTTCACTTCTGTTATATTAAATGCCATAGATGGTGCTAAGCATAACCGAATGCTTCGTAGTGCCTTTCTGTCTAGAAGATTGCAATTCTCATCAGTCATTGCTACCGGTTTCTTAGCTATTCCTTCCAACAGACTCCATAAATCCTTTTGATAGAGATAATCCTCCATGTGCATCTTCCATAACTGATAGTTCTGCCCATTGAATTTATCTACCTTTAATTTACCCTCATTCTCCATTGCTTCCACTCAACTGTGAGACTCCCACTCAACCATGAGACCTTCCTACAGATGATAATCGAACACAACCCGCTTTGATACCACTTGTTAGGGTTAGCTGACAGAAGATATCAATTAAATACAAATAAAGATTAAACAAAGGAATTAAAAATACACAAAAATAATAACAGCGAGAGACAATTTTAACATGGTTCACCCAAACTTAGGTTACATCCACCAACAGAGAGTCCAATATTATTATCTAGCAAATCAAACTAATTACAACTAGCAATCCCTGCAACTCAATACCACTGGAAATGCTACAATACATCAACAGAAACCCTAACCCTTAGCCACTTTTATCAAGCCTTATGTTAGTTACAAAAATAGATTTTTTTTTAATGTTGGCCAATAGAAAAATAACTCCCGACGCCTTTATAAAATAATAAAAATCGTTGGAGGTTTCGAGGGTGTTGCCCCTCGACCTCGCCCTATATTGTGACAGGGGCACTACCCCTGGACCCTACAAGGGGTGCTGCCCCTTGACCCCATCTTGGGGGTGCTGCTACCGAACCCCCGCAAGGGGTGTTGTCCCTTGACCTTGTTAAATAATTTGGGGGGAAACCACACCAATAAAAGTGGGGTAAATTTAACCTCCGAGTCTGATTAGGGTCCATATAACAACACATGTCACTATTGGCATGTTATGACAAGAGCATCTACATCGACTATCTCAAACAGGTAGGCACATGTGCAACCTATCAATGCTATCTAATCAACAAAATAAAAAATAAAAAAAATAAAAAAAGAAGTCAAAATAGTAAAGAGAAATTCATTCATCCAATGGTGAAAACCATTTCATGGCACCTTGGATAAGTACCGTGATGAAAACCCATTCATGGGCGTCATGTGTAATTAGAGTGTCTATGTAACTTATACTCTGGGGCAAGTTGTCTCATCTATCCCATTTTATCATTTCCATCCTATCGTCCTCATCCATTATATTTACAAACCAATCCCATTGAACCAATCCATCCTCCCCTAGACTACTTTTAATATTGATAAGGACAAGGGCATAATGTTAAAACATACTTTGGACATATCTTTATGTACCCAATTTTTCCAACCAATCCTATCATCCTATCGTTGCAAGCATTTCCATGCAATAGCATGAGTGGCATAGCTAGAGTTGGGTGTGCTATTCCTATGTGACATAGTCCTTGGATACCACATCCTTAACCCCTCCATCCATCCCACCCAATATCAACAATCCCTTAATCCATCCATCCCATTCTCCCTTTATCCTTGTCCCTAGACTTAGTTTTCCCTTCTCATTGGTATCTAGTAAAAGGCTATCTAAATGTAATCCAATGCAACCATCTCATAGAAAAAAGCCAAGAAATAAATCCAAGTCTGATCGATCCTTTATCCATGACAATCTAGCCAAGTAAGCTAAGCAAATCATCCAAAAGCATCCATCGGTTTTGTTCCTAGCCTTGTTGCAAACCTGATCAACTCAAATCATCATCTTCGAGATATATCATTCCTAATCCTCACATTATTTTTAGGATACATTGTTCCCACATCAACAATGCTATCATCATCTGATGCAGAGGCATCCACACTAAAACTTTGACATACAGCATGTATGTCCGCAACCCATCATCATCATCATATTTTCCTTAACACTGTCAGCATCATCATATTTTCTCTGCCGACCGATATCCTCCTGCAGACAAACCTTCGACCTTTTGCCTGTCAGCAGCATCATCATATCCGGCTATCGGCAGCATCATCACATTCGGCAAGCACAAACATCCTCCTGATGTCCACTGTTCATCTTACCGCCAAACTCTTTCTGCAGCATCATGATGTTCAACATCATGTTCATCAGCAGGATATAAAATATCCTGTTCCCTCCATATATCCTGATGACCACAACTTCATGCACCTTCCTTCGATGCTTACGTCACCCCGATATCCTGATGACGATTATCCTGATGATGATGACGTCACATGCAGTTTCTTCAATATCCTGCTGTCGGCCAAACTTAACATTATCGGCCCGTGACAGTTTTATCAACCCGATCTTCTACCTTATGCCCATACGCTCCTCCTCGGCAACACCTGATGATGATCACCCCAAAACGCATTCCCCTTATGCAGTCGATTGCATCATGCTCACCTCTCCTTACTCGGATGACGCCCGAAGTAACTGCAGGATATACACAGAAATATCCTGATGATGCTGTTGCGATGGATTTTCCAACCTTAGCGAATTTTCGATCCGCCGAACCTCCTGGGGTGACCCGATCTACTTTCTGGACAACTTTCCAGACTCTAACTATCAGCACGACCTAGCACATACCCATGCTAGGGTTCTCAACACCTCTCGACTGCGATCCTACACACCTGCATGCAAACAAACACAAAATGCAACCTAAACCCTAACCTATGGTACACAGCCATTCCACCGATTTAACAAATCAACCGGTGGAATGGATCAGCGAATCCATGAACCCACCAGAACAGCAAATTGATCACACAATGGAATCCAAAACAGAGAATGGACACAAACAGGATCTCTTTATTTGATTTCAAAAGATGCAAATACAGTATTCTGTCTCACTCTGTTTCACTCCCTGCAATCTAGCTTCTCAACATCTATCTCTAAAACCAACCGATCCTAATGCATAAATAGGATCTCCAGCGAGTACTACCGACCCGACTCCAAGCGGCTGGGAGCTTCCAAGCGGCTGGGAGGATCCAACCGAACATACAGCATAACAGCTGTCCTAACAACCTACCTAAAAATAGTAAAGTATGGTCAACATGACCTTATTACATGCATTGGTCTTATAAGACCTTCTTGGAAACATTAACCAGACCTAAAACAAACTAACTGCCTCATGGAGGCTAGCTGTCAGGTAGGTGCTCCTGCACCATACTCCCCAACAGAAAAGAACTCATGTCCCATGAGTTTGGTTGTGGAAGTCCTCCACCTTTACACTTTGCCTTTGCAGTGTCTTGACCTGTTCCAGCTTTGTCCTCTGCTGGCTCTCGGCTGCTCCAAGATTTCTGAACTGTAACTTGCCTTCTTGCAAGTAAATCCTCATGCCTGTTAATGTAGGCCCTTCTCTCACATACCTTGTGTTTGTCAGATTGTCTGACCAGAACCTCTGTTTGAACTGCCTCTTGAACTTTTGCAATGGTTAATCCTATCTTCCTTTCAACTCTTATAGGACAAACAATAGTCCCAACTATGACAACATCCTTGTCATTCCTCTCAATTGGTTGCTGTTTGCAAACCTATTTCTGAACCTGCTGCTGACCTCTGTCAGTCACAACTGAAACTTTCTTCAACCTGTTGTCCTTAACAACTCCTTTCCCTGCAGTGTCCTCAACTGCCTTTATGCCTGCTCCTATAGGCATCTGCACAAACTCCTCCTTTCCCACTAAAATTATTTGGGCTGCCCCCTGTGCTGCAGCATCTTCCTGCAATGGCATCAACATAATAGTCTTCCCATATTTCTTGATGGTGTAGGTATTAGCATACCCATCATACAGTACCCTCCTATCAAATTGCCATGGTCTACCCAACAGTAGGTGACAACATTCCATGGGCAAAATGTCACACAAAACTCTATCATGATATGCTCCAATATGAAAATCCACATATGCCTGTTCATAGACAAAAAGTGATTGACTATCACTCACCCAAGATGCCTTGTAAGGGTGATGGTGTGGAATCCTTTCCAAATTCAGTTTATCCACCATTTCCTGAGATACCATGTTGTCTGTTGAACCAGTATCAATGACAACCTTACATACCTTACCTTTGCTCTTGCATGTGGTCTTGAAAAGAGCTCTTCTTTGCATCATATCCTTTGATGCCTGCAAACTAATTCTCCTTAGCATCAATGCTTCTCCCTCCTCAGGATATCCATAACCGTCAGGAACTCTATCTTGATAAGTGTTTGAACTCTGCACACTTTGCTCTACTTTCTCTTCTTGCACAAGTTGTGCTCTCTTGTCATTCGTTCTATCATTTCTGGATGATGAACCTTTGCTTTCTGGACATTTGAAAAATGGATGACCAAACTCACCACAGGTGTAACACTTTCTTGAAAATGTAGTAGAACCTCTACCACCTCTAAATCTGCCTCTATTACCTTTCCATCCACCGCTGAAATCAGACTGTCCCTGTCCCTTACCAGTGTCTTCTTGACCTTCATTGGTTTGCCTTGTTGTAGGGGCTAATCCTCTTCCCCTCATATTGTTTCCTCTTCCTCTCATGGACTTATCTTGTCCCCTATTCATCTTTTCTTCAATCCTGATTGCCATTTGGTAACAATCCTCCACATTCTTAGGGTTAGCTAAAACTAACTCATCCTGTATGTTCAATCTCAAACCAGCCAAGTACCTAGCCACCTTTTCTACCTCATTCTCATGATGACCAGATCTCATACTCAACTTATAAAACTCCTTAGTATATGCCTTCACATCCATTTCCTTCTGCCTTAAAAATTACAGCTTCTTAAACATCTGAATCTCATAATCCTTAGGCAAGAATTTACCTTTGATCCTTGCTACCATCTTATCCCAGGAAGTGATCTTTGACTTCCCTTGTTTCCTTCTCTCGGATTGTACATAATCCCACCATACCAAAGCATGACCTCCTAACTTGGTCTTTGCAATCTTTACCTTCTGATCCTCAGCAACATCTTCACATTCAAAGTGATTATCAAGTGCAGCAATCCAATCCAGTAACTCATCTTCATTCAAACTTCCATTATACTTGGAAACATCAACCTTTACCTTAGGTTTATCACTCTGCACTGCCTTTAACAGTTTTGCAAATCTCTGGTCTTCAGCATCCAGTTCTTCAGCTACCTCTTCATACTCTTCAACAGTATCTTCATCTTCTTCTGATTCACTGTCGTCCACTTCCCTCTTTTTGTTCTTTTCCAGGGCTACAAGCCTGGCTTGAAGTGCTTCAACAAGCTCCTTCATCTTCCTCATCTCTCTGGCATGTTTTTCCTTCATCTCCTGCAATTCCCTTGCAGTACCACTACCTTTCGGAGGCATTTTGTCAACCTCTCACTTCTCTACCTCTGTCTTTTCAGTGACAGAATCAGCTCTACTTCTGCCCTTTCGGTGACAGAATCAACACACAACAACCCAGACCTTTTGCTGAGCTCTGATACCACTATGATGCAGAGGCATCCACACTAAAACTTTGACATATAGCATGTATGTCCGCAACCCATCATCATCATCATATTTTCCTTAACACTGTCAGCATCATCATATTTTCTCTGCCGACCGATATCCTCCTGCAGACAAACCTTCGACCTTTCGCCTGTCAGCAGCATCATCATATCCGGCTATCGGTAGCATCATCACATTCGGCAAGCGCAAACATCCTCCTGATGTCCACTGTTCATCTTACCGCCAAACTCTTTCTGCAGCATCATGATGTTCAACATCATGTTCATCAGCAGGATATAAAATATCCGGTTCCCTCCATATATCCTGATGACCACAACTTCATGCACCTTCCTTCGATGCTTACGTCACCCTGATATCCTGATGACGATTATCCTGATGACGATGACGTCACATGCAGTTTCTTCAATATCCCGCTGTCGGCCAAACTTAACATTATCGGCCCGCGACGGTTTTATCAACCCGATCTTCTACCTTATGCCGATACGCTCCTCCTCGGCAACACCTGATGATGATCACCCTGAAACGCATTCCCCTTATGCAACCGATTGCATCATGCTCACCTCTCCTTACTCGGATGACGCCCGAAGTAACTGCAGGATATACACAGAAATATCCTGATGATGCCGTTGCGATGGATTTTCCAACCTTAGCGAATTTTCGATCCGCCGAACCTCCTGGGGTGACCCGATCTACTTTCTGGACAACTTTCTAGACTCTAACTATCAGCACGACCTAGCACATACCCATGCTAGGGTTCTCAACACCTCTCGACTGCGATCCTGCACACCTGCATGCAAACAAACACAAAATGCAACCTAAACCCTAACCTATGGTACACAACCATTCCACCGATTTAACAAATCAACCGGTGGAATTGATCAGCGAATCCATGAACCCACCAGAACAGCAAATCGATCACACAATGGAATCCAAAATAGAGAATGGACACAAACAGGATCTCTTTATTTGATTTCAAAAGATGCAAATACAGTATTCTGTCTCACTCTGTTTCACTCCCTGCAATCTAGCTTCTCAACATCTATCTCTAAAACCAACCGATCCTAATGCATAAATAGGATCTCCAGCGAGTACTACCGACCCGACTCCAAGCGGCTGGGAGCTTCCAAGCGGCTGGGAGGATCCAACCGAACATACAGCATAACAGCTGTCCTAACAACCTACCTAAAAATAGTAAAGTATGGTCAACATGACCTTATTACATGCATTGGTCTTATAAGACCTTCTTGGAAACATTAACCAGACCTAAAACAAACTAACTGCCTCATGGAGGCCAGCTGTCAGGTAGGTGCTCCTGCACCATCATCATGAATCATCATTGAGATACATCATTCCCAATCCTTGTGTTATTCTCGTGATATATCATTCCCACATTAACAACACTATCCTCATTAATCAATCAATCAATCATTAGTTCTTGCTTGACAGGGGCAACAACTTTTTTTTTCTTTATATCATTTGTGCATGCTTGCTTGCTTGTTTGTGTGTGTTATCATTTTACTTGCATTTGCATAAGTCATTACAGAATACTACCACAATGACATCATGGTCTTACATATCATGGTGCCATAAGGCATATGCTCACTTGCGATCTTTTTGTTTTAAGTCAATCCTTTATGCACAAGACACATTGTCACCTTGGTTTTTATACCTTGGTGCAAAATGTCTAGTGCTATATCAAACTCCATGGTTTCTCACCCAATGTATCATGATGTATCATTCAAACATTTCATCCATCACCTCTTTTTCCTCCATCCCCTCAACCCATCCATTTCGAGAGCATACACATGTTCTTCAAACCTACCTATCCCCTCGAGGGGGCATCTTATTCCTACATCATTCCTCCTTGTCACTCCTACGAGTGGTTGGGGCATCCTTTTCCAATCATCCATATCTTATCTTCTTTGAAATGATGTTACTTCTCCTAGTTGCAACATCATCTCAAAGAGGGGCAAAATGTAGACACCTAAAATTGACCATGCCTTAACGACACATCTAACACCACTTTCAACTACTTTTGACATTGTCCTAATCTCATCTTAAACACATCATCCTAGCACTAATTAATTAGATAAATTATCATATTTATTTAATTAATCTAATTTTCCCATATTCCTCTATATTAATTAATTAAATAATTTTATTATTTGATTAGTTATTCTAAAAATCCTAAATCTCATTTTAATCCTCTATTTATCATAATTAATCCCATCCTTAGCCATTATCCACAAATATATAAATTTAAAAAAATCTAAAAAAGTCACATGATTAGCTAAGAGTTATCTAGATTCATTGAAACTAGATGCTCCCACAAAAGTCAAACTAATTAGACATCTCCATCATCCATTCCATACTACATATTTTAATCCTAGCCATTCACATAAGGGTAAGCCCTAGAAGTTTCCATCCTTGCCCTAATTCCTCTCACTTAATCTTGTCCATCCATTCATTTTAATCTCAACCATTCATCCTTACAGAATGCCCTAGAAGTTTCTAACCTTGCCCTAATTTGTCTCATTCAATCCTAGCCATCCATTTTTATCAAATCTTAGTCATTCATCCTATCATCCAAAAATATATAAATTAACCCTCAATCAAGCCATTTTCATAAGGCACTTCTAAATATAATGTCATTTTGCTAAAGTGAGCAACCAACAATCAAATCTTAACATAAAAAATCATTGGAACACAACTACCACTTGCTGGTGCAACAAGGGCTAGTTTGGTGAGAGCTTTCTATGTTTTTAATTTGATTTTGCTAACCCTTTGGATGTGTCGTTAGATATGAAATTGGTGCTTTGATTTGATACATTGTTTCTAATTTTGTTTCATATTTTAGCATACAAACATTGTACATATACATTTTTGTACAATGATATGGTATTTTTTTATGTTTATTTTATTTTATATCATTGTTTAAAAGATGCTTAGGTACATGGGTTCATTGGGTGGCCTAGCATGTGTTTGTTTGATGTTTCTTATTTTTCATCCTCTAGTGCCCATTCCCTTGAACCTACAATGGACACATCCATGCTTGTTCATGATACATCTCTTGAGGATGTCCATTATTTCTATCCTCTTACATTACATGATGTTATTATAATTGATGATGATATTCCTCATATTTAACTCGTGATAATCCTTACTCTACATCCTTGGATTCATGATCTTTTAATGGTTTTTCTAGAAAGGATCTTAGTGATACTTATTTAATGAACATAACTTATCCCCTCTCTTATATGATATTATTGGTGATGTTTTCCATAGATCATGTTTGTATAATGATTCTAATATTTCAACCTCTAGTGGCCACTCATTAAGAGATTTTAAGGAAATATCTATGTTTCATACTGATAATTTTTTTTTGGATACCTATGGTGACTCTCATATGGACTATCATTTGCCTTCTCATGATGCATCTTTTGAGAATTTTGATTATCATATGGTCCCATTTACATAGCCTATTGATTCATATGACTAAACACATGACTTATAATTACACGAATAAGAAGAATCTTATGGTGAAAATTTTCAATCTTTATTTTGCTCATTTGAGGATGGTGTCCAAACTATTGATGATAAATCTCTTACATCTTCAACTCTTACACACGACATTGAATACATAAATCTATAGGGAAAATTATTGATGATACACAAGATCTACATATGGCGTGTCATGTTCTCCAATTTCATTCCCAACCTTTAAGTCCTTACAATTTGCCAAAGTGAGCTTCGAATCGGCCTCTAGATTTACTTTTACCCCTCTCATTTCTATGGCCTATGAGAATTCTTTTCCCGTCCCCTACATTGTTCAGTCCTTACCTACCACATCCATAGTCATCACATCCATACCTATACCTAGTTCTATCCCTACCACACTTATGCCTCAACCTATTTACACTCCTTTCTTGACTACTCATATCCTATACATTTCTACTTCTCCTTTGTCCATTCCAATGCCTTTTGTTTCTATTGCTATTTTGTCTACCCATATGCCTTTGGTGTCTACCACTCACCATTTAATGATTTATTGTCTAGTTGTTCCCTCTATACCACTCGCCCCTTCCCATCAATTGACCACCGTTATAAGTAAGTTACAAAATGTAGAGATTTGTATTAATGCTTTAAAAGTCCGAAAACCATACGTCTTGACAACCACACACCGAGAAGAGAGCAAAACTAGATGTTACCAAACCCAAACATTGAAACATATCTATCAATATCTCCCATTTCCATCGTAAACAATGAGTGGAGGATGACACGTCGCACACACCACCAGTCCCTTCTTCACACTCCAACCATTATTACCAATTAAGGAATCAACTTATCGTTATGTCCCCTTTTTAGGAATTTGGAAATAGAAATATTATTATAAAATAATAGATTTAATTATATTTCCCAAATTACAACAATTAAACTATTGTTATAATTTTTGTACTTCAATTTTGATGTTGATAGTTAAATGACTAGTTAAGAAAAGATGGGATTGTTGCCACACACGTAGATCATGTCCAAAGGCTGCAAAAATTTGTGAGGAGCATTTATAAATTCCAAGGATTATTGTATGTTCACTGGAATTTGAAGAATTGACTAATTTATGGGGGTTCCTTTGTAACAACAGCCAATTTGCAAGTGGTTAATACAATTTCTGCTACACCTTCAAAACTCATCTAACAGACTAGAAACTAGAACTAAAGACTCTTGATGAATTATCTAAACTTATGCAATTTCCAGAACTAGGAAATTTTTCCATTTCAACCATATTATTCAAACATACTACCAATTATCAGAATGTCGATTTTAGGGTCAAATCTTGTCTGATCACCATGAAATCAAAACTAGGGGATTTTATGAATTATCAAAACTTTTTACCAAATAGATTTTAGATATGAGCTCTAGATTTTGAGATTTTAATGCCAAAATTTTTAGGCTAGCCTGTCAATGTAGGAGATAAAAATAAAGTTATTTGCCAAACTAAAAATCATTCTACCTGAAAATTGAGGCACAAAATTAAGTGCCAACATCCTCTTCCTTTAACAATTAAAAAAATTAAACCAAAAAATTATAACCAACACTTATATGAACTATGCAAGAACAACAAATTACTTGAATTCTTCCCTATTTACTCCTTCCAATATCTCTTTCTTCCTATTATCTCCTCGAATTCCTTCCTTTCCATGTTGCTTCAAACTATTCTCTTTCTTTTTTTTCCAAAAGAATAACTACTTATTTTAAACTATCTAGGGTTATCTCTTCAAAAAGAATGTTTTTCTTTTTATTAACTCCTTTTCCCTCCAAACTGCCCACTATTCTCCTTTAATTAATTCTTAAGCATGCCTGTATTCTCCCCTATAGTCAGTTTCCTCCTAGGATTCCATTTTCTTTTTGCATTATCCTTTTTTATTTTCTCTTTATATATATATGTATATATATGAAAGCACATAAATATCTAATTTATAAAATAAGAATAATTTTCAATATAATTTGATTCTTTATTACCTTATATAATTTCACAAACAACTTATATAGGTTCAAGTCTACTGATTGTATATAAAATATAAGTATTTTATTTGTACAATATGAAATCATATAAAATCGTACTCATAAAATGATTTCATTTGATAATTTTACTCACACAAAATGCAACCCAAACCACATGAATCTAAGTGCACATGTGTAAATTCCCTCATCTCAAGTTGCCTTCAAAATTGCTAGAGGCCTTCTCCTCAATGATATGCTTCCTCTATAATCGAGAGATTGTTGGATTTCTCCTGTTGCACTTATGAACACCAAAGATAGTAGTTATTCATTATCAAAACCATGATTAGATATAATAATTATAACACCTTATAAAAATAAATAATAACATGTTATTTTCAAATATTCACAAAATTCACAAATGTTCACAACATTACTTGTAATCACAACTATTAACACTTGTCAAAAAAGATGTTCTAACACAACAACACTTATCCATCCTGATTGTTTGTGGCATACACCATCATCAAAATTAAATACATATAAGTATAATTTTAGTAAGGCACATTAACTAGGATGTGACATCTTACACATAAGGCTAGTACATGGAACAATCTAGAAGAATTGATAACACATAAACCCCCTCGAATCTCATCTCATCATAAATAAATTAAAGTTTTGGTTTATTGAATTGTGCCTTAAAGGCATCATATGAATGTGGGAGGATGGTTGTGGCATATTTGAATATGATTTTGAATAAAAGTAGTGTATAAATAATTGGAAGTGTTGATTGGGCTTTGTATGACATGCATTAATTCCACTATGCAAGGAGATGACACGTTATTATGTTTTTATGGAGGATGACAAAGAATATAGTTTCCTTTCATTGGAAAGGTGGTGGTGGTAGGGCTCTAGCATTATCAATTTGATCTTATCCTTAGGGTTAGTTTTCTAGTCTAATATGGAGGTAGCCATAGGAGCTTTGGCATGATGGGGTGTAATTAGCTCTGAGCCATATCTCCGATAAACTTTTGTAGTGTATTTTTGTGTTTCAAGAACCAACTACTCTAGGGTTTATTAAAGTAGTTTTGGGAGGCTAGGCTCTAATGGAAGGTTGCTACTCCAGTGCTCCAATTCAAGAGGATTTTATCTCTAATCTTACACATTACTCCCTAAATGTTGTTTTTCAATTAAGGCTTCTCTAACTCCTACAAGACAATCCTCTAGTATGATTATATAACACATAAGTATGGAGGCAAGACATGAATTGCTAACCATAGTAGTCAAGGGTGTAGGCTCGGCTTTGTCTCCTTCATAGTAGTCAAATGTCACAAATGTGATTAAGGATACATGAAGCAAGGTAAGGTTCATGCATGTTTAATGTGGATATGTTGGTAAATGTTTTAGCTAGTTTGCATGTCCATCACAATCAGGGCATCTAGAAATTGGAAGTGATTACACCTTTAAATTTTTCAACGACCCTTCCATATACAAATCAATGTGCCAATGGGATATATGTTAAAGTGTGCATTTCCCATCTCTAGCAAGAAATCAAAGGGTGAGGTTAGTAAAAATAATGAGCCCTAGGTAGAGGAGGTGGTTAACACTAGGTATGCCTCACCAGGTGATAGGGAATGTGGGGGATGGTGTAGTGATCAAGACATTAGGTTTGATATTGTGTTTTGTATCTCTATTTTGGCATATATGTTTATTATTTTATGGTTTTTGTTTCTTCATAAGTGTTATCGAGAGTTTCAAGTGGTCTACTACTATGGTAGTTTTAATAGTCTTTGTATAATCTTTTGTTAGATGGTGGTTGCTCTTTAAAGTAGATTGTGAGTTGTATCTATGTAAACAAGAGTGTTATGTAATAATTTTTATATCAAGTGTATGAGACCCTATAGAACACCCACTATTATATCTAAAAAAATTCTATAATCTCACTTCTCCCTCATCATCTCTCACTAAATTTATAATTATCCTTGTTGATCTTAACCACTCTCTTAATTCAATTTAAATCTCAAAAGGCATTAAACTTCCTCACATGATCTTGTGTATGGAATACACTTACAACCCCTACAGTCAAGAAAAGAAGCAAAAACCCAAAGGATTTGACTACTATGATACCACCTTGTTTATAGATTAACTGGTATCAAAACTGAAAACAAACATATACTCACACTAACACCACTTAACAATGCATGTTTCAACAACATTAACATATGAAAAAAAATCAAACATAGATATTAGCATACACTAATGTGGAAATGAACACCATAAACAAACACAAATTGAACAAACTCATATTTGACTATAGAATTTAACCTAATTCAGGTGAAAACTCTAGCATGAGGAGCAACCACTCCCCATTCCACTATGTAAAAGGCAATAAGTTTGGATTGATAAACAAAGCATCAATAACTCCAATATAGACTAGGGAATTTTGAATATGCCTACCACACTTCCAATTACATACATAGACTTGCATTCACTTGCATAGTCCTAATCAATGGCTTCACACACCAAAACAATGAGAGCTAACCTTCTCCCAAATGTGGAGAAGTAACTTAACGCCCTCCCATAGCTCCCCAAAGGTGAGAAGATGAAAAGTCAAATGTCCAAACTAAAGATGAAATGAGAGACGTTCCAAATTCCACTCATTGCCTCCAAAGAGATGCATTTGTTGCTTTACTAGTATTTTGTTTATCGTGATGACTAGCAAGTTTGTTAGGGCAAACCAAGCTTTTCATCTACTACAACTAACAAACTCATCAAATTAGGTTATTTGGGTCTTTTGGGGGGTCTACAACTTTGAATAGATGCTTCTCAAAAGTGTCACATACCATCTCTTATCCACTTCAATTCTCTCTACATCCCCATTATGCCAATTTAATGATGAATTCTTACTTTAGGCTTCTTGGTGACATTCCAATGAGTGAGGACAACTAAGACCCCAACGGTCTTGCACACTTAAAATCTAAATTTTCAAATTAGATGATAGTAATCTTTAAATGTTAGTGCCAATTTGAGCATGTGATGATTGTGTCCTCTAAATGTCACATTGATTTTGACAAGTGACAACAAAAGTCTCAAGTATCAATAGTGTGTCACTTTGGTCTTTGTTACCTATTTTCTCTAGTTAGTTTTCCTCACCTTCACATTTTCACACAACTAATAAAATTTGGCATCCATTAAAGGAGCTCAAATAACTAGATGTGTGAGATGCAAATTCATTCCATAGAGTTTGTGTTGGCAAGAGACACTATATGGAAAAATGATTGTTGTCATTGATGGCAACAAAGTTCATCCCACACATCCACAGGACATGGTGTGTCTCTACCGGAAGTCAGAATGAAGATTGTTGAGGTCTGGTAAACAAGAACAGAGCTTGTGGCAAGGTCCAATAGACAGGTCTGGATCTCTTAGAGGAAGTATCTTGGTGAAGTGCGGATTTGGGAAAGTTAAGAGGACTACCTTGAGTAATAGGTTCCAAGGATTTAGCCTCCGGTGATGGACAAGGGAAAAGATATGAATAGTTGAGTACCGGATTCCTGAGTGACAGTGTGAACAGAGGAAGAACTGACTGACAGAACATCAGACTACTTTTCGGATGTGTTACTGATGGTGTTAAAGGTTATGAAGGCATGAATCATGTTTGGCTGACATGATTAATGATTTCTACAAGTATATGCTTGATCCGCATTACTTGATGTGTAAGGATTCAGCCGACAAAATAGAGTTTGTGAGAAGATTGACTGTTCCAGGTGCCAACTAGAAAGATAATGAAATCACTTGTGCGGATATATATAAAGGATGGATTTAGTTGTGAGAAGTGTTGTGGTGATATATGTGGTATGCAAAAAATAGTAGAGCAGAGCAGAGGCAGTAAGGAAGGTCCGGTATGTGAAAGGAAAGCAACATAAGAGAAGAGGAAAGATGAAGTGCAGCAGATCAGTGTACTGAGCCTAACTGGAACTGAACTCTAGCATATGTGGATTCTTCCAATCAGTTCAAGTATTGTATAACATTCTTTTGTAGACAGTGTGTCTCCTTGTAGGCAGTGTGCCTCCTTTGTGAGTAGTGTGCTCGGGCAGTGAGCCCTAATTGGCAAGTGCCATTTTGTATTTCCTTATTCTTCTAACAGAGAATAATCCTTAGGTTAATCACCTCGTGGTTTTCTCCCTTAATAGGGTTTCCATGTTAAAAATACTGTGTCATGTGTTTTTCCTTTTCATGGTAATGTTTGCTTATTTGAATTAATGTTGCATTAATTAATAAGAAAGTTCAGAAAGAAGAAATAATTAGGATAACTGATTCACCCCCCCTCTTAGTTATCAGCAATTGGTATCAGAGCTAAGTTCCTCCTAACAGAGTCTAACAGGTCGAGGAAGATCTGGGAGTCCAAATGGATGCATATGGTTTAAGGGAGCAACTCAAGACTACCCTTGAAGATCTTGAATAGTCAAACTCTGAAGTCAATGAATTAAAGGAAAGACTCAAACAGGCTGATGATTTCATGAGAGAACTAAAAGACAAATTAAGTCTCTCTATGAAAAAGAGAAAGGAGCTGCTTCAGCAATTGGCAAGACAAGGTGAAGAAAATAATGCAAATGAAGAACTGACTGAGAAAACCAAGTTATGTGAAAATTTATCAAAATAAATAATTATGGTAAGACATGAAATGGAATTAGGAGTTATAAAGTTTACCCAAGAAATTGAAGAGAAAAGAAAAACTGAAGATAATCTAAGACAATCTCTCAAGGAGAAATCAGAAGATTGCCACCAGATGGATAGAATTATTAGACATCTTGAATATGATCTTGAAGATGCTAAAGATAATGAAGAAAAACTTGAGGATCAAATTGTCTCTCTAAAAAGGGATCTTCAAACAGCAAATGAGTATAAAGAGAAATTCAAGATAAGTTCTGCTCAACTTGAAGTTCTTCTTGGAAGTCAAAAGAAGGTAGATGACAAATGTGGTTTGGGATATGAGAAAGGAGAAAGCTCCAGATCTGGTTAGAAGAATTTTGGATCAGAAAATCCAAGGAATAGGCCTAGAAGACCTTCGGTAAGACAGCCTAATGCTCAAAGATATCCATCCTTCAATGGATACTGCCACAGCTGCAATCACTTTGGTCACAAAGCTAAGCAGTGTAGAAAGAGAATGAATCAGACTAATTCATCCTTCTCTGGACAGTGTTTTAACTGCAAAAGGTATGGTCACAAGTCTCATGAATGCAGAAATATGCAAATGAACAAATCATTCAATGGTAGATGCTTTGCATGCAATAGAGTAGGTCATATGGCGAATCAATGCAGATCAAGAGGATATTAGTCAAATATGCAAAGAAATGTTGTTTGCCAAATCTGTAATAGGTCCGGTCATAATGCAAAATTCTGTAGAAGCAAGAATCAGGAGAAAAGAGGTCCGGTATATCATAATCAGAATCAAGATAAGGGTAAACAAAAGGTGAATGCGGATGAAGTTAGGAATGAGATGAACAAGATTTGGATAAAGAAAAGTTTAGAGAATGTAGAGGTTGGATCCGCACCAGACTCTGGTGCTGATATTCCTTCTGAAAACTAAAAGGTGAGCTCTGGCTCAGGGGAAGACACAAAGAAAACCTTGTTCCCCCAGCCAGTTAAGTGGTGCCTGAAATTGGCACATGAGAAGCTGCGGATCAAAGGGTTTCTAGAGAAACATGTAAGGAAGGTTAGGTAAAGATCTGAGAGATCCGCAAGAAAATTTAAAAAGTTCAAATCCTTCAGAATTGGTCTGGTTAAGCAAGTCTTCCAGTAAAACAGGTTTCTCACAAGATTGGCCCGGTATGAATCCAAATTGATACAGCTTGATCTGCAGATACATAAGATGATCAGAAGGACAAGTGGATATGATGATTCATCACTAACATCGATCACAAGGGAATCATAATGATCCAGATGAGTTTCTTCCTCCTTGAACAAGGAAAACTAGGCAAACCAGAATAATGTAGGTTGAGCATTTGTTGCAATCTGATATTAGGGCTCACGAAGCAATATAAGGGTTTTTCATTAATCACTCGTTCATTCTGCACTCAAGAAGAAATGAAAAGCGGAGCTCTGCAACGAAATTCCTCAAGTTCATCGAAGATCACTTGCAGAAGTCATTACTTCCAGAGATCAATTCAACCTACTCCGTGAAACCGATAGGCGCAAAAGGTATTTTCTGTTTTCACATATCTCACTGCAAATCTCTTGATAATGGGTACCCAAATATTGTAAAGATTTTTGATAGACCTCGCCCTACATTTAAGAAACATCCATACAAATCCTTGGAGGTAGACCCCCTAGGTGCATTTTCCAGTGTTCCGCATGGCGTTTTGCACACTGAAGATATTAGGGTTTATATACATGCAAACATTGAGGAGTTTGGGGAATTCAAACTAAGAGACTTATACCACAAGCAGTTAATAGATGATTCTTTTAAGATCAAACCTCAGTATAAGAGCATCTGGGAAAAACACTTTGATTAGTTCATTCATTTCCCCTGCTTTGAAGAAAATGAATGGGTTCGGTATGTATTGAGTAGGGTACATGACAACTTTCCATGGCTGAACAGACCTTGCAAAATCACCAAGGAAGCAATTAGGGTAGTAATTGGTTTACACTCCTGTGGAGGAATACCTGTCCTCAAATCTGTCAAAAACAACATTGTAACTGAGGCCATCGGATCAAAATTTGATAAGAGGGCAATGACCATTGAAGATATTATTGACCCGGATATCAAGTATGCGTCTATGATAATAGGATACAAGATATATCATTCCAATAGGGAGAATTCAGTATCCGGAACTGCAGTACACACGGCCTATGAGATGCTGAGAAAAAATGCAGAATATGATCTCTGTGAACTTCTCTTGAGCCAGTTAATGGAAAACATACAAAAGATCAAAAAGGACAAGAAAAACTCTTTCAAATATGGTGCACTAATAGTATGCTTATTTTTCTACTTTATGAATGAGTTGCTCAGATCAAATGGATGGGTATGGCAGAATGACAAACCGGTAGCAGTTCAGATCAGAGACTATTTGCATGGGCTTGGGGATGCTAAAGAAAGAAATACAACCATGTGGGGATACTTAAAAAACTTTCAGAACATGATGCAATCAAGAGAAAGGATTCCCCAGTCTCTTGTTGAGAAATACAAGGACACAATCTGCTTTATGGTAGAGAATGATCAGTGCCTAATGGAGGTAGTAGAACCAAGGACAGTCTGGATCATGCCCATGGAGTATGAAGTTGATGAACAGATTGTGGAGCTGCATGTTCAACACATGCTGATTCAGCCTAAAGATCCAAAGGCAGAAAGGTTTGGAACCTTTGAGGAGCTAAGTGTAAAGATCCATGTGGAACTCAGAGAACCAGAGATGAAAAGGAAGGTGAGAAAAGAAGTAGAACATATTGCACAAGGCCTTGGGATCTCAAAGGAGGCACTTGATGCCAACCGGGAAAAGAGAAAAAAAGTTGATGAGGAGAAGAAAGAGGCAGAAAAAAGAAGCAAGAAAAGTGCTCCAGTAGAAACTTCCACCCGGACCAGATCTTCAAAGAGACCAGCACCTGTCCCAGCTAAAAGCTCAAAACCAGAAGTCCAAGCATCTGGCAAAGGAGTGAAAAGGTCAAAGACAAAAGCCACAAGGGCTTATGCAAGTCAAAGAGATGAAGAAGAAACCAAATCAGATGAGGGGGTAAAGGAAATAAAGAAGCAGAAGAAGAAAGGATCCAGTCAGCCCTCCTCAGACCAAGACAAGGAAGAAATAGTAGAGGAATTTGTTGAAAAGCCCACCCTGTCCCTAGAAAGTGTAATCAAATCAGTCACTGTGGATGGAAACCTTCAACCAATGGCTGAATTCTATGATGATTACAATGAGGCCAACCAAAAGATCCTGCAGGAAGCTACAATCAGGTATCTGAACATTTACAATAAAGCTTTTATTGAAATTATCTCTCTAATTCCTAAGAGTCTAGAGAAGGAGTTAGAAATGAGAAAGACCAATGCCATGGCAAAAGACCTTGAGATCCGGGAACATATAGCTATTCAGCTATATCCTTCAATTGATCCCAAGATAATGAACATGGTATTTAAAGACTGCAAGGATGAATTCAGGAGCAAAGCAAGGATGAATCAGCTTATGCTTGGTGAGACCGACAAGGTAGCCAAGGACACTGAAGAGATTCTCCAGAAAACCTTCAAAAGATTTAATCTTCCTATCATAGAGGACTTGGGTACTGATCCTACAAATGTTGCAGAAGAAACTCCTGAGAAAATGTCAGAAGAGGTGGGCCCTGAATAGACCAACATTTCCCCTCCGGTTTCCCCTACAGTCTCTGGATCTAAAGGAGAAGAAAAATCACAGGAGAAAGAAGCAGAGGTCAAGGAAAAAGAAGGTGACAGTGCAAAGGTTGCAGAAGGACAGAAGACTTCAGCAGAGAAAACTCCAAAGGATAGCTCCAAGACTGCAGAAGAGAAGAAACATCTGTCTCCAGCAAGAGACAATGCACAAACTATCCAAGAATTTTTGAGCAAAGAAACAATGGAGATTGATGAACCAGAGCTTCTACAAGGTCCATTCAATTTTGATTCTTTTTCTCCGGTACAGACAATGACGATAGCTTCATTTGCAAATGCTAAGGCTAATGAAAAACTCCTAAAGTCTCATATGGAAGACTGTGAGTTGATATAAGCTGTATCCGGAGTGCTGGAAAAGATCATACCATCTTTTCGAAAGGATCCCACAGCCTCCTCTTCCGGTAATCTCAAAACCTTAGTCAGCAGTGTTAGTACACATTTTTATTCTCTAGAAAAATCAGCTGAAGAAAAGGTTCGGAAGGAGTTTTTGGATAAGAGATTCTCAGAGGTACAAGGATTAATCACTAATGATAGGAGAAATATGAGTATTGGGATAAAGAGCTTAGAAAATGCTCTTAAGGATGGTGGTGAAATATACAAATTTTGTATCTCCTGGTCCAAAGTAATAGTAGAGATTGAGAAGAAAATAACAGAGCAAGAGGATAAACTACTAAGTTTGTCTCAAAGTTTTGATCCTCTCTCTTCCTCCATAGTAAATCAAGAGTGTCAAACTATTGCAATCACAAATGCAATAAAGAATTTTGAGAAGGAAAGGAAGAATATGATCAGCCAGATGGGTAAACTTAGGAGGATCATTGTCCCTAAGTTAGAGGCCATGCATGAGGCCATAAGTGAAGCTCAAATCACAGCCCAGACAAATGATCCTACAGATCTAAAAAGGGCAGATGCATTTGCATTCCTGTTGAGTGGGAATATCTTAATTTTGGATAGGATGAAGTAGAGTTGGGCGACAGAAGTTGTACAGTTGAAGACAACTTTTGCAGACATACTTAAGTATATGTAAGTATGCCATATGTATATACTTATGCAGCTAAGTATAGTAAATTTTTTGAAAATTTTGGTGTGCGGACCCTATCCTTTGCCATTGATGTCAAAGGGGGAGTGAGGAGCAGTGACAAATGAGGAATCCAACTAAGGGGGAGCTCCGGAAAATGTATATAAAGACAGAGCATCAGCCAAGGGGGAGCATAGTGTAAACACTTAGTCATTTTTCACTAAGTGTTGCCATCAATGCCAAAGGGGGAGATTGTTGGCA
Organism: Cunninghamia lanceolata; assembly: GCA_027924645.1. NCBI lineage: Eukaryota > Viridiplantae > Streptophyta > Pinopsida > Cupressales > Cupressaceae > Cunninghamia > Cunninghamia lanceolata. Next base: position 9,970,728 of record BSBN01000780.1, read on the forward strand.
AGAGACACTATATGGAAAAATGATTGTTGTCATTGATGGCAACAAAGTTCATCCCACACATCTACAGGACATGGTGTGTCTCTACCAGAAGTCAGAATGAAGATTGTTGAGGTCCAGTAAACAAGAACAGAGCTTGTGGCAAGGTCTGACAAATAGGTTTGGATCTCTTCGAGGAAGTATCTTGGTGAAGTGTGGATTTGGGAAAGTCAAGAGGACTACCTTGAGTAATAGATTCCAAGGATTTAGCCTCCGGTGATGGACAAGGGAAAAGATATGAATAGTTGAGTACTGGATTCCTGAGTGACAGTGTGAACAGAGGAAGAATTGACTGACAGAACATCAGACTACTTTCCAGATGTGTTACTGATGGTGTTAAAGGTTATGAAGGCATGAATCATGTTTGGCCGACATGATTAATGATTTCTACAAGTATATGCTTGATCCGCATTACTTGATGTGTAAGGATTCCGCTGACAGAACAGAGTTTGTGAGAAGATTGACTATTCCAGGTGCCGACTAGAAAGATAATGAAATCACTTGTGCGGATATATATAAAGGATGGATTTAGTTGTGAGAAGTGTTGTGGTGATATATGTGGTATGTGAAAAATAGTAGAGCAGAGCAGAGGCAGTAAGGAAGGTCCGGTATGTGAAAGGAAAGCAGCATAAGAGAAGAGGAAAGATGAAGTGCAGCAGATCAGTGTACTGAGCCTAATCGGAACTGAACTCCAGCATATGTGGATGCTTCCAATCAGTTCAAGTATTGTATAACATTCTTTTGTAGACAGTGTGTCTCCTTGTAGGCAGTGTGCCTCCTCTGTGAGCAGTGTGCTTGGGTAGTGAGCCCTAATTGGCAAGTGCCATTTTGTATTTCCTTATTCTTCTAACAGAGAATAATCCTTGGGTTAATCACCTTGTGGTTTTCTCCCTTAATAGGGTTTCCACGTCAAAAATACTGTGTCATGTGTTTTTCCTTTTCATGGTAATGTTTGCTTATTTGAATTAATGCTGCATTAATTAATAAGAAAGTTCAAAAAGAAGAAATAATTAGGATAACTGATTCACCCCCCCTCTCAGTTATCAACAGTTTGGAGTGCATGCACACCAACCCATACAATAGGCTTGACAGGAAATTGAGCCTCTTTATAAAATTCTATAAAAAAATGATACATTTCTCCTAATCATATATGATACTTGAATTCATTGACTTTATTTGGTTTATGGCCGATAATTAATTTTTAATCCAATGTGTTACCTATAGCAAAAATTACCCTATAAGAAATAGTAAAAAACTAATCGAGGGATAATAAATGTATAAAATCAATTAAGTATAATAATTTTAAATAAAGAGTTGCAATAGATTATATGCCAAAAATCAAAAATTTGAAAATTAAGAGAGATGACTTAGCTAATTTTGATAGCAGAGAGAGATTTGTTCATTGTGTTGATCATAGATCTTAAACCATAATTTAGAGTTGCTTAAAATTGGATGCATTAGAAGCAAACAATGAAATATAAACTAATGCACACTCTATATTTTATGGTGGTATGAGGACACAACTATAGATATATCATGAATGGCTTGGTTCTAGATCTCAATGGCATAGTTTGGTCATAGGCTAAAACAAACCTATGGTACAAGTTACAAAAAATATTTGCTTGGATGACACATGTGTAAGGAAAAATGGGTGGTGCTAATCACCATTCATATGTGCTATAATATAAGGGAAGAGTAATCAACTTCCTCATTAGTAGTTAGACCTCAAGGCTTAGATCAAAAATAAATAAATAAAAGAGGCATTGGATTTTAATGTAAATAGAGTAGCTGATGTTACTAAGCCTATGAGGGTTAGTGATTGGCATGTGAATATGCTACCATCATTATCAATTAGATGTCTTCTTCATATTCAATCACTAAAATGAACTATGATGATGCTTTTAAATATACAACCCTACACACATAACTCATAACCTTTTAGGACTAGGGGCCACTTAGGAACATGAAAATGTGTATAAATTGGTTAATTATAGAAGGGACCCCTTAAGAACATAAACATGTATGTAAATTAGTGCAAATTTAAAGTGCCACATTTAGCCCCCACTTTTGTGCGTGTGCAAAACTAGGTGAGAATGCATCCCAAAGGAAAAATAATTTAAAAATTTGTGATAAAAATGATATAAATATTTTGGATCTCAATGAAAGAGCATCCCTGGGTGTTGTGGCAGTCTTGCATCACCCAAAAATAGTTGTTTCTTGGTTTTATTTAGTTCATGTGTTTGTTTGTTGGTTTTTAGTTATTAGTTAGTTGTAGGAGAATCCATTGCATTTCACTGCAGTGTGATATCTAGTTTTGTGGTTTTGGAATTATGTTTTATAGTGATGAATGGATGTTGTGTCCACATTTGAGGAGAACTAGATGTCTAGAAGAGTGATATTAGATTTGTGAACATATATCAGGTTGACAGTTTTGCATAGTTGTGTTTGTGTTAGATTATTTGGAGTTTGTGCTAGAAGATGAGTATACGAGAAGGTTTATTGGACCATTCTGGACATATGTTGAGAACCACATGATGAATTTCCACCATTGTTACTGAATGGGTTTAGAAGTTTGTTAACATTGGTTGACGACATGTTTCATAAGGCATAGAACTTTGCACCACCTTGTAGCCAACATAGATCATATTAGAGGTTGGGCAATTCCATTTAAATATTGTTTGTGAATGGATCAATGCAAGTAAAGAAGAAATAGATCAATAGTGAAGGTAAGGAGAAAGAGAGTAAGGTCCAAGATAGAGAGTGTGAGTAGAAGAATAGGAATATGATGTGGAGTGCAATCTTGAGGAAGCTAATGGTGTAGCATGTGGGAATGTATTAGAGTTGTTTTGTGTAGTTTCATACTATGTAATAATCAAACAACTACAGCCTGGCATGTAAAGAGCCCACTATAGCAAGTTTGTAGTCATGGTTGTAATCATGCAAGTCTAAAATCAATGAAGTTGTGTTGTGAAATACTCTATTATTTGTGTTGTTTGGTGTACTGGCTACATGGTTGGACAATCCTTAATTGGATCCTCCATCCATGACTACATCAACTGGTATAAGAGCAAGGTTGATCATGGGATGCATGTTGAGGAGTTGATGTTTATGTGAGTGAGCTTGATCAATGTAATTTTTCAAGAATGAGTTGACAAAAGAGGGAAAAGGTCCAATTAGGTAAATTAAGGCATATCCAAGCAAAGGTAAAACACTACATTTTGTTGTACTTTTCAAGAATTAAACATGTATCTTCCAACAAGAGAGTGTTGGGTAGAATATATTTGTGAACTTACCAGTTGTAAGAAAATCGTCGAATTGAGGTAGTCCACAAGAAGCTTGTATACAAAACATTAGCTAAGAAGTAGTTTGTAAAGATGATTATGGACAGGCTGCTAACATGAGGTAATTTACACCAATTTAGGATGCTACCAAAGAGAGGATGAGGTATTTTCAATGTTGTTGGAGAATGGAAGGATATGTAGAATTGAATGGATGCATTTGAGCAAGACTACTAAAGAAACCCTAACCCTAGGGTTGAGGAGAGTGATGAAGAATAGGATGTAAATCCTATGGAACCAAGTAGAAGCAAAGAAGATAAGGAAGTGATAATGTTGAAAGCCATATATGGCATTGGTAAGAGGACTAGAGAAGACATTCCTAACTATTTTGGAAATATAAACCCTAAGAAGTTGATAGATTAGATAACTAATTTAGAGGATCATTTTGAATATGAAGATATTATTGATTCAGATAGAGTGAAATTTGCAAATACCAAGTTGAAGGGTCATGTTTCTATATGATGGAAGGAGTTCCAACTAGAGAGGAATAGAAAAGGCAAACCTAGCATTAGAAAGTGGGACCAAATGGTGAAGTTGAAATCAAAACTTTCATTCTAGTGAATTACCAGTTGGCACTATTAAAGGAGCTATATAATTTATGGCAGAGGAACATAACTGTGAAGGAATACACTGAAGAGTACTACAGGCTACCAATTTAATCTGGACATCGTGATGAAGGAGCTAAGAAAGTGTTGAAATATGTTAATGGTTTGAGGGAGTCTATCCAAGAGGAGTTGGGTATGTGGAATATCTAGATAGTAGAAGAGGCCTACTAGTTGGCACTCATCAGAAAGAGGAAACTAAATTAGAGGTTGGTAGAGAGATAGAACTAATACATAGAAAAGGAGAGACACGACAACCAGAGAGTGTACTCAAGGGGTCAAGGGAGAGGTAGCCCTTATCATAGTGGAGGAAGCCAAAATTTCCACCATAGAGAGAATGAAGATGATAATCCCTACTGCAACAAGCAAATAAATGATAGTAATACCCACCACAAAGATGGAGATGTTAGTAGGAGTTACTACAAGGATGAAGAATGTGATGAAACGCATCGCAAAGATTCTTAGTAGGGTAGAGATATGAGAGGAAAAGGTAGAAATATTTTAGAGGAACCTATTTCAAGTGTGGAGAAGAAAGCCATAGAGCATTTGAGTGCAAAGGAAGGAGAGTAGAAGATAGTGCAAGGACTATGTTTGTGTATGAGAGGTCACCTAGCTCAGAGAGAGACCCAAAATATAGAGAATTACTAGTTTCTTAGAGAGCCTTGAGATGCGACATGAGGGATGATCTAACACAAATAAAGAGTTTGTTTAGGACCATATGTAAGGTAGGGACAATTGTTGCAATGTTGTTATGGATAGAAACATTATACATAATTTTGTGTTTGAGGAAATGATTGAAAAGTTAGGACTGAGGAGATTAAAACATCCATTCCCATACAAGATTGTTTGGTTGCAATAGGGAGGCTAAATATTGGTGGAGGAACAATGTTTGGTGAAATTCAACATAGGAGCATATTATGATGAGGTGATGTGTGACATTGCACCAATGGATGTGTGATATTAGTTATTGGGAAGACCTTGGAAATTAGATAGAAGTTTTGTGTATGATGGAAGAGCTAACACCTACACAATATGGAAGGGTCGTCAGAAACACAAGTTGATTCCACTAAAGGCAAGCAAGGGAAAATTTTACAACAACATTGGAGTTTTTGTTGGGGAGGAATGATTTTCATTGATTCCAAGGATGTGTGACATTGTTGAATTGTCAAAGATCACCACAATTGCAAGAAAGACGCTATAGAAGAGGGAATGTGGGAGTAGAGGTCCCCATTGAGAAGCCATGTAGAGGACAGGACAAATGAGGGAAAGGATGAGGAGTTATACCAAGAAACATGCAACAAGGAAGGACATAATAGAAGGGTATGTGGCAACCAAGAAGGTGGATGACAAATGTGAGGGATTGGGTGATGAAGATAGAAAGGGTAAAAGGATTACAATTGATTGCAAGCCAAAGGAAAGTGACGTGGAAGATGTTTGGTGGAATAAAGTATCACAATCAAAAGAGAAGTTGGATGAGAGAGTTAATAATGTAGGGGAAAGCAATACACATGGTGGATCACTTGAGGCATACCTGAAGAGGTGGAAAGAGCGACTTAGGGAAGCGACGGGTTGGAATTCCTAAGCAAGGGTAGGTTGTCTTGGAAAATGAGGGGCTTATTCTTTTATCAACCCTAGGTGTCTAATGCAGGAGCATCCCTAAGTGTCGTGGAAATTTTACATCACCCAAAATAGTTATTTCTTGGTTTGCTTCAATTCATGTGTTTGTTTGTTGGTTTTCAATTATCAATTAGTTGTCAAAGAAGCCATCACAATTCATCGCAGTGTGATATTTAGTTTTGTAGTTTTGGAATTATTTTTTATAGTGATGAATGGATGTTGTGTTCACATTTGAGGAGAACTGGATGTATAAAAGAGTGATATTAGATTTGTGAACATATACCGGTTTGACAATTTTGCACAATTGTGTTTGTGTTGGATTATTTGGAGTTTGCACCAAAAGATGAGTCTATGAGAAGGTTTATTGGACCATTGTGGATGTATGTTGAGCACTACACAAAGAATTCCATCATTGTGACTGAGCGGATTTAGATGTTTGTTAACATTGGTTGATGACATGTTTCATAAGGCATAGAACTTTGTACCACCTTGTAGCTGATGCAGATCATCTTAGAGGTTGGGGAATGCTATTTAAAAATAGTTTTTGAATGGATTAAGGCAAGCAAAGAAGAAGAGAGAGATAAGAAATAAAGGTAAGGAGAAAGGGAGTGAGGTTTGAGATGGAGAGTGTGAGTAGAAGAATAAGAGTATGATGTGGAGTGCAATCTTGATGAAGCTAAAGGCATAGCATGTGGGAATGTATTAGACTTGTTTTGTGTAGTTTCATAGTGTGTAATAATCAAATGGTTGCATCCTGGCATGTAAGGAGCCCATTATGGCAAGTTTGTAATCATGCAAGTCTAAAATCAATGAAGTTGTTGCTATTTTGTGAAATATTCTATTATTTGTGTTGTTTGGTGTGTTGGTTGCATGTTTGGACAATCTTTAATTAGATCCATTACTGGATCATATCGATAAATTTGAGTGGCTAGACCCTTTGTCCTTGATATGTAGCAAGCATACATCAAACTTGTCATATTGCTAAAGGAAAAGCACCAACCTATGAAACTACACATAAACTAGAAAGAGAATTAGTAGATAATATCACCCCTCAAATTGTGCATACTATGAAGGAATGTGGGAAAAATAAAAATGATTTAACTATAAATAAAAAATTGGTATGGTCATGTAAATCTAATATGTAATTGATAAATTGAGTACAAAAACATACACAGGATATAACTACTTATGTGTTAGTCAATGTGTATGGAAGATGCTCCAAATTTTTCCCCCAAGAAGAGTCACAATCATGAGTACATGGAACTTGTAAAAAACAATAATACCTTGCCCAAGTGGCAAGATCAAGTGAAAGCAATCAAAAGAACATGAACTAGAGAATAATATAATATGTGGTGTGTTAAATGAAACAAGCAAGTGATAAATTTGAAAAAGAGGCTAACCAATGATTTTAGTGTACCCAGGTGGTAATGAATCTACTCAATAGGACCAAATATGTATTATGAAAAATAATTTCCCTTTTGGGACAATATTTGATAATGTCATGATCATAAAACTTGTCTCTATGAATGAAAGTAACATCTAAAGGCATCACTCGTGGTATGTGTAGTTGCCTTTGAGATATTTTTAGTGGATATTTGCTTGTCTATCTCTCCTTCATTCTCATCATATTTGCTAGTTCTATCTATAAAATTGATGTAAGATTGTGATGTCCCCTTCTAGATTTGCCCTAGATTAAACCCTACAATCACAATTACGATAAATTAGGGTTAGGGAGATGACTTACAAGTAGTTATTTCTTTGTTATGCTCTTGAATAGAACTCTTGCAATCATCACATAGAGAACACAAGTGTATATATATAATACATATATATATATAAACTAATGCCATTGTTAGGGTTAGCTACAAATATATCAAACTCAAAATACAATTCCAACATTACTATTACTATCAAACACTTTTGGAGCATTTGGAGCTCAGGATAGGGACATGATAGGTTTGACCCAACCAACACATACTAAGCCCAAGAGCAAAACTTTGGCCCTCTTGGTTTTGGTGGCAGGACTTAGACATCCACCAAAGTGTGGTACTTAGTAGAGTGTTGGTCTTACTTCCCTATTCATGCCTTATCTCTTATAATTAATAACTCGTCATGGTAGGAATGGTACAAGGATCATAGCAAAGTGCTCTCAGTTTATCCAATCTAAGCCCAAGAGCGAGACTTTGACCCTCTTGGCCTTGATGGCAGGGCTTTGACATCCATCCAAGGTGGGGTACTTAGATGGAAACCTTATACCCTCTTACCTATGTCTCCTTCCTTTCCTCCATGATGAGGTTCCATATAATTTATATCTAAAATACGTTGATGCATAATAAATACAAACATTATCATATACTATATTATTGTCTCATATTCTATACATGATTCATTATACATAAGTAATGTAAATTGCAAGGAATATTAATTCTTGAGTGCAACTGTATTATCATACTTAAAAATTATTATTAATATATGTTACTTACTCTGATTCTAAGTTCTTTGTTTGCTACTCTTTCTTTTTACATAATATATGTGTCCCTACATTTCTGAGACTGAATCTCTGAATACTACAGTCTGCCTTTTATCTCTTATATCTAATACTTTTAATATTTATGATTCCTTTTTCTTTCTATCGAATGGCTTCTTATATTCCTTCAGTGGTTACTCTTTGGGAATAGTGGCATCTCTTCATATTATTGCATCCCTTCAACACTCTAAGTATTGCCTTGTAAATTGCGTCCCTTAATACCTTCGGTGATTATTATTGCTTGCTTGGTGACTAGTCAATAAGGATCACCTCTTAATATTGATTGGGATGAAAAACAATTTCATTATTATTTACTCCTTAATGCCATGAATAAATTGACTCAATGTTTATAGAATAAGGGACAATTTGGGGATCGGATTATGACAAAGATGTGCTAGGTGTGTCATTAGAAATTTCACCATGACCAACATACTTGTTATCATTAACAAGAGAAGGATCTTCATCTTCCATTTCCTTTTGATTGGACTCATCATGTTGAGGTGTTAAAGATGTATTTCATGATCATGAATATCCTCTTCTTGTATAACTTTTTTGTCAATAAGATCTTGAATTTTCCTCTTGAGTGTGATGCATCTACATGTAGTATGTCCATGTGAATTTATAATCACAAAAATAATTAGCCTTGAAATGTGACAAGGCACCTTTAGATGTATTAACTGGTTTAATAGTGGGTAATGTGATCAGTTGATTTTGTAAAATTTATTTTAATATTACACATGGAGGATCCTCCAATCTAGTGAAATCTCTAAATCCTTTTCGTTTTGGTTAATGATGTTTGCATGATGATCAATGTTGTTGTTGACACTTTTTTATTTCACCCTCATTGAACCCATATTCAAAATTTGATTCTAGTTGTAACTCATGGGAATTATGAGAACAGTTGGAGATGCTATAATGTAAAAGATCATTTTTAAAAAAGGTAAGATCACATTGGCATACACTAGCACATAACTTACAAAATGAATGATAATTGTTAAATAAATAAACCTCAAAGCTCATTATTAGGTACTTTGAAACTCATTTTAGCAACAATAGTTTAAAATTTAGCACACAATCATTTATTGTCTCCTTTTGTCCTTATTTTCACTATGATAACATGTTAACTCTTATTTTAAGCTCAATATTGTGTTGGAAATGTTCAATAAAAACATCAACTAAGTCTCTAAAAAACAAATGAAAGCATAGGTAAGGAATAAAACCAAGTTACAAATGAGTAGTCTAGATGGTACCAAATGTCAGCAACAATTTCCACCTTCTTTCTTCTTCTTATTGTTTAAATTGTAAATTTTTGGGTGCTGTAAGACATTGGTTCCTGGACATACTTTCAAGCGAGGTCTAAAGTTTTAGGGTCAACCTGGGTTTATCCTTCAAGCTAAAATGTACTATATGTTTGATTTATGTATGTACAAGTCTATTTCTTGAACAATGTCTATGATGGATTTGTAAATCTTTTCAATAAATCAATATATGACCACACTTCTGTTGTAATTTTACATTCTATCTCCATGGTTGTTTGAGTGTTTCGAGGAATTCAAGAAGTTCCTAGGTTTTGTTGAACACACAAAAGTATTGAGAGGTGGGGTGAATCAGTACTTATTAAAATCCTTTCCTTTTAAATGCATTCAATTCAAATTGAACATTCAAACCACATAAAGCAAATGGGCACATACACATAACACCAGATTTACATGGAAACCCAAGATGGGAAAAACCACGGTGACTGTCCAAATCTAGCCTCACAAATAAAAATGAAGTTTACAGTGAGTTTTATGGGCACCATCCCAAAGGAAGAACCAACTCCATAATACAAAGTTTTGTGGGCTCCAACCCAAAGGAAGCACCCAATCCCTAAAGTTCTACAACACTTACAACACTTACAAGATGAGGCATCAACCTCTGTACCAACACACTTGATTGATTCTAATGGTTCAATCACCTCCGCAACATCATCTCCTTTAACTATTTGATATTGACTTATTTAGATAACCTCAACACCTCCACTCTATCATCTCTGCTATCTTCGAAACTCAAAACATTTCCGCAATACACTACTGACTCTGTTATGGATTATGCATCATAGCCTCCAGAGTTACTTATCAATTTCTGGATCATTCACCTTTTTTTCTCATCCTCACACACCTTGAAACAATCTTCTATCCTTCATATATATATATATATATATCCTCCAGCCTTCTAAACATCATCTTTGTCAGCCTAAATGTAACGTGTAACATGAAACATGTAACTACCTTTCTTGTTGGCTCCCAAATCATTTGTGGTAATGTAGGAGTGAAATCCCATAATGCCGTTCATACTAAGAGATCCACTGGACCCAATTTACCTTCTCCCAACCTTTCTTGTTGGTGCATACTTCCATACACATGGTGCAATCACTCAAGTATACCATGTTGGCTCCGTAACACTTATCCTTTCATTACTTTAGCTCTAGACCCTATGTGATACTGGAGAAGAGAGATATCCTCATGCAATTCATGCCATGCACACTTTATGACCTGCAAAGCCTTCTCATACACTCCTCTTTCTGGTTTATGCCTCTTCTTGCTGGTGCAAGCAATCAAACACTGATGCTGATATCCCTTACACAATCTGGTTACACTGTCTTAACATAGAACATTGAAAAACATAATTACGGTGATCCAAAACACTTGAGACCTAAACTGAGCATATACACTAACCTTTTGAACAGTTTTTCTTTCAAACAACAAAGCCAAATATCAAATTGCGATGAAATGCGGTGGCTTTCTATTCTATCTCTAATAACCTTACACAACAACATGATTAGTTCTCACTCTACTAACTCTAACTATCCTTTGTGGTACTTTATATCCTTTGAAAAATGAATATGTCATTATTGTATCTTTTCTTTACATAATCTCCAAACCGCCAAGTCATACATGCATATGCGGTGAAATGTGACAGCTTTGAGTTTCATACCTGATCACCGTATACTGTGATAACTCTATTTTTAGTCTACTGACTGTGGATGTCCTTGCGGTAGTCCATATGCTTTGAAACCTGGATCATGCATACCTCATAGCCATATTTAGTTAACCTCAAAGCCATGAGGCTATATCTTCATTTGTGGGAGAATGTGCTACAATCTCCTATGCTTCTATAGTACAATTCCTGGTGCCTTTGACAGTTTGATAACTTAGACAATTTCCTTCATATCCAATGCGATGCTTTTCAATAAGTGACACTATATGTAACAATGACTTCATATTATAAATACAAGACATCAATCAAAGCACTTTGACAACTTTTACCTATCCATGAACTTTAGAAGATAATGTACAATTTTGTACAGATGATATTGATCCAAAATCATGCTCATGTCTTTCATCATCACAACTCTTTTGATCATCACTCCTTTGATATCCACTCCTTTGAAATCAATGACAACATGTGCAACAATCTCCCCTTTGTCATTTATGCCAACACTAACCTGATATACAAATTTTTCTCCCCCTTTGAAATCAAGGGCAAAGGGCTAGTGGTTTTCCTTTGTACTAACAATACATACAAGCTCCCCCTATGTGTACAATTCTTGTCACCTTCTATAGTCTCTTATCTACCTGCTCCCCCTGAGAGGTAGCCACCATCAATCCAGGAGTAATAAATATACCTTGAACTACTCCCCCTTGGATAGATGCATCATCTGTGCATCTAATTAGGAGAGGCAACAATCCCTAACTATTGCCAGAGATTTTCAAAAGTGTCCTTAGGAAAAGGTTTTGTAAATATGTTTGTAATTTGATCCTTTGTAGGTACATACTCCAATTTTACCTCTTGGTCCGCAACCTTTTCTCTTAGGAAGTGATATTGATGGATATGTGCTTGGTTCTAGAGTGCATTGAACTAGATTCTTTGAAATATTGATGGCACTTGTATTGTCACATAGGATAGGAATGGGCTCATCATACATTACCTTGATATCCTTCAATGTTTTCTTCATCCACAACACTCGAGTGCAATAGGATACTGTAGCTATGTATTCTGCTTCTGATGTAGATAAGGAAATTGAATCCTGTTTCTTACTAAACCATGAAACCAATCGGTCACCTAAAAAGAAAGCTCCACCACTGGTACTTCTACTATCATCAATGCTACCAACCCAATCTGCATTAGTGTATGCACTTAGGGAAAAGTCATTACCTTTTTGATACCATAGTCCAAAATCTGAAGTGCTCTTTAAATATCTAAAAATTCTTTTGACTGCCTTCACATGTGTTTCTTTTGGATCAGCTTGAAACCTTGCAACCATACAAACAACTTGCATAATGTCAGACCTTGATGCTATTAGGTATATTAGGCCCCCAATTATAGACCTATACAGATTCTGATCATCTTGAGGTGACTCATCATCTTTACTTAGATGACAACCAATTACCATAGGTGTACTCACTAGTTTGTAGTCTTCCATACCAAACTTTTTCAACATCTCCTTGACATACTTTGCTTTTGAAATAAAGATACTTTCATCATTTTGAGTGATTTAAAGTCCAAGAAAGAATGAAAGTTCACCTATCATAGACATTTCAAATTCCTTCTACATCTCTTCTACAATCTTCTTACACATTTCATCATTGCCACCAAAGATTATATCATCAACATATACTACCACCATTAATATGTGCTCATTCTCTATTTTGATATATAGATTACTATCTAATGTACCTTTCTTGAAGCCTTTCTAGAGTAAATACTTATCCAACCTTGCATACCAAGCCCTAGGGGCTTATTTGAGACCATATAGTGCCTTCCTCAGTCAATACACCAAATTCTAATCTTTGGATAGTTAAAATCCCTTAGGTTGCTCAATGTAGACTTCTTCTTCTAAATCACCATTCAAGAAGGCCGACTTGACATCCATTTGATAAACCTTGAAGTCTTTGTGGATTACAAATGCAAGAAACATTCTGATTGCTTCTAACCTTGCTATAGGAGCAAAGGTTTCCTCAAAATCTATGCCTTCTACTTGTGTATAACCCTCGCAGACCAATCTTGCTTTGTTTCTAACAACTTGTCCATCTTCATTTAGTTTATTTCTGAACACCCATTTTGTGCCTATCACATTCTTGTCTACAGGCCTTAGCACCAACTCCCAAGTCTAATTTTTCTCTATCTGATTGATTCCTTCTTCCATAGCCTTGATCCATCCTTCATCCTTGCTAGCATCAACAAAAGTTTTAGGTTCCATCTTAGACAACAAGGAGAAGTTTACCTGTTCATTTGCCCTTGCAAATATTCTTCTAGTTTGTATTCCTTCATTCTTGTCTCCAATTATCTGATCTTCTGAATGGTTCTTCTGAACATACTTAGTAGGAGTCTTGGTGACCTTCTCTTGTGTTTCTTCCTTTTCTTCAACTTCTTCCTCTTCTTTTGTGCAAGCAGATTCATCTGAACAATAGTCTTCTTGAACATATGTAGGTGGTTGTAGATCTTCATCAATCCTTACATTAATACTTTCAACAACCTTTTATAGTCTATTGTTGCATCACGTGTATGCATTGCATCTAGATGAATAGCCAAGGAAGATACCTTCATCTGCTCTTGAGTCAAATTTCCCTAGGTTATCATCATATCTCTTGATATAACACTTGCTTCCAAACACCTTGAAATGTTTGACTGAAGTAGGTATGCCTTTCCACAGCTCATAAGGAGTCTTGGTGTTGTTTACTCTTAGTTGTCCTCTATTAAGAATGTAGACTGCGATGAGGATAACCTCTTTCTAGTACATGTCAGGAATCTTTGCATCATTGAGCATAGTTCTTTCCATCTCTTGAACTGTCCTATTTTTCCTTTCAACAACTCCATTTTCTTGAGTTCTTGTAGCAGATAGGTGCCTCCTTATTCTATGTTCTTCACAATATTCCTCAAAATCATTTGATGTGAATTCACCACCTCTATCATACCTTAAGCACTTGATTCTAGAATTCATTTAATTTTCAACCATAGACTTGAAAATCTTAAACCTACTGAAAGCTTCTGATTTCTCTTTCAAAAATATAATCCATGTCATCCTAGAGTAATCATCAATAAGCAACATGAAATACCTATTACCTTGGAGACTCCTTGTTTTGGTAGGACCACACAAATCAGTATGAATAAGTTCCAATGGATTTTTAGAAGAATACTCCTTGGTCTTGAACCTTGTCCTTGTCTGCTTCCTAATCTAACATTCTTTACGAAGGGTACTTGCAGGCTTGGCAATCTTTGGCATGTCTTACTACTTGTATGGAGATGATTTTCACAAGATTGTCAAAATTGATGTGTCCCATCCTTTTGTGCCACAAGCAACATTCATTTGTTTGTCCTAGAAGATAGTTCCTTCTATTGACACCACTTAGGTTGTATAGATTACTCTTTGTTCTACTAGCTTCTGCCACCAATTTACTAGTATTTTCTTTTCTGATTTCACATCCTTGTGCATGAAATATGAGATTGTATCCTTTGCTGCACATCTAAATTGCACTAAGAAGATTGTGATTAAGACCTTTTACATATAGAACATCTTCTATTTTAGATCTTCCATCAATACTTATAGTACCCTTTCCACAAATTCTTGTAGTTGTATTATCTCCAAACTTAACTGATCCACCATTCCACTTTACAAGGTTGATGAATTTTCTTTTATCACCAGTCATGTGGCTTGAACATCTACTATCAATCACCCAGGGTTTTGTTTTACCTTGGACATGAAATGTTGTTTGAACAATCATTGAATTTTCCAATTATTCATTTATTTCCTGTCTCTTGGATGTATCAGTATCCTTATCTTGCTTATCAATATCTGCCATCTGATTTTCTAACTTTGCTAATCCACTTATGTAATATCTTGCTATGTGTCCAAAATTGTTGTAGCTATGACATCAAATTGAAATCTACTAGAGAAGCAAGAAGATTCCTACTTACAAAATTCCTTTTTTTCATTCTAGACTTGCACTCTATAGCCTTATGACCATATTTATTACAGATAAAACAATAACCAAAAAATGCATGATTGAACATGTTTATGAAGGTTTGCCTTGCATGGAAAGGTCTTCCATATCTTCTTCTTCGAGACAGAACATGAATGAATTATGCTTCTTCAATGCCATCTAGATTTCTAGGCCTTTTTCCAAAGTTGATATTTTTGTCCAGTTGATCATATACTTTCACCAATTCTCTTTTGAGTGAAAAGATTTCTTCCTCAAGTTTTGAGCATTCATTTGTCTTGGCTTCAATTTGGGATTTTTGTTCTTTGTTCTCTTTCCTTACACATTTCAAGTCTTCAAGAGCAGAAATAAGTTCACATTCAAGATCAACTTCACATTTTTCTTCCTCAATAGTCTTGTTAGAAATGTTAGATACTTCCATAGTCATGAATATGGATTCTTCTCTTTCATCATTTGATGAGTAGTGATCTACTTCTTTCGAAGAGCTATGGTCTTCTTTGGAAAGGAGATTCCTTTTGAAAATGTTCCTTTTGAAATCCTTGCTGTTATTTTCATTTTCTCCAAAAGGACATTTAGATGCATAATGACCAATCTTTCCACATTTAAAACATTTGAAAGGTAGCTTACCTTTATACTTTCCTGAACCCTTCTTTAGCTTTCTCACAAAGTTTGCTTCTTCTTCCTTAGACTCACTATGTGGACCAAATGATGACAGTGATGCTTTATTTATTTTTTCTAACACTATTAGTGATGATGCTTGAATCATTGATTCAAGTTTCTCCTACCATATGACTCCACACAAGGAGTGGTTTTAACTTATACAACTTAAGATGGAGGAGAGGTTTTCCTTGGTGACAACAACACTAAGTGAATTGTTGGTAAGGTAAAGGTATTGTAATTCTACTTTTCTCTAGAGCCTAAAATTGGAAAGATTTCCTACATTAGAGTGAATTTTGTATGGCAATGGATTTGTTATTATTATTATCTAAGTTTAAAATTATAAAGTATATATGTAATTTAGGAGAAATGCACCAAAATGCTTGTTCATCAAAATTAATAGATTTATGACTTAAGTACATTAAATCCAACATTATTAATACATATTTACATCTAAAATTATGGATATTACTATAATGGAACAAAGAACATCTTGTAGAGTATTAAATCAGATTTAACTCCAACTCATATATACAATTCTAAATATCTTTTATCAACAATAAGTTCAGTACTTATCTGAATCAGAGCACTTGGAAAGACCACTCGCACCCTAGGAAGATTTTAGAGGTCTTGGCTCTCATAACTATGGTGCACTCTGGAGAACCTATGTAAAAACACATGTTCCTACTCGCATAGTGCTTATGCACCACAAGCCCTGGCCAGGACAATCCTGAGTGTACTTTGTACCCTGAGTTGCACACACTTTATGTGCCTCCTTCTCCAATGCCCATAGCCCACCAAACCACCATCTTCTTCCTTGAGTGTTCTCCATGCTCTTTCCAAGTCTCACATAAATGCCTTATATAACTTTTTAAGGGGCAGTTTCTAAACCATCGCACCATTTCACAACTTAGGTTGTCATTAATAATTATTTATAAACATAATATTTCCTCCCTTTAAAAGGGGTTTTTATAAATATTTTTATTTATCTCCATTTTAACCAAAGGATCATAATATCCTTTATTTTTTTCATCTTCCTTTTAATTATAAAGGGTTAAATAAATTTTATCCTCTTATAATTTTAAAGGGTTATTCATAAAATAGCTTTCTTTTCCATTTTGGGGAAAAAACCCTATAACATTTCTCCACTATAAATTATTTTCTATCCTCAATAGCTCAAGCTGAATCTACAACATAATTCACCATAAATAATTAGTCAAGTAAATGCAGATGTAATATATCAATAACACAATGAATCTATTTAACTTCACTTCATCTATAATGATATTTCTCAAATTTTAGATATTTTTGAATAACCCTTCTAGTTTAACTGGAACCACAATTAGATTTCATAGAAATACTTTGCTAATCAATAATATGTTTAGAACTATAAGTACATTTTCACAAGAAATAGATCATAAATTTATACTTGAGGAGCTAATACAAGTGTATACCATAAATCTCCTATCAAATGACTTTCTAAAATTTGGTCATTCATGTGTAACCTCATATTTAATACAAATATTTTAATGTTTTAGGCGTCACTTCAAAATAAACTAAAGTACTATCATGTGATCACATAACACTTACCTAGTGAATGACATGCATATCCCATACTATGTAGTCACTCATTATTGAGTACCATATACTCAAAATACATTCCAAGATGATAGTCATGCATTCTAGACTACATGAATATCCTCTTTTCCTATACAAAATACAATTGAATGGCAAGAAATACATTGAAGTTTATTTAATTTCTTATTTATTCGAATAAAGTTTTGGGAAAAGTCTAAATCTAACAAGAATTCAAATGTAAATTGGTTTATTATTTTCAACAGGGTGTTTATAATACCTAACATGGATCTTAGTCCTCTACAAAACATGTACAAGGTTATTGGGTTGATCAAATCCAATAACAAAGTACAATAAAATAAAGATGGTACAAAGAATTCAAATAAAACATCTTAAGCAAAAATAGAACAACAAACAAATTATTTTCACCTATAGGGTACTTCATAAATAAAAAATTCCTTAAATTTGTATATAATAGGTTTATACTAATATAATTCTTGTTGAACTTCCATATCAAAAGAAAAATTAGAGGTTGTCTCCCCCCCCTGTAAAATTTGACATGTCCACATGTCTAAAACTAAGAGACATGATGTAATTTCACATCCTATATAAACATTGCTTTGTACCAACCAACTCATTCCAATAATAGAATCATAGTGTCCCAATTTTAGGATATGAAAATGATCCTGGAATCTAGGGATTATGGGCCCACAATGAATTATAGGTTAGACTTAGACAACAAATTTGAGTGCATACACATGAAATATTTCAAGGTGATTCCCTATGCAAAAAGATTAAAGGAAACATAGATAGTCTTTATTCATATTCATATGTACATGGAAAAAACCCTAAATATGTTGGCACATGAGATACAAGTGATAGTAACTTGGATCGATGATCCATTCTATATGGACACAAGGAGCCCAAAATGTCCGCCAACATAGTTTAACATAACTATCTAAAATTACACAAATTTCATATAAAAATATTATACAAGACAGTGTACATACACTCCAAACTATCAAAATGAATGTACACCATACATTGTTTGATTAGTTGAGTTTTTTTAAGCGATTGTAGTATGAGTCAAGGCCACATGTACTTGTTTGGGCTTGCTTGGTCACTAGTGACTTGTTAAGATAATATTTTCTAAACATATAAAAAGAGGATCATTATTAGTTGATAGGATATTTAAACGAGAAACAAGTTGCCTGAAAAATTTTCCTAGCAATTTGATCACCAGTTTTGTCTGATAATCTGGTAGTCACATCATTGCTTTTCTGTTCCTTCTGGTAGAAAAAAATTGTTTCTTTCGCCTATCAACCACAATAATTACTCACCTATCAACCATAATAATAAAAGTAATAAAATATGTAATTTATTAACCACAGTAAATATAGAATTAGCTGATAGTAATTTATTTTTTCAGTTAGAGTCAACATTCTATTGTAGTGTTTTGATATAATTGGCTACTTCATAGGTAATAGTACCTAGATAATAGTTCAATTATATTATAATATGGTCCCTACGATGGTGGATTTTTTCAACTTATTCAATTTCTTGAGCACCATTTCAACTTATATGGTGGATCTGAATAAAATAATGAAATCACACTTATATTTAGAATGCACATGGTGGGACCACGTATTAGTCTCATTGCAATATGTTTATTATAATTGTAAGCTATTAATTTTTTTAAATTTTTCTATTCATTGTATTATGCATTGTTAATTAAAAATATAACTCATCGCCTTTTTAATTTAAAAATATGATTCATCGCCTTTTTAATTTATAGTATAGTTCACCAAATGGAAATAAATCAAAATAAAATAATAATATCCGCTGTCCAAAAACAAGCAGGATGACAATTTGAGTAAAACAAAAATCTTTGTAAATAATTCAATTTCTTCTCATACAGTGGACACATGAAAATAGTTTAATTTGATGAAATATTTACATCTGCTATTTTATAATTTTTTTTATTTTAGCTTATTTCAAATTTGCAGACTACACATTTCCAAAGGTGAATAGTCATATATTGAATGCCTAGCAACATGTGATGATAAAATAATGCAGAATACAATCTATCTCTTTCTCACAGTGTTTAAATATACTCCAATTCCAAAGGCGGTTAAGAGCAGTGAAGAGACTGGAGAAAATAAATTTTAAATAATGATTACTCATGTCAGGTGAGCATAACAACTAGGCGGATATAATTATTAATTAAAATATTATAATAAAACTATGCGGATATATCTGTTAATTAAAATATTATAAGTATGCAGATATATTTGTTAATTAAAATATTGTAATAATAATAACTATGTGAATATAATTGTTAATTAAAATATTATAATAAAAACTATGTGGATATATTTGTTATTAAAATATTATAACTATGCTGATATATTTGTTAATTAAAATATTATAATAAAAACTATGCGAATATATTGGTTAAATATTTAAAAAGTGTTAAATGCTCATTTCCCTTTATGTGAATTCAATCTGATCTACCAAAAAATTCTTTCCCCGTATTTGCTGTCACCATTCATGCAATTCACTATTCATGGAATTTGGATCAATTTTCTTCAATTCTCAACAATTTTATCATGGAAATAACAATTATAGCAGAGTTCTGTAAAGGCATGGTTTACTTTTTTAAAGAGCAGTGACAACTAGGAACCAGATGTCACTGCTTACGACCTATAATTTTATTTATTTATTTTTAAGCTGGCACCTTTATTTTCAATAAATTCACCAAGCCTGATTTGATGGTCTTGATTTAAGATTTTGTAAATTTGATGGTCTTGATTTAAGATTTTGTAAATTTGATGGTCTTGATTTAATATTTTATAAAATTGTTGGTGATTGCAATATTGATATCATCATTAAAAGTCAAAATGATGCTCTATTTCTACATGTGTCTTTTTAATGTAATTTAGTGTGTTGAAATAAACCTATCGACAAATCCGTTGCACACAAAAAATTGTTCAACTGCTAGTATATTTAAATCCTAACATTTAGAATATACTTTATACTGAATATATAAGCCTTTCCATAATAATTAGTATTCATATTGAAAATTTCCAAATGAATATCACCGCCCATGTAACTTTCCCTTACTAACATTCTAGCACCCAAATACTATATTTCATATTCCCTTGTAATGCTAATTTTCATTAACAAGTTTTTGCTTCCCATACTAATCAAGGTTATATGCTTTTATCTATTGATCAAGTTCAACCATACTGATCATCAGTGCTGACCTTTATCAAAACTAGAAGAGTTGACCATGATCAATATTAAAAAAATTGAAAAAACAAAATATCAAGTGTGGGACTAGGGGTCAATGTTGAGATCAACTAACCAAGTAAAATAGAATTAGAAAAGTCCAATGAAATCTTCCTCAAAACAAGGACAAGAGGGTAGTTATTTAAAATGATTATTACATACATGTGTTAGAAATGGTGCTTTTCTGTACTAATGTGTAACATTAGAAAATGTCCCCTTTGGGGCTTTTCCCTCTTAAGGTTTAGCTCCCGGGTCTTTTATCTGCATTTAGGACATCTTGCATCATAATTTGACATCCTGATGAAATGAACCCTAAGTTTCATGACAAATGGGATCTAGGGGGATCCATTCAACCTAACACTGACCATAATAGGGAGGGAGGACTTGGACGCCCGTGCCCTATTTTGGGTCAGTCCCAAATTTTGAGTGTCGGCTTGTGATCGTTACTTAGGTCCTATGCCGACACAATAAGTTTGAATTACAAAATTCTTGGTGGGAGTGTTTGTAGTTGCATATATAAGCATGTTTAGGCATTCATTTGTAGACTAGATGGACATTAGATACAATTGTGATTCTCAAGCTTTTGTGAAGGTGATTCAAGGCATTCATTATGTGTTAGAGTAGATATTGTGTTGTTTATGTGTTTGTATTTGCAGATTTGAGCATCCATCTCCTCATGGCATGAAGAGCTTCTTCCTTCCATGGGATCTTCACTACAAGGTGACATCATTTGTGTTTTCAAGCATTTATCATTTGGTTTTTGCCTCTACCTCACAAGGGCATGCACTCTCTATCTGACAACGATGTTCGAAAGGCTTGAATGTCTCTCCGGGGCTTGACTAAGGCAAGCCTCTAAACACCACAACTCCCTCCCCATTTTTCTATGATTGCAGGTTACAGGTTGAAGAAACAAGAAAAGTGGAGTTGCAGAAAAGTGTTGCAGAGTGTCAGAATCTCAGATCAGAGTTTAAAATAGGGCCTTGGACTCGGGTGCCCACTCATTAGTCCTCCAGATTCTGCAATGGGGAAATCTCTGGGACAACATGAATAGGTTGCAGATCAAGTTCTCAGATCCTGACAAAAATTAGGGCACTAGACTAGGGTGCCTACTCATTAGTGCTCGACTTTTTCGCTTTCAAACTTAAAAAATACGTGCACATTTATCTATCATTTTACATCTTTCTATAGCAGCATTTTCTGATATTCCTCCATTTGCTTCCATATTTGCATAATTAGGGTTTTGATGTATAATTGGGCATAAGTGAGCATAATTGACAATATAATCATACAAATCCAAGTTTCCCTACATTCCTAAGAGACCAAGGGTCTGATAGCACATTGCCACTCGACCCAAAGTCCTTGAATGTAAAGGGTGAAAGGAGGATATACACATAAACTATCAAAAACTCAATTATCGTAATTTTACCCTTTACATTTTGGTGAACTTGTGTTGTTGGAATTGTTTTCACCTTTCTAATTGTTTTTCTTTAGATTTGCATTGATTTTATTCATTCATATCATCATTCATCTTATTGTATTAGAAAAATTACAAAAAAATTGAAAAAATTGCATTCTAGGGTTTCTATTTTGCATCAATTAATTTGAATTCCATAAAATTTCTGATTTTTTCATTAGATGTGAGATAAATTGTATAAAATTACAAAAAATCAATCACTTGAATTGCATTTGCATCATAAAATTGCTAGGGTTTTGTTGAAAATTTTAAATTTTGCATATAACCTAGTAATTTTAAAAACTAGGGTTTTGTAGGTAAAATATTTTTTCAGATTTTTCTACTGATATTAGACACTCATTAAAATTTGAATTTGGCTTTAGTGTTGCATTTTAGTGTATATTTGCATTTAGATCTAAAAAATTTGCATTTTTACATAGAAAATTTCAACAAAAACTAGCATTTTTCATTAGATTTGCACTTGCATTTTGCGTGGTAGGGTTTGAAAATAATTTTGAGATCTGAGTGGAATTAATTTTCATCATAAATCATATTTCAAGACATTCATATAGCATTTTGCATTAAGATCTCATACTTAGGACTTGAAAAACCTTGATTTTCGCTAGATTTGGCCTTATCGACTCTCTAGATTTGCACCATAGGTGTGTTGTGAAGAATATTTTTGAAATAATTGGCTGTTATCAGGGTTATTATCTTCTTACCCTCCTAAAAGTCTTCACAACACTTTTTTATTGGGCTCTTGTATTGAAAATTTGGTGAAAAATTGCGCATTTTTTCTATATTTGCCCTAGGGTTTGACCTAGATTTGCACTCCAAGCATGTTGTGACTAGTTTTATCACTTGAGGTGACTAATATTATTTCTATAATATTATTCACCTACTAAACTTCCTTACAACACCCCTTTTACTAGGTCTTGGAAGTGATTTTTTTTGAAAAATTACATATTTTAGTGTATTTTCACTAGATTTTGACTTGTCATCATCCTAGGTTTGCATCAAGAGTGCGTTGTGAAAGATTTTATTGTTGTATTGGAATGATATCAGACATATTATTTTCTTCCCCTGATCAAATTCCTTACAACACCACTTCTTTCACTTATTTGCATTGAAAAAGTTGAAAAAATCAAGCATTTTAGGTCATTTCATACATAGTTTTGCACTTATCTTTTACATAACTTTTGGGAAAGATTTAAAAATATGATTTTTCATTTATGTTACAAGAAATTTCACCATGGCATATTCATCTCATTACTCTTTGGTATATTTACATGCATATATCAAAAACTTTGAGAGTTTCTACAAATTTCTTAATATGAATCCTCATGTTCTCACTTACAAGATATGTATCACAAGGATATATTTAAATGCACTTCATTTTAAATCCTTGACTATGTATCTGATTATAACAACTTTAAATCTCTCATGAATACATACCATTGGATAGTAAAAGATTTGACAAAACACATTAAGAATGATGAGAGTGAGAGTTCTCTTAATACTTTAGATTTAATAACCAAAACATGTGATGATGACATAGAAAATGATTCCTCGTATGAGGATATACTAGCACAAGAGGATGAAATCATTAACACATTCCTAAACATTACCCTACCCTCTTTGTAAAAGGAAACATTAGTGAATAAAGGGCTCCCTCTCAAAAAAGATTCTTCATGGGTGGAAAAAGACTATTCACTTAATGATCATTTGGTGCACGAGACCTCTACGGATAATCCATTAGACCTCCCACCTTTGATTCAAAACTCAAGAACCTTCGATGAGAAGACTATGGATATCTCTATTCTGCCTAACAACACCATACCTTCCTCTCATCTCAATGCTCTCCTTAGCCAAGATGTAGCATTAGTGGATGAGAAAAGGCCTCTCACATTAAATCCCCTAGGGATAGATGCTGGGTCTAATCAAGAGAAAAACAATGTTAATTCGATATTCACTAATAGACTTTGTAGCAATATTCCTAAGATGATTGTCCAAGGGGTACCTAGTGCACCCTCTTGCTTAAAGCTAGTGATTACAATTCAAGGCAAACCTCCCGATGACATCTTCAACTATGAAAAGAAAATTACTCAAAGAAATCAGGGTGTTCAAAATGTGATTGCTCACACATAAAACACTCATAATAACAAGCAAAGTAAGCAAGCACCACATGTGCCTATCTCTCTTCCATGTTCTCAACCTATGCTCTCTCCACCACCTCATCTTACTCATAAAAGTGGTCAAGAGTATGATCTTGTCAAACAACTTCACGCTACTCCGGGTAAGATCTCTCTTTGGGATTTAATACAAACATCACCTACATACCATGGAATGCTCCAAGAAGCTTTACAAAAGGTGATTGTGCCACCTGCTGTTAAGCCAAATGATGTAGCAACTCTATTAGATTGTATGCATGTGACAAAAATGGATATTCTCTTTCAACCACATGATATACCATCAGGTGAAGTTCAAAACCAATATGATCCTCTTATAATCTTTGTCACAATAAATAAAACATTGGTAAAACAAGTTATGATTGACAATGGATCAGCTCTTAATGTTTGTAGCATTGACCTACTACACAAAATCAAGGCTGACACATCACAAATCAAACCAAATGGCACTAGCATTCGTGGCTTTGATAATGTTGGATGACAATCTGTGGGTACTATAACTCTACTACCTATACAAGTTAGATCTATGATTGTGCCTACCGTGATTCATGTCATGCCTTGTTCTTTATCTTACAACATGATTCTTGGTAGACCTTGGATTCATGCATTGGGGGTAGTCCCTTCCACTATATATCATTCAATCAAATTTATATTTAAAGGTAAACTTCATACTATTCATGCTGATCCTGAACTAGATAACCGTTTACATATTGAAATGCAAAAACCAGTTTACAATCATATGAGCTTAAATAATTTGTGAGGTGATCCATCAATGCCTCTTGCCACAAGTAATGTTGTGCAAGATTATCAACCATCGAATGCAATTGTTGGTGATGATTGGGGTTCATTGTATTTTAATCCTTGCAGTATAGGGGAATATAAATTTAATAAATCTGACACATCAAAAGTTGCATCGATCTCATCTAAGCGGTCTTTTGAAACATTTGAGAAATGTAAAGCCTCCTTGGTAGAAAATAAAGATAATACTCTCAATTACACTACAAATTATGATACCTACGAGGCTTCATCTTCTTCTAAGGAATTGAACTCTCTATATGGTCGTGGATTTCAAATTTTGTACAAAAATAACGATTATGTAGGTCATGGTTGTGGTGTAAATCAACAAGGAATTAGAGTACCCTTACAAGTTGTTGGAATTCACTACACGATCGATATAGGATATCACTCTTTGAAACCCACCAAAACCTCTTGTCATCCTAAACTTAATTTTAATGCAATATCAACAAGACCAAATTAACATATGAGATATCCTTAGCAAATGAGCCACAAATGTTGTAGCGAATATTATAGTATCTCTCAAGGGTGGCCTCTTGCTATATATGTATGTTCTTAACATTTGAGTTCTAATAGGTAAGTATTTCTAACCCTTTATCTCTCGTGATGTGTTTCTCCCATGATGTGTTATGTGTTGTTTAGGCCTCTTGGGATGACCCTTGATTCTCTCATAAGGTCCAGGATACCAAGAGACTACCTCTGTTGTGACCTTCTATTTGTATCATCATTCTTCTATATTGCCTCTCTCTCTAATTTCATCATTGTTTGTTGTGTCTTACAGACATAGAGTTGTGGTTGGTGAATTAGGGGCACCCTACTATGTGACTATCCCTAAGACACTTGTTTCTCCTCTCTTATTTATTATTTCCCTTCCTCTAGTGTTTCTATCTAGTGGACAGATGACAAAAAACATTTATACTAATGTGGACCTAGCGTCCCTTTAGCGAGAAATCAAAAATTGGACTTAGTTCCTAATATGACGATGGGGTTGTATATCTTATTCGACACTTGGCTAGTAGAAGCACCCCATGCTTTCTACATAGTGATTTTGATGATGTCTTATCTCTCTTACAAAACATAACAATTCTGCTGCTCTGTGCACTTTGTTTTTCTTTGAATCTCACCTTGGTGACACTTGATTATGAGATTTTCGTGATATTGCCCCACGGTTATCCTCTATCTCTAAATTCGTAGTATGACCTTGGCTCTTTGTGTGATTGATCATATGCATTGATGTTGTTGTTTATCATGATTATGGATACTAACATGTTTCTTGAAAGGATGTGTTTGTGGGAACATTTGGCGATCGTAAAGTACATGTCACCTCCAGGGGGCCTGGGCTTTGCGAAAGTCTATGTTCCCTTGTGTGTTTTCTTCCTACCTTAACGTGCTTGATATCGATGTGTGATATCAACCACCTTAAGGTGGGGGCATATATAAGGTAAGCTGTCTATTGTAGATGTTAGCAATGTGCTTGTCCTCATGTGCAGTTTAAAGACTAGTGGTGATGAGTCCCTCCTGCACTCTGAGTTTGTTTGCAATCAATCAATCAATCAATCATTTTAAGCCCTCTACGGAGGTGGGGGTGGTGTATCTCTTGTGGAGAGTGCCCATCATGTCATTTTCAAAAGTCCTTTGTGGAGGCGAGGAGCAGTTCTGTGACTAACTCAACTCTTAAGCGTGTCTTCAGCGATTGTTGTGGTTAAGCACAATCATCGGTGTGTGCCTGTAATGTGCTTGAGATGGTGTTGAGCCTAGAAATAGGAACACTCCATTGCTTATCTACCGTGTTTTCTCTGTGTCTTCAAAGTGCCTGTGATTAGCATGCTTGCTTTGTTTGGCATGTTTGTTGCCCCATATGCAATCTAAAGACCAGTGCAATGAGTGCTTCCTACATTTTGGGAGGTTTGGTGTGTCTTGTGTGTGTGTTGCCCCATATATGTAGTCTAAAGACTAGTGCGATGAGTGCTTCCTGCATTATGGGATGCGTGTTTACTTTCCTTATACTTGCATATGCATTTCATATATATGAGAAAAAGAAAAGAAAAGAAATCATTTCTATCTTCCATGCATTAACTATCTTCTATGCATCTACTATTTTCTCCATGTTTTACATGACTATAACTATCTTCTCCATGTCTTGCGTACCTTTCGTTGTCTTCAATGTGTCTGGCGTGTCTTCTTCGTGCTTGGTGTGTTTGTTGACCGTACTTTAATGCATGTATTAGCCTCATGTTTATACATACATTAAAGTGGGGGCTAAATGTATCATTGAAAAATATCCCCTTGGGGGCTTTTCCCTCATAAGATTTAGCTCCCAAGTCTTTTATCTACATTTAGGACATCTTGCATCATAATTTGACATCCCAATGAAATGAACCCTAAGTTTCATGACAAATGGGACCTAGGGGGATCCCTTGAACCTAACCCTGACCAAAATAGGGAGGGAGGACTTGGGTGCCCACACCCTAGTCCTACCCTATTTTGGGTCAGTCCCAAATTTTGAGTGTTAGTTTGTGACTGTTACTTAGGTCCTATGTCGACACAGTAAGTTTGAATTACGAAATTCTTGGCAGGAGTGTTTGTAGTTGCATATATAAGCATGTTTAGGCATTCATTGGTAGACTAGATGGACATTAGATACAATTGTGATTCTCAAGCTTTTGTGAAGGTGATTCAAGGCATTCATTTTGTGTTAGAGCAGATATTGTGTTGTTTATGTGTTTGTATTTGTAGATTTGAGCATCCATCTCCTCATGGCATGAAGAGATTCTTCCTTCCATGGGATCTTCACTACAAGGTGACATCATTTGTGTTTTCAAGCATTTATCATTTGGTTTCTACCTTTGCCTCACAAGGGTACACACTATTTAACAATGGTGTATGGAAGGATTGAATGTCTCTTCGGGGCTTGACTAAGGCAAGCCTCTAAACACCACAACTCCCTCCCCATTTTTTTGTGATTGTAGGTTACAGGTTGAAGAAGCAGGAAAAGTGGAGTTACAGGAGAGTGTTACAGAGTATTGGAATCATAGATCAGAGTTGAAAATAGGGCCTTGGACTTGGGTGCCCGCTCATTAGTCCTCTAGATTCTGCAATGGAGAAATCTTTGAGACAACAGGAAGAGGTTGCAGATCAAGTTCCCAGATCCTGACAAAAATTAGGGCACTAGACTAGGGTGCCTGCTCATTAGTCCCTGATTGTTCCGCTTTCGAACTTAAAAAATAGGTGCACATTTATCTGTCATTTTACATCTTTCTATAGCAGTATTTTTTGATATTCGTCTATTTGCTTCCGTATATGCATAACTATGGTTTTGATGTATAATTGGGCATAAATGAGCATAATTGACAATCTAATCATACAAATCCAAGTTTCCCTGCATTCCTAAGTGACCAAGTATCTGATAGTGCATTGCCACTCAACCCAAATTCCTTGAATGTAAAGGGTGAAAGGAGGATATACACATAAACTATCAAAAACTCAATTATCCTAATTTTACCCTTTACACAATGAAATCAATGAAATCTCAAAAGTGTGATAATTATGTTAGACTTAGAAAAATCAATATATTTCCAAATACCTACTTCAAAAAATGAATAGTCTATTACCCACCTACTTCTGAATATTACAAAAGAGATAAATAAAGTCTTTGAATGAGGTAAGATTATTTTTTCAATGGGGATTATCACAAAATAGGGCCTAGGTGACTTTGGAGATTTTCTAACTTTGATTTCATTTTTTATGTTCATTTTGTTTTTCATCTAGTGTTTGTGGATCCACAACCAAGTGTTGAAATCAAAGAGTGTTGTATTTTGAATTTTCAAGAAAACTAAAGTCCACACCACCTTAAACCAGATACAAGGCTGAAACAACCATCATTGGGTATTCATATTTTGAACTACCTTACAAAATTTTCATGCAATTTTTGAACTTTAGTTTCTACCCTTCATCCAATGATAAAACTTTATTTGACCACATAACTTACCACTTTTCCATAGATTATAATGAATTTGAAATTAAAATGAGGCTTAAAAAAAAAGGTGACCCAATTTTATGATGTTGGCAAAGATTGACCTCTATATACACTATGAAAGGATCACAATAAAATCCATGTGGGGTTTTGCAATGCATGGTAAACAATCTACAGTCAAATGTTGATTAATGTATAGCTGACAAATGGTGGTAAGAACAATAAATTTGGAAACTTCGGTAGTAGATCTTGTGGCATGAGGAATGGCAATGAATAAAGATTAAATGCAACAATTAGCATACATTAAGGCACGATCGATAGAAACTTCATGGTCAAAGGTGCGGGCAATACATAAAGTACAATCAATGTGACTAGAATAGTTGAAACTTGTTTGAAGCCATCATTGATGCTTTCTATTCTAGCATAGAAGACCTAGGATATTTGACATACCTATTGTTGTTTCTATAACAAGATGGCCCTCAACGACAACAATGTCATGCCTACTATTTAGAATGCTCAAACTTGTAATCAACAATCTCATTAGACATTTTTGTCAAATGAAGGGACACCCAAAATCTTGGAAGCAACATGGAGACTTACATCTCTCTTTTCAATGAGGATGTTAAGACAAGTTGGTAGGAGGCGGAGAAAAAAATATGGCCTTTTATACTCAAATAAATGGGCTCACTTATGTTAGAAATGAAGGTGCAAACCACACAATGAAAATCTAATTCAAACCTTATTAATGTCCTCTAAATAATGTAGAATCAATGGAGATTGCAATAGAAATAAAACCCATTACACAGAAATAAAATGCATTAAGAACTGAACACATAACACAGTATGTAACGTGGAGAAAACCCTTTTGGGTAAAAAAATCCACCCATAAAAGAGGCTCCAAGTTGTATTATCTTCAAATATGAGATTATAATACATGCACTTCCTCTTCTTCTTCAGTCTTCGATCTAGTGCTGTCTGTTACTCTCAACTCTGATAAAAATGTAGTACAAATATCCTTATAAAAGGGGATTGCCTTCTAGGGAAAGAAAACCCACTAGGACCCTCAATCACGAATGAATTAGCATCGGGGACTGAATATAAACATGCAGCTAAAACAAGATCACTACTGGTGAAACCTTTCATCCCTTATGGGTGATTTATAAACAATAATAGGAATAATAAATTGCATAAAATTTACAAGGTTGATGGCAGCTTAATCCTAACATTCTCCCACTTGATATCATACATTGTAAATACCCATAGGAAAACCATAAAATAATTAGGCACTAGAAGCAAGGCCCATGGCTTCTCTACACCAAACAAATTCCTCTGTGCTCACAGGCTTGGTTAAAGCATCTGCAATATTCTCCTGAGTGTCTACCTTCTTCAGCTCAATCTGTCTATTTGCAACCATTTCCTGAACAAAGTGATACTGTACATCAACATGCTTAGTTCGAGCATGATACATAGGATTCTTGTCACAACCAATATGAATGATCCTACAGTCAAAACTAATACCTATACACAATCTCCTCAACCAAACCATCTCCTTAGAGACATGGGTGTAGACACTTAAAAATGTCCTAGGCCTGCAGATGACATTTTCACACATAATCCATCTCAATTTCATATTCTACCATTAATTAAATAATTTCTTAAATTATTTAATTAATTCATTCCCTCTCATGCTTTTAATTAAATAAATTTCATTTATTTAATTATCTAAGCTAATTTCTTATAAATTCCTCTATAATTAAATAATTTAATTATTCATTGATCAAACACCCATATTCCCCTTCTAATTTAAATAAATAACCCATTTGTTTAAATTATCAACCTTACCCTAATTAAATAAGTTCCCCACTTATTTAAATTAAAATCCCTCTACATTACCCATTCCTCACAAAAAAATTAAATAAATCACCACAATTTATTTAATTTTAAAACATCTCCTAGCTCACCATTTCTTCTAATTTAAAATTACCTTTTGTCTTCTTGTGGTTGGAAACCCTAAAACATTCTCAACCTCTGATCTTGCCTCTAAGTC
This sequence comes from Cunninghamia lanceolata, assembly GCA_027924645.1. Lineage (NCBI taxonomy): Eukaryota > Viridiplantae > Streptophyta > Pinopsida > Cupressales > Cupressaceae > Cunninghamia > Cunninghamia lanceolata. The sequence continues at coordinate 10,001,808 of BSBN01000780.1, forward strand.
AACTCTTCATCTCATCCCTCCATTCACATCTCACTGTCTATAAAACCACTCTTACCCTCTCATTTTCACCTCACCACTTGTGAAATTAACTTGTGCCATTATCAACACTTGAGCTCTCTATCCTATTTGTAGACCTACAAGTCTAAGTGCATAGATTAGCTACCTTAGTTAACAACAATGGAGGAAATGCATTAGTTAGCCTAGGGTTTCTTGCTTTCATGTTTAGTAGATTAGATTCTAGGTTGATTTAAGGTTCCATTGCATGGTTAGGGTTTGAATTTACTATTTGCAGGGTTGTAGTAGTGTTTTTACCTGACTACAACTAGTGAACCTGACCTGAATAGCCATACAGTCCACAGATTTAGGGTTTTAAATTTTGCAGGTCTATGCGATGTATAAGCCAGTTCGTGTGACACTTAAGCTGAGTAGTGTGACACTTGGGCCATATGACATGATGCTTTTGCAGAGTCTGCAACGCATACGAATGATTTTGCGATGCCTGTAACTGTATCTAGGGCAAAACTCTGATATTTGGTTATTTTAAGGCTAACCCAATTGGTTTTTGCAAGATTCTAACTTGTCTTTGATTCTCTGTGTGTTTGGCTAACCCTCAGGTTTGTTTTGTTTATTTCATTTGGGTTTTTAAGAGTATTAGGTTTTCACACTTTAAGGGTTTTTACATCTAGGGTTATTAGGGTTTGGTGCATTTGGGTATGCCCTATTAATGTTTGAGAGTTTACTATCTTTTTGGCATTCAGGAGGCAACCTCACAACCCTAAGGTTTAAATTTTATCTCTGAAACACGTTTTTATTAGATGTTAGGGTTTTTTTGTCAAAATTGTGTTTGCAGATTACTATGTGATGCTTATGCAAAATAGTATGACGCTTGTGAAGAATAGTGACGCTTCCATTGAAATGCCTTCGTGCCTCTATGTGATGCAGTCGTAATCCCGTGTGACGCTTCTGCTACACCGCCTGCGCAACTCAGTCTGACGCCTTTGCCGTTCCCTGCACCACTTATGCCATTTTTTGCTAACATTTTTACTTGCAGGGATTGTGTGATGCCTCAGCGTCCTCGTGTGACACTTTAGCCTCTTTCTATGACACATGTGTCTGGTATTGAAAAACAAAGGGTTTTCATTAGTTTTTTTCCATTTGTGTTTTTCTATTTTTACAACAAGCTTAGGGTTTTATCTCTGTTACTAATATCTGTTGGCAACTTGTGGCATTGGAGGGAGATCTTTGCTCAAATCACTAATTTGTTCATTAGGCTTATTTTATTCCATGCATGTGTGGTTTAACTTAGGAACATTTTCTCAATTTAGGTTAAAAAGAACACAACTTTGTTTGCTATTTACACTCATTTGGGATTAAAATAAACCTCATTCATTTGGATAAAAAGAACCACAACCTTGCATTGTTCACATTTAATGGGATAAAAAGAACAACTTTGCATTTTCACGGATTTGGCTAAAATGAACCACAAATCTTGCATTTTCTCACTCATTTGGGTTTAAAATAAACTTGCCTCTTCCATCATTTAAAAAGATAAAAATAGGATTAGAAATGGAAATGGATCCTTTTATAGTCCACAATGTCAAGTGGCCTATTTTTGGCTCTACAGGTGGCTTATAACATATGGGACTACCTCATACTCCAGAATGTAGGAGGCACCTAACTGTGCTTCAAATATGAGGCATAATACCCTACCCCCTGCAGGATTTGAACTTGTGACCTTTATTTCAAGAGGACATCATTGCTTGCTATGTTTGGTGATTTTTGTTAGGGTTGTGGAAAGGTATATGCTCTTCCCTCACACCATTGGTGATCTTGGGAATCAAAAAACCCTCCACCTCACTTACATAAAATCACACCACACTTAAAAAAGATAAATTCAAAAGAACCCCCATGCAAGTGTGACCAAGTAAATGTGTATGCTCTCCCCTTGTGTCTTAGTATGAACTTGGGGATCAAAAACATTTATTTGTGTTGCTTTTATTAAACCTTTGGAGGGCTTGCCTCCCATTTTGTGAGAGGGAACAACCCAAGCAGTAATAAGCTAAATCCAAGCTCTTTTGAACCGCTATATAAAAAATGTGTTTGTGATGAAAGTCATAAGCAATAGGTGTTGTTATGTCATACCGATGAATGTCTCCCTTAGTACCCTTTATGGTGCATGAAAATCTGTAGAGCGTAACCTCTGTAGCCTGGGAGGGCTCCTAAATGGAGCAAATCACTGCACATATGGCCACCTGAATGAATGCACTTATTAAGAACCTTGTGCTAGTAGCCAATATCCCTCTATTTGCTAACGCAGGAGGTCAAAAGATAGACCTCTGGAGTTGTCCCACACTCTCGCAGTTTAAAGTAGAGATAACAAATTTCTAGAGATATTTGGGTCTTTAGGAATTTGAAGTTTGGTGTGCCTGAGAAGTGAGTGCTATGTAAGAGGGAGCCAGTGCCCCAAGCTTCTAGGTTATCTGCTTTTAATAAGTGTGGTTGGAGCAATCCAAGTGGGAACTCAACAAATATTATCCTTGCCTAGCCTAGGGTTGTGCTTGTTCTCAAAGTGTCTACAAAAAATTGTCACAACAATGTCAAACAAACAAAAGACACAACCACAAAACTGACTGCTGAGTGTTTTCATGACTGATGTGCTTTCTAATTTTCCATAAAATCATCAAATAGACTTAGAAAATTGATTTTAGGGATTGCTAAAATGGTAAAATGCATCTGCTGAATAGTGCAACACATAGGAAACTTTCTGCAATGCATAAGACATAGTGAAACACATCTGCCTGGTTCTGCAATACATCTGTAGATCTATGTAACACATCCACCTGCAAACAAATTGGAAACTTTAGGGGAACCTTTGAAATATTATTCTCCCAACCAAATTCAATTGCAACCATCTCCAAGATATTTTAGACCTGTTAGTTTTCATCCCTTTAGGATCCACTTGCAAATCATTCCTCTTTTTCTTAGGTTTAGCTTGCATACACAAACCCCATTTTAGAATTAGATCTCATATTCACCACATCATTTAGGTAACTTTAGAACATTAGGATTTCAGCCTTGGACATCAATAGAGGTTTCCAAAAATTAATCTTCCTAAGTCAAAACATAAGGAGAAACTGTCAAAGTGTGACTACCTCATAAGTGCGAAATTGGACTAAAAGGCCTTGGTATTGTTCTCATCCAATCAATCATAACATGGGCCTAATATTCACTTGACATGTTTAGGTGTACCCTCCAAACCTTCTTCAAGATCAATCATTTCTCTCACATCAAAATCCCAAGGTCTTGACAAACCCAATTAGTACTTTGAAAGTCATTAGTAGACAATAGTATCCTATTGGAGCTAGACTTGGTGAAGATTATAATAATTAACCTCTACTATAGTCTTGGGTACATTCCATTAGTTGCATCTCCATCCCCATAAGTATAACCTTATAAAATACTAAAAATATATCCCCATTCCTATTCGCATAAAACACTTAGGTTGCTTCCCTTAACATTTGCTCATTAGAAAAGACCAAAAATATACCTTTACATTTTCAGTCTTAGTATCATTAGGCATCCTTAGAGAAAGTACATTGTCAACTTACATTATCATTTTATCAAAAAAAATACCAAAAACATAGCATAGAAACATTGCATTCTCATTAGATCATTTTCTCGCCTTGCATAAACTATTAAGGTCTTTTATGGTTGAAACACAGTTGCAAAGGAAAAGAAAGGGAGAAGAAACCTTAGAACAATCCCAAGATCCTGACATTGACACAATGAAATTTGGAACCCCTTCCAACGAACAACCCAACCAAAACATGGGGAACCCTTTTGACAATCTCTTCTTGCAAGACGATGAACTCGGGGTAACACCAGAAATCCTTGAGGCCGCATCACAAGATCCTAGAGTATTAAGGATCCTAGATGAAATGATTTTTGTAGATCCACAAAGTTACCTTATGCACCTCTTGCAAAATGGAACCAAAATTCCTGAATGTGTTGACATAAATACGCTCGTAGTAAGACCCACTAATGCTATCATGGCAGGCCAAGGCTATGCCTCCTCTAATAATCTTACAAATCAAACCCAAGAACATGTCAACATACCTCTAGGGCAAACCTCACATGAATCCATCAAAGTAAACATATCTCCCCCTTTTGAGGATAATAAGACAAATGTCATGACTCACACATCAAATCCTTTCATTTTCTTAGAAAAACCTCAAGGTCAAGCTAAGAGAACATGAAGGATACACATTGTGACCTCACAATCCCAGACCCAAGGGGTTAATACCACGTCAAATGCAAACACGAACTTTGGATCCAATTGCAATACCAACATGAACAATCTCAACCAACATAACAATGTAACTAGCCAAGGTTTGGGTGCATCCTATGTCAACTTGAACCCCATAGGTCCACTTGGGGTTAACAATAATGTGACTAATGCCTCTTATATCGATCCCATCCAACCACAAGTGGATCCTAATGTTTCATTTCAAAACACCACAAGTATGCCATACCATTATTGATACATCAACCCTAATATATCCTTCATGACCAACAACCAAAGCCAAAAGATGATACTATTACACACTCACTACAACATAAACACCAACACCAACCCACTTGTTGGCAACACGGGAACTTATAAATGACAAATCCCTACTTAGACACAGTCACAAACACTGTCAGTACACCTATCGAAGTTCTCACCCAAGAGTTGGACAAACTAAAGCAACAATTCTTGAGCTTAGAAGTTTCAGGAACAAAGAAACCATACTCTATGGAGGACTTATGTCAATACCCATTTAACAAAAGCATTTACATGCCTTCTTTTCCCCCAAACTTCACCACACCAAAATTTAACAAATATAGGGGAAGGGGGAGTCTCATCGAACATGTACGCGAGTTCCATACTGCTTGTCTCGAGCTCACCTATGACCATACTTAATGAGACTCTTCCCAAGGAGCCTCACAAGCCAAGTTCTTGAATGGTTCACACATCTCCCCATGCGGATACGAACATGGATAGAACTTGCAAACAAGTTCATTTCACATTTTTCCTATAACATAGAGATGGACGTGAACATAGCCACCTTGTGCCAAATAAGACAAGAGGACGAAGAAACCTTCATCTCTTTCTTTCAAAGGTGGAGGGGCCTAACAAGTAAATGCCCTTGTCACATTTCTGAAAATCAACTAGTGCCAATCTTCATAGAAAACCTTAACAAAGAGCTCATGCATCAATTGCAAATTCATTGTTGCACCTCCTTCAGAGAAGTAGTCAAGAAGGGGATAGCCATCGAAAAAGCTCTTATCGCTAAAGGCACAATAAAAATTTTCAACAAAAACCAAAATACCCAAAACATGCCCTATACAAGAACAAGACTTGGGATTGAAACAAAAATGTTACCAATGATGGAGTGGTAGATGATAAGGCATTTAGGGCTGGTCCCGCCATCACACTCAAAGCACTGTCTACAATGAACAATCAACTGTTTATCCAACAACAACAACAACCGTAGCAACAACAATTAGCCGCCATTCAAAATAATCAAAGAAGACCACCGCCTAGGAATAATACCCCTCAATGCAATTATACACCTTTGATAGACCCATTGAATCAATCTTAAAGAAGTTATTGCAAAACAACCTCATCCAACTGCCAGAAATCAGACAATACGATTCGGCCTTCAAGCCTCCTTCGTGGAATGACAATGACTTCTATGATTATCATCGAATCAAAGGTCATAAGACGTCAAACTGCTACAAATTGAAAAACATCATTTAGGACTTCATTGATAGGGGTGATATAGTTGTAGATCAACCAGCCGGTTCCTCCAATACTGATCATACGATCTTTATCGACCCATTGCAAAACCACGGATCAGGAAAAGCTTCCACGTCAGGAACCAAACCGCATAATAATGTCAACTATAATAACATTGCCTATGATTATACTATCAATAGCATCCATGCATGTGATAACAACATTTCCATGATTACCATCAAAGCTCGTCCAGAATGCACCGTGACCACTTGAAAAGCCAAGATAATGCTGCAAAGTGCCCCCACCAACCCTACCAATACATCCATTCCATAAGCTAATGGATAATATAACCTTTTAGATCACCTAAAAAAGACCTCAGCGCAGATATCAATCTTTGAATTTCTCCACCTTTCGCTCGAACATAAGGCCATCATAGACAAAGCACTCCTAGAATCTTCCATTCCCATTGACCTAAATGTTAGCTAATTTTAGGCCATGGTGGGACACTTAGCCACTGTGAACAACGTGACCTTCATAGAGCATGACCTTCCCTTGCACCGCTCTAACCACACTGATCCTCTTCACCTTGAAGTTTTCATAAATAAGCATAAAATCTGATGAGTCCTAGTAGACGGTGGAGCAGGATTAAATATATGTCCTTTGAAATTATTAATAATACTGGGCTACTCCTATGCTTGTGTCGATCTAACTAACAAAATTATTATCAAGGCATATGATGATGCTGACCGATCCTCTAAAGGGGTAATCACTCTACCCGTAAGGATTGGACCTGCTACATAGGATATTGTATTCCATGTCTTGGTTACTAAACTTCCTTACAAGCTTATCCTTGGCCGACTGTGGATTCACGCCATGAAGGCCGTCCCTTCCACCTACCATCAATGTATAAAATTCCCATATAACAACACAAAAATCACTATTCCTGGTGATCCTGATGCCTTTCAATACTGCAGCCACCTAAGAGAGGTACCCCAACATCAATTACCTGTCAATAGGGAAATCATGCCATCCACTTCATCTATCTATGTCGACCCGTCCACATTATCCAAATCTACCACCATTTTCATTCCGCCACTCAACCCTCAAATTTAAATCCAAGATAGAGGATGCGGTGAATACAAGATGGAAAGATCATATTACATCAGAAAATTGATGGCATCACCCAAGTTTTGAGGAAAGCCAGCCCTGTTCCTCCAAAACAAACTCTCTTGGTTCGTCCCACCACATTCACAAAGTGGGGCAAACTCAATAAAGAAGATGTCAAAAAGGACATCTCCACCTGGCTCTATAAAGAAGAGGAAGAGGTCAAACATATCAAACTACTTGTAGAGCAATATGGAGAGGGATATGAATTTGTCAAGAAGCAAGGCTATGATAGGCATAGTGGACTTGGACCCAATGGAACAAGATGAACTGAGCCTCTCCAACCAACAATGTGGCCATGCAACAAAGGGTTGGGATATACCTCACAAAGAGATAGGGCTCCACATACCAAGTTACATCTAGGTAGGGGTGCAAGTACTTCCAAAGATGTCAAGACATCTAGGGACCCGCCCGAACCTGAGCCTAAATCATCCACACCTGACCTACCTGAAGGAGCCACATGGATTGATATCTTTTGGGATCTTGATAACACTTCCATTTTTATGCTGACTCCCATGACCATAAGTTACCTAAACACTGATGATGGATTACCCTTAGTCCATCCCGAGCTAATCGACTAGGACCAACAAGATCCACCTAGCTTAGACTTATTTGAAAACGATGAAGTGATTGCTAAGTTCATGGGATTGCATGAAGGCATACCTCTCGGGGATCATAATGTTGGTTACATCATGGAATTGGATGATTCTGCATACTTTGGAGAATCCACTCCACCCTCTAGTTGTAAAAGTGAAAACAAAAAAGAAAAAGAAAATAGGTCTCTGGGTGAAAACTAAAAGGTGCACTTAGATCATACAACAGTAAAAATAAAGGCTGTATTCGAGGGTGAAAACCTCCCTGAGGTGCCCAAGGATGGAGGGTTGGCAGTGTTGCCTATCATACAAGATAAATCACCACTATTAGTGGAAACAACTATTGAAACTAACCTTGGCATAGACGAAGAGCCCAAGATTATTCACTTTACAGAATCCCTCACAGAATAGGAAAAGCCCAAATTCAGAGATTTCTTCCAGGCATGACAAGTCAATTTTGCCTTGTCATATGCTAATATGCCTAGGCTTGACCCACAATTTGTTTTACATCACTTGCCACTGTTGCCAAATGCCAAACTAATCAAGCAAAAACTGTGGAAGATGCACCCACAGATCGTGCTCTTGCTAAAAGCAGAATTGAAAAAGATACTTGACATGGGCTTCATTAGGCCAATAGATTATCCAGATTGGGTATCTAATCTCATCCTAGTCATGAAATCCAATGGCCAAATCATAATATGTGAAGATTTTTGTGACTTGAATAGGGCGTGTCTGAAAGATGATTTTCCATTACCAAATATAGACATCATAGTCGACTTGACATCTAGATTTGAAATGCTTTCACTAATGGATGGCTTCTTGGGATATAATCAAATACAGATAGCACCAGAAGATCAACATAAAACAACTTTCACATGTCCTTGGCGCACATACTATTGGATAGTCATGCCCTTCGGTCTCAAAAACACAGGTCCTACATACTAGCGAGCAATGACAACTATATTCCATGACTATATGCATACATGTATGGAAGATTATGTTGATGACCTGCTAGCTAAATCAATCACCAGAAACACTCATCTAGATGTGTTGGATAAAATCTTCAAACAATTGAAAGAATACAAAGTGTGATTAAAACCTAAGAAATGTGTGTTTGGCGTTACATTAGGCAAACTGCTAGGCTACATTGTTTCACATCAAGGTATAGAAGTTAACCCTGCCAAAGTGAAAGCAATAATGGAAATGCCTCCACCAATAACTCTCAAACAATTGCGTAGCTTACAAGGAAAGTTGTAATCCATTCAGAGGTTTATCGTACAATTGGCTGACAAATGTCAACCTTTCCAACACTTACTCCACAAAGGAGTACCTTTTGTGTGGACATAACATTGTCAAGAAGCCTTTCAAAAGATCAAGGACTATTTGCTATCCCCGCCAGTCCTAAGGCCGCCGATACTAGGAAAGCCCCTATTACTGTACATATCAACAACCACTTCAACATTGGGGGCACTACTAGCACAAAACGATGAAGAAGGAAAAGAAAGGGCAATCTATTATATCAGTAGAACATTAGTGGGATATGAGTTAAACTACAGTCCAATCAAACATGCTTGCCTTGCCATAGTTTTTGCTACCCAAAAGCTATGACATTACGTGTTGAATCATAAGACAAAGTTAATTGCCAAGATTGACAGGCACTGAAATAATTACTCAATAAAGTAGCTCTGATAGGACGACTGGCTGAATGGGTAATGGTATTGAGTGAATTTGATATCAAGTATGTTGACTGAAAAGTGTAAAAGGGCAAGTGATTGCAGACTAGCTAGCAAAAGTACCCACACAAGAAGATCATCCTGTGGTCATCAATTTTCCTGATGAATCAATATTTGCAGTAGATGTACCCAAAACTTGGACACTATTCTTTGATGGCTCATGTACAAATCACGGTTCAGGTGCTGGTATTCTGTTTATTACTCCTCAAGGTAATGCCATCCCCAAGGCATTTCCAATCGATTTTCCTTACACAAATAATATAGAAGAATATGAAGCATTGCTCATCGGACTTCGAATGGCTATCAATTGGTAGATCAAAACATTACAGGTGTTCAGTGATTCACAATTAGTCATCAAACAAGTCAACAAGTATGACACCAAGGATGACACCAAGGATGAAAAGCTCATGCCTTATAAAAGACTGGTGGACAGCTTCAGACTTTATTTTGACACAGCTCTCTTTGATCAGATTCCTAGGGTTCAGAACCAAGCAGCAAACTTGATGACAACCATTAGATCTCTCCTAGATATCCCAAGTAATGTAACTCAGTTCGAGTTCTTGGTGGAACAACTTTTGGTCCCTGCCTTTGATATCCTAGAATCTGAGTTAGTCTGTGAAATTGTTGGTCCCATGTCACCCTGGTACCATGACATCTACACCTATTTACATGATCATACCCTACCTGGCAACCTTTCCTCAAACCAACGTAAATCTTTTCTTCGCCAAGCTGAAAAATACATCATCGGTGACACCCTATATTACCGTGGTTTTGATAATACCCTCCTGAGATCTTTCTACACCGAAGAAGCACAAACAACCCTACATGAAGTACATGAGGCTATATGCGGGGCCCACTCAAGTGGTCCTACCCTTGCTAAGAAGATCATCAGAGTAGGTTATTACTAACCTACAATGGAGAAGGATGCGTACCACTTCGTAAGGAAGTGCAGATAGTGCCAAATACATGGGGATCTTGTGCATGCACTAACTCAGGACTTGCAACTGCTCACATCTCCATGGCCATTTTCTCAATGGGGACTTGACCTCGTGGGCAAAATCCACTCTACCTCTACCAATGGACATAAATTCATCCTCATCACCATGGAATATTTCACAAAGTGTATTGAAGCCATTCCCTTGACATACATCATCGGTAAACAAATTGCTAAGTTCATCCTTAATTACATCATATGCTAGTATGCTATACCACAATCCATTGTAATGGACAACGATCGCCCATTCAAGAATCAGGATGTTTGTGAACTTTGTGAAAAATTCCACATCCAACACCACTTCGCCACTCCATACTACCCACAAGGGAACAAACAAGCTGAGGCATCTAATAAAACCATCATAAAGATCTTGAAAAAGACTGTCAATGATGTTGGCTGTGACTATCATATCCAACTCAACCTCACCCTATGGGCTTACCATACCAACATTCACACACCTACCGGAGTGACCCCCTATTCCCTTGTATATGGCTCCAAAGCTATCTTTCCCATCGCGGTCGAGTTGCCCTCCTTAAGAGTGTCCCTGTAGCAGCTAGTTGAGGATGAAGAATATAGGACATCTTGGTTACATGAACTTGAACTATTAGATGGAAGGAGACAAAATGCACTAACTCATCTATAGGCTTATCAAAATCATCTCCAACGTAGCTATAATAAGAGAGTTCAGGTCAGACACTTCAACATTGGCAACCTCGTTCTAAAAGAGAATCCCAAAAATCAGATGGAACGGGAAAAGCCAGGAAAATTTGATCCGAATTGGCTAGGGCCCTATGTCATCACTGTAGCCTATGGGTCTGATGCATACTAGCTAGCCACTCCTGAAGGTGAACCATTACTTTAGTCCATTAACAGCATGCACCTTCGGCAGTATTATACTTTATATATATATATTTATATATATAGTAAAGAGAAATAATTTGTCCAAAAGTGAAAACCAATTCGGTGGCACTTTAGATAAGTACCATGGTGAAAACCTAGCGAACAAGTGCCATGTGTAGTTGATCTCTGCTCCATTGTCTGCCGTTACTCAATTCCATGATCCCTTTTCCGTAGTAACCCCTGCCCGCTCCGTATCATATTCACCATGAATCGTAATGTCCTTCCCATGGCCTAGAAATAAATTAACATTTCGTGCCTCCATATTTCATCCCACCTTGTCTTCGCCATAACTTCCAATGCACCTAACTGGGGGCAATTCCTGATCCTGAAGTCAATATTGGAGGACACCCGTTTTCAAAAATCTAAAAACATCCAAATGTTCCCAAAAACACAAAAAACATCCAAATATTCCCAAAAACACAAAAAACATCCAAATATTCGTAAAATCATAAAAACATCAAATAGTCAAGCAAAAAGTCCCAAGCAATAAAAAGCATCAAACTAGAAAAGTTGAACTACCTCACCTTTGAGCTTTCACGTAGGCAAGACCATCTCTGATGCGCCCCCAAGGCATTCCCCTTAGGTCCTAGGTCAAACCAAGTCCACCCTTGTCGAACTACGACGCCTCTAAGCTTTTACGTAGGCAAGGCCATCTTCGATGCACCCCCGAGGCACTAGGTCAGTGCCTTAGGGCCTGTCTTGTCACACTTCATAATACATTTGTCCTTAGCGAAATGGACACTCTAAGCAGACAGATAAATTTTCACAAGATCACAATCTCCAGATAGTCAAACAAGATGGTCAAATAACACAACCAACACATCGTATCTCATCACTCACATGGTGATACTCAAATATCACTATGACCAACCAAAGCCCTAATCACGTGTCTAACAACAAGCATGGGATATGGTCAAAACTAGGCTATATGCCTTAGATGACATATCTCATCTTTTGGACACCCTTATTCATCACAAGCCAGTCATCTTGCAACTTGCAATAGTCTTGAAACTAGACCACACATCTTATATGAGAGGTCCCACACCTATCATTTGCCTTATATAGGAGGTTGCATTGCCAAAAACTAGACTTGGCGTCTTATACAACATGCTTCCTATCCTGAAACCAAGCACAATTCAACCTATCATACTTATTTAGAAAAGGACATGTACACTCAACAATTGACCTAATGGTTGTTGGCTCTATCTCATCCTTCATTTTGGATTATTTTCTACGATCTCATTCCTAAGCTTCTCAAGGAAGTCCTTGGGTGATGAAGAGAAGTGAGGATGGGGTGAGATCTCTTTTCTTTGATTGCTATTTGCGGTTTGTCTTGGCAAGATGACTAGGGCAACTAAGTTTCTTGTGTGTGACTGAGATACTACTGGGTGTGAATCAAAACCTCCTATGCATTGGAATGGCTAGATACTTCCATGTATCAAGACTCATATGCCTAGAGTTTCCTCATCACATGATCTGACAAGGCATCTTAGTGACTTAGTATGAGCCTGGCAATCCTTGTCTATTTTTGTGTTTGTTTCCCAAAGGACCGCACTAGGTGCCTTTGTTTTTCTATGCATGGCATTTGTCATCCTTTGATACAATAAGCACTATCATGATACACAGTAACTGCATTAAAGAATCTTAAAATCTATCATGACAAAAGTCTGAATCTACTCTTCCAAATCTTCATCCCTCGCCCATTTCTTCATTTCTTCATTTCTTCATCGCCATTTCTTCTTCCATCCTACTGTGACACTCCAAAAATAACATTAGACCATAGAACCTACATACACACATGTTAGTCTATCATACAACATCATCATCATCATAATCATCATAATAAGTTATCATAATCACCATAATCAATTATCATTATCATAATCATAAGCATTACAGTAATCACATCAAATCATCATCATTTGCATAAAACCATACATCTAACATACATACATCTACCACATAAGCATTTACATCCATACATGAGCATCACTACATAACATCATAAACATCATATAAGCATCACATAAACATCATATATGCATCATAAACATCATAACACCTGATACTGCAACATCATGAATAAAAAACCATAACAAATAACACCATGATCATACAACATCCATCCATCATGTGCATACGGGAAATAACAAGATTGATTAGAATAGGTCTATCTCATATATATATATATATCATCCAAAAAGTGTCATAGTACAATCTGAATACATAGATGTGTGTCAAAAATGGAGCTCGTAGGCTCAATCATAAACCAAGAGCACGCAGGCTCGATCATAATAAATGTCTACATCAGGATGGTTTGACTGGCACTGTCACGACCTCCTAATCTTGCTGGCCCCATGGGAGGACCCTTGTACTCTCAACCAACCCTTGATCCAGAAGGCCTATCTATGACAAAGCCTGCCTTTGTGAGTGCCCAACATTGCTATGTGATCTGTGAGAGCAGGACTGACTAGCACTCCTACTCTGAAAACTGGGTGCTCTCTGCTCTGCTAGCATTGAACTCTCATAAAGGTCCCTATAATACTAAGCCTCCTATGTAGACCTAATCAAAGCCTATACAAAATCTGCTGATGGCCCACCCATGGTCACTACAAGATCTATGCACTGCTACTTTGCCCTCTGTGCTCAAATCACGACCATATCCCTCTCAGCCATCCACTGCACCAACTAACCCTCTACCTCATGTATACGCTGCTGCATGACATCTAGCTGGGCCTGTATATCTGCTATCTACACATCTACATCTCCTCCACAAGCTCTGGCATCCCTCTCGTCCTCCTCCACCTCATCATCTCCAACCTCTACAATTGGTACATCCCACAAGGATTGCTCCCTGATCCGCTCCTCCTCCTCATCGACCTCCTCATCCTCCTCCTCCTTAGTCTCCTCCATATCCTCACCCTTGCCAACATCCTCCATCTCTACATCCTCCTCTACGCCCCTCACCTGCATCTCCCCTACAGCTGCAACCACATGTCCTACTGATCCCTCTCCCTCCTAAATAGGGCAAGTACAACACCCCTACCCCATCCACCTCTGCCTCAGCCTCCTTAGTCCCCATCTCCTCCACCATCACCACCTGCTCCACCATCATCTCCCCCTCCACCTCCTCTAGCTCTAATGCCTCTACCTCTATCTCTACCTCGCCCCCTAAACTGGCCTCTCGGCCATCGGCCCAACTTCTCTACTGGTGCTGGTGCATCAGGATGCAAATATGGAACTGGCCTATGTGTGGCCTACCAAGCATCATATGCCAGAGTCATGCCTAGATCTACGACATCATCTTCCCCCACTGCAATGGATATTATCCCACAATCTCATCAATAGCAGTCTAAACTGGGATCATCAGTCCCCACATTGGAATCTCCCATGTAACCTGAGCAAACTCTGTAATACCAATAGGCTCATCCTGTCACTCCCCAAACTATCTGAGTACCCGTGAAGGCAGATGACACTTTATAATGTGCTAAGCCTGTACGCTCTGATTAATCAGATATTGAGTATGCCTGCAATACAGTAGGTTCTCATCATCCTCAGTCCACCTCAGACACCCCCTGTATGGCCTCCAAATGAATGTGTCCATGTGATCGACAACTCTTCATCTCAACCCTTAATCTTGCCTCCAAGTCAACTCTTCATCTCAGCCCTCCATTCACATCTCATCTTCTATAAAACCACTCTTACCCTCTCATTTTCACCTCTGATTCTTCCACTAATTCATCCAACCTCTTTGACCTTCCATCTAATAAAATTCCAGACCCTAATCCTATAACACCTTCCATCCCACTTATCCCTCCACCATGGGAACCTTCCATTACACCTAATCCTAAGCCCTCAACTTCCATCACCCATCTACCTACAAAGGATGTGATCCAAGGGTTACTAACTAGGAAAAACTTGTCTCCATGTCAAACATTTATCTTTGATCCTAGCAACGAGCCTTCAAATGCCATGCCTATTCCTCCAACTCCATCATGTGGTCCACAAACCATCAAGCCTCTACAAGAGTTACCCAATTCCATTTCCACCTCCATTAGAGGAAGTCAAGAGCATTATCCTAAGGCACATGAGACAACATCTAGTCCTTATTCCAATCAAGATCAAATCCCTTCTAATGATCCCATCCATGGCACACTTGACCCCATTCATGATCAAGCTCCCATATATGATTAAGATCTTATCTATGATCAAGAAGACCATGATGATCCACTTAGCCAACTTTATGCATTCCATGGTCAAGAGATTGTCATCTCACCCATCCATGATCCTCTGACATCCACTCCCCGTGATGAGACAAGTGGCTCCCAAGCAAACTGTAATGGGTGGAATTTGGATGTTTGGTTTTTGGTAGTTTTGTATATGTATCCTCCTTTCACCAATTACATTCAAGGACCTAGGGCCAAGTGGCCATGCACTATCAGACCCTAGGTCACTATGAGATGTAGGGAAAGTTGGATTTGTATGATTTGATTGCCAATTATCTTCTCTTATGCTCAATTATACATCAAAACCCTAATTATGTAAATATGACAGCAAACAGATGAATATCAGAAAATGCTGCTATGGAAAGATGTAAAATGACAAATAACTGTGCACCTATTTTTGGGGTTCGGAAGAGGAACAATCGGGGACTAAAGAGCAGGCGCCCAAGTCCAAGGCCCTACTTTTTGTTGGGATTTGCAAACAAGATCTGCAACCTGTTCCTCTTGTACGAAAGGTTTTCTCATCACGGAACTTCGAGGACTAATGAGCGGGTGCCCTAGTCCAGGGAGCTATTTTCTTCTCTAATCTACAATTCTGACACTCTGAGATACCCTCCTGTAACTTCACTTTTCCTTTATCTTTGACCTGTAACCTGCAATCATGAAAACTTTGGGAGGAGGTTGTGGTGTTTAGAGGCTTGCCTCAGTCAAGCCCTAGAGAGACATTCAAGTCTTCCAAACACCATTGTTAGATAGAGAGTGCATGCCCTTGAGAGACAGAGGCAAAAACCAAATGATAAATGCTCAAACACAAATGATGTCACCTTGTAGTGAAGATCTCATGGGAGGAAGAAGCTCTTCATGTCATGAGGAGATGATTGCTCAAATCTACAAATACAAACGCATAGACAACACAAATCTTCTCTTGCTACACAATGAAAGCCTTGAATCGCCTTTAGAATGCCAATGCTCATCTAGTTGAAATCTAGTTTACAAATGAATTCTTAAACATGATTTTATATGCAACTACAAACACTCCCGCCAAGAATTTCATAATTCAAACTTACTGTGTCGACATAGGACCCAAATAATAGTCACACGCTGACACTCAAAATTTATGACTGACCCAAAATAGGGTAGGACTAGGGTGCGGGTGCCCAAGTCCTCCCCCCTATTTTGGGCAGGGTTAGGTTCAAGGCCCCCCCTAGGTCCCATTTGTCATGAAACTTAGGGATCATTTCATCAGGATGTCAAAATATGATGTAAGATGTCGTAAATGCAGCTAAAAAACTTGGGAGCTAAACCTTATGAGGGAAAAGCCCCCAAGGGGACATTTTTCAATGTTACACAAACATAGATGATCACACAAATAACTTGGATCTTAACATGCATAAGGATACTCAAGATCCTTCTTCATCCACTATCGATCCCATTTCAAATCCACCATCATATCCACTTGGTCTATCCACCTTCATTCATGAGTATTCCTCCCTAGGAATACAACAACCATTATCCACTTCAACTTCTCCATCAAATAAAGAGCTCAAGTCTAATGTCCAAAACACACCAAGTCCCATTGTCAACCGCATGCTCCAAAACATGAATTACCAAGGTAAAGGTTTAGGCCTCCATGAACAAGCCATTTTGGAGCCCATACATGTCAATGTCCACCTCGTTCATATGGCCTTGGATACACACCTCAAGGTCAACAATCTAATAATGTTGGTACTCCCTCCATTCCTCCTAAGTCTACTACTTTCCATCACAAACCCTATCATATTCCCAAGACATATGTTGCCATTCCACCTCCATCATCCTACAAGTGTTAAAAGCATGTGAGCATACACCTTCCTCCATCCAATCTACCTCCATTACTTCTAACTTCAAATATCCATCCATCCACTTTTCCACCATTGCTTCTAACACCTAATATCCCAATCATTCATAAATTTCCTCAATATCCTAATCGTGACCAACAAAAGCACGCATTGTCTAAACATAAAGCTTCTACTCATTCCACCCATCACATGGGATTCAAAAATAAACATTTGGATGCCTCCTTTCATAAAGTCAAAAATCTCAAGGGTCCTAATGCCTTAGGGTACAAATTCAAAAATTCAAAGCAAGGTACATTCAAAAATCCATCCACGACCATACCTCCAAAAGCAAAGTCAAATACTAAAATGGTATGGGTCCCTAAACAAAAAAGCAAGTCAAATGAGGCATCTACCTTTCAAAAATCCCAACCATCCTCTTCCATCCATTCCATTCAAAAATATCAAATTCCTCCTCCATCCCACACAAAAAACAAAAATCATAAAAATACTAAGTTCATGTGGGTACCAAAAATCCTACGTCACCCATCCCCTAAGAAAACATCGCCATTGCTTCCTACACCACCTTCACATCAAAGCTTCAATGTTTATCACAGTGTGTGCAACCGTTGGTCATGATTCCTTTCCATACCTCCATCACCCCATCATTCAACCATTATCCTACACATTTCACCCATCCTATCCCTATGGTCCATGCTTTTGCATAAGCCTTTCATCCATCCTTGCATAATTCTGACATAATCCACATCATAATCCACTATCATTCCCTCCATAATCTCGTATCTATCTACTTCATCACCCTTTCATGTAATTCCTACCAACATCTTGAGCATAATGACATTTGACATGGTCCATGCAATGACATCTTTCTCCAACAAGACTATCACCTTTCATGGCATTAGACATTTGAGTCCCTCCTTTTCATATTCCACCTCTCCCATTCAAAAATCCAAAAAGTAAAAAAAAAACTAAAGAGAAATCCCTTCGTCGAATGATGAAAACCACCAAACCACCCTTGGTGGTGCCTTGGATAAGTACCATGATGAAAACCTGGCAAATATGCATCATGCATAGGTTGGTCTTCTATGCCACTTACACTTGGGGGCACAATGTCTCATCCATTCCACACTATCATATCCTATGACCCTTACCCCTTACACCTACATCGTACGCTTATCCTATCGAGTCCATTCATCCTCTCTTCTTCCTTTGATCTTGACAAAGAAACAGGGGCAAAATGTTGAAACATGCTTTAGATATCTCTTGACATACCTCATCCCTTTGAAACCAATCCAATAATATCATAATCCTATTGCCATAAGCTTGTCATGTCAAATCCTAAGCATTGTATCTAGAATAGGGCAAGTTATTCCTATGCGACATAGTCTTTGGAGATCACATCCTTGCTCTCTTACTCATACATCCATTCCCTTTCATCCAATCCCATCTGTTATCCTCGTACCTAGACTTGGTTTCCCCTTATCATTGGTATCTAGCATAAAGTCTACACAAATTGTCACCCATTGACACTCCAAAACATTCCAAAAACATAAAAAAAATCACAACATTTCAAAAATCCAAAAAAATAAAATATTCCCAAAAATACAAAAACATCCAAATATTTTCAAAATCCAAAAACATCAAATATCTTCAAAAGTACAAAAAAATCAAAAACATTCAAAATCCAAAAAATATCAAATATCATCGAAAATCACAAAAAATCAAATATTAATAAAAAACCCAAGCAATAAAATCATTTCTTTAATTCAATCCAATTCTTCCAATCTAAAAGAATCACATTCTTCAAATCAATCAATCACATCATTCCAATCAATTCAATTCAATAAATCATTCCAGTAATCAAATCTAATCAATCAAATCCATCAAATCATATCAAATCAATTCCAAGCAATAATCCAAATGCAAGGCAATCATCAATCAGTACCAATCAAGTCAATCAATTAAGTCAAATTATCCAATCACATTCAATGGTCTTGATCCTAATCTTGACGTAAACCAAATCCATCAATCATCAATCAAACCTTGGTGTTTCTTGGATGGCCAACAACACTAGTGTCAATCAATCAACAATTGTCTTAGATAGGATGTTGCATTGTCGAAACCAGACCAGGTGTCTTAGACGACATGTATCATTTCCTGAAACCAGACACAATTATCATCAATCAATCAATTAATAGTTTATAGCTTGACAGGGGAAATGCCTTGTTTGTTTTTGTATCATTTGTGCATGCTTGCTTGCTTGCTTGTGTGTGTTATCATTTTTCTTGCATTTACATCAAATCCAAATCACTCCTAGCTAATATTCATATTTTTTATCTAGACAAGGTTGTATTATGCTGGGGCACGAGACACATCGTCACCTTGGTCCTTATACCTTGGTGCATAACGTCTAGTGCTATATCAAACATCATGGTTGCTCACCTTCATTACAGCATAAGGCATCCTTCCCTTTCTTTTATCCATGCCCTTATCTTTCACCTTTGACCAATCCCTTTTCATTTTGAGAGCCTACCCGTGTTTGTCCAACTCGCCTATCCTCTCGAGGGGGCATCATCATCCCATTTCATCATCCTTTTCCTCTATCCATACCTTAGCTTCTTTGAAATGATGTTACTCGACACAAATCTCATCATCTCAAATATCATCTCAAAGAGGGGCAAAATGTAGACACATAAATTTATCCATGTATTGACCATTACCTAGCCGACACATTACTTAGACATCATAAGATATTTTGTCCTAATCCCACTCCTAATCCCATCCTAATCACCTTTCTAATTAATTAAATAAATCTTATTTGTTTAATTAATTCCCATTCACATTTCCCCAAATAATTCAAATAAAATATTTGAATTAGTTCTCACCTCTCACCACATTGTAACACATGTCACATGCTACAACTTCCACTTAATACCCTTCACATGTCAAACTAATTAAAATAAAATATTTGAATTAGGTCCCCTTTATTCTCCATTGCACACTTGTCACATGACTACAATCCCTCTTGGAGTGGGAAACCCTAATCAACCCTAATCGATCTCAACCATTCATATCATTCAACATAACTTGCAATCACAACCATTCATTCAAATTTGCCTTTTCTATAAATTAAACCCCTCATAAGCCATTTGCAATGATTAGGTTTTCATGTAGCCTCATGTTGCTAAAATCACTCTAGAATCATCTCTCATCCATCTTCATGCCACTGTTATGCTGCTGAAATCTTGAGTAACCAACAATCCCCCATTGATCAATCCTTCAAAATCTTGCATTCTCATGTGGGGTTGAGAAGAGCCATGGAGGTCAATCAAGTCTAGTTTGGGAATCGGTTTGCATTTCATTTATGTTTTTCATTTTCATACTAGTTTGTACTTCATGGTGCTAGTTAGGGTTTCATTTCTATAATTTTGATTTCTACCCTAGATTTTTCCCTAATGACAATGGGTAGTAGCCATATACTCTGCTTCGGTGGTGGAAAAAGCAATCGTGGGTTGCCTTTTGCTCATCCAACTCACTGTTCTACCAATAAAGTAAACACATAGCCACTAGTGGACCTTCAACTATCCAAGTTACCTACCTAATCTACATCAACAAATCCTTGTATGTCCAAAGTTTTGTTAGCACTGTCAATACTAGAATCAACCAAACAGTAATTAGTGGTACCTGCTAGATATCTAAGCACCCTATTTGCATAATTCCAATGCTGTCTACCAGGGTTAGACATAAATCTTCTGAAAACTTCCATTGCTTGGGCAATATCTAGTCTAGTGCAAACCATTGCATACATCAAACTCCCTACAATACTAGCATATGGCACATTAGACATGTTATATGGAGCCTAATCAGACTCAGAGGTTAAATTTTCCCCACTTTTGTCAGCGCGGTTCCCCCCCCCAAAGTATTTTACGGGGGAGTGTAGGGGGGGCAGAGCCCACGGTGGGGGTCTAGGGGCAACGCCCCTAATGGGGGTTGTTGGAGGCAGCACCCTCGGTTGGGGGCTTAGGGGCAATGCCCCTAAAGCAAAAATTGCCTATTATTTTATAAAGGCATCAACAGTTATTTTTTCTATTGGCCACCATAAAAAACCTTATTTTTGTAACCGACACAAGTCTTCATAAAAAAGGCTAAGGGTTAGGGTTTCCATTGTATTGTATCTATAGTACATTGCTGTGGATTTGGGTTGCATGAGATTGCTGGTTGTAATCTATTCTATTTGCTGGATAATAATATTGGACTCTCTATTGGTGGATGTAGCCCAAGTTTGGGTGAACCACGTTAAAATTGTCTCTCGCTGTTTTATTTCTGTGTATTTTTCATTCATTTATTTAATCTTTATCTACATTTAATTGATATCTTCTGCATGCTATTCCTAACAAGACATATCCTCTAAATCACCCTCATTCTTTGGACACATATCTAATGAAAGCTTAGTACCAATGGGTAAAAGAACTCTAACTAGGTTACAGTCTTGCATACTAAATCTCTGCAAAATGGTATTCACATACTTAGTCTGAGACAACCAAATCTTTCTGTTACCTCTTTCTCTCCTGATCTCCATACCCATAATATACCTGGCTGATCCAAGATCCTTCATATCGAATGCACCTAAAAGTTGAGCTTTCAATTCACTGATCATACCCTTAGTATTGCTGAAAAATAACATGTCATCAACATACAATGCAATGATCAGAATAGAATCATCAATACAATGAATGTACACACAACGATCTTCCTCACTTCTAACAAAACCCAATTTCAATAAAAATGAGTCAAAATTTTTGTACCACATTCTAGGGGATTGTTTCAGACCATAAAGAGACCTCTTCAATCTGCAAACCCAATGTTCTTTCCCTTTTACCTCAAAACCTATAGGTTGTTGCATGTAAATTTCTTCCTCAAGATCTCCATGTAAGAACACAATTCTAACATCCATTTGCTCAATTTCCCAACCAAAAGATGCAACAATGGATAAGATAAATCTAATAGAAGTTAATTTAGCAACATGAGAGAATATTTCACTGAAATCATCTCCCTCTCTTTGGGAGTATCCCTTGGCTACTAGTCTAGCCTTATACTTCTCTAATGAACCGTCTGCTCCAAACTTCTTCTTGAAGACCCACTTGTAACCTATGGCCTTTCTTCCTTTGGGCAAATGAACAAGATCCTAGGTGTTGCAAGAGTCTAAAGCCATCATCTCCTCTTGCATGGCTAACTGCCAAGATTCACTATCATCTACATGAATAGCTTCCCTGTAGGATCTAGGTTCATTGTTAGTACTCTATAAAACAAATACATGACGAAAATCTGGTGGGCTATACCGTCAACTTAGTTTTGTTGTCTTGTGGATCTTCTTAGAGGTGGAGTAATAGACTCTTTAGGTTCTTTTGCATGCTCATCTATATCAACTTCTTTTGTCATAATAGATTCTGCCTCATCAGAACTTTCACTCGAGTCTTCTTCTACTTCTTCACCCCCCAATCCATCATTATGTTCTTCCTGAGGTGCATCTTCATGCTCTAATTCAAAATGCATTCTCTTCACATTTTCTTCTTTTTCCTTTGGCTGTTCAGATCTTAAAATAACACTAAGTTCCCTGAAAATAACATCTCTAGAATAGATAATCTTTCAAGTTAGTGGATTCCAAATCTTATAACCTTTTACATTATCACCATATCCAATGAAAGTACACTTTTTAGCTTTTGGATCCAATTTAGTTCATTTTTATTTAGGCACATGAACACAAGCCTCACAGCCAAATACTCTTAAATGTGAAACATAAGGTTTCTTACCTGTCCACATTTCATAAGGAGTTGAAACAAGAGCCTTACACATAGATCTGTTAACCAAGTAGTTTGCAGTACACATAGCTTCTTCCCAAAAGCATTTGTTCAACTGTGATTCACTTAACATACTTCTAGCTCTTTCCATTATTGTGAAATTCATCCTTTCTGCCACTCCATTCTGTTGTGGTGTATATGGAGTTGTCTTTTGTCTAACAATACCTGCATGCTTATAGAATTCATCAAATTACTTAGAACAATATTCCCCTCCATTATCAAATCTCAAAACCTTTATCTTATGGTCTGATTTATTTTCAACTAAAGTTTTAAATTCTTTAAACTTAGTGAAAACTTCAGATTTGTGACGCATAAAATAAATCCAGGTAAACCTTGAGACATCATCAATGAAAGAAACAAAATAGCTAGTTTTTCCAATTGATTCAATGTCCATTGGACCAAAAACATCTGAATGAATAAGTTCTAATTTATCATTAGATTTATTACTACCTGAAGGAAATGTAGATCTATTCTATTTTCAAACAAACAATGTTCACAAAATTTGAAACTCTCATCAAAATAGGATGAACCGTCTAAATTTTTTTTTTTTAAGATAGTCTTTAAACTAGACTGACTTATGTGGTCCAATCTATGGTGCCACAACATACATGTATTTTCAGTATTAGCTTCAGATGCATAAGAGGCATTACAAACAGTAGTGGCTTCTAGCTTAAATAGAGTTCCCAATCT
The DNA here is from genome assembly GCA_027924645.1 of Cunninghamia lanceolata. NCBI lineage: Eukaryota > Viridiplantae > Streptophyta > Pinopsida > Cupressales > Cupressaceae > Cunninghamia > Cunninghamia lanceolata. The sequence continues at coordinate 10,025,580 of BSBN01000780.1, forward strand.
TTTCTCCTTCACTAGCACCAAGTTTCCTCTCACCAATCTACAACCATGCTTATCAAATGTCACATGCATTCCCAAATCATTCAACTTTGAAATAGAAATCAAATTTCTAGCCAATCCAGGAACATGCAAAACACAAAGGAGGATTTTAATTCTCCTATCACTTAAACACAACATTACCTTCCCTTGTTCAACAATAGGATATGTAGAGTTGTCCCTGAGGTACACATTTCCTCCATCATACTCTTCATATGTGGAAAACCATTCTTTATGCGGGGTCATGTGGTACGATCATCCTGAGTCAACCAACCAATGATCATGAGAAACAACATTACATGCAAAAAGTAAAACCTCATCACCTACATTCGAAGACTTATCAGTAGAGGAATCCCATTGTTTCTTTAGGTTTTTGCATTCCTTTTTCACATGTCCTCTCTTTCTGTAGTTCCAACACTTAAATCTGTTCTTCTTTGCAGGAGTCTTATAATTACCCTTAGACTTGTCTTTAGACCCCTTCTTATCTCCTTTTGGTCCTCTATCCATAGACCTTCCCCTGACACTGAGAGCATCCCTTGAACTATCTAAACTTTTCTTCCTGAATTCCTATGACAGTTGAATTGAAACAAGAGCATCCAACTTTGGATCTGTGAGGTTAGTAGTGATAGCCAAAATAACATTCTTCCATGACAGGTAAATAATAGAGAAGCAATATACATTTATATTCCTCATTCACCTCAACATCTACAGATGCTAGTTGACTTAATAACAAATTAAACAAATTCAAATGCTTTGCAACTGATTCACCCTTTTTCATTTTCATGGAAAATAACTTACACTTTAAATAAAGCTTATTTACCATACTCTTGTCTTGGTAGATCTCACCTAGATGCTTCCATAAGCTATGTACAGACTTCTCACTCGCAACATTCAGTAGAACAAAATCTGTAAGACACAACCGGATGGTTCCCTATACCTTCTTATCTAGTCTTTCCCATTCATCTAGAGAAATATTAGAATGTTTCTTCTCCTTAGTTACAACCAACCACTGGTTTCTTTCCTCTAGAAAATCCTCCATTTCCAGCTTCCACAATTAGTACCCCATGCCATTGAACTTTTCAATATCCAACTGAGAGGTAGAAGTAACAGTAGATGCAACCATGATATCTACACAAGATTTGCAAACAAATACCAACCAAATCTTCCAATGCAAATGTTTAAGGTGAAAAATGAATAGGATTTGCTTAGGGTTAATTTTGATGGTTTATGTTGATCCTCCTTTCACCACTAAACATTCAAGGATTTTTAGCCGAGTAGAGGAACCTACTACAGGCCTTCTGCCACTTGGAACATAGGGGAAGATTGGAATTGTATGATTTTATTGTTCAATTAAGCCCAATTATGCTCAAACCCCTAATTACATGAATTCATGAATAAATGGACAAATTACGGAAAATGATTCCACCTAGAGATATCAAATGACAATCAAATGCGTACCAAATTTTAAAGTTTGGAAAGTGGAAAAGTTAGGGACTAATGAGTGGACACCCTAGTCCAGTGCCATAGTTTTTTTTGAGATTTGGAAACTTTGTCTACAACCTGTTCCTGATGTTCTGGAGATTTTCCTGTTATGGAATCTAGAGGACTAATAAGCGGGTGCCCGAGTCCAGGTCCCTATTTTCTTATCTGATCTACAATTTTGACAGTCTACACTACTCTCTTGCAACTCCACTTTTTCTTCTTTTGTAACCTATAATATGCAATCACGAAAAAATAGGTTGGGGATTGTGGTGTTTAGAGGCTTGCCTCAATCAAGCCCTAGAGAGACATTTAAGTCTTTTGAACATCATTGTCAGATAAAGATTGCGTATCCCTGAAGGATAGAGGCAAAATCTAAATGATAAATGATTGAAAACACAATTGATATCACCTTGTAGTGAAGATCTCATGGAAGGAAAATGCTCTTCATGCCATGAGGAGATGGATGCGAAATCTACAAATATAAACACAAGAACAATGCTCTGCTCTACCACACAATGAATATTTTGAATTCTCTAGAATCACAAGTATACCAAAATCCATCTAATATCCATCTACTTTACAAATGAATCACTAATCATGCTTATATATGCAACTACAAACATTCCCACTAAGAATTTCGTAATTCAAACTTATCGTGTTGGCATAGGACCTAAATAATAGTCATAAACTGACACTTTGAAATTGGTCCTGACCTATAATAGGGTAGGACTAGGGCACAAGCACCCAAGTCCTCCCCCTATTTCAGGTAGGATTTATGTTAAGTGCATCCCTTAAGTCCTATTTGCGATGAAACTTTAGGGTTTTCTCATCAGGAGTCATCAAAATCATGCAAGATACTCTAAATGCATTCTAAAGGACCTGAGAACTAAACCTTAAGAGGGAAAAGCCCCCAAGGGGACATTTTCTGACGTAACATTTAGCCCCCACTTTAATGTATGTATAAACACAAGGCTAATACATGCATTAAAGTACGGTCAACAAGCATGGCAAACATACCAAACATGGAGAAGACATGCCAATCACAATGAAGATAATAATAGACGTGCAAAACATGAAGAAGATAGTTACAGTCACACAAAACACAGAGAAGACATCATTGAAGACACAAAACTTAGAGAATATAGTGAATGTAGTGAAGCCAGTGATGATTTTCTTTTTCTTTCGCAATTTCATATATATGAGATGCAAATGCAAGTACAAGGAAAGTAAACACACCACCCATAATGCAGGAGGGACTCATCGCCACCAGTCTTTAAGACTACATATGGGGAAACAAACACGCCAAAAAAATCAATCACGCCATACAAATCAATCACACCATACAAATCCCAAAGCATAGGAGGGACTCATCACCACCGGTCTTTAAGACTATGCTTGGGAACAAACACACAATACACACACACTTGGAAGACACAGAGAAAACACAATAGACAAGTGATGGAGTGTTCCTATTTCTAGGTTCATCACCATCTTAGGCACATTACAGGCACACACTGACGATTGGGCTTCACGACAACAATCGCTGAAGACACACTTAAGGGTTGAGTTAGTTATAGAATTGCTCCCTGCCTCCATAGAGGACTTTTTGAAAATGACAGGATGTGCACTCTCCATGAGAAATACACCATCCCCACCTCCGCAGAGGGATTAAGATAAAAAGGATATACATGATATCCTACCTCCGTAAAGGGCTTAAATGATTGCAATAGATTTTAATTAAATCTTAGAGTGCAGGAGGGACTCATTGCCACCAGTATTTAAGACTACACCTGAGAACAAACACACTTTACTAGCATCTAAATTAGACAACTTACCTTGTATATACCCCCACCTTAAGGTGGTTGATATCGTGTACCAATATCAAGCATGCTAAGGTAGGAAGAAAACGCACAAGGGAACATGGACTCTCACAAGGCCCATGCCCCCTAGAGGTCACATGTACTTTATGATCACCAAATGTTCCCACAAACACATCCCTGCAAGAAAAGTGTTAGTGCCCATATAATCATGATAAACAACAATATCAATGCATATGATCAATTACATAGAGAAGCAAGATTCAAGATAGACAAAGTGCACAGAGCAACAATATTGTTATGTTTTGTAAGTGCAATAAGACAACATCAAGATCACACAGAGTGATTCTACTAGCCAAGCATCAGATAATATATAACAACCCCATCATCATGTATGGACTAGATCAATTTTTTGATTTCTCGCTAAAGGGACACTAGGTTCACATCAGTATAATATGTTTTTCGTCATCCGCTCGCTAGATAGAACCACTAGAGGAAGGGAAACAATAAATCAAGAGAGGAGAAACAAGTGCCTTAGGGACAGTCACATAGGAGGGTGCCCCCAAATCACCAACCGCAACTCTATGTCTGTAAGACACAACACAAAACAGTGAAAATAAAGAAGCAATATAGAAGAATGATGATACAAATAGAAGACGGGTCACAACAGAGGCGGTCTCCTAGTATCTTGGACCTTATAGGAGAATCAAGGCTCATCCCAAGAGGCCTAAATAATACATAACACATCACGGGGGAAACACAACACGAGAGGTAAAGGGTTAGAAATACTTACCTGTAGGGATAACTGGGCTAGCAGTCATCACGAATTTTGATCTTTACCTTAATGGTTAAGGCTGTTGGTAAGATACACTGCTACACATGATAGCTATTGTCATTAATGGCAACTAAGTCTATCCTACACATCCGCATTACATGATTTGTTCATACTGGAAGTCAGAGTGAGGATTTGTCTAAGTCTGGATGTCAGAAACAGAGCATGTGATAGTGTCCAGTGGTAGTTCATAGTGTGTTGCAGATTTAAAGAAGTAATAAGGATTGTCAGGACTATCTAAATCTAGAATCTTAGCCTCCAATGATTAAGGAGTCAAAAGTTATAAGGATTTGAGTATTGGGTTCCAGTTAGTCAGCTCAGTCAAAAGAAGAATAGGGTGACCTAGTAGTTGACCTTGGTCCAGATGCAAAAAAGTTGTTGGATAAGCAATTAGTGATAATCAGTGGTATTGGCCAAGATTATTGATAATTTAGGAGCACAAGGTTTTGGTTCACGTTGTTATTTGTGCATGGATTCAACTGACAGAGCAAAGTTCTTAATAAAAGTTCTAAGTTTCCTTGAAGCTGACAATAGTTGATTGAATCTCTTGATGTGGATATATAGCTGATGAATTCAAGTCTTTTGGTGTGTGATTGTGTGTGATGATGTAGTAAGTGCAAAAAAGGCAAAAAGAAGTGTAAAGGAGAAGAGATCTAAGGACCGGATCATGGTAGAATAGTAAACAGGGCAGAGCAAGGATGAAGTGTGTAAGATCAATATTCTGTACTTAACCAAAACTAAATTGTTGCATTGGTAGATGTTATTCATCAGTACAAACACTTTGTAATCTTCTTATAATCATTTCTGTAGGTAGTGAACCTCTTTGAGTAGTGAGCTCTGGGCAATGAGCCCGAAGGCATGTGCCTTCCCCATTTGTAATACTTTTAACAGGGTATTAATCTTTGTGGATTAACCTCCACCATGGTTTTCCCTTAACTAGGTTTCCATGTTAAAAATCTTGGTGTCAAGTGTGTTATTTATGTTTCTGCTCATATGTTATTGATTCATGCTTTCATGGTTATAATAATGATCTGTTAATAAGAGAGAAAAAAATTAATTGAAGCAAGTGTTAAAGTTTTGAGACAATTGATTCACCCCCCTCCTCTCAGTTATCTTCCCTTATTCCAATAATTGGTATTAGAGCCAAGTTCCTTGAAAAAAGTTTAACAGTTTAAGGAAGTTCTGGGAAGGTATTAAAATGGATTCATACAATCTTTAGGAACAACTTAAACTTACTTTAGAAGATCTTGATCAGTCCAGAGCAGATGTCAAAGAACTACAAGAAAACCTTAAAGATGCTGAAGACTTCATTGAGACCTTAAAAGAGAAATTAAGAAAATCTAATGAAAAGAGAAAGGAGCTACTTCTTCAACTAGAAAATCAGAATGTAAGCAATGACATGGATAAGGCTCTAAAGAAGAAGGCAAAGGAATGTGAGAAGCTAGCAAAAGAAGTTTTTGCTCTAAAACATGAAATGGAATTTGGGGTGATGAGGTTAACCAAAGAAATTGAGGAAAGAAAAAAGACTAAAGAAGACCTGAAACAAACTCTGAAAGAAAGAACATAAGAATACTACAAATTGGACGGAATTGCTGGATATCTAGAGTCTGATCTACATGAAAGTAGAGACAACGAAAATGAACTTGAAAGGCAAATTGTCATTCTCAAACATGACCTAGAAGTTGTAAATGAATATAAAGAGAAATTCAAGATAAGCTCAGATAAACTTGAGGTGCTGCTTGACAGTTAGAAGAAGGTAGATGATAAGCATGGTCTAGGAATTGAGAAAGGTGAAAGCTTTGGATCTGGTCAAAGAAATCTTGATGCAAGAAATCAAAGAAGGAATCCTAGAAGACCTCCAGTAAGACAACCCAATGCTCAAAGGTATCCTCATTTCAATGGAAATTGTTTTAAGTGTAATAAATTTGGTTATAGAGCTACTCAATGTAGAAGTAGAGTGAATCAAAGTACTCCATCCTTCTCCAGTCAATGCTTCAATTGTCAAGAGGTATGGTCATAGATCCAATGTGTTGGTTTTTTCTTCTGAATCAGCATTAGGGTTTGCCACTTCTAATGCATAGGCAGATTCAGCCAACTAATACAGGAGATTGCGTGAGCTCCTCCCCTTCACTTCTGGTTCTGCCGCACCAAGGGGGGTATCCCTATAACTCAAGATGTAACCTTGACTAGCTCAAAGATAGAAAGATCTAACTTGACAACAACAGGCAGAATACTCTCATGTATGGACCAAGATCTGTATGATAGATCACAAGGTGGGCAACGTTCTTGGACATATATGTCTGGTTAGGTATGAGAGCATGCAGGGGTTCCTACTTCTAATCCTACAACTAACAGGTGGAAGGATGAGATGGTTTGATTTGAATTTTGGATGCAAAGCTGGACATGGTGTATAACCTCAACACAGAGCTAGATTGATGCCTATCCAGGGCTTGGAGTCGGTAGACATACACCTGTGAATGATCAGCATGAATAGCTAAAACTGGATTTCAAGGGGATACACATGATATCTGCCTTACAGATATCTCCCAATACAAAGTGTTAAGCTGTCTATACTTATGGCATCCCTATTGCAGTATACCCTTCCCAATATTCAATCTGAAAATAGTTTAATCTACCCCTTGAGCAGAAGTTAAAAGATTAAACATTCAACACAGGAATTCTATGTTCTAGAATCTCAGACATTCCTTGAATGCCTGGACTCAGAAGAAAGATACATGCAAAACTGGAGACAGAATCAGCATAACACATGCAAACATAGCATTATTCATATAAAATTGACCATGAAATCAGTGGATTCATGCACAAACGTACAACAGGAGATACATAAACTCACAAGTTTTGCTGCACAGAGCAACCAAAACTAGTTGTATCTTATTACAGAGCCAAAATGTCCAGTTTTCAACAACCTGAAAAATGGTAACACAGTCTGCTTATAACAGCCAGAAAGTGTACCACAGCAATTAATTACATGGTTGACCAAAAATCCTGCCAGATACACAGTATCAGAAAAATGGCACTCAACGCACTACCAGATTGGCACCCAAACATGAATGCAGCAGGTGGGAGAGGAGACAGGAAGAAATCTCGAGCCTTGCGTCGCCGCCTAGGGATCCACATCTTCAATCGGGTACTAGATCCGTCCACACCATCGCCCATACCTCTGCAACAATCGCCATTAATGGCGCACCAACCTGCGGCCTTGGGAAATGCAGAATACTGTGCGTCGCAACCGTTTCCCACCAAGATACATCGTCATGATATTTGAAAATATGCAGGGTCGAATTATCCCACATGCACCCCGCAGCAACCTCCTCATCACCTTATATACTAGGTCGCGAGCATATATGATGTCGGTGCTTTTGCTCCCGACGACACTGGTATAAACCTTCATCATCATCCTCCAGCAGCATGATATCCTGTTGCTTGAAATATCACCTTGACGTCAGCATCATATCGCAATATCACCTACATGATAATCGCCTTCATCGGCACAACCTGATGCATTGGAGGAAGATCCTCCTGCTTAGCCGATACCAAATGTCTGGCCGATGAACATCCTGATGACGTCACCGTCATATCCTACTGACGTCATCAGCATATCTGCCTATCGCGCACCTCCTCATATCGGGATGACGTCATCGTCATGTTTGCAAATATTGGGGGATCTCCACAAGATGATCAGTGTTAGAAATATGACCCCCCCGGACCTTGATGACATCACCATACATTGGCATCAGGATGATATTCGAAAGATAACCGGATATTTGGAAATATCATCCTGATGCACACATATCATGCTGCACTATAGCTCCACTATAAGATCAAGGTGATATATGAATATGTGACTGATATTTGAAATGATCACCCCCATTGGACAATGCATGAAGCCGACAGGCGAATATCTCCCTTCAGAAATATCATGATGCAGACAGGTAGAAAAACGGATATCACCCTGACATAAGAATGACGTCAGCATTATTAGGGTGATAAAACAACATCAGGATGATCTTGACTAAGATCACCCGATGTTCAAATATGATGACCCCGATGAAGATCGGATCATACTTAGGACTTTGCAGCAACATCATCAAGATGATCTTAAGTAAGATCACCCGATGTTAGAATATCACCCCAGCGAAAGATCATGCTGATAGAAAATATGATGACCCTCGTAAGCAACATCGGGGTGATGTCCAGAAATATGATGATGATGAACTCCTCCAAAGAAAATATGATGCTGATGTTAAAACATGCTGAGGAGGCCCAAAGACTTAGAACTTTTTTGGATTTTTTGGGAAGGTGCCTGCATGAAAATTGCTCAGAAACTGACAGTGAAATCAGGCACCAACACAATGAATGCAGAAGTATGATAGTGAATAAATCTAACAATAGAGGAAATGACAATTCCTTTAATTGCTACTGTTTTACATGCAATGGATTTGGACACATGGCCAATCAGTGCAGATCAAGAGGGAATCAAGTAAATAAACAAAATGTAGTGTGCTTTAATTGCAATAGATCTAGTCATATTGCAAGATTTTGCAGAAGCATGAATAATAGAAAAGGTCTGGTAAAAGGAAACCAAAACATATAGAGACAAGACAAAGGCAAGGGTAAAGTTGATGTGAATGAGGTCCAAAATGAAATGAGAAAAACATGGGTAAAGAAAGGTGAAATGAATGTTGATAATGGATTTGCACCAGAATTCAGTGCTGGTAATTCCTCTGGAATTGAATTAGGAGCTCTGGCTCAGGGGGATCTGCTTTGAAAATATAATTCCCTCAGCCAGTAAGTGAGTGCTTAAATCTGGCACAATGAATGAAGTTAAAGAAGGCTATTGCAGATCTATTAAAGCTAATTTCAGAAGAAAAGAAGCTAATGTGACTAATTGTGGAGCAATTGAAGATCGATTGTATGTAAAACAATGTAACCAGATGTGTTAGGGCAGCGCATTTATTACAATGAAGAATTAGGTTTTGCAGAGAATAAAAGGTCATTCATTCAAGCATTTGGATCACTTTGCATTTGAAGAAAGCAAGCAAAAGAGTACTTGAGCTAAGATTTCAAGGATTTGAGGTGCAACCGGTGAATTCATTCGCTAACCCTAACTTCATGAAGAAAAAGGTAATTTCTGTGAAACTTTAAACTTGTGATCTTTTGCAATGGCTACACCATTGGTTGTTGATATTACTGGAAGGCCTTGACCCAAATTTAAGAAGCATCCACACAAATCAGTAGAAGTTGACCCGTTAGGTGCATTTTCAAGTGTTCCATATGGTGTATTACATGTCGAGGATATTAGGGCCAACATTCATGCCAACATAGATGAATTTGGAGACTCAAAGCTTGTAGATTTGTTTAAGAATCATCTGAGAGATGAAATTCACGGTCTTAAACTTGAATATAAGGTGCTACACGATAAACATTTCGTTGAAGTTATAGGGTTTCCATGCTTCATTGAAGATGAATGGGTCCGGTATGTCCTAAGCCATATGCATGATGAGTTTATGTGGATAATGAAACCTTTCAAAATCACCAAGGATGCTATCAAGGCCGTGACAAGGTTAAACTCATCCGGTGGACTGCCAATGTTGAAGGCTATAAAGAATCAAACTATGACTGATGCTATCGGTTCAAGATTTGACAAAAGGGCAATGACTATCAATGATATTATTGATCTAGATATTAAGTTTGCTTCAATGGTGATTGGATACAATATTTATCATTCCAGTAGGGAAAATTCTGTATCCAGTACAACTATCTATGCAGCTTATCAGATGTTGAGAGAAAATGTTGACTATGACTTGTAGGAGTTGTTGCAGAACTAGCTGATGGAAAATCTGAATAAGGTAAACAAGGATAAGAAGAACACCTTTAAGTATGGTACACTGGTCTTATGTCTGTTCTTCTATTTCATGAATGAGTTACCTGGCAAGAAAAGCATATGTTGGACCAGTGACAAACTTGTTGCTATTCAGATAAGAGAACACTTGAATAGTATTAGAGATGCCAATGCTCAAAGGATAGCTCTTTGGGGATTTTTCAAGAATTTTTAGAGCATGATGCATTCAAGGGAGAGAATTCCTTCTTCTATAGTTGAAAAATACAAGGATATGGTATGTTTTATGGTAGATACAGATCAGTGCTTAATGGAAGCTATTGAACCAAGAACGATATGGATTATGCCTATGGGTTATGAAGTTGATGAGAAAGTATTAGATATGTATGCTCAACATCTTTTGAGCAAGTCAAAGGATACCACAGTTGAAAGATTTGGAATGTACAAGGAGCTAATCTTGAAATTGCATGTTGAGCTCAAAAAACCAGAAATCAAAAGGAAAGCTCAGAAGCAAGTTGAGATGTATTCTGAAAGTATTGGCGTAACTAAGGAATCTATGAGGTAGAACATAGAAAGGATAGAAAAAGCTGAGAAGGAGAAGTAGGATAAGAAACAAGGAAGTGCTCCAGAAGTCTCCTCTAGCTAGCCTAGAAAAACCAGAAGCTCTGCTACTGCCCCTATTCCCCCAAAACCTGCCAAACCTGAGAAACTGGAAGACAAATCATCTAGAAAAGAAGAGAAAGGGTGAAAACTAAGGCCTCGTTGACATATAAAAGCATGAAGAATGATGAAGAAGAAACTAACTTTGATGTTGAAGTCAAAGAGTTAAAGGCATCAGGTACAAAAGCAGCCAAGGAGTCTAAGGAGAAGCCCCTCGAAAGCAAAAGAACAAGAAAGAGGCAAAAGACTGAAACATATGTTGAAAAGCCTACTCTCTCTATGGATGACATCATCAAATCAGTCACTGTAGATGGTAACTTAAGACCAACGACTAAATTCTTTGATCATTACAGTGATGCTGATAAGAGAGTTCTAGAAGAAGCAACAGTCAAATATTTGAACATCTACAATAAGGCTTTGATTGAAATAACTTCTGAAATTCCAAAAAGTCTTGTAGATATTCTAGAGTTAAGAAAAGATAATGCAAAAGGTAAAGACATGGAGATTAGGGAGCATGTGTTGATAAATTTGTGCCCTCAGATTACTCCAGATTAGACAAACATGAAATATTCAAAGAAGTGAAGGATGACTTCAGGAGTAAGAAGAGAATGAATAAACTCATGCTTGGTGAAATAGATGAGATAGTCAAAGATACTCAGGAGATTCTTCTGAATGCACTAAAAAGACATAATCTTCCTATTGTTGAAAAAGAGATTGATGATGGAATTGACTCCTTAATTCTGACTATTGAAGAATTGAAGATCAATGAGCAACAAACTGAGTTAGATGACTCCTTTGTTCTAGAAGAGGAAGCAATAATCAAGGAAGATGTAAAGATGACAGATGAAACTAATGATACATGAGGTATTCAAACTCCTCTAGATCAATCCTGCAAAGAAGATACAGAGATGAATGTTGAAGCAGATGATCAAATTAAAGATGATTCATTGAAGAATAAAGAACATGAAGTAGAAGAAGGAGAGGACCAAGAAGTAGAAAAGGCCAAGGAGAGAAATGAAAATGAAGAAGAAATTGCAAAGGTTAATGAAAAGATCAAGTAGGACAATCCAGTTGATAGTACCGGTAAGGATCAAATAGATACATCATCATTTTGGGCAAGAGACACTGCAGAAGTAGTGAAGGAAATTCTGGAAAGAGACAAACAAATTGAAGAGGATGAGGACATTATACAAGGTCCAATAAATTTTGATACCTTATCTCCGATGCAAAAGATAAAGTTGGCCTCCATTGCTCAAGCTAAAGCTAGAGAAGACATTTTGAAGTCTCACATAGAAGATAGTGAGCTACTTGGCTTGGAATTAGGAATTTTGGAGAAGATCATGCCCACTTTTTAGAAGGATTCTTCAGCATCTCCATCTGGCCAATTGAAAAATCTAATAAGCTTGGTAATTTCTCATTTTGAATCTCTAGAGAAGTCTATAGAGGTCGAAGTTCAAAAGGAATTCAATGACAAGAGATTTGATGCTGTAAAGGGGTTGATTGGAATAGATAGAATGGTGCTGGATGGCGGTGTAAAGATTATTTAGAATGCTCTTACAGAAGGAGGAAATTTATATAAATTTTGCCTATCTTGTCCTAAAAGTATAGAGGATATTGAAGATAAAATAAAGGAATCTAAGTAGAAACTATCTAGTGTATACAAATCTTTAGATCATGTGACAACAGTAGCGGCAAGCAAGGAGTGTTAGGCAATTAGCCTGATTGAAGAAATAAAGAGACTGACAAAAGAAAAGGAGAACATTGAGGCAAGGATGAGTGAGCTTTAGGGACTAATTTCTCCCAAGATGGAAGCCATGTTTAATGCTTTGACCGAAGCCCAAGCTACAGCTTAGTCAAGTGACTCAATTGATCTGCAAACAACAGAGTCACAAGCATTCCTATTCAGTGGCCATATCTCAATTTAGAACACTATGAAGAAGAGATGGGATAGCGAGCTGGCACAATTGAAGAACATTTTTGGAGATGTACTCAAGTATATGTAAATAAGACTTAAGGATTGTTTGTACATATGCGACCTGGTATGTAGAATTTTTTGTGTAATTTTTGGTTTGTTGATCCCACCCTATGCCATTGATGTCAAAGGGGGAGTGAAGAGCAGTGAAAAATAAGAAATCCAGCAAAGGGGGAGCATTTGAGAACAAAGCATAAGTATACTTAGTAAGGGGGAGTTGTTTCGACACTTAGTCATTTTTCACTAAGTGTTGCCATCAATGCCAAAGGGGGAGATTGTTGGCAAGAGACACTGCTACACATAATAGGTGTTGTCATTGATGGCAACTAAGTCTATCCTATACATCCGCATTACATGATTTGTTCATACCAAAAGTCATAGTGAGGATTTGTCTAAGTCCGAATGTCAAAAACAGAGCATATGACAGGGTTTGGTATCTTAGTCCAGATCTCTCCAATGGTAATTCGCAGTGTGCTACGGATTTGAAGAAGTGATAAGGATTGTCAGGACTATCTAAATCTAGAATCTTAGCCTCCGATGATTAAGGAGTAAAAAGTTATAAGGATTTGAATATCAGGTTCCAGTTAGTCAGCTCAATCAGAAGAAGAACAGGGCGACCTAGTAGTTGATCTTGGTTCAGATGCAAAAAATTTGTTTTATAAGTAATTAGTGATAATCAGTGGTATTGGCTGATATGATTGATGATCTGAGAACACAAGATTTTGGTCCACATTGTTATTTGTGCATGGATTTAGATGACAGAGCAAATTTCTTAGTAAAAGTTCTAAGTTTCCTTGAAGCTGACAACAGTTGATTGAATCTCTTGATGCGGATATATATAGCCGATGAATTCAAGTCTTTTGGCGTGTGATTGCATGTGATGATGTAGTAAGTGTGAAAAAGAAAAAAAGAAGTGTGAAGGAGAAGAGATCTAAGGACTGGATCATGGCAGAATAGTAAACAGGATAGAGCAAGGATGAAGTGTGTAAGATAAGTATTCTATACTTAACCAGAATTGAATTCTTGCATTGGTAGATGCTATTCATCAGTTCAAACACTCTATAATCTTCTTATAAGCATTTCTATAGGTAGTGAGCCTCTTTGAGCAGTGAGCTCTGGGTAGTGAGCCCGAAGGCATGTGCCTTCCCCATTTGTAATACTTTTAACAGGGTATTAATCTTTGTGGATTAACCTCCACCGTGGTTTTCCCTAACCGGGTTTCCATGTTAAAAATCTTGGTGTCAAGTGTTTTATTTGTATTTCTACTCATGTGTTATTGATTCATGCTTTCATGGTTATAGTAATGATCTGTTAATAAGAGATAGAAAAGAATTAATTGTAGCAAGTGTTAAATTTTTGAGACAACTGATTCACCCCCCCTCTCAGTTGTCTGCCCTTATCCCAACAAAGGCTTTATCTCTTCTTCTCTGTTCCACATTTTCATTAGTTTGTAAGGGTATCCTAGTTGGAAAGGTATCCATTAATGATGGTAGAGAGGAGATATTGCCATTTTTTATGTCAGTTATAGGAACTCTTGTAATTCCATTTGATTAAGGTTGTTGAGGAACCTGAAAAGTGCCCATTTCAGTCCATATATAGGGTGTTGTGATGTTCTTCAATGTCATGTGAAATTTCATTATTTTCCAAGGCATGTGAAGGTTCAGGTAAAGATGTATGCTCTGTTTCTTTGTTTAAGATGTAGTTGAGAAGTTCGTGAACATCAGGTGGTAAATTTTAGTTTCAGCAGGTTGAAGCAAATGTTCACACAGGGAATCTGCATCATCCAATACTTCATCCTAGCTAGGGAGAGTGGGAAGGATGGCAGAGTAGTGTGAATAAATATATCAATGATATCTTCTTCTTGTGCCAAAATATCCTCACCAAGTGGGGGTTCTATTGGGACAAGTCTCTTTGTTTGTTGAATCACCCATTGCTATATCATTCTCATAGGTCTCAGAAGAATTTCCATTATGTCATCATGAAATGAAGGGAGAGGGAATACTATCTTCACTACTACTTTCCCCATAGTTGTTTTTTAGAAATGAAATTAGTGATATTTTGCAAGATTGAAGGGAAAACACCCACGATAGTGAGAAAGCTTTCAAAATAAGCTATTGTTTGAAGGATATCATAGGTAATGCTTATGGACAAATCAATATCATAGACGTAGGCTATTTGACGCAAGACTTGAAGATGTTTATCAGTGAATTTGTAAAAATTATCATAATTCATAATGTACTCAAGTAAATCTTCCAAAGATGAATGACGAGGAGAATCCATGAATGCAAAACTATGTGTAAAAATGACCTAAAATACTTGATTTTTTTCAATGCAAATAAGTGAAAGAAAAGGTGTTGTAAGGAAATTGATCAAGGGAAGCAATTAATATGTCTGATATTAGTCTAATAAATCCATAACATCTTGTTGTGCCTTGCACACATGCCCCATTTTGCCAAATGGAGACTCCCCTCTTTTGCTTTGGCTTGGAGTCCTCAATCTTTGTGACTTATGATGATGAGAAGGTGAATTTGTGCTTAGAGTGCATGATTTGTTCTAGATTTGAGTATTTTGCATGACTGGAGTGATTTGATGTCTTTCATAATTGATTTGGAGGTGTCTTGAGTGGTCTTGTGCCTAGAAGATAGCCATTTGTTGCCTTCTGCATTGAAATTGGGTGTTACTGCATTTTGCTCCAAAATCCCATGTCATTGGATGTTGTCCTCGAAATTGCTTCTACAAGATGTGTCATGTTGAAATTCCTAGTTTCCAGGTCTTAGAGTTGCAAAATCATGCCAAATTCCACAAGATTTCACTAAGGGGTTCATATACTTTCATCTTGTCGCATGGTCCTGAAGCCCTCATTTGGCTAAGTTTGAAACCCTGCAAATCTTGAAAAATGGCTAAGTCTGAAATTTGGTGGAACCTCAAAATTCTAGAATCTGTATATGAAATCCTATGGATCTGGAACCTATCTCAAACATCCTGAAAGTATTTTTAAATATACTTTCTCACAGGGACTGTCAAAATCTGGTGCTAAAATTGCCTCCTACTACTAGAAGTGCTAAAAATCCACTTCACTACTTGGTGCTAAAAAGAGCACATACCGACGTTTAGTTCGTGACACCCAAAACCCGTGCTTTTTGACATTTTGGCTTAGAAATTGAGTTTTTCAAGGTACAAATTAAATTTTTTTGATGGATTTGAATTGCACAATCATTTGTCACATCATGATGAACATTTTTAGCATGTTTGTATGAATTTTGGGCACATTTAATGACAATTGATGCCACTGCACATGAAAAGTAAGTGACCCCCAAAAATCCTACTTTTTGCAAAAAAAAGCTATAAAAACGTGAAATAAAAGTCCCCAAATGGATCCTAATGGCTACAAAAACTTCCTAGATCAATATATTGGCAAAATGGGTACTTGAAAATGGTAAAAAAATGTAGAAAATCATTGGATTTGTGAAGAGGACTATAAGGAAGTAACATTGATAATAAGCTGTCCTAGACTGATATGAGGTTGCAAATGGATGTATTTTGATCCAAATTGATGGAAAATGATTATTTAAGATGAAATTGATGCTTTACATTGTGAATTATAGGTCTTAGAGGACACAAGAGCTTGTTGGAGCTGTCTTGGAGAGGTGAACACACAGAGGTGCAGTGCTAACCCAGAACTACAGAATCGACATTCTATCAACCAAATTGCTACTGCACATGTAGAAGGAAGTCAATATGATGTCCAAGATGATGGAAATAAGTCTTAGGAGCTAAAAGACATAAGAGATCATGCTTACATCTCACTGTTCCAGCAATCCAAGTCATAAAAAATTAGTCCAGCAAGCATCCAATTAGATATGCCTTCATAAAAAATGTGCCACATACTCCCCTTGATTTAGTCAACACTTGGAATCTTGTGAATCCACATCAGCTCAATTTATCAAGGGTCATGTGACTCTATTTTGGCTTTATTTTGCCTTAAAAATTGACTCTTTGTCATATACAACCAAATGGGTATCCATTTTGTCTAAATTCAATGTATTTGCAAGCGATTTTTTGTCTTTTTCCTAAAGGACAAATGCAAATCTAAAATGTAACTGACTGATGTATCTCATTAAATGTCATGTAATTTGGACCCTTAGTTTTGAGTTAATCTCCACCGTCCATTGAAAAACTCGGTATGGTGCCTTGTCTATAAAAGGGCCATCATTCTCTCATTGTAACAAGTAAGATTTGATAATGAATTGTTGAGACTCTGCCAAAATTCAGTAAATACAAACTAAGTTTTGCAGGTTGCTAGAAATTTGTGTTATGTGCTGCCTCATTTTGGATTTCATGGTTAATGCAGTCTGAAATTAGTTGATATTCAGTTGCATTCATGATTAATTATCCAGATATTTGATGGATTTCCCGTCCATACCATTAATGGCTTGCTGATTGTATGTCATTGTGCATGGTTAGTCTAGGCATATTTTATGAGATAAGTTTGATTGTATGATTTCATCGAGCTGCGCCAAGAGTTGGGTGTTTGATGAACCCTCTACAATTTCAAAAATATTACATTTCCTTAGAAGATTGCACAATCTTTGTGGCATTATGGGCTGCTTGGTTAAGCATGGATTTGTTTATTATTGGGAACCTATCTATCTATGTGTTGATCATTCTTGTAGTTGTCTATAGGATCTCTTATATATTTCCTTTCCCCCTTTACCTTTTGCATTTTATTTAGTCAATCTTTGTTAGATTTAGGTTTCTGAGCAGCAAACACATTTGCAAATCTGTTGAAGGAATCATAGGGTTTATGCATACATATTGCTTTCATATCATACAAACCCTATCATTATCTGTAAGTCCCCTTGTTGGCACAGCTAGTACATCCCACTGAGATATTCCAAGTAAGCTAAGACCTAGCTGTATTATCCTTGGAGCAGTCCTATTTTGGATAGGATACCTTTTTCAAGAGAGGTGTGATACCATGAATCGTACCTATGTTGTTGTGTGCTAAAAACACCATCAACACATCCTTCACAACACACTTTTGATGCAAACATAAAATGATGACAAGTCAAAACCTAGTGAAAATACACCAAAATATGTAAATTTTCACAAATTTTCAATGCAAAAACCTAATAAAAAGGGTGCTGTAAATAATTTTAGGAGGTGTAGTAGATTATAATAGTATTATTAGTCACCTAAAGCCATAAAATCTATCACAACACACTTGGAGTGCAAATCTAGGTCAAACCCTAGGGCAAATATAGTCAAAATATGCGATTTTCACCAAATTTGAATACAAAGGCCCAATAAAAAGGGTATTGTAAATAATTTGAGGAGGGGCAACATATAATAACCATGATAAAATTCAATTAGTGTACAAAATAATTTACAACACACCTAGGATGCAAATCTAGAGAGATGATAAGGCCAAATCTAGTGAAAAATCAAGGTTTTTAAACCCTGGGCATGAAATTTTATAAGCAAACCACTATGATGCAAAATTATAGTTATAAATCAGTGCTAATGAGTGTCTTAAAATGGTAGTAAAATTTGAAACAAGATTTTGACTATAAACCCTAGCTAATGCAAAACTAGGTTATATGAAAAAATGCACAATTTCAAGCAATTTTCATCAATTTAAGCATACAAATGCAATCTAAATAAATGAAGAATGAAAAATTTCTGTAAATTAAATTAGATCTGATGATAATTATAGAAATTTAACGAAATTAAATGCAACTAATTCAAATTATTTGAAAATGTAAGCTAAAAATGCTAATTTTTTTTCAAATTTTTCAAATGCAATAAAATGAACAATGATATGAATGAATGAAATGATTGTAAATCTGAAGTATAACACTAAGCAAGGTGAAAAATTCATTAAAAATATGGGTTCACCAAAATGTTTAAGGTGAAAAATGAAGAGGATTTGTTTAGGGTTGATTTTGATGGTTTATGTTGATCTTCCTTTCACCACTAAACATTCAAGGACTTTCAGCCAAGTAGAGGAACCTACTACAGGACTTCTGTCACTTGAGACATAGGGGAAGATTGGAATTGTATGATTTTGTTGTTTAATTAGTCCCAATTATGCTCAAAACCCTAATTACATGAATTCATGAACAAATAGACAAATTACGGAAAATGATCGCACACAGAGATATCAAATGACAATCAAATACGTACCAGATTTTGAAGTTTAGAAAGTGAAAAAGTTGGGGACTAATTAGTGGACACCCTAGTCCAGTGCCACAATTTTTGTTGAGATCTAGAAACCTTGTCTGCAACCTGTTCCTGCTGTTCCAGAGATTTTCCTGTTGCGGGATCTAGAGGACTAATGAGCAGGTGCCCGAGTCCATGTCCTTATTTTCTTCTCTAAACTACAATTTCAACAGTTTGCACTACTCTTCTACAACTCCACTTTTTCTACTTTTGCAACCTATAACATGTAATCATGAAAAAATGGGTTGGGGGTTGTGGTGTTTAGAGGCTTGCCTCAGTCAAGCTCTAGAGAGAAATTCAAGTCTTCTGAACACCGTTGTTAGATAATGAGTGCGTATCCCTGTGGGATAGAGGCAAAATCCAAATGATAAATGATTGAAAACACAATTGATATCACCTTGTAGTGAATATCTCATGGAAGGAAGATGCTCTTCATGCCATGAGGAGATGGATGCCAAATCTACAAATACAAACACAAGAACAATGCTCTACTCTGCCACACAAAGAATATTTTGAATGCTCTAGAATCACAAATATGCCAAAATCTATCTAATGTCCATCTAGTTTACAAATGAATCACTAATCATGCTTATATATGCAACTACAAACATTCCTGCTAAGAATTTCATAATTCAAATTTACTGTGTTGGCATAGGACCTAAATAATAGTCATACACTGACACTTTGAAATTGGTCCTGACCTAAAATAGGGTAGGACTACGGCACGGGCACCCAAGTCCTCATCCCTATTTCAAGCAAGATTTATGTTAAGTGCATCCCTTGAGTCCTATTTTCCATGAAACTTCAGGGTTTTCTCATTGGGAGTCATCAAAATCATGCAAGATGCTCTAAATGCATTCTAAAGGACCTGTGAGCTAAACCTTAAGACGGAAAAGCCCCCAAGGGGACATTTTTCAACATAACAACAAATAGAAAACCTTCACACTACCACCCAAGAATCAAAACTAGCCAAGCTCTGATACCAAATGTTAGAAATGAAGGTGCAAACCACACAACGAAAATCTGATTCAAAACTTATTAATGTCCTCTAAATAATATAGAATCAATGGAGATTGCAATAGAAATAAAACCTACTACATAAAAATAACATGCATTAAGAACTGAACACATAACATAGAATGTAACATGGAGAAAACCCTTTCGGGTAAAAAACTCCATGAAGAAAAGAGGCTCCAAGTTGTATTATCTTCAAATATGAGATTACAATACATGAACTTCCTCTTCTTCAGTATTCAATCCAATGATGCCTGTTACTCTCAACTCTGATAAAAAATGTAGTACAAATATCCTTATAAAAGGGGGTTGCCTTCTAGGGCAAGAAAACCCCATGCAACCCCTCATTGTAGACAAATTAGCGTCAGGGACTGGGTATAAACATGCGGCTGAAACAAGATCATTGATGGTGAAACATTTCATCACTTATGGGCGATTTAAAAACAATAATAGGAATAATAAATTACATAGGATTTACAAGGTTGATGGCACCTTAATCGTAACAACTTATTCTATTGTCTTCTCTTCTAGCTTGTGTAAAATGATAATCAAACTCTTTCATATTGAAAATGAAGAATAGAGTGTGTCTAGTACAATGCAAAGAGTTGGGTGGGGTTATAATTCCCTTCTAACTAGTCCATAATAATTGTCTAAACTATCCACTATCAATTATATGTAGATGTTATTGATTAATTACTTTATCATCACAATAGCAATAGGTCATTATAATCCTATATGTATAGGAATGGGGCATATACCATCTTCTGTTTTGTATTATTGAAGGGTGGCAATGGTTAATGGTTTGGACATTCTAATATTTGTGTTACTTCATTGATCACTCTAATCCATTATTTTTACCTTAGGTACTATTTGTAATTATTTAGTGATCACCCCAATCCATTGAACATTTTGAGCGGTAGTGTTTGTGTTGCTTTATAACTATCATTTGAAAATGTGGAAACCTTCGATGATAAACTTAGAATCATATAAATATGTTCACTCTTTCATAATAGGAAGAAAATGATACTTACTATCTAGTGTTTATTTTTTTATCATAGCTGATTGAAATTTGTTGTTATAGTTGTTTGATTGATCTTTTTTTTAATTAGGCTATAAAAAATAATTAAGGTTGGATGTATAATATCCATCATTTTTAATATGTCTTGCTAAGAAAAGTCAAGATTTTTTATATTTGGCTCTGATACTAAAATGTAATGCTACGTTTCTTGAGAGCATAAAATTGGAAAGATTTAATACATTAGAATTAATTTTGTATGGCAGATATGTTATTATTATCATCTAAGTTTAAAGATTATAAAGTATATATGTAATTTAGGAGAAATGCACCAAAATACTAGTTCATCAAAATTAATAGATTTATGACTTAAGTAATTAAATAAAACATTATTAATACATATTTACATCCAAAATTTTGGATATTAATATAATGGAACAAAGAACATCTTGTAGAGTATTAAATCACATTTAACTCCAACTCATATATACAAGTTTGAATATCTTTTATCAACAATAAGTTTAGTACTTATCTGAATCAGAGCACTTGGAAAGGCCATTCTCACCCTAGGAAGATTTTAGTGGTCTTAGCCCTCATAGCTATGGTGCACTTTGGAGAACCTATGTAAAAATGTAGCATGTGCCTACTTACACCATGCTTACACACCACAAGCCCTAGCTAGGACAATCTCGATTGTACTTTGTAACCTTAAGTTGGACACATTTTGTGTGACCCCTTCTCCAATGCCCATAGCCCACTGAACCACCTTCTTCTTCCTTGAGTGTTCTCCATGCTCTTTCCAAGTCTCACATAAATGCCATATAATTTTTTAAAGGGTGGTTTCTAAACTATCACACCCTTTCACAAAGTTTGTCATTAATAATTATTTAATAAACATAATAATTCCTCCCTTTTAAAAGGGGTTTTTATAAGTATTCTTTATTTATCTCCATTTTAACCAAAGGAACATAATATCCTTTATTTTTTTGATCTTCCTTTTAATTATAAAGGGTTAAATAAATTTTATCATCTTATAATTTTAAAGGGTTATTCATAAAATAGCTTTTTTTTCCTTTTTGGGGAAAAAGTCCCATAACAGGTACAATTATGTTTCAGTGATGGAATGGTTAAAACTGTTAGTAATATTTTGTATATTCCAAGACTTGTGAGAAACTTACTTTTTGTATCCAAGTTGAATGATCCTAGTGTGCATGTGACATTTGGCAAGTTTGATTGGAGGTTGGTGAGAGGGAATTTGGTGGTAGCTAAAAGGATCTCAGATTGGGACCTTGTTTAGGATGAATGCGTCTGCATTTTGTAACTCTACCAATGCAATTGGCAAGACTGAAAATGCATGTATGTTGTGGCACCAATGTTTGGGTCACATAAGTGAAAAGGTCTTAGGAACATTATTAATAAAAATTGTTGATAGTTTATTTAATTATTCTATTGGTAAAAATGATTTTTTTGAACAATGTATGTTTGGTAAACATAATAGATCTTCATTTATTATTGGAAGTTATAGAGCAAAGAGAATATTGGAAATTATTTGTTCAGATGTGTTTGGTCTAGTAGATGTGGGTTCTATGGAATTAAATATTGGTATTATGTTTTATTCATTGATGATGCCTCTAGATACACTTGGATATAAAGTTTTCCTTAAGTTTGAGGAATTTAAGGTCTTAGTTCAAAAGAAAACATATTATAAAATAAAGGTGCTTAGATCTAAAAATGGTGGTGAGTATTGTTCTAGGGAATTTGATGAATTCTATAAGTATGCAGGTATTGTTTGGCAAAATATTGCACCATATACACCTTAATAAAATGAGGTTGCAGAGAGGATGAACTGAACTATAATAGAAAGAACCAAAAGTATTTTGAGTGGTACATAGTTGGATTGATTCTTTTGGGCATAGGATGTAGGTACTGTTTGTAATTTGATTAATAGATCTTCTTGTTTGGCTCTTGTTGACAAAACACCTTATGAAGTGTGGATAGATAAGAAGCCTTTTGTTTCATATTTAAGCATTTTTTGGTTGTGAGGCTTATGTTCACGTGCCTTAGGAAAAGCAATATAAACTAGATCTAAAAGCTCAGAAATGCATCTTTGTGGGATATAGTGTGAATGTAAAAGGTTATAAGCTTTGGAATCCTCTAACCCAAAAAATTATTTATTCTAAATATGTGATTTTTATGGAGTTTAGAGCTTTTTTAGGTCTTGAACAACCAAAGGAAAAAGATGGGAAGAAAATAATGCATTTTAAAACTAAGATCAAGAAGCAAAAAGATGCACTTGTGGAAGAATAGATTGATGGATCAGAGGATGGAGAGGAAGAAGAGGGTTCAAATGAGGATGTACGAGATTTGTGGGTAGAGGAATAGGTAGAACCCCTTACTCCTAGGTTGAGGAGATCCATGAGACAACGAAATCTAGTTGATAGGTATAGCCCATTAGATTTCTATTGTGTATTTACTTTATTGAGTACTAATGACAAGCCTAGATCTTTTAGGGAGGCTCTCTCTTCAGAGAGTAGTGATTCTTGGATGTAGGCCATGCACAAGAAGATGATGGCCATGGGTAGTTGTGATGCTTGGGATATTATGAGTTTGCCCAAGAGAAGAAAGCCCATTGGTTGCAAGTGGGTGTATAAAAAGGAGGTAGAAGGCTAGACCCGTGGTCAAGGGCTACTCATAGAGAGAGGGAGTTGATTTCAGTGAAAATTTCTATCCTATTGCTAAGTTAAATTCTATTAGATTCCTATTATCCATTGATGTAGCTTGTAATTTTAAAATTGTGAAAATAGATGTTAAGACTTCTTTCTTGCATGGGAATCTTTAGGAGGATATTTATATATTACAACTTGATGGTTTATTGTGAAGGGGAAGGAACATTTGGTTTACAAGTTGAAACAATCATTGTATGGTTTGAAACAATCACCCAAGATGTGGTACCAAAAATTTGATGCTTTGGCATTGAGTTTGGGCTTTGTTAGGAGTGAGGAGGGTAATTGTGTTTATGTTATAATTATTGATGATTAGATTCTAATCATTATCTTGTATGTGGATGACATGCTTATTGGTAATGTTGATGCTTACATTTGCATATAATCACCAACAACGGGAAACCCTAAGAATGTAGGACTTGATCTTTAGGATAACCTCCAAATTTTAAAGAAGCTAGTTCTTGAGGAAAAGGGAAGAAAAAATAAGATAAAGAAATACCCTAAGCTGCTGCTATGGTGATGCACTAGATTCATTATCTACCCAACAACACAATGATCTAATCTTGAAAGGGTCTATTGATAATATTAAAGAGCATACAACATGATTAATATCTACAACATATTATACCAGATTGATCAAAAGGCTTAGAAATAGAAAGCAAGAATACAAATAAGAAACATATTCAGTTTGCACAAATCACCACTCTCTCTTCATTGTTTGATGGAGAACAAGAATATAGAGGCAAAAATGCACAAAATACAATATTACATCCCTCATGAGAGGCACTTGTTGAGGCACGAAAATGTTTCTACTCTACTGTTCAAACTTTTTGATCTATTGGTTCTATCTGTGTAGTTCTATCTTTTCTTTGTCCCAGATCTCTGTATTTAAAGCTAAAAACCCCTTCTAAAATCTTCTTCAATTGCCCCAAAATATCTCCAACAGAAATCCCACATATCCCGGCTCTAATTTTGGCTCTGATAACTGATTCTTTAGTTAACTGGGTCTTCTATCCCAGATCTCTGTATTAACATATGAGCTTGGCTTGACTTTGGATATTAGAATTCTGTCCTTCAATATAGATCTTATCTAAATCTAAATTCAAACTACAATGGATTTTTTTTGAAATGGTGTGCAAAATTGCACAACAGTTCTTGGCAACTGGCTAGGAAAATGAGCGTACCATTTGCAAACCCAGAAAATAATACAATGTATTCATTGGGCAAAGATTCAAAATATGTGGAAACAAACAAGCACTCTAAAAACATAATTTCTGAGACAAATTATTGAGAAAATTATTGAGATTGATATTGACATATGACAAATGCCTATGGTAGGCCGCCTCTTCGTATGATGGAGGGTGCTTTCCTTTGAAATGTGATATGCTTTGCTTTTAGATCTGCACACTTGAATATTGAGGCTGCATCATATTCTAAATGGACAGCGCCTTTGGTATTGAAATTGCTGACCTTTATTTTTATAATGTGTGTTATGATTTGCTAATGGAGTGGCTTTGATTTTTATATCATATGCCTTCAATATAAAGGATTGCATGATCTTCATATTTGATGCACCGATAGCTTTTAAAACTTGCAATTTGGATTCAAAGACTACACTTCATTAGTTCCTCTATCATATATTTGCCATATTCCACTCTCAATGACAATATCTTGTGCTTCCATTATTTTGGTTGGGCTCACCTTTTAGAGGCCATGCCTTTCCTATATTTGAAACTCTATCATCATTATTGTACACTCCCTTCTATGGATACAATTTCAGAGACTCATTTGTGTACCATGCTTATGCTTGACTTTGGATATTAGAATCCCTGCCTTCAATCTGGATCTTATCTGAATCTGAATTCAAACTGCAATGAAATTTTTTTGAAATGGTGTGCAAAATTACACAATAGTTCTTGGCGACTAGCTGGTAAAATGAGCCTGCCATTTGCAAACCTAGAAAATAATCCCATGTATTCATTGGGCATAGATTCAAAATAGGTGGAAACAAACAAGCACTCTAAAAACATAATTGCTAAGACAAATTATCGAGCAAATGCATTAAATTTGAAATTGAAACTGTTGGATCAAACACATACTGCAACTAACGGGCCACTAAAACCTGATTACAAATTGATGACAACTGACCACATTGAAGCCAAAACTAAGACTTATGCACAAACAAGTTATTATCTTGTGCTTTTGATCTTTGAAATATGTATTGCTTATTCTATAGGCTTCCCATGGCTAGCCGTTTTACTTTTTACCTGGAGGTAGCACTAATTTGTTGAATGAATAGTGCCTTCTTTCTTTTGTGCTTTCCTCTCTAGTGAGGCAATTGTATGAAAGCTTCACCAAGTTGTATGCTATAGTTTACCTTCAGGCTGATCCTCCATCATTGAATATTCTTGGGTAGCACCATGATCTCAATAGTGAAATGCACTGAGATTGACTAAAGGCTACACCTTTTCTTTACACAAACTATGCCTTATACTTATATGCCCATGGATCTTTCCTTGCTAGGGTTACGCTACATTGCTAAGGCCGCTATCCTAGACTTCATAGACTGAACCTTGAAAGATCTAAGGGCCACATACCTGTTATGCTTTCATTTTTTGTGAAGTTGATGCTCTTATCTTTTATACTTGCACTGAAGTTTGAGGGCTGCACCATATTTTAATGTAGCCTTTTTCCTGTTAAGGCCATGCATACCTTTATGAATAGACTGTGCCTTTACTCCATGATTGAGCCTTATCTTCTATTGAAGTTAATACCATGTATTTGTTGTGGGAGATTGACTTTGATACTTGGCTTTGATTTGGATAGAAGGATGACGCCATTAATGGGCAGTTGCTTTGTGTTGTTGATGCCTTAAGAGGCTGCCATATATAGCTTATAATGTCTTTGATCTTTGAAATATGTATTGCTTATGCTACGGGATTCCCAAGGCTGGTCGTCTTACTTTTTACCTAGAGGTAGAACCGATTTGTTAAATGAATAGGACCTTCTTTCTTTTGTGCTTTCCTCTCTAGTGAGGCCATCGTATGAAATCTGTACCAAGTTGTATGCTATAGTTTACCTTCATTTAAGAGTCTTATTCATTTAATAAAGCATTAGCTTTATCCTTGTAGGGACCATCTATATGTCTCAACTTTTAAAGACTTCTCATTTATTTGAATCTTCTTATAAACTCCCGTGAATTTAGAACATAACGACTCTTTTTAAAATAAAGCATTTATCTTTAATGAGGGGCCACCATATAAGACTCCATAAAATAATGACTCAACCTCCTAGCTCACGCGACTCTTTTCTTTTATGCATTTTATGAAAAAAAAATAGGAGATTTTTCTTGCTTTCGCGGCAACTATGTGGAAGCACCGCACTCATTTGGGAGAAGAATTTCTCTGCAGCTCCTTAAATGCCTGTCGCTATGCCACTTGGCAGCGTCTTCAACTTCCTTGAACGAGCCCTCTCCTTTGTTTGTTCACTGATGCCTGCTAGTTGTTAATCTTTTTCCATCTACGATAACTGAGTCTTTATGTTTCTATGTCTTTTAAATCCTGTAGGGATACTTACGGTTTGACTTTGGAGTACCTGGAGTGGATGGACAATGCCATTACTAACACCTATGCCTGGGTTTGAAGTGATTGCACTAGCATCTTGAAGTGGTCATGTGCTATGCTATTTGGATGCATTAGCTTTAATCTAAATTTGACTGTGTATCAAAATGAGGTTGCATAGTTTGCTTTGTGTTGTTGATGCTTCAAGAGGCTGCCATAAATAGCTTATGATGTCTTTGATCTTTGAAATATGTATTGCTTATGCCACAGGCTTCCCATGGATGGCTGTCTTACTTTTTACCTGGAGGTAGCACAGATTTGTTGAATGAATAGCGCCTTCTTTTTTTTGCGCTTTCCTCTCTAGTGAGGCCATCGTATGAAAGATGCACCAAGTTGTATGCTATATTTTACCTTTAGGCCAATGGTATAGTTGATTTCAGTGAAATTTCCTATCCTGTTGCTAAGTTAACTTCTATTAGATTCCTATTATCCATTGATGTAGCTTGTGATTTTAAAATTGAGAAAATAGATGTTAAGACTTCTTTCTTGCATGGGAATCTTTGTTTGAAACAATCACTATATGGTTTGAAACAATCACCCAAGATGTGGTACCAAAAATTTGATGCTTTGGCATTGAGTTTGGGATTTGTTAGGAGTGAGGAGGTTAATTGTGTTTATGCTATAATTATTGATGATTAGATTCTAATCATTATCTTGTATGTGGATGACATGCTTATTGGTAATGTTGATTCTTAAATTTGCAGATAATCACCAACAATGGGAAACCCTAAGAATGTAGGACTTGATCCTTATGATAACCTCTAGATTTTAAAGAAGCTGGTTCTTCTCTAGGGTTTTGAGGAAAAGAGAAGAAAAAATAAGATAAAGAAATACCCTAAGCTACTTCTATGGCGATGCGTCAGATTCATTATCTACCAACAACACAATGATCTAATCTTAAAAGGGTCTACTGATAATATTAAAGAGTATACAACATGATTAATATCCATAACATATTATACCAAATTGATCAGAAGGCTCAGAAACAGAAAGTAAGAACAAAAAAAAAACATATTCAGTTTGCACAAATCGCCACTCTCTATTTATTGTTTGATGGAGAACAAAAATACAGAGGCAAAAATGCATAAAATACAAAATTACATCCCTCATGAGAGGCACCTGCTACTGCAAGAAAATGTTTCTACTCTGCTGCTCAAACTTTTTGATCTATTGGTTTTGTTTGTGTAGTTCTATCTTTTCTCTATCCTAGATCTCTATATTTAAAGGCAAAAACCCCTTCTGAAATCTTCTTCAACTGCCCCAAAATATCTCCAATGGAAATCCCACAAATCCTGGCTCTGATTTCAGCTTTGATAACTGTTTCTTTAGTTAATGGGGTTTTCTGTTCAAACCCCATGACTGTACCTTCCCTTTGCTTTGGCCTGCATAAAAAACTAATATTCCCCCTCATTTGCCATTAGCTTGCTGTAGCATCCTGTACAAAATGAGAGTCTTTACCTAATAACACTTGGCTTTATCTCCTGTGACTTAGAGTCTCATTTAAGAGTCTTATTCATTTAATAAAGCATTAGCTTTATCCTTGTAGGGACCCACCATCTATATGTCTCAACTTTTAAAGACTCTCATTTATTTGAATCTGCATATAAACTCTGATGAATTTAGGAGATAATGACTCTTTAAAAAAAAAGCATTTAGCTTTAATGAGGGGCCCACCATATAAGACTCCATAAAAATAATGACTCAACCTCCTAGCTCACGTGACTCTTTTCTTTTATAAGTTTTATGAAAAACAAAATATGAGATTTATCTTGCTTCCGCCACAACCACGTGGAAGCACCGTGCTCATTTGGGAGAAAAATTGCTTTGCAACTCCTTAAACACCTGCTGCTATGCCACTTGGCAGCTTCTTCGGCTTCCTTGAATGAGCCTTCTCCTTTGTTTGTTCTTTGATGCCTGCCAGCCATTGATCTTTTTCCATCTACGATAGCTAAGTCTTCTATGTTTATGTGTCTTTTAACTCCTGCAGGGATACTTAGGGTTTGATTTTGGAGTGCCTAGAGTGGATGGACGATGCCATTACTAACACTTGTGTTTGGGTTTGAAGTGATTGCACCAACATCTTGAAGTGGTCGAGTGCTATGCTATTTGGATGCATAAGCTTTAATCTAAATTTAACTACGTATCAAAATGAGGCTGCATAGTTTGCTTTGTGTTGTTGATGCTTCAAGAGGTTGCCATATATAGTTTATGATGTCTTTGATCTTTGAAATATGTATTGCTTATGCTATGGGTTTCCCATGGCTGTCCATCTTACTTTTTACTTGGAGGTAGCACTGATTTGTTGAATGAATAGCACCTTCTTTCTTTTGTGCTTTCCTCTCTAGTGAGGCCATCGTATGAAAGCTACACCATGTTGTATGCTATAGTTTACCTTTAGGCCAATCCTCCATCATTGAATATGCTTGAGTAGCACCATGATCTCAATAGTGAAATGCACTGAGATTGACTAAAGCCTACACCTTTTCTTTACATAAACTGTGCCTTATATTTATATTCCCATGGATCTTTTCTTGCTAGGGCTATGCTATATTTCTAAGGCCGATATCCTAGACTAAACCTTGAAAGATCCAAGGGCCATGTACTTGTTGTGCTTTCAATTTTTGTGAATTTGATGCTCTTATCTTTTATACTTGCACTGAAGTTTGAGGGTTGCACCATATTTTAATGCAACCTTTTTCCTGTTAAGGCCATTCATACCTTTATGAATAGATTGTGCCTTACTCCATGATTGAGCTTCATCTTCTATTGAAGTTAATACCGTGTATTTGTTGTGGGAGATTGACTTTGATACTTGGATTTGATTTGGATAGAAGGCTAACACCATTGATGGGCATCTCATGCCTTTATTTGAGATCATGCCAGTGATTTATATACCTTATGCCTTTGAAATAATCTTATGACGATTCACCTTTGATGCTTGTTCAAACGTGGCCGAGTATCATACTCATCATATTTTATAATGGTTGTGTCTTGGTACCTTCCTTTTGTATGGTAGCACCATAATTTGAATGCTTGAACCATCTTTGATCTTTCATTTTGACTGCATTAAATCTTATTAACCTTATGCCTTTTGTTATATGACAAATGCCTATGGCAGGCTACCTCTTCGTATGATGGAGGGTGCTTTTCTTTGAAATGTGATATGCTTTGCTTTCAGATCTATGCACTTGGATATTGAGGCTGCATCATATTCTAAATGGATAGCGCCTTTGGTATTGAAATTGTTGACCTTTGTTTTTATAGTGTGTGTTATGATTTGCTAATGGAGTGGCTTTGATTTTTATATCATGTGCCTTCAATATAAATTACTGCATGATCTTCTTATTTGATGCATCGGTAGCTTCTAAAACTTGCAATTTGGATTCAAAGACTACACTTCATTAGTTCCTCTATCATATATTTGCCATATGCCACTCTCAATAACAATAGCTTGTGCTTCCATTATTTTGGCTTAGAGGCCGTGCCTTTCCTATATTTGAAACTCTATCATCATTGCTGTACACTCCCTTCTATGGATACAGGTTCAAAGACTCATTTGTGCACCATGCTTATAGCTTGACTTTGGAGATTAGAATCCTGTCCTTCAATATGGATCTTATTTGAATCTGAATTCAAACTACAACAATTTTTTTTTGAAATGGTGTACGAAATTGCACAACAATTCTTGGCAACTGGTTGGGAAAATGAGCATGCCATTTGTAAACCTAGAAAATAATACCATGTATTCATTGGGCATAGATTCAAAATAGGTGGAAACAAACAAGCACTTTGAAAACATAATTGATGAGACAAATTATTGAGCAAATGGATTGAATTTGAAATTGAAACTATTGGATCAAACATATACTGCAATTGACGGGCCACTAAAACCTGATTACAAATTGATGATAGTTGACCACACTGAAGCCAAAACTAAAACTTATGCACAACCATAACTGACATTTAGAAACTGAGAAGGACTGATTATTGTCGAAACCTTGGAGTCCTTTATGTAGTTGAGACTTATTTAAAGCAACAAATCTGAAATTGAACTAACTATTGTGGATGCAACTTATTCTAAAGCATTGAGACTAAATTATTGATATATGAACCTCATAGAGACATGCCCATTCATAGGAATGGAAAAAAAACTCCCAGATCTGATGATGTTTCTCCAATGGATCCATATTGCACTGAGAATTGACCAAATGAAATGCATGAAGAAAAATAACAAGAACTTATACCTTTTCACCTTCTTGCATTCTAGAGACTCTTTCTTGGCATCAAAATAGCTTACAGGTTGATCTACATGATGTTCTAGCTTGAGCAGAGGGTGGGAAGGGAAAATCAAGTGATGGAGTTCACCTCTTTGTTCACATGTGAAAGCATTTATGATCTTGGACTCATTGGTGACTTCTCCTATCTGTACCTTTGTATGCTCAAGATCCATAGTAGCCTTGAACTCTGGCTTGAATGTGATAGAGCTACCTATAATTGTCTTGAATCTGATTGGCATTTCTTCTTGAATGAATAATGGTATATAAGGCAACTCTTCATGCAGTTGTTCATTACAAGGGTCTCCCAATCCATCATTATCATGGAGGTCACTTTTCTTTTTATTAGGATCACCCAAATTTGAACAAAAAACTTCTAGATCAACCCAAAAAGAATCATTTTCAGACTCATCTTCACCCTTTTGCACAAGAGGACTTACTTTTTGTTCCTTTACAAGCTTAGGTAAAGATTTTGTATCCTCTGATGGCTAGTACTTTTTAGCTTCTAGATTCTTTTGCAAGTACTTTTCAGCTTCAAAGAGAATCAAGCCATTGTCATATGTCCCATCCTCTTCTTCATGTGACTACATCTCTGAATCAATTTTTGTCACAGATACATGATGCTCTGAAATAATTGAAGGCATTGGATAAATAGGGAAAATCTCTTTTGTTTCACTTTGATTATATTCCTCTTTGCTAGCAAAGCAGAAAAACACTTGATCTGTCACTTTCATAGGTTGAAAGGTTGGGTCTAAAATCTTAGAGGCTTGCAAAGTACAACTTTTAAAATGATTTGGTACCTTTTGTGCTTGAGGAAGGAGCTTTTCTTCAAACATATTGCATGCATATTGCTATTCATAAGGGCTTTGAGCCATGATATTTGGATCTACCTGATACATGCCCTGATTTCTTAGCTCATTAAGTTCATGGGTGAGGGTTTTTATAAGTTATTTTATTGTACTCATCTCCTCATGATTGGGCAAGTCAGTAGGAAGGGTGGGTGGAATAAAAAAATTATGTACTTGGCTATAAGAAAGAGCTTGAGATGGGATATTTGCATGAGGAATCAATGGTTTTAAAGGCATAGGAGGCAGTTTACCAACTTCTATGAGGTTCTTTTCAGCTCTAATAACAAGATTATATAATTGAGGCAGGGTTTCACCTCCTAAGGCTTGTGTCATAACATAAATTTCAAGGTCTAGAGCCTTCAAATAATATAGAAATGCAAAAATTGGAGGTCTCATATCAACTAAATTTTTTTTCCATACCTTGTCAAATCTTGCATTGAAATCAGGCATGTTCTCCATAGGATGCCTCTTGATTGTGATGAGATTTTGAGTGAGAGATCTGACATCCGTCCTCTCTTAGAATTGATTGTAAATGACCTCTCCAAGCTGGTCCCATCTTTTGACTGAATTGGGCTGTAAACCTCTATACTATTCCCTTGCTTTGCCTTTGAGAGAAGATGCCAGCAACATAAGGGCCTCATTTTCAGTTGTGACATGGTGAATGGTGCATAAATTTGACATCTTGAATGTGATCTATAGGAAAAATAGATCCATCCCCAAGAAAATGAGGTAATGCTTTCCATGCTGCATTAGGAACCTGACCCTATTGTTGTAGAAGAAGATGACTTGAATCCCAAGTCACAAAAGGCAAATTTCTTGAAGGAATATTAAGCTGCACAAAAATATTTGAGGCTGCCATGATCTGTAGAAGAAAAGACTTAAGAAAGAGTCACCAGATAGAAAATTCATGCTCCTATGAGCAGATATTTTTGTGATTTTCCATCAAAACCACAAAATATAGGACAAGATTTAGTGAAAACAAAGACTCAAGTCTTTGATTCCAGTCCCATCGGGCATGCTAAAAACTATTGATGCTTAAATTTGTAGATAATCACCAACAATGGGAAACCCTAAGAATGTAGAACTTGATCCTTAGGATAACCTCCAGATTTTAAAGAAGCTAGTTCTTCTCTAGGGTTTTGAGGAAAAGGGAAGAAAAAACAAGATAAAGAAATACCCTAAGCTACTGCTATGGTGATGTACCATATTTGTTATCTACCCAACAACACAATGATCTAATCTTGAAAGGGTCTACTGATGATATTAAAGAGTATATAGCATGATTAATATCCATAGCATATTATACCAAATTGATCAAAAGGATCATAAACAAAAAGCAAGAACAAAAATAAGAAACATATTTAGTTTGCACAAATCACCACTCTCTCTTCATTGCTTGATGGAGAATAAAAATACAAAGGCAAAAATGTACAAAAGACAATATTACATCCCTCATGAGAGGCACCTGCTGAGGCAAGAAAATGTTTCTACTCTACTACTCAAACTTTTTGATCTATTGGTTCTGTCTATGTAGTTCTATCTTTTCTCTGTCCCAGATCTCTATATCTAAAGCCAAAAACCCCTTCTAAAATCTTCTTCAACTGTCCCAAAATATATCCAATGGAAATCCCATAAATCTTGGCTTTGATTTTAGCTCTGATAACTGATTCTTTAGTTAGCTGGGTCTTTTGTTCAAACCCCATGACTGTAGCTTCCCTTTGCATTGGCCTGCATAAAAAACTAATATTCCTGCTCACTTTCCGTTAGCTTTTTGTAGCTTCTCATAGAAAATAAGAGTCAAATGAGAGTCTTTACCTAATAATGCTTGGCTTTATCTCCCATGACTTAGAGTCTCATTTAAGAGTCTTATTCATTTAATAAAGCATTAGCTTTATCCTTATAGGGACCCACCATCTATATGTCTCAGCTTTTAAAGACTCTCATTTATTTGAATATGCTTATAAACTCCCATGAATTTAGAAGATAATGACTCTTTTTAAAATAAAGCATTTATATTTAATGAGGGTCCCACCATATAAGACTCCATAAAAATAATGACTCAACCTCCTAGCTCACGTGACTCTTTTCTTTTATGAGTTTTATGAAAAACAAAATAGGAGATTTATCTTGCTTCCGTGGCAACCACATGGAAGCACCATGCTCATTTGGGAGAAGAATTCCTCTACATCTCCTTAAATGTTTACCGTTGTGCCACTTGGCAGCTTCTGCAGCTTCCTTGAATGAGCCTTCTCCTTTGTTTGTTCTTTAATGCCTGCTAGCCATTGATCTTTTTCCATCTACGGTAGCTGAGTCTTCTATGTTTTTGTGTCTTTTAACTCCTACAGGGATACTTAGGGTTTGATTTTGGAGTACCTGGAGTGGATGGACAATGCCATTACTAACACCTGTGCCTAGGTTTGAAGTGATTGCACCAGCATCTTGAAGTGGTCATGTGCTATGCTATTTAGATGCATCGGCTTTAATCTAAATTTGACTGCGTATCAAAATGAGGCTGTGCAGTTTGCTTTATGTTGTTGATGCTTCAAGAGGCTGCCATATATAGCTTATGATGTCTTTGATCTTTGAAATATGTATTGCTTTGAAGATTATACTATGGGTTTCCTATGGCTGGCCGTCTTACTTTTTACCTAGAGGTAGCACCGATTTGTTGAATGAATATCACTTTCTTTTGCACTTTCCTCTCTAGTGAGGCCATCATATGAAAGCTGCACCAAGTTGTATGCTATAGTTTACCTTCAGGATGATCCTCCATCATTGAATATGCTTGAGTAGCACCGTGATCTCTGTGAGGGGAAAAATAGGTTAATCAATAAGATTATAAAAACCCTAACATCTACAGAATTCGAAGATAAAAGGAGATTAAAACAAATAACAAATAATACCTTGCACCTTTACCTTTCACCTTCCGTAGTTCACCTATATTTCTTTGATCTTGATTGTGAAGCCGTTAGAAGCTAGTTGCTTGCTTGCTTGTTGAAGATGACAAAGGAAGAATGGCTGTGATACTTATGTATTTGAAGATGAGCTTCAAATACAGAAATGGAGTATGAATGAGAATGCTTAAATGGGAGTAGGGGTGCCAAAGGCACACCGATATCTCTGCAGCATAAGTTTACACAAAATCCAGATATGAAATGAAGAGAAGAATGTTGTATTTATAGAAGAGAGTGAGGGAAGATCAATGGTTGAGAAGAAAAGAAGGAATCAACGACGGAGGATTGTTGAGAAACGTGCATCCAATAGAAGAAGGACACATGCCATTCCAAAAGCAGCTTAGTTGAGTTAACTCCTCTCTTGATGAGGATAAGATTTGATTTTCTTAAATTAGAATTTATTTTTCTAATTTAAGAGAAGATTTGCTTTAAAGATGTTTTAAAACTGATTTTGCTTTTGTAACTTAGAGTTTTGCTTTTGTGCGACAAGAGGAAGGTTATTTTTGGAAGATAAGAATGATTTTTCAAAGAGTTAGAAAGCATAATTAAATAAATGAATTTATTTAAATATTTTACAGATAATTGAGAGGAATAAATAAAATATATAAAAATATATTTTATTTTTGTGAGGATTTTTGATGTTATTTAAATAAAATTTGCATTTTATTTAAATTTGGAAGAATAAGAATTTTAATTAAATAATTAAAATTATTTAATTATTTTAGAAGAATGAAGTTGGTGTAAGTGATTTTAATTAATTAAATAAATGTGTTTATTTAATTAAATGAGAGGAAGTGAACCACATAAATAAATAAATTTATTTATTTATTGATAGAAGCATACGAAGGATGAAATAAATATTTAAAATATTTATTTAAGCAGAGTCATGTCAATTTTAGGTGTATACATTTTGCCCCTCTTTGATGCAATGTGGTTTATCACGTTGTTTCAAAGAATAAGAATTTTCGACATTGATACATGCCCCAATTTGCCCCTGTGCAAGTTTAACGACAGGACGCCCCCTCGGGAGATTGGATGGGAAGAAGATAGAAGGGCATGAGATGGACAATCTCACGAAGAAGAAGGTGAAGAACAGGTTAGGGCGAAGAAAAATGGGATATGGTTCGGAGAAAAAGACATGGAAAGTAGCCACAGACATCATGCAGTCAGGTATGGGTCATTTGCTATATATAGGAGCTGGGGCCACATATTATATTCATTTGTACACTTGTCCATAGTTGATTTATCCTCTAGAGAGCTTAGGAGAGCCTGGCAGCTAGACAGATGGATATTCCGCGTGAGGAGCATCGGTTTGAGAGGATTCGATGGTTCGATCGGCCAGCAGAGGCAAGACCCCCAGTATGTGTTTCTTCAAAACTTGTCAAAAGTTGCTTTTTATGCGTATTAATGGCTAGGGAACCCAACTGAGATAGATGTGCAAAAACTCCCGTTTGGTGCATATGGGCGCAAAAATGGCGCATGCGTTGCAGAATGGTGCATTCACGCCTCAAAGTGGTGCATTTGTTTATTTTACGCATTTGAGCCATGAATGTGCGCATTTGATTACTTTTGCGCTTTTAAGCTATTAAGTGGCGCATGCATCCAGAAATTGCGCATATGTGTTTTGAATGGGCGCATATGCTAGTGTTGTGCATGTGATTCCTAAAATGGTGCATTTGTGGTGAAATTGTGCATTTGATAGAGGAAGTGGTGCATGTGCCAGAATGGCACATCCGCGTCAGAAAGTGGCGCATTCATGGTGAAGTGGCACTTTTGGTATGAAACGGTGCATTTGCCACCTGGATTGACGCATTTGTACTTAGGAAAATTAGTTGACTTAATGAAATTAACCCAATTGGCATCTTGATCGATGCGTTAATTGATTTAGCGATCTCTGAGATTGCTGAGAATCTAGTCGAGAGATGATATGCTGTTTTGATTAATTTGATATGTTAAGCCAATGATAGGGTAGCTTGCTTGCTTTGAGTAGGTTTCGATATGGATCTAGATTTGATTGACGGTATGCTTTGCTTGGTTATGGATTTTGTTGACAGTATGCTTTGCTTGGTTGCAGGAGGATATTCGGACCATCCTGACGTCAGGAGAGTTGTTCCCATTGCCGTTGTTGCAATGGTATATGTTGATTGAGATAGAGCGCGAGGCTCTAGGCACTATGGGTCTGCATTATGTTTGTTTTATGCCCAAGGTTCACACAAACCGGGCTATGCTGATGGCAGCGGTGGAGCAATTTCATAGCGAGGATGGCACATTCCATCTACCGACAAGGGAGATGGCAGTGACTCTCGAGGATGTGTACCAGATTCTGTACCTCCTGATTCAGGGGGAGCTGATTGAGTACGAGTCACAATGGGATGATGGCTTGGAGGAGTGTAGACGTGTATTTGATGACCTAGAGTTGGCAGGGGAGGAGAAGGAGAGATCAGGGAGATGATGGGAGACTAAGACAAAGGCAGAGGGTTGGAGAGGGGCTTGTGGGCCAGCAAGCAGTTGGACAGGCACAGGTCCAGGGGCCAGTTTAGCCAGAGGTAGCACAGAGACAGATGCCGCTGCTGCAGCAGGTGGCACAGCCGATACAAGGACAGGTGCTAGCGCAATAGGTGGTACAGGTAGAGCAAGTTCCACAGCCTGATGTGCATCAGCAGGTTATGGTTTCACTATAGAGCCAGATTAGGCAGCTGAGGGCTCATCTGAGAGCCGCGGAGTCATGGAGAGAGTCAGATGTGACTCAGATATTAGAGTTGACAAGGGAGAGAGATGCAACCTTAGCTAGCATGCGGGCTATGAGGGCAGAGAGAGATGCAGCGATGATGGCCATGGGTACATATGGGACATCCAAGTTTTTGGTTTCACAGGTGCAACATGCACAGGCACAGGTGGTCCAGGTGCAGAGTGAGCTGACTAGAGCCCAGGCACAGGCTCAGTACTATAGAGGTTTATACCACGGAGCTGTGTCAGTGGAGCATCGTGCCCCTAGCTTTAGGAGCTAGTCAGAGGCATTCCAGCGGGTAGGTGGGTCTTGGTCTGTAGGCTCAGTGAGGGGTCCCCAGCAGTCAAGGGGAGGCAGAGGAGAGGCCAGTGCAGGGAGCAGTATTCCACGACAGTAGAGTTAGTCAGACCCAGATACTTGTATCAGTTTTGATTAGATTGTAGCACATTTACGATAGAGGGCTGAGATAGCTGATATATGTACTTTTATTCTGAGACATGTATCACCATTTGTTGTATACATTTATGACATGACTCTAAGATTGGATAGAGATTTTGATATATTGTACATTTGGACATGTGTTTGATGTTTA
Source organism: Cunninghamia lanceolata (assembly GCA_027924645.1). NCBI lineage: Eukaryota > Viridiplantae > Streptophyta > Pinopsida > Cupressales > Cupressaceae > Cunninghamia > Cunninghamia lanceolata. The sequence continues at coordinate 10,064,226 of BSBN01000780.1, forward strand.
TGTGATGATGCTGTTGTTTTCTGATCTATATGCATGGGCTATATATGTGATGCTTTGATGTTTATATGCTATGAATACAGCTTATCTTGTGATGTGTTATATGTGATGCGTACTAAATGAATGATTTTGATTTATGCAAATGCTAATGTGGATGGATATGATTTATGCAGTTCTATATGTATGTGACCTATGTTTTTGATTTTCTTTGGGTATGATATATGGATGCACATGTACGTGGATAATCTAATGTATGTATGCAAAATGATTTAATCATGTAAATGACTATCTCATGTGACATGATATGCAATCTATGCTATGTTTTTGACATGTCCAAATGTACTCAATTGACACAGGTGATGACATAGATAAGTAGAAGAAAAGAGGTGGAGGAAATGAGGATTTTGCACTTGATATGCTGCAGGATTTTATTTATTACATGGATGATATGGATTTGCAGGATATGAGATGGATATGGGTGTGGATTGTCATCTTGATATTTTTGCAAGGTTTTTGCTTTCATCATTGGGCACTTTTTGGTATTTTTTGATTTTTGAAATGTTGTAAGGAAATACAAGCATCTAGGTATAATTAAACTGAGATGACCTGAGTATTACTTACATGGATTTTGATATAGCAAGTTAATACAAGCATCTAGTCAAACTTGAACCTAGGTGACCTGAGTATTTCTTGCATTTCAACAGACAAGGATTGCCCCTTTTCATGTTTAGACCTTGGAGTCCTCGATGATCTTTTGCTGATCATGTCGTTAGATAAAAGTCGTCACATTACTATAGTTTAATCCACAAGCAACAGACAAAGAAAACAATTATGCCTCCATCATAGCATCTCTAGATTTTGGCATCCTTGAGTAGCATAGGAAGACATAATGACAAAAATTCAAGACCTTGTAAATTGACCTGTTGACAAAACTTTCTTGCATTAGATGTGTTTTTTGCCATAATTGATATAGAATTAGTCTCAGCATTTTTGGTACCTTGCTTCATTTTGGACAAGTTGATGTTTTGCGTCAAGACTTTTGGTTTGGGTAGCCTATTTTTTGTTACGCTTGCTCATCTAGTGAAAGGTATCACAATCCTTATTGGTATTCTCTTAGAACAGTGACATTCCAGAATCCAAATCCACAACTAGGTTGAGGAGTTGCCCCCAGTTTAGACAAGGATCGACTTATTATGAGTGAGATGACAGACAAACAAGGGGAGATGGACCCTAAGGGACTGACCTAGTGCCTCAGGGGATCATTGCTAAATGGCCTTGCCTACGTGATGACGCAGAGGCAATGTAGTTCGGGGTAAACCCTAGCGGACCTAAGACATAGGTGATGGCAAAGTGGTGCAGAAATAGCACGGACTTAGATTGACAGAAGGACTAGATATGGGACAGATGGGATAGTGGAGTGGAGAGGAGCGAAGTGAAGCCTCAAGGGCGCATTGACAATGGCCTTGCCTACGTGATGACTTAGAGGCGACGTAGTTCGACAATGGTTCAAAGGACTGGGTCCAGACGGATGATATGAAGGACACAAGAGATATAAAGTCAGAACAGATGGAGGAAGTGGTTTGTCACAGATAGCACCTATTTACCAGGTTTTCACCACTTGCTTTTATTTGCACGAGAAGCTAAAAGTACACATGACACCTGTTTGCCAGGTTTTCACCATGGTACCTATCCTAGGCACCTGTTTGCCAGGTTTTCACCGTAGGATGATTTTTTTAGTTATTTTCTCATTTTTTTGATTTTTTTTGCTCTTTTTTTTATTTTTTTGGATTTTTCTCTCAAGACTCCCTTACATTGGGGTTTTCAGGAATAGAACTTACGAAGGTGCATGCTGTTGATAGGATTGTTGAATAGTTCACCTTCAGATGTAGCCAATTGATATGCCCCCAATCCATAAGCTATGATGACATCATAGGGACCCAGCCAGTTAGGTTCAAACTTTCCTTTCTTTTCTCTATCCTGCTAATTTCTGGGATTTTCTCTTAGGACTAGGTCACCGACTTGGAATATCCAGGGTTTTACTTTGTGATTGTAGCTTCTGGACATGCGTTACTGATATGCTTTCAAGTGGTTAAAGGCCTGTCGCCTTCGCTCTTCGAGCAGCTCTAATTCTTGGAGTTTGGTTACTCTGTACTCTTCATCTGATATGAGGCCTTTTAATGAGACTCGCAAGGATGGGATCTTGACTTCAATGGGCAAGATAGCTTCAGATCCATAGACTAGGGAGTATGGTGTTGCACCTGTGGGTGTGCGGATGCTTGTGCGGTAGGCCCACAACGTGGGATTTAGTTGGACATGCCAATCACGACCAACATCATTGACAGTCTTTTTTAGGATTTTCAGGATGGTTTTATTTGATGCCTCAGCTTGGCTGTTACCTTGTGGGTAGTAGGGGGTTGAAAAGCGGTGCTGGATATGGAATTTGTCGCATAGTTCCCTGACATCTTGGTTTTTGAAGGGTCATCCGTAATCCGTGATAATGGATGAAGGGACACCATAACGACAAATGATATAGTTCAGGATAAATGAGGCAATCTGTTTCCTGTGATGTTGGCTAAGGGCATGGCTTCAATCCACTTCGTGAAGTACTCTATGGCAGCGATAATGAATTTATGGCCACTTGAGGAAGGAGGGTGGATCTTGCCCACTAAGTCAAGTCCCCACTGACAAAAAGGCCAAGGAGTTGTCAACGGCTGTAGCTCTTGCGCTGGTGCATGTATCAGGTTCCCATGGATTTGGCACTTTTTACATTTCTTTACAAATTGATAGGAGTCTTGTTCCATTGTTGGCCAGTAGTATCCCATGCGTATGAGTTTCTTGGCTAGAGTAGGGCCACTAGAGTGGCTCTTGCATATCCCATCATGTATTTCATTTAGAGCAGTTTGATATTCCTCTCTATCTAGACACCTAAGGAGAGTACCATCGAGACCTCGGCAATACAGGTTGTTAGCCACAATGGCATACCGGGATGCCTTCCAGATGAAGGTTCTTTTTTGGTTACTGGAAAGGTCAGGTGGGAGGGTATTCTCTTTTAGGTAGGCAAATATTTTACCATAGAGTGGGGAATTGGTTCCTACGATGTGGCATATGATATGGGACTTTGGGGTGTCATAAGAAGGATAGGAGACTGGCTCTACTAAGAACTCATATTGTGTTTGATTGCCTAGAATGTCAAGGAGAGATGTGATCATGGCCATTGCGTCTGCAACTTTATTCTCGATCCTTGGTATCTATGCAAAAGATATTTTGGTGAAATATTCCTTGAAGTCATCTACCATTCGTTTGTAAGGAATCAGTTTCTCATCCTTTGTTTGGTAGTCATCATTTACTTAGTTGATGACTAGTTGTGAGTCACCATAGACTTGAAGTTCCTTTATGTTCCACTCAATTGCCAGCTTGATACCGATGACTAGGGCCTCGTATTCTGCTACGTTGTTAGTGCAGGGAAGCATTAACCTGTATGACTTTGGAATAGTGTCACCATTAGGTGTGATCAATAAGATACCTGCCCCCGATCCGTGTTGGGTATATGAGCCGTCGAAGTACATTTTCTAGTTTTCTATGTTGACATGGAAGATAGATTTATCTAGAAGTTCAAAACTCAGGGGTTTGTCATCCATTAAAGGTGCATCTTCTAGTTGATCTGCAAGCACTTGTCCTTTTATCACTTTTCTGTCCACATATTTGATGTCAAACTCACTGAGAAGCATGACCCATTTGGATAATCTACTTGTTAAGGCAGCCTTGTTGAGTAAGTATTTTAGTGGATCAATCTTTGCCACTAGTTTAACAAAGTGTGACAGCATGTAATGTCTCCATTTTTGCGAGGCAAATACAATAGCTAGACATGCTCTTTCTATTGGTGTGTATTGCAATTCGTATCCGACAAGTGTTCAACTAATGTAGTAGATAGCCTGTTCTTTTCCATCATAGTTCTATTGAGCAAGGAGAGCTCTCAGAGCCGTTGGTGTAGCTGAGATATACAGTAATAGAGGCTTGCCTTGAATTGGTGGCATTAATACTGGTGGCTTCATTAGGTATTCCTTTAGCTGTTGAAATGCCTGCTCACATGACTCGGTCCATTTGAAGGGTACATTTTTGTGTAGCAGATGAGAGAATGGGTGGCACTTGTCTGCCAGTTGGGAAATGAACCATCTAATAGACTGTAGTTTGCCCTGTAGGGATCTCAATTGAGTCAAATTTTTAGGAGGTGGCATCTCCATTATGGCCTTCACCTTAGTGGGATTAACTTCGATATCATTTGCAGACACTATGTATCCCAGTAGTTTTCCTGATGTAACCCCAAACACACACTTTTTTGGATTAAGTCGCACATTAAACTATTCCAATCTGTTAAAGATCTTGTCTAGTACTGCTAGATGGCCTTCTCTTGTGAGAGACTTTGCTAGAATGTCATTGACGTAGTCTTCCATTATAGTATGCATCATATTGTGGAAGATCGTTGTCATGGCTCTCTGATATGTTGCCCCAGCATTTTTCAAACCAAACGGCATAACACACCAGCAGTAAGTACCCCAAGGACATGTGAAGGTAGTTTTGTGTTGGTCCTCGGGTGCAATCTTTATATAGTTATATCCTGAGAAACCGTCCATGAGTGACAGCATAGTGTGTCCTACCGTAAGATCGACAATCATGTCTATGTTGGGCAGGGGGAAGTCATCTTTGGGACAAGCTTTGTTCAAGTCTCTAAAATCATTGCAAATTCTGACCCTGCCATCTAGTTTAGCCACCGGTAGTATATTCGAAACCCATTCAAGATAGTCTATAGGCCTAATAAATCTGACGTCTAATATCCCAAGTCACAAAAGGCAAATTTCTTGAAGGAATATTAAGCTGCACAAAAATATTTGAGGCTGCCATGATCTGTAGAAGAAAAGACCTGAGAAAGAGTCACCAGATAGAAAATTCATGCTCCTATGAGCAAATATTTTTGTGATTTTCCATCAAAACCACAAAATATAAGACAAGATTTAGTGAAAACAAAGACTCAAGTCTTTGATTCCAGTCCCATCGGGCATGCCAAAAACTATTGATGCTTAAATTTGTAGATAATCACCAATAATGGGAAACCCAAAGAATGTAGAACTTGATCCTTAGGATAACCTCCAGATTTTAAAGAAGCTAGTTCTTCTCTAGGGTTTTGAGGAAAAGGGAAGAAAAAACAAGATAAAGAAATACCCTAAGCTACTGCTATGATGATGCGCCAGATTCATTATCTACCCAACAACACAATGATCTAATCTTGAAAGGGTCTACTGATGATATTAAAGAGTATATAGCATGATTAATATCCATAGCATATTATACCAAATTGATCAAAAGGATCATAAACAAAAAGCAAGAACAAAAATAAGAAACATATTTAGTTTGCACAAATCACCACTCTCTCTTCATTGCTTGATGGAGAATAAAAATACAAAGGCAAAAATGTACAAAAGACAATATTACATCCCTCATGAGAGGCACCTGCTGAGGCAAGAAAATGTTTCTACTCTACTACTCAAACTTTTTGATCTATTGGTTCTGTCTATGTAGTTCTATCTTTTCTCTGTCCCAGATCTCTATATTTAAAGCCAAAAACCCCTTCTAAAATCTTCTTCAACTGTCCCAAAATATATCCAATGGAAATCCCATAAATCTTGGCTTTGATTTTAGCTCTGATAACTGATTCTTCAGTTAGCTGGGTCTTTTGTTCAAACCCCATGACTGTAGCTTCCCTTTGCATTGGCCTGCATAAAAAACTAATATTCCTGCTCACTTTCCGTTAGCTTTTTGTAGCTTCTCATAGAAAATAAGAGTCAAATGAGAGTCTTTACCTAATAATGCTTGGCTTTATCTCCCATGACTTAGAGTCTCATTTAAGAGTCTTATTCATTTAATAAAGCATTAGCTTTATCCTTATAGGGACCCACCATCTATATGTCTCAGCTTTTAAAGACTCTCATTTATTTGAATATGCTTATAAACTCCCATGAATTTAGAAGATAATGACTCTTTTTAAAATAAAGCATTTATATTTAATGAGGGTCCCACCATATAAGACTCCATAAAAATAATGACTCAACCTCCTAGCTCACGTGACTCTTTTCTTTTATGAGTTTTATGAAAAACAAAATAGGAGATTTATCTTGCTTCCGCGGCAACCACATGGAAGAACCATGCTCATTTGGGAGAAGAATTCCTCTACATCTCCTTAAATGTTTGCCATTGTGCCACTTGGTAGCTTTTGCGGCTTCCTTGAACGAGCCTTCTCCTTTGTTTGTTCTTTAATGCCTACTAGCCATTGATCTTTTTCCATCTACGGTAGCTGAGTCTTCTATGTTTTTGTGTCTTTTAACTCCTACAGGGATACTTAGGGTTTGATTTTGGAGTACCTGGAGTGGATGGACAATGCCATTACTAACACCTGCGCCTAGGTTTGAAGTGATTGCACCAGCATCTTGAAGTGGTCGTGTGCTATGCTATTTAGATGCATCGGCTTTAATCTAAATTTGACTGCGTATCAAAATGAGGCTCTGTAATTTGCTTTGTGTTGTTGATGCTTCAAGAGGCTACCATATATAGCTTATGATGTCTTTGATCTTTGAAATATGTATTTCTTTGAAGATTATACTATGGGTTTCCCATGGCTAGCCGTCTTACTTTTTACCTAGAGGTAGCATCGATTTGTTGAATGAATATCACTTTCTTTCTTTTGCGCTTTCCTCTCTAGTGAGGCCATCATATTAAAGCTGCACCAAGTTGTATGCTATAGTTTACCTTCAGGATGATCCTCCATCATTGAATATGCTTGAGTAGCACCGTGATCTCAATAGTGAAATGTGTTGATATTGACTAAAGGCTACGCCTTTTCTTTACACAAACTGTGCCTTATACTTATACACCTGTGGATCTTTCCTTGCTAGGGCTGCTCTACATTACTAAGGCCACTATCCTAGACTTCATAGACCGAACCTTGAAAGATCCAAGGGCCACATACATGTTGTGCTTTCAATCTTTTATGAAGTTGATGCTCTTATCTTTTATAGTTACACTAAAGTTTGAGGGCTGCACCATATTTTAATGTAGCCTTTTTCCTGTTAAGGCCATGCATACATTTATGAATAGACTGTGCCTTTATGCCATGATTGAGCCTCATCTTCTATTGAAGTTAATACCATGTATTTGCTGTGGAAGATTGACTTTGATACTTGGATTTGATTTGGATAGAAGGCTGACGCCATTGATGGGCATCTCGTGCCTTTATTTGAGATAATGCTAGTAATTTATATACCTTATGCCTTTGAAAGAATCTTATGGCAATTCACCTTTGATGCTTGTTCAAACGTGGCCAAGTATCATATTCATCATACTTTATAATGGTTGTGTCTTGGTACCTTCCTTTTGTATGGTAGCGCCATAATTTGAATGTGTGAACCATCTTTGATCTTTCATTCTAATTGCATTAAATCTTATTGGTCCCTTACGCCTTTTGTTATATGAAAAATGCCTATAGTAAGCCACCTCTTCCTATGATGGAGGGTACTTTCCTTTGAAATGTGATATGCTTTGCTTTCAGATCTGCACACTTGAATATTGAGGCTGCATCATATTCTAAATGTACAACACCTTTGGTATTGAAATTGCCGACCTTTATTTTTATAGTGTGTGTTATTATTTTCTAATGGAGTGGCTTTGATTTTTATATCATGTGCCTTCAATATAAAGGACTACATGATCTTCATATTTGATGCACTGGTAGCTTCTAAAACTTGCACTTTGGATTCAAAGACTAAACTTCATTAGTTCCTCTATCATATATTTGGGCCATATGCCACTCTTAATAACAATAGCTTGTGCTTCCATTATTTTGGCTGGGCTCACCATTTAGAGGTCATGCCTTTCCTGTATTTGAAACTCTATCATCATTGTTGTACACTCCCTTCTATGGACATAAGTTCAGAGACTCATTTGTGCACCATGCTTATAGCTTGACTTTGGAGATTGGAATCCCACCCTTCAATCTAGATCTTTTCTGAATCTGAATTCAAATTGCAACGATTTTTTTTTGAAATGGTGTGTGAAATTGCACAACAGGTAACAACAAGGTGATGAATAGGGAGCTCAAAACTCAGCTTTATGGCACATTTGATATGAAGGATTTGGGGGTGCAAAGTACATTCTTAGTATAGAGATCAATAGGGATTGGGTACATAGAAAGCTTTGGTTAAATCAAAGTATGTTTCTACCATTTTGTAGTGGTTTAGTATGTATGATTGTAAACCAATAAGTATTCCATTTCTTGTTGCCACTAAGATTTCTTTAGATATGTATCCCAAATTAGATGATGATTTTAAGGTTTTGTCTAACATGCCTTATGCTAGAGTTATTGGTAGCCTAATGTATCTAATGGTTTTAACAAGACTAGGTATTGCCCAAGAAGTGGGAGTTTTGACGAAGTTTATGTCTAACCCTAGTAAGGAGCATTAGATGTATGTTAAGAGAATTTTTAGATATTGTTTAATAGAAAAATCACTCTAACTAATATACTCATAATCAAAATAATTCTCTATTGAACATTAGGATACTAGCCGACGAAGATGTATATTCTGCCTTTATCTAATCAGGAAGGGTGAAATTGTTCAGGCTATATCCCTTTGTTGCAATCAAGTGATAAGATAAATAACTAAACTAACTAGAAATGGAAAAATATAGAGATATATAGAATATTTTGAGAAATGAAGTACAAAAAAAAAAAAAACTACAATGATAGAGAGCCTAGCACCAGAAGGTGGAGCCCACTACCAAGGATAACAACATGTGGCACAAACATTTGTGCATTGCATTGTAGTCTATACAACATAGTATAGTACGGATTCTGATTCTTGACCTTCATGCTAGCCTTTTTAGTCATCTATTGGGTCAACAAACTTTTGGATGAGACTTGCAAACACAAAGACAAAGGAAAAGGGGTTGGGTCATATAAGGAGCTTGCCTTAGTCAAACCCCATTTCAGTGTTTCCACCTCAATGACAACCGGATTGATAAATAAATAAAAATAATGTGTGTGCTCTGAATCTTAAGTGTGTCTAAGATTGTTGTGAGTAGTGACAAAAGTAGTAAATGTAATAAACAATAGCATAAGAAACCTACTCAATGAATTAGAGAAAGTTTGCACAATGATCTCTACATGCAAGAGATAAATTGGTAATGTAAAACAATCTGCGAAAGATATTCATGATATATGTCAAAGGGATTATAAATAACCAAAGCATGAAAATGAGAATTATTGAAACTTTATTGTTATCACTGAGATTACACCCTCTTGTTGAATGTGATTCAACAAGACCTCATGATACAATGGGAATAGCTTCTAGGTTTGGGACCTTGCAAAAATTGAAGCTAAACCTCTAGCTGAAGGGCTGGTTCCCTCGATGTAGCACCTAAAACTACAGTTTTAGACCTGCTGCACTACTTTCTGTCGATGGATAAAGGATGGAAATGCTAGAAATTTCAACCTAAAACTACTAATGGTGATGCACCAAATGACAATGATCACTTTTTCAATGTTTTGATACATATTTTTCCCTAAAAAAGTTTTTTTATCTATGCACAACTATGCTGCCCATTCACTAGTTTTGATTTAGTTTGCTTATCTAATCACATTAGATTGTTGTCAAGAGGAAAAATAAGTGATTTTCACAAGTTACAACAGGTTTTTTTATGTTTTCTTAGCTCAAAATTTGCATATGAATGAGGTTTTGCAAGTTTAAAGGCAAGATTTGCATGCATACTCCATAAGGTTCATATTTGAACACAAAATAAAATACTAAAACAACCTTTTGCACAATAAACTCTTACAAGAATAGAAGGCAAAACAAACTAATTTTATTTGAAATATGATACCTTTACACATAAAAGATGGCCTAAAATGATCTCTTGCACTTGAAAACTGAGTTACATGCTTCAACCCTATGATTAAAAATCACCTTACAATGTTGTATTCAAAGATACAACCTCAATATAGTTTAGAACTGGACTGCAATGGAGATTTTTTCCTCAAAACTCAAGAGAAAGCTTCTCAAACTGACCAAAGAACTGATTAAGTCTAGACCAGACAAAGCCTATAGCTCTTCCTCAACAAATAGGAGAGAATATAGAGCTACAATTATGAAAAAATCAATACATTTCCTTCAAAAGAGGTGGTCAAACCCTCACACGTGTTTCAAACCCCTCTATGCATGCTCACACAAACCCTTTTGTGCATGCTCACACAAACCCTAACTATTGCTGTCCACATGTCATTGATCCCACTCTCTTCACTATCCTCTATTTTATGGACATTTATATTGCCACTATACTGTTCATTGTCTTCAAAGATCTTTTCCTGCCTCTCTATACTTTTAAGTTTTGTGATGACTATTTTTGTATGTCTTTGATGACTATTTTTGTACAGTTTATGATGACTATCTTTCAACAATCTTTGATGACTGTTTTCATGAAAGTTGTCTCTGAAAACTCTGCAATTTGATAGTCCTTCAAACTATTATCACAAACCCTTCTTTATTCTCAGACTTGTACACCTTATCTTGTGATATGTTTAACATTATTGGGTGTCTTCAATATTGTTGTGAGGACTGAGACTACTGCTTGGAGGCAAGGAGACATCACACTTGCCTTTCTAACTTCTTCCACCAATATGTTCTTGATAGAAGGTGATCTTATTGTCTGACAGAAGGCTGGCTTGCATGGCTATTTGAATTTTTGTTTTTTGATATGGATGCAACCCTTAGTTAGAATATAATTTTCTCAATACAAGTCATCCATGCAAGGCTTGTGAGCTTTAGGTGACCTCCATTACCATGCTCCCTACAATCAAACTTCAGTAAAACCCCAGGCTCTACTTGAGGATACAAGGGAGAAGCACAAAGACTTAGGAAAATAAAACCTAAAACAAAACCTAATTGTGACCCTCAACTCAACCTAACTCAAACATCAACGACCTCAAGGTGAAAAGTAATTCAAAATGATTGTTTGAAGAAAGAAAATTTCCGTCCATAACTTGGTACGTGATAGCTTGAAGGAAAACAAGATTTGAACATGGAGACCTACCTTTATTACGTGAAAGTTCTTTTCTTTGACCTTTTGATTATTAGTGTTTGCATGCAATCATTTAGAAATGCCTTTTGGATGAGATAATAGTATTTTTGGGAGATTTGATATTTTAAAAAAATAAAAAACACTCTTTCATGACCTTTGAACAAAGTGGAGATGACATAACTATATGGAAAAACATTTGAAAAGCTTACAAGGTTAGGTATTACTTTAGTATCTAAACCATTTATAACTTCCAACATATGCCATCTCACTTATGACCTAGAAATTCAAACAAGACTCCTCAAATATATTCAAGATGACTATTTGAGCCTAGAAGGCATAAATAGGCAACATTTATTACCTCACATCGAGGGGGTGAAGGCTGCTCAGTAGGCAGCGATTCCAATTCCAGAATTCTTTGGAAGTCATTGAGATTCAATTGCGAGGGTGTAGTGAGAGCTTGATAAGATAACCATAGTAGTGCTTGTTCTCAGATTTCACAAAGCTTTATCATGAAAGTCAAATCAATTACAATTTTAGTAGAGCTTCATTACCAAAAAGAATTGATCCTTTGAAATTACAAATCTACTTGCTTAAATAGAGAATGCAAGGATGAAAAATTAAGGATAAGAGCCATTTGGGCGTGGATAAGGACTTAAAAATCTTGACAAATCATGCAAGTGAAAAGATAATTTCTAAAAATGATTGCAGAACTGATAGAGGCTATCGGGATATCAGTGTATGGTACATGCATCCACTCTAAGCACTAGAGTCCTAGCAAATACAATTCTTAAAAGGTCTAATTCCCTAGGGACAACACTAGGATTTAGGTACTTTTGCAGTTTTTGGATATGATCAACATAAAGGGCCAAAGAAGCGCAATGTATCTCTCATGGGTTAATGGTAGGGCCAAGGCTAGAAATGATCCTAAAATCACACCAAGGCATGTACATTAAAGTGAGTACCAAACATAATGTGAAATTGTGGGTGAACATAATTTATGATGTTACACTTAGCCCCCACTTTAGTGGGTGTATGACACTATGTGAATATGCATGCTAAATTATAAAAATGCAATACTAAAAGTAAATAAGAAGGAAAAGGATACCTAAAAGGGTACTGTAGGGGATGTGACATGTCTCTAAGTGAAGGAATGGAGCCCCCAGGAACCTGCAACACCATAGTGTTAGGGACTGCATTATGCAAAACCACTTGTTAGAAAAATAAAATCATCCTGCAAGGTGAAAAGATAAGTTAGTCAGTAAAAAATCTAAGGGGAATAAGAGAGAAAAGTTATTTAGAGCAAAAAATGAGGGTAGATATGTGCCCCCTATTTCTGCTTGCTAACTTGAATGTAGAAACATGGTAGAAATCTACCACTTCACTTTTTTGCAAAAGGTGGTGAAAATGCCTTTGGTAGGGTCATTTTATAAAATTACACTACTTTGAAAGGTGTATGATAAGATAGACGGTGGAACCAGGATTCTAATGCAACTAACAACATGAAAATCAGAGTTCATAGGCCCAAGTTATGAAGATTTCTAGAAGAGCACTACAGGGAAATGGTGAATATTTTGAAAAATTACTATAAATAGTAAGGAATATTTCTATTTTTACTATTCATTTGTAATTTCCAATTTTGTATAATTGTGAGGATTCCAAGCACCCCAGAGAGAAGACATGCCATGTAGATGGGCCTACTGAGAACTCAAGTTGGATGCGCTAAGGGATAGGGTAGCATAGGGCATCATGATCCACGAGGTATGTTCAAATTTTTATTTTGACCATCATTTAATGCCTCATTTTTTATGCTGAAGGGCACACCTGTGCACTAGCATCCTTCTGGTGCGCTAGAATCCAATAGGCACACTAGCATCTGGAATGGGCGCTAGGGTCCAAGGAATGCACCGACATCCAACATGAGCGTTGGGGTCGTAAAGATGTGCTGGAGTCCTTAGCGCTAGTGTCCTTAAGAAGTTAGAAATTTTTTGACATTTTTGAAATTTGAGTTTATTTTTGATGATGGGAAATTGATGAAATTTATTTGTGGGAATTGTAGACTTCCCCATCAATGCAGGATCAAGCTAGCAGAAACTTGTACACATTGTTGCGTAGCCATGTGAGTGCACTAACACCTGCAGAGGTCAGGCATATTTGATATGTTAGACTTTGGGGCGTCTATACGATGCCTGTGATGAGATTCCATGATATTATGTTGATGGCCTTGATGGAGTGATGGAATGCTAACACCTCTACCTTCCATCTACCGATAGGAGAGATGACAGTGACCTTGGAGGATGTGTATCGGTCCTTTGGATGCCAATGTGGGGTCGCACTGTATTGATTGTTAACTAGAGGCCAGTGGCCTACGTCCATGAGGGATAAACCTACTGTGTCAGTCAGACAGTGCCTATGGATGAGTCAGGGGATGTCTACATTAGCTGGTTAGATTAGGGCATGGTCCTCACACCACTAATTCATCACATCATGATCACAACCATCGCCTTATGCATTGTACAGGATGGGTGAGCCTCTCACCTTCATGGGGGCCTTGTCCATACCATTAGAGTGATGGAGGATCATATGACAATGTTCATGTGAGGAAGAAGCATGCATTCCCACCTGTATCATGATCTAGGTTAGTAAGCATGCACTATGAGGCATAGAGCTTGATGACCTGCACCCTCCTTCAGGTGTGGGTATTCAAGCATATTACATGCACATGGCTGGTGAGGGTTCCAACAACTATTATATGGACTAACCCATGAGCACATGCCTACATCTTGAGGAGGCCATGGCAGTTTGGAGACCTGCTGCACTAGCAGGTGACCTTTGATAGGTTACTGAGCATAGTCATAGTGTGGAGACCATACAGAGCCATGGGGGTATGGATCGGATAGTGATGAAAGCTTGCATGAATGCAGAGGGATCGACTATTTGTAAGTCTCCTTGATCACATTATCATGCCATTCTACTATGATTGGGTCATGAGGTAGTTCAGGCAAGTGCAGGGGATTCCTATCACCATGCTGACATACGTGCACTCGCAACACAACACAGTGAGGCCTAGTGATAGACCATGACTGACGGTGCTAGATGTTTCTCTGAGTGATTCAGATGATGAGTTCTAGGATGTAGTACCTATGACTCTAGTAGATGACGTGGGGTTGACCCCAATATACACAACATGGTGGGCCACATCTAGACCTGCCCCCATCTATTTGATAGACCATCTTGTTAGAGACTTGAGACCATGTGCCGATTAGGATTGGCTGGGAGAGGGAGTAGGTGGAGAAGAGGAGAGAGAGGAGGAGGAGCAAGAGGGAGAGGAGGAGGGGAACAAGGAGGAGCCCACCCTAGTAGCAGTGGGGAGGCACTGACGCAAGAAGGAGGGTGGTGACACTGCGGAGGAGAGGCCTAGGGCCCAACCTCAGGTGTTATGACCACATCAAACTATAAGGGATGTGCTTAGCTAGCATGAGAGAGGGGAGACAAGTGATGTTGCCACTATAATGCCCTCATTTACCCTAGTGATGACAAGGACAACTCGTAGCAATCCTGAGTGGTAGGATGGAGACCCAATTGAGTTTTGATTTATGTTTTGTAATTTCAGTAGAATGTCTAGATGCTTGATTGATTTTTATTTGATACATGGTACATGATGAGAGATTTGACATGATCTTTTTTTATTTTTGCAATTGGTACATGGGTGTGGCTCAACTTCATAGGTTGAGTCTTGACAAAGATGGTACCCCCCATGCTACTTCAGTAGCCAGTGTGGGCCAGTTACATGCCACTTCAGAATGTTGGATGACATGTGGACATCTTTGAGCCCATTTTGTAGCTTCAAGTTGTATACGAGGAGAGCTTGGTGCAGTTGGGGCAGGTCACAACTGGGAGAGATCAGGTTGTGTCAAGAGCATCAGGTGCTAAGTAGGCACATGACACTTTGTAGGTATAGTTAGATCTCATAACGGATTCGTAGGGAGGCTGGATGGGTAAAAGCACAAAGTTGTGTCATACTTTCAGCCAACTTATTAGCACAAGTGAATTTAAGTATTTCTAACTAAAAATCAATTTTGGTCAAACATATGATCTTGTCAGATTCATTCTAGTTAAGTTTGGCTAAATGCATATGTAACACCACAATGAGGCCAATTTACCAAAAAGATAAAATTATTTGAAAAACTTGATATTTCAACAACTTCTACTCGTGCAAATAACATTTAAAAAAAAATATAAAAAACCCTTTTGTAGATCTATAAGTTTAGTTTTCAAAAATATATATTTTAATAGTTTAATTATTATTTATATTTTCCTTTTCATTTTTACTAAAAGTAGGTTATCAACACAAAACATTAGGTCAATTACCATGTCAAGGAAAAATAGTAAAACTTATTAAAAAAATTGAAAAAAATATGATGCACTAGATAAAAGAATCTATATCAAGATGGTATAATTATTTTCTATTTTAGATAAATAGTTAATATAAAATTTGACGTCAAATGGAAACAACTACGTTTTAATACACACACATTTTAATATTTATTTAAAAATTTATATTCATCAAAATTGGAAAAAAATATATCCATGCACTAAAGTTTCAAGTTATAAATACACACAAAAAAATTGAAGAATTTATTTTACTATATAAAGATTGACATCTCATGTAACTTCATTTTTTAGTATTTTATCAGCAAATAAATTATAGTGTCAATTTATTAAAAACTATATTCAAATAATTTTTTAATTGTTTCAAAAAAATACAAACATAAAATGTAATAAAAAATAAATATTTTATTAGATTACATAATTTCAAAATTTAAAACATATATGTCACTTTTTAGTGATTCGAGTTTAAAAGTTGGATCAATGTTGGCCATTTCCTTTATAAAAGTGTGACACAACTTTCTACTTTTATGGTGCAGGAGCACCCCTACAAGATAGGATATAGGTTAATTGTCCGCATGACAGGACATCAGTCTATTTTTAGCATGTTTGTTTTCATAATGTAATAAGGTCCATTGGACCAATGCATATGTATTAGATCAGCCTAGGAGAGTGTGCAGGCAGTTAGAGTTCGTGATCAGGTAGTATGCGCTGTCTTCTCCCAGCCGCTTGGAAGCTCCCAGCCGCTAGGAATCGAGTTGGTAGTACTCGTAGGATTTTGCTATAAATAACTCAGATCAGTTAGGGTTTGAGATCATGTTGAGAGAGTAGTAGTTGTGTTATGTTGTACTGGTGATTGAGTGAGTTCCAGAGATCAGTCCAGACATTGTGAAACATTGTAGAGACAGGACATTTGTGTTTCATCTAAATAAGATCTCATCAATTGCATTATCTGGTTTATCAGCTGTTTGTGTTTTGATTTCTGATCTGATTACAGGTTAATGGATACTTTCAACCCTTCCACCAGTTGATTCTGTGAATCGGTGGAATGGTCATGTATGATAGTTTAGATTGTATTTTAGTTTTCTGTTTATGCATTTCATTGTTTGAGAGATCAGTTGGTAGCATGCTATGAATCAACCTAGCATCCTCATGTGCTAGGGTTTAGGAAGATAAACTGTTAAGTTTTGATCTGAAGGTGATCCGGCCCGATCATCATATTTTCTTTGTGAAATTGTACGGTTCTGTGAGTTTGCATGCAGCGGACGGATATACAGGGGTCTGCATGTACTTTTCCAGATGGAGTGAATCGCATCGTCATCTGTGAGTATATCGCTATCCGGATCGGGTTATGAAGCTGACGAAGTTTGTATGTTTCAAGTGCATCAGGATGATATAGGTTGGATATATACTCAGTGTGTATATCACCATCAGGATCATCTTTCGTGTGTATTCATTGTCCGCATGTCGCTATCGCATGCAGGAGTGAAAGTTCATTTTTTTGGCTAAGTACCGGAGAGGTCATCATCAGGATATTAAGAAATCAACCGGATATTCATTATCATGCTGCGGAAGATATAAGGATCTTATATCCGGATGACATCATCATCAGGTGCATGTGACGTCATCGTCATCAGGATATTGCGAATATCACCCTATGCAAGTTTATCCTGCTGTCGCTAAGTGTTTTGGCATCGGCATAAGTCATCGGCATAAAGTTTGGGTAACATCATCAGGATGTTTCAATATGACCGGATAAGTCATATCATGATGCTGTTGTTTGTGTAGTCGGATATCGGGGTGACGTGAGCATCAAAGGAAAGGTGCTTGAAGCTATCGTCATCAGGATATTCGGAGGCAACCGGATATTTTATATCCTGCTGATGAAGGTGATGTTGAACATCATGATGATGAAGGTAGAGTTTGGCGGTATGATGAACAGTGAACATCAGGAGGATGTTTGCGCTTGCCGAATATCATGATGCTGCTGACAGGCGAAAGGCGAAAGGCGATAAGGAAGTGAACAGTAGTCAGCAGGAGGATATTTCAGGCTCGTTCGAAATATGATGATGCTGTCTGTGATAGCAAGAAATATGATGATGATGATAAGCCGATAGGTATTATAACATGTTGGTTGTGTTAATGACTCCTCCTTCCCATTTGTAAGCTCCCGTTGCTTTTACCTCTGCATCATAGTGGTATCAGAGCAAAGGAAGGATCTTCTGGAAAAGATAAGGATATAGCAGGATGTCAGGTGACGAAGGAACATCTGAGGTTCTGGCAAGGATGACCAACGTTGAGTTGGCAGTTCTGGTGAAGAAACAGATTGCAGAGAGCAAGGCTATGAAGGCTCAGAATCAAGAATTGAAGGATGAGTTAGCGAAGTTGAGGAGCAGAGTAGGTTCTGGTAGAGAAGAAGATAGGGAAGAAGAAGAGATCCCTAGTTGGAACGAAGAGGTCGTTCCTGCAGACCAGAGACCACTGTTGAACGCCCTCAAGGCCATGGAGAGGAGAACCATGGATGTGAAACTGGATTTTCCAGTGTTTACAGGAAAGATGGAACCTGATTCAGTGATGGAGTGGATAGACTGCTTGAACAATTTCTTTGAAACAGAGGAGATACCAGAACAACAGAGAGTGAAAATAGCCCAGTCAAAAATGAAAGAAGCTTCCTTGACATGGTGGAATTTCGTCCAAGATGATAGAGTACAGGAAGAAAGCGTAGAGTCGCTACATGGAAGAAGATGATGGCATTAGTAAAGGAAGCTTATGTCCCATTGGATTACAATATCCAATTACACAAGAGGAAGCAAAACCTGAAGCAGAAGGAGCTAGATGTCAGCTCATATACAGAAGAATTCATGAAACTTTGTATGAAAACAAAGGTAAAGGAAAGTGAAGAAGAGAAGGTAGCCAGATACCTTAATGGATTGAGGTTCAACATTCAGGAAGATTTAAGTCTGCATAATCCAGATACAGTTCAGAAATGCTTTCAGTTGGCATTGAAAGTGGAAGAAAAGTTAAAGAGAAAACAAGAACAGCACAATAGAGGAAGAGGAAGACAACAAAGAGGTGGAAGAGGTCCTTTTAGAGGTAGAGGACATGGACATGGATATCAAGGAGAATCCAGTCATGACAATAGTAAGGGAAACAATAGTCAGAACCAAGGGGAAAATTATAGTCAGCAAGGAAACTTCAGGGGTAGAAGACCTTTCAGAGGAAGATCCCAGGGCAGAGGATCCATCAGATGTTATAATTGTAACAAAGAAGGCCATATAGCCAGCAGATGTCCAGAAAAGGCCACAAGCTCAACAGGAGAAAGGAGAACAAATCTGGTCCAAGAACCTGATAATCAAAGTATGACAGGCTCTAATGATTTTCACAGTGTGAATGCTCCTGATAATTATGGATACCCAGAAAGTGGAGAGTCTCTAATGATGAGAAGAACAATGACTACCATGAAGGTACCTGACAAAGAATCCCCTCAAAGAAAGTCTCTTTTCAGGACTATTTGCAAAGCAGGAGGTAAGGCATGTAAAGTTTTGATTGATTCTAGTTCTACTGAAAATTTTGTGTCTGAAGAAATGGTGACAAAGCTTAAGCTTAGGAGATTGCCTCACCCATCCCCATATAAAGTCTCATGGCTTACCCAAGGTCAGCAGACAACTGTAGAAGAGCAGGCTTGGGTAGAATTTCAGATTGGAGCATATAAGGATAAGTTGTTGTTTGATATTACCAAGATGGATGCTTACAATCTTTTATTTGGTAGACCATGACAGTATGATTTGAAGGCACAACATGATGGTGTTAGAAACATCTATACAATCACTAAGATGGTAAGGATATAAAGTTACTACCATTAACAGAGAAGGAGGAGAAATCTAAAGGAAAAGAGGTGAAGGTAATGCTGATGGAAGGTAAACAATTCATGAAAGAAGTAGCAGCAGAAGGTGTAGTTGCATATGCCCTAATCCCATGTATGAGTGTGAATAAAGAACAGCAGCAAGAAGTCAAGGAAGAGAAGAAGCAAAGGTTCATAGACCCAGCTATCCAAGAGCTATTGGATAAGTACAAAGGTATCATCTCAGAAGGAATGCCCAGATCCCTACCACCTGTCAGAGATATTAGTCACTGCATAGACTTAATTCCAGGGTCAACACTTCCAAATAAAGCAGCCTATAAGCTAACTCCAGAACATAATGCAGAAGTAGCCAGACAAATTGAAGAATTATTGGATTCAGGTCTGAATGGGAAAAGTTTAAGTCCATGTGTAGTACCAGCTGTACTAGCACCAAAGAAGGAAGGTACTTGGAGGCTTTGCACAGATTCCAGAGCTATTAACAAGATCACAATCAGGTATAGGTTTCCAATCCCTAGGATAGAGGATTTACTTGACTGTTTGGGAGGTGCTAAGTATTTTACAAAAATAGATTTGAAGAGTGGATATCATCAGATTAGGATTAGGCCAGGAGATGAATGGAAAACAGCATTCAAAACTAATGAAGGGTTATATGAATGGAAGGTTATGCCTTTTGGTTTATCTAATGCACCTAGTACTTTTATGAGGTTGATGAATGAGGTTTTGAAAGAGTTCATTGGTAAGTTTGTCATAGTATATCTAGATGACATTCTGATTTTCAGCAACACAAAAGAAGAACATCTCAGACACATAGATTTGGTTCTTAAGAGGTTACATGAAGAGCAGCTGATGATAAATTTAGACAAGTGTTTGTTCATGCAAGAGGAGATCACATATTTGGGTTTTGTCATTTCACAAGGAAAGTTACAAATGGATAAGGAGAAGGTAAGTGCCATATTGTCTTGGCCAACCCCAAAGACTATGAATGATGTCAGAAGTTTCCATGGGTTAGCAACCTTCTACAAGAAGTTTATAAGAGGGTTTAGTCATATTTGTGCACCCATGCTTGATACCATCAAAGGAGGACAGAAGTGCAGATTTGTTTGGACTCAAAGAGTAGATGATTCTTTTGAAACATTGAAAAAGAAGGTGGCACAGCAGCCAGTCCTTGCACTTCCAAATTTTAACAAAATCTTTCAGGTAGAATGTGATGCCAGTCACATGGCCATTGGAGCAGTACTCAGCCAGGAAGGTAGACCTATTGCATTTTTCAGTGAGAAGCTCAATGATGCTAAAAAGAGGTATTCCTCATATGATTTGGAAATGTATGCTTTAGTCCAGTCACTCAAGAAATGGAGGCATTACTTGATGCCAAAGGAATTCATAGTATTCACAGATAACCAGGCTCTGAGTTTCATAAACAGCCAGGAAAAGCTGAACCACAGACACATGAAATGGGTAGAAACCTTACAAGCTTTTACTTTTACATTGAAGCATAAGAAAGGAGTCAAGAATAAAGTTGCAGATGCTTTGGGCAGGAGAGTTCTAACAGTCAACCAGATTCAGTTAGAAAGTGTTGGCATTGATTCACTAAAGACCATGTATGAGACTGATGAAGATTTTGGGGAGATATATCATGTATGTACTTCTTTTGGAGAGAAATATCATGCTGAATTCTCTGAATTTTTGATTCAGGATGGATTGTTGTTCAAAGGTGGACAGTTATGTATTCCAAGGTGTTCTATGAGGTTAAACATCATTAAGGAGAAACATTGTGGAGCTATGGCAGGTCATTTTGGTCTAGATAAGACTCTTGATCTGGTCCGAAGACATTACTTTTGGCCTAAGTTACACTCAGATGTCAGAAAGTTTGTGGAGACATGTGTGATATGTCAGAAAGCTAAAGGCAGGTCAACTAATGCAGGTTTATATCAGCCCTTACCCATTCCTTCCAGACCATGGGAAAGCATAAGTATGGATTTTGTCTTGGGTTTACCAAGGACAAGGAAAGGGTTTGACAGTGTTTTTGTTGTAGTGGATAGATTCAGCAAAATGGCACATTTCTTGCCATGCAAAACCACTGCTGATGCTTCATACATTGCAGATTTATTTTTCAGGGAGATTGTCAGAATCCATGGATTGCCATTGAGTATAGTGTTAGATAGGGATGTGAAGTTTATTGGTCACTTCTGGAGAACTCTTTGGAAGAAACTTGGAACAAATTTGTCTTTTTCCTCTGCATATCATCCTCAAACGGATGGACAGACTGAAGTAGTGAACCGTTCCTTAGGAAATTTGCTTAGATGTTTGACTAAACAACATGGAGAAAAGTGGGATAATATTCTATCTCAAGCTAAATTTTCATATAATGATACTGTCAATAGGAGCACAGGGAAATCACCTTTTCAGATAGTTTATGGTATGCATCCCAGAGGAATTTTGGAATTGAGAGATCTACCTACAGTAGACCCTATTAGTGCAGAAGGTGAAGCTTTTGTAGAAGCCATAAAAGAGGTTCATGATCAAGTCAAGACCCAACTGCAACAAACCACCTTGAAGTATAACGAATATGCTGATAAAAAGAAGAAGGATGTACAGTTTGATGTTGGAGATTTGGTATGGGTTCATTTGAAGAAGGACAGACTTCCTAAGGGAAAATATACTAAACTCATGCAGAGAAAAGTTGGACCATGTTAGATTTTGCACAAGCATGGACAGAATGCTTATGAGATACAACTCCCACCTGATCTTGGTTTGTCCCCTATATTCAATGTATGTGATTTAACTCCATACAAGTCTTATCCAGATGCAGATCAGGAACTCCTATAGGATACAGTCAATGATAACAATCCCAAGCATGATCCTCCACAGTTGCAGAAGTTTTTGGACACCAGAGTGGTCAAACAGACCCGGAACAAACAGTATTTGGAGTATCTAGTCTCTTGGAAGGGAAAACCTAATTCTGAAGCAGTCTGGATGAATGAAGAGCAGATCCAGAAACATGGTGCAGATCTTCATACTCTCATCTCAAGTGGACTTGAGATTTCTTCTTCTGGGGAGTATGGTGCAGGAGCACCCCTACAAGATAGGATATAGGTTAATTGTCCGCATGACAGGACATCAGTCTATTTTTAGCATGTTTGTTTTCATAATGTAATAAGGTCCATTGGACCAATGCATATGTATTAGATCACCCTAGGAGAGTGTGCAGGCAGTTAGAGTTCATGATCAGGTAGTATGCGCTGTCTTCTCCCAGCCGCTTGGAAGCTCCCAGCCGCTGGGAATCGAGTTGGTAGTACTCGTAGGATTTTGCTATAAATAACTCAGATCAGTTAGGGTTTGAGATCATGTTGAGAGAGTAGTAGTTGTGTTATGTTGTACTGGTGATTGAGTGAGTTCCAGAGATCAGTCCAGACATTGTGAAACATTGTAGAGACAGGACATTTGTGTTTCATCTAAATAAGATCTCATCAATTGCATTATCTGGTTTATCAGCTGTTTGTGTTTTGATTTCTGTTCTGATTACAGGTTAATGGATACTTTCAACCCTTCCACCGGTTGATTCTATGAATCGGTGGAATGGTCATGTATGATAGTTTAGATTGTATTTTAGTTTTCTGTTTATGCATTTCATTGTTTGAGAGATCAGTTGGTAGCATGCTATGAATCAACCTAGCATCCTCATGTGCTAGGGTTTAGGAAGATAAACTGTTAAGTTTTGATTTGAAGGTGATCCGGCCCGATCATCATATTTTCTTTGTGAAATTGTGCGGTTCTGTGAGTTTGCATGCAGCGGATGGATATACAAGGGTCTGCATGTACTTTTCCAGACGGAGTGAATCGCATCGTCATCTGTGAGTATATCGCTATCCGGATCGGGTTATGAAGCTGACGAAGTTTGTATGTTTCAAGTGCATCAGGATGATATAGGTTGGATATATACTTAGTGTGTATATCGCCGTCAGGATCATCTTTCATGTGTATTCATCATCCGCATGTCGCTATCGCATGCAGGAGTGAAAGTTCATTTTTTTGGCTAAGTACCAGAGAGGTCATCATCAGGATATTAAGAGATCAACCGGATATTCATTATCATGCTGCGGAAGATATAAGGATCTTATATCCAGATGACATCATGATCAGGTGCATTGACATCATCATCAGGTGCATGTGACGTCATCATCATCAGGATATTACGAATATCACCCTATGCAAGTTTATCCTGCTGTCGCTAAGTGTTTTGGCATCGGCGTAAGTCATCAGCATAAAGTTTGGGTAACATCATCAGGATGTTTCAATATGATCGGATAAGTCATATCATGATGCTGTTGTTTGTGTAGTCGGATATCAGGGTGACATGAGCATCAAAGGAAAGGTGCTTGAAGCTATCGTCATCAGGATATTCGGAGGCAACCGGATATTTTATATCCTGCTGATGAAGGTGATGTTGAACATCATGATGATGAAGGTAGAGTTTGGCGGTATGATGAACAGTGAACATCAAGAGGATGTTTGCGCTTGCTGAATATCATGATGCTGCTGACAGGCGAAAGGCGAAAGGCGATAAGGAAGTGAACAGTAGTCAGCAGGAGGATATTTCAGGCTCGTTCGAAATATGATGATGCTGTCTGTGATAGCAAGAAATATGATGATGATGATAAGCCGATAGGTATTATAACATGTTGGTTGTGTTAATGACTCCTCCTTCCCATTTGTAAGCTCCCGTTGCGTTTACCTCTGCATCATTTTACCTGGAAAGAATCAACATCTACTATTGCAGACCCTCACATACAGACATTGAATGCAGAGACAATGAGGTTGTGAGTTGAGGTGGCCTAATTACAACAACGTGAGATGGATCTAAGGTTGGAGGTGGCAAAGTTGAGAGGCACCATTAGGGGCCTTCAGACACGGAGCAGATCTAGGACCCATTCTCAATTTGTGGCCTCGTAGCAGGAGCCATCTATCACTTAGCCAACACCAAGACTTGAGGGATTTGGCAGTCACAACCCTGGAGAGTGATTGAGACTTTATATATGTACTCCTTTTGCTACACCACATTTTTTGATAGTGGTGATTTTGTATATCATGTATTGAGATATTTGGTGTATATATGAGTTTTTTGTGATTTTGGTTGATATAGATATGTGTCATGTGTTCATATTATGATGTGTTATGAATGATTTAATTAAATGCTTTTGTGATTTAATTTAAACAACTTGGTTAAAATGTTTAATTAAATGCTACAAAGATCTAATTAAATGATGTGATGTGAGATGCATGGTTAATTAAATATAATTGTGATTTAAGTAAACAATCTAATAAGATTGTTTCATAAATACAACAATGATCTAATTAATACATGTGATGGATGGTTTATGACAATCAAAATGTGATCTAATTAAATAATCTTGTTTAAATTGTTTAACTAAATACAACAATGATTAAAGGACAATGTTTAATTAAATACAATTGTGATCTAATTAAATAATCTACTAATATTATTTAATCAAATGCGACAATGATCTAATTAATAATGGTAGAGTTTTTTACTTGTGATGTTTAAAAAGGACAACATTATCCAATTAAATGCTATACAAGTTCTAATCAAATAATAGAAAGACAAATTAATTGCATCCACAACTAACTAGAATGACATGGTAAGAAAGAAAGCAATTTTCACTAAGTAGCAAAATTACTTTGACAATTCAAGACAACTAGATATGTGTTGAGAATGAAGAAAAAAGAACATAATAAGGGAAATAAAAATATTAAAATACTAAACTATCCAATGCCATGTGCTTTAAAAAGAAAACTAGCATACCATGCCGAAAGGAACATGATTTGATTGAAAGGACATATATGAAAGGAAATCAAGCTAGCCATAGAATCTACGTATGTGCATAGCATTGATAGGCTCTTTGAGAGGCTTACAATCTATTGTAGAGAGTTGATACCCACTTGATCTATATATTTTAGTGATGATGTAGGGTCCTAACCAGTTCTGACTAAATTTTCCTTTCACACATGAAGGAGCATTCGTATTGCATTGATTTTCATAGAGAACCAAATCGCCCACTTCGAATGAGCAATGGATGACGCATTTGTTGTAGTTGTGTGTGAGGTTCTTTTGATAAGCTTGGCGATGTTCGAGAGAGTGAATGTGCTGTTCATGAAGCATCTCAAGCTGTTGGAGTCTTTGTTCCTTGTAAATGTTGTCGTCGATGAGGCCATTGAGGGAAATCTATAATGAAGAAATTTTCAACTCTAAAGGCAAGATTGCATCATCACCTTACTCAAGATTGTACGAGGTAGTACCTATAGCCGTATGAATACTCATGCAATAGGCCCATATTGCATAGGAGAGTTGAGTATGCCAATCTTTTCCATGTTTGTTGACAGTCTTTTTGAGATTTTTTTTAATGGTTTTATTAGAAGCTTATGCTTGGCCATTTGATTGTGGATAATATGGCATAGAGAAGCAATGTTGAATGTGAAATTTATTTAAGAACTTCTTCACTTCTTTGTTCTTAAATGAGGAACCATTATTAGAAACCAAAGTGGAAGGAAGCCCAAATTGAGAAATAATGTTATTGAGGAGAAAGTGACATATTACTTAAACAATCTTGGATCAAAGTGGAACAACTTCGACTCATTTCATAAAGTAGTCTATAGATGTGATGATAAAAGTGTGACCTTGAGAAGAAGGAAGACAAATTTTTCCAATGAGATCTAAATGCCACATAGAAAATGGCCAAGGGGATACTAGGGCACGAAGTTCCTGGGTAGGAGATCGAATTAGATTGTTATGCTATCAGCATCGAAGGCACTTTTTAACGAAAGTGAAGGAATCCTGTTCCATACTTTTCCAATAGTAACCCATGTGAAGAGGATCTCTGCTTTATTTAAACAACAAAGAAGGAGGTCATTGTAACCTTGATGACAGAGAACGTTAGAAAGAATGATATATCTTGCAATAAGCTTACAAATATGAGCTTGAGTGTTTTTGGATGAGGTATTTTGGAAGGTACTATCACACAAATACTTGAATATATGGGAGTACTATTCTTCCTAATCTATGTTGTAATAGAAAGAAATATCAGAAAATCTATTAGCTATAGCTCCAGTGAAGATAGAGTATGAATGGTGATATGATAATCGACAGGGGAATCTTCAAGGGGTACAAGGGAGGCAACACTTACCATTGCATTTGCATGTCAATTGTCCTTTCTTGGAATTGTATCAATAGTAAAAGAAGAGAAATGATTCAATAGTGATAAATCCAAGTCACTATATTGAGATAACTTATCATGCTTCGCTTGATAAGATCTGGCAACTTGCTTTATGATCAATTACAAATCACCAAATATGTGAAGAACACAAATATTGAGTGACAACATGGCATGTATGCCTGCAATAAGGGCTTCATACCCAGCAATGTTGTTTGTACAAATAAAATTTAGATGGAAATATAGGGGAATTGACTTTCCAAAAGGGGGTACTAGTATGACACCAACATCGGGGCTGATTCAACACCTGGATCCATCAAAGAATAAATTCCACGGCTAATCAACATTTAGAGAAATGATACTATCATCAAGGAAAGATTCTTGATGGGGAATAGAGAAAGGGTATGGAGCATTAGCTAAGTGGCCGGCTAACACTCGACCTTTTATTACCTTTTGGGAGTCAAATTTGAGGTCAAATCATCACCTAGATATGCATTTGAAGATGAACTACTTTCCTTATTGACACTATTATCAATAATGAAGGATTATAAATCAACTCTTGTTGAAGATGGGATTAAGTTTTGTAGAGTTTTAGATATAGTAGGTTGATTCCCGGAATCCAAATGTTGGCAAGATTCTAGATTCGGATCGGCCTTGACTGTATATGCTTTGTTGTTATGAATAAATTTTATTGAACCACGTAGGGTAGATTGAATTGTACCCATGACATGAATCCATGACCTACTAAGAAGTAGATTATAAGAAAGAGCACCAGACATGACATGTACATGATAGACAAAACTACAGGGCCCAATGCGATTGGTAACGTGATTGTGCCAAGAGTCTGCCTGCTAACATTGTCAAAGCCATGGATAGAGAGTGTCAGGTGAAATATAAGACATATCTATATCAAGTTTATGTAATAGGTCTAGATATCCCACAAACGTTGAGACCTAATCCATTGTCGATAAATGTATGTTTTACTCCATAATTGTTGATGACCACAATGATTAAAAGAGGATCATTTTGTTGTTGAACCTCTATGGAAGGTAACTCATGTTTTTGAAAGATAATGTCTGAAGTAGTCGTATGCATACAATCTAACCAAGTTGCTACATCATTCGTCTTGATGGAAGGTGGAATGAAAACCTTCTGTAAAGCCTCTTGGAGAATCCTGTGGTATGCAGGTGATGTTTGAACTAGCTCCTAGAGAGAGATCTTAGCAGGAGTAGTGTGAAGCTGCTCTACTATATCGTACTCTCTTCCAATGTTTTGAGGGATGTGAAGAGATGAAGGAAGAGGAGGTGCATAAACTAGAAGTGAAGCGAGAACAAAAGATTGTTTACTTTGTTTGCTAAGTCTAGTGTTGTATACATGTGAGCGATCGCATGATAATAAGATGGCTACGACACATTTGAAGTAATTGACCTTGCAACATTGGTGAAGTAATCAGGAGGTCAAAGTGGGTTTTGAGCACCTCGAATAATGATTACTAGTTTAGACTATTGTTGTGTTTTAGAATGGAAATGAACAATGATTTTTGGTTTCGTAGGTTCTTGTTGGGAACCAGAAATATAAATCATGTATATCAATTTCTTAAATAAAGATGTTTTAGGAATTGTAGTAGAAGATTCAATAGAGATGAAATTGTCAAAAGCTTCATCTAAGATGTCAAAATTGTCACTGCTATAATGTTCATCATAAGCACTAAAGATTTGGAGAAATAAATCTAACATAATCAAACACTTATTTCCAAACAAAAAAATTATCATAAGTTTTTAGAATGTGCTAAAGGAGATACTTTGAGTTCACCAAAATGTTTAATAGAAAAATTGATCTAACTAATTTACTCATAATCAAAACAATTCTTTATTGAACATTAGAATACTAGTCGACAAAGATGTATATTACGCCTCTATCCAATCAGGAAGGGTGAAATTGTTTGGGCTGTATCCCTTTGTTGCAATTGAGTGACAAGGTAAATAACTAAACTAACTAGAAATAGAAAAATACAGAGTTATATAGAATGTTTCAAGAAATGAAGTACAGAAATGAAAAACTACAATGATAGGGAACATGACACATGAAGGTGGAGCCCACTGCCAAGGATGATAGCGCATTGTGCAAATGTTTGCACACCACACTATAGTCTGTACGTCACAATAAAGTATGAATTCTGATTCTCAACCTTCATGCTATCCTTTTCAATCATCTCTTGGGTCGATAGACTTCCAGATGAGACCTACAAACACAAAGATAGAGGAAAAGGGGTTGGGCCATATAGGAACTTGCCTTGGTCAAACCTTGTTTTGATGTTTCCACTTCAACGACAACCAAATTGATAAATAGATAAACACATGTGTGCTCTGAATCTTAAGTGTGTCTAAGATTGTGGTGAGCAGTGACAAAAGCAGTAAATGCAATAAACAATAGCATTAGAAACCTACTCAATGACTTAGACCAAGTTTGCACAATGATTTCTACATGCAAGAGATAAATTGGTAATTAATGTAAAACTACTTGCAAAAGATATGTGTGATATATGTCAAAGGGATTGTAAATAACCAAAGCAAAAAAATGAGAACTACTAAAACTTTACCACCTCACAGTGAGGGGGTGAAGGCGGCTCAATAGGCAGTGGTTCTGGACAATCAGAAATCTTTAGAATTCTTCAAGCTTTGATTGCAAGGGCATAGTGAGAGCTTGATAAGATAACCACAGTAGTGCTTATTCTCAGATTTCATAGAGCTTTATCATGAAAGTCAAATCAATTGCAATTTCAGTAGAGATTTGCTACAAAAAAGAATTGATCCTTTGTAATGACAAATGTACTTGCTTAAATAGAGAATGCAAGGATGAAAAAGAAAGGGTAAGAGCCATTTGGGTGTGGATAAGGACTTTGAAAATATTAGTGAATCATGCAAGTGAAAAGACAACTAAAAATGATCATAGAACTGAAATAGGCTATCAAGACGTCAACATGTGGCATAGACGTCCATGCTAAGCGCTAGTGTCCTAGAAAATGTAGTTCTTATAAGGTCTAATTCCCTAGGGACAACACCAAGCTTTAGGCACTTTTGCAGTTTTTGGATATGATCAAATTAAAGGGTCAAAGCAACGCAAGGTATCTCTCATGGGTTGAATGTAAGGCCAAGGCTGGAAATGATCCTAAAAACACACTAAAGTGTGGACACTAAAGCGAGTACCAAACATAACATGAAATTATGGGTGAGAACAATTTGTGACATTACAAATATTTGTGAGGGAATTATAATTACTATTTATGTTATCATGGTATTGATAGTGTGGATAAGTCATTGGACATGTAGGGCTTCATGGATGTAGATTGTGTTGGAATAAATGAACAATCTCTAATCCAATTGTTAATCATCAAATCACCAAGGTATGATACCAATTGATGAGATACAAGGCTTTGACTACTAAAATATAGAAATCTGAAAATTGTATGCAAATCTGAAAATAAGTTTGCTTAATCCTTGAAATACTATGAAACAATTCAACTTCTTTATGATGCTAAAATCAGCCACTTTAACATGCTTGATAAAACCACCTTAGATGAACTTATAATAGAAATAACATCACCATAAGATAGAAGCAACAAAGAGGCACAAATCAGCAACATAAGAATGCAAGATCTCACAACACAAGGTAGCAATGGAACAAAAAAATAAACACATAACACAATGTTTACATGGAGAAACCCTTGCAAGAAAAAACTCCACCAAGAAGAGAGGCGCAAGTTGTATTATTTTCAAAACAAGATTACAATACATCCACTTCCAATCTTCTCTTCATTCTTCAATCTAGCAGCACCTGTGTATAGAAAATCTCTCACTCAACTTGTTACCTGCAAGAAAGTTTTCCTCTCACTATTACACCACCAAACTTCTCTCTCAAGTCTCATATTTATACAAAATGAGTACCCACCAAAGAAATTCATGGGAGATCAACAAAATCCAAATTTTCTATCTTGGGATACTCCAAAATCATCTTCTTATAGATTCCCTTACACCTGTCATAGGCATCTTCCCAATATAGGCGCCTAGAACTAAAAATAGGAACTTACAAGACAATAATTGCTATCATATGTTGTCATAGAATCTCTTACACCTTATGACAATTGTAAGTTGTCATAGATGCTCTTACAAACTTATGACATGCATCATAACAACCCAAAAATATATTTTCCTAAGATAGGCACCAAGATTCTCCACCTCATCTCATTTACTATTAACTGAGATTCCTTGAGCAGTAAAAGTAACTCTATAACAAACTGTTGGTGAAACTTGTACATCCCTTATGGGTAATTACAATTTACAAATAATAAATGGAATAAATACAATATTGGGATTTACAAGGCTAATGGCACCTTATCCCAACATTCTCCCACTTGACATTATACATTGTAAATCAACCCACAGGAAAACAACAAGGGAATAAACATCCCTTAGCCAACCATGTATCATTGATTCTTCAACATGCTTTTGTGCTCCAACAAGATACCTGCAAAATAAACCATGATAACTACCATCTCAAGCAAGAAATCCTCACATCATGTCACCCATGATAGGACAAGGAACATGCCAAGGTGAAACATATCAATTATCACTAAAACCTACACCAATCTATACATGAACACAAGCAACAAATCCAAATGATAACAAATGACTTTGAGTGACTGCCACACTCATACCAAATTGGAATAGAAACCACAATAAGTTGCTAGCTCATCCAAACTATCCGTACCTCAAACCAGGGTAAGAAAACTATCATAGGTAGAACTTCATGCTATCAACATAACAACCCAAAATTTACAAACAATTCCCTATATATCCACCATCCTGCAAAAGAAGGCTCCAAGGTAACAACACATAGACATGTGATAAAAAACCTCTGAAGTAACTCACTGCAGTAAAGTGTAACTAGTCCAAGAGAGGTGCACCTCTCATACAGAACACATATACCTTTTGGAACTCCCATTGCATAGGTAATGCCAAATCTGAAATTAAGATCACAACATTAACAAGTCCTCCTATAGCACTTCACATACAGGATGTGGCTAATTCCTCTATCATAGTGTCAAAGAAACATATAATGATATGCAAAATACATCTCTCATTACCAATCCAAATAACTCTCCCAAGTCCTCCAAACCAATGAAGAAAGAGATCAAGGAGCTACCAAACTGTTGCCAAGAAAAATGAAGTACAAACAATAGCACATGACTCCATTCATAACCTCAACTCCATAGACATAAGAACCTTTAGGAAGAAGACAATATACCCATAAAGAGAGAACCTTCAAATCAAACCATGTCCTTATACCACACTAACATGTGCCAAACTGTGTAAAGTAAGATCTCCTTCTACACTCCCAAACTGAAAGGATATCAACATCTAACCATTCAACTCAAATGAAACATGGCAGAAATAGATGTAAACCTCTCACAAAAAGTAGATCAAACTAACCAAACATTCCCCCAACATAAGGGAATATGCCCAATGCCACTAACCATCTCCTGTACCTCTCCTACCAAATCCTCAGAACTAACCCAAGTTTAAGATTACAAGGAGAACAAAGGAAATATGTAAAATCATGCATCTATGTTTCAACAAGCCATCAAAACTCAACTTTCAAGACTAATACATAAGAGAAGATAAGATTCATATAAATAATGCATCTAATAATCAGGCAGGCAACACCTCTTAGATCATTTACCTACTGAGTAGACCAAGAGTGGGATACAAGATTGTCCTGTGCATACAACACTAAGCAATATAAGAATTCAATAAAGACAACATTCTCATTAGGTCTATGATGGACTCACATCCATTTCCAGGTGTAGGCTCCTCAGTCTTTACTATTGAAAAACTTTCATAACAAGTAACCATTCCAACACATATCTCTTAAGTACAAGAGATTTCCAGCCTAACCCAAGTCTCTCTAGTATCCATGAGCACCCACCAATCATTCCATGCCAACTTCAAATGCAACCTACAAAATCATGAAGCTCCAAGCAAATGATTAATACTCAAAACCAAAGAGAACTACATCCTCTTTAAAGAAAGAACAATAACACCTTTTCCAAAGACTCTAAGGGTCATCCATGAAACAAGATGTTAAAACCTCTTCAAATCACATAAAGATAACCATATCTTGCCAAAGCTCCCACTGAACCATGATACCAAGCTATACATGGCAACAAGATAAACATCAAACCATCATTGTCAAAAGTTCCCACTGAAGAATGTAACCAAGCTATCCATGACATTGTGATAACCATCTCCTAAATGAAGATCATTCATGGCCCCAACACAATCAAAAGATCCCACTGTAATGACAACAGCTCCAAAAAGGTCAAGTAAACCATAATCTCCAATCCAAGAAGATAGAACACACTATGTAATTGCATAAAACTCCCACTAAAAGTGATACCGAGCTATGTATGGTATCATGACCAACATCATTACCAAAACTCCACTAAAAGTGAACAAAGCTTTTCATGCACCATAGCTTACTGCTATAGATTCTAATGAACAACTATATCAGGTACTCTAAACCATCCTTCTATCTCACTACAATAAACATACCAATGTAAACAAGGTGATGAAGAAGAGGCCAACCAAATAGAATCCTCATTAGATAATTTACAAGATCTGCACTCATGCAACATCTCAAAGGAGAAAAAACATGGTCAGTGCTCCAATCTCAAATAACTGAAAATAGATTCAGTACCACATCAGTAACATGCATAACAAAGATAACCAGGAATAACATGTAGATTTCCAAGACACAAACACCATGATCAATGGTAGACCTGATTTGCCAAACAAATCCACATAAGAGTAACCATAGATCATAAGAATCCATCAAGCAACCCTACAAATCTATAACTGTTTCCATCCAGAATACTCTAAGAGTCTGAATACAATCTTTCCATGGATCTACAAACCCCAGATTTTTGTTAACATATAAAACCTGCAAAACCATCTCTCCCAGTAAATATGAAATCACTTAAACATCCTGATATTCACACCATACATGCCATCTGAAATAATAAAATATCATAGATCTATGATTCCATAGCTTTTTGAAATAAGAAAATTGTAAAACCTACATATCCAAAATAACATGAATATGAAAAAATGAGGAACTAGGTTGTTCAGGAGTTTCCATATCACTAAAATACCAACTCCACAACCCACATGCAATCGGTGGTAAATCATCCAATGCTTTCATGTAACCAAGGGCTAAACCCGTGAATCCAACATAAGCACTCCATACTATAGTCTAAAAATAAATGTTCTTCCATGTGACCAGGGCACCAAAATCAACCACCCAACATAAACACCCATTCACTTCACATGACCACAAGGTAAAGGAACATAACCACCATGCAAGAGAATACTCGCATATTGCCAAATCAGAGCTCTAGATCATTACCAAAAGATCAACTCCATGAAGATCCATAACCCTGAGTCTCAAGAGCCCACTGTAGATTCCATTGACAATATCCATCCGAAAGTTACATACCATGGCTTCCAATCTCACAGATCTGCAAAACAATGCCAACATACAGAACATCCACTGTAGCCCAAAAAACCTCCAACTCTATAATTCCTTCCAACAAATTCACAAGATTTACAAACTAAATTTAAAAATAGAGGAATACCTAGAACCAAATTACCATGAATCCATCACATGCAAGCACATGCAAGCAACATGCAAGTCCATGCAAGTACATGTAACTCACATGCAAGCACATACAAACACATGCAATCAACATGCAAGTACATGCAACTCACATGCAAAAACATGCAAGCACATACGAGCACATGCAAGCCATGGAACAACCTCAAGATTTGATACCAATTGTTGGAATAAACAAACAATCTCTAATCCAATTGTTAATCATGAAATCACCAAGATTTGATACCAATTGGTGAGATACAAGGCTTTGACTACTACGATATAGAAATCTGAAAATTGTATGCAAATCTGAAAATTGTATGCAAATCTGAAAATAAGTTTGCATAATCCTTGAAATACCACGAAACAATTCAACTTCTTTATGATGCTAAAATCAACCACTCTAACATGCTTGATAAAACCACCTTATATGAACTTATAACATCAATAACATCACCATAAGATAGCAGCAACAAAGAGGCACAAATCAGAAACATAAGAATGCAAGATCTCACAACACAAGGTAGTAATGGAACAAAAGAATAAACACATAACACAATGTTTACGTGGAGAAATCCTTGTGGGAAAAAACCCCACCAAGGAGAGAGGCCCAAGTTGTATTATCTTCAAAACAAGATTACAATACATCCACTTCCAATCTCCTCTTCATTCTTCAATCTAGTAGCACTTGTGTACAGAAAATCTCTCACTCAATCTGTTACTTGCAAGCAAGTTTTCCTCTCACTGTTACACCACCAAACTTCATCTCAAGTCTCATATTTATACAAAATGAGTACCCACTAAAGAAATTAGTGGGATATGGACAAAATCCAACTTTTCTATCTTGGGATACTCCAAAATCATCTTCTTACAGATTCCCTTACATATGTCATAGGCATCTTCCCAATATAGGTGCCTAGAACCAATAATAGGAACTTACAAGACAATAATTACTGTCATATGTTGTCATAGAATCTCTTACACCTTATGACAATTGTAAGTTGTCATATATTCTCTTACAAACTTATGACATGCATCATAATAGTCCAAAAATACATTTCCCTAAGATAAGCACCAAGATTCTCTACCTCATCTCATTTACTATTTATCGAGATTCCTTGAGTAGTAAAAGTAACTTTGTAACAAACTGCTGGTGAAACTTGTACATCCCTTATGGGTAATTACAAATTACAAATAAATAGAATAAATACAATATTGGGATTTACAAGGTTAATGGCACCTTATCCCAACAGATTGGGCAAGTTACTTGGATAGTCGAAGGTCCATTAATGGTTGTGTTTTTTGTCTTTGGTGGTGCAGTGAGTTGGATGAGTAAGAGGTAGCTCATGGTTTCTTTGTCCACTACCAAAGTAGAGTATATGACTACTAAACATGTCTCTAAGGAGGTGATACATGGTTACAGAGGCTTTGTGCAAGTATTATTTTTAATTACAATGTTGTTAGAATCAATTGTAATAGTCAGAGTGCTATCTATTTGGCTAGGAATCCCATGTACCATGCTTGCACTAAGCACATTGATGTTTAGTATCACTTTGTGAATGAGATGGTAGAGAATGGTAAGATATTGTTATAGAAGGTTGACATAGTTTAGGGAAATGTTGCATATTCACTCATGAAGCTAGTGATCATGAATAAGTAATCTTGGTGCTGGAAGGCCATGGGCCTTGGATCCTGTACTTGATTTATTTTATGTTTCCTATGGATATATGTACAATGTATAATGTTAAGTGGGAGAATGTTAGGATTAAGGTGTCATTAGCCTTGTAAATCCTGTGCATATTTTATGTGTCTCCAACACTTTTGGAAGGTGTACTTGGATTCCTAGGGTGTAAGTGAAGTAATAATTTATAATTTAGATTCTCCTAGAATATTGATATTAGATGTCATATGAATTTGTGAGGGAGGTGAAGCACTACGATGGTGTTTACATTTGACTTTGGACTCATTAAATGTACATTTGCACTAGGATTGAGGAGTGGAGAATATTTTCATAACAAATAGGACCCACATGAGTTGTCTTCTCAAGAATGGAGTGCTACACTTGAGGATGTGAGCCACCATGGAGTTAAGAGTCAAAGATGCCTTTGTGGTTACATTTTCTTTAAGGATTCATTGATTGATCCCATGCAATGTCGATGTGAAGTTGTGATAGGTGAAAGTCAGGTGTAACAGATCAGACATAGTCATGAAACCCTAACCCTACCATCATCAAGGAATCTAACCTAAATGAATTCAAAGAACAATGCAATTCAAGCATAACATCACCTAGACCGTGTGATTCCTTGTTTGAGGGATGTGGACTGCTTCTTCAACAATGAAGAATTACAATGCTGAAAGCTGCCATGATGGATGATAAAAGCTCAAGTGAATGCTCAAATGCTCAAGATGATAATGTAGGTGCTATATGATGGCTAGATATGAAAGCTGGATTGCTGGATGTCTCATATGGAGTGAGAGGGTGTTTATATAGGACTTAGCCAAGATCAATCAACGGTGGAGATTTAGAGGCTATGTGAATGGCTAGGATTGAAAGTTACTAAATTTAGATTCCATTAATTGTGCATGTGAAGGATTGTAAATGAAAGTTGTCTTACAACACATGATTGAATGGACAAGTGTTGGAATGTGGTAAATGATGAGGGCTTAATTCAAATAAAATATTTGAATTAGTTGGGATATGAGTTGGATATTAATTAAATAAATAATATTTATTTAATTAATAGGATAAATGAATAAAAATGGGATAAGATATGATTGAGAAATGATGTGGAATTAATTAAATAAATACAATTTATTTAATTAATTGGCTAAGTAGATGAGAATGGGATTGAATGAGATTTTGATTAAATAAATAAAATTTATTTAATTAATTGGCTAATGGATTAGTGATTTAACAAGGTGTTGTTAGACATAAACAAAGTTGGGACAAATTTGGGTGTCTACATTTTGCCCCTCTTTGATACAATGTTCGATAGAATGTTGTGTCAAAGAAGATACGATATGTGTTCGATAAACAAGTTATGCCCCAGTGTAACTGGCAGGTGATGCCCCCTCGAGAGGTAAGCCAGGTGAACCAGGAAGGGCTGGGTTGGCTCTCGATTGAAGAAAAAGGCTAAAAAGAAGGCTAACACGAAGAAAATGGGGGTTGCATGGAA
The DNA here is from genome assembly GCA_027924645.1 of Cunninghamia lanceolata. Taxonomy (NCBI): domain Eukaryota; kingdom Viridiplantae; phylum Streptophyta; class Pinopsida; order Cupressales; family Cupressaceae; genus Cunninghamia; species Cunninghamia lanceolata. The sequence goes on from BSBN01000780.1 coordinate 10,101,701, forward strand.
GAAAATAGGCTGTGGCATAGAAGAATTAGGGTTTGGAGAAGGGCTATAAGTAGGTTCTTCAATGGCAAAGAGGCTCATTTGTGCTCAGAAACTAGAGAAACCCAGAGCTCCTGAGAGTGAGAGTTGCAGAGCTAGCAGGATGGTTATTCCAAGTAGGGATCATCGTGCGGAGCGAGTGAGGACACATGGACGAGTAGAGGGAGCAGGTGCACTGGTATGTTTCAAAACTTTTCCCAAAAGCGTGTGATTAATAGCCTAAAAATGTAATTAATTCACACACGTCACCAAAAGTGACGAGGTTAGGACATAGCACATTTAGGTCGCTTATGTAGGAAGAGAAATCGCTTGTGGGAGTTTTGGTCGCTTATGAGCGCGGGTAGGTTGCATAGGGAAAAAGGGGTCGCATCCAGTCGGTGGGGAAAAACGCAGGCGAAAAGCGCGGAAACTGCAAAATGCGTCGCTTATGGCTAGAAAGGGCTCGCTTATCAGCAAATAGAGGTCGCGTTATGTAGTTCGGCTCGCATATATATAGAAATGGCTCGCATAGGGAAAATAGCGCGCTTTTAAGGCTAGAAAGGTCGCGCATGGTAATGTAGCTCGCTTAAGGTGTAAAAGTAAGCGCATGTAGAATATAGCGCGCATAGGCAGTAAGAGTGAGCGCTTATAGTGTTAGAGCTCGCTTATGGTCAAACAGTAAGCGCATAGGAGAAAATAGCTCACATATAGTGAAAACAGGGGTGCATATGCAAAAGAGCTTGCTTTTGGGCAAAACAGTAGCACGTAAGGAAAAGCTAGTCGCTAATAAGCTAGGAAGAAGCGCATATGGTAAAGTGGACCGCTTATGGTAGATATAGGGTAAAATAGAAAATAGAGAAGTAGAGTTTGATATGGATGACTAACAGATTAGACTGACAAGGGTAAATGGATGATGCAGGATGTACTACCGCCATTGTTATCACGAGAGCCACATCCGAGAGATTTACGGCTGGTGAGACGATTAGATGCAGAGGAGCTACTAGTGTTAGAGATCCTAGGCTTGGAGCATGTGTCACGATTAGAGCCAGTTCAGGCACATCGAGGGCTGATGACAGCGATGGTGGAGCGATGGATGAGCGAGCACAGTTCATTCTTGTTACCGACAGGAGAGGCGACCATTACCTTAGAGGATGTATTTCGGATATTGAGGATTCTGATAGATGGGGATCGTGTGGATTATGATCTGGAGATGGGTCCAGCTGCATTCAGGAGATTGTTTGGGACACCAGACATCGGAGTAGAGGGTTCAGAGATATCGATGGGGAGGATGGAGGAGCTTTGTGACAGATTACAGCGGGTGGTAGTGGCTATCATTAGATGGCTAGTGGGTGATAGGAGAGCTAGAGGATTTCCCGTAGGATGGGGGACAGTGATGGAGGGCATGTTTTCCTATGGCATGAGATATGCATGGGTAGAGTGCGTGTTGGGACAGCTCTATCATTACCTGCACGATTGTGCGTATATGTTTGGAGCTAGTATGTCGGCAGGAGTGACAGTGTTACATGTATGGGCATATGAGCACATTCCGGTGACGAGACCAGAGGGATGGGTGGCGAGAGCAGCAGGAGAGCCATTTGCGCAGATGTATAGAGGGGCTTTGACATATCGACAGCGCCGAGGTGTGGTATATTGGCGACAGAGATTGGATGAGGTAGACAGATTTGTATGGCGGCCATGGCTAGGATGTGAGCAGTGGGAGGAGGAGGATGCGGAGCTTGTCTATGCTAGACAGGTGAGATACATTTTTGGATGCGGCGTATATATTATAGAGCACTATTTGCCAGAGAGAGCCCTGAGACAGTTTGGAGAGGCACAGGCAGTACTAGTAGGTGATGCCGTTTTTGGGAGGATGAGGCAGGAGGTGTTTGATTGGGGTCCAGAGGTTGTGGTTGACACAGCTTTGGCAGAGAGATGGATTGCAGCCAGTAGCATGGCAGTGGGGACAGGGTCCTGCAGATCTAGGCACATTGCCAGAGTATGATGTATACTGGGCGACAGCGAGGCCGACTCGGCTGACACGAGATGGGGAGATTGGAGAGATTGGGATGGAGAGGCCAGTGTGGAGGAGACGATGACGGGCTCCACCAGCATAGGCGGTTGTGCCAGCTGCACCAGGGATACAGATGCCAGGACAGGTGCCAGGTCAGCCTGCTATATTAGCACAGCCTCAGGCACAGATTGGAGCAGGAGATGATGTAGGTATTCAGCAGTTGCGGAGACAGATTAGAGAGGAGAGGAGATGGAGGCAGCAAGCACAGATGAGGCTGAGGAGAGTGGAGATGGATAGGCATCAGGCCGTGATTAGTCTGCGGCATGTGAGAGCACAGGCACAAACCTATCAGGCTCAGCTATAGTTGAGAGCACAGGGAGGAGATGGACAGGATGATGGTGCCCTAGCTAGAGTGACAGGAGAGAGAGACGCAGCTAGGCAGCATGAGCAGATGATGAGACTAGAGCGAGACACTGCGATACAGCAGGAGCAGGCTATGAGAGCAGAGAGAGATGGTCTGTGAGCTGAGAGAGATAGGGCAGTGCAGCAGCTGCAGGGGATGACCAGTGAGCGAGATAGAGCAGTGGCTGCCTTGGGGACTGATGGAGCTACGATGTACTTGGCCACACAGTTGACAGCGGTACAGGCAGAGCTTCGGAGAGTACAGGGTGAGGCTAAGTATTACAGAGGCTTATATTATGGAGCTGTTCTGGTAGAGCAGAGACAGCCGAGCTTCAGGAGCAGGTCAGGGGCTTCGAGTTCACGGAGGTCAGGTGGATCTCGATCAGTAGCCTCAGTGATGGGGCCACCGAGAGATGGAGGACCAGGTACAGGACCTAGTGGCGGTGGTGGTTAGGGCGAGGGAGCTGGCAGTAGTCACTAGGGCATACCTTGTGTACATTGTATCATGATGAGGCCTAGAGCTGTTGTTGTACATTCATTCTTTCAGGGCTCAGCTTGTATTGTAGACACTTGTATTTTGACACACATGTATATATATATGGTAGTTTTGGCAATCTATATGATGTTGTAATGGTTATGATGTGGATATTATGATGGCTATGCATGTTATGGATTATATATGGATGTTTATGCAAATGGTAATGAATGACAAATGTGTAAATAGGTAAATGGTAATGATATGGATAGATGTATGCATATAGGTAGATGGTAATGAAAGATATATATGATGGACTTATGTATGGCTAACACACTTGTTTTCGTAGGAGCAGGAACATGGACAAAAGAGGATGGAAATGATCGATCTTGGCTGAGTATGATAGAATGGATAGATAGAATGAATAGGTAGGATGATGATGGGCAGCTTTCAAGCAATTGCTCAAAATGAAAAGAAATACAGTCCTTATGTTTGATATAGCATATGGATGTTATGCACTAGGGTATAAGAGACCAAGGTGTCGAGGTATCCAATGCGTAACTAGCGTGTTACAATCTTGTCTGAACGCATGAGGTCAAGATGTTGAGCCAACATACACAAGATATGAATAACAGCTAGTGTTGGACTTTGACACTACAAGCAATGGTTTGAGCTTATCTCCACTACACATAATGATAACTTGCTGGTTATATGTATGGAGTTAGTCTTAACATAGAATAGTCTCAAATGCACAAGAGACTGTTTAGCTTCTCAGATGCTAGAGATATTGATATGTAAGAGGCTAATCCCAACACGTACAAGATACCAATACGCATAGGAAGAGAATAAGATCATCCCACAAACACGGCATACGAAAGCTATATGACCATGCCCCAGTCCTTACTTCATCGCAACATACCAAGATATAAATGGATCAAGGCAGTTTGGATTAGGCATAGAAAAGGGACAAAAGCTAAATCAAAAGATAAAACAAAAGATACTGTCATCACGTTCTCTTGCCAAATTTTGGGTGCTCTTGGATAGATCAAGCTGGAGCCTTGTTAAGAGGAAAGCTACATCCTGTTGAAGGCTAAAGTTGGTGATAAACTGTTATAGCAAATGTTGGCTTAAGGCATGCGGACAAATAGCTTTTGGGATACTTTTGATTGGTTAAAGTGCTTGGGCTTTGCATATACACATGGTTTGCTTCTTGTTTGAGTGAATCAAAGAGAAGAAAATGGATGAGGAAGGAAGATGAAGAAGATGGGGTGGATCATCTGTGCTTGAGTACTGGAAACTTCCTTCGTATTCCAGACTGCCTACATACCCTGTATCCATGGGATCAAAGCACATTTACGATGAAGATGAGACATGATGAATATGTAGTTCTGGGTTGTATTGATGATGTAAGTGATGAAAGATAGAAGAATTTGAGCTGAAAGAGTGAAGGAGGTTTAGAAGAAAGATGAAAGATGGATGATGAAAGGGGCTATCATCTTAGCCTGAATCAGAGTGCTTCCTTCGCATCTCAGATTGCCTACATACCCTATATCCACGGGATCAAGGCGTCAACGATAGAGCTGCATGTAGTTCTGATTGATGTCGCTAATTGGGTGGATGTTTGATCAAGCGATGTTTGTTGCGATTGTTGGATGAATATGGATAGATTGCGAAGATATGGGTCCTAGTTGCAAGTCGTTGAGTCACAATTATTGTTGGATATATGCCATGGCTGAAGTTGATAAGGTTTGTTGTGTTGTAAGCTGAGTTGTTTGATGTATTATGAGCTACAGATAACAGTATCCACTTCCAAATAAGACTTGACAAATGCCCCCAGTGTGGGATGAGGTTTATTATGCAGAAGCGACAATGCAGAAGAGATGTGGCCAAGATGCTAAGGTGCCAAAAGATATAGGTATCACAACAATGTCTCAAATATGATAGCTAGCATTGGCAGAGATAAGGATGAAGGCGAAAGGCTATGTGTGGCATTGCTAGGTGGATTGGGAGTATGGCTTATACAAGATGAAATGGGAAATATGATCAAACAAACCAAACAGATGAGGGAAGTTGGTCACTACACATAGCACCTGTTTGCCAGGTTTTCACTATGGTACTTATCCAAGGCGCTTGTTTACCAGGTTTTCACCAGAGGACGGATTATTTATCATATATATATCTTTTTTTTTTTTTGGTTGTTTTTGTTTTTTTTTTGTTTTTTTATTTTTATTATTTTTTTGGTTTTTTTTTTTTTTGGGGGGGGGGGATAGCTGAGATTTATGGATAAAACTTCTTGAGATGAACGCTGTTGACTGGTTCATCCAAGGGAATGCCTTCAGGTGTTGACAGAGTGTATGGACCTGATCCATTGACTGCTGTGATAATGAAAGGACCAAGCCAATTGGGTTCAAACTTGCCCTGTTTCTCTCGATGTTGTTGATTCCTTTGGTTTTCTTTAAGGACAAGGTCACCAACTTGAAATCTGTGTTCTCTGATCTTTTTGTTGTAGCTGCGGCGTAGCCGGTTTTGATAGACTTGGAGATGGTTCAATGCTGTAAGGTGGCGTTCATCTAATAGCTCAAGATCATGGAGTCTGGATACTCGATACTCTTCATCTGAGATAGTATGTTGCAAGGATATGCGCAAAGAGGGGATCTCAACCTCGATAGGCAAAATAGCTTCAGTGCCATAGACGAGAGCATAGGGTGTAGCTCCAGTGGGAGTTCTGATGCTTGTTCTATATGCCCATAATGCAGGATGCAGTTGTAGATGCCAATCTCGACCAGCTTCATTAACAGTCTTTTTAAGGATCTTGATGATTGTCTTATTAGAGGCTTCAGCTTGACCATTGCTCTGAGGATAGTAAGGCGTAGAGAATCTATGTTGAATATGGAACTTGTTGCAAAGATCTCTAACCTCTTGGTTCTTAAAAGGGTGACCATTGTCCGTGACAATAGCTTGAGGAACTCCATAACGGCAGATAATGTAATGTAGGATGAATTTGGCTATTTGTTTACCTGTGATATAGGTCATTGGTATGGCTTCTACCCACTTTGTAAAATACTCAGTGGCAGTAATAATAAACTTATGACCGTTGGATGAAGTAGGATGGATTTTACCTACGAGGTCAAGTCCCCATTGCGAAAAAGGCCATGGAGTGACAATAGGCTAAAGCTCATGTGCTGGTGCATGTATTAGATCTCCATGTTTCTGACATTGTAGACATCTCCTTGCAAATTGTTGTGCATCTTTTTCCATAGTTGGCCAATAGTATCCTGCTCGTAGAAGTTTCTTAACAAGGCTAGGGCCAGCGGAATGTGAACTGCAGACACCTTCATGTACTTCACGTAAGGCCGTTGTTGCTTCCTCAGAATCAAGACATCTAAGAAGGATACCATCAAGACTCCGGCGATAAAGAGTGTCTCCTAAGATAGTGTAACGAGAAGCTCGACGGATAAAGGTTTTGCGCTGGGTGTTGGATAGTTGAAGTGGAAAGGTTTGATGGCGAAGATACTCGTATATATCCCTGTACCACGACGAGTTGGGACCAACAATTTCACATATAAGCTCAGATTGTGGAACTTCAAATGCTGGGATCAAAAGCTATTCAACCAATAATTCACATTTATAGGTGTTAGATGGCATGTCTAAAAGAGATCCAATCATAGCCATGGCATCTGCTGCTCTATTTTGTAGTCTAGGAATTTGCTCAAAGGTAATATCCTCAAAATATTTCTTGAAATCATCCACCATTAGCTTGTATGGAAGAAGCTTTTCATCTTTTGTTTGATATTCATCTAAGACCTGTTTGATAACCAACTGAGAATCACCAAAGACTCGTAACTATTTGATAGCCCATTGTACTGCCATGCGTAAGCCTGTGATTAAAGCTTCATACTCTGCTATGTTGTTGGTACATGGGAATGCTATTCTGTATGATTTAGGTATACAATCTCCTTGAGGGGTGACAAACAAGATACCTGCTCCAGAACCATGTTGTGTGTATGATCCATCAAAGTATAGTTGCCATCGTGCTGGAGAATTCAAATTAAACAATCCTTTATCAAGGAATTCTGGATATATTAGCTGAATATCTGTGATGGGTGCTGCAGCTAATTGATCAGCAATAACTTGTCCTTTGATAGCTTTGCGGTTCACATATTGTATGTCAAATTCACTTAAGATCATAACCCATTTTGCTAATCTCCCTGTGAGAAGGGTTTTTGAAAGGAGATACTTGAGTGGATCCACATTAGAGATGAGCTTTGTCGTTTGGTTCAGCATATAGTGTCGCAACTTTTGGGAAGCAAACACTAATGCTAAACAAGCTTTTTCCATGAATGAGTAATTGAGTTCATATCCCACAAGGGTTCTGCTGATGTAGTAAATGGCTTGTTCTTTTCCTGAGTCATCATGTTGAGCTAGAAGGGCACCCAATGCTGTGGTTGTTGATGATATATAGAGCAGTAATGGACGATCAGGTATCGGAGGTACTAGCACAGGAGGTGTTGCTAAGTATTCCTTTATCTTATCAAAAACCTGTTGACACTTTTCATCCCACTTAAAAGGTTCACCCTTACGAAGAAGATGTTGAAAAGGATGACATTTATCTGCTAGTTGTGAGATAAATCTGCGGATAGATTGTAGCCTACCTTGTAAACTGCGGAGTTTTTTGAGATTCGTTGGTGGAGGCATTTCTATGATAGCTTTTACCTTAGCTGGGTCCACTTCTATCCCTCACCGAGACACAATATATCCCAACAGTTTTCCTGATGTTACACCAAATACACACTTCTTTGGGTTTAGTCTGACTTGGTATTTTTCTAATCGATCAAAGATTTGTGCCAATACTTGTAGATGTCCTTCTCTTGTCTTGGATTTTCCCAGGATGTCATCAACATAATCTTCCATGATAGTATGAAAAAGGTCATGAAAAATAACTGTCATGGCTCGTTGATAAGTAGCTCCAGCGTTTTTAAGACCAAAAGGCATTACAACCCAGCAATAGGTACCCCATGGACAGATAAAGGATGTTTTATCTTGATCTTCCTTTGCAATTTGGATTTAATTATAACCTAAAAATCCATCCATCAAAGATAGCATTTCATGTCATGTTGTAAGATCTACAATGTTGTCTATGCTTGGCAGTGGGAAATCATCCTTAGGACAAGCTTTGTTAAGATCTCTAAAGTCTGTGCAGCACCGAACACGTCCATCTGGTTTTGCTACAGGTACCAAATTTGAAACCCATTCTGGATAATCAATAGGCTTTATAAATTTTGCTTCTAATAGTTTCTGAATCTCTGCTTTGACCAATAAGGCAACTTGTGGATGCATTTTGCGCAATTTTTGTTTGACATGCTTTGCATTAGGAGATACTGCTAAATGATGTACCACAAGTGAAGGATCTAGACTTGGCATGTCTGCATAAGTCCATGCAAAATTTATAGCTCTTCTCAGAAAAAATGCTGTGAAGTTTCTTCATTCTTGCTCTGATAGTGATGCTGCCAAAAAAGTAATCTTCGGATTCTGCTCTGTTCCCAAGTTCATGTCTTGTGATTTTTCCACTAGCACAGTTGATTTTTCATGGTAATCAGTGACAACAGGAAGATCAAATCCCTCATCCTCAGGCGCCTCAGAGAGGTTTTCACCTTCGGATACGTCCTTTATTTTTACTTTTTCACGGTCAAGAGGCGCCTTTCAGTTTTCACCTAGTGACCTATTTTGTTGAATTTTGTTTATTTCACTTTTGCAACTGAAGGATTTGATACTTCCACCAAAATATGCTAGTTTAGGTAAATCCATCATGAAACCTACTTTATGATCACCCAATGGAATACCTTGTCTCAAACCCATGAATTCTGCAATGGCTTCGTCATTTTCAAATGTATCCAATATCGCTGCCCCCTGTTGGTCCCAATCGATGAGGTCAGCATATACGAGTGAAAGGCTAATGGAGGAATCGTGATGGCTAGAAGAGGTTGCAGAAAACATGAAGATGGAATGTTCCTGAAAAAGATCGGTGATATGAAGGGAGGAGTCATCGATAGTATCTGAATTAGAAGTCTCTCCTACCGAAGAAGGTCCAACGTCAATATCGAAAATACACTTAATGTCTTTGGGTCGCGGTACCTCCGGTTGGTAACCAAGGCCTTGCTTATTAAACTTCTTAGACACAGTGATAGGCTCAGTAGGTCCTTGTTCCTGTGATCCCAAGCCGCCATGTCCTTTATAGCCCATGTTCTTTATGATACGAAACCCATTGTTGTATCGCTCTACTTCAAGTTGGACTTGGTCATTTTCATCAAAGAATATCCAAGAGTTGATGTCCTCAATGTCTTCATCATCCAAGAAACCACCTTTAATGAATACTGTAAGGGGAGCTTTGATAACAGCGGAGGATGAAGTTGGCTTGGATGTAGAGGGCTTACCGTGTGATTTAGGAGATAATGGAAGGGTACCAACACAATAGGACTTTTGTAATTTGTATTCACCAGGGCCATGTTCAGTATATTTGATATGAAGGTTGGAAGCGGCTTTGCTAGATGAGGGCTTGAGAAGATCGGATGGGTTGATATAGGATGAAGACGAATATGCCTCGGTGTTGATAGGAATGTGATTCGGGCTCTGATATTTAGCTTGAAAGGCACAGCAGAACTCAAATGGATTGGGATCAGCTTGAATGGTAACCTCAACACCCTTATGTGGAAATTTAAGGCATTGGTGGTATGTAGAGGGAACTGCTTTAAGAGTATGGATCCAAGGGCATCCAAGGATGATGTTGTAAGGAAGATCAATATCAAGGACTTGACAGCGAGTTTCTGTAATGACCGGCCCAACTTGAATAGGCAATAAGATAATCCCTTTGGTATCTCTTTCAGCGTCATCATATGCTCTAACGGTAATAACCTTGGAGGTGTCAACATCCTTCTTAGAATATCCCAATTGCTTGATAAGTTTCAAAGAACATATATTAAGACCAGCTCCCCCATCTATCAAGACTCGTTTGATATGGCGTTGTTTAACAAATACTTCAATATGGAGGGCTTCGTTGTGTGACGGATGAATGGAGGGTTGAAGATCTTTGTCGAAAAAGGTCAAATGACAAGGAGCTGCAATGCTAGCGACCATAGATTGGAATTGTGTGATATTAATATCATTAGGCACTGAAGACTCTTGTAAGGCTTTATCAAGGATAGCTTTATGTGCGGGGGATATGCGGAGCAGCTCAAGAATAGATATGTGTGTGGGCGTTTTACCAAGGTGATCCAAGAGGTTATAGTCAGAGAAAGATCGAGGAGAGTGAGGAGGTGCTCCTTGAATAGTAACTCGACCTCTTCGCGTGGTTATGGCACAATCAGGTGCTCTCCCTTGGACAGTAATGGTAGAAATACGAGCATGGTCAATGCGGCCAATGGTAGATGATGCATAGTTATATGGAATAGCATTTCCAGCCTGAAGGTTATTTGTCTGATCATGAGATGGAAGTGGATTCTTGAAAGTCTCTAGATCATAGTTTGATGTTGATTGTTGAGCAGGTTGAGCTGTTGAAGGTGTGACGTTGAATAAACCTTGATCAATGCAGTCTTGGATAACATGTTTTAAGCGCATACAACTATTTGTTTTGTGCCCTTTAACTCGATGGTAATCACAATACTCATTTTCTTTGTACCAAGGAGCTCGAAAGAGTGGTTCACCATTTGGTGGTGCATCGGGTAGAATAATGTCTCCTGCTTGAAGTAGCTTTTGAAGAATAACTTCCATGGGTTCCACTAATGGTGTAAATTGTCGGCGTGGATTGGAAGTTTGGCGTTGGTTTCTTCGTTGTGGAAAAGGCTGTCTTGGTGTAGAGGCTGCTTGAATGTTGATGGGAGCTCTCATAGTTTGAATATTCTTTGTGTCTACAATACCGTCATTGACAACATTCTTGTTCTTGTTCCAAAAACGAGACTTATCATTGGAATTTTGGGGAGAATCTTTGTTGTCACGAAAGATCTTGATAGCGCCCTTGGCAATTAAGGCTCGTTCAATAATAACTCCTTTGGAAACTAGTTCGTCAAAGGTGCTAGCACTCTGCAATTGTAGTTGGAATGACAGCTCAGGATGAATATTTTGAACAAAGATGTCAAGCTGTTGTTTCTCAGGTATTTCCCATGATAATTTGCTAGACATATTACGCCATCGTTGGGTAAAAGCAGAAAAGGGTTCACCGTTGCACTATTTGGTATTGACAAGGTCATTCATGTTTACCTCATGTTCAATGTTGAAGGCAAAGTGTGATTGAAATTTGTTTGCTAATTCCGCAAAAGATTTGATGCCCGGGGGTAAATGAGAAAACCATTCAAGAGCTTGTCCTGCTAAGCTTCAAGGAAATAGTCTCAAAAGATACGTATCGTCATAAGAGACATCAAGACATGCTACAAAAAAGGCTCGAAGATGGTCTTCCGGATTCCCTTTCCCTTTGTATTTACCAAATTTTGGGATTTCAAAATGTGGTGGAAAAGGTATCATATTAAGAGACTTATCAAATGGACAGGTGCATATGTTTTCGAGAGAAAAAGGTTTCTTGCCTTGTCCTACCCTTTCATCGATCATCTGTTGAACATCTGCTAAAGATAATTGCTATTGTTGCGAAGGGGGTGGAGTATGGTAGGAGATATATTGTGGTTGCGGTTGTGGGATATATGGAGTTGTGACTGTTTGATGCGGTTGTGTACCCACAATGTATGTCAAAGGATTGGTATGTGACACGTATGTGTTGGAGGATTGCTGTCCTTGAGACACAAGCGGCAATTGGGTGTGCATCACATGGGAAGTGGATAGTGGATTGATAGTAGCGAATGGTTGGGAAGTTGGGACTTGATTCGTGACATGGTAAGTAATGGAAGGATTGGTAGATACGACAGAAACATTAGGATGTGTAGTTTGGACGATATGAGGATGGGTATGTGTCATAGGTTGGGTGACAATAGGAACACTTTGGGTAGCATAGGATAAATTGATGGTACGTGAAGGATTGGAAGAATATGACGACATGGATGTGAGTTGATCAACATAAGCGATCTTATTGTTCGGATTGGCTTGAGAAATGGGGGGGTCACTCATGTCAATGAGACTAACGTTGGGATTATATGATAGCATTGAGGTATTAGCAGTTGGTATATGGGATATGGTATTCGTATGGGAGGTAGTGGATTGTAATGGGTGTGAAGCATGGACAACATGTGTTGTTGGAGTGGTTTGAGAGGTTTGCACACTATAAAACATGGGAATAGCTTGTGATGCTCGAAGTATTTGCGCTTGTGTTACATGGACAGCTTGTGTTACTTGAGGCATGGAAACAGTCATGGTAGAAGGAGAGATATGTTGAGGAACATGGAAAGGTGGAATGTTGAGATTTTGCGACATGAGAGGGAGCACATTGGTGGGCACTATCAATGGTTCTAAAGTATGCTCTGATCGTGGTAACTCAAATGAAGCAACAATAGGCAATGAGGACGATGTTTGCGATGTAATAGGAGATGATGTGATTATAGTAGATGGTCCATTCATAACAACAGTAGTAGTGTTGGGATCTTGTTCTCTAATAGCAAATATGTCAAAGTCCTTTGGTAGTTTAGCACCCATGCGAGCAAGTTGGAGAAAGCAACGATCAGGCTCAGATATCATGAGTTTCTCAACTTGGTCCCATAGATAGGTATCTTGGAATTCTGATGAGTCGTCTTGAGATTGTTCTTCGAAAGTTTCCAAGGATGGTGGAGGTTGCATTTGTTGTGAAGATGACTCACCAATAGTGTATCCTTGAGGTATAAACATATGAGAAGGCATACCAGTTGTGAATTGAGTTGCGTCCTTAAGAGGTGTTGTGAATTGTTTCATCTCAGCTTGCAATTTGGCTTCCATTTCAGCTTTCAATTTGGCTTCTATTTCGGCTCAATATTGACTCCTAGTTTGAGGCATGATGTTGATGATGAAGTGGAGCTTGTCAAAGTTTTGAGACCCAAAAGATGATAGTTGGCTGGTTGGTTGATTGGTTGTTGTTTTGGTTTGCTGGTTTGGCTAATTCACTTGGTTGATTTGTTTTGGCTGAGTTGTTGTTGTTCAGTTGTTGTTGGTTGTTCTCCCTAGAGGATAGCTCAAACACTCAAGGGAAGGATTGTTTGCTGTTGATGTTTGTTGGAGCTAAAGCTAAAGGATGTTGTTTGCTAAAGCTAAAGCTAAAGGATGCTGTTGGCTGAAGCTAAAACTGAAGGATGTTTGTTGATTGAAATGATTGTGTTGATGTCTGACTTGCTGGTTGGGGTCTCAAAAAGATGGAAAGCTCATGAGTTGTGATTGATTGATAAGCTCAAAAATAGGAGACAAAGTCCAGGTATTTGTTGTTGATCAAAGAGAAGTCTGAAAGCTGATGTTTAAGACTCAAGCAAGCTGGACCTGTGGCTAATTTAACTGAGGAACTGAGGTTTGCAGATATTTTAGCTACAGGCGACTGATGATAGCTCAAATGCGACTCAAAGGATGCCAAAGGTGATCAATGATAGCTCAGATGCGATCTGGTTTAGGCTCAACGGAGAATGACAGTGTTAACCAGAAGTGAATGCTATGCCAGAGGCGATGACTGTTGGTTCAAAGGCAATTCCTGTTGATCAAAGGCAACTCAGATTTCCCTAAAGGCGACAGTCTGTTGTTCAGAGGCGAGCTCGTTCAGGCATAAGGCGACTAACTGCGGCTTAAAGGCGATTTGGCTCAGACAAGATGCGATCAGTTATGGTTCAGATGCGATTTGGTTCAGGCAATAGGCGATCATCTGTGGTTTAAAAGTGACTCTGTTCAGGCAATATGCGGGCAGCTGTTGTTTAAAAGTGATGTAGTTCAGGCAAAAAGCAAATTACTACAGTTCAAAAGCGATGTCTGTGATCTGTGCGAGTAGTTTAGGTTCAAAAGCGACTGTGTTTGTCCAAAAGTTGTCTGATTTTGCAGTTTTTCAGCAAGAAAATAGTGATAACAGTCACTCACACTCACAACAAGCACAAACTGATACAACCTAGGCTAGGATAGGACAGTATCTGTTGAATCCCCTAGCTGCGCCTATTCAAAGCAGGTAGCTCCAGGATCTTGGTAGCACCGGCTCCTCCTTACATTTGCACACACTTCTCACGCATACCAGATCCGGGTTTCTTATAAGGCTTGACCCTCTCCAAACCTTTAGATTGTCCCTGCTACCTCGGCTAAGAACCGCATGAATTAGGGCAGCTTCAAGGATTTTGCCCTCTGCGTCAACAGATAGAAGGTTTTTGGCTACTACACAAAGTTGCTAATAAGGGCATCCATTCGAGTGGCTATACATGCGGCAGCGCTACTCTCCGTTATGGAGTCTCCCAGCCTCCAAGGGTTGCACCTTGGAGGGTTTTGGGGGAGGTTGGCTGTCGGTATAACGCAACTGCACCCATTGTTTGTGGCTTTCGACACAAACACTTTTCTTATATAGCAGTTCGGAAGGACTTGGCTTTAGCCCGTTACTGCTTGGGTCATATCCCTTCTCACACTGGGAAGGCAGGCCCTCTAAAGATAATGACAAGTTCTCATACACCCAAGATCCATTTGATAGGCAAGGGGAGAGGATACTTTTGCCATTAAATTTAGGTTACAATCAGGCACATGCAAGCAATCAAAAAAAGATAAATCAAGCACGGAGCAAACAATGATTCATTTTAAGCACCAAGCCCAAATATGCCTAATTTAGTGAAAAAAAACCACAAATCTTGGACCGATCGAACCTGCAACAGATATGTCAGTAGTTTGATAACCTCCTTTCTTGGACAAATTGATAAGATGCTGCGCAAATACCTAATTAATAGCCAAAAATCCAATTGGAACAGAAATAGATTTGAAAACAACAAAAACTTACCAGATGTGATTCACTGCTGATCAAAAGCGACCTCCATTATACTAGAGGCGAAAGACTGCGGATCATATGCGACGCAGAAAACACAAGATGTGACACCTGTCAGCTCATAAGCGATGCACATTAGCCCGAAGCGATCAATTGAGGGTTAAATGCGAACTGTATCTGCAAAACACAGTAAACAGACAAAAACCCTAGTATAACAGGCGATCATTGTTAATTCAGAAGCGATTCCAATGAAGTCAAACGCGGCCTCTGTTGACTCATATGCGATCCAGATACACCCAGAAGCGACCTGTTGCAAGACAAAAGCGACCTATATCTGCAAGAACACAATCAAAACCCTAACCTGCACAGGCGATAACTCTTAGTTTATAAGTGATTCAGATCAGAGTAAAAGCGACTACTGTCGGATCAAAAGCGATGCCAATATATGCAAAAGCGGTCATTGTTAGGTTAAAAGCGACCCGATTATGTGCAAAAGCGGTGACTGTTAGGTCAAAAGCAGAAAATACAGTCCAAAGCAACCGCAAAAATCACAGGCGAGCCTTTTAAAAACAAAAGCGATACGATTTTACCATAGGCGACGACTGTCTGTTTAAAGGCGATCCAGAGAGGTAGATGCGGCCTGTTCCAGCTTAAAAGCGACGCAGAGATTCGGAAGCAGCGGATTTTCATTCAGAAGCGACCGGAATTTTCTGCAAGCACTTGCAAAATCTGATCTTCAAAGAAAACAACTCCGAAAAATGAAGTCAATCAAGGACGTGAGTCCCACCGGGCGTGCCAAAATGTGATAGGTGAAAGTCAGGTGTAGCAGATCAGACATAGTCATGAAACCCTAACCCTACCATCATCAAGGAATCTAACCTAAATGAATTCAAAGAACAATGCAATTCAAGCATAACATCACCTAGACCGTGCGATTCCTTGTTTGAGGGATGTGGACTGCTTCTTCAACAATGAACAATTGCAATGCTGAAAGCTGCCATGATGGATGATAAAAGCTCAAGTGAATGCTCAAATGCTCAAGATGATAATGTAGGTGCTATATGATGGCTGGATATGATTGTTGGATTGCTGGATGTCTCATATGGAGTGAGAGGGTGTTTCTATAGGACTTAGCCAAGATCAATCAATGGTGGAGATTCAGAGGCTATGTGAATGGCTAGGATTGAAAGTTACTAAATTTAGATTCCATTAATTGTGCATGTGAAGGATTGTAAATGAAAGTTGTCTTACAACACATGATTGAATGGACAAGTGTTGGAATGTGGTAAATGATGAGGGCTTAATTCAAATAAAATATTTGAATTAGTTGGGATATGAGTTGGATATTAATTAAATAAATAATATTTATTTAATTAATAGGATAAATGAATAAAATGGGATAAGATATGATTGAGAAATGATGTGGAATTAATTAAATAAATACAATTTATTTAATTAATTGGCTAAGTAGATGAGAATAGGATTGAATGAGATTTTGATTAAATAAATAAAATTTATTTAATTAATTGGCTAATGGATTAGTGATTTAACAAGGTGTTGTTAGACATGAACAAAGTTGGGACAAATTTGGGTGTCTACAGAAGTCATCAATTGTATTTACTATTATAGAAAGATGCTCTCTAAGATGGGCATGGGGTTTTGCCATATACCATGGTTTTGGCCTCGCTCTTTACCTATATATTAGAGGCTTGAGATAGTAGTTTGATATCATATTTTTATAGATACACAAGTGCTGCTAGAATGCTATCAGAGTGTAGAAAGGAAGTGTGTTGATATTGTATCCATGTTCATTGAAGATTAATATATATTTGTCCTCTTTCTTTGGTGGAGTTTTTTCTTGAAAGAGTTGTTGATGTTTTCCATTGATGTCAAAGGGTGACAAAGGAGCATGAGCATGTGTGTGAGATTGTCAATGGATGGAGTGATATGCATGATATCAGGATGCCTTCAAGGTCCTCATCATAGTTAGTTTTTGACATGTTCTCAGTTGATGTTGGTTGCTGAGTAACTTGCATTGAGAACAACATATATTCTGTCCACAACATTTGGATTGGTATAGTGGTTCATCATTAGGAGTTTGTTTCAGATGATTCATCATTAATGTCAAAAGGTTGATACAAGACTTGGCAAGATGGAGTCACAAGATTCAAATCACACAAGATGGAGTAACTAACACAAGCTCATCAAAATGCAAACAAGAATGATATGCTGATGATGGATCAACAAGATGCACAATTGATAGTGGTATGGTACAGTGCATAATGCCTGCACAATCTTATTACATAGTGAAAAGTAGACTTTATCAAATTGTCATCACATGGGGAGCACTTTGTTTGAGATCAAGAGGACATAGTAAGATTTGCAAAACATACAGGTGGTTCCAAAACAGTGCTTTCACAGTGTATTTAGTGAAGTGACAGTTGATCATAGTTGCTTGATATAGATGTTTGGTCAGTGAAATAATGTGGACTGTGATAAATGACTTGTGAATACTAGTTGCACAAAATTATTGGTAGTTGACATATGTGGTCTCAATCACTTGCAGGTGTGAAGCTTCAACATCATAGATTGCCAATGCAATTAGTGAATGATTAGAGTAAAAGGAAGTTGTACAATAATTTTACTGATGTTTGCTTTAGGTCTTCTTGACAGTGGGAGTGAGTAGTTCTTTGTCATTTGATGTCAAAGGGGGAGAGAGAGCAAATGGTCTTTAGTTTTGCCATCGATGACAAAGGGGGAGATTGTTGATGTTTGTCATTGATGTCAAAGGGTGACAAAGGAACATGAATATGTGTGTGAGATTGTCAAGGGATGGAGTGATATGCATGATATCAGGATGCCTTCATGGTCCTCATCACAATTAGTTTTTGACATGTTCTCAGTTGATGCTGGTTGCCGAGTAACTTGCATTGAGACCAACATATATTCTATCCACAACATTTGGATTGGTATAGTGGTTCATCATCAGGAGTTTGTTTTGGATGATTCATCATTAATGTCAAAAGGTTGATAGAAGAATTGGCAAGATGGAGTCACAAGCTTGAAATCAGACAAGATGGAGTAACTAACACAAGCTCATCAAAATGTAAACAAGAATGATATGTTGATGATGGCTCAACAAGATGCAAGATAGGATGACAAAATGCATAGAAATTGTTTAAAATCAGTGGTTCTTCATGATAGTGAGCTATGAAGAAATTGGAGTTTGAGAAATACTTAAAGATCAAGTTTATGAAGATCTTAATTTCTTAAAACCCTAAGGGTGTCTAGTTTCTAAAGTCTATATCTTAAAACCTAACTAAATGTAAAAGGCTCAAAGGTAAATAGTTTCTTTTTGTTTTAATTTGAAGTTGACTTGTTAAACAAGTCAGCATATGACTTAAGTGACAACTTAAGTCACCAATGTTATGGGGCAACCGACCTCTTCTCCTTGTCTACACCGGTACCCACCGGTTATACCTTACTATTGAGCAGGAAGAGCCCATCAATGATAGAAGATGGAGCAGGAAAACCTTGAGCTACGGTGCCTTTTCAGAATCTTTTTGAATTCCAATGGTCATTTTGCATAGAAAGAAGTTTGACAACTAAAAGGATGTATTAGTAGTTACTTGTAGTTTTGGTAGTTCTTTATTAACTATTTTTGCAAGCGATGAAGGGATGAGTTATGGCGGTCTTGTGCTTAATGAATGAAGATGAATTTTTTATACATGATAGAGAGTCTGATGCTGAGTATATAAAGATTTTTTTGTGGAGAGAGCCATGTTGTGTTGAATATGATTTTAGTTTTGTATCTCTGGAGGGTATGTGTGTGTAGAGATCAACATGATGCAGTGGTGCTCCTGAAAAGTGACAGATTGGAGGTTTTGAAATGTTGAAAAGAATCTTGATATGAAATAGAAAAGAGGAGAAACAGTTTTGAGTTTTTGTTTTTGAATCAATATGGTAATATATGTGAATAAGGGAAATGCATTTTGTTGAAGAATTGATGCAGAGATAAAGCAATGAATTGTTTGGAAACAGAGTAACCCTCTAATTTTTGTTTATATCTTCTGAGTTTATTGAAATTGATGTTATGTTGCCAGTGAGGCATAGTGTTTTGCCAGTGAGGCTATGTCAGTGGGACACAATATGTACCTAGTGAAGGTTTTGGTTTTTTGCCAGTGAGGCATAATAAAGTGCAGCATTCAAGAGTAGTTATTTATCCCTTTTAAGGATTTTCCACTCATAAAACATGTGTTATGATTCTACCTTGATTGTCTCTATATTTGCACTTCAATACTCATTCATACCATTATATATGTGTATATGTGTTTGAAGGATTCTTGAGTTCTCTTTAAACTTTCTGTCTAGTGCAATTAAAGGTGTAAAAAGTTTGAAAAATTATAGACCATTGATTCACCTCCCCTCTCAGTGTCCTTGTACTCCAACAAGGGTTTCTCCATGTAAATCATGTATTGCTATGGTTTGAAATTTTATTCTTATTATTGATTTATGCTTCCACACATAATATTTTATGGTAATCCAATTATTAAAATATTAATTTTATCTTTTCATACACTTTGAGAAGTTTTTTATTGTAGTAGTTTTACCTTGTTTCTCAACACATCTGTGTATGTGTCTAGAGGTGTTAGTCTTGCATCGTATGACCAAGTTGAACAATATTATCTAAAACATTAATATAAGAAGTTGAGACTCTTGAAGTTTTAATTCTTGTTTATCATGGATGAATTTGTATGATGTATGCGTATACTTGAGTTTTCATTATTTTCTATTAACTATTATGCTGTGAGTTGCAAAGCCTTGAGAAGGATCATAGATGGATATCTATTCGATGTGATCCTTTTAATTTCTATTATTTATTTTTTTGCATCTCTCTCTCTTTCCTCCCTGAACATATTAGGCTTAAGTTAGAATAGACAAATATCTAGCCTTTCAATCTTAGAGATTGTCTTGTAAGTCAAAGGTCCCACACCTACAAGGATTTTCATGCTTGATTGCCTTGCATGGTGCAGGTTACACTTGAGTGGTAAATTTGTTTAATTAACACCAATCCTTATCCATAATCCAATCTTATTGAATATAGATCCAACCTAGCCATCTAACCTAGGTCTTGTCTGTGGGTATGAGGCCAACATCATATTTGTGATCTTGATCCATTTAAATTTAAAAATCAAAATCAAATATAGCCAACTATCCCCCTTTACACTTTGGTCCCAAGATGATCATGCACAAATCTTTGGAATTTTGTGTTATGTTTGTGTATAGAAAGATATTCATTTGCATTCATTTTGATCATCTAATCATTGAATATAATCAATTATCACAATAACAGTAATTCACATTTGCACTCAAATCAAGCTACTTAGAATCTAACATATCTAAACACACTCATCCTAGTGCATGTGAATAACCTAGAAATCATTCTAGAACTTATGTGCATGTTTGAAGTGTGCTTCCTACCAAGTATGCGTTCTTGTGCTCATGGATGCCACATTGGGGCCATTTATTATTCTTTCATGGGTGTTTTTGGCCACTTAGGGCCACATCACCATTATTATGACCATGCTAGGGGAAATGATTCTATCTCCAGTCCATTGTTGTGCTTCTCACAATGTGCTTTTCTAGCCATGATTACTATATTTTAATGCTTGGATGTTTATATGCACTTACATGCTTATCATTTGTTATTGATTTTTCACATGATTATGATTATGATCATCTCATGATCTGCATTCTATTGTCAATATATTCTTATAAGTTTATGTTTACTATTGATATATCCAACAAGATATTCCTTTAATCAATTGCATCCTATGTGGGCAATCAATTGAAGAGGGGGCATACATGATCACTAATGTTTTCATTTTTGTATTCAATTTATCTTATGAGTTACAAGATACTCATGGAATATTTTATCCCTTGTCTTGTGGGAATTCATGGGAGAACATACGTGAAACAAAAGAACATGGAAGATTTATGGATTGTATGTTCATCTACTTGTTGCTTTTGGGTGATCCCATAATAGTGTGTCTTAATTGTTGGACAAGGAAAAACAATAAGTCCAAGGTGCCACAAATTGCAAAACACCTTAAATGAACATATACCTTTGAATCAAGAACCTTCCATTGAAGGTGATGTCACCATGAGCTTTGAATTAAGGGGGTTTGAATGAAGGTTTGCACCTTTGAATGAATGCCTTTTTTTTTAGTTTTAAATGTTTCATGTTTAAAATGCTTTATTTGAGGGATTTTCAAATGAAGGTACCTTCATTCAAATGTCTTTTACCTTTATTTGAAGGTTTTTTTAATGCCATCCCCTCCTACTCACAAAGTTTTTAGAAGAAATTTGTTTTGATGTCAGGGTTAGACAATCAAAAGGAGTCACCATGAAATGATTTTTTTTAAGATTGTAGGCCTCAGAGTAAGCTCTTAGAAAAGTATAATTTGCAATATATTTTATTTAATTATGATAATTATTTTTTATTTTTTTAGTGAACATAGTTTTTTTAACCAAAAATAATTGTCTGTATTTGACACATGTGAAAAAATAAAAACAAGTAGAAAAATAATTCTAAAAAATATGAGTAAACTTCGTATTCGCGTCCTTGTTTCAACAAAAAAAATATAATTTGGATATATACTAAAAAAATTATGCATTATGGAATAAAATTACCTTAAATTATATTTAATGTGAATTAAAAAAAATATAAATAAAATATGCAACAAAAAATTATGAAAAAATATGTATGCACTAGATATCAGTATTAATTATCTATGTTTAAGAAATTATGAATTTTTTATTTCTAATACAATTTATATGTTATGGAATAATGCCACTTATTAAAAATACTATAAATTATAAAAAACAAGTTATTAAGAAATGCTTAAAAAATGAGACAAATTATTTTTAAAATTTTAAAAATATTTAGAATCTACATAGAATCTCAAAATCACTAGTTCATATTATCTTCAAATTCTTAACGATTTGCTTGGTATAAGTGACTGTAATCACAAAAATCATGAACAACCTCCATGAGGACCCCTTTGATGATTTTAATCTATTGGGTACAAAGCAGATAACTGAGAGGGGGGGGGGGTGAATTAGTTATCTCAAAATTTCTTTATCTTTCTCTTCTTTTGTTATCTTAATATTTAGTGTTGTATCAAAACATGAAAACATATGTAATCATAGGAGCAGAAATAAAATCATCACACATAACACAAGGATTTTTACGTGGAAACCCTATTAAGGGAAAAACCACGGGGTGACTAACCCAAGATTGTATTCTCTATTAAAAGAATAAAGGATTACAAATGGCACTTGCCAATTAGGGCTCACTGCCTGAGCACACTACTCACAAGAGGCACACTGCCTACAAGAGACTCACTGTCTATAGAACTTACAGAAGATAATCAAGTGTTTGAACTGACAAGAAGCATCTAGAAATGCAAGAGTTTAGTTCCAGTTAGGCACTATATACTGATTTGATGCACTTCATCCTTCCTCCTTTTAATGTTGTTGCTCTATCACATACCGGACTTGAATTTCTGCTCTCCCACTTATCCTTTCTTTTCTTCGCACTTTATTTCATTCCTTGTTCACTACTCTCCCCTACATACTAGAATCCATTTGGTATATATATTTGCATCAAGGATTTCATCATCTTTCTAGTCAGCAACAAGAAGACTCAAGATATTTGCAAGTTACTGATTTATCGGTTGAATCCATGCTTGATTTGTGATGCATATCAAAAACATAGACATAGAAGTCATTAATCATGTTAGACAACAATGTATGATCCCACAAATTGCTTGATCAACACCATTTACTCATCCGGATTGAAGTCTGATACTTTGCCGGTCAATTCTTCCTCTGTTTGCTCTGGCTAACAGGAACCCAACACTCAGATGCTCATATCTTTTCCTTGATTTATCACCGGAGGCTAAATCTCTAGAGTACAGTAGTCATGATACCCCTCTTGACCTTCCCAAGTCCGCAACTTACTGAGTTACACCATATGAGAGATCCGGACCTGATTGGCGGACCTTGTTACATACCTTGTTCTTATTCTCTGGACCAAAACATTCTTCAATCTAACTTCCGGTGAAGGCATATTATGTACTGCGGATGTGTGGGATAGACTTTGTTGCCATCAATGACAACACTTATGAAGCCACATAGTGTCTCTTGCCAACAATCTCTCCCTTTGGCATTGATGGAAACACTTAGTGAAAAATAGCTAAGTGTTGTAGTAAACTCCCCCTTGGTTGATGCTATGTCTTTTGCACTATTTTACTGGAGCTCCCCCTTAGCTAGATTCCACATTTTTCACTACTCCTCAATCCCCCTTTGACATCAATGGCAAAGGATGGAATCCGCATACCAAAATTTTACAAAAATTAACCTATACATGGCCGCATAAGTATATATATATATATGTTATACTTACATGTACTTAAGTATATCCACAAAAGTGGCCTTCAACTGTACAAACTCTATGGCCTAGCTCTACTTCATTCTATCTAAAATGGAGATGTGACCACTCATCAAAAATGCATATGCTTCTGCCCTTCTTAAATCTGCCGGATCATTGGTCTGGGCTATGGTCTGAGCATCTATTAAGGCCTCATGCATTGCCTCTAGCTTCACCCATTCTGTTTATTATGTTCTTATTTTCTTTGCCAGCCTCTTTATTTCATTTATGATGACAATAGCCTGTCATTCTTGATTCATTGAAGAGGTAGTAAGGGGATCAAAATTCTAAGATAAACTTGATAGTTTACCTTCTTATTCTTTCACTTTATTTCAATGTCCTCTGTCACTTTGGGCCAAGATAGACAAAATTTGTATATGTCCCCACCATCTTTAAGAGCATTTTCAAGGCTCTTTATTCCAATGTGTAGGGTCCTCCTATCATTAGTAATCAATCCTTGTACTTCAGTGAATCTTTTTCCTAGAAACTCCTTCCAGACCTTTGCTTCTGCTGATTTCTCTAGAGATTCAAAATGAGTGCTAACAGAATTTACCAGAGATTTCAGGTTACCAAATGGTGAGCCCAAAGGATCCTTTTGGAAGGATGGCATGATCTTTTCAAGCATCCCGGATGCAATCTCCAATAGTTCACAGTCTTCCATGTGAGATTTTAGGAGTTTTTCTTTTGCTTTGGCTTGAGCAAAAGATGCTATTTTCATTGTCCGAACCAGGGAGAGAGAGTCAAAATTCAGTGGCCCTTGAAATAGCTTAGGTTCATCAATCTCCATCATTTCTCTATTTAAGAAGTTCTTCACTACCTCTGCAGTGTCTCTTGCCAGTGATTGAGTCTTCTTTTCTTTTGGGTTATCAGAACAGTCATCATTAGTCTTTTCTGCTTGTTCTTCTTCCTTTCCCTTAACCTCCTCTTCTTGACTCACTTTCTCCTCTTTTCTTTCTTCTCCTTCAGCTTCAGAATCTGGAAAGTTTGTAGTGGGATCCAAAGGAGAGATGTCACCGGTGCTTATTGCTTCATGAACTTCCTCTTCCGGAACAGAGGAATCCAAGTCCTTAGACTTCTCTTCATCTAACTCTTTTGATCCTTCTACATCAAAAGGTTCTTCATTGGTTACATTTAATCCTTCAACATCCATGATAGAAGTTTCTTCTACTGTTTCCTCTATAATAGGAAGATTGAATCTTTTGAAAGCATTCCAGAGGATATCTTTTGTTTCTCTTGCTATTTGGTCAGTTTCTCCAAGCATAAGTTTATTCATTCTTGCTTTACTTCGGAACTCATCCTTACAATCCTTAAAAATCATGTCCATTTGTTTTGGAGTGATAGAAGGATAAAGCTAAATCATTATTTGTTCCCAAATCTCTATGTCTTTTGTCTTTGCATTCTCTTTTCTCAGTTCAAGCACCTTTTCTAGATTCTTAGGAATTAATGATATAATTTCAATGAAAGATTTATTGTAAATGTTCAGCTACCTGACTGTAGCTTCTTCCAAAATCCTCTTGTTAGTATCACTATATTCATCATAGAATTCTATTATTGGCTGCAGGTTCCCATCCACAGTAACTGCCTTGATGATGTCATCAATGGAAAGAGTGGGCTTTTCAACAAATTCTTCTACCTTTTCTTCCTTATTTTTACTAGCAGAGAATTCCCCGGATGTTTTCTTCTTTTTCATTTTCTTTATTTCCTCATCAGATTCTATTTCTTCATCATCCTTAAGGCTTGTGTATGACCTTGTGGCTTTGGTCTTCATCCTCTTTTCCCTTTTTTCGGATGTCTTGACTTCCGGTTTGGTAGCCTTTGAGATTTTAGGAGTGGCTGATGTAGAGCTCTTGGAAGATCTAGTCTGGGAGAAGGCTTGTACCAGAGTGTCTCCTTTCTTTGTTTCTTGTTTCTCTTTCTCACCCTTCTCCATCTTCTCTCTATTTGCATCCACAACCTCCTTTGATAGGCCAAATCTTTTGGAAATTTCTTCAACCTCCCTTCTTACTTTCCTCTTTATTTCTAGTTGTCTTAACTCAACATGTATTTTTACACTTAGCTCTTGAAAGGTACCAAACCTTTTTGCTTCAGGGTCCTTAGGCTGGCTCAACAGGTGTTGAATATGTAGCTCTAGGATTTTTTCATTGACCTCATATCCCATAGGCATTATCCACATAGTTCTGGGCTCAACTGCCTCCATTAGGCATTGATCAGTGTCAACCATGAAGCACACTGTGCCCTTGTATTTCTCAACTATGGATTGAGGTATTCTCTCTCCGACTTGCATCATGCTTTGGAATTTCTTAAAGTAACCCTAGAGGGTTGTGTTTTGAGCTTTAGCATCACCAAGTCCATACATATAATCTCTAATCTGGATTACAACCAGTTTATCATTTTGCCAAACCCAACCACTTGATCCAGGTAGCTCATTCATATAATAGAAGAATAGACATGGTATTAGATAACCATATTTAAAGGAATTCTTTTTATCCTTTTTGATCTTATGTAGATTTTCTAACAGTTGATTTAGGAGAAGTTCACACAGGTCATAATCTGCATCTTCCCTCAACATCTGATATGCTGCATAGATTGCTATCCCAGACACAAAATTCTCCCTGTTTGAATGATAGATTTTGTAGCCAATTATCATTGAGGAAAACTTGACATCTGGATCTGTCATGTCATCTATGGTCATTAGTCTTTTGTCAAATTTAGATCTGTTGGCTTCAGTTATTGTCTGGTTCTTGACAAATTTAAGCGTAGGTAACCCATCGGATGCATGCAGTCCAGTCACTGCCCTGATCGCATCTTTAGTTATCATAAAGGGCCTCATTAACCACATGAAATTATCATGCATCCTTCTTAGGACATACCAGACCCAATCATCTTCTACAAAATAGGGAAAGTGTATGCAATGTCTGAAGTGTTTATCCTGGAGGGCATTGAATTGAGGTTTGAGTTCAAAACTCTCATCTATTAGCTATTTGTGATAGATGTCCATCAATTTTGAGTCTCCAAATTCCTCAATGTTGGCATGGATATAGACCCTAACATCTTCTACGTGCAATACCCCATGTAGAATGCTAGAAAATGTGCCTAAAAGATCAACTTCAAGATATTTATAAGGGTGTTTCTTGAATTTAGGACACGACCTATCAGTGATCTTGACAACCATTGGAGTAGCCATTTTGCAAAAGATTCAGAGAGAGATTTTCAGAATGGAAGTACCTTTTCACACTTTAGGGTTTGAAATAGGAGCTGGAACAAATCGCTGGTTGAACTCAATTTTCCAGTTGATCTTGAGTGAATTGTAGAAACTTTGTTGCAGAGCTCTTCTTTTCTTCTTCGTGAATGTAAATGTGCAAATAATGAGTGAAAGAACTCTTTTATCCTTGCGCAAACCCTAATTTCCTTTTGTAATAAATGCACAACTTAAGTTACCTGGTTGCCCTGTTTTGAGAGAGATCTTCTCGAATCACCATGCTAAACTTAGAATCATTGTCAGTGAGGATTGACAATGTATCTTCTTTTCTTCAATCATGCCATGGGTTCACAGATCAAAGTATTTCAATTCTGAATCATACCGGATCTGTCTATGAAAATCCCACTTTACCAGATAGCTGTCAGAACTGAATTAACTTGAGCGGTTAAAATCTTGCAAAACTCCATGCAAATCTTTCATATTTTTACTAAAGGTTGTTTAGATGTTTTTCTGAGAACCCTTTAATCCGCAGCATTCCATGTGCCAAATTTAGGCACTGGTTGACTGGCTGGGGGAATTTATTTTTCTCTATGACTCCCCTTGAGCCAGAGCTCACCTTTTTAGTTTCTGGAAGGACTATCAGCACCAGATTCTGGTGCGGATCCATCCCCAATATTTTCTATACTCTTCTTTACCCAAATATTGCTCATCTCCTTTTGAACTTCATCCACATTCACTTTACCTTTGCCCTTATCTTATTTTTGATTGTGTTGCACCGGACCTTTTCTATCCTAATTTCTACTTCTGTAGAATTTGGCAATATGACTAGATCTATTGCAATTGTAATAGACAACATTTCTTTTCTTATTTGATTGATATCCTCTTGATCTGCATTGATTAGCCATATGTCCCATTCTATTGCATGCAAAGCATCTACCATTGAATGAATTGTTTATTTGCATATTTTTGCATTCATGAGATTTGTGACCATACCTTTTGTAGTTGAAACATTGTTCAGAGAAGGATGGATTAGTTTGATTCATCCTCCTCCTGCACTGAGTTGCTTTATGACCAAAATTGTTGCAATTGAAGCAGTATCCATTGAAGGATGGATATCTTTGAGCATTTGGTTTCCTTACCAGAGGTCTTCTAGGCCCATTTCTTTGATTTCCTAATCCAAATTTCTTCTGACTGGATCCAGAGCTTTCACCTTTCTCATATACCAAGCCACGCCTATCATCTACCCTCTTTTGGCTTTCAAGAAGAACTTCAAGTTGGGCTGAGCTTATCTTGAATTTCTCTTTGTATTCATTTGCTATTTGAAGATCTTGTTTAAGAGTGTCTATATAATTCTCGAGTTGTTCTTCATTGTCTCTAGCCTCTTCAAGATTAGATTCAAGATGCCTGATTATTCTATCCATTTTGTGGCAGTCCTCTGTTTTCTCCTTGAGGGATTGTTTTAGATTATCTTCAATCTTTCTTTTTTTCTTCAATTTCTTGAGTGAACCTCATAACCCCTGATTCCATTTCATGCCTCACCATAATGACTTCTTTTGACAACTTTTCACATAGCTTATTTTTCTCTTCTAGATCTTCATTATTATCATTGACTTCACTCTGATTGGCTAATTTTTGAAGTAGTTCCTTTCTCTTTTTCACAGAAATGCTAAGTTTTTCTTTTAGCTCATTTATGAATTCATCAGCTTGTTTGAGTCTCTCTCTCAAATTATTGACTTCAGAGTGGGATTGTTCAAGATCATCTAGGGCAGACTGAAGTTGCTCCTTCATACCATATGCATCCATTGAGATTCCCAGATTTTCCTCAAACTGTTAGGCTTTGTTCAGATGAACCTTTCTCTGATACCAATTGTTGGATACAAGGTAGATAACTAAGAGGGGGGGCGAATCAGTTATCTCAAAATTTCCTTATCTTTCTCTTCTTTTGTTATCTTAATATTTAGTGTTGTATCAAAACATGAAAACATATGTAATCATAGGAGCAAAAATAAAATCATCACACATAACACAAGGATTTTTACATGGAAACCTTGTTAAGGGAAAAACCATGGGGTGACTACTCCAAGATTGTATTCTCTATTAAAAGAATAAAGGAGTACAAATGACACTTTCCAATTAGGGCTCACTGCCTGAGCACACTACTCACAGGAGGCACACTGCCTACAAGAGACTCACTGTCTACAGAACTTACAGAAGATAATCAAGTGTTTAAACTGATGAGAAGCATCTAGAAATGCAAGAGTTCAGTTCCAGTTAGGCACAATATACTGATTTGATGCACTTCATCCTTCCTCCTTTTAATGTTGTTGCTCTGTCACATACCGGACTTGAATTTCTGCTCTCCCACTTATCCCTGCTTTTCTTCACATTTTTTTTCATTCCTTGTTCACTACTCTCCCCTACATACTGGAATCCATCTGGTATATATATCTGCATCAAGGATTTCATCATCTTTCTAGTTGGCAACAAGAACACTCAAGATATTTGCAAGTTACTGATCTGTTAGCTGAATCCATGCTTGATTTGTGATGCGTATCAAAAACATAGACATAGAAGTCATTAATCATGTCGGCCAACAATGTATGATCCCACAAATTTCTTGATCAACACAATTTACTCATCCGAATTGAAGTCTGATACTCTGCCGGTTAGTTCTCCCTCTGTTTGCTTTGGCTAACAGGAACCCAACACTTAGATGCTCATATCTTTTCCTTGATTTATCACCGGAGGTTAAATCTCTAGAGTACAGTAGTCATGATACCCTTCTTGACTTTCCCAAGTCTGCAACTTACTGAGTTGCACCATCTGAGAGATCCATACCTAATTGTCAGACCTTGTTACATACTCTGTTCTTGTTCTCTGAACCAAAACATTCTTCAATCTGACTTTCGGTGAAGACATATTATGTACTGCGGATGTGTGGGATAGACTTTGTTGCCATCAATGACAACACTTATGAAGCCACACAGTGTCTCTTGCCAACATAATCCTTGTCACGTACATGTAAGCATGAAATAATGTCCTTTAAGCAGCAAACTCTTGATGACATGTCACTTCTTTCATCTTGTGTTGTTTCTTCTTTATCGTTTTCCCTCTCTCTTTATCGTTGACATTTTTTGACACTTTTGCGAAACTTGTTAATTTGCATTTTTTATGCTTTCGACCATGTTCCTAAGCCTTGTAAGCATCTTGTAGGTGAGTTTTCACCTTTTCCCTATGTTTTTCATCCTTTCCACCCCCTAGAAGCCTTCTAGAGGTCCCTCCTATCCATCTCCCACTTTCAATTTTTAGTTTGACTCAACCAATCCAAATCTCCCCCTATTATTACCATATCTCCCCCTCAGAGATCCTACTTTGCAAGTGGAGATTTGGATTCTTTCACATGATTGACCTATTTCCAAAGGTAGATCACCTCCTTTTCATCTTCTTTACCATCTCCCATCATGCACTTCCTCTCAGACCCCTTTCTTTTCGGATCTCCCACCGCCTGACCCTCAAAAAGTAGGATCTCCCCTGGGAGACCCTACTGGTGAAAGGGGCGACCCTGTCGCATTTCTAGCTATGGAAAAACTTGAGTTTCTAAACTCGAAATAGCTCCGTTTTCACTCATTTTTCTTCTAGTTCACATGATTTTTGATGCCTAATATGGAGTTGACTATTTCATGAGCCCACACATGCATAATTAGCTCCATTTGATCTAAAATTAACAACTCATTCTCTTCCATGCATTATTTTAACTCCAATTCCTCTTTAGTGATAAGTTATTGATTTATCACTCCCTAATTAACTGAGTTCACTGGGTAATCAATCTAGTTCACTCTGTAATTAATCCTTGTTAACTTCTCAATCAATTCCCTTCTTCAAACCTATAAATACCCCTCACCTCTTCATTTTTTTCCAAGTTGAGTAAGTTGGAGAATACTCTTCTCATCTTCACAAGTTTTTTCAAGCTTCTTCACATGCCTTTGAGCCTCTTTCTTCATTTCTTTCTTTAGTTCTCCAAATCTTCAAAGCATTCTTTGTTGCATAGCTTCAAGGCATTTCTAGGGGAGGTAAATTCATTGTGCACATAGCTCTTGCTAAGTTTTTTCTCTCCAATCAATATTCTCATCCTCACACAGGATGAAGGTGCCTTTTATTTGTTCATTATTCATCAAGTTTTCACATAAAGCTCTTCAAGCATCATTATGCTACTGCAATCAACACCATTGTGCTCATCAAAAGCTTTCATTGAGAGCTCTCTCAAGCTTCTACAATCTTCTTTTGCTTCTTTGTGTTGTCTTGTTGTCAAGAGGTCTTCCCACTACTTCAAGAGGATATGAGGTTGCCATCAAGGATTTTTGAGGGTAGTGGAGTCACACAAATCTTCTCTATTTTTAGGTTCATCTATGCTTTTTGTTAATTTGTAGTAATTAGAAAATTGAAATTGGTCTTGGGATTAGTAATTTATTGCTCTTTCCTTAATAGAAAGGTTAGATCTAGCATCTTAGAAGTAATTTGCATTCATAGGTTAATTCAATTACTTGCAATTTCCTTTTCTAGAATAATTGTTTTAAAACATTCAAAACCCCCCAAAAAATAGAATAATTGCATTAGGTTAAATTCATTCTAAATTGCATTTGTATTTCCTTTCCTATATTAAAAAGCATCTTTATTTCCAAAAATATCCAAAAAAACATAAAAACAAGTCTTGCATGTCATATAGGCATTCATAAAAATATAGAAAATAACAAAAACATTAGGTATTTAGATACATTGCAAACACTTGATATCATCACAAGGTCAACCACGATCAACGAAAGTCAAACCCTTGGTAACATCACAAGGTCAACAAAAGTCAACACACAACTAAACCCTAGGTTAACCAAAACCCTAGGTCAAACCCTAAAGTCTAGTCAAGGTTAGTCCACATACACCTATCCCTTGTCTTGGCTCACGAATGTGCCTAGGATTAAGAGGTGAGTGGGTGAGGGTATTCCTCGATGAGATTGAGGAAAACCATCCGAGACCACAACAAGATCCATTTGTCTTACAACAACTAGAGGCATTTAGAAAACTTCAAATACGATGTGCAATCATCCAACAAATTGAAATACAAGAAGCCATCAATGAAAGTAACAGCTTACCCACACAGAGGTGGAATAGTAGAAACCCTAACAGAAGAAGAGTAATTAGTGACCGTTTGGGTCATAGGGTTATCTCTACAACAATAGTCATCGAATGAAACATTTACATTAGCACACAATGACAAAGGCCCTAGAATGTGCCAACCCCTCTCTGCAAAATCTAGCTCTCCAACAAGTTGGACCCTCACCGTGTCTCACCTCCTCTCGACTGGCTGTTTCCATGAGAGCGAGAGTGACGTGGTGGATCACCCCATGGCAAGGAGGGAAGGGTCCATGTGTGTGCTGAAATCTGACCTGACAACCCCAGGCAATCGAGGTCACAGTTTTGAGTGTACATATTTTGGTGAATCTGACGTGAAGAAAAAATCCTTTTGGGATGGGTTCTTTCAAAATTTTGCTCATCTCATGATATTTCATGCGTCAAAAATCTAGGACAAAATCACAAAAAGTCCAAGGGAATGTCCCCTCGAGTAAAATTACAAACTCAAAATAAATCCAAAGAGATCTTGACAACTTTGACCAAATCAAAACACAAGTGAACAATCAATCTAAGATCCATCAAGATGATCAACCCATAGCAAGCCATAAAAAAATGACCACCAAAATGAACAATGAAGTGTGTTGTCAAGAAAACTTACAGGAAGCTGAGGAGGTACAAAAATCACTCCACATAGTACATCAAGATAAAAAGTCCACAACATGTGAAGTGTCATCAGAAAGAATAAATAGGGTCACTCAAACCCCAATGCAAAGTAATCCATCTCAAGGTTGTAAAAATCAAAAAATGGAGGAAGCCTCACTCATAAACCTTATAGAAAAATTGGTCCAACAAATTAGGACCCTTGAGGCTAGATATCTCAGACAAAATTGCCAAAAAAAAATTGAGGAAAAACCTAGGGCACATGGAAATCATTTCATTGATGAAATAAAATCAAACCAGGGGGCAACACAAAATACCCCTCATCCAAACTTCCATGAAACATTCAAGCCTCCCTTGCCCTCACCATCTAGCAAAAAAGGCCTCAATTAAATAGGTGGGAATCCTATGACGCAAAATTAACCACAAACAATCCCACCCAATCTTCAAAACATAAACATGATGCCATCTAGTCATTCAACTTTTTTAGGATATCAACAATCTAGCATATCCTGTCAACAAACACAACAAGCTCCACTTGAAGGGCTAATGTTTGGAGGAACAAAATCCATTACACATAATTCCCTCTTAGGAACATACCTCGAGTATTTAAAGGAGCCTCTTGACTACAACATTCGTCAGGTTATACTACCACGGCCTCTCCTAGAGCTTCCAAAATTTAAAGGAGAGGCTGATCCCAACTCTCATATTAAGGTTTACATCATGGTAGTGTGAGAACTCCTTCCTTAGGATAGGGTGGTAGCAAAGATTTTTCCAAAAAAATTGGAGGGTATCACTCTGGATTGGTACTATCGACTTCCAGAAGAATATATCAACTCTTTTAGGGAACTCATAGATGAATTTGTGGCTGCCTTCGACATAAACAAATTGGTCAAGACATGAATATGAGATTTTTTAACAATCAAACAAGAATCCAACGAGTCGGTTGCATATTTTATCACACGATAGAGGAAAGTTCTCTATTTTTCAACTAGCACACCAAACATGGATCATAGAGAACTTTGTGATCTCTTCTTACATGCTCTCAATAATGACATACGAGAACAAGTCCAAAAAATCCCTCACAAATCATATGAAGAAGCAGTTGAAAGTGCCCTTCGAATTGACCAAGCTACTAATGATAGTGGAAGAAGGGAGTATGATTCCAACAGAAGGTTGATAAACCATGATACCAATGACAAATCCTCAACAAATTATCAAGACATAGATGGGTCAACAAACACTTCAACATCTATAAACAACAATTATGACTACAATAGTCATACAAATATGGGGAACCAAAATGTCAACAACTATCCCTCGAAAATCAACCAACAGTCGTACAACTATCATCATAAACCTAAAGATCACAATTATGATAAAAATTGCTCATTTCACAAGAGAAGGGAACATGAGATCAAGTCATATTGGGGGTGCCATCACTTCATATCAAACCTCCTAAAATGTCAACAAAAAGCATTCATGGACAGATTCTCACAAGATGAAGAACTTAGTCCCAACATCTTTGATCAAAACACCTTAGGCCTTGTGGAATTGGATAAAGATCAAGAAATTTGTGTAACCCAAGGACCAGAATGACTAGATGACACCTCCAACAATTCAATATTCTCTTACATGTTAGAACTTCTCAAGAGTTCTCCTACACACAAGAATGCTCTCCTCAAATCCTTAGATCTAGGACATCTTGTTCAAAACACTCCAAGTGAAAAGTGTTTTGCTTCGACATTTGATTTTGAAAAGTTACCCTCAGACAACATGACATAGATAAATAGGGTGATCTCCCCTCCATCTGATAGTCCAAGTTCAAGACTATTCCATTAAACATGTAATGATCGATGATGGGTTTGCAATCAACATAGTCTCCTTTTCGCTTCGAATGGGCTATGACGAAACACAAATCACAAAACAAACTTCCATCCTTAGAATTCATGATAACCCAAACACTCAAACCATGGGTAAGGTCAATCTTCAAATCACATTGGGTCCCAAAACCCTCCTAATAGAATTTTATGTCATCCATGAAGAAACCACTTACAACATGATCCTAGGAAGGCCTTGGATCCATAGGATGAGGGCCATTCCCTCCACATTATTTCAAGAATTACACTTCTCGTACATGGGACAAACTCACGTCATCAAAGGAGATCCTAATCCTTTTAGCCTTTATAAAGTTGAACAAGTCAAAAAGAAGGGAAAGTCCATGGAAACCACTAGTAACCCAAAAATCAACACTTTTGAAAAAGGAGAGACATCAAAACAAATTGCAAACATAGACAAGACCTCAAAATATATATGGTAGGGGGAAACAAGAGAATTCTCGTTTGATCCCAACTCAACAAAGTCTTATGCTCTATTCAACTTAGTGGCCATTCCAATTGAACCAGACAAATATCCCTATGGTTGAAATCGTGATTGAAGAAGAAGAACCAAAATCCACACAGAATCTAGGAGAGTCAACATCAACTCCAATTGGCCTTCAAAATTTCAAAACAAACATGGGAACTCAACAAGAACATAAAATGATAAAACTAGGGGGTAAATCATCAAACAGTGAAACATGTGAGTACACAAAACTCCTCATTGAATGCAAAAACATTTTTACATCTTCATGTGTCCTTGTAAAGAATTTTAAGTAAAGTTCAGACCAAATTGGATAGGTCCAAAAATAGTTAAGACATAAAAAATGATGCTACCTCTTGTGCATTATGGAAGGAAAAGATCTTAGCATCTCATAAAAAACATAAAACATAATAATACCAAAAAATCATATATTCCAAAAATACAAAAAAATCATAAAAATCAAAAATGTCAAAAGGAGTTTATTTCTTGCATTACAGTCAATGACTTGATCTTCTGTTACTTTCCTTCTCAGTAAGGAGTCTAAGGTTTCCTAGATATACGTTATCCTTTTAGGACCTAGAGATTCCCTATTTTTCACAATCACCATATCCCCCTTCATTCCCAATGATTCTAATCAAATCCTAGCTCTTAGCTTTACATTGATCCTAGTCTTAATGAGCCAAGATGTTAGGTCTAAACAAAGTTAGTATTCAAACCTACAATGTTCAAAGGAAGCTTGCAAGTAGACCTTCCCAATTCTTCCCTAGTAGTAGAGAAGTCTGACCAGATTACAAAAACTTTAGGTGGCACTCAACTCCTTATCTTTCTTGGCCAAAGACGTCAGGAGGATCAAAACTCTGAAGGAAGCAATCTAAAATTTAAGTGAATAAAAAAAATGAGTGATCAAAATAAGAGTGTTGAGAAAAGTGAGAATTGAGAGATCAAGATTGCATATCAAAAGTTCCAAAGCCATTCATTTTCATAAAAATTCAAAATCCAAAAAAATGAGAAAATCAAGTGAGGAAAATACAAAAAGAGCAAAAGCAAAAAAAGAGAGATATAAAAAAAGAGAGTGAAAGAAAGAAGATTGTTGAATGTCCATACTCTTGGGTGGAGATCAGTCTAAGATCGAAGCCTCAAGGGTGACATTCTAATAGAGGAAATAAAAAAGGAAAGGTACAAAGCACACACACGCACTAGCTAAACAAAGCCAAGAGTCTAGTAGTCTTTAGGATCATCTTCTATCTAGGGACCCTGTTGCAAGTATGTGCCTAATTGGTGTTGTCATTGATGTCAACATATCTGTGTTGTCATTGATGTCAGCTGTGCCCTTATCTTGTTACTTGCTTGTAATGAGTTAGATGTTGAGGATATTGAGAAAATTAGCTCCTTTGGTAGAAACAATGTATTGCATATAGAAGAATAGTCTGGAAGATTTCTCCGCATTTCTTGTAGAATGAATATCTTTGTCTATGGATTGGAAGTTATTTAGAAGTCTGTCTAAAGATGCTATATTCCAAGTTTGAGCCTCCAATATGAAGATTTGCTCGTAAGTTATGTTCACCAGTGTGAAAATTGCTTTTCTTGTATGTTTGGTGGTGACAAGGAGAAAGTGTTATGTTCAACAATCCTCTATATTGAAGTATCTTTGTCTATGGTTCTAGAGTTAAGTATAAGATGATGCTAAGAGCCTTCAACTCCAATGGCTCTTGATTTGGTGGTCCGCAAGTGATCTTTTCCTTATGACAGTAGTTGCCTGTGTTGTTTATGTGCTCCGGTTTGATGAATCTTCTTGATAGAATGGTTAGAAGTTGTGCGGTTGTTTCCTGATGATTTCAATGTGCTTGTGGCTATCTCCTGATCATGTTCCTACCCTTGGATTGGTCTGCAAAGAGAAATTTGTATCGTGGATAAAGAATGTTTTCAGAAGACTTAGTGTTCTCACCAGTCTTGGCCGACCTAGTTGATTACAATTATTTGCGGAGATGTTTTGAAGATGGTGGAAGTGTGTCATGGTGTGAAGGATTGTGTTTTGAGTCCCAACTAAGGCGTGGCATGATCAACATACATCTTTACATCTTTCCATTAGAAAATTCTGTATTAGGTCTTGACCTATTTCTATGTATGTTTTTGTAATGCTGACCTTGGAGATTGTTCCAACGGTTGATGAATGTATTGCCAACCTTGATGTACATTCCAAGGTTGATGACTTGTATAAAGACTTGTAATGTAATTGTGAAAAAGTGTGTGTGTGGAAAAATGAGAAGATAAGTGTGAAGAAAAGAAGAGCAGAGCAGAGGAAGAATATTGCACTTCAATGGAACTGAACTCAGGCATAGAGTAGATACTGTTAAATCAGTTCAACAATTCTTGGCAGTGAGCCGATTTGTGGCAGTGAGCCGGTCTTTGCAGTGAGCATTTTGGGTAGTGAGCCTCTATTTTTTGATATTGTTATAACTCATATATTTCTGTGGGCTAACATCCACTGTGGTTTTTCCCTTTTAGGGTTTTCCACGTAAAAATTTGGTGTCTACTATGTTGAATGTGTGATTGTGATTAATTCTATGGTTTCATGCTCTCATGGTTAAATATGATTAAGTAGTTGATGCCTTGATACTCATATGAAGTTAAGTTTTGTGACGACTAATTCACCCCCCCTCTCAATTGTCCTGTGTATTTCAATAGACCCTTGTTCTTTCCCATTTATCCTTTACCCTAGGTCTATCTTTCTTGCCATCTATGATCTAAGTCTAGCAAATATCAATAAAATTTGTTACTTGTCTAAGTTGAAAGCTTGTTAGCTTGTCTTATCTAGATAAGGATCAATGTTTAGCCTTTAGCAAAGCCCAAAATTAAAAGCACTCCATTTTCACTCCCACTTCCCACTTGAGTTCTATATCCCATCTCACAACCTTGAATAGGTCTCTTAAATCAGGACTACTTACAATCCCCTGGATTGAAAATTGTACTAAAGAGCAGTCACATTGTTTCTTCCATATTGCATTCATACCAAAATCAGAAAAAAGAGTTCCAAAGAAATAAAGTCAATGTCATAGCTCATAACATTCCGTAGAAGTAAAAGTTTCATTTCAAACATCCCTTGTGTTCTTGCATCTACATATCGTAAACTGCATTCATATATATATTCTCAAAAAGACAAAAACAAATTGCATCATCCATATGTGATCATCCTAGGTATGCATTATCCTAAGCAAAATACAAGCTCTATCCAACCATATGCACAAAAGGGAAAATGAAGTACAAGATGTCAACTAAATCTATGTATGGATATCATCAAATCAAGTCTTCTAACAATAGAGTGTGAAACAATGTCTAAGTACAAGTCACTCCTCCAACAAGTCAAAAGAGCAAAATTGTGTAGTCAAGTACACAAGTCTCCCCATGCAAGGGGACAAGGGTAGAGATTCCTTCAATAAATATAGGCCTTCCAAAGACCTCAAGGAGTGTCAAATCAAACCTTTGCAAAATCTCCACAAAAACCATAAAAATTAGAAAAATTAGAAAAACCTAAAAAAAATTGTAAAACATAAAAAATCCCTAAAAATTAAATATGTTCTTCAAAGTCTGCAATAAAAGGAGAATCTATTCTCCTCCTCTCTAGCTTAGCATGTGTTCTATTTCTTTTATGCACCTCTCATGCGTTTGTTTTGTGTGCATGCATTCCTATAGGTCTCACCGACAAAGGCAAATAACTAGTCGAGTTTAAATGATCTATGGTAAGTTCATCATTTCGGTTTTCATTATTCATTTTGATATATTTAGATGCCGGACTAATACTAGTTATTATAGGGACAATTGCAGAAAATTGACAACAGGTAAGGCCTAGTTTGGGAATGGTACCTATCTTTCATGTAGACTACCGTCCTCGAAAGGGCAAATATGTAAGCACAAAATTCATGCATAGCCTCCATGAGGACCCCTATGATGATTTTAATCCTTGTCATGTACATGTAAGCATGAAATAATGTCCTGTAAGTAGAAAACCTCTTGATGACATGTCACATCTTTCATCTTGTGTTGTTTCTTCTTTGTCATTTTCCCTCTCTCTTTGTCATTGACACTTTTCAACACTTTTGCGACACTTGTTGATTTGCATTTTCTATGCTTTTGACCCTGTTCCTAAGCCTTGTAAGCATCTTGTAGGTGAGTTTTCACCTTTCCCCTATGTTTTTCATCCTCTCCACCCCCTAGAAGCCTTCTAGAGGTCCCCCCTATCCATCTCCCACTTTTGGTTTTTAGTTTCACTCAACCAATCCAGATCTCCCCCTATTATTTCTAGATCTCCCCCTGGGAGATCCTACTTTGCAAGTGGAGATTTGGATTCTTGCACATGATTGACCTATTTCTGGAGGCAAATCACCTCCTTTTCATCTTCTCTACCATCTCCCATCATGCACTTCCTCTCAGACCCCTTTCTTTCTAGATCTCCCGTCGGGTGACCCTTAAAAAGTAGGATCCCCCCTGGACGACCTAGGATCATCCCCCGGGTGACCCTATTGGTGAAAGGGGCAACCTGTCATGTTTCTAGGCATGGAAAAACTTGAGTTTCTAACTTGAAATAGCTCTGTTTTGACTTGTTTTTCTTCCAATTCTCATGAATTTTGATGCCTAATACGGAGTTGACTATTTCATGCACCCACACATGCATAATTAGCTCCATTTGATCTAAAATTAATAACTAATTCTCTTCCATGCATTCTTCTAACTCCAATTCCTCTTCAGTGATAAGTTATTATTGATTTATCACTCCCTAATTAACTGAGTTCATTGGGTAATCAATCTAGTTCACTCTCTAATCAATCTTTGTTAACTCTTCAATCAATTGAGTTAACTTCTTAATCAATTCCCTTCTTCAAACCTATAAATACCCCTAACCTCTTCATTATTTTCTAAGTTGAGCAAGTTGGAGAATACTCTTCTCATCTTCACAAGCTTTTTCAAGCTTCTTCATAGACCTTTGAGCCTCTTTCTTCATTTCTTTCTTTAGTTCTCCAAAGCTTCAAAGATTTTATTGTTGCATAGCTTCAAGGCATTTATAGGGGAGGGAAATTCATTGAGCACACAGCTAAGTTTTTGATCTTCAATCAGCATTCTCATTCTCACATAGGATGAAGGTGCCTTTTAATTGAACATTGTTCATCAAGCTTTCACATAAAACTCTTCAAGCATCGTTACGCTGCTTCAATCAACGCCATTGTGCTCATCAAAAGCTCTCTCAAGATTCTACAAGCTTCTACAAGCTTCTTTTGCTTCTTTGTGTTGTCTTGTCATCAAGAGGTCTTCCCACTGCTTCAAGAGGATACGAGGTTGCCATCAAGGATTTCTAAGGGTAGTGGAATCACACAAATCTTCTCTATTTTTAGGTTCCTATATGCTTTCTATCAATTTGTAGTAATTATAAAATCTAAATTACTCTTGGGATTAGTAATTTATTGCTTTTTCCTTGATAGAAAGGTTAGATCTAGCATCTTAGAAGTAATTTACATTCATAGTTTAATTCAATTACTTCCAATTTCCTTTTCTAGATTAATTGTTTTAAAACATTCAAAACTCCCCCCTCCCCCCCAAAAAAATAGAATAATTGCATTAGGTTAAATTCATTCTAAATTGCATTCATATTTCCTTTCCTAGATTAAAAAGCATCTTTATTTCCAAAAATATCCAAAAAAACACAAAAACAAGTCTTGCATGCCATATAGTTACATTCTTAAAAATATAGAAAATAACAAAAACATTAGGTATTTAGATACATTGCAAACCCTTGATATCATCACAAGGTCAACCATGGTCAATGAAACTCAAACCCTTGGTAAGATCACAAGGTCAACAAAAGTCAATGCACAACTAAACCCTAGGTCAACCAAAACCCTAAAGTCTAGTCAAGGTTAGTCCACATACACCTATCCCTTGTCTTGGCTCACGAATGTGCCCATGATTAAGAGGTGAGTGGGTGAGGACAGTCCTTGGCGAGATTGAGGAAAACCATCTGAGACCACAACAAGATCCATTTGTCTTACAACAACTAGAGGCATTTAGACAACTTCAAATACGACGTGCAATCATCCAACAGATTGAAAGACAAGAAGCCATCAACAAAAGTAACAACTTACCCACATAGAGGTGGAATAGTAGAAACCCTAATAGAAGAAGAGAAACTAGTGACCCTTCGGGTCATAGGGTTATCTCTTCAACAATAGTCATCGAACAAAACATTTACATTAGCACACAATGAAAAAGACCCCAAGACGTGCTGACCCCTCTTCACGAAGTCCAACTCTCCAACGAACGAGACCCCCACCGTGTCTTGCCTCCTCTCGATTGGGTACTTCCACGAGAGCGAGAGTGATATGGCAGATTGCCCCATGGCAAGGAGGGAAGGGTCCGTGTGCGTGCCAAAATCCAACCTGATAGCCCTAGGGAACCGAGGTCGCGATTTTGAGAGTATAGTGACAAATGTGAAAATCTAGTTAAAAATGTTGATTTCAATGTCCCACTTAGGCCAAAAAGTGGGACACATTATTATAGGATCACCCATTTACTTAATGCATGTTTGAGAATGTTACATATTTAAAAATGCATGATTCATACTTAGAGATTCACATGTGCACTCAAAGTGGGGGCAAAATGTAATGGGAAAAATGCATCGTCGTCGCATTTCCCCATTTAGTGTTGTGCCTAGTTTGGGGCAATGTCTTAATGCATTTATATAGCTATAACTGATGCATTTTGTGCATAGTTGGGCTTGTGTACCTAGCCTTACTTGCACCTAGCCCTATGCTTATCGCTTATCCCTATGCTTTATGTCTAGGCAATCCTAGTCCAATTAGCTTATCTGTCTAATTTTGATAATTAATTCAATCCTTGTCCATAATCCAATCTTATTAAGCATAGATCCAACTTGGCTACTAATCCAAATCATGTCCACAGATGCAAGATCATCCTTGTAGCCACAATATTGATCCACTTAAATATAAAAATCAAAATCAAACACTTTAGCCAATTCGCCCCTTTTTAGACTTTGGTCCAAAGTCTACTATGCACAAATCTTTGTAGTTTGTTATTACATTTGTGTATAAAAAAGACATTCATTTTCACTCATTTTGATCATCATATGATCATTGAATATCATTGATTATCATAAGAACAATTTTTTGCATCTACACTCAAATCAAGCAATGAATGTAACATATCTAATCACACTCATCCTAGTGCATGTGAATCACCTAGCAATCATTCTAGAATTCATGTACGCATATTTGAAGCATGCTGACTATCACTTAGGTATTTTTATTAATTGACATAAAAACCTAAAATTGTGAAAAAAAATATCATTGCCTAGAAGTTTGTTTATATGAGAATTCATAGGATATAATCCAAAAGTCAATAGAGATCAAGTTTGCAGCTATAAAGTGAGTCATGATTGCAAATTTGATCCAAAATAGTGAACCTACCCTAGGACAGAGTGAAAAGGAATATTCTAGTTTTGATCCACATCCACAACTATCTAGGGTATGTATATAGATTCCAAGGTGCATAAATCTCACTCTTTTCAGCAAGCTAGTCATTCTTCAATTACATAGCTAAGCATTCTCTCTCCATTTATTGCTATTTGTAGCATGATTGTACTTTTTGTTGATATTGCTTTATCTAATCCACACAACTCACAAAACTAATCTAAGTTAATTAGTGCTTAAATACTTAATTTAATTAATTAACCTAGATTATTTTCCTTTTTCACATATATTTAGTTGATAGGCTATATTTTTTTTTTTAAACAAAAGTGGCGGACCGCTATAATTATATTAAAGTAAAATAATTACAAACCCTGGTTCAATGAGCATACTGGCAGGAAAGAACCAGGGAAGAAAACCTCCAGTTATAGCTCACAAAAAACAAAAAAGCTCCAGTCATTTCACAAAAATAGGAGCAAGATTTTACATGAATAACTTTAACAAAATAATACATTTTGATCATTGGCCGGAGGAGGCAAAAACCAAAAAACAACTGACTAACCCAAGTTCACTTTAGCATTCAAATCCTGCACAACATAATTCGGATCCCCCACAGCTTGAACTTCAATAGGCGAACCCGGAGGGGGAGGAAGAAGAGGATGGAATTGCATTAAAAATAGCAGAGCTTGAAATACTTCATCCACTCTATTTGAGAAGCCTTCACCAATCTCACTACCATGAGCATGTAAAGAAAGGTGTAGAAAATCTTCATCCTCATGCAACAGAGAAGAACGAACCGCATTAAAAACACAATTGTGGGCAGGAGAGTGCAGAACTTGACATTTGGTGAAAAGACCACCAATAAGAGCATCGGAACTAAA
This sequence comes from Cunninghamia lanceolata, assembly GCA_027924645.1. Lineage (NCBI taxonomy): Eukaryota > Viridiplantae > Streptophyta > Pinopsida > Cupressales > Cupressaceae > Cunninghamia > Cunninghamia lanceolata. The sequence continues at coordinate 10,144,685 of BSBN01000780.1, forward strand.
TAAATCATAATGCTGAAAAGCTGCATCAACACTTTCATCAGTAAAAATAAAATGATGAACAAACTTCTCAATAAGCTATCGAACTATGCCAATATCCTGTAATAAGTCCATAGCATTAGAAATAAAAACCATAAAGATCTGAGAAGGGTAAAGAACTCAAACACAGCCTTCAAGAAAGTCTCAGCCCACAACCTCCCTAATGGCTTCCTCCACCTCCGGGCCGTCTATAGCAAAGACAGATCTTAAACCATCCGGAGACACGGAACTGATGAAAGCAGACTCCCATTTTGAGATAGGAAAGAATAAACGACGATTAAGCTGAATTTCCATTGCAACGAACAGAGCAAACAACAATAAAAGAAGTATGGTTAAACATATTAAGCAATAGTAATATATAACCCAAAGGATCAAAAGATCATAATTAGCAGGCATCATCACCCATGAGGGAAATGAATGAAACATGTTGTGAGCCGGCGTTGTAAGAGATCAAGTACAAATAGCTTGTAGAGGAAATAAATCAATGGACAACATAAATCACAACACAAATGAACGACGCATGTGGAAATAATGACAATACCAAGAAAGAACTATAAACTGCCACAACCATGGAACTGCACAAGTGAGAATTAATTCACATACCTTAAACGATCAAGGTGTACTATATCTGCCAAATGTGGAAATTGGCCAACTAAATCATCATCAAAATAAGATAGAGAGGAGTCTAAATCAAAGCCCAAGTTAGCAATAGCGTCAGCCAATCGATTACCCTCTCTAAGGGTATGTGAAATAATGAAGCTATCGAATGCATCCAAAAGATGCCAAGCCTCTTGCAGGAGATAATCTAATTGCCAATTAAAAGTATGATGCTTTTTCAAAGCATTAATAATAATTAAAGAATCACCTTCAATATGGAGATGAGAAATCTTTAAACTAATAGCCACCCTAAGACCCTCAACAAGAGAAAGTGCCTCAGCCTGGTTATTAGTTCCATCAAAAATTTTACCTGAGAAGGCTTTGAGAATTACACCTTTCTTATTTCGAAAAACCCCACCAATAGAAGAGGGGCCCGGATTGCCACGAGAAGCCCCATCAAAATTAAACTTAATGAAATCATCAGAGGGAGGCAACCACTTAACTAACCTTCTATCCACCTGGGTGACTGCAGAAGAATGAGAAAAAGAAAACGAACCTAAAGAGGGCCAATTTTCCAAAATGGAATTATCCCATGAAGTGAAGTGAAGAGAAGAAGACTTCAAAGAATTAAGATAGTTCACCACCACCTCGGAGATAGAATTTTCAATAATAAAGGAAACAGACTGAAAATCCTTACTAACATTTCTAAAAATCCTTCGATTCCTTTCCAACCAAATATTCCAAATAATAATAGAAGGAGCAACAATCCAAATAATAGCAAAAGTAGAACCTTTGAATAAAATGGGCCAACTTTTAAAAAGTTCCAACAAAAAATTAGGAAGAGGAGAAGACAAACTTAATTTGGAAAAGAGCCAAGTCCAACATGAAAAGGCAAAAGAGCAAGAAATAAACAGATGATGTACCTCTTCTTCACATAAACCACAAAATACACAATTGAAGGAATCCATAATCCCCAACCTGGCCAATCTCTGACCTGTTAAGATCTTATTTTTCAAAGCTAACCAAGCAAACGCTCCAGCTTTTTGAAGACAAGCAACATTCCAACATAACAGCTGAGGCCAATCCAAATCAGAAGGAACATTCAAGGAGGAAAGATATCTATAACCATCTTTAACAGAATAAGAACCAGTATTAGAAAAGGACCAAAATAAAACATCTTCTTTAGGTAAAAAACAAACCCTTCTTTTACTTAAAATTTGACTAAGAAGGAGCTTCTGATTCTCAGGAATAGGGCAAGTTGAAAAATCTCTCCAATGAGAACTGTAAAAAGAACCTTCTTTAGTGACTGAAAGATAGTCACTAACTCTAACACCCCAAGAAGAAGAAAGATAAGATTTAGCTTGAACCAATTCCTTAACTGAGGAGAGAGGAGAAAAACCATTCCAAGAATCATCCCAAAAAGAGGCTTTAGAACCATTAAAAATTTTCCAAGAAAGATGAGGTAAAAGAACTCTCCTGCAAGAAACTAAAAAATTCCAGATTGAAGAACCCTTAGGAGGATTAGAAACGGTAAAGATCCTGTCAGGGGAAGGGGAGTCTAAGTATTTGGATTGAAGGAATTTGCACCATTTAAGATCCGGATTAGAAAACATCTTCCAAGCCAATTTAGCACCCAATGCTTTATTGTGCACAGAGAGATTATGAATTCTCGAACCACCAGAAGATATAGGAACACAGACCTTATCCCAGGCAACTAAGGAAACTTTATGACCTTCATCAACAGATCCTTTCCATAAAAAAGAACTCAAAGATTTCTGGATCTCTTGAATTACACCTCTTGGAATATTTAACACAGAAAGCATATATATAGGAACAACAGTTAAAACAGATTTTAAAAGAGTGATTCTACCAGATAGAGATAACCAACGAGCCTTCCAAAGAGCAATTTTAGTATGAATAGAGTGAGAGACCTTTGCCCAAAAGGACTTCTTTTGTGGACCAAAGAATAAAGGGATTCCCAAATATAAACTAGGTAAAGTCTCCAATTTAACTTTAAGGATAGAAACAATCCTACTTTGCAAAGAAGGTTTAGTATTAAAGAAATAAATTTTAGATTTATCCAAATTGACTGCTTGATTGGACGCAGAGCTATATCTAGAAATAACCTTCTGAATGCATTTAGCCTCTTTGATAGAAGGGAGACCAAACAACAGAGTATCATCTGCAAACAATGTATGTGTTACCGAAAAAGGAACGCCTGGAATCTGAATCCCTTTCCAATTAGATAAACTATTTTGCAGTAAAATTTCTCTACTAAAAGTCTCAGCCATTAAAATGAAGAGAAAAGGGGATAAAGGATCCCCTTGTCTTATACCTTGAGATATTTGGAAGAAAGCAGTAGGACTACCATTAATGATTACCGCTAATCGAACCCCCGAGATACAAGAATGAATCCATTTACACCATTTCTAATCAAAACCAAATTGGAGAAGAACTTTTAATAAAAAATTCCAAGAAACCCTATCATAAGCTTTCATCATATCGAGTTTGAGCATAATAGCAGGAAGCTTAAGGTCTTTAATTGAATGCAAAACTTCATGAGCCAGGATTGCACCATCTGCCATTTCCTTACCGAGAACAAAACCTCCTTGTTCAGAGGAGATAATTCTTGGAATAAGCATAGCTAACCTCAAGGAAATAGCTTTTGTAAATATTTTATAAATAGTGTTACATAAAGAAATCAGTCTAAACTGAGAAAAAGAAGAGGGAGCAGTGGATTTAGGGATTAAAACAATAAAGGTTGCATTCATTTCTTTAAGAATATTACTATGTTTCCTTGATTCTTCCAAGGCCAACCAAACATCCTTCCCCATAAAATCCCAACATTTTTGAAAAAACAAAGGAGTAAAACCATCCGGACCAGGAGCCTTATCAGGGTCCAAAGAGAAAACTACTCCCTTAACTTCTTCCAAAGAAAATTCCTTCATTAATAAAACATTATCATCATCAGTCAACAACTTAGGAATATTGTTTAAAAGAGAATTGCACAGCTCTTCCGAAGGTTCATTCGAATTATTGGTTAACAGATTCGAGAAAAAGGAAATAGCCTCCTGTTGTAAAAGGATAGGATCTGAAATTATGGACCCATTAGAATCAGCAATATGATGAATTTTATTAACCTGTCTATTCATTTTAACAGAAGCATGAAAGAATTTAGTATTTTGATCCCCAGCTTGTAACCAAGTTTCTCTTGATTTTTGACGCCAATACTCTTCTTCTCTAGCCAAGAGTTCATCCAACTCCAACTGGAGCTGTTTTTGTTGATCAAAGGTAGAACTATCCATACCACAACTGATAATAAGAGAGTTTAACATGAGAAGCTTTTTTTCAATAATCTCTTTCTCCTTAAAGATATTCTTAAAATGGGAAACATTCCATGCTTTTATAAGCTTTTTTATATAATGCAGTTTTCTAACAAGCTGAAACATTCTAGATCCTTCCACAAAAGGCAAAGTTTCCCACCAGGATTTTTAATAACAGAAGAAAAGAAGGATCTCTGAACCACATTGATTCAAATTTAAAAGGCTTTTTCAAACTTGGTTGAGAACCGAAAACATCAATTTCTAAGAGAATCAGAAAATGGTCAGACCCTGAGAACGAAAGAATCGAGGAAGAAAAAGAACCTTGAAAAGATAACCACGGAGATCATAATAAAAATCTATCAAGTCTTTCTGCTATGCTAAAGAAGTTTTTTCTTTTATTAACCCATGTAAATCTCCCATTAGAAGACAGACAATCGAACAAACCATTATCACTAACAAATGCAGAAAAGTCCATCATAACCTTAGAAGGGGGAATAATACTACCTTGTTTTTCATTCAAATTTAAAACAACATTAAAGTCCCCTCCCAAAATAAGTTTCTCCTCAGGTAAGGAATGAACAATATCAGTTAAAGAATCCCATAATCATTTTTATCTATTGATGAAGTTGGGCCATAAACATTAATTAGACCAAATTTCAAATGATGTTCAAAGCAAATTTCTACAAAAAGCTAATTAATGGTTTTAGAAATCAGAGTCACTTCCACACACCTCTTATCCCATAGGACAACTAAACCCCCAGAAGCTCCAATAGAAGATGAGCTTAAATAATTCCATTTCTTCCATAATTTAAAAACTTTCTCCGCTGATTGATCAGACAATTTAGATTCTTGAAGTAGAACTAAGTGAGCACCTGATAAACCAATCTGATGTTTTATCAGGCATTTTTTGTTAGGAGCATTAATGCCCCTAACATTCCAAGAAATAATCTTCATTATACCTGAGGAGAGCCCTCGGCTCTCCACAACACTGATCTTGTTGACATTTTTTCAAGAGTTTTTTGCACACCTGCTTCAATTTCTTCTTGAGTAACCCTAACTTTTGATTTTCTACCTCTAATCTTAGGAGGGGAAGATAAAACCACAGGTGTCTCCAAAGGAGTTTGAGAAATACCTGAAACTGAGTCAGTGGGAGCATCAACCTCATTTAAAACATCATCAACAATCTTTTCAATAAGTTCCTCCCCAACCTTAGCAACCACTTCATCAATAAAAGATTCTGCCTTTTGTAAAGAAAAAGGAAATACCTCTTCAACATCTATTTGATCTGTAGAGACATTACTAAAATCTTCCCTTTGAACAGATATCGTTGTAGACAGAGGTGAATCAGAAGGCAAATCATCAGGAGAAGAAGATCTCAGAGGAACTTCATTATCAAGATAGGAAATAGGGTCCAAAACAACTTCAGAAGGTAGAGGCAAAGATTCCTTAGAAGATATCTCAGAAACATGATTATCCAGCGAAGAATTCGCTAGACCTGAAGGAACACTATCAACATCGACAGCTTCTGAAGTTTGGTCATCAACCAAATAATCCAAAAAAAGTTCAGGGAATATATCTGAAGCACCTGATAAAACCTCAGTAGAATGATTGCGGTCAAAACACTCAACTCCACAATCTGAACCTTTCGGGGCTACCTTAATAGAAACAGGGACACAATCATCCAAAAACTCAGAAACGGTTCTATGACCTAAAACATCTTCATTGTTAACCTCAGATAAATCAAAGGCCTTACCCTGAGGACTAACCAAAGGATCCTTATTCAAACTCGATTTTCCCTTGGGTAAATGCAAGAAGTTGTGTCCACTTAAGGTGGAAGTTTCAGAGTTAGAAAAAAAATCTAAAATCGTGTTAACCAAAACAGGATCCCATTTTTTATGAAATGGGATCTTGTTTTGCTTCAGGATCCCGAGCCAAAAGCGGGATCCCGTTTTCTAGAAACGGGATCCTGTTTTGAGTTTCATAAAAGGTTAATATTTTAACCTTTATGAAACGGGGAACCGGGTTACAAAGCAAAACCCGAGCTTAAAATTCAAATTTTAAATAATGGGATCAAATGGGATCCCATTTCATAAAAGGTTAATATTTTAACCTTTATGAAATGGGATCCTGTTTCATAAAGGTTTAAATATTAACCTTTTATGAAATGGGATCCCGTTTTAAAACGGGATCCCGTTATTTAAAATTTGAATTTTAAGCTTGGGTTTTGCTTTGTAAGCCGGTTCGGGAAATGCTTTGGGGACCCGAACCTGACCTCTGGACCTGGTTTGACCTACAACTTGAAGGTCCTTGAAGGTCCTGTCAATGTCACAACAAAATAGTGAATTTGGGCATATATCTGAAGGTCTATTTTGCAGAATATTTTGACGAAATTAAAACCTATTATAGATGAGATAGTCTAGATTCCAAATATATAATTTTTTTTACAATTGGATTAATTTTTCTATTTTTTAATCAATTTCTGATGAAATAGGTCCATAAACTTGAATTATCATGGTTTTTTTAGTATTTTAATAACTTTTTATTAAAATATTTTTTTGTAAAAAATTGTAGGAAAACGTACTTTAGACAATTCTTTTCAATTTAAAAAATAAAAAATAAAAAAATGTTAAGTTTAGGTCATCTTATGCGTGACGTACACGATAATTTTTTAAAAGACCAAAAATGGCCAATAAAAAATTAATAAAAAAAAAATTCAATAAAAAATTACAAAAAAATATGAAAAACGTGTTTCAGTGAGTTACAAATCTTTTCTCAAAAGGATTTTGAAAAATATGATTATTTAGGTCAAAATATGGATGACGTACACGTACATGGTATAGTAAAAAAAAAATGACTTTTAAATAGTGGTTTTTAGACACGCCTATTCAAAATCAATTTCTATCATCTGGGTATCGAAAAAAATTACATATTTGGAAACTAGACTCCGAGTACTACATTTCATATTTAGTGACTTTTTCCAAGATTCCACCTTTAAGTGCTTCAAATTTTTAGGTCAAATGTGACAAATTTTGAAAATCAGGGAAAACACTTCCACTTTTTGGCCAATAAGTGGACACAACTTCTTACACACACCCCCTTATCCACCCGTTCCTCAGAAGCAAATAGATTATCAAATTTAAAAATGGTATCCGAATCTTCGAAAATGATCTTTTGGGTCCACGAGGATTTAGAAGTTTTCAAAATGATATTCTCCAGGAAAGAATAAGAAGTATTCATAATCAAACACATTCGAACTGGGAGCTTAGGGTTTTTAAATGTTGAGAGATCATGATTAATGAAAAACCCTAACCTTTGAGCAATGAATTTTAGAACAGTTAAGTCTCTGTATTCCAAAGGTAAATTAGGGAAATTTATCCAAAAGGGAAAGAAGTTATCGTTACTCTTAGATGGATTGAAATTAGGAAACCATGGTTGTAAATGCAAACCCTTCCCGTTAAAAAACCATGATTTGGTTTCCAGAATTAAATTTTGCATTTCCGCAGAAGAAAAGATTGCAACAAAAAACCCCAAAGATTCATCCAACATAAAAAAATTTGTCACTCCTTCCCAATTATCAACAACCCAAGACTCCAAATTCTCAGAAACCAAAGAACAATTCCAGATCTTACCTATTAATGCGGTCTGAGAAAGATCCCGCACATGAGGATCAATAAGGTCATCGGGTAATTGAACCTCTAAATTAATACCTGATGGCAAATCGACATTTTTCTGAACTGCCTTCGGAATCCAAACTTTTTTGACAAGAGGAGGTTGCTGTTGAAAGCGACGAAAAACATTCCCAAACCTAGAAACCCTAGATCGGAAACCCTCACGACCAAAATTCACCTGTCTATTAGTCCTCAGACCCGGAGAGAAGACATTATGGAAACCATTCGAAGACTTAATAAAATCCGCAAATAAAGATTCTTGAGATTGTAATGGTCGCCGCAGTCTTCCCGCATAATGTCGCTGCCCTTGCTGTTGATAGGCTATATTATTGTTAGCCTTCTGTCAAAAATTTGTCTCACGCCACAAAACAACTTTCTAACTTGCCATTAAACCATTTTTAGGCCATTGAAAATCAATAATGTGAAAAATCAAATCTTCAAATCAATAATGTGAAAAATAAAATCTTCCAGCAAATCAAATCTTTGTGGTCAGGTCACCAGAAATCAATAATGTGATAAATCAAATCTTCATGGTGTAAAAATATCAAGTCATAATTAATGCATTTAAGTTACTAATATCATTATTTTCCTATTAGTAAAATCCTTGCACCTCTTAAAAATATAAGTGCTAGTTATTAATTGTTATACCAAATCAACTTTTGAAAAAAAAATAATATTACTATCAACACATAAGATGTTCAAATTTTAACAATGAAAGTGCTGTCCATTGATTTTATTTTGCTATAGTAACATATATCCATAAAAACTTTGAGATAACTCAAAGCTTAGAATTTTGAAACTCTAGCAAAAGAGAACCTCTACAATGATAAGTTGTATTAGCCAAATCCTAGCTCTTATCTCAGCATTGGAGAAAAAATTATAATTTCTAAACTTACAAGAAAAAGAATATCAAATACACGAAGTTATTTTAAATACTCTCGACATAGAACTCAATTCCATTTTACATTTTTCCCTTTGACCTTTATTTAACAAGGACAAGAACACAGCTTTCATTCCCCTGTAATGGCAGATCCATGTAGGGAACAATAAAATATATAAGTTACAGCAAAACATTCAAATCCAAACTCTCAATTAACTAGTGAATTGTGATTTTTGTCCATCCATCTTCATGACCATATCAAGCTCCATGAATAAATTTCTTCATCTCAATGCTTTCCCTCTGGTCCCATAATTTCTCTGCTGCTGCTCAACTCTTTGCACCTTCTGGGCATTATTTATCTTCTTTTGCTGCTTAATCTCAGCGACATAAGATTCATCATCATCATCATCTGAAGATTGATCTTGTTTAAGCAAATCATCATCATATCTGGCACTTTCCAACTTAACAAAATTAACATCTTTATTCCTCCTTTCCCCTCTCAGCATGTCTGCAACTTCCCTCATGTTTGGCCTGTTCTCAGGAGAATTCTGAGCACATCTGGTTGCTACATAAATAGCTCTTTTTAACTGTGTCTCTTCAAACTTACCCTGAAGTCTAGGATCCACCAAATCGCCATACCTTTCCTTGTGCACCAATGGAGAAGCCCATTCGATTATGGTCCTCTTAACTCCTCCAGGGAGCTTCTCTATTGGTTTTCTACCACTTATAATTTCAAGAAGCAAAATCCCAAAGCTGTAAACATCACAACTCTCAGAGACCTTACCCCACATGGCATATTCTGGTGCAAGATACCCCAGGGTCCCCTTAACTCTTGTAGTAAGATGACTAACACCATCAGGGATCAGCTTGGCAAATCCAAAATCTGCAACTTGGGCATCATAATTGGAGTCTAACAGTACATTGCTTGCTTTGATATCTCGATGGATTATATGAGGAGTAACTTCATGGTGCAAATATCTGATAATCAAAACCCACATATTCATCAATTATAAGGTTTTGAGCCGATTTCATCATATATCAGTTCAAAATCAGGGGCTTCTAAATATTTCCCTTTATGCTTAGAACTTACCACCAGTTTCTATTGTATGGACTGTTATCCTACTTTTAACAGTATATCAATGTAAAAAAATGGTAAAAACAAAACACTCTATGTATACTACTCCTAGAATATATCAATGCAAAATCCTTGAATACAAAACCCCTTTATTATATTAATGCCAAACAAGGCCCATTCTTCCTGCTACCCTTACTCTTACCAGCACACTAATACAAACGCTCAGTATATATTCACATATTATATCCCATATCGTAAAGGTGACCGAATGTATTTCAATAATTGAAGAGATTCATAAATCAAAACTTTTATGGAAGGTTATCACTTACACAAGGCCTTCAGCGGATCCTAGAGCTATGTTCATTCTTCTTTGCCAATCCAGTTCAACATCGCCTGCAAGCTGGCCGTGGAGATGAGAAAGCAGACTAAGATTTGGCATGTAGTCATAAACTATGAGACGTTCATCACCTCCTGCACAATATCCTCTTAGGCCCAATAGGTTTTTGTGCCTCACCCTGCCAAGAACCTCCACCTCTACAGCAAACTCCATCTCTGCTTTGGAGTTCATGGATTTTAGCTTCTTTACTGCAATCTGCACGGCCGAAAATCAGTTTCAGGATTGAATATCAAATTAAAATCTTGTTTCGAGAGGCCCATCTTAAAAGCTGGCCAATGCCAGTGTCCCCAGGACTAAAGGTACTAGTAAGCCTAAACTGATAGTGCATCTGGGTATAACATGCGAGTCTATATTGATCAGTGGTTAATCAAGAAGGGCTTATCCTCTTCTTGTGTTCAATATAAAACAAAAAATTATAGGTAGACTGGTCAGACTGCACATTTGAACTGTGAATTGGGGTATGGGTCTAGTGAAATAGAGAGTTTCTAATAACTAGATTCAGACTCCCCCTGGGCAAATGGTTTGGATCTGCAGTTATCATCTGAATGTTATAAACTCTTGGTCAATCTTTTAAAGTTTTTCTTTCATGATCAAATAGTTAATCGTAATTTTATATTTCATTACTATTAAAAATGGTAAATAATTATTTTATTTTTATTAGTTAATTTTTTTTTTTAAACCTTCATTACAGAGAAATGAAAATCAATAACTAATTATAAATATAAGACCAATTCAAAACTACACCTCTACCTATTTAAAAAGAAAACACGAGTCCAAAATATCTCAGCTTTTCATTCCACCTATTATTTTAGGTGTTAGTACATAAACAACCTTTGTATTGTGGTCAATAAATCTATTGTTTTTGAAACTGGGTTGTCATTCAAACAACTTTTGTGTTGTAATCAATATGTCCATTGCTTATGACGAAACTAGATTGTCACCAAAACGGCCTTTCTGTTGTGGTCAATCTGTCCATTGTTTAAGTTGAAACTGAGTCATATCCAGACAGCCAGTTCAACACAATACATAAGCTCTTTCAATTTCACATTTTCTCATTAAACTAACGTGTTAAAAACATTTATTTTTAGATGGGTTAAACACCAAATTGGGATAGGCCTTGTGGAGTCAACGGCCCAGGGCATAGATGATTTGAGCACCATGTGAACTGAGAATCCCTTGACTGCTAAGAGTTGCAATAAACTAAAAAAAAATCTAAATTGGGTCGTCAAATATATAAAGATCACACCCACTGTAGTTTAGAAGGTTATCCGATCTTTGTAACAAAGTATTGAGCTTTAACTTACCTCTATAATCAACAGGCTTAAACATTAGCAGAGCATACAATAAATTAGAAATTAAATCACTGGTTTCTATTTTAGAAGTAAAATGAATGGAATTTGATATTTTTTTAATTATGGATAAACACTCTTGATCAGAGTAATGAATGGAAATACGAAAGGGAACAACAGAGAAATTCAAACAACAATGAGGAATAACATGAAACATTCAATACAAAGGCTGAAAGAATAACAACAAACCCACGAGGGGAAGAGCTTAACTGGCTGGCAGGCTGTAAAACCGGTTGGTCGAAATACACGATAATTTTCGACTGATGGATCGGCAAAGAACAGAGTGAGGATGTACAGATAGGTTGATTGAATTCGTGGGTGACAAAATTTGAACAATCAGGAGGTCGAAAAATTTGTAAACAATCGACACGACGTGCCGGCTGTTTAGGTGGGCACCAACAAGGAACATACAACAGCTCCCAAATGGAACTTGAATGATCGGCTAGTTACCTGATAGATCTGGGCAAGGATGGATCTACAACACAAGTATTGTTGAATTAACAAGATTCATCTAAATTATGTATCGAAGAAGAAATCCATTGGTGGGTTTAGAGAATGGATTTTTAATATACCAAGAAGCCAAAAAGGTATAGTCTTTCATTGTTTTTTTGATAATCCATAAATTTCCAATGTAAAATTGTTAATTTTTGGGACGATCAAATGCACCAAACATTTTGATTGTTATACAAAATACAATTCTTCTCTGTTCATTTCAACTTCATAAAATGTTTATTTCAATGTTATGAGGTTTTACAAAGAGAAATAATACCTCTAAACCATCGTGTGTTCGGCCCCAATATACACTACCAAACCCTCCTTCTCCAAGCTTATTTTCTTCGCTAAAATTAGCAGTGGCAATCTGCAGCTCTTTTAGAGTGAAAATTCTCCATGGCTTTACACTCCCGCTGTATCTTCTGCATTACAATAACGATCGGAAATTTTCTAAATCTGTACAAAGAAAACAAAATCACGTTGAAAAACACAGACTCATGGACATGGCTGAGATATCTTACAAGGATTTCTCACGCGGTCCTCCACAGCAACATTTGAATAAAGCCATCAATTTAATACAATCGATATCTGAATTCTGAAATCTGTTATGCAATCTTTATGCTTGAAGGGAGATCAAATTATATAAATTCTTCTCAAGTTCTAAATTCTCCCTGCAAGATGTAAATAACAATGGTGTTTTGCAGTTCGATGATATCAGTAAAACTGAATCTTATTCATCGTTCAGCTCGTTTGTAATTTGGAAACTGAAAGACTGGATGGAGTTGAGATTGAAGTGGATGTTTATCAAAATTTCCACCAGAAATAAACTGATTTTTTGGAATTGCAGACCGTCCTCGGCCGGCCGATTAAACAATTACGTAGCGGCTTAAGGACTCCTTTTTAATATTGTAGAGGAATCTCGAGGGCGTATTTCACGGTGGGTGAGATATACAAAGTTTGGAAGCATTATGTTGTCCTTACTTCCACTGACGTTGGCATTAAATAAAATATGTCAATAAAAATACTTATTATGGGGACAAAGAAAATGACTGGTTAATGTTGAGAACTTATGTGAAGGCCACCTGCCATGTTATTAATCTCTGATATCATATTTCTATTTTGATATGTATATATTTGGAGCTTTTAAATTAGTAATATTCAAAGTTATTATGTTCTCTACCTTTCTCTTGTTGGAAGGGGTAGCGAGGTTTTTCTAGTTTTAATCTTTTAAAACAAAACAACAAGTTTATTTTCTTATTTATAAATGTATTTTGATTATATCATCATAATGCTGGAATTTGTATTCTTATATAAATTCTCATTTAGTTTGGGTTTATTTGGAGAGAACGATTTAATATAATTATATATTGACAAATTATAGAATCTTGTGTCAAGTTGGGGTCATTCTCCAATCTTTGACCTATCTCCATTTATGTACATTCTCACACATTTGACTTTATATCATCCATTCCTACGCATTTTCTCATTCACTTTACATTTATTGCATATCCCATATCTATGGTGGCTATAGATGGTAGGGAGGGGTTATAGTTTGGGGTATGGTGTGACTGGTGCGAGTGATGGAGGAGGGGGAGATGCTTGTTTAAAGTCAATGTATGCTAGCCTATATTTTTTGTTATATGCATTTGTTTGTGTGGGAGAGTGGCTAATGTGTAATGGAGGATACCTTATTACACGTCTGGGTGTTCGAGAACTTGGCTATGCCATGACCCCTTATTGGTCTATCATAGAGAGTAGAGGCTAAGACCTTTGTTACATAGTCGTATGGTGCAAGGTGACAGTCATGGAGGGTGGGTTGATTAGATGAGTAACATATTCATTTAGAGTATATGACTGAGGCTAAGATCACATGGTATCCTTATAGGGTGATGGAGGTGTGGCCTAATGATGGGGAGCGCACAGCGGGAAACGCAGACCAGGCCCTCATTCCTTGCAGTCAACAACTCAACCGATTTTAACTTCGTCGGCCAAGTCTCTCATCCTTCTGCCAATGCCCCGATGGAATTTACCCTTGGCGAGACTTGTTCTATCGATGAACACTCACAATCTTTGGCGGATGCACCGACGAACCAACATAGCGATACACCGTTAGGTTTTCAACTCACACACAATCTGGTCTACACTCTATGCCTAGCACATAGAGATGCTAGGGCATGCTACTATGCACACTCCTCAGTCTGGAACATCTGCCCCGTCGAACAGGAAAACAAAATAGAAAATGAAAACAAATATTCATACAACGAAGCCATTCCACTGATTTCGATAGAAATCTCACCAGTGGAATGCTTCACGACGACATACAACAACAAAATGGAAAGCACAGCGAATGGAAACCTACAACTAAGCAATATGTAATTACAGGAAAACAGGAATCAAACTGACGGAACAGAACAATCTTTATTTCTTCTTAGGATAATCGCAATCACATTCGATCACACTTCTGCTTTGATCTGATTACAATATATCATCATTTGGTTCCTTACTCAGGGTATTTATCAACTCGCCCTGAGTAGTACAGAATTGACTCCAAGTGGCTAGGAGATCAATCCAAGCGGTTGGGAGACACTATTGCCTATTTTTGGCATTATTATGTGATTACAATGTGACAAATGTCCCCTAAGTCACTTGGGACTTACAAAATGAACCTAGATACAAACTGAAATGAAAATGCATTGGTCAAATAGACCTTATTACAAAAGAAAACATGATTTTCTAGGTGCTCCTGCACCATACTCCTCAGGTGAAAGTTGTCTCAAGTCCTCTTAGAGACTAACTGCTGTAAATCACCACCCTGCTTCTTGATGTCTCCTTCTAGCACCCATGTGGCTTTTGAATCTGGAAGTCCTTGCCATTTGACTAGGTGCTCAAAATAGGTTTGATTTCTAGTCTTCTTTGCTATCCTGCTATCCAAGATACACTCCATCTTCGGTGGTTCCTTAGGTGGTAAATGCTATACCCACTCTGCATTGTCTTGGACAAAATCTGCTATACCTTCACCTGTATTAGGACTCCTATATAATGTTAGATCAACAACATTGAATATAGGTGAAATAGCAATATCATCAGGGAGTTCAATTTTGTAAGCATTAGGACCATATTTTTCCAGAATCTGACAAGGTCCAATTTTTCTCATCATCAACTTGCTATATTTTCTTGTGTGCAGTCTGTTCTTGTTGAGATGAACCATGACCATATCTCCTATTTGGTACTGCACATCCCTTCTTCTTTGATCCACTCTAGCCTTGATCTTCTGACTGTTTTGGTGTAGAGTATCTCTGACTTGTTGATGGATCTCTGTCATAGCCTCTGCAAATGTATCAGCATGTCCACTCCTTTTGTCCAACCCTTGAACATCTCTTAATTCAAAAATTCCTCTAGGATGACTACCATAAACAACTTCAAAAGGACTTAGACCTGTACTTTTGTTTGTAGAATTATTATAGGCATACTCTACTTGTGGGAGTACCACATCCCAACTACTACCATGTTCTCTTGTCAAACATCTCAGTAGATTGCCTAATGACCTATTCACAACCTCAGTTTGGCCATCAGTCTGAGGATGATAGGCTGAACTAAAAGACAAATTTGTACCCAATCTTTTCCACAAGGTTCTCCAGAAATTTCCCACAAATTTGTTGTTTCTGTCAGATACAATACTCAAAGGTAATCCATGAATCCTGACAATTTCTTTAAAGAACAAACCTGCAATGTAACTAGCATCATTGGTGGTCTTACAAGGAATAAAGTGAGCCATCTTGCTGAACCTTTCTACCACAACAAACACACTATCATAACCTATCCTTGTCGTGGGCAATCCCATCACAAAATCCATACTCAAACTTTCCCAAGGTCTGTTTGGTATGGGCAAAGGTTGGTACAGTCCTGCATTGGTTGAGACTCCCTTTGCTTTCTGGCAAATCATACAACTCTCAACAAACCTTCTGATATCAGATTGCATCCTTGGCCAAAAGTAAAACCTTTGTACAAGATCTAAGGTCTTATTGAGCCCAAAATGTCCTCCTAAACCACCACTATGTTTCTCCTTCACTATATTATCCCTCATTGAACACTTAGGGATACATAGTTGACTTCCTTTAAACAAAAGTTCATCCTGCAATGTATAATATGAAAAGTCACCGTGGAAAGCATTGGCAAACTGACCACATACCTTGTAAATCTCTTTGAAATCTTGGTCCTCTTCATACAATCCCTTGAGTGACTCAACACCCATACTTTGTAACTGCACTTCTTGCACTGTCAACACCCTTCTACTTAGAGCATCAGCAACCTAATTGGTTATTCCTTTCTTATGCTTGATGATGAAGGTGTATGCTTGAAGACTTTCCACCCGTTTCATGTGTCTATGACTGAGCTTTTCCCGTCCATTCAAAAAACTGAGAGCATGATTGTCAGTGTATACAATAAATTCCTTAGGAAGTAAGTAGTGCCTCCATTTTTTCAGAGCTTGTACCATAGCATGCAACTCTAAATCATAAGAGGAGTATTTCCTCTTGGCTTCATTTAACTTTTCATTGAAGAAGGCTATTGGTTTGCCTTCTTGGCTCAACACTGCTCCTATGGCCAGTCCACTTGCATCACATTCAATTGTGAAAACCTTATTGAAATCAGGTAACACTAAAACAGGGAATTTAGCAACTTTCTATTTTAGACTCTCAAATCTCCTATCTGCTTCTCTTGTCCACACAAACTTCATCTTTCCACCACCCTTGATGGTCTCTAACATAGGTGCACATATATCACTGTAATTCTTAATAAATTTTCTGTAAAATGTGGCCAAGCCATGAAAGCTTTTGACCTCTCCTACTATCCTAGGTCTAGGCCAATTTAAAATAGCTTCTACCTTGGAAGGATCCATTTTCAAATCACCCTTAGAGATGACAAAACCTAGGTACACCAATTCTTGTTTCATGAAGTCACACTTTTCCAAGTTTATCAGTAACTTCTGATCTTGTAGCCTCTTTAAGACTATCTCCAAATGTTTCAAGTGCTCTTCCTTGCTCTTACTGAACACCAAAATATCATCAAGGTAGACTACCACAAATTTTCCTATGAATTCCTGCAACACCTCATTCATCAGCCTCATAAAGGTGCTAGGGGCATTTGAAATACCAAACATCATCACAAGCCACTCATACAACCCTTCATTGGTTTTAAACGCTGTCTTCCACTCATCCCCCTCTCTTATCCTTATCTGATGGTACCCACTCTTCAAGTCTATTTTGGAGAAATAAGTAGTCCCTCCCAAACAATCCATTAGATCTTCTATTCTAGGAATAGGAAACCTATACCTGATGGTTATCCTATTTATTGCCCTAGAATCAGTACATAGTCTCCATTTCCCATCCTTCTTTGGGGCTAAAACAGTAGGTACTGCACGTGGGCTAAGGCTCTTCCTTATCAACCCTTTGTTTAGGAGTTCTTGAATCTGATTTGCTATCTCTTCATTCTGTTGTGCAGTCATTTTATATGCTGCCTTATTAGGAAGTACTGCTCCTGGTATGAGATCTATCTGATGGCTAATGTCTTTGATTGGTGGTAGGGAATCAGGTATATCTTTTGCAATCACTCCTTTGTAACTCTCAAGCAAATCTCTGACCTCCTTAGGTCCTACTTCTCTTACACTTTTCTTCTTTTCCCCCTTAGGCTTCACAATCAAAGCAAAACCTACTCCATCACCTTCCTTCAATGTATCCATGAATTCCTTTTCTCCTACTAGCATTACACTAGACCCTACATGCTGTGGATCCTCTTCTACCAATGACTGTATCCCATAAGTCATACCATCCTTTTGGAATGAGTAAGCATTCTTTTCTCCATCATGATGAGCCTTTATGTCAAACTGCCATGGTCTGCCTAACAAAAGATGGCAAGCATCCATTGGAAGGATGTCACACAAAATCTTGTCTCTATACCCCCCAATACTAAATTCTACCATGCTTGTTCATTGATGAGTACGTGCTGCCCCTTGTTCAACCAACTGACTTTATAAGGACTGCTATGGGGTATCTTTTCTAACTTCAACTTATTCACTGCTTCCAAAGATATAATGTTATCAGTAGAACCAGAATCAATAATGACTTTAGAAACCTTACCTTGGATCTTATAGTTGATTCTAAACAAAGCCCTTCTTTGTGATGGTTCAGCCTGCACTGGTTCCTTGAGCAGCATCCTCTTGAGCATTAGAATTTCTCCCGTTTTTGATGCTAGATTCACTTCAGGAGATGTCACACTTGTTGCATCTTCTTGAATCAAGGTGGTTCTCTGCTCACTACCATGAGAAGTTGAGGCCTTCTCTAGACACTTGTATACTAGGTGCCCTATCTGATTGCAGTTATAACATCTCATATTGGAGAATTTGGATCCTCTACCTGATCCATTTGTCCCACCTCTTCCATTAGGCCTTCTTCCTCAGTAGCCTCCTCTGCTACTTGAGTCTCCAACTTGCTCTTCTTGGCTAGACTCACCACTAGGCCTCTAGTTAGGACTTCTTCCTCCAAAAATGCCTCTACCTCTGAAATTCCTTCCACCTCTACCTCTATTATTTTGCTCACTCTTTCTCTTTATCTTCTCTTCAGCCCTTAAGGCCATTTGGAAACACTTGTTCACTGTGTCTGGTGCTAGGATGCTGATCTCATCTTGGATGTTCATCCTTAGGCCATTCAAATACCTGGCCACCTTCTCTAACTCGTCTTCTTGTCTCTTTGATCTAAGACTGAGTTTATGAAACTCTTGTGTGTATGCATTCACATCAAGGTCTCTCTATCTAAGGTTTTGCAATTTCTTATACATCTGCACATCATAGTCCAGGGGTAAGAATTGTGCCTTAATTTTGGTCTTCATCCTTTCCCAGGAGGTTATCATATTTTTCCCCTCCTTGACTCTCTCTCCTTGTTCATAATTCCACCATGCACCTTCAATCTTGCCTTTGCCAACTTAACCCTCTTATCATCAGGGACTTCTTTGTATTTGAAATGATTGTCCAATGCCTCAATCCAATCAATCACCTCTTCAGTTTCCATACTTCCACTATACATAGGTAACCCATCTATGGTGTCCCTATTGACTGACTTTAATGCATTTAAAAATGCCCTCTGGTTTGCTGGTATCTCCTCTGTCTTTTTACTAGTTTCAGCAATTTTTGCATCGCCTTCATCACTGCCACTTTCATCTTCCCTATCTTTGCCTTTGGACTGCTTGAACTCTCCCAACTTGGATGCAAGCATCTCCTTGATCAGCGTCAGCTTCTTGACAGTGTCCTACAACATACTTTTGGGAGGCATCCTCTCCGCCTCTGTCTCACTTTCTTTGTCTGACATAAACATTCATAGACAACACCTAATGCCAATACTCCTGCAAATCCCCAATTTGACTTGCCGCCCAAATCTTTATTTGCCTCTGATACCAATATGATGGGGAGCGCATAGCAGGAAATGCAGACTAGGCCCGAATTCCTTGTAGTCGACAACTCAACCGATTTTAACTTCGTCGGCCAAGTCTCTCATCCTTCTGCCAATGCCCTAATGGCATTTACCCTTGGCGAGACTTGTTTTGTCAATGAACACTTGCAATCTTTGGCAGATGCACTGATGAACCAGCACAACGATACGCCGTTAGGGTTTTCAACTCACACACAGTCCGGTCTACACTCTACGCCTAGCACATAGAGATGCTAGGGCATGCTATTGTGCACACTCAGTCTAGAACATCTACCCCGTCGAACAGGAAAACAAAATAGAAAATGAAAACAAATATTCATACAATGAAGCCATTCCACTGATTTCGACAGAAATCTCACCAGTGGAATGCTTCACAACGACATACAACAACAAAATGGAAAGCACAGAGAATGGAAACCTACAGCTAAGCAATATGTAATTATAGGAAAACAGGAATCAAACTGACAGAACAAAACAATCTTTATTTCTTCTTAGAACAATCACAATCACATTCAATCACACTTCTGCTTCGATCTGATTACAATATATCATCATTTGGTTCCTTACTCAAGGTATTTATCAACTCACCCTGAGTAGTACCAAACTGACTCCAAGCGGCTGGGAGATCAATCCAAGCGGCTGGGAGACACTACTGCGTATTTTTGGCATTATTGCTATTTTTGGTATTATGCGATTACAATGTGACAAATGTCCCCTAAGTCACTTGGGACTTACAAAATGAACCTAGATACAAACTAAAATGAAAATGCATTGGTCAAATAGACCTTATTACAAAATAAAACGTGATTTTCTAGGTGCTCCTGCACCACCTAAGGATACTGTGTAGTTACAGGGTGTTTGACACATGCAGTGGGTTCAGGGTTGGTATCATCGATTGTTGGAGCACTTCTTCTATGAGTAAGTTTTGAGATAGTTTGGGATTTAGTAGAGAATGCCACCACCTTGTTCGACCACAAGCTTTGTAGTGTGATAAGGTGATGTGTTGAGGCCATCTTATGATATGGTCATCGAGGATGAGCATTCTCATGTGGAGGAGAATGATGTAGGGTGCACTAAGGAGTGGTGATAGTGGTGGCCCATTGCTTGATCAATTCCCCTATACAAGGTACCCTATGGAGATGATGACTGGGATGACAGGAAGAGGAGCATGTTCCAAGATGGGGAGCCATAGATGAGTAGATGCATATGGTAGAGGGATTTTATCAGTCTCAATTAGCCTCTCTCAACAATAAGATGAGACCATCTCATATAGAGATGGTTGAGCCTTTGTACAAAGTTGCATATCGCTCTTGGTAGGCAAGAGAGGTCTAGGTACATGTCTTTTAAGTGTTTAACATTCATGAATCTATTTGATGATTGAATAATATTTTTATGGAGATTATGATATTGATTGCATAACTTTGTATTTTGTAAGATCTGTCGTAGAGTGGGTGTCTTTGATTTGATAGGTTATGTAGTTTACGTCTAGTGACATTTTGTGTACTGGCATTAGTGATTTGGAGTATCCCATTAAGTAGGATAGCTAGTTTGTACCTCTCTTTAACCCAATGGTGTCTATACAAAGAGCTTAGATTATAGAAAGGGGCCCATGATGTGATTGCAGAGAGAAAGAGAGAGAGAGATGAGTAGAATCTAGTGTTCCATGAGGGCCCTAATTAGAAGCAGCTTAGAAAAAAGTTTTTTGTAAATTTGACATTTTTAATAATATATACCGAGAAATATGTAATTTTTTTTCTAATATATAATCACACTTTTGCTCCAAAATGTGTTCTTATTTAATTCTTGTATATTGTATCTATATAATGTGGAAGAATTTCAAGCATAATATCACTGTAAGTCTGATGGATTGAAGGGATCTTAGAGTGGTACCCATTCTTGTGTCAAAAGTCCACAGTGCTTGACCCATAGACTATGTAATAACATAGGGTCCAAGCAAATTTGGTCAAAATTTTCCCTTTTGTTCCTCCTTGGTGTTTGTATTCTTTTTATTCTCTTTTAGGATGAGGTATCCTCCCTAGATGTTGTGTTGCAACACTCATTCAAGGTTGTATTTATTTTAAGGCTCTTTTGACAGGTTTGTAGGTGTTCTAGGGTGTTCACATGTCTTTTGTCAAGCATTTATAATTCTTGTATTCAAGCTTCCCTATGCATATTGTTGTCAATTAGTCTATGGAGGGACACACACAAAGAAGGAATTTCAAGCTCCAAGGGTGTACCTACTTCAGCTCCATAAACTAATGAATAAGGAGTAAGTTTGTAAATTATTTGTTCTATAGTTCTCTTGCTTACTTTTGCTTGAGCATTTGACTAGGGGTAATATGGTGTGGAGAATTGATGTTGAATTTTTAATTGATTGAGGAACTTTTTAACTCTTTATTTTCAAAAGAAGAACAATTACTAAAGGTAAGCATTAAGCGGACACCAAAATGGGTTATAATGTTGGTTGTGAGGAAATTGCAAATATAATTAACCATTGTACTTTTCATGGGTATAGATTCAACCCACATTGTAAAATAATTGGTTGTCATGATTTTGAAGTAATGTACTTTGAATGAAGCTAGTAAAAAAATTCCTATTAGATCAAGACCTCAAGTTAAAAAGAGTCATGATGAAGACTTTAATGGTTTTATTTCTTGAGTAGGGGCTCATATGAGGTTATTATGTTGCTAGTAGGAATGACATTTCTTGACAAGTTTGTGTGTCTCTCTCCATTGTTGTCAATAATACCTCATGTGGAGTAGTTTTTGAACCAAGGACCTTCCATTAAAATGACCCCCACATGCCCCTTCATGGGATTCTTGAAGAGTGCTTGATACTTTGTCCCTATTCATGTTGGTTTTAGGACAAACAACTGAGAGGGGGGGGGTGAATCAGTTGTCACCAAAAACTTTCTTTTCTATAAACACTTAAATCCTTCTTGTATTTCTATAGCATAATAATGATTTAATCATGGAAGAAAAATGCAATATCTCAAGAGAAAAAATATATTAACACATATGACACCAAGATTTTAATGTGGAAAACTCAGTTAAGGGAAAAACCACAGGGTAGCTAACCCAAGATTGTATTTTCTGTTAAAAGAATAAGAAGAACAAAATGGTACTTGCCAATTAGGGCTCACTGCCTAAGCACACTACTCACAAGAAGCACACTACTCACAAGAGGCCCACTGGCTATAAGAGACACACTATCTACAGAATAATAATATAAATATTACATACTTGAACTAGAGAATAGCATCTTCACCATGCTTGAGACAGTTCCATTTAAGATCAACACTTCTACTCTACTTTTTGCACTTTTCGTCTCTACCACTCTCTCATCTTCACCAAGATACTTTGAAATGACTTCACAAATATTATTTATACAAGACATCAACTTTGGGATAATCATCCAAGTCGGCACAATACATACTTTATTTTATTACAGAGAAATTACACAAATACAACTTGACTTATTACAAAACTTCATGCGTATCACCACACTATTGGCCACACATATCTGGGACTTCAATCTTCTTTGAGGAACACACCATGCTTCGTAGAACATCTTCAAGATCATCCGCAAGATGTGCAAAACATCCAGTCGGCCATGATTAGGAAGAACATCATCACCCGAGACTAAATCTTCAATTACAAGCTCAATCTTCAATGCAGACTGCCAACACGAACTGGACACAATCTAGGGACCCCCACAAGCTTGCTTGAATCACCAAGAACATCCACACCACTTCTGCTTACTGAAATCATTCGCATCTTCATCTGGAACCTCAAGAACACAGTCTGTCATCACTGTCACATTAGAATAAATGCTTACGGACCTCCAGACCATGAACCAATTGAGTTGTCAATTCACATTGGCTTCCTAAACATTCCACCAAATCTGCAGAACAAGATATTGCATTTCCAGATCTCACTGGACCTATTTGTGTCACTCTGTCACCTCTGAACAGCTGCTAGAACCAGTTTTACTGATATGGCCATAACTTCTCCAAATCTTCATGCGGACCTCTCAAATCTTGACTGGATCATCTTTAGACACATATCTACAAACCCTTTGATGTGCATTCTCTTATCTTCATCTAGCTAGGATCTTCACTTCATAGAGCTTCACTATCTTCACTGTTTCTGATAGGACTAATTTTCTCAATATCCTTAGCACACAACTCATCCAATTCTTGACATCAATGCAACAGGAGTATGTTGACATCAATGACAACACCGGTTAGGCCCATACTTGCAACAATTCAAACATCTCAATAAGAGCCCATTATAACCTTGTTGATATAGGATCCTAGATAAGAGGGCACATTTTGATGATTTTTAAAAAATATAAATGTGCAAGTTTTTAGTTACATTTATCAATAAGGTTCTAGTGTTCAAATATGAATATATGTTGGCATACCATTTTCTATTATTAATACTATTACAATCAACATTGGGGTATGTGCATTGAAATGGGGGACCAAAAGGGGGTCAAAAGTGGCCACTTTTTTTCTAAAATCAATAAAACTTGATCTTGGATGAGAAATTGAAGATAGCCACGCTAAAAAATAGACAATGTGATAAGAACAAGATTTGTAGTACTCGGAATCTAGTTTTTAAACTACTATTTTTTTCTAAAAATGATGGAGATTAAGAGGTTCAAATAGGGAGAGCACACAAAGTGCTCCTATTTTTGTCAAAAAAATATAAAATAGTGTATGATGTACTCCCCCTAAAATGATGACTTGTTTTGAAAGTATTTCACAAATCACTCTGGTGGAAAATTAGCTAACATCATGTAGTTTATGGCTAATTTTTTTTGTTAATTTCTTGATGAATATATGAATTTTTAAAGTGGACACTTCTTGAAAAATGAAAATTTGAGCATGCTCCCTCCTAATTTTTTTGAAAACTATTCAAAAATCAATTTTTTCAATGTGTATAGAATAGAGTCTAGAATCTAAAAATGTAATTTGTTTCAAATTTTGATGAACGTGTAAAAAATGACACCAGAAATACTACACATAGCTTTTTGCAAAAAATAACACATTATCAAAAGAAATTGACGATGGAAACCTTAATGTTATCAGATTTTAGAAAAAAATGCATGCTTAGAAAGCTAATAAAAAACTTGAAGTCATCCTGGCATTTTTCATATTAATATTAAAAAATGTGTAAACCTAATGGAGAGCACGCATGAGATTTAGTTGATTTTCTATATTTTGTTGAAAACACATCTTTGACATCCAAAAGGTAGGTCCAACTCTTTGGGTTGGATACCCAAGGAAAATACATCCCTTAGGGTTGGAATTTCCCAAAGAAGTCAAAAGCATGCTCGCATTTTAGATCAGTTAAAACTTGGACGATAAGTGGGAAAATTATATGAGGACTCATGTCACCCCTCCATCTTATTTCACTCTAGAGTAGCCTCATGTATAGGAAGAGACAGACATTATATCATTGGGTGATGATGAGGTGAAAGAATCGAGGCCTTCATACTTTCAAATAGAAGAGGGAGTATTGGACAAGTAGCATCATATGCACCTTGTTAGATGAGGAGATTGAGTTAGAGAGAGGGAGAGATATAAATATAGAGTTAGAGGGATAGATAGAGAGATCAAGATAGAGAGAAGGAAAGATATATAGAGATAGAGAGGTAGAGAGATAAAGAGAGAGGGAGGATAGAGAAATAAAGAGATAAAGGAGAGATAGATAGAGATATAGAGAGGGAGAGAGAGGGAGAGATATATAGAGGGAGGATAGAGAGATAAACAAATAAAGGGATAAATAGATAGAGATATAGAGACAAGGGGATATAGATAGAAAGATATAGAGAAAGGGAGATATAGAAATAGATAGATAGCAATGTTAGGAAGAGGGAAAGATGAGAGGAGAGATAGATATAGATATAGAGTTAGAGAGAGGGAGACATAGAAAGAGGGAGGAGGAGAGGGAGAAATAGAGAGAGATAGAGAGAGGGAGAGGGAGAGGGATGGAGAGAGAGGGGGGAGATAGAAAGAGATGGAGAGATAGAGAGATAGAGTTGCAAAGGGACAAATATATATATATATATATATATATATACATACATATATACATACATACATACATATATATACATACATACATATATATATACATATATATATACATATATATATGTATATATATATGTATGTATATATATGTATGTATGTATATATATGTATGTATACATATGTATATATATGTATGTATGTATATACATATGTATACATACATATATATACATACGTACACACACACATATATATACAGAGAGAGAGAGAGAGAGAGAGAGAGAGAGAGAGAGAGAGAGAGAGAGAGAGAGAGAGAGAGAGAGAGAGAGAGAGAGAGAGAGAGAGAGAGAGAGAGAGAGAGAGAGAGAGAGAGAGAGAGAGAGAGAGAGAGAGAGAGAGAGAGAGAGAGAGAGAGAGAGAGAGAGAGAGAGAGAGAGAGAGAGAGAGAGAGAGTTGAATAAGCCTTTATAGAAAGTGCTTTAGACGTTGAAAATCTATACTAATCCTTTTCCAACATGTCAATTTAATGTTTCATGGATGAATTCTTGTTTAATCATCATATTCAACAATAAGCTTATGCATAATATAAAGTCTCATAAAAATGACAAATTAATAGCTCCACCACTCTCTATAACATTTGTTAAAGGTTTTACTAGTCATACATAGTGATGGGAACTTCATTCTACATGATCTTGAGAGGGAAGTATATATATATATATATATATATATATATATATATATATATATATATAGAGAGAGAGAGAGAGAGAGAGAGAGAGAGAGAGAGAGAGAGAGAGAGAGAGAGAGTTTCTCTATATATATTTCCTTCTCTCTCACCCTCTCTAGATATCTCTATCTACTCCCCCTCTATCTCTCTAGATCTATTTATACTCCCTATCTAGATCTTATCTCTCTATCTCTCCAGGCTCTTTATATCTATCTCTCTATCTTTCCCTCCATCCCTCTCCATCTCTCTCCCTCTCTCTATCTCTCCCTCCCACTCTCCTCCCCTCTATCTCTATCTATCTCTCTATCTCTTTATCCCCACCTATCTCTCCCCTCTCTTTATATCTCTCAATCTCCTCCCCTATCTCTCTCTCCCTGTTTCTCCCCATGTCTCTTTCCCCCTATGTATCTCTCCTTCTCTATCCCTATCTCTTTATCTCCCCTCTCTCTCTCTCTTGATCTATATCTCTCCCTCACTCCCCCCTCTATCTCTCTATTTATCCCTCTCTAGATCTCTATATTTCCTTGTCCCTCTCACCCTCTCTATCTCTCTATCTATTTATCTCTCTAGATCTCTCTCTATCTATTGCTTTTTTCCTTTAGTATTGACTATAGTATTGGTGTATGTCTAACATCCTTAAATTCTGCACTATCTTGTTGTTTGACCATATTAATACCTTAAAACTCTTTCTTATTGGTTGCTTACTTTTCTTTTATAATAAAAAATATATGTAGATTTTAAATAAAGGAGAGAGCAGATTTCATCTCAAAGGGTGCAAATGCAATTTACAATTCACCAATACCCATAGAGAGAAAATTAAAGAAGTGCACCAAGCTAGAGTAGGCTAAGAAAATACTTAAAGCATTTGAAGCAAAAATAAAGGCATTATAAGGCTAGGTCACCACAATTGTAGAGCAATCCATTGAAGTTGAAGATACATAGGTAGAAGCAACTAAAAAATAACTCCTAGAGGTTAAAACAAAATTGACTAAAGTAAGAATAGAGTTGGTAGTAGGGAAAAGCTATATAGTAACTAAGACAACCACCAAGAATGCATTATCAAATCAAGTGGAAGACTTGGAGGTATAATTGAGCCATGAAAAGACTAAAACTAGTGCCAAGGCTATTGAAATAGGATCACTAAAGAAAAAGGCCTCTAGCCAAGATTATGAGCTAGCCAAGCTGAATAATCAAGTGGACACCTAGGCCTAGACACTCAAGGGCCTAAGAGAAAAAGAGGCTGACCTAAAGAACATACTAAAAGAATCAAAGGAGGATGTCAAGAGGTTAAAGACCCAAATTAAAGAGCTCAAATAGTTAGTGGCTTCCCTTGACCACATCAAGTTTTTGTGAAGATCATACTGCAATGCCAAAATGGAGGCCACATCATCTAAGCCTTGTGAAGATTAAACTGATAGCACATAATAGAGGCCACATCATCTTTACTCTAGCCTTATAGTTTATGGGGATGGTGTAGGATTTAAGTGATATGGTGAAGAAAGAGATTGATATGGTAGAGACCACCATCTCTCCAATAATTGAAGATGCTTGGTCCTATGTCAAGAAGTTCTATAGTTTCCCCTCAACCAAGCTAGTCATGGTGCAAATTATGAGTAGACCTAACATATTATGGAAAATCAATGACATCTTACAAATGCACAAGTCCAATGAGGAATGTAAAGCACACTTAGATTTAATTGGACAAATAATAAATGGTATGTAGACCTATATTCATCAACTGGTCTAGTAGGGATTACCCTCACCACTAGGGTATACGCATGGAAATGGGGGTCAAAGGTGGCCATTTTTTCTTCTAAAATCAATAAAAAATGATCTTGGATGAGAAATTGAAGATAGCCACACTCAAAATTAGAAGATGTGATAAGAACAATATTTGTAGTTCTCATAATCTAGTTTCTAAACTACTATTTGTTTCTAAAAATGGTGGAGATTAAGAGGTTCAAACACGGGGAGCACACGAAGTGCTCTTATTTTTGTCAGAAAATATAACATAGTGCCTAGTGTGCTCCCCCTAAAATGTTGATTTTTTAAAACTTGTATTTCACAAATCGCTTTAGTGGAAAATTAGCTAACATCATATAGTTTATCCCTGATTTTTCTATTAATTTTTTAATGAATATATGATTTTTATGAATTTTTAAAGTGGATACATCCTGAAAAATGAAAATTTGAGCGTGCTCCCCTATAGTTTTTGAAAAATAATCAAAAATCATTTTTTCCAATCTACATAGAATTGATTCTAGAATCTAAAAATGTAGTTTGTTTCAAATTTCGATAAACACGTAAAAAATGACACCATAAATACTAGACATAGGTTTTATGCAAAAAAAACACAATAACAAAAGAAATTCAAGATGGAAACCTCAATGTTATCAAATTTTTGAAACAAATACATGGTTAGAAAGCTGATAAAAAATTTGAATTCATCCTCACATTTTTTGTATTGACATTAAAAAATGTGTAAACTTGATGGAGAGCATGCTCGAGAGTTGGTTGATTTTCTAAGTTTTGTTGAAATCACATCCTTGACATCTGAAAGGTAGGTCCAACCCTTTGGGTTGGAATTTCCCAAAGTAGGAAAAACACACTCATGTTATAACGTGAGCACGCTATAATGTGAATGTGTTATAACATGCTCGCATTCTAGATCAATTAAAATCCTTTGGATGATTAGTTAAAATGCTTTAGAAAACTGATGTCACCCCTCCATCTTATTTCACTCTATAGTAGCCTCATGTCTAGGAAGAGACAATCATTACATTATTAGGTGATGAGGAGGAGGAAGATTTAAGGCTTCCATAAGGTCAAATAGAAGAGGCAATGTTAGAACAAGTAGCATCATATTGTTGGCAAGAGACACTGTGTGGCTTCATGAGTGTTGTTATTGATGGCAACAAAGTCCGTCCCACACATCCGCAGGACACAGTGTGTCTATACCGGAAGTCAAATTGAAGAGTATTTTGATTCGGTGACCAAGAACAGAGCATGCAACAAGGTTTGACAATTAGGTCTGGATCACTCAGAGGAAGTATCTCAATAAAGTGTGGACTTGGGGAAATCAAGAGGAGTACCATGACTAATATATTCCAGAGATTGAGACTTCGGGGATGTAAGAGTGAAAACATATGAACACCTAAGTGTTGGGTTCTTGTTTGGTAGAGTAGACTGAGGAAGAACTGACCGGTAGAGCTACAGACCTTAACCTGGATGAGATATTGACGGTAATCAAGTTTCTTAAGGGATCATTCATGATTGGTTGTCATGATTGATGACTTCTATAAGCATCTCTTTGATATGCATCACTTGGTAAGCAAGGATTCAGCCAACAAGACCAGAGTTTGGGAAAATATTGAGTATTTCGGATGCCGACTAGAAAGATGTTGAAATCCTTTGTGCGGATATATATACCAGATGGATTTTGATGAGAAGTGGTGTGTGGTGTGTTGTGAAGTGTGAAGAAAAGTAGAGAGCAGTGTGGAAGCAATAATACAGGTCCAGTATGTGACAGGACAGCAACACCAAAGAAGAGGAAGAATGAAGTGTAGTAGATCAGTGTATTGAGCCTAACCGGAATTGAACCTCAGCATATGTGGATGCTTCTCATCAGTTCAAGTATCTTGTTACTTTCTTTATACCTTGTAGATAGTGAGTCTCTTATAGGCAGTGAGCCTCTTGTGAGCAGTGTGCTCAGAAAGTGAGCCCTAATTGGCTTGTCACCTTTTGTTCTTTCTATTCTTCTAACAGAGAATACAATCTTGGGTTAGTCACCCCGTGGTTTTTCCCTTAACAGTGTTTTCCACATCAAAATCATTGTGTTCTGTGTATTGATTTTGTTTCTGCTTTCATGGTTATGGATGCTTATTTGTTTTGATGCTGCACTAGTTATTAAAGAAGAACATAAAGTTAAATTAATTAAGATAACTGATTCACCCCCCTCTTAGTTATCAACAATTGGTATCAGAGTTAAGTTCCTCCAAATGGAGCCTAACAACTTGAGGAAGATCTGGGAATTCCAATGGATATGTATGGTATGAGGGAACAACTTCAGTCTACCCTTGATGATCTTGAGCAATCTCACTCTAAAGTCAATAAATTGAGGGAAAGACTCAAACAAGCTAATGATTTCATAAATGAACTAAAGGAGAAATTGAGTATCTCTATGAAAAAGAGAAAGAAACTTCTTCAGCTATTAGCAAGTCAAAGTGAAGCCAATGATACTAATGAAGATCTGAATGAGAAGAACAAATTATGTGAGAAGCTATCAAAAGAGGTCATTATGGTAAGACATGAAATGGAATCAGGGGTTATGAAATTCACCCAAGAAATTGAAGAGAAAAGAAAGACTGAAGCTAATTTAAAACAATCTCTCAAGGAGAAGTCAGAAGATTGCCACAAAATGGATAGATTAATCAAGCATTTGGAATCTGATCTTGAAGAAGCTAGAGATAATGAAGAACAACTTGAGAATCGGATTGACACTCTAAAAAGGGATCTTCAAATAGAAAATGAATACAAAGAGAAATTCAAGATAAGCTCTGCTCAGCTTGAAGTTCTTCTTGAAATCCAAAAGAGAGTAGATGACAAGCAAGGCTTGGGGTATGAGAAAGGTGAAAGCTCTGGATCTAGTTAGAAGAACTCTGGATCAGGAAATCCAAGGAATAGGCCTAGAAGACCTCCGATAAGGCAACCAAATGCTCAAAGATATTCATCCTTCAATGGATACTACCACAATTGCAATAACTTTGGTCATAAAACAAATCAGTGTAGAAGAAGAATGAATCAGACTAATTCATCCTTCTCTGGACAGTGTTTTAATTGCAAAAGGTATGGTCACAAATCTCATGAGTGTAGAAATATGCAAATGAATAATTCATTCAATTGTAGATGCTTTGCATGCAATAGAATGGGACATATGGATAATCAGTGTAGATCAAGAGGATATCAGTAAAAGATGCAAAGAAATGTTGTTTGCTACAATTGCAATAGATCAGGTTATATTGCCGAATTTTGCAGAAGTAAGAATTAGGACAAAAGGGTCTGGTGCATCATAATCAAAACTAAGACAAAGGAAATGGAAAAGTGAATGTGGATGAAATTCAAAGGGAGATGAACAAGATTTGGGTGAAGAGGAGTACAGAAAATGTTGAGGATGGATCCGCACCAGAATCTGGTGCTGATATTCCTTTTGAAAACTAAATAGATGAGCTCTGGCTCAGGGGGAGTCACAAAGGAAAACAAGTTCCCCTAGCCAGTCAATTGGTGCCTGAAATTGGCACATGGAAAGTTGCAGATTAAAGGGTTCTTAGAGAAACATCTAAATAATCCTTGGTAAAGCTATGGAAGATCCGCAAGAAATTTAGAAGAGGTTAATCTTCCAAGAATGATTTGATTTAACAGTCACCCGGTAAGAACATGATTTTCATAGTTAGATCTGGTATGATTCAAATTTGAGGTATCTTGATTTGTGGATAAATGGAATGATTGGAGAAAGGTAGATAGATTACCAATATTCACTAAGAATAACCCTAAGTGCATCTCAGTGATCTGGAAAGATCTCTCAGGACAAGGAGAATAAAGCAACTGGAGTAACTTAAGTTGTGCATTTATTACAATGTGAAATTAGGGTTTGCGCATAAATATAAGGGTTCTTTTGTTCATCATTTGCACATTTACATTTGAGAAGAAGAAAGAAGGAGCTCTACAATTAAATTGTCTCAAACCTCTCAAAGATCAACCACAGAAGTCGATTCATCTTGCAATTTGATCTGGCTCATATTGTGAACCCTAGAAGCGTAAAAGGTATTTTTCACTCTTGAATAACTCTCTGAATCTTTTGAAAGATGGCTCTTCGAATGTTGTCAAAATCACTGATAGGCCAAGCCCTAAATTCGAAAAACACCCCTACAAATCTTTGGAAGTTGATCCCTTAGGCGCATTCTCTAGCATTCCGCATGAGGTTCTGCATGTAGAAGATATTAGGGTTTACATACACGCAAACATTAAAGAATTTGGGGAATCCAAGCTGATGGATATCTACCACAAGGAACTGATAGATGAATCACTTGAACTTAAACCACAATACAAGGCCATCCGAGATAAGCATTTCAGATAGTGCATCCATTTCCCCTATTTTGTAAAAGATGAGTGGGTCCGATATGTTTTGAGCAGATTGCATGACAACTTCATATGGTTGAATAGACCATTTAAGATCACAAAAGATGCTATTAGGGCGGTAACTAGTTTACACTCATCTGGAGGGTTACCTATTCTCAAATCGGTCAAAAACCAAACTATGAGTGAGGCTACCGGATCAAAATTTGACAAGAGAGAAATGACAATAGAAGATATCACTGATCCGGATATCAAGTTTGCCTCCACGATAATTGGTTACAAGATATATCACTCCAGCAGGGAAAATTTAGTACTCGAAACTGTAATTTACACTGCTTATCAGATGCTAAGAGAAAATGCTGACTATGATCTTTGTGAGCTTCTCTTGAACCAACTATTAGAGAATTTGCAAAAAATAAAGAAAGATAAAAAGAATTCATTCAAGTATGGTGGCTTGATACTTTGCCTATTCTTCTACTATATGAATGAGCTACCTGAAACTAGTGGTTGGATATGGCAAAATGACAGAACTGTTGCCATACAAATTAGGGATTATTTGTATGGGCTTGGTGATGCCAAGGCACAAAATACAACACTGTGGGGTTACTTCAAAAACTTCCAAAGCATAATGCAGGCTAGAGAGAGAATCCCCCAATCTTTAGTTGCAAAATACAAAGATACAGTGTACTTCATGGTAGACACTGATCAATGCCTAATGGAGGCAGTGGAACTGAGAATAGTGTGGATTATGCCAATGGGCTATGAGGTGGATGAGAAAATTCTAGAACTACATGTCCAACATCTACTAAGTCAGCCTAAGGACCCTAAGGCAGAAAGGTTTGGAACCTTCCAAGAATTGAGTGTAAAAGTTCATGTTGAACTTAGACAGCTTGAGATCAAGAGAAAAGTAAGAAGGGAAGTAGAATAATTTGCCAAGAGGCATGGAATATCAAAGGAGGCAGTTGATGCCAACAGAGAGAAGATGGAAAGGGCAGAGAAAGAAAGGCAAGAAACATAAAAAGAAAGTGCTCTGGTGCAAGTCCCCTCTCAGACCAAATCCTCCAGAAGCTCTACACCTGCCACCTCTAAGAGTCAAAAAGCATCAAAACCAGAAGCCCAGACATCCAGAAAGGGAGAGAAGAGAACAAAGAAAAAGACCACAAGGTCCTATACGAGTCAGAAGGATGATGAAGAAACTGAGACCGATGAAGAAATCAAGAAAATGAAGAAGAAGAAGAAAACATCTGGTGAACCCTCTAATGGTCATAGCAAGGAAGAAGAATTAGAAGAGTTTGTTGAAATGCCTACTCTGTCCATTGATGATGTAGTCAAGGCAGTTACTGTGGATGGAAATTTGCAACCAATGACAGAATTCTATGATAAGCATAATGACATAGATAAAAAGATCTTGGAAGAAGCCACAGTTAAATACTTAAACATATATAATAAGGCATTTATTGAAATCATCTCTAATTCCCAAAAGTTTAGATAAGGAACTTGAAATGAGAAAGGATAATGCCAAGGCAAAGGACTTAGAGATCAGAGAACAGATTGCTATCCAACTCTATCCCTCCATCACTCCAAAGCAAATGAGCATGATCTTCAAAGATTGCAAAGATGAGTTCCGGAGCAAAGCCAGAATGAATAAGCTTATGCTCAAAGAGACTGATCAGGTGGCTAAAGAGACTGAAGACATCCTCCAGAATGCCTATAAAAGAATCAATATTCCTATTATAGAGGACTTAGGTGATGAACCCTCTATCCTGGATGATGAAGGACTCAGTACATCAAAGGAAGATCCTAAAGAGAAAAATGCAAAAGAATCAAAAGAAATAGGTGAGGAGAAAACTAAGGACCTGGATTCCTCTGTTCTAGAAGAGGAAGTCCAAGAAGAAGTAAATATCTCTCATCTGGATCTCCCTGCCAACTCCAAAATGTCTGAGGCCAGAGAATGAAAGGAAACTCTATCTCCAGCAAGAGACATTGCAGAAGCTGTTAAGGACTTCCTGACAAAAGAAATGATGGAATTGGATGAACTAGAGCTACTTCAAGGACCATTCAATTTTGATTCCCTCTCCCCAGTTCAGACTATGAAGATAGCATCCTTTGCCCAAGCAAAGGCAAAAGAAAAACTTCTGAAGTCTCACATGGAAGACTGTGAGCTGATAGAGATTACATCCAGTGTGTTGGAAAAGATCATGCCATACTTCCAGAAGGATCTTTCTACCTCCTCATCTGGTAATTTGAAATCTCTTGTTAAGTCTGTTAACACACATTTTGATTCTTTGGAGAAAGCAGCTGAAGAGAAAGTCTGGAAAGAGTTTCTGGGTAAGAGATTCTCTAAGGTACAAGGACTTATAACAAATGATAGGGGAAATTTGGATATTGGAATAAAGAGCCTAGAGAATGCTCTTAAATATGGTGGATATCTATACAAATTTTGTCTATCTTGGTCCACCGTAACAACAGACATCACCAAGAAGGTGGAAGAACAAGAGAGCAAACTATCAAGTTTATCTTGAAGTTTTGATCCTCTCACCTCTTCCATAATAAATCAAGAGTATCAAACTATTGCAATCATAAATGAAACCAAGAAGCTTGAGAAGGAGAATAAAAATAGAATAAACAGGTTAAGTGAACTTAGAGGGATAATTATCCCTAAATTAGAGGCCATGAATGAGGCCCTAACTAATGCTCAGACTACAACCCAGACCAGTGATCCAACAGATCTAAAGAGGGTAGAAGCTTTTGCATTCCTGTTGAGTGGTCACATCTCAATTTTGGACAGGATGAAGTAGAGTTGGGCAACATAATTCATCCAGTTGAAGACAACTTTTGCAGATATACTTCAGCTTATGTAAGTATAACATGTATATATACTTATGTGGCTAAGTATAGTTGGATTTTTGGGAATTTTGGTGTGCAATTCTACCCTTTGCCATTGATGTCAAAGGGGGAGTAAGTAGCAGTGAAAAATGTGGAATCTAGCTAAGGGGGAGCTCCAGTAAAGTGTACATTAGAATAGAGCATCAGGAAAGGGGGAGTGTAGTGTGACACTTAGTCATTTTTCACTAAGTGTTGCCATCAATGCCAATGGGGGAGATTGTTGGCAAGAGACGCTGTGTGGCTTCATGAGTGTTGTCATTTATGGCAACAAAGTCCATCCCACACATCCGCAGGACATGGTGTGTCTATATCGGAAGTCAGATTGAAGAGTATTTTGGTCTAGTGACCAAGAACAGAGCATGCAGCAAGGTCTGACAATCAGGTCTGGATCTCTCAAAGGAAGTATCTCAGTAAAGTGTGGATTTGGGGAACTCAAGAGGAGTACCATGACTAACATATTCCAGAGATTGAGCCTTCGGTGATGTAAGAGTGAAAAGATATGAACACCTAAGTGTTGGGTTCCTGTTTGGCAGAGTAGACTGAGGAAGAACTGACCCGAAGAGCTTCAGACCTTAATCCGGATGAGATATTGATGGTAATCAAGTTTCTTAAGGGATCATTCATGATTGTCTGACATGATTGATGACTTCTATAAGCATCTCTTTGATACGCATCACTTGGTAAGCAAGGATTTAGCTGACAAGACCAGAGTTTGGGAAAATATTAAGTATTTCGAATGCCGACTAGAAAGATGTTGAAATCCTTTGTGCGGATATATATACCAGATGGATTTCAATGAGAAGTGGTGTGTGGTGTGTTTTGAAGTGTGAAGAAAAGCAGAGAGCAGTGTGGAGGTAGTAATATAGGTCCGGAATGTGATAGGACAGCAGCACCAAAGAAGACGAAGAATGAAGTGCAGTAGATCAGTGTATTGAGCCTAACCGAAACTGAACCTCAACATATGTGGATGCTTCTCATCAGTTCAAGTATCTTGTTACTTTCTTTATACCTTGTAGATAGTGAGTTTCTTGTAGGTAGTGAGCCTCTTGTGAGCAGTGTGCTCGGGCAGTGAGCCCTAATTAGCTTGTGCCATTTTGTTCTTTCTATTCTTCTAATAGAGAATACAATCTTGGGTTAGTCACCCCGTGGTTTTTCCCTTAATAGGGTTTTCCTCATCAAAATCATTGTGTTCTGTGTATTGATTTTGTTTATGCTTTCATGGTTATGGATGCTTATTTGTTTTGATGCTGAACTAGTTATTAAAGAAGAATAGAAAGTTAAATTAATTAAGATAACTGATTCACCCCCCTCTTAGTTATCAACACATATGCACCTTGTTAGATGAGGAGATAGATTTAGAGAGAGGGATAGAGGAGAGAGAGATAGAGAAGCTGAGAGATAGAAAGATAGAGTTAGAGAGAGGGGGGAAATACATAAAGCAAGATAGAGAGAGATATATAGAGATAGAGATGTAGATAGACAAAGAGAGAGGGAGGATAGAGAAATAAAGAGATAAAGGGAGAGAGAGATAAAGAGACATATACATACATACATACATACATACATACATACATAGAGAGACATATGCATACATACATACATACATACACATATATTCACGAGCTCTGAAATGTTGTGAAATTCCACAGAAAAGCAATCTCTTCCTGATGGCATTGGAAATTCATGGTGGGTGGGTGGCATTCAGGGCAAAGGGTCTGCACATGAGGGACAACCTTCGCTTGGGGCTTGCCGCCTCAGTTAGACAAAGGTGCTAAATTTTGGCACGCAGAAGGGCAATGCGTCTCTAGCATCCTTCACCCAAACTTAAAACCCTAGCCCTCATTTAGTTGGGTAGGCTAATAGAAATGTGGCACTTGATGGGCTCTATAAGGGCTCTTTTCTAGGCATGATTTCAAATCAACCTTCCCCACCTTCTTTTGGGGCTATTACCAATGCTGGTCGAGCCTTGCCTTTTCATTGTTCCAATATTATTCCAGAGATCTTCTTGAATGGAGACATTCATTATAGGGAAGACTTTCTCAGGGAGCATGCACTTATTTGTAGATTCACCAAATCATGGCCAAAACTGTGTGATCTGCATGCATGGATCTTTGAGCACTAGAAGAAGGGCTTAGAGGAAGAAGTAAGCATCTACTCCTGTGCTAGGGGTTTTTTATCCTAAAATTTGAATTTTTCAAAGACAAAAGGAAGGTATTGGATCTTGGTCCGTGGTTCCTTAATGGAGAATTTTTATGTTTGAAGCCATGGTTTACATCCTCCAATCCTCAGTCAGAGTCTTTCTCCTCTACTTACCCATGGGTGCGTCTACCATACCTGCCCATACAATTTTGGGAACTTGAATGCTTGAGAGCCATTGGAAATGGCCTTGGGAAGTGTTTCTGCTCCTCAAAAGAAATAATAAATTATGCTAGCTCAACCTGTGCTCGAATATGTGTTGAAATGGACCTCTCCATTGGTCTACTAGTTGAAATTGATCAGAAAGTGGGTAACAAAATTTGGAGGAAGCTGGTAGACTATGAAAAAATACCGTTCAGGTGCATGAAATGCTTTTCAATAGATGACATCACTGTACAATTGAAAAAGGCCACAACTGTGAGGGGTGCACAGGCCTCAAAAGAGAGACCTACCTAGTAGATTAGGGTTGAGCCCCAGTATTACAACATTGGTTCTATTTCTCAAAATATTACAACTACTCCACACACTCTTCCTAAGGCTACTATAAATGTAGTTTCCTCTCCCTCTCCGAGGGATACTGCTACATCCTCTCAGGCAACACTTGGGGAAGATGCAATAAGGATGCTGAAGACTGCCCCAATGAACTCAATGAAAGATAACTTGTCACCTCCTCTCCTTTCAGAAGACTCCTTATCACCTATTGAGTGACTAACTACTATTAATCTTGGGGGTGATGGGATTGATAGAATGACAAAATCTATGAGCTCTCCAAGGTTTGTGAATCCTGAGGAAGGTGAGGGCACTTCAATTGGTATGGTGGATCAGATTGGGGAGTCTCTCTCTCTCTCTCTCTCCCTCCCTCCCTCCCTCCCCCCCTCCCTCCCCCCCTCTCTATCTCTCTCTATCTCTCCCTATTTATCCCTATCTCTCTATCTCACCTCTTCCCCACTCTATCTCTCTATCTCTCTATCCCCCCTTCTCCTCCCCTATTTCTATCTCTATCTCTATCTCTATCTCTATCTCTCCCTCTCCCTCTCCCTCTCCCTTTCTCTCTCTCTCTCTCTCTCTCTCTCTCTCTCTCTCTCCCCTCTCTCTCTCCTAGGCCTACTGTTACATCCTCTCCCTCTCCTAGGGCTATCGTTACATCCTCTTGGGCAACACTTGGCGAAGATCCAATAAGGATGCCAGAGACTCCCCCAATGAACTCAATGAAAGCTAACTTGTCACCTCCTCTCCTTTCATTGTTATATCATGATGACTCTTTCACAACTGCATATATCAATTTTTATTGTAGGCTCCTTCATAGCCACACATCAATTTTCTTTAGAAGCCACTTCATATCCACACATGAATTTCTTATCCATGATCCTTTACATCTGTGTTAGCAGGAAAAATCAGGTTATCAAGATCAAGCATTGCAAATTAAACCTAATCCTACAACCTTCAAAGAATCCATCTAAATGACACAAAATCAATGCAAATCAAAAGCAAAGTCACC
The DNA here is from genome assembly GCA_027924645.1 of Cunninghamia lanceolata. Lineage (NCBI taxonomy): Eukaryota > Viridiplantae > Streptophyta > Pinopsida > Cupressales > Cupressaceae > Cunninghamia > Cunninghamia lanceolata. The sequence goes on from BSBN01000780.1 coordinate 10,183,462, forward strand.
TAGATTACTTGATTCCTTGGTTAGAATTGTGGATTGCTTCTCAATAGTGAACAACCATAGTTTCCATAGCTGCAATGATGATGAATGATATGCTCAATGTGCTCAATGAGTGCGTAATGGATTCAATATGCATGAGATGATAATTTGGACACTTTAGGATTGTGTGGGATATCTATGAAATGAGATGAAAGGGTGTATATATAGCTCTCTACTAAGATTGATCAACGGTGGAGATTAGGTGGCTATGTGAATGGTTGAGAGTGAACAAGAAGCTTGGATGAATGTGTACAAGACATGTGTCCATAAAGCTAACTTTTATTAAATGATTATAGCTGGTTTGTTGGTAGTACTAAGATTGCTTTCCTAAAAATAGGATACTTTTCTATTTTAAGGATTGGATGATGTGGATGATTGATTTTAGAACCAATTAAATCATTTTTTTATGTTTGATTTAGGATAAGACCTATCTTGTACACATAGAAGAAAGTGATAAGATAAGGAAATGATAAGATACAAATAAATTAAACAAATAAATTCATTTAATTTATTTTTAAATGATAGAGGAAAGAGCTAAATTTAGAAAGTTGGAGAATAAACATAAATTAAATAAATAAATTTATTTAATTTATTTGCATAATGATAAGATAAATAAATAAAAATTGATTTTATTTATTTATAAGAGGAATAATGAGATAATTAAATAATTAAAGATTATTTAATTATAAATAGGAAATAAAAGAATATAAATGGAATTAGATGGAATTAATTAAATAAATATAATTTATTTAATTAATGATAGAAATAGATGGTTTATAAGAAATATAGATAATTAACCCAAGTGTGCTAGACAAGACTGACATATGCAAGGTGAATAATGCGACAAATTGACAAATGATGTGAAGAGTCAATTTTGGGTGTTTACATTTTGCCCGTCTTTAAGACAATGTTTGTTTGGGCGTTGTTTCAAAGAAGATGAACTGATACATTGTAAGATAAACAAGCTTTGCCCCAGGAAAACTAGCAGATGATGCCCCCTTTAGAGGTAAACCAGGCTACCAGGAAAAGACTGGGTTGACTCTTGATTAGAGAACAAGACTAAGCTGACACGAAGAATTTAGGGGTTGGGTGAGAAATGAGGGATGAAAAAGAAGAATTAGGTTTTTGGATTAGAAGAAAAATTAGGGTTTAACTCTATAAATAGGCTTAGAGGGCTTAGTTCAACTCATTTGTGCTATCTGCTTTGAGAATTCTAGAGCTCTGAGTGTTTAGAGTGCTTCAGGATGATTATTCCATGCAAGGATCACCAGGCTAAGAGGGTGAGGACCTATGGATGACTAGCAGGAGCTACCACACTGGTATGTATCAAAAACTCTCCCATAGGCATCATTAATTATGCAAAAGTGTCATAAATGTGTCCCATGCCACCAAAGGCATATAGGACTAGGGCATGCACCTCTGAACGATAGAAAATCACCTTTGGTGAAACACGTTGCATATGAATGCAGGCTCATTGCATTGGTAAATGCAATGCACATATGGTCAAATTAGGTTTTTTATTTTTCTTGCATGTGCATTTGGTGCGAAAAGTCACCTTTGATCGGCAGAGGCTCGACTATGGCTACTTAGGTCACGTATGAGTGACAGACGATCACATATGGTGGAATGCATCACTTTTGGGTGATCGAGGGTCACCTTTGGTGAAATATGTCGCCTATGGTGAAAACTAAAACACCTATGGCAGCACAAGTCGCTTTGGTCAATTATAGGTAGTTTCAGCATTTGGCTATAAAACTTCATTAATATTAAGTCAGTTTGATGATTGCAAGCTACTTTACGACCATTGCTATCATGAGAGGTTCACCCATCATATTTAGGATTGGTTTGATAGTTGGACATAGATGAGCACCTATTTTTGGAGATCATTGGCCTAGAGCATGCTGCACATATTACTCTTGTGACAGCACACCTAGCATTGATGATAGCGATAGTTGAGTGGTGGTATAGTGAGTACAGTTGTTTCCTATTTCTGACCGGCGATGCTACCATCACCTTGGAGGATGTGTGGCATATTTTGCGGATTCCCATTCATGGCGATCAAGTTGATTATGATCCGGAGTTGGGCCCTAATGCTTTTTGATGATTATTTGGGACTCTAGATATCAAGGTTGAGGACCATAAGATACCCATATGGAGGATGAAAGGCCACTGTGATAGACTGCAGAGATTAGTAGTGTTGATTATCCAGTTTTTAGTGCTAGATAGATGGGCGAGAGGATTCCCTATTGGATGGGGGACAGTGATGGAGGGCATGTTTGAGTACGGAGTGAGATATGCATGGGCCCATGTGTAATAGGACAGTTATATCACTATGTTCATGACTGTACGTATTTATTTGGTTCGAGTATGTCAGTAGGGGTCACACTTTTACATGTTTGGGCATATGAGCACATTGCAGTGACGAGGCTACTTGGATTGAGACAGAGATTACCAGGACAACCTTATGTTTATATTTATGGAGGGGTGACAACATATAGATAGTTTAATGCACCTGTATACTGGCGGTGCATCATAGATGAGCTTGACCAGTTTACTTGGAGACCATGGAGGGGCTGCGAGAGCCAGGATGATGATGTACCGAAGCTGTTCTATGCTTGACAACCTTGATATCTCTTTGGACATAGTATCTATGTCATTGCGTGATATCTTCTAGAGAGAGTTCTGCAATAGTTTGGCTTGCCCTAGGGTGAGCTAGTTGGAGATGTTTATGGATGGACATGACGAGAGATCCAAGATTGGGGTCTTGAGGTTGTTGTAGAGACAACACTGGTAGATTTTGAGAGCTTGTAGATGATAGTGTGGGACTGGATAGGAGGGCTAGCTGATCCAGGTACTACTCTTGAGTATGACTCATATTGGTTGATACACATGCCAACATGACTGAGTGCTCTAGGGGAGATTGGAGAGGTAGTAGTGCAGAGACCAGTGAGGAGGAGAGTGAGGGGATAGAGGAGGCCTCTGAGAGTATAGATAGTGGCATAGGTTGCTCAGATACAGGGACAACAACATGGACCAAGACATGTTCCTAGACTGGTGCAAGTCCATCCACCATAGCAACAGGTTGTGGCAATGGGAGGTGGTGGAGATGGAGGAGATAGGGAGGCTCAACTATGGTGATAGCTATAGTGAGAGATAGGACAAAGGATTAGATTGGAGGCAAGATATAGGTAGTTGGGCATTAACAAGGATAGAAGATTAGTTGCCATGAGGCAAGCTCAGGGACAGGTGCAGGCCTACTAGACACAGGTAGCATAGAGGCTAGATAACGGGGTTATAGCCAGACTTACCGCAGAGCGGGATGCAGTAGTTCTGAGAGTGTAGGGGTTGAAAAGAGAGAGGGATGTTGCAATGTAGAGAGCACAGAAGTTGACAGGGGAGAGGGATGTTGCCATAGCTGTGTTGAGTATAGATCAGTCTACTTTGTTTTTGGCTAGAGAGCTCACTTGGGTATAGGGTGAGCTTGGCACAACACAGGTGGAGACAAAGTATTATAGAGGCTTATATTTTAGAGTAGTACCTGCTGACTAGAGAAAACCTAGTTTTAGGAGCAGATCATGATCCTTTGCCTCATGGAGGACAAGTGGGTCAAGATTAGTGGGGTCAGTGATGGGACCACCACATCACAAAGATATAGGTGGCACATGAGGTGTAGGTGGGGATTAGGGTGAGGCTTCCTCAGGGAGTGCCATCCACCAGAGGCATCAGAGATAGCCTGCTTTTGTATATATTGTATCAGTTTGTATCATTATGAGGCATGTGAGCCAATATATGTATTTTTTTTATGGCTCTTAATAGCCAGATTGTATATATTGATTCTTTTGTACATGATGAGACACTTGTATACTGACCCATCTATATATATATGATGCATTTTTTGGTGGCGATATATGGTTATGGATGATGTATGATGCTTATTTTTATGGTTATATATTGTTTTATAGTAATGATATGCATATGGATAGATGGTAAATGCTACATAGATATGATTATGATAGGATAATGTAATGCTTATGATCTGGATGTATGATTATGAAAATGTATATATGCTTATATGAATGGATATATAGATATAATGATATATGTATAACACACTTTTTTTATAGGATGAAGATGATGAAGATAGAGGAAAATTATATTTGATCAATCCTTGTGAGAGCTATAGGTTTTTATTGTGGTAAAATAGATGGTGTGATGAATGATGGATAATAGATGCAGCTTTAGACAATGGTTGCACACAAATTTATGAGATTTGCAATCCTTATGTTTGATATAGTATATAGATATTATGCACCAAGGTATAGAAGACCAAGGTGTCGATGTATCCAATGCATACAATGTAATACAATCTTGTCTATCGTATGAGGTCAAGATGTTGATCCAACACACACAAGATATGAATATTAGTTGTTCCAAGATGGACTTTAACTCTGCAAGCATCGGTTTGCACTTATATCCACTAAACATGATGAAACCATGTTGGTTATATGTATGGAAATAGTCTTAGCATAGAATAACTTCTTAATGCATAAGAGATTGTTTAGCTTCTCAGATGCAAAAGCTATTGATATGCAAGATGCTAATTCCAACACCTACAAGATACCATATGCATAGTAGGAGAATAAGATCATCCCGCCAAAACAACATACAAAAGTAAATGACCATGCCCCGGTCTATACTTCATCGCAACATACCATGATATGATGAATCAAGGCAGCCTTGACTAAGTATTAGAAAGGGACAAAAGATAAATCAAAAAGAAAAATAAAAGACACTGCCATCATGTTCTCTTGCCAAATTTAGGATGCTCTTGGATAGATTGGATTGTGCCTTGATATGAGGAAAGATATATCCTGTTGAAGGCTGAGATGTTGGATAGATATAGCAAATGTTAGCTAAAGACATGCAGACAAATGGCCTTTTGGTTCATCCTTGATTTGATAAGTGCGTGAGCTATCATGACTTGCATGGTTTGTTTCTCCTTGAGTTAGTCAGAGGGAAGAAGATGGAAGATGGAGGAGATGATATGGGAATGAAGAAATGAATCATCTATTCTTGTGTACTGGATACTTCCTTCATATTCTAGACTGCCTACATACCTTGTATCGATGGGATCAAAGCACAGTACGATGATGATGAGACATGATGATATGTAGTTCTTGGTGTTTATTGATGAGGTGGGAGATAGATGATAGAAGAAATGGATGATGGATTAAGATGATGATTGGTGAAGATTAGAAGAAGGGTGAAAGATGGAAGTGGCCTATCATCTATGCCTGAATTTGGGTACTTCCTTCGTATCCCAGATTGCCTACATACCTTGTATCCACGGGATCAAGGCATCTAACGATAGAGATGAGATGTAGTTCTTATTTGTGTTTTATTGATGGGATGATCAAATATGGATGGATTGATCGGGTTATGTATTGATTGGGATTGATTGGATGATGTTTGGGTGATGTGAAATGTTATTGGTGTAATTTTAGATGATGATGCTTAAAGCATCCACTCCAAAAACTAGACGCAAACAAGTGCCCCCAGTATGGGTTGAATTTATTTTGGATGATAAAGGATGAGATGATAACCTAGACCTAGAAGGATGATGGACAAAATGACATGTCAACTCCAAAAATTTCCAAAAACCATGATAGCAGTAAGCATAAGGATAGAAACAGGGGATGATCTTATTAGGGATGGATAAGTTTATGATGAAAATGAGTGGATGTTGTGATGGTAGGGACAAATCTTATTATGGATGGATAGATGGAAAATGAAGACCAAGTAGATGGTAAGAGCTAGTTCTACACATAGTACATGTTTACCAGGTTTTCACTATGGTACTTATCCAAGGCGCCTGTTTACCAAGTTTTCACTAGAGGATGGATTATTTATCTTTACTATTTTTGACTCTTTCTCTCTTGTTTTTTTGATGGGATATTTCAAGGATTAAGCATTAAATTTATTCAAATGAACATTGTTGATGGGTTCATCCAAAGGAATGCCTTCAGGTGTTGAAAGAGTGTAAGCTCCTGATCCATAGACTGATGTGATCACATATGGTCCTAACCAATTTGGTTCAAATTTGCCTTTCTGCTCACAATCTTGTTGATTATTCTGATTCTCTTTAAGGACAAGGTCTCCTACTTGGAACCTTCTTTCTCTGATCTTTTTGTTGTAGCTACGACAAAGATGATTTTGATAAACTTGGAGATGATTGAGTGTTGTGAGACGTCGTTCATCCAATAGCTCTAGATCATTTAGCCTGGATATCCTATATTCCTCATTAGAAATGAGATGTTGTAGGGATACTCTTAGTGAGGGGATCTCGACCTCTATAGGTAGGATAGATTCAGTGCCATATACAAGAGTATAAGGAGTAGCACCAGTGGGAGTTGTAACACTTGTTTGATAAGCCCACAAGGATGGATTAAGTTGTAGGTGCCAATCATGACTAGCTTCATTGACTGTCTTCTTGAGGATTTTGATAATGGTTTTATTAGAGGCCTCAACTTGATCATTACTCTGGGGATAGTAAGGTTTTGAGAACTTGTATTGGATATGAAATTTGCTGTATAACTCACAGACTTCTTGGTTCTTGAAGGGATGCCCATTGTCAGTAACAATGGCTTGTGGAACTCCATAACAACAAATGATATGATGAAGGATGAACTTGGATATTTTCTTGTTGGTGATGTAAGTCATTGGTATGGCTTCTACCCACTTTGTAAAATACTCGGTGGCGGTAATGATAAACTTATGACCATTGGATGAGGTGGGATGAATTTCACCTATGAGGTTGAGTCCCAACTACAAAAAAGGCCAAGGTGTAGTAACAAGTTGTAACTCATGTGATGGAGCATGTATTAAGTCCCCATGTTTTTGACATTGCAGACAACACTTAACAAGTTTCTGTCCATCTTGCTCCATTGTTGGCCAATAGTATCCATCTCTCAAGAGTTTCTTAACAAGACTAGGGCCGGTGAAATGCAAACCACAGACACCTTCGTGTACCTCATGTAAAGAAACATTATCTTCCTCCGAGTCAAGACATCTAAGAAGGATACCATCGAGACTCTTGTGGTATAAGGTTTCTCCAAGGATGGTGTAATGAGAGGCTCGGTAGATGAAAGTTTTATGTTGCATTTTGGATAGTTGGAATGGAAATGTGCCATGGCAAAGATACTCATTATATCCTCATACCAAGGAGAATTGGGACCAACAAGTTCACATACGAGCTCAGATTGCAGAACTTCAAATGCTAGTATCAAAAGTTGTTTAACCAAGAACTCACATTTGTGTGCATTGGAAAGCATGTCTAGGAGAGAACCAATTGTAGCCATAGTGTCCATTGCTTTATTGTTGATCCTAGGAATTTTCTCAAATGTGATCTTGGAAAAATATTTCTTGAAATCATCTACCATTAACTTGTATGGAAGAAGCTTTTTGTCTTTAGTTTGATATTCATCCAAGACTTGTGTGATAACCAATTAAGAATCTCCAAAAACTTGTAAATGTGTGATAGCCCATTTTACAGCCATTCATAGACCTGCGATCAAAGCTTAATTCTCTGCAATGTTGTTTGTACAAGGAAAAACAATCCTGTATGACTTTGGTATACAATCTCCTTGAGGTGTGATGAAACAAATTTTGGCTCTAGATCCATGTTGTGTATATAATCCATCAAAGTATAACTGCCAAACTATTGAAGGATATAAGTTTAATAGCTCTTCACTAGGAAATTTAGGATGGATAGGATGGATGTCTGTCATTGGTGCTTCTGCTAGGTGATCTATGATTACTTGTCCTTTGATAGCTTTTCAATCCACATATTCTATGTCAAACTCACTTAGAATCATTACCCATTTTGCTAGTCTTTCTGTGAGCACTGCTTTGGAGAGAAGATACTTAAGATGATCAAACTTAGATATGAAATTTATCGTTTGGTTCAGTATATAGTGTCACAACTTTTGGGAAGCAAACACTACTGCTAAACATGCTTTTTCCATGATTGTGTAGTTAAGCTCATAGCCAACAAGAGTTCTGTTGATGTGGTAGATGGCTTATTCTTTTCCTGATTCATCATGTTGCACTAAGAGAGCACCTAGAGCTTTTGTCATTGAGGAGATGTATAATAACAACGGTCGATTGGGTACAAGAGGTACCAACACAGGAGGGTTAGCTAGATATTCTTTTATTTTCTAAAAGGCTTATTGACACTTATCATTTCATTTGAAAGGTTCTCCCTTCCGAAGAAGGTGTTTAAAAGGATGACATTTTTCTTCTAACTATGCAATGAATAGATGTATAGACTACAATCTACCTTGTAAGCTACGAAGCTATTTCAAATTGGATGGAGGAGGCATTTCCATTATAGCTTTGACCTTGTCAGGATCCACTTCTATGCCTCGCCGGGATACAATATAACCTAACAACTTCCCAGATGTTACCCCAAATACACATTTCTTTGGATTAAGTCTCACTTAATACTTCTCCAATCCATCAAAGATTTGTTCCAATACTTGTAGGTGGCCTTCTCTAGTTTTTGATTTTCCCAAGATGTCATCAACATAGTCTTCCATTATGGTATGAAAAAGATCATGGAATATAACTGTCATGGTGCATTGATATGTGGCTCCTGTGTTCTTAAGACCAAAAGGCATGACGACCCAGCAATAGGTACCCCATGGACATATGAAGGAAGTCTTGTGTTGATTTTCTTCTGCAATTCTAATATGATTATACCTAGAAAATCCATCCATTAATGACAGCATTTCATGGCTTGTTGTAAGATCCACAATGGTATCTATGCTTGGTAATGGGAAGTCATCCTTATGACAAGCTTTGTTAAGGTCTCTAAAGTCAGTACAACAATGGATGTGGCCATTAGGATTTGAGATTGGTACTAGATTGGAAACCCATTCTATTTCTAAATTTCTGCTTTGACCAAAAGTGCTATTTGAGGATGCATTTTTTGAAGCTTTTGCCTAACTGGTTTTACATTTGGAGATACCGCTAAATGATGTACAAGAAGTGAAGGATATAAGCTTGGCATATCTACATAGGTCCATGTAAAGTTGATTGCTCTTTTCATAAGGAAGGCCTTAAAATCTTTCCTTGCCTATTCTGATAATGATGCTGCTAAGAATGTGATCTTGGGATTCTGCGTTGTGCCTAGATTCATCTCTTGAGATTTCTCTATTAGAAATGGTGACCATTCTTGATATTTGGTAGTCAAAGGAAGGTCAAATCCTCCATCCTTGGGCACCTCAAAGAGGTTTTCACCCTCGGATATGTCCTTCATTTTTTACTTTTTCACGGTTAAGAGGTGCCTTGTGGTTTTCACCTAATGACCTATCTTTTTTATTTTTTTTATTTCACTTTTACAATTGAAGGATTTGACGCTTCCACCAAAATATGCTAACAAAGGTAGATCCATCATGAAGCATGATTTATGATCTCCCAATGGTATGCCTTGTCTCAAATCCATAAATTTTGCTATAGCTTCATCTTTTTGAAATGTGTCTAGAATTGGTGCCCCCTGTTGGTCCTAATCGACAAGGTGAGGATATACGAGTTTGAGGTCAGATGATGAAGAGTATGAAATGGATGAAGTAGATGAAAAAGTAAAGATGGATGTGTCTTGGAATAGTTTGGTTATGTGGAAAGAAGAGTCATCGATGCCATCCATATTAGAAGTCCCTTATGTGGGAAAAGCTTTAGCTACTTCCTCGAGGATATACTCAATGTCTTTGGAAGGCAGAACCACCTTACCATACCCTAGACCTTTCTTATTAAACTTCTTGGTAACAATAATAGGTTCAATAGGTCCTTTCCCATGTGGTTCGAGACCTCCTTATCCTTTATAGCCCATATTCTTGATAATGCGAAAGCCATTGTTATATCGCTCCACTTCTAGAGTAAGTTGATCATTTTCATCAAAGAAAATCCAAGAGTTGATGTCATCAATGTCCTCATCTTCAAGCATGCCTGCTTTTATGAATATGGTAGGAGGTTCTTTGACAATGGTTGTGGATGAGGTAGCTTTAGATATGGATGGTTGGCCATAAGATTTTGGAGACAAGGGCAAGGTTCTTACACAACAAGATTCTTGTAGAGTGTACTCACCGAGTCCTTTCTCTTGGTAGTTAGCTTGAATAGCGAGGATGGATTTATTAGATGAGGGTTTATTTAAGTCAGATGGATCTACATAGGAGGTGGATGGATGTGCTTTAGCATTGATGGGGACATGATTGGGATCTTGATATTTAGCTTGAAAAGTTTGACAATACTCAAATGGATTTGGATCAGTAGGGATTATGACTTCAACTCCATTGTAAGGAAATTTGAGGCATTGATGGTATGTGGATGGAACATCTTTGATGGCATGTATCCAAAGATGACCAAGGATAACATTGTATGGCAATTCAATGTCTAGGACTTGACACTTGGTATCAGTAATGATAGGACCAACCTTGATAGGCAAATAAATAATCCCTTCAAAATCTCTCTCAGCATCATCGTATGCCTTGATGGTTATGCTCTTAGTAGTATTAATACGATCCTTAGAATATCCCAATAATTTGCTAAGCTTTAAAGAATAGATGTTTAATCCAGCTCCACCATCTACTAATATTCATTTGACACGGTGTTGGTTTATATAAACTTTGATATGGAGGGCTTCATTATGGGATGGACCAAGGGATGAGAGATCTTTGTTAGAGAAGGTCAAATGGTAGGGTGATGCAATACTAGCTATCATGGTTTGAAATTGCATCATGTCAATATCATTAGGGACTGATGACTCTTGTAGGGATTTATCAAGGATGGCTTTGTGAGCAGGTGATATAGGCAATAGCTCCAAAATGGAAATGTGAGCAGGGGTCTTACCAAGATGGTCAAGGATATTATAGCTAGAGGTTGGGTGTATGATATATGGTGCTCCTTGGATAGTAACACAACCTCGACAAGTAGTAACAGCACAATTAGGGGCTCCTTGCATAGTGATTGAATCTTGACAAGTGGTATCAGAAAAACTAGGTTCTTTTCCTCTTACGCTAATGGTGGATATATGAGCTTGTTCAATGTGACCGATAATGGATGATTCATAGGTATATTGGATATTCTTCCCTTTATTAGAGGCACTTGCCTTGTCATTTGATGGGAGTGGATTCTTAAAAGCATCAAGGTCATAATTTGAGGTTTGTTTAGGTGGATCGACACTAATGGCTCCTTGATCGATGAGATTTTGAATCACATGTTTCAATTTCATGTAACCAGATGTGCTATGTCCCTTGACTCTATGGAATTTACAATATTCATTGTCTTTGTACCAATTGGGATTGTAATGTGGTTCTTCATATGGTTAAGTCTCTGGTAGTGTTATCGTGCTCACTTGTAAACATTTCTTTAAGACCAATTCAATGGGTTCTCCCAAAGGAGTGAATTGATGCTTAAGGAGTGGATTTGTTCTCATTTGGTCTTGTGGAATAAATGGTGTGCTTTTGTTTGCTACTTGAATATGGATGGGAGATTTCACAGTTTGGATGCTCTTTACATCTACAATGCCATCATTTACAACATTTTTGTTTTTGTTCCAAAAGTGAGATTTGTCATTTGAGGATTGTGCATTGTCTTTGGTTTCTTTGAAAATCTTGATGAAACCCTTAGTAATTAAAGCCTTTTCAATGTTGGTTCCTTCAGATATGAGCTCATCAAAAGTGGTGGCACTTTCCAGTTGCAATTGGAATGATAGCTTAGGATGAAGGTTTTGAACAAAGATATCCACTTGTTGTTTCTCAGGGATTTGCCATGAAAGTTTGCTAGCCATGTTTTTCCATCATTGAATAAATGATGAAAAAGTTTCCCCATTACTTTGTTTATTGTTGACAAGATCGTTCATGGTTACCTCATCTTCAACATTGAATGCAAAGTGTGAGACAAATTTGCTTGAAAGTTCTTTGAACGATTTGATACTGGGTGGGAGATGTGAAAACCATTCTAAGTCTTGTCCCCCAAGACTTCAAGGGAATAATCACAAAATCTATGTGTCATTGTAAGCAACATCAAGACAAGCAACATAGAATGTTCGAAGATGGTCAGTTGGATCTCCTTTTCCCTTATATTTGTTGAATTGTGGCATCTCAAAGTGTGGAGGAAAAGGCATCATTTGTAGTGACTCGTCAAATAGGTATGGGCATACATCCTCAAAAGAAAAAGTTTTCTTTGTTTGTCCCATACACAAATTGGCCAATTGCTGTTCCACATCTGTGAGTCATTGATCATTATTAGATGTAGATGATTGTTGTTGTTGCATAGGATGATGGTGACTTAGGTGTGGGATTTGGTACACCAGAGTGTTGTTGGGAGAAATTTGCTATGATATGTTATGCAATGGGATGTAGGTATTTTGAACTTGATTATCCAATGGTATCAAGGTGTAGGTGTTTGGGGATGGATTGGTACCTTGAGTTTGCATTGCATGTGAACCATAGGAGGGATTAATGTATGACATTTGCGGATTAGAGGTTGGTGGGGCTTGAGATATGTTGGATGAATTGATATAGGATATGTAAGAATGGGGATTAGATGGAGCTTGGGATGCAATCAACAGATTAATATAGGTCATTTGTTGGGTGGATGGTTGTAGTCCAAGTGAATGGAGTTGATCAATGTATGGCTGTGATCAAAAATTTTGGTCAATAATCCATATATTAGGATTAGATGATGCTTGCGATGTTTGGAGTAGATTCATGGATGCAGATGGTGAGGGTGGTTCAACATGAGACACAATTGGATTGGTATGAGGTTCTTGTGTGACATGTGAAGAGGTTGTGTTCATGGAAGAAGATACCATGGGAGGGGATGCATAAGACATAGCAACATGTGACACACTTTGGCTAGGCACTTGAGGTGTTTGGGGCACATGCGAAGGGGTTGTGTTTATGGAAGAAAGTGGAGTGGATTGAGATACATGAGATGGGGTGAGTTGCGACACATTTTGGTTAGACACTTGAGGAGCTTGTGACGCAGGAATTAACAACATCAGTTGGTGTCAACAAGGGTTCAAGGGAAGTGGTTGTAGGTGGTACATGGAATGGAATAATGGATGGAGTGGTGTGAACACTATGTGGTGATGGTGTAGATATGGTAGACATGGTAGAAATGGCCTTATGGGTATCCTTTGCAACAACAACAACATCGTTGGTTGGTTCATGTTTTTGGATTGTGGATATATCAAAATTACTTGGCAATTTGGTTCCTTCTCAAGCTAGTTGAGCAAAAATTTGTTCACGGTTTGAGTTTATGATCCTATTGGCAAGTCGCATAGCTCTATCATCTTCAAGCTCTAGATCATCAAAATAATCCTCATCAGTAGGTTGATAATATGACACATGAGTAGATGAGGAAGTTCCAAAATGATGTTGTGGCATTTGAGTGTTTGATGAAGGTGCAATAGTGTTACCCTCATGTACAAACATGTCTTTAGGCATTCTAGTCATGAATTGTGAAGCATCCTTAAGAGGGGTAGCTTGAAATTGTTGTAAATTGGCTTCCATGGCTACTTTGTATTAGCTTCTTGTGCGAGGAATTATTTTTGGAGATATTTTGGATGTGATGTTTTGGACTAGTTTGACAAAGTTGAGACTCTTGGTTGGTTTGCTTGGTTTGAATGTTTAATAGGATTGGCTTGATCCAATGTTTGGATTGATTTAGATTGTTGTTTGCTTGACTTGGTTTGATAGTTTGCTTTGAATTGGTTTGGATTACTATTTGGACTAGTTTGATAGATTGATTATCCCCCAAGAGATAGACTCATGAACTCAAGGGTGGACAAGATGGGTTTGCTAATGTTGAAATGATCAAAAGGACAAGCTAATGATCAAAGCCAAGTGATAATACTGATTTGCTAGTTGATTGTTGGTTTTGCTAGTTGATTTTGAGTCTCAAGAGGATGGAGGGATCAACAAGTCCAAAGTGTGATAAGATTTAGGCTAAATATATTGAAATTTGGTTGTAAGTGATCAATGGATTTGTCTGGAAGCTACGAACAAACTCAAGATTGATTGGTAATGTGATTGATAGACAAGATGGCTAATGATGGGTTACAGTTTACCAAAGGCAATGATATTCAGATCAGAGGTGATTGACGATAGCTCAAATGCGATTAGGGATAATGTAAAGGTGACTGTCTAAGGATTAATTGCAATTTTCTTCTATTCAAATGCGACTGGGCAAGGCTCAAAGGCGACAACTGATAAATCAAAGGTGATTATGTTAGGATCACTGGTAATTTCAAAACAAGCCAAAGGTGAGCATCTGTGGTTCAAAGGCAACTTTCTGTAATAGGGAATTGTTTTTGGCAATGTTTTTGTTTGTTTTGACAAGAAAGTAGATGATTGAAAACACACAGGCATGCAAAACACTCAGAAACATGTACAACCTCAGCTAGGCAAGGACAATATTTGCTAGATTCCCACTGTGGATAAATCTAAGCTACACTTATTCAGAGTGGATAGCTTAGAAATTTGGTGGCACTGGCTCCCCCTTACATGACACTCACTTCTCGGGCACACCAAAATTTGAATTCCCAAAGACCCAAAGATCTCAAGAAATTTGCTATCTCTAATTTGAATTTTGAGAATGTGGGATGACTTCAGAGGTTTGACCTCCTATAACAGCAAATAGAAGGATTTTGGCTACTACACAAAGGTTTCTAGTGAATATCCGGGGGACCGACACCTTATGAGCATCCAACAAGCTACTAAAATCTCTAATTAGCTCTACTAGGAGTTTTAATATATGCCAGGTACACCTCCTTTCAAACCAGCACCATACGGTAATCGCTTATACTAGTTTGGACTTGTCTTTCACCTTATCCTAATTTATATAGCGAATTGGATGAAAGTACCACTTGGGGTCACAAATGAGTTGTCCTTGTAGATGTGTCTCAAGAGCAGACCCACTCTAAAGATAATAACAAGTTCTCTTGCACCCAAGATCCATTTGATAGGCAAGGGGAGAAGATACTTTTGTTATTAGCTTAGGGTTACAAACATGCACAACAAACAACTAAAAAAGATAAAATAAACATAGAGCAAAAAAGGTTCCTTTTAAGCACCAAATCCAAATGTTCCTAGATTAGTAAAAAAAATGACAAGTCTTTGACCGATTGATCCTTTAAATAGATCTGTCAGTAGTTTTAATCCTCCTTTCTTTGATAGATGATAAGAAGCTACAAAAATAGATGTTAGATGCCAAAGAAAAATCCAGTCACAGATGTATAAACCACTTGCAAATGAACATAGATCAAATGCAATTTCCTGCAAATCAAATGTGACAATATCTTTACCAGATGCGATTACCTACCGTTTAAATGTGATTCTGTACCATGCAAACATGACTGAGGATTGTGCAAATGTGACTGGCTTCTAACCAAAGGCAATTAGGTCTTGTAAATTCTGCAAAAGCTCAAAATTAGGTTAGGGTAATTGATCAACAGACAATTTTGAGAGCTCTGATAACCTTAGAAGATGAATGGGTTGGACTGAATCCTATTCTCTACAAAACAACTCAAAGATCCAGGTAATTGATATGATTAGATCAAAGACAAATCAAACCCCCAAATAAACTAGCTTAGGGATGACACAAAATGCTTAGGGTTAGCAAATAAACCAGCTTGCAACCTAAACTAGACACATAAAATGAACTGAAAACCCTAGTAAAACCTACAAGGATAGAAAAAAATTAATAAAACCCTAGATAACCAAAGGCGATGCTCTACCGATCATATACAATTTTCTACGAACCAAAAGAGACAGATAATTATGCAAATGTGATTCTCTACATACTGACTGTGACTGATAACCATGCAAAGACGGTGATCTACCATTCAAATGCGATGCTTTGTAGATCAAATGCACTCTACGTATCTAGACTTCACAACAACTTTCAAAATGAAAATGTTAATCAAGGAAGTGGGTCCCAATGGACATGCTAGAATGTGTTAGCAGGAAAAAATAGGTTAGCAAGATCAAGCATTGCAAATCAAACCTAATCCTACCACCTTCAAAGAATCCATCTACATGATACAAAATGAATGAAAATCAAAAGCAAAGTCACCTAAGATTACTTGATTCCTTGGTTGGAATTGTGGATTACTTCTCAATAGTGAACAACCATAGTTGCCATAGCTACAATGCTGATGACTGATGAATGATATGCTTAATGTGCTCAATGAGTGCTCAATGGATTCAATATGCATGAGATGATAATCTGGATGCTTCAGGATTGCGTGGGATATCTATGAAATGAGATGAAAAGGTGTATATATAGCTCTCTACTAAGATTGATCAACGGTGGAGATTAGGTGGCTATGTGAATGGTTGAGATTGAACAAGAAGCTTGGATGAATGTGTACAAGACATGTGTCCATAAAGATAACTTTTATTAAATGATTATAGTTGGTTTGTTGGTGGTACTAAGATTGCTTTCCTAAAAATAGGATGCTTTTCTATTTTAAGGATTGGATGATGTGGATGATTGATTTTAGAACCAATTAAATCATTTTTTATGTTTTATTTAGGATAAAACCTATCTTGTACACATAGAAGAAAGTGATAAGATAAGGAAATGATAAGATAAAAATAAATTAAACAAATAAATTCATTTAATTTATTTTTAAATGATAGAGGAAAGAGCAAAATTTAGAAAATTGGAGAATGAACATAAATTAAATAAATAAATTTATTTAATTTATTTGCATGATGATAAGATAAATAAATAAAAATTGATTTTATTTATTTATAAGAGGAATAATGAGATAATTAAAGATTATTTAATTATAAATAGGAAATAGAAGAATATAGATGGAATTAATTAAATAAATATAATTTATTTAATTAATGATAGAAATAGATGGGTTGGAAGAAATATAGATAATTAACCCAAGTGTGCTAGACAAAACTAACATATGCAAGGTGAATAATGTGACAAATTGACAAATGATGTGAAGGGTCAATTTTGGGTGTCTACAACAACCACATACAATAGTCTTATGTAGTCTTCTTCACAACCACATATATTAGTTTCCTTTGCAAGCTCATCTGAAACCACATACATTAGTTTCTTATGTAGGTTCCTTTGCAACCACATATATTACTTTGTTTTGTAGGCTCCTTCATAGTTAGGTCACATATTAGTTTTATTTGCAGACTCCTTCACAACCCCACATTTATGATGGCTCCTCCCCATCTTTTTCTACTTTCTACACATTGTTTGTTCACATTGTTAAGTAGTTGCTCATGCCTATTTTAGATTTTTCAAATAAAACTCATGGAATTTTGTCCTTATAGGTTTCAACACAAACTTATTAGGACATACTAAGCATTTACATTATATTTGGTGCATCTTTTCAGTTGTGAAAATTCATTAAATCAATTGAAGGGTTTGAACAAGGCAAAATGAAGGGATTAAGTCACCTCTGACACCTAACACAACAAACTCTAATGGGGCTTATTAGCATATGTCAAGATCAGATTAGTAGTTATGGAATTGATTAGATTAGTATTGGCAACAAAATATTCTTGATTAAATCATACAACTACGTACCTTAATCCACTTTATATTTTCTCAATCTCATTTCCTTGGCTTCTTAAGAGAAATAATTTAATAATTACTACTGTAGAAAAATATAGCACAAGAGCCAAAGAATACAAAATCACTAGAAGGCTACAAAAAAATTGAGATTATAACATAGCTTTTAGTTTAGTTTCATCTACTGGAAAGGTTCTAGGAGTGAAATTTTGCATTCTGTATGTCCTAGGGCCAAACTGATTGCGCCAACATGTTGGGGCAGGTAGGTGAATGCTAGGGGAGGTGTCTTTTTGGTGGTGAAGCCTCTTGGTCACTCTTGGCTACATCAAATGGAGACAATCTCTTAAGGGCCTTAAGACAAAAAGGTGCCAAAATTTGGGCTGACTTTTCTCTCAAACCATGACACTTATGAATGCCTTCTTTGCATGTATAGGTGGATGTCAGGTCCACCTACCATACCTACCTTAGTTTTTTTAAAATTAATTTTGTTCAAGCTTGTGGTGGAAAGGAACACAATGTTCCAAAATGCTTTAGTTTCATCGAGTGGAAAGGTGCTAGGAGTGAAATTTTGCATTCCACACCTCATGGGGCTGAACCAACTATGCCAACATGTTGGGGTGGGGAGGTGAATGGTAAGGGAGGTCTTACACTTGGGGTACAAAAAAGACCTCCCTCAACATTCACCTGCCCACCTCGACGTGTTGGCGCAGTCACTTGGGGTACAAAAAATACCTCCCTTAGCATTCACTTGCCCACCTTGATGTGTTGGCATAGTCAGTTCAGCCCCATGAGGTGTAGAACAAAAATATGGCTTCTAGCAAGGTTATGTTGAATGCCACTGATGCATTTTGCAAGAATGCATTTAATTTATACACATTAAAATAGTTTGAAGTTGAAAAAAATTGAGAGAGGTCATTGTGGACATCCTGGATCCCACATGCACCTGTAGGTCTAAATGAAACATTCCCAAGTACCACAAACTCCAAGAATTGCTTCGTCAAAGTTTGGCAGTTTTTTGCTCTTAGGGCTCTTAAGTGACTTTGCCAAAAGCCTATAGTACAGAATGACTGGGACACTTGGGGTATGAAATGACACCTCCCCTAGCATTCACCCACCCACCCTAACATGTTGGTGTAGTTAGTTTGGCCCCATACAGTGTAGAATGAAAAATATTCCTTTTGGCAAGGTTATGTTGAATGCCACTAATGCGTTGTGCAAGAATACATTTAATTTTGACACAATCAAATAGTTTGGATTTGAAAAAAATAAGAGAGGTTATTGTGGATGGACTTCAAATACACTTGTAGGTCTAAACAAAACATTCCCAGGTGCCATGAACTTTGAGAACTACTCCGTTAAAGTTTGACAGTTTTTTGCTCTTAGGGATTTTAAGTGACTTTGCTAGAAGCCTATAGTCCAGAATGATTGAGACACTTGGGATATGAAACAATACCTCCCTTAGCATTCAGCCATCTACTCCAATGTGTTGTTATAGCTGGTTCGGTCCCATGAGGTGTGGAATGCAAACTTTCACTCCTAGCACTTTTCCAATAGATGAAACTAAAGGATTTTAGAATGTTATTTCATTCCTTTCCACCAAAACAAAAAAATATTTAAAAAAATTGAGGTAGGTATTTATAGGTGGACCTGACATCTACCTATACATGCAAAAAATACATTCATAGGTGTCACAGTTTGAGAGAACAGTTGGTCCAAAGTTTGACACCTTTTTGTCTTAGGGCTCTTAAGAGACTGTCTCTGTCTAATGTAGCCAAGAAATACTAGGAGGCTTTTCCATAGAAAAGATACCTCCCATAGCATTCACCCACCCACCTCGACATGTTGGCATAGTCAGTTCATCCCCAGGAGATGCAGAATGCAAAGTTTCACTCCTATTGCAAGGAGAAACTTAGTGAAATTACAATTGAGAAATAAAGATAAACTATTGCAAGAGGTTTCTTCTCAAAAGAAGTCATTCTTTTCTAAGGTAAAATTAGATTAAGGAGTTTGAGTCAATCCCCACAAACATGTTCATAAAGAAGTGTTAAAATTGATGAATTTAAGGGTTGCGGTCAACTAGTTAAAGTGCTATTTTTTATTATGGAAACCTAAGTTCAAACCCCCTAAAGTGACATCTAAAGGTGGAATATTAAGTAGTGATTTTGTATTCTTTGGTTCTTGTGCTATATTTGTCTTAGGGCTCTTAAGAGACTGTCTCTGTCTAATGTAGCCAAGAAATACTAGGAGGCTTTTCCATAGAAAAGATACCTCCCATAGCATTCACCCACCCACCCCGACATGTTGGCATAGTTAGTTCATCCCCAAGAGATGCGAAATGCAAAGTTTCACTCCTATTGCAAGGAGAAACTTAGTGAAATTACAATTGAGAAATAAAGATAAACTATTGCAAGAGGTTTCTTCTCAAAAGAAGTCATTCTTTTCTAAGGTAAAATTAGATTAAGGAGTTTGAGTCAATCCCCACAAACATGTTCA
This sequence comes from Cunninghamia lanceolata, assembly GCA_027924645.1. Lineage (NCBI taxonomy): Eukaryota > Viridiplantae > Streptophyta > Pinopsida > Cupressales > Cupressaceae > Cunninghamia > Cunninghamia lanceolata. The sequence goes on from BSBN01000780.1 coordinate 10,203,601, forward strand.
TAAAGAAGTGTTAAAATTGATGAATTTAAGGGTTGAGGTCAACTGGTTAAAGTGTTATTTTATATTATGGAATCCTAAGTTAAAAAACCCTAAAGTGACATCTAAAGGTGGAATATTAAGTATTGATTTTCTATTCTTTGGTTCTTGTGCTATATTTGTCTCTAGTAGTAATTATTAAATTATTTCTCTTAAGAAGCCAAGGAAATGAGATTGAGAAAATATAAAGTAGATTAAGGTACGTAGTTGTATGATTTAATCAAGAATATTTTGTTGCCAATACTAATCTAATCAATTCCACAACTACTAATCTGATCTTGACATATGTTGATAAGCCCCATTAGAGTTTGTTGTGTTAGGTGTCAGAGGTGACTTAATCCCTTCATTTTAGCTTATTCAAACCCTTCAATTGATTTAATGAATTTTCACAAATGAAAAGATGCACCAAATAGAATGTAAATGCCTAGTATGTCCTAATAAGTTTGTGTTGAAACCTATAAGGACAAAATTCCATGAGTTTTATTTGAAAAATCTAAAATAGGCATGAGCAACTACTTAACAATGTGAACAAACAATGTGTAGAAAGTAGAAAAAGATGGGGGTTGTGAGGAGCCATCATAAATGTGGGGTTGTGAAGGAGTCTGCAAATAAAACTAATATGTGACCTAACTATGAAGGAGCCTACAAAAGAAACTAATATATGTGGTTGCAAAGGAACCTACACAAGAAACTAATGTATGTGGTTTTAGAGGAGCTTGCAAAGGAAACTGATATATGTGGTTGTGACGAAGACTACATAAGCCTATTGTATGTGGTTGTAAAGAATCATGGATAAAAAATTAATGTGTGGATATGAAGTGGCTTGCAAAGAAAATTGATGTGTGGCTATGAAGGAGCCTACAATAAAAATTGATATATGTAGTTGTGAAGGAGTCATCATGATATAACAATATTGGCCTATGAAGGAGTCATCATAACGATGAGACAATCACTGTAATAATAAGCATCAAATGATGTTAGTGATATTATATGCATGCCTTCCAATTGGTTACATGTGAACCATATAAAGAATTTAAGAAGAAGAGAAAAAGTGATATGTAAATGATATGATCATGTTAGCATAAGAAAAATATAATAATGGCATAGATAAAATCATCTAAAACAACAAGACATAATCTTGTAAGCACATGTATCAAAGTGCAATGAGATGTTACCCAATGTTTCCCCCAATAGTGAGGATAATAAACAAAAGCCAATATGTTAGATGGATTTTGAAAACATAGTCAATAAGTCATTAGAATGTAATAATTTAAGCATAAGATAAGTGTTATGTAAGAGATAAGAACATATGCACAGATATGAGAACATAATCCATAGGATGTATAAGATCACATAAGGTCAAGGATGTAGCAAGGAAGGTACATAGGTGAAAAACAAGTGTGATATAGTAAATGTGGACAAGTGAAAAGAGATATGAGATATGACATGGTTGAAGGTCCCCAATGCAAATTTAGCTCTAAATCTACACTTGTTACTTCTCCAATCTATGCCTTGTTCTTGTAATTCAACACTCAACACTAGATACAAAAATATGATAATAGATAGGGGAAAAATGTTGCATGAAGAAGACAAACAACATAGTTAAATTCATGTCCATTCTATAGAATCACAAGCACCAAAAATCCCACATCATAGCCACAAAATGGTTGTTACAAGACAAAATTCTAAAAAAATAGTTGAACTCCCAAGAATAGATGAGCAATGGGAGACGCATCAATAAAGTTAACTACATCAAGACCACTTGAATATGTATCCCCAAAACTAAAACCATTATAATCTAAAATCCCTTAAAATTACAAAGATTTCTCACATAATTTGCCTATTTTTCTATTGTTCTATTTGCATGCAACCATGCAGGTTTAGTGGATGAGGGCTATACATACTTCAATCGCATGTGTGACTCTTATTGTTGAAAAGGCTTTAGAAAATTTCAAGAAAATGCAATTCACGGGTGTAAAGCCAAATTTTACAACCTTTGCTTGCATCCTCCTTGCCTGTGCCAAAATGAGATCTTTGGAACAGGGTATGGACATCCATCCAAGCATAAAGGATATGGGAATTTTGTCAGATGTTGTAGTTTCAACTACCTTGGTAGACATGTATGCAAAATGAGGAAGCATAGACAAGGAATGTGAATTGTTTGACATAACACCTCAAAGAGATGCCATCTCATGGAATGAAATGATTTCAAGATATGCACAAAATGGATTTGTTGATAAGGATTTAAAAAATTTCAAGAAAATGCAATTGGTGGGTGTAAAGGCAAATTCCACAACCTTTGCTTGGATCCTCTTTGCTTGTGCCAAAATGGGATCTTTTGAACATGGTACATGGACATCCATCAAAGCATAAAGGATATGGGAATTTTATTAGATGTTGTAGTTGCAACTGCCCTGGTAGACATGTATGCAAAATGTGGAAGCATAGACAAGGCACATGAACTTTTTGACATAACACCTCAAAGTGATGCCATCTCATGGAATGCAATGATTGAAATATATGCATAAAATGGATTTGTTGATAAGGATTTAGAAAATTTCAAGTAAATACAATTGGTGGGTGTAAAGACAAATTCCACAACATTTTCTTGCATCCTCTCTACTTGTGCCAAAATGGGATCTTTGGAATAGGGTATGGAGATCCATCAAAGCATAAAGGATATGGGAATTTTGTCAGATGTTGTAGTTGCAACTACCTTGGTAGACATGTATGAAAAATGTGGAAGCATAGACAAGGCATGTGAACTATTTGATCTAACACCTCAAAGAGATTTCATCTCATGGAATGCAATATGATTGCAAGAAATGCACAAAATGGATTTGTTGATAAGGCTTTAGAAACTTTCAAGAAAATGCAATTGGCAGGTGTAAAGCCAAATTTCACAACATTTGCTAGCATCCTCTCTGCATGTGCCAAATGGGATCTTTGGAACAAGGTATAGGCATCCATCAAAGTATAAAGGATATGGAAATTTTATCAGATGTTGTGGTTGCAACTGCCATGGTAGACATGTATACAAAATGTGGAAGCCTAGACAAGGTATGTGAACTATTTGACAAAAAACCTTGTAAAGATGCCATCTCATGGAATGCAATGATTAAAATATATGCACAAAATGGATTTGTTGATAAGGCTTTAGAAAATTTCAAGCAAATGTAATTGGTGGGTGTAAAGCCAAATTCCACAACCTTTGCCTGCATCCTCCCTACCTATGCTAAAATGAGATCTTTGGAATAGGGTATGAAAATCCATCAAAGCATAAAGGATATGGGAATTTTGTCAGATGTTGTAGTTGCCACTATCCTAGTAGATATGTATGTAAAATGTGGAAACATAAACAAGGCACATGAACTGTTTGACAAAACACCTCAAAGAGATGCCACCACATGGAATGCACTGATTGCAAGAGATGTACAAAATGAATTTTTTGATAAGGATTTAGAAAATTTCAAGAAAATGCAATTGGTGAGTGTAAAACTAAATTCCACAACCTTTTCCTACATCCTCCCTTCTTGTGCCAAAATGGGATCTTTGGAATAGGGTACATGGACATCCATCAAAGCATAAAGGATATGGGAATTTTTTTAGATGTTGTAGTTGCAACTTCCTTGGTAGACATTTATGCAAAATGTAGAAGCATAGACAAGGCACATGAACTATTTGATAGAACACCTCATTTAAAGATGCCATCTCATGGAATGTAATGATTGCGATATATACACAAAATTGATTTATTGATGAGGCTTTAGAAAATTTCAAGAAAATGCAATTGGTTGGTGTAAATCCAAATTCCACAACCTTTGCCAGCATCCTCCCTTCTAGTGCCAAAAAAAATGATATTGTGGAACAAGGTATGGACATTTGTCAAAGTATAAAGGATATGGGAATTTTTTCAGATGTTGTAGTTACAATTGCCATGGTAGACATGTATGCAAAATGTGAAAGCATAGACAAGGCATGTTAACTATTTGATAGAACAACTCAAAGAGATGTCGTCTCATGGAATGAAATGATTGCAAGATATGCATAAAATGGATTAGTTGATAAGGATTTAGAAAATTTCAAGTAAATGCAATTGGTGGGTGTAAATCCAAATTCCACAACCTTTTCCAACATCCTCCTTGCCTATGCCAAAATGGGATATTTGGAATAGGGTATGAACATCCATCAAAGTATAAAGGATATGGGAATTTTGTCATATGTTGTGGTTGCAACTGCCCTAGTGGACATGTACGCAAAATGTGGATGCATAGACAAGGCATGTGAAATGTTTGGCAAAACACCTCAAAGAGATTCCATCTCATGAAATGTAATGATTGCAAGATATACACAAAATAGATTTGTTGATTAGGATTTAGAAACTTTCAAGCAAATGCAATTGGTGGGTGTAAAGCCAAATTCCACAACCTTTGCCAGCATCCTCCCTGCCTATGCTAAAATGGGATCTTTGGAATAGGGTATGGAGATCAATCAAAGCATAAAGGATATGGGAATTTTGTCAGATGTTGTAGTTGCAACGGCCCTAGTAGACATGTATGCAAGATATGGAAGCATAGACAAGGAACACGAATTGTTTGATAGAACACCTTGTTGTTCTCAAAATCAGCTACGCTCATTTTGTAGACAACCCCACGAAACTTGTCCGTTTCGTGAAACTACACTCTAAGATCACAAATCGAGAAAAGATGTTCTTGTTCTCGTGCGAGGTCATTTGACGTTTTTACGATGCTTCCTTGAATTAATTTCTCAATGAAGGCGAGGAAAGTTCAAGTCGTAAATTGGTCAAGGTGTTAATTTTAGTCTTTTTTAAGTTTGGCAAATTTTGACTCTTGATATGCAAGAGCGGCGAAATTTGCCGCTCTTACATATCCCTTAAGTTTATTTTGTTTTGATGTAAAGTCGGCTAAATTCGCCGCTATTACATCGTTTTTAGTCCAAAATGCGAAAGCGGGTAAAATCACCGCTATCGCATATGTCGAGTAACTGTTTCACATGCATCGGCGGCCTTTTTTGCCGACTTCGCATATTAGTCAACGGCGATGTCGTAGCGGCCGAAATCGCCGCCCGAACGAGATCTTCGGGATTTTGGTGTCGGACGCCATTAATGGCCACTCGTGCCAGGCGCTTCAACTCCAGTTTCGACCTTTAAAAAGCTTTTTCTTCCTTCCATTCGTCATTTCTTATCCACAAGACTTCTACGCGACTCGCTTTACGCTTGTTCGATCTCACCGTTCGCCGAATCGCCGACGGATCTATTCTTATAATTTCCACTTCAAACATGGGTAAGTTTCTTCTTCCCACTCGTCGTTCAACTTTTCCTTCAAGTTTGTCATAGGTTTTTGCATTTGATTGGTTTTTAGTTGGTTTTTTATACGTTTCGTGTTTGTTTAGGGTCTGGTGTTTTCGTTTTGTGTCGTCATTGTCGTTGTCCACCTACGTACCCTAACTACTACCCCGAAAACCCTAGGGATTCCCTCGCCTTCGAATTCCCAAACCCTCAACACGAAATTCCTCTCATACGACATAGGTGAATTTTGCCGTGTTTACGTTGTTGGTTACCTGAGTGTCGGATCGGCGAACATCTCTGCGCTCAAAACTTGCGGATGTTACCTTGCCATGCAACGTCGGTGTTTTTCGCCGCCCTAACTTCACTTTACCTTGCAATGTAAGGGCGGCGAAATGCCTATGCCGTAGTCAAAGCGGTTAAGCATTTCAGGTTCTATATTCTAAATTCACACACTGTTGTCATGGTGCCTGATACAACAGTCAAATCCATCCTAACTCAACAAGAGTTCGGAACGAAGAGAGGTAACTGGATTGCTAAAATTCAAGAATTTGATCTGGATATCAAGCCTACCAAGCTTGTGCGGGGCAAAGGTTTGTGTCAATTGATCGCAGACAACGTTCCAAAAGAGACAGGGGACGAAGAAGAAGAGGTTGTGGACACGCCAACTGTTCTTTTTGTTACTACAACTGACGAGTGGTATTCCAATATCGCTCATTTCCTTACCTATGGTGAGTGCCCATCTCACTTGTCTTATAAGGAAAGGAGAACTGTCAAGTTAAAAGCTGCTAACTACGTCCTTTGGGACAATGGTTTGTACAAGAGAAGTCTTGACGGAGTATTTTTGCGTTGCGTGGATAAAGCGCAACAAGGTAAGCTTTTGGAGTCTTTCCACAATTTGGCTTGTGGTGGACATTTTTCAGCACCTGTAACGGCTCATAAGATATTGCGAGCTCGATACTATTGGCCCACACTATTCCAAGATGCGTATAATTGGGTACGCAGGTGTGAGTTATGCCAGCAGTTTGTTGGGAAACCAAAATTGGCAGCCTTACCTCTCAAACCAGTGGTGATTGAGGAGCCTTTTCAGCAATGGGGTATTGACTTCATTGGCACAGTGAATCCATCATCAAGTGCCGGACACAACTATGTCCTCACAGCAACAGACTATTTTACCAAATGGGTGGAAGCTATTCCAGTCAAACACGCCACTTCAGAGGTGGTATGCAGTTTTCTTAAAGAAAACATTATCTCCAGGTTTGGAATCCCAAACAAGATTGTAGCAGACAATGCTACTTGTTTTTCCTCTTATGAGATCACTGAGTTTTGCTACGAGCATGGGATCACTCTTTCCCATTCTTCAGACTATTATCCGCAAGGGAATGGTCAAGCAGAATCAAGCAACAAGAATCTGGTCACTATCATCAGGAAGCTGGTTGATGAGAATCAGAGAACTTGGCATAAGGCGTTGTTCGATGCTTTATGGGCAGATAGAATTACACCCAAAAGGGCAATAGGCATGTCGCCATTTCAGCTTCTATATGGACTGAATGCGGAGATACCGATCACCTTGGAATTGCCAGCGTTGAAGTTGGTAAAGGCATTGGAAGATAGAACTTTTGATAGTTCTATTGATAAAAGGATCATGTATTTGGCCGAACTTGAGGAGCAACGCACTGTTGTGGTGGACCGCATTGCTGAGCACCAAAATCAAGTAAAGAGACTCTTCGACAAGAAGGCAAAGGCTCGTGAGTTTCAGGTTGGAGATCAAGTCTTGTTGTGGGACAAGAGGAGAGAACCAAAAGGAATGCACGGAAAGTTTGATTCCTTGTGGAGAGGTCCATTCACCATTCATCAGTTCTGTGGTGAAAACAGTTTCTTGCTGGAATATCAAGATGGAACACCATTCTTGTTGCCTCACAGTGGACATCATCTGAAGCACTTCAATCCTTGAGGTTTCAGATAAGTTAAATTGTACATTTGTATAGTTTTGTGTTTTATTTTTGTGTTTTCGTTTAGTCTTTGTGTCCTCTTCTTTTTAGCTTGACTCTATAGCCCAATGGCATGGATGAAGGCACTTAGAGACTGGATTCTACTCCCTTCAATCGTTTCAAAGTTCGATTGAAGGAAGTTCCCCAGTTAGAGCCAGCTGTTGTTCTCAAAATCAGCTACGCTCATTTTGTAGACAACCCCACGAAACTTGTCCGTTTCGTGAAACTACACTCTAAGATCGCAAATCGAGAAAAGATGTTCTTGTTCTCGTGCGAGGTCATTTGACGTTTTTACGATGCTTCCTTGAATTAATTTCTCAATGAAGGCGAGGAAAGTTCAAGTCGTAAATTGGTCAAGGTGTTAATTTTAGTCTTTTTTAAGTTTGGCAAATTTTGACTCTTGATATGCAAGAGCGGCGAAATTTGCCGCTCTTACATATCCCTTAAGTTTATTTTGTTTTGATGTAAAGTCAGCTAAATTCACCGCTATTACATCGTTTTTAGTCCAAAATGCGAAAGCGGGTAAAATCACCGCTATCGCATATGTCGAGTAACTGTTTCACATGCATCGGCGGCCTTTTTTGCCGACTTCGCATATTAGTCAACGGCGATGTCGTAGCGGCCGAAATCGCCGCCCGAACGAGATCTTCGGGATTTTGGTGTCGGACGCCATTAATGGCCACTCGTGCCAGGCGCTTCAACTCCAGTTTCGACCTTTAAAAAGCTTTTTCTTCCTTCCATTCGTCATTTCTTATCCACAAGACTTCTACGCGACTCGCTTTACGCTTGTTCGATCTCACCGTTCGCCGAATCGCCGACGGATCTATTCTTATAATTTCCACTTCAAACATGGGTAAGTTTCTTCTTCCCACTCGTCGTTCAACTTTTCCTTCAAGTTTGTCATAGGTTTTTGCATTTGATTGGTTTTTAGTTGGTTTTTTATACGTTTCGTGTTTGTTTAGGGTCTGGTGTTTTCGTTTTGTGTCGTCATTGTCGTTGTCCACCTGCGTACCCTAACTACTACCCCGAAAACCCTAGGGATTCCCTCGCCTTCGAATTCCCAAACCCTCAACACGAAATTCCTCTCATACGACATAGGTGAATTTTGCCGTGTTTACGTTGTTGGTTACCTGAGTGTCGGATCGGCGAACATCTCTGCGCTCAAAACTTGCGGATGTTACCTTGCCATGCAACGTCGGTGTTTTTCGCCGCCCTAACTTCACTTTACCTTGCAATGTAAGGGCGGCGAAATTCGCCGCTCGTACATATATAGAACCCAAATGCAGTGTCGGCAAAATCGCCGACGGAACATTGAAGAGATGAAGTTTAGAACTCAAATGCAGTGTCGGCGAAAATCGCCGCCCGAACATAAAAAACTTTTCGTTCCTTTCGCCTGCAAAAGCGGCAAAATTCGCCGCTCCTACCAACCCAGACTCTCCCAACACATGCAAGGGCGGCGAATTTTGCCGCCCGTGCAAAATTATCTCAAATTTTCCTAACACTGGAAAATTTCCAATTTCATTTTCCCGAGCCCGCTTCTCCTCTGATCCTTGGCCAGCTCGCACTATAGCCCTTTTTCAAGTGCACTCCCATAGTCGTGATCGTCAACATGCAATTTTCCCAGATTGCCCATATTTTCCCTGATTGCATGATCATGATTTCTGTTGCAGTTTCTTCTGCGGAGCTCCTTTCGACGTCAAATTTCTTCTCAGTGAAAGATCGTCCAAATGACTGATTTGTCTCCGAAGAAGGCTAAAGCAATGAAGTATAAATATCAAGGTGTTTTCCCAATCACCTCAGTCCACTCTAATGTTGAAGATATTAGAGATACAGAGATTGGCCATGTTGATATGGCTGAGTTCGTAGAGAGAACCAAGTCGAGCAACCCCAGTGCTATGATGAGGAAAATAGTAGAAAGTAATATTCATCTGGTATCCTCCTTCCCAGTGGCGGCTCACAATACAGAATTTGTTCTTTAGTGTGCCCATTTCTACAACAAAGATATCAGAGCTGTGGTGGACGCCAGTGGTAATGTAATAATCAGGTTGGACCCTGAGTTTATTGACAAGGTGTTCATGTGTCCTCCTGCAACAGAGGTGTTGAAGCTTGATTTCACCGATGCTCAAAAGGAATATGATAAGAATCCAGAGAAGGCGAAGAAGGTAATCAACAACAAATGGTTGAAGATTGCGAGGTCAAGTTTGTCTAGATGGCCACGCAGCTTCCCTCGAAGTGATTTCGTGGAAGAAGTTGGTGACTTGATTACCCTCCTCAGCAGGATAAGAGGTTTGTCTTCCTCTTCACAATTTCAGGAATGGATGTATCCCTTCATTAAGGTCATACTCCAAGGCAAGCAGGTCATTTTCTGGGGAGAGAAAATTAGTAACGCTTTGCATGATCAATTGACGAAGGTATCCACTACCTCCAAGTTCTTCATGACTTCCTATCTGGTATACATTGCAGCCTCCATGAGGATTTTTCCAGGATTGTCGTCAGAAGGGGATAGAAGAGTAGTCCCAGTATACCAGTACTATTCTCAGCTAACATTGAAAGGCTCAATTCACCATTTCAGGAGAGTGAATGATGCATTCTTTGCTGTATTCTTGTGCCTTTTCAATCCCCAACTGGAGCAGAGAAGAATCTCAGATGAGGCATGGACAGTGGTTAATGGTTTTGGTTGTATGTTTTTGCAATTTCCATCTTTCTCCTACTTGAGGGTTGGCTTTTTCCAAGGTTACCCTTATATGCTTCCAAGGTTTCCTTCAGATAGATTGGTCTTGATGGAGTTGTGCAGGCAAATGATTGTCATGCATAACAAGCAGATGGAACTCAAGAAGCCTGGTTTCAGATTTCCTGTAGAAATCGGCAGATACTCAGTATTGATTGCCGCAAAGGCAAGAGCTATGGAAACAGAGATGCAGCTGGTCACCATGAAGCAATTCAAGAGGAGACCAAAGTTTGATTACCGGGGTGTAAAGGATAAAATCAAGAGGAAAACACAGTTCCATGAACCCATGGTGGAAGATGTCTGGATAGACTTGAGAACAGAGGAAGACATCCAGAAACTGGACTATAGCAGGCTGTCTCTAGAGCAAATTGAATACCTAGGACTTGCTGATATCCCAGAAGACCTTGTAGATGATGGAGAATTGGTTGATGCCAAGTATGAAACAGAACAGATAGCTGGTACTCCTCTACCGCCAATCCAATGGTCCCAAAAGGAACTGACTTCCCTAAGGAAGAGATTTGAACCCATATTGGCCAACACCAATAAGTGGCTGGAAGATAAAGGAATTACGCTGAAGGAATTCCTCACTGGTTCAGAAACTGAAGTTCAAGAGCAAACTGGTAAGAAGGTTGAAAATAGAACGAAGAATAAGAGTGATGCTCCATCATCCTCTAAAACACATAAACCTAAAATCAGATTTGTGACAAAGAAAGCAAAGGTTGTTGAGAAGGAACCTGAAGCGAAGGATATGGAAGTTGAGGAGCCAGCGGCCGAGGATCCAACAACTGAAGAGCCAGCTACAGAAGAGATGGATGTCGGAGACAAGGGATCAGAGGAACAAGAAAAAGAGGCTTTGTCTCCACAAGACAATACACCTGTTGCACCCCCTGTGCCTGCTTCCCCCATTATCATTCCTTCTTCTGAATCCCCCTCTCCTCCTAAGATAATCTTTGATAATCCCCAGGGCACTTTTGAAAATGTTCTCCATTCTTCTGATTCCATTCCTAGTTTGTCTTCTTCGTCATTTGATATAGGAGATACTTCTATGTTTGATCATTTTGTGATGAATACTGAGCAAATTTCAAGTGCCAATGTAACAGGTGCGGTTTTTACCAACACCCCGCCTATTGTTACTACCACCAGCACAAGTACAGTCCCAGTAACACCAGTGGCAGGAATGGACTCCAATGTAAATACTTCTCTGCTGCCACCTTGGTTATCAGCTTACACGCCAAAGAGGAAAAAGCAAGTCATCTCTCCAGATGATTTTGATTTCACTAAGCTGACACCGGCAAAACCTAAGGCTCCGAAGAAACCAAAGATCCTTTCAAGGGTACTTGAAGAAAAGGGGCAGAAGGTTTTGGAGATAGCAAAACCCCCACAGGATGCAACTGTCGAAAATTTTGACATGAATGACTATTCTATTTCTAGGGTTGAATTGGGCAAAATCACCCATGAAAGCGCTAAAAATGATATGCAGTCAGCCATGGACATCCTGATCCAGAAATTTGACAGGGAAAAAGAAATGAAAGACTACTACAAGGCAAAAGCAGAACAGCTGACTGCAGTGGTAAGAAAGATCACGTTGAATTCAGAAGCAGTTACTCCAGAGGCCGTGTCTGTAGAAGACCCCGTCATCCTGAAAGCGGAAAAGACTCACCTCAGAGGAAAAGTACTTGAAGAGTACTTAGACAGGATGCGAGCTCAGGGAATCTCTTTGCTCAAGGAGGTTTTTGAGAAAACGGATAAGATGAGGAAAGTAAGAGCAGAACTCAACGATCTCATTGATGCCATCTCTCATGATATTGAGCACACAGAGGATACTCATGATAAGTGGGTTGAGATGAGGAAGCTGAAAATGAGCACTTTAATATCCATTGGCGCCATTTCCAACAGGGATTCATATATAGAGACAAAGGAAGCTCTAACGTACAGGAGCAATGTGCTAAGAAATTTGATCAAGGATCTCGAAGCTGCCAAGGAAACCAGTGAAGAAAACGATGTTAACATTTTGCATAAGCTGGAGGAGTTGCCCTGTAAATTGGTATCACAGGATAACCAGTTTCTTTCTGCAGAAGAAATGGTTAAGGAATTTGAGGACATGTTTCAGCAGGAATTTGAAGACAAGGTATTTTCAATAACTTCTGTGGACAACATATTAGACAACCAGTTAACCTTGGACAATTTGAAAACCAGGTTAACCAATCACGCCAAGTCAATCACTACAGTAAGGGATGCCATAGTGAGGGCCAGGATGATTTTCAAGAACACATTCAAACCAGATAGCATTGAAATGCAGGCGACCTTCACTATGTATGATGACCACGTGAAAAAGGGCGGTGACACAAGTCGAAGCAGCTGATTTTTTCCCTTAGTTTATTTTCTGATTTCCATATGTACTTTCAAAACAGTTTTGGACATTTTTACATGTACATTTTTGATATGCAATTACATGTAAAAAATAGGAAGTCCCAAGTCAATAAGGACTCCTATTTTTGAATAAGTCAAAGTAGTTGTAGATTTCCTAGATTTTCTCAAGGTCTTTCCCTATAAATAAAGGGGACCTCTTTTGTAAATATTATCTTTTATCTATTGCAAGAAAACTCTGGCGAATTGAAAAGCAAATCAAGACTTTGTGCTTATTGTGAAAATCAATATTCAAATATTCATCAATACAAGAAAGCAAGTTCAATTCCAATCTTTGTCTTGGGATTATTTGCGTTGTGATAGTTTTGTTCTTATGTCTTGCTATCATAATCTTAATTGATAATAATTGAAAGGTGGAGTTTGTTTCAAGTGATTGAAGAGCGCTCTAGATTTGATTCTGATAAACTTTGTGTTATCAAATCGGTTGTGGGTTATATGTTCATGTTTGTGAAAATACAACAGTTTGAAGACTTTGTGCTCAAGTTGTTATATTTGAATCATTTTTATCATATTGAAGGAGAGTGAAGACTTTGGGCTGCATTTTGCTTCAAACAAGTTCTGGTTACAAGTAGTGAGTGAGGTAACAGAAAACTTTGTGTTTCTGTGATATTGTGATAATTTATAAGTTTTATATTGAGAGTTTGAAATATAAACATCTATTCTGAAAAAAGAGAATGAGATGAGATGGAACCACCCCAAACATAGTTTTTAGTGTACATAAATTTGATAAGTGTTTGATTTACAAAAGTTAAGCAATTAGAGGGAACCTCCCCTTGCTGAGAGGAGAGACTTTGTCTCATCATAGCTGTGGCTGATATACCCATTTTGCCGTTAGAGAGTTAACGACAAAATATTCACCCAACACACCTTAAAGAGATGCCATCTCATGGAATGCAATGATTGTAAGATATTGAAAAAATAGATTTGTTGATAAGGCTTTAGAAGCTTTAAAGCAAATACAATTGGAGAGTGTAAAGCCAAATTCCACAACCTTTTCCAGCATCCTCCCTGCCTATGCCAAAATGGGATCTTTGGAACATGGTATGGACACTCATAAAAGCATAAAGGATATGGGAGATTTTTCATATGTTGTAGTTGCAACTACCCTGGGAGACATGTATGCAAAATGTGGAAGCATAGATAAGGTGCGTGAATTGTTTGAAATGATGCCTTAAAGAAATGTGGTCTCATGGAATGACATGATTGTAGGATATGTAGAAAATGTATTTTGCAAGGAAACTCTCAAAATCTTTGAATTAATCAAGCACTCTAGAACATATCCTAACATTGTAAGCTTTGATTGTGTTCTATTTGCATGCAACCATGCAAGTGTAGTGGATGAGGGCTATACATACTTCAATCACATGTGTAACTCTGATTGTAAATTAATGTTAATATGTCTCCATGACTATTAGGAATTTCTTAAGAGATCTTGTCATACAATTTCAATTATGTCACATTTAAGCATGATACTATTGTGTGGTTACACAACATGCCCCATTTTGACTTGGCAAAACAGGGACCCAACTTTTTTTTGGCTTTGCTTGTGTGTTCTTCTTGCTGGCGGTCTAGTAAAATTCAATCAATACAGATGATCTTGCACAATGGCTAGGGAAGTCATCATCATGAGGTTAGTTTGTCAAAGTTCATGTTTCATTTCATTAACCTCAAATTTGGAAAGAGCATTAAATTTCATGAAGGTTTGCCTTTTACATCACCCTGATATTCCTTAGGATGTAAAAGTTATGAACGGTCAAAATCTTGGTCAAACCTGATATTCATAAAGGGGGGGTAAGTCATCATCATATTTCCCAATGTTAGTTATCTTACGAAAGATCACCCTGATCTAATACATCACCCGATAAATTATCTATTCGTGACCTACGGACATCATTTTTAGGTGGTTGTGATACTTACTTGTCAAACAACAACTTGTATTCTATGAGGATGATATTTCGAAACATCACCTGATATTTTGAATATAACCTTATCTTTCAAATATCATCCTATCGCCAAATATCACCCTGGAGCCGTTATCTCGATGACATCATCCAACCCGATAACGAAGAGAATCGACATGATGATGACGTCATCATCTTTTTTACCTCGTGGAGGTATATTTCCTAAAATCACCCTTTCATAAAATATGACGATGATGTCATAGTGCTTCAACGATAGACTAAACCAATATCATGGTGACGTCATCATGATATGCCGAGAGGGGTCACTTAAGCAATGCATAGGGTCATCATCCTTTTCAAAATATCACCCGATATTTTGAACATCCCCTGATATTTTATAACATGACCCGATGGTCCAAAGATAACCTGATATACCTACATATGTGTTCCCGCTAAGACGCGGATGGTCATATTACGAGACGGTGATATTTTGAACATCACCTAATTTTTGAAACATCACCTGATATTACAAAAGATTATCCTCCTCTTCTTGCCGCGTGACATTGAATGATCATTAATGCGGTAGGTGTTTCCCACTAATGGCTAACACAATGGTCACACCTGGAAGCCTCTGGAGGTTTCTGTGCAGAAACTTAATGATTAAGATTGATTTAATTAGATTGTACCCTAACTGACCAAATGAATGGGTTTAGAAGGAATTCATAACGTCATTATACACTTGACTCGCGATAAGATTAGTTTTTTATACAGAGCTGAGCTTTCAAACCTTCCTACGAACCACCTGCAGATGTATACATCTTGAATCAGAATGAAGGGCGTGATTATCAATAGTATCAGGATTATCCCATATAATCATCATTGTAATTCAAAGGGATAAGTGCACTAGGTAAGTAATTAAAACCCTCTTGCTGTTATTCTATGCATATCTAGGTAAAATGATGTTCATTGATTTGAAGCTAAGATTTCCATATATCATGATGAAATAACTGTTTAATAAACATATGCATGATGCCATAAAGATGTAGAGTATATATATATGCATGCATGAGATGAAGTATCAATCTTGAGACCAGTTCTCGGCATTGCAGGAAATCATGGCAGACAAAAGATTGATGAAGTCCGAGGCAGAATTTGTTAATCCAATGTTTGCATAGCCTGAGGGTGTGCAATTCAAATACAGAACTATTGGTGACACTCACTAGCGTAATACAGATTTGGTTGCATGGGTAGACAAGATCAATATTAATAATGAGGATGCTCTGCTTAAGGCCGTTTTTGTGTCCGGGATGTGGAATGCAGCTGGTTTTCCATACTCTATGGAAGCTCCTGAACTGGTTATTGAGTGTGCTAGAAATTATAATCCTCAGACAAGGAGGGTGGAGAAGCATGGGAGAGTGTATGCAAACTTATCTATCAAGGGCTTTTCCACCATGTTCAATTTGGCATTGGGTAAGAATGTTGTCAGCATTGACCTGAAGAAGCTGGAAACAAAATATGAAGTTAATAAGAGGGCTGCTAGGAAGAGAATGTATGGATGGAGGGCCAAAAATAGTCCTTATACAGCTGCAGCCAAGTTGCCTATTCATTTATATAAATTTGACTTTGATGACGAATATCAGTTCATGATCACCTTACTCAATTGGGCAACAGGACAGCCAACAGCGAGAAGTTTCAAAGATTGGATGTATAGAGTCATCCTAATGTGCTTATACACTGAGAATAGGCCATTATGGGCCAAAATGATAAGTGATGCTCTGGATGAGCAACTGAAAAACCTAGGAGGTACAGAATGTGCTTTCTATATGACCTCATACATTGTTTATGCATGTGCCTATAAAGGTACATTTAATGGATTGACTACAGAGGGGAAGATTGGTGGCACCACCAATGATGCACACATCTAGGACCATTACCCCCAGCTGCAAAGGGTAAATTACCTCCAAGATTATAAATTGGTGAATGATGCATTCTCTATGCATCTAGTGAGGACCATGGAGGAAGATAGAACTAAGAGACTGAGCATGGAAGCTCAGGAGGTATTATACAGGCATGGAGCTTGGTTCATTCAATTTGCAACCTTTTCATACATTAGGGTTGAAGAATTTCAAGACTACCCTCTCATGCTCCCAAGATATCCAATTGATGCTGTAGTATTAATGGAGTTCATGAGGTAGATTGTAAAAATACTAGATGCCTACAAAGCTAATAACAAGCTTCCTCTAGTATTATTTCTAGTAACAATGGGCTGGTATATGTGCCTAGATAGTGAAAATATTAAGAAAGCCATAGCTGGCTTAACAATGATGATGTTATAGCCATTTCCATTAAAGAGACCATATGATCCTTATGGAAGGATGTAGAAGATCATAGGACAACCCATTCACCAAAGGCATCTTGAGGATTTTTGGGTAGATTGCGAAGATGAAGCTGAAGCTTGAAGAAGAAGATATCAGAGGTTAACAATTAACCAAATTAGAACCTTTGGTTGCATTTCCATCCCAGTTCAAATGAAGAAGGATGATGGAAAGATAATGGCTGAAGAATATGAAGAGAAGAAGATATACAACGATACCATATCAGCCTCGGATCTTACCATACAGGAGGACATCTCCTTGGATCCATTCACAGGTAGGATATTACAGCTAACCCAAGCTTGGGTTGATGAGAAAGTAAGTATACTAAAGAAAAAAGGTATGGCCCTTATAATAGATAACAAAAAGAAAGGACAAGAGCTGTCTGCTGATGAATATAATGATTTCCTAAATGAGAAGAGGAAATCCAAGGGAGATAGGTTGCCACCTCAACAAAAGCAGAGCAAAAGACCTCCTAGAGGCAAGAAAACTGCATAAGAACCCAAAGGGGTCATTATTGAGATAATAATAGATACTAGTAAGGAAGCGATAGCATTAGGAGAAGCATCAACTTCAGGTCAAGCTTCAGCATCATCTGTGCCTCCTCTGTTGGATAAGAAAAAGTCAAAGAGAATACAAAAGGATGATGCAATGGTTACTGAGACCTATGAGGAAGGTCAAGCTTCACAGAAACAAATGGAAGAGGATATCCCTCTAGAAGAGGAGCTTGAAGAAGAAGAAGGTCCCATATCCTTCACAAGAAAAAGAAAGGCACCTCAGGTGATTGCCCCCACACCGAAGAAAACAAGAACATCCATGAGAGGTGAAATAAAGCAAAGCTCCATTATGCTAAGAGGGGTAGGTAGTGAAGTTTTTAGAAGGGAGTTACAACACAATGTACCACTTCCTACCATTGTGAAATTTAAAACTAAATAGGCTGAAGAGCAATTCAAAGAAACTTCTAAGGCAGTTCTAGGTGGTCTTGTCTCATTAGAAGAAACTGTAGATTTATCTAATGATGATGTGGTTAAAGATGTAACTGCTTAGTAAATGGAAACACTTGCTGCAGGCACCCACATCACTCCTTTTGGGACCCCATCAGTATAGGGAACTGGAGAAAAACAAGGTGAACAAGAAAAAGAAAGAAGCCCCAAGAAAATTACACAGCAGATAGGGCTAGATAAGTTAGTTGAGCAGGTCCCCAGCCCTGAAGTGGTGGACCTTTCATATATAAAGGATGTGAGTCCTCAGCATCAGACTAATGCACCTGATGAGGTGAGTAAAACTAAAGAAATAAAATTGATTGAAGTAGGAATGCATACTCCAGATTTGGGTCAGTCACAACAAGATATAGCTGGTGAACCTGAGATAGTGGAAGTCTGAGGAAAATATGAGGAGGAAAAGGTCATATCAAATGAGGATATCCTCTGGACTCAAGAGACTTCAGGAGATAAAGAAAAGTTAGATCATGATGATCTAAAAACTCAAGAAGAGGTGTATATTTCAGATCAAAGAAAGATATGATGCAAGATCACGCAGAGGCACCTAAAGTATATGAAATAATATTCACCAATGTAAACATACCTCAAGATGAGGAAATAAATAAAGTGGATGAAGTTAGAACGGAGGAAGCAAAAGATCAGGGTCATGATATTCATGATGATCAACAGGATCACCCTCCAGAAAAAGAGGTTCCTCATCAGGAAGATGTATCAAAAGATTACTCTCATGAAGAGCATCATGAGGAAGAACAAAGAAAATCACCTTCTCCGTCAAACGCAGATGCACTTACAAGAAATCAAGGTGACGATCATGATGATGATGCAGGAAACCAAGGTATAGAGGATCAAGTTCCTCAGTGGCTAGAAAGAGAAATTGGCACTGAAACAGGTATGGAAATTCAAGAATTTGATGTGTCTACATTATTTTCAGAAACATTAATAAAGCCCAAGAGGAAGGCCAGGTTGACTTCGGCCATTAGAAGGGATCCTACAACATGTAGGAGGACAACGCAAGTAGCACTCCCTACTGTAGATAAAGAGAAAGGTAAAATCACTCTGGATGAAATCCAGAGCAGCACAGTGGATTTGGGGTTTGCTAATGAAGACCAGGAAGGTCAAGAAGGAAAAGACATAATTGATTCATTGATCCATAAAATCAAAAGAGAAAAGGATAAAAATAAACAACACAAAGAGCACATTGCTCAGTTACATACATATATAAAAGGGTTAATTAACACTGAGGCTAATTCAACCGATCATGCAGTCCCATTGACTGCTATTTCCCAAGAGGAAGTAAATAAATTGGATCTCATGAAGCATGAGTTAGCCATAATGAGGAAGTGGATGTTATCCACATTTGATGATGTAGAGGAAGTGGTGAAAGCCTCTTTAAAGAGGTGGAATTCTTTGAGTGTCTCCTGGAGAAAAGTCGATAAATTACAGATGGAGGCCGGGAAGAGGTCTTTTCAGCTTGAGAAAATTTTGACCATCTTGGAGGAGATAAGGAGAATTGACCCTCAGGTTCTCATAAGCAACCAAGTGCTAAATAACAATAATGCATTATTGATAGATATATGGTATAAAGACATTCAATTTGAATGTGATGTACTTAAAAGGTGCAATAATAAGCTAAGAGAAATTAGCATGAAACTACATGACATGATGTCTTTTGAGGCAGAAATTTGGGAAATGCTAGAAGGGAAGGTGGAAGGGAAGATAGAAAATCAAGATGAGGAGTTTGCAATCAAAGCTCTACATAATAACTTCCAATAGGTAGCTGATGATCCCTTAAACCATCTGACAGAAGAAATCATGGACAAGATCATGAGGATCAGGATCAAGATGGAGGATTATAATGAGACATCAAGTAGCAGAAAAAGTAAATTAGAGAATCTTCGGGGAAAATATCAAATGCATAGGCACGCCACTATCAAAGCAAAAACTCTAGATGGCAGGGAGATAGAGAAGATATTACAGTTATATGAAAACATCAGGACATCCATGCAAGTCTATGTACGAGGAGAAGCTCACTGAGATGATGAAGATTTTGAAAGTGATGAGACTAGTGCACATGATGATGATGATGAAGAGCCTAATGAAGATGCATCATAAATGGGAATATATGCATTAGGTGGAAAAGAAAGTAGGCCATCTAGATGGTTGCCAGCTGGCAACCTGTGCCATGTGAAAGGAATTGACTTAGTCAATGAATGTGAATCGTAGATTGTAATAGATAAATCTTGATCGTAGATCAATTGTAACGGATCCCTCACCTTGTTCTATAAAAGGTGTAGGGATGCCTCATTTTAAACATTCAAAACTTAATTGAAATCTATTTGCTGAAATATTCAGGGCTCATTTCAAAGTTATTGTATACATATATGTTCTTGCATACTTAATGAATGAGAAGACTGTTTTGATTACAATCCATCATAAATCTTGAGTAATCAGTGTGTGAATTCTGGATATATGCTTTGGTTTGCTGTGTCCCTTGGAGTGCATATCAGCTTGCATGTGTTGTCTTCATACCTTTCCTTTGAAGTTAGCATCGACTGTATCTAGCTGTGGAATGTCCTGGTGAACATATGGTTTGATTTCTTCTCTTCATGACTGTATCTGACTATATATGTGGCTCAATGGTTGAAGGTTTAACTTTAATTTGAAGTATTTCTTTCAGTTTCTTTTCAATTTCAAAGCATTTCATCCTCATCATTGCAAATAATTGACAATCTTAAGTAGATAATAGAAATATGCAGACATCCCGTAGATAACTGAACATATTTAGCATATTTGAGGTTAAAGCATGTCAAAATGACAAATATCATGCAAAGATTTAAAGACAGACACAATATTTGAAGTATATCCTGTGTAGAAATAACTCTCTATGTAGCATCATTATAGGAAACATTATCTTACTGATGAGATCTACGTAAGGCCCCAAAATGGAAACAGCAACACACATCAACCTCTGAGTAACGTCAGAAGATTAAGAACTAATCAACGGAGACTTGAGATCATGAATTCTCTAAATTCATCATATCTTTCAAGATGAGTAAAGGTTGTTGTGTAACTTTTATTCTATGTTTGTTTATGACTAACATCATGATCAACAGATACATTATCTATCCTATAACCACAATTGATCATCATATTAGTTCATGGAAACATTGCATAATAAGTATGCAATATCAAAAAATTTAAGCATGATACATTATCTATCCTATAACCATAATTGATCATCATATATTAAATGTAAAATCTCATATACATAATGTTATGAAAATGACATATAGTGTATGTATAATGTCATATAGGCATGTACAATGATATACATTAGTAAAATAGAAAAGTATGTTTACAAAGCCATATAGGCATACAACTAAATGTTCTAACATCAAAAGTCATATGGAGTGCTATCAAATAATTGATGATCCTTTTTTATCTATGAAGATGGAGAAACAGTAAATGATTCATGCTCTCTCATCCACTGACTGGACCTCCTTGATAGAGATCTTTGAACCTCCACCTATTAATACAATTAAACAATATTTAACAGGAAAATTGCTTCTAACTAATCTACTCATAATGAGAACAATTCTCTATCTAACATTAGGATACTAGTTGATGAAGATGTGTATCTCACAACTATCCAATCTGGAAGAGCGAGAATGTCTGGGCTATATCCCTTTGTTGCATTTCCCTTTGTTGCAATTGAAATGGAAAATAGGTAACTAAACTAACTAAAATGGGAAAATACAAAAATTGGTAGAATATTTTATAAAATGGAATGTAGAAATAGAAAGACAAAATAATGAGGAACCTAGCACTAGAGGATGAAGCTCACTGTCTAGGATGATAGCTCATCATGGAGACATGTACGTGTCATGCTGTAGTTTGTACAGTGAATTTATAGTATAGATTTCCATCCTTGATATTCATGTCAGTCTCTTTAGTCATTCCTTGGGCCATTGGACTTCTTGATGAAACCTATAGATACAAAAATAGAGAAGGGTTGGGCTGTATAGGAGTTTGCCTTAGTCAAACCCCATTTTTGGTGTTTCCACCTCAATGTTAGCTAGAGATATTGATTTGATAAAATAGTGTGTGCTCTTAATTCTAAGTGTGTCTAGAAATTGTAATGAGGAGGTGATAAAATGATAATGCAATACTAATAAAACAAAACTCTACTCAGTGAATTAAAGTAGATTTATACAATGATCTCTATATGCAAGATACAAATAGGAAATGTAAATTAACTCATGAAGATATGTGATATACCAAAATGGATTGTAATAATCAAGGTACAAAAATGATAATTAATCAAAACTTTATCACCTCACAATGAGGAGGTGAAAGCCACTTAGTAGGCAGCAATTCCAATTAGAATCCTTTAGAATCCACCACACTTCGATGGAAAGAGTGTAGTAAAATCTTGATAAAATGAATCACAGTAATGCTTGTTCTCAATCTTGGGTAGAGCTTTTATATGAAAGTAAATCAATCTCAATTTTGGCAAAGCTTCACTATGAAAAATAATCAATCATTTGCAATGGAAAATATACTTACTTAAATAGAGAGAGAAAAGGGGAAAAATCAAGGAAAGGAGTCATTTGGGTGTAGATAAGCATCAAGAAAATATTGGAAAATCATGCAAGTAAAAAGGTAACTTCTAAAATGATCGCAAGATTGATAGAGGCTTTTGAGACATCTACACATGGTACAAACATCTATGCATGACACAAAGATATGCATGTGGTACAAACACCTGAGCTTAGCACTAGAGTCTGGGCAATTTCAATTCTTGAAAGGTCTAATCAACTTGGGACAGAGACATGATTTTGGCACTTTTATGTTTTTTGAACATGATAAGAAGAAAGGTTCAAAGCAGCGTAAAGGCACATCTCATGGGTCAAGGGTAAGTGTAAGGTTGGAAATGATCCTAAATCATGCTAAATGCATGGACACTAAAGTGATACCAAACATAGCATGAAATTATGAGCATGCACAATTTACAACATTACATTTAGCCCCTATTTGAGCGAGCGTATGAAACTATGTGCATATGCATGCTAAAGTACAATAAAGAAAGTACTAAAAGTAAATATCATTAAAATGGATACCCAAAAGGCTATCGTAGAGGATAAAGAATGTCACCAAGTGAGAGAATGGATCCCCCAGCTTAGGAACCTACAATACCATAGTGTTAGGGAACACATCCTGCAAAATCACTTGTTAGAAAACAAAATTGTCCTGTAGGGTGAAAAGGTGCATTAGTTGAGAAAAATTCTAAGGGGAATGAGATGAGAAAAATGATCTAGAGAAAAAAATGAAGGTAGATATGTGCCCCTGTTTTTGTTTGCTAATTTGAATGTAAAAACATGGTAGAAATCTATCGCTCCAATTTTCTAAAAAATGGTGAAAATGCCTTCAGTAGGGTCATTTTGTAAAATAACACTGGAGTGAAAGGCATATGATGGAATGGAGGGTAGAACCAAAATTCCAAGGCAATGAACGGTGTGAAAATCAAAGTTTGTAGGCCTAAGTCATGAAAGTTTTTTGCGAAGAGTGCCTTAGAAAAATGGTGAAAATTTAAAAATTTACTATAAATAGTAAGAAACATTTTCATTTTTACCATTCATTTGTAAACTCAAATTTGGTAAATTTGGAGGATTCTGAGGACCTTAGAGAGAAAACATGTCATGCGCTTACCAAGCATCTAGGCAAGATGTACTAAGGGAGTGCATGGCACAGGGTGTGACAATCTGTGAGGTGATTCAAAATTTTTGTTACGCATTCATTAATTGTCTCATTTTGTATGTCAAAGGACTTGTTATGCCTTGCATACACAGCCCATTTTTTTGGCTGATTGGGGACCCCCTTGGTCTTTCCTTCCTTTTGTTCTTGTCTTTCCTTCCCTCTTTTAGTCTTTTGATCAACTTCTAGGTCTTATGTTTCGCTTAGGATCTTGTTTTGGCCTTTAAAACTTGTGTTTTGGCCTATTTTGCTTTAGGTGCTGGGAGTTCCTGAACTCCTGAGATCCCGGGTGTGGGGTCGTTCCTGGCCTTTTCTTTGTTTTTTGTCTTTTGTAGAATGTTTCATTGGGACCATGGGTCCTAATCAGATTTTGGCACTTTATTCTATTAGTTTTCAATTCCTCTTGGAACCCCACTCCCGACCTACCAAATTTAATGCAATGACATTCAAATTAATGGCGGGGGTATTTAATCAGTTTTACCAGTAATTTCATCATTTTAATTTTGATTTCTCAAATTATACATTGCAAATTTTGAGCTCTCAAACCCTCCAAAGCTTTTAGAAGTGTAAATTCAAAGTAATTACACCAAATTGTTGGAGATTTCGTTTGCGAGAGTGGGAGTAAGTTTGGGATATCGTCGACTATTTCTTCTCATTATGTGTTTCCATTTGTAGAGGTAGGGTTATTTTTCTCTTTGTTTTTTTGTGCTTGTTTGATTGTTTGTTATTTCTTTTTGCTTGCTTTTGTTTGATTGTTGTGTTGCTTTTTTTTTTGTTTTTCAACATCTGCACTGTTCATGATAGGGTGTTGATGTTTTCCCAACTCAAGCATGTTGTTTCTCCTATTTTTGGTTTGGTAGATTAGGGCTAGGTTAGATTTTTAAAAGTTTTCTTAAATTAGGTTTTTAGTTTAAGATTTAGGATTAATAAATGGACCGATTTAGATTAGTTTGTTTCAAACCCAACGGATGGAGTCTTTGCCCTAGTTTTTACCTTAGAGGTTAAGTTAGTGCCTTTCGGGACCTCTAATCTCAAAGGCACTTTTGTACTTGTTTTTTTGATGCAGGAGCATTTGGAAGTCTAATGCAGAAGCATCCAAAAGAATTTAGAATCATTGAGGCAGTTGACAGAAGCTTGAGGATGTAGAGAAAGTGACCTTGTAGAATTCTGGATTTTGAGTATGAGAGGCTACAGATCTAGACTTAGCGTCTAGACATAGGAAATTAGAACATATCAAGAATTCAAATCATTTGGCTTTGATTCTGAAAAGTTATCATTATTGGAAGATTGACTATTCTGACAAAATAGAGCCGACTGTGTTTAGCAAAGTGGAATCGGCTTGTAGATCATTCCTGTGACTTGTGGAGCAAAAAGAAGAATTGGTTGATGAAGTTTAAGGACCTAGCCGACCTTTAGTGAGGTTTGCACAAAGTTATATGCATCAGTGCCTTATGTTTAGGCACCTATTTTATATACATGTTACACAAGCCACCCGTTGCAATTAGGCCGACCTGGTGATGATTTGAAAGCTTGCGAATGATATACATAAGAGATAAAGGATTGTTACTAATCAGGGATTGATAGCACATAGATATGAAGTAAGACCTGAAGTTATTTTGATTTGGAGGAGTAGTAGAATAGAGTAGAAGGCAGAGTAGGAAGCAGAATGAGTTGCAGAGTAGAGAATTGAGTTGTAGAAGGAAGAAATCATGAAAGAATATTGTTGTATGAGTCTTTTGTAATCCCTGGGCTGTAGCCTAGCATTTGTAAAGCCCTTGAGGCATGTGTAATTAGATTTGAAGTTATAATATAAGAGGAATGAGCTTTTAAGGCTAGGTTTTTCCCTGTTAGGGTTTTCCCAGGATATATCTTGTGTTGTGTTCATGAATGTCTTTTATCTTTCTGTTGATTAGTTGTTGGCTTCCGTTACATATCTATTTTGATTGTGGTGTTAGTTGTTTAAGGTTGTAAGGTTGGATAGTCCCTCACTGGACCCCCCTCCTACCTTGACTGCACCAAGTGGTATCAGAGTTGGTTTCGAATCTGCTAGGCTGGTTGCGAATCTGTTAGAAGGTTGCAAATTTGATAAAGTGTGGTGCAAAAGCCTAGAAGTAACAATTGTCATCACTAAAGAAGATCAAGGTAGGAAAGATTCAGTAAGTTTTCAAATTCAGTTGTTTAGCTAATTTGTTTCAGATGGGGAAGATTGGAAAAAGGATGAAGAAAGAAAATGAAACCCTAATGTGTGAAAAGGACATTTTAGAAGAAGAATTGTGTGAAATCAAGAAGTGTAATTTAGAATTGTTGGAGAAGATGAAAGATCTAGAAATAGACAAGTTTGATGCCCTGAAGAAGAACTAAAAGATGTAAAGAGCAAAAATGAAGACCTAGAAGTAGAGCTGAAATTGTCTGAGGATTTTGAAAAGAAATTTGCAGAATTAGAAGAAGGATTTAAGTTGTTTTATAAGGTTGAACAGAGGAACAAAAATCTAGAAGACAGTTTGGAAAGGTTGAAAAAGGAGAATAGCCTGTAGAAGAATGAAATATCTAAATCGAAGGTGTAGATGGATAAGTTGGAGCAATCACTTGTAGAATGTAGAAAAGAAAATGAGAGTCTGAGATCTAAGCCTAAATTTTGTGATGTTTCTTGTGATACTAATGACTTGTGTGATGATACAAAAGTTTCTTTAGATAGTCAAATTAAAGATGACAGTATGACCAAACCTGTAGTTATTGGTGATGGTATTGGTTTCAAAATCATGCAAAGAATGGGATATGAAGGACAAGGATTGGGAAAGCATCAGCAAGGAATTACAGAAGCTATTAAACTAGTAATCAAATCAAGAAGTGAAGGCATTGGATATGACAGAGGTAAGGATGTTATGACAAATTTAAACAAGACAAATCAGAAAAGAAGAGCTATGTACTATTCACATTGTAATAGACATGGACACAAGAAGGAATTGTGCTAGGATCTATATCCTTGTAAGTTTTGTGGATTAAGGAATCATTCTGAAAGGATGTGTTGGGATAAAATGAGGGGGAGAAAGTTTATGGCAGGTTGTATATAAAAGAATTATGGATAGATTGATAGATAGGAATGGAGAAATGTTACTGGTATGTTCAGAGGGAGGTATAGACTAAAGTATTCATGTGTTGGAGAAAGAAGACCTTATGCGGAAAAGAACAAGGATAGTAATTCAAACTACAGAGGAAGAAATGATAGGAGTCACAATTCTTATCAAAGTGTAGGATATAGAAGAGATGAAAGAAGATTTGATAGAAGACCATTCAAAGGAACCTATTTTCAAGTTTGGAGAATAAAAGAATCAAGCAGTGAATGTCAACAAGAACTTGTTACGAGAAAAGCTAATGAAGGAGAAGCAGTACATAATTCAGAGATAGTTTGTGCAGAGGAAGAAGAGCCTATTGATACGGAGATAGTTTATGTAGAGCAAGAGGACCCTTTTGAGACATCAGATTTGATAGAGAAACCAAGAGAAGGAGAAGCATTGATCTTAAGGAGATTTGTGTTATAGGAGTAGAGAAACAGTGAAAGAGAAAGTTGTGTGAACAAGTGTAAAGCATAGCAGAGAAAAGAGTTCATGTGATAGAGGAAGAGGGAATGACATGATTTCATACCGGAGGAGAAGGATTGTGTACTGGATTGAAGTGATTATGGAAAGGGAAACAATGTGAAGTACAAAAGTAATATAAATAGAGTGGAAGCTGTAAGATTTTGATGAGTGCAAAGGAAATTGTGTTAAGAAACCAATGTTGCAGAGAAATTAAGAAAGTGTATTGACTGAATCAGATAGTACCTTGATTGTTCTGGAGGATACATGAATGAATTTGATTGAAACAAACATTGATCCAAGGCAACTTACAAAGAAGACTTGCTCAGACCACTAATCATTGAGGCAGTGCAAGGCTTGCAAGTAGATCACTGAATCTAGATTACTTTGGGAGACAGTTTGCAGGGTGGACTTGGACAGACCACTGACCTAGAGGCAGTTGCAAGTACCTATAAATAGATTACCAAACCTTGAATCTAACTTAATACAGACCTAAGTGAAGGGGCTCACTTCTTAAATAACCCCAAGAGTCTGATGCAGAAGCATCCAAAAGAATTCAGAATCATTGAGGCAGTTGACAGAAGCTTGAGTATGCAGAGAAAGTGACCTTGTAGAATTCTAGATTTTGAGTATGAGAGGCTACAGATCTAGACTTAGCATCTAGACATAGGAAATTACAACATATCAAGAATTTAGATTGTTTGGCTTTGATTTTGGAAAGTTATCATTGTTGGAAGATTGACTATTCTGATAGAATAGAGCCAACTGTGTTTAGCGAAGTGGAATCGGCTTGCGGATCATTCCCGTGACTTATGGAGTGAAAAGAACAATTGGTTGATGAAGTTTAAGGACCTGGCCAACCTTTAGTGAGGTCCACATGAATTTCTATGCATTTGTTGAGCAATGCCTTATGTTTAGGCTTGACCTATTTTATGTACACGTTACACAAGCTAGCCGTTGCAATTAGGCCAACCTGGTGATGATTTGAAATCTTACGGATGATATACATAAGAGATAAAGGATTGTTACTAAGTAGGGATTGATAGAATAGAGATAGGAAGCAAGACCTAAAATTATTTTGATTCGGAGGAGTAGCATAATAGAGTAGAAGGTAGAGCAGGAAGCAGAATGAGTTGCAGAGCAGAGAATTGAGTTGTATAAGGAAGAAATCATGAAAGAATATTGTTGTATGAGTCTTTTGTAATCCCTGGGCTGTAGCCTAGCATCTGTAAAGCCCTTGTGACATGTGTAATTTGATTTGAAGTTATAATATAGGAGGAATGAGCTTTGAAGGCTAGATTTTTCCCTGTTAGGGTTTTCCCTGGATATATCTTGTGTTATGTGTTCATGAATGTCTTTTATCTTTCTGTTGATTAGCTGTTGGCTTCCATTGCATATCTATTTTGATTACAGTGTTAGTTGTTTAAGGCTACAAGGTTGGATAGTCCCTCACCGGACCCTCCTACCTTGACTGCACCATTTTTATAAATGGACCAAATTCTTGTTTGATTTTGGATCCCACAGACTTCAAATAAAACACAATCATAGAAATGTTCCTTCAGGACTTCAGGCCCTGAAGGAACATTTGAATCCAAAGTCTTTAGTATCATATTCCATTTAAAACCTTAGCCTAGTAGCCTTTCAAGAGTCCTTTGTAATGTTCCTCTAGGGCTTCGGGTCCCAGAGGCACATTTGAAATTTATGTTGCAGGTTTGAATTCCTTTTGGAATCGTAACCCCACCTCTTTTTGAAAATAAAAATAAGTATTGGAAATATCCCTTTGGAACCCTGGGTTTCAAAGGAATGTAGGGACTAGTCCAAGAATCCTCAATTCCTTTAAAGTTCTGCCACTCTGATTGTGAAAACTTTGAGATATCCTTTCGGGACTTTGGGCCTCGAGAGAAAATTTGGTCATGTCCAAAGATTTGGTTCTTTCCTGAAGTCCCAGTCCCCATGAAATATAAGAAATTTTGCATTAAACATAATGTTCCTGTGGGACCGCAGGTACTGCAAGAATATTTTCCTCAGGATCAAATGTCTGATTTCCTGCCACGAACCTGACTCTCACTAGAAGTAACTAAGCTTTGAAGAACCCAAGTTTGAGAATGATTTACGACCCAAAACCTTTTTGTTCCTAGTTCCAAAGTTCTCCCACATCCTGCAAATCGACAATACACTAAAATACTCAAAATAAGCAAAACTTAAAAGGTTTTTTTAGGTTTTCTTTTGTATCTTATATTTATTCTCTATATTTTTAGGAGGGATAAATGTCTAAAAGGAAAGTAAAGGATCTAGTAGTGAAGGAACTAGTCTCTAAGGAGGAGGTATCAGTAGAGGAGGAAAAAGAAGTTGTGGAAAAAGTAGCACTAGGGACCAGTGGGAAGAAGAAAGAAAAGAAAAAGAAAGAACCACTAGTAACCATGAGGTATAAGTTTCACTTGGGGTTCCTAAAGTGTCTAAATTCACAAGTGACCTTATGCACATTATAGACATAGACTTGGGGCATGTAGACTTAGAAGATTTCAAGGAAAATACATTTGGTGAAGATGTCTCTCCAAGGGGCAAGAAGATTGCATGATTAGGACTTGCACTTGTGGCCTTGTTTCCCACTATTGTCCAATGCCTAGAACTGATTTTCACAATTGCCCAATATTATAACCCTTGCAATAGAAGGTGCTATGATGCAAATGAGAATCTGATTCTAGACCTTACACCACTAATGGGTTCACAGACATTTGACTTACTTATTTATGGGGAATTTAGCTCTCTGATTGTTGATGAGGCTAATAAGGCCTTTGAGTGAAACATGAATGATAACTTTAAACATATGATAAGCAATGGTTAAGGGTCAAGAAGAAGCCTATGACCAAGATCCCAGGAAAGCTCATCGAACTTGAATTTAGAGGAGAAGTTGGAGATATCATTACTTTGTTGAACATAGAATTTGGTACAGAGGAGTCCAGGTCATATGACACTTGGATGTTCTAGTATATCTTCATCATTCTAAAAGGAACAATTCATTTGGATTGGGGTGATATGGTTTTAGATTAAATACATGAGCAGTTAGTGTTAGTAATCAATACAAAAACATTTTATGTCCTCATACATTGTATACTTGGTAGCAAGGGTAGGAAATTTCCCTAGGCTGATCACACGAGGTATCAGAGGAGAGATGCTAGGATAAAACAAAATTTGGGATTTTGATGAATGCTGATTTCAAGACACTTAGAAACTACTATCCCATTTCCTACTTTGTTTTGAGTGGGTAGTTAGCAAATTAGACCAAATGTTTTTGCACACTTCGATTCAGGGAAAAATGGAAAATATCAGGAGACAAGAAATGAATTACTAGAACAAAATAGGGATCTTTTATCTCATACAATGGCTAAAATGTAGTCACATGGTCCCAATTCAAATAGAACAATCTATTTCAAGTGTTTAGGGGAAAATTGGATTTGTTTTGTTTAGTGTTTAAATCCTCCTTTCACCTAACGCATTCAAGGACCTTCGGATTGAGTGACAGAGCACTAATAGGTCCTTGGTCACTTACAAATGTAGGGAAACTTGGATTAGGGTGTTTAATTATCAATTTTCCTTCTCTTATGCTTAATTGACCATTAAAACCCTAATTTTACAAATGCGACAATAAATGGATGAATTACAGAAAAAGCTCTTGTAGAGGGATGTAAAATGATAAATCACAGAGTACCTATTTTTGGGGTTCTAAGGTGGAAAAGTCAGGGACACAGGAGTGGGCGCCCAAGTCCAAGGCCTATGTTTTTGTCCGTATCTGGGAACTTAGTCTGCAACTCTTTCCTACTATTCCAGAGATTTTCCTATTGTGGGACTTTGGAGACTAGGGAGCAGGCACCCTAGTCTAGTGTGTCCTTTTTTCTTCTATTCTACACATCCAACACATTAAGATGTCTTCCTGCAACTTCACTTTGTCCAGCTCCTCTGAAAGGAAGCTAGGTGTGCAGAAATCACTTCCTACACTAATCTAATGAGGGGAGGAGAGTACAAATTCAATTTAAACTTACTATTATAGCAATGTTAAACACACTAACAAAGATATTGCAGTGAACACATAAACAAGAAAGTGAGATAGAAGAAGAGAGACACAAGATATATGTGGGGAAAACCCTTATTGGGTGAAAAAACCCAACTCCAAAACCTGTACAATGTATTAACAAAACTAAAATGGTTTACAATACACTTGCAATGCAAGCTCTCAGGAGTCTTCGACACTCATATCTGGAGACAAACTGGCAGCATAACAGTACCTGTCAAACCTGTAATACATCTCCTCTCAAAAGCACCTATTTATATAACAAATACAAGGCAAATATGGCTCCACATAGGGATGGGCATCCAACATGGCCTCATGGCCCAAAACCCACACCTATGAACACTTGTCCAACTCTGTAGGATGCTCCTAACACTTGTCAAGTCACCCCATCCCAAGGAGGTTGTCTATTTCTAAAATGGGCTATGACAGATGCTCTTATGACTCTTACAACCATCATAGAATCTGTCATAGCTGTCATAACTTACAACTGTAAGAGAATCTATCACACACAGACTATAAATAGCATATTCTCTTACAACATGTCATAGTCCACCTTGGGACACCCAAAGATGCCTTTTTCAAAGATGCTCTTTGACACATGTCTTTACCTATCATAGAATCTCCTATTTCCAACTCTTACATGTCATAACTTTATCATAAGAATCCATCATGACTGTTATGGTCAATATTCCCTTACACAACATCCAAGATGACAACACATGGAAAAATATTCCTACCACTAAGTGGGATGCCTATCTCTTCATGTGAGGACAAAAATACATGTGGTCATATGCCATGTAGGATGACACTTCATCGTGCCAACTCCCACAATATGACAACATAGGATTTGCATCCAAATAATACAATAGGAAAATAATAAATAAATACAATGTAAAAATACAAGGAATTACCAAGGTTGAGACACCTTAATTCCCAACATCCTCAACTTGTAACTTGCAACCATGAAAACTTTAGAAGGGGGTTGTGGTGTTTAGAGGCTTGCCTCAATCAAGACCTAGAGGACACTTAAGTCTCCAAACACCTTTGTCAAATAGAGAGTGCATGCCTAGGGAGGCAGAGGCAAAAACAAAATGAATAATTGATCACAAACATAATATAATGTTACCTTGTAGTGAAGATCTCATGGGAGGAAGATGATTTTCATTCCATGATGAAATGGATGCTCAAATTTGCAAACACAAACACATAGACCACACAAATCTTCTCTTGCAACACAATGAAAGCCTTGAATAACCTTGAGAATGCCTAAAGTTCACAATTGCCTTCTAGTTTACAAATGAATGCCTAAACATACTTTTATATGCAACTAGAAACACTCTCGCCAAGATTTTGTAAATTTAAACTTATCGTGTTGGCATAGGACCCAATTAACAGTCACAAACTGACACCCAATAATTGGGACTGCCCCAAAATAGGGCAGGACTAGGGTGCGAGCACCCAAGTCCTCCCCCTATTTTGGGCAGGGTTAAGGTCAAGGGGTCCTCCTAGGTCCTATTTGTCATGTTACCTAGGGTTCATTCCATAGGGATACCAAATTATGAAGTAAGGTGTCCTAAATGCATGCAAAAGACCCGATAGCTAAACCTTATGAGGGAAAAGCCCCCAAGGGGACATTTTTTGATGTTACATTTAGCCTCCACTTTAATGTATGTATAAACGCAAGGCCAATACATGAATTAAAGTAAGGTCACAAACACACCAAGCATGGAGAAGACATGCCAATCACATAGAAGATAGTAACAGGCATGCAAAACATAGAGAAGATAGTTACAATCATGCAGAACACAGAGAAGATAGTAAATGCATAGAAGACACATTAATGCATGGAAGATAGAAATGATATCTTTTCTTTTCTTTTTCTCATATATATGAAATGCAGATGCAAGTACGGAAAGTAAACAAACCTCCCATAATACAGGAAGCACTCATCACACTAGTCTTTAGATTGCATATATGGGGCAACACACATGCATGACACACAAAACCTCCCAAAATGCAGGAAGCACTCATTGAGCTAGTCTTTAGACTGCATATGGGGCAACAAACATGCCACACAAAGCAAGCATGCCAAAACACACACACTTGAAGACATGGAGAAAACACGACAGATAAGTGATGGAGTGTTCCTATTTATAGGCTTAACACCATTTCAGGCACATTACAGGTGCACACCGATGATTGGGCTTCACCGCAACAATCACCAAAAACACGCTTAAGGGTTGAGTTAGTCATAGAACCGCTCCTCACCTCCACAAAGGACTTTTAAAAATGATAGGATGATGCAATCTGCTCTGAGAAATACACCATCCCTGCCTCCGTAGAGGTCTTAAAATAAAAAGGATATACGTGATATCCTATCTCTGCAGAGGGCTTACATGATTGATTGATTGATTGCAAACAAACTTAGGATGTAGGATGCACTCATTGTGTAGGTCTTTAAACTACATCTGAGGACAAGCACATTGCTAACATATATACTAGACAACTTACCTTATATATGCCCCCACCTTAAGGTGGTTGATATCAGGTATCAATATCAAGAACGTTAAGGTAGGAAGAAAACACACAAGGGAACATAGATTTTCATAAAGCCCATGCCCCCTGAAGGTGACATGTACTTCACGATCGCCAAATGTTACCACAAACACATCCCTGTAAGAAACATGTTAGTATCTACGAAAACATGATAAACAACAACATCAATGCATATGATTAACCACACAAAGAGCCAAGGTTATACTACGAATTCAGAGTTCAAGGATAACCGTGGGGCTATATCACAAAGCTCTATGAATCAAGTACCACCAAGGCTAGATTCAAAGGCAAACAAAGGTGCACAGAGCAGCAGTATTGTTAAGGTTTGTAAATGAGATAGCATAAAATCAAAATCACTATGCAGAAAGCATGGAGTGCTTCTACTAGCCAAGCATCAGATAAGATATACAACCCCATCGTCATACTAGGAACTAAGTCCATTTTTTGGATTGCTCTTGAAAGAGACACTAGGTTCACATCAGTATAAATGTTTTTCACCATTTGCCTACTAGATAGAAACACTAGAGGAAGGAAAACAATAAATAAGAGAGGAGAAACAAGTGTCTGAGGGAAAGTCACGTAGGAGGGTGCCCCCAGTGTCACTAATCGCAATGTTGTGTCTATAAGACACAACACACAACCATGAAACCAGAGAGAGAGGCAATATAGAAGAATGATGATACAAATAGAAGAAGGTCACAACATAGGCAGTCTCCTAGTATCTTGGACCTTACAAGAGAATCAAGGGTCATCCTAGGAGGCCTAAACAACACAACACATCATGGGGGAAGCACATCACGAGAGAGATAAAGGGTTAGAGATACTTACCTGTAGGATCTTTGAGGCTAAGTCTTGTCATCAAGCAAATCATCCTCTTCCTAGTTGCAAACATAAGGTACCATTGCCAAAATTTTGTCACTATTTTCTTGTTCATTCTTAAATACTTCTTGGTTTGACTCAATGTTAGGTGGAATATTTTCTTGTTAAAGTTCATTAGTACATATATTCACTATCCTATTAGGTGGTGGGAGAAGCAAATTATTTTGATTGGTCTCAACATCCATCCTTGAGGGATTTAATGTGAGAGACTTCTCCCCATCCACTAGTACTACATCCTTAGTGATGTCCAAATGACTTGAATATTAAAACAAAGGAGGGACATTAAAGGTCTTCTCTTCCATAGTGAAATCCAAGGTGTGTGAACAATCAACTCAAGGAACAAGGTTGCTAGGATGATCCATAGAGGTTTCATGCATTGTGATAGAGTTTTTATTGTTGTTAGATGAAAGCTCATTGTCTACCCATGGAATGTTCTTTGTTGAAGGGATTTCTTCATTCACTAATGCTTCCTCTTGGCCAGGGAGAGCATTGGAATGGCAAAGTAGTGATGGGTCTTCATTTGCTAATGCTTCATCTTGGCCAGAGTGAGCATTAGAATGAAGATTTGATGGTATGATGTTAAGAGATATGTCAATAAAATCATCCTCTTACATCAAAGTGTCCTCATGAGGAGTAAAAACCTTGGGATAAAGATCATAGGATACCACTAAGTTATCATCACATGTTTTAGTGATAAGTGTTGAATCAAAATGTTTCATAAAGTCATCTAAGGCTTCATCTAACATCTTGAGGTCATCACTAGTATATATACTATTGATCATGAATTTAGTGAGATCATCCAATATCGAAGGGTATATTCCAATGAAAGTTGTGAAGCTATGAAATTCAGATAAATGACAAAGGATTCTGTATGTAGAGCACATAGAGAGATCAACATCATGAATGTGTGCTATTTGTTCCAAAACTTGAGGATGTTTATTAGTGGACTTAGAGAAATGATCAATGTCTATGATGTATGAAAACAACTCTTATAAAGAATTAGCCATGATATATATTTTCAAATCAATGCAATATCAGATTTTAAAAGCTTTCCAAAAGTATGCAAAAGACAAGTGCAAAACTATATGCAAAAATGACCTAAAATGCTTGGTTTTTTGTACTTTTTCAATACAAATAAGTGAAACAAAGGGTGTTATAAGGATTTTGATCAGGGGAATCAAATTATATGTCTGATATCAGTCCAAAACAGAAATAAGATCCTTCAAAACACACTCTTGATGCAAATCTAAGATAATGCCAAGTTAAAATATAGTGAAAATATGTCCAAATAGGCACTTTTTTCACCAAATCTTGATTGAAAAGAGAATGACAAAGGGTGTTGTGAGGAAAATTATGATAGAAAGAAAAGTATATCAGTAATAACAGACACTTAATGACAAGATATCCATCACAACACACTTTTAGTGTCACTTAAGGTCAAACCTTAGTGAAAATATAGCAAAAATAGGTTATTGTTCATGGTTTTTCACTTCCAAGACCTAACAAGATGGGTGTTGTAATGAATTTTAGGAGGTGCAGAAAATAAAAGAAATGATATCAGTCACCTCAATCCATAAAATTTGTCACAACACACTTGGAGTGCAAACTAGGCCAAACCCTAGGGCAAAACTAGGCAATTTTTTACTGAATTTTCAATACAAGAGCCCATTAAAAGGGTCTTGTGAATATTTTTAGGAGGGGAAGAAAATAATTATCTTGATAAAAACAATTTAATGTAAAAATATTCTTCACAACATGCCTATGGTGAAAATTTAGAGAGTCGATAAGGCCAAATCTAGTGAAAATCGTTGTTTTTGAAGCCCTAGGTTTAAGATCTTGACACAAATTGCTATGTGAATGATTTGAGGTCCGAATTATGATGAAAATGAAATAATATCAGATCTTAAAATGAATTCTAAGATTTAATATGCAAAATGCCAATGCAAATCTAATGAAAATGCATGAAAATTGCTAGTTTTTTGTTGAAAATTTCTATGTAAAAATGCAAATATTTGAATCTAACTACAAATTTACACTAAAATGAAAGAATACAGCCAAATTATAATTTTAATGAGCCTCTAAAATCAGTAGAAAAATCTGAAAGAAGATTTTGCCTACTAACCCTAGATTTTGAAATTACTAGGTTATATGAAAATTGTCAAAATTTCTACAAAACCTTAGCAATTAAATGATGAAAATGCAATGCAAATTTCTGAATTTTTGTATTTTTATGTATTTTATGTCAGATATGATTCAAAAATCATAAATTATGGAAATTTAGAAAGAATTGATGCAAATTAGTAAGCCTAACAATGCAATTTTTTTGAATTTTTCAAAATTTTCAATTTTTTTGAAATTTTCTTAATGCAATAAGATGAATAACTATATGGATGAATGAAATGAATCCAAATATGAAGACAAACACTTAGAAATTTGCAATTAAGTCCAAAAACACGGGTTCACCAAAATGTTCAGGGGAAAATTAGATTTATTTTGTTTAGTGTTTAAATCCTCCTTTCACCTAACACATTCAAGGACCTTCGGATCGAGTGGTAGAGTACTAACAGGTCCTTGATCATTTAAAAATGTAGGGAAACTTGGATTAGGGTGTTTAATTATCAATTTTCCTTCTCTTATGCTTAATTGACCATTAAAACCCTAATTTTGCATATGCGACAGTAAACAGATGAATTACAGAAAAAGCTCTTGCAAAGGGATGTAAAATGATAAATCACAGAGTACTTATTTTCAGGGTTCTAAGGCAGAAAAGTTAGGGACATAGGAGTGGGTGCCCAAGTCCGAGGCCTATGTTTTTGTCTAGATCTAGGAAATCAGTTTGCAACTATTTCTTATTGTTCTAGAGATTTTCCTGTTGTGGGATTTCGGGGACTAGGTAGTGGGCACCCTAGTCCAGGGTGTCTTTTTTTCTTCTATTCTACACTTTTGACACTTTAAGATGTCTTGCTACAACTTCACTTTGTCCAGCTCCTCAACCTATAACCTACAACCATGAAAACTTTGGGAGGGGGTTGTGGTGTTTAGAGGCTTGCCTCAGTCAAGCCTCAGAGGATATTTACATCTCTAAACACCTTTGTTAGATAGAGAGTGCATGCCTAGGGAGGTAGAGGCAAAAACCAAATGAATAATTGATCACAAACACAATATAATGTCACCTCATAGTGAAGATGTCATGGGAGGAAGATGCTCTTCATTCCATGATGAAATGGATGCTTAAATCTACAAACACAAACACATAGACCACACATATCTGCTCTTGCAACACAATGAAAGCCTTGAATCACCTTGAGAATGCCTAAAGTTCACAATTGCCTTCTAGTTTACCAATGAATGCCTAAACATGATTTTATATCCAACTACAAACACTCCTACTAAGATTTCATAAATTCAAACTTATTGTGTCAGCATATGATCTAATTAACGGTCACAAACTGACACCCAAAAATTAGGACTGCCCCAAAATAGGGCAGGACTAGGGGACGGGCGCCCAAGTCCTCCCCCCTATTTTGGGTAGGGTTAAGCTCAAGGGGTCCTCCTAGGTCCCATTTGTCATGTTACCTAGGGTTCATTCCATCAAGATGCCAAATTATGAAGTAAGATGTCCTAAATGCATGTAAAAGACCCGAGAGCTAAACCTTATGAGGGAAAAGCCCCCAAGGGGACATTTTCTGACGTTACATCAAGAAATGAAACATGGTTTCTAGAATCTTATTGGGAAAAAAATGGAGAAACTCTGACTTGTTCCACTGTCCCCACAAGTCTAACACAATATTTAATGAACTTTTAAATAGCCAATATCTTGCTCAATCAAACAAGCACGGTTTGAGAGGTTTTTAGACCTTAAAGAAACATAATAGACAATCAAAATAGATTGAGACAATAGAGGGTAGTTTGGTGTGGATGTGGAGGATCCAAATTGTTCTATATTTGTCTTCTTTCAGCCTAGATAAATTGTGCATCAACTCTATCTATTCTCAAATCAAAACAACACTTCTTTATACATTTATTTCTGTATATAGAGGAACACAAAACAAACTGAGATGTCATTGCAAAATCCACGACTGGGTTTACTTCAGTACAATAAAAACAATGAATTAATTCCTTGTACCCTTGGTTAAAATGTCATTACTAAATAACAACAAAGACATTAAAAAGTTTCAAAATCTTGATTAAAAAATGCCCAAGGGCACCTCTATCACCACAAAGGACACTATGTTTGCTTTATACCCAGAGTTCTATCTATACCTCATCCTTCCACTCTATTATGCAACTAGTTTTTGGCTCTATTTTTTTTTTCTGTTTGTACAACATTGTATTGTACTCTTCAACTATCATACCCAAGAGAACCCGCAGACCACTGTTTTCATCTATTTTTAGTTTTCATAACTACTGCTACAGGTAGAGAATCAAGTTCTCAAAACTCTTGTTCTTTTACATCCCCCAAGAGGTAGAACAAATGTGTAACTATTTTCATCTTTTGACCATGGGAAGGAACCTGACCACACAAAAAGGTGTAATTGTTTCTTGATGCATATGCATGAAAATCAGTAGGTTCTATTTCTATATGCACACCAAAAACTAGACAATGCAAACCAAAATGAAATAACACAAGCCCAAATTCCTAAGAAGATGGATGCTCCTACATCAGGCTCCCTAGGAGAGTTGTTTGTGAGTGTAGCTCATAAATGGAGTTGGGTAGTAGGACTACCCTTTCAAGTCATATACAACTTGTAGCATGCTCTGATGCTTTGATGAAGTAACCTACATCAATTCATTTCTTTCATGTCTTCCAACATCTGGTAGGAATAGATCTTCCATGTCATGGTGAAAGGAATTCTACACTTTCCTTGTCACTTGTGAACCCTCAAGTCCACCCTGTATTGTGGGATGTGACCCACTATAAATTAACCTCCTCCACCAATCTTCCTCTACATTATCTTCTACAATGTTTGCACTCAAACAAGCCACATCCACATATACATCTACAACTACATCCTCTACATTCATTCTTGCAAATAAAGGAAAACTAAAATCAAAATGTTTATAATCCACCTTATTTTCCTTCTCTGCTCCAGTAACTTTTTCTTCATGATTTTCTTATGTGTTCATCTCTATACCTCCACTTGAAAGCTTCTCAAACCATTCTGCTTCTACTGCCAAAATCTACATCATTAAATCATCATTGTTTTTACCATTCGCTACAACATTCTTAAGCTCTTTTGCTACTCTCTCAATCACAAATTTAGTTACCTCTTCTACACTCTTTCCTCCTTCAACTTTGTTGTCCACTTCTTTCACTTTCTTGATCACTCCTATAATCTCTTCATCTTTCTCATTTCTCAACAAGTTATCCACTTCTTCCTTCTTCAAATCATGTAGAAATTCTTTACCACTCATCAACAATACCTTGATGCTACTATTGCTCTTACTATCCATTTCCCCTTTTAAAGGTAACAGTGTTTTTTTTATCATCCTTCAGTAGAGTGTAATTATTGTTTCTTACATCATGTATGATTTTCCTATCAAATTGCCAAGGTCTAACAATAAGCACATGGAAAACATCCATAGGCATAATATGACACATAACAATGTCCTTAGAGCTACCTATTTGAAACTCTACTAAGGCATGCTCATCTACCAACAAATAATGCCCCTTTTGCAACCAAGAAACTTGATAGGGGTTAGGATGTTTAATCCTATTAAGGCCTAGTTTGTTTACCATTTCAATAGCCACAAGATTATCCATACTACCACTGTCTATAATGAGTTTGTAACACTTACCTTTTGTCTTGCAATTGGTTTTGAGTAAGGCTCTCCTTTACATAGGTTCTAGACTCTCCTTTGGTGGCTTCAATAGTACTCTATTGAACAACAAAGACTCTCCTATCTCAGGTTCTTCTAGTTGATGAGGAGGTGATCCCACACTCTCTTGGTCTGCTTGCACAATATGATTACTTTAATCAGGCCTTGTGTAACCTTCTTGTTGAAACTCAGAACACTCCTAACCTTTGTGGCCATACTTGTTACACTTAAAACAATTACTAGAGAAACCTCTTCCTCTTCCTTGGTAACCTCCTATTTCAAATGGTATCCCTCTTTTGTTTTGGAAACCTCCTCTTTCTAGATTGATTTGCCCACTGGAAGTACTTGCTTCTCCAACTTGATGGTGTTGCTGTCCTCTACCACTATTCTATCCTCTTCCTCTAGATCCTCTTCCTTGCTAGTTTTGCCTTCTCACAAGCTTCTCCTCTACCTTAATGGCAAACTGATAGGATTCTTCAAGAGTCCTAGGTGACAAAAGACTCAACTCATCTTGCAAACTATATCTTAATCCATTTAGGTACCTAGCAACCTTCTCCAAATAATCTTCACTATGCCCTGACCAGATTACCAATTTGTAGAGCTCCTCTATATATTCCTTCACACTTACCTCCTTCTATTTGAGATTCTGCAATCTTTTGAACAGGTTCATTTGATAGTCTCCTGGAAGAAATTTGGCTTTTAGTTTGGTAACCATTCTTTCCTAAGAATTTATCTTTTCCCTGTTCTTTCTTCTCTCTGACTGAACATAATCTCACCACATAGTAGTGTAGCCTTTGAGTCTTGTACAGAAAAACTTGACTCTTTTTTCCTTTTCCACTTCTTCATACTTAAAATACTTGTCAAGCTCATTGATCTAATCAATGAGTTCCTCTCCATTGAGGCTTCCTAAATAGGTAGCAACCTCTATCTTTGGTTTGGCTTCAACCCCCATGATGGCTCTTAGCAATCTCATCTCAACTCCATCATGTTCTTCTTCTGAACCACCTCTTCTTTGGCTTGCTGATCCTCTTCTTCATTATCACTTACATCTCTAGCAGGTATTCCTCTCCTCAATGCCTGCTCCATGACATCCATTCTTGCTGTTAGGTGCTGGAACAAATCAAGAACCCCTCCATCTAGTACTCTTCTAACACCTCCTTGACCTCTTCCTCTCGACATTCTTCAGGGTGGCATCTTGCCCAATATTTTCCTGCCTAGTCACTTCTGGGCTCTAATACCAAAAATGATGACTGCTACTTTCAAGACACTTATAAACTACTATCCCATTTCCTACTTTGTTTTGAGTGGGTAGTCAGCAAATTAGACCGAAAGTTTTTATACACTTTAATTCAGGGAAACCTTGAATATATCAGAAGATAAGAAATGAATTACTAGGATAAAACATGGATTTTTTATCTCATACAATGACTTAAATGCAGTCATGTGGTCCCAATTCAAATAGAACAATCTATTTTAGGAAATGAAACATGGTTTCTAGAATCTTATTGGGAAAAATATGGAGAAACTTTGACTTATTTTGCTGTCCCTACAAGTCTAACACAATATTTAATGAACTTTTAAATAGCCAATATCTTTCTCAATCAAACAAGCATGGTTTGAGAGGTTTTCAAACCTTAAAGAAACATAATAGACAACCAAAATAGATTGAGACAGTAGAGAGTAGTCTGGTATGGACGTGGAGGATCCAAATCATTCTATATTTGGCTTCTTTCAACCTATATAAGCTATACATCAACTCTATCTATTGTCAAATCAAAACAACACTATTTTATACATTAATTTCTGTATATAGAGGAACATAGAACAAACTGAGATGTCAATACAAAATCCACGACTGGGTTTACTTCAGCATAGTAAAAACAATGAATTAATTCCTTGTATCCTTGGTTAAAACATTATTAAGTTAAATAACAACAAAGTCATTAAAAACTTTCAGAATCTTGATAAAAAAATGTCCAAGGGCACCTATATCACCACAAAAGATAGTATGTCTGCTTCATACCCAGAGTTCTATCTATACCTCATTCTTCCACTCTATTATATAATTGGTTTTTGGCTCTATTTTTTCTATTTGGACAACACTGTATTGTACTCTTCAACTATCATACCCAAGAGAACCCGTAGACCACTATTTTCATCTATTTTTATTTTTTCATAATTGCTGCTACAGTTAGAGAATCAAGTTCTCAAAACTCTTATTCTTTTAAACCCCCAAGACACAGAACAAATGTGTAACTATTTTCTTCTTTTCACCGTGGGAAGGAATCTGACCACACAAAGCAATGTAACTATTTCTTGATGCATATGCATGGGAATCAGTAGGTTCTATTTCTATATGCACACCAAAAACTAGACAATGTAAACTAAAATGAAACAACACAAGCCAAAATTCTTGAGCAGATGGATGCTCTTGCATTAGATTTCTATCTTGAACTAGAGCTTAAGGAGGTAGAGAAACATTTTAAAATAGTTAATGATGCCTTCCTTTATGCTATCATCATTCAATTGATAGGAGACAATGGCTAGAGAACATTAGACAAAGCCATGGGCCTAGTCAAGTCATGGGGACAATGGTATATTCATTTCCCTAGGTCCACACATACTTAGATTGTAGGTTTCCAGAAAGCATCATTTTTGCTGCCTAGGTGTGGCAATGATAAGATTATTTTGATGGAGTTTTGTAGGAAAATAAGTGAGGTGCATTTTAGACATGCAGGCAAGCATAAGCCTGGTGTCAAGTATCCTTTCACTTTGGGTTTCTACTCTTGCCCAACCATTCAAGAAGCTAAGACCACTACTGAGGAGCTGGAGGCTTTAAATCTGAGGAAATATATTGTCAAGGATGATTTTGATCCCTCAAGAAGACTTAAAAAATTGTTCCCCACTATGGGATTCCATCAGAGATATTCTTTGGAGGACTTCTGGGCTAATGGCAAAGATGATTTTGAAGTCAGGAAAAAGAGCTATTTTTGGTTGATTTCCTTCTAGTTAAGGGCATTTGGGATAAGAAAGGATATTCTTGAGGAGCTCTCTAATGACGATGATACACTTAATCCTAGGTATGATGTAGAACAAGTTGATTAGAATCCATTGGACCAATTTGATTGGTCCCAAAAGGAAGATATTTCATTGGGATCCATAAGTGTAAAAGTGTTGGATTTGAGCACTACATGACTATACAAAAGGATTCAAGGGCTTGGGGTGGGGGTAAGAGACAAAAGAGAAAGGAAGAAAGAAACCTCCACCTCTAAGCCAGAAGTATATAAAAGACCAAAAACAACTACAACTAAACGTACATCTTCTTCTAGAACTAAATTATATCATAAGAATCCTAAGAGTCCTCCCCAAAAGAAGATTAGGGGGTCAATTGATACTGGTTCACCAAAAGAAGTAGTCTCCATGGTGGGAGAGGCTTTTATGAAAGCCTTTGTAACTTACAATGATGTCAATGCTAGGTTTGTTGCTATTTTGGGTGCAGCTCTAGTGGCCCAAGTTCTCCCAACAAGACAAGCTTTAGGTCAAACTCCCAGGGAAGGCGAGGACGCTATTCCTCAAAAAATTCAATAAGAAACAAATAAGCCTTTAGATGAAGTGAAAGCATCTCCTCCTCCAACCACAAAAGAAGCACAAGTACTTGCTTCAAGTAAAACAAAAGAATCACTAGAGAAAGAATCTCAAGAGGAAGAAATACCATTCCAAGGCCTAGTTATTGATCTCTTTGAGGAGAGCACTCCCTCACTATTTATTTGTGAAGAGAAGGTAGATATAGATCAAGAAGTAGGAGAGAGCGGTTCTCAAGAACAAGAAACTATGCAAGATATGGAGACCTTTGCACAAGAAGATGCCCACAGGTTGACAAGGGCCACCAAGAAGAAGTTGCTCTAGAACAAGAGGTCCATGAAGAGAAACAAGAAGAGGTGAAGAGTGATCAGGTGGATATGAATCCACTACAACAAGAAGTCATCTCTGACCAATTTGACCTACCTAAAGGAGAAACCTCAATAGAAAAAGATGAAAACATTTAAGAAGAGGGTTAAAATGGCAAAAATCAACAAGAATTAGAAGAATATGAATAATCCAAATCTAAGGAGGATCTAGTAGGTAGTATCACTAATGATCTTCCATATGAGGAGCAAAGATAGTAAGAGGATCATGTTTTAACATTTGAGGAACAAAACGAACTAATTAAAATAGTTGAACAACAAATAGAATATGCTGATTCCTCTATGTTGAACATCTCCACTGAAGAAGAAAAACCTAAGCAAGAAGAAGAGCTGCCAAAGGAGTAGGAAAAGCCTGAAAAACATAAGGAGCTAATGGATCAACAAGAGATAGATGACCAAGAAAAGAAAAATCAAGAGGAAGTTTTGGATATAGAAACTCTTGAGAAAGAGAAAAACCAAGATTTAGGTGAGTAGGATAGTTCATTGAAATTAGTTTCAACATTTCT
Organism: Cunninghamia lanceolata; assembly: GCA_027924645.1. Lineage (NCBI taxonomy): Eukaryota > Viridiplantae > Streptophyta > Pinopsida > Cupressales > Cupressaceae > Cunninghamia > Cunninghamia lanceolata. Next base: position 10,248,486 of record BSBN01000780.1, read on the forward strand.
CACTTGGTTGAAGTTGAATTTAGAGAAGAGACAACAAGTGGTGGTCAAGCCACTAACTCTACAAGATATTATGGTAGAGGTTGAGAAGAGTAAACCAAGGAAGAAACCAAGAACTCTCTCAACCATTAGAATGAATGAGTTGGCAGAAAGGGTTGCTGAAATTACAACTCCTACTCAGGATAAGGATGATAGCAATATTTTTCCCTATGACTATCAAGTGACAAAGGTCAACCTAGGTAAACGTACCCATGAACAAGAAATTTATTCATTAGGTTTAGTTGTGGATCTTGTGAAGGTTAGGATACATAAAGATAAACAAGCAAAAGATGAACTCAAACACTAGCTAAGCCAAATGAAGACTTTTGTAAAGAAATTTCTCACTGCAATATCTTAGCAATAGGTTGCTCCGATTGAGACTCCAATTTTGATGACCAAACAAGAGGTTGATGCTTTACAAGCTATGAAAGAAAGATCAACCATAGTGGATAAATGGGTGTCTAAGTTTTTGTTAGAAGCGGAATTTTTTTTGATCTTGGCTACAAATATTACGAACAATCTTATCAATTAGAAGGATAAATTAATGCTTTCCTAGATAATATGAAAGAGGAAGAGAATAAGCTAGGGCAACATTCAAAAATTCTCAAGAAACTAAAGAAAATGAGTTCAAAAGAAATCAATAAAGCAGATATCCTTGAGGAGGAACAACCATATTTTGTTAATAAGACAATAGAGATTATAAACTACAAAATTGAACAATTTTCTAAATACACTCCTCCAATGATAACTATGATAAAGGAGTTGTATGAAATTGTTAAATGGAAAAGGGAGACTTAGATTAAAACCCTAAACTAGGTCAAACCCTCTTCTACCAACATTGGAACACAAACCAAGCATGGCTTCTAATCTTGAAGGAGAGCCAAACTACAAGGATTTTGTCCCTTAGTTGCATATGGAAGAGTATTAACCAAATCTAACCAATCAAGCTAGGACAAAGTAAGAAACCCTAATTGAGCAAGATTAACCAATAAATGACTATTAGAAATAGATATAGGAAATCTATTGCCACAATAGAGATTAGGAAACAAAGGAGAACTATGATATGACTTTGGGAACATAGAGGTACCAGGATGCTAGGCACCCTAGACCTAAATTAGGGTTTGGCAAAATCTATGGATCTGGGTGTCTTCACTTGCTTGTATTCCTATCTCCTATCACTTGTTATCTTCAGATTCCTCCGAATGTGACCTGTACATAGATAAGAAGGGAAAAAGGTTGGTGCAATTTAGGAGCTTGCCTAAGGAAAGCTCCATGAATGGTGTTTCCACATCCATAATAGCAATGATGAGAGATCAAAGAGAATGTGTGATGCAGAGCTTTAGTAGTAGTTGATAAAGTTCACACAATGAACTTAGATTCCAAAGCTTCCTTCTAGAGTTTTATAAGGTAATGTGATATAAGCCTACAGAAGGCTACTCAGAAGATTGACCTAGCCTAGGACCACACCCTAGTGTCCACCACACAGGCTACTCAACACTCACTTTGGGGAGTCACTGCTCAACCCAACCTATATGCACAATACACCTTCAAAAGCTCACAACCTACCACCAACTGCTCTACAAATCAGGATCTTCATACTACTACCAGCATGCACTTGTCAAAGACTTGACTAACATGAGTTCTTTGACCCAAAGTCTAAGTTCTATATCTACAAAGACAGAGGACAACAAACTGTGGTTTGACTGTCCTAAAAAAAATAGTGTTCAATGAAGGCTTTAACCTTATAGCCCAAGAGAATGATTAAACCAACACTAACTGCTCGGAACCCCAAATGACCATCACATCTAAATACACATCCACATACCCATTATGAACATGTACTCCTCCACAAACATGCAGACCCGTACTATACTGTTGGCGTACAAAACAACAGACTGTCTTTTTTCAATGAAAAGGCTTAATTTGGAGGCTATATGAAGTAAGTGCATCAAATCTGCATGCACATGATCCACCAAGCACCTGCATTGGTCAGTTTCCACCTACAAACACAAATTCCACCATGTATTTGGTAAAACCATTGACTGTCTTTGCATTCATGCTGTTGTCCACCATTAATTTCTCAACTAGTCACTATGAAGACTAGCTAGATTCATGCCAAGAGGCCTGGAGAATGGAATGCAAACCTAATCAACAATAAAAACCTGAAATAAAAGCTTGCTCCTTCCATCTTACTGAAGAATGATGGTGTCTTTCAGAGGACAGAGGAGAAACTATGCATTTTTCCTCAAACCCTAGCTTTTGGAGCGTTTAGAATAGTTTTTACAAATTAGTTTTGCTATCCCTCCACAAAAGGTGTCAAAAGGGCTAAATAGACTCAAAGGAAAGGTATTTCAATGCATTAACCTCTTTCACAATTTGTAGACCTTGCCCTATCTGTACCATGCCGTACAACTTGACTGTCTTTAGCAGAAAACACAGAATTCACTATTTTTCATTCCAAAAAGCTACTCTTTTCATTATATTTGGCATGTTTATACAATACTTAGTTTATAGAAGGTTTTAGAAACCTTTCCTCTTCTCTTCCAACTGTACAACTGCCCATCAAGGGTAGTGAAGCGTTGGAAAATGCCTTTTTACCAAAAACACAATGTTTCAAAAAGAAAAGAACCTAGAAAATAGGCCTTAACTAACACTATACTGGGCTAGTCAATGAAAATGAACTAAGTCCTTATTACAAAACATGAGAATGGCTTTCAAAGCCTTAGAGGAAAATAGAATAGCATGATGACAAACTAGGAAATAGCCAAAAAAATGACTAAACTAGGAGCTCCTGCACCAATGTGCCCTAGGAGGGTAGAGGCAAATCTGAAGTAGAATGGAATGTTGTAATAAAGCATGAAGGAAAGAAGTCACCATGATTATGGAAACCCTAGCTTTCTTGATGTGGCATCACAACCTGATCAAGAAGTTGGTGTAGCCTCAAAGAAGTAAAGAGATCTTCACAAGACTTCCAAGAAGTTAGTACAACAATGGTAATCCACCATAGAGAGCTTTAGAGAAGAATAAAGACCACGAGAGAGAAAGAGTGCAAGTGTGCCTAGTGACGAGGATCGTTGCAATCCTCTTCATTTAATTTATCAATCCGGGGTGGTGTCCAAAGGTTGTATGCATTAGGAACTCAAAGATTTTTTGGCAAACAGTTCTTTTTAATAAAAATAGAAAAGGAAAATTAAATTAATCTAATGAAATCACACATGCAAAATTTAAACACACTTGCATAAATTAAAACTATAAATTTAAAACATGTTTCCATGAATTAAAAATATAGAAATAAAATAGTTGTTGCACTAAAATCTAATTTAATATATTTAAAATAAATAGAAATGCATAAAACTAAAATATTACAAACAATAAAATAAGTACCAAATGTTGTCCTTTTCCTCAGGATGAGCAACTTACTTGCTCCTCCCTTGGAATTGGACCAAGATCATTCACCCAATTTTGTGCTCAATGCTCCATATATCTTATTTCTTCAACAAAATATTACAAATTTAGTTCTAAAACTGCTGTAGCTTTCTTATTCCAAAAATTTGCCAAAAAAACAACTCCTTTATATAGAGTTGAGAGGTTTATTTATACATTGAAGATCTTCACCCAACTCCCTAAACTAGTGGAAAGCATAAATACACTTGTCTTTCCCATTCATATGATAAAGGAACAACTCCCTTTATTCTCTACACATATTTATCCCAGTCATATACTAAAGGAAACAAATTCCTTTATTCTCTCTCTATATAGGAAACAAATTCCTTTGTTCTCTCTACTAATCCTATGCTAAAGGAACATCCTTTTTTCTACTTTTATTATTTTCCCAAAACAATTTATCTTCAACTTTTTTAGAAAATAAAAGGTTGAGAGAATATCAAATCCATGGTTCAAGCCAAATGAGTTGAAACACCTTTGGCTGAAATCAAGCTAGAATACTTTCAAAATTGGCTCTGGAAGTGATTTTAGAATGCTTCAAGGTTGGTTGAAAGAGGCTAGAATACTTCAAGACTAATTCTGCATCATTTTAAAACATATTGCATTCTATTTTTTTCTAATAAACATTAGAAAATGTTAGCAATTAAATTGCAATAGACTTCTAAGAAACAAAACAATATTTATCTATATTCTATTTTAAATAAGCTAATAGTTCATAAAACTACATTTAAATCCACTTTTAATGCTAATTTTAAGAGAAAATAGAGATAAATTTAGATGAAACATTTCTAGTCTCATCATCTCCCCCACACCTAAATTCTTGCAGGTCCTCCTGCAAGCTACTGCTCTTTTTTTTTCCCCTTCGTCTTTGAAAGTATGCATTGATTATTCTATGACATTCATCCGTGATAAGACTTACTGAAGCTTTATCAATTTATCTATTCTTACAAAATTTCTCTCCTTTCCAGATTTACTCTCTTCAGCTGAATTTTTTTTAAAAAAACCTGTCAGATATAAATAGCCATAAATTTCATGTTTCCCAATGAAATTTTAAAATTTAATATGTTCTGGAAAGATGAGATAGAGGAGAATAAAACCCAGAAAGTGTTTGATGAGATTCTATAATATGTGTGAATAGTACTTTCTGCAAATAGCTTGTACCATCATGACAACAACAAAGATTAACAGGGTATAAGAACTTTTTTTTTCATCACCTCCCTTTATGCATTTAGATTCTTTCTATGCCATCATATTCTCACTTCAATTTTTTTTCTTCAGAAAACTCCTTTACTGAAAATCTCTTAGATCCAACAAGTGAATTGATGTAGGTAGTTTATGTTTTAAATTAGGTTTCCTAAAAGTGGATTTATTTGTAATTAAAAAACTAATAGCTATATTTAAAAATAAAATAGTAGAATATACCTTGGTCATATTTCAAAGTTATCCTTTCTTTCTTCATGCCATTTGATTCTAATTTTTGCTTAAGAAAATCTTTAGATGTTTAGTTCTGGAAAGTTAGAAAAACATCAGAAGGTTCAGCTCTGGAACTCTAGAACAATGGATAACTTCAGAACAATGGATAGAAAAGTGTCAGAATAGTGGACAACTTCAAAATAGTGGATAGCTTTAGAACAGTGGACAGAAAAGTGCCAAAATAGTGGACAACTTCATAATAGTGGAGAGCTTCAGAATAGTGGAGAGAAAAGCACTAGAACAGTGGACAACTCCAGAAGGACATAACAACTCTACAACAACAAACACATATTCCAGAGCATCGTTGAAAGGATGCTTTTGGAACAAACATAGTAGGATCAAAGAGACAAAGTTTTGGAGCATCAGTGAAAGATGCCACCAGAATGTAGGAACAAGTTTTGGAGCATCGGTGAAAGATGCCACCGAAACACAGGAACAAAGTTCTAGAGCATCGCTGAAAGATGTCGTTAGAACACAGGAACAAAGTTCTGGAGCATCACTGAAAGATGCTGCCAGAACATAGGAACAAAGTTCCTAATGCAGGAGCATCCTTGGTTCAAGAGAAATCTTGCATCAACAAAAAACATTTGCATTTCAGTTTGTTTGCAGTTCAATTTATTTCTTTCATTTTCCAGTTCAGTTAGAAGTAGTTTCTATATTTTGGTCCGCATTCTACTGTAGTTGCATTTCACATCTTACAGAACTAGACTTAGCATCTAGATTCATTCATCTACATCATACCCAGAATTTAGATCATTTGGATCAAGTACCAAAATGTTATTGCTATCAGAAGATTGACTATTTTCTTAGAATAGAGCATCCTGACAGTCTCAAACAATTAGCTAAAGGAGAAGCCTTGTGGAGCATTCCTTGACTTCTGGAGCCTAAATAACACATCATTCAATGATCTTTGGTTTGTGGCCAACCTTCCCCAAGATCCGCACATCATTCCATTCATTTGCAGAGGAACTCTTCATGATTAGGTTTGACCTATCTGTGTACACACATTACAACTCTTCATTGGAGTTTGAGATCGTCCTTGGCCAATGTGGAGGAATCTTATAATATGGAGATGATATTTAATAATGTAATAGATCCATAGGAAGGCAGTGATTCACATAGTGATAGTTGATAGTTTAGATTTTGCACGAAGGAGCTTCAAAGCTATATCTTGTGCATATTCTGATATTTTGTAATTAGGGCTTTGAGCCCTAATTGTAAGTCCGCATGATGCCAGCCAGATTGTATTTGAATTCTATGATATACTGAATGACTAAATTTGCATTTGTTTCATATCTATGAGTTATTTCCATTGTGTTTATTCTTGCTCTATGGTCTAGACAGGTCATTCTATGAACCCTCCTACCATGACTACAACAAGTGGTATCAGAGTGAAAGTTTTAATCTTTGGGAGTGAATTGAGTGAAGTTGGCAAAGGAATTCCATAAGATCTCACCATGGATAGATCACTGAATTGAGGTAGGTTACTTGTGTTGCAACCGATTGTCGATTGTGAGGCAGTTGTCACCTTGTAGCTCTATCGCTGAACTTGAGGTAGTTTGCACTTGATCCTAGGAAGAATACCACCAAGGAGAGTCACTACTGTTGGAACAATGGCTAGTAGAATGGATGAGATGATGGAAATGATGAAAACAATGTGAATTTGATTGGGTGCTATTGAAGAAGATAGATGAAGAGGATTGAAACCAAGACCTAATGTTTAAAGTGATGATGAAGAAGAATTTCAATCTGCTAAACAAATTGGCAAAACCCTAGGAGGTGATGAAGAAGAAGAATCAGATCAAGTAAAGATGTTGCAAGCTATTTCAAAGATTGGGAAAATACCTAGAGTTGATGTACCAAATTACACTGGACATTTAAACATTGAAGAGTTGATTGACTAGATAAATGACATGGAAGAATACTTTAAATATGAAGAAGTTGAAGATCTAGAGAAGGTGAAATTTGTAAAGACAAAGTTGAAAGGACATGCTGCTATATGGTGGAAAGAAGTTCAGTTGGATAGAAATAGGAGAGGTAAAGAAAAGATTACAAAATGGGATAGGATGGTGACAAAATTAAAGAATTAGTTTATACCTGTTGACTATGAGTTGGAACTATTGAAATGATTGCAGAACCTGAGACAAAAGGAGAAATTTGTGAAAGAGTATACTAAAGAATTTCATAAGATGATCATAACGACAGGACATAGTAAAGCAAGAAAAGAGGAAGTGGCTAGATACATCAATGGACTAAGATTGAACATTCAAGAAGAACTAAGTTTGGTGAGGATGACATCTTTGGAGGAAGCCTATCAGTTTAACCTGAAAGTTGAAGAAAAGTTGAACAAGAGGCATGATCAGAGACATAGAGGAAGAGGAGGTAAATTTCAGAGAGGAAGAACATTTTCCAGAGGAGATAGATCACATCTGGAGCAGAACAAGTTTGACAACACATTCAAGAAGGAGGAGCAGAACAAGTTTGATAACAATGCATACCGGAGCAATGACCAAAATTTTCATCACAAAGGTAATTACAATTCATATCGGAATGAAGGACATAGAAGGGAAGGAAGACGATTGGATAAGGGGACATTCAAAGGCACTTGTTTCAAGTATGAAGGTGAAGGACATAGAGCATTTGAAGAAGAACCTATTGGATCACCTAATTCAATTGGCAAACCAGAGAAAGGAGAATCACTTGTGATGAGGAAAGCACTATTTCAAGCAGAAACAAATGAGGAACCACCGCAGAGGAAGAGTTTGTTCAGAACTAGATGCAAATCAGGAGGTAAAATGTTGTAAAGTTGTAATTGATAGTGGTAGTTTTGATAACCTAGTTTCAGAGGATATGGTGACTAAGCTGAAGTTGGAAAGATTGAAACACCCTAAGCCCTATCAAATAGCATGGATTTAGGATGATCATAAGGTACTGGTGAGTGAACAATATTTGGTAAAATTTCATATTGGATCTTATCATGATGAAGTCTTGTGTGATATTATGCCTATCGATGTATGTCATATCTTATTGGGTAGACCTTGGAAATATGATATAAAAGCTATACATGATGGAAGAAAGAATACATACACTATAACATCAAATGGGAAGATAATTACCTTGATTCCTTTGGAGGATGATCCTAAGAATGAAGTGTGTGGAAATGCTAGAATTTGTTTGGTAGATGGGAGAAAATTTTTGGATGGTTTGAGACATGAGAATATGTGTTATGCTTTGATTTAAACGAAACCTGAAGCATTGAAGGAGACTGAAGAATCACAATCGGAGGAGATAATAGAGTTGCTGACAGAGTATGAAGACATCATATCAGATAATGTGCCTGAAAGATTGCCACCTATAAGGAGTATCAGTCATCACATGGATCTTATACCGGGAGCTAGTTTGTCTAACAAAGTTGCACATAGAATGACACTGGTAGAGAATGAAGAATTGAATAGGCAGATACAAGAATTGTTGAGGAAAGGCTTGATCAGAGAAAGTCTGAGTCCTTGTGTAGTACCTACAGTGTTAGCACCTAAGAAAGATGGAGAATGGAGAATGTGTAATGACTCTAAAGCAATAAACAAGATCACAGTTAAGTATATATTTCCTTTACCTAGGATGGATGATATCATGGATTGTTTGAGTGGAGCAAGATATTTCACAAAGATAGATTTGAAGAGTGAATACCATCAGATCAGAATCAGAGAAGGAGATGAATGGAAGACAACTTTTAAGACAAATGAAGGATTGTAAGAATGGTTGGTGATGCCTTTTGGATTGACAAATGCACCAAGTACTTTCATGAGATTGATGAATGAAGTCTTGAAGAAATTCTTGGGTAAGTTTGTGATTGTATACTTGGATGATATTCTAATTTTCAGTAAGATAAAAGAAGAACATTTGTGGCACCTTAGACAAGTTTTGCAGAGGATGAGAGAAGAGAAATTACTGATAAACATCAAGAAGTGCAGTTTCATGAAAGAGGAATTGGTATATTTAGGATTTGTGATTTCTGTGGAAGGATTGAAGATGGACCCTGAGAAGGTGAGAGCAATTGTTGAATGGCCTATATCAGAGAGCATTGGAGAGGTTAGATCATTTCATGGACTGGCTAGTTTCTACCAGAAGTTCATCAGAAATTTTAGCTCAGTATGTAACCCTATGATAGAGACAATGAGAGGTGACAGGAAAGACTTTAAGTGGACATCAGGAGTAGATAAAAGTTTTGAACTATTGAAGCAGAAGGTGACAAAGCAACCTGTTTTAGCATTATCAAATTTTAATAAGGTATTTCAAGTATATTGTGATGCAAGTGGGAGTGTAATTGGAGCAATATTAAGTCAAGAAGGTAGACTTGTAGCATATTTTAGTGAGAAGTTGAATGATGCGAGGAGAAGATATTCAATTTATGATCAAGAGTTCTATGCCATAATTCAAGTCCTGAAGAAGTGGAGACATTACTTGTTGCCTAAGGAGTTTGTGTTGTATATAGATCATCAAGCCTTGTAGTATTTGAATAGTGAAGGGAAGTTGAATCAGAAACATATGAGATGGGTAGAGTTCATACAGAGTTATACTTTTGTGTTGAAGCATAGGAGTGGAAAATCAAATAAAGTCGTTGATGCCTTAAGTAGGAGTAGAAACTTGTTGATGGAGATGAGAGTTGAAGTGTTAGGATTTGATGAATTAAAGAACATGTATGAGGGAGACACTGACTTTGCAGAACCTTGGAAAGCATATAAGGAACCTATTGTGATAGATATGATTAAGTGGTTGGACTATTTCATTCATGAAGATATGTTGTTCAGAGGAAATTAGTTGTGCATATCTAGAAGTTCAATGAGAGATAATTTGATCAAGGAGAAACATAGTGGTGGATTGGCAGGAAGGACATTTTGGTATTGATAAGACAATGGCTTTGGTGAGTGAAAACTAATTTTGGCCTCAGATACATAAGGATGTTAGGAAATTTGTGCATAATTGTAGAGTTTGTCAAGTTGCAAAAGGGAGTAGTCAGAATATTGGATTGTATAAAGCTTTAATAGTACCTGAGAGACCTTGGGAAGACATAATTATGTATTTTGTAATGGGATTGCCGAAGACATAGAGAGGACATGATTCAATATTTGTGGTAGTGGACATATTTTCAAAGATGTCTCATTTCATACCTTGTAAGAAGACAACTTATGTAGTGCATGTAGCAGACCTATTTTTCAAAGAGATTGTGAGATTGCATGGATTACCTAAGAGTATAATTTTAGACAGAGACACAAAGTTTGTTGGATACTTCTGGAGGACACTTTGGAAGAAGATGACGATAGATTTGAAGTTTAGTTTAGCTTTTCATCCACAGACTAATGGACAGACAAAGGTAGTAAATAGAAGTTTGGGAAATTTGTTGAGATGCTTGGTTGGAGAAAAGGCAGAAAGTTGGGATTTGATTCTTTCATAAGCAGAGTTTGCATACACTAATTCAATGAATAGGAGTATTGGAAGAACACCTTTTGAGATTGTTACTAGAGTGAACCCCAGAGGAGTGACAAAATTGAGAGACATGGAAATGAAAGAAAAGAAAAGTGCAGAAGAAGAAGAATTTATAGAACATATGGAGACAGTGCATAATTAGGTTAAGAAGCATTTGGAAGACATGAACAGCAAATATAAGGAGAAAGCAGATGAGAAAAGTAGACATGAAGAATATGAAGTTGGAGATGAAGTGATGGTGTACTTGAGAAAAGAAATATTTCTAGTTGGGACATATAACAAGTTGAAGATGAAAAAGTTTGGACCTTGTAGGATACTAAAAAAATTTGATTCAGGAAATGCATATGAAGTGGAGTTATCAGAGACATTAGGCATATCACCTATTTTCAATATTGTAGACTTATATCAGTATCATGAAGTAGTGTTTAGTGACAGCCATGAAGAAGACTTGAAGAAGCAGTTACCACAACAACCATTGGAGCAGATTGAAGACATTTTGGATAGCAGAGTTGGACACAACACCAGAGGAAGACAATACAAAGAATACCTTGTGAAGTGGAAAGGCAAATCGGAAGAAGATTCATCTTGGATTTCTCAGGTTGAGGTGGACTGTCTTGGTTTTCCTCCAACCCTAGCAAAGTGAGGGACTCAATTTTTCAATAACCCTGAATGTCTGATGTAGGAGCATCCCTAGTTCAAGAATAATCTTGCATCAACCAAAAACATTTACATTTTAGTTTGTTTGTAGTTTAGTTTGTTTATTTCATTTTCTAATTCAGTTCAGTCAATTTAGTCAGAATTAGTTTCTGTATTTCAATCTAAATTCTACCATAGTTGTATTTCACATCTTGCAGAGTTGGACTTAGCATCTAGATTCATCCATCTACATCATATCCAGAATTCAGAGCATTTGGATCAAGTACCAAAAAGTTATTGCTATCAGAAGATCGATGATTTTCTCAGAACAGAGCATCCTGATAGTCTTAGACAATCAGCTAAAGGAGAAGCCTTGTGGAGCATCCCTAGACTTTTGGAGCCTAAATGACACATCATTTAATGATCTTTGGTTCATAGCCAACCTTCCCTAAGATCCGCACATCATTCCATTCATTTGCGAAGGAACTCTTCATGATTAGGTCTGACCTATCCATGTACACACATTACAACTCTTCATTGGAGTTTGAGATGTTCCTTGGTAGACATGAAGGAATCTTATGATCTAGAGATGATATATAATAATGTAATAGACCCCTAGGAAAGCAGTGATTCACATAGTGATAGTTCATAGTTTAGATTTTGTGCAAAGGAGCTTCAAAGCTATATCTTGTGCATATTCTGATATTCTATAATCAGGCCTTTGAGCCCTAATTATTAGCCTGTATGATGCTGACCATATTGTATTTGAATTCTATGATATACTCAATGACTGAATTTGCATTTGTTTCATATCTTTGAGTTGTTTCCATTGTGTTTGCTCTTGTTGCGTGGCCTGGATAGTTCATTCTGTGAACCCTCCTATCGTGACTGCACCAGTTCTAGAGAATCATTGAAAGATTCTGCCAGAACATAGGAAAAAAGTTCCAAAGCATTGTTAAAAGTTGCTGCCAGAATGTAGGAACAAAGTTCTAGAGCATTACTAAAAGATGTCACCAAAACACAAGAACAAAGTTCTAGAGCATCACTGAAAGATGCCGCTAGAACATAGGAACAAAGTTCCAGAGCATCGATGGAGGATGCTACTGAAACTTAACAAGAATAATAATGAAGTTCTGGAGCATCGGTAGAGGATGCTTCGAGAAATTTAAACAACAACAACAAAGTTTCTTCAAAGAAATATCTAAAATGCTTCTGAAGCATTGTTAGATGGGTGCTTCCAAAACAATTTCTGATGCATACATGAATATTTTTTGGAGACCAATGAAACTTTTTTGTAACTCTGTTGATAGCTCAGGGTGTAGCTTTGGAAAGCAACTCTGTAGAGTTGTGAGCTTTAGAGATACTTAACAAAACTTGAGTTTTGGAGTGTTGATTACATCCCTATTAGCATGCATGAATCTGAACTTCTTTTTGTTGATCCTGCAAAAATATTAGTAACTTTGCACCATCCAACATCATAATAGTAATATGTCATAATGAATAAATGCATTGGATGGAAAGTAGAAACTAATGAGACACATGTAAGAAATAGATTTTTATTTAGAAATCCTCAATGTAATATGCAATAAATACACATTTGAAAAATAATAATGACTGGTTTGCCTTTCTTTTTTTTTCTAAATAGTAAGATAGACCAGCAGATAATATTGTTTTTGATTATATAAGTCAGAAAAAACCAAGGGCCGAACCCTTACATTAAGACAAAAAGAGACCACAGAGGCTCAAGCACAAAAAGAGCCACAAGACCACTACAACATAAATAGCCTATAGACAGTAGATAGTAAGTAGTAGATGATAGACAACATAAAAAGAAACATAACTAAGGAGATACATTTTCCCATCCTTTAGCCAGAAATTCAACAAATTCATCAAGTTTTTTGAATTTCTCCTCCTTCTCTTCATTAGCAAGAGTCCCAAGACCCTGTAATAGAGAGAGGTTAAGCATCGCCGTATGACTGAGCAAGCTGCTTATGAACTCTCCCATAGAAGAAACCTTCTGCTCCACATCCTCCACATGACCCCTCAGGACAGCAAGCTCATGCCTGTGGTCATCCCCTTCCTCAGTCTCGTCACCAGCCTCCTCAATGATCATCCTCTCCCCTTCACCAGCATTGTCCATAGGATCACCATTAGCACCTCCTGAATTATCAACCTGTTTCCTTTCATTCTTACTCGCTTCATCTTCAGAGATCTCTTGAACCTCAAAATCTTTAGAATTTAGTTGACCATCCCCCTACATGGAGGCATCAAAACTACTTTCAGAGTAGTCAATCAGTTTAACTTGTGGTGCAGGCTTACCAACAATCCTACTCGACCTCCTAACCCCATAAGAGAAACCCTCCTTGTTTTCTTTAGTAGACAAATTAGCTTTATGTTTATTACCAAGTACCACAGGGTCACTGCTAAGATTCTTATGGGTCCCCACATCATCCCCCACAATATCCTCCTCCAACTCCCTAATTTTTCTCTTCTTGCTTTTCACACTCCCTTTAGAAGCTAGAGTATGAGTAACCTTCACCGTGGTGGTCTCCTTAGTAGTCATAGAAAAAGAAACCCCTTTCATTTTATGAGAAGCAAGGGAAGGGCAAGGTTCTTTAGAAATGGTTATATCATCAGGGTTGGCATAAACCTCACCACTATGAGTCTGGATAGGGTTAGGAAGCTCCAAAGCAAGATGAAAATTGTATAAACAGAGGATAAGACCTTGGTGCAAAGGGACAGGCTTTTTGGAAGGTTTCTTATCCATCTTGGCTTTAGCCCTAAAAATAGAGTGTTCAAGGGATGACAATAAATAGAAAGGGAATCTGCTTAGGGCATTGCACCTAAAATGATTAAGCAAAGGGAGGTGGTAATTATAAAACCTGGTAAACTGACCCTCCAAAGTGAAGTATTTCATGAGAATGAAGTACATTTCATCCCATGGCTCTGGCAGCTTGGCTCGTTCAAACCCTCCCTGGTAGGGAACTAGTTCTTCTCCTTCCCCCAAAAATAGCTTCTGGTTTGAATGATCAGCCACTTTTGCCTTCCTTTGCAACTTAGTCCCCTTAGTAGACAGACCAGTCGCCATGGCAAGTACTTGCTCAGAGATCTCAAAACCAATTCTCCCAACAGTAACTTTACGATTTTGCCAGGATCGGGCAAATTACACAGACAAATTCTCATCAAATCCATTAAGGTGTTCCAGAAAAGCGATGATTCCATCTTCCTTGCAATAATGCTAGACCACAATGTTATTCTTGAATTTGTAGCAGGAAATTGGCTCCATGTGAATCCTATCTCCTCCCATTTTCTTCTTTCTCTCAAAAACATAGAACACACAAAGCCAAGAATTCACAGAGTGTTTGCGAAAGGTAATTGTAACAACTTGAGAAGGAATAATGATAATGAGACTGCACAGGTCATCATTAATCAAGAATGCCTTCCTTAAAACCAATTGAAGCCAACCCTTCCCATGCTCGAGCATGATAATCATAAATTTCCTATGATTACCATATAACCAACTCGCCTTAACGCGAGTGATAAATAATGCTGAAATGACATTAAACAAAGAAGTACAAAATAGCTCGTACTTCAAAATACACGTTAGCAGTACCCAAAAAAGTTGACTGAACAGGTTGTCACCCTTTGTATGACGAGTCATCCTTGATAAGTCATCTATTTTTGAATCAATTCCCTTATCTTTATAGGAATGTTTTTAAATTGGCGCCAACATCGCCAATTCAAAAATTGCTAACCATAATTAGCAAGGGCATCAACAATCCCATTCTCCTCTCTCTATATATGAGAGATTTCAACTCTAAAGATCCTTTTCACAAGGATTTGGCTATCTACTATAATGTCCCTAAGTTTCCACCCACAAGTCGACACCTTACTAACTGCATCAATGATCAGTTTAGAATCCCCCTGGATATGCAAATGCAGAATGTCAAGTGAAATATCCAATTTCACCCCCCATAAAAGAGAAGAGGCTTCAACATAATTATTGCTTTGAATACCTATCCCACTAGCATAGGCATCAACTAGCCTCCCTTTATCATCCCTGATAATCCCACCACCACTAGCCTTACCATCAAACTTAGAAGTTCCAGCAAAGTTAAGTTTGAACCAATGGGGCCTCGGATGGATCCATCTAGTATTTAATCTCTAAACCTATTTGGAGTTATCATATGTTAGGATTTGGTTTAAAATTCTCCAATTGATTGCAATTTGTTCTTCCTTTGGAGTAAGTGGTTTGTCAGTAGTTTTGATGTGGGAGCTAACCACACTTTCAATGAAGATCTTAGAAAAAGATTGGAAGACTTGAGAGGAATCTCTGACAGCTTCCCTAAATATTTTATTATTCTATTCCTTCCATAATGTCCAACCAAGACAGGGAAGAGTTTGGTTCCAAAGCTCGACAAGCCAAGGATGAGAGAAAGTAGGGGACCAATAGCAGATAGTATTGTTGCTCTAGTTTTTTCATACAGTATCAGAATCAAATGATTCAAAATATTTTAGAAACTAGATTCATAGGCCTATCATCACTATAAACATATTTTTCACAAAATTTTATTTACTATGTCAAATTTGGCAAAAAATAATCATGTTTATAACAGTTTTTTACAGTTTTGACTAGCAGTCACTGTTTTGGGGATAACTTTTTCATTTGATATTGAAATGAAATGATTACACTTGGATCTAAATCTAGACTCAGAGAGCTATCTCCCATATAAACAGGTTTTAAAAATTTAGAGTTTTTCTCCTCCAAATATTCAACCAAACAGACTGTTTTTCTTTAAACTTGACAATTTTTTTAATTTTCTAAAATGCAACAAAAATATTTGGGCTTCTTGATCAAATCTTCAAAAGAGATGAAAATTTACAATGAGGTTTTCATTTTTTTTTTGGTGGGGGTTGGTAGATAAAAATCTTTTAGATTCCCCGATCTTGTTCATACAATTTTTTTAATAAATTTTTGACATAAAAAAGAAAAACATCTACAAAACTGTTTGCTTATAAATTTTTTTTGGATTAAGGATCTAGTTCATTTATATTTCCAAAAAAAAGAGTATAGAACAGTACATATGTCATGGCCAAGGTGGCCACCTATCCATGACTCACTGTTATAACCTCTATTACAAAAATATGACAATAAGTTTACTTGACAGTAAGGCTACATCCGTTATCTAGCATTCATATTCTTTTGCTACCATGAACAACTTTATAACTTATAGAATACTATTCCAAAAGACTAGCCAACAATGAATAAATTAGTCTTTTAATTCTCTGGTTTAAACTCTACCACTGGTTCATCAAATTCCTCTTCCTTATCTAAGAATTCTAGCTCCATATTTGAGACAAGGCCTGGAATAAAGTCTGAGTGTGGATCTATCTCTATATCAGGTTCAACAAACATTTGTGTCACACCATCACAGTCTATAAACAACCTCTGATTTTCATCAAGAGAAGGAAAAACACAAGGTGAGTATGAGTCCTGTATCTTGTTCTAAGGTTCTTCTATCTGCACTAGCTCATCTAAAAGAAGCTCTTTGAATTTACTATGAAGGTCTTCCAATCTTAGGTTGAAAGCTTGGCATGCCTTACCAATATCTTGTGGTCCCTCTTCTGATAGGTTAGGTTCCTCCTTTTGCAATGTGGAGAGATCCACTTCATCAGCCTTCATCCTATTCACTAGCTAGAATTCCACTGAAGCAGCCACCTGTAGAAAAATGTCATCCCTAGTGAGTCTACAATTAGACCTAGCAAGAAGCCTTGAATTACCTTGGAAATGGTCCTCATTTCTCCTTTTCCACAAAATCCATAAAACTTTAGTAGTAAAAACAAGATAAAACATATTAGTTTTAAAAATCAAAGCCAGGGAAATGACCAAATAACACTCCCAATTTACACTTTGAATCACATAAGGACCAATTAGGAAGGTTACCCATAAAAATATCCCAAACCTGATAGGCAAAGGGGCATTCAAAGAATATGTGATCACAGGTTTCGATAATATTGCAAATACTACAGAGATAACTATTAAAACTAATTATTTTTTGCTTATAATTTTTAGATCAAATCTATCTAATATGTTTATTACTTATACTCTTTATGGAATAAAGAAAAGATTGTACTTGTTACCAAATAATTTTTTTCAAAATTACAAACACAAACTAAATTGAAATTTACTAGAACTGAAATTAATCTATGAATTGAAATGCTTATGCTAAATTGAAACTAATCTATAAATTGAAATGCTTATGCTAAATTGAATCTAATCTATGAATTTAAATAGTTATGCTAAATTGAAATTACAAAAAAAAGAAAGTTAAACTATTGCATACTGAATTGAGAATTAATCTACTACTCCTTATACAAAAATAAATAAATTATCTACTGTCACAAAAAAATCATTTTTTATGCTTTTAGGGAGAGAAGGAAATCAAATCTAAGGAATATATCTAAGAATAAAGTTCCTAATAACAACATGGTCCCCAGCAACGGCACCAAAAATGACAAGGATCGTTGTAATCCTCTTCATTTAATTTATCAATCTGGTGTGGTGTCCAAAGGCTGTATGCATTAGGAACTTAAAGATTTTTTGACAAACAGTTCTTTCTAACAAAAACATAAAAGAAAAATTAAATTAATCTAATGAAATCACACATGCAAAATTTAAATACACTTGCATAAATTAAAACTATAAATATAAAACATGTTTCCATGAATTAAAAATACATAAATAAAATAGCTCTTGCAATAAAATCTAATTTAATACATTTAAAATAAATAGAAATGCATAAAACTAAAATAATACAAACAATAAAATAAGTACCAAATGTTGTCCTTTTCCTCAGGATGAGAAACTTATTTGCTCCTCTCTTGGAATTGGACCAAGATCATTCACCAAATTTTGTGCTCAATGCTCCATATATCTTAGTTCTTCAACAAAATATTACAAATTTAGTTCTAAAACTGCTGTAGCTTTCTTATTCCAAAAATTTGCCAAAATAAAAACTCCTTTCTCTAAAGTTGAGAGGTTTATTTATACATTGAAGATCTTCACCCAACTCCCTAAACTAGTGGAAAGCCTAAATACACTTGTCTTTCCCATTCCTATGATAAAGGAACAACTCCCTTTATTCTCTACACATATTTCTCCTAGACCTATGCTAAAGGAAACAAATTCCTTTATTCTCTCTATATAGGAAAGAAATTCCTTTATTCTCTCTACTAATCCTATGATAAAGGAACATCATCCTTTATTCCCTCATTACAAAGTGACAACACATCCACATCCTTTTAAGGGAAAAAGGCTTTATTTTTTCTACTTTTATTATTTTCCCAAAACAATTTATCTTCAATTTTTTTAGAAAATAAAAGGTTGAGAGAATATCAAATCCATGGTTCATACCAAATGAGTTGAAACACCTTTGGCTGAAATCAAGCTGGAATACTTTCAAAATTAGCTTCGAAAGTGATTTTAGAATGCTTCAAGGTTGGCTGAAAGAGGCTAGAATACTTCAAGACTAATTTTGCATCATTTTAAAATATATTGCATTCTATTTTTTTCCAATAAATATTAGAAAATGTTAGCAATTAAATTGCAATAGACTTCTAAGAAACAAACCAATATATATCTATATTCTATTTTAAATAAACTAACAATTCGTAAGACTACATTTAAATCCACTTTTAATGCTAATTTTAAGAGAAAATAGAGATAAATTTAGATGAGACATTTCTAGTCTCATCATCTCGATTGCTTATACGTTCAAATGAATAAACTAACTTGCTTATATATGCATTACCTCTCACCAACAATGAATAAAGTGAAATGGGACTGACATGTATAAGCCAAGGAGGTGTTATAAGCTGACACCACAAAAATAGTGTCAGGGCTAACATTTAGGACCAAGGCACTAGGTGACCTGGCCTTTTAGCCCCACAAACTTCAAAGAGTACCAATTAAGGTGGGATTAGACCCGTCTTAAGTTTATTTTGTTTGGTTTATTCATCAGGATCAAGAATTAATTATTTTAGGTCCACCTAGGTGCTAAACTAGGTGTAAAATGCTAGTGTATGCATTTTACTCCATAACATTTAGCCCCCACTTTAGTGTGTGTATGATCTTACACTCATACTTGTACTAAAGTATGGAGAAGATAGATTTTAATCACCACAAACATAGAAGCCATAGAATTCACCAAAATTATGGGGTGATCAAGCTCCCAAGTTTAGGATTCTAGGAGTCTATGATGAATTGCATACACATAAGACACAAGGCATAATTTCTACATACATTAAGCACTTAGAAACATGAGAGAAGACAAGGCATACATAAGGAATACACTTGAGAAATTACGATGTATACATGCAATACACAAAGCATAGATGCCATACACAAGGTATACATGCAATACACAAAGTATACATGCCATACATAAAGTATACATAGAATACCCACGAAACACACATGGAATCCACATAAAGATCTTGAGAGACATACATAGAGAGAACACATGAATCATGCATGAGGCATGAAGAATACATAGTGAATAAGAATATATGAGGAAAATACATGCACCATACAATAATCACAAGAAACACATAACATAAGACCCTAAGTCAGCATGACAAAAGAGACCTCAATCTAAAGGGTTGTCTCATTTTCCATGCATCATTCCTCAAGATGAAAATAAGAAGAATGCTAAGAAAGGGTTAGTTAGAAATGAGAAGAACAAGAGGGTACAAACACATCATACACATAATCCACATCAAGAAAAGTGTTTCTACTCAAGGGAATACACAAACTACCTCCTGCAAGAGGATTTAAACAAAGCCTTACAGAATAAGAAGGCATTGCAACCATACCCAAAGGTACTCTAGCCAAACTTAATTTGGTGGTTCCAACCCTTCTCCCAATCATGCAAGGAGCTTCAACTTAGGAGAACAAGATAGACTCAAGATCTTGCTTCCAAGCTTGCCACAATCCTTTCCAAGAGAGTATAGTAACAAAGATAATCAACAAGTGTTTTGATAGAAAGATGAGAATAAGGATCATAGTACGATATATGCCCCCAACTTAAAGTGATTGCTAACTCTCTCAGGGAGCAATTACCTTTGAGGTAGAATAAGGAAGACATATAAAACATGCACGATAGTTTTCTAAAAGTACATGCCCGAATGATATGCGTTCTCAAAAACCTACATCACCACAAGGGGTTTCCCCTAGGATGAGAAAACCAAGGCCAGGCTTACAAGCATGATACACAATAGATTGTGTAGTCATGGTATGACACTGAGCATTGCAACAAGGTGCCACATAAATATGAGGAGGATGGAAGAAAGATCACTTGAAAGTAGAGTATATATAAATTGAATCAACATGAAAGGATGCTAAATCATCCAAAAGAAAAATAAGGAAATTGCAAATTATGACATATATAAGAATGAGTATACACATAGAGGAATGTCATAACGGGTTTGTTCTCCTTGTACCTTTGTGCTAACAAGTGTGCCAAGGGAGAACTAACCATCAAAAAAATATCACAATAGGGGGATAACAATATATGCAAGCATAATATAAATGATAAGGAGGGACCACACTTGTGAGTCAACCTATAACAAATAGTCTTCCCCCAACTTGCTTATTATAAAATAGATGGAGGAAAAGGTGCCATAGGGACTACATCAAGCATGGTGAAAAGTACTAGAGCCATACCATGTTCAAAGTTGTTGAATTTGTTTACTCAAGGCTTGACATTCCTTAGTGGAATGGCCAAGTACTCGATGATATGGACAGTAATGAAGTGTCGAATGATTATTTTGTAAATTATTTTTGTGTGTTGGAGGAGGGAGAGTGATTAACCAGTCTTTGAGTAGACTTGGCAACATACACTCTTGTTGAGATAGAAGAGAAGATATAGGTGGAGTAGGAAGCAACCCTTTTTGTTCTGAATATGGTGGAGAGAACATAGGAGAAGGTCTAAAACCTAAACCTACTTTAGACAAGTACGATGTTGGTTCCATGGGTTCCTTAATTCCTTGTTCTTTGCATCCTAACCCATTTACATTATATCCAAGTTTAGAAAGAATTTTGAATCCACGCCCATAATGCATCTCTAAATCTAAAGGAAGTGTAGACACCCAAAATTGTCCCAAATTTGTTCATGTCTAGCAACACCTAGTCAAATACATCACTTAGACATCATGTAGCATTTTGTCATAAATCCCACTCTTAATCCCATTTATCCATTAAGCCAATTAATTAAATAAATTTTATTTATTTAATTAATTTCACATTCATAATCCCACTTTCCAACTAATTAAATAAATTTTATTTATTTAATTAATTTCCACATCATATCCTAATCCCACTATCCAATTAATTAAATAAATTTTATTTATTTAATTAATATCCAACTCATATCCCAACTAATTCAAATATTTTGTTTGAATTAAGTTCTCATCATAAGCCGACTTTCCAATTAATTAAATAAATTTTATTTATTTAATTAATTTATCTTATCATTTAGCCGACATGTGTGCCTCTTTCATTTAAAAAAGATAAGTGGTATTATAGCCTTTTATTTAATATCTTTCACATGTAGTACTTTTTTATATACACAAGCACACACGAGCCCTATCCTCCCTCCACTTGTCAAATGACTACAACTCCCTTGAAGAGTGGGATAACCGAATCAATCCTAGCCGTCCACATCAATCAATTAGCTTTTTAATCTCAACCATCCATTTGAACCAAGCCAATTCTATAAATCAACCCCCTCATAAGCCATTAGCATGCATTGAGCTTCAAGTACCATTATTCTATCAAATTTTCTAAGATACATTGATCCTCAAGTACCCACATGCTGTTGAAATATCATTAGAGCCTTTGCATCCTTATCAACGTTATGCTGCAGAAGTGAGCACCCAACATTCTTCCAACAATAATCCTTCAAAATCTTGCATGCTCATGCGAGGTGGAGAAGAGCAATGGAGATAAATCGAGCATAGTGTGGAGATCAGTTTACATTTACATTTGTTATTTTGATTTTCATGTTGTCTTATGCTTCATTGTGCATTGCTAGGGTTTTTATCATTGCTGTTTATTCATTTGCCTTGATTTGTAATTTTACCCTAACTACATTTGGCACACCCGGTGGGACTCACTTCACTTGATTTTTTTTGTAGGTTTTTGTAGTAAAAATTTGCATTCATCTAATCCCCATTGTTGAGTTTTGCAGGTTTAATTAACTTTTTGTTGCAGATCCGTTGTTTTTTCAACAAAACCCTAGGTTTTAAAGATTTCATCATATCTTCCAAACGGCTAGGAATTTTTCTACAAGATTCTAACTAAGTTTTTCCATGACATAAGGAAGCTACAACAGAAAAATTTTGGGTTTATCACAATTTTTACGGGATTTATCATGTTTTTTATGTTTTTTCATAAAATCACAATTCTAGGCATAAATCAGTGAATTTTTTAGAAATTTTCACATTTCTAGAACGGTCTCAAAATTCTAATGGAGGTCTATGTGTTATAGATTTAATTTAGAGCTCGTTTATAGTGCAAAAATATCAGATCTTTGCCAACTATACCTTTCTCGTAAATCTGCATTTTTGGGCGCAAAACAGGGACTTTTTCTGATTTCTTTACATTTTCGGAAAGCTCTCTAAAAATTAATAGGGGTCTCTTCTTTGATTTTTTAATTTTCAAACAAAACATGTATCAAATGTATCGAATCTATTTCAGCTATGCATCTAAAATTACAATTTTCCTTGCCTGATGAGCCTATTTTTTATGCTTGCATTATAATATTTTTTTTTTTTATGTTGTAGGTGATCATAAGGAGCTGGAGTAGTAGTGGCATCAACATCTACAGCAATTTGGATAGCAAAATAATTAGGTGCAGTCATTTCATTTCTCATCTTCTAATCATTGTTTGAATCACACATTTCGATTTGGGCATAAAATAAACAATTGTTTGCAAATTCACATCAAAAAATTGGGCTAAAATGAACCATTGTCTTTCATCACATTTGGATTTGGGTTTTAAAATAAACAAGTGTTTGCATTGTCTTCCACACATTGAATTTCTAAGGTTAATGAACCCCATGCTAGTGTGACCAAGTAAATGTGTATGCTCTCTCCTCGCGTCCCAACATGAACTTGGAGATCAAAAATATTTACTTGTGTTTCTTTTGTTTAGCCTTAGAGGGGCCTGCCTTGGTATCCACCCCAAGGGAACAACCTCAAGCGGTACTTTCATCCAGTCCGCTATAAAAATTAGAGGATAAGGCAAAAGCCAAGTCTAACCGGTATTAGCGCTCACCATACAGTGCTAACTCGAAAGGAGGTGTACCTTTGTGTATATTAAAACTCCTAGTAGGGTTAGTTAAAGTCTTAAGTGGCTTGTTGGATGCTCGTGGGGTGTCGGTCCCCTGGATTTTCACTAGAACCTCCTTGTGATAGTGGCCTTGCCTTGACTAGGACTTGTTGAAGTGTCTTCACGTGCTTACTTAACCATCATCACATTCTTCCAAACTAACAACTTGCTTATGTGTCTTGTGTGAGTGATTCATGTGTGTATATGCATAATCATTTGTTTGAATATTTCCACATCAAGCTCTAAACACCCAAACACATAAAGACAAGTCATCCTACACATTCTTCCAATAACATTCAAACCCAATCACTTTCATCCCAAACATAGCCAAGTCATCCAAACAATCCCCATCATCATCAAAATCCCTAAACAAGCACTTGTTAAAAAGTACTGAAGACAAACACTTGGGTGACAACATGTCTACACTAGAAGACCCAAAAATCAAATTCCAAAGATTCCTCCAAAATCTTTACCAAGGATCACAACCCCTAAACCAAGACGCCATTGAAATATTACAATTCTTCATCCAAGAAGCTCAACCCCATGCAAGCCAATCACCTCAACTGCAACACTCCATAGCCCAAGTCCAACACCTTTTAGCCACTGGTCAAGCCCAACAAGTACAAAAATCCTTAGCCATTCACTATCAACCTAATCCACCTCATAGCCACATGTCATATCCATCCACTTCCTACCAACCTAATCCATCTTGCCACATGTCATATCCATCCAATTCATATCAACCTAATCAACCTCATAGCCACATGTCATATCCATCCACTTCCTATCAACTTAATCCACCTATCCACCAAGTCAATGCCACATCAATCTATGAACATTCACCTCAAGCTTATCCAATCCCTCATACCACCATTCCAATGTACTACCAAGCCTATCCACAAAGCAATCAAGTGATATTACAAGAACAACATCCAAGTCCCAATGGCTCTTTGTACATAAATCAAGCAGGTCCAAGTACACCTTTTCAACAAGACCATCAAGCACCATTGATAGATCTAAATCCACCTTGCCAACAAGAATCATATCCAAATCCCAATGGCCCCTTGTACATAAATCAAAGCCCAATTTATCCTATGCAAGACTTAATTACCTTTGACAAGGGAGATACCAAGCTAGCTAATTCATCCTATGAGTGACCGTCACCATCCAATCACCCACCAACACATGAGCCAACTAATCCTATCCCAACACCACCATGTGATCCTACCCCTAGTCCATTGGTCCATCAACCTTCCAAACCACCAAGCCCTCCATTACCTTCATCACCATGTCATTCTAATCCTTCACCAAAGGATGCGGCTGAGATAGTTTTACAAAGAATGCTTGAAGCAAAACTCATTGAACTTCCTGAAGTCAAATCATGTGAAGAAAGTCCATATGATGAACATGATTATTGTGCATACCATAGGACCAAAGGCCATAATACAAATCAATGCCCAATATTTGTCCCAATTGTTTACAAGGTGTACCTACCTATAATAAGAAATCATGCCACATCATCCCCATCCTATGTGTCACCCCCATCTAGTCCAAATCCTAATTGGTCTAATCCAGTTATCCCCCAACCTAATCCTAGTCCTAATCCTACAACATCATCTACTATTATCATTCATCCGTTATATTGCCCATCCACTCATACACTTGCGAAGGATGTGATCCATTGGCTACTAGCTAGGAATAAACTACCTCCATGTCAAACATCCATTCATGAGCCTACCAAAGAACTTCCAAAGGTCATGTCCAATCATATAATCCCATCATGTGGTCCACCTATCCTTGAGCCTATCCAAGAGCCCTCAATAAACATTCTTAGCCCTTCAAGCCCATCATCTAACCTACAAACCATCAAGCCTATTCAAGAGTCTCCTATAATTAATCCAAGTCAAGAGTCATCATGTTCTCATGTTGTTGACCATGAGCCTATACAAGAGTCTTCCACTTCCATTCAAACAACCCAAGAGGTATGTCAAGCATTTAATCCTAAGCATGTGGAAACATTAATCCCTAGTCCAACTCAAGATCAAAAGACTTTCATGCAACCCATCCATAACATTTACCTTCTTTATGATCAAGATGATACATATGAAGAAGCTATCCATGAGCACCTTGATCCTATCCATAATCCTCTATCTATCCATGAGAAAGATATCCAAATTGCTCCTAGTCATCCACCATCCAGCCCTATCCATAATGAGCAAACATCCACTTGTCATGATGAGACACCTGTCCCCCAAGTAAGCATAAAAGATCAAATAAATAACTTGGATCTTAGTGGACACAATGCTAATCAAGATCCTAATAATCCTCCTTCCACATCCACCATCGATTCCACTTCAAATCCACTATCATGTCCTATTGGTCTTACCACCCTTATACATGATTGTTCTTCCTTAGGAGAAAAACAACCTCTATCCACTTCACCTTCTACATCCAATAATGAACTCAAGTCTAGTGTTCAAACCACACATAGTCCCATTGTCCATAGTATCCTCCATAACATGAACTACCAAGGTAAAGGCCTAGGCCTTTATGAACAAGGCATTTTGGAGCCAAACCATGTTAAAGGTCCTCCATGCTCATATGGCCTTGGATACACACCCCAAGGTAAACAAGGCCAAGATGTTGGTAATCCCTTCATGCATCCTAAATCTACCACTTTCTATCACACCCCCCATCATGTTTCCAAAACATATGTAGCCATTCCATCTCCATCATCCTATAAATGTCAAAAGCATGTGACCATACACCTTCCACCATCCACTTTGCCTCCACTTTTACCAACTCCAAATATCCCTCCATCCACCTTGCCACCATTGCTTCCAACACCTAACATACCTATCATTCATAAGTATCCTTACATCCCTAATCATGACCAACAAAAGCACACATCGTTTAAGCATAAAGCTTCCAATCATTCGATCCACTCCACCCACCCCATGGGATTCAAAAGCAAAACTTTTAATGCCTTTACTTATAAAGCCAAAAATCCAACTAAAACTCCTAGGGACCCTCAAGCCTTAGAGCACCAAAGCAATGAATCAAAGCCAAGTCCATTCAAAAAGCTATCCAAGCCCATACCTCTAAAAGCAAAGCCTTAAAGCAAAATGGTTTGGGTTCCTAAGCAAATAGCTAGCAAACCAAATGAGGCATCGTCATCCACATCTCAAGAATCCCAACCACCTATATCCATCCAAGAGCCTATTCCCATCCAAAACTTCCATTCCCTTCAAAAATCCCACAAGCAAAACAAAAACACTAAAAATACTAAATCTATGTGGGTTCCTAAATCACTTCATCAACCATCTCCTAAGCAAACATCTCCATTGCTTCCTACAACACCATCTTATCACAAGCTTGAATGTTTATCACGGTGTGTGCAACCATTGGTCATGATTCCCTTCCACTCCGTAGCACCTTCACATTACTACATCTACCCATCTTCCATCCATTATCCTACATATCTCCTCAATCACCTTGCTATGGTCCATGCTTTTGCATAAGCCTTCCATCCATCTATCCTTGCATGAACCTTTCATAATCTATTTCATCATCCACTATCTACCTAATCCATCTCCCATCCATGCAATCCCTTATCAACATCTATGAGCATAATGACATGGTCCATGCGAAGACATCATCCATCTCTAAAGGGACAATATCACCTCTCATAGCACTAGCCACTTGAGTCCCTCCTATCCATTACCATGTGTAATTGTCATGTCATCCCATCTAAAAAGAAAAAAAAAGAAAAAAATAAAAAAAGTAAAGAGAAATCCCTTCGTCCAATGGTGAAAACCTAGTAAATAGGCGCCTTGGATAAGTACCATGATGAAAACCTGGCAAACAGTCATCATGTGTAGGTTGATCTTCTATGTCACTTACACTTGGGGGCACATTGTCTCATCCAACCTATCCATTTCTAAACTATCTATCCCATTATATCATGTCCTACCATTCCCATACCATCCTACCATCCTTAGCCATTACATAAACATGCCTATCCTATTGAATCTATTTATCCATCCTTCCTCCTTTTGATCTTGATGAAGACATAGGGGCAAAAATGTTGAAACATTCTTTGATCTCTCTTGATATACCTTATCCTTTTCCAAACCAATCCATCATGTCATCCCTTGGTCATGAACATTGTCATGAAAAATCTTAGGCATTACCACCTAGAATGGGGCAAGTTATTCTTCCTATGCAACATAGCCTTTGGAGATCACATCCTAGCTCCTTTATGATCCATCCACTATGGTGTATCCTTATCATGAGCTTTCCATCTTATAGCTTATCCCCATCCATTTATCATGAAGCTTTCCACTATAGCCTACCTATCCATTTATCATGAGGCATGCATCCAATCCCTTATATGGCATATCCTCTTATCTATCCATCCAACAATCATGAACTTTCCATCTCATCCAACTCTCATGAACCTTCCATCACCCATCTTTTTATCCATCCATCTTATGTACATCCTTCCACCTAGACTTGGTCTTCCCTTGTCATTGGTATCAAGCATAAAGGCTACCCAAATTGTAAATCCATTGACATCCCAAAAATCAAAATATTTCAAAACTCCAAAAAAAATCAAAATATTCCCCAAAAATCCAAAAAAATCAAAATATGTCAAAAAAACACAAAAAAATCAATATCCAACGAAAAATCCAAGCAATAAAACCAATCATCAATCCATAGCAATCCACTTCAACATTCAATCAAAATCAAATCCTCATCATCATCAATTCTTCTTATCAATAACATTCATTCATCCATTTCAATCAATCACTTCTTCCAACCATATCAATCAAATCAATCTAAGCAATGATCTTAAATCCAAGTCACACTAATCCATATCAAGGAACATTATCCAATCAAATCAATAGGTTTTGATCCTAATCTTGTCATGAGCCCAATCAATCATCATCCATCATCATCAATGGGATATAGCATTCCCACATCTTTGTGTTGATCTAGGGATATAGCTTTCCCCGCAATGACAACACTATCTATCAAAACAATCAAACAATCAATAAATCATTGGTTTATGACTTGACAAGGGCAATACCTTGTTTGTTTTACATCCTTTGAGCACACTGAGAACACTTGCTTATGCTTAGATTGAGTGGACACTCTAATCATCACTCCATCACTATCATCATTCTAAACAATCCAATCATCAAAACAATCAACCCAGCAATAGAAAACATAAAAACCAAAGCACATCAAGCCAACCATCAAAACAAATCCTATCAATCATCAGCATCAACACCAAATCAAATCAACTGAAGCATATCAAGCCAACCATCAAAACAAATCCAATCACTTCAGCAAATCAAAAGCAGCTCAATCCACCACATATCATCCCATCATCAACATTTCATCAAATCAATCTTCATTCATCATTTCATCATCCTCAAAATCATTCCAAGCAATGATCCAAATGCAAGCCCATCCTTAATCCATACCAATCAAGTTAATCAATCAAACCAAGTTATCCAAACGCGATCAATGGTCTTGATCCTAGCCTTGTTGTAATCCAAATCAATCAGCCAATCAACCAACCAACTCAACAACAACCTTGTGTTGATCTAGGGATATAGCTTTCCCCACTATGACAACACTCTCAACTATCATCAATTAACACTCAATCATTGGTTTACAGCTTGACAGGGGCAATACCTTGTTTGTTTTTGAATCATTTGTCCATGCTTGCTTTCTTGCTTGTGTGTGTTATCATTTTATCTTGCATTTGTATCACATCAGTATCAATCTAGCTAATATTCATATCTTGTATCCAGACAAGGTTGTATTACGCTGGGGCATGAGCCACATATTCACCCTGGTCCTTATACCTTGGTGCATAACGTCTAGTGCTATATCAAACATCATGGTTGCTCACTTTCATTGTAGCATAATGCATCATCATTTCTTCTATCCATTCCCTTATCTTTCTTTCTTGACCAATCCATTTCTTTTTGAGAGCCTACCCATGTTTGTCCAACCCGCCTAACCTCTCGAGGGGGCATCATCATCCTATCTTTCTATCATCATCCTATCTTACCATCATCATCTTATTCTTTCCCTCATCGTATCCTATCTCCATATCATTTTTCTCTATCCATACCTTAGCTTCTTTGAAATGATGTTACTCAACATAAAGCTTATCATCTCGAACATCATCTCAAAGAGAGGCAAAATGTAGACACCCAAAATTGTCCCAAATTTGTTCATGTTTAGCAACACCTAGTCAAATACATCACTTAGACATCATGTAGCATTTTGTCCTAAATCCAACTCTTAATCCCATTTATCCATTAAGCCAATTAATTAAATAAATTTTATTTATTTAATTAATTTCACATTCATAATCCCACTTTCCAACTAATTAAATAAATTTTATTTATTTAATTAATTTCTACATCATATCCTAATCCCACCATCCAATTAATTAAATAAATTTTATTTATTTAATTAATATCCAACTCATATCCCAACTAATTCAAATATTTTGTTTGAATTAAGTTCTCATCATAAGCCGACTTTCCAATTAATTAAATAAATTTTATTTATTTAATTAATTTATCTTATCATTTAGCCGACATGTGTGCCTCTTTCATTTAAAAAAGATAAGTGGTACTTCAGCCTTTTATTTAATATCTTTCACATGTAGTACTTTTTTATGTACACAAGCACACATGAGCCCTATCCTCCCTCCACTTGTCAAATGACTACAACTCCCTTGAAGAGTGGGATAACCGAATCAATCCTAGCCATCCACATCAATCAATTAGCTTTTTAATCTCAACCATCCATTTGAACCAAGCCAATTCTATAAATCAACCCCCTCATAAGCCATTAGCATGCATTGAGCTTCAATTACCATTATTCTGTCAAATTTTCTAAGATGCATTGATCCTCAAGTATCCACATGCTATTGAAATATCATTAGAGCCTTTGCATCCTTATCAACGTTATGCTGCAGAAGTGAGCACCCAACGTTCTTCCAACAATAATCCTTCAAAATCTTGCATGCTCATGCGAGGTGGAGAAGAGCAATGGAGATAAATCGAGCATAGCGTGGAGATCGGTTTGCATTTACATTTGTTATTTTGATTTTCATGTTGTCTTGTGCTTCATTGTGCATTGCTAGGGTTTTTATCATTGTTGTTTATTCATTTGCCTTGATTTACAATTTTACCCTAACTACAGGAAGAAGAGTGACTACATTACTAGCTTTTTGGAAATGAGAAGTGTCATCTTGTGTTGAAGAAGAAGTAGAAGGATCAATATTTTTATCATGGTGAGGAGGGTCAACCTTTATTTCAACAAGGGCCCATGGGGGTTGAAATCTAAAGGGGCCTCATAATTACCAAGACATGTATTAGAAGAAAATTATCCATTAGATTTGAGCTTTTTAGTTTGAGATGCTATATCGCAAGTGGCCACCATTGTTGTAGAAGAAAGCATATCATCATTAGTGGTAAAACCAATATCAAAAGTTCCATTGTCATTACTTTTGAGTTTAAGTTTTTTAGGAGCAGGAGATTGTGTTGAAGAAATTTCATTTACCTTTGAGGTTTTTGGGTGTGATGGTGAGACTTTAAATTCACCCATGAAGGTGGGTGTAAAATATAACGAATCCCAATCATCACCAAAAAATGTATTCAAAGGACTGACACTATCCTGACCATTATTGTTGTTAGTAGTGGAGGGTAGTGGTTTGGCTTAAATGTTAAAGAAGGGATCGAATTATTTAGATAAATTTGATGTCTTGCTTCCATTTGCAAGCAACTTTTTGGAACCGGATGAGATTCAATTATATGGAGCTTGTTTTAAAAAATGAACTTTATTGAATGATGAAAGGTAGACGGGACTGCCCCCATGGCATGAATCCAAGGTCTACCAAGAAGAAGATTGTATGTAAGAGAATTCAACATGACATGGATAAGTGTAGGCAATGTCATGGGTCTAGCCTTAAAATTTAAGGTGATAGTACCTAATGATTGTCTACCAACATTATCAAAGCCACATATGTTGGGTTTATCTGGTTTAATGAGAGACATATCAACATTGAGTTTATGTAACAAGTCTATGCCACAAATATTAATACCTTATCCACCATCAATCATAGTGCATCTTATCCTCATTTTATTAATAATGATTAATATCATAAGAGGCTTATATTAGTTTTGAACTTCTATGGGAGGTAATTCAGGTTGTTTAAAAATGATATCTAATGTTGTCGCATGCATACAACTAAAAATAGATGCTACATTATTTGACCTAACATAAGGTGGAACAACCACCTTTTGTAGAGCCTCTTGGAGCATTTTGTGCTATGTAGGCAATGTTTGTATTAATTAAATCCCATAGAGAGATCTTAGCTGGAGTAGCACGAAGCTACTCGACAAGATCGTACTCTTTACCAACATGTTGAGGAAGACGAGGAGATGGGGGAAGAAAAGGTTGAGAAGGTGGAAGAGATAGAGTCACACTTGGTGCTTGCTTAGTTTTCTTGTTATTATAGGTGTTCTGCATGATAATGATGTTGTTGCAACATGTTTTGAACACCTTGATTCCTTTGAGTAATTTTCTTTGCAAAATTGAAGATGTAACCAAGAGGTCGAGATGTTTTGGAACACCTCAAACTGTAATAACAGGTTTAGAGAAAGGAGGCAGATTAGGTGCCTCATGTACCATGATTTTAGAAATATTTTTAATATTAATACATTTATTCACTACCCCTCTAGTGGGTGGAATAAGCCTATTAATGATGATGGATTTGACATTGTTATCTTTATGAGAAATAGAAGATTTAGGAGAAATCATGGAAAAAGTATGCTCAAAATATACCCATGGGGGATCCATTATAGGAGAAGGCTCTTCATTCACTAATGCTTCATCTTTTGAAGGGAGAGCATTAGAATGAAGAGATGGTAGAGTGATGTTAAGAAATGTATCAATGATCTCATCCTCTTTTGCCAAAATATCCTCACAAGTGGGAATGATTTTATGAGAGGTATCCAAAGCATAGGGTGATGTAGGTAAAGCTAGGTCACCATCACATGCTTTAGATGTGATATCAATGGTATTATCATAGGTTTTAGTAGAAGAAGAACTATCACCATCATCTTTCTCATGACCATTCATGGAGATGAATTTAGTAAAATCTTCTAATATTGATAGAAATAATAAGAAGAAGCCAATAATACATGTAAGGTGATATTGAATAGTAATGTACAATTGAATTTATACATGAGTTGGGTATCACCAAGATCTAAAATAAGATTGCAATCAATGACCTACAAATGCAAGATAGGCAAGGCTTTCCAAAAAATGTGATGTTCTTGGTAACAACAACAACTAAGTCTTACAAATGTGATATGTGTATAATGTGCAAATGATTTTCCTAAGTAAACACAAGAGGGATTTAGAAAAATTTTCTTTAAATGAAGATACATAAGTATCAAATGAGGTATGCAGTTAGATAGGTTTGTTTATGCTATTTTAAAGATAAGATAGATGCATGAATGTTCTAGCTTTCTACATTCAATAAGTATGATATATTACAACAACCTAAAATCAGATTTAGCAATCATTAAACATAGTAAAGATTTGAAAATAAGATTTCCAATATAACAACTAGATGCAAGACTAGCTAGGGTTTAACCATAAAACCCTAGATCTTAAATGCTTATTCCCTAAACAAAAATTCTTTGATGCAAGAATGCTTTTTCTTTCATAGTTTTAACACAAATGATATTTATGAAATTCTACAACAATGTAAAATCAGATTTGACCACCAATTAACATTAGAAAAATCTGAAATAAAGGTTTACTCAACAAACCCTAGGTGTAAGATTAGCTAGGTTTTAAAAAAAATGCAAGATTTTTGAAAACCTTAATAATGAAGAAGTGAAAATGCAAAATATATCACCATGAAATGATTAACTAATGTAATACCAATAAGATATGATGCAAAAATCAGAAATTTATATCATGCTATAATGATCTAAAC
This sequence comes from Cunninghamia lanceolata, assembly GCA_027924645.1. Taxonomy (NCBI): domain Eukaryota; kingdom Viridiplantae; phylum Streptophyta; class Pinopsida; order Cupressales; family Cupressaceae; genus Cunninghamia; species Cunninghamia lanceolata. Next base: position 10,281,996 of record BSBN01000780.1, read on the forward strand.
TTAATGAAATATAGACAAGGTGACAAATATGCTTTTTTTCTAAACCTAAATCAAATGCTTGATTTTCTAATTTCAAATGAAACTATGCAAGAATGTTATTTTATTAAACACAAAGATGATATGCTATAACAAATGAAATCAATTTAATCCACCAAATAATGCCACAACACTCAAATCTAGAATCCCTAGGCTCAAGACTAGCTAGGTTTTCTAGAAATACAAGCTTTTTGTAAACCCTAATAATGAAACAATGCAAAATTAAGCTATATAACTATGTAAAATGATGAATGAATTTAACCAAATCAGATCTAGGTCAGCAAATAACTCAGATCTAAAGCAAGAAGGATGCAAAAGTGCAAGACATGTTAGGTTCACCAAAATGATAGATGGAAAAGGGAGACTTAGCTTAAAACCCTGAACTAGGTCAAACCCTCTATTGGGACCTAAAAATTTTCCAAAAATTTTAGGTCCCTGTGTCAGAAAATTCAATTTTAAAACTTAGAAATGTACCTAGAAATAGAAAGACCCAAGATGTTATCCAATGTCTATTTTATCCAATCTAATGCATCAGTAACATTCGATACGTGCATTCTACAAGATGAGCCCACTATGAAAAAGCTGAAAGTGTATGGAGATTTTTCATCAATCCATATCATTCTTTCCTACAGTATATTGAAAACATTGAAGGACATGACTATCAATCTCTCATTCAAGCATGTTGACTCTAAAAATGAACACATAGAGAAGTTTCCTAAAATTAAAAGTATGCATCGTGATTGCCAAATGCTAGAAGCTTAACCATTTAGTATTGATAACACATGTAGTAGTTAGCCATCTATTCCCTTGAAGAGTCAAATGCCTACATGACTTCAAGTGATTATTCAGTTCAAGTCAACATTGATTGAATTATCCTTTGATGATGGGGGTCAAATTTCCTAGGAAAATCTCACATTGCATGCTCAGATTGAAAGATTGAATATTATTAAATCAGCCCAAGGAACATCAGGATGCAACTTTGGGATTGGTATAGAAATGATAAATATAGATGGCCTTAATTTGGTAGGGAATCTAAGATTTAGTATACTATATATGAAGACATTTAAATTAACTTGATCAACTGCTCATGAGATTTCAAACAAAAATTAAAAGGTGAAAAGTCCTGCCATTGGCCCAAGAAATTTGAGTTGGCATTGAAACATTTTCAAAATTGGGAGACTCAATTTACTTTCAAGAAAGAGGGGAATATCCTACTTTATATATATTATTCAGTTTATATCAAGTACCCTAAATTAGGATATGGCAGGACTTGCTATCAAGCAAACGGTGAATTCATTGTCCTTGTGGGATCCATACCTTCATATCTCATTAGAATTCTTCAAATTACAGGATTTGGAAGAAAATAACATAGAATCTACTGTGAACATATGAATCCCATTCTGGACACACCTGAATGGTGCTGAGGCTACCTTAAATGATGAGAAATTTCCACTTTTGGAACCAGGGAACTTCCTGATGATTACAAGGGAATAGGCAGTTTTTGTGGGAGACTAGCAACTCTTTTACTACCACATTGATATCAGATGAATATTTATTTAGCTCTTGAATTCCGTGGTTTTTTACCTAAGCTCCTATTTTAGAGCCCTAAATTCAGCAAAGGAAGCCACCATGGTAGCAACAGAGCTCTGAGCAGCACCAACATCATGTTCCTCCTCTTCTAAATACCCACATGCTTCAGCCTCTCTGACCAAAAGATGCAATAGCCAAACCTTAACAATCTGGTCAGAGACTTTTGGCTCTAAACCAAGCTAAAACTCATCATGGATTGAAGCCCACGAACAAGAAACACCAGTATCATCCACACTTTCCATGCCTAAGATATATCTGATTACTGAAATAGACCCTGCTAAGGAACAATAAAAAATAACCTTCCATCTAATCAGCCCCTTAAAATGGGGACATCTACCCATAGTTGAACCCTTGTGGGCCATAACACCAATGAGATGTTATGCTACATTTCTACACACTGAAACAAACCATCGAGAACCATTGTGTAAATTCTAGAACAAATAAAAAATAATTTCCAAACAACTTAAGAAATAACAAGTTGTGTCATATGCAGGATGTGTCAAGTCTGTCACAACCAGAGCGTACTCCTAGCCAATGCTGAAATATGAGCTTGTGGAAGAAGTTTATAATGATTGCAGAATATGTAGCAAAATGGAATCATTTAAAATTTTAGAAACTCTCAAGCAAATGTATATGGCAGGTGTAACGCTAGAATCCATAACCTTCACTAGAATCCCTGGAGCATATGCAAACCCTAATATCGGTGGAACTTTAACTTATCAGTGAGAGGATTTTGTGAGTTCCCCTAATATGCCGAATGAGATGGGTCCTGAGGCTGTATGTTACGAAGATCAAAATGGTGAGCGAGTATTGAAAGAATTATATCTAGAGAAGTTTTATGTCAAAATGAATACTTTCAAGTTCTTTGAAACATAAAAGGCATACTAACTATATAATCTTCGAGATAAAAATCATTATTAAAAGGTGTGATTATTATTTTAAAGAGTAAGAACTCAAGAAGGGAGAAATATTATTTTAATGAAAAGAAATAAAATATTCTTACCAAGCGGCATAATGAATCTACAAAGTATATATTTTTTAATGACGAGGTGAGATATTTTCCAAGCAATTAACCAAATGGGTGAATATTTTTACCTGAAATATGCAAAGTGTATATGAATTCCAATAAAATATCAGGAGAGATTATTTAAGTCACATTGATCCTATATCTCTTGCCAATGACTATGCTAGAGCCCCACGAGGTGAAAAAGTTATTAAAGGGAGAATAAATATTTCCAAAAGGTGCAAAGAAAACTGGTAATGTATAAAGGTTAATTTCACATCTTCATTAGAAGATTATTACTTCAAAAACCAAAATATTTTCTCAAGGGCGATTATTTTATGCACATAAAGTATTTGTATTTTCACCTAAGAAGTTGGGGAATTGACAATTATTTTCACCGAAATGGAATTATTATCAAACAAAGAGTGAAAATGCATGTAAAGACATCAAATAAATATTTGCAAATCAAGCCTGAGAAATATTTGGAGTAAGGTATTTTCACTAAATTTGTAAAATGGGGGTAATAATTATTTTGTCAAATAATAGTAAAAACATAAGAAATATGATCAGGGAATGAGATAAGGATTAAAGTATTGGAAACACTTTATTATGCTAAGGCATGAGATTAAATATTTTGTTATCAAAGATGATGAAGATTAATTTAAATATTTAATTTGCCAAAGGCAACTCGTTAAATATTTTATTTTGCCCAAAACAAATTGAATGAAAAGTCATGCCAAAGGATTTTTGAAACTATTGGAGCCCTAAAAGGGATTTCAAAGAAAATTGCTATTAAACATTTGGGTATGACAAAGTAATAATTGGTGATAAAATGAAATACATTGTCACAATGATAAAAACCCTAAATACATGTCAGTGATAAAATATACGATGGAAATAATGAAACAATACCTCACAACACATGCCCTAAGGTTCACATCAATACAAAGAATATATGTTTATATATTATTTATCTGATGATTGATTTATTTTCTTTGCAGGATTATGGTTACATTGAGTGCAATGAAGCAGTTCTCAACCGGCTGTTAAATGATTTCATCATATCAGAAGATCAAATATTTTATTCCAACCTCAAATGATTGTTAATGTTTCAAATCAAATTATTTAATTAAAGTAATGAATTGTTGCAAGTATGGGCCTAACTGGTGTTACTATTAATGTCAACATACTCCTATTACATTAATGATAAGGATTGGATGAGCTGTGTGCTGAGGATATTGAGAAAATTAGTCTCAATCAGGAACAGTGAAGAATAGTGATGACAGTAAGGTAAAAGTCCAAGATAGGATGAGGATCAGATGATGTGGTTTAAAGGGTTTGTAGATATGTGTCTTAAGGTGGTCCAATAGAGATTTCTGAGGTCTGCATGAAGATAAGAAGAAGTTGTGGCCACTCAAGTAAAACCGGTTCCGGCAGATGTTCAGTAGTGACAAAGTAATACAGATAGGTCCGGTGAGATCCAGAAATGTAGTATCTTGTTCTGTGGATTTGAGGAAGTGTTGAGGAAGTCTTTGTGAAGTATCAACTCGATTGGTTCATGGTTTGAAGGTCTGCAAGCATCTATTGCTTTATGACAGTAATGACAGACTGTGTTCTTGAGGTTCTAGATAAAGGGGAGAAGGATTTCAGTAAGCAGATGAAGTGTGGATGTTCTGGGTGACTTAGGAAAGCTTGTGGAGGTCTTTGTATCATGTCCAAATCATGTTGGTGGTCCATATTGAAGTTGGAACTCGTAATTGAAGAATAACTTCCAGATGATGGTATTCTTCTTGAGATTAACCAACCGGATGAGTTACACATCCTGCAGATGTTCTTGTTGATGTTTGCTGACTTAGATGATCATTCCTAAGTTGATGTCTTATACAAATAAGGGATTACGAAGTCATTTTAGTGGGTCCTTGTGGAGATGAGTGTGTGCTAGTGAGGAGGAGAGCGAAAGGCAAAGCAGAAGTATTGGGCTTAAATGGAACTAATTCAAGCATGATGAAGATGCTATTTTCCAGTTCAAGTAGGTGATACTTATTTGTTTGTAGACAGTGTATCTCCTATAGGTAGTGGGCCTCTTGTGAGCAGTGTGCTCAGGCAGTGAGCCCTAATTGGCAAGTGCCATTTTGTACTACCTTATTCTTTTAATAGAGAATACAATCTTGGGTTAATCACCCTGTGGTTTTTCCCTTAACAGGGGTTTCCATGTCAAAATCATTGTGTTATGTGTATTGAGTTTATTTCTATTTTCATGGTTATGCATGCTTACTTAATTTGATGTTGCACTAATTGTTAAGGAAGAACAGAAAGTTAAAATAATCTAGATAACTGATTCACCCCCCTCTCAGTTATCAACAATTGGTATCAGAGCCAAGTTCCTCCTAACAGAACCTAATAGCTTGAGGAAGATCTGTGAATTTCAATATGTATGGTATGAGGGAACAACTTTAGTCTACTCTAGATGATCTTGAGCAATCTCACTCTGAAGTTAATGAATTAAATGAAAGACTCAAACAAGCTGATGATTTCATAAATGAACTAAAAGAGAAATTGAGTACCTCTATGAAAAAGAGAAAGGAATTACTTCAACAGTTAGCAAGTCAAAGTGAAGACAATGTTACTGATGAAGATCTGAATGAAAAGAACAAATTATGTGAGAAGCTATCAAAAGAGGTCATTATGATAAGACATGAAATGGAATTAGGTGTTATGAAATTCACTCAAGAAATTGAAGAGAAAAGAAAGACTGAAGAAAATTTAAAATCATCTCTCAAAGAAAAGTTAGAAGATTGCCACAAAATGGATAGAATAATTAGGCATTTGGAATTTGATCTTGAAGAAGCTAGAGATAATGAAGAACAACTTGAGAATCAGATTGTCACTTTAAAAAGGGATCTCCAAACAACAAATGAATACAAAGAGAAATTCAAGATAAGCTCTGCTAAGCTTGAAGTTCTTCTTGAAAGCCAAAAGAGAGTAGATGATAAGCAAGGCTTGGGGTATGAGAAAGGTGAAAGCTCTGGATCAGGAAATCCAAGGAACAAGCCTAGAAGACCTCTGGTAAGACAACCAAATGCTCAAAGATATCCATCCTTCAATGGATACTGCCATAATTGCAATAACTTCGGTCATAAAGCAAATTAGTGCAGAAGAAGAGTGAATCAGACTAATTCATCATTCTCTAGACAGTGTTTTAATTGCAAAAGGTATGGTCACAAATCTCATGAGTGTAGAAATATGCAAATGAACAATTCATTCAATGGTAGATGCTTTACATGTAATAGAATGGGACATATGGCTAATCAGTGTAGATCAAGAGGATATCAGTCAAGTATGCAAAGAAATGTTGTTTGCTACAATTGCAACAGATCCTGTCATATTGCCAAATTCTGCAGAAGTATGAATCAAGACAAAAAGGGTCTGGTACATCATAATCAAAACCAAGACAAAGGAAAAGGAAAAGTAAATGCAGATGAAATTCAAAGGGAGATGAACAAGATTTGGGTGAAGAGGAGTATATAAAATGTTGAGGATGGATCTGCACTAGAATTTGGTGCTGACGTTCCTTCCAGAAACTAAATAGATGAGCTCTAGCTTAGGGGGAGTCACAAAAGAAAATAGTTTCCCCCAGCTAGTCAATTGGTGCCTGAAATTGGCACATGGATGGTTGCGTATTAAAAGGGTTCTTAGAGAAACATCTAAATAACCCTTGGGAAAGATATGAAAGATCAGCAAGGGATTTAAAGAGGTTAATCATCTAAGATTGATCTGGTTTAACCATCATCCGGTAAGAATCAGGAGTGTGCAAGGAGATAGATACTTCATGTTACTAATTAATGAATATTCCTGGATGATGTGGGTAACCTTTCTAAAAGAGAAATCAGAAGCTCTTGAGAAATTCAAAATATTCAAGGCTATGGTAGAGAATGAAACCAGATTAAAATTGAAATGTTTGAGGTTTGATAGAGGTGGAGAATTCACATCCGGTGAGTTCATAGATTTCTGTGAGAAACATGGAATTAAGAGATAGCTGTTTGCTCCTAGGACTCCACAGCATAATGGAGTAGTTGAGAGAAAGAATCGGACCATCCAGGAAGCATCCGGACCATGACGATGGAAGAAAATGTTCCTCAGATCTATTGGAGAGAAGTTGTTAGCACTGCAGTCTATACTCTCAATCGAGTTCAAATCAGAAGCAATACCGGTAAGACTCCCTATGAACTTTGGTTTGGCATCACTCCTACTGTAAGGTATTTCAGAGTTTTTGGTAGCAAATGTTACATTAAAAGAGATGAAGATCTAGGAAAGTTTGATGCTAGAAGTGATGAAGGAATATTCTTGGGTTACTCTACTCAAAGCAAAGCATACCGGTGTTATAACAAGAGACTAAGAAAGATGATAGAAAGTACAAATGTGAAGGTTGATGAGGGAATTGAGAAACCCTCAAGGTTTTATGAATATGATGAAGATGATCAGAATAATGTTATGATTCAAGGAGCCCAAGCCTCCTCTGTAAGTCAGATCCAAACTAATCTGGTAAATCAGGAAGAAGAGATGAGTTTCAATGAGCCTGATCAAGAATCAGAAGTGCAAGAATTTCCCAAAGTTCCCGGGTATGTAAGACTGAACCACTCTAAAGATTAGATCATAGGTGATAAAAGCAAAGGAGTACAAACAAGGAGAATTGGTCAAGACTCAAAACAGTATTGTCTAATTTCAAAGATCAAACCTAAGATAGTGAATGAATCTTGCAATGATGAAAACTAGACTAAAGCAATGGAGGAAGAGCTGATGCAAATTGAGAAAAATCACACTTGGGATCTTGTTCCCAGACCTAGAAACAAGAATGTGATTGGAACAAAATGGGTCTTCCAGAATAAACTAAATGAAGTTGGTGAAGTAATCAGAAATAAAGCCAGATTGGTCTGCAAGGGTTACTCTCAAATAGAAGGAGTTGATTTTGAAGAAACTTTTGCTCTGGTGGCAAGAATTGAAGCAGTCAGATTATTTTCTTGCCTTTGCTGTCTTCAAGGATTTCAAGGTATATCAGATGGATGTCAAGTCTGCCTTCCTGAATGGAGACTTGGAAGAAGAAGTGTACATAGAGCAACTGGATGGATTTCAATTATTTGATCATGGTGATATGGTCTGCAAGTTGAAGAAAGCACTATATGGACTGAAGCAAGCCCCAAGAGCCTGGTATGAAAGATTGGATAAGAATCTATTGAAGATTGGATTCAACAAAGGTACTACTGACAGTAATTTATATTTCAAAATTGATCATGAAAACATCTTGATTGTTGAAGTGTTTGTTGATGATATCATTTTTGGAGGAAGAGATAGTATGTGCAAAACTTGAGATGTCCATGCTTGGTGAAATGAAATTTTTCTTGGGTCTACAAATCACTCAAACAAAGAAAGGAATCTTCATTTCTCAGACCAAATATGTGAAATAATTGTTGAAGAAATTTGGGATGGAAGACTCAAAACACATGAATACTCCCATGGGAACTGGATGTAAATTGAGCAAAGATGATGAATCCCCTAAGGATGATTAGACAAAGTATAGGTCAATGATTGGAGGACTATTATATCTCACTCAAACTAGACTAGACATTATGCAGGCTGTTGGTCTTGTTGCTAGATTCCAGGCTAATCCTAGAGAATCTCATGTCATGGCAATCAAGAGGATTTTTAGATATCTAAAAGGGACAATTGAGTATGGCCTATGGTATCCTAGAGATCATGATTTCTCTCTTCATGCATATACAGGTGCGGATTGGGAAGGAGATGTGGATGACCGGAAGAGTACTAGTGGTGGAGAATTCTTTTTGGTGAAGAGGTTGGTCTCTTGGCTAAGAAAGAAACAAGAGGCAATATCTCTGTTTACAACTGAAGTAGAATATATTGCAGCAAAAGGTAGTTACACTCAAGTTTTGTGGATGAAGCAGATGCTAAGAGATATCAAAATGAAGTATGAGGAACCTATCACAATCTTCTGTGATAACTCAAGTGCAATAAATATATCTAAGAATCCAGTGTTGCATTCAAAGACTAAACACATATCCATCAAGTTTCATTTTTGAGAGAGCAAGTGAAGAAGAATGAAGTCAGATTGGAGTTTGTGCCTATCAAGGATCAGATTGCAGACATCTTTACTAAACCTCTACCTAAGTACTCTTTTGAGTATCTCAGGGAGAAGTTAGGGGCTATTGCCCCTCCAGTAATGAACTAAGGTGCACTGATGTGCATCAGTCCAGTGGATATCATAGTCATATCTTGTGATCTGGATTGATGGTGGGGAGCTGCTACTCAGGGGGAGCAGCTGCTATGATCCTGAAATGATGAAATTGCAAGTATGAGCCCTTTTCCATTGATGTCAAAGGGGGAGAGAAGACATGTGAAAAACAAGTGGTTTCTGATCAAAGGGGGAGCAGTAAAGGGAGAGAAGACATGTGAATGGTTGTTGCTGATAGGGGGAGTTGTGACAGTAAGGAGAAGTTCTTTTCTTATTGGTTAAACATTTTTTCACATCATATGTTGCCATCAATGACAAAGGGGGAGATTGTTGCAAGTATGGGCCTAACTAGTGTTGTCATTGATGTCAACATACTCCTATTGCATTAATGATAAGGATTGGATGAGCTGTGTGTTAAGGATATTGAGAAAATTAGTCTCAATTAGGAACAGTGAAGAACAACGATGATAGTAAGGTAAAAGTCCAAGATAGGATGAGGATCAGAGGATGCAGTTTAAAGGGTTTGTAGATATGTGTCTTAAGGTGGTCTAGTAGAGATTTATGAGGTCTACATGAAGATAGGAAGAAGTTGTGGCTGCTCAAATAAAACCGGTTCTGACAGATGTTCAGTGTTGACAAAGTAATTCAGATAGGTTCGGTGAGATCCAGAAATACAGTATCTTGTTCAGCGGATTTGAGGAAGTGTTGAGGAAGTCTTTGTGAAGTATCAACTTGATTGGTTCATGGTTTAAAGGTCCACAAGAATCGATTCCTTTATGACAGTAATGACAGACTGTATTCTTGAGGTTCCAGATGAAGGGGAGAAGGGTTTCAGTAAGTAGATGAAGTGTGGATGTTTTGGGTGACTTAGGAAAGATTGTGGAGGTCTTTGTATCATGTCCAGTTCATGTTGGTGGTCCGCATTGAAGTTGGAGCTTGCAATTGAAGAATAACTTCTATATGATGGTATTCTTCTTGAGATTGGTTGACCGGATGAGTTACACATCCTGCGGATGTTCTTGTTGATGTTTTTTGACTTAGATGATCATTCCTAAGTTGATCTCTTGTACAAATAAGGGATTGCGAAGTCATTTCAGTGGGTCCTTGTGGAGATACGTGTGTGGTAGCAAGGAGGAGAGTGAAAGGAAGAGAAGAAGTATTGGGCTTAAATGGAACTAATTCAAGCATGATGAAGATGCTATTTTCCAGTTCAAGTAGGTGATACTTATTTCTTTGTAGACAATGTGTCTCTTGTAGGCAGTGGGCCTCTTGTGAGCAGTGTGCTCAGGCAGTGAGCCCTAATTGGCAAGTGCCATTTTGTACTACCTTATTCTTTTAATAGAGAATACAATCTTGGGTTAATCACCCCGTGGTTTTTCCCTTAATAGGGTTTTCCATGTCAAAATCATTGTGTTATGTGTATTGAGTTTATTTCTATTTTCATGGTTATGCATGCTTACTTAATTTGATGCTGCACTAATTGTTAAGGAAGAACAGAAAGTTAAAATAATCTAGATAACTGATTCACCCCCCTCTCAGTTATCAACATGAATAAGGTTGTTTCTCATAGTTAGGTCCAATCAATTATCAACCGTCACAAAAGTTGTAATGGGTCTGAAGTTTGTTTGCCTCTCTTTATAAGAGATGACCATGACTCGAATAAAGATTAGATGGAGGATAAATGTTAGAGACAGTTTTAGGTTAGAGAAAATATTTTTAGTTTTCAATCAGAACATTATACACAAGTGAATACAATATCCATCTTCATCTCAAGAATGACTATGTTGCACACAATATCCTGAAGTAGTCAGTGGAAGACTTCAGATTCAACTAATTCATGATGGTATCAGTTGTTTGTTGATTTATTTTAGTTATTTGATTGTCTCCATTTCTGTATTTTCTGGTTATTCAATTTGATATATCAAGCATATATTCATTTTGTTGAGACACATTTGTTGTATCTGTGTGATTAGATTAACTGGTTTCTTTGAAAAGAATTAAATCCTTTTGATTAATCACAGTAATCTTGAAATGTTGTTTGGATTTATAAGTAGAATCATTTAACTAGAATTATTATTCTGTCTGCAAATTTGATGCAATCTATTATTTTTGTATAATTTTTAATTGGTTCCTTCAAGGAAGGATTAAATCCTTTTGAATATTTTGCAATTAATCTAATTATGTCCTTTGGATAATTAAGTATGGATTAATAATTATTTCCTTGCACGGTTACACAAGTTGTAAACCATTTCTCTATGCCAAACAATTTGAGTTATTGTTGAGCATAAGTTATTTGTTTCTGAATCTCTTTTGACTCCATTACCCAATGAGACACTAGTCTAAATTATTCATTTCATTTATTCATTAGTTAATCTTTGATTTCCTTCAACATTATATTTTATACCAAATTATTTGCTTTATAGAAGTAGTTAGTAATTTCTCATTTATTTCACATTTTATGCCACTGTGAGTAGATAAGTTAGCATTAGTTGAAGTTACATATTCATTTGATTTGTTTTATTAATTAAAGGTTCACCTGCCTAGGTTTAACAGAGCCTGAAGCATAGAGAGTAATCATTTATTAAGGTCAACTTCGTTAGTTGGCTCGAAAAACTTTGTCAATTTGATCATAGAGCTTGACATCTTCTTAGAATCTACAACTTGCATTTTTGAGACCCAACAAATTGGCGACTCTACTGGGGAAAGTTTGTCTTAAAAGATAAAGCCATTTGTCATAGAGTCAATCCAAGTTTTAATTAAAAGACTCCGTTGGGAAGGAAAGAATTTTACTTTTCCTACTTGAAAGAAGTAGGTGGCGACTCCACTCTAGTCACAGATCCTAAAGGAATATTATTTTTACAAACATGAATGAAAGGAGGTCTCTATAAAAATGGACAACCAAAAATGGGTCCCCTCAAACTAAAGGCAATACTAATAAAGATAAGGAAACACCTAAACAGGCACATGAGAATACAAGTCCCTCTGACTGAAATTATACAATATATACTTCCCCATTCCACGCTGAAGGTGAGAATCCCATGACACCAACAGATAATCATAATGATATTTTCAATTAGGAAGCATAGCCACAAAGGACAGATGAGATAGAAAATTAGGGTGAAGAAAATCATGAATGTACAAGTTATCATAGACTATGACTATATGACTGATCAAAAACTTGCTATACATTTAGAATACCAAGAACAAAGACTTAAAAATAGATAACAAATGATACAAAGAGCCCAAGAAATTGATAAACAAGTGGCTCTTTTAGATCTTTAGGCACATAATTCATCTAAATATGTGCCCCCACACAGAAATAATAACAATATTAATCTGCACGGAATGCCTCAGAGTACTACAACTGTTGGAAACACTAGGGTACCTCATAATACATGCAATAATCCTCCTCAACAAAATAGGCAAGTACAAAGACCTCCACCTGTAAATATTGGGAATGTTCACCAACAGCATCCACCACCAGGGCATAGACTTAACAAACAACAATCGTGACCTCCCCCACAACAAAATGTGTATCATTAGCATCATGCCCCACATAATATGTATCCACAACCTCCATTTGGATACCAGTATTATCCACCATACCCTAACATGCTACCTCCAAATCCTATGAGTATGGATAGACAATTTGATATGACTGGATATCAACTATATCTATACTCCATGGATAATAGTTGGAGGAACACTGTACCTAAGTTTACATGAAATAGTGAATTGACAGCAGAAGAACATATCAGACAATTCAATGCTTTTATACAAGACATTGACATTGAATACCCAGATATAAAGATGAAATTATTCATGATATCCCTTACTGATGAAGCAAGAGACTGGGTAAATAGTTTACCAGATGCTTCAATATACTCCCTGACAGACTTCCACAACCAATTTCTAGAACAATATGGAAATCAATGTGCCCTAGAATTTGCTCTTCATGAACTAATAACTATTCAAAGGTATCAAAATAAACAAGTGTATGATTTTAATTTGAGATTCACTAAGTTGTATAACAAGATCCCACAAGAATCCAAATTGAATAACCAAGCAACCCTCAGCATATACTTGAAAGCATTTGACCCAAAGACAGGTTATGAACTTAGGAACAGAAGTCCTAAAACCTTGGCAGAAGCATAGAAAATAGCTCTCACTATCAAAAACAATAAAAAGGATTCTGGGATAATCAGAAAAAGAGAAAATATAAGATTCCCTCAAAACCCTAATCCTCCTTCAAACAAACAAGATTACTCATATAGAAATGAAAGGCCTAGACTTCATGATATGCCATACCATACAAACTAGAAAGATGGAAAGCCCGTGGATAATAATATGAGACATAATTATGGAAGAGACACCCCAAACCCTTTAAATAAAAATGAAGCCCATGTGGTAGAGGACAACCCATGGTGTATGCCCTATAATTTACCACACTCTCTTGATTATTGTGTTGTAGCACAATCAATACAAAAGGAAGAGGTATCTTCTAACTCTGAAAGGGACAATCATACTATAAACATGTTGGGTACTACACCTCACACTTTTGAGGAAGACTATTCATCTAATGAGGAAGTGGGATATGAATATGATGTGGGAACTCAAAAGTATAATGTGAACATGGGAAAACAAGAAGTATTTTATGACCATGAAGAAGATTTAGGGAACTATGGATATGGTCTTGCTACAACACAGAATTGTCATTGGTAAAAACCTTTTGAGGAAGAGAAAAGAGATTTAATGTTGCCTATAGTAGCACAAGCCAAGAGTAGTTACAACTTGAGAAACAAAACAGTCAATGCTAAACAAGGTACTCCCAGAAGTGTGTTTATCAAAAATCAAGTCTCTGGTAAAAATGATGAAAGTAAAATTGAGAAAGCACCTCATAAAGCACCTCTTGTTGATACATAGAACAAAACAAAGGATAGCACACAAACTGAGGAAAAAAGGAAAACAAGGGTCGAAAGGTCAGAGCCAAATATAAATCTCCCATTTGATATTGCTCAATCTATTTCTCAAGTGAAAAATATTCGTGCCACTTCTAGAAATGATGAGGGTAGAAAAGTATAAGAATACAATGGTGAAGATGATCAGATGTATCAGACAAAAGACAAGAATAGTCCAACCATAAAATAAATAATGTACAACAAGAACTAGTCAAAACCCCTAAGGTTTACCTAGGTGAAACATTAATGAAGAATCCATCTCAAATAGATCCGTTCTATATCACTTTGTTGATAAGAAACAAATTGGTTAGGAACTGCATGCTTGATTCAGGAGTAGCAATGAACATAATGCCTATGGCTATCATGAGAGAGCTTAGAATGTGGGTAGATACTACATTTGGAAAATGTTATGCGATGGATAATAGATCCGTGCCAGTTGTAGGAGTCATGAAGGATGTTGAAATAAAATTGGCATCTCACCCTGAAGCTGCTTATAAAATTGATATCACTGTGGTAGATATTCCACCCTATTATGGAATGTTGTTGTCAAGACAATGGACTACTATGGTAGGGGGAAATGTGCAATTAGATTTATCTTATGCCACTATCCCAGTTGAAACAGAGATAGTTAAACTTTATAGGGAGCCACGGTTTGATAATATTATAGAAAAGACTGATCCAATCCAAATGACTTGCTTCTGTGACATAGATCTTGGCATGTTTAGGATAGAAGAAAACAATCCTAAACTAAACAACACTAACCTAATTCGCCATGAAGCCCAACTTGATGAAAATGGTGTATGGACCATGTATTTTGATGGTGAGTGCAACAAGGCGGGGAATGGAGCTGTGATACTTTTTATATCACCATTAGGGAAGACATTCAAATACTCATTTTTCTTGGCCTTTGAATGTACAAATAATATAGCCAAATATGAAGCAATCTTGACTGGGCTAAGCATTGCTAGAAAACACAAGATCAAACTGTTAGCTATATATGGAGACTCTAAGTTCATAATTTCACAAATCAAGGGCAAATATTCCTCAAAAAATAGAAGATCAAAACAATACAAGAATGCAGTTCTGGATGATATAGAATTATTAGATGCTTTTTCAATAAGTTGGATAGATAGGTCAAAAAATATAATGGCTGACTTCCTTGCAAACATCGCTTTGAAAAGGGATGATATTACCCTAACAGGTATTTTAGAAGTTGAGTTCAAAACTAGACCAACTATACCAGACAACATATATAACTGGTAGTTTTTTGATAGTGATGCTGATTTACTCAAATTTTTGCATTGTATAGATCAGTATGAGAATCAAGAGATTGATCTTAATGCCTTTGTTGAGGAGATTGATGGCAAAGAGACTTTACTTGGGAAGGAAATTGTCCAACTTAAAACCAATAAAATTCCAAAGGGCTTAGTAGCATTAGAGAGAGTTTTTGATGTGAATGATTGATCCATTAGCATAAAAGTAATAGTAAAAGAGGATGATGTGGAAGAAATAAATTTGGGAACTGAATTATCACCTAAAAAGGTCTACATTGGAAAGAAGATAACCCCTGCAATTAGAATCATGTTAATTACATTATTGAAAAATATAAACATGTATTCGCCTAGTCCTATGATGATCTTAAAGCTTATAGGGAAGATTTGTTCAAGCATGAAATCCCACTGAAGCCAGATGCTAAGCCTTATAGACAAAGAAAAGACCTATTAACCCTATGTTAGAACCAAAGATGCATGAAGAACTCATGAAACTCAGGGAGGCTGGCATCATTAAACCAATTAGGCATTCATCTTGGGTTTCAAATTTGGTTCCTATTAGGAAGAAGAATGGGGATATTAGACTTTGTGTAGACTATAGAAACTTAAACATGTCCTCCCTTAAAGATAATTATCCATTGCCTAATATGGAAATCTTGTTGTAGAGGGTTATTGGCTGTGAATTGTTATCCATGATGGATGGTTTCTTTGGTTATAACTAGGTGAAGGTTAAAGAATCCAAACAGTACAAAATAGTCTTTACAACCCCATGGGGAATGTATGTATATGTAAGAATGCCATTCAGCCTTACAAATGCTGGAGCTGTTGATAATTGAGAGGGGGGGGGGGGGTGAATCAGTTATCCTAATTAATTCCCTTATTGAACTTTCCTTTTAATTGATGCAGCATAGAATCAAACAAAAACATTAATCATGAAAATAAGAAACACATGACACAGTATTTTTGACGTGGAAACCTTGTTAAGGGAGAAAACCACGGGGTGATTAACCCAAAATTATTCTCTGTTAGAAGAATAGGAAATTACAAAAATGGCACTTGCCAATTAGGGCTCACTGCCCGAGCACACTGCTCACAAGAGGCCCACTGCCTACAAGAAGACACACTGTCTACAAAGTGATGAGAATCACAGTCTTGAACTGATTGGAAGCATCTGCATATGCTGGAGTTCAGTTCCGGTTAGGCTCAGTACACTGATCTGCTGCACTTCATCTTTCCTCTGTTCTTTATTCTGCTATCTTTCACATACCGGATCCTTTTTGCTACCTCTGCTCTTTATCTGGACTTATTCGCATATCTCTCCACACCCACACACACTTCACAACTAAATCCATCCTCTATATATATCCGCACAAGTAATTTCATCACCTTTCTAGTCGGCATCCGGAACAGTCTAGTTTCTTACAAACTTTTGTTCTGTCGGCTGAATCCTTCCTCACCAAGCAATGCGGATCAAGCATATACTTGTAGATATCATTAATCATGTCGGCCAAACATGATTCATGCCTTCACAACCTCTGTCATCAACAGTAACCCATCCGGAAAGCAGTCTGATACTCTGCCAGTCAGTTCTTCCTCTGTTTTCACTGTCTACAGGAATCCGATACTCAACCATTCATATCTTTTTCCTTGTCCATCACCGGAGGCTAAATCCTTGGAATATACCACTCAAGGTAGTCCTCTTGACTTCCCCAAATCCACACTGCACCAAGACACTTCCTTTGAGAGATCCGGACCAATCTGTCGGACCTTGCCACGTGCTCTGTTCTTCTTCACCGGACCACAACATTCTTTATTCTGACTTCCGGTAGAGGCACATCATGACTTGCGGATATGTGGGATGACCTTTGTTTCCATCAATGACAACAACCATGAATCCATATAGTGTCTCTTGCCAACAATCTCCCCCTTTGGCATTGATGGCAACACTTAGTGAAAAATGACTAAGTGTTTTCACTATGCTCCCCCTTTGCTGATGCTCTGTCTTTATATATAATTTCCGGAACTCCCCCTTAGTTGGATTCCTCATTTTTCACTGCTCCTCACTCCCCCTTTGACATCAATGGCAAAGGGTGGGGTCCGCACACCAAAATTTTCAAAAATTTTCTATACATAGCCGCATATTTACATACTCACATATACTGAAGAATGTCTGCAAAGGATGTCTGCAATTGAATCATTTCTGTAGCCCAACTTTGCTTCATTCTGTCCAAAATTGAAATGTGACCACTTAACAAAAATGCAAACACTTCTGCCCGCTTGAGATCTGTCGGATCTTTTGTTTGGGCGGTGGTCTGAGAATCACTGATGGCCTCATGCATAGTTTCCAACTTAGGGATTATAATCCTTCTAAGTTCTCCCATCCGGTTGGTGATGTTCTTCCTTTCCTTCTCAAGATTCTTTATTTCATTCAAGACTGCAATAGTCTGACATTCTTGATTTATTATGGAGGAAGAGAGAGGATCAAAACTTTGAGATAAGCTTTGTAGCTTATCCTGTTCCTCTTTTATTTTCTTGTCAAATGCTGCTGTTGCCTTTGACCAGGATATACAAAATTTATAGATGTCACCGCCATCCTTAAGAGCATTCTCTAAGCTCTTTATTCCAATGCTTACAATCTTCCTATCCTTAGATATTAATTCTAATATTTCTGAAAATCTTTTATCCAAAAATTCCTTCCGGACCTTTTCTTCAGCTGATTTTTCTAGAGAATCAAAATGTGTATCAATACTGCTGACTAAGGTTTTTAGATTACCGGAAGTGGAGGCTGTCGGATCTATCTGGATTGATGGCATGATCTTTACAAGTACTCTAGAAGCAGCCTCTATCAACTCACAGTCTTCCATATGAGACTTCAGGAGCTTTTCATTTGCCTTGGCATTTGCAAATGAAGCTATCTTCATTGTTTGTACCGGAGAGAGAGAGTCAAAATCAAATGGACCTTTTAGAAGCTCCGGTTCATCAATCTCTAGAGTTTCTTTGCTCAAAAATTGTTGAACAGTTTGTGCAGTGTCTCTTGCCGGAGACAGATGTTTCTTTTCTTCTGCAGTCTTAGAACTGTCAACCTCTTTGTCTTTCACCACTGCTTCCTTCTCCTGTAATTGCTCTTCTTCTTTGGATCCGGAGACTGTAGGGGAAACCGGAGGAGAGATGCTAGCTTGTTCATGGGCCACTTCTTCTGGAGCAGAGGGTCCCAAGTCCTCAGCTGTTTCTGTACCTAAATCCTCTACAACAGGAAGATTGAACCTTTTGAAGGCCTTCCGGAGGATCTCTTCTGTTTCTTGGGCCACTTTGTCAGTCTCACCAAGCATGAGTTGATTCATCCTGGCTTTGCTTCTGAACTCATCTTTGCAGTCTTTGAAGATAATGTTCATTGTCTTGGGATCAATTTGAGGATATAGCTGAATAGCTATCTGCTCCCGGATCTCAAGATCTTTAGCATGAGCATTATTCTTTCTTACTTCCAATTCCTTTTCTAGGCTTTTAGGAATAAGAGATATTATTTCAATGAAAGCCTTATTATATATGTTAAGATATTTAACTGTGGCCTCCTGCAGAGTCTTTTGGTCGGCCTCACTGAAGTCATCATAAGATTCAGTCATTGGTTGAAGGTTTCCATCCACCGTGACCGACTTGATTATGCTCTCTAGAGACAGAGTGGGCTTTTCAACAGATACCTCTGCCGTTTCATCCTTGTCTTGGCCTGTGGAGGGCTTACCGGATCCTTTCTTCTTCTGTTTCTTTATTTCTCTTACTCCCTCATCTGATTCTGTTTCCTCTTCATCCTTTTGGCTTCCATAAGCCCTTGTGGCTTTTGTCTTGGATCTCTTACCGGATGCCTGAGCTTCCGGTTTTGAACTTTTGGTTGTGGGAGGTGCAGATCTCTTTGAAGATCTGGTCCGGGTGGGAGCTTCAACCGGAGCACTTTCTTTATTTTTCTCTTCTTCCTCAGCCTTCCTCCTCTTTTCCCGACTGGCATCAAGTGCCTCCTTTGAGATGCCTAGGCCTTGAGCAATGTGCTCTACTTCTTTTCTCACCTTTCTTTTAATCTCAGGTTCCCTGAGTTCTACATGTATTTTTACACTCAGCTCCTCAAAGGTTCCAAACCTTTCTGCCTTAGGATCTTTGGGCTGACTTAGCATGTGTTGAACATGCAGCTCCACTATCTGTTCATCTACTTCATACCCCATGGGCATGATCCAGACAGTCCTTGGCTCTACTGCCTCCATTAGGCACTGATCAGTGTCAACCATAAAGCACACTGAGTCTTTGTATTTTTCAACAAGAGACTGGGGAATTCTCTCTCTTGCTTGCATCATGCTCTGAAAGTTTTTGAAGTATCCCCATAGAGCTGAATTTCTCGCTTTTGCATCCCCAAGTCCATGCAAGTAGTCTCTTATCTGGACTGCAACAGGTTTGTCATTCTGCCATACCCATCCACTTGTTCCGAGTAGCTCATTCATGAAGTAGAAGAATAGACATACAATAAGAGTACCATACTTAAAGGAATTCTTCTTATCCTTCTTGATTTTCTGTATGTTTTCCATTAATTGGCTTAGTAGTAGTTCGCAGAGATCATATTCTTCATTCTTTCTTAGCATTTCATAGGCAGTGTATACTGCAGTTCCGGATACAGAATTCTCCCTGTGGAGTGATAGATCTTGTATCCTATTATCATTGATGCATATTTGATATCCGGATCCGAAATATCTTCAATGGTCATTGCCCTCTTATCAAATTTTGATCCGGTGGCCTCAGTTACAATGTTGTTCTTGACAGATTTGAGGATAGGTACCCCTCCGGAAGAGTATAGACCAGTTACTGCTCTAATTGCCTCTTTTGTGATCTTGCAGGGTCTATCTAGCCATAGAAAGTTGTCATGCATCCTGCTCAGTACATACCGGACCCATTCATCTTCTTCAAAGCAGGGGAAATGAATAAATTGCTCAAATTGTTTCTTCTGGATATCCTTATACTCTGGTTTAAGCTCAAAGGCATTGTCTATCAGCTGCTTGTGATAGAGGTCTCTTAATTTGAATTCCCCAAATTCCTCAATGCTTGCATGTATGTAAACCCTAATGTCTTCGGTATGTAAAACTCCGTGAGGAACACTAGAGAAGGCTCCTAGTGGATCTACCTCCAATGATTTGTAGGGATGTTTCTTGAATGAGGGGCGAGGTCTATCAGAGATCTTAACTATGTTTGGAGTAGCCATTCTTCAAAGATTTGCAGTGAGGTAATGAAAAATGGAGAATACCTTATGCGCCTTCGGTTTGCACGGAGTGGTTGGATTGATTTCTTTGTGCAATAGCTTCGGTAGGAGATCCTTGGTGTGCTTGATGAACCTTGTTGCAGAGCTCCACTTTTCGCTTCTTCTCAAGTGCAGAATGAGTAAATGACCTTTGAGAAATCCCTTAAATTGCTCCGCGAACCCTAATATCTGTCTGCAATAAATGCTTCACCTACATCATTCCGGTTTGCCTTGTCTGGATAGCTTGGAGTATCCCGGATTAGTCCTGATCTGTGGATATCATCCGGATCTTTCAATCATGAATAAATTGAGGTAACATATTACAAGAACATCCCAAACACTCTGTCCAATCCGCAGAACAAGATAGTGCATTTCCGGATCTTTCCGGACCTTTTTGTAATCCTTTATCATACCGGAGCATCTCCCTGAACAGGTCTTATTTGATCGATCACAGCTTCTTCATAACTCCATGCGGACCTCTGAAAACTTGACTGAAGTATCTCAAGACTCATATCTACAAACCCTTTGATCCGCATCTTGTGCCACATCCGGTACCACTTGTTTGGCTGGGGGAACAAGATTTTCTTTGAGTCTCCCCCTGAGCCTGAGCTCACTTTTTAATTTCTGGAAGAAATATCAGCACCAGAGTCTGGTGCGGATCCAACCTCTAAATTCTCTGAACTTTTCTTCACCCAAATCTTGCTCATCTGATTCCTAACCTCATCCGCATTCATCTTTTGTTTACCCTTGTCTTGATTCTGATTATACACCGGACCTCTTTTGTCCTGATTCTTGTTTCTGCAAACTTTAGCATTATGACCGGACCTATTGCAGATTTGGCAAATAACATTTCTTTGCATATTTGACTGATATCCTCTTGATCTGCATTGATTAGCCATATGACCTACTCTATTGCATGTGAAGCATCTACCTTTGAATGATTTGTTTGCTTGCATACTTCTGCATTCATGGGATTTGTGTCCATATCTTTTGCAGTTGAAGCACTGTCCGGAGAAGGATGAATTAATCTGATTCATTCTCATTCTGCACTGATTAGCTTTGTGACCAAAGTGGTTGCAGTTGTGGCAGTATCCATTGAAGGATGGATATCTTTGAGCATTTGGCTATCTTACCGGAGGTCTTCTAGGCCTGCTTCTTGGATTTTCTGATCCAAGATTCTTCTGACCGGATCCGGAGCTTTCTCCTTTCTCATATCCCAAACCATACTTGTCATCTGTCCTCTTTTGACTTCCAAGAAGAACTTCAAGTTGAGCAGAACTTATCTTGAATTTCTCTTTATATTCATTTGCTGTTTGAAGGTCTCTTTTGAGAGAGGCAATTTGATCCTCAAGTTTTCCTTCATTATCTTTGGCATCTTCAAGATCAGATTCAAGATGTCTGATAATCCTGTCCATCTGGTGGCATTCTTCTGATTTTTCTTTAAGAGATTGTCTTAGATTGTCTTCAGCCTTTCTTTTTTCTTCAATCTCTTGAGTAAACTTTATAGTTCCTGATTCCATTTCATGTCTTAACATAATGACTTCTTTTGATAACTTTTCACATAACTTGGTTTGCTCAGTCAATTCTTCATTTGTATTGCTTTCTTCACTTTGTCTTGCCAACTGTTGAAGCAGCTCCTTTCTCTTTTTCATAGAGAGACTTAATTTGTCTTTTAATTCTCTCATGAATTCATCAGCCTGTCTGAGTCTTTCCTTTAATTCACTGACTTCAGAATTTGATTGTTCAAGATCCTCAAGAGCAGTCTTGAGTTGCTCCCTTAAACCATATGCATCCATTTGAAATCCCAGATCTTCCTCAAGCTGTTAGGCTCTATTAGGAGGAACTTAGCTCTGATACCAATTGTTGATAACTGAGAGGGGGGGGGGGGTGAATCAGTTATCCTAATTAATTCCCTTATTGAACTTTCCTTTTAATTGATGCAGCATAGAATCAAACAAAAACATTAATCATGAAAATAAGAAACACATGACACAGTATTTTTGACGTGGAAACCCTGTTAAGGGAGAAAACCACGGGGTGATTAACCCAAAATTATTCTCTATTAGAAGAATAGGAAATTACAAAAATGGCACTTGCCAATTAGGGCTCACTGCCCGAGCACACTGCTCACAAGAGGCCCACTGCCTACAAGAAGACACACTGTCTACAAAGTGATGAGAATCACAGTCTTGAACTGATTGGAAGCATCTGCATATGCTGGAGTTCAGTTCCGGTTAGGCTCAGTACACTGATCTGCTGCACTTCATCTTTCCTCTGTTCTTTATTCTGCTATCTTTCACATACCGGATCCTTTTTGCTACCTCTGCTCTTTATCTGGACTTATTCGCATATCTCTCCACACCCACACACACTTCACAACTAAATCCATCCTCTATATATATATCCGCACAAGTAATTTCATCACCTTTCTAGTCGGCATCCGGAACAGTCTAGTTTCTTACAAACTTTTGTTCTGTCGGCTGAATCCTTCCTCACCAAGTAATGCGGATCAAGCATATACTTGTAGATATCATTAATCATGTCGGCCAAACATGATTCATGCCTTCACAACCTCTGTCATCAACAGTAACCCATCCGGAAAGCAGTCTGATACTCTGCCAGTCAGTTCTTCCTCTGTTTTCACTGTCTACAGGAATCCGGTACTCAACCATTCATATCTTTTTCCTTGTCCATCACCGGAGGCTAAATCCTTGGAATATACCACTCAAGGTAGACCTCTTGACTTCCCCAAATCTGCACTGCACCAAGACACTTCCTTTGAGAGATCCAGACCAATCTGTCGGACCTTGCCACATGCTCTGTTCTTCTTCACCGGACCACAACATTCTTTATTCTGACTTCCGGTAGAGGCACATCATGACTTGCGGATATGTGGGATGACCTTTGTTGCCATCAATGACAACAACCATGAATCCATATAGTGTCTCTTGCCAACAGGAGCTACATTCCAGAGGACAATGGACGTTGCCTTTGCAGGTTTAATAAATGAGATCATGGTTATATATCATGATGACCTCACTACATACTTGAAAATGGTAGAAGATCATGTGAATCATCCTGAGAAAATATTTATTAGAGCACTAGAGTATGGTGTTTCCTTGAACCCCAAGAAATGCAAATTTGCAGTCACAGAGGGGAAATTACTTGGGCACATAGTATCCAAAGATGGAGTTAGGATTGATCCCGAAAGAGTAGATGAAATAGATAAAGTTCCTATCCCAAGGCAGTCAAGGCCATACAATCATTCTTTGGACAAATAAACTTTGTGAGAAGGTTTATACCAAACATTGCAGAAATAATTAACCCTATATCTAGAATGTTGAAGAAAAATGCAAAGGTTAATTGGATAGATGAATGTATAGAAGCTTTTGCATCCATAAAAAGAGCAATTAAAGAAGCTCTAGTACTAAAGTCTCTCGACTTCAGTAAACCCTTTCAGATCTTATCGTTTGCATCTTTTCATACAGTAGTAGTAGTAATACTATAAAAGAATAGTGAGGGTTATGAACAACCTATTTCCTTTTTTAGTAAATCACTCTAGCATGCAGAACTTAACTATGATATCACTGAAAAGCAAACCTATGCATTAGTGAAAGCAGTCATGGCATTCAAACCTTACCTGGTTGGGGCTAAGGTGATAGCTTATGTCCCAAATGCAGTAGTCAAAGATGTGTCTATGTAGAATGAAGTAACTAGGAAGAGATGTAGGTTGATAAACCGACTCCAAGAATTTGATATAGAAATTCAAATCACAAAACTGGTAAGGCGACAAGGGCTAGCAAAGTTAATGATTGAAACAAATCTTGAGGCTGCCCAAGTATGTAATATTGAAAATGAAGAGGACATGGTAACAAGTATTGAGAAAACTCCTTGGTATACTGACATAGTGTACTACCTCAAACACATGAAATGCCCTAAAGGATTTGACGATAATACGAAAAAAACACTAAAATTGCATGCTTCAAAATATGTGCTATTAGAGGGAGATGTTTATTGGAAAAATAAGGATCGTATCTTATTGTTTTGTTTAGATGAAAAACAAGCAGAATCTACCTTAAAAGAGATGCATCAGGGAGTATGTGGTGGCTACTTCTCAGCCAAAACTAGAACACAAAAAATATTAAGGGCTAGCTACTATTGGCCCAAGGTCTTCAATGATGCTTATAGCTTTACCAGGAAATGTGAGGCCTATCAGAGATTCTCAGGGAAGTTAAAGTATCAAGGGGCATTACCCTTGAGACCTATGCAAGTTGATGCCCCATTTCACCAATGGGGAATTGACTTTATAGGAGAAATTATAGAAAAATCAAGTGGCGGCCACAAATGGATATTAGTAGCCACCGATTATTTTATGAAATGGGTGGAAGAAGTACCCACTAAACAAGCAACCAACAAGGTTGTGATGAGTTTTCTATTGGAAAATATTATAACTAGATTTGGAGTACCAGTGAAGCTCATAACTGACAATGGAATGTGCTTTAGATCTGATGAGTTTAAAATTTTTGGTAAATCTTATGGCATTATGGTCTCATATTCTTCTCCATACCACCCATAGGGTAATGGGCAAGCTGAGTCTAGAAATAAAAGTATCCTGAAGATTATAAAAAGAATGTTGGATAATAACAAGAAAGCTTGGGATTTTGAGTTAAGATTAGCACTATGGGCCGATAGGATCATAGTGAAGAAAGTAATTGGAAAATCACCATTTGAGCTAGTATATGGAACTCATGCTAGACTCCATATATACAATCTGCTACCGGTGTGTAAGTTTATCTTGCAAGAGGATTGGGATGTCCCAGAACTGATGGAGGAGAGGCTAGAACAACTAATAGAATTGGATGAAATAAGGGATCAGGCAATACAACAGAATAAAAAAATGCAAATGTAGATGAAGTACCTATATGATAAAAAAGCTAAAGTCAGAAAATTTGAGGTAGGTGACATAGTGCTTATGTGGAATTCTAGAAATTAGGAAAATGGTAAACATGGGAAGTTTGAGGCTTTGTGGATCAGACCCTTTGTTATCAGTAATAAAGGAGGGGAGGATTCCTACCACTTATAAAACATGTCAGGTGAGGAGCAGGAATTGCCAGTACATGGGTAGTTTTTGAAACATTTTTTCTCTTAAGAAAACCAGAGACAAAAGAATTGCCAGTGCATGGACAATTTTGGTCAAGACTCTCAAAAAATACTTCTTTCCATGCAGAGTAGTTCCATAAATAATATAGGATCACTACCACTATCCATCATAGTTCATACATCTCCCAATGAATAAGGCACCGTCCTACTTCCCAAAAATCTGGGATCTTGCTATGCCCATAAGGGGCATACATCCCCAGACAAAGCCACTATTGGGACCTAAAAATTTAGGTCCTTGTGTTGGAAAATTCAATTTTCAAACTCAAAAATGTACTTGGAAAAGGAAAGACCCAAAATGTTATTTGATGTCTATTTTATCAATCTAATGCATCAGTAACATTCGATAGGTGCATTCTACAAGATGAGCCCACTATGAAACAACTGAAAGTGCATGGAGATTTTTCATCAATACATATCATTCTTTCCTACAGTATATTGAAAACATTGAAGGACATGACTATCAATCTCTCATTCAAGCATGTTGACTCTAAAAGTGAACACATAGAGAAGTTTCCTGAAATTAAAAGTATGCATCGTGATTGCCAAATGCTAGAAACTTAACCATTTGGCATTGATAACACATGTAATAGTTAGCTACCTATTCCCTTGAAGAGTCAAATGCCTACCTTGGATATGAGCAAAGTTGTATGACTTCAAGTGATTATTCAGTTCAAGTCAATATTGATTGAATTATCCTTTGATGATGGGGGTCAAATTTCCTAGGAAAATCTCACATTGCATGCTTAGATTGAAATCTTGAATATTAGTACTGGGAACATCAGGGCGCAACTTCAGGATTGGTATAGAAATGATAAATATAGATGGCCTTATTTTGGTAGGGAATCCAAGATTTAGTATACTACATATGAAGACATTTAAATTAACTTGATCAACTGCTCATGAGATTTCAAGAAAAATTATAAGGTGAAAAGTCCTTCCATTGGCACAAGAAATTTGAGTTGGAATTGAATCATTTTCAAAATTGGGAGACTCAATTTACTTTCAAGAAAGAAGGGAATATCCTAGTTTATATATATTATTCAGTTTATATCAAGTACCCTAAATTAGGATATGACAGGACTTGCTATCAAGCAAATGGTGAATTCATTGTCGTCATGGGATCCATACCTTCATATCTCATTAGAATTCTTCAAATTAAAGGTTTTGGAAGAAATAACATGGAATCTACTGTGAAAATATGAATCCCATTTTGGACACACTTGAATGGTGTCGAGACTACCTTAAATGATGAGAAATTTCCACTTTTGGAACCAGGGAACTTCTTGACTATTATAAGGGAATAGGTTGTTTGTGTGGGAGACCAGCAACTCTTTTACTACCACATTAATATCAATGCATATTTATTTAGCTCTTGAAGTCTATGGTTTTTTTTACCTAAGCTCCTACTTCAAAGCCCTAAATTTAGTAATGGAAGCCACCATGGTAGCAACAGAGCTCTAAACAGTACCAACATCATGTTCCTCCTATTTTGAATACCCACATTCTTCAACCTCTCTGACCAAAAGATGCAAGAGCCAAACCCTAACAATTTGGTTGGGGACTTTTGTCTCTAAACCAAGCTGAAACTCATCATGGATTGAAGCCCACGAACAAGCAACACCAATATCATCCACACTTTCCATGCCTAAGATATATTTGATCAATGAAATAGACCCTACCAAAGAATAATAAAAAATAACCTTCCATCTATTTGGTCCCTTAAAATGGGGACATCTACCCATAATTGAACCCTTGTGGGCCATAACACCAACGAGATGCTGTGCTACATTTCTACACACTAAAACAAACCACCGAGAACCATTGTGTATATTCTAGAACAATAAAAAATAATCTCCAAATAGCTTAAGAAATAACAAGTTGTGTCATATGTGGGATGTGTCGAGTCCGTCACAACCAAAGCATACTCCTAGCCAATGCTGAAATATGAGCTTGTGGAAGAAGTTTATAATGATTGCAGAATATGCAGCAAAATGGAATCGTTTAAAATTTTAGAAACTCTCAAGAAAATGTATATGGAAGGTGTAATGCCAGAATCCATAACCTTCGCCAGAATCCCTAGAGCATATGCAAACCCTAATATCGGTGGAACTTTAACTTATCGGTGAGAGGATTTCTTGAGTTTCCCTGATATGCCGAATGAGATGGGTCCTAAGGCTATATGTTACGGAGAACAAAATGGTGAGCAAGTATTGAAAGAATTAAATCCAGAGAAGTTTTATGTCAAAATGAATACTTTCAAGTTCTCTGAAACACAAAAGGCATACTAACTATATAATCTTTGAGATAAAAATCATTATTAAAAGGTGTGATTATTATTTTAAAGAGTAAGTTCAAGAAGGGAGAAATATTATTTTAATGAAAAGAAATCAAATATTTTTACCAAGTGGCATAATGAATCTACAAAGTATGTATTTTTCAATGACGAGGTGAAATATTTTCCAAGCAATTAACCAAATGGGTGAATATTTTTACCTAAAATATGCAAAGTGTATATGAATTCCAATAAAATATTGGGAGAGATTATTTAAGTCACGTTGATCCTATATCTCTTGCCGATGAGTATGCTAGAGCCCCACAAGGTGAAAAGGTTATTAAAGGGATAATAAATATTTCCAAAAGGTGCAAAGAAAACTGGTAATGTATAAAGGTGAATTTCACATCTTCATTAGAAGATTATTAATTCAAAAGCCAAAATATTTTCCTGAGGGTGATTATTTTATGCACATAAAGTATTTGTATTTTGACCTAAGAATTTGGGGAATTGATAATTATTTTCACTGAAATGGAATTATTATCAAACAAAGAGTGAAAATACATGTAAAGACATCAAATAAATATTTGCAAATCAAGCCTAAGGAATATTTGGAGTAAGGTATTTTCACTAAATTTGTAAAACAGGGGTAATAATTATTTTGTCAAATAATAGTAAAAACATAAGAAATATGATCAAGGAATCAGATAAGGATTAAAGTATTGAAAATACTTTATTATGCTAAGGCATGAGATTAAATATTTTGTTATCAAATATGATGAAGATTAATTTAAATATTTAATCTACCAAAGGCAACTCGTTAAATATTTTATTTTACCCAGAACAAATTAAATGAAAGGTCATGCCAAAGGATTTTTTGAAACTATTGGTGCCCTAAAAGGGATTTCGAAGAAAATTTCTATTAAACATTTGGGTATGACAAAGTGATAATTAGTGATAAAATGAAATACATTGTCACGGTGATAAAAACTCTAAATACACATCAGTGATAAAATATATGATGGAAATAATGAAACAATACCTCACAACACAGATCCTAAGGTTCACTTCAATACAAAGCATATATGTTTATATATTATTTATCTAATGATTGATTTGTTTTCTTTGCAAGATTATGGTTACATTGAGTGCAATGAAGCAGTTCTCAACCGGCAGTTAAATGATTTCATTATATCAGAAGATCAAATATTTTATTCCAGCCTCAAATGATTGTTAATGTTTCAAATCAAATTATTTAATTTATGTAATGAATAAGGTCATTTCTCATAGTTAGTGATGCAGAGGAGGGGTTGTTAGATGATTCAAAAAACTCAATTTGGTGTGACTCAAATGACTTTCAAATCCCAAGTATCAATCTTCACACTTTCCACTTTTCTACCAAGCCTAGTCTAGTAGGACAACAGACCCTATTTTTGGGCCTTTTCTCTCAACTTTTCCAAAAGACCTCCCAAATAAAATGCAGATTCAGATACCCATTTCCACGTTACATAACATATCCTAAAACTAATAGTGACTCCTTTGGACCATGTGCCTCAAAAATGGCATTTTTTGCTGTCTAAAATAAGCTAATTAGGCCTAGTTTGTGAAGGAACATACCTATAAACACCCAACAACCCCCTAGACTTGATGG
This sequence comes from Cunninghamia lanceolata, assembly GCA_027924645.1. Lineage (NCBI taxonomy): Eukaryota > Viridiplantae > Streptophyta > Pinopsida > Cupressales > Cupressaceae > Cunninghamia > Cunninghamia lanceolata. Next base: position 10,311,450 of record BSBN01000780.1, read on the forward strand.
GGCAGAACTTATCATGTGTCCAAACTCTCAAAATCATAATTAGTTTCAGAAGAAACTTTCATTAACATACCAAACTACAAAAACCTTAGTTTAGGCCAATTTGAAGAGGGTTTATTGAAAATGAGGGTTCCAATCACTTTCTCCACAAGAAACTACCTCAAACACCTTGGAATAGACCTGCAAAAACTCACAAAACCATCATATAACTAGATCCATTGACATTTTTCCAAAACCCCTCTTTAGTTCATCATTTCTACATTGAAAACCCTTCCAAACAACCTTAGGACATTGCTCTAAAACCCCACAACAAGTATTTTATGCCTATGAGGATTTAAGGGAACCTCTATCATGCCTAATGGGGTCATGCCACTAAGCCACAGAGATTTACAATGGGTGGAATGCCCTAAATCATCATTTTATGCTCTCAAACCCTTGTTTTCATAGTCAAATAAGCAGTTCCAGAAAAAAAACGTGACATCTCCCTCAAAACATGATGAAAAAATCTCAAACCAATTGAAAATGAAAGTTAACTCAACCCCCAATCGCATCCAATTAGTTTCAGATCAAGAAAGATCTGTACAGAGAAATGGTACGGCCTGGAACAACAGATTTGTAGAGAAAAATCATAAAATTCTATTTTTATTCAATTTTTGCAACTCCAAACTCCCTCCATCCTCTCTCCTTGGGGTATGTGAGGGAATTTGTACATATGCAAGGTGGTTTTCAACTATCCACAACTATTTTTCAATTGTGGGGTCATTTTCCCCTCTCTACAACACATGTTTACATTTGTTTTACAAAACAACTCTTAGAAAACCTTACATTACATGACTTCCTTTGACTAGACATAACTCAAGGACCTTAACATGACTTCATTACATATGAGAGTGGTCACTTGGACCTTATTACATGAAAATGGTCATAATGACCTTATTACATCACTTTAGAGATTCAAAACATCAAAATTCACTTTATGACCCTATATACCCAAAAATGACCTTGGTGCTCCTGCACCATACAACCCCCTTGAAAATATCTCATGTCACATGAGAATGGCCTTGAAACATGTTTGTATTTACTTCCTAATGCTCCTCTAATAGAATATCCTCCATGTTTGATCAGATTCTGCTGCCCAGCATCATGCCTTCCTTCACCAGTCTTGCCTTTGTTTGAACACTATTGCACCTTTGTGTAGGGATGTATTTCATGTCCATGATCAGAATTTGGTGTAAATATTTCCTATACCCCTGCAAACAAACACTTACCAAATGGTCTGGGAACTATCTCCTCCATTATTTCTGCTTCTTGCTTACATCTTCCCTTTGGCACTTGTTGCTTATTGACCTTATTCTCTACCAATGGACACATCACTGTCCCAACCAATATTCCATCAGACTTATCTTGTTTTCCAACTACAAAGTCCTTCTTCAACTTAGTATCAACCTTCCTATCTGCTATCTCAACTTTGTCATGCCTTGCATAGGCTACTAAACTCAGACTCTTATCTTCCTCTACACTCACATTTTCTTTCTTTCCAAATATAACAACCTTGGTTTTACCTTTGCCTTTCTCATCCTCCTGCAAAGATGTTAGTTTAAATGTTTTTCCATCTTTCTTGATGAGATAGGTGTTCTCCCAACCATCATACACTGTCTTCTTATCAAATTTCCATGTTCTCCCCAATAGCAAATGACAACAATCCATTGGTAAAACATCACATAGGACCCTATCTTTGTATTTGCCAATCTAAAAGTCCACATATGTTTGTTCATCAACTAAAAGAGATTGACTATCATTTACCCAAGAGGCTTTATATGGTGCTACATGAGGTAATTTGTCTAGTTTCAACTTATCTACCATCTCCCTAGACTCCATATTGTCAGTTGAACTTGAATCAATAACAAATTTGCATACTTTACCTTTGCATTTACATGTGGTTTTGAATAAGCTCCTTTGACTCATGTCTTCTTCCTTAGGTATTTGTAACAATGTCCTTCTTAGCATTAGAGCCTCTCCTGATTCTGGATTAGCATTAATTGGAGTATTTGAACTTTCACACTCTTCTTCATGTACCATTTTAACTCTTCTCTCATTTCTCCTTTCCCCACCACTTGAAGTGGAACCTTGCTTCTCAGGACACTTGAATGTTGGGTGCCCATACTCATTACAATGATAACATCTTCCTGAAAATGTGTTTGAACTCCTACCTCCTCCAAATCTACCTCTTGTACCTCTCCATCCACCCCTAAAATCAAATTGCTCTTGTCCCTTACTAGTCTCTTCTTGGTTCTCATTGGCTTGTCTTGTTGTAGGGGCTGATCCTCTCCCTCTTATATTCCTGCCTCTTCCTCTCATGGACTTATCTTGTCTCCTTTTCATCTTCTCCTCAATCCTAATTTCCATTTGATAACATTCTTCTACACTTCTAGGGTTAGCCAAAACCAATTCATCTTGTATATTCAATCTCAACCCACCCAAATATCTAGCAATTTTTTCATTCTCATTCTCATGATGACTAGACCTCATACTCAATTTATAAAACTCTTCAATATAAGACTTAATATCCATTTCCCTTTGCCTTAAACTTTGCAATTTCTTAAATATTTGAATTTGATGATCTTTAGGTAAGAACTTACCTTTGATTTTTGCCACCATCTTGTCCCATGAAGAGATATTAGACTTTCCTTGCTTTCTCCTCTCTGATTGTAAGTAATCCCACCATACCAAGGCATGATCTTTCAATTTGGTTTTTGCAATCTTTACCCTTTGCTCCATAGGAACTTCATCACATTCAAAATGATTATCTAGTGCAACAATCCAATCTAGTAACTCATCATCATTCAAACTTCCATCATATTTTGGAACATCAATATTTACCTTCAGTTTATCAATCTTGACTACCCTTAATAGTTTTTCCATTCTCTCTTTAGTTTATCAATCTTGACTACCCTTAATATTTTTTCCATTCTCTGATCTTCAGGATCAAGGTCTTCATCTACATCTTCAAATTCTTCACCATCCTCTCCTTCATCTAATTCACTCTCTTCCACTTCTCTTCTTTTGTTTGTCTCCAGGGCTACAAGTCTGGCTTGTAGGGCTTCTGTAAGTTCTTTCATCTCCCTCATCTCCCTAGCATCCTTCTCCTTTAACTCCTACAACTCTCTAGAAGTACCACTATTCTTGGGAGGCATTTTTACAACTTTGCCTCTTCACCTTCCAACTCTTCCTTGTGCAATCTACAACTTTCCAACCAAAAGACCTACTCCCTATAGCTCTGATACCACTTTGATGTAGAGGAGGGGTTGTTAGATGATTCAAAAAACTCAATTTGGTGTGACTCAAATGACTTTCAAACCCCAAGTATCAATCTTCACACTTTCCACCTTTCAACCAAGCCTAGTCTAGTGGGACAACAGACTGTATTTTTGGGCCTTTTCTCTCAACTTTTCCAAAAAACCTCCCAAAGAAAATGTAGATTCAGATACCCATTTCCAAGTTACATAACATATCCCAAAACCAATATGACTCCTTTGGACCATGTGCCTCAAAAATGGCATTTTTTCGCTATCTAAAATAGGCTAATCAGGCCTAGTTTTTGAAGGAACATACCTATAAACACCCAACAACCCCCTAGAATTGATGGGGAAGCATGTATCATGTGTCCAAACTCTCAAAATCACAATTAGTTCAGAAGAAACCTTCATTAACATACCAAACTACAAAACCCTTAGTTTAGGCCAATTTGAAGAGGGTTTATTGAAAATGAGGGTTCCAATCACTTTCTCCACAAGGCACTACCTCAAACACCTTGGAATAGACCTGCACAAACTCACAAAACCATTAGATAACCAGTTCCATTGACATTTTTCCAAAGCTCCTCTTTAGTTCCTCATTTCTACATTGAAAACCCTTCCAAACAACCTTAGGACAATGCTCTAAAACCCCACAACAAGTATTTTCTGTCTTTAGGGATTTAAGGGAACCTCTATCATGCCTAATGGGGTCATTCCATTGAGCCTTAGGGATTTACAATGGGTTGAATGCCCTAAATCATCATTTTATGCTCTCAAACCCCTGTTTTCACAGTTAAATAAGTAGTTCTAGAAAAAAATGTGATATCTCCCTCAAAACATGATGAAAAAACCTCAAACCAATTGAAAATGAAAGTTAACTCAACCCCCTATGACATCCAATTGGTTTCAAATCAAGAAAGATTTGTACAGAGAAATGGTATGGCCTGGAACAACAGATTTGTAGAGAAAAATCAGAAAATTCTATTTTTATTCAATTTTTGCAACTCCAAACTCCCTCCAACCTCTCTCCTCAGAGCGTGTGAGGGTATTTGTACATATGCAAGGTGGTTTTCAACTATCCACAACTATTTTTCAACTATGGGGTCATTTTCCCCTCTGTATAAGACATGTTTACATTGGTTTTACAAAACAACTCTTAGAAAACCTTACATTACATGACTTCCTTTGACTAGACATAACTCAAGGACCTTAACATGACTTCATTACATATGAGAGTGGTCACTTGGACCTTATTAAATGAAAATGGTCATAATGACCTTATTACATCACTTTAGAAGATCAAAACATCAAAATTCACTTTATGACCCTATATACCCAAAAATGACCTTGGTGCTCCTACACCAGTTAGGTCCAATCAGTTATCAACATTCACAAATTTTGTAATGAGTCTGAATCTTGTTTGCCTCTCTTTATAAGAGATGACCATGACCTAAATAAAGATTAGATGAAGGATAAATGTTAGAGACAATTTTAGGTTAGAGAAAATACTTTTAGTTTTCAATTAGAACATTATACACAGGTGAATAGAATATCCATCTTCATCTCAAGAATGACTATGTTGAATGCAATATCCTGAAGCAGTCAGTGGAAGGCTTCAGATTCAACTAATTCATGATGGTATTAGTTGTTTGTTTATTTATTTCAGTTATTTGATTATCTCCATTTCAGTATTTTTTGGTTATTCAATTTGATATATCAAGCATATATTCATTTTGTTAGAACACATTTGTTGTATCTGTGTGATTAGATTAACTGGTTTCTTTGAAAAGAATTAAATCCTTTTGATTAATCACAGTAATCTTGAAATGCTATTTGGATTTATAAGTAGAATTTTTATTCTGTCTCCAAAGTTGATGCAATCTATTATTTCTGCATAATTTTTAATTGGTTCCTGCAAGGAAGGATTAAATCCTTTTGAATATTTTGTAATTAATTTGATTCTGTCCTTTGGATAATTAAGTATGGATTAATAATTATTTCCTTGCACAGTTACACAAGTTGTAAACCATTTCTCTGTGCCAAACAATTTGAGTTATTGCTGAGCATAAGTTATTTGTTTCTGAATCTCTTTTGACTCTGTTACCCAATGAGACACTAGTTTGAATTATTCATTTCATTTATTCATTAGTTAATCTTTGATTTCCTTCAACATTATAGTTTATACTAAATTATTTGCTTTATAGAAGTAGTTAGTAATTTCTCATTTATTTCACATTTTATGCCATTGTGAGTAGATAAGTTAGCATTAGTCAAAGTTGCATATTCATTTGATCTATTTTATTAATTAAAGGTTCACCCACCTAGGTTTAATAGAGCCTGAAGCATAGGGAGTAATCATTTATTAAGGTCAACTTCATTAGTTGGTTCAAAAACATTGTAGATTTGATCATAGAGCATGGCATCCTCTTAGAATCTACAACCTGCATTTTTGAGACCCAACACCCTCTTCTACCAACATTGGAACAAAAACTAAGCTTGGCTTCTACCCTTGAAGAAGAGCCAAACTATAGGGGTGTTGTCCCTTTGTTGTATATGGAAGAGTATTAACCAAATCTAACCAATCAAGCTAGGACAAAGTAAGAAAGCCTAATTGAGCAAGATTAACCAATAAATGAATGTCAAAAATAGATATAGGAAATCTAATTCCACAATAAATATTAGGGAACTAAGGAGAAATATGATATGCTTTGAGAACAGAGAGGTACCAGGGTGATAGGTTCCCTAGACATAAATTAGGGTTTTGTGAGATCTCCAGATCTTGGTGCCTTTGCCTGCTTGTCTTCTTGTCTCTTGTCACTTGTTATCTTCAGATTCCTCCAAATATGACTTACACACAAATAAAAAGGAAAAAAGGTTGGTTCTATTTAGGAGCTTGCCTAAGTCAAGATCCATGAATGGTGTTTCCACATCCACAATAGCAATGATGGGAGATCAAAGAGTGTGTGCCCTAGGAGGACAGAGGCAAATAAAGTAGAATGGAATGTTGTAATAAAGCATGAAGGAAAGAAGTCACCATGAGTATGGAAACCCTATCTTGCTTGATGTGGCATCACAACTCAAGAAGTAGAGAGATCTTCACAAGACCTACAAGAAGTTAGTACACCAATGGTAATCCACCATAGAGAGCTTGATAGAGAGAGAGAGATGTTCAAATGAATAAACTAACTTTCTTATATATGCATTCCCACTCACCAATAATGAATAACATTGAATAAAACCAAATGGGTCTGACATGTATAAGCCAAGGAGGCGTTCTAAGCTGGCACCTATTTGTGTGTGCAATACAACAATTGAAGATGAAATTCATTTATTTTAATTGAAATCCTTGGAATATTGCACTATTAATATGAATGATAGGGTTTAAAAATTGATCAGAATATTGCAGTTTAATTAGTCTTTTTTGGATAAAATTATTAGTTGAAGGTTAAAGTAGAAATGATGCACGATATTCTTGCATTCCTGAACAATCTTTTGATCTTTCTTTATCAACTGTATATTAGAATTGAATAAAATACATAGTTTGAGTTAATTGTAAAATTAGGCCCCTTGTTAAATAGTCCATATTGAACCCTCTATTTGCACAACATGGTTGTGATCCAACTCCTAGGACCTTGGAGATAATTGATTTTAGGATCAGTTTCCTTTTTAGGAGAGGTAAGTTGAATCTCATCTTACCTATGTTGCATTGTGTCAATTTAACCATCAACATCATTCATCGAGGTGCTAGCATCCTTCTGGCATGATAGCATCTGTTAGATGCACTGGGCCTTTAGGATGTGCTAGCATGTAAAAAATGTGCTAGTGTTTGGGGAACTAGTGTCCTTAAAAGTTAGCAAAATTTTGGAATTTTTGAATTTTGGCTTTAATTTTTGATGATGTGGTATTGATGATATTTTTTATGTGATTGTAGTATCCCCCAACGATGCTGGAGCATGTTGGTGGGTAATTGTACATATTGTTGCATAGCCGTGTGAGTGTGTTAATAGCTACAGAGGTTGGTCTCGTTCGATATGTCAGGATTTGGTGGGTCTATATGATGCTAGTGATGAGGTTCCATGAAAACATGTTGATGGCACTCATGGAATGATAGAACATTGTCACCTCTACCTTCTATTTACCGATGGGAGAGATGATAGTGACACTAGAGGATGTCTATCGGATCCTTCAGCTACTAGTGTGAGCTTGCACTATCATGATCATCGACCAACAATCAGTGTCATATGTCTAGGCAGGATATATGCAGTGCCTAAGCCAACTCATCTTGATGGATGACTTAGGGCACATCTGGATTAGTTGGTTGGAGTAGGGCACGATGGTCACACCATTTGTCTATTGTGTTATGATTGCTACCATCGCCTTGTGTATCACATAGTATGGGTGAGGCACTCATCTTTATGGTCACTTGTTCCATACTTTCAGGGTGATGGAGGAGCATAGGACAATATTTGTGTGGGGATGGAGTATGCTTTCCCACTTGTATCATGATCTCCAGGTCACTATGTGCATTATGAGGCATAGAGCTTGATGATCTACACACTCCTTTAGGTGTGGATTTTCAAGCATATTACATGCACGTGGCCCACGAGGGTATCAATAGTTGTCATTTGGTCGGTGCCATGATCATGTTGGTTCCCAATTCAACAACTTTGTGAAACCCTAAAAGGATGCCAATCTTTATAATTAGGTCTTACAAGTGAATTGGCCAATGAACGGAATCAATCAAAATGATTGGAATTCCTTGCTCTTCAAACTCTGCTTTGCCTATGTGGGTATTACCTTATGTTCACCACTGAATGTTAACTTCTCAAAATTGATTGGTGAAGGTTAAGAAAATTATGTCTTTTGTATAATTTTATCAATTAAATCATCTAATTCAATCTATTTCAAAACTGGCATATAATTTGGAAATAGATTTTTTAACTTATACTAATCACTACTTCTACTCCTACAACAGGAAATTAAAATTTGTTTGAATTATTCTACAAGGAATGGATTTTATAGATGAATTGATCAGTGCCTTTCTTGGGTAGTGGAGTCAAAATATAGATAGATTTGTGTCTTCCTTCTGGCTATAACTCAAATTATTTGGCACAATACTGTTTATGGCATGCATAAATGTGCAAAATTATTTTTTACCAGGTTCTTCTTATTTATCCAATCAAAACCTCTAGATTACTATGACCTGTTTAAAGGAATTTAATCCTTACTTGAAGAAACCCTATTAGACAAATCACACAAAACATGAATTGTGTTTTGATAAACTAGACATATGCTTGATATGGTAATTTAAATAATAAGGAGACAACAAAATAGATACAACCAGAAAAAAGTATATCAATAACATTCAACAAATAATTCAGAACTAGAGATTAGACACCAGAGAAATGCAACTTTTTCATTGATGTTCTTCAAAGAACAGACCTTTACAATGTTTCTTTCCAAAATCCAAATCCTAGAGAGCTTTCCCCAAGGTCTTGGTTTCCTTCTTACAGAGAAGAATAAAGCAACAAGCTTCAAACCTTTCAGATCCAAAAAATGACTTTTCATATTCCCACCCCTTGGTGTGACATATTACAATATTTACTTTTAGCAAGTCTTAATAAGACCACCAAATATTCAAATACATTAGAAGAAACAAAGCATAAAACAAGAAAGAGACAAAAGTAGAACGTCCAAGGTTTATTGAAGGTGACATGAAGGTTGCTAACTCAATTACTCTGTTGCATCTTTGACTTGATCAATCTTTTGTAGATAGATACTTCTATTCCCATTGGTACATTGTATAGTCATTGGGCCACTTGTACTCTTGGATTTGAAGCACATTTTCCTAATGATCTTTCCATCTTTTGTTTAGAAGTCCCCTAGTAATTGAGATGAACTTTACATATCCTGTATCCAATGCAATTATTCTATTTAATATCAAATTGAAAGTATGAACATTCAATTCTTCATCCTTTTGCAAGTGCTCAACAATTTGAGAGACTATTTGATCACATTCCTCTTTCCATTTATCCAAACACTTGAGTTGTTTATCTTCTTCAAGAATGCCTGGAATGAACTGATGTTTAAAGGAGCCAAAGGAATCCAAACTTGTATTTATCTTTTGAGTCTCTTTTCCTCAATGATCATCTTGACCATTTTTCTTGTTGGCTTTAGGGTAGTAGGGGCATCTGTATTTCTTTGCAAAACTTTGCACAGAGTGATCAAAGTATGGTGAACTGGCTACCATTCCTTGAGCTAAGGGTCTAGTATGGGAGCATTAGCATTCATCTACTCTAATGCCTAAGATAGAGAAGAATAGCAAATGTGTACATCCTCAATCTTGTCTAACACCAGTGTGACCCTATATTCCAAAATCTTTTCAATTATACCAAAAATCTTTGACTTTGTCTCCTGGTTGGTGGCCTCATATTTTTCTTTCAACTTTTCAATTTCTTTTTCAAAACTCTACTTCATGGCATTTAGTTGCTCAATAGGAACAATATTATCATTAGCATCTTCTAGCATATGGGGTTGATAAGGTATCATTGCCATGCTATGAGAATAACCTATACCTTTCAGTTGTTGTTTGAGCCTCACATTTTCCAAGTACAATTTATTTACCTCATTATTCATTTTAATCTGATTCTTCTCATACTCACTCATTTTGAGTTGCATGTTTCTTACAATAGCCTAGGTAAACATAGCAGAATGCATAGTCAATGTAGCTACCTCCAAAGCTGATGTATCCTTTAATGCCTTCACCATTGCTATTCCTCTCAACTCTTGGATCACATCAAGCAATCTTGGTTTGTTTGTGCTCTTCTGAGTGGCCCACAATGCCAATGTCTCAGTTTTTGGTTTATACCCAACACCACTCACACCATCCTCAAAGTCAAATTCAAAACCCATCATTGGATCATCCTGACTTCTTATTTGATCCAACAAAAACATTTTCTTCAGCTCCATGCTAGGGATGATCAACATGTTGCTTTTCTGAACCATTTGTCGAGCCTCTTGAGAGTTGACATTTATTTCATCAATATTAATATCTTTGAATGTTTGGGCCACAATCTGGTCATGCTGAGACTCATCTGCACCCATTTTATTTATTTCAACTTTCTCTTCAAATTATTTCATTTTCATCTTCAGCCAAAAATCTTTGAACTCTGGAGTGTTGATGAAATCATCATCATCCATGAACCTCAAAGAAGACACAACTCTCTCATCTTCATGTATCTCAGGATTGTTGGTGTGAACAGGGTTATCACCTAACTGGTTTACCCTAGTGTGGATAATTCATCTTATTTAACTATTTACTAGTTAAATAATATTCACACATCACACATAGATCACACATATTAAGTTGACTTAGTGAGTCTACTAGATGTCTAGTTGTGTCTAGTTAAGTCTAGTTGTGTGTTGAGTTGTTGATAGTTGGAGTGAGTTGTCTTATCCTCCACATGTGCAATTAGCTATCATCCTCTAATTGGCACATGTTGTAGGAATATCTCCACTTTCCACTCCACCTTCCTCTCCACCCTTCTAGCTCTCACCTTGCCTTTATAAGCAAGGCTCTCTTCATGTATTATGTAATCCAAATAACAATCCTTCTTTTGCATTCATTGATAGTATAGCATCATTCTTTTATTTGATCTCTCTTGTGCTTTCATGAAGTCCTAGATCCTAGGTGGCTCCAATCATAGCCAACTCTAACAAGGATCACCTTGTGCCTGTGCATCCATCCTTGCCTTAGGTTTGTGTGCTTCTATCTCCTGACCAACTAGGGGTTGATTGACCTCCTCACCCTGACGCATGTGCCTCAAAATATTAGCCACTTCAGGAGACACATCATCCACCTTTTGTTTCTTAGACATTGGCTGATCAGGGGATTAAGCTTCTTGTACTGACATGGCATCAGGGGGTAATTCTACAATCACAACTCCAGTTGGCCTCTTCATTGGGAGCTTGGCAACCTTTGTAGCCTAGCCTTCTGCTTTGCCATATATTCTTTAAAAAATGTCAATGATCAAATTTATTCTTTTCAATGGGTCATTTTCTTCAACAAAAAATCCCAAAAAGCTAGGGTTTTTCTTCTTCTTACCATTCTCTATCTCCATCAAAATTTCCCACTTTCTTTTTCTATCATACACCTCCTCAGGAGTGAGGCAATTTCTTATCACATCCTCATCAAAATTGATTTGATGGGATATCCTAACCCTAGTGAGAATGAGTTGTCTAACACAATTCATGTGTCCTTCTGGGTCACAAACCCTCTCTGTTTTTGACTTCAAAGAATATTTTTCTTTCAAATATGTTTGCAACTCCTCCAAGGTATCAGAACCAACTAACAATTTACGAAACACAATCAAATCTAGTAGGAATGTGCCCTTCTTTTGCTTTTTCATGACATCCTTTTCCATGCAGAGCATTTGCCATATGAACTTCAAGAATGCTAATCTATTAGGCACAAACTTGGGTAGAGCATGAGGTGGTTGGGTACACCCATAAACTCTAATTATAGTATGGTCAGGAATAAAAAACCAATCAGCAAAATTATGCATATGGCCTTGTTTTGGCATTAAAGCAAGATGCCTCAACACTTCTCTGATTCCTCTGGACAATCTAAGTGAAAGGTATCCCAGTGAGGTCATTATCTTGACTACACAATCATCATGAAACACTATGTAATTACAATTCTTGCAATTGTTGTCCTAGGTATAGCACCAACACTACACAAGTAGTCTCTATCCTATTTGATCTACCATGCTCAAGTCTATTCTTGGGGTCCCCCTTCTCCTATTTTGATACAAAATTAGATGACACAACAAAGAATAATATTTGTGTAACGTCAGAAAATATCCCCTTGTGGGGCTTTTCCCTCATAAGGTTTAGCTCTCGGGTCTTTAGTATGCATTTAGGACATCTTAGTTCATATTTTGGCATCCTGACGGAATGAGACCTGGGTTCCATGGCAAATTGGACCTAGGTGGACCCCTTGAGTTCTACCCTACCCAAAATAGGGGGGAGGACTTGGGCACCTGCACCCTAGTCCTACACTATTTTGGGGCAGCCCTAATTTCTAGGTGTCAGTTTATGACCATTATTTGGTCCTTTTGCCGACACGGTAAGTTTTAATTTTTGAAATATTTACAGGAGTGCTTGTAGTTGCATATATAAGCATGCTTAGGCATTCATTTAGAAACTAGATGGAAATTGTGATGTTCAAGTGTTCTCAAGGTGATTCAAGGCTTCGATTGTGTTGCAAGAGCAGACTTGTGTGTTTTGTGTGTTGATATTTGTAGATTTGAGCATCAATTTCCTCATGGCATGAAGAGCCTCTTCCTCCATGAGAGATTCACTACAAGGTGACATAATATTGTGTTTTCATCATTGATTCCTTTGGTTTTTGCCTCTGCCTCACAAGGGCACACACTGTTTTATCTGATAACAATGTTCAGAGACTTAAGTGTCATCCGGGGCTTGACTGAGGCAAGCCTCTAAACACCACAACCGCCAAACCAAGTCTTGTGATTACAGGTTACAAGTGTCGCATTTGGGAAAAGTGGAGTTGCACAAAGGATTGGTAGGCATCAAGGATTTAGGATCTGAAGAAAAGTCAAACACAAGAGCACTTCCAAGACTTGGGCACTCGCTCTAGTGTCCCCCGCAGATAGATCTATGAAAACAAAAGTTACAAGGTTGATCAGTGTCGGAAGGAGGTCCCAATTCCATGAAAAAGTAGGTACCTTGGACTTGGGCACCTACTCGAGTGTCCCTGACTATTCCACTTCGGAACCCCGGAAATAAGTATTCTGTGATTTGGTATTTTATTTCTGTTTGCAAGAGCTTTTTCCGTCTTTCGTCAATTTCTTGCCGTATTTGCATAATTAGGGTTTTAATGGTTAAGTGGACATAAGAGAAGGAAGATTAATAATTAAATTCCCTAATTTAAGTTTCACTACATATTCAAGTGACCTAGGGTATGATAGTGCTCTTCACTCGACCTTAGATCCTTGAATGTGAGGTGGAAAGGATGATTTAAACATCTAAAAAGCTAGAACATTAACAAATCCAATTTTCCCCTAAACATTTTGGTGATCCCATGTTTTTGGACTTAAATTGCAACTTTCTGAGTGTGTTTCTTCAGATTTGGATTGATTTCAGTCATTCATATAGTCATTCATTTTATTGCATATAGAAAAATTCAAAAAAATTGAAAATTTTGGAAAATACAAAAAAATTGCATTGTTTGGCTTACTAAATTGCACAAATTCTTTCTAAATTTTCCTAATTCATGATTTTTGCATCATATCTGATATAAAATATAGAAAAATACAAAAATTCAAAATTTTTCTTTGAATTTTCATCATTAATTTGCTATGTTTTTGTATAAATTTTGACAATTTTCAAATAACCTAGTAATTCCAAAATCTAGGGTTAGTAGGCAAAATATTTTTTCAGATTTTTCTACTTATTTTAGAGGCTCATTCAAATTAACATTTGTCTGTAGTCTTTCATTTTAGTGTAAATTTGCATTTAGATTTAAAATATTTGCATTTTTGCATATAAAATTTCAACAAAAAACTAGCAATTTTGATGCATTTTCATCAAATTTGCTTGGGCATTTTGCATGTTCAATATTGAAAATAATTTTTAGATCTGAGAGAATTTAATTTCCATCATAAATCAGACTTCAAAACATTTTCATAGCATTTTGTCCCAAGATCTCAAACCTAGGGCTTCAAAAACAACGATTTTCACTAAATTTGGCCATAGGCATGTTGTGAAGAGTATATTTGAATTAATTTTCTATTATCAGGGTAATAATTTTCTTCCCCTAGTAAAAACCTTCACAACCCCTTTTAACGGGCTCTTGTAGTGAAAATTCGGTAAAAAACTACACATTTTGACTATTTTTTCCCTAGGGTTTGACCTAGTGTGCACTCCAAGCATGTTGTGACAAATTTTATGGATTGAGGTAACTGATATCATTGATATTCTTTGATTTACCTCCTAAAATTCATTACAACACCCCCTTTTCTAGGTCTTGGAATTGAAAAACCATGAAAAATTGCATATTTTACTATATTTTCACTAGGGTTTTGCCTAAGTGGCACTAAAATCATATTGTATTGGGTATTTTGGCAACAAGTGGATATTATTACTGATATTATTTTATTTCCATCATCATGTTCCTCACAACACCCTTTGTTATGCCCTTTTGCATTGAATTTTGGGGGAAAAAGTGCCTATTTTGACATATTTTCACTATATTTTGACTTGGCATTAACTTGAAATCGCATCAAGAGTGTGTTGAGAAGGATAAATTTGCTGTTTTGGACTGATATCAGACATATAACTTTCTTCCCTTGACTGAAATCCTTACAACACCCTTTGTTTCATTCATTTGCATTGAAAAAGTACAAAAAATCAAGCATTTTAGTTCATTTTTGCATATAGTTTTGCACTTAATTTCGAAAAATTTTAAAATCTGATTTGGCATCTCATTATGGCATCTTCATGTTGTTCATCTCTAAAATATTTTCATGATTATATCCTATATTTTGAAAATTTCTCTAATTTCACTAATGAGAATCTTCATGTTCTAGAGCACATAGCTTCTGCAAGTGGTATTGATGCTTCTATATATTCTACATATAAGCCACAATTACTTTGTTATACACATGATTTTAATCGCTTCATACTATTCATAGGAACACATCCTTTGATATTAGAATATTTAACCAAATTCATCTCTAGGAATACTCATGCGAAAGATGAGAGCGAAAAGACTTTTTCTGCCACAGAGTATGATGATGATGATGATGTACCATACTCTCATCCCATTTCTCTCCCTGGCCAAGATGTAGCATTAGTGGATGAGAAAAGGTCTCTCACATTAAATCCTTTGGGGATGGATATTGGGTGCAATCAAGAGGGAAACAATGTTAATTCAATAATCATTAATAAACTTTGTAGAAATATTCTTAAGATGATTGTCCGAGGGGCACCTAGTGCACCCTCTTGCTTGAAACCAGTGATTACTGTCCAAGGTGCTTAGCCGCCACCTAGACCTCCTGATTACATTTATGATTATGCAATTTAACAAATTGCTCAACCAAGTCAAGGTGTTCAAAATGCATTACAACAACCACACCACAATGTGATTGCTCACACATACAACACCCGTAATAATAAGTAGAGTAAGCAAGCACCACATGTGCCTATCTCTCTTCCATGTTATCAACCTATGCTCCCTCCACCACCTCATCTTACTCATAAAAGTGATCAAGAGTATGATCTTGTCGAATAGCTTCACGCTACTCCGGTTAAGATCTCTCTTTGGGATTTAATACAAACATCACCTACATACCATGGAATGCTCCAAGAAGATTTGCAAAAGGTGATTGTCCCAACTATGCTAAGCCTAATGATATAGTAGCCATATTGGATAGTATGCATGCGACAAAAGTAGATATTCTCTTTCAACTATAGGAACTATTGTCAATTGAAGTTCAAAACCAATATGATCCTCTTATGATCTTTGTCATAATAAATAAAATATTGGTAAAATGAGTTATGATTGACAATGGATTGGCTCTTAATGTTTGTAGCATTGATCCTCTAGACAAAATCAAGGTTGGCACATCACAAATCACACCAAATGGCATTAGCATTCATGGCTTTGATAATGTTGGATGACAATATGTGGGCACTATAACTCTACCTATACAAGTAGGACCTGTGCTTGTGCCTACCCTGATTCATGTCATGCCTTGTTCTTTATCTTACAACATGATTCTTGGTAGACCTTGGATTCATGCATTAGGGGCAATTCCTTCCACCTTGCATCATTCAATCAAATTTATATTCAAAGGTAATCTTCATACTATTCATTCCGATCCTGAACTAGATAACTATCTACACATTGAAAAAAAAAAAACTAGTTTACAATAATATGAGCTTAAACACTTTACGAGCTAGTTCATCAATGCCTCTAGCCATGAATAATCTTGGGCAAGACTCTCAACCATCGAATGCACTTGTTGGTGATGATTGGGGTTCATTGGATTTTAATCCTTGTAGTATAGGGGAATATGAAATTAATAGCCTTGACACATCAAAAGTGGCATCGATCTCACCTAATCAATCTTTGAAGCACCTAAGAAACCTAAAATCCCCTTGGTAGAAAATAAAAACAATACCCTCACTTATACTACAAATTATGATACCTACGAGACCTCACCTTCTTCTAAGGAACTGGACTCTCTATATGGTCGTGGATTTCAAATTTTATACAAACATAATCACTATGTAGGTAAGGGATGTGGTGTAAATCAACAAGGAATTAGAGTACCTATAGAATCTGCTTCAACACATTACTCAAGTGGCATTGGATATAATCCTTTTAAATAAAAGAAAGCTTCTCGTCATCCTAAACTTAATGTTAATTCTACAAGATCAAAACAACATGACATATATCCCAGATATGCACATTCTTAGCGATGGTACCCCTACAGGTAAGTATCTCTAACCCTTTTATCTCTCTCATGATGTGCTTCCCCCGTGATGTGTTATGTGTTGTTTAGGCCTCTTGGGATGACCTCAGATTCTCCCATAAGGTTCAGGATACCAGGGGACTGCCTCTATTGTGACCTTCCTCTATTTGTATCATCATTCTTCTAAATTGCTCTCTCTCTAATTTCATTGTTGAGTGTTGTGTCTTATGGACATAGCATCATGGTTGGTGACCTGGAGGCACCCTCCTACATGACTGTCCCTAAGACACTTGTTTCTCCTATCTTATTTATTGTTTCCCTTCCTCTAGTGTTTCCACCTAGCGGGCGGATGATGACAAAAACTTATACTGATGTGGACCTAGTGTCTCTTTCGAGAGCAATCAACAAATGGACTTAGTTCCTAATATGATGATGGGGTTGTATATCTTATCTGACGCTTGGCTAGTGGAAGCACCCGTGCTTTTCGTATAGTGAATTTCATGATGTTTCTATCGTATTTATAAACCTTAACAATATTGTTGCTTTGTGCACCTTTTGTTTGCCTTTGAATCTAGACTTGGTGGTACTTGATTCAGAGAGCTTCATGATATAACCCCATGGTTATCCTCGAACTCTAAATTTGTTGTATAACCTTGGATCTTTGTGTGGTTAATCATATGCATTGATGTTGTTATTTATCATGATGTTGTAGACACTAACATGTTTCTTGAAGGGATGTGTTTGTGGGAACATTTGGTGATCGTAAAGTACATGTCACCTCCAGGGGGCATGGGTGTTGCGAAAGTTGGTGTTACCTTGTGTGTTTTATTCATATCTTAATGTGCTTGATATCGATACCTAATATCAACCACCTTAAGGTGGGGGCATATATAAGGTAAGATGTCTATTTTAGATGTTAGCAATGTGCTTGTCCCAAGGTGTAGGCTAGTACGATGAGTACTTCCTACATCCTGAGTTTGTTTGCAATCAATCAATCTATCTATTGCGTATACCTCCTTTTCACCATAAGGCATCTCTATGATGTGGGTGGCATTGTATACTTTTGAGCTCATACCTCCTTTTCATTGTAAGGCATCTCCGTGATGCGGGTGGGGTGGTATGCCATGCTTCCTTTTCATTGTAAGGCGTCTTCGTAACGCGGGTGGGGTTACATTTTCAAAAGTCCTCTGCGGAGGTGAGGAGTGGTTCTGTGACTAACTCAACCCTTAAGCGTGTCTTTGATGATTGTTGTGGTGAAATGCAATCATTGGTGTGTGCCTGTAATGTGGCTAAGATGGTGTTGGACCTAGAGATAGGTACACTCCATTGCTTTTCTATCGTGTTTTCTCCATGTCTTCAAAGTGTGTGTGTTTGGTGTGCTTTCTTTGTTTGGCGTGTGTGTTGCCCCACATGTATCTTGCATTTTGGGAGGTTTTGCATGTCTTGCATGTGTGTTACCCCATATATACAAAGGCCTGTGCGATGAGTGCATCATGTATAATGGGAGGTTTGTTTACTTTCCAGTACTTGCATTTACATTTCATATATATGAGAAAAAGAAAAAGAAAAGATATCATTTTTGCATTTCATGCATTAATGTGTCTTCTATGCGTTGACTATATTCTCCATGTTCTGCGTGACTGTAACTATCTTCTCTGTGTTTTGCGTGCCTGTTACTGTCTTCTATGTGATTGGCATGTCTTCTCCATGCTTGGTGTGTTTGATGTGTTTGTGACCTTACTTTAATTCATGTATTGGCCTCACATTTATACATACATTAAAGTGGGGGCTAAATGTAATGTCAGAAAATGTCCCCTTGGGGGGCTTTTCCCTCATAAGGTTTAGTTCCCAGGTCTTTAGTATGCATTTAGGACATCTTAGTTCATATTTTGGCATCCCGATGGAATGAGACTTGGGTTCCATGGCAAATTGGACCTAGGTGGACCCCTTGAGCTGTAGCCTATCCAAAATAGGGAGGGAGGACTTGGACGCCCGCACCCTAGTCCTGCCCTATTTTGGGGCAGCCCTAATTTCTGGGTGTCATTTTATGACCGTTATTTGGTCCTTTTGCCGACATGGTAAGTTTTGATTTTAAATATCTTGGCAGGAGTGCTTGTAGTTGCATATATAAGCATGCTTAGGCATTCATTTAGAAACTAGATGGCAATTGTGATGTTCAAGTGTTCTCAAGGTGATTCAAGGCTTCAATTGTGTTGCAAGAGTAGACTTGTGTGTTTTATGTGCTGATATTTGCAGATTTGAGCATCAATTTCCTCATGGCATGAAGAGCCTCTTCCTCCATGAGAGCTTCACTACAAGGTGACATAATATTGTGTTTTCATCATTGATTCCTTTGGTTTTTGCCTCTACCTCACAAGGGCACACACTCTTTTATCTAACAACAGTGTTCAGAGACTTAAGTGTCCTTCGGGGCTTGACTGAGGCAAGCCTCTAAACACCATAACCCCCAAACCAAGTCTTGTGATTGTAGGTTATAGGTGTCGCATTTGGAAAAAGTGGAGTTGCACGAAGGATTGGCAAGCATCAAGGATTCAAGATCTGAAGAAAAGTTAGACATAGGATCACTTCCAGGACTTGGGTGCTCGTTCTAGTGTCCTCCGCAGACAAATATATGAAAATAGAAGTTACAAGGTTGACCAGTGTCAGAAGGAGGTTTGGATTCCGTGAAAAAGTAGGTACCTTGGACTTGGGTGCCCGCTCCAGTGTCCTTGACTATTCTGCTTTAGAACCCTAAAAATAGGTATTTTGTGATTTGGTATTTTATTCCTGTCTGCAAGAGCTTTTTCTGTCTTTCATCAATTTGTTGCCATATTTACATAATTAGGGTTTTAATGGTTAATTAGACAAGAGAAGGAAAATTAATAATTAAATTCCCTAATCCAAGTTTCCCTACATCTGCAAGTGACCTAGGGTATGATAGTGCTTGTCACTCGACCTTAGATCCTTGAATGTAAGGTGGAAAGGAGGATTTAAACATCTAAAAAGCTAGAACATTAACAAATCCAATTTTCCCCTAAACAGTTTGAAAGTTATAGGTGCTCTGTTCTCCCTAATTTGGAGCAATCTATCATGCAATCCTTTCTCAATGAAAGAGTCAAAGTCATATTCAATGTTTAATTCTAGGTTTTGGATTCTCATAGGCATCATCATCATGCCAATTGACATTTTGTCCTGGGCATCTACTACCAACACTTGGTAAAGAGCAAAATAGGTCCTCTTGAAGTATACTGCAAAGTCATCCACTAAGAATAGCTCCATAGAAGTAGTTGGGATAGGAATTCTCTTGTTGTTTGCCCCTTTCCTCATGTACAATGGAAGCTTATCACTCCTATGAGTCTTCCTCAACTTGGTGTAATGTTCACCCTTTTGAGTATCAAATTTTGTGAGAGCTTACTTATTTAGCATAAAACAATCGATGATTGCATCTCTATTTACAACCACCAAGGGTGACCCATCTGGCAATCTCACTGTCCTTGTTGCTACATGGTGATGTTGTGATAGTACTTTGACCACTTCAACATCAACAAAAACATTTGGCACCACCAACTTAGCTAAATCAAGTATTCACATATTTGCAATAGGCCCTTGTGCATCTTTCTTGTCACAGAAGTACCAAAATAGGTTCTAGCCTAAAATGGGGAATGGGACATCATGACAACCTTATGCCTCATCTTTGAACATCTTCTTATAGTCCTTGTGAACTTAATTTGGTAGAACATCCAACGGAGATTTTTGGAGAGGTCTTTTCTTCTCTTTGGGAGCATATGATTCTCCTTTTTTTCTTATAGACTCAGTTTTCTTAGGTTCCATTGTGTGGAACTTTACTGAACCAGGGTTTTGAACGACTATTTGATCTACTGAGCTATATGAAAACTAAATTACATGCACATTGTATCAACTCTGATAGAGGAAAGCAAAGAATGCACTTACCCAATCAAGAGGACTTACAGAGCACACACCAGAGTTTGAAATCCTTGCTCTCGAGTGCTCCCAAACTCGCCTAAATTAAGAGAATGGAATGGAATCCCAAGTTTTATGATTGCAGGAGCTGGTCACCTCACCATTACTCTATTTCATGCTGAGAGATTGAAAAATCCAATATCCATAATATTTTGAATCTATGGCATTGATCTGGATAGATCCAAGGACTGAGAAAGCTTGATGAGATTTGCTTAAATATGCAGTCATTTCATCGATTACCACATTCCCACTGCATTAAACACTGGCCTCTGCAGCGTGGTGGGGCATTGATTCCAAGTTTTAATGTCTATTGCATTCCTGCTAACTATCTTTAGCCTTAACTTTCCTCTTTGCAGGCTCATGGGGACCATGGTTACTCACATTTACCTTCTACCACAATCCCACTGAAATAACAAATGTTATATTATCCTTACTGCAGAAAAACAATACCTCTATATTTCATTACCGCCCACCCATAGGCCTCAAAAATGTTTGGTCTTGACTGCTGTGGGGCTGCAGTGACTCATACGGTCAAGTTTAATGCTTACCGCTAGCCCATAGATCTCCAAGATGTTCAAACTTTACTATTGCTAGACCGCGGTGACTGTTCATCACTTCATTGACCCCCTACTGCAACACCGCTGGTCTTGAGAAAAGTTATGTTGTTCTTATTGCGAGGCTGTGGTAAACACTTAATGTTAAGTTTGTTACTTACCGCGAGAGTGAAAACCTTTTAAATACTGTGAAGTCCATGCCGCAGGTCCATGGTAACAATTAGATGCCAAACTTTGCATACTACTAGCCCGTAGGTTTTGTTTTCATTTGTCATGGTGGTACAGTGTCCTTGTCACAAGCTCTTGCATCCCAGCTCCTAGGACATATTTCCTAGCCCCGTAGGAGTGCAGTACCTAGACCAAAGCAAAAGTTATGTTGAAAACATACATGTATAATGAAAAAGACTTAAGATAAAGGGGAAATACTTGATTTTTGGGACTTATGGGAATGAAAGGCACATGAGTTAGAATTGTTTTGGTGGATTTTGGGATTAGGGTTTGACAAAATTTTCTAAAATCTTGATGGAATTTTACTAGTTCTAACAGTGGCTCTAGTTGAGGATGAATGTCTATCTAGACATTGCAAGGATCCAAAACATTTCTCTGGGGTGCAGATCAAAAACACAAAACTGTACAGAACAAAGAAAACCAAAATTGGGAAAACCTAAACTACTATGCATGGAATTTATCTTCTTTAAGAAAAGAAGTGTTTCAAAAATTGTCCATGCACTGGTAATTCTTGATTCTCACCCACCATGTTTTGCAAGTAATATGAATCTTCACCACTTTTTCCAATGATGACAAATGATCCCAGCCATAGAGCCTCAAATTTTCCATGCTTCCCTTTGTCTTGACTTTGAGCATTCCACATAAGAACCATGTCATTAACCTAAAATTTTTGGTCCTTAGCCTTATCAAATAGATACTTCATTTGCATTTTTATTTTTTCATTCTTTTTCTATGCTTGACTTCTGATTTCATCCATCTCTGCCAATTGCTCCATCCTTTCTTCCATTGACTCAGACACATCTAAATCCTCTTGTAGTATGAATTTATAAATATGAAAAAGATTATGCATTGGCATTCTTGCTTGAGCTCCATAGACTAACTCAAAAGGTGACTTACCAATAGCCTTTTTCGCTATGATTTTATCTACCATAATGCAAGCTTTAACTTTGAGTTCCATGCCCTTTTATTATTATCAAGTATCCTTTTGATTATCTTCATGATTCTCTTGTTACTTGATTCTTCTTGACCATTAGCTTGGGGATGATATGGAGAGGCATATGATATGATTATTCCATAAGAGTCACAAAATTTCTTGAATTCATCAAATCTGAAACACATACTATTGTCTGTGACAATTCTTATAGGAACTTCAAATTGGGTGATAATATTTTCCAATAAGAAATGTATGACTACTTTACTAGTAGCTTGTTTAGTTGGAACTGCTTCAATTCATTTAGTAAAGTAGTCAGTGGCAGTAAGAATCCATCTATGCCCACCACTTGACTTATCTACTATCTCTCCTATAAAATCAATATGACTACTTTACTAGTAGCTTGTTCAGTTGGAGCTGCTTCAATTTATTTAGTAAAGTAGTCAGTGGCAGTAAGAATCCATCTATGCCCACCACTTGACTTATTTTCTCTCTTATAAAATTAATACCCCATTGATGAAAGGGTACATTAATTTGCATAGGCCTTAGAGGCAAAGTTCCTTGATATTTCAGTTTACTAGAAAATTTCTGGCATGCTTCACATTTTCTTGCATGTCTATGAGCATCAGTAAAAATTGTTGGCCAAAAATAACCCACTCATAATATCTTATGTGCAATGGTCTTAGCTAAAAAATGTCCACCACATACACCATCATGCATCTCCCTTAAAATCTTTTTTGCCTATCCCTAATCTAGACACAAGAGGAGAACACCATATTTATCTTTCCAGAACAAATCACCTTTCATGAATACATACCTTGATAATTGCAACTTCAGTGTTCTTTTTTGGTTGTCATTCAAACCATCTGGGCACTTCATGTGTCTAAGGTAGTGAACTATATTAATATACCAGGGTGTATGTTCAATACTAGACACCATACCTTCTTCTTGTTCAACATCACATACCTATGCAGCCTCTAAATTGGATTCAACCATTAATTTTGCCAATCCTTGTTCTCTTACAAGTTTGGTGATTTGGATATTAATATTGAATTCTTGGATTCTGTTTATCCATCTACACCTCTTCCCTGTAACCTTTGTCTGTATGAGGACATCCTTGATTGCTACATTTGGTACATAGGAAGTCACTTATGCTTCTATCAGGTAAGGCTTGAATGTCTTTACTACCTTTACAAGAGTATAGGCTTATTTTTCAGTGGCATCATACTTCAATTCATCTCCTTGAAGTGACTTACTAAAAAATGAAATTGGCTGCTCATGCCCTTCTTTGTTCTTCTGTAACATGAAAACAACGGTATGAAAAGAGGTGAAAGAAAAAATCTAGAATGGCTTACCAAAATTAGAAGATTTTAGAACAGGGACCTCTTTGATTGCTCTTTTGATTGATGCAAATGCATCAATGACTTCTAATGTCCAGTCAATCTTTGATCCATTTTTCAACATCTTTGCAACGGGCTTCACAATTTCAGCAAAATTAGAGATAAATCTTCTTACAAAATTTATTTGCCCAAAAAATGACTGGATGGCCTTCACTATTTTGGGGATAGGAATCTTATCAATTGCTCTGACTCTCTCTATATTAATTATCACACATTCTTTGAAGACAATATGCCCAAGTAACTTGCCCTCCATGACAACAAATTGACACTTTTTAGGATTTAGTGATATGCCATAGTCAAGTGCCTTTATAAATATCTTTTCCAAATGTAAGCAGTGATCCTCTACTTTCTTTGAATATGTTGTCAAATCATCTTGATATACAACCATTATAATATTGATTAGGTTTGCAAATGCTACATCCATAGCTCTTTGGAAAGTGGCACCAACATTTGTGAGACCAAAAGCCATCCTTAAATACACATATGTACCCCAAGGTGTAGTCAAGGTAGTTTTGTATTTCTTTGATTCCTTGACCTTGACTTGATTGTAACCAAAGAACCCATCCATCATGGAAAGTAGTTCACAACTTGTCACCCTCTGTAAGATAGCCTCCATATTTGGAAGTGGATAATTATCTTTCAATGATGACATATTTAGATTATGAAAATCAACACACAACCTTATATCACCATTTTTCTTTCTGATTGGTACCAAATTTGAAACCCAAGAGGAATGCTTGATAGGCTTGATTATACCACTTTCTCTAAGATTCATCAATTCTTCCTACATTTTTGGTACTAGAACATGATTGATAGGCCTTTGTCTTTGCCTAAATGGTTTAGCATCTGACTTTAGTGGAATCTCATGCTGAAATAGGTCTTCTTTATAGGTCTTT
This sequence comes from Cunninghamia lanceolata, assembly GCA_027924645.1. NCBI lineage: Eukaryota > Viridiplantae > Streptophyta > Pinopsida > Cupressales > Cupressaceae > Cunninghamia > Cunninghamia lanceolata. The sequence continues at coordinate 10,336,235 of BSBN01000780.1, forward strand.
AGATCTTCATAGGACCATGCAAATACATGTATGTATTTCCTTAGCAATCTTATAAGCATGTCCTTGACTTTTGGATTAATTTTCTTGCCTATGTACACTTTCTTTAGAGCATTATTAGTGCCAAGATTTACTTCTTCAAGATCATCTTGATGGACTGGTGTCTGCTTCAAGGTTGACCTATCATTTCCATCAAAAACGCATTCCAAAGCCACTAGACCTTTTGTAATTTTATTTGTTTTCAATTTTACAACCTCTTGACAAAAGACAGTGTCCTTACCATCAACATTTTCAACAAAAGCACTAAAGTCTATCTCCTGAGCTTCATATTTGTCTACACATTGAAGAAAATTTATCAAATCCTTATCATCATTAAACACTTGCCAACTATATACATTGTCAGGTATGTAAGGTCTAGTCTTAAATTTTACTTCTAAGACACCAGTCAATGTAATGTCATCCCTTCTCAAAACAATATTTGCAAGAAAATCAGCCATCAAATTCGTTGACCTATCTACCCAATCTATTGAGAATGCATCAAAGAGTTCAATTGTATCCCACACAACATGTTTATATTATTTGAGCCTTTTATTTTTTGTGGCATATATAGAGCTTACTTGTGAAACAACAAACTCAGTCTCCATATACTAGGGTCATCCCACAATAATGGGTTACACTTTTTGGGAAAACTTGACATTGAAATCAACATTATTATAGATTCTAAATATATATTTTTTAAAAAAATTGGAGTTAAATTGTAATATTTTTTGTGTCTCCTTTGATAACTAGTTTTTAATAGTAAACAACATTTTTTTAAAGTGATGTGTATTCTGTAGCACATAACTTTTTTTCTACAAAGGATAAAATTTGGATTCTTTTGAATTTAGATTCGTAACACTGATATTTAGGGTATGCATTTGGTTTCATATTGTTTTGTTGAATATTTTTTTTAATTAAGTTTTGAAGTCAAACCAATTATAATTTAGACATAGGCGTATTCTATAAAACTCAACTTTTTCTGTATGTATCAAAATTCAATTTTTTTTTTGTTGAAACAAGGACATCAATACCTAGGGCATAGATATTTTTTAGAATATTTTTTCTCTGTTTTCTTATTTTTTCATACGTGTGAAATAAATACCTTGATGTTCATTGAAAACCTACATTTACAAGAGATACAAAATAAATATAATAATCAAATTAAATATATTTAAAATTATACTTTTTAGGAAGCTTATAATAAAGACTACATACTTACAAAACATAAATTTTAAATGAATTCATTTGATCCCCAAAAGGTAAATCAAAAGTGGTTTTTATCAGTATTTTGATAGGTGTAGAGGAGACTCCATTATAGGTATGGTTTAAAACTAGCAGGGTCCTATCCAAGGGGGTTTGAATCTATGGGGGTTTGATCAAACCCTCTTTAATTAAAATCCTTTAAATGGAACATTTCAAGGCTTAAATCATTATATTTTCTAAAAATATATGATTTCAACAAAAATCAGGATGTCCCATAAAGTGTAACCCATTATTGTGGCGGCACCCACAGTTAACAACTTGATTCCATTTTTGACAACAAAATTTAGGCCCAATAGCAATGCTTCATATTCTGCTACATGTTATTTGTGCATTCAAATGATAACATAAATGAATATTTGAAAGTTTTACCACTAGGTGCAATGAAGACTACGCCAACTCCATTTCCTTCTTTGTTGTAGGCTCCATCAAAATACATTTGCCAAACACCATTTTTATCTAATTGAACTACACCTCCAATTGGATCACTATTTTGTAATTGAGGTTGTGATTGTTCAACCCTGAAGTTTCCCAAGTCCACATCACAAAAGCAATTCATTTGATTAGGGTCAATTCTTTCTACCACTTGCTTATATCTTGGTTCTTTGTATAACTTGACCTCTTTTCCATTCACTGGTATGGTTGCATATGATAGATCTAACTAAACATTTCCACCAACTGCAGCAATCCATTGTCTTGACAGTAACATGCCATAGTATGGTGGAATATCAACCACAATGATATTAGTCCTATATATAGCCTCAGGATAAGCAGCTAATTTTATCTCCACATCAAGCATGATACCAATGACTAGGATTGACCTATTATCCATGGCATAACACTTTCCATATGTAGAGTCAACCCATATACCAAGTTCTTTCATGACTACCATAGGCATGATATTTATTGCTACTCCTAAATCTATCGTACAATTCTTCACCAACTTATTATTGATCAACAATGTGGTATAGAAAGGATCAACTTGGGAAGGACTCTTTGTCAAAGTAGTCCCCAAGTAAATCTCAATAGTCTTCATGGCTTCTCCTTTGATATTGTTCACTTATTTCTTATTCTATTCTAATTCATTCTGACCCTTATCATGGACTTTAGGCTTATTTGGTATATTTGAAATTAATTTCATAGCACTATTTCTATAATCATCAATTTTCATCATTTCCATTAATGGAACTGATAATTTGATTTGAGACAAAGCCCAAGTTATATCAAAAGAGGGCATACCTATCAGAGGCTCTATTTTGCTCACTTCCACTTTGGCAAGTTTCTTCTCTTCCACCACTTGCTGCTTAGGGTCACTCCTTATTTTACTTTGATCAGCCTTTGTTGCATCTCTAGGGACATATTTTTGAGTTACCCTTTGGGTATTTCTATTTTCATCATCCTTCTCATATTCTGGGGCAACCCTCTTATCAACTTGTTGATTCTTCATGAACAAACTCCTAGGTGTACCTTGATTAGCATTGGCAATTCTATTTATGAGGTTGTAGTTTCTTCTAGCTTGTGCTTTAGCAGTAACTGTAAGTGTCTTTATTTCCTCTTCAGTAGGCCTCCTCACCTGATCTTGATTTGATTGTGACTTTGCAGAGCAGACCTAAGAATCTCTTATGCTGTCATCCTCTTGATCACATAACACCTCTTATTGGACAACATGACTATTATACCTCTGATGATTTACATCATACTCTGATCCATCTTCTTCTTCTAAAGAATAATCCCTTTCTACCTCATAAGGCCTGACTGCCAACATATTTATAGTATTCTCATCTCTCTCCTGATCATATGGCATCTCATTTTCTTGGATTGACTATGCAACCACATAATATTCAAGAGAATGACATAAGTTGTAAGGCACACACCATGGAGTGTCCTCTACCACATTAACCCCATGTCTCTTCAATGGATTAGGTGTGTCTCTATGGACATTTTGCTTCTGGTCTTCAACCACAGGCTTCCCATCCTTCCATTTAGTTCTATAGGGCATATCCTACAACCTTGGTATTTCATTCCTTTGATAATTGGACTTATCATAAGATATTCCTTTTTCATTTCTTGCCACCTTATATGATAAATCATTTACAACATTCCAAACCTTCTCCAGTTTGTCTTCTTCTTTTTGCTACCTATTTTGATGAACCTTAGGGTTTTGCAATATTTTGACTTCATTTCTTCTACTAATTTTCCCTGAAGCCTTTCTATTATTTTCTATGTTCAAAATAGCTTTGAATGCTTCATTAAGAACTAGAGGGTTTCTTGTTCTAAGCTCATATCCTATTTTTGGATCAAAAGCATTCAAGTAGAAGACCAAGCACATAGGATCTGTTGGTTTCAAATGATGTGGAATTTTGTTAAACAACTTCATGAACCTAGTATTGAAAGCTACCACTAATTCATTATAATTTTTTGGATATTTTCAAGTCATGCAAAGCAAATTTGGGATCAGAATCATCCCCATATTATTCCTTGAATATTCTTTTGAGTTCAGCCCAAGATCCAATTAAGGCACCAAACAAATTTCTATACCAATCCCTTACATCATTAATCAATGATTGCATGAACAATTTCATATATACATCTTCATGTTGCACATCAAAATTATCCATGACAGTCTCAAATGCTATTATAGGATCTTCTCCTGAGATAACATTACTACCAGAAAATTTTGGAATTTCTTTTCTTACCTTGTTGTCAATGTCATTTGGACATCCATGGATACCAAAGAAGTCAAGCTGTCTGAATCTATCCACATTCATCAGCCCCCTTGCAAATGGATTTTGCCTTTGATGAGGCTGATACTGATGGTGTTGAAGTCCTTGTTGTTAAGGCTGTTGGTACACCCCTAGATGCATATTTTGGTTAATTCCTACATTAGGATTCACATTGCCTTGCACATTATGATGCATCCCTCTAGGGTAGTACATGTTACCATCTACATTATGGTGTGGAACTTGATATTGATGTTGCCCTACATTTTGGTTATATCCCTGATTCTAAATCATTATTCCTCCTTGGCTAGGAGGAAAAGGATAGGCATTTCATTGAGAAATCATTGGAACACTAAATGGGTTCAACACTTGTGATGTAGAAACACATTTCTATACATGATGAGCATTATTTACCCTACCAACATTTCTAACTGTGTTGTAGGAAACATGTGGAGTCAAAGTGCCACTTGCATTCACATATCTAGTCTAGTTATGATTTGGTCTATATGGTGGCATATTTGAGTTAGGCTGTATACTTAACTGAAGAAGTTCTTGATCCAATTCATCTTTTCACCTTATCAACCTTTGTATTTCAATTTGTGCTTGCAGTTCTTCTACCTCTTGCCTCAACTCTTGATTAGACAACTCTCTTTTTGAAGTATAAACAACATGAGCATAAGTAAAGCGTACTATTTGAGGTGTTTTCTTTTCAGAGTTATGATGTTCAAGAATATTGTAAACATCCCTTGTTGGAAACTTTTCATTATCTTGCAATCTAATCCCAGCCAAAGGGCTGTTATATATGGTATAAGGTTGTCCAAAGGAGTTCACCTATTATCTTGGAAATTCTCATGCAACCCAATAATCATAGGTGTATCTACAAGGATTCCTATATCATTAACAAATGCACTTGAACTAGAAGGGGGTTTAGAACCCTCTTTATTCTTCTACACAAATTTTTGATTCTTATTTTTCTGATTTACCATAGACCTTCTACTGTCCATGTTGAAAAACTATAATGTTATATTTCTTTGATTTGCAATTCAAATCTTTAGAGATTCAAGAGTCACCACCTCCTTGTTAGAAAAGAGGAAAATACTGAGATAATCTTTTAGTCTTCCAAAGCTCCAGGATGAAATTCAAATTCTTTGCTTGTTATAAGCAACTCCCCAGCAGAGTCACCAATCTGTTGGTTCCCAAATTAATAGCTTTGTAAAACCCTAAAAGGATTCCAATCTTTATAATTAGGTCTTACAAGTGAATTAACCAATGAACAGAATCAGTCAAAATGATTGGAATTAACTACACTTCAGGCTCTACTTCACCTAGGTGGGTATTACCTTATGTTCACCACTAAATGTTAACTCCTTAAAACTAGTTGGTGAAGGTTAAGTAGATTATGTCTTTTGTATAATTTTATCAATTAAATCATCCAATTCAATCTATTTCAAAACTAGCATATACTTTGGAAATAGATTTTTTAACTTATACTAATCACTACTTCTACTCCTACAACAAAAAAAAAAGATTTGATTGTGTTTAGTGGGAAAAGAAGGGGTTTTAGTTTCAAGGTTAAATCCTCCTTTCACACCTTACATTCAAGGGCATAAAATGAGTGAAGCTATAATATCTTGCAAGAGGGATCTACTATAGATTTAGTGTCCCTTAGAATGAAGAGGAAACTTGGAGTTTGCTAATCAATTAATCAATTAAAGTCCAATTATGCTTAAAACCCTAATTTCGTAAAATCGTAAACAAACAGATGAAACATGACAAATGTTCATAGACTGAGATATCAAATGATAATTAGGTACATACCACATTTTGGGATTCCAGATGCAGGAAAGTTGGGAACTAATGAGTGAGTGCCCAAGTCTAAGAAACGAGTTTCTATTGAGATCTCTGAAAGTTGTATGTAACCTATTTCTACTATTTCAAGGATTCCTGTTCTCAGATCTAGAAGACTAATAAGTGGGCACCCAAGTCTAGGTCCTACTTTTATTTTTTGATCTACAATTTTGACACTCTGTTATACCTCCCTGCAACTCCACACCTTCCTCTTCTACAGCCTGTAACCTACAATCACAGAAAAAGGGGGTTGGGGGTTGTGGTGTTGAGAGGCTTGCCTCAATCAAACCTTGGAGAGACATTCAAGTCTTCTAAACACTGTTGTCAGATAAAGAGTGTGTATCCCTATGGGATAGAGGCAAAAAACTAATTGATAAATGATTGAAAACACAAATAAATGTCACCTTGGAGGTGTAGCTCACATATAGATAAAAATCCTTCACATCATGAGAAGATGAAGCCAAATCTACATAACAAACACAATAACAAGACAAGTCTGCTCTGTAACAATGAATATCTTGAATGCTCTAAAATCACAAGTATGCCAAAAGTTCATAATCATCTTCTAGTTTACAAATGAACTCCTAAACATACTTATATATGCATCTAAACACATTCCTGCTAAGAATTTTGTAATCCAAACTTAAGGTGTTGGCATAGGACCTAATTAACGGTCACATAACTGACACTTGAATTTAGGTCCTACCTAAAATAGGGTAGGACTAGGGTGCGGGCGCCCAAGTGCTTCCTCCCTATTTAAGTCAGGACTCATCTTAATAACACCCTCTAAGGTTCTTTTTGTCATAAAACTTCAGGGTTTTCTCATCGGGAGTCAACATGAATATGCAAGATGATAAAAATGTGTTCTAAAGGACCTAAGAGATAAACATAGGAGGGAAAAAGTCCAAGGGAGACATTTTTTGACGTAACATTTAGCCCCCACTTTAATGTATGCATGAACACAAGGCCCATACATGCATTAAAGTATGGTCAACAAACACAACAAACACGCCAGGCACTTAGAGCTAATGCATACACAAAGATTGAGAACTATTCCTAGCCCCCAGTCTCAGGTAGACATTAGAGAAAACACATTATAGGAACATAAAGCATGGAGAAGATAGTAATAGGCACATAAAACATGGAGAAGAGTGTATTGAAGACATGTAAAACACGATGAATATACTGATATAGAATTGATATAATATTTTCATAATATATTCCTAACATCTTCATATACATATGCATGGAAATAAAATCACAACACAAAACCCCAAAGGGGAAGACATGCCAAACAAACCTCGAGTGTAGGTGGAACCTATCGCTACACGCACATAAGAGGGAAAACATGCCATATAAAGCCCAAGTGGGGGTTAACCGCACAAGGGGGAAAACAAATGGAAGACACATGGAAAACATGAGTGTCATATAGCATGCCAAAGACATACTATACGTCTAAAACATGACAAACAAGGTGATGGAAGGAACTTATTGCTAAGCCCCCACCATCTCAAGCATGCTACAGGCACACTTGATGGTTGGGCTTATGCCACAACAACCACCAAAGACACGCTTAAGGGAGCATAGTCTTAGATCCAACCCTGCCTACTTGGAGGACTTTTGAAATAAAAGGATGTGCACTAGCTCAAGAGATACACCATCCCATCTCATGCAGAGGGCTTTTGAATAAAAGGATATGCATGATATCCCACCTCTACAAAGAGCTTTTTGATTCCAATATAGAGTAAAGATATGCACTCACGTTGGAGATACAACATCCCACCTCTGCAGAGGGCTTATAGATATGCTTCATTAGTACCAAAATAATTAGATAGCTTACCTTATATGCCCCCACCTTAAGGTAGTTGATGTTGTGTACTGATATCAAGCATGTTAAGTTAGAGAGAAAACACACAAGGGAATAAGAGCTTTCACAAAGCCCATGCCCCCAAAGGTGACACACACTTTACAATTGCTGAATATTCCCACAAACACACATTATGCTAAGATATCTATAATGCATGAAAATAATCACATAAAGAGCCAAGGCTACACAATGGATTCGAGTCTGAGTATAGCCATGAGGCTTATATTTCAGGCATCTCAAAACTGAGTGTAAACAAGAAGGTGAGACACCCAAAACAATCAAAGTGCACAAAGCAAATGTATTGTTATGATTTGTTAGAGAGATAAGACAACATCAAAGACCAATTGTTAGATAATATATATCAACCCCATCATCATATATGGACTAGGTCCATTTTTTCTTTGCTTGCTGAAGGGACACTTGGTCCTTATCAGTTATGAATTGTTTTTTGTCATCCGCCCACTAGATAGAACCACTAGAAGAAGGTAACCAATGAAAATGAGAGAGAAGAGCGAGTGCCTTAGGATTGTCACATAGGAGGGTGCCCCCAGGTCACCAACCGTGACACTATGCCCCTAAGGCATGACACACAACAATAAAAATAGAGGAGAAGCAAGATAGAAGAATGATGATACAAATAGAAGAATAGTCACAATAGAGGCATTTTCTGTTGGCAAGAGACATTGTGTGGCTTCATGAGTGTTGTCATTGATGGCACCAAAGTACATCCCACACATTCACAGCACATAGTATGCCTCTACCGAAAGTCAGATTGAAGAGTGTTTTGGTTTGGTGAACAAGAACAGAGCATGCAACAAGGTCTGACAATCAGGTCCGGATCTCTTAGATGGTGTAACTTAGAAAGTTGTGGACTTGGACAAGTCAAGAGGAGTACCATGACTACTACATTCCAGAGATTGAGCCTCCTGTGATGAATGAGTGAAAAGATATGAGCATCTAAGTGTTGGGTTCCTGATAGGTAGAGTAGATTGAGGAAGAACTGACTGGTAGAACATCAGGCTCTAATCTGGATGAGAAATTGATGATGATCAAGCTATTTGAGGGATCATACATGGTTGGCTGACATGATTGATGACTTCTATGTCTATGTCTTTGATACGCATCACATGTTAAGCATGGATTTCGCCGACAGTTCAGTGTCTTGGAAATATCTTGAGTATTCTGGTTGTTGACTAGAAAGATGTTGAAATCCTTGGTGTGGATATATATACCAAATGGATTTTGGTATGAAGATGTGTGTGTAGCACTATACTGTGCGAGCAAAGGTATTGATAAGTGTAGAAACAACAATACAAGTCCAGTATGTGATAGAACAACAGCACTAAAGCAGAGGAAGAATGAAGTGCAGTAGATCAATATATTGAGCCTAACTGGAACTAAACCTTAGCATATGTGGATGCCTCTCTCTCAGTTCAAATACCTGGTTACCTTCTATAAACTTTGTAGACAGTGAGTCTCTTGTAGGCAGTGTGCCTCTTGTGAGCAGTGTGCTTAGGCAGTGAACCCTAATTGGCAAGTGTCATTTTGTACTTCTTATTCTTTTAACAGAGAATACAATCTTGGGTTAGTCACCTCGTGGTTTTTCCCTTAACAAGGTTTTCCACGTAAAAATGCTTGTGTTATGTGTGTTGATTTTCTTTTTGCTCTCATGATTATGTATGTTCTTATGTTTTGATGTTGCATTAATATTAAAGAAGAAAAGAAAGTTAAGATATTTAAGATAAGTGATTCACCCCCCCTCTCAGTTATCTGCCTTGTTTCCAACAATTGGTATTAGAGCTAAGTTCCTCTAAACAAAGCCTAACAGCTTGAGAAAGATCTAGGAATCTCAATGGATATGTATGGTATGAAGGAACTGTTGCAAGTATGAGGTAAACCAGTGTTGTCATTGATGTCAACTTACTCATATTGCATTAGTAAGAAGGTTTGGATGAGTTGTGTGCTATTGTTATTAAGGAAATCAGTCTCCATCCAGAACAGTGAAGAACAGTGATGAGAAGAAGGCAAATGTACTGTATAGGTTAAGAACCACAGGATGCAGATTAAAGGGTTTGTAGATATGAGTCTTGAGATACTTCAGCTAAGATTTCAGAGGTCCGTATGAAGATCTGAAGAAGTTGTGGCTATCTATGTGGAACCGGTTCCGGTAAGTGTTCAAAGGTGATAGAGGATCATAGAACGGTCTGGTGAAGTCCGGAATTGTATTATCCTAATCTGCAGATTGGAAGGAGTGTTTGGGATGTCCTTGTGATGTGTCATCTCGAGTTGTGTATGATTTTTAGGTCCGGAAGTACCTTTTGCATTGTGATAGTGGCGATAGACTGTGTTCTTGAAGTACTGGATGATGAAGAGAAGAATTCTGGTAAGCTGATGAAGTGCGGATGTTTTTGATGATTCAGGGAAGGTTATGACGGTCATTGGATTATATCTAGTTTGTGTTGGTGGTCCGCATTGAAGTTAGAGTTGGATTTGATGTTATGGCTACCAATTGTTGGTGTTCTTCCTGTACCAGACCGACCAGATTCTACATGCCTTGCGAATGTTATTGTGATGTTTGCCGACTTAGATGATTGTTCCTAAGTCGATGTATTGTATAAATAAGTGTTTGAGAATTTATTTTGTGGTGTGGATTGTGTGGATGAGTGTGGCATAGCGAAGAGAAGTGCAAAAGGCAGAGCAAGGGTTTTGGGCTTAAATGGAACTGATTCAGACATGGTAGAGATGTCATTCTCTAGTTCAAGATTGTGATTCTTATCACTTTGTAGACAGTGTGTCTCCTTGTAGGCAGTGTGCCTCTTTGTGAGTAGTGTGCTCGGGCAGTGAGCCCTAATTGGCCTGTGCCATTCATTTTTCTTATTCTTCTAACAGAGAATAATCCTTGGGTTAATCACCCCGTGGTTTTTCCCTTAACCGGGTTTTCCATGTCAAAATCTTGGTGTTCAATGTGTTGATGTTTATCTGCTCTTGTGTTTATGCATTATGCTTTCATGGATGGTTAATTGATATGCTATTAACTAACAAAGAAGAATCAAGTGTTTGAAGTAAGAGCAAGTTTTTATACAACTGATTCACCCCCTCCCTCTCAGTTGTATGCCCTAGATCCAACAATTGGTATCAAAGCCAAGTTCCTCTGAAAGGAGCTTAACCACTTGAGGAGATCCAGGATGTCATCATACAAGAAGGATAGTCTGAAGTTCGATGGAACCAACTTCACTCTCTAGAAAGGTCACATGAAATGTCACTTGGAGTGTATGGGAAAAGCATACTTGGCCATGGTCTCAAAACCATATGTACCTCCACAGGGTGGTCCGATAACTCTGAATGAAATCACAGATGCTGAAAACAATCTGCGGACCAAGGAAGCTCTTCTAAGCACATTGAATGACTTAGATCTCTCAAATGTTATCGACCTACCAATTGCATATGAGATCTTGACTAAACTGGAACTTCTGTATGAAGGAGATGAGTTTGTCAAGGGTGCAAGGTTGCAAAGTCTAAAAGGGAAATTTGAAAGATTGAAGATGAGAGAAGATGAAAACATCACTACCTTTATGCCAAGAGTGAATGAGTTGGTATGTGGAATTAGAAATGCTGGTGGAACTCTGGATGAAAATGAGATTGTTTGCAAAATTCTTAGATCCCTTCCTGCTACCTACAAAATCAAGGTTGCTGCCATTGATGAATTCAGAGCCCACACAACTGTCACAAGAGAACAATTGGCTGGCAAACTAGCTGCATTTGAAATGACCGAGTTTGGAGATGATCCTCCCAAGACTGAATCTACTTTCAAAGCCAGTACCTATGTGAAAGGCAAATAAAGATTTGATCTGGGAGAAAACTCTTCAAGGAAGATGTCATGGTATGATCAAGCAAGAAGAGACATGGAATAAGAGGAAGCAGAAACAACTCAACTTGAAGCCCTCATTGCAAAGAGATTGCCAAGAGGATCCGGTAAGTATGAAGGAAAACTACCCTTTAAGTGTTTCAACTGCAATAAGATTGGTCATTTTGCTTCAATATGTCCAGAAAGATTTGCAAGGTCTAATACTAACAGACAAAGGTTTCAAAAGAACTGCTATTATGTTCATGAAGAAGATGACAATGAAGGAGTAACAGATGATGAATCAGAACTAGGAAGCAAATCCAAAAATGAATGGGTGTTTATTGCCATCAAGGAAGAAGATTCAATATCCTCTGAATCTGTCAATCACAAGGTTGTGGAAAGAGCTTTGGCTTCTCAAGTGGAAGAAAAAGATGATTGGGTTATTGACCGTGGATGCTCTCACCATATGACTGGTGACAAGAATAAGTTCTTAGATTTGGAAAGGTATGAAGGAGGGATGGTAAAGTTTGGTGACAATTTTGCTGGCAGAATCAGAGGTAGGGGGACTATTTCCTTTGATGGAAAGAGCAAAACAGATAATGTACTATATGTTGAAGGATTGAAGCACAATCTTCTCAGTGTTGGTCAGTTAGTGGACAAAGGCTATGATCTTCAGTTCAAGAATGGAAAATGCAGAATCTTTACAAGCTCCAAAACTGAAATTGCATCCGGTACTAAAAAAAGGTAATATCTTTCATCTGGTTGGTTCAAATAAAAGTTGTCTGTTTGTTCAAGTTGATTAGAGTTGGTTATGGCATAGAAGAATGTGTCATGTAAATTTTGATAACATCATCAAGATAAGCAATATTCAGGCTGTAAGAGATCTTCCAAAATTAGTGAAACCTACAAATAGTTTGTGCAAAGAATGTCAGCTAGGTAAACAGAGCAGAGTCTCTTTCAAAAGCAAAGATCAGTCCTCTACCGGATTGTTGGAATTAGTATATACTAATCTCTGTGGTCCGACAAGAATCAAGAGTTTGCAAGGTGATAGATATTTCATGTTGCTAATTGATGACCATTCCTGGATGATGTGGGTTACCTTCCTAAAAGAGAAATTGGAAGCCCTTGAGAAGTTCAAAATCTTCAAAGCTATGGTAGAGAATCAAACTAGATTGAAACTGAAATGTCTAAGGTCTGATAGAGGTGGTGAATTTACATCCGGTGAATTCATTGACTTTTGTGAGAAGCAGGGTATAAAGAGACAGTTGTCTGCTCCTAGGACTCCACAGCAGAATGGAGTAGTTGAGAGAAAGAACCGGACCATTCAGGAAGCTGTCAAGACAATGATGTTGGAAGCAAATGTTCCTCAGATGTTTTGGAAAGAAGCTATCAGCACTGCAGTCTACACTCTCAATCGAGTTCAAATTAGAAACAATACTGGTAAGACCCCCTATGAACTTTGGTTTGGCATCACTCCTACTATGAGATAATTCAGAGTATTTGGTAGCAAGTGTTATATTAAAAGAGATGAAGATCTAGGAAAGTTTGATGCTAGAAGTGATGAAGGAATTTTCTTGGGTTACTCCACTCAAAGCAAAGCATACTAGTGTTACAATAAGAGATTGAGGAAGATGATAGAAAGCACTAATGTGAAAGTTGATGAAGGAATTGAGAAGCCCTCAAGGTCCTATGAATGTGATGAAGATGATCAGAATGATCCTCTGATGCAAGAAGCTCCTTCCTCCTCTGAAATTTAGATCTAGACTGATCCAGTAAATCAGGAAGAAGAAGTTTGTCTGAATGAGCCTGATCAAGAATTAGTAGTGCAAGACACTCTCAAAGTTCCAAGGTATGTAACTCTAAATCACTCTGAAGATCAAATCATAGGTGACAAAAGTAAAGGGGTACAAACAAGAAGAAGAATTGCTCAAGATTCAAATGAATACTGTCTAATTTCAAAGATTGAAACTAAGACAGTAAATGAAGCTTACAATGATGAAAACTGGACCAAAGCAATGGAGGAAGAATTGATGCAAATTGAGAAAAATCGTACTTGGGATCTTGTTCCCAGACCTAGAGACAGGAATGTGATTGGAACCAAATGGGTCTTCCGGAACAAACTGAATGAAGTTGGTGAAGTAATTAGAAACAAAGCTAGATTGGTCTGCAAAGGCTACTCTCAAATAGAAGGAATTGATTTTGAAGAGACCTTTGCTCCTGTGGCAAGAATTGAAGCAGTCAAATTATTTCTTTCATTTTCTGCCTTCAAAGACTTCAAGGTATATCAGATGGATGTCAAGTCTACCTTCCTAAATAGTGATCTAGAAGAAGAAGTTTACATTAAACAACCGGATGGATTTCAATTGTCTGATAATGATGATATGGTCTACAAGTTGAAGAAAGCATTGTATGGATTGAAGCAAGCCCCAAGAGCATGGTATGAAAGGTTGGATAAGCATCTTATGTAGATTGGATTCAACAAAGGTACTGCTGATAGTAACTTATATTTCAAAATTGATCATGAAAATATTTTGATTGTTGAAGTGTTTGTGGATGATATCATTTTTGGAGGAAGAGATAGTATGTGCAAAAATTTTGCAAATTAGATGAAAAGTGAGTTTGAAATGTCTATGCTTGGTGAAATGAATTTCTTCTTGGGTCTGCAAATTACTCAAACAAAGAAAGGAATATTCATTTCTCAGACCAAATATGTGAAAGAATTGTTGAGGAAATTTGGTATGGAAGATTCAAAGCCAATGAACACTCCTATGGCAACTGGATGTAAGTTGAGCAAAGATGATGACTCTCCAAAGGCAGATTAGACAAAGTATAGATCAATGATTGGTGGATTGTTGTATCTCACTCAGACTAGACTAGATATAATGCAAGCTGTTGGTCTTGTGGCAAGATTCCAAGCTGATCCTAGAGAATCTCATGCTATGGCAATCAAAAGAATTTTTAAGTACTTGAAAGGAACAGTTGAGTATGGTCTATGGTACCCTAGAGATCCAGATTTCTCTCTTCATGCATATAGAAATGCAGATTGGGTAGGAGATATGGACGACTGGAAGAGCACCAGTGGTGAAGCATTCTTTTTTGGGAAGAGATTGGTTTCTTGGCTAAGCAAGAAACAAGATGCAATATCTCTATCTACAACTGAAGCAGAATACATTGCAGCAGCAGGTAGTTGCACTCAAATCTTATGGATGAAGTAGATGCTAAGAGACATTAAAGTTGAATATGAGGAGCCTATCACAATTTTCTATGATAATTCAAGTGCAATTAATATTTCTAAGAACCCAGTATTGCATTCTAAGACTAAGCACATATCTATCAAGTTTCACTTTTTGAGAGAACAAGTGAACAAGGAAGAAGTCAGATTGGAGTATGTTCCCTCCAAGGATCAGATTGCAGATATCTTTACTAAACCTCTTCCCAAGGACTCTTTTGAATATCTCTGGGAGAAGTTAGGGGTCATGGCCCCTACGGTGATGAACTAGGATGCATTGATGTGCTTCAGTCTGGTGGATATCATAGTCATATCTTGTGATTCGGATTGATGATGGGGAGATGCTACTAAGGGGGAGCAGCTGGTATGATTCTGATGTATTAGAATTGCAAGTATGAGCCCCTTGCCATTGATGTCAAAGGGGGAGAGAAGACATGTGAAAAACAAGTGGTTGATGATCAAAGGGGGAGCAGTAAAGGAAGAGAAGACATGTGAAAAGTTGTTGGTAATAGGGTGAGCTGTGACAGAAAGGAGAAGTTCTTGTCTTGATGGTTTTTCACATCATATGTTGCCATCAATGACAAAGGGGGAGATTGTTGCAAGTATGAGGTAAACCAGTGTTGTCATTGATGTCAACTTACTCATATTGCATTAGTAAGAAGGTTTGGATGAGTTGTGTGTTGTTGTTATTGAGGAAATCAGTCTCCATCCGGAACAGTGAAGAATAGTGATGAGAAGAAGGAAAATGTACTGTATAGGTTAAGAACCAGAGGATATGGATTAAAGGGTTTGTAGATATGAGTCTTGAGATGCTTTAGCTAAGATTTCAGAGGTCCGCATGAAGATCTGAAGAAGTTGTGGCTATCTGTGTGGAACCGGTTTCGACAAGTGTTCAAAGGTGACAAAGGATCATAGAAAGGTCCGGTGAGGTCCGGAATTGTATTATCCTAATCTATGGATTGGAAGGAGTGTTTGGGATGTCCTTTTGATGTGTCATCTTGAGTTGTGTATGATTTTGAGGTCTGGAAGTACCTTTTGCATTGTGACAGTGGCAATAGACTGTGTTCTTGAAGTACCGTATGATGAAGAGAAGAATTTCGGTAAGCTGATGAAGTGCGGATGTTTTTGATGATTTAGGGAAGGTTATGATGGTCATTGGATTATATCTAGTTTGTGTTGGCAGTCTGCATTGAAGTTAGAGTTGGATTTGATTTTATGGCTACTAGTTGTTGGTGTTCTTCCTGTAACAGGCTGACCAGATGTTCTACAGGCCTTGCGAATGTTATTGTGATGTTTGCCGACTTAGATGATTGTTCCTAAGTTGATGTCTTGTATAAATAAGTGTTTGAGAATTCATTTTGTGGTGTGGATTGTGTGGATGAGTGTGGCATAGCGAAGAGAAGTGCGAAAGGCAGAGCAATGGTTTTGGGCTTAAATGGAACTGATTTGGACATGGTAGAGATGTCATTCTCTAGTTCAAGATTGTGATTCTTATCACTTTGTAGACAGTGTGTCTCCTTGTAGGTAGTGTGCCTCTTTGTGAGTAGTGTGCTCAGGCAGTGAGCCCTAATTGGCATGTGCCATTCATTTTTCTTATTCTTCTAACAGAGAATAATCCTTGGGTTAATCACCTCGTGGTTTTTCCCTTAACCAGGTTTTCCATGTCAAAATCTTGGTGTTCAATGTGTTGATGTTTATCTACTCTTGTGTTTATGCATTATGCTTTCATCGATGGTTAATTGATATGCTGTTAACTAACAAAGAAGAATCAAGTGTTTGAAGTAAGAGCAAGTTTTTATACAACTGATTCACCCCACCCTCTCAGTTGTATGCCCTAGATCCAACAAGAACAACTTCAGTCTACCCTAGATGATCTTGAGCAATCTCACTCTGAAGTTAATAACTTGAGAGAAAGACTTGAACAAGCTGATGATTTCATAAATGAGCTAAAAGAAAAACTAAGTATCTTTGTGAAAAAGAGAAGGAACTACTTCAACAATTAGCAAGTCAAATTGAAGCCAATGCTACTAATGAAGATCTGAATGAGAAAAACAAGTTATGTGAGAAGCTATCAAAAGAGGTCATTATTGTAAGACATGAAATGGAATTAGGGGTTATAAGATTCACCCAAGAAACTGAAGAGAAAAGAAAAATTGAAGATAATCTAAAATAATCTCTCAAGGAGAAGTCAAAAGACTGCCACAAAATGGATAGAATAATTAGGCATTTGGAATTTGATCTTGAAGAAGCTAGAGATAATGAAGAACAACTTGAGAATCAGATAGACACTTTTAAAAGGGATCTCCAAACAACAAATGAATACAAATAGAAATTCAAGATAAGCTCTTCTCAACTTGAAGTTCTTCTTGAAAGACAAAAGAGGGTAGATGACAAGCATGGTTTGGGATATGAGAAAGGTGAAAGCTCCAAATCCGGTCAGAAGAACTCTAGATCAAGAAATCCAAGGAACAGGCCTAGAAGACCTCCAATAAGGAAACCAAATGCTCAAATATATCCATCCTTCAATGGATACTGCTACATTTGCAACAACTTCAGTCACAAAGCAACTCAGTGCAGAAGAAAAATGAATCAGACTAATTCATCCTTCTTCAGACAATGTTTCAACTGCAAAAGGTATGGTCACAAATCTCATGAATGTAGAAATATGCAAATAAATAATTTATTCAATGGAAGATGCTTTGGATGCAATAGAATGGGATAAATGGCTAATCATTGCAGATCAAGAGGATATCAGTCAAATATGTAAAGAAATGTTGTTTTCTACAATTGCAATAGATCCAGTCATATTGCCAAATTCTGCATAAGTAAGAATCATGATAAAGGGGGTCCAGTGCATCATAATCAAAATCAAGGTAAAGGAAAAGGCAAAGTGAATGCGGATGAAGTTCAAAGAGAGATGAACAAGATTTGGGTGAAGAAGAGTACATAAAATGTTGGGGATAGATCCACACTAGAATATGGTGCTGATATTCCTTCTGGAAACTTAATAGATGAGCTCTGGCTCAGGGGGAGTCACAAAGGAAAATAAATTCCCCCAGCCAGTCATTTGGTACCTAAATTTGGTACATGGAATGTTGCAAATTAAAGAGTTCTCAGAGAAATATCCAAATAACCCTCAGTAAAAATATGAATGATCCGCAAGAAGTTTTGAAGAGTTTAATCACCCAAGATTGATCCGGTTTGACAGGCATCCGATAAAAGTAGGATTTTCACAGTTAGATCCGGTATGATTCAAAATTGAAATATCTTGATCTGCAGATAAATGGCATGATTGGAGGAAAGGAGATACATTATCAATTATCACTAAAAACAATTCTAAGTGCATCTCAGTGATTCGCAAAGATCTCTCTCAGAATAAGGCAACCAAAATAACTTAAGTTGTGCATTTATTGCAATAGGAAATTAGGGTTTGCATAGAGATAAAAGGGTTCTTTTATTCATCATTTGTACAATTGCATTCAAGAAAAGGAAAGGAATAACTCTACATCAAGATTGTTACAACCTTCTCAAAGATCAACTGCAGAATTTGATTCAACTAGCAATATTTTCCGGTGCATATTGTGAACCCTAGAAGTGTAAAAGGTATTTCAATTTATGAATATCTCTCTCTAAATCTTTTGCAAAGATGGCCACTCCTATGGTTGTTAAGATCACTGATAGGCTGTACCCAAAGTTCAAGAAACACCCCTACAAATCCCTAGAAGTTGATCCCTTAGGCACCTTTTCTAGCATTCCGCATGGGGTTCTACATGTAGAAGATGTTAGGGTATACATCCATGCCAATATTGAGGAATTTAGAGAATCAAAGCTGATGGATATCTACCATAAACAACTAATAGATGAAACTTTTAAACTCAAACCTCAATACAAGGTCATCCGAGATAAGCATTTTGGACATTGCATCCACTTTCCCTATTTTGCAAAAGATGAATGGGTCCCATATGGTCTTAGCAAAATTCATGACAAATTCATGTGGTTGATGAAGCCCTTCAAACTAACAAAAGATGCAATTTGGGTAGTAACTGGGTTGCACTCATCCGGTGGGTTGCCAACACTCAAATCTATCAAGAACCAGATAGTAAGTGAGGCTACCAAATCAAAGTTTGACAAAAGAGCAATGACAATAGAAGATATCATAGATCCGGATATAAAATTTGCCTCTATGATAATTAGATATAAAATATATCATTCCAATAGGGAGAACTCTGTGTCCGGAATTGCAATTTATACAACATATCAGATGCTAAGGGAAAATACTGATTATGACCTATGTGATCTTCTAAACCAACTTTTAGAAAACTTGTAGAAGATCAAGAAGGATAAGAAGAACTCATTCAAGTATGGTGGCCTAATACTATGTCTCTTCTTTTACTATATGAATGAGCTACCCGAATCAAGTGGTTAGGTATGGCAAAATGACAGACCGGTTGCCATACAAATCAAAGATTATATGTATGGGCTTGGTGATGTCAAGGCTCAAAGTATAACACTCTGGGGATACTTCAAGAACTTACAAAGTATGATGGAGGCCAGAGAAAGAATCCCCCAATCTATAGTTGAAAAATACAAGGATACAGTGTGTTAATCAATGCCTAATGGAGGCAGTGGAATCTAGAACAGTCTAGATTATGCCAATGGGCTATGAGGTAGATGAGAAAATCTTGGAGCTGCATGTCCAACACTTTCTGAGTCAGCCTAAGGACCCTGAGGTAGAAAGGTTTGGAACCTTTCAAGAATTAAGTGTGAAAATACATGTTGAACTAAGACAACCAGAGATGAAAAGAAAGGTGAAAAGGGAAATAGAGGAAGTTGCCAAAAGATATGGCATATCAAAGGAAGCAGTTGATGCAAATAGAGAGAAAATAGAAAGAGCTGAGAAAGAGAAACAAGAAGCAGAAAAGGAAAGTGTTTCAGTACAAGCCTCCTCTTGGACTAGATCCTCCAAGAGCTCTACACCTGCCACCTCTAAGAGCCCAAAAGCCTCAAAACTGGAAGCCAAGACATCTGAAAAGGGAGAGAAGAGAATGAAGACAAAGGCCACAAGGTCATACATAAGCCAAAAGGATGATGAAAAAATAGAGACTGATGAGGAGGTTAAGAAAATGAAGAAGAAAAAGAAAACTTCCAGGGAATCCTCTGCCAGAAAAATCAAAGGAGAAGAGGCAGAAGAATTTGTTAAAAGGCCCACTCTTTCTATTGATGATATCATCAAAGTGGTCACAGTGGATGGGAATCTGCAATAAGTCACTGAATTTTAGGATGATTACAGTGATATTGACAAAATAATTTTGGAGGAAGCTACAGTTAAGTACCTAAACATTTATAATAAAGCATTCATTGAAATCATTTCTCTAATTCCCAAAATTTTAGAGAAGGTACTTAAACTCAGAAAAGAAAATTGCAAGGAAAAGGATTTAGAGATCCAGGAACAGATTGCAATTCAGCTCTATCCTTCCATTACTCCAAAATAAATGACCATGATCTTTAAGGACTGCAAGGATGAGTTCCGGAGCAAAGAAAGAATGAACAAACTTATGCTTGGAGAGACTGATCAAGTGGCAAAAGAAATAGAAGACATTCTTCAGAATGCCTTCAAGAAATCAAATCTTCCTGTTATAGAGGACATAGATGAAGAACCTTCTACCATGGATGTCGAAGGATTAAGTGCATCAAAGGAAGAATCTACTGAGAAAATTATAGAAGGGCCAAAAGAGATGGATGAGGAGAAGAATAAGGACTTGGATTCCTCTGTTTCGGAAGAGGAAGTCGATGAAGAAGTTAATATCTCTCTTCTGGATCCCCTTGCAGACTCTAGAATTGAAGGAGAAGGAAGAAAAGAGGAGAAATTGAGTCAAGTAGAAGAGGAAAAGGGAAGAGAAGAAGGACACACAGAGAAGATCTCTGATGACAGCTCTGAGGCTGCAAAAGGAAAGAAGACTATCTCTAGCAAGAGACATTACATAAGTAGTGAAAAAATTCTTGACCAAAGAGATGATCAAAATAGATGAATCAGAACTATTTCAAGGACCACTCAATTTTGACTCCCTCTCTCCAGTCCAGACAATGAAGGTAGCATCTTTTTCTCAGCTAAAGCAAAAGAAAAGCTTCTAAAGTCTCACATGGAAGACTGTGAGCTGATAGAAATTGCATCTAGTGTGCTAGAGAAGATCATGCTATCCTTCCAAAAGGTTCTTTTAGCCTTTCCATTTGGTAACTTGAAATCTCTGGTTAACTTTGTTAGCACCCATTTTGATTCTTTGGAGAAATTGGCAGAAGAGAAAGTCTAGAAAGAATTTTTGGGAAAGAGATTCACTGAGGTGCAGGGACTCATAACTAATGACAGGAGGACCCTGGATATTGAGATAAAGAGCCTAGAAAATACTCTTAAAGATGGTAGAGAAATGTATAAATTTTGTCTATCTTGGTCTAAAGTGACAGAGGATATTAAAAAGAAGGTGAAAGAACAAGAGGGTAAACTATCAAGTTTATCTCAAAATTTTGATCCTCTCACCTCATCCATAATGAATCAAGAGTGCCAAGATATTACCACTATAAATGAAATAAAGAGGCTTGAAAAGGAGAAGAAGAATAGAATAAGCATGATGAGTGAACTAAGAGGGATAATTATCCCTAAGTTAGAGGCAATGCATGAGGCCTTAACTGATGCTCAGACCACAGCCTGGACTAGTGATCCGACAGACTTAAGAAGGGCAGAAGCTTTTGTATTCTTGTTGAGTGGTCACATTTCAATTTTGGACAAGATGAAGCAGAGTTGGATGACAAAATTTGTACAGTTGAAGACCACCTTTGCGGATATAATTAAGTATATGTAAGTATAACATGTTTATATACTTATGCGGCCATATATAGGATGATTTTTGCCAATTTTGGTGTGCTGATTTCACCCTTTGCCATTGATGTCAAAGGGGGGCTGAGGAGTAGTGAAAAATGTGGGATCCAACTAAGGGGGAGCTCTAGTAAAATAGTGCATAAGATAGAGCATCAGCCAAGGGGGAGTTTGCTACGACACTTAGTCATTTTTCACTAAGTGTTGCCATCAATGCCAAAGGGGGAGATTGTTGGCAAGAGGCACTGTGTGGCTTCATGAGTGTTGTCATTGATGGCAACAAAGTCCATCCCACACATCTGTAGCACATAGTATGCCTCTACCAGAAGTCAGATTGAAGAGTGTTTTGGTCTAGTGAACAAGAACAAAGCATGTAGCAAGGTCCAACAATCAGGTCTGGATTTCTCAGATGGTGTAACTCAGAAAGTTATAGAATTGGACAAGTCAAGAGGAGTACCATGACTACTACATTCTAGAGATTGAGCCTCCGGTGATGAATGAGTGAAAATATATGAGCATCTAAGTGTTGGGTTCCTAACAGGTAGAGTAGACTGAGGAAGAACTGACCAGTAGAACATCAGACTCTAATCCGGATGAGAAATTGATGATGATCAAGCTATTTGAGGGATCATACATGGTTGGCTAACATGATTGATGACTTCTATGTCTATGTCTTTGATACACATCACATGTTAAGCATGGATTCAGTCGACAGTTCAGTGTCTTAGAAATATCTTGAGTATTCTGGTTGCCGACTAGAAAGATGTTGAAATCCTTGGTGCGGATATATATACCAGATGGATTTCACTATGAAGATGTGTGTGTAGCACTATAATGTGTGAGCAAAGGTAGAGATAAGTGTGGAAACAACAATACAAGTCCAGTATGTGACATAACAGTAGCACTAAAGCAGAGGAAGAATGAAGTGCAGTAGATTAGTATATTGAGCCTAACTGGAATTGAACCTTAGTATATGTGGATGCCTCTCTCTCAGTTCAAATACCTGGGTACCTTCTATAAACTTTGTAGACAATGAGTCTCTTATAGGCAGTGTGCCTCTTGTGAGCAGTGTGCTAGGGCAGTGAACCCTAATTGGCAAGTGCCATTTTGTACTTCTTATTCTTTTAACATAGAATATAATCTTGGGTTAGTCACCCTGTGGTTTTTCCCTTAACATGGTTTTCCATGTAAAAATTCTTGTGTTATGTGTGTTGATTTTATTTTTGCTCTCATGATTATGTATGCTCTTATGTTTTGATGTTGAATTAATATTAAAGAAGAAAAGAAATTTAAGATATTTTAGATAACTAATTCACCCCCCCTCTTAGTTATCTACCTTGTTTCCAACATTTTCCTAGTATCCTTAGCCTTACAAGATTACCAAGGGTCATCCTAGGAGGCCTAAACAACACATAACACATCACTGGGAACACAACATGAGAGAGAAAAGGTTAGAAATAATTACCTAATACATCCCAATGTTAAGAACATGCACATCTAGGAGGAGACCACCCTTGAGACTAACTATAATACTTGGTACAATGAGTGTGGCTTAGAGAGGGAGAAATATTTACTTGATTCAACCCAGGATACCTCGTATGTTGTTTATGTCTTGTTGATATTTCATTAACATTTAGTTTAGGATGACGAGAGGCTTTGGTGGGTTTCAAAGAGTGGTATCCAATACCGGCTGTGTAGTTAATTCTAGCAACTTGTAAAGGTACTCTGATTCCTTATTGATTTACACAACAACCATTACCTACATAATCACAATTGTTATAAAAGGATTTTAAATCCTCAACCATAGAGGGATGTCATTTCCTTAGAAGATGGTGAAGCCTCATAGGTTTCATAATTTGTAGTATAGGTAAGAGTATTATCTTTGTTTTCTACTAAGGAGACTTTAGGTTTCTTAGGTGTTTCCAAAGATTTCTTAGATGAGATCAATGTGACTTTTGATGTGTCAGGGCTATTAAGTTTATATTCCCCTACACTACAAGGATTAAAAATCTAATGAACTCCAATCGTCATCAAAAAATGCATTTGATGGTGTAGAGTCTTGCACAACATTATCCGTGGCAAGAGGAATTTATGAATCAACTTGTAATTTGTTTAAACTCAAATAATTGTTAACTTGTTTTTGCATTTCAATATGTAACAACTATCCGGTTCGAGATTGGCTTCCATGATGAGGAGTTTGTTTTGATAAATGAATTTTATTGATTGATGAAGGGTAGATGGAACCCCATGGCATGGATCCACGGTCTACCAAGAATCATATTATATGAAAGTGAACTAGGCATGACATGAAAAAGGGTAGATAATGTTACAGGTCCAAGCTTTATAGGTAAAGTTATGGTACCCATAGATTTTGTACCAGCATTATCAAAGCCATGAATGCTAATTATATTTTCTTTAATTAAAGAGGTAACAACCTTAATCTTATGTAACAAATCCATACCACAAACATTTAGAGCCGATCCATTATCAATCATAACATGCTTTATCAACTTTTTATTTATTGTGACAAAGATTATAAGAGGATCATATTGGTTTTGAACTTCAATTGACGGTAATTCATGTGGTTGAAAGAGAATATCTATTTTTTTTGCATGCATAGAATCTAACAAGGCTACTACATCATTCAGTTTAATAGCAGGTGGTACAATCACCTTTTGTAAAGCTTCTTGGAGCATTCTGTGGTATGTAGGCAATGTTTGTATTAAATCCCAAAGAGAGATCTTAGCCGGAGTAGTGTGAAGCTGCTCGACAAGATCATATTCTTGGCCACTTTTAGGTGTAAGATGAGGTGGTGGAGGGAGCATAGGTTGAGAGCATAGAAGAGAGATAGGCACATGAGGTGCTTGCTTACTTTGCTTGTTATTATAGGTCTTACATGTGTGAGAAATCACATTTTGGACACCTTGAATTCTTTGGGTAATTTGTCTTGCATAGTTTAAAATGTAATCCGGGGGTTGAGATGATTTTTGATCTCCTTGAATTGTTATAACTGGTTTTAAGCAAGAAGGTGTATTGGGTGCCCCCACACAACCATCTTAGGAATATTGGTACAAAGTCTATTAGTGAAGATCAAATTAACATTTTTGTCCTTTTGATTATGTTCAACATCTATCCCTAAAATATTTAATTTGAAAGACCTTTTGTCATCCACTAATTCTTCATCTTGGCCAAGGAGAGCATTGGAATGAAAGGAAGGTACAATGTTGTTAAAGAGTTTGGTATCATTTGAATTTGCAACAAAGGTAGAGTTATCCATAGTATTCACTTCCTTAGAGATATCTAAGGTACTTGAACATTCAATCAAAGGTGGAAGATCTAACAGATTATCCTTAGAGACCTCATGCACCATGTGATTATTAGTTGATTATAGTCATTTCCAACCCATGGAGAATCCTCCTTGAGAGGGAGCCCTTTATCCACTAATGTTTCATTTTCCAAAGAGGGTAGGGTGGTTTTAAGGAATGTGTCAATGATTTCATCCTCTTGTGCTAGTATATCCTCATAGAAGGAATTATTTTTGAAAGAATGATCAAAGGTCAAGTTTTTGTCATCATCACATTTAGTAGAGACTAGATGCATAGAAGAAGTACTATCACAATTATATTTTTCACTACTACTCATGGAGATGAACTTGGTTAAGCTTTCTAACATTGTAGGATGTTCACTCATGAGGGTTAAGAATCTATGAAAATCAAGATCTTTGATGAATATATGCAAAGATACCAAAGAAAAATGACATGAAGGTGCCATAATACAATATCCAAAAACATCAATAAGAGCTAGTATTACACCCTAGGTGTTGAAATACACAAAGTGTAATTGAGATAACACCAAATTTCAAGCAAGGATATCAAATGATTCCAAATTTATGTTTTCAAATATATGCAAGATCAGATTTAAAATATTTTTGATATGAGTGCAAGAAAGAAAGTGCAAAACTATGTGTAAATATGACCTAAAATGCTTGATTTTTCCACTTTTTTCAATGCAAATGCCTAAAAGATGAGGTGTTTAAAGGAAATTGATTAGGGGCAGCAGATTATAATGCAGAAATATCCTTCACAACACACCTATGGTGCAGATCTAGAGAGATGACAAGTCAAAATCTAGCGAAAAGTAAGTTTTTCAAACCCTGGATGTGAAATTAAGGCATAAATGTATGTAAGATGATGTATGAATGTTTTCCAATCAGATTTATTATACAAAAAAACTCAACTCAGATCTGAAAATGATTTTAAATCCTTACAATGCTAAATGCAAGTACAATTTTAATGATAAATCAATGAAAAATGCTAGTTGTTGTTGAAATTGAGTATGTGTAAATGCAAATTTTTGAAATATAAATGCAAAAACACACTAAAATGCAACACTACATGCAAAATGAAATTTGAATAAGTGCCTAAGATGAGTAGTAAAATCTGGAACAAGATTTTAACTACAAACCCTAGTTTTTGAAATTACTAGGTTATAAGAAAAATTCAAAATTTCAAACAAATTTTAATATGAAAAATGCAATGCAAAGGATTGTAATATGATGATTTTCTGTAATTTATATCAGATCTAATTTAAAAATTATAAATTAAATGAAAATTAATTAAAATTAATTAAGATTATTTCAAAATGCAAGTCTAAAATGCTATTTTTTTCAAATTTTTTAATTTTTTTGTAAATTTTCAAATGCAATATGAAAATTATGAATTAAATGAAAATGAATTTAAGATATAATGCAAAAAATAGGAATTAAATGAAAATTAATTAAAAATAATTCAAATTATGTCAAAATGTAAACTAAAATGCCAATTTTTTCAAAATTTTCATTTTTTTTGTAAATTTTCAAATGCAATATGAAAATTATGAATTAAATGAATGCAAATCTAAAGTAAAACACTCAGCAAGGTGCAAAATTCAAATAAAACATAGGTTCACCAAAATGTTTAGTGGGAAAAGAGGGGGTTTTAGTTTCAAGATTAAATCCTCCTTTCATGCCTTATAGTCAAGGACATAAACTGAGTGAAGCCACAATCTCTTGCAAGATGGCTCTGCTACAAATTTAGTGTCCCTTAGAATGAAGAGGAAACTTGGAGTTTGCTAATCAGTTAATCAATTAAAATCCAATTATGCTTAAAACCTTAATTTCAAAAACCATAAACAAACAGATGAAACACGATAAATGTTCATAGACAGAGATTGTAGACACCCAAAAATGTCCACCTTGTTATAACATTACATCTTGTATCATGTTTTTCCCTAGGTACCCATTTTGTCACCATCATAACTCCATATCATCACCTAATCTAGCATTTTCCTTTAATAAATTAAATAAATATAACATTTATTTAATTTAATCCCATCCTCTTCACATTATTAAATAAATAAATTTTATTTATTTATTTAACCCTCTTTCCTCTTAAATAAAATAAAATAAATCTTTTATTTTATTTTTATTTATCACTTTATCCTATTTTTCCTCATGATTTAAGTATTATTAAATTATTTAAATCATTAACTTAGCTTCCATATCTTTCTCTTGAGATGACTCAACTCATCTCTTTCACCTTCCAATTACCTCTCGAGTTAACTTGGCCCACCTTCCATCTCCAACTCAACTCATCTCTTTCACCTTCCAATCATCTCTCAAGTGAACTCACCTACCTTCCATTCTCTCTCCCAAGTTGCACAAGCAACTTTCCAATTCAATTATCACTCATGAAATAGAAATATTATCCCTCCATCCTCTCACACTTGCCTATAAACTAACCCATTTTCATTCCATTTGCATGGATGATCTTCTAAGCACTTTTACTCTGCCAAATTTTCTTCTCAATCTCTCATCCATCAATCTTTCATCCATCATCACTCTATCTATCTTCTTCCATCAATCTCATCTCATCGTTATGCTACAAAACATGAGCAATCAACATCATATTAGCTACAACAATCCAACATGCATGCACTAATCATTCAAGGTATTAAGTATTCAGAAGGTTTGGATTAAGGTAAAAGCATGTTAATTTTTTTATCTTCATTTGTCCAAATTTTACCATCTACAAAATGGCATGCCCAGTGGGACCAGTTGTCTAGTCTATTTTTATTACTAAAATTTGATTTTTTGAGTTTAGGTTTAGGGCAAAATTACATTTGGGGTAAAATGTCACTTTTGAGCGACATAAACTTGCATTTGAAGGATCTAAAATCACATATGGTTGGGGAAAACTTGCCTCTGGTCAATCTGCAGGTGCATCTGGTGAACAACTAGTTGCATCTGGCTGCATGCATTGCATTTGGTTTAGGTCTAGGTTTTTATGGCTGACTTGAATTTTTCTTGCCAGTTTTCATCATTTGGGTCTTTGCATGTAGTTTGCATGCCATCTTAGATTCAATCTTAGGCCTTCTAAGTCATTTTAAATAGTTTTCTTCAAATATCTTTAACTGGCATTTAGCATAATCAACAATCTCTAGTATTTTCATGAAAATATGAGCATGAAAGTGACAAAATCCTCCTTTTTAGGCATTCTAAGGTCTTATACTTTACATGCACAAACATGCAAGGTGTTTTGTGTTAGATTTTTATAACTCTATAGGTGGAGTGTGCATTTGGTCAACAACATGTCACATTTGAACAATAGAAGATTGCATCTGAGCAATGGAAACTCACAATCTGATGGTAAGTTATTGCATATGGTAAGTTTTGTATGCACATTTGATGCATAGAAAGTCACCTCTAGTTATTCCTATACACATTTGGTTTTACACTTTGTAGATCTAGGGTTTTCTGGAAAACTAATCATTTCTTAGTGTAACTTGTCATTTTCGCTTGTCTAAGAATGGAGGCAAACAAATTACTAATTGTTTTCTGTAGGTCTGTGCGGTCAAAGGATTCATCTTTTACCACTATAGTAGGCACATTTCAATTTGGTGCTTAAAATTAACAATCTATCTTCTTTGTGTCTGCTTTTCTTTTATTTGTTTGCTTGTCTGGTATGATTGTCACCTGATTTAGCAATGAAAGTATCCTCTCCCCCCACCTAACCAATGGATCTGGGGTGCAAGAGAAATCATTTCTAACTCTAGGTGGGCCTACCTTCCCATTGTGAGAAGGGGATGACCTGAGCGGAAACATGTCAAAGCCACACCATTCCACCACTTGATAAATAATGCATTTGCACCGAAAGTCACAAATGATGAGTGTTGTTTTAGCTATGCCGACGAATGTTTCCCCCAAAACCCTATAGAGCCTAACCTCTACGGGATGGGAATCCTCCATTAACAGAGTGAATCACCGCATGCGTAGCCACCTAAATAGAAATCCAAACTAAAAACTATGTTTTAGCAGCCAACAACCCCTATTTTTTGGTACAAGAGGAAAACTAATTAGGCCTCTGATAGCCGTCCCACATTTTTGTGGCTTATGGTAGAGATACCAAGGTACCTCAAGATCTACGCATCTTGAGGGCCTAGAACTTGGTGTGCCTGAGAAGCGAGTGAGTGCACTATAAGTAGGCACGGCTGGGTAAAACCAAGTGGGAACCTAATAGGTGTAGTCCTTGCCTAGCCATAGGTTGTAAAGTTTGAGCATGGATTATGTGTGAGTATTTGTCATTGTGTCTCCTCTGCCAAGTTCACCAAAAATAATGCCTAAAACCAAAATCTACAACAAAAATTACCTTTTAACCATGCAAAATCACCTGTGAATAGCAGCCACGCACATATGATCAATAGACAGTCACTTATGAACACCTCCACATCGCATTTGGTCTTTAGAAAATTGCCTCTGGTTATCCCATCTTTCTACAAAATCCTCCTTGGGTCTCTGTGAAGTCACCTTTGAGCTTCAGTAACTTGCCTATGATCTATTGTCAGCTACCTTTGAACAATAGCCACTCACTTTTGCACCTTAGCCAGTCACTTGTGAACCTTAGAAAATCACTTCTGGTCCTTAGAACATCGCCTCTGGTTAGCATAGTTTACCTGCAACATGCGCCTTTGATCATTGCAAAATTGCAATTGAGTCTCAGTAGCTCACATATGCACAATTCCCAGTCACCTATGAGGTATTATCAGTCTCTTATACATAGTAGCCTATCGCTTATGCACAATCCCTAGTCGCCTTTGATTTAGCAACCATTGCTTATGAATTGTAGAAAATCACCTCTAGAGTATCCTTAGTCACCTTTGCATTATTTTCAGTCACATCTGAAGCACAGAGGATCACATTTGGTTTTCCATAGCCTGCAAACTATCCTCTTGGTCAGAATCCCATTTAGTCAACTTGTCACAACAAACCTAATCATTTATAGTCACCATAGTATCTCAGTCAGTTGTTTAATAGCAGTCAAACCAAACAAGCATCAACCAATCAATCCCTTTTGACTTTGGTTAGCCGATCTTTAGCCAATCTTTTTCATCAATCAATCAATCACCTAATCAATCAATCTACCCATCCAAAATTAGACACATCAATTAGTCTAAGAAAGTCAAAATCAACCACCAATTCAATCACCTTATCATCCTATCAATCTGATCAATCTACCCTAAGCAATCACATCCCAATCATTCATAGTCTTCATCATAACCCTAATCAAACATCTGCCAAAAGTTACACCATGTCAACCTTAGAGGACCTAGCACAAGAGCTCATTCACCTACTTCACCAGGCACCAAAACCTCTAAGCCAACAAATGATTCAGAGGGTCCATAGCATGATTCAACAACTTCAACTTCAAGCAGGCCAATCACCTCAAATGCAACATCTCATAGCACAAGCCCAATACCTCATAGCTACTTGTGAATCATGAGCCCAACAAGTACATCATCATCCCTTATCCGTTCAACACCAACCATTTCCACCTCATTCCTATGTGGCATCCCCTTCTGTTTCACACCTATCTAATGCATTTACATATCATAACAATTCCACATCACCTTATCTTATTCCTTGTTAATCTAATCCATCTGCATTTCAAATCACTTCCAGATCACCTAATCCTATACCTTCCCATAATAATGCCACATCACCATACTCTATTTCTTCCAATATCAATCATTATCCACAACAACCCATACCCCATGATCTCTTACCTACACATCCCACCATTTCATCTCTTCATCAAACACATTCACAAGACTATCAATGGCCCCCACAACATGAACATACAAGTCCGAGTAGCCCTTTGTACACAAATCAAGTGAACCCAAGACCACCTATGCTACAAGACCTAATAGCCTTTGACTCAAGTCTAAGTGACCCCTTGTACATAAATCAAACATCCTGAAGTCTACCTATGCTACAAGACTTAATAGCCTTTGACAAGGGAGACACCAACCTAGAGCAAGCATCCTATGAACATCCTCCATCACCATTCGATCACATGCCAACACAAGAGCCTACTAGTCCTATCTTGACACCATCATATGATCCCATTCCTAGTCTATTAACCCACCAACCATCTAATCCATCTAGTCCTACTATCCCTCCATCCAATCCAAATCCTAATCCATCCAAACACATTATCCCTTCATCCAATCCAAATCCGAATCCATCCAAGCACATTATCCCTTCATCCAATCCAAATCCCAATTCATCTAAGCACATTATCCCTTCATCCATTCCAAATCACAATCCATCTAACTTCATTATCCCTCCACTCAATCCAAATCCTACTTCTAAGCCTTCAACATCATCCACTATCATTATCCATCCCTTATATTGTTTGTTCATGCATACCTTAATGAAGGATGTGATCCAATGGCTACTAGCTAGGAACAACTTATCTCTATGTCAAAAAGCTATCTTAGCACCTAGCAACAAGAATGCTTACTCTTCCAACCTGTCATGTGAACCACAAGCCATTGAGCCAATAGAAGAGCCTCCTATCATAAGCCCAAGCCAAATTCCATCCTACTCTCTTATAGATGAATATCAATAACCCATCAAACTCATCCAAGAGCCCTATACTTCCCTTCAAGTAACTCAAGAGTTATATCAAGAGCATAATCTTAAGCATGTGGAAATATTGAGCCTTCATTCAAATCAAGATCAAATCCTTCCTATTCACCCCATCCATAATATTTACCTTTTTCAGGATCAAGATGAAATTATCTATGAAGAAGCTACCCGTGAGCACCTTGATCTTATTCATAATCCCATACCCATCCATGAGCAAGATATTCAAATTTGTCTTATCCATCCTCCATCTAACCCTATTGTGCAAGCTTCCACTTCCCATGATAAGACATGTGCCTCCCAACAAAATGTAGAAGATCAAACAAATATCTTGGATCTTAGTGAACATAAGCAAGATTCTTATGATCCCTCCTCATCCACTATTGACCCTATTTCAAATCCACCATCATATCCTATTAGCCTAACCACCCTAATTTATGAGTGTTCCTCCTTAGAACATCACCAACCATTATTCTCTATCTCACCTTCTCCATCCACTAAGGGACTTGTGTCTAGTCTACCACCTACACCTAGTCCCATTGTCGATCGCATCCTCCAAAACATGAACTATCAAGGTAAGGGTTTAGGCCCTCTTGAACAAGGTATTTTGGATCCAATCCATGTCAAATTCTCTTCGTGCTCACATGGCTTTAGATACACACCCCAAGGTCAACAATCTAAAGATGTTGGTACTTCCTCCATGCCTCCTAAGTCCACCACTTCCTATCACAAATCCCATCACATTCCCAAAACATATATTTCCATTCCACCTCCCTCGTCTTACAAATGTCAAAAGCATGTGACTATACACCTTCCACCATCAACTTTGCCTCCACTTCTTCCAACTCCTAATATTCCATCATCCACTCTACCACCATTTCTTCCAACACCTAATTATCCGTCCATCCATAAATCCTCTAAAAATCCCATTCAAGGCCAACAACTGCACACATTAGGTAAGCATGAAGCTTACACTCATTCCATCCACCCCATGGGCTTCAAAAATAAAAATTTGGATCCCTACACTTATAAAGCCAACAATCCTACAAATCCTAATGTCTCAAGATACAAAAGCAAAAAGTCAAAGTAAAATACATTCAAAACACTATCCAAGCCTATACCTTCACAAGAAAAGGTCAAAACTAAAAAGGTTTGGGTCCCTAAACAAAAAGAAAGTAATTCAAATGAGGCATCCACATCACAAAAAACCCAACCATCCACATCGCCAAAATCCCAAGCATCCACCTCCATCCAAAAATACCATTCTATTTCAAAGTTCCAAATCTCTCCATCCCCAAAGCAAAGTAAAAATCAGAAAAATACTAAGTCTATGTGGGTACCTAAAGCACTTCATCATCTATCTCCTAAGAAAACAACACCATTGCTTCCTACGGCACCCTCCCATCAAAAGCTTCAACATTTATCATGATGTGTGCAACCGTTGGTCATGGTTCCCTTCCATTCCACAACATTTCCACATACCTCCATCTCCCCATCCTTCATCCATTATCCTACATATCTTCCTCATCACTTCCCTATGGTCCATGCTTTTGGCTAAGCTTCTCATCCATACTCTTCCATAAGTCCTATATAATCCACATCATAATCTACATCATAATCCACTATTGTAGCTCCATAATCCATATCATAATCCACCATCTACCTACCCCATCCATCTTTCATGCAATCTCCGTACGAACATCTATGAGCACACTTGACATGGTCCATGCGACGATATCCATCTAGCAGGACTATCACCTTTCATGGAAATAGACACTTGAGTCTCTCCCATACATATCCACCTTCTCCTCACCAAAAAGTCAAAAAAAAAAAAGAGAAAAAAAATTACAAAAAGTCTTGAAAAAATCCACAAAAATTTAAATATTCTCAAAAACACAAAAAAAAATCAAATCATCAATTCAAATCAATCCATCCAATCACTTCTTCCAATTCCATCTAATCAATCCATCAACTCAACCCAATCAAATCCATTCTTCAAATCAAATCAATTACATTAAATCAATCACATCTATCAATTCTTCTAAGTCAAACCACTCAATCCAATCAAATCATTTCTTCTGATTAAATCAAATTATTTCTTCTGATCCAATCAAAAAACAATTCTTCCAATCATTCAATCAAAAATCAATCATCAAACCAATCAAACCAATCCCATCTCATCAAACATCCAATAAAAAATCTAATCCATCCCATCAACCCAATCAATCCATGAAAATCACATCAACCCATAACCT
Organism: Cunninghamia lanceolata; assembly: GCA_027924645.1. Lineage (NCBI taxonomy): Eukaryota > Viridiplantae > Streptophyta > Pinopsida > Cupressales > Cupressaceae > Cunninghamia > Cunninghamia lanceolata. The sequence continues at coordinate 10,370,126 of BSBN01000780.1, forward strand.
GATCAATCCATTCACCTTCATCATCACCACCATCAATAAAACACAAATTAGAACTACATCTCATCTCTATCATTAAGTTCCTTGATCCCATGGACATGGGTATGTAGGTAGTCTGGAGTACGAAGGAAGTGCCCAAATTCAAGCATAGACGATATTGCTCTTTCTTCCATCCCTCATCTTCTTCTATCATATGTCTCCATCAATTCATCAATCTTTCAAAAACACTTCTTCCAATCAATCATTCCAATCAATTCTTCCATCACTTCTTCCAATCAATCTCATCATCAATAAACTCAAATGCAAGTCATCATTTATCCATACCAATCAAGTCAATCAAGCTTGTCAAATTATCCAATCGCAATCCTTGGTCTTGATCCTAGCCTTGTTGTAAACCCAATCAATAAATCAATTAATCATTCATCCTTGTGTTGATCTAGGGATACATCGTTACCCGCCATGACAATACTATCATCATCAATCCATCAATCAATCAATTAATCTTTGTTTTATAGTTTGATAGGGGTAATACCTTGTTTGTTGTTTTGAATCATTTGTGCATGCTTGCTTGCTTGCTTGTGTGTGTTAGCATTTTTATCTTTCATTTGCATCTGTATCTTCCCAGGTAATATTCATATCTTGAATCTAGACAAGGTTGTATTATGTTGGGGCATGAGACACATCATCACCTTGGTCCTTATACTCTGGTGCATAACATCTTATGCTATATCAAACATATGGTTGCTCACTTTGATTGCAGCATAACACATCCTTCCTTTTCTTCTATCCATTTCCTTATCTTTCTTCCTTTTTAACCAATCCATTTCATTTCAAGAGCCTACCCATGTTTGTCCAACCTACCTATCCTCTCAAGGGGACATCATCATCCTATCATTCCATCCTCATCCTATCTTTGCATCATCATCTTTCTTCTTCTACCAGTACCTTAGCTTCTTTGAAATGACACAAATCTCATCATCTTGAACATCATCTCAAAGAGGGGCAAAATGTAGACAACCAAAAATGTTCACCTTGTCATAACATTACATCTTGTATCATGTTTTTCCCTAGGTACCTATTTTGTCATCATCATAACTCCATATCATCACCTAATCTAGCATTTTCCTCTAATAAATTAAATAAATATAACATTTATTTAATTTATTACCATCCTCTTCACATTATTAAATAAATAAATTTTATTTATTTATTTAACCCTCTTTCCTCTTAAATAAAATAAAATAAATCTTTTATTTTATTTTTATTTATCACTTTATCCTATTTTTCCTCATGATTTAAATAATATTAAATTATTTAAATCATTAACTTACCTTCCATATCTATCTCTTGAGATGACTCAACTCATCTCTTTCACCTTCTAGTCATCTCTCAAGTGAACTCACATACCTTCCATTCTCTATCGCAAGTTACACAAGCAACTTTCCAATTCAATTATCACTCATGAAATGGAAATCTTATCCCTCCATCCTCTCACACTTGCCTCTAAATTAACCCATTTTCATGCCATTTGCATGGATGATCTTCTAAGCACCTTTACTCTTTCAAATTTTCTTCTCAATCTCTCATCCATCAATCTTTCATCCATCATCACTCTATCTATCTTCCTCCATCAATCTCATCTCATCGTTATGCTGCAAAACATGAGCAATCAACATCATATCAACTACAACAATCCAACATGCATGCACTGATCATTCAAGGTATCAAGTATTTGAAAGGTTTGGCTTAAGGTAATTGCATGTTAATTGTTTTATCTTGATTTGTTCAAATTTTACTGTCTACAGAGATATCAAATGACAATTAGATACATACCAGATTTCAGGATTTTGGATGTGGGTAAGTCAGCGACTAATGAGTGGGTGCCCAAGTCCAAGGTACCAGTTTCTATCGAGATCTAAAATTTGTCTGTAACTTGTTTCTGCTGTTTCAGGGATTTCTGTCTCAAGATTCAGAGGATTAATGAGTAGGTGCCCAAATCTAGGTCCTACTTTTCTACTTTGATCTATAATTCTGACACTCTATTATACCTCCCCGCAACTCCACTCCTTTTGCTTCTACAACCTATAACATGCAATCATAGAAAAATGGGGTTGGGGGTTGTGGTGTTTAGAGGCTTGCCTCAGTCAAGCCCTGGAGAGACATTCAAGTCTTCTGAATACCGTTGTTAGATAAAGAGTGCGTATCACTATGGGATAGAGGAAAAAACCAATTGATAAATGATTGAAAACACAAATAAATGTCACCTTAGAGGTGTAGCTCGCATATAGATAAAAATCCTTCACATCTTGAGATGAATACAAATCTGTATAACAAACACAATAACAAGACAAGTCTACTCTGTAACAATGAATATCTTGAATGCTCTAAAATCACAAGTATGCCAAAAATTCATAATCATCTTCTAGTTTAGAAATGAATCCCTAAACATGCTTATAAATGCATCTAAACACATTCCCGCTAAGAATTTTGTAATTCAAACTTAAGGTGTCGACATAGGACCTAATTAATGGCCACATAACTGATAGTTGAATTTAGGTCCTACCTAAAATAGGGTAAGACTAGGGTGTAGGTGCCCAAGTTTTCCCTCCCTATTTAAGTCAGGACTCATCTTAATAGTACCCCTAGGTCCTATTTGTCATAAAACTTTGGGGTTTTCTCATCATGAGTCAACATGAATATGCAAGATGATAAAAATGCTTTCTAAAGAACCCAAGAGCTAAGCCTAGGAGGAAAAAAGTCCAAGGGAGACATTTTTTGACGTAACAGTTTGAATTATTATACAAGGAATGGATTTTGAAGATGAATTGATCAGTGCCTTTCTTGGGTAGGAAAGTCAGAATATAGATAGATTTGTGTCTTCCTTCTGGATATAACTCAAATTATTTGGCACAATACTGTTTATGGCTTGCATAAATGTACAAAATTGTTTTTTACTAGATTCTTCTTATTTATCGAATTAAAACCTCTAGATTATTGTGACCTATTTAAAGAAATTTAATCCTTACTTGAAGAAACCCTATTAGATAAATCACACAAAACATGAATCATGTTTTGATAAACTAGACATATGCTTGATATGCTAATTTAAATAATGAGATAAGAAAATGGAGACAATCAGATAAAAGTATATCAATAACATTCAACAAATAATTGAGAACCAGAGATTAGACACCAAAGAAATGCAACTTTTTCATTGATGTGCTTCAAAAACAGGCCTTTACAATGTCTCTTTCCAAAATCTAAATCCTAGAGAGCTTTCCCCAAGGTCTTGGTTTCCTTCTTAGAAAGGAAGCAACAAGATTTAGACCTTTCACATCCAAAAAATGACTTTTCATATTCCCACCCCTTGGTGTGACATATTACAATATTTACTTTTAGCAAGTCTTAATAAGACTGCCAAATATTCAAATACATTTGAAGAAACAAAGCATAAAACTAGAAAGAGACAAAAGTAGAATGTCCAAGGTTTGTTGAAGGTGACATGAAGGCTGCTGATGCTAGCCTAATGTTCAATTGCTCCGCTACATCTTTGACTTGATCAATCTTCTATAGACAGATACTTCTGTTCCCATTGGTACATTGTATAGTCATTGGGCCACTTGTACTCTTGGATTTGAAGCACATTTTCCTGATGATCTTTCCATATTTTGTTTAGAAGTCCCCTGCTATCTGAGATGAACTTTGCATAGCCTATGTCCAATGCAATTATTATATCCAATATCAAACTGAAAGTATGAACATTCAATTCTTCATCCTTTTGCAAGTTCTCAACAATTCAAGAGACCATTTGATCACATTCCTCTTTCCATTTCTCCAAACTCTTGAGTTGTTTATCTTCTCTAAGAATGCCTAGAATGAACTGATGTTTGAAGGAAACAAAGGAATCCAACCTTGTATTTATCTTGACTCTCTCTTGATGCATATTGAAATTCCTGAATGATCATCTTGACCATTTTATCTGTTGGCTCTAGGGTAATAAGGGCATCTGTATTTCCTCGCAAAACTTTGCATAGAGTGATCAAAATATTGCGAACTAGCTGCCATTTCTTGAGCAAAGGGTCTAGTATGGGAACATTGGCATTCATCTGCTCTAGTGCTTGAGATAGAGAAGAATAGAAACTATGTACATCCTCAATCTTGTCTAACACCAGTTTGACCCTATATTCCAAAATATTTTCAATTATATGAAAAATCTTTGAATTTGTCTCCTACTTGGTGGCCTCATTTGTTTCTTTCAACTTTTCAATCTCTTTTTCAAAACTTTGCTTCATGGCATTTAGTTTCTCAATAGGAATAGTATTATCACCAACATCTTGTGGCATAGGGGTTGATAAGGTATCATTCTCATGCTCTGAGAAGAACCAATACCTTTCAGTTGTTGTTTGAGCCTCACATTTTCCAAGTTTAGTTTATTTACCTCATCATTCATTTCAATCTAATTCTTCTCATACTCACTCATTTTGAGTTGCATGTTTCTTACAATAGCCTGGGTGAACAATAGAATACATAGTCAATGTAGCTACCTCCAAAGCTGATGTATCCTTTAGTGTCTTCACCATTGCTATTCCTCAGCTCTTGGATCACATCAAGCAATCTTGGCTTGTTTGTGCTCTTTTGAGTGGCCCATAGTGCCATTGTCTTAGTTTTTGGGTTATACCTAACACCACTCACACCATCCTCAAAGTCAAATTCAAAAACCATCATTGGATCATCCTGACTTCTTACTTGATCCAACAGGGATGATCAACATGTTAATTTTGAGGACAATTTGTCAAGCCTCTTGAGGGCTGACATTTATATCATCAATCTTAATATCTTTGAATGTTTGTGCCACAATCTGGTCATGCTAAGACTCATCTGTGCCCATTTTATTTATTTAAACTTTCTCATCAAATTCTTTCATTTTCATCTTTAGCCAAAAATCTTTGAACTCTAGAGTGTTGATGAAATCATCATCATCCATGAATCTCAAAGAATCCACAACTCTCTCATCTTCATGCATCTTAGTCTCACCTTATGCCTATAAATCCATCCTTGCCCGCAGGTTTGTGTACTTCTATCTCTAGACCAACAAGGGGTTGATCAACCTCTTCACCCTCACCCATGTGCCTCAAAATACTAGCCACTTCCCTAGTGTCAACCACTCCTATCATTTCATATGGCACAAGAGGAGACACATCATCCACCTTTTGTTTCTTAGACATTGGCTGATCAGCGGATGGAGGTTCTTGTACTGACATGGCATCAAGGGGTAATTCTGCAATCACAACTCTAGCTGGCCTCTTCACTGGGGGCTTGGTAGCCTTTGTAGGCCGGTCCTCTACTTTTTCATGTATTCTTTCAAAATTGTCAATGATCAAATTTATTCTTTTCAATGGGTCATTTTCTTCAACCAAAAATCCCAGAAAGCTAGGGTTTTTCTTCTTCTTATCATTCTCTATCTGCATCAAAATTTTGCACTTTTTTTTTCTATCATACACTTCCTTAGGAGTGAGGTAATTTTTGATCACATCCTCATCAAATTTGATTTGATGGAATATCCCAGCCCTAGTGGGAATGAATTGTCTAGCAAATTCATGTGTCCTTTTGGGTCACAGACCCTCTTTGTTTTTGACTTCAAAGAATATTTTGCTTACAAATATGCTTGCAACTCCTCCAAGATATCTGAACCAACTGACACTTCACCAAACACAGTCAAATTTAGTAGGAAGTTGCCCTTCTACTTTTTAATGACATCCTTTTCCATCCAGAGCATCTTCCACATGAACTCTAGGAATGCTAATCTATCAGGCACATATTTGGGTAGAGCATGAGGTGGTTGGGTACACCCATAAACTCTAATTATAGTATGGTCAGGAAGAAAAAACCAATTAGAAAAATTATACATGTGGCCTTGTTTTGGATTTAAATCAAGAGGCCTCAGCACTTCTCTGATTCCTGTGGATAATCTAGGTGAAATATATCCTAGTGAGGCCATTATCCCAACTGCAAAATCATCATGAAACACTATGTAATTGCAGTTCTTGCAATTGCTGTCCTAGGTATAGCACCAACACTGCATAGGTAGTCTCTGTCCTCTTTGATCTACCATGCTAAAGTCTATTCTTGCAGTCCACCTTCTCCTACTTTGATACAAAATTAGATGACATAGAAAAGAATAATGTTTTAAAGTTATAGGTTCTATGCTATCCTTAATTTGGAGCAGTCCATCATGCAATACTTTCTCAATGAAAGAGGCAAAGTCATATTCAATGTTCACTTCTAGGGTTTGGATTCTCATAGTGATCATCATCATGCCAATTGACATTCTGTCTTGGGCATCTACTCCCAAAACTTGACAAAGAGAAAAATAGGTCCTCTTGAAGTATACTATAAAGTCATCCATTGAGAATGGCTTTACATAAGTAGTTGGGATAGGAATTCTCTTGTTGTTTGCCCATTTTCTCATGTACAATGGAATCTCATCACTTCTATGAGTCTTCCTCAGCTTGGTGTAATCTTCTTCACTCTTTTGAGTATCAACTTTTGTGAGAGCCTGCTTATTTAGCATGAAACAATCAATGATTGTAGCTCTGTTTACAACCACCAAGGGTGACCCATATGGTAATCTCACTATCCTTGTTGTTGCATGGTAGTGTTGTGACAATACTCTGACCAGTTCAACATCAACAAAAATGTCCAGCACCACCAACTTAGCCAAATCAAGTATCCACAGATTGGCAACAGGCCCCTGTGCATCTTTCTTGTCGCAAAAGTACCAAAATAGGTTCCATCCTGAAATGGAAACTAAGGCATCATGGAAACCTTGTACCTCATCTTTGAACATCTTCTTATAGCCCTTGTGAACTAAATTTGGTAGAACATCCAACAGAGATTGTTGGAGACATATTTTCTTCTCTTTAGGATCAGAAGATTCTCCTTTTTGCTTCCAGACTCAGTTTTCTTAGGTGCCATTGTGTGGAACTTTATAGAACTAGGGTTTTGAATGACTGTTTGATCTACCGAGCTATTTGAAAACCAAATTGCATGCACACTGTATCAACTCTGACAGAGGAAAGAAAAGAATGCACTTACCCCATCAAGAAGACTTATATAGCACACACCAGAGTTTGAATTCCTTGCTCTTGAGCACTCTTGAACTCATCTAAATGAAGAGAATAGAATGTAATCCCAAGTTTTATCATTGCAAGCATTGGTCACCTTGCCATTACTCTATTTTATGCCAAGAGATTGAAAAATCTCAATATTCATATCATTTTGAATCTATGCCGTTGATCTGGATAGATCCAAGGACTAAGAAATCTTGATGAGATTTGCTTAAATATGCAGTCATTTCATCGATTAACGTATTCTCGCCACATTAAACACTGGCCTCTATGGGGCAGCGAGGCATTGATTCCAACTTTTAATGTCTACTGCATTCCCGCCAACTATCTTTAGCCTTTAATTTACTCTTTGTGGGCTCGCGGGGACCATGCTTACTCATATCTACCTTCTATCGCAATCCTATTGAAATAACAAATGTTATATTATCATTACTGTGGGACAACCGTACCTCTATATTTCATTATTGCCCATCTGTGGGCCTCAAAAATGTTTGGTCTTGAATACTGCAGGGATGCAGTGACTCATTACAGTCAAGTTTAATGCTTACCGCTAGCCTGCAGACCTTAAAGATGTTCAAACTTTACTATTGCGGGACCGTGGTGACCATTCATCACTTCATTGACCCCCTACCACAACACTACCGGTCTTGAGAAAAGTTATGTTGTTCTTATCACGGGGCTGCGGTAAACACTTAATGTTAAGTTTGTTACTTATCATGAGCCTGCAAACCTTTTAATCACTGTGAAGTCCATGCTGTGAGACCGTGGTAATAATTAGATGCCAAACTCTACATACTACCAGCCCACAAGTGTTATTTTCATTTGTTGTGGTGGTGTGGTGTCCCTGTCACAAGCTCCTACATCCTCTCAAGGAGCTCCAAGGGCATATTTCCTAGCCCCGCGGGAGTACAGTGCCTAGACCAAAGCACAAGTTATGTTGAAAACATACATGTATGATGAAAATGACTTAGACAAAGGGGAAATACTTGATTTTTGGCACTTATGGGAATGGAAGGCACATGAGTTAGAACTCTTTTGGTAGATTTTGAGATTAGAGTTTGACAAAATTTTCTAAAATCTAGATGGAATTTTACCAGTCCTAATAGAGCACACGCCTATGCCTTAGGGAGGTTGTGGTAGTTTTAGATCTGCTGCACTAGAGATTGACTTTTTGATAGATTATAGAGTGTAGATGTGAATTGGAGACCCTATAGAGATATGAGGTTTTGGATGGGGTAGTGATGGAAGCTAGCATGAATAGAGAGGGATCGACTCTTTGTCGGTCACCTCGATCACATTATAGTGGCCTTCTACTATGATCGGGTGGGAAGGAAGCTTGGGTGGGTACATGGGGTTTCTAGAGAAGTGCCGACATACGTGCACTCACACCGCAAAGTAGTGAGGCTTAGTGATAGGCCATGGCCAACCATAGAAGATGTCTCCTTTAGTGACTTAGATGATGAGGTTCAAGATGTAGCACCCTTATCTATATATGATGACGTCGGGGTGACTCCAATATACATAGCATGGTGGACTGCAAGCTTAGTTGGATCCCATTTTCCCAGCAGACCACCCATTAGGAGACTTGAGACCATGGGTTGATCAAGGTCTAGAGGAGGAATTTGTAGGTGATGAGGATCCTTTAGAGGAGGGAGATGATGATGAGAAGGAGAGGGAGGAGGAGCTAGCGCCAACAACATCAAAGAGGCACAGACATAGGGAGGAGGGTAGTGGCACTATAGAGGAGAGGCCTAGGGCTTGACCTTGAGCATCACGATTACTTCCATCTATGAGTGGCATGTTTAGCCAGTCTAAGAGAGGGGAGTCAAGTGGTGTAGCCACTACAGTGCCCCCATCTATCCCAACGATGACATTAGTAGTCGCCATTGATCTTGATTGGTAGGATGAAGATCTTGGTGAGATTTTATTTTATTTTTTATGATATGAGTAGAACACTAGATGCTTGCTTTATTTTGATTGATACATGATATATGATGAGATATCTGACATGATTCTTGTTTGATTTGTAGTTGGCACACACGAATGGCTTGACTTTATAGGTTGAGTATTTGTAGAGATGGTACCTATTGTGTAGCTCTGGTAGCCAGCGTGGGCCAACCATATGCCACTATAGACTTCTTGGTGGCATGTGGAGATTTTTGAGCCCATTGTGCATCTTCAAGCTACATATGAGGAGGGTATGGTGTAGTTGGGGTAGGTCATATCTGAGAGAGACTAGGCCACGACAAGAGCATATGCCACTGAGTAGGTGCATGATGCTCTATAGGGGTAGTTAGATCTCGTTTTAGTAGACTCATAGGGAGCCCAACTAGTGCCAACATCTTCTATTGATCACCCCTAAGTGCAGGCATTGAACACATAGATGGATAGGCTGTGAGATGATGTGGCCCAACTACAATAGTGTGAGGTGGATCTTAGAGTGGAGGCGTAAAGCTGAGAGGCATTGTTAGGGGCCTACAGACATGGAGTGGGTCTAGGACTCACTCACAGTCTATAGCCTCATAGCGAGAGCCATCTTTTACCTAGCCACCAATAGGGCCAGAGAGATTTGGCAGTCATGGCCATAGGGTGTGATTGAGATTTTGTATTTGTACCCTTTTTGATACACCACATTTTATCATAGCGGTCATTTTGTATATCATGTATCAAGACCTTGATGTATATATGAGCATTTTGTGATTTTTATCGGTATCGTTGTATTATGTGTTTATATTATATGTTATGGATGATTTAATTAAATGCTATTGTGATTTAATTTAAACAACTTGATTAAATTGTTTAATTAAATCCTACAAAGATCTAATTAAATAATGTGATTTGATATGCATGTGTTTAATTAAATACAATTGTGATTTAAGTAAACAACCTAATAAGATTGTTTAATAAATACAACAATGATCTAATTAATACATGTGATAATGAGATACAAATGTTTAGTGAAAGGAAAATTGTGATCTAATTAAACAACTTGGTTAAATTGTTTAATTAAATTCAATAATGATTTAGTGATATACTGAAATGTTTAATTAAATACAATTGTGATCTAACTAAATAATGTAATAATAATGTTTAATCAAATACAACAATGATCTAATTAAATATGGTAAAATGGTTTGCTAGATATGACTAATTACATTAGAGATTGTAATTGAAATTCTATAAGATTATTCAATTAAATACTATACAAGATTTAATTAACAATGGAGAAAGACTAATTAATTTTATCTAGAATTAACTAGAATAACATGGTAAGAAAAGGAAAGAGATTTTCAATAACAAGGAAAACTACTTGACAATTCAAGACAACTATATTTATGTTGAGAATGAAGTAAAAACGCATAAACAAAGAAGAGAAAAGTATTAAATACTAAACTATCCAATGCAATGTGCTTCAAAAGAGCATTATCATACCACCTAGAAAACAATATGATTAAATTGAAAGCAAATACATGATATTAAAGCACATTAAGCATAGAATCTATGTAAGTGTATAGCATCAATAGGTTCTTTGAGAGGTTTACCATCCATTGTAGAGAGTCTATATGCACCTGATTCATATACTTTAGTGATGATGTAGGATCCTAACCAATTTAGACTGAATTTTCCTTTTGCACCTAGAGGAGCATTGACGTTACACTAGTTTTCATAAATGACCACGTCTCTAACTTCAAATGAGTGGTGGATGATGCACTTATTGTAACTACATGTGAGATTATTTTGATAGGCTTGTAGATGTTCAAGAGCATGGATGCGCTATTCATAGAGCATATCAAGTTGTTGAAGTCTTTGTTCCCTACAAGTTTTATCATCAATGAGGCCATGGAGGGAAATCTGCAATGAAAGAATTTCCAATTCCAAAAGCATGATTGTATTGGCACCATATACAAGATTGTATGGGGTAGTACCTATAGCTATATGAATACTCATGCGATAGGCCAATAATGCATAGGAGAGTTTGGGTATGCCAATCTTTACCATGTTTGTTGATACTTTTTTGGAGAATTTGTTTGATAGTCTTGTTGGAAGCTTCTTCTTGGCCATTTAATTATGGATAATATGGCATATAAAAGTGATGTTGGATCTGAAATTTCTATAAGAACCTCTTAAGTTCTTTGTTTTTAAATGATGAACCATTATTAGAAATCAAAGCAGAAGGGAGGCTAAATCAAGAATGATATTATCAAGAAGGAAGCAAGATATTACATCAATAGTCGTGGATTGAAGTGGAACAATTTTGACCCATTTCATAAAGTAATCTATAGTTGTGATAATAAAAGTGTGACCTTGAGAAGAAGGAGAAATTGTCCCAATAAGATCTAAACCCCACATGGAAAATAACCAAGGGGATACTTGGGCATGAAGTTCTTGGGTAGGAGCTCGGATCAAATTGTTTTGCTATTAGCATTGAGGGCACTTTTTAATGAAAGTGTAGGAATCTTGTTCCATGCTTCACCAATAGTAACCCATGTGAAGAATATTTTAAACTAAAGATCTTCCACCAAAATGCCTCTTGTTGGAACTTGAATGGCACTTTTTGAGGGTAATGGGAATCTTTTTTTATTTAAACAATGGAGAAGGAGGCTATTGTAACCTCAACAGTAGAGAACATTAGAAAGAATGATATATCTTGCAACAAACTTATGAATACGGGATTAGGCATTTTTGGATGAAGCACTTGAAAAGGTATTATCACACAAATAATTGAATATATGGGAGTACCATTCTTCTGAGTCTATATTGTAACATGAAGAAGCATCTGAAGAGTTGTTAGTTATAGTTGGAGAATAAAGAGTATGAATGATGAATTGATAATTGGTAGGAGAATCTTCAAGGGGTACAAGGGAGGCAACACTCACCATTACATCTGCATGATGTTTGTCCTTTCTTGGGATTGTATCAATAGTGAAAGAAAAGAAACAATTCAGTAGTGACAAAGCCAAGTCACTATAGTGAGATAACTTATCATGCTTCGCTTGATAAGATCTAGTAACTTTCTTTATGATCAACTACAAATCACAAAATATGTGAAGAGCACTGATATTAATTGATAATGCATCATGCAAGCCAACAATAAGGGCTTCGTATTCGATGATGTTGTTTATACAAAGAAAATTTAGATGGACAGAAAGGGGAATCATCTTTGTAGAAGGAGGTGCTAGTATGACACTTGCACCGAAGCCGGTTCGACACCTGGATCTGTCGAAGAATAAATCCCATGACTGGTTGATATCTAAAGAAAGGATGCTATCATTTAGGGAAAATTCTTGATGTGGGATAGTGAAAGGAGAAGGAGCATCAGCTAAGTGGTCAGCTAATGCTTGATGTTTTATTTCCTTTTGGGAGACAAACTGAAGGTCATTTAATTCTGTCAACAACATAACCCATTTAGATAGACACCCTGAGAGATCAATTTTTGGGAACAAATTCCTTAAAGGATCAAATTTGATGATGACATATGTTTCAGCATGAAAAAGGTAGTGTATCCTCTTGTACTGTGCAAATATGAGAGCAATACATTGCTTCTCTATTGTAGAGCATCAAATCTCATAATCCAAAAAAGTTTGGCTAATATATACAACACGTTCCTTGCCTTCATTATCATGTTGAGAAAATAAAGTAGCTAGAGCATGAGAAGATGAAGAAGAATAGAGGAGAAAAGTTTGTCTAGAAATAACTGGTCTTAAGATAGGAGGATTAGCTAAATTGCCTCTAAGATCCTCAAAATCCTTTTGACAATCCTCATTCTAGTCGAAATGAACATTCTTTTTAAGAAGATGAGTGAAAGGGAGAGTCTGATCTACTAGTTGCAAAATGAACTGGTGAATAGCCTAAAGCTTTCCCTGTAAGTTGCGAAGATGAGAAATATTTCTTGGAGGTGGCATGTTCACAATAGCATCGATCTTCTTCATATCGACTTCAATACCATGATGTGAGAAAATAAACCCTAACAATTTTCCACTATCAACACTGAAGACACATTTACAGGGGTTCAAGCACATGTTTTAGAGATGAATACATTTGGAAATACACCAGAGGATTTTAACATGATCTTAACATAAAATTGATTTGGCCAAAATGTCATTGACATTGTCCTCCAATATGTTGTGAATAAAGTCATGGAAGATAAAGGTCATGGACCATTGGTAAGTCACACTAGCATTCTTTAAACCAAATGGCATGACCACCTAACAATAATTACCCCAAGGTGCTATGAAAGTAGTTTTGTATTGATCTTGGGGGTTTATGAAAATTTGATTGTAACCAGAGAAGGCATACATAAAAGAGAGTAAGGCATGGGTAGCAGTAGAATCAGATATCATATTGATGTTTGGAAGAGGAAAATCATCTTTTAAGGATTCCTTGTTGAGATCACAAAAGTCCATGCATATTTGAATATGGTTGTCGGGTTTAGAAACAATAATAATATTCAACATCCAAGGCAAATAGTCAATTAGGAAGATAAAGCTAGATTGTAAGAGCTTCTCTATCTCATCTTTGACCATTAATGCAACCTTGGGATTCATCTTTCTGATCTTTTGTTTCACTGGCTAGGCATCAAGATATAACATGATATTGTGCATCACAATTTGTGGATCAAAATCGGGCATGTCCTTATATGACCAAACAAAATTTTTAGGAAATTATTGAAAGAGAGAAGAATGATATTTCTATTCTTCAAGATCTAAACACTTTTCTATTTGAATGACTTTTTCTAAATCAACCTAATCCATTGAGACATTGATAGTATATCCAAATAGGAGAGTGTCATGGTTTGGAACATCAAGTAGATGAATGGATTCCTGAGGTATATCATGAGATGTTGAGATGCCATCAGATAAACTAGAGGTTCCCTAAAGTATGCCTAAGCATTTAAACAATAAGGGAAACCTTAATCGTGATGAAATTTAGGTATATGGTCATATATACACTTAGGAATTCATCTAAGGCCTCATCTATTGAGGAAGAGTCAAGAGAAAGTGTGTTAAATAATGTGAACTCATGTTAATCATCTCATGATAAACCAAAGAAAGTGAAGAAGTTGAAGATATAGTTATCATGTTAACATTGAGAGAAGGGTGACGAGAGGTTCTAGAGGGCTTAGAAGGATGACATCCAAGACCTGTCAAGGAGTTATGTGTATTAGCTTCCAAACAATCTTTGATACCCTTCTCTTCTTAGCCACATCTGTTATCTTTGTACCTGATTTGAGATAGAATATGAAATCCATGGCCAGAACATGATTCTATTTTCGTGAAAGGCACAAGATCACCATTATTGGCATAGTCAATGTTATATGTATAGTCACAAGAATCTGTTGAAGTAGAAGATGTGGGAATAGAAGGCTTAGGTTTCTTAGAAGAAATAGGTTGTGAAGATAAAGTGGAAGCCACTTTTGGAATATCAAGTTTAGATTGCAGGAATTTATTCCAACAAAGGAGGGTGTAAAATCCAACAAACCCCAATTATCATCTAGATATGTATTTAAAGATGAATTACTATCCTTATTAGCACTGTTATCAACAACGGAGGATAATAAATCAACTTTTGTAGAAGATAAAATTAAATTTTGAATTGATTTAGAGATAGTAGGTTGATGCCCATAATCCACATGTTTAAAATACTCTAGATTTGGATCAACCTTAACTGTATATGTTTTGTTGTTATGAACAAATTTTATTGAAACATAAAGGGTAGATAGAACCATGCCCATAGCATGAATCCATGGTCTACCGAGAAGAAGATTGTACGAAAGAGCACCGGGCATGGTAGGCAAAACGATATGGCCTAATGCAATCGGTAACATGATCGTGTCCAAAGTTTGTTTGTTGATATTGTCAAATCCACAGATGGAGAGAGTATTAGGTGAAATATAAGACATATCTATATCAAGTTCATGTAATAGGTCTACCCCACAAATGTTGAGACCTGATCCATTATCGATAAGGGTACATTTTACTTGACAATTATTAATGACGACAATGATTAAAAGAGGATCATATTGTTGTTGAGACTCTATGGAAGGTAACTCTTGTTGTTGAAAAATAATATCTAAAGTAGTCATATGCATACAATCCAACCAGGATGCTACATCATTTGGCTTGATAGAAGGTGGGACCACAACCTTCTGTAAAGATTCTTGGAGCATCCTGTGGTATGCAGGTGAAGTTTGAACTAATTCCTAGAGAGAGATCATGGTAGGAGTAGCATAGAGATGCTCTACTAGATCATACTCTCTTCCAATGTTTTGAGAAATATGAGGATCTAAAGGAAGAAGAGGTGCAGAAATTGGAAGGGAAGTAGGAACAGACAAAGTTTTTTTATTTTTTAATTGAGTATAGTGTTATATGTGTGAGCAACTGCATGATAATGAGGTGGCTGTGACACATTCAAAGTGATTGGTTTCACAATATTGGTGAAGTAATTTAAAGGTCGAGGTAGTTTTGAGCACCTCATATAGTGATTACTAGTTTAGATGGTTGTTGTGTTTCAGAATGGAGATGAACAACAATTTTAAGTTTCACAAGTTCTTGTTGGGAACTAGAAATGTAAATCATGTTTATCAATTTTTTAAAGAAAGATGTTTGGAGAACCACAGAGGAAGATTTGACAGAGATGAAGTCGTCAAGGGATTCATCTAGCATGTCAAAATCATCAGTACTAAATGGTTCATATTCATAAGCACTGAAGGTTTAGAGAAAGAAGTATGATATATTTGAACACTTACTTTTTTCCAAACTAAAAATGATAAGAAATTTACAAAATTTGCTAAAAGAAATACCTCGGGTTCACAAAAATGTTTAATAGGAAAATTGCTTCTAACTAATCTACTTATAATTAGAACAATTCTCTAACATTAGGATACTAGCCAATGAAGATGTGTATCTCGCCACTATCCAATCAGGAAGAGCAAGAATGTCTAGGCAATAACCCTTTGTTGCAATTAAAATGGAAAATAGGTAACTAAACTAGCTAAAATGGGAAAATACAAAAATTGATAGAATATTTTATAAAATGGAATGTAGAAATAGAAAGAAAAAATAATGAGGAACCTAGCACTAGAGGATGAAGCCCATTATCTAGGATGACAATGCACCGTAGAGATATCTGCATGTCATGCTATAGTCTACACAATGTAGGTACAATATAGATTTTTGTCCTCAATCTTCATGTCAATCTCTTTGGTTGTTCCTTGGGCTGTTGTACTTCCTGATGAAACCTACAAATACACAAACAAAGGAGAAGGATTGGGATGTATAGGAGTTTTCCTTAGTCAAACCCTATTTTAAGTTTTCCCACCTCAATGACTGCTAGAGATATTGATTTGATAAAACAATGTGTGCTCTTAATTCTAAGTGTGTCTAGAATTTGTAATGAGCAGTGACAAAATGACAATACGATATTAATGAAACAAAACCCTACTCAGTGACTTAGAGTAGATTTATATAGTGATCTCTATATGTAAGAGACAAATAGGAAATGCAAATTAACCCATGAAGACATGTGATATACCAAAATGGAGTGTAATAATCAAGGTATGAAAATTATAATTAATTGAAACTTATCACCTCACAGCGAGGAGGTGAAAGTCATTCAACAGGAAGGGGTTCTAATTAGAATCCTTCAAAATTCACCACACTTCAATGGAAAGAGTGTAGTAAAATCTTGATAAAATGAATCACAGTAATGCTTGTTATCAATCTTGGCAAAAACTTTGCTATGAAAGTAAATTGATCTCAATTTCGACAGAGCTTCGCTAAGAAAAAGAATCAATCCTTTACAATAGAAAATCTACTTTCTTAAATAGAGAGGACACGGCAAAAAATTAAGGAAAGGAGTTGTTTGGGCATGGATAAGCATCAAGAAAATCTTGGAAAATCATGCAAGTAAAAAGACAACTTCTAAAATGATCACAAGACTAACATAGTCTTTTGGGACATCTATGCATGGTGTAAATGTCCACACTAAGCACTAGAGTCTTGGCAACTTTAGTTCTTGGAAGGTATAATAAACTTGGGATAGAGCCAGGATTTTCCCACTTTTATGGTTTTTGAACATGATAAGTAGAAAGGGTCAAAGCAGTGCAAAGGTACATCTTGTGGGTCGAGAGTAGGGCCAAGTCTAGAAATGATCCTAAAACATGCTAAAGGCATGGACACTAAAGAGAGTACAACATAGTATGAAATTATGAGTGTGTACAATTTATGACTTTACAAACAATATCCACATTAATATAGAAAACATGAAATATACAACATGACATAAGTAATCAATCACTTACTATAAACCGGTAATCCCTCTCAATAATTTGCTATCTCTCTTCATCTATAGATGGAAGGCTTAGAGTTGTGACCTCCTATGAGAAGCATGAAGAAGAAAATTTGAGTATAGATGAATATCATTTATGTACATTAAAATATGTGAGATAAAACAAGAGATACATAATGACATTTACATGTTACTAGCTCATACCTCGATCAAAGGCATTGAAGACAAAATAGTTGAAGCAATGCCCACCTCCATTGTTGCATGAATATCAAGAGTTTGAAAAGATGCCATCAATTGAAAATAGAACAAGGTTATTTGACCAAAATCTACATAACATTATTTAAATGTATAATGATTAGAAATAGAAAAAATTACCTTAGTGAAACTAGATCTATGACTAACCCCACAAACTCCTCCTGATATTGAAGGTCCAAAATCCACTTGTTCATCATAAAATTTTCACTAAATAAAATTACCATTGATATATGACAAAAAATTTACATGTACTATATTTACTATCTTTTTACAAATTACATACTTGACTTAACATCATCTCATAAGCTTGCAGTGTACGGGTGACAGACACAGGATAAGTACTTTGACCCTAGAATTGCATAATGCATACAATTACCTACATTAATTTTGACTTATAGTATTTACTAATATAATTAATTGCAGAACCTTATAAACAATTACCTATGTATCAATACCAAAGGTCCTATTCAACATCTCATCTATTATTACAATATTATCCAATATGGACGTGTCTTGCACCTACTCCAGCCCCTATGTGGAATAGTCTTAAAAGTGTGGAACATCCTCTCCAATGTCTATATTGGGAGTATCCTCAAACCTGTAATCACATAAAGCTCGACATTAACCATAAGAGATGCAGGGACTGATGATGCCTACTATTCTCACCCTCACCAACCTATGAAAGATGGCTACCATACTATAGTAAAGATTGAGTGAGGGAACTAATAGAATGTAGTGTCTCCACCTCAACAAACTCCTTCAAAGTAGAAGGGAGTGTGATATGTTGAAAGGATAGCCTTGGTAAGGGTCTAGTTGGATGGTCCTGGGCATGATGTAGCCCCTCCCTATCCTATGCAGAGCCACCACCTCTGCCCTGGAAATTTTACATTTTAAAATAGTTTGGAATGTCATTAAGGATAAAATCACAATAAAGTTTCCTCAAAAATACTATGGGACCTCATTATTGTTGTATGGTCAATCCTCAAAAACCATCCACCATCTATCCCAAAAAATTTTAGATATCCTTTCGTGTACACATTAGTGAATGGGGAATATTTTGCAACTCCCATGTAATGGATCATTACTTCTAGGATCAACAAATATGACACATAGATTAGATTTCAAAAATTTATTGTCCTTCACCTATTTGTATGATAATTTATTCACATAGTATTACTAACAACTCTCCCTATAATTGGTCCATTTGTTGATTTGTCTTGTCATGAATTGATGTGAGAAACAATCGACTCTAGGGATGTAGAAAGGGATCTTTAGTGAAGATTGCTTGCATTTGGATTTTTAATGTTTCAATTAAGATTTCAATTTATCTTTTGTTCTCCTTAATTTTCCCTAAAAGGTTTGCATGTGTCTCACAAGGATGTTGAGGAATTGAAGGAGGAGTTTGGACAGGGTTCTTTTGAGCCTCCTCTTCACCTTAAATCTTATCATCCCTTCTATTTGGTGGATTAGGGTTTAGAGGTGTTTCATGCGGTTTATTGGCTCAAAATTCAAAATAAAAATTCAATCAAAACATTGAAAAATAAATGATTCATTTTCAAACTTAGAAAAAACATGGAAACCTTACTTTGTTCAACTTGTTGACTATGTGGAGCTTGTGCATGACATCCTTGAGTGTAGGAATGGCATGGTGTGGTGCAGTCATAGATGGAGGGTCTAAGGATATGGTTGTCTTATCGTGTATCCTTAGAGTAAACACAATGGAAAAACACAAAGAATGGAATGACAAATAGAAATTTATTGATTCAATATCATGAACAATTACAACTTTCATATGCCAGTAATATGCTGACTACAATTGGCTCATAGTCTTATCCTCTAGCTTATTACAACTTACAAGAAAGATACATCTTTGAAGCACTATCCAGCAATCTTAACTTTCCAAAATATCCACTAACTACCAAATTTTCAACTTTAGATTACTACAGGTCTCCTAATGCATCTAGTGAGTGATTATATCACAATTCCAAGCTCAAGGAATGATCCACGTCAGCCTTAAGGATGTTGAATACAAGGAATACTAAGAGGGGTGAATTAGTATTCCACAAAACCACTTCTTTACATGTCCATTAATCTAATTACCAAATTCAATAACATGAAAGTAGAATAAACATAAGAACAACCATAAAGACATAACACTTAGACACTAGGATTTTTATGTGGAAAACCCCAAAAGGGAAAAACCATAGTGAGTGTTAGCTCACAATATATTATGATAACAATATTGAATTACATGAAGGCTCATTGCCTTAGGGCTCACTGCCCAAGGACTCACTATCCAAAAGAAGTGCTCACTACAATAGGCTCGTTGCCAAATAGAAGAGAAGAGAATATAGAAAGAAATGGCTCACTGCTAGGAGAGGAATGCTATAGGTACATCTATATAATGTTATGGTGCAGTACAAATTAGCTCAGTATATAGATTCAAAGCCATTCATAGTGTCTGCCTTTCTTTTCTGCTCTACTTCATATATACTTTGTTCTTTTGCCTTTACTTTCCTTTCGCTAATCACAAAATTACCTTAGGTTACATAATCATGAATTAACACTCTATTCACACTTATTCCTTTCTTTAACACCAAAATCCATTGAGTATATATATCCACAACAAGATTCATCTCATAATTAGGTCGGCAAGCCAAACATGAAACGTGTATATAAGTGTTAAACCTTGTCAACTTGATCTTGTGTACAAACAACAATGCAGACCTAAAAAAACATACAGTTGTCTTCATATAGGTCGGGATCAATCATTCATCCACTTAGATTGATTGTTCAAACAATATATCTTCATCGCATATAGATCTAACATGCCTGTCGGCTTATCCCTTAAGTACACACTTGACCAGTTCATCTGTCACATCATAACTTCCAATACAGACCATATGAGATTCTAAAAATCATATCCAATATCTATTATATCTCTCTTATCATACCTTTAGAATCTTAGAACATAGTATTCAACTACAGAAAAATGTGGATCTCTGAATTGTCACTCAGTCACTATGAAACATTGTCAAACTGTAAGTTGATGAAGAACAACTTATAAAAAGTGATCATGAAAGGAACTTCAGAAGCTATAACTTTGGATTTAGGTAGTCATAATAAGTATCTTTGTTGCCTCAAACCCACAAGACAAATATGTAACAATGGAGGAATGCAAATCCTTTTACTTTGGTACTATGCATTGTTCCTATCTTAACTTTGTTCACCCGGACTTAGGCATTTCACCATATGACTTTCGAAGGAAGTTAGAACATGAACATTGGAACACATCATCACCAAATAGCTATGATTAATATATCTAAACCACATGTAATGATCTTCAACTATGGAGGCATAATAACCCAATCTCTATCACTTACTCTGTATACTGCCCATACTCAGTCATTTTAGGCTTTCAAACCAGAATCCTTTTATGCCTTGTTGTCAAACCAAATTGATCAATCAGAGTAAAGTCTCTTTGCTCTATTGGTGGAATCTATTTTCCTTGTTTCCATCAATGACAACATTCAATCATTCATTAGAGTGGTGTCTCTTTCCAACAATCTCCCCCTTTGGCATTGATGGCAACACTTAGTGAAAAATACTTGTCTGCTCCCTCTTACTATATACACCTTGTTTTTCTTCTCCCCCTTAGGTGTTTGCCCATTTTTCACTGATTCTCTTCTCCCCCTTTGATATCAATGGAAAAGGTGTATGACGTGCAAGAGTCAAAATTTTGTTAAGACAACAAAACTACAAAAACTGTCATACTCTGTCGCATGTGTACAAATACAATCTTCAACTTAATTTGATGTGGGTTATAGAATGTCATTGAAGATGTTCTTAATTTGAGCCAGCTCTCCATCCCAACTCTTCTTTACATTTTCTAAAATTTGAATATGGCCATTTATTAGGAAGACTAATTTCTTTGCCTTTTGTATAGTAGAGGGTGTGTCAATTAGTGCATTTACCTACAGCGCTTTTGCTACAAGATTTGACATTGAGTCTAGATTAGGACTTATTATTCCTCTCATCTGACACATTCTATTTTTCATTTGATCCCTCTTATTCATTAAATTACTTAATTCATTATGAATATTGATAACTTGTATCTCTTTGCTACTTACTGACTCAACTGTCGGATCAAATGACTTAGAGATATTTGTCAGCTGCAGTTTCAGATCCTTGATCTTTTCTTCTAACTCCTTTGTGGCTTCCAGCCATGATAAACAAAATTTGTACAAATCATAAGATTCTTTAATAGCACTTTGTATACCTTTAATTCTATCATCTAATAAAGTTTTATCATTGATCAACATGGTCTTCAACTCGGTTAATCTCTTCTCATCAAACTCTTTTCGTACTTTCATTTTTGCAGACTTTTCAAAGGATTCAAAATGCACACTTATTGATTTTATGAGTCCTTGAGTTGATTTGTTGAAGACATTGATGTATCCTTTTGATATGATGGCATCAGCTTCTCCAAAATACTGGATGCCACACCAATGAGTTCATTGTCATCTATATGTGACTTCAATATTTCTTCCTATGCCTTTTCTTGCACAATTGATACCAATTTAGATTTTTGCATAGGAGACATTGAGTCCAAGTTTATTGGACCTTACAAAAACTCAGGCTCATCCAAGTCTTGTTTTTCTTTTTCCAAAAATTCCTTGACAGACTCAGCAGTGTCTCTTGCTATATCAGAGACTTCTTCTTCTTTATTGTGCTTTGGAGGATCCAAATCCATAGCCTCATTTCCATCAGCATTTCACTTCGATATAGGGTTCATCTCAGCTTGTTGATCATAAGCTTTGTTATGTTCCACAGTCTCCTCCTTGTGTGATTGGTCATCAGTTTGTTGTTCTGAAGGAAGACTTGTCTCAATTTTGTCCTTAACAGCTGTATCAGTAGCAGGAGCTTCTTTCTCCTTTGCCTCTTTCTCATGTTTATCTAACCCTTGGTCTAGGCTCACTTTCAGAATAGTTGTGTCATCTTCAACCTTTGTTTCTTCATTGTCATATATGGTTGGGAGATGAAATTCCTTCAACACTCTCAGGGTGATCTCCTTAGTTCCTTTGACTACTTTCTCAATGTCATCAACCATTAGAGTGTTCATTCTCCTCTTTGTTCTGAATTCTTTATGCAGTGCTTTGGAGATTTTTGTCTTTTCTTCTGGGATGATTTTAGGACATAGCTTTATTAATGTATGCTCTCTAAGCTCAACGTCCTTAGCCATAGTAGTTTCTTTCCTTGCAGACATTATACTTGTTGATATTAGGGCAGACAAATAAGAGGGGGGTGAATCACTTGTCTCAAAAACTTTATCTTTTGCTGTATCTAATCTTCTTCAACACTTATTAACAGATTAATGATATAACCATGAAAGCATAAATCAACAATACATGAGAAGAAACATAATCAACACATATGACACCAAGATTTTTATGTGGAAACCTGGTTAAGGGAAAAAATATGGTGGGGGTTAACCCACAAGATTTATTCTCTGTTAAAAGAATAGAAAATGGGGAAGGCACTTGCCTTTAGGGTGTACTACCCAAAGTTCACTGCTCAAAGAGGTCACTGCCTACAAGAATATTTATAAGTTTATCACAAAAAGATTGAACTAGAAAACAACATCTTCTTCATGCCAAGGTCAGTTCCATTGATGCGCACAACACTACTGCTCTACCCCCAAACACTTATTCACTATCTCCTCATCCTTTACTACTTTTCCTTTTCTACTCTTCCTCTTCTCTGCTCTGTCTTTCTTCCTTTCTTAGGATCTTATCATTTTTGCACAAGGATGCCTTTCCTCAACTCAACCACACATATTTATATGCTTTAGCAACCTTGGAATAAACATCAAGGTCAGCACTACAAACATCTGACTTAATGTGAATCACTATGCTATCAACCAAACATAGTTGGGATCCAAATCTTCCTTAAACAACATGCCACACTTCATAGAACTCTTCTTAGATCATTCGCGACATCTATAAAGCATCCGGTCGGTCAAGACTAGAAAGAACAACAACATCCAAAGATAAATTTTCAATCACGAGATCAAACCTCAATGTGGATCACCAACACAATAAGAACTCAATTCAGAGACCACCACAATCATAATGAAATCAACAGGAACAACTGTGCCACCTCAGATCACTAGAAACACTTGTACCTTCATCCAAGAACTCAAGAACACCAACTGTCATGATTGTCACACTAGAAAGATTGCTTACGGACCTCATAACCATGAACCGCTTGAGTTGAGAACACACACCAACATCCCAAACATACCTCTAGATCTGCAGAATATAGTATTCCAATGCGGATCAATCCGGACTAGATTTCTATCACTTTGTCACCTCTAAACAACTGCAAAACCCAGTTATATTCAGATGGCCATAACTTCACCAATTCTGCATGTGGACCTCTCAAATCTTGATTGGAGAAACTTCAAACAATCCTCTACAAACCCTTTAATCCACAGACTCTAATCTTCATCCTACTGATAATATGGAGCAATCTACTTCACTGAACTGCACTGTCTTCACTGTCTTTGATAGAGAGATATGTGACTCACTTGTTCCTTCTAGAGAGGCTAATTTTCTCAATATCCTCAACATTCCAATCTTCTAAGTAGGTAATAGAATAGGATATAGTTAACACCAATGACAACAAGGATATGTTGACATCAATGACAACACCGAATAGGCACATATTTGCAACAATCTGCCCCTTTGTCATTGATGGCAACATATGATGTGAAAAACTGTTTCAACCATCAAGACAAGAGCTTATCCCCCTTTCTCTTATCACATTTGCAACTAATTTCTTCACTACTCCCCCTTTCATCAACAACTACTTGCTTCCAAGTTTTTCACATGACTTCTCTCCCCCTTTGACATTAATGGCAAAGGGCACATATTTGCAATTAATTTTCCTTCTTTTTGTTTCTTAATCTAGAATCAACATACTGACTACTCCCCCTGAGTAGTAACTCCTTAACACCAATCTGGATCACAAGATGTGACTGTGAATTCCACTAGACTGATGCACATTAGTGCACCTTAGTTCTAAACAGGAGGGATAATAACCCCTAATATCACTCTGAGATACTCAAAAGTATCCTTAGGTAGAGGCTTAGTGAAGATATCTACAATCTAATCCTTTGAAGAGACAAACTCCAATCTGACTTCATTCTCATTTACCTTCTCTCTCAAAATGTGAAACTTGATGGATATATGCTTTGTCTTTGAATGCAACACTGGATTCTTTGAAATGTTTATTGTACTTGAATTATCATAGAACTTTCTGATAGGCTCTTCAAACACAACTCTGATATCCTTCAACATTTGCTTCATCCACAAAACTTGAGTACAAATACTTGTTGCTGCTATGTACTCTGCCTCTGCAGTAGATAGAGATATTGCCTCCTACTTTTTTATCAACTAAGAAACCAATCTC
This sequence comes from Cunninghamia lanceolata, assembly GCA_027924645.1. Classification (NCBI taxonomy): domain Eukaryota; kingdom Viridiplantae; phylum Streptophyta; class Pinopsida; order Cupressales; family Cupressaceae; genus Cunninghamia; species Cunninghamia lanceolata. The sequence goes on from BSBN01000780.1 coordinate 10,395,265, forward strand.
TTTCCCAAGAAAAATGTACCTCCACTAGTACTCTTCCTATCATCCACATCTCCTGCCCAATTAGCATCTGTATATGCATGAAGAGTGAAATCATCACCCTCAGGATACCATAAACCATAGTCAGATGTTCCCTTCAGATATTTGAAAATTCTTTTGACTGCTACAACATGAAATTCTCTAGGATCAACTTGAAATCTAGCAACAAGGCCAACTACATTCATAATATCAGGTTTGGTTTGAGTCAGATAAAGTAGTCCTCTAATCATTGATCTATACTTTTTCTGATATGTCTTAGGAGAATCATTGTCTTTACTCAACTTGCATCCGGTTACCATAGGAGTACTTACTAGTTTTGAATCCTCCATTCCAAACATTTTCAACAACTCTTTCACATACTTACACTGAGATATGAAGATGTCTTTTTCTGACTGAATGATTTGTAGACCTAAGAAGAAGTTCATTTCACCGAGCATGGATATCTCAAATTCACTTTGCATCTGATCAGCAAAATTTTTACACATACTCTCATTTCCACCAAAGATGATGTCGTCAATAAATACATCAACAATCAAGATGTGTTCATGATTAATTTTTAAATAAAGATTATTGTCAGTAGTACCTTTTCTAAAGCCTAACTTTAGCAGATACTTATCTAATCTTGCATACCAGGATCTTGGGGCTAGTTTAAGTCCATACAATACTTTCTTCAATCTGCAGACCTTATCTTCTTGATTAGACAAATGGAATCCTTATGGTTTCTTAATGTAGACCTCTTCTTCCAACTCTCCATTTAGGAATGTTGACTTGATATCCATCTGATAAACTTTGAAATCTTTGTAGGTAGCAAAGGCAATAAATAATCTAACTGCTTCAATTCTTTCCACCGGAGCAAAAGTTTCTTCAAAATCAATTCCCTCTACCTGAGAGTAACCTTTACACACCAATCTTGCTTTGCTTCATATAAATTCACCATCTCCATTTAATTTATTTTGGAAGACCCATTTAATTCTTCTTCCATTTACATTAATTCTTCTTCCATTGCTTTTACCCAACTTTCATCATTACAAGCTTCATTCACTAATTTTGGTTTAATCTTTGAAATCAGACAATACTCCTCTTGTTCTTTAGAAATTATTCTTCTAGTTTGCACACCTTTATTTTTATCTCCTATGATCTGATTTTTAGAATGATTCAATCTTACATACCTGGGACTTTTGGGAATTTCTACAACTTCTGATTCTTGAACTTGTTCCTCAACATCTGCATTAACTTCTTGAGTCACTAGATTCTCTGGAGTAAACTAAACTTGCTTTCCTTCATTTGGACATTTATTTTGATCATCTGATTCATATCCACAAAACCTTGAAGGTCTCTCCTTGCTTTCATCAACCTTGACATTAGCACTTTCAATAATCTTTTTCAATATCTTGTTAAAGCACTGGTATGCCTTGCTTTGATTAGAATAACCTAGAAATATTCCTTCATCACTTCTTGCATCAAACTTGCCTGGATCTTCACCTCTTTTGATATAGCATTTACTACCAAAAACTCTAAAATATTTCATAGAAGGAGCATTACCAAACCACAATTCATAAGGTGTTTTACCAGAATTACCTTTGATCTGCACCTGGTTAAGAGTGTAGACAATAGTATTTACAACCTCTCTCCAATAGACATGTGGAACATTTTCTTCCATCATCATGGTTCTAGCAGCCTCTTGAATAGTCCGGTTCTTCCTTTCCACAACTCCATTCTGCTGAGGAGTTCTAGGAGTAGACAACTATCTTCTTATTCCATGCTTTTCACAAAATGCATTAAACTCACCAGAGGTAAACTCTCCACCTCTGCCAGATATCAAACACTTTATCTTCACACCAATCTCATTCTACACCCTAGCTTTAAACACTTTGAATTTGTCAAGAGCCTCTGATTTCTCTCTCAAGAAAGTGACCCACATCATCTGGGAGTGATAATCAATCAGTAACATAAAGTATTTGTCTCCTTGCAAACTCCTAACCTTGGCAGGACCACACAAATCAGTGTGCACAAGTTCCAACAATCCACTTGAAGATTATTCTTTACTCTTGCATGTAGTTTTGCTCTGTTTGCCCAACTAACATTCTTTACACATGCTATTAGTAGTTTTTACAAGCTTTGGAAGTCCTCTCACAGCCTGAGTAGCACTTATCTTGACAATGTTAAAGTTTACATGACACATTCTCCTATGCCATAGCCAACTCTGATCAATCTGAGCAATCAAACAACTTTTACCAGTACCACTTAAATGAAATATGTTACCTCTAGTCTATGTACCAGATGCAATCTCAGTTCTGGAGCTTTCTAAGATTCTACATTTTCCATCCTTGAACTAGAGATCATATCTCTTGTCAACCAACTATCCAACACTGAGAAGATTATGCTTCAATCCTTCTACATACAAAACATCACTAGTGTTGTGCTTACCATCAAAAGAGATGGATCCTCTACCAGCTGAATTGTCTCCACATTTCACAATTCCACCTTCATACCTTTCCATACTTACAAACTTATTCTTATCACCTATCATATGATGAGAGCATCCACTATCAATCACTTGTTCATCCTTTTTTTCAACCTGAGTAGCCAAGGTTTTTTCCACATTCACACAGCTAGCAGATTCAGTAGGCAGCAGATCTTCTTCTTTGATAGCAATGAACACCCATTCATTTCCTAAGGTTCTTCCCTTATTAGATTCATCATCAGTGACTCCTTCAATAGCTTCTTGGACATAGTAGCATTTCTTCTGAAACCTAGGTCTATTAGGGTTTGGCTTTGAAACCCTCTTTGGACATCTTGAAGCAAATGACCAATCTTATTGCAAGCAAAAACATTTGAAGGGCAATTTTCCTTCATATTTACCAAATCCTTTTAGTAATATTTTGGCAAATAGGGCTTCAAGTTATTCAAACTCTAATTCAACTTCTTCAAGTTCCTTCCTTGCCTTCTCAAATCTAGTTAGTCTTCTTGAAGAGATTTCACCTGGATCAAATCTGTTGGGAATTAAGGTGTATCAACCTTGGTAATTCCTTGTATTATTTCATTATATTTATTTATTTATTGCCTATTGTATAATTTGGATGCAAATCCTATGTTGTCATATTGTGGGAGTTGGCAAGGTGATGTGTCATCCTACATGGCATATGATTACATGTAATTTTGTCCTCACATGAGGAGATAGGTGTCCCACTTAGTGGTAGGAATATTTTGCCATGTGTCGACATCTTGGATGTTGTGTAAGGGAATATTGATCATAACGGTCATGACAGATTCCTATGATGAAGTTATGACATGTAAGAGTCAGAAATAGAAGCTTGTAAGATAGGTGAAGACATGTGTTGAGAAGCATCTTTGAAAAAGGTATCTTTGGGTGCCCCAAGGTGGACTATGACATGTTGTAAGAGAATATGCTATTTATAGCCTGTGTATGACAAATTCTCTTAGAGTTGTAAGTTATGACAACTATGACAAATTCTATGATAGTCATAAGAGTCATAAGAGCATCTATCATAGACCATTTTGGAAATAGGCAACCTCTTTGGGATGAGGTGTGTGGACAAGTGTCAGATGCATCTTACAATGTTGACCAAGTGTCCATAGGCATGGGTTTTGGGCCATGAGGCCAAGTTGGATGCCCATTCCAAGATAGAGGCAATTTTTCCTTGTATATTCTATATAAATAGGTACTTTGAAGAGTTGTATTATGTGATTAACAGGTACTATTATGCTACTAGATTGACTCCAGACAAGAGTGTCAAAGACTATTGAGAGATTGCATTGCAAGTGTATTGTAAACCATATTTAGTTTTGATAATACATTGTGCAAGTTTTCAAGTGTGGGGTTTTTCACCCGATAAGGGTTTTCCCCACGTTATATCTTATCTCTCTTCTTCTATCTTCTTTCTAGTTCTATGTGTATTTCTATAATATCTTTGTTCTATGTTTCATGTTGCTGTAATTGTAAAGATTAAATTGAATTTGCATAGCCCTCCCCTCATTAGATTAGTGTAGGAAGCAATTTCCACACACCTAGCTTCCTTTCAGTTCGTATCAGAGCATGATCACCTTTGGTCCTAGTTGTTGGGTAGGGGTTTTTTGAGCTGATCTTAAGTTGAGTGGGAATTTGTGTAGAGTATTCTAAATCTTATTGCAACAAGGAGATGGCAAGCACATTCGGAAGGATAGAAGTGGAGAAATTCAATGGCACTAATTTCGAGCCATGTAAGCTCAAGATGGAAGACATGCTTGTTGATCAAGACCTCTGGGAAACTATTAGTGGCACAAAACCAACTGCTATGGCACAAGATGATTGGGATCTCAAAGATCAAAAGGATAAGGGTCTCATAAGACTTAGTCTTGTTAATTCTATCCTATTAAATGTCCATGAGGAGAAAACTACAAACTTGCTTTGGAAGAAGTTGGGAGATGTGTATTAGGCCAAGTCCCTAGTGAACAAACTGTTTCTGATAAAGAAGTTGTATTCTCTAAAGATGGAGGATGGAGGATCTATTGCAGATCACTTGAATGCCTTCAACATGTTAATTGCACAATTGACATCATTTGGTGTGAAGATGGAGGAGGAGGATCATTGCATGACCTTGCTTTATTCTTTGCCAGACTCGTGGGATCATCTTGTGATGGCTATTGGGAGCACCACATTCACTTTCACAATGGATGAAGTGGTATCTTCACTGTTATCTAAAGAGATGCAGAGAAAGTCTTCTGATGTAGCCAAAGAGGCTCTTATGGTTCATGGAAGACCCAAGGAGAAAGGGAAAAAGAAAGACAAGAAAGCTAATAAGGGCAGATCCAAATCCCATGGGAGATCCAAATCTCCTAGAAAGTCCAAGGCTCTCTATTGGAACTATGGTAAATCTAGGCATTTCTGAAAGGAATGCAAAGAGGAAAAGAAAAAGAAGAAGAAGAACCTAGATTCAGATTCTGACAAATCACAAGATGATGGTGATGCTTTCATCTCAGCCCTGGCAACCCATGCATTTGATGATATGTGGTTGATTGATTGTAGCGGAATGAATTAATTCTGGTGCATCATTCGATATGATCTTGCATCGATATTGGTTTACTAAGTATGAGGAGTTCGATGGTGGAAGGGTGTACTTGGGTGATGACTCTCATCTGAAGATTGTTAGTTGTGGAAGAGTCTCTATCCTATTCCCTGATGGACGAGTGAAGGGGATCTCTAAGGTTATGCACATCCCAGGCTTAGCATAGAACCTACTTTCTATAAGTATGTTGAATGATGCAGGTGTGTAGGTTGTCTTTTCAAAAGAAGGATGCAAGATGACTAGAGGAGCTATGGTGCTTGCTAAGGGTACTAGGAGAGGTACTCCATTTCAGCTGGAGGCATGCATTTCACAATGTAATAGTTATTCTAACTCAAAGAAGAGGGCAACAGTCACTTCATCCCCACCATTTGAACCAACAGTGAAGAAATATGTTGTATCTAGTCCTAATGGTTGTATTCATGCTTTGGAAGTTAAGCTTCCTACTAAAAAGACAATGTTATGGCATAAGAGATTTGGCCACATTGGTGAGAAGGGTCTTAGAACCTTGAAAACTAAAAACTTCATTGAGGGGTTAGATGATTGTAATCTTGAGTTTGACTTTTGTGAACATTGCATATATGGAAAACAAAACTGTGTTTAGTTTTATTCGAGTTCTCATAAGTCTCCTGGTGTTGGACCTTGTTCATTTTGATGTATTTGGTCTTGTTAATGTTCCTTTGTTATCAAAATCTTTATATTTTGTATCTTTCATAGATGACTATAGTAGAAGGACATGGATTTATTTTCTCAGAAATAAATCTAAAGTCTGTAGTAAGTTTAAGGAGTTTAAAGCCTTTGCTAAAAATCAGACTAGTAAAAGGATTAAATGTTTGAGAACTGACAATGGTGGTGAGTTTTGTTCTATAGAATTTGATAAATATTGCAAGGAACTTGGGATTGAAAGACATAAGACAACTCCATATACCCTGTAGCAAAATGGAGTTGCAGAGAGGATGAACAGGACACTGATGGAGAAGGCTAGGAGTATGCTTAGTGGAGTTGGCCTAGAACAAAATTTTTTTCCTGAAGCTATTGCCACTACTTGCTGTCTAGTAAATAGATCTCCTACATCATCTCTTGTTGGTAAGACACCCATGGAGGTGTGGTCTGGTAGAAAGCCTTCAATAAGGCATCTTCATGTTTTTGGTTGTGAAGCATATGCACATGTGCCTAGGGAGAAGTGGTCAAAATTAGAGAACAAGGCTGTTAAGTGTATCTTCATTGGCTATGGTGTCGGTGTGAAAGGATACAAGCTTTGGGATCCTATGGCTGAAAAAGTGTTGTATAGCAGAAGTGTCATCTTTAGAGAGCTAACACCTTCTTCCACTATTTTATAGCTAGAAGAAAAAGAAAAGAAAGAGGATGTTGTTCAGTTTCCTTCTACCTCTGAGAAGACTGAATAGAAAGACAATGTTGGACCTAAAAATGAGGAGAGCTCTAGCAGCTTTGAAAGTTTAGAAGATGAAGTAGAACCTCCACCTCATCCTTTGAGGAGGTCCACATGAATTAGGAAGTAACCTGAGAGGTTTGGTTATTCATTGCTTGATTCTAGTTGTGCTTTTCCTTTGCTTACTAATAGTGATGAACCTAGAACTATGTTAGAGGCTATGGATAAGAAAGATGTAGGTTATTAGAAGGAGGCCATGGAGAATGAGATGGCTTCTTTGGAAAAGAATCAAACTTGGGACTTGGTGCCTTTGCCTCCTGGATGAAAACTTGTTGGATGCAAATGGGTGTTCAAGAAGAAATTTGGTGCAGATGGAAGTGTTGAGAAGTATAAGGCCAGATTGGTTGCGAAGGGGTATTCAGAAGTGGAGGGTATAGATTATGGTGAGATCTTCTCTCCCATTGCAAATATGACATCCATTTGATTCTTGTTATCTCTTGCAGTAGCTTATGACTTAGAATTGGAGTAGATGGATGTGAAGACAACTTTCCTTCATGGTGATTTGGAGGAAGAGATTTACATGTCACAGCCAAAGCATTACATGGTGAAAGGTAAAGAAATTTTGGTTTGCAAGTTAAAGAAGTCTTTGTATGTATTGAAGCAGTCTCCTAGGATGTGGTACTTGAAGTTTGATGCCTTTGTGTTGTCAATTGTATTTGTGAGATTGAAATCGGATCACTGTGTGTATTATAAGTATGATGGTGATCATATTCTCATTGTTGCATTATATGTTGATGATATGTTGCTCATTGGGAAGGGTAAGAATATGATTTCTGATTTTAAGTCTCAATTGGTAGCACAGTTTGAAATGAAAGATTTAGGGGCAGCCAAGTACATTCTTGGAATGGAAATTAGAAGAGACAGAACTAATAGAAAACTTTGGTTAAGCCAAAGTAAGTATGTGAAGACCGTATTAGATAAGTTTAGCATGGCAGATTGTAGACCATTGTGTGTTCTTGTTTCTTTGGGAACAAAGTTGTCTGTTAGTCATTGTCCAAAATCTCCTAGTGAGGTGGAGGACATGAGTAGAGTACCTTATGATAGTGTTGTTGGTAGTTTGATGTATGCTATGGTCTGTACAAGACTAGACATTGCCCAAGTAGTGGGAGTCTTTAGTCAATTTATGGCAAATCATGGATGGGTACATTGGGATGCAGTTAAGCGAGTGTTCAGATATTTGAGGGGTACTTCCGAGTATTCCATATGCTATCATGGTAATGTTACAGGACCTCCGCATTCTGTTGATATTCATGGATTTGTGGATACAGATTGGGTAGGTGACATTGACAGCAGGAGATCCACCAGTGCTTATGTGTTTACACTGTTTGGTGGTGCTATTAGTTGGATGAGTAAGCGACAACCTGTGGTTGCTTTGTCCATGACAGAAGCTGAGTATATGGCAGCAAATCATGCTTGTAAGGAAGCCATTTGGCTTAAGAGACTGTGTTCAGATATTGGTGTTGATGCAAGACATATTACGATTTGTTGTAATAGTTAGAGTGCGATTTACCTTGTGAAGAATCCAACTTTCCATGCCAGAGCAAAGCATATTGATGTATAGTTTCACTTCATATGAGACATGGTAGAGGATGGGAAGGTAAATTTGGAGATGGTAGGTACTTTGAAGAATGTTGCAGATGCATTGACAAAGCCAGTGGGCGCAGAGAAGTTCAGATGGTGTTCAGAATCTATGGGCCTCCCGGCCTATAGCAGTTAAATCATGTTATTCTGTTGGCTCTTACAAGGTGTTCAACAAGTGTGAGAATGTTGGGAATTAAGGTGTCTCAACCTTGGTAATTGCTTGTATTATTTCATTGTATTTATTTATTTATTGCCTATTGTATAATTTGGATGCAAATCCTATGTTGTCATATTGTGGGAGTTGGCACGGTGATGTGTCATCCTAAATGGCATATGACCACATGTAATTTTGTCCTCACATGAGGAGATAGGTGTCCCACTTAGTGGTAGGAATATTTTTCCATGTGTTGGCATCTTGGATGTTGTGTAAGGGAATATTGACCATAATAGTCATGACAGATTCCTATGACGAAGTTATGACATGTAAGAGTTGGAAATAGAAGCTTGTAAGATAGGTGAAGACACGTGTCGAGAAGTATCTTTGAAAAAGGCATCTTTGGGTACCCCAAGGTGGACTATGACATGTTATAAGAGAATATTCTATTTATAGCCTATGTATGACATATTCTCTTACAGCTGTAAGTTATGACAGCTATGACAGAATCTATGATAGTCATAAGAGTCATAAGAGCATCTGTCATAGCCCATTTTAGAAATAGGTGACCTCTTTGGGATGGGGTCTGTGGACAAGTGTCAGATGAATCTTACAATGTTGACCAAGTGTCTATAGGTGTGGGTTTTGGGCCATGAGGCCAAGTTGGATGCCCATTCCAAGATAGAGGCAATTTTGGCTTGTATATTCTATATAAATAGGTGCTTTGAGGAGGAGTTGTATTATGTGATTGATAGGTACTGTTATGCTGCCAGATTGACTCTAGACATGAGTGTCAAAGACTATTGAGAGCTTGCATTGCAAGTGTATTGTAAATCATATTCAGTTTTGATAATACATTGTGTAGGTTTTTGAGTGTGGGGTTTTTCATCCGGTAAGGGTGTTCCCCAAGTTATATCTTGTCTCTCTTCTTCTGTCTTCTTTCTGGTTCTATGTGTATTTTTGCAATATCTCTATTCTATGTTTCATGTTACTGTAATTATAAAGATTAAATTGAATTTGCATAGCCCTCCCCTGATTAGATTAGTGTAGGAAATGATTTCCGCACACCTAGCTTCCTTTCAAAATCTTTGCTTCCATTAAATACTATCCTTCAATGCAGATTTAGATTTAGGAAGAGAATCACCAAACTCAGTTATTTCAAATGATGAGAGCTTGCCAATCAACTGATCCCTTGTAATAGTTGTCACAGTCCTGATTTCCTCAATAGTAGCAACTCTATGCTTGTATGAAGCAGGTAAAGATCTGAGCACTTTGCCAACAATCTTTGATTCTTCCAGTGTTTCACCAACACACCTGATACTACACACAAGTTCATTCACCTTCTGCATGTAGGAAGTGATGTTTTCATCTTCACTCATCCTCAAATTTTTGTATCTACCCTTCAAGCTCTACAACTTAGCACATTTGACATATTCATCACCTTCATATAGAGTTTGCAACTTCTTCTAGGTTGCATGAGTAGTTTTGAATTCCAAGACATTTGTCATTTCTGTATCAGTTAGGACACTTAACAATGCTTCTTCAGCCTGAATATTATTTTCAGCATCTTTGAGTTCATCTTGGGTCGAAGGACCTTTCTCCAGAGGCATATACTCATCTTTTGTTATCAGCCAATAAGCATCACCCATGCATTGCAAATGGCACTCCATACGGCTCTTCCAAAGAGAGTAATTTGTTCCTGTAGACACCCAAAATTGTCCCAACTTTGTTCATGTCTAGCAACACCTTGTCAAATACATTATCTTAGACATCATGTAGTATTTTGTCCTAAATCCCACTCTTAATCCCATTTATCCATTAAGCCAATTAATTAAATAAATTTTATTTATTTAATTAAAATCCCATTCAATCCCATCCTCATCCTACTTAGCTAATTAATTAATTAAATTTTATTTATTTAATTAATTCCACATCATATCCCAATCATATCCTATCCTCATCCCAATTAATTAAATAAATTTTATTTATTTAATTAATTTTCACATCATATCTTATCTCATCCTATTCATTTATCCAATTAAATAAATAAATCTTATTTATTTAATTAATATCCAACTCATATCCCAACTAATTCAAATATTTTATTTGAATTAAGTTCTCATCATAAGCTGACTTTCCAATTAATTAAATAAATTTTATTTATTTAATTAATTTATCTTATCATTTAGCCGACATGTATGCCTCTTTCATTTAAAAAGATAAGTGGTACTACAGCCTTTTATTTAATATCTTTCATATGTAGTACTTTTTATGTACACAAGCACACATGAACCCTATTCTCCTTGACACTTGTCAAATGACTACAACTCCCTTGAAGAGTGGGAATAATCGAATCAATCCTAACCGTCCACATCAATCAATTAGCTTTTTAATCTCAGCCGTCCATTTGAACCAAGCCTTTCCTATAAATCAACCCCCTCATAAGCCATTAGCATGCATTGAGCTTCAAGTACCATTATTCTGCCAGATTTTCTATAATCCATTGAGCTTCAAGTACCATTATTCTGTCAAATTTTCTATAATGCATTGAGCTTCAAGTACCATTATTCTGTCAAATTATCATTAGAGCATTTGCATCCTTCATCTATCATTCATTCTAGCATCTTCATCTTAATGTTATGCTGCAGAAGTGAGCACCCAACATTCCTTCAATAATAATCCTTCAAAATCTTGCATGCTCATGCGAGGTGGAGAAGAGCAATGGAGATAAATCAAGTTTGACATGGAGATCAGTTTGCATTCACATTTATTATTTTGATTTTCATGTTGTCTTGTGCTTCATTGTGCATTGCTAGGGTTTTTATCATTGTTGATTCTTCATTTATCCTATTTGCAATTTTACCCTAACTACATTTGGCACGCCTGGTGGGACTCACTTTGCTTGATTTTTTTTTGCAGGTTTTTCAATAAAAATTTGCATTCATATAACCCCCATTGTTGAGTTTTGCAGGTTTACTTAACTTTTTGTTGCAGATCCGCTGTTTTTTCGACAAAACCCTAGGTTTAAAGATTTCATCATATCTTTCAAATGGCTATGAATTTTTCTACAAGATTTTAGCAGAAGTTTGTCCATGATATAAGGAAGCTACAACAGAAAATTTTTGGGTTTATCGTGATTTTTGCGGGATTTATCAAGTTTTTATGTTTTTTCATAAAATTGCAATTCTGGGCGCAAATCAGCGAATTTGTCAGAAATTTTTATATTTCTGGAAAGCTCTTGAAATTATAATGGGGGTCTCTATGTTTTGTAGATTTAATTTAGAGGTCGTTTACAGTGCGAAAATATCAGATCTTTGCCGACTGTACCGTTTCCATAAATCCGCATTTCTAGGCACAAATCAGGGAATTTTTCTGATTTCTTTACATTTTCGGAAAGCTCTCTAAAAATTAATATGGGTCTCTTCTTTGATTTTTTAATTTTCGAACCCAAAATATATCAAAATAATCAAATCTAATTCGGCTATGCATCTAAAATTACAATTTTCCTTGCCTGATGAGCCTATTTTTTATGCCTGCATTATAATATCATTTTTTTTTATGTTGTAGGTGATCATAAGGAGTTGGAGCAACATTGACATCAACATCTACATCAATTTGGATAGCAAATTAACCAGGTGCGATCATTTCATTTCTCATATTCTAATCATTGTTTGCAAACACATTTGGATTTTGGGCTTAAAACAAACAACTTGTTTGCAAATTCACATCAAAAAAATTGGGCTAAAATAAACTATTGTCTTTCATCACATTTGGATTTGGGCTTTAAAACAAACAAGTGCTTGAATTGTCTTCCACACATCAAATTTCTAAGGTTAATGAACCCCATGTGAGTGTGACCAAGTAAATGTGTATGCTCTCTCCTCGCGTCCCAACACGAACTTGGAGATCAAAAACATTTACTTGTGTTGCTTTTGTTTAGCCTTAGAGAGCCCTGCCATGGTATCCACCCCAAGGGTGTAGGAGTCCAAGACAACACTGAGAGGGGGGTGAATCAGTGTTGTATTATTTTTACAATTTTCCAAAATTGACAAATATGATTTATCAGAATTAAACTACTATTTACTTGAACAATTAATCAACAAATGATTAATCACATAAATCATATTCGGTAAATGAAGCTATGGAAGACATCAAGACATGAGATTATGACACAAGAAAATTACAGAGTGGAAAACCCTCTAGGGGTAGAAAAACCACTCAAAATGCCTCACTGGCTTAAGTAAAAACCTCACTGGTTACAATGTTTAGAAGCACCAACTTCAAGGAGCACCAACCCCTAATTCATTTAGAAGCACCAACTTCAAGGAGCACCAACCCCTAACATATACTCAAAATCAAGAACTCAGAGGGATTCTCTGTTTCGATACAAATCATTTCTTCTTTCACATGTGTCTGTCATATGACCATACTTCTCTCATCATCTGAATTTTCTCTTCAAGAGGATATTCAAAATATATTCAACCTAGAATGCTGATCCACCCAACAACACTGCATTCTCTGTATGTTTCATCTTTGTCTATTTATAAAGTTGCATCAATGCACCTGAAAAATTATTGTTAATGAAAAGACTCTTGATGTTCCTCTTCTCTGCAAAATCAAATTCATCTTTTATGACCTTTCATATTTCAATCAGTGTCATGTAGGAGAAAATAAAAACTCTTTTACATCTCTATAAAATAAAATCAATTTCATATTTTCTCTGTATAACTTTTCATCATCTTGAATATTCTTTTTGTATTCTTCAATCTGCAAAACTATTTTCCTGCAAGAATAAAAATCTTCATATTAATCTGTGCATAATTACTTCAAAGACTTTTCAATCTTTTCATCTTCTCTCTGACAAAAATCTTTTTCATCTTCTTCAAATCCTTCATTTTCTTTTCAACAAGACTCTTCATATTATGAGCAATTCAATTTCCCTTTGCAAATATTTATTCATCTTCTTGCAAAAGAAAATAAATAATATCCACCATAAAAAATGTCTTCATTTTTCTTCATTCCCTGTCGGAAATCTATTCTTCAAAAATATATCTTCAATTCTCCATAAATATTTGCCTTAAAAAAAATCTCCTCAAAAATCAATCTTCAATATCTTTATCCTCTTAAAAAAAAATCATTCTCTTTCAATTTGAGAAAAGCAAAAAAACAAAATCATCTTTTAATAAAAAATTCTATCTTCAAGCACTCTTGGACTTCTTTGCACTTTAAAAAGGAAATAAATCTGTTTTAGCCTTTTTGTCATGAAAAATCTCCACAAGGAAATTGCCTTATTTAAAAGCACTAAAAAAATCTCCTTATCCTCCAAGAAATAAAAAGTTTCTAACTTCATCACCATCCATTTAAAATGATGCTTTTCTCCATTTAAATATATATGCATATTCCCCATTTAAACGTGAAACTATCTCTTCATTTTTATAGAGCATTTTTAATGCTTTTAAAATTTCTTTCTTAAAGCATATTTTAATGCCACAAAAATACTTCAATTCTTTCCATAAGACGTGCTCTCCTTAAAAAGAAATTTTAAATAATTTAAGGAATCTTTGAAAAATGTTTTTCAAAGCATGGTCTTCAAATTTAATTTAATTGGGCTCCCTCCTTGAAATATATACCATGCTCCTTAAAAATTTGATGCCTTTTCTAATTTATAGAAGCCTTTTTAATGAATAAAGCTTTTCACTCATAAATCCATACCATGCTTTTTCAAAAACTTAAAAATCTTTCCTCCTTTAGAATTATTAACTATTTGATAAAAGCAAATGAATGCTTTTCTTAAATTATTTGCTCCCCCTTTTTAAATATGTATTAAATTTCAAAGACATTTGATGGCAAACTCCTCTTTGAAAAATAATTTCTCCTTTATAATATTAAATATGGGTCTTCAAATAAATATTTGTGCTCCCCTCTGAATTCAAGCTCCCTATAATTAAATACAAACCTTTGATGAACGTAAGACAACCTCCCAAGACATCATAGCAACTTAATTCCAAACTTATGAAGATGAACTGACACCATTACCTGATGATTCCTGCCATATGATGTATCTATATCATCAACACAACACCTTTTTGACATCAATGACAATCAACTACCATCAATCTCCCCCTTTGTCATTGATGGCAAAACTCCATGATGCAATTTATCTTTCTCCCCCTTTTTGACATTGATGACAAAGACTATTATCTTCCCCTTTGATATCGCTAGCCTCTAAAAATTTAAGGCACTAATCATATTTACAATTTGTTGTTATTCTGAAAGCTCTGTTCTTGCACATCTGCATACTGCACAACTTTTCAACTTGTGAGTAATAAGAAATCATGAAGCATAGGACCTGAAAGCAACATCATGTAAGGCACACCAACCAAAGCATCAAACCACTGTTATAACTTGCCCAATGACTGTACCATATTCTGCACAATAGCACTTCTTGTAACAAAATCACTTATGAAGATGAAGACTGACAGCAATGAGATCCTTGATTACTTCCTTTAACAAACTCCTGAAGACATCACTCTTCTTCAACAATCACCAACACTTTTTGACCTGAAATAACAAATCTCCAAGATCTCCCAAAGCATAAAGCATGATGTATGATCATAAAAATTGACTCCTTTGATATGACTTATCTGAACTTGAACTTCATGCAAAGATACCATAATCACATCAATACTTATGATGAACAACAATGTAGGTTTAACAAACCAAAATCTGATAACCACATGAAGACTACTCATTACAAAATTCACAACTCAAGATGAGATGACAACCACTCAAGAGAGAACCTTGCTAAGATTTCCATGACAATAAATCTACAACAATCAAACACTTTACTCTTGCACACATTTCTTGATATGATAAAGAGTGAAGATTATCTGAAATGAAGGTTGTTTGATGAATACCATCCTCCTGTTCTGCACAAGACACTCTTCACAACATAAGAACTGATCCCTTTTTAACCTTGTAATTCAAATCAGTCCATTAAGACTATTCATCATCAAACTAATCAAGTACTTCCTGCAACACCCCTTTGCAAAAACCTAATGCAGAGACAAAAATAATGATTTGATTCCTTCCATTTGTAACCTCCTTAGCTCAAATATATGAAAAAGGACCTTGAGAACATCTTAATTGAATTTGAACTTCACAATCTCACTTCCATATAAACTTGACTTGACATCTCTGAGCACACTCAAACCAATCTGCATTAACAACACTTTGCACAAATCAAATACAAAGATATTTGCTATGAATTGAATTTTTTTTACATGCTAATATCTGATAAGAGCTTTTTGGAAACATCTTATTCTTTTTGGCATGATAACAAATACTTCACCATATCAAGATCCCAATGAACTGCAAAATCATATCAACTCAACCAAGTTATTCAACAAACTCTTTGAGCATTGAACTCTTGATCATTCTTTCAATATTTTGTTTGCATACAAAATCAAAGATCACCTGTATCACTAAAAAGCACTGAAGATCAACATAGTTAGCAATACCATCATAAATTTTATTTCAAGAATCAACATGACAAGATCACCATCTTCTCCTGAAACTTCTTGGGGATAATTGATATATCAAGAACAACTCCCCCTCACATCATGCTAACTATTATTCAACTGATGATGTAACATGTGCAAGATGCACAAGTTTAGGAGTTTTCTTCTTTTCACTTTGTTTTTGTTTCCACACTTTCACTGTTTCTTTCTTCCTCCAAACTTTTTCAGCTTCTGTCCTTTTCAACCTTTTCAAATCAGGTGATGTATTTCTGCAACTATGTGCTTTATGACCAAGAGAGTTGCAATTATAACAAATTATACTGTAGTTATAATCAAATGACTGATGATACCTTTTTGACATCTGTTGAACACTTATGTTATGATTCCATGCAGGATCATCATATATTCTATGCATATGAGAATTCCTTTGTATGTGACCAACATTATTGCAATTGTAACATATAAGACTTCTGCAATTAACTGCTTTGTGTCCAAAATGATTACAAGTATAACAATAACCATTAAATGAATAGTTATACCTGTACATATATGCTTGTCTTACACTGAAATTTCTTCTCTCATCTTCACACTTCTTTTTACCTTCAGAAGCAGCAGCATGACTTAAATTAATTTTCCTTCTTGGAATTCCACTGGCTTTGGAGCACTCTCCTTCTTCATAATCAAGTGGAATAGTGTCTCTATGTTGTTTTTGTTTACTCAGCATCTCTTCAAGTTTGAGATTTTTTTCAAACTGCTTCTTAATATCCTCAAGTTCTTTTCTTAAATAGACTTGTTCTCCTTCAAGCCTATGACATTCAACTTCTTTAGTTTCCAACTCAAACTTTGTTACACATTGGCTATCCTTTTAGCTTCCTCAACCTCAACCTAAAAATTGATAATTAATTTGTCTGATTCACCAACTTGACTTCTCAAGTTCATAACCAGATTTCTTGCCTCTTCAAGTTCTGAAACAACTTTGTCCTTAGAGACTTTTTCATGTTGAAGCTGATCTTCTAGTTTCTTATTCTCTTTTCTGAGTTGCTTGATTGTATCTAGGGCACACAATAATTCACCTTCTAAATCAACTTCACAATCATCTTCATCAAAATTCTCAACTACAGGACCATTCTGTGTATCAATCATCAGGGGTGACATATGCAACAAATCATTGCTAGGCTTAACTAAGGCATGTTTTACCATATTTTGATCAGCATCTTTCTTTTCTCTATTTGAGACCTTAATTCTATTCTTCTTACCCATTTTACTCCACTACCAGAACCTACCCGAGCCTATTAGACTTCAAATAGGGAACCTAGCTCTGATACCAATTGTAGGAGTCCAAGACAACACTGAGAGGGGGGTGAATCAGTGTTGTATTATTTTTACAATTTTCCAAAATTGACAAATATGATTTATCAGAATTAAACTACTATTTACTTGAACAATTAATCAACAAATGATTAATCACATAAATCATATTCGGTAAATGAAGCTATGGAAGACATCAAGACATGAGATTATGACACAAGAAAATTACAGAGTGGAAAACCCTCTAGGGGTAGAAAAACCACTCAAAATGCCTCACTGGCTTAAGTAAAAACCTCACTGGTTACAATGTTTAGAAGCACCAACTTCAAGGAGCACCAACCCCTAATTCATTTAGAAGCACCAACTTCAAGGAGCACCAACCCCTAACATATACTCAAAATCAAGAACTCAGAGGGATTCTCTGTTTCGATACAAATCATTTCTTCTTTCACATGTGTCTGTCATATGACCATACTTCTCTCATCATCTGAATTTTCTCTTCAAGAGGATATTCAAAATATATTCAACCTAGAATGCTGATCCATCCAACAACACTGCATTCTCTGTATGTTTCATCTTTGTCTATTTATAAAGTTGCATCAATGCACCTGAAAAATTATTGTTAATGAAAAGACTCTTGATGTTCCTCTTCTCTGCAAAATCAAATTCATCTTTTATGACCTTTCATATTTCAATCAGTGTCATGTAGGAGAAAATAAAAACTCTTTTATTTGTATCCTCTTCATATCCACCTGCAAGAAATCCTGAACCAACAAATTACATCTCTATAAAATAAAATCAATTTCATATTTTCTCTGTATAACTTTTCATCATCTTGAATATTCTTTTTGTATTCTTCAATCTGCAAAACTATTTTCCTGCAAGAATAAAAATCTTCATATTAATCTGTGCATAATTACTTCAAAGACTTTTCAATCTTTTCATCTTCTCTCTGACAAAAATCTTTTTCATCTTCTTCAAATCCTTCATTTTCTTTTCAACAAGACTCTTCATATTATGAGCAATTCAATTTCCCTTTGCAAATAATTATTCATCTTCTTGCAAAAGAAAATAAATAATATCCACCATAAAAAATGTCTTCATTTTTCTTCATTCCCTGTCGGAAATCTATTCTTCAAAAATATATCTTCAATTCTCCATAAATATTTGCCTTAAAAAAAATCTCCTCAAAAATCAATCTTCAATATCTTTATCCTCTTAAAAAAAAATCATTCTCTTTCAATTTGAGAAAAGCAAAAAAACAAAATCATCTTTTAATAAAAAATTCTATCTTCAAGCACTCTTGGACTTCTTTGCACTTTAAAAAGGAAATAAATCTGTTTTAGCCTTTTTGTCATGAAAAATCTCCACAAGGAAATTGCCTTATTTAAAAGCACTAAAAAAATCTCCTTATCCTCCGAGAAATAAAAAGTTTCTAACTTCATCACCATCCATTTAAAATGATGCTTTTCTCCATTTAAATATATATGCATATTCCCCATTTAAACGTGAAACTATCTCTTCATTTTTATAGAGCATTTTTAATGCTTTTAAAATTTCTTTCTTAAAGCATATTTTAATGCCACAAAAATACTTCAATTCTTTCCATAAGACGTGCTCTCCTTAAAAAGAAATTTTAAATAATTTAAGGAATCTTTGAAAAATGTTTTTCAAAGCATGGTCTTCAAATTTAATTTAATTGGGCTCCCTCCTTGAAATATATACCATGCTCCTTAAAAATTTGATGCCTTTTCTAATTTATAGAAGCCTTTTTAATGAATAAAGCTTTTCACTCATAAATCCATACCATGCTTTTTCAAAAACTTAAAAATCTTTCCTCCTTTAGAATTATTAACTATTTGATAAAAGCAAATGAATGCTTTTCTTAAATTATTTGCTCCCCCTTTTTAAATATGTATTAAATTTCAAAGACATTTGATGGCAAACTCCTCTTTGAAAAATAATTTCTCCTTTATAATATTAAATATGGGTCTTCAAATAAATATTTGTGCTCCCCTCCAAATTCAAGCTCCCTATAATTAAATACAAACCTTTGATGAACGTAAGACAACCTCCCAAGACATCATAGCAACTTAATTCCAAACTTATGAAGATGAACTGACACCATTACCTGATGATTCCTGCCATATGATGTATCTATATCATCAACACAACACCTTTTTGACATCAATGACAATCAACTACCATCAAAGGGAACGACCTCAAGTGGTACTTTCATCCGGTCTGCTATAAAAATCAGAGGATAAGGCAAAAGCCAAGTCTAACCGATATTAGCGCTCACCATACAGTGCTAACTCGAAAGGAGGTGTACCTTTGTGTATATTAAAACTCCTAGTAGGGTTAGTTAAAGTCTTAAGTGGCTTGCTGGATGCTCGTGGGGTGCTGGTCCCCCGGATTTTCACTAGAACCTCCTTGTGATAGTGGCCTTGCCTTGACTAGGACTTGTTGAAGTGTCTTCACGTGCTTGCTTAACCATCATTCCATTCTTCCAAACTAAAACTTGCTTATGTGTCTTGTGTGAGTGATTCATGTGTGTATATGCATAATCATTTGTTTTAATATTGCCACATCAAGCTCTAAACACCCAAACACATAAAGACAAGTCATCCTACACATTCTTCCAATAACATTCAAACCCAAACTTTCATCCCAAACATAGCCAAGTCATTCAAACAAGCCACATCATCATCCAAATCCCTAAACAAACACTTGTTAAAAGGACTTAAGACAAACACTTGGTGACAACATGTCTACACTAGAGGACCTAGAAATCAAATTCCAAAGATTCCTCCAAAATCTTTATCAAGGATCACAACCCCTAAACCAAAATGCCATTGAAATATTACAATTCTTCATCCAAAAAGCTCAACCCCATTCAAGCCAATCACCTCAACTACAACACTCCATAGCCCAAGTCCAACACCTTTTAGCTACTAGTCAAGCTCGACAAGCACAACAATCCTTAGCCATTCACTATCAACATAATCCATCTCATAGCCACATGTCATATCCATCCACTTCCTATCAACCTAATCCAGCTATCCACCAAGTCAATGCCACATCAACCTATGAACCTCCACCTCAAGCTTATCCAATCCCTCATGCCACCATTCCAATGCACTACCAAGCCCATCCACAAAGCAATCAAGTGATATTACAAGAACAACATCCAAGTCCCAATGGCTCTTTGTACATAAATCAAGTAGGTCCAAGTACACCTTTTCAACAAGACCATCAAGCACCATTGATAGACCTAAGTCCACCTTTGCAACAAGAAGCACATCCAAGTCCAAGTGGCCCCTTGTACATAAATAAAATGATTCCAAGTTATCCTATGCAAGATGTAATGACCTTTGACAAGGGAGATACCAATCTAGAGTGGCCTTCATCATCTAATCACCCACCAACACATGAGCCAACTAATCCTATCCCAACACCACCATGTGATCCTACTCCTAGTCCATTAATCCCTTTACCTTCCAAACCACCAAGCCCTCCATTACCTTCATCACCATGTCATTCTAATCCTTCACCAAAGGATATGGCTGAGAGAGTTTTACAAAGGATGCTTGAAGCAAAATTCATTGAACTTCCCCCCATCAACCCATGTGAAGAAAGTCCATATGATGAACATGATTATTGTGCATACCATAGGACCAAAGGCCACAATACAAATCAATGCCCAATATTTGTTCCAATTGTTTACAAGGTGTACCTACCTATAATGGGAAATCATGCCACATCATTCAAATCCCATGTGTCACCCTCATCTAGTCCAAATCCTAATCCATGCAATCCAATTAGCCCTCAACCTAATCCTAATCATAAGCCTACAACACCATCTACCCTTATCATCCATCCATTATATTTCCCATCCACCCATACACTTGCAAAGGATGTGATCCATTGGCTACTAGCTAAGAATAAACTACCCCCATGTCAAACACCCATTCATGAGCCTACCAAAGAACTTCCAAAGGTCATGTCCAATCATATAATCCCATCATGTGGTTTACATATCCTTGAGCCTCTTCAAGAGCCTTCCATTAACATACCTAGCCCTTCAAGCCCATCATGTGACCTACAAGCCATCAAGCCTATTTAAGAGTCTCTTATTATGAATCCAAGTCAAGAGTCATCATGTTCTCATGTTGTTGACCAAGAGCCTATCCAAGAGCCTTCCAATTCCATTGAAGCAACCCAAGAGGTATGTCAAAGGTTTTATCCTAAGCATGTGGAAACATTAAGCCCTAGTCCAACTCAAGATCAAAACACTTTCATGCAACCCATCCATAACATTTACCTTCTTTATGATCAAGATGATACCTATGAAGAAGCTATCCATGAGCACCTTGATCCTATCCATAATCCTATATCTATCCATGAGCAAGATATCTGCATTGCTCTTAGTCATCCGCCATCTAGCCCTATCCATAATGAGCAAACATCCACTTGTCATGATGAGATGCTTGTCCCCCAAGTAAGCATAAAAGATCAAACAAATAACTTGGATCTACATGAACATAATGCTAATCAAGATCCTAATGATCCTTCATCCCCATCTACCATTGATTTCACTTCAAGTCCACCATCATGTCCTATTGGTCTTACCACCCTTATACATGAGTGTTCTTCCTTAGGACAACAACGACCTTTATCCACTTCAGTTTCTCCATCCAATAAAGAGCTCAAGTCTAGTTCTCAAAACACATCTCGTCGCATAGTCAATCGCATCCTCCAAAACATGAACTACAAAGGTAAAGGTCTAGGTCTTTATGAACAAGGTATTTTGGAGCCAAACCTTGTCAAAGGTCCTCCATGCTCATATGGCCTTGGATACACACCCCAAGGTAAACAAGGCCAAGATGTTGGTAATTCCTCCATCCCTCCTAAGACCACTTTCCATCGCAAACCACATCATCTACCCAACACATATGTTGCTATTCCACCTCCATCATCCTATAAATGCCAAAAGCATGTGACCATACACCTTCCACCATCCACTTTGCCTCCACTTTTACCAACTCCAAATATCCCTCCATCCACCTTGCCACCATTGCTTCCAACACCTAGCATACATATCATTCATAAGTATCCTTACATCCCTAATCATGGCCAACAAAAGCACACATCGCCTAAGCATAAAGCTTCCAATCATCCCATCCACTCCACCCACCCCATGGGATTCAAAAGCAAAAATTTTGATGCCTCTACTTATAAAACTAATAATCCTACCAAAAATCCTAAAGGTCTTCACACCTTAGGTCATAAAGAATCAAACTCAAAGCAAAGTTTATCTAAGCAACCATCCAAACCCTTACCTCCAAAAGCAAAGCCCAAAAGCAAAATGGTTTGGGTTCCAAAGCAAATAGCTAGCAAGTCAAATGAGGCATCCTCATCCACATCTCAAGAATCCCAACCAACTATATCCATCCAAAAGCCTACTTCCATCCAAAACTTCCATTCCCTTCAAAAATCCCACAAGCAATACAAAAGCACTAAACATACTAAATCTATGTGGGTTCCTAAATCACTTCATCAACCATCCTCTAAGAAAACATCTCCATTGCTTCCTACACCACCATCCCATAAAAAGCTTCAATGTTTATCACGGTGTGTGCTACCATTGGTCATGGTTCCCTTCCATTCCAGAACATTCCCTCATGCTTCCATCTCCCCATCTTCCATCCATTATCCTACATATCTCCCCCATGCTATCCCTACGGTCCATGCTTTTGCATAAGTCCGATATATTCCACATCATAGTCCACTATCCCCATCCATCCATCCTTGCATGAACCTTCCATAATCCACATCATAATCTATTATCCACCTAATCCATCTCCCATCCATACAATCCCTTATCAACATCAATGAGCATAATGACATGGTCCATGCGAAGACATCATCAATCTCTAAAGGGACACTATCAACCTTCATAGCACTAAACACTTGAGTCCCTCCTATCCATTACCATAGTGAAAACCTAGCAAACAAGTGCCATGTGTAATTGTCATCCCATCTAAAAAATCAAAAAAAAGAGAGAAGAAAAAAACAAAAAGTAAAGAGAAATCCCTTCGTCCAATGGTGAAAACCTGGTAAACAGGCACTTTGGATAAGTACCATGATGAAAACCTAGCAAATAGGCATCATGTGTAGGTTGATCTTGTATGTCACTTACACTTGGGGGCACATTGTCTCATCCAACCTATCCATTTCCAAACTATCCATCCCATTATATCATTTTCCATCCTATCCTATCTTACCATTACCATACCATCCTGTCATCCTTATCCATTACATAAACATGCCTATCCTATTGAGCCTATTTATCCATTCTTCCTCCTTTTGATATTGATGAAGACATAGGGGAAAAATGTTGAAACATGTTTTGGATATTTCTTGACATACCTTCTTTCAAAACCAAGGCCTATCCATTGACCATTTATCCATCCCATTCAAACCAATCCATCATGTCATCCTATCATCATAAGCGCCATGTAAAATCCAATCATGTAAAAATCCTAAGCATTACCACCTAGAATGGGGCAAGTTCTTCCTATGCAACATAGCCTTTGAAGATCACATCCTCGCTCCCTTATGATCCATCCACTATGGCGTATCCTTATCACAAGCTTTACATCTATCATGAGCTTTCCCCTATAGCCTACCTATCCATTTTTCCTGAGGCATGCATACATACCTTATACGGCCTATCCTCTTATCTATCCATCTATCATGAACCTTCCATCCCATCCAACTCTCATGAGCCTTCCATCCTATCCACCATTATCCATCCTTTTATCCATCCTTTGCACCTAGACTTGGTTTTCTCCCTTGTCATTGGTATCAAGCACAAAGGCTACCCAAATTGTAAATCCATTGACATCCCAAACATTCAAAAACACAAAAAAATTAAAATATTCTAAAAAAACACAAAAAAATCAAAACATTTCAAAAAAATCCAAAAAAAAATCAAATATCCAATGCAAAATCCAAGCAATAAAACCAATCACATCATCCAAAACAATCCACTTCAACATTCAATCAAAATCATCATCATCGATTTTTCATATCAATATCAATCATTCATCCATTTCAATCAATCATTTCTTCCAATCATATCAATCAAATCAATCTAAGCAATGATCTTAAATCCAAGTCACATTAATCTGTATCAAGCAAGCCAATCAATCAAGGAACATAATCCAATCAAATCAACAAGTTTTTTATCCTAATCTTGTCATGAGCCCAATCAATCATCATCAATGGGATATAGCGTTCCCACATCCTTGTGTTGATCTAGGGATATAGCTTTCCCCACAATGACAACACTATCTATCATTATCAATCAAACAATCAATCATTGGTTTATGACTTGACAAGGGCAATACCTTGTTTGTTTTACATCCTTTGAGCATACTGAGAACACTTGCTTATGCTTAGATTGAGTGGACACTCTAATCATCACACCATCACTATCATCATTCCAAACAATCCAATCATCAAAACAATCAACCCAGCAATAGCAAACATCACAACCAAAACACATGGAGCCAACCATCAAAACAAATCCTATCAATCATCAGCATCAACACTAAACCAAATCAACTCAAGCACATCAAGCCAACCATCAAAACAAATCCTATCAATTATCTGCATCAACACCAAAACAAATCAACTCAATCACATCCAACTCCAATCAGAACAAATCCAATCACTCCAACAAATCCAAAGCAGCTCAATCCACCACATATCATCCCATCATCAACATTTCATCAAATCAATCCTCATCCATCATTTCATCATCTTCAAATCATTCCAAGCAATGATCCAAGTATAAGCCCATCCTTAATCCATACCAAGCAAGTTAATCAATCAAGCCAAGTTATCCAACTGCAATCAATGGTCTTGATCCTAGCCTTGTTGTAAGCCAAATCACTCAATCAGCCAACTAGCCAACCAACTTAGCAAACAACCTTGTGTTGATCTAGGGATATAGCTTTCCCCGCAATGACAACACTCTCAACAAAACAATCAGCAATTAATCATTGGTTTACAGCTTGACAGGGGCAATACCTTGTTTGTTTTTGAATCATTTGCGCATGCTTGCTTGCTTGCTTGTGTGTGTTATCATTTTATCTTGCATTTGAATCATATTAGTATTAATCCAGCTAATATTCATATCTTGTATACAGACAAGGTTGTATTACGCTGGGGCATAAGACACATCGTCACCCTGGTCCTTATACCTTGGTGCATAACGTCTAGTGCTATATCAAACATCATGGTTGCTCACTTTCCATTGCAGCATAACGCATCCTTCATTTCTTTTATCCATACCTTATCATTTATCTTTCTTTCTTAGCCAATCCATTTCTTTTCGAGAGCCTACCCGTGCTTGTCCAACCCGCATATCCTCTTGAGGGGGCATCATCATCCTATCTTTCCATCATCATCCTATCCTTACATCATCATCCCATATCATTTTCCTCTATCCATACCTTAGCTTCTTTGAAATGATATTACTCGACACAAAGCTTATCATCTCGAACATCATCTCAAAGAGGGGCAAAATGTAGACACCCAAAATTGTCCCAACTTTGTTCATGTCTAGCAACACCTTGTCAAATACATTATCTTAGACATCATGTAGTATTTTGTCCTAAATCCCACTCTTAATCCCATTTATCCATTAAGCCAATTAATTAAATAAATTTTATTTATTTAATTAAAATCCCATTCAATCCCATCCTCATCCTACTTAGCTAATTAATTAATTAAATTTTATTTATTTAATTAATTCCACATCATATCCCAATCATATCCTATCCTCATCCCAATTAATTAAATAAATTTTATTTATTTAATTAATTTTCACATCATATCTTATCTCATCCTATTCATTTATCCAATTAATTAAATAAATCTTATTTATTTAATTAATATCCAACTCATATCCCAACTAATTCAAATATTTTATTTGAATTAAGTTCTCATCATAAGCTGACTTTCTAATTAATTAAATAAATTTTATTTATTTAATTAATTTATCTTATCATTTAGCTGACATGTATGCCTCTTTCATTTAAAAAGATAAGTGGTACTACAGCCTTTTATTTAATATCTTTCATATGTAGTACTTTTTATGTACACAAGCACACATGAGCCCTATTCTCCTTGACACTTGTCAAATGACTACAACTCCCTTGAAGAGTGGGAATAATCGAATCAATCCTAACCGTCCACATCAATCAATTAGCTTTTTAATCTCAGCCGTCCATTTGAACCAAGCCTTTCCTATAAATCAACCCCCTCATAAGCCATTAGCATGCATTGAGCTTCAAGTACCATTATTCTGCCAGATTTTCTATAATCCATTGAGCTTCAAGTACCATTATTCTGTCAAATTTTCTATAATGCATTGAGCTTCAAGTACCATTATTCTATCAAATTATCATTAGAGCATTTGCATCCTTCATCTATCATTCATTCTAGCATCTTCATCTTAATGTTATGCTGCAGAAGTGAGCACCCAACATTCCTTCAACAATAATCCTTCAAAATCTTGCATGCTCATGCGAGGTGGAGAAGAGCAATTGAGATAAATCAAGTTTGACATGGAGATCGGTTTGCATTCACATTTATTATTTTGATTTTCATGTTGTCTTGTGCTTCATTGTGCATTGCTAGGGTTTTTATCATTGTTGATTCTTCATTTATCCTATTTGCAATTTTACCCTAACTACAGTTCCATCAAATATCAGACTATCCTTCTTGTAAGTTGACATCCTGGATCTCCTCAAGCGGTCAAGCTTCTATTAGAGGAACCAGCTCTGATACCAATTGTTGATATTAGGGCAAACAACTGAGAGGGGGGTGAATCAGTTATCTCAAAAACTTTATTTTTTGTTGTATCTGATCTTCTTCAACACTTATTAATAGATTAATGATATAACCATGAAAGCATAAATCAAGAACACATGAGCAAAAACATAATCAACACATAAGACACCAAGATTTTTACGTGGAAACTCAGTTAAGGGAAAAACCATAGTGGGGGTTAACCCACAAGATATATTCTCTATTAAAAGAATAGAAAATGGGGAAGGCACTTGCCTTCAGGGTGCACTGCCCATAGCTCACTGCTCAAAGAGGCTCAATGCCTACAAGAATATTTATAAGTTTATCATAGAAAGATTGAACTGGAAAACATCTTCTTCATACCAAGGTCAGTTCCATTGATGCACACAACACTTCTACTCTGCCCCCAAACATTTATTCTCTATCTCCTCATCCTTTACTACTTTTACTTTTCTGTTCTTCCTCTTCTCTACTTTGCATTTCTTCCTTTCTTAGGATCTTATCATTTTCACACAAGGATGCCTTTCCTCAACTCAACCATACATATTTATATGCTTCATCAACCTTGGAATAAACATTAAGGTCAGCACTACAAACATCTGACTTAATGCAAATTATTATATTGCCGGCCAAACATAGCTGGGATCCAAATCTTCCTCAAAACAACATGTCACACTTCATAGAACTCTTCTTAGATCATCTACGACATCCACAAAGCATATGGTTGGTCAAGACTGGAAAGAACAACAACATCCAAAGAGAAATTTTCAATCACAAGCTCAAACCTCAATGCAGATCACCAACACAATAGGAACTCGATTCAGAGACCACCACAAGCACAATGAAATCAACAGGAACAACTGCACCACCTTAGATCACCAGAAACACTTGCACCTTAATCCAAGAACTCAAGAACACCAACTGTCATGACTGTCACACTAGAAAGATTGCTTGCAGCTCTCTAAACCATGAACCACTTTAGTTGAGAACACACACCAACATCGCAAACATACCTCTAGATCTGCAAAACATAATATTCTAATGCAGATCAATCCAGACCAGATTTCTATCACTCTATCACCTCTGAACAACTGCAAAAACTAGTTCTATTTAGATGGCCATAACTTCACCAATTCTCCATGAGGACCTCTCAAATCTTGACTGGAGCAACTTTAGACAATCCTCTACAAATCCTTTAATCTACAGACTTTGATCTTCATACTACTAGGAATGTGGAGCAATCTACTTCACTGAACTGCACTGTCTTCACTGTCTTTGATAGAGAGATATGTGACTCACTTGTTCCTTCCAGAGAGGCTAATTTTCTCAATATCCTCAACATTCCAGTCTTCTAAATAGGAAATAGAATAGGATACAGTTGACACCAATGACAACAAGGATATGTTGACATCAATGACAACACCGAATAGGCACATATTTGCATCAATACTTCCCAAGCTTTTTGGGAGATCAGTAATTATTTCAATGAGAGCTTTATTGTCTATGTCCAAGTATTGGATGATAGTAGCCTCAATGACCTTTTTGTTTGCATCACCAAAGTCATCATATGGTTGGACAATAGGTTTTAGATGTCCATCAACTGGAATGGCCTTCAATACTTCCTCCAGATTCATTGTTGTATGGTCTTTTGCAGGTGCTTTAGTCTTAGTCTTCTTTCTCCCTATATCCTTATTGGAGGTCTTCCTTTTAGTGGCACCAGAGGGTTTACCTTGCTGAGAACTAGAGGGTGGTGCACTCTATGCCTTCATCTTCTTTACCTCTTCATCAGTCTTAGTTTCCTCATCATCAACTACACCAACACTGACATACACTCTTTGACCTTTGGTCTTCTTCCTCTTGCCTATTTGTACTTCTACAGTTGTTAAGAAGGGAATACTAGAGGATTTAGATGTTGTTCTAGAGGAACTTGCACCTCTTATTCTTCTTTTTGGTGCAACAGGTGCCTCTTGTTGCACCTCTTGAACTTTCAGAGATTTATTAGCTTCCTTTTCTTGTTCAGTCTTAGTCTCCTTTCTCCCTATATCCTTACTGGAGGTCTTCCTTTTAGTGGCACTAGAGGGTTTACCTTGCTGAGAACTAGAGGGTGGTGCACTCTATGCCTTCATCTTCTTTACCTCTTCATCAGTCTTAGTTTCCTCATCATCAACTGCACCAACACTGACATACACTCTCTGACCTTTGGTCTTCTTCCTCTTGCCTATTTGTACTTCTGCAGTTGTTGAGAAGGGAATACCAGAGGATTTAGATGTTGTTCTAGAGGAACTTGCACCTCTTATTCTTCTTTTTGGTGCAATAGGTGCCTCTTGTTGTACCTCTTGAACTTTCAGAGATTTATTAGCTTCCTTTTCTTGTTCATTCTCTTTTTCTTTAGCTACTCTTTTTGCTTCAACTCGAGCTCTTGTGGCTGATATTTGTTCTTTGGTGAATCCTTTTCTTTGTGCATATTCTTCTGCCATTTTCTTATCCTTTTTCTAGATTTCAGGCTTCCTTAGTTCAACATGAACTTTTACAGATAACTCTTCATATGTGCCAAACCTTTCCTTTGAGGTATCCCTAGGTTTGCTAAACATGTGCTAGGCATATCCATCCATTGGGCATATCCATCTAACACATCATCTGCTACTTCATAACTCATTGGCATTATCTAGACTATTATAGGCTCAACAACCTCCATCATGCACTGATCCTTATTAACAATGAAGCATATATCATTTTTATATTTTTCCACAATTGTCTTAAGGATCCTTTCCCTAGATTGCATTACCCTTTGGAAGTTCTTGAAATATCCCCATAGGGTCGTAGTATGTGCATCATGACTTCCTATACTGCTTAGATGATCTCTAATATGCACTGCAACTGGTTGACTATTTAACTAGAACAAATTCTTTGTACTTGGTAATTCATGCATGAAATAGAACAATAAGTAGATGATCAACTTACCAAACTTTAAGGGGTATTTGTTATCCTTTGTATTCTTCAAGTTTTCCATTAATTACTGTCATAGCAATTCATAGAGGTCATAGTCTGCATTCTCTTTGATCATCTAATAAGTAATGTATATAGCAGTACCAGAGATAGAATTCTCCCAATTTGTGAAGTAGATTCTATTACCTAGCACCATGGATGCAAACCTTATAGCATGGTATTCAATATCATTGATTGTTAATGCCCTTTTGTCAAATTTGGTTCCAGTGGCTGCTATCATTGTTTCATTCTTTATAGATCTTAATACTAGTACTGTACCAATGGAGATTCATCAAGTCACAACTCTTATTGCCTCCTTTGTGATCATGAATGGTCTCTCCAACCACATGAATTCTTCATGGATCCTGCTCAAAACATACTGGACCCATTTGTCCTTTGCGAATGTTGGGAAGTCTTTGTACTGAATGAATTTCTTCACTTCCAAGGCCTTATATTCTTCCTTCAGCTCAAATTGATCACCACTTAAATGTTTTAGATATAAATATGTGAATTTACTGCCACCATGTTCTTCTAGGGAAACATGAATGTAAGTCCTAACATCCTCCACGTGCATTACACCGTATGGTATTTCTAAAAATGCACCATTTGGATTGACCTTTGTTGATTTGAATGGATGCTTCTTGAATTTTAGCCTAGCTCTCTCAATTATATCAATCACTTGTGGCGTTTCCATTTTTGTAAAGACTCAAATAAATTCATAGTAGGGTTTCTAACTGAAAATACCTCTTTTGCCGAATTAGGGTTTCGCTTGAGATATATTTGGCTTGCTTTGAATCACTTTGGAAATCATTGTAGTTGCTTGGAATTTCACTTGAGTTCTTCTTAGACACTTGATAATTTGAATGTAAAGTGATTAACCTTTTGAATCCGAGCCTTTTAACCTTTGATTGCCTTAACCTAATCATCATAAATGTAGTCCTTCAAAAAGCTATCAAACACTTCTTTGTTAAGCCCAGTCAATTAAGATTTCTCTGCAATGCTCCACATTTGATCCTTTTCTACTAGAATTTCTTTCAAAATAACTATCATATAAAGCATTTCATCATATCTTCGTGCTAGATCCCAACACTAAATATCTGGCTAGGGGATTTGGATTTTCAATACAGCTCCTCCTGAGCCAGAGCTCCTAATTTACTTCCCAGAGGAATTATCTACACCAAAGACTGGTGCAGATCCATCCCTGATATCATTAACATCCTTCTTCATCCAGACCATTCTCATTTCCTACTTGATTTCCACTAGATCAATCTTGTTCTTACCTTTATCTTCTCTCTGCTATGTTTTCCTCTTCTCTGTAGGATAGTCTCTTTTCTCATTCTTGGATCTACAAAATCTTGCAACATGTCCAAACTTATTGCAATTGTAGCATACCACATTTCTTTGTCCCTGATTCCTTCTATTAATTGGATTCATTCTTGTTCTGCATTGGTTAGCCATATGCCCAAATCTATTGCATGCAAAACACTTTCCATTGAAGGATTGTGTATTCCTTGCATTGTTAAAACTATTTCTTACTAGACTTCTACATTCATTTGCTCTATGACCAATTTTCTTGCAATTGAAACATTGACCCGAGAATGATGGAACATTTTGATTTATTCTACTCCTACACTGAGTATCCTTGTGACCAAACTTATTGCAATTAAAACAATAGCCATTGAAAGATGGGTACCTTTGAGCATTTGGCTACCTGATCGGAGATCTTCTAGGCCTTGTTTTGTGATTCTAAAATTGGTTGCCTTTGTTTCTCTTCATCGCAATGTTTTCTTGACTTGATTTAGAACTTTCTCCTTTTTCAAATCCCAAGCCTTTCTTGTCATCTGAACTCTTCTGACTTTAAAGTAATTCCTCAAGCTTTGTAGAGCTTATTCTAAATTTTTCTTTATAGCTATTAGCTACTTCCAGATCATGTTTTAGAAGTAACACATCTTTTCCTAATTTTTCACATTCATTTCAACATTTGATTCAAATGTTCCTCAGCTTTTTCTTTCTCTTCAACCAACCTTGATAAATTAGTTAGAGTTTCATTTTCTTCAATCAATTTTTCACTTAGCTCTCTATTCCTATCCTTTGATCTATTAACTTGCTCTCTTAGCTTCAGGATGCATTCATTTGCTTCTTTGACATTTTCCTTCAAATACTAGATTTCTATTTCATACTTATCAAGATCTTCAAGAGCTATTTTTAATTCTTGATCAATTGTGACACTGCCTAGAGTAGGATACCTTCTGGCTGCCATAAGTATTCTTTCCCAGATCTTCCTCAAGTGGTTAGAATTCTTCCAAGGAACTTGGCTCTGATACCAATTGTTGAATACAAGGAATACTGAGAGGGGGGTGGGTGAATCAATATTCCACAAAACCACTTCTTTACATGTCCATTAATCCAATTACCAAATTCAATAACATGAAAGTAGAATAAACCTAAGAACAACAAACATAAAGACATAACACATAGACACCATGATTTTTACATGGAAAACTCAAAAAGGGAAATGTTAGAATCTTGAAAAAGAATATAACCCAGAATCAAATTGAAAGAGCTAGAATCAATAAATTGTAATGCAAATGAAATGAATAGCATAACAGTACAATGAGAGAATAATGTAAATGCTCCAATGGCATAATAGCATTATGAGAGAACTATAGGTCTAGCCTTAATTACATTCATTCATTCATTACAAAATGAAAAGAGATACCTTACTTATAAAGAGAAGGTGAGAGCTAGAAAGGTGGAGTGAAAGGTGGAGAGTGTCCTATAACATGTGACAATTAGAGGATACCAACTAATTACACATGTGGAGGATAAGACACCTCACTCCAACTATCAACAACTCAACACTCAACTAGACTCCTAGAAAACTCACTAAGTCAACTTAACATGTGAATATGTGTGTGATTATTATTTAACTAATAAATAGTTAAATAATATGAATTATCCACACAACATGGGAAATAACTGGTTAGGTAATATCTCTATTCACACTAACACTGCCCTTAAGTGCAACTTAGGGAGAAGCTGACTAGAGCAAGAATGCAAAATGCAAAAAATGGGTCGTGGATATAAGGCCATGTTAGGTACCCATGTACAAAAAATCTCTCACAAATAGAGAAAAGGAGAAAACCCAGTGGGAAAAAACTCCTCCCCAAAAGAGAGAAAACATAAAATACTCTCTATAGTATGAGAAGAATAAAACCCCTTGTGAGGAAAAAGTCCCCTCCATAAGAGAGAATACACCCCCCCAGAATAGAGAGTGAGATAAACTATGATATTCCCCCACAATGAAGTAGCTCCTAGTCCAAAAGAGGATGCCCATGTATGAATATTGAAGATGATCCATTTGTGGCAAATGACATTTCTCCCCTTAGGAAGAAACAACTCCAATGGTTGATGTAGAAGTAACTCCCATTTAAAGAAGCAAGGTGAGGATGGAAGTCATATGATGTATCCTGTCTCAGAACACTGCTCAAATTTCTTTGTGCTGATGTCGAAATGAGTCACTATCAAATCAAGAGGATCAGGACTAATTGAAACAAGTGACCCCTCAAAAACATGTGAAAACTGATGAAGAGCATGGTCCAAAGAACTAATGTATTGATGTGGAATGACAATGCATGCCATGTGGCTACAATGCAAATCCCACGAGATATCCTGCGAAGAATCATTGGAAGCCCTCGATGAAGCCTCTCTGAACTCTGTAGAAATAGCAAGTGTATGTGAATTGTCATCAAAGAGGAGAGATAACCCCTCAAATGTGTCCTCCAAATCAGCAATGTGAGACTCCACAAACAAAGATGCAATGTTTGATAAATAGGAATCCCAATCAGGAAGACTGAAATGATCCTATTGCAAAGAATCACTGGAAGCTCTCAGTGAAGCATCACTGAACTCAGAAGTAGCAGTAGGTACTATAGGAGTATCCTTAACTATAGATGGAAGAGATGAATCCTCGATGTCTTGTATAAAGAGTCACTAGAGGCTCTCAAAGGAATGACACCAAAATCTGATGAAGCAACATGTGCTAGAGGAGATGTAATCTCAATATCTTGTTGTAAAGAATCACTAGAAGCTCTCAAAGGAATGTCACTAAACTCTGAAGTAGCAACAGGTGATGGTACAACAATGATCTCAAGAGAAGGATAGAGAGAAGCAATAGAAGAACAATCAAATATTACTAGATATTCAAGCTCCTCTTTGTATTATCATCAAATGGCTTATTATCTGCATCATCAATGGGTATGAGGCAATCCATTGTAGGATCAACTAGGAATGGAGAAATATGTGAGTCTCCAAAGATCTCCCAAATATTAGCCCAAAGTGTGCATGGACAATCAATGTCCAAAATATCCCACATAGTGTTAGAATCAACACTAGAACAAATCAATCCTACAAGATGATCATTCCTATTTGCCCATGCATTTTTCTTCTAAGGTGAATCTGGTTCAGGTATGAGGCCATAAAGATAAGGCAAAAGATTGAGCCACCTGCAATGTGTGATGATACCTTTTTTCTAAGACTCATAATTATCCTTGTTTAGATTTATCACAAAAGGATGAACATAAAAGCCCATGATATCTTCTCAAATGAATAGAGATCAAACCATCAAAAAATTACCTTGTAACTCAAGTAGAGCACACATGACACAACCCCACCATTTCACTCAATCAAAGAACTCCCCCAAGCAATAAATGATTGTGGAACTTTATGGTTAGTCCAATTAAAATTGCCACAAGCTAAAACAACAAAGTGGTCTTTGAGTTTGGTACAATGTAAAAGCTAAGATCAGGCTAAATTTGAAAGTACAATTCTAAGCAACAACTAGATCAAAATAATAGCAGATCTAGATAGTACCTGAAAAACCATGCACTTTAAAAAAAATTGCACAAAACATGTTACTGTATGAGCCTGAATGAGACCTTTGAAGTTCTAAAAACAAGGACTGCCCAAGTACAGTGATGAAAAACTTCAATTTTTGGACAAACTAGGCACCAAAATAGAAAATTGATTCCACCACTATGTAGCCTATGAAATTCTAGCCTAAATAAAAAAAATGCTCAAAAATCAAAGCAAATATGAGCAAAATATAGGCGTTTGAAGTTGGACTACCAAATTGAAAAGCTCAATGAAGAGGGGTCCTATAGAAACTTTCTGATTAAAATCATGGATGATCTATTTCCTGCATGCAAAATCTAAAAGATACCCAGATTGTTTTTTGATGCGATGAACAAAACCCAAAAGGCTTTTTTTGATTTGACGTGTAGAAGATGTGGACATAGTGCAAAAAATGTCTCTAGCAACACAAAAATGACATGTTGAAGTTGAATCAACCACCTAAGTCAAACAAAGATGTGCTAAAACCTGCAATACAATGCCACAAAGAAGAAAATCCTCCTAATCTGGTATTTCTATCAATTTTTTCTGATTCTCAAGATCATCATACAATGCAAGAGAAGAGCAAACTCAACTATCAAGATCCACCATGATTTACACTCTCAAATAATGAATCTATTCTTCTAAAATATGATTTGATACCATGTTATAATCTTGAAAAAGAATATAACCCAGAATCAAATTGAAAGAGTTAGAATCAATAAACTGTAATGCAAATGAAATGAACAGCATAACAGTACAATGAGAGAATAATGTGAATGCTCCAATGGCATAATAGCATTATGAGAGAACTATAGCTCCAGTCTTCATTACATTCATTCATTCATTACAAAATGAAAAGAGATACCTTGTTTATAAAGAGAAGGTGAGAGCTAGAAAGGTGGAGTGAAAGGTGGAGAGTGTCCTACAACATGTGACAATTAGAAGATACCGACTAATTACACATGTGGAGGATAAGACACCTCACTCCAACTATCAACAACTCAACACACAACTAGACTCCTAGAAAACTCACTAAGTCAACTTAACATGTGAATGTGTGAATATTATTTTACTAATAAATAGTTAAATAATATGAATTATCCACACAACATGGGAAATAATTGGTTAGGTAATATCCCTATTCACACTAATAGGAATAACTAGGGTGAGTGTTAGCTCACAATATATTATGATAACAATACTGAATTGCATGAAGGCTCACTACCCAAGGACTCACTATCCAAAAGAAGTGCTCACTGCAATAGGCTCACTACCCAAGGACTCACTATCCAAAAGAAGTGCTCACTGCAATAGGCTCACTACCAAATAGAAGAGAGGAGAATATAGAAATAAATGGCTCACTGCCAGGAGAGGACTACTACAGGTGCATCTACAGAATGTTGTGGTGTAGTACCAATTAGCTTAGTATACAGATTCAAAGGTCTTCATAGTGTCTTCCCTACTTTTCTTCTCTACTTCATATATACTCTATTCTTCTGCCTTTACTTTCCTTTCACTAATCACAAAATTGCCTTAGGTTGCACAATCATGAATTCACACTCTATTCGCACTTATTCATTTTTTTAACACTAAAATCCATCGAGTATATATATCCACAACAAGATTCATCTCATAATCAGGTCGACAAGCCAAACATGAAATGTGTATACAAGTGTTATACCTTGTCAGATTGATCTTGTGCACAAATAGCAATGTAGACCCAAACAAACATACAATTGTCTTCATATAGGTCAGGATCAATCATTCATCCACTTAGATTGATTATTCAAATAATATATCTTTACTGCATATAGATCTAACATGTCTGTCAGCTTATCCCTTAAGTACACACTTGACCAGTTCATCTATCACATCATAACTTCTAATTTATGGACCATATGAGATTCTAAAATCATATCCAATATCCATTATAGCTCTCTTTGTTGTTATATGGAGCCTAATCAGACTCAGAGGTTAAATTTACCCCTCTTTTATCAGCGCAGTTTCCCCCCAAATTATTTAACGGGGTCAAGGGGTAGCACTCCTTGTGGGGGTTTGGGAGCAGTGCCCCCAAGATGGGGTCAAGGGGCAGCACCCCTTGTGGGGTCCAGGGGTAATGCCCTCGAAACCTCCAATAATTTTTTATTATTTTATTAAGGCGTCGGGAGTTATTTTTCTATTGGCTGATATAAAAAACCCTATTTTTGTAACAGACATAAGGCTTGATAAAAGCAGCTAAGTGTTAGGGTTTCCATTGATGTATTGTAGTATTTTGTAGTGGTATTGAGTTTCAAGGATTGTTGGTTGTAATTGGTTTGATTTACTGGATAATAATAAATGTAGCCCGAGTTTGGGTGAACCACGTTAAAATTTATCTCTCGCTGTTATTATTTTTGTGTATTTCCATTCCTTTGTTTAATCTTTATTTGCATTTAATTGATATCTTCTATCGACTAACCCTAACAAGTGGTATTAGAGTGGGTTGTGTTTGATTATCGTCTACAGGAAGGTCTCACAGTTAAGTGGGAGTCTCACAGTTGAGTGGAAGCAATGGCAGACGAGGGTAAATTGAAGGTAGACAAATTCAATGGGCATAACTATCAGTTATGGAAGATGTAGATGGAGGATTATCTCTATCAAAAGGATTTATGGAGGCTACTAGAAGGAATAGCCAAGAAACTGACAATAATGACTGATGAGGATTGGAATCTTCTGGATAGAAAGGCATTGGAAACCATTCGGTTGTCCTTGGTACCATCTGTGGCATTCAATATAACAGAAGCAATGACAACAAATGAACTAATGAAAGCTTTGGCTAAATTGTATGAAAAACCCTCAGCCTCAAATAAGGTATTTCTCATGAAGTGTTTGTTTAATCTACAAATGATTGAAGGTGGATTTGTGATAGATCATTTAAATGAGTTTAATATGATTACCAATCAGTTAACTTCTGTAAAAGTGAAATTTGATGAAGAGGTAAGTGATCTCTTAATATTATGTTCTTTGCTAGAAAGCTAGAATAGCTTGGTAATAGCTATAAGTAACTTTGTCTCTGGTTCAAACACTTTGAAATTTGATGATGTTGTTGGTGTTATCCTTAGCGAAGAAATGCGACATCTTAGAAGGGTCCACATTAGGTAGTATTTTGAATGCAAAAAGTAGGGGTAGATCAAAGGAGAGAGGAAAAGGTTCTGGAGGTCATGGGAATTCATGAGGAAACTCAAAGGATAAGAGATCCCAATCCAGAGGACAGAAGGATAGCTGGTACTTTGAGAAATTAGGTCATCTGAAGAAAGATTGTTGATCTCAAAAGAATAAAGGAGACAAACAAGAAGGCAATAAGGAGGCAAATGTGGTAAGTAATAAATCTGAAGATGATGCTTTGATTCTTTCCCTAGATAATGCTGATGATTCCTTGGTTTTAGATTCAGGGTCCTCATTTCATGCTACTCCCCATAGAAGTTATTTTCTTGATTATGTCCACGGGGATTTTGGGCTAGTTTATTTGGGAGATAATGAACCCTATCAGATTATTGGAAAGGGAAGAATCAAGATTAAGTTGAAGAATGGGAATCATTGGCTACTGCAAGAGGTAAGGCACGTTCCAAGGCTGAGTAGGAATTTAATTTCAGCAGGGCAACTAGCTGATGAAGGTTTCATTGTATTGACAAAAATTGGAAGGTTCCAAGAGGTGCCTTAATAGTAGCAAAAGATATGAAAGTAGGCACCTTATATCTTTGTATAGGTCATACTATTCCTTCTACTTTAGTAGTTTCAGAGAAAACACAAACATGATTAGGAACAGTTGCTGCAGGTTCACAGGAAGAGACTGAAATAGTTGCTGCAGGTTCTGAGACAACATGGTGGCATAATAGACTTGGGCATATGAGTGAAAAAGGTATGAAGGTACTTCATTCTACGAAAGTTTTACCAGGTCTGAAATGTATTAATATGGATTTATGTGAAAGTTGTGTATGGAAAATGAAAGAGAGTTAGTTTTCTCAAGGATGGCAAGCAAAAGAAAGATGAAAAGTTGGAACTTGTACATACAGATGTATGAGGACCAGCTCAGGTATCTTCTCTTTGTGGCTCTCAGTATTATGTTACATTCATAGATGATGCCACTAGGAAGGTTTAGATTTATTTCCTTAAGCAGAAATCTGATGTATTTGAAACATTTAAGAA
The DNA here is from genome assembly GCA_027924645.1 of Cunninghamia lanceolata. Taxonomy (NCBI): domain Eukaryota; kingdom Viridiplantae; phylum Streptophyta; class Pinopsida; order Cupressales; family Cupressaceae; genus Cunninghamia; species Cunninghamia lanceolata. The sequence continues at coordinate 10,434,325 of BSBN01000780.1, forward strand.
ATGGAGAAGCTTGGTTGAGAATGAGACAGGTAAAAGATTAAAATGTATCAGATCTAATAATGGTGGTGAGTATTGCAGCAAAGAATTTGAGGATTATTGTTCCTTTAATGGAATTCATAGGCAGAAAATGGTTCCAGGTACTCCACAGGAGAGTGGAGTGGTTGAGCGCATGAATAGAACAATAATGGAGTGTGCAAGGACCATGAGATTGCATGCTTGGATTCCTTTAAACATGTGGGCAGAGGTTGTCAACACTTGTATATTTAATTAACAGAGGTCCTTCAGTTGTTTTGGGATGTGGTATGCTAGAGGAAAGCATGGATAGGTAAGAAGGTGAGTTATTCTTATCTCAAAACCTTCGGATCTGAAGCATTTGTACATGTAGATTCTAAAAATAGAACCAAGCTAGATTCAAAATAAAAAAAGTGTACCTTTGTTGGATATGGTATTGATGAATTTGGTTATAGGCTTTGGGATTTTGAAAATTAGAAAATTGTGAGAAGCAGAGATGTTGTATTCAATGAGAAGGTCTTGTACAAAGATCAGTTGCAGCAGCATGAGAAGAAATAAAAGGATTATGTGGTGTTGGATGACACTCCATATAATTATGTTCTAGTGGTTCCTCATGCTCCGCAACAACAACAAGAAATACCACAAACTCTAGTGAATGTTAGATGGTCAACAAGGCTAAGTAGACCTCCTAAAAGGTTTTCTCCCTCTTTGTATTCTATTTTGTTAATAGATGCTGGTGAACTAGAATGGTATGATGAAGCTATGTAGGTGGATACATAGGTTTAGTGGGAGCATGCAATGAAAGAAGAAATGGACTCCTTGCTGAAAAATTAGACTTGGGAATTATGTAAGTTGCTTGCAGGTAAAAAGGCTTTACCAAACAAATGAGTTTATAGGCTGAAAGAGGAAGATGGAGGTAAGAAAATATTTAAAGCCAGGTTAATTGTAAAATGATTTGCATAGAAAAAGGGCATTGATTTTGATGAGATTTTTTCTCTGGTTGTTAAGATGACTTCTATTCGTACGGTTTTAAGTATTGTGGCTGCTAAAGATTTGCATTTGGAACAGCTAGATGTGAAAATTGCCTTTCTCCATGGTGATTTGGAGGAGGAGATATATATGGAACAACCCCAAGGATTTGAGGTCAAAGGTAAGGAGAAACAAGTGTGCAGATTGAAGAAGAGTTTATATGGCTTGAAACAAGCACCTTGACAATGGTACTTGAAATTTGATAGTTTTATGGCTAATCAAGGCTACAGCCAGTGTAATTCTAACCATTGTGTTTATTTTAAGAAGTTGGATAATGACAGCTACATTATTTTATGTTTATATGTTGATGACATGCTTGTAGCAGGGTCTAACATGAAACACATAAGAGAGTTAAAACAACAGTTAGCATAATCATTTACTATGAAGGATTTGGGGGCAGCAAAACAAATCCTTGGTATGAAAATTTGTAGAGATAAGAAGAATAGAAAATTGACTCTATCTCATGCTAATTATGTTGAAAAGGTGTTGCATTGATTCCATATGGAGAATGTAAAAGCTATTACTACACCTTTGCCTAGTCATTTGAAATTGACTAAGGAGATGTGTCCTAAGACACAAGAGGAGGAAGAAAAAATATCCAAGGTACAATATGCTTCAGCTGTAGGAAGTTTAATGTAGCCATGGTATGCATGAGACCAGATATTGCACATGTTGTAGGAGTCATAAGCAGGTATATGAGTCATCCTAGATTAGAGCATTGGATTGCGGTAAAATGGATTCTCAGATATTTGAGAGGTACACCCAATAAACACTTATGTTTTGAGGGCTCTAATATTGATTTAGCAAGTTGTGTAGACTCAGATTTGGCAGGGAATATTGATACTAGGCAGAGTACTATAGGTTATGTCTTTACTGTAGGTGGGATAGCGGTGAGTTGGATCTCTAGGTTGCAAAAGGTGGTTGCTTTATCCACAACAGAGGCAGAGTATGTAGTTGCAATAGAGGGAAGCAAGGAGATGATATGGCTGTAATCTTTCATTGAAGAATTGGGCAAACAATAGGCTAACAGTTCTTTGTATACAGATAGTTAGAGTGCCATACATCTTGCAAAGAATTCTGCCTTGCATTCAAAGACCAAACACATACAGCTCAGGTATCACTTCATCTAGTTAGTGTTAGATGATGGATAGTTAAGGATGGAAAAGATACATACAAATGAAAACTCAACAGATATGTTTACGAAGGTAGTGACAAGGGAGAAGCTGAGCTCCTCTTCAGCTTTGGTTGGTCTTCAAGACTGAAAACAAAAAGCAAAACAATAGAGTCTAGGGTGCTTATTTCCAGTGGGAGCTACAGGGTCAGCGGTGTTATAATTAGTCTCCAAGTGGATGATGATATGGTGTGGAGTCTAATTAGTCTCCAAGTGGGAGATTGTTGTTATATGGAGCCTAATCAGACTTGGAGGTTAAATTTACCCATCTTTTATTAGCATGGTTTCCCCCCAAATTATTTAATGGGGTCAAGGGGCAGCGCCCCCTGCAGGGTCCAGTATAGTGCCCCCGAAACCTCCAACAATTTTTTATTATTTTATTAAGGTGTTAGGAGTTATTTTTCTATTGGCCAACATAAAAAAAGCCCTATTTTTGTAGCCGACATAAGGCTTGATAAAAGCAGCTAAGGGTTAGGGTTTACATTGATGTATTGTAGTATTTTGCAGTGGTATTGAGTTACAAGGATTGTTGGTTGTAATCAATTTGATTTACTAGATAATAATATTGGACTCTCTGTTGGTGGATGTAGCCCGAGTTTAGGTGAACCACATTAAAAATTGTCTCTCGCTGTTATTATTTCTATGTATTTCTATTTGTCTGTTTAATCTTTATTTGCATTTAATTGATATCTTCTGTTGGTGAACCTTGAGACTCTTGTCATACTTTTAGAATTACAAAACATAGTATTCAACTACAGACAAATGCGGATCTCTGAACTGTCACTCAGTCACTATGAAACATTGTCAGACTATAAGCTGATGAAGAACAACTTGTATAAAGTGATCAAAGAAACTTCAGAAGCTATAACTCTAGATTTAGGTAGTCATAATAAGTATCTTTGTTGCCTTATATTTTCAAGACAAAATATGTAACAATAGAGGAATGTGGACCCTTTTACTTTGGTACTATGCACTGTTCCTGTCTTAACTCTATTCAGCTAGACTTAGACACTTCGCCATATGATTTCTGGAGGAAGTTAGGACTTGAAGACTGGAACATATAATCACCAAATAGCTATGATTAACATATCTAAACCATATGTAATGATCTTCAACTATGGAGGCATACTGACCCAATCTCTTTCCCTTATTCTATATACTTCCCATACTTCATCATTTTAGGCTTCTAGACCAGAATCCTTTTATTCCTTGTTGTCAAACCAAATTGATCTACTGGAGTAAATTCTCTTTTCCCTATTGGTGGAATCTCTTTGCCTTGTTTCCATCAATGACAACATTCAATCATTCATCAGAGTAGTGTCTCTTGCCAACAAAGGGGTTCCAAAGTTTAATGCTTGATGAAATGTGTAGGTTGGCCTAATTCCAATGGCGAAGCCTCCAATGTTGATGGATCATGTTGTGGTTCTAGTTGAAGGTACCTTTGGTCCTATAATACCTTGTGAGATGTTCCATTAGGTGCCACAAGTCATAGGAAGGTACCCTAAACTCCATATGCCAAGTTGTATGCCGAATGCTATGAGCAGTGAATCCTAGTGAAGCTTCTGACAATGATAAATTTATGTAGACAATTGCAAATCTCTTGAAAGATAGATATGACATAGATGAGATATTGTAAAGTCTTAATCCTGTATCATGAGTTGTGAAATAATCCTTAGATTCTCTTGCATTAGACACCTGGTCTCTTAGTTTCTTGGGGATAGAGGAAAACCAATGCGGTCTACCTCTGCCTGAGAAATCCATAATGAGTCTTCTTCTAGTCTTCCTTTCTAGTTAACCAAGTACTCTTTGTACTACTTGTTTCTAGTGTTGTGCCCAACTCTGCTATCTAGAATCTCTTCTATTTGCTCATGTTGTTGATGCAGTGTTTTATCTTCCAAACAATCTCCTATGGTGCTATCACTTAATTGTCTTTCATTATACTGATATAGGTCTACAATATTGAAGATTGACAATATTCCAAGTGCTTCCAATAGTTCTACTTCATATGCATTTCTTGAGTCAAACTTCCTAAGAATTTTACATGGTCCAAACTTCCTCATCTTCAGCTTGTTATATGTCCCTACTGGAAATCTTTCCTTTCTAAGATATACCATGACTTCATCCCCAACAAAAAATTCTTTATTTCTCCTCTTCTCATCTGCTTGTCCCTTATACTTGATATTAACTTCTTCCAAATGCTTCTGGACCTAAGTGTGTACTATCTCCATGTATCCTACAAATTCTTCTACTTCCACACTCCTTTTGTTATCCATACTGATGTTTTTGAGCTTTGCAACTCCTCTAGTTTGTAATATGGTCACAATTTCGAAGGGTGTCTTCCCTATACTTTTGTTCACTGAATTATTGTATACAAAATATACTTGCGGTAGAATTATATACCAATTTCCCACCTTATCTCCTACCAAACATCTGAACAAGTTTCATAAACTCCTATTTACCACTTCTATTTGTCCATCTATCTATGGGTGAAATGATGAATCAAAATTTAGATCTATCTTCATCTTCTTCTACAACGCCCTTCAGAAATAGCCTATGAACTTTGTATCCATGTCTAAAACTATACTCTTTGGTAATCTATGCAATCTCACAATCTCCCTAGAAAATAGGTCAACAACATGTATAACATCATTTGTCTTCTTAAAAGGAATGAAATGCACCATCTTTGAAAATCTTTCCACAACTACAAATATAGAATCATGTCCCTTTCCGTTCTTGGTAAACCTAATATGAAATCCATGCTTATATCTTTCCAAGGTCTTTTTGGTATTTTCAAAGGTTTGTATAATCCAGTATTCTGAATGCTTCCTTTTGCAACTTGACAAATTTTGCAACACTAAACAAGCTTTCTTACATCATTATATATCTAAAGCCAAAAATAATGTTCATTCACCAAAGCTACTATTTTATCAATACCAAAATGTCCTACTAATCCACCACTATGCTTCTCCTTGATCAAATTCTCCCTCATTGGGCTCCGTGGAATACACAACCGATTCCCTTTGAACAACATATCATCTTGAATGAAGTAATCCAACCACTCACTTCTGTCTATCACAACTGGTCCTCTACATGCTTTACATGCTTCTGTAAAATCAAAATCATCCTCATACATGTGCTTGAGGTCTTCAAAACCTAGTACTTCTACTCTAATTTCTATCAACAAGTTCCTTCTTCTACTCAATGCATCTACAACCTTGTTTGACTTTCCCTAGCATTTTAGCACAAATGTATAACTCTAGATGAATTCTACCCATCTCATGTGTCTCTGATTCAATTTACCTTGACTATTCAAATACTACAAAACTTGATGGTAAGTGTACAACACAAATTCTTTTGGCAATAAATAATGTCTCCACTTCTTCAAGGCTTGGATTATGACATAGAACTCTTGAACATATACTAAATATCTCTTCCTTACATCATTCAATTTCTCACTAAAATATGTTACTAGTCTCCCTTCTTTGCTTAACATTGCTCCTATTGCCTTCCCACTAGCATCACAATCAACCTAAAATACTTTGTCAAAATCGTGTAATGCTAACATTGGTTGCTTTGTCACCTTTTGCTTCAACAATTCAAAACTCATATGTGCTCTTCATGTCCACTTAAAATCTTTCTGATCTCCTCTCATGGTCTCTATCATTGGTGTGTATATGGTACTAAAATTTCTGATGAACTTTTGGTAGAAACTTGCCAATCCATGAAAAGATCTTACCTCTCCAATATTCACAGGTGTTGGCCATTCAACAATTTCTCTTACTTATTTGGATCCATCTTCAATCTGTTGTGCCTTATACACACACCCTATTTTACCAAATAGAGACCCCCATTTTTGCTTTAGCTTGGAGTCTCAACCTTTCCTCTTTGTGATGATTTGAAGGTGAATTTGTGCTTAGAATGTAGGATTTGTTCAAAATTTGAGTATTTGGCATGTTTGAAGTCATTTGATGACTTTTATGATTGATTTGGAGGAGTCTTGATTGGTTTTGTACTTAAGAAATAGACATTTGTTGCCTTTTGCACTAAAATTGGGTGTCAATGTAGTTTGTGCTAAAATCCTATGTCACTAGAAATAGTCCTTGAAACTATTACTGCAAGATGTGTCATGTCATAATTCCTAGTTTCTATGCCTTAGAGTTGCAAAATCATGTCAAATTCCACAACATTTCACTAAGGGGTCCATACGCCTTCACCTTGACAAATAGCCTTGACACCCTAAAATTGGCTAAGTCTGATGTCCTGAAACCCTAAAAAACTGACTAAGTCTAAAATCTGGTGGATCCTCAAAAATCAAGAATTTGCATGTTAAATCCCATGGATCCGGGACCTATCTCAAACATTTTGATAGTATATTTCAAAATATTCAAAGACATATACTTAGATATATTTTTAAATATACTATCAGGTAGGGTACTTCAAAATCTAGTAAAAAAATCACCCCAACTATAGTTTGCACTGATATCCTTTGTCACTGGATATCAACATTGGACCCTCTTTTCTATACCTTGTGCTAAAACTAGCTTACATTGGATCGGTGCTAAATTTACTCCTCACCGGACATATCTAGTGCATCATATTTTCCTCGCCAAGTGCTTTTAAATACTAACCACTAAAAATTGTTGTCATTGGATAAGCATGGAAAATCACCCTCATCAGACATATCTGGTAGGCATCATAATTCCCACCAGTCTAGTACCAGTTGATTTCCCCACTGGAGTATTAAACAAGGTTTGTGCTAAAAGTTAAGACAATAGGAAATATGTGCTATCTGATAGACAACAAAAACTACTAAAGGCATACCAAGAAGTCTGTGCTAAAACTAAATGCAACAGGATATATCTGGTTGTGATCAAAATCACTGCTATCCTATTGGAAGTCAAAACTCCATTGAAGGTGTTAAAAAGGGTGTTGCGCTAGAATTAGCCCTAACTGCATATGTCTAGTCATGACCAAAAACCCTACCAATCTTGTGACACATGAAATCACCACTAGAAGCCTTTAGAGGCCAGTACTAAAATCAATCTTCACTGGATATGTCCAGTGAGGGCCAAAAATCCTGCTTTTTGGTGATTTGGGCTGAAAAATTAAATTTTTGAAGGTGAAACTTGGATTTTATTGATGAATTTGAATTGCATATCAGTCTACTACATCATGATGAACATTTTTATCGTATTTGTGTGGATTTTGAGCATGTTTTGTGTTCATTAATGTTACTGCACATGAATATCCAGTGACCCCCAAAAATTCCCTTTTTTGCAAAAAAGGGGCTAAAAACATGAAATAAAAGTCTCCAAATGGATCCGAATGAGCCTAAAAATATCCCTAATCATTATATATGCCAAATGGGTACTTGAAAATGGTGAAAAACACATAAAATCATGTGAAAATCACTAGATTTGTGAAGTTGTCCATAAGGAAGTAACATTGACATTGAGTTGTCCCTGACTAATCCATGGCTACAAACATACATATTTTGATTCAAATTAATGGAAAATGATTTTTTAAGATGAAATTGATTCTTGGCATTGTGAATTGCAGGTGTGAGAGGACAAAGGAACTTGTTGGAGCTGTCTTGGAAGGATGAACATGCAGAGATGCGTTGTTGACCCAGATATGCAGAAACATCATTTTATCAACCAAATTGCTGCTAAACCTACAAAAGGAAGTCAATATGATGTCCAAGAGGATGGAGATAAGTCCCAAGAGCTAGAAGACATTGAAGATCATGCCTACATCACTATTGTTCCTGCAGATCCTGTTAAATGTCTAGGACTTGTTCATAGTTGTCCCAGCCACCCAGCCATGCAATGTTGTTCCATCAAGCATCCAGTTGGACATGCCTTCATCAAAAACATGCCACATACTATTCTTGACTAGTTAACACATTGGAAAAGTCATTTGTCCCATTAGACAACTCAAAAAGTTGCTATTTTGTCTTGTTCTCATGAGCTAGAAAGTTGTAATTTTGTCTTTTTCCTACAAGACAAAAGCAAATCCAGGAATGTAACTACTCACTGACCAAAATTAAATGATATGTAATCTGGACCATTGGTTTTGAGTTAATCTCCACCATCCATTGAAAAACTCGGTATGGTTGCTCCTCTATATAAAGCCAACATCTCTCATTGTAAAAACATAAGGGAAGCACTGAAGAAAGGATTGTTGAAACTATGCCATTTTTCTGAATCAATGTAAATAGAATTTCATTTGCCTTTGCCATTTGAGTTCATTTGTTGGTTGCATATGGTTTTCATGGTTCTTCTTCACCTTTGCAAGTAGTTATTCAGTTGCATTTGTGGTTAATCATTTAGATATTTGATGAGTTTCCTATCCATACCATTGATGGCTTGCTGATTATATGTCATTGTACATGGTTAGTCTGGACATATTTCATATGAGTTAAGTTTGATTGTGTGAGTTCATTGAACTGCACAAGGGATTGGGTGTTTGAATGAATCTTTAATGGTTTGAAAATCTTCAAGTTTCCTTAGAAGATTACACAATCTCTGTGGCATTTTGGGCTACCTAGTTAAGCAGGGATTTGTTTGTTTTTTGGAATCTATCTATTTGTGTGTTGATCATTTCTACAATTGTCAATAGGATCTCCTATCCCTTCTCTCCCCTCTTCCTTTTGCATTTTCTTTATCAGATCCAGTTAGATTAGGTTTCATAAACTTGTGAAGTGTTGTAACAGAATTCATGTTTAGTGAATGCAAGTTTGGCAGATTGCTATTTTAGGTTGAAATCACATATTTTGTAGCAATCTGAGTATATATCAGTTTCTTTATGTATTTTCAATTAAAAAAACTGATCAAAGTCATGTGCAATCAAACCTTAATGCACTAAAGTTTGTCATCATTACATGTAAGTCCCCTTGGTTGGAACAACAAATCACATATCCACTAAGTTATCCTACAAGATAAGACCTAGCTTTATAAACCTTGGGGCAGTCCTATCTAGGATAGGATACCTTTCAAGAGAAGTGAGATAATCTATATTTCACCTATGTTATTATGTGCTAAAAACACCATCAACAGAATTGGTACTAGAAGGAGGGCTAACCAAAGGCATTGGTGAACAAACACATTACTAAACAAAGATAGGTTGAACAAAGGCATTGGTGAACAAAGACATTGCTCCATCCATTCACGTCCTTCTCCTTCTAACACCCATCAACACAATCCTTTTGTAGAAATGACAAATCCCAAATATATCAGTTCTATCTTTATGAAACTACATTTCTTAATGTTTATCAACAACTTCTCTTCTCTTAGCCTTTGAAATAATTGTTTAATATGCTGCAAATTTTCTTCTTTGGTTCTACTAAAAATTAGAATATCATCCAAGTAGACAATAACAAACTTACCCAAGAATTTCTTCAATTCATCATTCATCAATATAACGAATGTACTTGGTGCATTAGTTAATCCAAAAGGCATGACTAACCACTCATATAATCCTTCATTTGTCTTGAATGCCATCTTCCATTCATCTCCTTCTTTTATTTATAATTTGATGGTATCCACTCTTTGGGTCTATCTTTGTGAAATATTTTTCGCCCCTCAAATAATCCATAATGTCATCCATCGTTGGTAATGGAAATCTATACTTGACTGTGATCTTATTAATTACTCTTGAATCTATCCACATTCTCCATTCTCCATCTTTATTTAGTGCTAACACTACTGGTACCATACATGGGCTTAAACTTTCTTTAATCAATCCCTTCCTCAATAGCTCTTGTATCTATTTGTTTAGCTCCTCATTTTCTACTGGTGTTATCTGGCTATGAGCCACTTTGTTTGGCAAACTAGCTCTAGGTATGAGATCCATATGATGACTGATACTCTAGACTGGTGGTAATCCTTCTGGCACATTTTCTGATACAATATCTTGGTACTTTGTCAACAATTATGCCACTTCCTTCTGTGGTGGTTCTTCTCCCTTTGTGGTGGTGTTTTTTGCACTTTGGTTACCACACTTCTTTGCAATCAATGCAAAACACATGTTCTCATGTCTCAATCCATTCAAAAATTTCCTTCCATCTACTAAACAGATTCTAGCATTTTCGTATACTTCACTCTCACTCTCTTCTTCCAAAGGTATAAAGATATGTCTTTTCCCATTTGATGTTACAATATAGGTATTCTTCCTCCCATCATGAATTTCCTTTCTCTCATACTCCCATGGTCTTCCTAACAATATATAACATATATCCATAAACATAATATCACACAATACCTCATCATTATAAGATCCTATATGAAATTTCACCAAACATTATTCACTCACCAGTATCTTGTGTTCATCTTGAATACATGCTATCTTGTAGGGTTTTGGATGTTACAACCTCTTTAGATTTAGCTTCCTTACCATCTCTTCTGAAACCAAATTTTTGTTACTACCACTGTCAATGATAACCTTACAACACTTACCTCCTAATTTGCATTTTTTTTGAACAATCTTTTCCATTGCGGTGGCTCCTCAATTTGTTTCTACTTGCAACAAAGCTCTCCTCATTACCAATGATTAACCCTTCTCTAGTTTTCCTACTAAACTTGGTGATCCAACTAGTTCTTCCTCTGCATATGCTACCCTTACACTATTCTTGGTCTTTTTGTTAGTACTCCCTTGATGACATTCAAATGCTCAACATCCTTCACCTCCAAACTTGAAACAAGTTCCTTTGAATGATCTTTTGTCAAATCCTCTTTCATCTCTCTAGTATCCTTTGTATACACCTAAAAATGACACGACTCTGTCCAAATAAATATTTTTAATATTTATTTAAGTCTAATTCCTCTATCAATAAATAAATGAACAAATTTATTTATTCGATTCATATTCCTCTAAATTAATTAAATATCAAAATATTTAATTACCTCCTCTAAAGTCAAAATTAAATAAAATCCTTTATTTAATTAAATTCTTCCAAAACAATTAAATAATTCTTAATTATTTAATTAAGTCAATTCTTCCTCCAAATTTAAATAAATCAATCAAATTTATTTAAATTCTCTTAATCTCTAAAACTAAAATATAATCAAATATTTTATTTATTCTTCCAAATCAAGCACAATCAATTAAATAAATCTATTTATTTAATTTGCTTTCTTATCTTCTAATTCCTCAAATATCTTCCAAATCTTCTAAAAAAAGTCTTCTTCTTCATGCACACAAAATTAAATAATTTATTATTTAATTTCTCTCAAATCATGCAAAAGAAAATCTCAAGTTGAGTTAATTGATTAAATCAATCTTGTTTTTATCAATAACTCTTAAATTAGAAAAAAAAATTCTAATTTATGAAATCAAATATTATCTTTATAAAAGAAAGCAGTTAAACAAAACAACTTTTGTGTGACTTGTCTTCTTTCTATTCGCGCACATTTTCTCAAGTCTTCTATACTGTTGATCTTCTCTCTCATGAGTCTATAAATTGAACCCAATTCCTCCATTTCAATCATCCAAGCTTTTAGTACCCTTACTCTATAGGAATTATAGCGTGCCTTTGGCACCCAAATCATTCCATTTGCTTGCAATCAACTTGTTACCATATCACTACCATTGTTATGAATCTCATCTTCATTGAAATAAACTATCACAGCCATTCCCACTTGACATCTTGGAATATTAAGGAAATGCACCTTCTGAGGGCCATATTCATACACAAGATCATCTGAGATAGGCAATCAATGGAAGCCATGAAGTAAAGAGGTTTGTTGAGGTATTGTTCATCATTTTAAATCTTCTTTATTTCTTATTTTCATTGAGTTATGGGTATTATTGATATCATTGATATTTATGCATAATTTCCCTTAACATTTTTTGCACCCACCATGGGGCCTTGCCCCGATTTAACCCAAAAACTGAGTTTTTGTGCGCTAGGTTTCGTAAACAGGAGGATTCTGTGCATTCGAACAATTCTAAGATGCATATGATCTTTCGGTACATTTACCTCTTGAAGCTGTGCATCTGTGTTCTAATATGATGCATTTATAGACACTATGCATATGCTCTCTATTTCCATGCTTTTGACCTCTATCTCAGTGCTTTTGTAATAGCTGTGCATATGACCTCTATCTCTGCACATCTAATCTCTGTACCTACACATCTAATTCTGACAATGACTTTTTAGTTTTTCTTGTGATTTTGCTAACGTTGACACTTCTCGCAGGAATTTTCTCTGATCTACTTGCAGGTTAGGGGCCGGTTTAGACATTCTAGTTGCATTATTAGCACACATCATAGATTTAATTAGCAAGGATAGTAATCAGATGTTCATGCAAAATCACATCTAGATCGAACTAGGAAGGATTGTAATTTGATATTGTTGCATCAACAAATTGAATATAGTCCCAATGCTAGGAGGATAAAATTGAACCATTCCTATCTTGCTTTCAAAGTTAACAGCTCGTGTGTGTGCCCAAGTAGCTTAACACATTTACTCTTTTTCATTTTAATTAGGGGAAAAGAACCACTATCTTTCATGTTTTTGGGAATGATACTAGAACTATGCTCTCCCCTATCTTGGGTGACCAAAATGCCAGACATATCATTTTTGCATGTGTTAAACCTTTAGAGAGGCCTGCCCTTGGATATCCTTTCGTCCAAGTGGGAATGACCTTAAGTGGTAACAAGCTAAAGCCAAGCTCTGCCGAGAGACTATAAATAAATTGTGCTTGGAGCAAAATCTTCAAGCAACGAATGTTGTTGTGTTATACTGACAGCCAATCTCCCCCAAAACCCTCCAAAGCACAACCCTTGAAGGCTGGGAGACTCCATAATAGAGAGTAGCACTGCCGCATGTATAACCAATTGAACAATTGTACTTACTAATCGTCCTTTGTTTTTAGTAGCCAAAAACCCCTATAAGTCAGTGCAGGGAAGGGTGATTATCACCTCCTGAAGATGCCTCATCTAGAAATAGTGAGAATTTAGTTTTTATTGTCCTAGCCAGCCTAGGATTTGTACTTGCTTTTGAGTAAAAAAGAGTCCAAAAATTACAAAAAAAAAATCATGAAAACTTCTTTGTGTTTTATGTGTTTTACTTGCCATAATTGAGAAAATCAGATCAAAAAGACCAACTTGCAACCAAGAAACCAAAAACATAAAAAATGTGCCAAGAAAATTGCAAAAACATCAGAAAACTAGAGCTGCACATATACCCACTGAAGCTATGCATCCATTTCGACCTACTGTGCATTTATTGCAACTTCCTGCACATTTGTCATCTATTACTACACTTTTGTCCTTCACCAAAGATGCGCATTTATCCTAACTTACTGCACATTTATCCTTTGTTTCAGTGCATTTATTGTTGTGCATCTGCAATAGTGAGCTTTTCCACATTTTTTGAGAGAAAATTTTCAACCTTTCTGGGTACCCATTTCAACCTTGTTCCAGTTTCTGAGATCAGATTTACCGTGCATTCACCTCTTCCATCCATTTCCATAGCATACCTTCTTTTTAGTTAGTCATCTTGTCCACCTTTTACTGTGTCTTCCCATAAAACAAGTCAAAATTCCTATATCAGATTAATGCAAGACATTTTTTAGATCATTTCAGATTCAAGTAAACCTAGTAAGTCTCCACTATCAAGGATCAGACATCCTTTTCTCTTGAAACTTCACTAGTGGTCTTGGTACAAGACTAGTCTCTACATAGTAAATGAGTACCGGCTATCCCTACTTGTGGCTATCATCTTGTGTCGACCAACTTACTTGGAATCATTGATCAAAAGAGTTCTGTGTTCAAATCTCATCATTGCAAGTATCCTCTTCTCACCAACCTACACCAGCACCTTACCAAAGTCTCTAGTTTCACCCCACTCCTTCCCACATCACCTTGCATGGTCTTAACTAGATCCCAACACCAAAAGTAGCTTGAAATGGCTGGAACATCAGACAAGATTATGTCCCCTCATGATAGTGATGAGGAAATCTCTCGTGAAGAGTACCAAGGAGCCCTCCAAGATCAAAAATTTCAATGCTTGATGGACAAGATACTCAACGAAGACCCTCAAAAGTACTTCTTCATCTTGCAAACCAAGGACTTAGAGTCCCCCCAGACTTTGATCTCAACAAATTAAGAGAAACTGTAGTGGAAGAAACTCATGAGGACTATACAAGTGAAGATAAAACCATTGGCCTATATAAAGAGAAAAAATTCATAGACTCAAATGCACCTCTAGACACATTAACAAGACAAATCGAGAGCCTAACGTAAAAAGTGGTGGATCTCCAAATGGGGCCACCCACTAAAACTTATTCATTGGAGGATATCTTGCCATATCACTTTGACAAAAGCTTGAACATGGCACCCTTCCCCTTTCAGTTTGAAGTTAGTAAGTTTGACAAATACAAAGGGAAAGGAGACCCAAGAGATCACATTATGAAATTTAGCACCGTGTGTCTAGAAGTGGCTCACAACAAAACATTCCTAATAAGACTATTCCCTAGATCTCTAGGTAGACAAGCAATGGAATGGTTGTCACGACTTATCTTGGGTATCAAAACTTTTGATGAATTAGTAAGCAAGTTCGTCACACACTTCTCATATAACATTGAACACGAAGTCTCCATGCTTGACCTATGCAATACAAAGAAAAAGGGTGGAGAATCCTTTGCCTCTTTCTTACGAAGGTGGAGACAACTCATGAGCAAATGCTCATATCACGTGCCTAAGAAGCAAATGATGGAGATGTTTGTCCACAACCTTAAACCCAATCTAAGTTACCAAATCCAAATTCAATGCCCTACCTCATTTACGAAAGTCATTGAGATGGGATTATTTATAAAGAAAGCTATGATTGCTAAGGGGCAAATAAAGTTGTACAAGGACACCCCTAAATCTAACTACACCACAGACAAGTCAAAGTTTTGGACAAAGAACAAAAATGTCATCAATGATGGAGTAGTTGATGCCAAGGTGGTGGTTCCCAAACAACAACCAATCTTCACTCTCAAAGGAGAAGCAAGCAATGCTACACCAAACAAAACCTTCTCTCGTGAGCCAAATCCATGGTTCACATCCAACCCTAGACAAAAATTCACACCACTAGGGAAGTCCCAAGAGTTTGCGTTAAGAAATCTATTAGCCAACAATGAGATCACTCTTCCTCCCACTAGTGACTATGAACCTCAAGTAAAACCTCATTATTGGAAAGATACTGACTTCTACGAATATCATAGAGGAAGAGGCCATAAGACCAATGACTGTATCCATCTGAAACATGTCATCCAAGACATACTTGACCAAAATTAGGTAGGCACTAAAGAACATACCTCTAACGAGATGCATGTGGCATACAAGGATCCACTCCTCAACCACGATAGGCCATACAACAACAACAACAACAACAAAAATACCAACTGCAATAGGTAGAATGAAAACAACAAACACAATAATGCTAACTATGTGAGCATGTCATTTGATTATACCATCCCACAAGTCAATGTGGTCACATTCAACTAACAATTAGGACCCAACAAAACTGATTGCAACATCATGATCCATAGTGGTAAGGTCACATTAAACATGCTTCCTCCAAGGTCATCACCTTCTCCGTTTAACTTCCATATGTATAGTGTCATAGACCAACTTCAAAAAACTCCTGCCCACATATATATCTTAGAGTTGTTACATCTATCTCCCTCCCATAAGGAAATTCTTGATAAATCCCTAGTAGAAACAACTGTGCCCACAAACCTAGCCCAAGAGAAGTTTCAAGCCATGGTAGGAAATCTAACCTCCTCTAGCACCATATCGTTCACCGAATAGGATGACCTTTCAGTGTCTCAACCCCATAACACACACTTGCATATCGTCGCCTTCATTCATAAACATCATATCAAAAGAGTTCTTATTGATGGAGGAGCCAATTTAAATATTTGCATGCTCAAGCTAGTCCTTACATTGGGGTTCTCAGAAACTGCAGTGGATCCTAGGAAAAAGATCACTATTAAGGCCTATGATGAAGAAGAAAGAACTACTAAAGGAACAGTGATGTTACCAATACAAGTTGGATTGGTAATCAAAGACGTGGTTTGCCAAGTCCTAGATAGGGAGCTAGCCTATAAAATCCTCCTAGGTAGACCCTGGATTCATGCCATGAAAGTTGTGCCTTCTACCTATCACCAATGCATCAAATTTCCTCATAACGACAAACAGATCACCATCCAAGGTGATCCAGATCCTTTTCAGCATTGTAACTCTATCTGCTCAAAGCCTGATTGTGTCATTCCCAACAATAGAGCTTCCACATCCCCCATCTCACAGCATGATTCTACCTCTGAAGCTTCCTCATCCAAGCCCAAAGAGTAAAAAATAACAATTAAAGAAACAAGGGTAGGGGAATACTCCATTGAGCATAGCCTCAACTTAGCCAAAATGCCCCTATCTCCAAGATCCTTTAGGTGACCTACACCTAAGTACATTCCAAAACCTTTTGCTTCTCCCAAACCTCCCACAGCTCCCTTTGTAAAATGGGGGACCCTATTAGATGACACTGAGGAAAGAGGTGTCTTATAATGGCTCTACATAGAGGAAGATAATACACAACAAGAACCACCTAAGCTCCCAAGTGAAATCTATGGGCATGGTGAGTCTATACTACATAGAATGGGTTATGAAGGATAAGGTCCCATTGGCCTAAGAAAAGAAGGAATAACAAAACCCATCCAACCCTCTTTATCATCATTGGTAAGAAATACAAAAGGGCTAGGATACAAGGACAAAGGAAAAGCTAAGGCAAATGCTTGTTTTGTGGAATAGATCCATAACCTACAAGAAGACAGTGACACAAAATATAATGAGTATGAGTGGAATGAACTCACAGAGCACTCCTATGAGGACAAAGGAATTGATATCGTTCAAACCTATAGCTCCCACCAGGAGGGACAAATGCTAACACATAGACCATTAGAGTGTGATTCGCCAACTCCTGAGAGTACAACTTTTGAGGAAGGTCAGAGTTCTATCGCAATAAACAATCTGGAGGAAAATACCATCTTGGATCCTATCCCTACCAATCTAAATCCTGACCATATATCCATTCGAACTATCACACCCAACGAATCAGATCTATCTTCTGACCCCCTTCCCCTTGTGTATCCTGATCTTATCAACTGAGATTTATGAGGAACCCCACAACTAGACATGTTCCAAAATGATGATGCCTATATTGACTACAAGGAACTTAGGGACCACCTACCTATGGGAGATCATAAAGTTGGCTTCGCCATTAAACTCAACACTGTGGCTTATTTTGTAGAGGGTGACAAGCCTTCTAGTCGCAAAAACATAAAAATAAAAAATGGATCTAATGGTGAAAACTACTCTGCGGTAGTGCCAGATCCCAAAATAGTAAAAAGAAAGGACGCATCAGATGGTGAAAACCTCTCTGAGGCACCAGATGATGGAGGGCTTGACACTCTCCCTAGCGACATGTACCAGGAGAAGTCTTAGATTGTTGTAGAACCTACAGAACCTGTCAACATTGGAACAGAGGATAATCCTAAGATCATTCAATTTGTAAAGTCTCTATCTCCACTAGAAAAGACAAAATTTGTACCATTCTTCAAGAAAAAGCAAGTCAACTTTGCTTGGTCATATGCAAATATGCCCAGTTTAGATCCAGATTTGATTCTACATCATCTTCCACTAGATCTAGGGGTCAAACTAGTCAAGCAGAAGCTTAGGAAAATGCATCCACACATTGCGTTACTAGTAAAAGAGGAACTCAAGAAGCTGTTGGATGTAGGGTTCATCAGGGCAATAGACTATCTAAAGTGGGTATCCAACATAGTTCCAGTATCAAAACCTGATGGCAGAGTTAGATTATGTAATCATTTCTAAGATCTAAACAAGGCTTGCCGCAAGGATGACTTTCTGCTACCTAATATTGATATCATAGTCGACTTGACAGTAGGACATACCATGCTTTCTCTTATGGATGGCTTCTTTGGATACAATCAAATCAGGATAGCACTAGAAGACCAACATAAAATAGCTTTCACTTGTCCATGGGGCACCTTCTGCTAGAACGTCATGCCATTTGGGTTAAAGAACGCAGGGGCAACATATCAACGTGCTACAACCACTATCTTCCATGATATGATACACGTCACAATGGAGGACTATGTAGATGATATCCTTGCAAAGTCACTCACAAGAGAATCCCAACTGGATGTACTAGAGAAGGTCTTTCAGAGACTAGAACACTTCAAAGTCAGGTTGAACCTGAAGAAATGTGTGTTTGGAGTCACCTTTGGCAAGCTCTTAGGCTTCATTGTATTCACAAATGGAATCGAAGTGGATCCTACCAAAGTCAAGGCTATCATGGAAATGCCACCACCAAAGAACATCACTTAATTGTGGTCTCTACAGGGCAAGTTACATGCAATTCGTTGGTTCATCTCGCAACTCGCAGACAAGTGTCAACCTTTTACTCACCTATTGCACAAAAACATACCATTCAGATGGGATGAAAAGTGTGAGGAAGGATTTCGCAAGCTAAAGGAATACCTCATGAATCCACCTATTCTAATGCCACATATCCAAGGTAAGCCACTATATCTATATATATCTGCTATGCCAATAGCTCTTGGAGCCCTATTAGCACAATAGGATCATGAAGGCAAAGAAAGGGCTATCTACTACATCAGTCACACATTGGTGGGCTACGAACTGCAATATTCCCAAATAGAAAGATCATGTCCTTCTATGGTTTTTGCTTGCCAAAAACTACGACATTACATGCTAGCACATCTAGTCAAGCTTATTGCAAAGATAGATCCACTAAAATATCTATTAAGCAAAGCAACTCTCATAGGTCGCCTAGCTAAGTGGGTAATGCTCCTAAGCGAATATGACATTGAGTATGTAGAATGGAAGGATATCAAAGGTCAAATTATTGCTGATTAGTTAGCAGAAGCACCACTACAGGATACCACACCAATGACATTCAAGTTTCCAGATGAATCCATATTCAATATCACAACACGCTCATGGAAACTCTACTTTGATGTATCCTATACAAACCATGGATCGACGGCAAGAATCTTGTTGGTCACTCCTCACGGCGACACCATACCTAAGTCTTATCATCTTCTATTCCCATGCATGAACAATATAGTAGAGTATGAGGCCTTGGTCATTGGTCTCAAAATGGCAACAGAATGGAAATTAAAGGAGCTACATGTCTATGGAAACTCCCAATTGGTAATCAATCAAGTCAACGATGACTATCAGACCAAAGATGACAAGTTAATCCCATACAAGTGTATGGTCGATGAATTTAAAGAGTATTTCATGATCATCTCCTTTGAGAAGATACCTCGCATTGAAAACAAAGCAGCAGACACCATGGCAACCGTTGCCTCGCTCCTCGAGATCCTAGAAAATGAGTCATGGTATGAGTTCTTGGTGGAGTCAATTATGTAACCAACTTATGATATCCCTGAAACACACTCCATATGCCTATTAGTCAGATCTAATTCACCTTGGTATGGTAAGATTTACACTTACCTCAAGGATAACACCCTACCGCCTGAGTTGTCTTCTAACCAATGCTGAACCTTCATTTGCCAAACCTCCTATTACACCATTATTGTTGATACTCTATACCAATGACATCTGTATGGTACTTTACTCCAATGTTTAGAATGTGAAGAATCTCAAACCGCCTTACAAGATGTGCACGAAGGAATTTGTGGAACACACTCTAGCGGTCCTTCTTTAGTTAAGAAACTCATGTGTTTGGGATACTATTGGGCAAACATAGAAACCAATTCATATCATTTTGTGAAGAAATGCAAGCAGTGCCAATCTATACATGGAAACCTCATCCATGCACCAGCTCAAGAGCTACGACCTTTAATGACACCTTGGCCCTTTTGTCAATGGGGACTCAACCTTGTGGGCAAAATTCACCCTTCATCATCCAACAGCCACAAGTTCATAATAACTGCCACTAAATATTTTACCAAGTGGATTGAAGCCGTTCCACTCACCAATGTCACAGGCAAACAGATTGCCTCATTCATCCTCAATTACGTCATCTGCAGATACGGAATTCCCTCATCCATAGTCACAGATAATAGAAGACCTTTCAAGAACCAGGATGTCCAAGAGATTTGTGACAAATTCAAAATCCAACACTATTTCTCCACCCCCTACTATCCACAAGGCAACGACCAAGCAGAGGCATCCAACAAAATAATCTTGAAAATCCTCAAGAAGATAATCAATGATGCTAGCTGTGATTGACACATACAATTGAATCCTGCTCTGTGGGCCTATCGAACCAGTATACGCACTCCCACAGGTGCTACCACTTACACCCTTGCCTATGGATTAGAAGTCATTTTTCCCATCAAGGTCGAGTTACCATCTTTGAGGGTGTTGTTAAAAGGTCTTATCACTGATGAAGACTATAGAGTTTCCACACTGCAAGAGTTAGAGCTATTAGAGGAGAAGAGACAGAATGCCTTCAATCATCTCAAAGCCTATCAACAGAGAATGTCATGAAGCTACAATCACAGGGTCCGTCCAAGGGTCTTCAATGTTGGTGATTTAGTACTCAAGGAACCTAGCACACAAAAAATTAGTTTTTGGGTTAAATCAAGGCAAGGCCCCATGGTGGGTGGAAAAAATGTTAAGGGAAATTATGCATAAATATCAATGATATCAATAATACCCATAACTCAATGAAAATAAGAAATAAAGAAGATTTAAATGGATGAATAATACCTCAATAAACCTCTTTACTTCATGGCTTCCATTGATTGCCTATCTCAGATGATCTTGTGTATGAATGTGGCCCTCAGAAGGTGCACTTCCTTGCTATTCCAAGATGTCAAGTGGGAATGGCTATGATAGCTTATTGCAATGAAGATGAGCTTCATAACAATGGTAGTGATATAGTAACAAGTTTATCGCAAGTAAATGGAATGACTTGGGTGCCAAAGGCGCACTATAATTCCTGTAGAGTAAGGGTGCTAAAAGCTTGGATGATTGAAATGGAGGAATTGAGTTCAATTTATAGACTCATGAGAGAGAAGATCAACAGTATAGAAAGAATGAGAAGATCAACGGTATAGAAGACTTGAGAGAATGTGCGCGAATAGAAAGAAGACAAGTGTCACACAAAAGCTATTATTTTTGAGTTAACTACTTTCTTTTATAAAGATAATATTTGATTTCATAAATTAGAAAGTTTTTTTTCTAATTTAAGAGTTATTGATAAAAACAAGATTGATTAAATCAATTAACTCAACTTGAGATTTGCTTTTGCATGATTTGAGAGAAATTAAATAATAAATTATTTAATTTTGTGTGCATGAAGAAGAAGACTTATTTTTAGAAGATTTGGAAGATATTTAAGGAATTAGAAGATAAGAAAGCAAATTAAATAAATAGATTTATTTAATTGTTTGTGCATGATTTCAAAGAATAAATAAAATATTTGATTATATTTTATTTTTAGAGATTAAGAGAATTTAAATAAATTTGATTGATTTATTTAAATTTGGAGGAAGAATTGACTTAATTAAATAATTAAGAATTACTTAATTGTTTTAGAAGAATTTAATTAAATAAAGGATTTTATTTAATTTTGACTTTAGAGGAGGTAATTAAATATTTTGATATTTAATTAATTTAGAGGAATATGAATTGAATAAATAAATTTGTTTATTTATTTATTGATAGAGGAATTAGACTTAAATAACCATTAAGAATATTTATTTGGACAGAGTCGTGTCATTTTTAGGCATATACATCCTTCATTGTGGTAAGAATTATGACTTCCTCTATTATTACAGTAGAAACTCCTGTCATATCTCCCTCAGTGATATGAATTGTTGTCTCTTTCTTCTTTGTGGTATGGGTTACTTTCCTTGTTTTGCTCCACATATGACCTTCCTTTGCTACATCCTTTTTGGAACCTTCCTCCTCTACCTCTCTGTCTATGCTCAAATATTTTGTTTAACTTTTCTTTAACCTTCAACACAAATTGATATGCCTATTCCACTATTGTCATCTTTACCAAGCTTAGTTCTTCTTGAATATTTGTTCTCAGTCCATTCATGTACCACACCACTTCTCATTTATTCACTATGTCCAGTCCTAATAATCATTCTATGAAATTATTTAGTATACTCTACTATTTTCTCCTTTTGCCTTAGGTTTTGCAATCTCTTCAACAACTCTAGTTCATAATCAACAAGTATGGATTGATTCTTCAATTTTGTCATCATTCTATCCCACTTTGTGATTCTTTTGTTTCCTCTCCTATTTCTATCCAACTAAATTTCTAACAACCAAATAGAAACATGTCCCTTCTAGTGGTTCCCCCCTTTAGGGTTAGGGTTTTAGGTTTAAAAATTTCTAAGTATTCAATCTCGAAAACCCTTTATCCCTTTTCTTTAGGTCATGCACTTTATTGTTATATTCTTGTGATGACTGTTTATAGCTAGTTGTTGGTCCTTTAAGTCATGACGTTAAGTCTTGAATCCCGTGAGTTGATCGGCCCCTTAGCCTAGCCGTTACTTGTTGCCATTGGTAAAATCAATGTTTAGATGTCCTAAAGTCTAATAAAGTGAATATCGCACTGTGATGACATCAGTACCCATCCCTAACGCTGTAACAAGCTTCCACCTACCCAGTAACATTTTCTTATGAAGTGTTTTCTTTAGAATCTTGCCTTAGCCAACTGCTCACTGCCACATGTCAAAGTATTAATGGTCCACAAAGCGAGCCTAAGATCCAACGGCTGTGCTCTAGTGCAAGGGAGTTTTTCCAAGAGTAATATTCACTATGAGGCAGTGAGATGACGACACATGGCATGCACTGATTGAAAAGAAAGTATAATGAAGGCACATGGATGTTATGTTGCACCATCACACGGTAGGTATTTGGTGGGCCCTCCCCAACTGTGACACCGCAAAAAGCTGACACCTGTCTAGTCCAGGCTAGGAATGACATGGTATGTAGGGAAGGTACTGATGATTTGGCTCATTTTCATTGGGTGATGACTTGTCAACAAAGATGACTAAGATTGTCAAATCTAGTCAATGAATTGAAGCCGTGGATTTTAGAAAGGCATGAAATGATCAATGGTCCAAATTCAAACTTACAGACAAAGAAGATTTTTGAATGACTATGGCAGGAGCAGAGTTATGGTTTCCACAACCTCCATTAATAAAGAGAGTAGTACACGAATTCGATGTTATAGCAACATAATTCAAAGTATTTCCTATCATTTTTCAAGGAGCAATCACGTTCAAAGCTAGAGAATCATCAAAACAAGCAAGGAGAAGTAATTATAAGCCTCTGCAACATAAAAAAAACTAGTAAGTTATTATCTCTCCCCTGCACTTAGTCTTTCTGTCTGTAAGTACTTTATGAGGCATTTAGGGCAACTGTTGATTACATAAACCCTAGGTTGCTTGCACAAATACAAAATGAGTCGATCAGGTCAAGCTTTGACTTGAAAACATAGCCTGGATGAGGATATCATGATTCAGTGTCCCAAATCATCTAGGAGACCTCTGACATATTTGGGGGAGGCTGGTAAAAATGACAAAATATATGACCTCTATGTAGACTGTCGAGATGCTAGGATCCATGTGTCTTCTTGGAGTTTGTTTGAGCATTGGCACAAGTGACTTGACTACAGAGACCCAATTTGCCATGCTTGGAGACTTGACTTAGCCAAAGTAATATGCCCTGATGTCTTCGTAAACATAGACTTGATGAGAGTTGTAGCCACTAGGTATGATCCTAGGACCATGTCTATCTTGTCTGGTAATGGTAATGTTATCATTAGGTTCATAAAGGCCTATATTTCTATTATCTTCAATCTTGATCCTACTGCCAGTATACCTATAGACTTGAACATCTTTAGAGAAAAATACAAAACTCTTAGGTATGCATATAGATCTCATAACTTGGTCAAGCATAGATTGAAAGGGGTTGACGAAAATTTGATTAAAATCCTTGATATAGAAGAGGAACCTTTCTGATGCAACTTGTTCATGGAATATTTTGTTAAGACCTATCATAGCTTGTGTCATGTGCTTGGAAGAGATGCATCAAATAGAATGCTGGTGTCTTTAATGATGATGGAAGTGTATATTCAAGACTATGGAGCCGAGAAGCCATATTATTATGCAAGTTATTTTTGAAAAAATATGCATGAGAAGATGATGGCCATTAAGAACAATATGTACACTCCAGCTCCCCATGTAAAATTCACTTGGTATTTATTAATTTGCCACATGATCTTGTTCTCTCTATCTGGCCATTGGAGCAAAGAATTACACTTGAGAATGACTGTGTGAGGCCTACCTTTTTCATTCCCATACATTTGACTATTACTTTACTGTTGCTGATACATTTAGACTTGTGGGACTGTTGATCCTAAATTTCTAGACTATTAGACCTTATGATGCATGTGGATTGTTATGCTTAGTAGGTTTACGATGTGTTAGAACTAGATATTGCTTTACTTATGATGTTATGGGAAAACTAATTGGGTGATATTAGATAGATGCTTTATGTTAAAGGAAAACTAATTGGGTGATGTTAGATAGAAATTTGGTTTTGTGATTTAATCTTGGGAATGGATGTTTGAAATACAGAAATTAGGGTCTAAATTGTAATGTGATTTCCTTAATGCTTAAGTGAACTTGTGATATTTTATGCGAGTGTATGTTTTTAATTTGCCTCGGCTATTATATATATGTGGAAATTAACTTTGCAATTGAGTGCGTAGGTATTTCTAACAAGCCATAGAAATTGGAGATTAGTCCACACATGATGTTGTAATCCCTTTATGAAGCCAATCTAGTTCCACAAGGAACCAAGATCAACTTTGTGTATGGTGAAATTCTGTAATGTTGATTTGCATGTTGTTAATCAGGCTAAGTCTACCCCTCTTTTATTTTGAATTCTTAATGGTGTTGTAAGAATTTTGTATTTTGAAATTCAATTTTTAAGTTATAAATTTTGGAGACCCTTTTCATGTGTTTTAACTTGACCCTGGGTGCTCTAACTAGGCTAAAATTGACCCTGAGTTGTACCCCATGGGTCTAGGGACCTTTTTAACTTGGGTAACCCTTGGTAAACCTCCATATGGTCACCTTAACTTCACACTAAAGTTAAGTGACGAAATTGGAGGCATAGGAGGGAGAGGATGAGTGGTCCCAACAGTCAACCCCATCCCTTTCCACTTCCCAAGGTTGGAGATGTCTCCAAGACCCACCAATTGAGGAGAACTTGACTCCAATTCTCTCTCACAATTGGTGAGGGTACCCTTAGAGTTGTGTGGTCCCTCTTGAGAGGAAAGGAAGGGGACACATGTGTCATCCATTCCCTCTTAAGCTCCTCTTTTCTCTCCCATATGTTTGAGAGAGGACAAGTGGTAAGGGGTGAGGGAGACTTGGGGATGGGTGAGTGACATTTGTCAACACCCATCCCTTGGGTCATGCTTGTAGTGGGGAGGAAGAGTGAGGAGGTGACAAGTGTCACCACCCCATTCCTCTAAGCTCATGGGTTGAGATTATTTTAATCCCACTTGGAGAAGGTTATGGGTTGTTGAATTTTTGAGAATTTTAATTGTTTGAATTTGAATTTGGGGAAAAGATAGAGGGAGTTTTGTGGCTTATGTTGGAGGAGAATTTGGAGAAGCTCTACATCAACCTTCTTCCATAATTGGGCTTTTAAAGGTTGGTTTTCAAGGCTAAGGCTTTCCCTTTGTATTTTAGTTTGCTTGCATGATGCATATGTGTGAGATTTATTTTCTTGAGTTATATTTTGTTATTGTAAGGAAATTTTGTAGGGTGTTGCAAGAGCCTCTCCCACTTGGGAGAAGATGCTCAACAAGTGTGGGGTAGGGGAGGAGTGATCCTCCTCGGGGTCATTACCTTGTTTTTGTGGTATTGTAAGCCTTGAGGGCAATATATGTGATTTGAGCAATATGAGACATGGCTTGAGAGCCAAAATATGGAAACTTATGAAAATTGTGTTAAATGTGTTGGCTTGATGCCATAAGAGGAATCTATATTGGGATATTTTGTAGGAGTGGCACTCTTGAGTTGAGTGTGTCCACTCTCCTACCCCTTTGAACTCACCTTAGTTGATTTCATGTGTTGTGAATATCCATGGTTGTAAAAAATTGTGTTTTGGTTGTTTTGAATGCCTTGTTGTGAAGTGGAATGAGTTCCCAAGTGTGTGGGTGACCTCCCTAGCTCGGGGGTGACCCTCTTGTAGGTCTACGGTAGGGAGGAGAGCAAGATGTGTGGTTTTTCTTTTCCCTTGTTGTGATATGCAGGTTCATTGGAGCTAGTTGTGAAGTTGGAGAAAACTCCTTGTTCTTGAAGTTAATATTTTATTTTCCTTTACTCTTTTAGCTCTTGAGAGAGAGAGCTTGGCCTACTTAGGAGATTTTACCATTTGTTAGTTGCCCAAGAGATGAGAATTGTTCTCTCTCTTGTTTGTAAAAATGTATATTTTTATTTTGTGTGTAGTCTATTTCCTTGTAAATTAAAGTTATAATTTGTTGATTTAATTCTTTTCCTTAAAAGGGATGAATGGAAGAAAATTTGTTTATAATCTATTTCATTTGAATGTCATATTGAAATATCAATTTGTTAAAATGTGATTTTGGTTGTTGTGACAATAAAGAAAGTTGTAATGTTTTATTATGAAAAGAAAGAAAATTTGTTGTGATTATGTATTAGAGGTATTTAATTATTTGCAATTGTATTTATTCCTTCCTTTAAAAATGTGTAAATATATTAATCATATAATGAATATATTTTTAAATGAGTTGCTTGTCTCTTAGAAGATTTGATAAAAGAAAAATATAGATATATATAATTTTGTGTATTCGTTTAAAAAAAAAAAAACTAGATTTGTAAGTGTTGGAAGGGAAAAATCATATTTGAAATTATAATTATATATATATATATATGTATTTTGTTATATTTAAATTTTAAATAAACTGTGAAATTGAATTATAAAAATTTTA
This sequence comes from Cunninghamia lanceolata, assembly GCA_027924645.1. Classification (NCBI taxonomy): domain Eukaryota; kingdom Viridiplantae; phylum Streptophyta; class Pinopsida; order Cupressales; family Cupressaceae; genus Cunninghamia; species Cunninghamia lanceolata. The sequence continues at coordinate 10,461,594 of BSBN01000780.1, forward strand.
ATTGTTGTTTATATATATATATTATATAGAATCAAACTGAAATAAATTAAAATATAAAAATTAAAAATAGAAAATGTCGAATAGGAAGAAGCGACCGTGTGTGATAGTTCACAGTTTGTTTTATATAAATAAAAAAAAAGTGTCAAGGGGTGGGGGGGTTCAAACCCCCCCACCGCTGTTCTTTTTTTTTGTGTGTTGGGTGTGGGGAGGAGGGAGAAGCCCCCACACACACCCCATCGAATGGGATGTGGGTGGGGGCTCCATCCCCCTCCCCACACCCCCCACTACCTTTCAAACCCTTGCGGCCCCCTTTGACTCCATTCTTGCCCATGCGCAACGACCACCAAACTTCCCCACACCGTCGTTTCCTCCACTCCGCCAGATCTGCAGCCCTCTCACCATTCCGCGGCCACTACAACTCCACCGCCGACACTACGTCAGCAGCACCTCTACCTCCTTTGTGCCACCGCCATCACTGCGGCCATCACTCTTCTCATAGTGCCATCCTTCTCAGTGCCACCACCAGGCCTTTCCTCCATAGACTCTGCTACAAAACAAAAAAAAATGTTAGGGTTTTTAACATTTTCACAAATGAAAACATGAAGAAATATAAATACATATGTTTTTATAAAAGAAAACCTAGCTCATAAGCACTATATATATATATATATATATATAATTGCCATCATATGCATTTCTTATGTGGCCATAAAACCTGTAACCAAAAACACTAGGAAACAAAAAATGAGAAAATGAGAAAATGAGAAAAAGAGAAAGAAAGATAAAAGCGAAAATAAAGAGGAGAAAATGCATTAGCTTTTCAAAATAGGGCTAAGGTTTTTTTTTTTATTTACATAGAGAAAATAATATCTCATTAGAGGAATTTAGGGCTAAGAGTATTAATTAAAACTTAGTATCCCTTTAATCAAGTTGGGACAATTTAATTAACAAAATTAAATTAAACGTTGTTTTAAACCCGATCGGAGACTTAGTAAACCTTTAAAAAATGAAGTTAGTAAATCCATTTCCGAGATCTGGTCTACCAAGAAAATAGGAATAATGTAAATGGGGCAGAGATAACTCTGTTTGATCGAGAACGTGAAGGAGAACAAATTGTTTGAACTTAATTAAAAAAGAAAAAAAAACATATAAAATTATCAAGAACGTGAAGGAGAACAAATTGATCAAACCTTGTTGAAAAACATATAAAATTATAGAAAACATGAAGGAGAACAAATGATCGAACCTTGTTGAAAAACGTTCAATTAACTTAATCAACTGTATTACCAATGCAACTAGTGAGATGTAAGTAAGTTATTAATCCAAATCAGTAAACCTTTCTATTAAAATTAGTTTTAGTACAATAAACCCTACTCATGGCCATGAGGCGTTATGCTATTGGATTTTCCCAGAATTTAGGGTTTAGTTAAGTTAGTGAAGTTTAAACCTGTTTGGGATTATAATATTGTTTTCACTGAGTACTGTCATTTAATTTTGGTATTTTATCATTCCTTCATGCATTTGATTTTTGGCTATTGATTTTAACTTACGTCAAAATCCCTTCATTCACATAGGTTGACTTAGGGTTATGATCATTGATCCTAACCCTATTGGCAACGTTAACCGCATCGTGTTGACCCCCTAGTTGGTCTTCATTGTGTTTGGTATGCGCACGTGTACATATTACCTCGCATTCAACTGTTTTGCTTACGCCTTAAGCGTATGCCACCGAGCATGCTTACGCGTGCGAGTGGTTTTCTAGGGAAGTGTGGAATTTTTTTTGATATTTCATGTCCTGACCACATAACAAATGTGGACATGACATGTGTGATGCATGTCGTGACTGCATGGGAAATGTGGGCATGACATTTGGTATTAGAGACAAGTTTAAACACTGGGAGTATTTGGGCACATTATTTATTCTGCAACTTTGATTAATTAGTGCCTACCTTGTTTTGTAGGATGCCTCCTTGACATGTTTGATGAGCATGATCACACAACACTGCATCCATTGAAGTGCACAGTGATTCCTCTATAGAGGGATAGGCACCCGCAGCCATAGCAGATCAGCCAGTACCACAGGCACCACCAGTACTTGACATAGGTCCTTAGATTCTATAGACATTATAGGCCATGTTAGAGAGGCTACCACTAGTTATACTAGCGCCACATGATGAACCCCACATTGATCTATGAAAGGAGCTACATGAGGAGCCACATGCTGAGTCACGTGCTAAGCCATGTGTAGAGCCCCGCGTCAATCCACGAGAGGTGCCAAGTATGGAGCCTTTTGTAGAGATACTTGATACTATAGTGGAGGAGGTAGGGCCAGCCTACAGAGCACAGAGTAGGAGTCCTCCAAGACATCTGAGACAAGATGAGACCATGAGGGTAGAGTAGATACATCATGGACCATATGAGTATGGTTTGGATGACCTGGTTATAGGACATAGAGACAGAGGAGATCCCATCAGAGACCTACTTAGGCTTAATCCACCTACCTTTGCAGGAGCTACAGAGGGAGCCGAGGCTAAGGCTTGGCTCATCAGTCTAGATAGGTGCTTCGCGTTGCGACCTTATGGGAGCAACACGAAAGCATGAGTGGCAGTACACCTTCTGAGAAATGCAGCAGCTACTTGGTGGTGCATTGAAGAGTGCAAGCGTCAGTTGTCTTTAGACACACTCACATGGGATACTTTCATAGAGTGCTTTAATGCATGTTACTTGTCAGATCATTATAGGCAGTGCCAGATAGATGAGTTCCATGACTTATAGTAGAGAGAACTCACGGTTGCATAATATGAGAGTCAGTTTATTAAGCTTTCATGTTACATAGAGTATCTCCACGATGAGAAACTCCTAGTGCACAAATTCATTAGAGGATTAAATCATGGGATAGCAGGACCAGTGCATATGGCAGACCCCTAGACTATGAGTGAGGCTACCAAGAAGGCATATATTACAGAGGAGATTTAGGGATGAGGGCAGAATTCATGTCCACAGTTTCAAGACCGTAATCACCAACAGCAACAAAAATTCCGTAGACCACAATCCACACCACAGAGAGGAGGATTTAATTCTCCATCTTTACCTCCTAGGCCTCCACAGTAGCAGCAGCATCAGCAGAGATCTAGACCCCAGTAGAGGGCTCAGGGAGGATAGAACTATGGTTGGCAGTAGCAGGGCCCACGTAGAGATCAGAGACAATAGGGATCCTCTGCGAGACCCGCAAGGCCTCATCAATCATATAGAGGATCATAGGGGTCCACAGGATGGACTGGACAATAGCAATCAGGTAGGACTCAGTCAGGACAGTTACAGGCTAGGGGCCTGTGTTATGTATGTGGTGGGGTAGGGCATTTGGCTAGAGAGTGTCCATAGGGTTTCACAGCAGGGGGACAACCCCATTCTAGAGGGTCAGATCAGACTATAGAAGATGTGGGCAAGTCCCACTGCATGTTTGTAGTGGTTGACAACCGCCAGGCTGACTTCCAAGCCTTAGTTATTAAGACAACAGGTATGATTGGGGGTGTTCCCATTTCCATTCTTTTTTATTCTGGCACTACTGATTCCTTTATATCTGCATCATTAGTGGAACATTGCAGGCTGGTGGCTTCTAAGTAGGACATTAGGTGGGAGGTTGAGTTGGCCTCTGGGCCAAGATGTCAGTAGATACCTTGGTTAGAGATTGTGAGATCTCCTTGGGTTCCTTCACTACATCATGTGACCTTAGAGTTATGCCATTAGGATCCTACGGTGTAGTTTTGGGTATGGATTGGCTTGTGGCTCATAGAGCCAAGCTAGATTGTTGCTGAAGGGTGATTAGCTTCTTAGACAATCATGGTGCACTGGTTGAGATACTGGGCATTTAGAAGCCCCCAACTGTTCATATGATATCTGCTCAGCAATTTAAGTGCTACATGCGGAAGGGTTGTCAAATGTTTGCTATCATGATCAGTGATAGATCAGAGGATGAGCTTGAGGCTTCCTTGGATGTTCACCCCATCCTGAAAGACTTTGCCAACATGTTTTTGGCAGAATTACTAGGTATGCCTCCACGTAGAGAGGTAGATTTCCACATCAATCTAGTGTCGGGTGTAGAGCCAGTGTCTTGTGCACCCTATAGGATGACTACACATGAGCTTACAGAGCTCAAACTGTAGTTAGAGGAGTTACTTAAGAAGGGGCACATCTAACCTAGCATTTCACCATGGGGTGCACCAGTTATCCTTGTGAAGAAGAAGGATGGGTCTCTTTGATTATGCATAGATTACAGGCATTAAACAAGGTGATGGTGAAGAACTGTTATCCTCTGACTAGGATTGATGACCTTTTTGACCAGATGCAGGGAGCCAGAGTGGTCTCAAAAATTGATCTAAAATCTAGGTATCACCAATTATGCATCACAGAGGAAGATATTCATAAGACTACTTTTCAAACTAGATATGGCCATTACAAGTTTACAATGGTACCCTTCAGATTGACGAACACCCCTGCAGTGTTCATGAGTCTCATGAACGGGGTGTTCTACAGTTACTTGGATCAGTTTTTGATTATTTTCCTCGATGATATTTTGATCTATTCACAGATTGAGGAGGAGCATGTGGATCATTTACGTCAGGTTTTGAAGTACTTACGAGAGTAGTAGCTTTATGGCAACCTGGTGAAGTGTGTCTTCTTCAGGACAGACGTGCAGTATTTGGGGCACATCCTATCAGGTGATGGCATCTCCATAGATCCATGAAAGATTAGAGCTATTTAGGATTGTCCAGCACCCACCAGTGTGACAGAGGTCAGGAGATTCATGGGATTAGCTGGTTATTACCGTAGATTCGTAGAGGGATTTTCTAGGATAGCGCATCCCATCACTTCCCTAAGCGGAAAGGGAAGAGTTTCACTTGGATCGAGTAGTGCGAGAGGGCCTTTGGGGTCCTCAAGGAGTGTCTTATTAGTGCTCCCATCTTAGCAGTTCCAATTCTTGCTGAGGATTTTGTTGTTTGCACAGATGCATCACTAGAGGGTTTGGGAGCCGTGCTTATGCAGGGTGGTAGAGTGATTGCATATGAGCTGCGTAAGCTCAAGACACATGAGCTAAACTACCCTACTCATGATTTAGAGATCACAACAGTTGTACATGCTCCTATTCATTGGAGACACTTCCTTTTGGGTCGATGCTTTGAGCTCCATTCAAACCACCATAGCTTGCAGTACATTTTCACATAGCCCAATATGAACACCCGCCAGTGGCGTTGGATGAAGTTTTTATGCAAGTATGACTTTGATTTCCACTACATCAAAGGGAAGGAGAATGTGGTCACTGACACCTTGAGTCGAAGGCACCACGAGATCCTGACATTGACATTGAGGCTAGACTTGAGAGAGCATATCTTACAACATTTGCTTGAGGACAAGTGGTTTCTTGAGGTGTAGCAGGAAATCTAAAAATACAAGGCCCTTAAGGGCAGATTCACAGGATATTCCCTTGAGTTTGATGGTTTGCTTAGACATCGACAGCACATCTATGTACCCCGTGTGGGTAATCTTCATGTAGTGATTCTTTCAGAGGCTCATAGAGCACCTTATGTAGTACACCCAGGGGTGAAGAAGATGCATGCCGACATACGACAGTTATACCATTGGGAAGGTATGAGACGAGACATTGCAGAATATGTTGCTTGTTGCCTTGAGTGCCAGAGGGTCAAGGACGAGCATCAGCATCTAGCAGGACTATTGTACCCTCATAAGATACCTGAGTGGAAATGGGACACCATTTCCAAATATTTTATTGTTGGTCTATGTATGTCATCATGTCACCATGATGCCATCATGGTGATAGTTGACAAGTTGACCAAGGTGGTGCATTTCTCACCTGTACGCACGACATACAATGCATCATCTGTGGTGAGAGTGTTCTTAGATCAAATTGTTAGATTACATGGAGTACATTGCTGTATCATTTCCAACAGAGACTCAGTATTCACTTTAGCTTTTTGGAGAGCCTTACAGTAGGCGTTGGGCACACAGCTCAACTTCAGTTCAGCTTACCATCCTGAGATCGACGGATAGACAGAAAGAGTTAATAGGGTGTTGGAGGATATGCTTCATATGTATGTTATGGACCATTAGTCTAGATGGGAGGAGTATCTATATTTGGTTGAGTTTGCCTACAATATTGGGCATCACAGTTCGTTGGGTTTACCTCCTTTTTAGGCTTTATACGGCAGACCATGCAGTACACCATTGAGTTGGGATCATATAGAGGACAGGGTTACCATTGGTCCAGAGATAGTTTAGGTTATGGAGTAGCAAGTCACACTGATTAAGCAGAGACTTTAGGAGGCACAGGATAGACAGAAGAAGTATGTTAATGCTAATGCTAAGAGAACTGATTAGAGCTTCTCAGTGGGTGATAGAGTATTTTTGAGAGTGCGATCACACAAGAGTCTAATCCATTACGGAAAGGGCTCTAATTTCATGCCTCAATTTGTAGCACCTTTTGAGATCTTAGAGTAGATAGGACCTATAGTGCATCATCTAGCCTTACCACCTAGCCTGTCGCATATCCATGATGTCTTTCATGTTTCAGTTTTACAATGTTACATCTCTAACTTATCTCACGTATTGGATTAGAGTTCTCTTTAGGTAGAGGCAGATGGTCAACTAGCTTTGGAGCCAATTTGCATATTGGCTCGTCGGATGCTAGGCCTTCAAGGTTGAGAGCTAGACTAGGTTAGAGTCTAGTGGGACATGTACGACGAGGTCACGGTGACATGGGAGGATGCAGCGAGATTGAGGGCTCTTTATCCTCACCTCTTTGACGACTTCTAGGAGGAAGCACAATCTTAGGGGGGGAAGATGTGAGGCCTGCCTTTTTTATTCCCGTACATTTGACTATTACTTTACTATTGCTAATACATTTAGACTTGTGGGACTGTTGATCCCGAATTTCCAGACTATTAGACCTTATGATGCATGTGGATTGTTATGCTTAGTAGGTTTACGATGTGTTAGAACTATATATTGCTTTACTTATGATGTTATGGGAAAACAAATTAGGTGATGTTAGATAGATGCTTTATGTTAAAGGAAAACTAATTGGGTGATGTTAGATAGAAATTAGTTTATATTATGATGTTAAAGGAAAACTAATTGGGTGATGTTAGATAGAAATTTGGTTTTGTGATTTAATCTTGGGAATGGATGTTTGAAATGCAGAAATTAGGGTCTAAATTGTAATGTGATTTCCTTAATGCTTAAGTGAACTTGTGATATTTTATGTGAGTGTATGTTTTTAATTTGCCTCGGCTATTATATATGTGTGTGTGTGTGTGTGGAAATTAACTTTGCAATTAAGTGCGCAGGTATTTCTAACAAGCCACAGAAATTGGAGATCAGTCCACACATGATGTTGTAATCCCTTGTGAAACTGATCTAGTTCCATGAGGAACCAAGATCAACTCTGTGTATGGTGAAATTCTATAATGTTGATTTGCATGTTGTTAATCAGGCTAAGTCTACCCCTCTTTTGTTTTGAATTCTTAATGGTGTTGTAAGAATTTTGTATTTTGAAATTCAATTTTTAAGTTATAAATTTTGGAGACCCTTTTCATGTGTTTTTAACTTGACCGTGGGTGTTATAATTAGGCTAAACTTGACCCTAGGTTGTACCCCATGGGTCTAAGGACCTTTTTGACTTGGGTAACCCTTGGTAAACTTCCATATGGTCACCTTAACTTCACACTAAAGTTAAGTGACGAAATTGGAGGCATGGGAGGGAGAGGATGAGTGGTCCCAAAACTCAACCCTATCCCTTTCCACTTCGCAAGGTTGGAGATGTCTCTAAGACCCACCAATTGAGGAGGAATTGACTCCAAGTCTCTCTCACAATTGGTGAGGGTACCCTTAGAGTTGTGTGGTCCCTCTTGAGAGGAAAGGAAGGGGACACATGTGTCACCCATTCCCTCTTAAGCTCCTCTTTTCTCTCCCACATGTTTGAGAGAGGACAAGTAGTAAGGGGTGATGGAGACTTGGGGATGGGTGAGTGACATGTGTCAACACCCATCCCTTGGGTCATGCTTGTAGTGGGGAGGAAGAGTGAGGAGGTGACAAGTGTCACCTCCCCATTGCTCTAAGCTCATGGGTTGAGATTATTTTAATCCCACTTGGAGAAGGTTATGGGTTGTTGAATTTTTGAGAATTTTAATTGTTTGAATTTGAATTTGGGGAAAAGATAGAGGGAGTTTTGTGGCTTATGTTGGAGGAGAATTTGGAGAAGCTCTACATCAACCTTCTTCCATAATTGGGCTTTTAAAGGTTGGTTTTCAAGGCTAAGGCCTTCCCTTTGTATTTTAGTTTGCTTGCATGATGCATATGTGTGAGATTCATTTTCTTGAGTTATATTTTGTTATTGTGGAGAAATTTTGTAGGGTGTTGTAAGAGCTTCTCCCACTTGGGAGAAGATGCTCAATAAGTGTGGGGTAGGGGAGGAGTGATCCGCCTCGGGGTCATTACCTTGTTTTTCTAGTATTGTAAGCCTTGAGGGCAATATATGTGATTTGAGCAATATGAGACATGGCTTGAGAGCCAAAATATGGAAACTTATGGAAATTGTGTTAAATGTGTTGGCTTGAGGCCAGAAGAGGAATTTGTATTGGGATATTTTGTAGGAGTGGCACTCTTGAGTTGAGTGTGTCCACTCCCCTACCCCTTTGAACTCACCTTGGTTGAGTTCATGTGTTGTTAATATCCATGGGTGTAAAAAATTATGTTTTGCTTGTTTTGAATGCCTTGTTGTGAAGTGGAATGAGTTCCAAAGTGTGTGGGTGACCTCCCTAGCTCAGGGGTGACCCTCTTGTGGGTCTACGGTAGGGAGGAGAGCATGATGTATGGTTTTTCTTTTCCCTTGTTGTGATATGCAGGTTCATTGGAGCTAGTTGTGAAGTTGGAGAAAACTCCTTGTTCTTGAAGTTAATATTTTATTTTCCTTTACTTTTTTAGCTCTTGAGAGAGAGAGCTTGGCCTACTTAGGAGATTTTACCATTTGTTAGTTTCCCAAGAGATGAGTATTGTTCTCTCTCTTGTTTGTAAAAATATATATTTTTATTTTGTGTGTAGTCTATTTCCTTGTAAATTAAAGTTATAATTTGTTGATTTAATTCTTATCCTTAAAAGGGATGAATGGAAGAAAATTTGTTTATAAGATATTTCATTTGAATGTCATATTGAAATATCAATTTGTTAAGATGTGACTTTGGTTGTTGTGACAATAAAGAAAGTTGTAATTTGTTATTATGAAAAGAAAGAAAATTTGTTGTGATTATGTATTAGAGGTATTTAATTATTTGCAATTGTATCTATTCCTTCCTTTAAAAATGTGTATATATATTAATCATATAATGAATATATTTTTAAATGAGTTGCTTGTCTCTTAGAAGATTTGATAAAAGAAAAATATAGATATATATAATTTTGTGTATTCATTTCAAAAATAAAACTAGATTTGTAAGTGTTGGAAGGGAATAATCATATTTGAAATTATATATATATATTTGTATATTTTATATAGAATGAAACTGAAATAAATTAAAAAAATTAGAAAATGCCGAACAGGAAGAAGCGACTATGTGTGACAGTTCGCAGTTTATTTTATACAAATAAAAAGAAAAGTGTTAAGGGGTTGGGGGGGTTCGAACCCCCCCACCGCTGTTCTTTTTTTTTTTTGTGTGTTGGGTGTGGGGAGGGGGGTGGAGCCCCCACCCACATGCCATTGAATGGGATGTGGGTGGGGGCTCCATCCCCCTCCCCACACCCCCCACTACCTTTCAAACACCTGCGGCCCCCTTTGACTCCGTTCGCCCCCTGCGTAGCCGCTATCGTTTCCTCCGCTCCGCCAGATCTACGGCCCTCTCACCATTCTGCGGCCTCTACAACTCCACCATCGATGCTACGTCAGCAGTACCTCCACCTCCTCTGTGCCATCACCACCACTGCGGCCACCACTCTTCTCACAGTGCCATCCCTCTCAGCACCTCCGCCAGGCCTCTCCTCCATAGACTCTGCCACAAAATTAAAAAAAAATATGTTAGGGTTTTTAACATTTTCACAAATGAAAACACAAAGAAATATAAATACATATGTTTTTATAAAAGAAAACCTAGCTCATAAGCACAATATATATATATATATATTGCCATCATATGCATTTCATATGTGGCCATAAAACCTGTAACCAAAAACACCAGGAAATAAAAAATGAGAGAATGAGAAAATGAGAAAAAGTGAAGGAAAGATAAAAGTGAAAACAAAGAGGAGAAAATGCATGAGCTTTTCAAAATAGGGTGAAGGTTTTTTTTTTATTTACATAGAGAAAATAATATCTCATTAGAGGAATTTAGGGCTAAGAGTATTAATTAAATCTTAGTATTCCTTTAATCATGTTGGGACAATTTAATTAAAAAAATTAAATTAAACATTGTTTTAAACCCGATCGGAGACTTAGTAAACCTTGAAAAAATGAAGTTAGTAAATCCGTTTCTGAGATCTGATCTACCAAGAAATTAGGAATAATGTAAATGGAGCAAAGATAACTCTGTTTGATCGAGAACATGAAGGAGAACAAATTGGTCAAACTTAATTACAAAAAGAAAAAAAAACATATAAAATTATCAAGAATGTGAAGGAGAACAAATTGATCAAACCTTGTTGAAAAACCTATAAAATTGTAGAAAACGTGAAGGAGAACAAATGATCGGACCTTGTTGACAAATGTTCAATTAACTTAATCAACTGTATTACCAATGCAACTAGTGAGATGTAAGTAATTTATTAATCCAAATCAGTAAACCTTTTTATTAAAATTAGTTTTAGTACAATAAACCCTACTCACGGCCGTGAGGTGTTATGCTGCCGGATTCTCCCAGAATTTAGGGTTTAGTTAGGTTAGTGAAGTTTAACCCTGTTTGGGATTATAATATTGTTTTCACCAAGTAGTTGTTATAACCCAGTTTTGCACCCTTGCATACAGTTGTGAAACCTCTGCAAACTGGAATAACATGGGAATGATCTCTAAGTGTGGGACTTTGCTAAATGAGACCAAACCTCTAGAGAAGGCCGACTTCCTTGTCTAGTTATCACCTAAAACTACTAAATTTTAAGGGGAAAAGGGAGAGAGAAAGCTTGTAATGGAAATGAAATAAAAACTTAAAAACAAGGGTGATGCACTAGACAGATTTAAAGAAATTTCTACAACACTGAGAAGATGCACAATGTAATCAAATACAGCAAGTAGGTATACACAGATTAGATGACTCTAGCAGAGGTGAGAAGCAATATGATTGAGAGGAATGAAACATTCACAGATAAACCATATGCAGATTCACATAAAACTAGAAAAAAAATCAGTAAAGAGGTAAAATTAACTTGCATATATTCAATGGAAAGGCACGGTTACAGCATATGAAAACCCTGTTTGGAAAACAGAAAAGCCTTAATGCCAAAAAATTTCCAACCCTATTTACAACATTCAAATGCATACTTATAGCATTCCAAAACTATCCTAAGTCGGTTACAAAAATTTGCTCAAAGAGCTGTCATAAAAAAATATCTCAATCGATGACTGTCCAGCTACAACAGCTATGGCATCAAAATCTGGCGCTGGGCAGATAGGAGATATTTCAAGTCTTTATTGCAGCTGCTTACTCATCACCAATCTTCAGCCAATGCATCAGTGAGGAGATATTTTGATCATGAATGCGAGCAGCTTCCCTTACCTGTAGAAATGAATGCAAAAACTATCTATATCTCGTTCAAGAACTCACTGAAACATCCAGTCATCCAAAATATGCAACTCTAGATCTGAATTTGAAAAAGTGACAAAACTCCTTAAAAAAACCTTGCCAAATGAAAGAGGGGGCCAAAATATGCAACTTTGCCTCTTGGAGCATGTCAAAATTTGCTAAAATGAAGGAGATATAGGCGGTCAAACTTTCAGTCAACTACCTATATATATCGCTTTTGCATTTCTGTGTATATCGCTGCATCTTGGCACCTGAATCGGCATTCAAAAACTCATTCTACAACACCTTTGTATATGTAGGGCGCCTTGTATATCGGGCTCTGCATATGCCTACAATTTTGCTTGTATGTGCGGGCCCCACCATTTATATCTCCTCTTCTGAATATGTAAACATACAAGCCGCGGACTTGAAAATGACCATTAGCTACTTTTCATTGTCTTGTCGGGTCTGACTTGTATCACTTTTCCTTGTACATTTCTTTGTATATGCAAAAATATACAAACACTTATTCATACAAAGCGGACTCCAAAGCCTTATGTGCCGAAATTGATCCTTGATTCAAATCCACCTTATATATCGCAATGCATCTTTGACTTGTATATCACAACATACAAGCACCATATACATACAAATCAGACCTGGAGCTTGAATGAGGCAGAAATGATATCCATTTGAAATCCGGCTTGCATATTTCATTTGTATCTTTGGCTTGTATATCGCAATATACAATTGCCATATACATACAAGCCACGGACTTAGCGCTGCATTCCACCAAACTATACCTGTCTTGAAATCCGGCTTGTACATGCTCTTTTGTATGTGAAGACATACAAACACCTTTTATACAAGGCAGACTCGAGAACAACATAGAATAGATTGAAACATCTATTCAGGTTTGGATTGTATATGTTTCCTTGCATATCAGCTTGTATGTGCGAACATACAAGTCGATATACATTCCACTATAGCACTTGAACCTTTGTATGTATATGATATACAAACCTCTTTGTATCTTCACGGGCCCCACCATTTGTATCTCTGAGATATACAAACTCCTTTGTATATTTCTTTGTGTTGACCCTTTGTATCTCCCTTCGCGACATTGTAGCAAATGCACATTTGTTTGTATATGCAGATATACAAACGCAACATACAAACCGTCTCACATACAAGTAGGGTATCTTTGATGGAATATACCCATGATGCATATCTTCATTTGTATATAGCCAATTGTATGTGCGAACATACAAAGCAATATACAAGCCTTTTTATGCATACAAGCGCAGAATATTCTGAGGAATCTTCAATGTATGCTTGCCTTGTACATTTAGCAAATGTATATTTGCTTGTATGTGCGAACATACAAGCCGTCACATGCAAATACGAAATCTTTGAGGAATATTCCCTGAATGTATCTTATACCTTGTATGTTTCACTTGCATCTCCATTTGTATATCGCTGATATACAAACCTAGAATATTCTTGGGAATCTGCAAAAGATTCCCGAAATGTATATGCATTTGCCTGGCCCGATATACATTCAAAAAATGTATATAACTTAATTTTTTTATTATTTCCTAAGGCCGATGGGTATTTTCAAGCCCGCCAGATGCATATCTGAACTGTTTGTGGACCAAAACTTTGACCATCAATAACTTCTTTACTTGGCCGAATCTCAGGGTGATGTAAAAAGCAAACCTGCCTATTTTTTCAAGCTCTTTCCAATGGTAAGGTTTCTTAGGAAATTTGGCACTTTTCATTTTTAGGAAATATTTTCCAAAAGCTTTTCAAGAAAATACCAGGTTGACTATTTGGCTCTGGTTAGAGGAAAAAATACAATTTGGCAACCTCTATGGGATGTTTGCCTGCTAAACAGTTAGATCAGTGGCCTATACATCTATTGGGCATAGAATCACATAGAGATTGAAATATAGATATTTCTGGCCTTAGCAAAACAAGATAGAAGCAATGAAGAACACATGGAAGGCCAAACCAAGACAAAATGTTGAAAGCAAACTCTTTCAACTATGCTAGACAACATTTAGGGAAAGCAAAAGCAGATCTAAACTAATGTACAACAGCACTTATTGAAAGCATAGAGACCTAATTTACTGATTTACAAGGCACTCATACCTCAAAACACCTCTTTAGGTGTATCCCATTGACTAGGATAGGCAGATTTTGTCCATCCATATTTGATAACTGAAATGCATTGTGCTCTTTGCATTCAGTAATGAGAAATGGACCACTCCACATGTCAAACTTGGAATGCCTTCTTGGTTTGCTTTTTAATTCATCCCATTTAAGCACCATGTCACCCATTCTAAAGCTTCTGGGGGTGGCCTTCTGATTGAAATTTCTTTTTGTTTGAAGCTAATGATATTCCATAGTCTTCATTGCCTTGTCCCTGATTTCTTCAAGCTCCATAAGTTGAGCATATCTGACAGCCATGGGATTCTCTTCTTAAAACATTTCCAGCTGGTTCATGATGTCCAGTGCTAGCAATTCTATAGAGATAGGCAATCTTGCTTCCCTCCCATATACTAACATATATGGAAAATTTCTAATGGACCTCTTAGGAGTTATTCTATCTACCCATAAGGCATACTTCAAATTAGTATGCCAGGTCCACTGGTTGTCCTCCATTGATCTTTTAATAATCCTTATGATATTTTTGTTGGTAGACTCAGCCAAACCATTACCCTGTGGGTAATAATTAGAAGAAGTATTCAAATAAATCCCATTTTTGATAGCCCAATCAGTTATCTTTAGGCCAACAAAGGCTAAAGCATTGTCAGAAATTATTGACTCAGGCACTCCAAATCTGGAAATCAAGTCATGATAAAAATTTAAAATAGCATTTTCATTTGATTCCTTTAGAGCTACTGCTTCAATCCACCTTGTGAAAAAATCTGTAGCTATAAGAATCCACTTGTGGCCTACACTTGATGGTGGATTAATGGGTCCTACGAAGTCAACACCCCATCTCATGAAGTGTTGCTCTATTTGAATTGGCTGTAGAGGTAAGGCTGGCAGCCTTTCCTTTCCTACAAAAATGGCACACTTTACACATTTCCTTGCCCCTGCATGGGCATCCTTAAATAAGCTGGGCCAGTAATAGCTAGCTCTCATTACTTTCCAAGCGGTAGTCTTTGGGGCAAAATGACCCCCCGCCGCTCCATCATGAAATTCATGTAGTACCTTGTTAGTCTGATCCTTATCAATGCACCTTACTAATACACCATTAAAGTCCTTTCTGAAAAGGATGCCATTTATTAAAAAATATGGAACCGATTGTAGTCTATAATATCTTCTTCTAGTTCTATCTAGACCTGTTGGACATTTGCCAGTTTGCAAAAATTTAGTCATATCAGTAACCGAGCCTGTGTTTGCCACTGCTGCATTATCTTGAGGTGCCTCCTCAATGGTCAAAAGCATCTCATCCTCCTTGTTAGAACTAGTAGTGAGCTGCTCACTAAGTCCTCTACCTCTGACAAGCTTGGTTACTTGGATATCCACGTCATATTCCATGACCTTGGTGATCCAACCGGCTCTTTTCTCATTTATATCTTTGCTCAATAGGAACTCCTTCACGCTGGGATGAGCCACCATCAAATGTATCTTGTTATTAGAAACAAGATGCCAAAATTTTTTGAGGCTCCTTATCACTGCAAGGACGTGCTTCTCAACAAAGCTATACTTCTATTCATATTCTTCCAGCCCCTAACTGAAAAAAGCAATTGGCTACTCAAAGCTGCTACTCTGCTTCTGCACTAAAATCGCAGAGATTGTAGCTAGGCCGCCATAAGCATATAGAATAAAATCTTTAGAAAAGTCAGGATTTATCAAAGTTGGTGTAGCCGCTAACACCTCTTTAATGGATTCAAAGCTGAGTCAGGCCTCTTTTGTCCAATTGAAAACTATGTTCTTCTTTAACATGGATGTCAAGGGTTTCAAAAGATTTGCAATATTAGGGATGAACCTTCACAGAAAATTAATTCTGCCAATAAAACTTTGTAATCCCTTCTTATGACTGAATAAGGGCAGCTCCAAAATGGCCCTTACTCTTTCAGCATCAATAGTAATGCCTTGTTTTGAGACAACATGCCCTAACAGCTTGCCTTCATGGACAACAAAAATGCATTTGTTTGGATTAAGGGATATCCCAAACTCTTGGCATCTCTCAAAAACTTGCCTTAAGTGGGATAAATTCTCAGATGCATTCTTAGAAAAAATTGTTATATCATCTAAGTACACCAGCACCAGTTTGTATAGCCAACCCTTGAACGCCATATCCATGGCTCTTTGAAAGGTTGAGCCAGCGTTAGAGAGACCAAAAGGCATCCTCCTGTAGGCCATGGTGCCCCACTTGGTAGTGAAAGCAGTTTTGAACTGATCCTCCTCCTTAACTAACACCTGATTGTAACCAGAAAATCCATCAAGCAAAGAAAATCTCTCCGAGCCAGCCACTACTTGTAAAATCTACTCCATTGGTGGAAGTAGGTAGTGGTCTTTTAGGGAGGCTCTATTTAGGTCCCTGAAATCAACACACAGCCTGATTTCTCCGTTCTTCTTCCTCACAGGGACAAGGTTTGAGACCCAAGAAGTATGCTTGATGGGAAAATTGATCTTTCCCTCAATTAGCTTAGTGAATTCTTTAATCATCAGGGGCTCTAGCTTTGGATGTAGGGGCCTCTGCCTTTGCCTTATAGGCTTTGCACCTGGTTCCAATTCTATGGTGTGATGGGTAATATGAGGATCAAATCCCTTTAGGTCTGAATAGTCCCAAGCAAAGACCTCCTTAAATTCCTAACAAAGAGCAATAAAAGCTCTCCTATCCTCAGTTGAATAGATTTTACCTATTTTGAGGAGTTTTCCCTTTAAAATTTCTAACTCCTCATAATGTTCCTCTTTTGTTTGCATACTAGTCTTAGTCTTCTTCATCTGATCATTGGTCCCAAAAATAGACTCCGAAGTCACTAATCCCTTGGGCAGCTTGTTTGTCTTCAGCTGAATAATCTGATCATTGCCATACTGTTGTTTGAGTTTATCCTGATTCATCATGGAAAACTCATCTTCCTCTAATAGGAATCTCAGAATCTGTTCATCACTTTCAAAGACCTGCCAATGAACATTATTGTCAGGGATAGAGGGTCTGTCAACTATTTTTACATGAGGCTGCATTTTCTCCTTTTGAATGTCATTAGGGATGTCAAACTGTGCCCCAATTGCAACCAATCTATCAGCATGGGAGTTTTGATTTCTTGGAATGGAAATCAAATTAAAAGCATCAAACTCCTCAATCATGTTCCATACCCTATGCTTATAGCACTTCAAGGTATCATTTTTGGTAAGATACAGTCCTCTTACCTAATTTACAATTAGTTCACTGTCCCCAAATACTTGCAAACAACCAATTTTCTTCCTTCTTGCCCATTGCAATCCCTGGATTAGCCCCTCATATTCAGTAGTGTTATTGGTGCATGAGAAGGTAAAATGGAAAGCAACATAATATTTTTTACCCTGTCATGACACCAGCATTGCACCACCACCGGATCCATTTCTACTCCTTGAGCCATCAAAGTACATTTTCCATACTTCTCCTTGCTGCTCTGTCTGTTGTTCTACATCCTTTACCATACTTGGAATTGTTGCCTCAGGCTCATGAAGTATATAGACCCCCATACCATTTTCTTGAATATGTGCTTCAGGATCATCTACAACATCTTTTGAGGAGCATTCCCTTAATAACATTTCTGGTATACTCTCATCTTGTAACTCTTGAGCCGCCACAAGTTCAGGATCATCAGAAATAATGTGATTTGCATTAACCGCACTTGGTGTATAGGGCTCTATGTGATGGTTTGAAAGCAATTCAGATCTTAGGGTCACCTTAGTGCCATATCTGGTCCTAAAAAACATATGGGACCAGTCAGAGGATAGGTATCCTCCTATTTTAGCTGTGAATTCTCTTGATAGGCACATGGCAAAACAGGGAGGCAAATCAATAATGAAGACCTCTTGGAAGATGGAAACATTGGGACATGTATGTAGAGTAAGACCTAGGTCTTTTATTACACCCGCAGTACTAACAGCTGTGCCCTCTAATTGGAGTACACCCTTTTCAAGAGGCTGGTACTTGAGCCCTAATTGGTCTGTGATTTATTTAGGCATCATAGAACTACTTGCTCCACTATCCACCATGCAATTATGAACTAATTTATCTCCAATTATCAATGATATATAGAATGGGAGTGGCTTAGTACTTTTGTTAGGCTGTTTACTATTATCCTCAGAGGAATTAGTAAGGACAGCCCTATTTGGGTCAACAGTTGTATCTTTGAACACCTTCAAATCAGACAAGGTAGATTGCAATAGGTCTTTTTGGCCCGGGATGGCTAAAGAATCCCACATAGACATTGTCACATTCATCTTTTTCATATTTTCAATAATATTGAAAGGTGGAATGGCACTCACCTTCTGATTTGATTTTGTAGTAGTGACATCTGGTTGCAAATGAGGTATCTCCCTTGCTTTTACTGGGTCATTTCTTTGTAGAATATGGGGAATTTGGGGTGCAAGAACATTAGCAAATGCTTTTCCTTAATTTGTTGCTTGTTCTACCTCATAACCCCTTTTCTTTGCTCTTGTATTTGCTACAACTGAGGTGTTATCATTGTTTATGCCACAAAATTCACCTTTCTGCCAGTTCATGAAAGCAAAATCACTCTGAGGTTGTTCCTGTTGTTGCACAGCCCCATCATTTGGTGTACTTAGCTATGAGGCTGACATATTTTGCACCATTAAAGCTTGATTTATGACTCCATTTGAGTAGGCTGCTTGACTGTGTGGCTGATTGCATGGGTAGCACCACTCATATTTAGTAGCTAGGTTGTTTTGAGTAGGGACAAGGTCCCTTATGGTGTTAATAGGTGCTGGATTATAAGGTAGAAAAGGCCTTTGATTTACATTTTGTCTGGCACCTTGATAGTTGCTTTGATAAGGTGGCCTATTAGCTTGATACGGCTGATTTTGGCCTTGAAATGGTTGATTCTACCCCTGGCTAGATTACTGAAAGGGCATCTGGGGTTGTTGCTTCTTTATGTTTACCAATTCATTTCCAAAAGTTTGAAGGATACCCTCAACTCTTGAGATGAACTAGAGGCAGCAGGTTCAGAATTAACAATATTTGGTAATGCTGCGATAGTAGGCATAGGGGGAAAACATGGAATTGGCAAAGGCACGGAAGCCTAAATCTCAAGAAAGATAGGCACTGGTGGTCTGGGTGCTATTTTTTTAGCCTGAATGAGATTATTCTCTTCCCTAATTGCTAATTCATACGCATCTGGTAAACTATTACCTCCTAGTGATTAAATCATTAATGAAATATCACTATTTAGGGCTTTCAAAAAATATAGAAATGCATATTCAGCTGGAGGTCTTACCATGGTAGGGATTCTGTCCCATGTCTTCTGAAATCTAAAGTTAAAATCCATCATTTGCTCCTGTGGAGCTCTCTTTATGGTGGTCATCTGTTCAACCAATGATAGATTATCTAATTTTTCTTGAAATTGCTTGTTTAATTTCTCTCCTAGCTCATCCTAGGTTCCTATAGTTTGCACTGGTAGACTCCTAAACCACTGCAATGCCTTCCCCTTAAAAGAGGCAAACAGCAATCTGATGTCTATATTTTCCTAAGTGACATGATGAACCCCACACAGAGATGCTATGTCTCTAATGTGCTCGATCAGAGTAGTTTGATTTTCCCTTGTGAAATAGGGTAGATTCTTCAAAGCTACCATTGGTATCACATCATGCACTATTAGATTCAAAGGACTCCCCCCATCAAAAGTTACAAATGGCTGATTTCTTGCCATTTGAAGAGCTATAGGTAGATTCACTTGAGTTACTGTGGGAACTACAAAAGCAACTAGTTTGAAACCTAGTGGAGTTGACTGTACTCTTTTGGAAATTGGAGTCCTTACTACAGCTCTGCTTGATCTTCTGGGTGTGAGAGCTGCAAATTGAATGAGCGTGAACTTGAACTCTTGGTTTGTACCTTTCTCATAAAATATGTAATGGTAGAACTGATCCACTTGTTCTTTCCTCAGTCTGAGTTGCCAGATGTGTAAATTTTAACCTCTTAAATGTCTGTAATTACTGGTTGCACATCAAAACCAGCAATAATGGCTGTTAATTTGATTGTGACTTAGATTTCTTGGGTCCCACCGGGTGTGCCAAAGTTGTTATCACCCAGTTTTACACCATTGCATATAGTTGTGAAACTTCTGCAAACTGGAATAACATGGGAATGATCTCTAAGTGTGGGACTTTGCTAAATGAGACCAAACCTCCAGAGAAGGTCAGCTTCCTTGTCTAGTTTTCACCTAAAACTACTAAATTTTAAGGGGAAAAGGGAGAGAGAAAGCTTGTAATGGAAATGAAATAAAATCTTGAAAACAATGGTGATACACTAGACAGATTTAAAGAAATTTCCACAACACTGAGAAGATGCACAATGTAATCAAATACAACAAGTAGGTATACACAGATTAGATGACTCTAGCAGAGGTGAGAAGCAATATGATTGAGAGGAATGAAACATTCACAGACAAACCATATGTAGATTCACACAAAACTAGAAAAGAAATCAGTAAAGAGGTAAAATTAACTTGCATATATTTAATGGAAAGGCACGATTACAGCATATGAAAACCTTGTTTGGAAAACAAAAAAGCCTTAATGCCAAAAAATTTCCAACCCTATTTACAACATTCGAATGCATACTTATAGCATTCCAAAACTATCCTAAGTTAGTTACAAAAATTCACTCAAAGAGTTGTCATAAAAAAATATCTCAATCGATGACTGTCCAGCTACAACAGTTATGGCATCACAATCTAGCATTGGGCAGATAGGAGATATTTCAAGTCTTTATTGCAGCTGCTTACTCATCGTCAATCTTCAACCAACGCATCAGTGAGGAGATATTTTGATCATGAATGCGAGCAGCTTCCCTTACCTGCAGTAATGAATGCAAAAACTATCTATATCTCGTTCAAGAAGTCGTTGAAAAGTCTAATCATCCAAAATATGCAACTCTAGATTTGAATTTGAAAAAGTGACAAAACTCCTAAAAAAAACCCTGCCAAATGAAAGAGAGGGCCAAAATATGCAACTTTGCCTCTTGGAGCATGCTGAAATTTGCTAAAATGAAGGAGATACAGGTGGTCAAACTTTTGGTCAACTACCTGTATATATCGCTTTTGCATTTCTGTGTATATCACTGCATCTTGTCGCTTGAATTGGCATTCAAAAACTCATTTTACAACACCTTTGTATGTGCAGGGTGGCTTGTATATCGAGCTCTGCATATGCCTATAATTTCGCTTGTATGTGCGGGCCCCACCATTTATATCTCCTCTTCTGAATATGCAAACATACAAGCCGCGGACCTAAAAATGACCATTAGTTGCTTTTCATTGTCCTGTCGGGTCTGACTTGTATCACTTTTCCTTGTACATTTCTTTGTATATGCAAAAATATACAAACACTTATGCATACAAAGCAGACTCCAAACCCTTATGTGCCGAAACTGATCCTTGATTCAAATTTGCCTTGTATATCACAATGCATCTTTGACTTGTATATCACAACATACAAGTGCCATATACATACAAATCGGACCCAGAGCCTGAATGAGGTAGAAATGATATCCATTTGAAATCCAGCTTGCATATTTCATTTGTATCTTTGGCTTGTATATTGCAATATACAATTGCCATATACATACAAGCCACGGACTTAGCGTTGCATTCCGCCAAACTATACCTATCTTGAAATTTGGCTTGTACATGCTCTTTTGTATGTGAATACATACAAACACCTTTTATACAAGGCGAACCTGAGAACAACATAGAATAGATTGAAACTTCTATTCGGGTCCAGATTGTATATGTTTCCTTGTATATCGGCTTGTATGTGTGAACATACAAGTCGATATACATTCCACTGTAGCACTTGAACCTTTGTATGTATATGATATACAAACCTCTTTGTATCTTCACAGGCCCCACCATTTGTATCTCTGAGATATACAAACTCCTTTGTATATTTCTTTGTGTGGACCCTTTGTATCTCCCTTTGCGACACTGTAGCAAATGCACATTTGTTTGTATATGCGGATATACAAACGCAACATACAAACTATCTCACATACAAGCAGGGTATCTTTGATGGAATATACCTGTGATGCATATCTTCATTTGTAAATAGCCGATTGTATGTGCGAACATACAAAGCAATATACAAGCCTTTTTATGCATACAAGTGTGAAATATTCTGAGGAATCTTCAATGTATGCTTGCCTTGTACATTTAGCGAATGTATATTTGCTTGTATGTGTGAACATAAAGGCAAACATACAAGCTGTCACATGCAAATACGAAATCTTTGAGGAATAGTCCTTGAATGTATCTTATACCTTGTATGTTTCACTTGCATCTCCATTTGTATATCGCCAATATACAAACCCAGAATATTCCCAAGAATCTGCGAAAGATTCCTAAAATGTATATGCATTTCCCTTGCCCAATATACATTCAGAAAATGTATATAACTTAATTTTTTTTATTATTTCCTAAGGCCAATGGGGATTTTCAAGCCCGCCAAATGCATATCTGAACTGTATGTTGACCAAAACTTTGACCATCAATAACTTCTTTACTTGGCCGAATCTCAGGGTGATGTAAAAAGCAAACCTACCTATTTTTTCAAGATCTTTCCAATGGTAAGGTTTCTTGCAATTTGGCACTTTTCATTTTTAGGCAACATTTTCCAAAGGCTTTTCAAGGAAAATACCAGGTTGACTATTTGGCTCTGGTTAGAGGAAAAAATGGGTCAATAGTACTGTCATTTAATTTTGGTATTTTATCATTCCCTCATGCATTTGATTTTTGGCTATTGATTTTAACTTACGTCAAAATCCCTTCATTCACATAGGTGGACTTAGGGTTACAATCATTGATCCTAACCCTATTGGTGATGTTAACCGCGTCACGTTGACCCCCTAGTTGGCCTTCATTGCGTTTGGTATGTGCACATGTACGTATTACCCCACATTCAACTGTTTTGTTTATGCCTTAAGTGTACGCCACCAAGCATGCTTACATGTGTGAGGGGGTTTCTAGGAAAGCGTGGAATTTTTTTATATTTCGTGTCATGACCACATGACAAATGTGGACATGATACGTGTGATGCATGTCGTGACCGCATGGGAAATGTGGGCATGACAGACTAATGGAGAAGGCAATGCCACATCTAGTTTAGATGTGGACCTACATGCTTGATAGACATTATAAGTTATTAGAAATGAAAGCAAAACTACTTCAATGGAAATCTAATACAAGATAAATTTCAGCAATCTTTAACTGTGTTATTAATGGAGATTGTAACACCGAAACAAAACTATGCTTAACAGAAATACAAAATAAAAAATATGAACACATAACACAATGTTTAACATGGAGAAAACCTTTCATGTAAAAAACTCCACCAAGAAAAGAGGCCAAGTTGTATTATCTTCACAAAAGGAGATTACAAATATATTCGCTTCCTTTGTCCTCCAACCTTCACTCCCACAAAACCTGGGTACCTGTAAACTATTATATGTAGAAACTAATACATAGAAAATACTTATAGAAACATTTTCTAACTCATCTTAGGCATTCACCTTCTCTCTCCTAAGATTCTCCAACTTGTAAACATTAATTACCATCTTACAAGCATCTTACACTTGTCCAAAAATAGCCATGCAAAGGTTGGGCTCCCAACACTAAATCTGGCCTCTTATAGCATCTTATGACGTGTCATAACCATCATAGATTCCAGAAAAAGGGTATCTTTCCAAGATAGAAAGATTGGGCTAAATATAGAAAATATACAACTAACATATCCATCATATGTGTCATAGAATCTTAGAATCTTATGACAACTTGCATGTTGTGCCACTCCATTTTCACCTAGGTTGTGTAGGAAGTCTGGCAAAGGAATCTAGAGATGAAGATGGAACAAGAGCTTTTGTAAGTAAAATGCATATTGATATGTTAATGCAGTAGTATGTTGTTAAGATAGGTGGAAAGGGCGGCATCGTACCATTGTACGTATGGAGGACATATAGGAATGAGATACAAATGTCTAAGTCCCTTTCCAAGTGCTTCGGCTATTATGTGAACTCTAATTGGTATGCTTGAGTGAACAGGTATCAGGCATCAACTCCACCTGAACTAACAGGTCTAAGCGTGCTTTAACCAATAGAATATTGTTGAATGGAGATAACGTAAGGTTTTACTTAGTTGTCATCATCCTTGAAGAGGATGAGATTCTAGTTCCCTATCCCATGTATTTGGCCATGGTTGTGAGTCCTTGTCGTGTGATTCTATATTGTCATCATGATCCTCCTGGTATGCAGCTTGTTAGGTCATTTCTTTGTAGATAATTGTTTCATTAAAATGAGTATTGGGTTCTTTTATTAAAGAATAAATAATTTGTTTCGGTGGAAAATAAATAAAATAATATTGTAATATTTAGTACTTTACTGATTTTATCTAACATGGGAGATTTTATTTTATTTTGCCATTAATTTATTGTTGGAGTGGGATGTCAGAAATTTGAAAATTATTCTTGTTAGTGGTGTTATGAATGCAACTAATTTTGAGGGTTATGGATATCTATAATGGAGAGAATGGTGATAGTGGGTATCAATTGTTTTGCCTATTTTGGTTTTGGAAGATTTTTTTGAGGGAAAATTTGGGGAGGAGGAGAGAGAACAAAAATGGGGAAGAAGAAAAAGAATTCATCAGAAGGAGGCTCAAGGATAAAATTTACAGGTATGTCCATTTTGATAATGAATATGGATCTCTATTTATATTATTATTCTTATGTGTATGCTTGTTGATCTGAGCATTTATTCAATCTACCATTATCGTGACCTGATAAATGATTATACTCTCCTGTTGCTTTCTATATGTGAGATAGAGTTCCTTGTAATCCTAACCTAGGTCCTTTTACGAACACATTTCAATATTACCATATTTAATCGTCCCTGCATTCAACTGTATGCCTATTGACCTCCCTGTAGGCTTTTAGCAAGTCAGTATTTCAAATTGTAAATTTTTGGGATTGATGCCTCTCATTATAACTTCTAATCGACCAATTAGAGCATCCCTATAACTCATCATACTGGTTTCTCTCGCTCCCTTGCCACTATTGGTTTCGGTTAGAAGCTAGTCGATCGCTTCATGGTGATGATCTGAAAGAAAATTTCGTTAATCCATTTAGACCCTATAAGAATCTATGTACAAATTTTCAAAGCTAATTTTGTAGGCATTACCATATTTGCCTTATTCCTAGGGACAATCTATATTCGATACCTGTAACCCAATAGTATAGCATTATCTTAAGCACTTTCTATCTTCTGCTAGACATTAGTTCTATAGAGCTGATTTAAGGATAGATTATTTCCCAAGCCGTTGTATAGGGTTGGTTTGACTGGCAGTGCCCGAGTCTCGTTAATATTAGTTTTTTTTAATTGTAATTCTCTACTGTTGAATTGGGTCAATTCTCCTGCTATAGACATTTGTATGAACTCCTTATTGAGTTACCCTTTTCAATCCATCTAGTCATCAATCCAATTGTCCATCTATAGATTGATCTCAGACTATACTCAACTTGTCTCTTACTTGCAGCAAATCTCTCCTCAAGTCATGTATTCTCTTTCATGGGCAAACACAATATCATGTTATCGGTTAAGATTTTATGAAGAAACACTTTTGGCACCTCTAATTTTACTACAGATTTGGAAAATATTCAGATTTATTTAATTATTTAAAGAATGAATAAGTTATAGAGTGAGAGTTATCTTTAGACCAATTCTAGATTGTTGCCCCAGTGCTAAAGCCTTGTATAAGGCAATTGTAGTTGAACTCCTTGCCTACTTGGCCGATCTCTTCACTTATGTTAAAATCACTATTTGTTCTCTGACCAGTAAACTCATTTCAACCTCCTTCTATGAGCTTCTCTTGAAATAAATCTTTAGGTAGACTGCGAACTCAATATAGCTCTGGGAACCTTAGCAATGGTTTTAACCCTCTCTACCAATCTGGCAAGCCAATATGGCCTTATCTATTAAATTTCTCAACCTCTCTTTTTATCCTGTGTGAATTGTTTTCAACCCATCCTTTATGCAAATCTTTAAGATTAAAAAAAAAGGGTCATTAGTGATTCAATCAGTTAGTATTTTGGTAAGTTTCTTTCTTTATAAAATTTTCTTATGTTAAATACCTTTAGTTTTGGACCCATATTAGAAAGTTCCTATATTAATTCCTTTTGTATCTATTAGTAATATATGTCTAGATATATTTATTTGATAGATTGGTGGGATCATTAAAACTTGCCTTAATCTTTTTCCCTAGTAATAAATCTTAGGCAATCTCTTTTATAGTATGTTAATTATTTGGAATATATTTATCCATTTATATTTAACATTAGAATATTTATGAAACTTAATGCTAATTAAAATTAGCCGTTTTATTATTGGAAAGGTAAGAATAAGGGTATATATTTGAGTTGCCTATTTAATAAGAATATATATATATATACGAATAGAACAATTATTAATTGAGATCTCTTGTATCATTGAAATTATGTAATTATTATTATAACATAAACTATTCTCACTTGTTATCATTTCTATGTTATGTTTTGTTATCATTTCTTCTTTTTTTTTTAAAAAAAAATTCGCATTTTTATTGCTTTAGTTGAACTTATCTCTTGGGTTGCATGGCGGGGCATTACACTTGGTATCAGAGCCTAGGTTGTAACACTGAGACCTCTGGATTGTTGTTGTTGCTCTAGGTTAAGTGATTTTCTCTTGTGGTGAGTTGGTAATGGTACCTTTCACTGGTGTGCATTAGTATGACATTAGAAGGTTGATAAGTTTATAGACTTGTTCTTTGATTACATCTCATTTTACTTATGTGTCTATGTGTTCTCTCTTCCTCTTCTCAGATAATGTGATGATATATATTTGACATGTCTTCCCTGTATGTTAGTGCTTGTTGATTGTTGAGGCTTTGAGTTTATCTTATGGTCATTAGTGTATTCTAAGAAAGAAACATGGTTATTGTTAGTGCATGTAGTTAAGTATTGGAATGATGTAATCATTTGGTAAGTCATGTGGTTATGTGATGTTCTCATGTGCGAGGTATCTTAACATGGTTGTTGATAATCTAACATCTAATTCCTAGTTGGTTATGACCGAATGTGGAAGATCTATTGTGGTTTATGAAAGTTATCATTGTATATGTTTGTGTAAGAACTATGTGCAAGAGATCAAACAGGAGCTTGTGTTGAGCCTATGAGATCATGAATGTGATAATGTATGTAAATTTTAGTTTTGAATTATTCCTGTGTGTGATATCATACATTCCTTTTATATCTTCTTGCATAAGGAAGCAATTGCATATTTCCATAGTTTAGTAAAAAGAAATTTTATTCTATTAAAGATAGAAGTTATTTAGATAAGAGGATGTAGTTAGCTTAATTGTTTGAGTGTTGGTGTACATTCTCTAACATATTCTAGACCTTGTGTCCTTGAGTGTTGTGTAGCAGATACTCCCTTTTTGTGGCTAAAATTAGTCACATCGTGATGTGAATTTGTTTTGTAATTTAGTTTTTTGGAAATTTTTTATAGTTGTTTCATGTGTTGTTGGGGGTTAACAGTGAGTTTTCTTTCTTTGAACCTTCTTATGACAAGAATGGTCATCAAAAATCTTTTTTTTATACTTGATTTATTGTTGAAAATTGCTGGCATTTTGTGACTTAAGATTGAATTTGATGATTTTCCCAATTGGGTTCGCATTTATTTTTAATTTTTTTTTATGGTGGCTATTCCGAATGTTTGGTTCTGTTGGCCCTAATTTGTGTTAAGTGTTGTTTCTATCCTATTCATGGCAAACCTCTAATAGTATGTTCAAGGGAGGACGTTGCAGAGAATTGTACGGTGTATGTTGGTAAATAGTCAAAAGTATAGTGGAAATAAGATATGAGATGTATTTTTCTTTGATTATATGTGAATGCAATTCTCTAAATTGTTTGAAATTATTAGAATATGAGTGATTGGTTATAAGTAGATCACATGATGCATCTTAATAGTGAGGAATTGATGTCTTTCTCATCTTTATTGAATAACTATGCCTGTCTTATGAACAATTACTTTATATGGATGTGAATGTGGGCAATAGAAATTGAGATACTAATGTGTTATGTTTCCACCCTAGTTTGTGACTTCTAGGAGTAAGTCAAGTTTTAGGGGGGGAGGATGTAGTGCCCCTCCATTTTCACCTGGGTTGTGCAGGAAGTCTGGCAAAGGAATCTAGAAATGAAGATGGAACAAGAGCTTCTGTAAGTAAAATGCATATTGATATGTTAATGCAGTAGTATGTTGTTAAGATAGGTAGAAAGGGTGGCATCATACCATTGTATTTATGGAGGACATATGTGAATGAGATACAAATGTCTGAGTCCCTTTCCAAGTGCTTCAGCTATTATGTGAACTCTAATTGGTATTATTGAGTGAATAGGTATCAGGCATCGACTCCACCTAAACTAACAGGTCTGAGCATGCCTTAACCAATGGAAAATTGTTGAATAGAGATAACGTAAGGTTTTCCTCAATTGTCATCATCCTTAAAGAGGATGAGCTTCTAGTTCCATGTCTTGTCTATTTGGACATGGTTGTGAGTCCTTGTTGTGCGATTCTGTATTTTCATCATGATTCTCTTGGTATGTAGCTTGTAGGTCATTTCTTTGTGGATAATTGTTTCATTAAAATGAGTATTGGGTTCTTTTATTAAATAATAAATAATTTGTTTTAGTGGAAAATAAATAAAAATAATATTGTAATATTTAGTACTTTACTGATTTTATCTGACATGGGAGATTTTATTTTATTTTGCCATTAATTTATTGTTGGAGTGGGATGTCAAAAATTTGAAAATTATTCTTGTTAGTGGTGTTATGAATGAAACTAAATTTGTGGGTTATGGATATCTATAACGGAGAAAATGGTGATAGTGGGTATCAATTTTTTCACCTATTTTGGTTGTGGAAGATTTTTTTGAGGGAAAATTTGAGGGGGAGGAGAGAGAACAGAAATTGGGAAGAAGAAAAAGAATTCATCAGAAGGAGGCTCAAGGACAAAATTTATAGGTATGTCCATTTTGATAATGAATATGGATCTCTATTTATACTATTATTCTTATGTGTATGCTTGATGATCTGAGCATTTCTTCAATCTACCATTATCGTGACCTAATAAATGATTATACTCTCATGTTGTTGTCTGTATGTGAGATAGAGTTCCTTGTAATCCTAAGCTGGGTCCTTTTACAAACGCATTTCAATCTTACCATATTTAATCATCCCTGCATTCAACTGTATGCCTATTGACCTCCTTGTAGGCTTTTAGCAAGTCAGTATTTCAAACTATAAATTTTTGGGGTTGTTGACTCTCATTATAACTTCTAATGGACCAATTAGAGCGTCCTTATAACTTATCATACTAGTTTCTCTCTCTCCCTTGCTGCTATTGGTTTTGGTTAGAAGCTAGTCGGTCGCTTCATGGTGATGATCTGAAAGAAAATTTCGTTAATCCATTTAGACCCTATAAGAATCTATGTACAATTTTTCAAAGCTAATTTTGTAGGCATTACCATATTTGCCTTATTCTTGGGGAAAATCTGTATTTGATACCTGCAACCCAATGGTATAGCATTATCTTAAGCGCTTTCTATCTTCTGCTAGATGTTAGTTCTATAGAGCTGATTTACGTATAGATTATTTCCCAAGCCGTTGCATAGGGTCAGTTTGACTGGCAGTGCTTGAGTCTCGTTAATATTAGTTTTTTTTTAATTGTAATTCTCTGCTGTGGAATTGGGTTAATTCTCCTGCTATAGACATCTGCATGAATTCCTTACTGGGTTACCCTTTTCAATCCATCCAGTCATCAATGCAATTGTCCATCTGTAAATTGATCTCAGACTATACTCAACTTGTCTCTTACTTGCAGCAAATCTCTCCTCAAGTCGTGTATTCTCTTTCATTGGCAAACACAATATCATGTTACCGGTTAAGATTTTATGAAGAAACACTTTTGGTACCTCTAATTTTACTACAGATCTGGAAAATATTTAGATTTATTTAATTGTCTAATAAGAATGAATAAGTTATAGAGTGAGAGTTATCTTTAAACCAATTCTAGATCATTACCCCAGTGTTGAAGCCTTGTATAAGGCAATTGTAGTTGAACTCCTTGCCTGCTTGGCCGATCTCCTCACTTATGTTAAAATCACTATTTCTTCTCTGACCAGTAAACTCGTTTCAACCTCCTTCTGCAAGAAAAGTCAATGCAACTCCGGGAACCTTAGCAATGGTTTTAACCCTCTCTACCAATTTGGCAGGCCAATATGGCCTTATCTATTAAATTTATCAACCTCTCTTTTTATCCTCTGTGAATTGTTTTCAACCCATCCTTTATGCAAATCTTTAAGATTAAAAAAAAAGGGTCATTAGTGATTCGGTTAGTTAGTGTTTTGTTAAGTTTTTTTCTTTATAAATATTGCTTATGTTAAATACCTTTAGTTTTGGACCCATATTAGAAGGTTCCTATATTAATTCCTTTTGTATCTATTACTAATATATGTCTAGATATATTTAATTGATAGATTGGTGGGATCATTAAAACTTGCCTTAATCTTTTTTCCTCAGTAATAAATCTTAGGCAATCTCTTTTATAGTATGTTAATTATTTGGAATATATTTATCCATTTATATTTAACATTAGAATATTTATGAAACTTAATGCTAATTAAAATTAGCCGTTTTATTATTGGAAAGGTAAGAATAAGGGTATATAGTTGAGTTGCCTATTTAATAAGAATATATATATATATATACCAATAGAACAATTATTAATTTAGATCTCTTGTATCATTGAAATTATGTAATTATTCTTGTAAGATAAACTATTCTCACTTGTAATCTTGGTTGCAAAAATGTTGATATATTCATATGATGTTGTAACCGAAAATGTTAGTTTGATTCATTTGATCGATTAAATCATGTATGTTGGTGATTATTGTTAAGTTGCAATAATGCAACTATGTAATCCCTAGAGATGATAGTTTGACTTGATGCTATTAGTCTATGCTATGTTTTGTTATCATTTCTTCTTTTAAAAAAAAAAAAATCCGCATTTTATTTCTTTAGTTGAACTTATCTCTTGGGTTGCATGGTGGGGCATTACATTGCAGCTATCATAGATGGGGCATTACATTGTAGCTATCATAGATTCACTCACCAAACATTATGATTGTTGTCATACATGTCAAAAATAGTATATTCCTTAAGGGAGCATGCCTATCCTCATTTACTATGAGTTTTTACATTTGCCAACAGTAAATATCACTCTGTAACTGCCACCGATAACTCCAAAATTACAACTGTTAATGAGACTACCTCATTCCCTTATGGGTAATTAGAAATAACAAATAATAAATGGAATAAAATATAATATTGGAATTTACAAGGTTAATGGCACCTTATTCCAACATTCTCCCACTTGACATTATACATTGTAAATCAACCCATAGGAAAACAAATGAAAAATAATTAGGCACTAGAAACAAGGCCCATGGCCTCTCTGCACCATACAAACTTTTCTATGCTCACAGCCTTGGTCAATGAATCTGCAACATTCTCTTAAGTGTCTATCTTCTTTAACTCAATCTCTCCATTTGCAACCAATTCTTGAATAAAGTGATACTGAACATCAACATGCTTAGTTCGAGCATGATACATGGGATTCTTGGCCAAACAGATAGCACTCTGGCTATCACAACCAATCTGAATGATCCTACAATCAAAACCAATACCTGTACATAGTCTCCTCAACCAAACTACCTCCTTAGAGACATGAGTAGCAGCCATATACTCTACTTCTATGGTGGACAAAGCAACTGTGGGCTGCCTATTACTCATCCAACTCACTACACCTCCAAATAGATTAAACACATAGCCACTAGTAGACCTTTGACTATCCAAGTCACCTGCCCAATTTGCATCAACAAAACCTTGTATGTCCAAAGATTTATCAAAACTATCAGTACTAGAATAAACCAAACAATGATTAGGAGTACCTGTAAGATATTTAAACACCCTCTTTGCATAGTTCCAATGTTGTCTACCAGGGTTAGACATAAATTTGCTCAAAACTCCCACTGCTTGGGCAATATCTGGTCTAGTACAAACCATTGCATACATCAAACTCCCTACAACACTAGCATATGGCACATTCGACATATCCTCAAGATCATCCTCAGTATTTGGACACATATCTAATGAAAGCTTAGTACCAATGGGTAAAGGAACTCTAACTGGGTTACAGTCTGGCAAACTAAACCTCTGCACAATAGTATTCATATACTTACTTTGTGACAACCAAAGCTTCCTATTAACTCTGTCCATCCTAATCTCCATTCCCATAATATACCTTGCAGCACCAAGATCCTTCATCTCAAATGCACCTAAAAGTTGGGCTTTAAGCTCACTGACCATACCCTTAGTATTGATGAAAAACATGTCATCAACATACAAAGCAATAACCAGTATAGAATCATCAACACAATGAATGTAAACACAATGATCCTCCTCACTTCTAACAAAACCTAATTTCAAAACAAATGAATCAAACTTTTGATACCACATTCTAGGGGATTGTTTCAGACCATAAAGAGACCTCTTTAACCTACAAACCCAATGTTCTTTTCCTTTTACCTCAAAACTTGTAGGCTATTGCATATAAATTTCCTCTTCAAGATCTCCATGCAAGAATGCAGTCTTAACATCCATTTGCTCAATCTCCCAATCATAAGCTACAGTAATGGATAAGAGAAATCTAATACAAGTCAATTTAGCAATAGGAGAGAATATCTCACCAAAATCAACTCCCTCTCTCTGGGAGTAGTCCTTGGCTACCAGTCTAGCCTTGTACTTCTCCAATGACCCGTCTGCTCTAAACTTCTTCTCGAAGACCCACTTACATCCTATGGCCTTTCTTCCTTTAGGCAAACAAACAAGATCCCAGGTGTTACAAGAATCTAAATCCATCATCTCCTCCTACATGGCTAGCTGCCAAGATTCACTATCATCTATAGAAATAGCTTCCCTGTAGGATCTAGGTTCATTGTTAGTACTCAATAAAGCATATACACAACAGAAATCTAGTGGGCTATACCTGTCAACTGGATTTCATTGTCTTGTGGATCTCCTCAAGGGTGGAGTAAGAGACTCTACTCATTCTTCTACATGATCATCTGCACCAACTTCTTTTGTAACAACAGATTCATCTTCATTAGAACTACTTCAATCTTCTTCTTCTTCTTCACCCCCCAATCCATCATTCTATTCTTCTTGAGGTGCATCTTGCTACTCTAAATCAAAGTGCATCTTCTTTACCTTTTCATCTTTTTCTTTTGGCTGCTCAGGTTTAGAAATAGCTCTAAGTTCCCTGGAAATAACATCTCTAGAAAAGATAATCTTGTGGGTTAGTGGATTCCAAAGCTTATAACCTTTCACATTATCACCATATCCAATGAATGTACACTTTTCAGCCTTTGGATCCAAATTAGATCACTTTTCCTTAGGCACATGAACAAAAGCCTCATAGCCAAAAACCTTTAAATGTGAAACAGAATGTTTCTTACCTGTCCACACTTCATAAGGTGTTGAATCAAGAGCCTTACAAGGAGATCTGTTTATCAAGTAGCAAGCAGTACACACAGCCTCTACCCAAAAGCATTTATCCAACTATGCATCACTAAGCATACTTCTATCTCTTTCCATAATTGTTCGGTTCATCTTTTCTGCAACACCATTATATTATGGTGTATACGGAGTTGTCGTTTGTCTGATTATACCTGCATGCTTGCAAAACTCATCAAATTCCTTAGAGAAATATTCCTCTCCATTATTAGATCTTAATATTTTTATCTTTAAACCTGATTGGTTCTCTACTAAGACTTTGAATTCTTGAAACTTAGTGAAAACTTCAGATTTATGCTTCATAAAATAAATCCATGTAAATATGGATACATCATCAATGAAGGTTACAAAATAATGAAATTTTCTTATAGATTCAATATCCATAGGTCTAAACACATCCGTATGAATAATTTCTAACTTCTCTTTTGTTCTATTGCTTCTTGAAGGAAATGATTTTATGTTTTGTTTACCAAACACACAATGCTCGCAGAAATCAAAGTGCTCATCAGAATAGGAGAAACCATCCAACAAATTTTTATTCTTAATAGTTTTTAATACATTATTTCTTGTGTGGCCCAATCTACGATGCCACAACATACATGTATTTTTAGTAGTGGCCTTAGATACATAGGAGGCATTAAAAAATGTAGTGGCTTCAAGCTTAAACAAGTTCCTGAATCTCTTCCCTTTCGCTACCACCAAGTTCCATCTCACCAATTTGCAGCCATGCTTGTCAAATGTCACATGCATTCCCATATCATTCAACTTCAAAACTAAAATCAGATTTCTAGCTAATCCAGGAACATGCAAAACACCAGGGAGGGTTTTAATCCTCCCATCACTTAAACACAACAATACCTTTCCTTTCCTGACAATTAGATATGTAGAGTTGTCACCAAGGTAGATATTACCTCCATCATATTCTTCATATGTGGAGAACCATTCCTTATGCGGGGTCATATGAAATGAGCATCCTGAGTCAACCAACTAGTGATCATTAGAAACAAGATTACATGCAGAAAGTAAAACTTCTTCACTTGCATTCAAGGACTTATCCGAAGCACTCTCCCACTATTTCTTGGGGTTTCTGCACTCCTTATTCACATGTCCCCTTTTACTGCAGTTCCAACACTTAACTCTATTCTTTTTACTAGGAGTCTTAGACCGGCCCTTGGACTTTTCCTTAGCCCCTTTTTGATCTCCTTTAGGTCCCCTTTCCTTAGACCTTCCCCTGACACTGAGAGCATCCCTTGAACTATTCGAACTCTTCTTCCTCAATTCCTATGATAGTAGCACTAAAACAAGAGCATCCAACTTTGGATCCGCAAGGTTAGTAGTGATAGCAAGGATAACATTCTCCCAAGACTCAGGTAAAGAACAAAGAAGTAAGATACATTTATCTTCCTCACTAACCTCAACATCTACTAAATCAAGCTCACTCACTAACAAATTAAAAGACTTTAAATACTCTGCAACAGATTCACCTTCTCGCATTTTCATTGAAAACAATTTTATTTTTAAATAAAGTTTATTTGCCATACTCTTGGCTTGATAGATCTCACCCAACTGTTTCCACAACTTGTATGCAATCTCTTCCTTTGTGACATTCAACAAGACAGAGTCAGAAAGGCACAACTGGATGGTTCCCCATGCCTTCTTATCCAATCTATCCCACTCATCTTGAGAGACATCATTAGGTTTCTTCTCTTTTTGACATCCAACCATTGGTTTCTTTCTTCCAACAAATCTTCCATTTTTAGATTCCACAACTCATACTCCATTCCATTGAACTTCTCAATGTCTAATCTAGAGGTTGATGCGATGGTGGATGTAGCCATAATAACAACACAAGATCTGCAAAAATAAACACAATCAAATCTCCCACTATAGCTACAGCTTCCACACTACCACCCAAGAGTCAAAGCTGGCTAGGCTTTGATACCAAATGTTAGAAATGAAAGCAACACTACTTCAATGAAAATCTAATACAAGATAAATTTCAGCAATCTTTAACTGTGTGTTATTAATAGAGATTGTAACACAGAAACAAAACTATGCTTCACAGAAATGCAAAATCAGAAATATGAACACATAACACAATGTTTAACATGGAGAAAACCCTTTTGGGTAAAAAACTCCACCAAGAAAAGAGGCTAAGTTGTATTATCTTCACAAAAGGAGATTACAAATACATTCACTTCCTCTATCCTCCAACCTTCACTCCGGCAGAACCTGGGTACCTGTAAACTATTATATGTAGCAACTAATACATTGAAAATACTTATAGAAAAATTTTCTAACTCATCTTATGCATTCACCTTCTCTCTCCTAAGATTCTCCAACCTGTAAACATTAATTACCATCTTACAAGCATCTTACACTTGTCCAAAAATAGCCATTCAAAGGTTGGGCTCCCAAGACTAAATCTAGCCTCTTACAGCATCTTATGATGTATCATAACCATCATAGATTCCAGAAAAAGAGTATCTTTCCAAGATAGAAAGCTTGGGCTAAATATAGCAAATATACAACTAACATATCTGTCATATGTGTCATAGAATCTCAGAATCTTATGACAACTTACAACTGTTATAGATTCACACACCAAATATTATGACAGTTGTCATACATGCCAAAAATAGTATATTCCTCAAGGGAGCACACCTATCCTCATTTACTATGAGTTTTTACATTTTCCAACAGTAAATTTCACTCCGTAACTATCGTCGGTAACTCTGAAATTACAACTGTCAATGAGACTACCTCATTCCCTTATGGGTAATTACAAACAACAAATAATAAATGGAATAAAATACAATATTAGAATTTAGAAGGTTAATGGAACCTTATTCCAACATAAGTATGCTAGCTATGTCACTTTTGAAGAACATTTTGTGAGGAAAGTGTTGGGATTCCTAGGGCTAGTTGCAAATAGGATACCAAAGGAGATAAAAGATTTTTTGAGACCAATGAAGAGAACCCCTCATTTGATGATCAATGTGAATTGGGGAATTGGTTTCTACATGAAAACACAACTTGTATCAGAATCTATGGGTGTGAGGCTCAAACCTACTCCTTACCAAAATTTGTGCCTAGGAGAATATCATTTATGGAGATCATCAGACAACTAAATGAAGTAGATAAGGAACATTTCTTTATCTTTGGGGCAGGAGCATTAGGGGAGTCAGGGGAATCTTTTCTAACATACCTGCCTCTTGAACTACTTGGTTGATATGTGGGCCTTTCCTCTCCAGCAGGTGCCTTAGGAATCAGTTCATCTACTATAGGAAAGAACATTTTTATTCTTTCAACGGGGTCTTGAATCTCAGTGAAAGCCCCTTGATATGTAGAGATAGCATTCTTTTTCCTTTTCTCTTCTTCCATTATCAAACTCCATTTATTTCTCAAGATATGCACCTATTGCATTGATTCACAATTTCTAACAGTGTCCTCATCAAATAGGACATGGTGACCCTAGTTCTTCTGGGCAACATGCACCTTATTTCTCAAATACTGAAGCTGAGATTTAGGAGGTGTATGAAAGATAGCCATCATCTACTCATGCATCTTTTTTGACAAATAACCTACATAATCATATGGCTTCTTGGCTCCATAGTCTTGAATATACACTGCCATCATCATTAAAGACACTGGCATTCTATCTGATGCATCTCTTCTGAGAACATGACACAAGTTATATGTCTTAACAAAATATTCCATGAATAGGTTGCATCAGAATGGTTCATCTTCTATATTAGGGATTTTAATCAAAGCTCTGTCAACCCCTTTCAATCTATGCTTGGCCAAGTTATGAGATCTGTATGCATACCTAAGAGTTTTGTATTTTTCTCTGAAGGCATTCAAGTCTATAGGTATACTGGAAGTAGGATCAAGATTGAAGATAGTAGCAATATAGGCTTTTGTGAACCTAATGATAATGTTGCCATTACCAGACAAGATAGACATGGTCCTAGGATCATACCTAGTTTCTACAACTCTCATCAAGTCTGTGTTTACAAAGACATCAGGGCATATTACTTTGTCTAAGTCAAGTGTCGAAGCATGGAAAATTGGGGCTCTGTAGTTAAGTTGCTTGTGTTAATGCTCAAATAGAATCCAAGCAAACACAGGGATCCTAACATCTCAAAAATCTACACAGAGGTCATATATTTTGTCATTTTTACCAACCTCCCCTAAAGTTTTCAGAGGTCTCCTAGATGATCCGGGACACTGAATCATGATATCCTCATCCAGGCTACGTTTTGAGGTTGAATCTTGACCTGACTGACTTATTTTGTATTTGTACAAGCAACCTAGGGTTTATGTAATCAACAACTACCCTAAATGCCTCAGAAATTACTTATAGATAGAAAGACTAAGTGTAGGGGAAAGATAATAAATTACTAGTTTTTTGACATTGTAGAGGCTCAGAATTGCTTCTCCTTGCTTGTTTAGATGATTCTCTAGCTTTAAACGCGATTGCTCCTTGAAAAATGATAGGAAATACTTTGAATTATGTTGTTATAACATCAAATTCCTCTACTAATCTCTGTATTAATGGAGGTCGCGGTAACCATAACTCTGCTCATGCCACAGTCATTCAAAAATCTTCTTTGTTTGCAAGTTTGAATTTGGACCATTGATCATTTAATGCCTTTCTAAAATCCACATCTTCAATTCATTGACTAGATTTGACAATCTTAGTCATCTTTGTTGACAAGTCACTGTCCAATGAAAATGAGCCAAATCATCAGTACCTTCCCTGTAAATCATGTCATCCCTAGACTAGACTATATGCATGTCACCTTTTCATGGTGTCACAGTCAGGGAGGGCCCACCATATACCTACCACATGATGGTGTGACATAGCATCCATGCACCTTCATTATACTTTGTTTTCAATCAGGGCATGCCACATTTTGTCATCTTGCTGCCTCGTAGCAAATATTCCTCCTAGAAAAACTCCCTTGCATTGGAGTGCATCCATTAGATCTTAGGCTTGCTCTATGGACCATTAATACTTTGACATGTGGCAATGGGCAGTTGGCTAAGGAAAGATTCTGAAGTGAACACTTCATAAGCAAAGGTTACTTGATAGGTGGTAGCTTGTTGCAGCGTTGCGGCCGGGTAGTAACGTCATATGATATGCTCTGCAACAGTGTGATATTCACTTTATAATACTTTAGGACATTTAAACATTGATTTTACTAGTGGCAACAAGTAACATCTAGGCTAAGGGGCTGGTCAACTCACGGGCTTCAAGACTTAAGTTCATGACTTAAAGGATCAACAACCAGCTATAAACAGTCATCACAAGAATATAACAATAAAGTGCATGACCTAAAGAAAATGGATAAAGGGTTTTTTAGAAAGAACACTTAGAAATTTTTAAACCTAAAACCCTAACCCTAAAGGGGGGAACCACCATTGGCTCCGACTGGGGACGTGTAGACACGAGGTTGTAGCGAGAACAAGACCATCTCTAGGATAGACTAGACAAAAAAAATAGTACACAACTAGCTATATGAGAATTTACAAATTTTCTAGATTATATACACATGTTACATTGTGCACAAAAACATACTTGTTCATGAAAAATAGGGCTTGAGGAATTGACCGTGCACAGGTAATTCCTATAACTCACCATTTAGGGCCTGGAAAAAGTAGGAATCTTCTCCATGTGTATTGCTAATTTGATATGGGCCCATCCATAAGGGTTCAAATTTACCATGTTTACCCTTGTCTTGACCTCTTGCATTCCAGACAAGGACCAAGTCATTTATCTAAAACTTCCTTTCTGTATCCCTTTTATCAAAAAAGTATTTCACCTTTTTCTGCTTCTTAAGATTTGTGATCTGTGCTTCTCTTCTAGTCTCATCCAATGCAATTAACTAATTTATTCTTTCACTCATTGGGTCTTCTATTTCTTGATCATTTTCCTGTATGAACCTGTAGATTGGAAAGAGATTATTAACTGGATATTTAGCCTCAATAGCATATACTAGCTCAAAAGGTGATTTCTTGATTGCTTTCTTCATTGTCACCCTATCAGCCCATAGTGCTTTCGAATCCCAAGCTCTCTTATTCTTATAAATTATTCTTTTGATTATCTTCATAAGGCTTTTATTACTAGACTCTACTTGACCATTCCCTTGTGGGTGATATGGTGATGCATAAGATAGATTGATTCCATAGTAGTTGTAAAAATTAGCAAACTAACTAGATCTAAAACACATGGCATTGTCTGCAACCAATTTTGCTAGACCTCCCAACATGATGATAATGTGCTTCAAAATGAAATCCATCACTACCTTGCTAGTAGCCCTCTTAGTTGGAATAGCCTCAATCCATTTGGTGAAGTATTCAATAGCAACCAAAATCCAACTGTGTCCTCCACTTGATTTGTCTAAGATCTCCCCTATAAAGTCAATTCTACTGATATAGTTCTAAGGGGCAATGCACCTTCATACTTAAGTTTCCAAGAAAATCTTTGACAGGGGTCACATTTTCTTACTATTTTCTATGTATCAGAGAATAATGTTGGCCACCAATATTCCACTCTTAAGACTTTATGAGAAGTCATTTAGCAGTATAGTGCCCACCGCATAATCCCTCATGCATGTCTCTTAGAATACCCTTGGCCTGATCCTCATTTACACATTTAAGCAACACACCATCAGGATTTTTCTAGTATAACTCTCCTTGAAAAATAATGTACCTGATAGCATGTATCTTTAGGGTCCTTTGACTATCACTGAGATGGGAAGGAGAATTTATATTCTACAAATAG
This sequence comes from Cunninghamia lanceolata, assembly GCA_027924645.1. Lineage (NCBI taxonomy): Eukaryota > Viridiplantae > Streptophyta > Pinopsida > Cupressales > Cupressaceae > Cunninghamia > Cunninghamia lanceolata. The sequence continues at coordinate 10,502,058 of BSBN01000780.1, forward strand.
TACACAATATCCCTGTACCATTTAGATTCTGACATGTTAATAGCTTCATCCCAAACCACACTTACTTGCATGCTTCCAAATTTGATTGTGCCATCAGCTTAGCTAAGCCTTGTCCCCTTACCAATTTTGTAATTTGTATCTCAATGTTAAATTCTTGTAACTTGTTAATCCACCTGCATCTTCTTCCTGTTACTTCTTGTTGAGCAAATATATCTTTAACTACTGCATGGGGCACATATACAACTATTTGAAATCCTACTAAATAAGCCCTGAATCTTTTAACTGCTCTGACCAATGCATATGCTTGTTTCTCAATGATATCATATTTTAACTCTGTTGCCTATAGTGACTTACTAAAGAAAACAATAGGCCACTCGTAACCATCTTCATTTTTCTGCAATAGGCAAGTAGCAATTGTGTGAAAAGAAGAAAATGAAAATAGTTGAAATGGCTTAGAAAAGTTAGGAGATTTTAACACAGGGGCCATCTTGATATCTTCTTTTATGTTTTGAAAAGACTGGGTTGCTTCATTCTCCCAATTTATAGTTTCTCCCTTTTTTAACATCTTCGGAATGTCCTTTGTAATTTTTGTAAAGTTGGGAATGAATCTTCTAATAAAGTTTATCTACCTAAAGAAAGATTGAATTCCTTTTACTATCTTGGGAATTTGAATTTTATCTATTACAGTAACCCTTTCAGGATCTATTCTAACTCCATTCTTGGAAACTATGTGCCCTAGCAGTTTTCCTTCTACCACTCCAAAGGCACATTTCTTTAGATTGATTGAAATCCCATATTCCAATGCTCTGACAAAGATCTATTCCAAATGCATGCAGTACCCTTCTTCTTTCTTTGAATAGGTAGTTAAATCATCTTGGTATACAACTAAAATTTAATCAATCAACCCTGTAAAGGCAACATCCATAGCTCTTTGGAATGTAGCACCTGCATTTGTCAATCTAAATGGCATTCTCACATAAACATAAGTTCCACATGGAGTTGTGATGGCAGTTTTGTACTATTCTAATTCTCCTACTTTTACCTAATTATATCCTAAGAATCCATCCATCATGGATAAAATCTCACATCCTGTCACTCTTTGTAGCATAGCCTCCATGTTAGGCAATGGATAATTGTCTTTTAAAGAAGATACATTCAAATTTCTAAAATCTACACAGAGTCTTATGTTCCCATTCTTCTTCCTGACTAGGACGAGGTTAGACACCCAAGTTGAGTGTCTGATGGGCATGATTATTCTAGCCTCCCTGAGCTTCTTAAGTTCCTCCTACATTTTTGGAGCTAAGGTAGAGTTAATAGGCCTTTGCTTTTGTCTGAACAGTCTAGCTCCAAGTTTCAAAGGGATTTCATGCTGAAATAAATCTTCTCTATAGGCTTTCAGGTTTCATATGACCATGTAAAGACATGCTTGTACTTCTTCAACAATACTATCAACATATTCCTGATGTATGGTTTAAGATGTTTACCGATGTACACCTTTTTTGGGGCATGGTGCATTGCCAAATTTACTTCTTCTAAATCATCTTTGTTTGTGGGAGACGCCCTGGTAATGAGTTGATCCTTATTGTCAAATGTTCTCTCTAAGGCTACTAACCCTTTGGGAATCTTATTTGTCTTCAACTATATTACTTCTTTCCCCAAAATAGTTTCCTTTCCATCTATGACTTCTACAAAGTTCTGGAAACTAATCTCCTAACTTTCATATTCATCTATACAATGCAAGAGTCTTAACAAGTCTTTATCATCATCAAATACTTGCCAACTGCATATGTTGTCTGGCACTATTGGTCTAATCTTAACCTCAACATTTGTTATGTCTGACAAAGTTATGTGATCTAGTCTAATTGCTACATTTGCTAAGAAATCAGCCATGACATTTTTTGACCTTCCTATCCAATTTATTAAAAATGCATCAAATAATTCAATTATATCCCAGACAACATGCTTATATTGCTTTAACCTTCTATTTTTTGAAGTGTACTTATCCCTTACCTAGGAAACTATCAAATCTGAGTATCTAAACACTTTTATCATTTTAATTCCATGCTTCAATGCATCATTTAACCCTAACATTAGATCTTCATATTCTGCAATGTTATTGGTGCAGGCAAACTTTAACAGGAAAGAGAATTTTAGAAGCTTACCTATTGGAGATAAAAATACCACTCCAATACCTGATCCTTCTTTTGAACAAGCACCATCAAAGTACATAGTCCATAGTTCATGCTAATCAAACTCTCTAATGCAAATTTCCTTCTCCTTATTCTCTGGATCCTTTGAAATAATTTTGAAATTCTCATAGTCAGTATCCACAAAACAAATATGTTCCTCTGGTTCCTGATTTCCTACTGTTTCTTGTGATCTTTCTTCTCTGACCAGTTTAACATCCTTACCATTCATAGGGATCATGGCATATGACATGTCTAATTGCATACTTCCTCTGATTAGTGCAGCCCATCTTCTTGACAACAACATACCATACTATGGTTTTATATCAACTACTGTTATGTTCATTTTATAGGTCTTCTCTGGATAATTTGCTAGCATAAAGTCCATATCTTTCATGATTCCTATAACTGGCACCTCCCTAGCATCCATGGCATAACATTTTCCACAAGCCTTATTAATATTTAACTTAACTTGTTGCATAATAACTAGAGGCATTATGTTTGTTGATGCACCTAAGTCAAGCATACAATTCCTAATCACCTTTCCATTGATAACAAGGGAAACATAGAATGGTTCAACTTGTGAAGCACATTTGGTCATCGTCACTCCCAGATAGACCTCAGGAACCTCTTCCTCATCAATACACAACTCTTTCTTTTTGTTTTGATCCTCAACGCTTTGTTCTATTTGATAAGCTACACCTGAAATTAGAGATAGAGCCTTGTTCATGTACTCTTCAATTTTCATCGTTTCCATTAATGGGACAGAGACTTTCATCTGAGATAAAGCCTAAGTTATGTCAAAGGGGCCATAATTTTGTACAATAGTTGTAGCTTGAGCCTAGCTTTTACTCTTATCCTAGGTTGATCTAGTCTTGACTTGAATGGTTTTTCGATTATCATCCTTGACAGGTGAATTTTTAATCTTGTCCTGACTCTCAGGAATTCTACATTCTGAGTTTTGAGGTTCTTGACCTCTTTTTTGCTTGAAATTTTTCTTGTCATTATTCCATTGTTTCTTATGTGGTTCAGCCTCCTTATGATTATGCATAGGTTGGTTTACAAAGATACCCTTTGGCTGACCTAAGTCGCCCACTTGAACCTTACTTCTAAGGTTATAATTACTCTTGACCTGAGCCACTATTGTAGCTATAAAAGTTCTAATTTCTTCATTAGAAGGCCTTCTTAAATTATTTAGAGGGATGTGTGAATTTTGAGCATATACATGGATATCCTCATCATCTTCATCAGAAAAGACTTGTTGGCAAACCTAATTCATATAATTCCTCCTCTCATCAGCATTGATCTCATTAGAAGAGGAATACTCTCCATTTGTAAAGAGCATATTAACACTATCATCCTCCAGAGAATGTGGCTCATTACACTCATCATAGGTAATGACATCATTGTAAAAGGATTAAGCAATCATACACTATGACTGTGAGTGAGGCATCTGACATATTATACACCATGGATTATCCTCAACAATGTTTACAGTTTTCTTCAGAGGATCATGAGTCTCCTTAACATTTTGATTTTTTTGATCAATGTTGTTATTTGGGAGGATGGGCTTACCATTGTGCCAGTTTGTGTTATATGGCATGTCATGCAACTGTGGTCTCTTCTCCTGTCTTTGATATACTTGTTTCTCGGGACCAAATCCTTTTTCATTTTTGGCAAGTCTATAACTTAGGTCCTTAATAATAGATGTCAACTTATCCAATTTATCCTTAGAAGTGGATGTATTACCTTGAGTACTTTGAGACCTATTATTTGGATTCTGAAGAATTCTTACATCATCCCTTCTGTTTGTCTTACCAGATGCTTTCCTATTGTTTTCAATGTTGGTTACAATTCTGAAAGCATCCCTGAGGCTAGAAGGACTCTTATCTTTTAATTCATAAGAAGTTTTAGCATCAAAAGCATTAATTTATAACACCATGCACATTGATTCAGTAGGTCTCATATGAGGGGGCAGTTTATTCAACACTGGTAAATCTAGCATTAAAATCAATAACATGCTCATTAGACCTCTTGACAATACCAGTGAATTCATTTACAATAAAACTAGGGTCAGTCTTATCTCCATATTGCACTCTAAAAATCCTCCTAAAGTCATCCCATGATGTAACACTTTGATCAGGCAAATTTCTATACCATTCTCTAGCTTCATCAATCAGGGATTGCATAAATAGTTTCATAAAGATGTCCTCATGTTCAACCTCAAAGTTATCCATAACATTTTGAAAAGCCTTCAAGTGATCCTCCCCTGACACGATATTAATTCCTAAAAATTTTGGTATTTCAGACCTTATATGTTTGTCAATGGGATTGGGATAACCAGGAATACCATTAAAATCTAACTGTCTGAACTTGTCCAACTGCATAGGCTGTCTACCAAACTAATTAACATTTGCATTCCTATTAGAATTTTGATTTCTCATGTTGTTTATTGGCATCCTAATGTTATTCATATTTTGTCTTTGATTATTCTGTGGGTATGGGTTTTGATTCATGTGTTGATTAAGTCCTTGATCATCCTTGGGGATATTCTGATTATCTTATTGATTCTGAACTTCATTTGTATGTTGGTTTCTAAACAAATTCACATTATCAACGGTGGGAACTGAGTCTTGTTGAGCCATTTTCAGAGCTTGCACCTTTTGTTTCATACCATCTCTTATTTTCAAAGCCTGCAAATAGTCAAGTTGTTCTCTAATATTTCTAATTTGTTCTGCTAACTGGTCATCTATTGGCATGGGAGTAGATGGTCCTTTTTGATTAGGGTCATCATTATCCCTTGGGGATTCTATGTCCTCAAATCTATCAGGGGGATCTAAGAAAGGACATTCCTGGAAAACTTCTAATCTCATTCTCAACCTGGCACCTTGCTATCTTTCATACACCTCCTAAATCTCAGCTTCAATATTTGAGAAATAAGGTGCATGTTGCCCAAAAGAACTAGGGTCAACATGTCCTGTTTGATGAGGACACTGTTAGAAATTGTGAATCAATGCAATAGGTGCATATCTTGAGAAATAAATGGAGTTTGATAATGGAAGCAGAGAAAAGGAAAAAGAATGCTAACTTTGCATATCAAGGGGCTTTCACTAAGATTCAAGACCCCATTGAAAGAATAAAAATGTTTTTTGCTAAAGCAAATGAACTGATTGCCGAGGCACCTGCTGGAGAGGAAAGGCCCACATATCAACCAAGCAGTTCAAGGGGCAGGTATGTTAGAAAATATTCCCTTGACTCCCCTAATGCCCCTGCCCCAAATAAAGCAAAAATAATTAATCTTGAAACAGAGGAAGAGATGGAAGTTGTGAATTTGGAGGAAGAAGTAGTAGAGGAACAAGTCCTAGAGCCTCCACACCAATTGCATTCTCCCCCAAGGATAGTACCATATGCCTCTCCAGAGAATAGGTTGGCAAGGTCCATAGTCAACAATGAGGTTGACATAGAAGATGTGAGGGAGGTGACATGCAATCAGTTTAGCTCTGATGATGCATTCATTGCTACTCTAGAATTTAAATCCTATGTACTAAGAACAAGGAGTGAAGAATTTCATAAAAGGATAGAAGAAGCAAAATGTGGTACAGGCCCTTTGGAATATGATGCCATCACAAGGAGGGTTCTAAGTGAAGTGAACAAGGACATCAGTGCCATGACTCTTGAGGAAGGGAGAGCACTTGTGAAGAGAAGTAACATCCTACTATTGCCACATTGGACACTATTAGATGCTATTGCATTTGATATAATCACCAGGGATGATTTAGATGCAAGTGGAGAGCAGACCAAAAAGGCATTATAGGGTGCTATATTTAACCCTAGATTTGAGACATTGGCTATTTGGGAATTGGCCCCAAATGATAAGAGGTTTAAAGGAGTTGACTGGTAATGTGATCATCAAGAGGGTGTCAGACACCCCTGCTCCTTAGGCAGGCAGCCTAAATGTACAAACAACACATTTTGTAGAGGCAACAACACTCAAACTACAGAAAGAGTACAATGAATTATTGGAGAAGTACATAGAAGCAATGGCCAAAATTAATACTCTTGAGAGTTAACCTCAGTTGGAAGCTGGTCCATCTCAAAACCCTCTAATTATACAAACTGTAGAGTCATTACCAGTGGACACACAACCCCTGCTTCAAGAAATAAAGGAACTGAAAGAGGAGAATGAGAAGTTGGTACAGGAGCACCTAACACAAGGTGGCCTCCATGAGGCATTTGAATCATGTTTTGTTTAGAACATCATGTTTGTGTTGTAATAAGGTCTATATGACCAATGCATTTTGATTTCTATTGATTAATCCCTAGTGACTTAGGTCACTTTTGTCAAGTTGTTAGTAGTAAGACGGTTGGACTCCTAGCCGCTTGGAATCATTCTCCCAGCCACTTGGAATAGGGTTAGCATTCCTCTAGTGAGTTTATAAAGCCAAGAAGATGAACAAAATCAAGCATTGAGGATATTGTAATCAAATGCAATTGTGCGAATGTAATCGAGCATTGTGAAGAAGAAATCAAATCATTTATGTGTCATCAATTTGATTCCCATTCTCTGTAATTACAAATCATTTAGCTATAGATTTCCCTTTTGTATTTCCATTGTTGAGAAATGTCAATGTGAAGCATTCCACTAGTGAGATTTTTGTTAAAATCAGTGGAATGGATTTGTTGTACAATATGTGTTTTTTGTTTCCTGTTTTGTTTCATCGTTTTGTAGCGGAGAGGATCTGGATAACGCGAGATGCACAGTAGATCACCTAGCATCTCCATGTGCTAGGGTTTGGACTGGAGGAGTTGGAGTTGTTATCAGTGAGACATAGGCCATCAATGAAACATTCCTCACTCAGAGCAACGAGGATAGTTTGGCCGAAGGAAGGTCTGAGCCATTGAAAGGAAATCGCGGTTTGAAGTGGCATTGGGGTGATTAGATTATCAGTGGTTCTAGAGAAAGACCGACTGATAGGGAAGGATACGATGAAGGTAGATGTCATCGGGCAGAGATGCAACATCAGCAAAAGAGTTGGAAGCATTCACCAAAGACAAGAGTCTCACTAAATGTATATTACAAATGCATATCACAAAAGTTTGTTGGGAATGTATGTGGAGAATGTATCTTTTGTCAGATACAAATGGTGACTGGTCGTAATGGTGAATTAGCATATTGCCACCAGTAATAGCAAGTCACGCCAAGCATATGCTAAGTTGGTGTATCGGCACATCGGGAGAATAGACAGGGAGTTTACCGATGGTGGAAGTCTTATCGACTGAGGCTCCCCATCATATTGGTATCAGAGCTAGTGAAATCTTTGGGCAGAGGTGTTGTGTATTTGATTTCTATCACTGAGAAGGCAGATGGAGAGTTGCTCATGCCATCTAGCTACAAGGAGGAACAAGATTCCTATAGTGTGTGGACAGACAATGATGAGGTCTGTCAAGACCATTCACCAATACAGATTTGGCTGGAAGAGGGTGTAGAGTGAGGCCACTGCGAGAGAGAGTGGTAGTGCATCTCCAGGATCTACTATTGGATGAGAGGAATGGGTCTGTGAAGCAGTGTGTAGGATGGACAACTGATTGAGCATTATGTTGTCATTGAATTGAGGATTTGTAGAAGTGTTGACATTGTCTGTGAATGTTTATGTCAGACAAAGAAAGAGAAGGAGAGGCTAGCAATATGCCTCAAAAGGGGATGACCACTGAAGTGGTCAAGAAATTTCAAGAGATGGAAGAGATGATCAAATCTGGAATCAGGGAAGCACTCCAAGCAGAATTGAAGGCAATGAAGATAGGAAAAAGGACAGATGAAGGTTTAGATGAAGAAGAAGAGAAAGAGGAAGAAGTAGAAGAATAAGAAGAGGCAAAGATACTGACTGAACAAAAGCAATTTCTGGAAGCCATCAAGGCAATTGGCAAGGACTCTTCGGAGGCTTGGATCGATATTCCCATGTTCAGTGGAAAGATGAATGCTGATGAAGTTATGGAGTGGATTGAGGCTCTCAAAAACTATTTCGAATACAAGGAAGTTCCTAACAGTAAGAGAGTTAAGTTTGCAAAAACTAAACTCAAAGGTACTGCACTTACATGGTGGAATTACACCCAAGGAGAGAGGGTAAAAAATGGGAAAAGTATGATATCTCCGTGGAGCAAAATGCTGGAGAAGTTCAAGTCCCAGTTCCTTCCATCTAACTACGAGGTGCAAATTTATAGGACAATGCAGAATCTCAAGCAAAAGGATATGGATGTGGCTACTTACACTGAGGAGTTTCACAAGTACACTCTTCATTGTGGGTACATGGAGGATGAAAAAGCCAAGGTAGCAAGGTATCTAAATGGTCTGAGGATTAATATTCAAGATGAGATAAGTTTATTTACCCCTGAAACTATGGAAAAATGCTTTCAAGTAGCACTAAGAGCTGAAGAGAAGCTAAAGAGGAAAGGTGAGTAGCAGAGTAAAGGAAGAGGTGACAGAAATTTTAGAGGTAGTTTTGGAGGAAGAAGTCCTAACAACATGCCTAGTGGTGAGTCTAGCCAAGAAGAGCAAGTTGGAGACTCAAGTAGTAGAGGAAGCTATCGCGGAAGAAGGCCAAATGAAGAGGTGGGACAAGTGGATCAGGTAGAGAATCTAAGTTCTCCAACATGAGATGTTATAACTACAATTAGATACGATACTGAGCTTATAAGTGTCTAGAGAAGGCCTCAACTTCTCATGGTAATGAAAGAAGAACCACATTGACTCAAGAGGATGTAGGGAGTGTAACATCTCCTGAAGTGAGTTTACAATTAGAAGTGGGAGAAAATATGATGATCAAGAGGACGTCACTCAAAACACCAGTGTAGATTGAACCATCACAGAGGAGAGCTCTTTTTAGGATCAATTGCAAAAGCAAAGGTAAAATATGCAAGGTAGTCATAGATTCTGGTTCAACAGATAATATGGTGTCTAGGGAAATGGTGGATAAATTGAACATAGAAAGGATTCCTCATCAAACTCCTTACAGAGCATCTTGGGTAAGTGAGAGCCAATCACTTTTGGGTAAGTGAAGGCATGATGCAACAAAGGATATAGGTGGTGCAAGACAAGGACTCAACTCATGGGACATGAGTTCTTTTCTAGGTGGGGTGTATGGTGTAGGAGCACCTAACACAAGGTGGCCTTCATGAGGCATTTGAATCATGTTTTGTTTAGAACATCATGTTTGTGTTGTAATAAGGTCTATACGACCAATGCATTTTGATTTCTGTTGATTAGTCCCTAGTGACTTAGGTCACTTTTGTCAAGTTGTTAGTAGTAAGATGGTTGGACTCCCAACTTCTTGGAGATGGTTAGTTTTTCTCCCAGCCACTTGGAATCATTCTCCCAATAGCTTGGAATAGGGTTGGCGTTCCTTTGGTGAGTTTATAAAGCCAGGGAGATGAACATAATCAAGCATCAAGGATATTGTAATCAAATACAATTGTGTGAATGTAATCAAGCATTGTGAAGAAGAAATTGAACCATTTTTATGTCATCAATTTGTTTCCCATTCTTTGTAATTACAAATCGTTTAGCTATAGATTTCTCTTCTGTATTTCCATTGTTGAGAAATGTCGATGTGAAGCATTCCACTAGTGAGATTTCTGTCGAAATCAGTGGAATGGCTTCATTGTACAATATGTGTTTTTTGTTTCCTATTTTGTTTCATCATTTTGCAGCGCAGAGGATCTGGACAGCGCGAGATGCACAGTAGATCGCCTAGCATCTCCATGTGCTAGGGTTTGGATTGGAGGAGTTGGATTTATTGTCGGTGAGATAGAAGCCATCAATGAAACATTCCTCACTTAGAGGGATGAGGATAGTCTGGTCAAAGGAAGGTTCGAGCCATTAAAAGGAAATCGCAGTCTGAAGTGGCATCGGGGTGATCGAATTATCGATAGTTCTGGAGAAAGACGGACCGATAGGGAAGCATACGCCGAAGGTAGATGCCATCGGGTAGGGGTACAACATCAACAGAAGAGTTGGAAGCATTCACCGAAGACAAGAGTCTCACTTAATGTATATTATGAATGCATATTGCAAAAGCATGTTGGGAATGTATGTGGAGAATGTATCTTTCGTCAGATACAAATGGTGACCGATCATAATGGTGAATCAGGATATTGCCACCAGTAATAGCAAGTCACGCCAAGCATATGCTAAGTTGGTGTATCGGAACATTGGGAGAACAGACAAGGAGTTTGTCAATGGTGGAAGTTTTACCGACTGAGGCTCCCCATTAGAAGTTGAAGGAAGAAATAGAAAGTAAAGTGGAGGGTGTAGCTACAAATTTGATCAAGTATAGGATTAACAAGATATTGGCCAAGTTGGAGGAGACCCATAGGTCTTACTCCCAATTAAGGACAACACATGAGAAGCATGGATTAGATAAACAGAGGCTGTCAACTATGAAGACTGGGTGGCTACCAAGGATTGCAAAAGTTAGAGATTTTCTCAGGTGCTCTAGATATGATCCAAATGCCCCTCTTGAGATGGAGTCAGTAGCAGGTATGCTGAAGAAATTTGAGGATGTGGCTACTCATCAATTAAAATTGGATATAGTATTGAAGGATAAAATGCAAGCAATTGAGAGGCAAGACACAAAGTGGTTGCCTCACATTCTTGAAACTGATGGGACAACAAAAGATATGAGAAAATAGAAGAAGGAAATCATGTTGACAATGGTGATCAGTTAATTCTAGCTTGTTGTGATAAGGGAGACTCATCTTTGCATATGTTAATTTGGATGTTTGATAGGTGTTGTGATGTTCACAACATGCCCCATTGTACTCCTTAGCAAAATGAGGACCCTTACTGTGGCTTTTTGCTTCTGCTTTTGTGTGTTTTGTTTTGCTTGGTGGTAAAGGGAAAAGAGGGTTAAAATTGCAAACTTTGATAGAAATGAAGAAAAAATATATTTTTAGTACCAGTGCATGATATGGTTGGATTCCTTGTGAAAAATGAGCTAGGGTTGCTTTTTGAACCATCTTAAAATTTGCCATATTTTGCAAGTTATGATCATTTTGGTAAAATGTACATTCAGGTTTATATATCGCTTTGCATATACAAAGTCCTTTGTATGTGCAAAGTCCCTTTTATACTTAGTCACTTTTTGTAGTTGGCTTGCATATGCATTATTCGTTTGCATGTTGGGTCGTTGTAATGTTACATACATTGCCCTTTATACATCGCTTTCATATACAAAGGCAATTGTATATTCTTTTTTTACCTTGCGTGCATTTTAATAAAGGATGGTATATACAAGGTGGACACGAAGTAATTTAGGGTTAAAATGGATAAATGTTTAAGTTCTGCTTTGTATCTCACATTTGTATATTTTGGCAGGTCAAATATACCTGTTTTATGAACATACTGTATGGAGATGAAGTTTTAGACTATACCCTGATTGTAAACCTTAAGTAGTCTTCAAGCTGATTTCTGGATATGTACTGGTGAATGCTGTGTTCTATAGAAGTGCTTTCGTTTCATTGCATGTTGTTGTCAACTTTTCCCCTAAAGATTTGCACTGAATCATGCAGATTTGTGGACTGTCCTGGTGAAGTATGATTTTAGTTTTCTTCTCTCCATTGCTGTATGGGAACATGTATGTGGATCAATGATCTCAGTCAAGTAATTTTAGAAATCTCACTCTCTCTAACCCTTTTTCTCATTTTAATTTCATTGAAATCACTTTCATAACTACACATCATGATAAATCAGAAGTAGAATAGAAAAATATGTTGACATCTTGAAGACAACTGAATATCATTAGCATATTTTGAGCTAAATGCATGTAGTATTGAAAATGTCATGCAGAGAATCACAAATAAGGGTAGAACTCATGCAAATATCAACTTAGACACATCATTTGGAGATATATTTTGTGTAGAGTAACTTCCCTGTATAGCATAGTTGCAGAAACAAAATCTACTAATCTACGTAAGGCCCCAAAATGGAAAACAGCAATACACATCAACCATAGAGTAACATCAGCAAATTATGAACTAATCGACGAGGACTTGGGATCATGAATTCTTGGAATTCATCGTATCTTTCAGGATAAACAAGGGTTGTTGTGTGACTTTTGTTTTGTGTGCTTGGTTGTGACTAACATCACAAACCAATCAACAATAGGTTGCATGTTGTGGATATTACATTTGAGTTATTTGGTAAAAATGTCAAAAGTATCCTAGATGCATAGTATGCCAGCCACAATGGTAAGATAGAAGAAATAATATCATTCCCTTAGCTAGCTGAAAGTACATATGGTGAGTGGCAGGATAGATATGGACCTCATGAATGACAACTCAGCCACTATCTCCCAACCATAGCAATGCAAATCCCCAGGCAGCTTTGCATGCTTCTCAAGGCCAACCACTTCTTCTTCTCTTTTCCTTCAGTGCAATTAATGTTTTCTTCGATGCCTTTTGGTGCCTCTCTATATCCATTGAATTTGAAAGACAATCTATTAAATGCTGAGGGTACACGTTCCTATTATATAATGGAACTATATCACTCATTTGGTGGTTGTTGAAGACTTGGAAAATTTTGGAAAAGTAATAAAAATATAGAGCTCTCTGGCTTGTTCTATCTCTTGTACTGTAAGTTTATGATTTATATGTTGAATGTATGTTTGTATATATGTTTTTAATTTCATGTTTATGTTATATGAGTTATGATTTATTTCATGTATTCAACTATCTATCTCCAAGTTGTGTGTGTTTTTGTTTTGAATATGAATAGCTAAGGGTTATTTGAGGTTTTGGGATATAGGCTTTTCTGTATTGAATGTTTAATCTTTTACTTCTACTCAAGGAGTAGATTGAATGTTTTAGGTTAAATATTGGGAAGAACATATTGCAATAAGGATATTCATAAGAAAAGATAACTGAGTACTCAATCTTGGGTGGTGTTTGCAAGCCAAACACCAATTTATCCCCATAAAACTTGAATGTTAGTTGAGTTTATGCAAATCATTCACATATATACATCTAGTTGACTCCTTGCCCTAAGATAGGCACTAGTCTATTCCTGTGTTGAAGTTATGATTCAAAACCTCTGTCTTGTATCCAAAACATAAAAACTAAATCAGAATATTATTCACAAACTTGTAGGATTTAGAAGTAGTTTTAGGACCCAAAATCCTCTAAGTCACAACTTAACATAAGGCCCAAAGCTAGCCCCTTTGCACTTATCTTACAGTTTTTGTCTTCCTTAGAGAGGATTTATCTACTTTGTGTTAGCATCTCAATGAGTTTATAGATATATTTCATAGATGTTGAATAGGAAATACCCCCTAGGTTTTGCAAAGCCTAAAGAAGGAGAGGAGATATTTATAGAGTCTATCTCCTGTATTGTTGGCCCCTGGCCCAAGAATCATGTTGATGAGTGATGGCTACCTTGTAGGGATAATTGGGAAACATCCAGTTTGGGATGAAACTCAACACTTTTAACTTAGTTTTTTCAAATCTCACTCTTTCAGGATCTTCAATTTATTCATACTCAAAGTATTCTTCGATATCATTTATCTAGTCAATCAACTCCTTAGGGTTCAAATTACCCACATAGTTGGAATTATCAATCCTAGGTCTCTTACGAATCCTAGAAATAGCTTTCAACATCTTTACCTAATCTAACTCTTCTTCCTCTAAGGTTTTTTCATTTTTTTCAGCAACTTGAACTCCTATTTCATCATCATCACTCTCATCCTTATGTCTAGGGTTTAGACTTCTCTTTCTATCCTCTTCTACAATATCCAATCGGACATTCATTGTTCTCATCATTTCTAACATTTCTTCCATTCTTTTGGCAACATTGGGCATACTAGGCATCCTCCTTGGTGGCATCTCTTCCTTGGATTTAGTACAACTACCTCAATTCGGCGATCAGACTACAAGTTTGCAACTACCTCACAATTGGCACTCTATTGAAAAACACTTGCAGGCTACCTCAAATTAGTGATCTATTCACCTTAAGGTATGTCAGAATGTCTTCTCTACCAAAGGACTCAAAAACTTTGCTCTGATACCACTTGATCCAATCACGAATGGAGGCTCTAGGGATAGGACTGTCTTACCGTGTATCCTTAGAGTAAACACAATGAGAAACATAAAGAATAGAAGGACAAATGAAAATTTATTGATTCAATATCATGAACAATTACAACTTTCATATGCTAACAATATACGGACTACAATCGGATCACAAGACTATTCTCTGTCTTATTACAACTTACAAGAAAGATATAGCTTTGAATCACTATCCCACAATCTTAACTTTCCAAACTATTCACTAACTACCAACTTCCCAACTTCACACTAGTACCTCCTAATGTATCTTGTGAATGATTATATAGAAATTGCGAGCTCAAGGAATGATCCACATCGGCCTTAAAGGGTTTCAAAGTTCAATGCTTGATGAAACATGTAGGTCGGCCTAATTCCAATGGTAAAGCCTCTAATGTTGATGGATCATGTTGAGGTTCTATTTGAATGTGCCTTCGGTCCCATAATGCCTTGTGAGATGTTCCATTAGGTGCCACAAGTCACAAGAAGGTACCAAAAACTCCATATACCAAGCTATATGTTGAATGCTTTGAATAATGAATCCTAGTGAAGCTTCTAACAATGATAATTTTGTGTAGACAATTGTAAATCTCCTAAAATTTGGATATTCAACATAGATGAGATATTATAAAGTCTTGATCCTATGTGGAGAGCTATGAAATGATCCTAGGATGCTCCTGCATCATGGTGGCATAGTTTTAGAATGGATTCTCCTCTAATTTATTCAAAATGCACTTGTGGTAAAACCCTAGTCAAGTTTCGGAGCTCTCAACAAATTTGAGAGTGAAAATGAGAGGCTATAGACTATGCTTTTTAATATTTAGGGGCTTAAAACTTTTCTTTGGACCAAAAAGTGGTTTGGCCACTTTTTGGTCCCCCATCGTTTTGCACACACCCACTAGATGACAATTAAAAAGTGTTCCCACATGACAAATTTCTAGAGTTAGTGAATGAGAAGAGCCTGTTGTTATACAGAGCCTAATCAGACTCAGAGGTTAAATTTACCCCACTTTTATCAATGCGGTTTTACTCCAAATTATTTAATGGGGTCAAGGGGTAGTGCCCCTTGTGGCGGTTTGGGGGAAGAGCCGGTGCAGGAGCACCTAACACAAGGTGGCCTCCATGAGGCATTTGAATCATGTTTTGGGTTGTAATAAGGTCTATTTGACCAATGCATGTAATTTTAGTTTGTATCTAGGTTCATTTTGTAAGTCCCAAGGGACTTAGGTCACGTTTATCAAATTGTTAGTAGTAAGATGGTTGGACTCCCAGTCGCTTGGAATCATTCTCCTAGCTACTTGGAATAGGGTTGGCATTCCTCTAGTGAGTTTATAAAGCTAGGGAGATGAACATAATCAAGCATTGAAGATATTGTAATTGAATGCAATTGTGCGAATGTAATCAAGCACTGTGAAGGAGAAATCGATCTTTTCTGTGTTGTCAATTTGTTTTCCGTTCTCTATAATTACAAATTGTTTAGTTGTCGATTTCCCTTCTGTATTTCTGTTGTTGAGAAATGTCAATGTGAAGCATCCCACTAGTGAGATTTCTATCAAAATCATTGGAATGGTTTCATTGTACAGATATCTGTTTTTGTTTCCTGTTTCATTTTCCTATTCGACGACACAGAGGACTAGATTTGAGTGTGCATAGTAGATTGTCTAGCATCTCCATGTGCTAGGGTTTGGATTGGAGGAGTTGGAGTAGTTATCGGTGAGACAAAGGCCATCAAAAAAGCATTTCCATGCTCAGAGTGACGAGGATAGTTTGGCTGAAGGGAGGATCAAGCTGCTAAACAGAAGTCACAGCTTAAGGTTCAGATCGGGGTGATCAAATTATCAATGATTCTAGAGAAAGTCTGACTGATAGGGAAGGATACACCAAAGGTAGATGCCATTGGATAGAGGTATGACATTGGTAGAAGAGTTGGAAGCATTCAGTGAAGACAAGAGTCTCACTAAATGTATATTGCAAATGCATATCACAAAAGCATGTTGAGAATGTATATTGAGAATGTACCTTTTGTCGGATGAAAATGGTGACTGGTCGTAATGGTGAATCAGGATATTGCCACTGATAATAGCAAGTCACGCCAAGCATATGCTATGTTGGTGTATCAGCACATCAGGAGAATAGACATGGAGTTTGCCGACGGTGGAAGTCTTACCGACTGAGCCTCCCCATCATATTGGTATCAGAGCTAGTGAAAGGTCTAGGCAGTTGTGTATTTGATTTCTGTCACTGAGAAGGTAGATGAAGAGTTGCTCGTGCCATCTAGCTATGAGGAGGAACAAGGTTCTGTTGTGTGGTTACACAACACGCCCCATTTTGACTTAACAAAATAGGGACCCAACCTTTTGCTTGGTTTTGCTTGTGTTTTCTGCTTGCTGGTGGTCTGGTAAAAATAAGACAATGTAGATGATCCTGCATAAAGGGGACTAGGTAAGTCATCATGATGAGGTCACTTTTTATAAGGTTAACATTTCATGATAATAACCTCATGATTGGATAGAGCATGAAATTTCATGCAGGTTTGCCTTTTGGATCACCTTGATATTCCTTAGAAAACAAGAGTTATGGTGAGTCAAAGTCCTAGTCAAACTTGATATTCCGAGGGGAGGATCATATTTCTTAACATCAGTCATCTTATAAAAGATCACCTTGATTCAAAATTATCACCTGATAAAATCATTTGCTCCGAATAGCTGGATGTCAATTTTATGTGATAGCGATATTTACTCGACAAACAACATCATGTATTTTGCGAAGGTTATATTCCTTAATGTCACTTGACATTTAAATATCACCCCGATATTTGAATATCAGCCTGTCGCAAAATATCACCCCGAACCAATGTCCTGCTGATGTCATCCAAACTTGATAATCTAAGGAATAAACCTGATGATGACATCACCATTCTTTTTACCTCAAGGAGGTATATTTCCAAACATGACCCTTCTTACATAATGTGACGGTGACATCATAGTGCAACAATGATGAACCAAGTCATTATCCTGATGATGTCACCATGATATTCTGAGAGAGAATTCATTTTAGTCTAGGGGGGATATTATAAACATCACTAGACATTCTGAACATCCCCTGATATTTTGAACATCACCTGATATTCTCAACCTGACTCGATGTTTTGACATGGGTCTTTCACTTAAAACGGATGATCATATTATACCAAGGGGGTCATATTCTCAATATCACCCGATCTTTAGAGATCACCCCGCGCCTTGCCACCATAACATTGAATGCACGCAGAGGTGGTAGGTGGTTCCCACCGATTACGAACCTGATACATACACCTGGAGGGATCCGGTAGTTTCGTACAACAAAATCAGCTGTCGCATTTAATTTGCCCTAATTTACCCTAATTTTCCTTAGTGAAGAGATTAAAAGTGATTTACAAACTCATTTCACACTTATCTTGCGATAAAACAAGTTTTTATAGAGCTCCGTGCTTTCAAACCCTCAGAAGACTACCTACAGACGCATACAACTTGTACCAGATTAGGATTCATGAACACTACTGGTAATTGAGTCCCTTTCATAGATATCAACCTAATTAGGAAGATAAACACATTAGGTGAGTAATTGAAACCCTCTGGTTGTCATGTTCTGCATATCTAGGTATCATGGTGTCTTCTAGTTTGAAGTTCTAGATTATGCATATTAGGATAAATGAATATTGAAAGAGTAATAGTATGCATGATGAATAATGAAGATATAATGTATATGCATGCTGGAAAGTATCAATTGTAAGAATAGTTTTGTTAATTATAGGCATCCATGAAGGATAAGCGGTTAGCTAAGTTAGAGGTAGAATTTCTAAATCCCATGTTTTCTAAACCTGAGGGCATCCAATTCAAATATGGTGCCATCATAGACACACACCAAGGGAATACAGATTTGGCTGCCTGGTCAATTAAAATGAGTGATGAGAAGAATAATAGCACCTTGCTGGATGGAGTCTTTGTGTTTGGAATGTGGAGTGCAATTGGTTTCCCGTATTCTATGGAAACTCCTGAGCTAGTCATTGAATGTGCAAGAAACTATAACCCGCAGACAAGCAAAGTGGAGAAGCATGGGAAAGTATATGCTGATCTATCAATCAAGGGTATTGCTGCTACATTCAGTTTGCCTTTGGGCAAGAAGGTTTCCAACATAGATTTGAAGAAATCGGAAGTCGAGTATGAAAATAATAAGAAGGCTGCTAGGAATAAAATGTACCAATGGAGGGTGAAGAATAGTCCCTATCCTACAACAGCTAAACTTCCAGTTCATTTATATAAATTTGATTTTGATGATGAGTACCAATACATGATAGCCCTGCTTAGCAGAGTATCAGGCCAGCCTGATGCTAGAAGTTTTAAAGATTGGATGTATGCAGTCATCCTAATGTGCCTTTACACAGATAACAAGCCAATGTCGGCTAAGATGATAAGTGATGCTCTAAATGAGCAGCTGATGAATTTAGGAGGTCCAAATTGTGCCTTTTACATGACTTCATACATTGTTTATTCATGTCCAAATTGTGCCTTATACATTTGATGCATTGACTACAGATGGGCGAATTGGTGGCACTACTAATGATGCACATATATGGGATCACTATCCCCAACTGCAAAGAGCAAATTACCTCTAGGATTACAAATTAGTGAATGATGCATTCTCTATGCATCTGGTAAGAATAATGGAGGAGGACAGAAATAAAAGACTAAGCATGGAAGCTCAGGAAGTCATATACAGGCATGGAGCTTGGTTTATTCAATTTGCAACATTCTCTTATATGAGAATTGAAGGTTTTGAAGAGGAACCCCTCATGCTCCCAAGATACCCCATTGATGCAGTAGTTTTAATGGAGTTCATGAGGTAGGTGGCTACAATACTGGATGCTTACAAAGCAAGTAACAAACTCCCACCAGTATTGTTTCAAGTAACAATGGGCTGGTATATGTGCCCAGATTTTAAGAACATTAAGAAAGCCATAACTGGTTTAACAATGATGAATTTCCAGTCATTCCCTTTGGTTAGGCCATATGATCCATATGGGAGGATGCAGAAAATCATAGGGAAGCCCATCCATCAGAAGGATCTTGAAGATTTTTGGGCAGATTGCGAGGATGAGGTTGAGGCTAGAAGGAGAAGGTATCAAAGGTTGACCCTTAACCAGATTAGGACCTTCGACTACATTTCAGTCCTTGTACAATTGAAGAGGGATGATGCTAATATAATGGTAGATGAGTATGAAAAGAAAAAGATATATAATGATACAATATCCGCACCAGATCTCACCATACAGGAGGACATCTCCTTGGATCCACTCACAGGAAGGAATTGCAGCTGACCCAGGCATGGGTCAATGAACAAACAGATACACTGAAGAAGAAGGGAGTAGCCCCTACTGTCGATAGTAAGAGGAAGAGACAGGAGGTTCCTAAAGATGAATATGATGATTTCCTAGTTGAGAAGAGGAAATCCAAAGGAGAAAAAGAACCACCTCCTGGAAAAAGCAAGAGATCTTCAAAAGGTAAGAAGACTGATCCTAAACCCAAAGGGGTTATAATTGAAAGAATAGAGATGTAAACTGAAGATGCATCAGGATCAAGATAAATATCAGCATCATCTACACTGCCTCCCTTGGATAAGCAAAAGGCTAAAGGAATCCAGAGGCCAGCTGCACATCCTGCTGATATATATGAAGAGGGTCAGCAACAACAAGATGCATCAGCTAAGCCCAAAGTAGTAGAAATTCCACTAAAGGATAAAGAAGATAAAGAAGTATCAAGTCCTAGTGATCACAAAGCTCAAAAGGTAATTATCACAACTACAGAGCAGATTATAGCTGCAGATCAGGTGGAGAAGCCTAAGTCAGATGAAATAATATCCATGGATACCAATATACCTCTAGATGAGGAAAATGCTAAAGTGAATGAGGTACCCAGGGAGGAAGTAAAAGATCAAGATCATGATGAACATGTAGATGATAAGCAAGATCACCCTCTAGAAAAAGAAGATCCTCAATAGGAGGACATACCTGAAGATCACCCTCATGAAAAACATCATGAGGAAGAAATAAGAAAGTCACCATCTCCATCAAGAATAGATACAGTTACTAGAGATCAGGATGATCATCATCATGATGGTGGTCACCTAGGATCTGGAGACCAAATTCCCTCATGGCTAGAGAAAGGGATAAGTACTGAGTCTGGACTAGAGATACAAGAGTTTGATGTTTCAACATTGTTTTCAGAGACTCTAATGAAGCCAAGGAGTAAGACAAGACTAACTTCTGCTATTAGAAGGGATCATGATATAGGCAGGAGAACAGTCTAGGTGGCCATTCCTACAGTTGATAAAGAAAAAGGAAAGATCAGTCTGGATGAATTCTAGATTACTACAATAGATTTGGGATTTGCCAACGAGGATCAGGAAGGCCAAGAAGGTAAAGACATTATTGATTCATTAACTCAAATGGTGAAAAGAGAGAAAGAGAAAAATAACTAGCATAAAGAACACATTGCTTAGTTACATGCATATATAAAGGGGTTAATTAACCCTGATGATACATCAAGTGATAAAGCAGTCCCATTGACTGCAATTTCTCAAGAGGAGGTAAATAAACTGGATCTCATGAAACATGAGTCATCCATAATGAGAAAGTGGATGTTATCCACATTTGACGAAGCAGAGGAAGTGGTAAAGGCCTCTTTGAAAAGGTGGAATTCTTTGGGCACCTCCAGGAAAAAGGTAGATAAATTACAGATGGAGATCGAAAGGAGGTCATTTCAGTTGGAGAAAGTCCTACACACTTTGGATGAAATAAGGAGGATTGATCCATATATTCTAATAAAGAATCAAGTACTGAATAATAACACAGCCCTATTGATTGAAATATGGTATTGTTGTGTGGTTACACAACACACCCCATTTTGACTTGGCAAAATAGGGACCCAACTTTTCGTCTTGGCTTGTGTTGTCTGCTTTTTGGCAGTTTGGTAAAAAGTAAGTCATGTGCATGATCATACAGAGTTAGGATGAGGTAAGTCCCAAATATGAGGTTAGTTTGTCAAAATTTGCATTTCACGTCTGGGACCTCATATTCTGAAAGAGCGTTAAATTCCATGCAGGTTTGCCTTTTACATCACCCAGATATTCCTCAGGATGTGAAAGTTATGAACAGTCAAAGTCTGGGTCAAACCTGATATTCACGAGAGGAAGATCATACTTTATAACCTCAGTCATGTTGTCTCGTCATCATCATATTTGAAACATTCCCTGATATGTCATGCAGCTCAAATATCTGGACGTCAACTTTAAGTGGTAGTAAATTTTCCCTGTCAAGCGGTCTTTTATATCACGAGCGTCATGTTTTCGAATGTAACCTTATATTTCTTAATATCCTCATGACGCGAAATGTCACCCTTAGCAAATATCATGATGATGTCATCAAAGCCTATTAAACGAAGGAACCAACTTGACGATGACATCATCATCACATTCACATCTCGACAGGATATTTTCTAAACATGATCATGTCCGCCTAATATGACGATGACGTCATGATGCCTTTCCGGTACTAAGAGCAATATATCAGGATGACGTCATCCTGATATTCTGAAAGAGAGACAAGTAAGTTTGTTTCGTCATCATCATATTTGAAACATCACCCGATACATCGAAATATCCTCCTGAGGTAACATACATAACCAAGGGGTACTTTTGTCACCTGATTCTTGTCGTGATAACTATTCCAATTTCATGGAGGAGGATGGTATTGAAACTCGACCCAATATTTGCGAATATCATCCTACTCTCATGATATCCTGTCATATGGATATCCCCCTGCTCCCGTTGCCGCCATTATCATTTAATGCGTGCAGACATGGTAGGTAGTTCCTGCCGACCTCGGAACCCAATGAAACACCTGGCGAGATCCTGCGTTTTCACACGAATAATCAGGGAATGTAATCTAACTTGTCAGAGTTGCCTTAAATGTACCCTAATTGCAAGGTTAAAAGGTAGTTCAGCCGCCATTTTCACATTTACCTTGCGATAAAATTGTTTTACAGAGCACCTGCTTCCCCATCCTCATACAGACGATTGTTGCATGATTTGAGCTTACAGACAGAAGGAAGGAAGTGATCATCAGCTGAATTCAGAATGTCGCTAGCAATTTGCTGGTATAAAAGAGAAATCTGCATAATCAGGTAGGTAAATGAAACCCTCATCATGTTGTTTTGTTCTGGTATGATGATGTAAGTTCTGGTTTATGCACCCATGTGATTAAGTAGTATTGAAAAGATAGAGTAGGCATAGTGATTTATGAAGTCAATTGCAATATGTATGTGTGTATATCTATTGTGAGATAGTATTTTGTTAATTGCAGGTACTCATGGCCGACAAGCGGTACGTTAAGTGTCAAGAGGAATTTAGTAGGCCTATGTTCTCTTCTCAGAAGGGGGTCCTATTCAAGTATGGAGCAATTACAGACACCCATCAGGGGAGCACCAATCTGGAGGCCTGGTCAGCTAAACTGAATGATGGGCATGACAAGAGTCCTGTGTTGGACACAGTATTTGTGTCAGGGATGTGGAACGCTACCAGTTTTCCATACTCCATGGAATCTCTAGAGCTGGTCATAGAATGTGCCCGAAATTATAATCCTCAAACAAGGCAAGTAGTGAAGCATGGGAGGATATATGCAGACCTCTCCATCAAGGGTCTCTCCCAGACATTTGGACTGCCACTGGGTAGTAAAGTTAAGAGTGTGGACCTCAAGAAGTCAGGAAAAGAGTATGAGGCCAACAAGAAATCGGCCAGAAAGAACATGTATCAATGGCGAGCAGAGAATAGCACATATCCTGCGGCAACCAAACTCCCTGTGCACATGTTCAAGTATGATTTCAATGAGTACCAATATATGATTGCACTCCTGAATCGAGTAACAGGCCAACCTGATGTTGGTAGTTTCAGGGATTGGATGTATGGAATTATAATGATGTGTCTGTATTCAGACATCAAGCCACTATGGGGCCAGATAATAAGTGATGCTCTGCACGAGCAGCTGATGAACCTAGGAGGTTCAAATTGTGCATTTAATATGACATCTTACATTGTTTATTCTTGTGCTTACAAAGGCACTTTTGATGCTTTAGTTACAGATGGAAAGCTCACAGGCACAAATGCTGCATATATCTAGGATCATCATCCCTAGCTATAGAGAACCAACTACCTCAGAGACTACAAACTGGTCAATGATGCATTCTCTATGCATCTGGTAAGGACCATGGAAGAGGATAGAACAAAAAGATTGAGCATGGAGGCTAAAGAAGTAGTCTACAGGCACGGGGCCTGGTACATACAGTTTGTAACCTTTTCTTACATAAGGGTTGAGGGTTTTGAGGATCATCCCCTCATGCTGCCAAGGTATCCTACTGATGCAGTAATATTAATGGAATTTATCAGGCAGGGCTCCGTGATGATAAAAATGTACAAGGATGCCAAGAAGCTGCCACCAATTTTGTTCCCAGTCAGCATTGGCAATTACATGTGCCCTGATTCTGACAATATAAAGAAGGTGATGGTCACCCTAAATAAAATGAAACTGCAGCCTTTCCCGCTAACAAGACCATATGATCCTTACGGCAGGATACAGAAGATACTAGGAAAGCCTATTCATCAGAGGCACCTAGAAGATTTTTGGGCTAACTGCAAAGATGAGGTAGAAGCCAGGAGAAGAAGGTATCAGAGGTTGACTCTGAACCAAGTTAGAACATTTGATTGCATCTCCCTTCCCCAACAATTGAAGAAGGATGATGGCAGGATAATGGCAGATGAGTATGAACAAAAGAAGATATACAATGACACTATCTCTGCACCTGACCTCACCATGCAGGAAGAAATATCTTTGGACCCATTCATTGCCAGGACCATACAACTAACTCAAGCTTGGGTTGATGAACAGGTGGAGGCATTGAAAAAGAAAGGTGTTGCCATTACGGTGGACAACAAAAAGAAGGGACAAGATATTCCTGGGGAGGTATATGATGACTTCCTACTTGAGAAAAGGAAGACTAAGGGAGATAAGTTACCTCTACCACACCTAAGAAACAAGGAACCTCCATGAGAGGTGGAATAAGTCAACCCCCTACACTATTACAAGGGGCAGGTAGTGAAGTACCAAAGGAACTTCAGCATAATATTCCACTTCCTACCATCGTCAAGTTCAAAACTGAACTTGCGGAAGAACAAATGAAAGAAACCTCCCAGACACAAGCAGAAGGACATGTCTCGCTTGATGAGACAATAAATTTGTCTAATGATGAGGTGGTGCAGGATGTGGCTGCACATAAGATGGAAACACTTGCTGCTGATATAAGTATGACGCCTCACAAGCCTCCACCAGTTCAAACTGTACTTGAGGAGATTAAGCAGGTGGAAGAAGAGCAAGAAAAGAGCCCAGAGTAGGTAGCTCAAGAAATAGGGTTGGAAGCATTAATCACAGAGGTGACAAGCCCTATAGTGGTAGACTTGACAGAAAAATAGGATGCAAGTCCTGAACAGCCAGTAGGATCACCTGACAAAGGCCACCCAACAGAAGAGATAGAGATGGCAGAGTCAGAGGGCCATGCTCTTGAGTTAGGCCAACAAAGCCCACATGATACATTAGAAGAACATCCTATAGTAGAGGTTCAGGAAGCAAAGGTTGATGAAAAGAAGGAAGCACTAGAGGATCCAGCTGCCAAAATACAAGAGATGGATAGTGCAGGCCCAGGACAAATAATGGCCGTGGAACAAATGCCAGCACCTCAGGCAGAATCCCCAGTGTCTAGTGCAGTAGATGAACAACAAGGGGAAGAATTAGAAACAGATGAAATAATGATGGAGAAGGATCATGATCATCATGATCTACATACAGATAAACCGCAGGGTTCCCCACACCAAGAGGATGCTCCTCTGGAGAAAGAAATTCCTCAACAGGAGGATGTACCGCAGGATCAACAACAAAGCGAGCATCACGAAGAAGAAAAGGAAAAATCACCATCTCCACAACACCTACTGATAGAGATGGGAGATATGGGTGAACATGATGATGATGCTGAGAAACATGATCAGGTGCCTCCATGGTTAGCAAAAGAAGTAAATATTGAAGAGGAGCTTGAAATTCAAGAATTTGATGTTTCCACCTTATTCTCCGCTGATATAATGAAACCTAGGAGGAAGGCCAGAATGACATCGGCCATCAAAAGAGATCCAGCCACTGGGAGAAGGACCACACAAATTGCCATACCTGCGGTGGAGAAAGAAAAAGGTAAAATCACTGTTGATGAATTTCAAATCAGCACAGTAGATTTGGGCTTTGCCAATGAGGACCAAGAAGGTCAGGAGGGCAAAGACATTATTGACTCTCTAATTCAAAAGGTGAAAAGAGAGAAGGAGAAGAATAAGCAACATAAAGAGCACATTGCTTAGTTGCATGCCTATATCAAAGGACTAACCAATCCTGATGATACCACAACTGAGCCTGCAGTCCCATTGACTACCATTTCTCAGGAGGAGGTAAATAAATTGGACCTCATGAAGCATGAGGCGTCCGTAATAAGGAAACGGATGTTGTCCGTAATAAGGAAATGGATGTCATCCGCATTGGATGATGCTGTAGAAATAATGAAAGCCTCTCTAAAGAGGTGGAGCATTTTGAGTGACTCCAAGACTAAGGTAGATAAATTGCAGATGCAGACCGGGAAGAGGTCTTACAAACTGGAGAGAGTCCTGAGCCTTCTAGGGGAAATAAAGGGGATAAATCCTCAACTACTTATTAGTAAGCAGGTGCTAAATAGTAATACCGCATTGCTGGTAGATATCTGGTACAAGGACATTTAGTTCGAATGTGGAGTCCTCAAAAGATGCAATAATAAGCTGAGGGATATCAACATGAGGCTACGAGATTTAATGGTTGAAGAGGCAGTAATATTAAAAACATTGGAAGGCAAGGTGGACGGTAAAATAGAAAATCAAGATGAAGAGTGCGCCATCAAAGCTGTACACAGCAACTTCCAATCAGAGGTAGATGGTCCACTTGTCCACTTGACAGAAGAACTGATAGATAAAATAATGAGGATCAAGGTCTAGATGGAGAAATACAAAGAAACACTACAGGATAGGAAAAATAAGCTGGATAACAGCAGAGACAAATATGAAGCACATAAGCACGCCATCATTAAAGCAAAAACTCAAGATGGCGGAGGGATAGATCAGGTTGTGCATTCATATGAGCAGGTCCGCAGTAGTATGCAGCCCCATATGCATCATCATCATCATCATCAGGATAGCAAAAGTTCAGGAAGCGACACACATGATGATGATCCACATGAATCAGCTGAGGAGCATGATGAAGACACCTCATGAAGGGGATATAAGCATAAGTAGTATAGATAGTTGCCAGCTGGCAACTTGTGCCATTTTGTAAAGGTTGACAAAGTCAAGTGAATCATGACCGTAGATTTGTATTGATAAGTCAAGATTGTAGATCTTTTGTAGGGGATTCCTCACCTTATTCTATAAAAGGTGGTGGAATGCCTTATTGTAAACATTCGAAACTTAATTGAAATCTGTTTGCTGAAATATTCAGGGCTTTTTTCAAAGTTATTGTATATGTACATGTCTTTTGCATACTTAATGAAGGAGAAGAGTTTTTCGATTACAAATCTTAGTAAATCTTGAGTAATCTGTGTCTGAATTCTGGATATGTGCTTTGATTTGTTGCGTCCCTTGGAGTGCTCATCATGTTGCATGTATTGTTTTCATTCATCATCCTCTGAAGTTTGCATCAACTGTATCTAGCTGTGGAATATCCTGGTAAACATATGGTTTGATTTCTTCTCCTCATGACAGTATCAAGTATGTATGTGGATCAATAGCTAAAGGTTCAACCTTAAATTGAAGTATTCCTTTTATTTTTTAAATTTTAGAGCATTTCATCTCCATAATTGCAAATAATTGATGATCTTAAGTAAATAACACAAATATGTAGACATCTCGTAGATAATCATAAATATTTAGCATATTTGAATACAAAGCATGTACAATTGAAAATATCATGCAAAGATTGAGGTATTTCTGCGTCTTCTCACCAAATAACTGCATAATATGACTTCCCTGTAAGGAATTTCTGCAGGAATGTCATGATGATGATAAATTTCCACGTAAGGCCCCAAAATGGAAACAACAACTCACATTGACCTCTGAGTAACTTCAGATGATTAAGACCTAATCACCGGAGACTTGGGATCCTGAATTCTTTGAATTCATAGTATCTTTCAAGATGAATAAAGGTTAATGTGTACTTTTATTCTATGTTTGTTTGTGACTAACATCATGACCAACATAAATTGGCGCTAGAAGGAGGGGCCGGATCTGGAAGACCACGCTCATCATCATTATTTTCAGGTCTGATGATGAAGGGAGTAAGGTAACCTCACATCGTCTATGAATTTCAAATATTATGCAAATATTTACTGTAAAAGGCTTGTATGTGCTCATTCTATGTAAAGATTTCTAGATCTCACATAAATATTACAGGCTTTATAGTAGATCATTCTGAATTCATAAATATCAGCCAAAGATACCTAAATTTGTTCAAGCTTTGAAGAATATAGGCCCTAGAAACTTAAGATCTCGTGCTAAGGGTCAAGATACCCCAAATGCCCTTTCATATTTGCACTATCTTTGCAAATATTTCATAAATATCTAGTCTGATTAGCCATCTGACCACAAATATCACCTCATCCGGTGAAATTCAGCCAATATTTGCAAAGTTTCAGCCAAATTGCCTCAAAATTGAGAAGTCCTGGCTCACAGGATAAATACCAGGTTTAGACCTAGTGGAATTTTCAAAGAATTGCCTATTAGAGGTTTCAGACCTAGGACTGTAGACATTCATCATACTCCAGAGTCTAGTGTGCCAGGAGCTTCACCAGAACCTCCTCCTGTAACTCATGTTGGTTTACAAATACCTTCTGGGATATTTGTGACACCTTCAGTTTAGTCTCAGGGTGTGCCTTTAGTTCAGCCCCAGCCAGCTGCACCACCAGCTCAACCTCCTCTGGTTGCAATGTCTTTCTTTGCAGTGGAGTCACCTTTGACCTTTACTGCATATCATGAGTTACCAAAGAATCCAGACAAACTTTGTCCAAAATATCATCCTTATCAAGATGCTGAAGATCATATCAGGACTTTTAAGGAAGCTTGCTGCAGAGCTAGAATAGAACATCAAGATGTGGTGTGCAGGTTATTTCCTTTTTCCTTGGGGGAAGAGGCTTATAATTGGTTTATTAGTCTTGGCCAAGCCTCTGTTGGTTCATGGGATGTCTTAGAGAAATCCTTTCTTGACAGGTTCAAGGTCCCTATTGATCCATCTATGAATTACCATATGTTTGCTACAATCAAAAGATTTGAGAATGAGCCTATTGCTAATTTCAATGCTAGGTTCCAGAAAATGTTGTCCAAGTTAGTTGGCCCATATGTAGTATTTGATGCCTCTGCCAGGAGTATCTATTATTCAGCCCTGGATCCATTAACTTCCATGTTCATTAGGAGAACACATCCTGAGATCACTACATTGACAGGAGCTTTTCAAGAAGCTATCAAAGTGAATCAGCAGTTGATACCTGCTCCTACTCCAAATATAGTATTCCCTACGTTGCCTGGCATACAGTCACAATATCCTACATCATATCCTGCAACATATTCTCCACAATATCCTACACAATATCCTAATGGAGCATTGATACCCCCAGCAGTCATGCCTGCACCTTTGCAAGTACCTCCACTGAGCATCATGCCCCCTCCTAATGGAAATGGCCAATTGCTACAATATCCTGCACATGCTCAGACACCTCAGGGTACTGATCTATCCAGCAATAACCATGGGTCCTCTTTCTTCAAGCCTCAGACTGAAAATGTAGTGGGCAAAGCTCAAGAAGAAAAGGAGGAAATCAAAGAAATTTCTGCTCAATTGAGAAAACTCACCATAGAGGTGACACATTTGAGAAATCAAGGGTTTTATTCCCAGTCAAGTCAGAATAGAAATTATTCCAATGATAGACCAAATTATCCTGACAGAGGATATATTAACAACAGTAATTTCAATAACAGTGGTGGAAATAATAGTAATCCTCAGAGACAGCCCAGAGTGTGGAACTCTGGGCCAAATAATGGCTCATTACCATCACCCCTAGACAATCAGCCTCCTGGTGAAGCCAAACAGACTACTAGAGTTAATCTTGCTGAGGCAGCCCTTACTAATTGGTGTAGGATCCACAATACCAATGCACATGTAGAATTAGATTGTCCACAATTTAGAATTGCTGCCAGCATCTTTCAGACTGAAGTGTCTAATACTTCTAGAAATCCACCTCATGCAGAGGGCAATGAGATTGTTCCTTGTGGATATGACTCAACTTTTGTGCTGGAAACCTACATTAATCAACCTCATCAGAGTTATAACCAGGTATGTGAGGAATCTGCCTTGACCTTTGAAACAAATTATGTTTTCCCCTTTGAGGATGAAAATGAACCTGCAAGAGAACATGAGGAAGTACATGCATATCAGCAGCAATATCCTAGTAAGCAGAATTATAACTTGAGGAGTAATGCCAATAGACCTACTGGTCCATTGACATCATCCTTACCTCCAAATAATTTCAACACACCTCCTGATCCTAAAGCTAGCAATAACCTGGGATTCCCCAAGTTAAATGCTCAGTACTTGTCACCTCAGAACATAGGATCAAAGATTGCAAATACACCTCATGAATCTGAAAAGTTAGCCACCTATCTGGCTGATGAAATGAAGAAAATTAAGATCAGCCTATCCCTGTCTGAGTTACTGAAAACTCCTGCCATCAAAAAAGCATTCATGAAGTCACTAGATGATCCTGCTCCTAAAGAGGATAGTCATCTTTCAAGTCAATCCAGTGGCAAAGATCATGCTGTTAGGGATAATATTATCAAGCCTAAAGTGTTAGTTACAGTCCAAGCTGTTGAAACCTCCCACATGACCTTGTATAGAGATAAAACTGAATCACCCCCGTTCCTCCTCACCATAAGAATGTTCAGCAAGAACCTGCACAACTATCTGGTTGATTCAGGGGCCTCCACGAATGTTATGCCCCTGTCAATATGTAACACTTTAGGACTACATCCTACTAAATCCTTAAAGAAGGTGACACAATTGGACAAAACAGAGGTAAGTGTAGTAGGAGAGTTAACTCACATCCACATGCAACTAACATCCAATCCTAGGATCCAGTATTACATTGATATTCAGGTAGTTGACATACCTGATACTTACGGGATGTTGCTTAGTCGAGACTGGTCCAAGACGCTCAATGGATATATGTCCACAGATTTCAGTCACATGTGGTTACCATGGAAAGGTATACCAAACCAGATCAAGATTGACGCTGAGCCTAGAATGAAACATATGATCACTGAATACAACAGAACAAATGAGATCCTGTATGTAGACGTAGAGCCTGGAGTTTACTGCATCAGGCCACAAATGGTCAAAATAGAAGAGATCCTGATGCTCGATCTTCATCATCATGATGATGATCATCAAGAGGATATGCCAGTTGTACAACATGATAATAATCTTGATAATGAGAATGAAACAGATCACTTCAGAAATTTCGGGATGCGCCTCTCTAACCAAGTGAGGCATTGTCAATTGTTAAATATACCTGCTAATGATATTTTGATTCATGGAAGGTGTCGATTACACAATGAAGCACATTTAGAAAAGACTTGCGAAATATGCTTAGATATGATAATGCTGGAGCAGACATATAGTGAGGCATCATCATCATGTTTTGAGGTAAATGCTACATCTGATGATGATACTAATTCTTATCTGTCTTCTACAGAAACAGAGGAGTCTATAGATCATGATGAAGATCATATCCTGGAAACAGAAGAAGTTCTGGTGTCTGATCAGATAAATGATGTGAGGAAAGAAAAGATCACCTCTGGGAGTGATTGCTTTATGGAACCAGATTATGAATTGTCTGATGAAGACAAAGGTAGTGACCTGACTAAGTTTGAAGAATTTCTAGTAAAAGAAATAGAGAAGATGACACGACAACGTAAATCTCCCCAAAAAATTTTAATTAAGGATTGGTGTAGATTACATGAAGTACCTCATTCAGAAACAATTTGTGCATTATGTTTACATATTCTGAAAAGGCATGCAGCTACAGATTCAGAAGATCACCCTCCTACTGAAATAAAAGAGAAAATAGAAAAGCCATCAGGCTCACGAGAAAAGGGAAAGAAGAAACTTGAGGATGATGATATCCCTAAGTTAAAATAGATATCAGGCGGAGCAGCAGCCAGAGCTGTAAAGATAAAAGAAAGTTTAGCTAAATGTCCGCTAAAGATAAACCTTGGATCCTGAGGTTTGATGGGTCCAAATCAAAGCGGGGTGCTGGGGTAGGAATTGATCTGATCAATCTAGCTAGAAAATCCTACTTAGCAGCCTATAGATTACAGTTCCCCTACACTAACAATGTAGCAAAGTATAAGGCTCTAATTCATGGGATACTGTTTGCTCATAAGAAGAAAGTAAAGATTCTGCATGTCTTCGGAGATTCAGAACCAGTTGTGAGGCAAGTAAGAGGAATTTACCCATGTAACTACAGAAAGTTGTCCAATTACAGACATCGTGTGTGGGACCTGATTGAAGACTTTGACGCCTTTAATATCACTCATGTACCAAGAGAACAAAACCATAGGGCAGATGCACTTGCCCAAGCTACCAGTACATTGGAGCCACTATCTGTATTTGGTCTGAAGAGATATTCAGTAGAACTGGTGTCAGTACCTTTAGTACCTGATAATGTGACTAACCTCCAGGTGTTTGATGATGATCAGCACATCCTGGACTTCATTTCAAATAGGGACATATTTGAAGCTCAGATTATAGATGAGAATGGCATGGAAGATCATGTATGGGAAGAAGATGAGATATTAGAGCTGCCTAGCAACAGGATTCCCAAAGGTATGATTGAATTAGAGAGAGCTTTTGATTTGGATAATATGCTTAAACAGAAGGATCTGCCCAAGGCAAATGTAGGTCAGTATTCACAAGTGAATATTGGACAAGCTGATGACAAGAAAAATGTCTTGTTGGGTAAGGTTGGCACACCAGAAGAGTTAGAAGGAATAACTCAGGCCCTCAAGGATTACATACATGTAATTGCATGGACTTATGATGAGCTGAAAACATATGACACCTCTGTCATAACTCATACTATACCTCTCAAGCTAGATGCTAAACCTTTCAGACAGAAGCAAAGGCCAGTCAATGCCTTGCTCAAACCAATAATTCTCGAAGAAGTCAAGAAATTGTTAAACGCCAGGATAATATTTCCTGTGAGGTATTCCACTTGGGTGGCAAATCTTGTGCCAGTCAAAAACAAGAATGGAGACATCAGATTATGTGTAGATTTTAGGAACCTAAACAGAGCATCAGAGAAGGACAACTATCCTTTACCCTCATTGGATGAAGTTCTGTATATTGTAAATGGAGCTAAAATGATGTCCTTCTTGGACAGTTTTTCAGGATACAACCAAGTGATGGTTGACAAAATTGACAGATTGAAAACTACCTTCACCACAAAGTGGGGGATATTTGCATATAGACGTATGCCATTCAGACTCATAAATGCTGGAGCTACATTCTAGCAAGCCATGGATATAGCCTTCAGGGGCTTAATAGGAAAATGTATAGTCATATACATGGATGACTTGACAGTATTCTCCAAGGAAAGGGGGAATCATGTTGCTAATCTCAGAAGTGTACTGAAGAAGTGTGAAGAGTACGGAATATCTTTGAATCCCAAGAAGTGCATATTTGGGGTGACAACAGGAAAGTTATTAGGCCACCTGATCACAGAAGATGGAATTATCATTGATCCTGATAGGGTGGAGTCTAACATGAAGTTACAACTTCCAAGAAGCAAAAAGGAACTCAAGTCTTACTTTGGCAAGATAAATTTTGTGAGGAAGTTCATCACCGGCTTTGCTGAGATTGTCAGACCACTAAATGCTATGTTGAAAAAGGATGCACAGATTGAGTGGACACCAGAGGCCAAATCTACATTTGAAGATATAAAGAAAGCCATTTCAGATGCTCCTGTCCTCATCAGTCCAGACTACACAAAGGACTTTTACATTTATTCATTTGCTTCAGAACATACTTCTGTAGCAGTGTTAACTCAAAGAAATGAAGAGAAAGAAGAGAAACCAATTGCTTTCATGAGCTGTCCTTTCAGAGATGCTGAATTGAGATATGTAGGTGTTGAGAGATAGGCACTTGCATTAGTCAGAGCAGTCAAAAAATTTAGACATTACATACTAAGAAGCAAAGTGATTGCTGTAGTACCAGATGCAGTAGTGAAGATGTTGTTGATGCAAAGTGAGCCTGGTGAGAAAAGAGCCAAATGGATTACTGTATTACAAGAGTATGATATGGAAATTACACCAATGAAGCTAGTAAGAGGACAAGCTCTAAGCCAGATGATATCTAAAATTGATCCAAACATCACTAGTCAGTAATATGTGATCAATGAGAAAGACAATAAAGAGTGGTATTCAGATATCAGGCACATCCTGATTATTGGAAGATGTCCATCAAGAATGCAGGCTTCACAGAGAAGAGCCTTGAAGATAAGATCCCAAAAGTATATGATGAAGGGAGGAACCCTATTCAAGAAGAATTATGAAGGAATATACCTGAGATGTTTAGAAAAGCCAGAAGCAAATAAGGTCTTGTTCGAGCTACATGACAAGTTTGGAACGGCACATGGATCATCCTTGGCCACAACACATGCAATCCTCAGAGTAGGATATTACTGGCCTACAATTTTTAAAGACACAGCTGATCATGTTAAATGTTGTCATGTTTGCCAGGTTGCTGCCAACAGAGAGAAATATGTTGCACAACCATTGCAGCTAGTAATGGAAGAACGCCCATTTGCACAGTGGGGCATGGACTTCATAGGACCAATTAATCCTCCATCCTCCTCAGGGCATAGGTATGTTTTAACAATTACTGACTATTGTACTATATGGACTGAGGCTATTAGCAGCAAAACTTGCACTGCAGATGATGTCATTAAATTTCTGGAGAGCAACATTGTCACCAGGTATGGAACTCCTTATGCATTGGTAAGTGATAATGGTTCCGCCTTCATTTCTACCAAGTTATCAAGTTGGGCTTTTGATCACGGGATTATACTCAAGTTTTCATCTAACTATTATTCCCAAGGGAATGCATTAGTAGAATCCACCAATAAAAATCTACTGAATATCGTAAGGAAACTAATAGAGAAAAACCCTAGAGAATGGAACTCATTTCTAAAGTATGCCTTATGGGTTGACAGAACTAGAATAAAAACTGCATTAGGAAACTCACCTTTCCAACTAGTATATGGGGTGGATCCCATCCTCCCGGTAAACTTAAAAATTCCTACTCTGCAGTTCACCCAAGAGTACCTAGGCATAGACAATAAGAAAGAGGTCAGGTTGCTTCAGTTGATGCACCTGGAAGAAAAAAGGAGTCAAGCAATTGACCAATTTGCAAAACATCAGTCTATTGTCAAACGCTGGTTTCACAAGAGAGCCAGAGTTAAAGCTTTCAGGATATCTAATTTAGTCTTGATGTGGGATAAAGCCCATGAAAAGAAAGGTGACCATGGTAAGTTTGACAAATTATGGATAGGTCCCTTTCAAATTTCTGAGATACTAGGAGACAACACTTATAGGCTTAAGAACCTGATAGGTAAGGATGTCCCATTGCCAGTCAATGGACAATTCCTCAAACATTATTTCCAAGCCTAAATGACTTCATGACAGTCATATGTATCGTAGTGTATATTTGTATAGTTGTTTGTACAATTTGTTTGTTTTGCTTGTTTTGTTTTGTTGGTTGGGACCTTGTTCTGGTAAGTCAGGATGATGCACTTCATCACCCTAGAAAATAACAAAATTCTTAAGATTCAAGTGATGAGGTCACATTTAGACATAGGTTATGATTCACTCTAAGAAGTATTCATGATCAGGTTTTTGATATCTTTTCATCAGGGTACCTTTTCTTGGTCAAAGTGAATCAATCACAATGAAACATCTAACAGCCTTGGGTTTGTTGAACACACAAGTATAGGTGCTAAGTGAAAAATCTAAAGGGACTCCCTTGCTACCAATACAATCTCCAACCTAAAGCTGCAAGTGACTGTACCTTGTACAAACAAGCTAATACGATGATATCAGATACAAATTTTAAAGAGAAAATCAGGAAAGAAATAAAATTAGGCCATCTAAGTAACTCTACCAGGGCTATAGACGCCTGCTGGTAGTGGGGCTCTACTTAGGGAGATTGTATAGATAACCTTGCCAGGGCTATAGATGCCTGCTGGCAGCAAGGCTCTATCCAAGTTGGCTATGAGGGATAATCTCCAACTATGTAGTTTAACACTAGTTACTTATGTTTTCAACTTGCTTTCAAGATGAGGATAATTAATCATATGCACACACACCTGATCCTTTGTTAGCATTGTTATCATGATGAAATTTTATCATTCAGAAGATCATGATACTTATACTTAGATGGAATTAGAATACTATAGATGAATGTGATCACATCACTTGAATCATTGGAATTTGTTTGTTTTCTTTGGTGGCAAGTTGTTGTGTGGTTACACAACATGCCCCATTTTGACTTGGCAAAACAGGGACCCAACTTTTCGGCTTGCCTTGTGTTGTCTGCTTTTTGGCGGTTTGGTAAAAAGTAAGTCATGTGCATGATCATGCAGAGTCAGGATGAGGTAAGTCCCCAATATGAGGTCAGTTTGTCAAAATTTGCATTTCACGTCTGGGACCTCATATTCTGAAAGAGCATTAAATTCCATGCAGGTTTGCCTTTTACATCACCCAGATATTCCTCAGGATGTGAAAGTTATGAACAGTCAAAGTCTGGGTCAAACCTGATATTCGTGAGAGGAAGATCATACTTTATAACCTCAGTCATGTTGTTTCGTCATCATCATATTCGAAACATTCCCCGATATGTCATGTGGCTCAAATATCTGGACGTCAACTTTAAGTGGTAGTAAATCTTCCCCGTCAAGCGGTCTTTTATATCGCAAGCGTCATGTTTTTGAATGTAACCCGATATTTCTTAATATCCTCATGACGTGAAATGTCACCCTTAGCAAATATCCTGATGACGTCATCAAAGCCTATTAAACGAAGGAACCAACTTGATGATGACATCATCATCACATTCACATCTCGACAGGATATTTTCTAAACATGATCATGTTCGCCTAATATGACGATGACGTCATGATGCCTTTCCGGTACTAAGAGTGATATATCAGGATGACATCATCCCGATATTCTGAAAGAGAGACAAGTAAGTTTTTTTCGTCATCATCATATTTGAAACATCACCTGATACATCAAAATATCCTCCTGAGGTAACATACATAACCAAGGGGTACTTTTGTCACCCGATTCTTGTCGTGATAACTATTCCAATTTCATGGAGGAGGATGGTATTGAAACTCGACCTGATATTTGTGAATATCATCCTACTCTCATGATATCCTGTCATATGGATATCCCCCCACTCCTGTTGCCGCCATTATCATTTAATGCGTGCAGACATGGTAGGTAGTTCCTGCCGACCCTGGAACCCAATGAAACACCTGGCAAGATCCTACGTTTTCACATGAATAATCAGGGAATGTAATCTAACTTGTCAGAGTTGCCCTAAATGTACCCTAATTGTGAGGTTAAAAGGTAGTTCAGCCACTATTTTCACATTTACCTTGCGATAAAATTGTTTTATAGAGCACTTGCTTCCGCATCCTCATATAGATGATTGTTACACGATTTGAGCTTACAGACAGAAGGAAGGAAGTGATCATCAGCTGAATTAAGAACGTCGCTAGCAATCTGCTAGTATAAAAGAGAAATCTACATAATCAGGTAAGTAAATGAAACCCTCATCATGTTGTTCTGTTCTAGTATGATGATGTAAGTTCTAGTTTATGCACCCATGTGATTAAGTAGTATTGAAAAGATACAGTAGGCATAGTGATTTATGAAGTCAGTTGCAATATGTATGTGTGTATATCCGTTGTGAGATAGGATTTTGTTAATTGCAGGTACTCATGGCCGACAAGCGGTATGTTAAGCTTCAAGAGGAATTTAGTAGGCCTATGTTCTCTTCTCAGAAGGGGGTCCTGTTCAAGTATGGAGCAATTAGAGACACCCATCAGGGGAGCACCAATCTGGAGGCCTGGTCAGCTAAACTGAATGATGGGCATGACAAGAGTCCTGTGCTGGACATAGTATTTGTGTCAGGGATGTGGAACACTACCAGTTTTCCATGCTCCATGGAATCTCCAGAGCTGGTCATAGAATGTGCCCAGAAATATAATCCTCAGACAAGGCAAGTGGTGAAGCATGGGAGGATATATGCAGACCTCTCCATCAAGGGTCTCTCCCAGACATTTGGACTGCCACTGGGCAGTAAAGTTAAGAGTGTGGACCTCAAGAAGTCAGGAAAAGAGTATGAGGCCAACAAGAAATTAGCCAGAAAGAACATGTATCAATGGCGAGCAGAGAACAGCACATATCCTGCGGCAGCCAAACTCCCTGTGCACATATTCAAGTATGATTTCAGTGAGGAGTACCAATATATGATTGCACTCCTGAATCGAGTAACAGGCCAACCTGATGCTGGTAGTTTCAGGGATTGGATGTATGGAATTATATTGATGTGTCTGTATTCAGACATCAAGCCACTATGGGGCTAGATAATAAGTGATGCTCTGCATCAGTAGCTGATGAACCTGGGAGGTTCAAATTGTGCATTTTATATGACATCTTACATTGTTTATTCTTGTGCTTACAAAGGCACTTTTGATGCTTTAGTTACAGATGGAAAGCTCACAGGCACAAATGCTGCATCTATCTGGGATCATCATCCCCACCTACAGAGAACCAACTACCTCAGAGACTACAAACTGGTCAATGATGCATTCTCTATGCATCTGGTAAGGACCATGGAAGAGGACAAAACAAAAAGATTGAGCATGGAGGCTCAAGAAGTAGTCTACAGGCATGGGGCTTGGTACATACAATTTGCAACCTTTTCTTACATAAGGGTTGAGGGTTTTGAGGAACATCCCCTCATGCTGCCAAGGTATCCTACTGATGCAGTAATATTAATGAAATTTATCAGGCAGGGCTCCGTGATGATAAAAATGTACAAGGATGCCAAGAAGCTGCCACCAATTTTGTTCCCAGTCAGCATTGGCAATTACATGTGCCCTAATTCTGACAATATAAAGAAGGTGATGGTCACCCTGAATAAAATGAATCTGCAGCCTTTCCAACTAACAAGACCATATGATCCTTATGGCAGGATACAGAAGATACTAGGAAAGCCTATTCATCAGAGGCACCTAGAAGATTTTTGGGCTGACTGCGAAGATGAGGAAGAAGCCAGGAGAAGAAGGTATCAGAGGTTGACTCTGAACCAAGTTAGAACATTTGATTGCATCTCCCTTCCCCAACAATTGAAGAAGGATGATGGCACGATAATGGCAGATGAGTATGAACAAAAGAAGATATACAATGACACTATCTCTGCACCTGACCTCACCATGCAGGAAGACATATCTTTGGACCCATTCATTGCCAGGACCATACAACTAACTCAAGCTTGGGTTGATGAACAGGTGGAGGCATTAAAAAAGAAAGGTGTTGCCATTACGGTGGACAATAGAAAGAAGGGACAAGATATTCCTAGGGAGGTATATCATGACTTCCTGCTTGAGAAAAGGAAGACTAAGGGAGATAAGTTACCTCTACCACACCTAAGAAACAAAGAACCTCCATGAGAGGTGGAATAAGTCAAGCCCCTACACTATTACAAGGGGCAGGTAGTGAAGTACCAAAGGAACTTCAGCATAATGTTCCATTTCCTACCATCGTCAAGTTCAAAACTGAACTTGCAGAAGAACAAATGAAAGAAACCTCCCAGACACAAGCAGAAGGACATGTCTCGCTTGATGAGACAATAAATTTGTCTGATGATGAGGTGGTGCAGGATGTGGCTGCATAGAAGATGGAAACACTTGCTGCTGATATAAGTATGACGCCTCACAAGCCTCCACCAGTTCAAACTGTACCTGAGGAGATTAAGCAGGTGGAAGAAGAGCAAGAAAAGAGCCCAGAGCAAGTAGCTCAAGAAATAGGGCTGGAAGCATTAATCACAGAGGTGACAAGCCCTATAGTGGTAGACCTGACAGAAAAATAGGATGCAAGTCCTGAATAGCCAACAGGATCACCTGACAAAGGCCACCCAACAGAAGAGATAGAGATGGCAGAGTCAGAGGGCCATGCTCTTGATTTAGGCCAACAAAGCCCACATGATACATTAGAAGAACCTGCTATAGTAGAGGTTCAAGAAGCGAAGGCTGATGAAAAGAAGGAAGCACTAGAGGATCCAGCTGCCAAAATACAAGAGATGGATAGTGCAGGCCTGGGACAAATAATGGCCGTGGAACAAATGCCAGCACCTCAGGAAGAATCCCCAGTGTCTAGTGCAGTAGATGAACAACAAGGGGAAGAATTAGAAATAGATGAAATAATGATGGAGAAGGATCATGATCATCATGATCTACATACAGATACACCGCAGGGTTCCCCACACCAAGAGGATGCTCCTCTGGAGAAAGAAGTTCCTCAACAGGAGGATGTACCGCAGGATCAACAACAAAGCGAGCATCAGGAAGAAGAAAAGGAAAAATCACCATCTCCACAACACCTGCTGATAGAGACAGGAGATATGGGTGAACATGATGATGATACTGAGAAACATGATCAGGTGCCTCCATGGTTAGCAAAAGAAGTAAATATTGAAGAGGAGCTTGAAATTCAAGAATTCGATGTTTCCACCTTGTTCTCTGCCAATATAATGAAACCCAGGAGGAAGGCCAGAATGACATCGGCCAACAAAAGAGATCCGGCCACTGGGAGAAGGACCGCATAAATTGCCATACCTACAGTGGAGAAAGAAAAAGGCAAAATCACTGTTGATGAATTTCAAATCAGCATAGTAGATTTGGGCTTTGCCAATGAGGACCAAGAAGGTCAGGAGGGCAAAGACATTATTGACTCTCTAATTCAAAAGGTGAAAAGAGAGAAGGAGAAGAATAAGCAACATAAAGAGCACATTACTCAGTTGCATGCCTCTATCAAAGGACTGACCAATCCTGATGATACCACAACTGAGCCTGTAGCCCCATTGACTGCCATTTCTCAGGAGGAGGTAAATAAATTGGACCTCATGAAGCATGAGGCATCCGTAATAAGGAAATGTATGTCATTTGCATTGGATGATGCTGTAGAAATAATGAAAGCCTCTCTGAAGAGGTGGAGCATTTTGAGTGACTCCAAGACTAAGGTAGATAAATTACAGATGCAGACCGGGAAGAGATCTTACAAACTGGAGAGAGTCCTGAGCCTTTTAGGGGAAATAAAGGGAATAAATCCTCAACTGCTTATCAGTAAGTAGGTGCTAAATAGTAATACCTCA
This sequence comes from Cunninghamia lanceolata, assembly GCA_027924645.1. Taxonomy (NCBI): domain Eukaryota; kingdom Viridiplantae; phylum Streptophyta; class Pinopsida; order Cupressales; family Cupressaceae; genus Cunninghamia; species Cunninghamia lanceolata. Next base: position 10,543,023 of record BSBN01000780.1, read on the forward strand.
TTGTTGGTAGATATCTAGTACAAGGACATTCAGTTCAAATGCGGAGTCCTCAAAAGATGCAATAATATGCTGAGGGATATCAGCATGAGGCTACGAGATTTAATGGCTGAAGAGGCAGTAATATTAGAAACATTGGAAGGCAAGGTGGAAGGTAAAATAGAAAATCAAGATGAAGAGTCCGCCATCAAAGCTATACATAGCAACTTCCAATCAGAGGCAGATGGTCCACCTGTCCACTTGACAGAAGAACTGATAGATAAAATAATGAGGATCAAGGTCTAGATGGAGAAATACAAAGAAACACTACAGGATAGGAAAAATAAGCTGGATAACAGCAGAGACAAATATGAAGCACATAAGCATGCCATCATTAAAGTAAAAACTCAAGATGGCGGAGGGATAGATTAGGTTGTGCATTCATATGAGCAGGTCTGCAGTAGTATGCAGCCCCATATGCAGCATCATCATCATTAGGATAGCTAAAGTTCAGGAAGCGACGCACATGATGATGATCCACATGAATCAGCTGAGGATCATGATGAAGACACCTCATGAAGGGGATATAAGCATAAGTAGTATAGATAGTTGCCAGCTGGCAACTTGTGCCATTTTGTAAAGGTTGACAAAGTCAAGTGAATCATGACCGTAGATTTGTATTGATAAATCAAGATTGTAGATCTTTTGTAGCGGATTCCTCACCTTATTCTATAAAAGGTGGTGGAATACCTTATTGTAAACATTTGAAACTTAATTGAAATCTATTTGCTGAAATATTCAGGGCTTTTTTCAAAGTTATTGTATATGTACATGTCTTTTGCATACTTAATGAAGGAGAAGAGTATTTTGATTACAAATCTTAGTAAGTCTTGAGTAATCTGTGTCTGAATTCTGGATATGTGCTTTGATTTTCTGCGTCCCTTGGAGTGCTCATCATGTTGCATGTATTGTTTTCATTCATCATCCTCTAAAGTTTGCATCAACTGTATCTAGCTATGGAATATCCTGGTAAACATATGGTTTGATTTCTTCTCCTCATGACAGTATCAAATATGTATGTGGATCAATAGCTAAAGGTTCAACCTTAAATTGAAGTATTCCTTTTAGTTTTTTTAAATTTCAGAGCATTTCATCTCCATAATTGCAAATAATTGATGATCTTATGTAAATAACACAAATATGCAGACATCTCATAGATAATCATAAATATTTAGCATATTTGAATACAAAGCATGTACAATTGAAAATATCATGCAAAGATTAAGGTATTTCTATGTCTTCTCACCAAATAACTACATAATATGACTTCCCTGTAAGGAATTTCTGCAGGAATGTCATGATGATGATAAATTTCCACGTAAGGACCCAAAATGGAAACAGCAACTCACATTGACCTCTGAGTAACTTCAGACGATTAAGACCTAATCATCAGAGACTTGGGATCCTGAATTCTTTGAATTCATAGTATCTTTCAAGATGAATAAAGGTTAATGTGTACTTTTATTCTATGTTTGTTTGTGACTAACATCATGACCAACAGGTATAAAGACATCAGGTTTGAATGTGATGTGCTTAAAAGATGCAACAGTAAACTAAGGAATATCAGCATGAAGCTACATGATATGATGTCTGCTGAGGCTAAAGTTTTGGAAACATTAGAAGGAAAGATAGAGGAAAAGATAGAAAATTAGGATGAGGAGTTTTCCATTAAAGCTCTACATAACAATTTTCAGCAAGTAGCTGATGATCCTCTCAACCTCCTGACAAAAGAGGTGCTAGATAAAGTAATGAGAATAAAGGTCAAGGTGGAAGATTATAATGAAACATCCAGCAGCAGGAGGAATAAATTGGAATCTCTTCAGAGCAAATATTAGGTGTATAAACATGCCATCACCAAAGCGAGAACTTAGGATGGCAGAGAATTGGAGAAGATAGTGCAAGCATATGAGAATATCAGGATAGCTATGTAGGTCCATATTCAAAAGGATAATCATGATGATGATGAAGATAGTGAAAGTGTTGAAAGTGATGATCATGACAATAAGGATGATGATGAAGATGCACCATAAAGGGAATATAAGTATCAGGTACTTAGTAAAGTATAAGTTGCCTAGATGGTTGCCAGCTGGAAATCTGTGCCATGTGGAAGGGATTGACTTAGTCAATGAAATGTAAACCGCAAATCTTATTAGATAAATCTTGATCGTAGATCAATTGTAATTGCTCCCTCACCTTGTTCTATAAAAGGTGCAGGGATGCCTCATTGTAGAACATTCGAAACTTAATTGAAATCTATTTGCTGAAATATTCAGGGTTCATTTCAAAACTGTTGTATACATATATGTTCTTGCATACTTAATGAATGGAAGACTCTTTTGATTACAATCCATAAGAAATCTTGAGTAATCAGTGTATGAATTCTTGATGCATGCTGTAATTTGCTACGTCCCTTGGAGTGCATATCTACTTACGTGTGTTGTATTTATACCTTTCCTTTGAAGTTAGCATCGATTGTATCTAGCTGTGGAATGTCCTGATGAACATATGGTTTGATTTCTTCTCTTCATGACTGTATCGGATGTATATGTGGCTCAATAGCTAAAGGTTCAATGTTAATTTGAAGTATTTCTTTCAATTTCTTTCAATTTTAGAACATTTCATCATCACAATTGGAAATAACTAACAATCTTATGCAAATAATACAAATATGCAGACATCCCGTAGATAACTGAACATATTCAGCATATTTGAGGTTAAAGCATGTCAACATGACAAATATCATGCAAAGATTTAAAGATAGAAGCATTATTTGAAGCATATCCTGCATAGAATAACTTTCTATGCAGCATCATTATAGGAATCAGTATCTTACTGATGAGATCTACGTAAGGCCCCAAAATGGAAATAGCAACACATCAACCTCTGAGTAACGTCAGAAGATTAAGACCTAATCACCGGAGACTTGAGATCGTGAATTCTTTGAATTCATTGTACCTTTCAAGATGAATAAAGGTTAATGTGTACTTTTATTCTATGTTTGTTTATGACTAACATCATGATCAACATAAATTGGTGCTAGAAGGAGGGCAAGCTAAATGATAATCATCAGATAGTTTAGGTGATGATAAAGATCATAAGGTAATGCTCAAACACCACTGAATTTCAAATTAGACTTAAATATGTGTTGTCCTAAGCTTGCACATGCTAATCCTTTGCAAAGTTTTCATAGTTGATCAAAAATATTGCAATCTTTATAGTAGATCATCATGTGTTTGCAAAGATCAGTCTTATTTTAGGTGAATTTGTCCAAACTTTGAGGTATCTTGCTTAGAAATCTGATATCAACCTACAAGTGTACCAAACCTAAAGATCACCTCATATTTGTAGTATAGTTGCAAATATTCCAGAAATACTTGGTCCATTTCCAATCCTAACCTTAAACACAGCCTTTGTTGGTAAATTCTAGCCAATCTTTATAGTTTTTTCAGCCGATTTACTTACATTTGAGACATCCTGGCTCTCAGGCCTAACACCAGATCTAGATCCACTAGAATTTTTGATGAACTACCTGTTAGGGGGTTTAGACCTAGAATTGTAGACATCCATCACACTCTAAGGTCTAGTACATTAGGAGAATCACCAGAGCCTCCTCCTGTAACTCTTATTGGTCTACAAATACCTTCTGGACTATCTGTGACACCCCCTATTCAGCCTCAACCTTAGGTTCAACCTCAGTTGACCATACCACAGGGCCAACCTCCTCTAGTTGCAATGTCATTCTTTACAGCAGAGTCACCTTTGACCTTTACTGCATATCACACTTTGCCAAAGAATCTAGACAAACTCTGTCCAAAATATCATCCTTATCAGGATGCAGATGATCATATCAGGACTTTCAAGGAAGCTTGTTGTAGGGCCAGAATAGAGCATCAGGACGTTGTCTACAGATTATTTCCTTTTTCCTTAGGAGAGGAGGCTTATAATTGGTATATTAGTCTTGGTCAGGGTTCTGTGGGTTCATGGGACGTCCTAGAGAAAGCTTTCACTGATAGGTTCAAGCTACCAATTGATCCTTCAATGAACTATCACCTATTTGCCACAATCAAAAGGTTTGAAGGTGAACCTATTTTCAATTTCAATGCTAGGTTCCAGAAAATGTTATCCAAGTTAGTTGCCCCATATGTAGTAACAGATGTTGCTGCTAGGAGTATCTATTATTCAGCTTTGGATCCATTGACATCCATGTTCATCAGGAGAGCACATCCTGAAATCACAACTTTGATAGGAGCTTTTCAAGAAGCTATCAAAGTCAATCAACAGTTAGTTCCCGCTCCTACACCAAAAATAGCCTTTCCTACATTTCCTGGTTATCCAGATATCCTTCCCAACCATAGTACAATGGAGCCATGATGCCTCCAGTAGTGATGCCAACACCACTACAGATATCTCCATTGAGTATCGTGCCTCCTCCTCCTAATGGAAATGGTCAAGTGCCACAGTATCCAAGTTAGACACAAGTGCCTAAGGTTATAGACCAGAATAATCAGAATAATAATGGATCCTTATTTTTAAAGCCTTTAACAGAAAATGTGGTGGCTAAAGCTCAGGAGGAGAAAGAAGAGATCAAAGAAATCTCTACTCAACTATGAAAACTAACCACAGAAGTCACTCATTTAAGAAACTAGAATTTCTACTCTCAGCCTAACCAGAACAGAGGATATAACAATGACAGACCTAGTTATCCTGATAGGGGGTATAACAACAATAATTAAAACAATCATGGTGGTAACAACAATCCTCCTAGATAACCTAGAGTATGGAACTCTAGGCCAAATAATGGTTCATTACCATCTCCTTTAGATAATCAGCCACCTACTAAAGCTAAACAAACTACTAGAGTAAATCTTGCTGAGGCAGCCCTCACCAATTGGTGTAGGATACACAATACAAATGCTCATGCAGAATTGGACTATCCATAATTTAGAATTGCTGCTAGCATTTTCCAGATAGAAGTGTCTAATACTTTTAGAAATCCACCTCAGGTGGAAGGAAATGAAATTGTCCCTTGTGGATATGACTCAGCATTTGTATTAGAAAGCTATACTGATCAGCATTATACCCAGACACATGAAGAATCTTCCATGGCTTTCGAGTTAAATTATGTTTTTCCTTTTGAGGACGAGAATGAGCCATCCAATGAGCCTGAGGAGGTGCATGCTTACCAGCAGCAATATCAGGGTAAGCACAATTATAATCTGAGAGGTAACTCCAACAGACCTACTGGTCCATTAACTAGTTCATTGCCTCCAAATAATTTTAACACACCTCCTGATCCCAAGGCAAGTAATAATCCAGGATTTCCAAAGGTAAATGCACAGTATCTGTCACCACAGAACATAGCATCAAAAGCTGTTGGTCTACCTCATGAATCCAACAAACTAGTCACATATCTGGCAGATGAGATGAAGAAAGTAAAAATCAGCCTGGCTCTGTCAGAGTTGTTGAAAACTCCTGCAATTAAGAAAGCATTCATGAAATCAGTAGATGATCCTGCTCCTAGAGAGGATAGTCACCCCCAAGGTTAGCCTAGCAATAAGGATAATGCTGCTAAAGATAACACTGTCAAACATAAAGTGCCAGCTACTGCTCAAGCTGCAGAGACCTCCCACATGACTTTGTACAGAGATAAAAGTGAATCACCCCCATTCCTCCTTACCATACGAATGTTTGGTAAGAATTTGCATAATTGTCTAATGGACTCAGGAGCTTCCACCAATGTCATACCCTTATCCATATGCAACGCTTTAGCCCTACATCTTGCTAAATCCCTGAAGAAGGTGACACAACTAGATAAAATAGAGGTCAATGTAATAGGAGAGTTAACTCACATTCACATGCAACTGGCATCTGATCCCAGGATCCAATATTACATTGACATCCAGGTAGTAGACATACCTGATACATATGGAATGTTACTCAGCAAAGACTGGTCCAAAACCCTCAACGGATATATGTCTACTGATTTCAGTCATATGTGGCTACCCTGGAAGGGGATACCAAACCAGATAAGGGGAGACACTGAACCGAGAATGAAACACATGATCACCGAGTGCAACAAAACGAATGAGATTATGTACGTGAATGTTGAACCTAGAGTATATTCTATTAGACCTCAGACTGTCAGAATACAGGAGGTCCTGATGTATGATTTTCATGATGATCATGATCCTGATGATCCTCCTCATGACAATGATGCTGTAGCTTTAGGATTTGGTCGTGACCATGGAGATGAAATAGAAGTAGATCATTTCAAGAGCTTTGAAATATATTTGTCCAAGCAAGTAAAACACTGCCAATTATTGGATATACTTGTTCATGATATTTTGATTGATGGTTGGTGTAGATTACACGATGAGGCACATTCTGAGAAAACTTGTGAGGCTTGCATTGACATGATGGAACTTGAGCAAACATATGGAGAGGCGACATCATCATCTGAGGTAAGTTCCACATATAGTGATGATGATGATACTAATTTTTGTTTGTCTTATGCAAGAAACACCAGTGAGGTAATAAATCATGATGAGGATCATATTCTGAGAACATGAGAAATTCTGGTGTATGACCAGATAAATGTTAAGAAGAAAGAGAAAATCACCCCAGGGAGTGATTGTTTGATGGAGTCAGATTATGAACTGTCTGATGAAGATAGAGGTAGTAACCTGACCAGATTTGAGGAGTTCTTGTCAAGAGAAATTAAAAAAATGATAGAACAAGGGAAACTTCCACAAGATGCACTAACTGAAGGATGGTGCAGATTGCATGAGGCACCTCATTCAGAGACTGCCTGTTCACTATGCTTACATATTTTAAAGGGAAATATTATGCCAAGTCCAAAAGATCATCCTCCTGATGATGAAAAAAAGAAGAGACCTTAGCTTCACAAAAGAAAGAAAAAATGAAAACTGAGAAGGTTGAGATTCCTAAGTTAAAATGGATATCAGGTGGTGTAGCTACCAGAGCTACAAAAAAGAAAGAGAGTTCAGCTAAGCCTCCTACTGAAGATGGGGCCTGGATCCTTAGATTTGATGGATCCAAGTCCAAACAAGGAGCTGGAGTAGGGATTGATCTCATTGATCCATCAGGAAAGTCCTAATTAGCTGCTTACAGATTACAGTTCCCCTGTACCAACAATGTGACAGAGTATGAAGCTCTGATTCATGGGATACTGTTCGCCCTTAAGAAGAAGATAAAAATTCTACATGTCTTTGGGGACTCAAAATTAGTTGTCAGATAGGTAAGAGGAATTTACTCTTGTAATTATAAGAAATTGTCAAATTATAGACACAGAGTGTGGGATTTGATTGAAGACTTTGACACATTTAATATCACCCATGTGCCTAGAGAACAGAATCATAGGGTACATGCTCTACCACAGGCTACTAGTACATTAGAGCCCTTGTCCATATCAAGCTGAGAGAGATTTTCAGTAGAGCTGGTATCAGTGCCTTCAGTACCTAACAATGTTACTAACCTCTAGGTTTTTGATCATGATCAGCATATCCTTGATTTCACATCCAACAGGGATATATTTGATGCTTAGATCATAGATGAGAACAATGTGGAAGATCATGTGTGGGAAGAAGAAGAAATATTAGAGTTGCCTAGCAACAAGATTCCCAAAGGGATGATAGAGCTAGAGAGAGTATTTGACCTAGATAACATGTTAAAATAGAAGGATCTTCCAAAGGCTGATGGAGGACAGTATTCACAAGTGAATATTGGACAAAATGAAGACAAGAGAAATGTCTTGATTGGTAAGGTTTGCACACCAGAAGAGTTAGAAGGAATAACTCAGGCCCTTAAAGATTACATCCATGTCATTGCATGGACTTATGATGAGTTGAAGACATATGACATATCAGTCATAACTCACACTATACCCCTTAAGCCAGATGCTAAAGCTTTCAGACAGAAGCAAAGGCCAGTCAATGCTTTGCTTGAACCAATAATTTTTGAAGAAGTCAAGAAGCTATTAAATGCCAGGATCATATTTCCTGTGAGGCACTCCACCTGGGTGGCTAATCTAGTGCCAGTAAGAAAGAAGAATGGAGACATCAGATTGTGTGTAGACTTCAAGAACCTGAATAGAGCATCAGAGAAGGATAATTATCCTTTACCCTCATTAGATGAAGTTCTGCAGATTGTAAATGGTGCTAAAATGATGTCCTTTCTGGATGGTTCTCAGGCTACAACTAGGTAATGGTTGATAAAATTAACAGGCTAAAAATTGCCTTCACAACAAAGTGGGGGATATTTGCTTATAGACGTATGCCATTTGGGCTAGTAAATGTTGGAGCAACCTTCCAGTGAGCAATGGACATAGCCTTTAGAGGCTTAATAGGAAAATGTATAGTCATATACATGGATGACGTAATAGTATTCTCTAAAGATAGAGGAAACCATGTAACAAATCTCAGAAATGTACTAAAAAAATGTGAAGAATATGGGATATCCTTGAACCCCAAGAAATGCATATTCAGGTGACAACAAGAAAGTTGCTAGGCCACCTGATAACTAAAAATGGGATTATCATTGATCCTAACAAGGTGGATTCCATCATGAAATTACAGCTTCCAAGAAGCAAGAAAGAGCTCAAATCTTACTTTGGTAAGATAAATTTTGTCAGGAAATTCATCACCGGCTTTGCTGAGATATTTAGACCTATAAATGCAATGCTGAAAAAGGATGCAAAGATAGAGTGGACATCAGAGGCTAAAGTAGCATTTAAAGACATAAAGAAAGCTATATTTGATGCTCCTGTCCTCATCAGTCCAGACTATACCAGAGACTTCTATATCTATTCATTTGCTTCATAACATACCTCTGTAGCAGTGCTAACTTAGAGAAATGAAGAAAAAGAAGAAAAACCAATTGCCTTCATGAGCTACCCTTTCAAAGATGCTGAACTAAGATATGTAGATGTTGAAAGGTAGGCACTTGCTTTGGTCAGAGCAGTAAAGAAATTCAGACATTATATCTTGAGAAGCAAAGTGATTGATGTGGTACCTGATGTAGCAGTGAAGATGTTGTTAATGCAAAGTGAGCCCGGTGAAAAAAGAGCTAAGTGGATCACTGTACTACAAGAATATGACATGGATATCACACCCATGAAACTGGTGAGAGGGTAGGCTTTAAGCCAAATGATATCAGAAATTGATCCAAACATTGTGAGTCAGCAATATGTTATCAATGCTAAGGACAATGAAGAGTGGTATTCAGATATCAGGCATATCCTGATTACTGGAAGATGTCCTCCAAGACTACAGGCTCCACAAAGAAGAGCCCTGAAGATTAAGTCTTAGAAGTACATGATGAAAGCAGAAGTACTTTTCAAGAAAAATTATGAAGGAATATACCTAAGATGCCTAGAGAGGCCTAAAGCATATAAAGTTTTATCAGAGTTACATGACAAGTTTGGTATAGCACATGGCTCATCCTTGGCTACAACACATGCTATCCTCAGAGTAGGATATTATTGGCCTACAATTTTCAAGGATACAGCTGAACACATTAAATGCTGTCATGTATGTCAGGTTGCTGCCAACAAAGAAAGATATGCTGCACAACCTTTGCAACCAGTGATGGAGGCATGCCCATTTGCACAGTGGGGCATGGATTTCATAGGACCAATTAATCCTCCATCATCATCAGGCCACAGGTATGTTTTAACAATTACTGACTACTGTACTAGGTGGACTGAAGCCACTAGCAGCAAGACTTGCAATGTAGAAGATGTCATCAGATTTCTGGAAAGTAACATAATCACTAGGTATGGGGTTCCCTATGCTTTGGTAAGTGATAACGGCTCTGCTTTTACTTCAACCAAATTGTCAAGTTGGGCCTTTGATTATGGGATCATACTGAAGTTCTCATCTAATTATTATCCCCAATGGAATGGATTGGCAGAATCCACTAACAAAAATTTGTTGAATATCATAAAGAAGTTAGTAGACAAGAACCCTAGGGAATGGAATACACTTCCAAAGTATGCCTTATGGGTGGACAGAACCAGAAACAAGGCTGCACTAGGAAACTCACCTTACCATTTAGTCTATGGGGTGGATCCCATCCTCCCTGTTAACCTAAAGATTCCCACCTTGCAGTGCCCAAGAGTACCTAGGCATAGACAATAACCAAGAGGTCAAGTTGTTTCAGCTGATGCACCTGGAAGAGAAAAGAAGTCAGGCAATTGATCAATTTGCCAAACATCAGGTTGTTGTCAAAAGCTGGTTTGACAAAAGAGACAAAGTTAAAGCCTTTAGGATATCTAATTTAGTCCTAATGTGGGATAAATCCCATGAGAGGAAAGGTTACCATGGTAAGTTTGATAAATTATGGATAGGTCCCTTCCAAATTTCTGAGATACTAGGAGACAGTACTTTCAGGCTTAAGAACTTGACAGGAGAGGATGTTCCATTGCCAGTCAATGGATAGTTCCTCAAACATTATTTCCAAGCCTAAGTAGCTTCATGTCAGTCATGTTTATCATAATGTATATTTGTATAGCTGTTTGTACAGTGTTTTGTTTTATTTTTGTTTTGCTTGCTGGTTGAGTTTTGGTTTTGGTTAGTCAGGATGATGCAGCTCATCACCCCAGAAAATAATGAAATTGTTAAGATTCAAGTGATGAGAACACATTTATATATAGGTTGTGACTCATTTTGAGAAAGTCATCAGGACTAGGTCTGTGACAACCTGTCATTAGGGTACCTTTTCTTAACCAAAGTGATTTCTTCACAATGACTCACCTAACAGCCTTGGGTTTGTTGAAAATACAAGTATAGGTGTTAAGTGAAAAATCTAAAGGGACTCCCTTGCTACCAATGCAATCTCCAACCTAAAACAACAAGTGACCATACCTTGCATTCTGAGCTTACATGATGATATCAGACATATGAAGTATAAATGTTATAAAAAAAAAAAGATCCAAAATATAATAAAATTAGGCCATTTAAGTAACTCTACCGGGGCTATAGACGCCTGCTGGCAGTGGGGCTCTACTTAGGGGGATTGCATAGATAACCTTGCCAAGGCTATAGATGCCTGCTGGCAGCAAGGCTCTATCTAGGTTGGCTATGAGGGATGATCTCCAACTTTGTAGCTTAACATCAATTACTCATGTTTTCAACTTGCTTTCAAGATGAGGATAATTAACCATTTGCACACTACTGATCCTTCATTAGCATTGTTACCATGAGGACACTTTATCATTCAGAAAGATTATGATGCTTATGCTTAGAAAGAGTTAGAATGCTATGTTAGAATGTGTTCACATCACTTCAATCATTGGAATTTTAGTGTTTTCTTTGGTGGCAAGTTGTTGTGTGGTTACACAACATGCCCCATTTTGACTTGACAAAATAGGGACCCAACCTTTTGCTTGGTTTTGCTTGTGTTTTTTGCTTGCTGGCAGCCTGGTAAAAATAAGACAATGCAGATGATCCTGCATAAAGGGGACTGGGTAAGTCATCATGATGAGGCCACTTTTTATAAGGTTAACATTTCATGATAGTAACCTCATGATTGGATAGAGCATGAAATTTCATGTAGGTTTACCTTTTGGAACACCTTGATATTCCTTAGAAAACAAGAGTTATGGTGAGTCAAAGTCCTAGTCAAACCTGATATTCCAAGGGGAGGATCATATTTCTTAACATTAGTCATCTTATAAAAGATCACCCTGATTCAAAATTATCACCTGATAAAATCATTTGTTCCAAACAACTGGACATCAATTTTATGTGATAGAGATATTTTCCTGACAAACAACATCATGTATTTTGCGAAGGTTATATTCCTTAATGTCACTCGACATTTAAATATCACCCCGATATTTGAATATCACACCGATATTTGAATATCAGCCTGTCGCAAAATATCACCCCGAACCAATGTCCTGCTGATGTCATCCAAACTTGATAATCTAAGGAATAACCTGATGATGATGTCACCATTCTTTTTACCTCGAGGAGGTATATTTCCAAACATGACCCTTCTTACATAATGTGACGGTGACGTCATAGTGCAACAACGATGAACCAAGTCGTTATCCTGATGACATCACCATGATATTCTGAGAGAGAAGTCATTTTAGTCTAGGGGGGATATTATAAACATCACTAGACATTTCGAACATCCCCTGATATTTTGAACATCACCCAATATTCTCAACCCGACCTGGAGGGATCTAGTAGTTTTGTACAAGAAAATCAATTGTCACATTTAATTTTCCCTAATTCACCATAATTTGCCTTAGTGAAAAGGTCAAAAGTGATTTACAGACTCATTTCACACTTATCTTGCAATAAAACAAGTTTTTATAGAGCTCCATGCTTTCAAACCCTCAGAAGACTACCTGTAGACACATATAGCTTGTACCAGATTGGGATACGTGAGCACTACTGGTAATTGAGTCCCTTTCGCAGATATCAACCTAATTAGGAAGATAAACACATTTGGTAAGTAATGGAAACCCTCTGGTTGTCATGTTCTGCATATCCAAGTATCATGGTGTATTTTGGTTTGAAGTTCTAAATTATGCATATTAGGATAAACGAATATTGAAAGAGTAATAGTATGCATGATGAATAATGAAGATATAATGTATATGCATGCTGTAAAGTATCAATTGTAAGAATAGTTTTGTTAATTGCAGGCATCCATGGCAGATAAGCGGTTGGCTAAGTCAGAGGCAGAATTTCTAAAGCCCATGTTTGCTAAACTTGAGGGCGTCCAATTCAAATATGGTGCCATCACAGACACACACCAAGGGAATACAGATCTGGCTGCCTGGTCAGTTAAAATTAGTGATGAGAAGAATAACAGCACCTTGCTGGATGCAGTCTTTGTGTCTGGAATGTGGAGTGCAGCTGGTTTCCCATATTCTATGGAAACTCCTGAGCTAGTCATTGAATGTGCAAGAAACTATAACCTGCAGACAAGGAAAGTAGAGAAGCATGGCAGAGTATATGTTGATCTGTCAATCAAGGGTCTTGCTGCTACATTCGGTTTGCCTTTGGGCAAGAAAGTTTCCAACATAAATTTGAAGAAATCAGAAGTAGAGTATGAAAATAATAAGGCTGCTAGGAAGAAAATGTACCAATGGGGGGCGAAGAATGGTCCCTATCTTGCAGTAGCTAAATGTCTAATTCATTTATATAAATTTGATTTTGACGATGAGTACCAATACATGGTAGCCCTGCTCAGCAGAGTATTAGGCCAGCTTAATGCTAGAAGTTTTAAAGATTGGATGTATGCAGTCATCCTGATGTGCCTTTACACAGATAACAAGCCAATGCTGGCTAAGATGATAATTGATGCTCTAAATGAGCAGCTGATGAATTTAGGAGGTCCAGATTGTGCCTTTTACATGACTTCATACATTGTTTATTCATGTGCCTTCAAGGGTACATTTGATGCATTGACTACAGATGGGTGAATTGGTGGCACTACTAATGATGCACATATATGGGATAACTATCCCCAACTGCAAAGAGCAAATTACCTCCAGGATTACAAATTAGTGAATGATACATTCTCTATGCATCTAGTAAGAACAATAGAGGAGGATAGAAATAAAAGACTGAGCATGGAAGCTCAGGAAGTCATATACAAGCATGGAGCCTGGTTTATTCAATTTGCAACATTCTCTTATATGAGAATTGAAGGTTTTGAAGAGGAACCCCTCATGCTCCCAAGATACCCCACTGATGTAGTAGTTTTAATGGAGTTCATGAGGCAGGTGGCTACAATACTGGACACTTACAAAGCAAGTAACAAACTCCCACTAGTATTGTTTCAAGTAATGGGCTGGTATATGTGCCTAGATTCTGATTCATTAAGAAAGCCATAACTGGTTTAACAATGATGAATTTCCAGTCATTCCCTTTGATTAGGCCATATGATCCATATGGGAGGATGCAGAAAATCATGGGGAAGCCCATCCATCAGAAGGATCTTGAAGATTTTTGGGCAGATTGCGAGGATGAGGCTGAGGCCAGAAGGAGAAGGTATCAAAGGTTGACCCTTAACCAGATCAGGACCTTCAACTACATTTTAGTCCCTACACAATTGAAGAGGGATGATGGTAATATAATGGCAGATGAGTATGAAGAGAAAAATATATATAATGATACAATATCTACGCCAGATCTCACCATACAGGAGGACATCTCCTTGGATCCATTCATAGGAAGGATATTGTAGCTGACCCAGGCATGGGTTAATGAACAAATAGATACACTAAAGAAGAAGGGAGTAGCCCTTACCGTCGATAGTAAGAGGAAGAGATAGGAGGTTCCTGAAGATGAATATGATGATTTCCTAGTTGAGAAGAGGAAATCCAAAGGAGAAAAATCACCACCTCCTGAAAAAAGCAAGAGATCTTCAAAAGGTAAGAAGACTGATCCTGAACCGACAGGGGTTATAATTGAAAGAATAGAGATGTCAGCTGAAGATGCATCAGGATCAAGACAAATATCAACATCATCCACACCACCTCCCTTGGATAAACAAAAGGCTAAAGGAATCCAGAGGCCAGTTGCACATCCTACTAATATATATGAAGAGGGTCAACAACAACAAGATGCATCAGCTGAGCCCAAAGCAGTAGAAATTCTACTAAAAGATAAAGAAGATAAAGAAGTATCAAGGCCTGGTGATCACAAAGCTCAAAAGGTAATTATCACAACTATAGAGCAGATTATAGCTATAGATCAGGTGGGAAGCCTAAGTCAGATGAAATAATATCCATGGATACCAATATACCTCTAGATGAGGAAAATGCTAAAGTGGATGAGGTACCCAGGGAGGAAGTAAAAGATCAAGATCATGATGAACATGCAGATGATAAGCAAGATCACCCTCCAGAAAAAGAAGATCCTCAACAGGAGGATTTACTCGAAGATCACCCTCATGAAAAACATCATGAGGAAGAAATAAGAAATGATCATCATCATGATGATGGGCACCCAGGATCTGGAGACCAAATTCCCTCATGCCTGGAGAAAGAGATAAGTGCTGAGTCTGGACTAGAGATACTAGAGTTTGATGTTTCGACATTGTTTTCAGAGACTCTAATGAAGCCAAGGAGGAAGGCAAGACTAACTTCTACTATTAGAAGGGATCCTGATACAGGCAAGAGAACAGCCCAGGTGGCCATTCCTACAGTTGATAAAGAAAAAGGCAAGATCACTCTGGATGAATTCCAGACTACTATAGTAGATTTGAGATTTGCCAACAAGGATCAGGAAGGCCAAGAAGGTAAAGAAATTATTGATTCATTAACTCAAAGGGTGAAAAGAGAGAAAGAGAAAAATAAGCAGCATAAAGAGTCCATTGCTCAGCTGCATGCATATATAAAGGGGTTAATTAACCCTGATGATACATCAAGTAATAAAGCAATCCCATTGACTGCAATTTCTCAAGAGGAGGTAAATAAACTGGATCTCATGAAACATGAGTCATCCATAATGAGAAAGTGGATGTTATCCACATTTGATGAAGCAGAGGAAGTGGTAAAGGCCTCTTTGAAGAGGTGGAATTCTTTGTGCACCTCCAGGAAAAAGGTAGATAAATTATAGATGGAGATTGGGAGGAGGTCGTTTCAGTTGGACAAAGTCCTGCACACTTTGGATGAAATAAGGAGGATTGATCCACAAATTCTAATAAAGAATCAAGTACTAAATAATAACACAGCCCTATTGATTGAAATATGGTATAAAGACATCAGGTTCGAATGTGATGTGCTTAAAAGATGCAACAGTAAACTAGGGAATATCGGCATGAAGCTACATGATATGATGTCTCATGTGGCTGAAGTTTTGGAAACATTAGAAGGAAAGATAGAGGGAAAGATAGAAAATCAGGATGAGGAGTTTACCATTAAAGCTCTACATAACAATTTTCAGCAAGTAGGTAATGATCCTTCAACCACCTGACAGAAGAAGTGCTGGATAAAGTAATGAGAATAAAGGTAAAGTTGGAAGATTATAATGAAACATCTGAAACATCCAACAGTAGGAGGAATAAATTGGAATCTCTCTGGAGCAAATATCAGGTGCATAAACATGCCATCGCCAAAGTGAGAACTTAGGATGGTGGAGAATTGGAGAAGATAGTGCAAGCATATGAGAATATCAAGATAGCTATGCAGGTCCATATTCAAAAGGATAATCATCATGATGATGAAAATACCGAAAGTGTTGAAAGTGATGATCATGACAATAAGGATGATGATGAAGATGCACCATAAAGGGAATATAAATATCAGGTACATAGGAAAGTATAAGTTGCCTAGATGGTTGCCAGCTAGCAATCTGTGCCATGTGGAAGGGATTGACTTAGTCAATGAAATGTAAACCGTAGATCTTAATAGATAAATCTTGATCGTAGATCAATTGTAACCACTCCCTCACCTTGTTCTATAAAAGGTATAGGGATGCCTCATTGTAGAACATTCAAAACTTAATTGAAATCTATTTGCTGAAATATTCAGGGCTAATTTCAAAGCTATTGTATACATATATGTTCTTGCATACTTAATGAATGAGAAGACTCTTTTGATTACAATCCATAAGAAATCTTGAGTAATCAGTGTATGAATTCTTGATACATGTTGTGATTTGCTACATCCCTTGGGGTGTATATCTACTTACATGTGTTGTTTTCATACCTTTCCTTTGAAGTTAGCATCGACTGTATCTAACTGTGGAATGTCTTGGTGAACATATGGTTTGATTTCTTCTCTTCATGACTATATCGGATGTATATGTGGCTTGATAGCTAAAGGTTCAATGTTAATTTGAAGTATTTCTTTCAATTTCAGAACATTTTATCATCACAATTGCAAATAATTGACAATCTTAAGCAAATAATACAAATATGTAGACATCCCGTAGATAGCTGAACATATTCGGCATATTTGAGGTTAAAGCATGTTAACATGACAAATATCATGCAAAGATTTAAAGATAGAAGCATTATTTGAAGCATATCCTATGTAGAATAACTTTCTGTGCAGCATCAATATAGGAATCAGTATCTTCCTGATGAGATCTATGTAAGGCCGCAAAATGGAAATAACAACACACATCAACCTTTGAGTAACGTCAGAAGATTAAGACCTAATCACTGGTTCCTGTAGTGTGTGGGCAGGCTATGATAAGGTCTGTCGTGGCCATTCACTAATAGAGATTTGGTTGGAAGAGGGTGGAGTGAGGCCACTGCAAGAGAGAGTGGTAGTGCATCTCCAAGATCTACTATTGGATGAGAGGAATGGGTCTAGAGTAGTATGTAGGATGGATAGCTGATTGAGCATTGTGTTGTAGTCAAATTGAGGATTTGCAGGAGTGTTGGCGTTTGGGTGTTGTCTGTGAATGTTTATGTCAGACAGAGAAAGCGAAGGAGAGGCTAGCAATATGCCTCCAAAGGGGATGACCACCAAAGTGGTTAAGAAATTCAAGGAGATGGAGGAGATGATAAAAAATGGAGTTAGGGAAGCACTCCAAGTAGAATTGAAGGCAATGAAGATAGGAAAAAGGATAGAGGAAGATTCAGATGAAGAAGAAGAGAAAGAGGAAGAAGTAGAAGAACAAGAAGAGGCAAAGATACCGGTTGAACAAAAGCAATTCTTGGAAGCCATTAAGGCTATTGGCAAGGACTCTTCTGAGGCTCAGATAGATATTCCCATGTTCAGTGGAAAGATGAATGCTGATGAAGTTATGGAGTGGATTGAGGCTCTGAACAACTACTTCAAATATAAAGAAGTTCCTGAAAGTAAGAGAGTTAAGTTTACAAAAACTAAACTCAAAGGTGCTGCACTTACATGGTGGAATTACACCCAAGGAGAAAGGGTAAAGAATGGGAAAAGTATGATATCTTAGTGGAGCAGAATGCTGGAGAAGATCAAGTCCCAATTCCTTCCATCTGACTACGAGGTGCAGATTTATAGGATAATGTAGAAACTCAAGCAAAAGGGTATGAATGTGGCTACTTACACCAAGGAGCTTCACAAATACACTCTTCGTTGTGGGTACATGGAGGATGAAAAAGCCAAGGTAGCAAGGTATCTAAATGGTTTGAGGATCAATATTCAAGATGAGATAAGTTTATTTACACCTTAAACTGTGGAAAAATGCTTTCAAGTAGCATTAAGAGCTGACGAGCAACTAAAGAGGAAAGGTGACCAGCAGAGTAAAGGAAGAGGTGTCAAACATTTTAGAGGTAGTTTTGGAGGTAGAAGTCCTAACCAGAGGCCTAGTGGCGAGTCTAGCCAAGAAGAGCAAGTTGGAGACTCAAGTAGCAAAGGAGGCTACCGAGGAAGAAGGCCAAATGAAAGATGTGGGACAAATGGATCAAATAGAGGATCCAAGTTATCTAATATGAGATGTTATAACTATAATCAGAGAGGACACCCAGCCTATAAGTGTCTAGAGAAGGCCTCAACTTCTCATGGTAATGAGAGAATAACCACATTGACTCAAGAGGATACAGGAAGTGTGACATCTCCTGAAGTGAATTTGACATCAAAAGTGGGAGAAAGTCTGATGATCAAGAGGGCATTGCTCAAAGAACTAGTGAAGACTTAACCATCACAGAGGAGAGCTCTTTTCAGGATCAATTGCAAAAGCAAAGGTAAAATATGCAAGGTAGTCATAGATTTTGGTTCAATCGATAATATGGTATCTAGGGAAATGGTGGATAAATTGAACATAGAATGGATTCCTCATCAAACTCCTTACAGAGTATCTTGGGTAAGTGATAGTCAATCACTTTTGGTAGATGAGCAAGCATATGTTGATTTTCAAATTGGAGAATATAAGGAGAGAATTTTATGTGACATTTTGCCCATGGAGTGTTGTCACCTACTTTTAGGTAGGCCATGGCAATTTGATAGGCAAGCATTGTATGATGGATATGCTAACACATACACCATCAAGAAGGATGTAAAGACTTTTGTGATGACACCATTGCAGGAGGATACTGAAGCAAAGAAGGCAGCCAAGATTATTTTGGTGGGTAAGAAAGAGTTTGTGAAGATGCATGAAGAAGAGACAAGGACAGTTGAGGATGTCTCAAGGAGTGGGGTTGCCAAAGATCACAATTTGAAGGTGATTTCAGTTTTGAATGATGGAGATTAGATGGTAATGTCTGAGATGGATCAGTAGAAGGTCAAAGAGCAGGTCTGCAAGAAGTCACAAGTTGATTGGAAATAAGAATATGCTATCATAGTATGGACCATTGTTTGTCCTCTAGAGCCAAAAAGAGTTGGAAGGCAAACATATTCTACCATAGTAGTAGTAAAAGAAGCATCAAACAAGATTTTAAATGCAGATGTTCAGGCAGTTATGACAGTAAGCATATATGGCCTGCAACATCTAAGTTTGATTACAAGCACTCACTCATGGCAAGGTCTGAGTAGAGCCTACAATGCTAGGCATGAGTTTTTGATTCCATGGAAGCAAGTTGCAGTCCAATGATCATGGGGAAGGCATGATGCAACAAAGGATACAGGTGGTGAAAGACAAGGACTCAACTCATGGGACATGAGTTCTTTTCTAGGTGGGGTGTATGGTGCAGGAGCACCTAACACAAGGTGGCCTCCATTAGGCATTTGAATCATGTTTTGTTTATAAAATCATGTTTTGGTTTGTAATAAGGTCTATTTGACCAATGCATGTAATTTCAGTTTATATCTAGGTTCATTTTGTAAGTCCCAAGGGACTTAGGTCACGTTTGTCAAATTGTTAGTAGTAAGACGGTTGGACTCCCAGCTACTTGGAGACGGTTAGTTTTTCTCCTAGCTGCTTGGAATCATTCTCCCAGCTACTTCGAATAGGGTTGGCATTCCTCTAGTGAGTTTATAAAGCTAAGGAGATTAATAGAATCAAGCATTGAGGATATTGTAATTGAATGCAATTGTGCGCATGTAATCGAGCACTATGAAGGAGAAATCGATCTTTTTTGTGTTGTCAATTTGTTTTCCATTCTCTGTAATTATAAATCATGTAGCTGTAGATTTCCCTTCTGTATTTCCATTGTTGAGAAATGTCGATGTCAAGCATTCCACTGGTGAGATTTCTGTCGAAATCAGTGGAATGGCTTCATTGTACAAATATCTATTTTTGTTTCCTATTTCATTTTCCTGTTCGACGGTGCAGAGGACCAGATTTGAGTGTGCACATTAGATTGCCTAGCATCTCCATGTGCTAGGGTTTGGATTGGAGGAGTTGGAGTTGTTATTGGTGAGACAGAGGCCATTGGAAAAGTATTTCCTCACTTAGAGCGATGAGGATAGTTTGGCCAAAGGGAGGATCGAACTGCTGAACGGGAGTCACGACTTAAGGTTCAGATCGGGGTGATCAGATTATCGACTGTTCTGGAGAAAGTCTGACCGATAGGGAAGGATACACTGAAGGTAGATGCCATCAGGTAGAGGTGCAACATTGGTAGAAGAGTTAGAAGCATTCAATGAAGATAAGAGTCTCACTAAATGTATATTGCAAATGCATATCGTAAAAGCATGTTGAGAATGTATATTGAGAATGTACCTTTCATCAGATACAAATGGTGACCGGTCGTAATGGTGAATCAAGATATTGCCACCAGTAATAGCAATTCATGCCAAGCATATGCTAAGTTGGTGTATCGGTACATCAGGAGAATAGATAGGGAGTTTGCCAATGGTGGAAGTCTTATTGATTGAGGCTCCCCATCAAGCACCCCTAGCATCGCCCCCAAAACCTCAAACAATTTTTATTATTTTATAAAGGCATCGAGAGTTATTTTTCTATTGGTTGAAATAAAAAAAACCCTATTTTTATAACCAACATAAGGCTTGATGAAAGCAGCTAAGGGTTAGGGTTTCCGTTGATGTATTATAGCATTTTGCAACAGTATTGAGTTGCAAGGATTGCTGGTTGTAATCGGTTTGATTTACTAGATAATAATATTGGACTCTCTGTTGGTGGATGTAGCCTAGGTTTGGGTGAACCATGTTAAAACTTGTCTATCACTTGTTGTGATGCTCACAACATGCCCCATTTTACTCCTTAGGAAAATGAGGACCCCTGTTGTGGCTTCGCTTTTGCTTTTGTGTGTGGGTCTGTTGGGTGGAAAAAGGGAAAAGAGAGTGAAAGTTGTAAACCTTGTTAAAAATAAAGAAAATTTGCATTAAGTACCAGAGCTAAATATAGGTGAATTCCTTGTCAAAAATGAGTGAGGGTTGCTTTTTGAACCATATGAAAATTCCCTGTATTTTGCAAGTTATGTATGTTTTTTGGTAAAATGTACAATTGGGTTTGTATGTTGCATATGCAAAGTCCTTTGTATGTCGGGTTGCATATACAAGGTCACTCATATACAAAATCCTTTGTATATTAGGTTGTGTACAGGTCAAAAAAATGGGTTGTTAATTTTTCTAAGTCATTTTACTTGTATGCATTTGGCTAACGTTTTATTTCGGTACAGACAAGGTGGACCCGACAGGGCTCAAAGTTTAAATGTATATTCAGTCAAGTCAGTTGAAGGTATTTTATGTTTGTATGTTAGCGAAGGTGAAACATACCAAGTGGATATACAAGGCTTTATGCATAGCGCGGAACTGATAGGATTATGAAGTAAAGTTTTATTATTGTATGTTTCAAGCTTTGTATGTATGTTTTGGGACATACAAAGCAGAACTCAAGAAAGATTAAAGTTTAGTTAAAGTGATGCATCATAACTCAATGTATATCAGAAGATGCATTGCACTTTATACATGTCATGGAACTAAAGGAAGTATTAAAATTGGTTTTATTGTTGTATCGCAGAGAGACAAGGGAAAGTAGCATGGGTCCCACTGCTTGCATGGCAAGTTTGTATAATTATGATGTATATCTCTGATATACAAGCTGATGTACAAAGCGAAAGATACAAGCTGATATACAACGCGATGGATGTGAAAGAAAGTCAAATATTGAAAAGCTTTTGTATGTTCGGGATGCTTGTATGTCTTCGATGTACATACCCAATATACAAAAGAAATCAAGGCATTGCAGGAGATAAAGGGTAAGAGAGGGTTTGTATATGTTGTTGTATATACGCTCATACAAGGCAAACATGCAAAGCATGATATACAAAATAAGAGATACAAGGATGTACGGAAAAGCAGAAAAAGAGAGGGAATTTGAGTTTGATTTCTTGCATAAAGCGCTTGTATGTTTAAAACATACAAGCAGAACATACAAAAGAAAACATACAAAGAAACGGGATGTATGCAGAATTAAAACTAGCGGTAAAAAGTTAAAAGCCAAATACTAAAGCAGAAGGCCAAACTATTGGCGCGTTGATTATTGTAATTAATTCCCATCTAACATTCGACAGAGGTATAAATTAATGACAACAATATGAATTTTAAATCTATTTTTGTGTCTGTTTACAGGTATGTAGGTAGATGTTAAAGGTGAACCTTTAATGGCGATGACATCATGGAGGGCAGATTGGATCGCAGAGGAAGTGAAAGGAGTAAAGGCTTTCAATGAGAAGATATTTTGAGGTGGTTATGATTTTGAAGGGGCAAAATGACAGAAGATATTTTGAGGTGTTAGGGTTTCCAAACGGCATCCTTACACTTAGTATGGGTATGCTACTCAAAGATTTTTGACAGGATTTGTTTTCCACCAATTGATACTGCACTTGAGATATAGATAATTGATTGACTAGAGTTTTGTGACCGTATTGGGGATAATCAGATATTGAGCCCCTTTACTCTGTAATGAGTTACATAGGGACACACAGGGATTTGTAGAACAGAGCTGGAAGGTGTAATTAATCTTAGCATTTTTGAATAGAGGGACCTTTTAGTTTATAATAGAAGGAGGTCGCCTGTGTCTGCACTAAGGAATGCATGAAACATCTAGCTTCCTCACTATATCTGTAAAGCATTGTAAGTTTTCTATGTAATTGATTAATGAAGCTAAGAGTCATTCATACATTGTAAATCATATATGACTATGTTTTGAATATAAATGAATCTAGAATTCTGCATCTATATTCAGAGTGTCTTTTGGCTCTTCTTAGTATTTGAAACAATATCTCTTAAAGCTCATAATCTTGAATGCATGTTCGTGAAAATACATAGGACATTCGCATTTAACGATTTAGTGTGTGGATTTAATCAAGTTTGTTGTACTGCTTACAATGTGCATAACAGAGCATTTAGATCATGTAGTAGAATGAAGTTTAATTTAGATTTCTCTAACTTTTCCCAAATGATTTGAAATACTTAGCTTAAACACAGAAAATTAAAGGAGATTGTTTGATATTTGAAGGAAACATGAAAAATTGAGTTGATATTTGATAGTTTTCATAATATTTGAAAAGAAAGCTTGTGTTAATATAAATCATATAAAGCTTTGTGATACAGTAACAAATTTATGCAAAGGAATGAAAAAAAATGTTGATATTTGTGATAGTTTGCATAATTAGAGTCTAGTAAGTCATAAAACACCTTAAATCAAGTAAGGCCCCTTGCATATTACAGCTTCACATCAACCTACTGAATTGTCCAATAGGTCAAGACCTGACCATATAGAAACTTGGGATTAAGTAATCTTCATTGATTTCTTCATATCTTTCAAGACAGTTAGGTTCATTTTGTGAATTTTAAGTTTTGTTATGAATGTGTAAAAACAATCATCAACAGTTTTTGGCACTAGAAGGAGGGCCTGATAGGATTTAAGGTAGATTTTGTGTAGGCTGGCCAAAATGATCATTTTAGTTCTTGGAAATTTTAGTATTCTGTTTGCAAATATCTTTTGTTTGAAAGAATTTGAATGTTTTTTTTTTTTGCAAAGGTACTACTCAAACTTCAAGGACTATTCTGATTTTTTGAGTTTTAATGTTTTATTCTAAGATATTTTAGATCTCATAAAATTTCAAAAATCTAAAAAGTTGAAAAGAGAGTGCCATTTTCAATGGACTTGTACGAGGACAATTTCTAGGTTAATATTCCTGTCTTTCAAAAAACTTTGAATGAGCAGCTTTATCCTCAAAGTTTATCTAACTTTGGTTTATCTAGTTGTTGTAGGATACACAAGTCTATGGAACACAATGAAATTAATTGTTTAACTTTCCTCACCAAGATAGATTCATATTTAAAAGGACTAATTCTTTTCTCAGATGTGTTCAGGGCTGAAGTTTGGTAGGAAAATGAAGAAATTCTAGAGCAACAAGAAGATACAACACTAGAAATTATTAGTTGGTTAGAAAATACAATAGATGAATCATTTCTAGAAGGAAAGGATAGTAAAACATCTTTCCTTAAGTCATTTTATGGTGAGATTGATAGACATTCTCTACTTCCTAATATAGGTAAAGGGGATTGCAAGTATAAATCTTTAAAAATTTGTAGAGAAGAAACCACTTGTTAGGATAAAGCCTTTGATTCTAATCCTAATCCTTTTGATAAGGATAGTGAAACATCTTTCCTTAAGTCATTTTATGGTAAAAAGAAATGTAGAGAGGTGGAAGAATTTAAATGTATTGCTACTGAAGAAGTTCTGATGGTAGTAACCTAGGGAGTTGTAGAAAAGAAAATAAATGTTGATTTACTATCTAACTTGTTTAAGTTGAATGATCAAATTCAAGGTTGTTGCAAGTCAATGGAATCAGATACCTTACTGGATGGTAGAAGTGAAGTATATGAGGAACAATTCTTGAAAATGGAAGATATAGAGGATTATGCTATCGCTGTGCATAATCAAACATCACTCCAGCATTATTATGAAAGTGAAATAGGGAAGTATTTTCATGAATCAAATGTTGTTTCACATTCATAGTCAAATGATTTAGAAATTATAAATTTATGTATATTGGATTATGATTATAATGGTACTCATTTAGATGCTGATGTGCAGAGAATTGAAGAGAACATTGAGATGTCTCCTAAACTTGAGGATAAACTGAACATCCAGAATGAAGAGATAGATGTGGATAAAGATGAAGAAATAATACATCAAGAGTCATACACCCTTCAATTCAAAGTGAGACCAGACATTGAGATAAGCAATGAAAGTGCAAAGTTAAATGGAAGACCAGCTGTCACCAAACAAGCATGTCCAACAGAACTAGAGATACACCAGGTTGTATTTTTCCCTTCCACAGTGAATAATGTTGAATACTATTTTGATTATGGAAATTCAAGAGATAAGACATGCATATGGATTAATCATGAACATGATGGGCTACCTCAATTGCTGATAATTAGAGATTATTCTATTAAATACAGTGAATTTAGAATATAAGAATATTTTTCAAAATACAAAGATGAGTTTGCTAGGATCAGAACCATAACTAATGCCCTAATGCTTGTGCACAATCTAAGGAAGTATGAAAATACAGGTGTCTTTGGGTCTTTTCCTGGGTTTTATTTGCCTTGTAGAGGCTTGTGTATAGTTTGGTAGAATAGTTTTTCTGTTTCTTTTCTTTGTTTTCTTGTCTTGCTTTGTGTTTTTTTCTTTCATAGTTAGTTATTTGTATAGTCCATTTGTTTTGTTTTCTTTGTTGTTTTCCTGTGTGCTGGGGTCTTTATTTTGTTTCAAAGTATGTAGGAGCAGACTAACAACCACTGAAAACAATAGAAAATTTAGAACATTCAGGTTAATTATTTGAAATTTATGCATAACTTGTTGTGACTGTCATGAATGTAGAAAGTTGTTTGACTTGTGAAATTTTGTATTCAATAACTGTGGGTTGAGTATTCAAGGGAAGTTTCTCACAATGATACACCTAAAATCCTTGGGTTTGTTGAACCTACCAGTGTAGATATTAGGTGAAAAATTAGAGGTCACCCTTGCTACCATTACAATTCTTAGCTTAATTTTAGTAAGTGATCATGCCTTGCATCATGAAGTTACAACTGTAATATCTTATGAAATGTCTATCAAATACAAAAAAAAAATATAAAATAATAAAATAGATTTTACTGAAAATCCAGATTAAGTCATCTAAGTATCTCTACCAGGGCTATAGACACTTGCTGGTAGTGGGGCTATACTTAGGAGAATTGTAACGATAACCTTATCGGGGCTATGGATGCCCGCTGACAGCAAGGTTCTATCTGGTTGGCTATGAGGGAATGACATCAAATATGTAGTCTAATATCAATCACTGGTTTGTTCAACTAATTTTCAAGATGAGGGTTATTGATCATGTGCACCCACTTAAACTGAATTGGAAAATTCATGCACCCTATTGAATACATTAAGTCTCAAGTTGGATAATGATTTACAGAAAAGATAGTTGGAAGTTATGAATTTTTTTCATTTATTTTTCTTTAATGGTTTTAATTTGATTGTTTTGTTTGGTTGCTAGTTGTTGTGATGCTCACAACACACCCTATTTTACTCCTTAGCAAAATGAGGACCCTTGTTGTGGCTTTGCTTTTGCTTTTGTGTGTGTGTCTATTAGGTGGCAAAATGGAAAAGAGAGTGAAAGTTTCAAACCTTGTTGAAAACAAAGAAAAATTACATTAAGTACCAGAGCTAAATATAGGTGAATTCCTTGTCAAAAATGAGTGAGGGTTGCTTTTTGAACCATATGAAAATTCCCTGTATTTTGCAAGTTATGTATGTGTTTTGGTAAAATGTACAATCAGGTTTGTATGTTGCATATACAAAGTCCTTTATATGTCAGGTTGCATAAACAAGGTCCTTTGTATACAAGGTCGCTCATATACAAAATCCTTTGTATATTAGGTTGCGTACAGGTCGCAAAAATGGGTTGTCGAGTTTTCTAAGTCATTTTACTTGTATGCATTTGGCTAACGTTTTATTTCGGTACATACAAGGTGGACCCGATAGGGCTCAGAGTTTAAATGTATATTCGGTCAAGTCAGTTGAAGGTATTTTATGTTTATATGTTAGTGAAGGTGAAACATACCAAGTGGATATACAAGGCTTTATGCATAGCACGAAACCGAAAGGATTATGAAGTAAAGTTTTATTGTTGTATGTTTCAAGCTTTGTATGTATGTTTCGGGACATACAAAGTGAAATATACAAAGCAGAACTCAAGAAAGATTAAAGTTTAGTTAAAGTGATGCATCATAACTCAATGTATATCGAAAGATGCATTGCACTTTATACATGCCGCAGAACCGAAGTATTAAAATTGGTTTTATTGTTGTATCACGAAGATACAAGGGAAAGTAGCATGGGTCCCACCGCTTGCATAGCGGGTTTGTATAATTATGATGTATATCTTCGATATACAAGCTGATGTACAAAGTGAAAGATACAAGCTGATATACAACATGACAGATGTGAAAGAAAGTCAAATACTGAAAAGCTTTTGTATGTTTGGGATGCTTGTATGTCTTCGATGTACATACCTGATATACAAAAGAAATGAAGGCATCATGGGAGATAAAGGGTAAGAGAGGGTTTGTATATGTTGTTGTATATGCGCTCATACAAGGCAAACATACAAAGCGCGATATACAAAACAAGAGATACAAGGATGTATGGAAAAGCAGAAAAAGAGAGGGAATTTGAGTTTGATTTCTTGCATAAAGCACTTGTATGTTTAAAACATACAAGCAGATCATACAAAAGAAAACATACAAAGAAATGGGATGTATGCAGAATTAAAACTAGCGGTAAAAAGTTAAAAGGCAAATACTGAAGCAGAAGGCCAAACTGTTGGTGCATTGATTACTCTAATTAATTCCTATCTAACATTCGACAGATGTATAAATTGACGACAGTAACATGAATTTTAAATTTATTTTTGTGTCTATTTGTAGGTATGCAGGTAGATGTTAAAGGTGGAGCTTTAATGGCGATGACATCACGGAGGGCGGATTGGATCACAAAGGAAGTGAAAGGAGTAAAGGCTTTCAATGAGAAGATATTTTGAGGTGGTTATGATTTCGAAGGGCAAAATGACAGAAGATATTTTGAGGTGTTAGGGTTTCCAAAGGGCATCCTTACACTCAATATGGGTATGCTGCTCAGATATTTTTGATGGGATTTGTTTTCCACCGATTGATGTTGCACTTGAGATACAGACCGTTGATTGACTAGGGTTTTGTGACCATATTGGGGATAATTATATCTATATATTGAGCCCCTTTACTCTGTAATGAGTTACACAGGGACACACAGGGATTTGTAGAACAGATCTAGAAGTTGTAATTTATCTTAGCATTTTTGAATAGAGGGACCTTTTAGTTTAGAATAGAAGGAGGTCACCTATGTCTGCACTAAGGAATGCGTGGAACATCTAGCTTCCTTACTGTATCTGTAAAGTGTTGTAAGTTTTCTATGAAATTGATTAATGAAGCTAAGAGTCATTCATACATTGTAAATCATATATGAATATGTGTTTTGAATATAAATGAATCTAGAATTCTACATCTATATTCAGAGTGTCTTCTAGCTCTTCTTGGTATTTGAAACAATATCTCTTAAAGCTCGCAATCTTGAATGCATGTTCATGAAAATACTTAGGACATTCGCATTTAATGATTTAGTCTGTGGATTTAATCAGGTTTGTTGTACTGCTTACAACATGCATAACAAAGCATTTAGATCCTGTAGTAGAATGAAGTTTAATTTAGATTTCTCTAACTTTCCCCAAACTATTTGAAATACTTAGCTTAAACTTAGAAATTTAAAGGAGATTATCTGATAGTTGAAGGAAACATGAAAAACTAAGTTGATATTTGATAGTTTTCATAATATTTGAAAAGAAAGCTTGTGTTAATATAAATCATATAAAGCTTTGTGATACAGTATCAAATTTATGCAAAGGAATGAAAAAAAAATGTTGATATTTGTGATAGTTTGCATAATTAGAGTCTAGTAAGTCATAAAACACCTTATATCAAGTAAGGCCCTTTGCATATTACAGCTTCACATCAACCTACTGAATTGTCCAATAGGTCAATACCTGACCATACAAAAACTTGGGATTAAGTAATCTTCATTGATTTCTTCATATCTTTCAAGACAGTTAGGTTCATTTTGTGAATTTTAACTTTTGTTATGAATGTGTAAAAATAATCATCAACAATTACCAGTATAGTTCAGTACATCAACTCTAGGTCTCTTTCCAATCTTTGAAATAGCTCATAACATATTTAGCTAATTTGATTCTCCTTCTTCATTACCTTCTAGAGTTTTGCTAGTTTGTTTAGTAGATTGAAATTCTTCTTCATCATCACTTTCAACATTAGGTCTTGGTGTCAACCCTCTTTGCCTATCTTCTTCAATAACATCTAATTGAATTCACATCATTTTCATTAATTCCATCATCTCATCCATTCTATTAGCCATTGTACTAATAGGAGGAACTCTCCTCGGCAGTATTCTTCCTAGGATCAAGAGCAAACTACCTCAGGCTTGACGATCGGGCTACAAGTGACAACTACCTCTCAATCAGTGATTGGTTGCGCACAAGTAACTTGCCTCAAATTGGTGATCTACTTACAACAAGATCTTATGGAATCCCCTCGCCAACTTCGCTCAATTCACTCTCCAAGATTCAAACTTTCGCTCTGATACCACTTGCTGTAGTCACGGTAGGAGGGTTCACAGAATGAATTGTCCGGACTGTGCAACCAGAATAAACATAATGGAAACAACTCAAGGAAATGGAAAAAATGTAGATTTAGTCATTTGGTATATCATAGAATTCAAATACAATCTAGCTAGCAACATGTGGGCTTATAACTAGTGCTCACAGGCCTGATTACATACATGCGCAAGATAAAGATTGGAGGCTCTTTTGTACAAAACTAAACTATCAGATCTTCTTATGTGAATAGGTACTTTTCTAAGGATCTATTACATCAATATATATATCATTTCCAGACCAATAGATTCCTCCACGTTGGCTAAGGAAGGTCACAAACTCCAATGAAGAGTTGTAACATGTTCACAGATAGGTCAGACCTAAATGCATAGAACACTTCCTCAAATGAATGAAACAACACGCGGACCCTTGGGGAAGGTCAGCCATGAAACAAAGGATATTGAATGATGTGTCATTGAGATCTGCTAGTTAAGGAATGATCCACAAGCCTTCTCCTTCAGCTGATTATCAGGAACTATTAAAATGCTCTCCTTATAGAGATATCTTTCCAATAACTGATCCAAATGCTCTAATTTCTTGATATGATGTAGATAAATGAATGTAGATGCTAAGTCTGATCCATGAGATGTGAAATGCCAATACCAGACCACTAGAACTACTTCTGACTGAACTACCTGAACTAAACTGGGAAATGAAAAGAAACAAACTAAACTGCAAACAAACTGGAATGCAAATGTTTTTGGTTGATGCAAGATTGCTCTTGAACCAAGGATGCTCTTGCATCACTACAATTCATTCACAACATTCTCAGGAGTGGGATTGGCAAGGTGGCATGGTGAAATTGTTTATTGTAGTTAGAAATTGTTGATTCCCTTCTTATAATGCACTCATGCTGTCAAAGGTGAAACCTATAGCCAAATACTCCAAATCAGCTATGGGTTTGAGTTTGTGCCCTTTCTATTTTGACTTTTAGACAACCAAAACATGAGCGCGTTATAACATGCTTGCACTATTGGCTATATGGGACCAAAAAGTCCATATGGTGACTTTTTGGTCCCCCATATTTGTGCATATACCCACCTCTCTTATTAAACCAGATAAACTCAACATTTGTGGCTTTGATAATATTGGTAAACAATCATTGGGTACTATTACCTTACCTGTTAAGGTTGGTCATGTAACATTGCCTACTCTTATCCATGCCATGCCTAATTCTCTTTCATATATTCTTCTTCTTGGTAGACCTTGGATTCATTCCATGGGGACAGTCCAATCTACCCTTCATCGATCAATTAAGTTTGTTTATAACAATCAACTCTAGACTATTGAAGTTGATCCGATTCTAGAAAATTATTTACAAAGTGAGGCTAAAAATAGACAATATTTTATGCCCTTCACTCTCACTTCTCCTCTTTTTAAAGTCAATTCTTCTCCCTCTCCTGCAGAAGTTATTGTAGAAGAATCTGTTTTACCTTTGAATACACTCTTTCGTGATGATTGTGGTTTGTTAGAATTTACACCTACCTTTGTATGGGAGTATAAAGTCTGACTGTCAAAGCCAAAAGGTTATAAGTTTGCTTCAATTTATACTCCTACGACACCTAAAACTTCTTTGAAAAGTAATGATGATAACACTTATTCTTATACTATTGAATATGAGAACTATGGGGTGCCTCCTTCCTCTTTGGAAATGGCATCTATTTATGGTTTAGGTTTTCAAATCCTCTCTCAATTTGGATACAATGGTAATGGTTGTGGTATAAGGAGAAAGGTATTAAAGTCCCTTTGGAGGCTAGTCCACATTACTCTTCATTTGGACATGGATATCATCCTTTATAGCCAACTAAAGCCATTCGTCATCCTAATCTACATGTAAACACAATCTATTAATCTACACTTAATTGGGTATATTCAGATTTGATTGATACAAGCTGTGATTTTGAAGATATTCCTCTGGATAGTTTTTCAATGAATGAAGCTTTGGCTGAATTCTTAGGAGCTTATGATCACTTTTTATGTTACCATCATGATCATGGATTTCCTTATTATTTAAATGTGGAACCATACTTTGGGGAATATGCTTATTTATCTAATGGTACCTTGGTATCTCATGAGTCACCTATGGAATCCCTTCATCCTCTTGATGTTCAAGACCACAATACTCTCCTTAATAGGAAAATTGTCGATATTTTGATGGATAAAGATGACCTTGAAAAATTCATCCCTATTGGAAACTATCTAAATACTAAATAAAATCAAGAAATTACATCTCTCGTACATGAATATCCTGATCTCTTTGTTTGGACATACTCTGATATGCTTGACATTGAGCCTAAGGTGGTAACACATAATATTTTTATTCATCCTGAATCTAAACTGGTAAAGCAAAAGATACACAAGATGAATCCTACGGTTACATTGTTGGTCAAAGAGGAGAAAGAGAAGCTTCTTCAAGTGGGCTTTATCCACCCTATTGACTACTCACCTTGGATCTCAAATATAGTGGTTGTTACTAAATCTAGCAATCGTATTCAAATGTGCAATGATTTTTGAGGTTTGAATAAAGCATCTTTGAAAGATGACTTTCCTCTTCCTAATTTTGATATTCAAATACTGACCATGTGTTACTTTCCTTTATAGATGGTTTCTCTAGTTATAATCAAATATTCATCAATCCTTGGGATCAATATAAAATAGATTTTATAACCCCTTGGGGAACATTTTGTTGGGTTGTCATGTCATTTGGATTAAAGAATGTTGGTGCAACTTATCAACGTGCTATGACACTTATCTTTCATGATTTCATTCATAACATCTTAGAGAATTATGTCAATGATATCATGGCTAAATCTATTTTGTGTTAGGATCACATCAAAATTCTTCATCAAATTTTTGAACGTATACGTAAATACATGTGCTTGAATCCTTGTAAATGTGTATTTGGTGTTGATAGCGGTAAGCTACTGGGATTCATTGTTTCACATCATGGTATTGAGGTGGATACAAAAAATATTCACACCATTGTCAACATGCCACCTCCTAAAAATGTTTCACAACTTCACAGTTTACAAGGGAAGATTCAAGCCATTCACTAATTTGTTTCACAACTCATATATTGGACTCACCCTTTTACACAGCTACTCAAGAAAGAATCTAACTTTAAATGGGATAGTGATTGTTAGAAGTCTTTTGACAATCTCAAAATTTATCTATCTAATCCTCCTATATTACAACCTGTTGTCTCTGGATGACCATTTATTCTCTACACATCAACATCTCCTAATGCTCTCATAGCTTTATTAGCACAACATGATGATGATGGAAAAGAACGTGTTGTGTATTACATTAATAGAATTTTACTTGATTATGAAATGTGATACACTGCGATAGAAAGGCAATGCCTAGCTCTTGTTTTTGCAACACAAAAATTGAGACATTATCTCTTAAATGTTGAAATTAATGTAATTGTAAAATTTGATCCTTTAAAGTATCTATTTGCTAAAATAGATCTTTAGGATGCTTAGCAAAGTGGGTTATGTTGTTAATGGAATTTGACCTTAAGTTTGTCTCTCAAAAGGTAATTAAAGGACAAGTGTTGACTGACCACTTAGCGAAAGCTCCTTCACCATTTGCTATTCTAAATCAAGAATCTTTCCCTAATGATCAAATCTTTTCTCTAGATGTTGATGACAAGTGGAAGCTATTCTTTCATGGTTCTAGATGTCAAACTAGCTCTAGTGCTAGTGTGATACTAGTACCTCCTTCAGTTAAGCTGATTCCTCTATCTTACCGTCTCAATTTTCTATGTACCAGCAACATTGCAGAGTAGATTGTGTGTCACTTTGTCTCTTAACATTAAACATATTTCTATATTTGGATAAGTGCACAAAGATGAGGGACCAAAATGGGGTCTTAAGTTGCCACTTTTTTATGAAATCAAGAAACATTGATGTTGGATGAGAAATTTAAGATAGCTACACTCAAAATTTGAAGATGGAACAAAAACAAGAGTCGTAGTGCTCTAAATCTAGTTTCTAAACTACTATTTTTTTCCAAAAATGGTTGAGATTAAGGTGTTCAAAAAGGGGGAGGACACAAATTAGTCCTGTTTTTCTCAAAAAAACATAACATAGCGTCTGGTGTGCTCCCCCTAAAATGTTAACTTTTTTTAAGCATTTTAATAATCGCTCCGGTGAGAAATTAGTTAACACTATGTAGTTTATCCCTTTTTTTTTATAATCTTTTCATGAATAATTGATTTTTTAGTAATTTTTGAAGTGGACACATCCTAAAAAACTAAAATTTGAGTGTGCTCCCCCTTAAACGTTTTGAAAACTAATCAAAAATTGATTTTTTTTAATGTGTAGAATGGAGTCTAGTTTCTAAAAATGTAACTTATTTCAAATTTTGATGAATGGTTAAAAAAAAGTCAAAACTACTAGACATTGGTTTTTGACAAAAAAATGGACACACTAACAAAAGAAATTCAAGATGAAATCCTTAACATACTCAAAATGTGAAAAAAATTATATGGCTAGATAGATAATAGAGAGATCAAGATTATGGTGGTATTTTTTTTGAGTTGTCATTGGAAAAAGTGCCATCCTGATGGGGAGCACGCTCCAGATTATCTCAAAATTTTGCTAAAAATTGGAAAAAAACATGTCTAAGCATGCTCAGCATAATGTGAGCAAGTTATAACGTGCTTGCGTTATGCTGAACAAAATTGACTTTACACATGCCAATTGTATTTGCTTGAAAGTTTCTAAATCCTTTTCAACAAATCTATTTTTTGCATATCTTACAATCATTACATTCCATTACAGAACATCTCTTTGATGTGTTACATTAGTCAATTGACATGTCTTGTCTATGCTTCCACACTTTACATACATGTCTACAAGGGCAGCTGCACTTCCTACCATCTCTCTCACTCTCTACTTCCCTCCCCTATCTACCTCCTACCCTCTCTCTAAGTCTTTTCTTCCCTCACCTCTCTACCTCCTACCCTCTCTCTAAGTCTCTAATTCCCTCCCCTCTCTACCTCCTACCTTCTCTCTCACTCTCTTCTTCCCTCCCCTCTCTACTTTCTACCCTCTCTCTCACTCTCTACTTCCCTTCCCTGTCTACCTCCTACCCTCTTTCTAAGTCTCTGCTTCCCTCTCCTTTCTATTTCCTACCTTCTCTCTCACTCTCTTTTCCCCCCTCTCTCTCACTCTCTACTTCCCTCCCCTCTCTACCTCCTACCCTCTCTCCCAGTCTCTACTTCCCTCCCCTCTCTACCTCCTACCCTCTCTCTCACTCTCTTCTTCCTTCATGTATCTACCTCCTACCCTCTCACACTCTCTACTTCTCTCCTATCTCTACCTCCTACCCTCTCTCTCTCACTCTCTACTTCCCTCCCCTCTCTACATCTTTGCATCATTCTACCCATCCAATGAAATTTCATAAATTATCTTGTTTCCATTTCATCATCCCAATTTATATCCTCATCCCTCTTTGCATGGACACTAGTTTTCTTGTTTCCATGTTCTTTGTCAACAAGGGAGAGGAGAGGGAGGAAGAGGGAGAGATGAAGGAGATGGAGGGGAGAGAGAGGGGAGAGATAGGATGATAAGGAGAGAGAGAGAGAGTCTGAGTTTTCTTGTTTTGGAGAGAGAGAGCTTAGGTTGGTCAAGTTTATGAGTTTAGGGTTGCTTAAGTTTAGGTTTTAGGGGATTTATTTAGGGTTTAGGGGTTTAGGGTTGCTCGGGTTAATGGTTTAGGGGTTAGTTTTTAGGGGCATTATAATTTAAGGTTTAGGGATTTTGGGAGAGAGAGAGAGAGAGGTTTAAAGTTGCTCGGGTTTAGGGGCATTATTTAGGGTTTTTGAGTTTAGGGTTGCTCAAACCTTTAGGGGCATTATCTAGGGTTTATGAGTTTCAACCTAAGTTGCTCAAATTTAGGGTTAAAGGAGAATTATTTTATAATTTCTTTCCAATCCTCCTAATCCTAACCCATTAGTCCACCCATCTCCTAATCCATCAATCCATATCTTCCATCCACCATATAAATCACCATCTAATCAACCATCGAACATTCTAAGCTCTAATCCATCAACTCATGAACCCTTGAAAAGTTTTCTCCAAAGACTCTTTACAAAATCCAAAAATAAAAACAAAGATATGGAGCCATCCAAATCCACTGATCCAATTTCAACTCCCTCTAACACTCCCAATCCCAATCCATCCCCTCCTATATCCACTCACTCAATCATAATCCTAACCCCAAAACATCTTCTATCATTGTCCATCAACCCATAAAGCCATGAAGGATGTCACCAAAGGACTATTGCAAGGAATCTTAGAAAAACATCATGTACTCAAATTCATATCCTTGAGTAGGTAACAAAGAACCTCCTAATAACATGGACTTACTAATTGAACATCATCATCCACTCCTATGTCTATCCATTTCATTGAAGAGTCTCATACCATAAGTCCAAGTCAAACCCCATCATGTAGACATGTTGTCAAACATCCAAAGATTATTGATCCCATCGAAGAACCCATCACATCCATCTAAGAAACCCAATAGCCATGTTAAGAGCCTAGTCCAGAACATGTGGAAACACCAACCACCCATCCTAATCAAAATCCAAACATCACATCTAATCCCATGTCCTGGATCCCTTACCATCTCATGGTCAACCCATCTACATTGATCCCATCATTGATCCTCCAAAATCTCCTAGTGAACCCCCATAACCACCTCTTACTCCCCAATCCAATGAATATCAATGCATCCCCACTTACCCTATCCATATCTAATATCATTCTATCAATGCTTATCCTCCCTACATGATCAAGATATTATCTATGATCAAGATCTTATCCATGAGCAAGTAACCCACATCACTCCTATCCATCATCCCATTAACCCTATCCATCATCCTGTGCTAGTCCTATTCATTATCCATCAATATCCCATGATGAGACACTTGGTCCCAAAGAAAAAATAGATAATCAAACAAATAACTTGGATCCTATCAAATCACATCCCAATGAGGATAATGATTTAATCAAGATCCAAAAATTCTACATCCATTTCCCATTGATCCTCCATCATCCGCTATCGAACTATATGTTTAGGTGTTTATCCTAGTTGCTCAAGTTTAGGGTTTAGGGGTCAGGGGCATTTTTTGAGGTTTACATGAGTTTAGGGTTTCTCAAGTAAATAGGGTTTAGGGTTAGGTTTTAGGTGAATTATTTAGGCTTTAGGGGTTTAGGGATGCTCAAGTTTAGGGTTTAGGGGTTAAGGTTTAGGGTTTAGGGGTTAGGGGTTTAGGGTTTAGAGAGAGATAGAGTGAGGGGACCAATAGAGATTGGGAAAGAGAGGGAGATAGAGTTTTAGGGTTGCTTCCAATTTTTATAGTTTAGGGGTTTAGGGTTACTCATTTTTAAGGTTTAGGGGTAGGGTTTAGGGTTTATGGTTTAGCTATTAGGGGTTAAGATTTAGAGGTTTAGGTTTATGGTTTAGGTAGAGAGGAGAATAGGGAGATATAGAGGAGACTGAGCCTGGGAGAGATATCTCTGTCTCCTCCATCCCTCTCTAATTGTACCTACCTCTCTATATCTCTCTCTCTTGGTCTCTCTATCTTTCTCTCTTTCGATCCCCTCTCTCTAACTCTACCTTTCTATCTCTCCCTCCCTCACTATCTCACTCCCCCTCTCTATCACTCTCCCAATCCCTCTACCTCAAATCTATCTCCCTATGTCTCTGGAAGTTGTATCTCTTGATCTCTTTCCCTATCTCTATCTCTCTGGACATATGAATCCCTATATCTTAATCTATCCCTCACTACCTCTCTCTCCTCATCTCTATCTCTCTCCCCATCCCTCTACCTCTTGAAATCTCTCTCCCTATGTCTCTAGACATCTCTCCATCTCTTTCCCTATCTCTATCTATCTGCATAACCTTATCTCTTAATATATCCCTCTCTACCTCTCTCTGTATTTCCCTATCTATCTCTCCCTTGCTAGATCTATCTCCCTATATCTCCCCTCTCTCTATATATGTATCTCTATCTTTCTCCCTCTATAGACCCCTTTTTCTATCTCAATCCCCCTCTCTCCCTCTCCCCATCTCTATCTCCACCTATCCCTCTCTATCTCTCCATTTTCCACTCTTTCTATAGTTTTTCCTTTCTCTAACTCTATATCTATCTCTACATCTCTTTCTAGATGTCCCTAGGCTCTCTCCCTATCCATGTCCATGTCCCTCTCTATCTCTCCATGTCTCCTGGTCCCTCTCTATATATAGTATAGAGAAATAAAGAGAGAGAGAGAGAAAGAGAGACTCTCCCATGTAGATACAAGGTTAAATTTGTCCCTCATAGTATAGACAAGTTCTATTTCATGAACCACATGGATATTTGAGTCTAGGGATACTCTTGGACTGTCACTTGATTACCTATTTGATGCACTACATGCATAGTTACAATATGTTTTATGTGAGAGCATGACATCCTAGACCATGATTTTGGCACCAACATTGAGAAGGTTATGATTTTTGCATGCATGAAACTTTATGTTTTCATGCTTCCCAGAATGCACTCGCATTATAACATGAGCATGTTCTAGGAAGTATGAAATAAAAAAGCATGTGGGATCCATGTTTTAGACCCCACATGATTGTTATTCCTGCTTTTCATGCAATATATCAGACAAGAAAACACTTTTCATGTTGTTTGACTTATTGAGAATCATTTTTATATCAATCCACCACCTTTTTTGTTTTTTCAATGTAGAAGAACTGATTTTGCATGTTTTTGGAGAAAAATTGATTAGTTAAACTAAAAGTTTCATGTTTCATTTGTGATATTGTTTCAAAGCTAATTACCATTGATATATAGATTGAATTTGATGATATATGTTTGTTTTTTCCATAAATTTCACTAATCTTATTCTAGAGTTATATAGAATTCATAATCAAACTTGCGAAAAAGAAGAATTTGAGGATTTTGAAGCCATATTTTGGAGAATTGGTCAACTGCAATATCAAATTCTAAGGTATGTTCAACTTATGTCTATTTTAATTCACATATATATGTTCTTATGTTCTTTATGTCTTTATGTCTTTATGTTCTTTATGTTCTAAGATATATATGTGTCTAGATATATTAGTTAGTTCAGTCAAAGAGACTCCAAATTCCTCATGTTTCCACCTTGTTTCAGCCCTTCATGCCTTCATTTCACCTATTTTTAGCTATACGAGAGAAAACAATATCAAATACTTCATTAAATAATTTTAGTGAACAATTGTTTTTCATACTCATATTCATGATCAATGGAGCCAAAATTGATTCTGGAAGATTCTTAATTTTTTCCCTAGGATGATATAGAAGGATTTATTCCTTAATATGCATAATGATTCATTTAATAGAACCATGCAAAGGATTGAATCTTAGACTATCCTATGCCCCCTATTATGACAATCTTACTTGTCTTTATTGATTATTTAGACATAATTGTTAGGTGTCCTTTTGATAACTTCTCCATGCATGTTTCATAGTATGAATTCTCTTGGAGAAGGTTGGAGGATGTGGAGACCTCTTTAGTGTCTTGGGCTAGGACATTCCTTATGCACCTATTCATGATGATTTGTATGCACATGACACAACAATATTTCAAAATTTCCTAATTATCCTTTGTTAGCACATGATGGCGGTTACCTTTATTGATTATATACCTTTCAATACCCTAAATTACAGAGATTAGTCTAATGATTTT
The DNA here is from genome assembly GCA_027924645.1 of Cunninghamia lanceolata. Taxonomy (NCBI): domain Eukaryota; kingdom Viridiplantae; phylum Streptophyta; class Pinopsida; order Cupressales; family Cupressaceae; genus Cunninghamia; species Cunninghamia lanceolata. The sequence continues at coordinate 10,582,430 of BSBN01000780.1, forward strand.
TATGATAGTCCTAGGTATCTCTCCAAATATTCATGTTTCCAAGATAGCTCTAGCTAATTTCCACTTGTTTCCAACTTCTTAGACGTGCAAGCAACAATTCCAAGCATTATATTCATCATAAATAAGTCACTTTTAGTCAATAGAAGCCAAAATACATCCATTTGCAATCATGGATTAGTTAAGGACAGCTAGGTGGTAAATTTTTTTGCCATTGGCAACTTCACAAATTTGGTGTCTTATCTTGTCCTCCTTGCTTTTCTCCATGGATCTCCATCATTGTATTCATGATTCGTATAATTCATCATGTCATAGTGGCTTCATCATTCCATAATTATCTAATCACAATAACCCTAGATGGCTATCCCTAGGACTACTCTGTGAATTGCACACTATGTATTTCAACAAATTAGATTTCCGTCATGTGTGTTTCAATGGTTTGCAGTGTTAGGATAGTTGTATGTGAAGATTATTGAACATAGTTAAAATCCATCACACCACCTCAAATGAAATCAAACTCAATCCAAATTTCATGAATATGACTATCCTTTTGAATAAATTAGTTATGACATGACAATCCTTTATGAGCACTTGGTCAATCTTCTTCAAACTTTCACCTTTTGTCTGTATTGAAAACTTTCTAAAATAATCCTCTTAGAACCTTATGAATAAAGTTATTATCATGTGCATGAAGTGATCAATAGTAATGGTTGTCTCTAGAACTAGGTGTGATAGTCTTAGATAGTTAGGACTATAATGACTACCCTCATAGCTGTGACGGTCTTATTTGCATTTGAATATGATAGTCATGTCTCCATGTGATGAACTTATCTAGGATATATTTTTGCAACACCCATCCTCACCTTCATTCTCATTGCAAAGATTAACAACACTCCTGAGCAAGGCATTGGTCTTAATCTGGTTCACTCATGTTTCACTCATGTGATATCAAGATTGATGTCACAGGGTTAGCATGTTATTTCATAACATTCATGTTTATCATGTTCCAATAGTAGGACATAGTTTTTTATGTCATTGGTTCATGCCATTGGATTTGGTTGTGGTTCTTCATCATAACATGTCATGCTTTCAGGAGTTGGATTGGGTTGCGGTTCTTCCTCATGAGAGGAGTTTGTTCATGTCTTCATGCTTCTTTGTTTGCATTCCATAGCTTGTGTGGCCGAACAGACTTTGCCAACACATCAAGGTGTGTGGGTAAATACTAGGGGAGGTCTCATTTCTTGTACCAAGCACCCCAGTCATTCAAAGCAGTAGGCTACTAGCAAAGTCCCTTAAGATCCCTAAGACAAAAAACTACCAAACTTTGACAGAGTAGTTCTCAGAATTCATGGCATTTGAGAAAATTTTGTTTGGATCTATAGGTGCATGTGGGGTCCATTCACAATAACCTCTCTCATTTTAGGTCAACTCTAGTCCGTTTAACCATGCCAAAATCAAATGCATTCTTGCAAAATACTTTAGTTTCATGTAGTGGAAAGGTGCTAGGAGTGACATTTTGCATTCCATAGGTCATGGGACCAAACAAACTTTGCCAATGTGTCAGGTGGGTGGGTAAATGCTAGGGGAGGTCTCTTTTTGTGTGCCAAGTTCCCCAATCATTCGGGGCAGCAAGCTACAAGCAAAGTCTTTGAAGAGTCCAAAGTGCAAAAAGGCAGCAATCTTTGACGAGCTGTTACTTGGAAACCATGACACTTAGAAGCATTTTGTCTGAGGCAACGCGATCATGTAGAACCCTATTGATGATGATTGTTAGTCATAACAACATGCATAAAAATTTGCACAACAAATCTTTATTATCTTGAAAAGTATGATCAATTTGGAATGAATTGATGACTCCAAGGCTTCGTTGATCAGGTCATGATCGTCTGACATTACTCAGAGGTTGATGTGCTATGTTGTTTTCCATTCAAAGGGCCTTACATTGTCTTGTACTGTGAATTGATGTCTAAACATCTAATTATACACCCACTTCCTATAAATTTACTTCACAAACAAGGTTATTTCCACTGTGTTCAATAGATGATGATCACATTTATAAGTTTGATCAATTCTTCTAAACATCAACTATCATGAATTAATTACACTTCTACACTTATGAATTTATGTAAATAATGTGCCTTTAAGAGGTTATTTGCAAGAATATTGTTGTTATTCAGGTATATTTGCATGAGGTTATCAATTTTACATGCAAATTTTACTCAAATATGCTATGGATGTTCAATTTCCTTCGGGATGTCTGCATATTTCATGTATTTGCTTAGAATTATCTATGTATTTGTAATTGTGAAGGTGATTTGTAATGAATTTAAACAAATTGAGATAAATGCTTTCTAATATTAACTAAATTTAATGAATCTTCAGCTATTGGTTCACATAAATTCTAGATACTTTCATGAAAGGAAGAGAATCAGACCATAGGTTCACTAGGATGTTCCACAACTAGCTATAGTTGATGCAAACTTCAAGGTAAAGAATGACAACAATATCCACAAATTGACTTGCACTCCAAGGGACACATCATATCACAGTGAGATATCTAGATGACATTCACAAGATTACTCAAGATTTACAATGATATGTAATCAGATCTTCACTTTCATTAGGTAAACAAAAGACATGTACATTTGCAATCAGCTTTGAAATTAGTCCTGAGAAACTTTCAACAATCTAACTTCAATTAAGTTTCCAATAATCTACAATGTGCACTCCATCTCCTTTTGTAGAATAAGGAGAGGAGGCAGTTACAATTGATCAACACTCAAGATTTGACTATCTAAATCAATGGTCGATATCTCATCTTTGACTGGGTCACTAACTCATTTGACTACAAAATATAATGAAACTTTCTGATGAAAGATGTATAATTAGATGTATCATCAGGTACCTATGTATTTAATATGAAATTTTCAATTTTTTTTTAATTTATGTCCGACGTTCATCAAACTTGTGACACTCCATAATTTTTGTCGATATTTCAACATACACTTAAAGTCAACCATCCACTTCCGTCAATTTGTGGGCTAACACATGGTTAGCCTCCTTAATTTGTGGGCCGGCGGGTATATGGTTAGCATTCGTCGGGGTTCCAATGAATGTTTTTTTAATAAGTAAAAGTGAGTTCGACAATTCATCTATACTTGCGACAGTGTTTTGTTATACTTACGAATTTCCTATACTTGTGACAGTTTGTGTAGGTTATAGGCCGAATGTTTTTGGTGCAAAATATGAGAATTATTAGATTTTGTTACCTGTCTATGATTAAAAATTATTGGAGTGTGAGTTTGATATTTTTTTAAGATCTAAATATTCAAGCTTGGTAAAGAAAAATCATGTCAAATAATATTAGTGTAGAACAAAATGAAGAGACACTTGCTAGATTCTGGGGTAGATTGAAAAGAAAGGGTGATGGGAAATGTTATTGTCCTTGCAATAATTACAAGGGCTTAAAGATGAGAAGACTTTTAATCACAATAGCTGAGAAACATTGTAGGCAACATGGTCACGTTGAAGGGGGGCATGATTATCATCCATTGGTAATTTATTCATTATATGTCTTTATATTGATTAAATTTGTAAATGTTTATATCGTTTTAACAATTTTTATATATATAAAAAATCACTTGATCATGATCATGGTTTATTTGTGTCAATCATTATTATAAAGGTGGGGTGCCCTAGGGCACATGATATGGATTATCACAGTCTGGAGAATGTGGTTTTACAAGAAGAGGAACATGGAGCTGTGAATATCAAAGATGAAGTTAATGATCCTATGGAAGAAGATGATCATGCACCAGAAAACACAGTTGAAGATGATGGTACAAATACATTGATCCATGACACATTTAGTGGTGCAGCTGATCATGATGATCGAGATGACTTTGATGATGTTCATGATTTACCTATACTTGAGAAGGCATACAAGCCCCTTTATGAAGGCTCCCAAACAACTCTTCTCTCTACTATATTGTTGCTGGTGAACTTGAAGGTTATGAATGGTTTATCTAACATAGCAATCTCATGGATATTAAGGTGTGTCATATATGTCATCTTTTTTCATCTATTTTTGTTGTTAGTTCATCACTAGTAAATAAAGGATGAAATATGTACCATTAATATTCTTTATATTAACAAATTATTTTTTTGTTGTAGATTAATAGGTGAATTTTTGTTACCACCATCAAATATTTTACCTCGCTCATACTGAGATTTATCTGCCATTATGAAAGATATTGGAATGGAGTATCAAGCAATAGATGCATATCCCAATGATCATATTATATATCATAAACAATATGAATTTGCAATAGAATTCCTAAAATGTCATATCAGTAGATATCGAATAGATCAACTAACAAAAAAGGTGCCTCACAAGGTTCTTCGTTATATTCCTATTATTCCATGTATGCAATGATTATTTAGGTGCGAAAGCTTAGTACAATTTATGGATTACCATGTACAGAATAGAAGCGGAGATGACATTCTTCGAATGCGTGCAGATGGTTCTGCATTTAGGGACATGGAGGAAAAAATGGCCACACTTTAAAGAAGAACCTTGTAATCTTAGGCTTTCATTGGTAGCGGACGGTGTTGATGGGGAGCCTCAGTTGGTAAGACAACTACCATTGGCCACCTTGCAACCTGTCACACCGACCGTTATAGTCACTCTGACGTGAGGTCTGACATCCCTAACTATCAGCATGAACAATACCATCGGCGAACACTTATGAACCTTGGCCGATGTGCTGATACACCAACTTAGCATATGCTTGGTGTGACCTGCTATTACCGGTGGCAATATCTTGATTCACCGTTACGACCGGCCACTATTTGTATCTGATGAAAGATACATTCTCCACATACATTCCCAACATGCTTTTGTGATATGCATTTGCAATATACATTCGGTGAGACTCTTGTCTTCGGTGAATGCTTCCAACTCTTTTGCCGATGTCACACCTCTGCCCAATGGCATCTACCTTCGGTGTATCCTTCCCTATCAGTCAGACTTTCTCTAGAACCAATGATAATTTGATCACCTAAATGCCACTTCAGACCATGATTTCCTTTCAATGGCTCAAACCTTCCTTCGGTCAGACTATCCTCATCTCTCTGAGTGTGGAATGCTTTTCTGATGGCCTCTGTCTCACCGATAACAACTCCAACTCCTCCAATCCAAACCCTAGCACATGGAGATGTTAGACGATCTACTGTGCACACTCAAATCTGGTCCTCTGTGCCATCAAACAAGAAAATGAAACAGGAAACAAAAACACCTATTGTACAATGAAGCCATTCCACTAATTTCGATAGAAATCTTATCAGTGGAATGCTTCACATTGACATTTCTCAACAACAAAAATACAGAAGGGAAATCTACAGCTAAAAAATTTGTAATTACAGAGAACATGAAACAAATTGATGACACTGAAATGGTTTGAATACTTCTTCACAATGCTCAATTACATTCGCACAATTGCATTCAATTACAATATCATCAATGCTTGATTTTGTTCATCTCCCTAGCTTTATAAACTTGCTAGAGGAATGCCAACCCTATTCCAAGCGGCTGGGAGAATGATTCCAAGCGGCTGGGAGAAAAACTAACTATCTCCAAGTGGCTGGGAGTCCAACTGTCTTACTACTAACAATTTGACAAATGTGACCTAAGTCCCTTGGGACTTACAAAATGAACCTAGATACAAACTGAAATTACATGCATTGGTCAAATAGACCTTATTACAACCCAAAACATGATTCAAATGCCTCATGGAGGCCACCTTGGGATAGGTGCTCCTACACCATACACCCCACCTAGAAAAGAACTCATGTCCCATGAGTTGAGTCTATGTCTTGCTCCACTTGTATCCTTTGCTGCATCATGCCTTCCCCATAATCGTTGGACTGCAACTTGCTTCCATGGAATAAAAAATTCATGCCTAGCATTGTAGGCTCTACTCACACCTTGCCATGAGTGAGTGCTTGCAACCAAACCCATACTTTGCTCGCCATTCTTCCTTACTGTCATCTCTACCTGAACACCTGCATTCAAAACCTTGTTTGATGTTGCTTGTACTACTACTATGGTAGAATTTGTTTTCCTTCCAACTCTTGTTAGCTCTAGAGGACAAACAATGGTCCCTACTATGATAGCATCTCTTTCATTCCAATCAACTTGTGGCTACTTGCAAACCTACTCTTTGACCTTCTTCTGATCCATCTCAGACATTACCATCTGATCTCCATCATTCAAAACTGAAATCACCTTCAAACTATGATCTTTGGAAACCCCACTCCTTGAGACATCCTTAACTGTCCTTGTCTCTTCCTCGTGCATCTTCACAAACTCTTTCTTACCCACCAAAATTATCTTGGTTGCCTTCTTTGCTTATTATCTTCCTGCAATGGTGTCATCACAAAAGTCTTTCCATCCTTCTTGATGGTGTATGTGTTAGCATATCCATCATATAATGCTTGCCTATCAAATTTGCATGGCCTACCTAAAAGTAGGTGACAACACTCCATGGGCAAAATGTCACATAAAATTCTCTCCTTATATTCTCCAATCTGAAAATCAACATATGCCTGCTCATCTACCAAAAGTGATTGACTATCACTTACCCAAGATGCTCTGTAAGGAGTTTGATGAGAAATCCATTCTATGTTCAATTTATCCACCATTTCCCTAGATACCTTATTATCATTTGAACCAGAATCTATGACTACCTTGCATATTTTACCTTTGCATTTGCAATTGATCCTGAAAAGAGCTCTCCTCTGTGATGGTTTAGTCTTCACTCGTTCTTTGAGCAATGCCCTCTTGTTCATCAGACTTTCTCCCACTTCTGATGTCAATTTCAGTTTAGGAGATGTCACACTTCCTGCATCCTCTTGAGTCAATGTGGTTCTTCTCTCATTACCATGAGATGTTGAGGCCTTCTTTGGACACTTATAGGCCAGTGTCCTATCTGATTACAATTATAACATCTCATATTGGAGAACTTGGATTCTCTACCTAATCCATTTGCCCCACCTCTTTCATTTGGCCTTCTTCCTCTGTAGCCTCCTCTACTACTTGAGTCTCCAACTTGTTCTTCTTGGCTAGACTCACCACTAGGCCTCTAGTTAGGACTTCTTCCTCCAAAACTACCTCTAGAATTTATGTCGCCTCTTCCTCTACTCTGCTGTTCACCTTTCCTCTTCAGCTTCTCTTAAGCTCTTAATGCTACTTGAAATCATTTTTCCATAGTTTCAGGGGTAAATAAACTTATCTCATCTTGAATATTGATCCTTAGACCATTTAGATACCTTGCTACCTTGGCTTTTTCATCCTCCATGTACCCATAGCAAAGAGTGTATTTGTGAAACTCCTCGGTGTAAGTAGCCACATCCATATCTTTTTGTTTAAGATTCTGCATTTTCTTGTAAATCTACCCCTCATAGTCAGATGGAAGGAAATGGGACTTGATCTTCTCTAGCATTCTGCTCCATGAAGATATCATACTTTTCCCATTCTTTACCCTTTCTCCTTAGGTGTAATTCCACCATGTAAGTGCAACACCTTTGAGTTTACTTTTTGCAAACTTAACTCTCTTACTTTCAAGAACTTCTTTGTATTTGAAGTAGTTGTTCAGAGCCTCAATCCACTCCATAACTTCATCAGCATTCATCTTTCCACTGAACATGGGAATATCTATTGGAGCCTCTGAAGAGTCCTTGCCAATTGCCTTGATGGATTCTAGGAATTACTTTTGTTCAGCTGGTATCTTTGCCTCTTCTTGTTCTTCTGCTTCTTCCTCTTTCTCTTCTTCTTCATCTGAATCTTCCTCTATCCTTTTTCCTATCTTCATTGCCTTCAATTCTGCTTGGAGTGCTTCCCTAACTCTAGTTTTTATCATCTCTTCCATCTCTTTAAATTTCTTGACCACTTCGGTGGTCATCCCCTTTTGAGGCATATTACTAGCCTCTCCTTCACTCTCTCTATCTAACATAAACATTCACAGACAATGCCAACACTTCTGTAAATCCTCAATTCAACTATAGCACAATGCTCAATCAGCTGTCCATCCTACATGCTGCTTCACAGACCCATTCCTCTCATCCAACATTAGATCCTAGAGATGCACTACCACTCTCTCTTGCAGCGGCCTCACTCTACATCCTCTTCCAACCAAACCTCTATTGGTGTATGGTCTTGACAGACCTCATCATCATCTACCCACACACTACAGGACTCCTATTCCTTCTCACAACTAGATGGCATGAGAAATTCTTCATCTACGTTCTCAGTAATAGAAATCAAATACACACCACCTCCACCCAGAGATTTCACTAGCTCTGATACCAATATGATGGGGAGCCTCAGTTGGTAAGACAACTACTGTTAGCCACCTTGCAACCTATCACACCGACTGTTATAGTCACTCCGACGTGAGGTTTGACATCCCTGACTATCGGCATGAACAATACCATCGACGAACACTTATGACCCTTGGCCGATGTGCCGATACACCAACTTAGCATATGCTTGGCATGACCTGCTATTACCGGTGGCAATATCTTGATTCACCATTACAACTGATCACCATTTGTATCTGATGAAAGATACATTCTACACATCCATTTCCAACATGTTTTTATGATATGCATTCGCAATATACATTCGGTGAGACTCTTGTCTTTAGTGAATGCTTCCAACTCTTCTGCTGATGTTGCACCTCTGCCTGATGGCATCTACCTTCAGCGTATCCTTCCCTATCGGTTGGACTTTCTCTAGAACCATCGATAATTTGATCACCCCGATGCCACTTTAGACCATGATTTCCTTTCAATGGCTTGAACCTTCCTTCGGCCAGACTATCCTCATCACTCTGAGCATGGAATGCTTTTTTTATGGCCTCTGTCTCACTGATAACAACTCCAACTCCTCCAATCCAAACCCTAGCACATGGAGATGTTAGGTGATCTACTGTGCACACTCAAATTTGGTCCTCTACGTTATCGAACAGGAAAATGAAATAGGAAACAAAAACACATATTGTACAACGAAGCCATTCCACTGATTTTGATAGAAATCTTATCAGTGGAATGCTTCACATCAACATTTCTCAACAACATAAATACAGAAGGGAAATCTATAGCTAAACAATTTGTAATTATAGAGAATGGGAAACAAATTGATGACACCGAAATGGGTCGATTTCTTCTTCACAATGCTCAATTACATTCACACAATTGCATTCAATTACAATATCCTCAATGCTTGATTCTGTTCATCTCCCTGGCTTTATAAACTCGCCAGAGGAATGCCAACCTTATTCCAAGCTGCTGGGAGAATGATTCCAAGTGGCTGGGAGAATGATTCTAAGCAGCTGGGAGAATGATTCCAAGTGGCTGGGAGAAAAACTAACCATCTCCAAGCGGCTGGGAGTCCAACCATCTTACTACTAACAATTTGACAAACGTGACCTAAGTCCCTTGGGACTTACAAAATGAACCTAGATACAAATTGAAATTACATGCATTGGTCAAATAGACCTTATTACAACCCAAAACATGATTTCCTAAACAAAACATGATTCAAATGCCTCATGGAGGCCACCTTGGGATAGGTGCTCATGTACCAGGTGTCAATCCATTTGGAGAGCTAAGATCTATTTACTTGGTGTGGCTTATTTTTGTTATCAACAATAACATTTCTCCATGGATGTCAATAAAAAGGGAGCACATAATGTTGGCAATGATTGTTCCAGGTATTTGTTTACATCAATTTTCTTTAACGTAGTAGCATATCATTTGTCTTATTTGTTGCATAATGACTTATATGTTTTTCATTTAATAGTCATGTACATTAATTTATATATATATATATATATATATATATATTGTAGTAAAATGGTTATAATAATTATGTAATGTTTATGTTCGTTCAACTAGGTAAGTACCAAGTTAAAGATATGAATGTATATATCGAGCCTCTTATCGACGAGTCACTAAAGTTATGGAATGGCATCACTATGTATGACATCTCTAGACCAATAGGACAAAGACAATTTCAATTCCATGTAATGCTTGTATGGACAACTCATGATGCCCTAGGGCTAACACATTTTTGTGGTATGTTATAACATTTGATTGCACTTTAACGATATTTAATTTTATGAAGTAGATATCATGCATGTTTTTTAAATAATCTATTCATTATATATAGTTATAAAAATTGACATATTTAATCCAATTATATATGATCTTGTAGGTCTTCAAACAAAGGGAAAATTTGCATGTCTAGTTTGTGGTCCAAAGATGAAATCTCATCATTCAACAAGTTTAGGAAAGTAGGTGTTTGATGAGTATAGGCACTTCCTCCATAGAGATCATAAGTATCAAACTACTGAAAAACATCTTTTCAATGGGAAAGAAGAGACTACATCAAAACCACGAAGAATGACACCTCTCCTATGGAAGTTAGAATATAATAGAATTAATCATCAAGGTTATACACCGGATCAAATTGTTTATCTATCATATATGATATGTTTGCAATTTATCTTTTTTATATTGTGTTTTGTTTACTCATGCTGTAATTAACACTGATTGTCGTTGTTAATTTGTTTAACTTATATGCTTCATGAAGGTCATCAAGGCATTAATGGCTAGCTTCCACAGGGACTAAAAAGTTATCCCAGACAATTTAGTAGGTTGCCCTACTATGAGCAGCTACAAATTGTGCATTTGTTTGATACAATGCATATCAGAAAGAATATAACACAAACGTTATGGAAAATATTGGATGGAGGGCATGACAAAGAAAAAATTGTCAAAATTTGTAGTGACATTTAGGAAGCCAATCATGCAATGAAAAATGTCATTCAATTAAATAGTGATGGAGACCAAATTAATATAAGTGCCCTTCCTTGGTTATTAACAGAGCAGCAAAGCAATGCTATAAAAGAAGTCATACAAAAAATTTGATTTCCCACAAGATTTGTTGCGAACATAAACAATATCATAACAAAGAAAGGTGAATTTCGGTTAGGGATGAAAACGCATGATTAGCATACCTTCATTAAGGTAATTATTCTGGTATATTTTATATATATTTGTATACTGCATGTACTTTTCAGTGTATTATGTTTACTAGTTTTAGAAAAATAATGAAAAGATCATTTTATAATTGTTGCAGTACGTTCTACCTCTATCTCTCCTAGGCAACTTCAACAACAATGTCAAGCAATTTATATATGATCCTAGAAAATACATGAGGTAAGTAGTGAGATTTGTTCAATTCATTGTATATATCTTATATTTGCCATTTGTTTTACTTGTTATGTAATATATTGTATATTTTTGTTAAATCTCGTTAATATATTTTCTCCTTGAATCACTTGTAGATGGTTTTCATCTAAACAAATCCATAAAGAAGATATAAATTATTGGAAGAAAAAAATTCCTCATCTAATGTGTGAAATGCAAAAGTGTCTACCTTCGACATTTTTCAATGCACAAGAACACTACCTCATACACCAAGTTGAGGAGATTGAATTGTGTGGACCCATACACACAAGGTCAATGTGGATGGTTGAGAGGCAGTTGAAATTTTTGAAGGCTTTGGTTAGACAAAGAGGACATCTTGAGGGTTCTATGGTGGAGGGATATATGGTATACCAAACCATGGTGTACATTACTGAATATCTTCCTAAGTTGGTAGCAAAGATCCATGTAGATCGCATTTGGGATCCCAACTCCATTAACAAATTCAAAGGGGAGTACCTAATGGGGAAAGGTAGATTGAAGAAAGTGAGAGGTAATTATAAGATGGTCATGGAGATTAATTAGAATACATTTTACATTGCATTCAATTGCTTGAAAAGAAACAACAGAGAACTAGTCCAAATGAAAGAATCTTCCACACACAAATAGAAAAGTACTGGTATTGTATTACTCTAGAAAATAAGTCTTTCACTACTAAAAAGTATTAAAATCTTAAAAACTGCTAATGATCAAATATTACAATTTGAAGTTCATATATATAAGAAGAAGACCCAACAAAGGTGTCTCTTCAGATTGTCTTTTGGCAAATAATTAAACTACTAATCTTAATTAAACTTATAAAACAATTTAATCTTCTCCTAACATTGACTTAGCTGTTGAGAGATATTTTTTATACTCCTCCAAGGTATGGGTATCCACATCATGCACTACATTTCAGGCTTCATATTCGAGTTTTATCATCAATTCCATATGTTTCCATGCTCCATCCAGCAATAGCCCTTTTACTTTCACTGTATCTAATGCTTCCTGAAGTATCCTATTGCATTAATCCATCCAATCATTCTCATTCCTTCAGAAACCCATTCTTATCACATAATTTGGGTAATCCCAACTTCATAGTTTCATCAAACCCTATGTTTTCTAAGTGTAAGTCTTCATCATATTTGTCATGCTTTCTCATGATTATGTCAATGGCCAAGATGGAATTGGTGTTGGATCCCTCATGTAGTTGCATATCATGTCTCTTAGTACCCAATCTATTTTTCACTCTCCCATGCTCAAGAATGGCTTCATAGTTCTTTTTGTGAACATGCCAAAAATCATCAAGGCATATCTTCAGGTTTGTAAATCTCTTGTGCAACATCATTGCCATAGTGTCAAACTGAATGTCCTTCATCTTTTCTACTAGCTGTTGATGTTCTTCTTGCAACTTCTCATATTCACTCTGCAACTCTGTATCAGTTCCAGAGGTGATCTTCATTCTGGCATCTTTCATGGCAGTAATTTCCAAATCTGATTTTTCACTTTTCATTTTGTAATAATTTTTGGATTTCATCAACTGTATTGTTTGTGCCTCGTTGAACTTGGCAATGCTTATGCCCATGTCTACTGAAGCCATAGGGTTAGTTTCCCCAACTTTAAGGGTCATCATGTGTCCAAAGGATTATTTGATATCGATGATCTTTGGCCTTTTGTGAGGTGGGTATAGTGCCCATATCAACATTGAATTTTCATCAGGATTGAATCTTGACCTTATGTAAATTTCCTTCACACCCTCTATGTTTAACTTGTATTCTCCTTTCTTGTTATGCAAAAAACTATAAAAAATTAAAGAGGTACTAAGGTCACAACTAGGAAATACTATTACACTAGCTTCAACTAACAACTGTCTACCCCTTTCAGGGGTCATGTTCTGCACTTCACTATCTATATCATCTTTCAACCTTTTTATCAATTGTTGTTCATTTTTAGGGGTAATATTTGAGATGGATTGCCTCAACCTTTTGCCTTTGTGATTATATTAAAAAGATTTAAATTCTCTTGACTTGACAAACTCATTATCATAAATAAAGGATTCATAGGCTGTAACCCTATCATCTTCATCTACACGCAATTCCTTGGCTACTTGTAAGTCCCTGTCAGGGAGTTCTTCATATTCATCATTCATCATCTGAGAGACTGTTCTCTGCTGTGATTGTGCTTCATTTTCTCCCATAGATTCTTCTTCAAATGAATCATCCATTTCTTGCAACCTTTTCTTTTTTTGCTCTAACTCCTTCTGTTGGGTCTTAAAAATGCAAGTTACAAGTCCTAAGAGGATGCCAGGCTCTGTGATCAGACTTGCAACATTCTTGAGCCAATTGACAAAGTTAACCAGTATGGTTAATGACTCTCGACACTTTAGGCTCTATAAGACCTAGGCAAGTGGACCTTAATAGTTGAAGCAGATTGGTTTGATGTGTAGTTTTTATTTAGATGAATGAATCTACCCATAGTAGCAAATGGTGTAGAATAGATGAAATCTTGCTGACTACTTCTATTTCTAATATGTAAATATGAAATGCGAATGTTCAAATGAGATTTTATGGAATTCTAAGATGAAATGATGGTAATTTTGTATAAATTGTATATGCAATATCAAGGTAAAAACCTTAAGTTAGATTGATGGAATTTCTAAGTAAGATGAAATGATGGTAATTTCGTATAAATTGTATATGCAATATCAAGGTAAAAACCTTAAGTTAGATTGATGGAATTTATAAGTAAGATGGAATGGGTGAGACTAGTGCCTTGTTGGGTAAACAGAGTCAAGTGAGAACCTAGGATTAATGGTGTTACCTGACAATAATTCTAACCATTTGGCACAATGTTTCTAGTTTTTGACTTGCATACACATGCAGGGATGTGACTGGAAGACTCTTCTTATTGATCTAATCAAGATCTATTAAATTACTATGATCTATCTAAGAGGATTTTAATCCTTCCTTGAAGGAACCAGTTAAGAGGGATCACACAATAACAACAGAATGTGCACCGACAAAATGAAAATATACTTGATATATTCAATTTTGAACAACTTAATAGTATTGTCTGGAGATAGTATAATAGCCTTCAATTATAGACTCTCCTTATCTATCCAATTGACATTTCCAAATTACTGTAATATGTTTAAAAGGATTTTAATTCCTACTTGAAGAAACTAGTTAAGCAAATTACATAGGAATAGAAAATGTGTTCGATGAATTTAATATTCTACTTGGAATAAATTCAAATAATAAGGAATACAAACTTGGAGATAGCCAAATAATTGCTTATCTTAACAAATAGTTGATACTAGTATAGAGCCACCAAATCTAAGATCTTCAATTGATTTCCTCAAAATATTATGTGCAACATGGTCTTTGGATATGATTTAAAACATTTTGATAGTGAATAGAATGGATGAAAGCTACTACTAATGGTAGTGATTCTAATCTAATCTTGATGATTATTCAAAAGACAACCTTGGGTTCCCTTTATATATTGTGAAGCGAACATGCTTTAGGCCGGTTACAATGGAAGAGTCACATCTTTTCATAACTCACTGAATTAAGAAAATAAATAGAAATATAATTAAAACACTGATCCGTTACTCTTCGAATAGAAACCTGTGACCATTCAAGGCCTAAGCAAGGTTTTCTATTTTCTCATAGGATGTTTCATCTGTGTGTTGGTTGATCTACTCCTTCTGAACAACAAGTGCATCAACTACTCTACTAAGAAACAAATTGACTTCAGATAAATGCTCAATATATTCTTGTGTGGCATACTTGTTCACCTTGAGGGTTGCTTCCTTCATGTTGTGCTCCATGTTCATTATTTTCTCAAGATGTTTATGGATATTATGCATAATCAGATCTTCATCATTTATTTCCTGTGATGTTGTGTTTAGAACCATGAACACATCTTCCTTCCACTCTTCATATTTTCTTGGTTCTCCAGTGTCATCATGAACTGAGTGAGCAAGATCAAAGGAATTCAGTTCCTTGCCTAATTCATTGTGGTATTCCTCATGTATCTAAACCAATTTATTATACATCTACAATCTTTTCCCTGTAATGCTATTAGAAATTTCTTTCTTCTTTTCCATTATCCTTTCTTGTAATCTTTTGTGTTCTGTCATGGTTGAGTATGTTTGCTGGAACACCTTCCAATAAGCATCTACATATTCCCACATTTTATTAAACCTCTCTTTTATGATTTCAGTAGCCATATTGTATTTAAGAATTTTTAATTCCTTTTCTAACTTTTCACACTTCTTTTGAGACTTGGCATGGCATTCTTTCCAATAGATTGCATATGTTAATGCATCTAGTGTTTCTTGATCTTTCTGAATCCATAGAGGCTGCACCTCAGATGTGGAGGATGAGGATGTTCTTTCCTTGTGGTATACCAATTCCTTTCTTAGCTTATCATTCTCCTTAATTAATTTCTCAATATGAGCTTTGGTAAATTTTGCCATATTAACATTCAATTCAGTTGCCTCGAAGGGATTTGTATCTCCTATCCTTTTGACCAAAAGGTGGCCAAACATTTGATTTGGGCCACTAACTGTTGTTGGTCTCTTATCTTGAGGATAAAATGACCAAATCAATAGGGTGGATTCATCTGCATTATACCTTAAGTATATCTTGTCACTTGCTTCTTCTATCAAATTTAATGTTTTGTCTTCCCTTCTTCTAAATGTATCAAATACTATAGCAGAACTCATGTCCCAACCTGGCACAAGAAATACTTTGGCTTTTTGGAGCAATTGTCTTCCTCTTTCTGGAGTAATAGACTCCAGTTCTCTGTAAATTTCCTTTTTCAAGTCTTCCAAGGCAGCAGCTTCTTGCTCAGGGGTAGCATCTTTCATTCTTTGCCTCATTTTATTTCCTTGGTATTCATATATAAAGGATTTAAACTCAAGGGTTTTAATAAACTCATCATCAAAGATAAACTTTTGTGCAGCCACATCTCTAATATCATCAGAAAGATCCTCTAAGGTCTCAATTTTCACATGATCTAATTTTGTAGGAGGTTCATAATGTGGAATTATAGGAGCATTTATTGGTTGCATTTGTGTAATTTCATCATCACTCATTTCTTCATCAGTATCTATAGAAAATGATACTTCAGGAGTTGGATGAGAGGGTATATGAGCCAATGGCTGCACCTCTTGAGCTTGAGTCCTAGAATACTGTATGTAGGCTATATCAAAAGCATTTAATGGCACATCTTGTATGATTTCATTAGCATGAGAAATAAGATGCTCAACTCGTGTTAGTAGGTCCTGAATCTCAGAAAAAGCCCTTGAATATGTGGGAATATTTTTTCTCTTCCAATCCTTTGCAAGCAAAATCTTATTAATAATGGTCATTCTATCTTCAGTGGAAGATTCATCTCAATTCCTGATTATATCTACTTCTAAAAAAATATGTTCATAACCAGATAGTCCTTGTGATACCCTGGCTTTGTTGATAAAACCTTCTACATCAAAATTTTACCTTTCATCTCCTATTGGGAGATTATACTCTGCTAATTTAGCATCTATTTCCTCATAGCCCTCATTCATGACTATTGTTAATTCCCCAAAGCACAAAGTGTTGGGCATGGATGATTGTTTGTTGTATTTATTCAAATGAATAGCATTAGACTTAGCCAATTGTCTAACAATTTCCAAATGTGTAATTCTATCTGGGACAATTCTAGGTAACAAATAAGAGGAGCCTTCAAAACCATAGACCCTTATCATAGTGCAGTCTGAAAATGCATACCAACCCCCCTAGTTATGATCCACCTTGTTCTTCAAGTCATTTTCCTTTGGCCTAAGGAACCTTTGTATTTTTGGGGAGAGGCTATAGTCATGAGAACATCCCATCCATTGCATTAGAGGTTTCACAAAATAATCTTCAAAGAAAAAATAATGAGATCTATCAAAATGCCAATCCCACAAAGAAGTCCACATTTGCACTGGCCTTGGATCCCCATTATCAAATGAGTCCCAAATTTTCATCTCTATACTCCACAATCCTCTGCCATGCCCTTCGTGTAAAATTAAATTCATTAAAAAAGAATAATGTTTGAAGTTAATTTGATCACTATTGTGTTTGATTTTCTCCAGTCCTTGGTTCAAGGCATTGGCTATGTAGCCCGCATATTTAAAAGGCCTTGCTCGCTTTGTTTGAATGTCTGTAGCTAACACCATAGGTGCAATTGACATCTGTGGGGGGACCTCAATACCTAACACTCGACCAACAACATAGTAGGTATAACAAAAATATTCCTCAAACAGTTCTTCAAAAAAAGGGGGGCTTTCAATATTGGAAAATTTTCTTTGTTGACCCTTATATTCAAGCAACAGGTCTCTGACTATAATTGGCATATTGAAGCCACACTCTAATTGAAAAACATTTGAAATGAGGTCCCTAGAAAGCACCAGGATGTTTTCACCATTGTGTGATTTAATAGCCCTTATTTTTAGGTCATAATGGCTGGCTAAAGATTTAATCAAATCCACGTTAACAAACACATCAGGCACTATGAGCCTAGCTAAATTTAACCTCCAAGGGTTGCAGACAGGATCATATCTGTATTGCTTCTTATAATGATATAGAAATAATTGATACCCTCGAATAGGAGTCCAGATATCTCCTAACTCCTTATAGTTGTCTAATAATTTATTTGAGGAAGGATTAGTCTGGGCACTTCTTTTAGGTCTCAACCCAAACCCTAGACATTAGTCGATTAAATCTTGGTTTAATGACCTCTTCTCAATTTTCTGTCTCTTGACTCTAGGTTTTTCTAGATTATCTTTCATGATGCAAACTTCAAAGCTTCTATACTGCATGAATTTATAGACCAGGTTAATGCAATTACTTGGACTGAGCTTCTAGCTGGCCTTTTTCTTCTTCTTCATTTTGCGAGGGATCAATTTCCTTTTTTCAGCAAAATTTTAAGAAGCAATGCAAGTTATTACAATCTCAGCTCATAAATGAACCATATCTTGCCATCAGGTTGGTATATTAATTACAAATACTTGAACGATGTCTTGGAGTGTCACATCAGTCATGTCTAATAACTATCACTGTATCATTGACTTTGCATTATATTTCACCGATGCCCACTTCTTCCATTGATGAATTTCCTTTTCTCAGTCTATCGGCGGGATTCTTTATGTAGTTACTCTGATATACCCTAGCTCGGTCAATACTTATCATCTTGGTAATGCTTTTCAGTTATCTTGGGCCATCAGTGAAACTTTATCCTTGGTTCCACTGATCTTTATATGTTTCAGTGATGCTTATTGTCCTTGTGGGCTTTTATCAGCATATCGGGGGAACTTGTATATAAGCTCTGTATATAAGCTCTGCCAAAGTCAACATGTTCCAGCTAACTTGATTTCATCAGCTCATCAGTGAAGGTGTGACATCTATTCCACTGAAGTCTTTATGTTGCAGCGATACAATCTACTTTTACCAATTTTGTCAGCCTGTCAGCTGGACCATGATGCGGTTTCCACTGATATCTGCATGTTATTTTGATAAGTTCACTGTGTTTAATTTCATCGATCTATCAATGGGATGACTCAAAAGTTACTCTGATAGGTCATTGTCATACTGATATAATATTATCTTGTCTCTATAGGACCATCGATGTAGCATAATGAAAGATTCCAATGATGGGGCTATTCTAGGCCGATATACCCTTAGGTCATAAGATTTCAAATCTTGTGTAAGTTGTTTGCTTTAGGAGTCTAAATCCTTGCTACTTTTTGGGTTGGTATGAAGGGTTCAATGTCTTGCTAAAGTGGATGTAATCGTATTTTGGTCAGTTGTAACTAGGGCGATGGTACTAATGGTTATGGGTGACTATGCTATGGATCTTGTCACACAAATGATGGCTCTCATGATACCAAATTTTATAATTTAGGATATAATACTTTTGAAATTGCTCATAAGGGGATGGAACAGGACAGTAAATTTTTTAAATTTTCCTGTCCCAACACCTTTATGAAATTTTTAGTCATGATAATAAGGTCATTGGTAGTGGGATGTTAGGTTTTCAGGTACATCAATTATAAATTAAGGTTGTATACCGTGGTAATTAACTAATTATACGTCATTTGTGAATTCTAATTTTTTTTATACAGTTGGTCAAGAGTTGGATGCACTACATTTGTACATCACAAACAATCTTGATTGGAGGATAGTATGGATTGAATGATGTCAACAATCTAGTCACGCATTAACATGGGAAGGTGTGGCTTCATTGGTTAAAGAAGCTCATCGTAATGGAGATTCCAATGTTACACCAAGGGAAATTGATTTAGCATATGGTTTAAGAGATAAATAGGTATGTATAAATATATTAATCACCCATATTATTTAATTATTTTCAATTATATTGATGTATATATATATATATATATATATATATATATGTTGAGTTTTTTTCTTTGCATACATTCGACCAAGAATAAATATGTTTATCAATTGACGATGCAATAATTTTTACATGTTTGACATATTGCAGGTGAAACACCACAAGGCTATGTGGTACAATGGTCATAAATTTCAAATCAAAAAGTTGGATGACATGAAGAAAACTTGTGATTCTAGGATAACTGTAGTCTTTCAGGTGACTAATGTTTCATCTAGAAGTGACATACATCCAGAAGTCTTAGAAAATTGATACTATGGGATTTTGGATGATATACTTAAGTGTGACTTTAAGTCCTTCAAATTAGTTATGTTCGTCGTCTAATGGTACAGGCTACAATTGAATGAAAATGATCTTGAGAGAACTGTTATTGAACATGATAATAGATTTACCATGGTTAATACAAGGTCGATCGAGCAAGCTGGAAATGAGTCCTATGTTCTTCCAAGCCAATGTGAGTAGGTATTTTACTTAGAGGTTCCAGGTAAACCGGGTTGGTCATTTGTTGTTAGACATGATCCAAGAGGAAGGCCAATAAAGTATAATGTGGTGGAAGAAGAAGATACTAAAGAACTAGAAGATGATGTAGATGATGATCAGGATCAACAGTTAGTTGATGATGTGCTTGACAAAGATGTCGAAGAAGAGGAACTAGATCATGATGATGTAGGAATTAATGTTCATGAAGATGATATCCATGTGGATGATGACATTATCGAAACTGATATCAATGATGATGATGATGATATGAGAAGGTCCCATAAAGATAGAGAAGGTCCTAGGTACTTTAAAATGTTTTAATTATTATTATATATAATCCAATTGAAATTTACTTATTGATCACTCTTTTTAGACTAATGATCCCATGATCATTTTATAGGAAATGATGTTTTTTATAAACATCTAAATGATATTACATTGGAGATCTTTAGGCCCACCATACGTACATAGTGGAATGCCCAAAATCAAGTTTTAAAAGATAAGCTCATTAACCATTTAGTTGTGCTGTTTGGTAATAACACATTTAACCAAACCAATGTCCTTAAGAAAGCTGGTACCTATCTAAAGTATGTGAGGGACCAATATAGGTCACATTTAGAGAAGAACAAAATGTACGAGCATCCCCCATGATTCTGGAGAGGGAGTGGAAGGACCTCGTGTCAGATGGAAAGGAGAAGGCTGAAAAGAAAAAAGGAAAGACACCACTGGGCCAAGGATGGTATGTGATACTATCAACAATGTAATTATGTACTGATTACTCTTTCTTTTTACTTAATCTAACGTATTTCAAACTTTTCATAGGCTACCCGACACATCTAAGGCAATAAAGGAAAGACTAGAAAAACACAGGTAGCACAAGCTTTCTCTAGTGGTTATATGTAATTAGTCACATGAATTGTAAGTATGAATAAATGAAATATTGCATCCAAATAATAAATTGCAAATAATTTTGGTTTTATTACACCATAGAAGCAAAATTCATGATCTTATGCAAAAATGCAGGGCTCTGAATTCAACAGAGTGCCCACAGAAGAGGACCTGAAGATTGCCTTCCAAGGCTATGGAGCTATGGATGAATGCCTAAGACTCTTGACTGGGCAAACAAAAGCTTCCACTACATCCAACACACAAGTAAATAAACTCAATGAAGTTTATTTAAAATTGAATACTTGTGCAATCTATTCAATATTAATTTCCACCATAAGTAATTATGTGCCTATTTGTTTTAAATAGGCAAGCAATGATAATATTGTACATGACATTGGAATGCAGCCTGGTGAGGGTGGAGCACAACCTACAGATGAAGGTCATGGTGTGCATCCTGATACTAGATGTATTCATGTGCTATACAAAACGTAGTATAGATTAATACAATTAAACATCTTTAATTGCAATTGGTGTATTAGTTAATGTAACCTTTCATGTTTCAACTTTAGAGCATGTAGAGCATGATCAACATGTTGAGCATGATCAGGCTAGACAAGATTAGGAAAATGATGTGGCCCCATCAGGTAAAGAGGACCACTGTAATGTTCTTTTAACCATATTTAATTGCCATTGGTGTATTAATTAATGTAACCTTTCATTTTTCAATCCAGAGGATTTAGATGGTGTTCAACATGTTGAGCATGAGGCTATAAGACAAGATCAGGAACATGATGTGGTCCCATCAAGTAAAGAGAACCACTCTAATGTTCTTTTAATTAATGAAATACTTGTAACAATAATAATAAAACATATCAATTTAACATTTCTTTGTTATTGCAGCGGACCCCCAATTGCAGCGGCCTCCACGTCATGAGTACATGACTAGGCATACATTAAGATCATGAGCAGAGGGCAAAACAACTGAAGGGGGAACCGATGATTTAGAAAATGATACTCCACTTCTTCTTCTTTTAGCTGCAAAAAAGAAACAAAAAAAAGTGATTGTAATCATATTATGACAACCATATTTTTGATAATATGTTAATGAATGTTAAAAACTGATATTTTTGACAACCATATTTTTGATAATATGTAAAAACTAAAAGAATGAATGTTATATGTTAACGAATGAATGTGAATATGTTAATTAATGAATTTTATATGTGAATGAATGAATGTTATATGTTATTAATAGATGAATGAATGATTAATGTTATATGATCGGGTATGAGGAATTGAGAGTGATGTGAGGGGGGGGAGGGGCCAAATGAGCTTCCACCATCACGTGGTTAGCCCTATTAAGTAGAGAATATTAAACTATTCTCGAAACAAAGAGAAGCTCAATAAGGTAATGCACTTTTCAATATTTCATTATGCTGCACTTTTAAGCTTATGCAATTTTCATTAGTTCTCTTTGCTTCAATGTGTTACCCTTTGTACTTATTTTACTTTTTAGCACATCTCATATGTTACCCTGGATGACAGCTTTTGCAGGGGAAGCTATCCACGGATGGATCCCACGTCTGGGGATATACAAGTTTGGACTAGACAAACCTGGGATGTACTCATGTAGCACAGAAACAAAAGAGAAGAGCCCAGCCATTTTAGCACAAGAATTGGCTTGAGACTAGTACGTGGTTTGGACTAGGTCTGGGTATGAGGGGTTTAGGAAAGAGCCCTGTAACACAGCTAGTATTAAATCATTAAACATACAGATATTGTAATTATGTGGTTAATGCTAAAATCATCCATAATTCACTATGTGATGAGTATTTATTGATGATGTCATGCCATTGTTTGGTAGATTATTGATTTTGTAGTTGTTCCCAATAGTCATCTCTAGTTGCTTACATGCCATTTGATCCATATGAGAGGCACCTTTCAATTTGGGTAGCAATTTTATAGATGATTCTCTTATTTAGTGACCAATGGAATAAGTGAGTGGATGGATTGATCCTAGTAATCATCTGTAATGTGCTTCATGCACTGATGATAAAATAATTTCATTGGATAGAATTAATACAGTTATGTATTATATGTTGCTGGTTTGGTTTTTGGTTTGGGTTTAACTGTTATTTTTATTCGCCTAGGTATCAAATGAGAAAGCACGCATAGATTTTGCTAGAGATCCATCACAAAAGTGACCTTCTCTCTCTCTCTCTCTCTCTCTCTCTTTCTCTCTCTCACACACACACACTCACTCACTTTCTCACTCTCTCACACACACAACTAACTAAAAATAGAATGTATTGTTTGGAAATCATTAGTTGTGGATTTAATTTCTATTTTAACTCAATTGTAATCATGTGGGCTTCATATGTTGTGGGAACAATACTTGTTTTGATTAGTGAGCTTGGTGTGCAGTTCAATGATGGCATCATCATACTTTTATGTCGTCTTTACACTAACTTTTACCTGTAAAATGTTAAGAACATATTTTACTTTATTCCACTATGAGAGAAGAAGGTGACTATTAGATTTTTTCCCAAGGAGATCTTCACATATTTGAAATTTTACCATAAGTCTTCCATTTTTTCATTCACACCTGTCTCAACTATTAAAACCAATTTTGTGATTAATCCTTTCAAATTAGTAGACAATTGTTTACTTTTTGATTGGTTAATGAGGGTTTTTGTAGGGATTCCACAACCTTATGACACAAATTTGGGTCCCTAGTTTCCATGTGTGGGTTTTCAACACTATGCCCATATGCTTTGGGACTTGCATTATTGCAGGTCATGTGAGACATATCCAATAATTTCTATGGCAGTTTTTGCCCAAGTCTTTATTGTTGGGTCTTCTACCATTTTTCTTATAATCTATTTAATCACTATATGTTTGATTGACTAATTTTAAAAAAAAAACTACAGGGTTTCATCACAATTTTGACAAACATATCTTGACAAACCACAAAAATTTGGAACGAGGTTGCTATACACACGACGTAGTGTTCATCATAATGGAAATGATGGTTTGCTCCACCTTGTTAGAAAATGGATGAATGTTTGGTGGTTTTTCGACGAGTTCAAATGGGCGTTCTGCAACGCTTTCTGATATTTTGCGACGGACACCACCAAGATTTTCTATGGCACTAACAAATGATGTTGGATCATGGTTTTCTCCACCTCATCAGAAAATGGATGAACGCTATGTGTTTTTTTGACGATTTCATATGGGCATTCTACAACGTTTTGTATTTTTTGCATCAATAGATGGATGAAGTTACGTCGATTTTGTGATGGACACCACCAACATTTTCCATGGTGCTGACCAACAATGTTGGGTCATGGTTTTGAAGTAAAAACATTGGTCATTAAAGCGACAAAAATTTAGCGACGAAAATTAAATCAGTGTTGCGTCGATAAGTCGACAATATTTTGTCTATATATCACCAAACATTCATCATAATTTGTAGTCAAATATAGTAGTGGGTCAACACCTGTAGACATGGTACAAGTTGCTAGCTAGCAACCATCTAGTAAAACTTGATCATTTCTATTATCTAATTATGCATATGACTCTGTCATCATGCATCTTTACTTACTCTTTATCCTCTTCTTCTTCTTCTTCTTCTTCATTTACATCCTCTTCTTCATTTTCATCTTCATCTTCATCACTATCATCTTCATCAACTCTAGGGTCATACCTTATATGCATGCTAATTATTACTCTGATAGATTCATATGTATGCACTATTTCCTCAATCTACCCTCTATCTTGGACTCTGGCCTTTACTATAGCATGTTTGTGAGAATGAAACTGTGCTTGAAGAGAATTCCATTTTCTCTTCCTACTATTTAATGTCTCATTGTATATCTCCACTTTAGATTTCATTCTCATGGCCTTATTTATCACATCCTCTATCAGGTAATGAAGAGGGTCATCTGTTGCTTGCTTGAAATTGTTGTGGAAGGCTTGGACAACAAAATCAGTATCCTGATTTTCTATTTTTCCTTCTACTTTGTCCTCCAGAGCCTTTAGGGTATTTATTTCTTCTACCATGAGATGATGCAGTTTGACACTTATATCTCTGAGCTTGCTACTACATCTCCTCAAGATATCACATTCAAATCTAGTGTCTTCACACCAAATACCCAGCAACTGTGCAGTGTTATTATCTAGTACTTTATTATCCATAAGTATTTTCATGTCAATTCTCCTTATTTCACCTAAGGCATCTAGATGTTTTTCTAACTTAAGGGACCTTCTTCCCACCTCATTTTGTATCTTATCTACTTTACTTCTCAAAGTACCAAGAGAATTCCAGTTTGAGGGGGAGGTTTTCACTACCTTTTATGCTTCAAAAACAAAAGAGACAAACCGATTATCCACTAGCTGAGCCTTATGTTTCATTAGGTCCAACCCCATTATCTTCTCTTGAGATATGATAGTCAGTGGGGTAGCCATGCTAAGTGGTATATGCTTAGGGTCAGTTAACCCTTTTATAAATGAATGTAATTGAGCAATGTGCTCCTTATGTTGTTTATTCTTATCCCTCTCTTTCTTTACACTTTTCAACAGGAAATCAATGCTATCCTTGGCCTCTTGGCCCTCCTGCTCCTCAATAGCAAAACCAAGATCAATATCAGTTATTTGGAAGTCATCAATACTTATTTTCACTTTCTCCTTATCTACCATTGGCAATGCTACCTGAGCTATCCTCCTACTACTGGTAGGATCTCTCCTTCTTGTAAAGGTTGGTCTTGCCTTCCTTTTTGGCTACATCATACTTGCTAAAAACAATGTGGAAACATCAAACTCAGGTGCATCATCTATCTATTAAAGATTTATTTCTTATTGTAGCTAGTATGGAACAACACCCTTGGGCCTTTGTTGGTCAGTATGCTTATTTTGAGCATCCTGAGACTCTATATTATGTTCTACCCTTGGTGGTGAATCCTCTTTCCTTGGTTCTTCCTCATGTACATTCTCATAAGGGATCTCTTGATGTGGGGTTTCCTATTGAAGGGGAGGTTCTTGTGGTGTATTTACACTCTGGTCATGCACCTCCTCTTGCAATTTATCATCACGTGGTTCTTGAATATTTTGATCTTGTGTATTTTGTGGCACTAGGTCTTCATGAGAAGATTGTGTATTCTGATTTTGGGGATCAATTTGATCACCCTTGGCCACATTCTCTAGTTCTTTTGGTTGACCACCATCTAGTGACAGACTCTGTTCTTCACCTTTCGATGCAATTACCTCTTCAAGGCCCAAGTCTTTTCCTAATTCTTTTTCATCTTTTTTCCTTTTGGTGCTGGGGTTGGGTTATCACCCTAATCTGTAATTTTATCAAGCGCCTTTTCATTATGTTTATCACTTTTATTAGGCATCTCTTGATCACTCTCCTTTTCTACATTGATTTCTATCTTCTCTTGTTCTGGAGGTGTATTGCTTTGCCTTTTCTCTTGATCAAGTGCTTCTTTATCAGTTTATTCATGCACACTAATTTCCACTCTATCACGCCTTAGAGGTGGATCACTATCTCTATTTTGATCTCCATCCCCTTGATAAGCCAGGTCTATCACTGCAGGGCTAGTTACTCGATCAACCAAATTGGTTAATCCTATCTATTGGGCTACCTCCTTGGGATCATCTTCTTCAATTTACTCTATCTCAACTTGCTCTTGATGAGTTTCTTTCTGAACCACAGGAGTCCCATGAGGAGTCATATTTGTATTTGCCACTAAGGTCTCCATTCTTTGAGCAGCAACATCTCTAACTATCTCATCATCTGACAAATATATAGTATCATCGAGTGGAAGAAGAGGCTCTTTTCTTGCCCTATGTCCCTCTTCTCTCTGCTCTTCTACCTTCTCAGTTTTAAATTGAATAATCTCTAGGATGGGAGCCTCATGTTATAGGTTCTTCATGATACCTAAACCACCTACACCCCTTAATAAAATAGAATCAACATTCACATTTCCTCTCATTACAATTTTCTATTTCTTTTTTGGTGGTGTCTGTTTGTCATGCCCACATTTTCCTTGTGGTCACAACTCACATCGCACGTGTCATAGCCACATCTGTCATGTGGTTATGACACGAGATATGAAAAACTTTTCTCACACTGTCCTAAAAACCCCCTTCGCATGCGTACGCATGCTCAACGGTGTTCTCTCATGGCGAAACACTACACTCTTCGGTGGAATACAAGTACAATTGCATGCAACCAGAAGCATATAGATCAACAAGAGGGTCTATACAACGCTGCTAACGTCATTGCAAGAGTGAGATTACCAAAGTTCTTAAATCAAACCCTCGGCAATTTTCGGTAGCATAATGCCTTACGGCGTTAGTGGGAATTACGCTGCACTCATTTACGCACGTGGTTCGCTGATAGAGGAACAACTTCCCACGACGCCTTGTTCTGACTAAACCAGCTAGTGATCTCCCTATTTAGTCATTTTTCAGCCAGGCACGGTTGTCTGTCTCCTCTCTTGTTTCCTGAAACATACTCCTCCTATGACTTAGCATTTTCAACAAGGCGGTTTGGTTGCTCTCTCTTCCCTTTTCACAAGTTCTTAATTTTGATTATATCTTTATCGCCCTTACCTTAACTATTTCTCAGTTAAATTAGTGTGTTTATATTTCGGTCTCTCTCTCTCTTTCGTTTTCTATGCTTTCTTTATGTGCATCCTGTCCTTTCTTCATGATTTACGTCAATCAGGGTTATCACTGCAGTTATTGTTGATATTAAACCTAATTTCAGGATGATCTAGGTCACAAAGGCTGGTTTACTATTTCGCTGGACTCAGTCTCCTAATCTTCCCCGATCTAGGTTCCTCCTCTTCGTATATACTTAGTCAACTTGTTCCTAAGCAGATTTGGCAGAAGGGTCCGTCAACTTAGTTCTCTTATCCCATGTGAGAAATGTCGCGCATTTTCTCCTCTGTGTTTTCCAATGTTAGTTTTTCTTCTTCGGACCCTCTTACAGGTTTACTTATGAGGTCGTTTGCTACAGTTGAGATTAAAATGGCCACATGGATTGTCAGTGGTGGCTTCTTAAGTTTATTTCCAGTGTTCTTTTGAGCAAGGTGATGTGTAATTTTCCTCTTCATTTTCTGGGTGATTGTTAGTACGTTGATAGTTGAAACTTCTGAGAAACTCTTTCCAGAGTATCACTGAATATTCCTAAACTCTCTTTTACATTATAATTTTATTTTCTCTTGTTTAGAATTACTGTTGTTACTATTACTATTAATGACGATTCATACACTGATTGTGACTCGTATAACATTGTCAATAGATGTAGGTGGTTCACCACTTTATAAAACTCTGTTCATGGTAATATATCTTCTTTGGTTGTTGTGTTCAACACTTAATAACATCTACTGTGAGAATATAATTTGTTATATTTTTTTTTTTCTCTATATCCATGAGACATAGTTTATAACGATTTAAAACGAGGGCCCAATAAAATGGTTCATAGATTTACTCCTATGTATATTATATATATATATACATATATATATATATAATATATTTATTTTAATGTCTATGTATAGGACGAAATTGGTTTACCACTATATCTATCTATATCTCTATGTATATATATATATATAAATATATAGATATATATATAGATAGATATATAATCATTATTTTATTATATATATAGCTATATACATAGACATATATAGTATATATATATATGCCTATATATAGAGCTATATAAAAACTGTATTTATTTTCCAAATAAACCAATCATATGTTAGGGCCCAAGCCCTAACATTTTATTTGCTTTAGATTCCACAGCCGACGGCGGCCATGGGCGGCGGTGGCCGCAGTGACAGAGAAGCAGGGCCGGCGGTGGCCGCAGAGCGGCGGACAGGATCGGCGGTGGCCGCAGAGCGGCAGGCCTGTGCAGGCCGCGGGAGGCATAAGGGAATGGGGGGATGTGGAGTGGGGCGGAGCCCCACCCACATTCCCACGACGTGGGGTGTGGGTGGGGCTCCGCCCCACTCCACACCTCCATATATATAAATGAGGGCCTGCGGTGGGGATTTCTCCCCACCGCCCATTGTAAACCGCGACTGTGTTTTCTTCCGCGGCTTAAACTTTGACAGTCATTCTTATGGTGCTATTCGTTGATTATTATCAATAATAATATATTTATAAGTATATATATATATATATATTCATATATATATATATAGATATATCAACGATAATATATTTATATATATATATATATATTTCATATATATATATATATATATATATATATATATATATATATATATATATATATCTATTTTTATATTGATAATAACATTCAATCTCATAAAAATGATAATTACTTTCAATTTCTCTATTATTCTATAAAATGATAATTATTCAAAAATGTGAAATATATATATATCTCTATATATATTTATAAACTTATTTATAGAAAAATATTCTTATATGTATTTATATAATTTCAAATCCTAAATTTCTCAAATTCACTACTTTATGCATTTTTTTTTTTTTCCAAATCAACCTGTTATAAAGATAATGTCATAACAATTAGATATATATATATATATATATATATCCCAATTTCACATAATCGGTAGAAATGGTAAATAGCTATCCCCTTATTATAAGTATATATTTCCATTTTCATAAACATTTAAGACTTCGTAAATTTACAAACAGAATATATATACATGCTAGATTTCCTCTAATCCTTCTAAATTAACAGATTCCACTAAATATGGAGAATAACTCAAACATTTAAAACTGTCTTTTCCATTTTAACATTGAACTATAAAAACTAGCATTTCAACTAATTAAGCAATTCCAAACTTTCAAATGTAAACAACTCAGATTAGATTGCAAAAAATGAACTTTTCCTTTCAGTAATACTTGAAACACAAAAATTGCTATTGAACAAAGTTTGCAAACATCAACTTAAAATTTAAGCACATTCATATTACAGCTTCTCAATCATGAATACCACCACTTAACTTCCCAGATATGAACTTTCTCCTCCCAAACAGTATACAACTGATAACTTATGACAACCAAATAAAAGTCCAATAATAACAAGATCAGGGAGGTGATTTTCTTCACTCCCAGAATATCATTAATTTACAACAATAACAAGAGAGGTGTTCTCTCTTCATCTCTATGAAATGAACCAGGCCTAATTCTCATGACAAGAAGATGAACTGTTTCTTCATAAATAGCCAACCAGAAGCTCCAAGAGAAAAACCTGCGTATCAAAGACAAACAAAGAAGAAAATACCACTCATCTAGCTCTCCTCCCTACCGTAGACCCGCAAGTGGGTCACCCCCGAGCTAGGGAGACCATACTCACACCTGGGTACTCAAACACTCCACTTCACAACAGAAACAACAACAATCCCAAAGCACACATACACCCGTGGGTATTTTACACAATACGGAAACTCAACTACAATGAGTTTCATAAGGGGCAGGAGAGTGGACACACTCGACTCCAGAGTGTCACCCTGACAGATAAATGAACTAATATAAATTTCTCTTGGTCTCAACCAAGTGTGATCACAATTTTTTAAGAAAACTGTATATGACTCTCAAGTCAAAATTACAGTCACAGATACATGCCCTCAAGGCTTTCAACATCCCAAAAGATGGAAACAGGTATGCACCCGAGGAGGATCTCTCCTCCCCTACCCCAAACTTGATGAGCATTTCTCCCAAGTGGGAGACGCTCTGTCAAACAACCCGACAAGAACCCCACAGAAAACAAATCTAAACACATATTTCACACACATTTCATACACATTTCAGTTCTACAAAAACAAAGGTAAAATTCAGACCAACCTTGCAAAGCCCTCCTGGAATGAAGCTGTTGCAGAGTCCACGGAGTTCACTTCCAACCTTAGCCACCAACTCCCTCTCCCTTCTCTATCTTGCAAACTAACTTCTCTAGTTTGGTAAGGCAAAAATGAAAGTTTTCCCAAAATTCAACTAACTCCCTCTCATCCCAAAATTTGAAAATAAATAACCCAAATTCTCTTTCTTTTAATTTTGAGAAATGGGGAAGTGACACTTGTCACCTCCTCACCCTTCCCAAAAACCACTATTCTGTCCAGGTGGCTTATGTCACTCTCCATTCCCAAGGGTACTCCTTATTCCTCTCATGTGACTCCACTTTCTCATGGGAGAAATAAAAAAAAGAGTTAAATGGGAACAAGACAGGTGACCCATGCCTCTTTCTCCTTTCTTCACATGGGTGTCCCCATAGTACATGGGGGAATCTCACTAAAGAAGAGGTGACTTTCACTAATGGATGGCATCTCTTATCTAGGGGAAAGTAGAGGGGATGGGTTGAGTGTTGGTACAACCCATCATGTCCCCTCCTACCTCCAATTTTCGCCACTTAACTTCAGGGGGAGGTTAAGTTGACTAGATGGAGGTTACTCAAGGGTTACCCATGCCAAATGGGCCCCTGGACCCATGGGGTATAACCCAGGGTCAACTTTAACCCATACAAGACACCCCTGGTCAAGGTAAAGCACAAGAAAAGGGCCTCATAATTTAAATAAATAAGGAATTTCAAATTCAATCTCTTTACAACACAAATTATAAAAAATAATGTTACTTGAGGGTAACCTAACCCACTCGACCATACGAAAGACCACATTACATCATTACATCAAACACAAAGAGATCTTGGTTCCTCGTGGAACCAGATCGGCTTACAGGGAATAACAAAGAACAAGGTGTGGAATGATCTCCGAAATCTGTGGTTCGATTAGTAATCCTTGCGCACTCAATTACAAGATCAGTAACCTCATAAAATCATCATAGCCGAAGCAACTTAAATAAAACATGCATTCTCACGACATAGTACAATTTAACATAATTAAAATCATATTACCATTTTCCATCATCACCTAATTCATTTTTCTGAAAAGTAAACTTATCCAAATATCACCCAATTAGTTTTTCCAAAAACATAATAAAGTTTAATAGTCTGACAAATTCCGGAAACTGCTATCCCACAAATATGAAAGTAACAATAACAGTTCTGTAAATAGTCATAACAACAGTAATAAAAAGGGCGGTCCTCACATCCTCTCCCCCTAAGATGGTACTTCCTCCTGGAAGTCGTCAAAAAGGTGAGGATACAGGGTCTTCAATCTCTCTGCATCTTCCCATGTTGCAGTGACTTCGTCGTATAAGTCCCATTGGACTCTAACCTGGTCCAGCTCTCGACCTCGAAGGGCCAGCGTCCGATGAGCCAATATGCGAATTGGCTCCAACACCAGTTGTCCGTCTGCCTCTACCTGAAGAGCACTCCAATCCAACACATGAGATAAGTCAGAAATATATTGACGTAAAACTGATACATGAAATACATCGTGGATACGTGACAGGCTAGGTGGCAAGGCTAGACGATAGGCTACTGGTCCTATCCGCTCCAAGATTTCGAAAGGTCCTACAAATCGAGGTGCAAGTTTAGAGCCTTTTCCGTAATGGATTGGACTTTTGTGCGGCCGCACTCTCAAAAATACTCTTTCCCCCACAGAGAAGCTTCGGTCTGTCCTCTTAGCATCGGCATACTTTTTCTGCCTGTCCTGTGCTTCCAGAAGCCTCTGTCTTATCTGTTTAACTTGCAGTTCCATATTCTGAACTATCTCTGGGCCGATGACTGTTCTGTCCTCTATCCGATCCCAACTCAAAGGTGTTCTGCATGGTCTGCCATATAATGCCTGGAAAGGAGGCATACCCAACGAGCTATGATGCCCATTATTATAGGCAAACTCAACTAGATACAGGTACTCCTCCCATCTAGACTGGTGGTCCATCACATACATGCGAAGCATGTCTTCTAACACCTGGTTAACTCTCTCAGTTTGTCTGTCGGTTTCCGGATGATATGCTAAACTGAAGTTGAGCTGTGTGCCCAACGCCTGATGTAAGGCTTTCCAGAACGATGAAGTGAATACGGAGTCTCTGTCAGATATAATGCGGCGAGGTACCCCATGAAGTCTAACAATCTGATCAAGAAACACCTTTGCCACTGATGGTGCATTGTATGTTGTACATATTGGTGAAAAATGCGCCACTTTGGTCAGCTTGTCAACTGTCACCATAATAGCATCATGGCGACGTGATGACATAGGTAGACCAACGATAAAATCCATAGAAATGGTATCCCATTTCCATTCAGGTATCTCGTGAGGGTACAACAGTCCCGCTGGATGCTGATGTTCGACCTTGACCCTCTGACATTCCAGGCAACGAGCAACAAATTCGGCAATGTCACGCCTCATCCCAGCCCAATGATAAAGCTGTCGTAAGTCAACATGCATCTTCTTCACTCCTAGGTGTGCTGCGTAGGGTGCTCTATGAGCCTCTGATAGGATTACTGTACGAAGATTACCCGCTTGGGGTACATAGATGCGTTGCCGATGTCGAAGCATACCATCAGACTCAAGGGTATATCCTGTAAATTTGCCCTCAAGGGCCTTCTGATTTAGTACTGCCTGCTGCACTTCAAGAAACCATTCGTCCTCTGGAAGATGCTGTAAGATGCGATCCTTCAAGTCCATCTTCAAGGTCAGGGTCTAGATCTCGTGGCGTCTTTGACTCAAAGCATCAGTGACCACGTTCTCCTTCCCTTTGATATAGTGGACATCGAAGTCATATTCGCATAGGAATTCCATCCAACGCCGTTGGCGGGCGTTCAAATTAGGCTGTGTAAAAATATACTGCAAACTATGATGGTCTGAATGGAGTTCAAAGCGTCGTCCTAAGAGAAAGTGTCTCCAGCAAACCAAGGCATGAACAACAGCTGCAAGCTCTAAGTCGTGCGTAGGATAGTTTAACTCATGTGTCTTTAGTTTCTGCGATTCGTATGCGATCGCTCGACCATCCTGCATAAGCACGGCTCCCAAACCTTCTAATGATGCATCCGTGCAAACTACAAACTCCTCTGAAGGATCTGGAACTGCTAAAATAGGAGCGCTCGTAAGACGCTCTTTGAGGACTCCAAAAGCCTTTTCACACTGCTCGGTCCAAGTGAAACCCTTCCCTTTTCGCTGAAGGGAAGTAATGGGATGTGCTATCCTGGAGAAACCTTCGACAAACCGACGATAATACCCGGCTAACCCCATAAAGCTTCTGACCTCTGTCACGTTCGTGGGTGCCGGCCACTCTTGGATTGCTCTAATTTTAGATGGATCTACGGAGATGCCATCGCCTAATAAAATGTGTCCCAAATACTGCACCTCTGTCCTGAAGAAGGCACACTTCGCCAAGTTGCCATAAAGTTGCTGCCCTCGTAATTGCTGCAAAACTTGACGCAAGTGCTCTACATGCTCCTCCTCAGTCCGTGAATAAATCAGAATGTCATCTAGAAATATGATCACGAACTGGTCTAGGTATGTACGGAACACCCCGTTCATGAGACTCATGAATACTGCAGGAGCGTTCGTCAACCCGAAAGGTACCACTGTGAATTCATAATGGCCATATCTGGTTTGAAAAGTAGTTTTATGAATATCTGACTCCGTGATGCGCAATTGGTGATACCCAGATTTTAGATCAATTTTCAAGAACACTCTGGCTCCCTGCATCTGATCAAAAAGGTCGTCAATCCTAGGTAGAGGATAACAATTCTTCACCGTCACCTTGTTCAACTGCCTGTAGTCCATGCATAGACGAAGAGACCCATCCTTCTTCTTCACGAAGATCACTGGTGCGCCCCATGGTGAAACGCTAGGTCGGATGTGTCCCTTCTCAAGTAATTCTTCTAACTGCAGCTTAAGTTCAGTGAGTTCATGGGTCGTCATTCTATAGGGTGCGCGGGATATCGGCTCTGCACCTGGCACTAAGTCGATATGGAAGTCCACTTCTCTACGTGGAGGCATACAAGGTAATTCTGGCAGAAATACATCGGCAAACTCTCTAAGGATAGGGTGATCATCTAAAGTAGCCTCAGGTTCATCCTCTGCTCTATCACTGACTGTGATGGCAAACATCTGACATCCCTTCCGCATACAGCGCTTAAGCTGTTGAGCGGATATCATACGAACAGCCGTGGGCTTTTGAATGCCCACTATCTCAACCGACGAACCATGATCGTCTAAACAGCTAATCGTTCTCTGGCGACAATCAAGCTTGGCTCTATGTGCCGCAAGCCAATCCATACCCAGAACTACTCCGTAAGACCCTAATGGCATAATCCTAAGGTCGCATGTTGTGGTGAAGGGTCCCAATGTGATCTCACAGTCTTTAACCAAGGTATCTACTGACATCCTGGCCCCTGAGGCCAACTCAACTTCCCACCTAATGTCTTGCCTAGAAGCCACCAGCCTGCAACGCTCCACTAACGATGTAGACAAAAAGGAGTCAGTAGCTCCTGAGTCAAAAAGGATCGAGATGGGAAAGTCTCTAATCGTACCTGCTGCCTCGATGACAGAAGCCTGGAAATCAGCCTGGCGGTTATCAACCACTGCAAACATGTGGTGAGATCTGCCCACGTCACCTACGGTCTGCTCAGACCCTCCTGATCGGGGCTGACCCCCTGCAGTAAATCCCTGCGGGCACTCTCTAGCCAGATGCCCTGCCCCACCACGTACATAACATGGTCCTCTAACCTGTAACTGCCCTGACTGTGTTCTGCCTGATTGTTGTTGCCTAGTCCGTCCGGTGGATCCCTGTGAGCCTCTGTAAGACTGCTGGGACCTTGCGGGTCCTACCGATGAACCCTGCTGTCTCTGATCCCTGCGTGGTCCCTGCTGCTGCCATCCCAAAGAAGATGAACTACCACTCGTGCTTTCGTGTTGCTCCCATACGGTCGCAATGCGAAACACCTATTTAAGCTAATTAGCCAAGCCTCAGCCACAGCTCCCTCTGTAGCTCCTGCGAAAGTGGGTGGGTTGAGCCTCAGTAGATCTCTGATAGGGTCCCCTCTGTCTCTAAGTCTCCCAAGTGGCTCTTCCACACCATCCTCATATACTCCATGCTGAACCTGTTCTTGTCTCAAAAGTCTCGGAGGACTCTTGCTCCGTGCTCGGGAGGCTGACCCTACCTCCTCTGCTGTTGTGTCAGGAATCTCAACGAAGGGCTCCACACGTGGCACCTCTAGTGGATCAACGCGGGGCTCCATACGTGGCTCAATACGTGACTCGGCACGTGGCTCCTCTCGCGGATCAACACGAGGCTCTATACGTGGCTCAGGAATCACTGGTGGTAACCTGTCTAGCATAGTCTGTAATGCCTGTAAGATCTGTGGACCTATATCCGATACTGGTGTCACCTGTGGTACTAGTGGTGCTTGTGGTACTGATGGTGCAGGTGGTGCTGCTGTAACTACTGGTGTCGCCTGTGGTACTAGTAGTGCTTGTGGTGCAGGTGGTGCAGGAGGTGCTGCTGTATCTACGGGTGCCAGTCCCTCGGCTGAGGAATCGCTGTGCACCTTGACTGACGCTGTGTGGCATGATCGCGCTCGTCGAACACGTCGGGGAGGCATCCTACAAAACAAGGTAGAAACTAATTAGCCAAAGTTGCGAAATAATAACGTGCCCAAATACGCCCAGTGTTTACAAACCTGGCTCTGATACCAAATGTCATGCCCACATTTTCCTTGTGGTCACAACTCACATCGCACGTGTCATAGCCACATCTGTCATGTGGTTATGACACGAGATATAAAAAACTTTTCTCACACTGTCCTAAAAACCCCCTTCGCATGCCTACGCATGCTCAACGGTGTTCTCTCATGGCGAAACACTACACTCTTCGGCGGAATACAAGTACAATTGCGTGCAACCAGAAGCATATAGATCAACAAGAGGGTCTATACAACGCTGCTAACATCATTGCAAGAGTGAGATTACCAAAGTTCTTAAATCGAACCCTCGGCAATTTTCGGTAGCATAATGCCTTACGGCGTTAGTGGGAATTACGCTGCACTCATTTACGCACGTGGTTCACTGATAGAGGAACAACTTCCCACGACGCCTTGTTCCGACTAAACCGGCTAGTGATCTCCCTATTTAGTCATTTTTCAGCCAGGCACGGTTGTCTGTCTCCTCTCTTGTTTCCTGAAACATACTCCTCCTATGACTTAGCATTTTCAACAAGGCGGTTTGGTTACTCTCTCTTCCCTTTTCACAAGTTCTTAATTTTGATTATATCTTTATCGCCCTTACCTTAACTATTTCTCAGTTAAATTAGTGTGTTTATATTTCGGTCTCTCTCTCTCTTTCGTTTTCTATGCTTTCTTTATGTGCATCCTGTCCTTTCTTCATGATTTACGTCAATCAGGGTTATCACTGCAGTTATTGTTGATATTAAACCTAATTTCAGGATGATCTAGGTCACAAAGGCTGGTTTACTATTTCGCTGGACTCGGTCTCCTAATCTTCCCCGATCTAGGTTCCTCCTCTTCATATATACTTAGTCAACTTGTTCCTAAGCAGATTTGGCAGAAGGGTCCGTCAACTTAGTTCTCTTATCCCATGTGAGAAATGTCGCGCATTTTCTCCTCTGTGTTTTCCAATGTTAGTTTTTCTTCTTCGGACCCTCTTACAGGTTTACTTATGAGGTCGTTTGCTACAGTTGAGATTAAAATGGCCACATGGATTGTCAGTGGTGGCTTCTTAAGTTTATTTCCAGTGTTCTTTTGAGCAAGGTGATGTGTAATTTTCCTCTTCATTTTCCGGGTGATTGTTAGTACGTTGATAGTTGAAACTTCTGAGAAACTCTTTCCAGAGAATCACTGAATATTCCTAAACTCTCTTTTACATTATAATTTTATTTTCTCTTGTTTAGAATTACTGTTGTTACTATTACTATTAATGACGATTCATACACTGATTGTGACTCGTATAACGTTGTCAATAGATGTAGGTGGTTCACCACTTTATAAAACTCTGTTCATGGTAATATATCTTCTTTGGTTGTTGTGTTCAACACTTAATAACATCTACTGTGAGAATATAATTTGTTATATTTTTTTTTTCTCTATATCCATGAGACATAGTTTATAACGATTTAAAACGAGGGCCCAATAAAATGGTTCATAGATTTACTCCTATGTATATTATATATATATATATATATATATATATATATATATATATATATATATATATATATATATATATATATATATATATATATATATATATATATATATATATATATATACATATATATATATAATATATTTATTTTAATGTCTATGTATAGGACAAAATTGGTTTACCACTATATCTATCTATATCTCTATGTATATATATATATATATAAATATATAGATATATATATATAGATAGATATATAATCATTATTTTATTATATATATAGCTATATACATAGACATATATAGTATATATATATATGCCTATATATAGAGCTATATAAAAACTGTATTTATTTTCCAAATAAACCAATCATATGTTAGGGCCCAAGCCCTAACATTTTATTTTCTTTAGATTCCACAGCCGACGGCGGCCATGGGCGGCGGTGGCCGCAGTGACAGAGAAGCAGGGCCGGCAGTGGCCGCAGAGCGGCGGACAGGATTGGCGGTGGCCGCAGAGCGGCGGGCCTGTGCAGGCCGCGGGAGGCATAAGGGAATGGGGGGATGTGGAGTGGGGCGGAGCCCCACCCACATTCCCACGACGTGGGGTGTGGGTGGGGCTCCGCCCCACTCCACACCTCCATATATATAAATGAGGGCCTGCGGTGGGGATTTCTCCCCACCGCCCATTGTAAACCGCGACTGTGTTTTCTTCCGCGGCTTAAACTTTGACAGTCATTCTTATGGTGCTATTCGTTGATTATTATCAATAATAATATATTTATAAGTATATAAATATTTATATATATTCATATATATATATATAGATATATCAACGATAATATATTTATATATATATATATTTCATATATATATATATATATATATCTATTTTTATATTGATAATAACATTCAATCTCATAAAAATGATAATTACTTTCAATTTCTCTATTATTCTATAAAATGATAATTATTCAAAAATGTGAAATATATATATATCTCTATATATATTTATAAATTTATTTATAGAAAAATATTCTTATATGTATTTATATAATTTCAAATCCTAAATTTCTCAAATTCACTACTTTATGCATTTTTTTTTTTTTTCCAAATCAACCTGTTATAAAGATAATGTCATAACAATTATATATATATATATATATATATATATATATATATATATATATATATATATATATATATATATATATATATATATATATATATATCCCAATTTCACATAATCGGTAGAAATGGTAAATAGCTATCCCCTTATTATAAGTATATATTTCCATTTTCATAAACATTTAAGACTTCGTAAATTTACAAACAGAATATATATACATGCTAGATTTCCTCTAATCCTTCTAAATTAACAGATTCCACTAAATATGGAGAATAACTCAAACATTTAAAACTGTCTTTTCCATTTTAACATTGAACTATAAAAACTAGCATTTCAACTAATTAAGCAATTCCAAACTTTCAAATGTAAACAACTCAGATTAGATTGCAAAAAATGAACTTTTCCTTTCAGTAATACTTGAAACACAAAAATTGCTATTGAACAAAGTTTGCAAACATCAACTTAAAATTTAAGCACATTCATATTACAGCTTCTCAATCATGAATACCACCACTTAACTTCCCAGATATGAACTTTCTCCTCCCAAACAGTATACAACTGATAACTTATGACAACCAAATAAAAGTCCAATAATAACAAGATCAGGGAGGTGATTTTCTTCACTCCCAGAATATCATTAATTTACAACAATAACAAGAGAGGTGTTCTCTCTTCATCTCTATGAAATGAACCAGGCCTAATTCTCATGACAAGAAGATGAACTGTTTCTTCATAAATAGCCAACCAGAAGCTCCAAGAGAAAAACCTGCGTATCAAAGACAAACAAAGAAGAAAATACCACTCATCTAGCTCTCCTCCCTACCGTAGACCCGCAAGTGGGTCACCCCCGAGCTAGGGAGACCATACTCACACCTGGGTACTCAAACACTCCACTTCACAACAGAAACAACAACAATCCCAAAGCACACATACACCCGTGGGTATTTTACACAATACGGAAATTCAACTACAGTGAGTTTCATAAGGGGCAGGAGAGTGGACACACTCGACTCCAGAGTGTCACCCTGACAGATAAATGAACTAATATAAATTTCTCTTGGTCTCAACCAAGTGTGATCACAATTTTTTAAGAAAACTGTATATGACTCTCAAGTCAAAATTACAGTCACAGATACATGCCCTCAAGGCTTTCAACATCCCAAAAGATGGAAACAGGTATGCACCCGAGGAGGATCTCTCCTCCCCTACCCCAAACTTGATGAGCATTTCTCCCAAGTGGGAGACGCTCTGTCAAACAACCCGACAAGAACCCCACAGAAAACAAATCTAAACACATATTTCACACACATTTCATACACATTTCAGTTCTACAAAAATAAAGGTAAAATTCAGACCAACCTTGCAAAGCCCTCCTGGAATGAAGCTGTTGCAGAGTCCACGGAGTTCACTTCCAACCTTAGCCACCAACTCCCTCTCCCTTCTCTATCTTGCAAACTAACTTCTCTATTTTGGTAAGGCAAAAATGAACGTTTTCCCAAAATTCAACTAACTCCCTCTCATCCCAAAATTTGAAAATAAATAACCCAAATTCTCTTTCTTTTAATTTTGAGAAATGGGGAAGTGACACTTGTCACCTCCTCACCCTTCCCAAAAACCACTATTCTGTCCAGGTGGCTTATGTCACTCTCCATTCCCAAGGGTACTCCTTATTCCTCTCATGTGACTCCACTTTCTCATGGGAGAAATAAAAAAAAGAGTTAAATGGGAACAAGACAGGTGACCCATGCCTCTTTCTCCTTTCTTCACATGGGTGTCCCCATAGTACATGGGGGAATCTCACTAAAGAAGAGGTGACTTTCACTAATGGATGGCATCTCTTATCTAGGGGAAAGTAGAGGGGATGGGTTGAGTGTTGGTACAACCCATCATGTCCCCTCCTACCTCCAATTTTCGCCACTTAACTTCAGGGGGAGGTTAAGTTGACTAGATGGAGGTTACTCAAGGGTTACCCATGCCAAATGGGCCCCTGGACCCATGGGGTATAACCCAGGGTCAACTTTAACCCATACAAGACACCCCTGGTCAAGGTAAAGCACAAGAAAAGGGCCTCATAATTTAAATAAATAAGGAATTTCAAATTCAATCTCTTTACAACACAAATTATAAAAAATAATGTTACTTGAGGGTAACCTAACCCACTCGACCATACGAAAGACCACATTACATCATTACATCAAACACAAAGAGATCTTGGTTCCTCGTGGAACCAGATCGGCTTACAGGGAATAACAAAGAACAAGGTGTGGAATGATCTCTGAAATCTGTGGTTCGATTAGTAATCCCTGCGCACTCAATTACAAGATTAGTAACCTCATAAAATCATCATAGCCGAAGCAACTTAAATAAAACATGCATTCTCATGACATAGTACAATTTAACATAATTAAAATCATATTACCATTTTCCATCATCACCTAATTCATTTTTCTGAAAAGTAAACTTATCCAAACATCACCCAATTAGTTTTTCCGAAAACATAATAAAGTTTAATAGTCTGACAAATTCCGGAAACTGCTATCCCACAAATATGAAAGTAACAATAACAGTTCTGTAAATAGTCATAACAACAGTAATAAAAAGGGCGGTCCTCACACTGTTGTACCTTCTTCCTCTTCCTTGATATTAACAAATCATCATCTAAAGGTTCCTCATTCAATGGTTTCTCCTCCAACGACTCATCATCCAATAATTCATCCTCCTCTATAATCATAGGTGTAGGCTTTGTGACCTTTTTCTTTTGTTTGGCATGGGTATGAGGTGATGCAGCTATAGATGTAGATGCCACATCTCCCTTTGGTTGGAGTCTCCTAACTGTATCTGAGCTGGCTTCTTGTTTTTACCTTGCTACTTTTCCTCCAACGTCAGCTACCTTTCTCCATTGGATTTCCTCTTCTCAATGAGAAAGTCATCATATTCTTCTTTAGATAATTCTTGTCTTTTCTTCTTGTTATCCAGAGTAAGGACTACACCCTTCTTCTTCAACTTAGTGACTTTAGCACTTACCCAACTCTGGGTCAGCTGAATAACCTTCTACATTATTTGATCGAATGAAGTTACCTCAGGTTGGGTCAAATCAAGAGCTGATATGGTTTCATTATACACTTTCTTGTCCTCATACTCACTGGACATAATCTTTCCATCATCGTTGTGCAGCTAAACAGGCACTGGTATGTAAGCAAAGGTGCAAATTTAGTTGAGAGTGAGCCTCTAGTAATTCCTTCTCCTAACCTCTACTTCATCATCACAATCAAACCAATAATCTTCAAGGTGCCTTTGATGTATTTTCTTTCCCAGCAACTTCTACGTCCTACCATATGGGTCATATGACCTATCTATTGAAAATGGTTGCAAGTGCATTAACTTTAATACTCTGATGGCATCCTTGATACTTTGTCTATTGCAACATAGTTACCAGCCAATAAAGATTGGAAACAACACAAGTGGAATCTTTCTCTTCTCAATGTGAGCCTCCATTAAGGTTAATACTTGTCTAGCAAATTCCATTAGAATGACCCTGTCATTAGGGTGTCTTGGCAGCATGAGAGGTTTCCCTTCAAAACCTTCTATTCTCATGTATGAAAATGTAGGGAACTGGATAAACTAGGCCCCATATTTGTAAATAATAGCTTGAGCTTCCACACTTAATCTTTTGGTTCTATCCTCCTCCATGGTTCTGACCAGATGCATAGAAAAAGAGTCATTCACTATCTTATAATTTTTGAGGGATTCCTTCTTGCTTAGCTGTGGGTAGTGTTCCCATATGTTTACATCACCATGATTGTTTCCAACCTTGCCT
The DNA here is from genome assembly GCA_027924645.1 of Cunninghamia lanceolata. NCBI lineage: Eukaryota > Viridiplantae > Streptophyta > Pinopsida > Cupressales > Cupressaceae > Cunninghamia > Cunninghamia lanceolata. Next base: position 10,625,564 of record BSBN01000780.1, read on the forward strand.
ACTATTTGTAACCCATTAAATGTTCCTCTAAAGGTACAGACAGATATGACATAAGAAGTCATATGAAACATGCACATCTTGCCACCAAGCCTTCTCATTCCTTCATATAAACTATCACTTATGATCTTGGCCCAGAGAAGCTTGTCATCTGAATATTCCACCATCTAGATGATTCCATACATCCAGTTTTCAATGTTTCCAACATGTTGTCTCCCTATCATTCTGCTAAGTATGACCATCATATATTGATATTCTTCAAAAAAATCAAATTTAAACAAGTATACTGGCAATTTCGCAGATGCCTTATATGTACTACTCTTAGATCTCCACTGGTACATGACCCTTTTGGCCTCTTTCTCATTACTACAGTATTCCTTTTCCAACTTGCTTAGGCTCAATCTAATCACATTTGGTCCTACAGGAAAATTAAATGCAGAGGTGATGCCTTTAATTGAGAAATTTGCATACACCTTGCCATGCTTCTCCACTCTTCTGGTTTCTAAGTTTTATGTGCACACTCAACCACTAACTTAGTAGCTTCCATGGCATATGGAAATCCTCCAGTGTGCCACATCCCTGAGGAGTATAATCGTTGAAGTAGAGGGTTTCCACTTCATTATCCAACCTTCTCGTCCATGCATCTAGGTCTGTATTTCCTTGATGTGTGCCATTTATCATCCCATATCTGAATCCTACCCCTTCAAGCTATAAGAACATAGGCTTCAAGAACTTCGTGTTGGATCTATTCCTTCTGATTGCCATTAATTCCTACAATAAAACCGTGCATTGATTACCCTAACATGGTTGTATGCCGTAGGATTCAAGGACTACATATATTTCATAGTAGTAATCTATTATTCTAACTCATCTCATGTATCATCATGTTGATTAACCTAGTAAAACCATTTTTACCTCATGATTCACCATAAACGACTATAGACACCCAAAATTGACTCATTATCATTAGCATTCAAATATTGCATTAGCTACCATCTGCATTTGTCTAACACACTTGAGCAATATTCCTATCACCTATTTCTTCTATTAATTAAATCAATTTTATATTTATTTAATTAATTCATTAGCTATTTCCTCTAAGCTATAATTAAACAATCTTTAATTATTTAATTATCTTCATTCTATCTATTTTAATTAAATAAATCTTATTTATTTAATTAAAAATCCATCTACAAGCGCACTTTCCAATTAATTAAAAAAAAAAATTTATTTAATTAATTTTTTATCATTTATCTCATAAGCTGACATGTGTGTCTCTTTCATTTAAAAAGATAAATGGTACTACATCTTCTATTTAATATCTCTCATATGCAGTACTTTTTATGTACACGGGCACACATAAGTCTTATCTTCCCTCCACTTGTCATCTACACGTTCACCTATGATTATCAATTCATCTTAGCCATTCACATAGCCACCAAATCTCCACTGTTGATTGATTTTGGTTGAGTTTTATATAAACACCCTCTCATTCCATACTACATCTATCCAGCATTCATATAGCATCTACATTATCATCCTAAGCATATTGAGCATTTTAGCATTCATTTAGCATTTTATCATTATCATCCATCCATCATGGCAGCTTTTATCTTCATATTTGTTCATTATTGAGAAGCAATCCACATCATAAATAAGGAATCATATAATCTAGGTGATATTGTTCTTGAATTGCATGCTTTGGTTTCATTTAGATTAGATTCTTTGATGATGGTAGGGTTAGGTTTTCATGGCTATGCTTGATTTTATTAACCTAATTTTTTACCTATCACATTCTGGCACACCCGGTGGGACCCATGTATTTGATTAACTTTGCTATTTGAAGTTGTTTTTGTGAAGATTAGATTTTCCAAGCACTTACGGCAAGTTTCAGTTGCTTTTGAGTGAAAACTAGTCATTGTTTGCACAAACGCATCACTTTTGAGCCTAAACCGACCACTTTTAGCATTCCTGGGATTGCTTTTGAGTGAACAGTAGTCGCTTATTTTCTGTTTTGCATTGCTTACAAGCTAACAGTGGTCTCTTATGTCTTTATTTGAATCACTTTTAATCTAACAGTGATCACCTTTAGCTATCTGGATCACTTTATGTGAGACTAGGGTTTTTGTTATATTATGTTTTTTCGTAGATCTGAGTCGCTTATGACCTGTAACCAATTGCCTGTTGCTTTTTTGCATTGGTTATGAGCTTTATCATTCCACATCTGGCATTATTGGCATTGCTTTTGATCTATAACATTTTTCTTGTGAAAGAATACAGTTTGCTTTTGATCAATAGTTAATCGCCTCTAGTAAACTGTGTCATTTTCAGTCTTTATCATTTGTAGTTTGGTTTTCTTGGCTACTAATTAGATATTTGTGCAACATCTTATCAATTTTCCAAGAAAAAAAGGTTATCACACTACTAACATATCTATTGCAACTTCGATTGGTCCAAGACTTGTGGTTTTTCACTAATTTAGGAACATTTGGGTTTGGTGCTTAAAAAGAATCATTGCTTGCTCCATGCTTGATTTATCTTTCTTGATTGCTTGCATGTACTTGATTGTAACCCTAATTTAATAGCAAAAGTATCCTCTCCCCTTGCCTATCAAATGGATCTTGGGTGTATGAGAACTTGTTATTATCTTTAGAGGGCCTGCCTTCCCAATGTGAGAAGGGGTACGACCCAAGCAATAATGGGCTAAAGCCAAGTCCTTCCAAACCGCTATATAAGAAAAGTGTTTGTGTTGAAAGCCACAAACAATGAGTGTTGTTATGTTATATTGATAGCCAACCTCCCCCAAAACCCTCCAAGGCGTAACCCTTGAAGGCTGGGAGACTCCATAATGGAGAGTAGCATCACTGCACGTATAGCCACCCGAATGAATACCCTTATTATCAACTTTGTGTAGCAGCCAAAAACCTTCTATTTGTTGATGCAAAAGGTGGGACCTTTGAAGCCACCCCGATTCACGTGGTTCTTAGAAGAGATAGCAGGGACAATCCTAAGGTTTGGTGGGGGGACAAGCCTTGGAAACCTAAATCTTGGTATGCATGAGAAGTGAGTACTATGGAGGGGAGCTGGTGCTACCAAGATCTTGAAGCTATCTGCTTTGAATAAGCATAGCCAGGGGACTCAACAAATACAATTCTTTCCTAGCCTAGGTTGTACAAGTTTGTGATTGTTGTGAGTGTGAGTGACTGAAATTACTATTTTCTTGTCAAAAAACACAATTCAGACATATTTCCTGACAGACACAACTGCCTTTGAGCTTAACTTGCACGCATACAGATAATCAAATCACTTTTAAACAATGGTCAATTGCCTTTTACCTAAACTAAATCACTTTTAAACAACAATTAGTCGCCTCTGGTCTAAACTGCGTCACCTTTGATCAACAGTAAATCACTTCTGAGTCCATATTGGTTGCCTATAGTAAATTGGCCCGCCTCTGGTTAACACTATAGCCTGTTACCTAAACCAAAACTAGATCACATTTAACCTATTACCAATCACTTTTGACCTTTTCTGAGTCGCATCTGAGCTATTACCTATGCATGTGGTTAATTACTAGCAAATCTTAATGACTTAGCTGAATCAGTTACACTTCTAGCTTGCTTAGCCTCAGCATTAGCCTTCAGACCTATCTCTGATCATTAGCAGATATTTAGACTTTGTCTCCTTCTTTGAACTTACCAACCAATTAGACTTTGTGAACTTTTCATCTTTTTGAGATGTCAAACCAGCAAACTAAACATCAATCAATCGGTCAACTTGATCAATCAGCAAAACATCATCTTTTGGCTTTAGCTTTAGCAACATAAGCAAAATAACAATCTTAGCAAACAACTTTTCCCTTGAGTGTGTGAGCTATTCTCTAGGGAAGTCCAACCAACAACAAAGCAACCAAGCAACCCAACAACAAAGTAACCAAGCAACCCAACAACAAAGCAACCAAGCAACCTAACAACAAAGCAAACAACAAACCAACAACCAACAACCAGTAACTAAACAATCAATAAACCATCATCTTTTGGGTCTCAAAACCTTGACAAGCTAAAATCTAAGTTTCAACCTGAACAATCATGCCTCAAACTAGGAGTCAATATAGAGCTGAAATCGAAGCCAAATTGCAAGCTGAGATGGAAGCCATGATGCAACAATCTAGATCAACCACTCTTAGAGACGTGACTCAATTTACGACTGGTATGCCTCCTCACATGTTTGTGCCCCATGGATACACCATTGGAGAGTCATCTTCACAACAAGTGTAACCTTAAACATTTTCAGAGACTTATGAAGAACAATCCCAAGAAGACTTATTAGAATTTAGAGATATGCATGTATGTGATCAATTAGAGAGACTTGTTTTATCCGATCCTAATCGCTACTTCTTGTAACTTGCCTGCATGGGAGCTAAATTACTAAGATATTTTGACATATCCGCTATTAAGAGCATGATCCAAACACTCCCGCTGTTGTTACAAAGGGACCATCCACTATAGTCACACCATCTCATACCATATTACAAACTCCATCTTCCAACCCATCTCTTTTGTTTCCTATTGTTACTTCATTTGATCCACCATGCTCAGAGTACACTTTAGAACCTTTGATAACTCCAACCAATGTACTCTCTTTCCTTTCGCAAAATCTAAACATTCCACCTTTCCATGTTTCCCAACATACTCCTTCTCCCACCATGACCATATCAGTACCTCAAGTAATGCAAGTTGTCCTTGTTTCCCAAGTGCAAACTCCTCAAACATCACAAGCTATCCCCATATCCCATATTCTACAAGCTTCCTAAGCTATCCAAACAACACCAATGGTCCAAGCTTCACAACCATCACAATCCACTACCCCCATTGCATCACATGTGAACACCACATCCCATATTCCTACCGCTACTAATATGGTCTCCACTATATCCATGAATCCATCCAATACATCATACAATCCCAATGTTAGTCTTATTGACATGAGTGACTTGCCTATTGCTTCTCAAGATAATCCTAGCAATATAGTCTCTTATGTTGATCAACTTACATCCATTCTGCCATCTTCTTATATTCCTTCACAAACCATCAATCCATCTTATACTACCCAAGGTTTGCCTATCGTCACCCAACACATGACATATACCTATCCCCATGTTGTCCAAAATACAAATCCAAGTGTCCATCCTTCTTCCACATCCACCAATCCTTCCATCACTTACCATGTCACAAATCCAACTTCATACTCACAACCATTAACTAACACCAATCCATCTTCCACTTCCCATGTGATGCAAAACCTTGGTGTTACTTCATCACAATATACCCATCCACCGCTTGTGTCTCAAGGACAATAATCGTCAACCACATATGTGTCGCATACCAATCCTTTGACATACATTGTGAGTACGTAACCTCAACAAATGGTCATGGCTTCATATATTCCTCAACAGCAACCTCAATATACATCATACCATGGTTCACCTCCCAACCAACCACCCCCTTTGCCACAACAACAATTATCTCTAGCAGATGTTCAACAAATGATTAACCAAGCAGTAGGACAGAGCAAGAAGACATTTTCCTTAGAAAACATATGGGCTTATCCGTTTGACAAGTCACTCCATATGACACCTTTTTCACCACACTTTGAAATTCCACAATTTGACAAATACAAAGGAAAAAGAAATCTGGAACACCATCTTAGAGCATTCTTTGTGGCATGTCTTGATGTTTCTCATGATGATACATATCTTTTGAGAGTATTTCCCTGAAGCTTAGCGGGACAAGCTCTTGAATGGTTCTTGTAGACACCCAAAATTGTCCCAAATTTGTCCATGTCTTGCAACACCGAGTCAAAAACATTACTTAGACATCATGTAACATTTTGTCCTAAACCCACTCTTAATCCCACTTATCCCATTAAGCTAATTAATTAAATAAATTTTATTTATTTAATTAAAATCCCATCTTAATCCCATCCTTAGCCCACTTACCCAATTAATTAAATAAATTTTATTTATTTAATTAATTTCCCATTCATAATCCCACTTTCCAATTAATTAAATAAATTTTATTTATTTAATTAATTTTCTATTCATATCCCAGTCCTATCCTAATCATCTTCCCAATTAATTAAATAAATTGTATTTATTTAATTATTTTATTTGAATTAAGTCCTCACCTTTCATCATAAGCTGACTTTCTAATTAATTAAATAAATTGTATTTATTTAATTAATTTCTCTTATCATTTAGCTTATGAGCCGACATGTGTGCCTCTTTCATTTAAAAAAGATAAATGGTACTACATCTTTTATTTAAAATCCTTCACATATACAACTAATGGGACCTAATTTTAGTATTTGTGTACATGGCCACACATGAGCCCTATCCTCCTTTGTACACTTGTCAAATGACTACAACTCCCTTGAAGAGTGGGAATAACTAATCAATCCTAGCCGTCCACATCAATAAATTAGCTTTTTAATCTTAACCATCCATTTGAACCAAGCCTTTCCTATAAATCAACCCTCCCTCATAAGCTATTAGAATGCATTGAGCTTCAAGTACCATTATTCTATCAAATTTTCTAAAATGCATTGATCCTCAAGTATCCACATGTTGAAATATCATTAGAGCCTTTGCATCCTTCATCTATCATCATCTTCCATCTATCAATCTTCCATATATCATCTCAATCCTATGCAAATGTTATACTGCCAAATTGTGAGCAACCAACATATCAAATCAATCAAACAATTCATCTTGCATCTTTGTGATGCAGAGGCATCCACACTATAACCTTCGCATATAGCATGAATGTCTGCAGACCAACCTCATCATCATCATCTTCGCCATCATCATCATATTCCCTAGAACTACCAACATCATCATATTTCGGCTTTACTCTGTCAGCATCATGTTTCCGAAAACCAACAGCATCATCATATTGCGGACACTCGCAATCATCCTCCTGCCGACTACTGTTCACCTCCTCCGCCAGTCGCTTAACATCATCATCATGATATTCAGCGGGCGCACACATCCTCCGGTTGCACTGTTCATCGGGCGCCGGACTCCATCGTCATCATCATGATCTCCGACTCTACCTTCGTCAGCAGGATATTCAACATCCGGTTGTTCCAAATATCCTGATGACGTTCACCTTCAGTAGCTTACCTTCGACGCTCCGCTAACCGACGATACAAGCAACATCATCATGATATAATTTATCAGGCTCTCTTCGAAACCTCCTGATGACGCTAATACACTTTCTGCCGATGCCGATACTTAACGATAGCAGGATGAACTCGCATAGGGGGGATATCTCAATATCCTGATGACGATGACGTCATATCCTGATGACGATGACGTCACCCAATATCCTGATGACCTTCTCAACACTTAGTCAAAAATCTGAACTTTCTCTCCCGCATCTACTCGCGATATGCGGATGTTTGGCACTCCGATATGATGATCCTGATGCCGATACATTCCTCGGCTCCTCCGGCTGATGATCACCTCGACGAACTCACACTTCATACAATCAACTGCATCATGTTCATCTTCACTTATCAGGATGATGATGCCTAACCCGACTGCAGGATATTTGCAGAAATATCCTGAAGATGCCGTCTTTATCGAACTTCTTCACTTAGCGAAATCTCTCTTCACCGATCCTCCAGAGATGACCCGATCCAGTCTTAGGGTGATCTTCCAACTCACTCAGCTTATCAACTCGAACTTCTCAACTTGACCTAGCACATGAGGATGCTAGGGTCTTCAACATCTCTTGACCGCGATCCTGCACACCTGCATGTGAACAGAAAACAACCTACAATCTAACCTACTGTACATTACCATTCCACCGATCAGATGAGTCAACCGGTGGAATGGATCAGGAAATCCATGCAACCACTCAAACCAGCAGATCGATTACACAAAGGAGATCAAACAGAAACGAAACAGGATCTTTATTGATTCAAAGATGCAATACAATATGATGTTCCTCACACAGAACACTCAACCTCCTCTGCTTGCTGCAACACTACACTGCCGATCGATGATATCCAACTGTATATCCAATATCAACCGATCTCATGCTTATAAAGACTTTCCTACGAGTACTACTGACCCGACTCCAAGCGGCTGGGGACTCTCCAAGCGGCTGGGAGATCCCACCGAACATACATCATGACAGCTGTTATAACTAACTAGCTAAAAATAGCAAAAGCCTGGTCAGCATGATCTTATCCTGATCAGCATGACCTTATTACATGCAATTGGTCTAACAGACCTTCTTGGAAACATAAACAGGACCTAAACTACTAACTGCCTTATCCAGACCAGCTGTCAGGTAGGTGCTCCTGCACCATACTCCCCAACAGAAAAGAACTCATGTCCCATGAGTTTAGTATGTGGAAGTCCTCCACCTTTACACTTGGCTTTGTCAATCTTCTGACCTGTTCCAGCTTTAGCTGCTGCTGTCTCTGGGCTTCTCCAAGTCTTCAAGTCATCATGCCTGTTGATGTAGGCCTTTTTCTCACATATCCTGTGTTTGTCAGATTGTCTGACCAGAACTTCTGGCTGAACTGCCTCTGTGGTGTTCAACTGTACCTTTCTTTCAATCTTCATAGGACAAGCAATAGTCCCAACTATGACAACATCCTTGTCATTCTTCTGAACTGGTTGCTGTATACAAACCTGTTTCTGCACCTGCTGCTGACCTCTGTCAGTCACAACTGAAACTGTCTTCATCTTGTTGTCTGTAACAACTCCTTTCCCTGCAGTGTCCTGAACTGCCTTCATGCCTGCTCCTCTAGGCATCTGCACATACTCCTTCTTTCCCATCAAAATGATTTGAGCTGCCTTCTGGACTGCAGCTTTTGCCTGCAATGGCATCAACTTAATGAGCTTCCCATCCTTCTTGATGGTGTAGGTATTAGCATACCCATCATACAGTACCCTTCTGTCAAATTGCCATGGTCTACCCAACAGTAGGTGACAACATTCCATAGGTAATATATCACACAAAATCCTATCCTGATATGGTCCAATCTGGAAATCCACATATGCCTGTTCAGAGACAAAAAGTGATTGACTATCACTCACCCAAGATGCCTTGTAAGGGTGTGGGTGTGGAATCCTTTCCAGCTTCAGTTTATCCACCATTTCCTGAGATACCATGTTGTCTGTTGAACCAGTATCAATGACAACTTTACATACCTTACCTTTGCTCTTACATGTGGTTTTGAAAAGAGCTCTTCTTTGCATCAGATCCTTTGATGCCTGCAAACTAATTCTCCTTAACATCAATGATTCTCCACTCTCTAGATATCCAAAATTCTCAGGACCTTTGTTTGAACTCTGTGCACTTTCTTCTTCTTTTTCTTCTTGTACCAGTTGTACTCTCTTGTCACTAGTTCTATCATTTCTGGATGATGAACCTTTGTTTTCTGGACATTTGAAAGATGGATGACCAAACTCTCCACAGGTGTAACACTTTCCTGAAAATGTAGTAGAACCTCTACCACCTCCAAATCTTCCTCTATTACCTTTCCATCCACCTCTGAAATCAGACTGTCCCTGTCCTTTACCAGTGTCTTCTTGACTCTCATTTGTTTGCTTTTGTGCAGGGGCTGCTCCTCTTCCCCTGTTGTTTCCTTTTCCTCTCATGGACTTATCATGTCCTCTATTCATCTTTTCTTCAATCCTGATTGCCATTTGATAACAATCCTCCACATTCTTAGGGTTAGCTAACACTAACTCATCCTGTATGTTAAACCTCAAACCAGCCAAGTACCTAGCCACCTTTTCTACCTCATTCTCATGATGACCAGATCTCATACTCAACAGATAAAATTCCTCAGTATATGATTTCACATCCCTGTCTTTCTGCTTTAGAAATTGCAGCTTCTTAAACATCTGGATTTCATAATCCCTTGGCAAGAATTTACCCTTTATCCTTGCTACCATCTTATCCCATGAAGTGATCTTAGACTTCCCTTGCTTCCTTCTCTCAGATTGTACATAGTCCCACCATACCAAAGCATGACCTCCTAACTTGGTCTTTGCAATCTTCACCTTCTGATCCTCAGCAACATCTTCACATTCAAAGTGATTATCTAGTGCAGCAATCCAATCTAACAACTCATCTTCATTCAAGCTTCCAATATACTTGGAAACATCAACCTTTACCTTAGGTTTTTCACTCTGTACTGCCTTTAGCAGTTTTGCCAATCTCTGGTCTTCAGCATCCAGATCTTCAGCTACCTCTTCATACTCTTCAACAGTATCTGCCTCTTCTTCAGACTCACTGTCTTCTACCTCCCTCTTTTTGTTCTTTTCCAGGGCTGTCAGCCTGGCTTGAAGTGCTTCAGCAAGCTCCTTCATCTTCCTCATCTCTCTAGCATGCTTCTCCTTCATCTCCTGCAATTCCCTTGCAGTACCACTACCTTTAGGAGGCATTTTGTCAACCTCTCAATCACAACACACAACTCAACTCTATCTCTACCTCTATCCTTTCGGTGACAGAATCAACACACAACAGCCCAGATGTTTTGCTGAGCTCTGATACCACTATGATGCAGAGGCATCCACACTATAACCTTCGCATATAGCATGAATGTCTGCAGACCAACCTCATCATCATCATCTTCGCCATCATCATCATATTCCCTAGAACTACCAACATCATCATATTTCGGCTTTACTCTGTCAGCATCATGTTTCCGAAAACCAACAGCATCATCATATTGCGGACACTCGCAATCATCCTCCTGCCGACTACTGTTCACCTCCTCCGCCAGTCGCTTAACATCATCATCATGATATTCAGCGGGCGCACACATCCTCCGGTTGCACTGTTCATCGGGCGCCGGACTCCATCGTCATCATCATGATCTCCGACTCTACCTTCGTCAGCAGGATATTCAACATCCGGTTGTTCCAAATATCCTGATGACATTCACTTTCAGCAGCTTACCTTCGACGCTCCGCTAACCGACGATACAAGCAACATCATCATGATATAATTTATCAGGCTCTCTTCGAAACCTCCTGATGACGCTAATACACTTTCTGCCGATGCCGATACTTAACGACAGCAGGATGAACTCGCATAGGGGGGATATCTCAATATCCTGATGACGATGACATCATATCCTGATGACGATGACGTCACCCAATATCCTGATGACCTTCTCAACACTTAGTCAAAAATCCGAACTTTCTCTCCCGCATCTACTCGTGATATGCGGATGTTTGGCACTCCGATATGATGATCCTGATGCCGATACATTCCTCGGCTCCTCCGGCTGATGATCACCCCGACGAACTCACACTTCATACAATCAACTACATCATGTTCATCTTCACTTATCAGGATGATGATGCCTAACCCGACTGCAGGATATTTGCAGAAATATCCTGAAGATGCCGTCTTTATCGAACTTCTTCACTTAGCGAAATCTCTCTTCGCCGATCCTCCAGAGATGACCCGATCCAGTCTTAGGGTGATCTTCCAACTCACTCAGCTTATCAACTCGAACTTCTCAACTTGACCTAGCACATGAGGATGCTAGGGTCTTCAACATCTCTTGACCGCGATCCTGCACACCTGCATGTGAACAGAAAACAACCTACAATCTAACCTACTGTACATTACCATTCCACCGATCAGATGAGTCAACCGGTGGAATGGATCAGGAAATCCATGCAACCACTCAAACCAGCAGATCGATTACACAAAGGAGATCAAACAGAAACGAAACAGGATCTTTATTGATTCAAAGATGCAATACAATATGATGTTCCTCACACAGAACACTCAACCTCCTCTGCTTGCTGCAACACTACACTGCCGATCGATGATATCCAACTGTATATCCAATATCAACCGATCTCATGCTTATAAAGACTTTCCTACGAGTACTACTGACCCGACTCCAAGCGGCTGGGGACTCTCCAAGCGGTTGGGAGATCCCACCGAACATACATCATGACAGCTGTTATAACTAACTAGCTAAAAATAGCAAAAGCCTGGTCAGCATGATCTTATCCTGATCAGCATGACCTTATTACATGCAATTGGTCTAACAGACCTTCTTGGAAACATAAACAGGACCTAAACTACTAACTGCCTTATCCAGACCAGCTGTCAGGTAGGTGCTCCTGCACCACTTTGAGGTATTGAATGATTTGGGTTTAGGTTATGCATTTCATTATTTGATCATTTCCATTTGCAAATCCAAATTTTTTTATATACATTTTGGCATGCCTAGTGGGACTTACTTCTCTTGATCATTTTTGCAGGATTTTGTAGTAAAAATATGCATTTAGCTAACCCCCATTGTCAAGTTTTGCAGGTTTAATTAACTTTTTGTTGTAGATCCGCTATTTTTTGGACAAAACCCTAGGTTTTAAAGATTTCATCATATCTTCCAAACAGCTACAATTTTTTCTACAATCTCTTAACAAAAGTTTTTCTATGATATAAGAAAGCTACAGAAGAAACATTTTAGGTTTATCGTGATTTTTGTGGGAGTTATCATGTTTTTATGTTTTTTCATAAAATCGCAATTATGGGTGCAAATCAACAAATTTTTTAGAAATTGTTACATTTCTACAAATCTCTTGAAATTCTAATGGGGGTCTATGTTTTACAGATTTAATTTTGAGGTCATTTATAGTGTGAAAAAATTAGATCTTTGCTGACTGTAGCTTTTCCATAAATCCACATTTCTAGGTGCAAAACAGGGAATTTTTCTAATTTCTTTACATTTTTGGAAAGCTCTTTGAAAATGAATAGGGCTCTCTTTTTTGATGAGCTTATTTTTTATGCCTACATTATAATATCATTTTTTGATGTTGTAGGTGATCATAAGGAGATTTAGTAGCAGAAATATCAATCATATACAACATCTTGGAAAGTGAAAATAATCTGGGTGCATTCATTTCTATCTTTCATCTTTTCATTTCAATTAATCTTGTTTGCAAACGCATTTGGATTTTGGGCATGAAATGAACAACTTGTTTGCTATCACATCAAAAATTGGGCTAAAACAAACCATTGTCTTTTATCACATTTGGATTTGGGCTTTAAAACAAACAAGTGCTTGCATTGTCTTCCACACATTGAATTTCTAAGGTTAATGAACCCCATGCGAGTGTGACCAAATGAATGTGTATGCTCTCTCCTTGAGTCCTAACATGAACTTTGAGATCAAAAATATTTACTTGTGTTGCTTTTGTTAAACCTTAGAGAGGCCTGCCTTGGGAAAAGAAGTACTCACCCTAAGGGAACGACCTCAAGCGGTACTTTCATCTGGTCCGCTATAAAAATCAGAGGATAAGGCGAAAGCCAAGTCTAACCGGTATTAGTGCTCACCATACAGTGCTAACTCGAAAGGAGGTTTACCTTTGTGTATATTAAAACTCCTAGTAGGGTTAGTTAAAGTCTTAAGTGGCTTACTGGATGCTCGTGGGGTGTCAGTCCCCTAGATTTTTACTAGAACCTCCTTGTGATAGTGGCTTTACCTTGACTAGGACTTGTTGAAGTGTCTTCACATGCTTGCTTAACCATCATCACGTTCTTCCATACTAACAACTTGCTTATGTGTCTTGCGTGAGTGATTCATGTGTGTATATGCATAATCATTTGTTTGAACATTGCCAAATCAAGCTATAAACACCAAACACATAAACGAATCAATCTAAACTTTCATCCAAACAATCCACATCATCATCGAATCATAACCAAGCACTTGCCAAAAAGGACTTAAGAATTAAACACTTCTATGAGATCATGTCAACCTTAGCAGACCTCCAAAAGCTCCTTCATATGCTTCGCCACATGCATGCAAGCCAATCACCTTTAGAGCAGCAAACCTTTCAAAGCATTCAAGAACTGATTCAAATATGTTGAACAAACCAATCCTCACACATACAATACCTCTTGAAAGAAATCCAACACCTCATGGCCACTTTCAAAGTACAACGACCATCCTATCTAACACCTATCCCATCATATCTATCCTCTGATCAACCCAATTCTATACCAACTTATTCCATTGTTAGCCCTTAACCATGTCAATCTCCATCTCAACAACCATTACCCTATGCAACCCATCCATCAGTGTCACATCAATACATTCAACTACAACAACATCAACCAATTCAACAATTCCAACCATCACAACAACCCATTCAACAATTCCAACAACAACAAATCCAAACACCATCTTGATGAAACCTACAAATAGTTTGTGCAAAGAATGTCAGCTAGGTAAACAGAGCAGAGTCTCTTTCAAAAGCAAAGATCAGTCCTCTACCGGATTGTTGGAATTAGTACATACTGATCTCTGTGGTCCGACAAGAATCAAGAGTCTACAAGGTGATAGATACTTCATGTTGCTAATTGATGACCATTCCCGGATGATGTGGGTTACCTTCCTAAAGGAGAAATTAGAAGCCCTTGAGAAGTTCAAAATCTTCAAAGCTATGGTAGAGAATCAAACCGGATTAAAACTGAAGTGTCTAAGGTCTGATAGAGGTGGTGAATTTACATCTGGTGAGTTCATTGACTTTTGTGAGAAGTAGGGTATAAGAAGACAGTTGTCTGCTCCTAGGACTCCACAGCATAATGGAGTAGTTGAGAGAAAGAACCGGACCATCCAGGAGGCTGCCAGGACAATGATGTTGGAAGCAAATGTTCCTCAAATGTTTTGGAAAGAAGCTATCAGCACTGCAGTCTACACTCTCAATCGAGTTCAAATCAGAAACAACACCGGTAAGACCCCTTATGAACTCTGGTTTGGCATCACTCCTACTGTGAAATATTTTAGAGTATTTGGTAGCAAGTGTTATATTAAAAGAGATGAAGATCTAGGAAAGTTTGATGCTAGAAGTGATGAAGGAATTTTCTTGGGTTACTCCACTCAAAGCAAAGCATACCGGTGTTACAATAAGAGATTGAGGAAGATGATAGAAAGCACTAATGTGAAAGTTGATGAAGGAATTGAGAAGCCCTCAAGGTTTTATGAGTTTGATGAGGATGACCAAGATGGTATTCAAGTTCAAGGAGCTCAATCCTCTCCGGTAAGTCAGAGTCAGCCTGATCTGGTAAATCAGGAAGAAGAGATAGGTCTCAATGAGCCTGATCAAGAAGTAGCAGTACAGAATGCTCCCAAAATTCTGAGGTATGTAATACAGAACCACTCTGAAGATCAGATTATAGGTGACAGAAACAAAGGTGTGCAAACTAGAAGGAATGTTGCTCAAAATCAGGATGAATGTTGTCTGATTTCAAAGATTGAACCCAAAACAATAAATGAAGCTTGCAATGATGAAAACTGGACCAAAGCAATGGAAGATGAATTGATGCAAATTGAGAGAAATCATACTTGGGATCTTGTTCCCAGACCTAGAGACAGGAATGTGATTGGAACCAAATGGGTTTTCTAGAACAAACTAAATGAAGCTGGTGAAGTAATCAGAAACAAAGCTAGATTGGTCTGCAAAGGCTACTCTCAAATAGAAGGAATTGATTTTGAAGAAACCTTTGCTCCGGTGGCGAGAATTGAAGCAGTCAGATTACTCCTTGCATTTGCTGCCTTCAAAGACTTCAAGGTATATCAGATGGATGTCAAGTCTGCCTTCCTAAATGGTGATCTAGAAGAAGAAGTTTACATTGAACAACCGGATGGATTTCAATTGTCTGATAATGATGATATGGTCTGCAAGTTGAAGAAAGCTTTGTATGGATTAAAGCAAGCCCCAAGAGCATGGTATGAAAGGTTGGATAAGCATCTTGTGCAGATTGGATTCAACAAAGGTACTACTGACAGCAACTTATATTTCAAAATTGATCATGAAAAAATTTTGATTATTGAAGTGTTTGTGGATGATATCATTTTTGGAGGAAGAGATAGTATGTGCAAAACTTTTGCAAATCAGATGAAAAGTGAGTTTGAAATGTCTATGCTTGGTGAAATAAATTTCTTCTTGGGTCTACAAATTACTCAAACAAAGAAAGGGATCTTTATTTCTTAAACCAAATATGTGAAAGAATTGTTGAGGAAATTTGGTATGGAAGATTCAAAGCCAATGAACACTCCCATGGCAACCAGATGTAAGTTGAGCAAAGATGATGACTCCCCAAAGGCAGATCAAACAAAGTATAGATCAATGATTGGTGGATTGTTGTATCTCACTCAGACTAGACCAGATATAATGCAGGCTGTTGGTCTTGTGGCAAGATTCCAGGCTGATCCTAGAGAATCTCATGTTATGGCAATCAAAAGAATTTTTAGGTACTTGAAAGGAACAGTTGAGTATGGTCTATGGTACCCTAGAGATCCAGATTTCTCTCTTCATGCTTACACAGATGTAGATTGGGCAGGAGATGTGGATGACTGGAAGAGCACCAGTGGTGGAGCATTCTTTCTGGGGAAGAGATTGGTTTCTTGGCTAAGCAAGAAATAAGATGCAATATCTCTGTCCACAACTGAAGCAGAATACATTGCAGTAGTAGGCAGTTGCACTCAAATCTTATGGATGAAGCAGATGCTAAGAGACATTAAAGTTGAATATGAGGAGCCTATCACAATTTTCTATGATAATTCAAGTGCAATTAATATTTCTAAGAATCTGGTATTGCACTCTAAGACTAAGCACATATCTATCGAGCTTCACTTTTTGAGAGAACAAGTAAACAAGGAAGAAGTCAAGTTGGAGTATGTTCCTTCCAAGGATCAGATTGCAGATATCTTTACTAAACCTCTTCCCAAGGACTCTTTTGAATATCTCCGGGAGAAGTTAGGGGTCATGGCCCCTCCGGTAATGAACTAAGATGCACTGATATGCATCAGTCTGGTGGATATCATAGTCATATCTTGTGATCCAGATTGATGATGGGGAGCTGCTACTAAGGGGGAGCAGCTGGTATGATTTTGATGTGTTAGAATTGCAAGTATGAGCCCTTTGCCATTGATGTCAAAGGGGGAGAGAAGATATGTGAAAAATAAGTGGCTGATGATCAAAGGGGGAGCAGTAAATGAGGAGAAGACATGTTGCTGATAGGGGGAGCTGTGACAGAAAGGAGAAGTTCTTGTCTTGATGGTTTTTCACATCATATGTTGCCATCAATGACAAAGGGGGAGATTGTTGCAAGTATGAGGTGAACCAGTGTTGTCATTGATGTCAACATACTCATATTGCATTGACAAGAAGGATTCGATGAGCAGTGTGCTGAGGATATTGAGAAAATTAGCCTCAGTCAGGAACAGTGAAGAACAGTGATGAGAAGAAGGCAAATGTATTGTATAGATGCGAACCGGAGGATGCGGATTAAAGGGTTTGTAGATATGAGTCTTGAGATGCTTCAGTTAAGATTTCAGAGGTCCGCATGAAGATCTGAAGGAGTTGTGGCTGTCGGTATGGAACCGGTTCCGGTAAGTGCTCAGAGGTGACAAAGGATCACAGAAAGGTCCGGTGAGGTCCAGAATTGTACAATCCTAATTTGTAGATTGGAAGGAGTGTTTGGGATGTCCTTGTGATGTGTCATCTCGAGTTGTGTATGATTTTGAGGTCCAGAAGTGCCTTTTGCATTGTGATAGTGGCGACAGACTGTGTTCTTGAAGTTCTGGATGAGGAAGAGAAGAGATTCCAGTAAGTAGAGAAAGTGCGGATGTACTTGGTCATTCAGGCAGGCTTGTGAAGGTTCTTGGATCATGATGAGGTTGTGTTGTTGGTCCGCATTGATGGTAGAGCCCAGAATTGAAGTTATTCTTCCGAATGAAGTTCTTGTTCTGACTAGCCAATCGGATGAGTTGTTCATCCTGCGAATGTTCTTGTGATGGCCGACCGGATGTGTTATTCATCTTGCAGATATTCTTATGGTTGAATGTTGACTTAGATGATTGTTCCTAAGTCGATGTCTTGTATAAATAAAGGTTTGTGAGTTCATTTAGTAGTGTGGATTGTGTGGATGAGTATGGTGTAGCGAAGAGAAGTGCGAAAGGTAGAGCAGGGGTTTTTGGGCTTAAATAAAACTAATCCGGACATAGTAGAGATGTCATTCTCCAGTTCAAGATTGTGATTCTTATCACTTTGTAGACAGTGTGTCTCCTTGTAGGTAGTGGGCCTCTTTGTGAGCAGTGTGCTCGGGCAGTGAGCCCTAATTGGCAAGTGCCATTCTTTTTCTTATTCTTCTAACAGAGAATAATCCTTGGGTTAATCACCCTGTGGTTTTCCCCTTAACTGGGTTTTCCATGTCAAAATCTTGGTGTTCAATGTGTTGATGTTTATCTGCTCTTATGTTTGTGCATTATGCTTTCATGGATGATTAATTGATATACTATTAACTAACAAGAAGAATCAAGTATTTAAAGTAGAGCAGGTTTTTATACAACTGATTCACCCCCCCTCTCAGTTGTATACCCTAGATCCAACAAAATCCAAGTCACGCTAATCCTTATCAAGCAAGCTAATCAATCAAGGAACATTATCCAATCAAATCAATAGGTTTTTGATCCTAATCTTGTCGTAAACCAAATCAATCGTCATCAATCATCATCAATGGGATATAGTGTTCCCACATCCTTGTGTTGATCTAGGGATATAGCTTTCCCCACAATGACAACACTATCATCATTAATCAAACAATCAATTATTGGTTTATGACTTGACAAGGGTAATACCTTGTTTTTTTTGCATCCTTTGAGCACACTGAGAACACTTGCTTATGCTTAGATTGAGTGGACACTCTAATCATCACACCATCACTATCATCATTCAAAACAATCCAATCATCAAAACAATCAACCCAGCAATAGCAAACATCAAAACCAAAGCACATCAAGCCAACCATCAAAACAAATCCAATCACTTCAAAATCAAATCAAAAGGAGCTCAATCCACCACATATCATCACATCATCAACAGTTCATCAATCAATCTCAATCCATTTTCATCATCTCATCAAAAAAACACAAATCATAACTACATCTCCTTTCCATCATTAAGTGCCTTGATCTCATGGATACAGGGTATGTAGACAATCTGGAGTATGAAGGAAGTGCCTAGATTCAGGCACAGGTGATTTTCCTCTTTCTCCTCTCATTATTTCTTCTATCATCTATCTTCTACATCATCAATAAACAACTTCTTCCAATCAATCTATCATTCAATCAATCCAACCATAAATCCAATCAATTATTACTTCTTCCAATCCATCCTTCATCAAT
Source organism: Cunninghamia lanceolata (assembly GCA_027924645.1). Taxonomy (NCBI): domain Eukaryota; kingdom Viridiplantae; phylum Streptophyta; class Pinopsida; order Cupressales; family Cupressaceae; genus Cunninghamia; species Cunninghamia lanceolata. Next base: position 10,644,809 of record BSBN01000780.1, read on the forward strand.
CCAATCCATCATTTCATCTTCTTCAAATCATTCCAAACAATTATCCAAATGCAAGTCAATCCTTAAAGCCATACCAATCAAGTTAATCAATCAAGCCAAGTTATCCAAACGCAATCCATGGTTTTGATCCTAGCCTTGTTGTAAGCCAAATCAATCATCCAATCAACCAACCAACTCAACAAACATCCTTGTGTTGATCTAGGGATATATCTTTCCTTGCCATGACAACACTCAACTATCATCAACAAAACAATCAACAATTAATCATTGGTTTACAGCTTGACAGGGGCAATACCTTGTTTGTTTTTGTATCATTTGTGCATGCTTGCTTGCTTGCTTGCTTGTGTGTGTTATCTTTTTATCTTGCATTTGTATCACATAGGTATCATTTCCAGCTAATATTCATATCTTGTGTATGTTGGAATAGCTTTTTGCACTATCCTTTGCATCTAAGGTCATATCATACCTTTTGTGCATTAGGACTTTAATGCTTTAAGTTTACTTCCTCATACATTAGACAAGGTTGTCTTATGCTGGGGCACAAGACACATCATCACCCTGGTTCCTTATAACTTAGTGCATAATGTCTAGTGCTATATCAAACATCATGGTTGCTCATTTTCATTACAGCATAATGCATCATTCATTTCTTTTATCTATCCCCTTATCTTTCTTTTGCAGCCAAGCCATTTCTTTTCGAGAGCATACCCGTGTTTGTCCAACCCGCCTATCCTCTCAAGGCGGCATCCTCATCTTATCATTTCATCATAATCCTATCTTTCCATCATCAACCTATCCTTTCCATCACCATCTTCCTATTTTTCCATCCATATCCATTTTCCTTTATCCATACCTTAGCTTCTTTGCAATGATGTTACTTGACATAAATCTTATCATCTCAAACATCATTTCAAAGAGGGGCAAAATGTAGACACCCAAAATTGTCCCAAATTTGTCCATGTCTTGCAACACCTAGTCAAAAACATTACTTAGACATCATGTAACATTTTGTCCTAAACCCACTCTTAATCCCACTTATCCCATTAAGCCAATTAATTAAATAAATTTTATTTATTTAATTAATTTCTCATTCATAATCCCACTTTCCAATTAATTAAATAAATTTTATTTATTTAATTAATTTCCTATTCATATCCCAGTCCTATCCTAATCATCTTCCCAATTAATTAAATAAATTGTATTTATTTAATTAATTTCTCTTATCATTTATCTTATGAGCCGACATGTGTGCCTCTTTCATTTAAAAAAGATAAATGGTACTACATCTTTTATTTAAAATCCTTCACATATATAACTAATGGGACCTAATTTTAGTATTTGTGTACACGATCACACATGAGCCCTATCCTCCTTTGTACACTTGTCAAATGACTACAACTCCCTTGAAGAGTGGGAATAACTAATCAATCCTAGCCGTCCACATGAATCAATTAGCTTTTTAATCTCAACCATCCATTTGAACCAAGTCTTTCCTATAAATCAACCCTCCCTCATAAGCTATTAGAATGCATTGAGCTTCAAGTACCATTATTCTGTCAAATTTTCTAAAATGCATTGATCCTCAAGTATCCACATGCTGTTGAAATATCATTAGAGCCTTTGCATCCTTCATCTATCATCATCTTCCATATATCAATCTTCCATCTATCATCTTAATCCTATGCAAATGTTATGCTGCCAAATTGTGAGCAACCAACATATCAAATCAATCAAACAATTCATCTTGCATCTTCGAGGTATTGAATGATTTGGGTTTAGGTTATGCATTTAATTGTTTGATCATTTCCATTTGCAAATCCAAATTTTTTGATATACAGTTCTCTCATTTACCTCTGGGCATAAAGTCTTTTGCAGAGTTAGCAAAACAAATTTCAATCACACTTCACTTTTAACATCGAACATGAGTTAAACATGAATGACCTTGTCAACAATAAACAATGTAATGGTGAAGCCTTCTCTTCATTTACTCAATCATGGTGTAACATGGCTAGAAAACTATCATGGGAAATACCTGAAAAGTAATAGCTCGATATCTTTGTTCAAAATCTCCATCCCAAGCTATCATTCCAACTACAATTGCAAAGTACTAGAACCTTTGATGAACTTGTTTCCAAAGGAACCATTGTTAAGGGAAAATTGGAGTAAACATGAATAATCAATGTATCAATATCAAATTACCCAAAACTCAACTAAATATAGAAACAAAGAGATCAATCAAACAAAAGAATTTCAAAAACCTTTACAAACCTCAAAGCTTCATAGCTTCTATTGGTTGCCTATCTCAATTGATCTTGCATGTATGAATAAAGCCCTCAGAGTGCACTTCCTTGCTATGATTCCAAGATTGTCAATGGAGAATGGCTATGATAGTTTCGCCATGAAGATGAGCTTCACAACAATGATAGTAGTATGGTAACAAGTGTGATCACAAGCAATGAAGGAATTGGTGCCAAAGGCATGCTATAATTCCTGCAGAGTAACAATACTTAAAGCTTGGATGAATGAAATGGAAGAATAGGGTTCAATTTATAAACTTGAGAGAAAAGAGAATCAACGGTATAGAAAGAACAAGAAGATCAATGGTATAGAACGGTTGAGGAACATGCACGAATAAGAAGACAAGTGTCACCCAAAAGCTATTTTATTTGAGTTAACTACTTTCTTTTTTAAAGATAAGACATGCTTTTCATAAATTAGAATGATTTATTCAAATTTGTGTGCATGAAGAGGAAGACTTATTTTTAGAATATTTTAGAAGATATTTGAGGAATTTAGAAGATAAGAAAGCAAATTAAATAAATAAATTTATTTAATTGTTGTGCATGATTTAGAAGAATAAATAAAACATTTGATTTGATTTTATTTTTAGAGATTGAGAGGATTTAAATAAATTTGATTGATTTATTCAAATTTGGAAGAATGATTTGACTTAATTAAATTATTAAGAATTATTTAATTGTTTTGGAAGAATTTAATTAAATAAAAGATTTATTTAATTTTGACTTTAGAAGATGTAATTAAATATTTTGATATTTAATTAATTTAGAAGAATATGAATCAAATAAATAAATTTGTTTATTTATTTATTGATAGAAGAATTAGAATGAAATAAATATTAAGAATATTTATTTAGACCAAGTCGTGTCATTTTTAGGTGTATACATTTTTCCCCTCTTTGATGCAATGTAGTTTATGGCGTTGCTTCAAAGAATAAATTTTTTGATAATGATACATGTCTCAGTTTTCTCCTGGTACAAGTTTAATGACAGGATGCCCCCTCGGTAGATTAGATGGGAAGAAGGCAGAAGGACGTGAGATAGACAATCTTACAAAGATGAAGGGAAAACTTAGTTAGGATCGAAGAAAATAGGATGTATTTCTGAGAAATGGGAAGAGAATGGGAAGAAATGGGTGCGAGAAGTAGTCATAGTCATCTCACAGCCAATTTAGGGTTTACATGCTATATATAGGTGCTGGGTCCATAAGACAAATCATTCGTACACTTGGCTTGTTTGATTTTCTTTTGAGAGTTTAGGAGAGCATAGAGCATAGAGCAGTCAGCACTAGGATGGATATTCTATGTGAGGAGCACCATTTTGAGCAAGTCTGACGATTCAACCAGCCAGCAGAGGTAGGACCCCTGGTATGTATCTCAAATAACTTCCCCTAGAATCAATTTTTAGTGCAATAAATGCTAGGAGAATTTAGGCTAGACAAATGCGCCAGATCACAGTTCAGCGCATCTATCATTCTGTGACACATATAGGATATAGAATGGCGCATGCATGAAACTTGTGCATGCATGAGTAAGGTCAGCGTATGCATAATTTGGTGGTGCTTTTATAGTATGAGTCAGTGCATGCAACTGGGCAGTGCATTTACGGTATAGGATGGTGCATGCATGAAATGTTGTGGCAAATGTGTCAGAAGTGGCACATTTGATAAGAATGGCACATGTACCTTCTGTTACGATGCATATGATATAGATAGTTAGTTTGCTTAACAGAATTGACTCGATTGGCATCATATTTGATGCATCAATCGATAAGCTATCTCTGAGATTGCAGGAATCTAGTCAAGAGATGTAGTGTACTGTTTTGATCAATTTGATATGTTAAGTTAGTTGATATGTTTCTATAGATATGTTGAGCATGGTACTTGCAACTTTAGGTTGACACCTTGTTTTACGTGCTTGCAAGAGGACATACATGATACATTGATGTCAAGGGAGTAGTTTCCCATGCCGATGTTGCAGTGACAAATGTTGACAGAAATGGATCGAGAGGCATTCGACGTGATAGGATTAGACTATGTGTGCTTTATGCTTGAGGTTAGACCAACTGTGGCTTATTGACTGCAGTAGTATAGAGGTTTCACAATGAGGATGGGACCTTTCACTTCCTGACAAGTGAGATGACATTGACCTTGGAGGATGTATATAGGATACTCCACTTGCCGATTCAGGGAGAGCTCATGGAGTATGATCCAGAGCAGGATGCAGGACTTGGAGAGTGTAGGTGGGCTTTTGATGACCCTAAGCTAGTAGGATAGGTCATCTCCTAGCAAGACATTAATGACTACTATGATTATTTCCTTGGGATAGTTGCAGGATTGATTAGAGCCGTTGTATGCCCCGATAGCAGATTGCATGGGTTCCTGATTGGATGGGGACAGATCATGGAGAGGATGGTCACAGAGGGTACCTACTATGCTTGGGGTGTCTACGTTTTGGCACACCTATACCACGACATGCATCAAGTGGTATACCACAGGGGTGCAAGTTTATCAGCAGGTGTCTCACTGTTGTAGTTTTGGCTATGGTAGCACATTGCCATCACTAGGCTAACATGTGTTTTTTAGAGACAGAGGGGAGAGCCTTATAGCTACAGCTATGTAGGACTAATTTTCCAGCATAGGCTGGGGAAGCTCGAGTATTGGAGGCATGCATTGGATGGGGTAGATGTGGTCGTCTGGCAACCATATCTAGACTGTGAGCCTTAGGAGGACGACGTAGATGAACTATCATACTATTATCAGACTCAGTGGCTAATAGGCCAGATGTGGTTCATCCTAGAGAGATAGATTGTCAGCCAAGTTTAGAGGCAGTTTGGGAGGAGACAGGGCATACCACAGGGGCAGGCTCTATTTGTACCAACTCATGTGGAGAGATTCAGATGGGGCCCAGTGGCGTCCTATGAGGAGGTAGTGGTAGAGTTTCGACAGATTCCTTATGCTGCCTGGCAGATGAGGAAAGAGATTGCAGATGCTGGGATGACACTAAACTACGAGGAGTGGTGCACTGCTCATCCATTTCTGAGATACTCTAGACCTGGAGAGCTGGTTCCTCATATAGATGAGGCAGATTCAAATGATGAGGGCTAGGTTGGCAGGAGGAGGAGGAGGAGAGGAGGACGGGGAGATGGAGGAGGTGATGGAGATGGAGATAGACCTAGGCAGAGGAGGAGAGCTAGGGAGGGACCTTCCCATGCTTAGCAGGTAGTGTAGCCGTAGGTTGCATAGTAGGCTGCACAGCAAGCACAGATGCTACCACCTTAGCAGGTGGCACAACAATAGGTACCTTGGCCACAGGGGCAGGGACATGCACAAGCACCTTAGGATCCAGCACAGTCAGATGTCTAGGAGAGATCCATTGCCATGCTAAGAGGGTAGACTTGATAGCTGCGGGTACAACTTAGGATGGCTGAGGCTCGGCAGGAGACAGATGCAGAGGTTATCTCAGGGCTCACTAGAGAGAAAGATATGGCAGAGGTGAGGATACAAGTTATCTGAGTATAGAGGGATACAATAGTGGCAGCCCCTGGGATAGATGCTACTAGCAACTTTTTGGTTGGATAGGTACACCAGGCACAAGCACAGCTAGCTCAGTCACAGACATAGCTAGCATAAGCACATACCTAGTTGGCATAGGTGCAGGGGTAGTTAGCACAGGTGTAGGGTGAGCTTGCCAGAGTGTAGGTTTAGACATAGTACTATCAAGGTTTATACCATGGTGTTGTTCCACTTAGTCAGAGGGCTCCGAGCTATAGGATGTAGTCCATGGTCTCTCAGAGAGTGGATGGATCGAGGTCAAGAGGCTTCGTGATGGGCCCACAGTAGTCTAGGGCCAGTGGAGGAGGGGACTCAGGAGACACTGCTGGGAGCAGCGGTTCACAGCAACAGGGTTAGCAGACACTTGCACAGATTTTGGCTCCTATGTACACTTTTTGATGGCTCAGATAGCTGGATACATATATGTACCATTTTTGTATTTTGAGACATGTATCATTATCCTTGAGATGTATACATCATATATGACATTCACTCAGAGATGGACCTTTTGATATTGTACACTTGGACATGTTTTACGATATTTATATGATGATGCAGCTATTTGATGCTCTCTATACTTATGAGTTATGGATGCATTTCTATTGTATGATGGTGCTCATGTGATGCACATTTTGACTATGTCTATATGATGTTTATCTAATGCAAACTTTTATATGATGCTATGTGATGTTTATCTAATGTAGTCTTAGATGTTTATGATGCTATGTGACCTAATGCAGACTTAGATGTTTTTACTTGATATGCCTCAAATGTGTGAATGCAAATGGTATCTATATGATTATGCAGTTTATGTGATGCACTTATCTATGTTTTTGATTTTTTTCTACTGACACTGTGTGATGTTTGCAAAAATGTATATTGATGACCTGATGCACTTATTATGTATGCAATTGATTTAATCATGTAAATGACTATCTCATGTGGTATGATATGCAACGGTATGCTATGTTTTTGTGATGTCCAAATGTACTCTATCGATATAGAGATGACATAATGGTAGATAAAAGATTGATTGAAAGAATGACTCGATAGAAAGACTCACAGGCTTCATTTTGTATTGTTAGTCTGCATTGTTTGGATCTTTTATTGCATGGGATACGAATGTATGGATGTATAATGGATGTAAGATGGATGCTTTTCTTTTGACATCTTGATGGTGAAAGTATTTTGAAGTGCTTATTTCATCATTGGGCGATTTTTTTTCTTTTGGTACTTTTTCTGAATGTTGTAAGTTAATACAAGCCTCTAGGTATAATTGAACTAAGATGACCTGAGTATTGCTTACATGGATTTTGATTTAGCAAGTTAATACAAGCATCGAGGTATAATTGAACCAAGATGACCTGAGTATTGCTTACGTATCAACAAACAAGGATTGCCCCTGTTCATGTTAGACCTTTGATGTCCTCGATGATCTTTTGCCGATCATGTTGTTAGACAAGGTTTCGCATTGCTAAAGTTTAATCCACAAACAAAAAATGAAGAAAAGAATCATGCCGCCATAATAGCATCTCTAGCTTTTGGCATCCTCGAGTAGCATAGAAAGACATGCTAGCAGAAATCAAGACTCCGTATTTTAACCATGATTCCAATCCACAAAACATATTTGCATTTAGATGTGTTTGTTTCTTGCCATAATTTAGGTAAAATCATTTAGAATGCCTTAGGTATTTGTTTGCTTTTCTTTGGATAGGTTAATGCCTTGCATCAAGATTTCTTCTTGAAGAGAGTGGGTTTTGTTTGCGCTTGCTTGTCTGGTGAAAGATTCCACAATCTTTATTGGTGAGACAGACCCTAAGGGACTGACCTAGTGCCTCAGGGGCTCATTGCTAAATGGCCTTACCTACGTGATGATGCAGAGGCAACGTAGTTCGGGGTAAACCCTAATGGACCTAAGACCTAGGCAATAGAAAGTGGTGAAGACTCAGATAGATAGAAGGACTAGACATGCGACAGATGGGACAGTGGGAGCCTCAAGGGTGCATTGAAAGAATGGCCTTGCCTATGTGATGATGCAGAGGCAACGTAGTTCATGGACTTGGAACATGTGGATACTGATGAGAGACACTATACTAGGCTAACACTGTGGATAGGATATGGGATAAAACCTTGGTTAACAAGGCAACAAAGAGAGAGTATCAAGCCATGATAGGTTATCGTTAGGACTTTATTATGGAACAGATATGGGTCGAATAGGACATGAGTGAAGGAAGAATGGACACAAGGTGATTGGTTTCCCAAAGATGAAGTGGTTTATCACAAGTAACACCTGTTTACCAGGTTTTCACTACTTGCCTTTTATTTGTATGAAAGCTAGAAAGTACACATGACACCTATTTGCCAGGTTTTCATCATGGTACCTATCCAAGGTGCCTATTTATCAGGTTTTCACCAAAGGATGATTTTTTTGTATTATTCTAATTTTTTTAATTTTTTTGCTTTTTTGTGCCCCCCTTACATTGGGGTTCTCTTAGGTATAGAACCGGTGAAGATGCATGATGTTGACTGGGTCATCGAATAGCCCACCCTTTGATGTTGCTAACTGATATGCCCCTGATCTATAAGCATCTATGATCACATAAGTCCCAAGCCAGTTGGGTTCAAAATTGCCTTTCTTTTCCCGATCATGTTGATTGCGAGGGTTCTCCTTAAGTACTAGATCTCTGACTTTAAAGACTCGTGGGCAGACTCTGTGGTTGTAGCTCTATGACATCATTTGTTGATATGCCTTGAGAAGATCAAAGGCTTTCTATCTCTTTTCCTCTAGCAACTCTAGTTCTTGCAATTTGGAAACTCTATATTCTTGATCTGTTATGAGACCTTTTAATGACACCCTGAGAGATGGTAACTCGACCTCAATGGAGAGGATAGCTTCTGAGCCATAGACAAGGGTGTAAGGGATAACACCTGTGGGAGTGCATATACTAGTTCTATAGGCCCATAGAGCGGGATTGAGTTGGATGTGCCAATCACGGCTAGCATCGTTGACTGTCTTCTTGAGGAGTTTTAAGATGGTCTTGTTGGATGCTTCTACTTGGCCATTGCCTTGGGGGTAATAGGGTGTGGAGAAACGGTGTTGGATTTTGAATTGGTCACAGATTTCTTGGACATCCTAGTTTTTGTAGGGTCTTCCATTATCCATGATAATGGATGAGGGAATTCCATATCTGCAGATGAGGTAATTGAGGATGAATGAGGAGATTTATTTACCTATGACAGTGGTGAGGGGGATGGCTTCAATCCACTTGGTAAAGTATTTAGTGGCAGTTATTATGAATTTGTGACCATTGGATGATGGAGGATGGATTTTTCCCACAAGGTCGAGTCCCCATTGACAAAAGGGCCAAGGTGTTGTTAAAGGTCTCAACTCTTGAGCTGGTGCATGTATTAGGTTCCCATGTATCTAACACTGCTTGCACTTCTTCACAAATTGATAAGAATCTATTTCCATGTTTGGCCAATAATAACCCAAACGCATGAGTTTCTTAGCTAAGGAAGGACCACTAGAGTGTCTTCCACAGATCCCTTCATGCACGTCTTGTAAGGTGGTTTGGGATTCTTCTTGTTCTAAACAACAGGGTAAAGTACCATCTAGACCACGTCAATATAGGGTGTCAGCAATAATGGTATAACAAGAGGTTTGGCATATAAAGGTTTGTCATTGGTTTGAAGATAAGTCAGGTGGGAGGGTATTTTCCTTGAGGTAAGTGTAAATCTTACTGTACCAAGGTGAATTAGATCTAACTAATAGGCATATGGAATGGGTTTCAGGAATATCATAAGCTGGTTGCTAAATTGATTCCACTAAGAACTTGTACCATGACTCATTCTCTGGGATTTCAAGAAGAGAGGCAATGGTTGCCATGGCATCTATTGCTTTTTTTTCAATGCGAGCTATCTACTGAAAAGAGATGATCACAAAGTATTCATTGAAGTCCTCGACCATCCGCTTGTATGGGACAAGCTTCTCATCTTTGGTTTGGTAATCGTCATTGACCTAATTCATCACTAGTTGAGAATCACCATAGACATGCAGCTCTTTGATTTTCCATTATGTTGTCATCTTGAGACCAATGGCTAAGGCTTCATATTCTACTATGTTGTTGGTGCATGCGAATAATAGATGGTAAGACTTCGGTATGGTGTCGCCATGAGGAGTTACAAACAAGATTCTTGCCCCTAATCCATGGTTTGTGTAGGACCCATCAAAGTAAAGTTTCTAGGAATGTGTTGATATATTGAATAAGGATTCATCTAGAAATTCAAATTACATTGGTGTGGTGTCCTGTAGTGGTGCATCCGCTAACTAATCAGCAATGACTTGCCCTTTGATAGCCTTTCTGTCTACATACTCAATGTTGTATTCACTTAGGAGCATTACCCATTTGGCTAGGTGACCTGTTAGAGCTGCTTTGCTTAGTAGGTACTTCAGTGGATCTATTTTTGTAATATGTTTGATTGGATGTGCTAGTAAATAATGTCAGAGTTTTTGGGAAGCAAAAACTACCACAAGACATGATCTTTCTATCTGAGAGTATTGCAACTCATAGCTCACCAATGTGTGACTGATGTAGTAGACGACTCTTTCTTTACTTTCATAATCTGGTTGTGCTAAAAGGGTCCCAAGAGCTATTGGTGTAGCAGATATGTATAGTAACAATGGTTTCCCTTGGATAGGAAGCATGAGAATAGGTGTCTTCATAAGATACTCTTTCAGTTTGTCGAATGCCTCTTTGCATTTCTCATCCCACCTAAATGGAATGTTCTTATGTAGGAGATGACTGAAGGGTTGACACTTGTCTACGAGTTGTGATATGAACCTACAGATTGCTTGTAGCTTGCCCTATAGAGATCTTAATTGAGTAAGATTCTTGGGTGGTGGCATGTCCATAATAGCCTTGACTTTGGTAGGGTCCACCTCTATTCCATTTGTTGATACAATAAAACCTAAGAGCTTGCCTGAGGTGACTCCAAACACACATTTCTTTGGGTTCAACCTGACTCTGAATTGTTCTAGTCTCTGAAAGACTTTCTCTAACACATCCAAGTGTGATTCTCTTGTGAGTGACTTTGCAAGGATATCATCTACATAGTCTTCCATGGTGACATGCATCATATCATGGAATATAGTGGTCATAGCACATTGATATGTGGCTCCTACGTTCTTTAGCCCAAATGACATGACATTCCAGCAAAAAGCACCCCATGGACAAGTAAAAGTTGTCTTATGTTGCTCTTCTGATGCTATCCTGATCTAATTATATCCTGAGAAGCCATCCATGAGAGATAACATGGTATGCCCTACTATTAAGTCAACTATGATATCTATATTTTGTTGCAAGTATGGGCCTAACTGGTGTTGTCATTGATGTCAACATACTCCTGTTGCATTGATGATAAGGATTGGATGAGTTGTATGCTAAGAATATTGAGAAAATTAGTCCTATCAAGAATAAAGAAGAATAGTGAAGACAGTGAGGTGAAGATCCCAGCTAAGATGAAGATAAGAGGATGTGCATAAAAGGGTTTGTAGATATCTATCTTAAGATGATCCAGTAAAGATTTGAGAGGTCCACATGAAGATTTGAAGAAGTTATGGCCATATGAGTTAAACCAGTTCTAGCAGATGTTCAGAGGTGATAGAGTGACACAGATAGGTCTGGTGAGATCTGAAAATGCAATATCTTGTTTTACAGATTTGGTGGAGTGTTTAGGAAGTCAATGTGAATTGACAACTGAATGGACTCATGGTCTGGAGGTCTACAAGCATCTATTCCAATATGATAGTGATGACAGACTGTGTTCTTGAGGTTCTGGATGAAGGAGAGAATGATTTCAGTAAGCAGAAGTAGTGTGGATGTTCTTGGTGATTCAGGCAAGCTTGTGGGGGTCTCTTGATTATGTCCAGTTCATCTTGGTGGTCCATATTAAAGATTGATCTTGTAAATGAAGAATTACTTCTGGATGATGATGTTCTTCCTAAATTTGGCCAGCCGGATGAGTTACACATCCTGCGGATGATCTTGAAGATGTTCTGTGAAGCATGGCATGTTCCTCAAAGAAGATTGAAGTCTCAGATTTATGTAGCCGATAGTGTGGTGATCCGCATGAAGTCTTTTATATTTAGTCAAGTTGTATTTGTGTATTTGCTCTGTAAAGTATGCTGACTTGGATGATTATCCCAAGTCAATGTCTTGTATAAATAATAAGTTGTGAAGTCATTTCAAAGGTATCTTATCAGAGATGAGAGTGTGGTAGAGAGGAGGAAAGCAAAAGGTAGAGCAGAAGTATTAGGCTTAAATGGAACTAACTTAAGCATGGTGAAGATGCTATTCTTTAGTTCAAGTATGTAATATTTATCATTCTATAGACAGTGTGTCTCCTGTAGACAGTAGGCCTCTTGTGAGCAATGTGCTCGGGCAGTGAGCCCTAATTGGCATGTGCCATTTTGTTCTTCTTATTCTTTTAATAGAGAATACAATCTTGGGTTAGTCACCCCATGTTTTTTCCCTTAACTAGGTTTTCCACGTTAAAATCTTGGTGTCATATGTGTTAATGTGTTTCTACTCTTGAATTGTTGCATTATGTTTCCATGATTGATTTATTATTATGTTGTTGAATTACAAAGAGGATTTAAGTGATTAATAGGAAGAAAGTTTTGGGACAACTAATTCACCCCCCCTCTCAGTTGTCTATCTTGAATCTAACAATTGGTATCAGAGCTAAGTTCCTCTAAAAGAGTTTAACCACTTGAGGAGATCCAGGATGTCTTCCTACAAGAAGGATAGTTTGAGGTTTGATGGAACCAATTTCACTCTTTGGAAAAGCCGCATGGAATGTCACTTGCAATGTATGGGAATGTAATATTGGATCATGGCTTCAAAGAAGTATGTTCCTCCACAGAATGGTTTGAGAACCGTAGATGAAATTAGAGATGCTGAAAATAATCTTTGGGCTAAAGAATCTCTACTAAGTGCCTTATTTGATTCAGAGCTAACAAATGTTATAGATCTTAAAATTGCATATGAGATTTGGAAAAAACTGGAACTTCTGCATGAAGGAGACAAGTATGTTAAATGTGCCAAGCTATAGAGTCTGAAAGAAAAATTTAAAAACCTGAAGATGAGTGAAGATGAAAATATCACTACATTTATGCCAAGAGTAAATGAGCTTGTTTGTGGCATTAGATGTGCTGGTGGAATCTTGGATGAAGATGAGATTGTTGCCAAAGTTCTCAAATCCCTACCTACTTCTTACAAATACAAGGTTGCTACTATTGAATAATTCAAATCTTTTTCAAATATCACAAGAGATCAATTGGTTGGTAAATTAGTTGCATTTGAATTGGCCAAGTTTGGAGATGCCCCCCCAAGACTGAATCTGCATTCAAGGCTAGTGCCTCTATAAAAGGAAAACAAAATTTTGATCCAGGAGAGAACTCTTCAAAGAAACTATCATGGTATAAAAAAGAAAGAAAAGATCTGGAAGAAGATGAAGCAGAAGCTGCTCAACTTGAAGCCCTTATTACAAAAAGATTGCCAAGAGGATCTGGTAAGTACGAAGAAAAATTGCCCTTTAAATGTTTTAACTACAACAAGATTGGTCATTTTGGCTCAAGGTGTTCGGAAAGATTTTCAAGGGCAAATCCAAATAGATCAAGATTTGAAAAGAAATGTTACTATGTTCATGAAGATGATGATGAAGGAGTAATAGATGATGAATCAGAGATAGGAAACAAATCTGGAAGTGGTTGGGTGTTTATTGCCATCAAGGAAGAAGATCCAATGCCCTCTAAATCTGTCAATCATAAAATGGTAGAAAGAGCTCTGGCTGCCCAAGTTGAAGAAAAGGATGATTGGGTCATGACAATGGATGCTCCCACCATATGACAGGTGATAAAAATAAGTTCATAGATTTGGAAAGATATGAAGGAGTTGTAAAATTTGGTGATAATTCTGCTGGCAAGATCAGAGATAGAGGAACTATTTCTTTTGATGGAAAGAACAAATCTAGTAATGTACTATATGTTGAAGGTCTGAAGCACAATCTTCTCAGTGTTGGATAGTTGGTGGACAAAGGCTATGATCTTCGATTCAAAAATGGAAAATGTAAGATCTTTGAAAGTTCCAGAATAGAGATTGCATCCGGTACTCAAACAAAAGGTAATATCTTCCACTTGTTTGGTACTGGTAAAAGTTGTTTATTTGTTCAAATTGATCAAAGTTGGTTGTGGCATAGGAGAATGTGTCATGTGAATTTTGATAATATCATCAAGATAAGCAACACTTAGGCTGTAAGAGATCTTCCAAGACTGGTGAAACCTACTAATAGTTTGTGTAAAGAATGTCAGTTGGGTAAGCAAAGTAGAGTCACATTCAAAAGTAAGGAACAATCTTCTACTAGATTGTTGGACTTAGTACATACTGATCTATGTGGTCTAGCAAGAATCAGGAGTTTGCAAGGTGATAGATACTTCATGTTATTAATTGATGACCACTCCCAGATGATGTGGGTGACTTTTTTGAAAGAGAAATCTAAGGCTTTTGAGAAATTCAAAATATTCAAGGCTATGGTAGAGAATGAAACTGGATTAAACATAAAATGTCTTAGGTTTGACAGAGGTGGAGAATTCACATCCAGGGAGTTCATAGAATTCTGTGAGAAACATGGGATAAAAAGATAGTTGTCTACTCCAAGGACTCCACAGTAGAATGGAGTAGTGGAGAGAAAGAACTAGACCATCCTAGAAGCTTCTAGAACCATGATGATGGAAGAAAATGTTCCTTAGATCTACTGGAGAGAAGATGTAAGCACTGCTATCTATACTCTTAATCAAGTACAAATCAGAAGCAATACTGGTAAGACCCCTTATGAACTCTGGTTTGGCATCACTCCCACTGTGAAGTATTTCAGAGTCTTTGGTAGCAAATGTTATATTAAAAGAGATGAAGACCTTGGAAAATTTGATGCTAGAAGTGATGAAGGAATATTCTTGGGTTATTCTACTCAAAGCAAAGCATACTAGTGTTATAACAAGAGATTGAGAAAGATTATAGAAAGTACAAATGTGAAGGTTGATGAAGGTATTGAAAAACCCTCAAGGTTTTATGAATATGATGAAGATGATCAAAGTGATGTTTTGGTCCAAGAAGTCCAAGCCCCTTCTAAAATTCAGATCCAGACTTATCCGGAGAATTAGGAAGAAGAGATAAGTTTGAATGAACCTATTCAAGAAATAGAGGTGCAAGAAATTCCCAAAACTCCTAGGTATCTAAGATTGAATCACTCTAAAGATTAGATCATAGGTGATAAAAACAAAGGTGTTCAAACAAGAAGAAAGATTGCTCAAGACTTAGAAAATTATTGTCTGATTTCAAAGATTGAACCAAAAATAGTGAGTGAAGCACGTAATGATGAAAGCTGGACTAAAGCAATGGAGGAAGAATGTGATTGGAACCAAATGGGTCTTCTAGAATAAACTGAATGAAGATGGTGAAGTAATCAGAAACAAAGCTAGATTGGTCTGCAAGGGTTACTCTCAAGTAGAAGGAGTTGATTTTGAAGAAACTTTTGTTTCAATGGAAAGAATTGAAGTAGTCAGATTATTTCTTGCCTTTGCTTCCTTCAAGGACTTCAAAGTATATCAGATGGATGTCAAGTCTACCTTCCTGATTGGTGACTTGGAAGAAGAAGTATATGTTGAGCAACCAGATGGATTTCAATTATCTGAACATGGTGATATGGTCTACAAGTTGAAGAAAGCACTATATAGAATCAAACAAGCCCCAAGAGCCTAGTATGAAATATTGGATAAGCATCTTTTGAAGATTGATTTCAACAAAGGTACTGCAGATAGTAACTTGTACTTCAAAATTGATCATGAAAATATCTTAATTGTTGAAGTGTTTGTTGATGATATCATTTTTGGAGGAAGAGATAGTATATGCAAAACTTTTGCAAATCAAATGAAAAGTGAATTTGAGATGTCCATGTTTGGGGAAATGAATTTCTTCTTGGGTCTACAAATCATTCAAATAAAGAAAGGAATCTTCATTTCATAGACCAAATATGTGAAAGAATTTTTGAAGAAATTTGGAATGGAAGACTCAAAACCAATGAGTACTCCCATTGCAACTGGATGTAAATTGAGCAAAGATGATGACTCTCCTAAGGATGATCAGAAAAAGTATAGGTCATTGATTGGAGGACTATTGTATCTTACTCAAACTAGACCTGACATTATGAATGTTGTTGGTCTTGTTGCTAGATTCCAAGCTGATCCCAGAGAATCTCATGTCATGGAAATCAAGAGGATTCTTAGATATATAAAAGGGATAGTTGAGTATGGTTTATGGTATCCTAGAGATCATGATTTCTCTCTTCATGCATATATAGATGTGGATTGGGCAGGAGATGTGGATGACCAGAAGAGTACCAGTGGTGGAGCATTCCTTTTGGGGAAAAGATTGCTTTCTTGGCTGAGCAAGAAACAAGAGGCAATATCTTTGTCCACTACAGAAGAAGAATATATTACAGTAGCAGGTAGTTGCACTCAAGTATTGTGGATGAAGAAAATGCTAAGAGACATCAGAGTGGAGTATGAGGAACCAATCACAATCTTCTGTGACAATTCAAGTGCAACAAATATATCAAAAAATCTGGTGTTGCATTCAAAGACAAAACATATATCCATCAAGTTTCATTTTTTGAGAGAGCAAGTGAACAAGAATGAAGTCAAAATGGAGTTTGTACCCTCCAAGGATTAGATTGCAAACATTTTTACTAAACCTCTACCTAAGGACTCTTTTGAGTATCTTAGGGAGAAGTTAGGGGTTATTACCCCTCCAATTCTGAATTAAGGTACACTGATGTGCATCAGTCCAGTGGATCTCATAGTCATATCTTGTGGTCCAGATTGATGATGGGAAGCTACTACTTGGGGGGAGGAGTTGGTATGATTCTAAGTGATGCAAGTATGTGCCTTTTGTCATTAATGTCAAAGGGGGAGAGAAGACATGTGAAAAAAAAAAGTGGTAGCTGATCAAAGGGGGAGTAGTAAAGGAAGAGAAGACATGTGAATGGTTGTTGTTGATAGGGGGAGTTATGTCAGTCAGTAAGGAGAAGTTCTTGTTTTGATGGTTAAAATAGTTTTTCACATCATATGTTGCCATTAATGACAAAGGGGGAGATTGTTGCAAGTATGAGCCTAACCGTTGTTGTCATTGATGTCAACATACTCCTATTGCATTGATGATAAGGATTGGATGAGTTGTATGCTGAGGATATTGAGAAAATTAGTCCTATTAGGAACAAAGAAGAATAGTGAAGACAATGAGGTGAAGATCCCAACTAAGATAAAGATCAAAGGATGTGCATAAAAGGGTTTGTAGATATGTGTCTTAAGATGATCCAGTAAAGATTTGAGAGGTCTGCATGAAGATCTAAAGATGTTATGGCCATATGAGTTAAAATGGTTCTGGCATATGTTCAAAGGTGACAGAGTGACACAGATAGGTTCGGTGAGATCCAGAAATACAATATCTTGTTCTACATATTTGGTGGAGTGTTTAGGAAGTCAATGTGAATTGAAAACTCAATTGGTTCATGGTCTGGAGGTCTATAAGCATCTATTCCAATATGATAGTGATGACAGACTATGTTCTTGAGGTTTTGGATGAAGGAGAGAATGATTTCAGTAAGACAAAGTAGTGTGGATGTTCTTGGTGATTTAGGCAAGCTTGTGGGGGTCTCTTGATTGTGTCTAGTTCATGTTGGTGGTTCACATTGAAGATTGAGCTTGTAATTGAAGAATTACTTCTGGATGATGATGTTCTTCCTAAACTTGGCCGATTAGATGAGTTACACATCTTGCAGATGATCTTGAAGATGTTCTATCAAGCATGACCTTTTCCTCAAAGAAGATTGAAGTCTCAGATCTATGTAGCTGACAGTGTGGTGTTCCGCATGAAGTCTTTTATATTTAGTCAAGTTGTATTTGTGTATTTTATCTATAAAGTATGCCGACTTGGATGATTATCCCAAGTCAATGTCTTGTATAAATAAGAAGTTGTGAAGTCATTTCAAAGGAATCTTGTTAGAGATGAGAGTGTGGTAGAGAGGAGGAAAGAAAAAGGCAAAGAAGAAGTATTGGGCTTAAATGGGACTAACTCAAGCATGGTGAAGATGCTATTCTTTAGTTCAAGTATGTAATATTTATCATTCTATAGACAGTGTGCCTCCTATAGGTAGTGGGCCTCTTGTGAGCAGTGTGTTTGGGTAGTGAGCCCTAATTGGCATGTGCCATTTTGTTCTTCTTATTCTTTTAATAGAGAATACAATCTTGGGTTAGTCACCCCGTGGTTTTTCCCTTGACCAAGTTTTCCACTTTAAAATCTTGGTGTCATATGTGTTAATGTGTTTCTACTCTTGAATTGTTGCATTATGTTTCCATGATTGATTTATTATTATGCTGTTGAATTACAAAGAGGATTTAAGTGATTAATAGGAAGAAAGTTTTGGGACAATTGATTCACCCCCCTCTTAGTTGTTTGTCTTGAATCTAACATATTTGGCAATGAAAAATCATCCTTGCAGCAAGCTTTGTTTAGATCTCTAAAATCATTGCATAGTCTAACTCAGCCATTAGGTTTAGACATTAGTACTATGTTGGACATGCATTCTGGATAGTCTATAGCTCTGATGAACCCTACATCTAGTAGTTTCTTGAGTTCTTCTTTTACAAGCAGTGCAATGTGTGGATGCATCTTTCTAAGTTTCTATTTCACTTGTTTCACTCATTTCACTCCTAGATCTAGTGGAAGATGGTGTAGAATCAAATCTGGATCTAACCCTGACATATTTGCATATGACCAATAAAAATTGTCTTGCTTTCTCTTGAAGAATGGTACAAACTTAGTCTTCTCTAGTGGGGTTAGAGACATAGCAAAGTGAATGATCTTAGGCCTTTGGGTTCCACAACAATCTAAGACTTCTCTTGGTACATGTTTTCAGGGAGAGTGTCAAGCCTTCCATTGTCAGGTGCCATAGACCATCAGATGTGTCCTATTTTTTTACTATTTTGGGATCTGACACTACCGTGAAGCAGTTTTCACCATCAGATCCAGTTTTTATTTTGATATTTTTGTGACTAGAAGGCTTGACAGCCTCTCTTAAATAAGCCATGGTATTAAGTTCAATAGCAAATCCAGCTTTATGATCTCCTTTAGGTAGGTGGTCCCTAAGTTCCATGTAGTTGATATAGGCATCATCATTTTGGAACATATCTAGTTGTAGGGTTTCTTGTAGATCCCAGTCAATAAGCTCACAATGCACAAGGGGGAAGGAGTCAAAGGATAGATCTAATTTGTTGACAATTTGAATGGATACACTAGGAGTATTGGTAGGGGGTGTTCGGGATGGTGCTTTCCTCCAAATTATTTATTGCGATAGAACTCAAACCTTCCTCGAAAGTCATATTCTCAGGGATAGACAAATCACACTCTAATGGCCTATGCGGAAGCGTTTGTCCCTCATGGTAGGGGCTATAAGTTTGAATGGTGTCGACCTCTTTGTTATCATAGGAATGCTCTGTTAGCTCATCCCACTCATACTCATTGGAATCTATGTCACTGTCCTCTTGAAGTATGGATCATTTCCACAAGACAAGCATTTGCTTTAGCTTTGCCCTTATCATTATATCCTAGACCTTTTGTAGTTCTAGCCAATGAGGATGAAGAGGATTGAATGGGTTGTATAATTCCTTCTTTTCTTAGGCCAATGGGGCCTTGTCCTTCATAACCCATTCTATGTAGGATAGATTCACCTCACCCATAGATTTGTATCGGGAGCTTAGGTGGTTCTTGTTGTGTGTTCTCTTCTTCTTTAGTGTAGAGCCATTGTAAGATATCTCTTTCCTCTATTTCATCTGATAGGGTCCCCCATTTGACAAAGGGAGCTGTGGGAGGCGTAGGAGGAGAGGATGGCTTTAGTAGTTCTCACCGGTCCCTTAGTAGTTCTCTCCTCTTCATCACAGGCTTTGATAGTAATCTTCTTCCTTGGGTCAACTGCATTTTGAGAGAACCCCAATGTAAGGACTAGCTTAAGCGTGCAAATATTTAAATTGGCTCCCCCATCAATGAGAACCCTCTTGATGCGGTGCTTGTGGATGAAGGTGACAATGTGTAAAGGGGTGTTATGAGGTTGAGACACTGAGAGGTCATCTTGTTCGGTAAATGATATGGTACTCGAGGAGATCAGATTACCTACCATGGCTTGAAACTTCTCTTGGGCCAAGTTAGTGGGTACTGTCATTTCCACTAAGGCTTTATCAAGAATCTCCTTGTGGGAAGGAGATAGACACAACAACTCTAAGATAGAAATGTGGGCAGGAGTTTTCTGTAGTTAGTCTATAACACTATACGGATGGAAGTTGGATTGAGAAGGTGATGACCTTGGAGGAATGGTATTCAACATGACCCTACCACTGTGAGTGATGATACTACAATCAGTTCTGTTTGGTTCTGATTGTTGGCTGGGTGTGACCACATTGATTTGTGGTATGTGCTCTGTTATGCAATTAACGGTATAATCGAATGGCACACTTACATAATTAGCATTATTATTTCCATTATTTTAATTTTTCCTGTTGCATTTGTTGTTGTTGTCGCCGTTGTTATTATTGTTGTACGGCCTATTGTGATTGAGAAGTGGATCTTTGTAAGCCACATGCGTCTCATTAGAAGTATGTTGTTGAGTTCCTCCTTGATTTTGATCAAGCACATCTTGAATAACATGTTTTAGACAAATACAGTTGTTGGTTGTATGTCCTCTTCCTCTATGATACTCACAATAGTCAGTGTCTTTCCAATAGTGAGGTTTTATTTGAGGTTTGTAATCACTTGTTGGCAGTAGAGAGATTTCATTGTTGGCCATTAGCTTCCTTAATGTGGATTCTTGGGACTCACCTAGCGGTATGAACTTTTTCCTTGGATTTGAGTTGAACCATGGTCTTGGCTCTTGAGAGACTGTTCTATTGGGCTTAACATTGCTCGGTTCTCCTTTCAGAGTGAATATCAGTTGTTGTTTGGGAGCTACCACCTTGGCATCAACTACTCCATCGTTGATGACATTTTTATTCTTAGTCTAGAACTTTGATTTGTCATTTGTGTAGTTGGAGGTAAGTGTGTCCTTGTATAACTTGATTTGTCCCTTGACGATCATAGCTTTCTCAATGAACAATCCCATTTCAATGACATTTAAAAATGAGGTAGGGCATTGAATTTGTATTTGATAGCTTAGATTAGAGTTGAGGTTGTGGACAAACATCTCCATTAATTGCTTCTCTTGTACATCATATGAGCATTTGCTTTCTAGTTGTCTCCGCCTTTGTAGGAAAGAGGTGACTGATTCGCCACTCTTCTACTTCGTGTTGCATAGGTCGAGCATGGAGACTTTGTGTTCAATATTGTACGAGAAGTGTGTAATGAATTTGTTGACTAACTCAGCAAAAGTTTTGATGGCAGGTGGAAGCTGTGAGAACCACTCCATGGCTTGACTACCTAGAGATCTAGGGAATAGTCTCATTAAGAAAGTCTCATTGTGAGCTACTTCCATGCATGCAGCGTTGAATTCCCTAATGTGATCTCTAGGGTCCCCTTTCCCTTTGTACTTGTCAAACTTAGGAACTTTGAATCGAAAGGGGAATGGTATCATGTTCAAACTTTTATCAAAGGGGTACGGTGCAATATCTTCCAAGGAGTATGTTTTAGTGTTTATACCCATCTTAAGATCCATTATTTGTTACGTTAGACCCTTGATTTGTTTCCTCATTTCTTCCATAAGTGTTTTTGGGTCTATGACTTTCTTTCCTTTGTCTTCACCATTGTGGTATTCATGATTATCCTCTATGGTCTCTTTGAGTTTGCTTAGATCAAACTCAGCAGGGAGCTTAATTCCAAGATTTGCAAGATGATAAAAATACTTGTGAGGGTCCTCATGGAGCACTTTCTCTAGCAAGCATTGAAATTTCCTATCTTGGAGGTGTCCTTGATAATCTTTGTGAGAGATTTCCTCATCACTATCATGAGGGGTGACAATACAGTCAGATGATTTGGCCATTTCAAGTTGCTTTTGGTATTAAGATCTAGTAAGAACCATGTAAGTTGACGTGGGATGCGGTGGGATGAAACTAGAGATTTTGGCAAGATCTCTATGGAGAATACTGAGAATAGGATACTTATGACAAGATTTGGACAAGGGACTCTTTCAATCAATGATTCCAAATAAGACGGTCGATACAAGATGATAGCCACTAGTAAGGGTACTCGATACCCGTCTTACTATGTAGGGACTAGTTGTGCACCAAGACCACTAGTGAAGTTCTGTGACTTACTAGGGTTACTTGAATCCAAAATGATCCAAAAAAGGGGTCTATGCTAATCTGATATGGGATACTTTGACTTTGGATTAGAAGGACCTAATAGAAGGTGAATGAGATTACCAATGAAAGAGAGACTTTAACACAAAACAGATGAAAAAAGTGACTACAAGGTAAGATCTGATCTTAGAACTTGGAACTAGGCTGAAATGAGTACCCAAAAATGGTAAAATGTTTCTCTCAAAGACTATGGAAGTGCTCACTATCACACATGCGCCAGAAGAGATGCACCGTATAAACTGGTAAATGCACAAGAAGTCGGTGTATAAGCATAGCACTGGTAAATATCAAATGCGTCGTAACAGGTTGCAAAAGCATAGTAAGTCAGTACATATGCACTGCAAGCTGACACAAATGTGCAGCAAAAGAGGATGAATGCGCCACCCTAGTTTTCTTAGTGATTTTTGTAAGTTTTTGGCAATTTTCTGATGTTTTTGGTATCTTTGGTTGCAAAGTCTTTCTGATCTAATTTTTCTGAAATTATGGCAAGAAGACTCAACAAACACAAAGAATGTTTTTATGGTTTTTTTTTTTTGACTCTTTTTGGACTAAAAGGAAGCAAGTACAAACCTAGGTTTCAAAGGACAGTATAAAACTAAATTCTCACTATCTCTAGTGAAGCATCTTCGGGAGGTGATAATCGCCCTTCTCTGCACTAGATTATAGGGGTTTTTGGCCACTAAGAACAAAGGATGAGTAATAAAGGCAACCGTTCAAGTGGTTATACATGTGGCAGCACTACTCTCCATTATGGAGTCTCCCAGCCTACAAGGGTTGCACCTTGGAGGGTTTTGGGGGAGGTTGGCTATCGGTATAACACAATTGTACTCGTTGGTTGAAGCTTTCACTCCAAACACAATTTATTTATAGTGGCTTGGTAGGGCTTGGTGTCTAGCCTGTTACCACTTAGGGTCGTTCCTACTTGGATGAACTATATCCAAGAGCAGGCTCCTCTAAAGGAAAAACACATGCAAAAATGATATGTCTGGCATTTTGGTCACCCAAGATAGGGGAGAGCATAGGCCTAGTATCATTCCCAAAACACAGAAGATAGTGGTTCTTTTCCCCTATTTAAAATGAAAAAAACTAGATGAGCTATCTACTTGGACAAGCACAGAAATTTGTTAACTTTGAAGTGATAACAAGATAGCAATGGTTCAGTTTTACCAAGATAGCAATGATGTGTGCAATTTTACCTAGATAGTAGTGATTTGTTAACTTTGAACTGATAAAAAGATGGCAATGGTTCAATTTTACGCAGATAGCAATGAGTTGTTAACTTTGAAGGATAGCAATATAGCAATGATTCAATGATATGCAAGATAGCAATGATTTAATTACCACCTTCCTAGTTAAGACTATGTGAGATTTGCATAAGCATCCTTTTATTTTCCCATTTAGAAATCGAAGTGTGAGTTAACAAGTGCAACTATATGATTCTAAACTAGTACCTAGCCTGCAAAATAGATCAAGAGTGTTCCTGCAAAAAGACATCAACATTAGCAAAAACTTCAAGGAAACCCTAAAATCATTGCCTAGTTCAGATGCACAGTTTCAGAGATTGAATGCATAGAAATAGAGCTTAGAAGTGCTGCAGTACATATGTACTAAGACAAAGGACAAAAGCATAGAAAAATAGTGTATATGTGCTGAACTGACAGATGCACCAGAACAGACAATAGGTGCACCGGATCAGAGACTGTATGTGCTAAAGGAATGTATACACCATAACAGATAGTAGATGCGTGTTAGGATGTGTTAGATGCATGATTTCTTCCTATGTACAACTTTCTAAAACACAAAAACTTAGTTTTTGGGTTAAATTGGGGCTAGGCCCCACGGTGGGCACCAAAAATGTTAAGGGAAAATTAGAGTAAACATGAATAATCAATATATCATCATCAAAATACCCAAAACTCAACAAAATACAGAAACAAAGAGATCGATCAAATAAAAGAACTTCAAAAACCTTTGCAAACCTCAAAGCTTCATAGCTTCTGTTGGTTGCCTATCTCAATTGATCTTGCATGTATGAATAAGGCCCTTAGAGAGTGCACTTCCTTGCTATGATTCCAAGATTGTCAATGGAGAACGGCTATGATAGTTTCACCATGAAGATGAGCTTCACAACAATGATAGTAGTATGGTAATGAGTGTCAATACTTAAATCTTGGATGAATGAAATCGAAGAACAAGGTTCAATTTATAGACTTGAGAGAAAAGAGAATCAACATTATAGAAAGAACGAGAAGATCAATGGTATAGAATGGTTGAGGAACGTGCACAAATAAGAAGAAGATAAGTGTCACCCAAAAGTTGTTTTATTTGAGTTAACTACTTTTTTTTCTAAAGATAAGACATGCTTTTCATAAATTAGAATGATTTATTCTAATTTAAGAGATATTGATAAAAACAAGGTTGATTGAGTCAGTTAACTCAACTTGTGATTTGCTTTTGCATGATTTGAGAGAAATTAAATAATAAATTATTCAATTTTGTGTGCATGAAGAGGAAGACTTATTTTTAGAGGATTTTAGAAGATATTTGAGGAATTTAGAAGATAATAAAGAAAATTAAATAAATAAATTTATTTAATTGTTGTACATGATTTGGAAGAATAAATAAAACATTTGATTTTATTTTATTTTTAGAGATTGAGAGGATTTAAATAAATTTGATTAATTTATTCAAATTTGGAAGAATGATTTGACTTAATTAAATAATTAAGAATTATTTAATTGTTTTGGAAGAATTGAATTAAATAAAAGATTTATTTAATTTTGACTTTAGAAGTAATTAAATATTTTGATATTTTATTAATTTAGAAGAATATGAATCAAATAAATAAATTTGTTTATTTATTTATTGATAGAAGAATTAGAATGAAATAAATATTAAGAATATTTATTTAGACCGAGTCATGTCATTTTTAGGCGTATACAACCATCATTGAGCGAGATTTAATTGCTAAAGGCCCTATCAAGATTTTTCGAGATAACAAAGACTATCCTCAAAACTTCAACGATAAGTCTCGCTTTTGGAACAAAAACAACAATGTTGTCAACGACGGTGTTGTGGACGCAAAGTGTTGGCAAAATACATTGTGTGGCTTCATAAGTGTTGTCATTGATGGCAACAAAGTCTATCCCACACATCTGCAGTACATAGTATGCCTATACTAGAAGTTAGATTGAAGATTATTTTGGTCTGGTAGTCAAGAACAGAGCATATGATAGGGTCTGACAGTTGGGTCCGGAACTCTCTGATGGTGAAACCCAGCATGTTGCAGATTTGGATGAGTAATAAGGAGTATTTGAACTATTGTATTCTAGAGATTTAGCC
Source organism: Cunninghamia lanceolata (assembly GCA_027924645.1). NCBI lineage: Eukaryota > Viridiplantae > Streptophyta > Pinopsida > Cupressales > Cupressaceae > Cunninghamia > Cunninghamia lanceolata. Next base: position 10,670,457 of record BSBN01000780.1, read on the forward strand.
TCCTGTGACAAAGCATGTGAAAGATATAAGCATCTAAGCATCAAACTCTAGTTAGACAATGCAGACAAAGGAAGAATTGGCAAATAGGGTATTAGACCTCATTCCGGATGTGCAGAAGGTGTTGATCAAGTAACTTGAGGTGTTATATGATTTTGGCCGACATAGGTAATGATTTCTATGCCTAAGTTTTTGGTGCGCATCATCAAACAAGTATGGATTTAGCTAACAAAATAGCAACTTGTAAATATCCTAAGTGTTCCTGTTGCTGACTAGAAATTTGTTGGAAATCCTTGATGCAGATATATATACCCGATGGATTCAATCTTGTGAAGGTGTGAAAGGGAATAGGACAATGAATTAAGTATGAAGAAAGGCAAAGATAAGTGCAAAGGTAGTAATCCAAGCTCGAAATGTGACAGAAGAGTATTACTGAGCAGAGGAAGGATGAAATGTGTTAGATCAATATACTGTGCCTAACTAGAACTAAATTCTTGCATATGCGGATGTTGTTCATCAGTTCAAACATTTTGTTATCATTTGTAAGATTTTGTAGACAACGAGTCTCTTGTAGGCAGTGAGCCTCTTTTGAGCAGTATGCTTGGGCAGTGAGCCCTAACTAGCAAGTGTTATTTTTGTACTTCTTCATTCTTTTAATAGAGAATACAATCTTGGGTTAATCACCCTGTGGTTTTTCCCTTAATAGGGTTTCCACGTAAGAATCTTTGTGTTATGTGTGTTGATTTCATTTCAGTTCTTATGGTTGCTTATGCTTTCATGTTTTGATATATCACTAAATGTAAAGATAAGAAAAGGAAGTAAAAGAAAGAAAGTTTATAGATAATTGATTCACCCCCTCTTAGTTATCTACATTGTTTCCAACAATTGGTATCAGAACTAAGTTCCTCTGAACAAAGCCTAATAGCTTGATGAAGATCTAGGAATCTCAATGGATGCATATGGTATGAAGGAATAACTTTAGTCTACCCTAGATGATCTTGAACAATCCCACTCTGAAGTCAATTATTTAAGAGAAAGAATCAAACAAGTTGATGATTTCATAAATGAGCTAAAAGAAAAACTTAGTATTTCTGTGAAAAAGAGAAAGGAACTACTCAAAAAATTAGCCAATCAGAGTGAAGTCAATGATACCAATGAAGATCTAAATGAGAAAAATAAGCTATGTGAGAAGCCATCAAAAGAAGTCATTATGGTAAGGCATGAAATGGAATCATGGGTTATGAGATTCACCCAAGAAATTGAAGAAAAGAGAAAGATTGAAGATAATCTAAAACAATCACTCAAGGAGAAAATAGAAGACTGCCACAAAATGGAAAGAATAATTAGGCATCTTGAATCTGATCTTAAAGAAGATAGAGACAATGAAGAACAACTTGAGAATCAGATAGACACTCTTAAACAAGATCTTCAAATTGCAAATGAATATAAAGAAAAGTTCAAGATAAGCTTAGCCCAACTTCAAGTTCTTCTTGAAAGCTAAAAGAGGGTAGATGATAAGCATGGCTTGGGATATGAGAAAGGTGAAAGCTTTGGATCTGGTCAGAAGAACTTTGGATCAGGAAATCAAAGAAACAGGCCTAGAAGACCTCCAGTAAGGCAACCAAATGCTCAAAGATATCCATCCTTCAATGGATACTACTTCAATTGCAACAAGTTCAGTCACAAAGCAATTAAGTGCAGAAACAAAATGAATCAATTTAATCCATCCTTCTCTGGTCAATATTTCAGTTGTAAAAGGTATGGTCACAAATCTCGTGAATGCAGAAATATGCAAATGAACAATTCTTTCAATGGTAAATGCTTTGTATGCAATAGAAATGGACATATGGCTAATAAGTGTAGATCAAGAGGATATCATTCAAATAAGCAAAGAAATGTTGTGTTACAATTGCAATAGATCCAATCATATTGCCAAATTCTGCAGAAGCAGAAATCAGGATAGAAAAGGTCTAGTGGAACATGATCAGAAACAAGATAAAGGCAAAGATAAAGTAAATGCAGATGAAGTTCAAAAATAAATGAGCAAGATTTGGGTAAAAAGGAGTACAATGAATATTGGGGATGGATCCACACCAGAATCTGGTGTTGATATTCCTTCTGGAAACTAAAAGACTAGCTCTGGTTCAGGGGGAGCTACAGAGAAGATCCCTTTCCCCCAGCTAGTCAGTGAGTGCCTGAATTTGACACTTTGAGTCAAAATAAGAGGTTATGGTGTAAAAGGTTTGAGGATACTCACTTGAAGATCATCTAGTCTAAATTTGACAAATCTGTATGCAGATTTGAGCTAGTTATGAGTAGATCCTGTATCGGCAGCTTAGGGTTTATGCAAGGATAAAAGGGTTATTTCACTCATTATTTACACACTTGCACTCATGAAGCAGAAAAGAAGAGATTTGCAAAGAATATCCTACAATTCACTCAAGTTCAACTAAAGATCGAATTCAACCAGAGAATTGTTTTCGTTTCTACTTCAAACTGTAAAGAGTGAAAAGGTACTACCCTTCTGAAAAATCTCTCCGGATCTCTTGTAAAATGGCTACTCCAATGGTTGTCAATATTTCTGATAGGCCAAGACCTAAATTCAAGAAACACCCTTACAAATCTCTAGAAGTTGATCCCTTGGGTGCGTTTTCTAGCATTATGCACGGAGTCTTGCATGTAGAAGATGTTAGGGTTTATATCCATGCAAACTTTGAAGAATTTGGAGACTCAAAATTGATGGATATTTATCACAAACAACTAATAGATAAGAATTTTGAACTCAAACCTGAATTCAAAGCCCTTTGGGAAAAACACTTTAGATATTGCATACATTTTCTGTGTTTTACAGAAGATGATTGGGTCCAGTATGTTCTAAGTAGGATGCATGAAAATTTTATGTAGATAATGAGGCCATTCAAGATAACTAAAGATGCCATCAGGGTAGTGACCAGACTGTATTCATCAGGTGGGTTACCCACACTCAAATCTGTGAAGAACCAAACAGTAACTAAAGCCACTGAATCAAAATTTGACAAAAGAGCAGTGACTATAGATGACATCATAGATCCATATGTCAAGTTTTCTTCAATGATAATCAGCTACAAAATCTACTATTTGAGCAAGGAGAATTCTGTCTGGTACAACAATCTATGCTGCATATCAGATGTTGAGGGAAGATCCAAATTATGATCTATGTGAGATTCTTCTAAATCATTTGTTGGAGAACTTGCAGAAGATCAAAAAGGATAAGAAAAATTACTTTAAATATGATAGTCTAATACTGTGTCTATTCTTCTATTATATGAATGAGCTACCTGGATCAAATGGTTGGGTCTGGAAAAATGATAAACCCGTTGCAATTCAGATCATAGATTACATGTATGGACTTGGTGATGCTCAAGCCCAAAACACAGCCCTCTGGGGTTACTTTAAGAATTTCCAAAGCATAATACAAGCCAGAGAAAGAATACCACAAACAATAGTTGACAAATACAAAGATATAGTTTGCTTCATGGTTAACACTGATCAATGCCTAATGTAGGCAGTTGAGCCAAGAACTGTATGGATAATGCCTATGGGATATGGGGTCGATGAAAAAATCTTGGAGCTACATATTCAACACCTGTTGAGCCAGCCTAAGGACACTGAAGTAGAAAGGTTTGGCACCTTTGAAGAGCTAAGTATAAAATACATGTTGAATTAAGATAGCCGGAGAGGAAGAGGAAAGTAAGAAAGAAGTTGAAGAAATTGCCAAAAGATTTAGCATATCAAAGGAGGCTGTAGATGTTAACAGAGAGAAAATAGACAGGGCAGAGAAAGAAAGATAAGAAGCAAAGAAAGAAAGTGCTCCTGTACAAACCTCCTCTTAGACTAGATCCTCCAAAAGCTCTGCTCTTGTTGCTTCCAAAAGCACAAAGTCTACCAAACCGGAATTCAAGACATCTTGAAAAGGAGAAAAGAGGATGAAGACCAAAGCCACAAGGACATATACAAACTATAAAGATGATGAAGAAACAGAATCTGATGAGGAAATCAAGAAAATGAAGAAGAAGAAAATATCTAGGAAGTTCTCTGCTAGCAGAAATGAGGAAGTGAAGGTAGAGGAATTTGTTGAAAAGCCCACTCTTTCCATTGATAACATCATTAAGGCAGTTACTATGGATGGGAACCTACAGCCAGTGACTAAGTTCTATCATGCATACAGTGATGCTGACAAGAGAATTCTGGAAGAGGCTACTGTCAGGTACTTGAACATTTACAATAAAGCTTTCATTGAAATTATATCATTGATTCCTAAGAGCCTAGAAAAGGTACTTGAGCTGAGAAAAGAGAATGTAAAGGTTAAAGACTTATAAATTCAAGAGTAAATAATGATATAGCTTTACCCTTCTATCACTTCAAAACAAATGGACATGATTTTCAAGGATTGTAAGGATGAGTTTCAGAGTAAGGCAGGAATGAATAAACTCATGCTCGGAGAAACAGACCAAGTAGCAAGTGAAACAAAAGATATCCTCTAGAATGCCTTGAAGAGATTCAATCTTCCTATTATAGAGGAAATAGATGAAGAACCTTCTACCATGGATGTTGAAGGATTAAATATAATCAATGAAGAATTTTTTGACAATGATGTCGAAGGATTAAAGAAAATAGATGAAGAGAAGTCTGAGGACTTAGATTCTTTTGCTCCAGTAGAGGAAGTTTACAAAGCAACAAACACTGGAAATATCACTCCTCCAGATCCCACAGCTACCGAGACAAACATTTCAGACACTGAAGCTAAAGGGGAAAGAAAAAGAGAAGAGAACGAGATGCAAGAAAAATAGGATAAAGCTAAAGAAAAAGAACATGTAGAAAAAGTTTGTGATGACACATCCAAATCGGGCAGTCTTGATATTTCTAAAGGGAAGAAGTCTGAATCTCCAAGAGACATTGCAGAGACAATACAGAATTTCCTAAACAAAGAGGTGGTGGAGTTAGATGAACTGGAGTTGTTTCAAGGGCCCCTAAATTTGGACACTCTCTCTCTAGTACAGATGATGAAGATAGAATCATTTTCCCAAGCCAAGGATAAAGAGAAACTTTTGAAATCACATATGGAGGATTGTGAACTATTGGAGAGTGCATCTGGGATATTGGAAAAGATTATTCCAACCTATCAAAAGGATCCTTTAGCCTTGCCATCCGGTAATCTTAAAAACTTAGTCAACTTTGTTGACACTTATTTTGAATCTTTAGAGAAATCAGTAGAAATAAAGGTCCAGAAAGAGTTTTTGGAGAAAAGATTCACTGAGTTGCAAGGGCTTATTGCTAATGATAGGAGGACCCTAGACATTGGAATAAAGAGCCTTGAAAATTCTCTCAAAGATGCTGGGGACTTATTCAAATTTTGTCTAACCTAGCCTAGAGTGACAAAAGACATTGAGGAGAAAGTGAAAGAACAAGAAGAAAAACTGTCAAGCATAGTTTAAAATTTTTACCCCCTTTCTTCCTCACTAATAAATCAAAAATGCTAGGCTATTGTTATCATAAACAAAATAGAGAAGATGGACAAAAAAAAGAAGAACATAATGAACAGAATGGGGGAGCTCAGAGGGATAATTATCCCTAAGTTAGAGACAATGCATGATGCCTTGACAAAGGCAAAAAATACAATCCGGACCCATGATCCAATAGACTTAAAAAGGGCAGAAGCATATGCAGTTTTGTTGAGTGGACACATCTCCATTTTGGATAGGATGAAGAGAAGTTGGGCCACAGAGCTTGTATAGATGAAGACTACATTTGCAAATATACTTAAGTGTATGTAAGTTTATCTTATGGACTGTATGTACATATGCGGCCTTATATAATAATTTTTGCACATTTTTGTTTGCGGATCCCACTCTTTTCCATTGATGTCAAAGGGGGAGTGAAGAACAATGAAAAATGAGGAATCTAGCATTAAGAGAGCACCAATAAGCAGTATGGAGAGATGGAGCACAAGCAAAGGGGGAGTTACAGCGATAGTCATTTTTCACTAAGTGTTTCCATCAATGCCAAAGGGGGCGATTGTTGGCCAAAGACACTGTGTGGCATCATAAGTGTTGTCATTGATGGCAACAAAGTATATTCCACACATCCACAGTACATAGTATGCCTATACCATAAGTCAAATTGAAGATTATTTGCTTTGGTAGTCAAGAACAGAGCATATGATAGGGTCCAACAGTTGGGTCTGGAACTATCTAATGGTGAAACCCAGCATTTTGTAGATTTGGATGAGTAATAAGGAGTATCTGAACTATTGTATTCTAGAGATTTAGCCTCTGGTGACAAAGCATGTGTAAGATATGAGCATCTGAGCATCAGATGCAAGTTAGATAGTGCAGACAAAGGAAGAACTGGTCAACAGGGTATCAAACCTCAATATGGATGTGCAGAAGGTGTTGATCAAGTAACTTGAGGTGTTATATGATTTTGGCTGACATAGATAATGATTTCTATGCCTAAGTTTTTGGTGCACATCATCAAAAAAGTATGGATTCAGTTGACAGAATAGTAACTTGCAAATATCCTAAGTGTTCTTGTTGTTGACTAGAAAGTTGTTGGAAATCCTTGATGCGGATATATATACTCGATGGATTCAAGCTTGTGAAGGTGTGAAAGGGAATAGGACAATGATTTAAGTATGAAGAAAGGAAGAGATAAGTGCAAAGGTAGTAATCTAAGCTTAGAATGTGACAGAAGAGTATTACTGAGCAGAGGAAGGATGAAATGTGTTAGATCGGTATACTGTGCCTAACCGGAACTAAATTCTTGCATATGTGGATGTTGTTCATTAGTTCAAACACTTTGTTATCATTTGTAAGCTTTTGTAGATAGTGAGTCTCTTGTAGGCAGTGAGCCTCTTGTGAGCAGTGTGCTCGGGCAGTGAGCCCTAACTGGCAAGTGTCATTTTTGTACTTCTTCATTCTTTTAATAGAGAATACAATCTTGGGTTAATCACCCCGTGGTTTTTCCCTTAACAAGGTTTCCACGTAAAAATCCTTGTGTTATGTGTGTTGATTTCATTTTAGTTCTTATGGTTGCGTATGCTTTCATGTTTTGATATATCACTGAATGTTAAGATAAGAAAAGGAAGTAAAAGAAAGAAAGTTTTTAGATAACTGATTCACCCCACTCTCAGTTATCTACATTGTTTCCAACATAAAGAACATACAAACTATAAAAGCTCCCATTAACATTCAAGCTACTTCTACAACAACTCAACCTTTTCAACGAACTCGACGATGACAAACTTTAAATCCTTGCCAACAATTTACACCATTAGCAGAACCTATGGAAGTTGTCTTTTGAAAGCTTCTCCAAGCAGGTGATATTATATTACTAGATGCACCACCTAATGGTGAATTGCTCTTCAAAGCTCCTTAGTATAAAGAAAATGAGTATTGCGATTACCATAGAGTTAAAGGACACAAAATAAATGGTTGTATGTGCTTAAAGCATGTTATCCAAGATTGCATTGATCAAGGTTTAATCAAAATCACATCTTCAACAACTCAACCTACACAGCAACCAACATCGAATTATGATCTAGATGCTTTCAAGAATCCACTTCCATCTCATGACAAACCAAATAACCCTCATCCTAGGAATGCCATTTGGTACAACTATGAATCATCTACTATTGGCCGCATTGATCATGCTCACATTTCGACCATTACCATCCAAGGAAAAGCACCTAACTGTGCTGTAACTACTCGAAGAGGTCGTGTTACCATCCAAGGAGCACCTGTCCATCCTCCTTGACCATCCTCTAGCTATAATTTCCATTCTTGAGTTTCTTCTCATATCCCCTTCTCACAAAGCTATCCTAGACAAAGATTTACAAGAATCTTCAGTACCCAATGATATTAATACCACACAATTTCAATCTATGGTCACTAGCATTACAGCCCCTTGTCATTTAACCTTTTCTGACAAAGATCTTCATCCCTCCATTCATCCTTCACACAACGAAGCCCTTCACATTGAAGTGTTTGTCAAACAACGTCATATCAAAAAAATCTTAGTAGATGGTGGAGCTGGTCTTAATATATGTTCCTTGAAATTAATAAAATAATTGGGATATTCTGAGAAAGATGTTGACACTTCCAAGGTCATTACTATCAAAGCATATGATGATGCTGAGAGAGATACTGAAGGGATTATTTGTTGCAAGTATGGACCTAACCGGTGTTTTCATTGATGTCAACATACTCATGTTGCATTAATGAGAAGAATTAGATGAGCTGTGTGCTAAGGATATTGAGAAAATTAGTCTCAATCAGAAATAGTGAAGAACAGTGATGACAAGAAGGTAAAATTCCTCAATAGGTTGAGGATCAGAGGATGCAGTTTAAAGGGTTTGTAGATATAAGTATTGAGATTCTCCAGTCAAGTTTTCAAAGGTCCACATGAAGATTTGAAGAAGTTATGGTCACTCAAGTAGAACCGGTTCCAGTAGGTGTTCAGAGGTGACAGAGTGCTACAGATAGGTCCGGTGAGATCCAGAATTTCATCATCCCATTCTACGGATTTGAGGGAGTGTTGAGGACGTTCTTGTGAAGTATCAACTAGATTGGTTTGTGGGTTGAAGGTCCAAAAGAGCCTATTCATTTGTGACAGTGATGACAGACTGTGTTCTTGAAGCTCTGGATGAAGGAGAGAAGAATTCCAGTAGGATGATAAAGTGCAGATGTTCTTGGTGATTCAGGGAAGGTTATGATGATTGTTGGATCATGTCCAGTTCATGTTGGTGATCTGCATTGAAGTTAGAGTTTGCATTTGAAGAATAACCATGGATATTGGTGTTCTTCTTGAGACTGGCCAACTGGATGTATTACACGTCTTACAGATGTTCTTGTAGGTGGTTGCCGACTTAAATGATTGTTCCTAAGTTGATGCCTTGTATAAATAAGGGATTCTGAAGTCATTTTGTAGTGTGTCTTGTGGTGATGAGTGTGTGGTAGAGAAGAGAAGTGCGAAAGGTAAAGCAGAAGTTTTGGGCTTAAATGGAACTGATTCAAGCATACTGAAGATGTTATTCTCCAGTTCATAAAGGTGATACTTATTCTTTTGTAGAGAGTGTGTCTCTTGTAGGCAGTGAGCCTCTTGTGAGCAGTGTGCTCGGGTAGTGAGCCCTAATTGGCATGTGCCATTTTGTTCTTTCTATTCTTCTAATAGAGAATACATTCTTGGGTTAATCACCCCATGGTTTTTCCCTTAATCAGGTTTTCCACATCAAAATATTGGTGTCTTATGTGTTGGTAAGTTTTTGCTTTAGATTTGAATGCATTATGGTTCATGATTAATATTATACTAATCACTAAAGAAGATTCAAGTGTTTAAATTAAGAAAGCTTCGTACAAATGATTCACCCCCCTTCTTAGTTGTATGCCCTAAGTCTAATAATTGGTATAAGAGCTAAGCTCCTCTAAAAGGAACTTAACCGCTTGAGGAGATCCAAGATGTCTTCATACAAAAATGATAGTCTAAAGTTTGATGGAACCAACTTTTCTCTTTGGAAAGGTTGCATGAAATGTCACTTATAGTGTATGGGAATGGCATACTGGTCCATGGTCACAAAAGCATATGTACCTCCACAGGGTGGTCCGACAACCCTAAATGAAATAACAGATGCTGAAAACAATCTGCAGACCAAAGAGGCTCTTCTAAGCGCACTAACTGACTCAGAGCTCTCAAATGTTATTGACCTACCAATTGCCTATGAGATCTGGATTAAACTAGAACTTCTGCATGAAGGAGACGAGTATGTTAAATGTGCAAGGTTACAGAGTCTAAAAGGGAAATTTGAAAAACTGAAGATGAGAGATGATGAAAATATTACAACTTTTATGCCAACTGAATGAGCTGGTTTGTGGAATTAGAAATTCTGGTGGAGTCTTGGATGAAAATGAGATTGATGGTAAGATTCTCAAATCCCTTCTTGCCTCTTACAAAATCAAGGTTGCTGCCATTGATGAATTTAGATCTCATACAACTGTCACAAGAGACCAATTGGCTAGCAAACTGGCTACTTTTGAAATGACCAAATTTGGAGATGATCCCCCAAAACTGAATCTGCATTAAAAGCCAGTGCCTCTATGAAAGGTAAACAAGGATTTGATCTAAGAGAGAACTCATCAAGGAAATTTTCATGGTATGAAAAAGCAAGAAAAGACTTGGAAGAAGAAGAAGTAGAAACTGCTCAACTTGAAACCCTCATTGCAAAAAGACTGCCAAGAGGATCTCGTAAGTATGAAGGAAAATTTCCTTTTAAGTGTTTTACTGCAATAAGATTGGTCATTTTGCCTCAAGATGTCTAGAAAGATTTTCAAAGCCAAATCCTAATAGATCAAGGTTCCAAAAGAATTGTTACTATGTTCATGAAGAAGATGATAATGAAGGAGTAACAAATGATGAATCAGAGACAGGAAACAAATCTGGAAGTGAATGGGTGTTTATTGCAATCAAGGAAGAAGAACCAATATCCTCTGTATCTATCAATCATAAAGTTGTAGAAAGAGCTATGGCTGCCCAAGTTGAAGAAAAGAATGATTGGGTCATTCACAGTTGTTGCTCTCACCACATGACAGGTGACAAGAATAAGTTCATAGATTTGGAAAGGTATGAAGGAGGAGTGGTGAAGTTTGGTGATAATTTTGCTGGTAGAATTAGAGGAAGAGGAACTATTTCTTTTAATGGAAGAAACAAAACTGGTAATGTATTGTATGTTGAAGGTTTGAAGCACAATCTTCTTAGTGTTGGATAGTTGGTGGAGAAAGGCTATGATCTCTGATTCAAGGATGAAAAATGCAAAATCTTTGAAAGATCCAGAACAGAGATTGCATCTGGTACTCAAAATAAAGGTAATATCTTCCACTTGGTTGGTACTGGTAAAAGCTGCTTATTTGTTCAAGTTGATCAGAGTTGGTTATGGCATAGAAGGATGTGTCATGTGAATTTTGACAATATCATCAAGATAAGCAATACTCAGGCTGTAAGAGATCTTCCAAAATTGGTGAAACCTACTAACAGCTTGTACAAGGAATGTCAGTTGGGTAAGCTGAGTAGAGTCGCATTCAAAAGCAGGGAACTATCTTCTACCAGATTATTGGACTTAGTTCACACTAATCTTTGTGGTCTGACAAGAACCAGAAGTATTCAAGGTGATAGATACTTCATGCTGCTAATAGATGACTATTCCCGGATGATGTGGGTAACCTTTCTAAAGGAGAAATTAGAAGCTCTTGAGAAATTCAAAATATTCAAGGCTATGGTAGAGAATGAAATAGGAATAAAGTTGAAATGTCTGAGGTCAGATAGAGGTGGAGAATTCACATCCGGTGAGTTCATAGAATTCTGTTAGAAACATGGAATTAAGAGATAGTTGTCTACTCCGAGGACTCCACAGCAAAACGGAGTAGTGGAGAGAAAGAACTGGACCATCCAGGAAGCATCTAGGACTATGATGATGGAAGCAAATGTTCCTTAGATCTATTGGAGAGAAGCTGTTAGCACTGCAGTCTATACTCTTAATCAAGTTCAAATCAGAAGCAATACCAGTAAGACCCCTTATGAACTCTGGTTTGGCATTAGTCCTACTGTAAGATATTTTAGAGTCTTTGGTAGCAAATGTTACATCAAAAGAGATGAAGATTTAGGTAAGTTTGATGCTAGAAGTGATGAAGGAATATTCTTGGGTTATTCTACTCAAAGCAAAGCATACCGGTGTTATAACAAGAGACTAAGAAAGATGATAGAAAGTACAAATGTGAAGGTTGATGAGGGAATAGAGAAACCCTCAAGGTTTTATGAATATGATGAAGATGATCAGAATGGTGTTCTGGTTCAAGGAGCTCAATCCTATTCTAAAAGTCAGATTCAGACTGATCCGGTAAATTAGGAAGAAGAGCTAGGTCTAAATGAGCCTGATCAAGAAACAGAAGTGCAAGAAACTCCCAAAGTTCCAAAGTATGTAAGACTAAACCATTTTGAAGATCCGATCATAGGTGACAAGAGCAAAGTTGTGCAAACTAGAAGGAAAATTGCTCAAAATTCAGACGAATGTTGTTTGATTTCAAAGATTGAACCTAAGACAATAATTGAAGCCTACAATGATAAAAACTAGACCAAAGCAATGGAGGAAGAGTTGATGCAAATTGAGAAAAATCACACCTAGGATCTTGTTCCCAGACCTAGAAACAAGAATGTGATTGGAACCAAATGGGTCGTCTAGAACAAACTAAATGAAGTTGGTGAAGTAATTAGAAATAAAGCTAGATTGGTCTGCAAAGGCTACTCTCAAATAGAAGGGATTGATTTTGAAGAAACCTTTGCTTCGGTGGCAAGAATTGAAGCAGTCAAATTATTTCTTGCATTTGCTACCTTCAAGGATTTCAAGGTGTATTAGATGGATGTCAAGTTTGCCTTCTTGAATGGTGACTTAGAAGAAGAAGTGTACATTGAACAATCGAATGGTTTTCAATTATCTAAGCATGATGATATGGTCTGCAAATTGAAGAAGGCACTGTATGGACTAAAGCAAGCCCCAAGAGCTTGGTATGAAAGACTGGACAAACATCTTTTGAAGATTGGTTTCAACAAAGGTACTACTGATAGTGACCTATATTTCAAAATTGATCATGAAAACATCTTGATTGTTGAAGTATTTGTTGATGATATCATCTTTGGAGGAAGAGACAGTATGTGTAAAAACTTTGCAAATCAAATGAAAAGTGAATTTGAGATGTCAATGCTTGATGAAATGAATTTCTTCTTGGGTCTACAAATTACTTAGACCAAGAAAGGAATCTTTATTTCTCAGACCAAATATGTGAAAGAATTGTTGAGAAAATTTGAAATGAAAGATTCAGCCAATGAATACTCCCATGGCAACCGGATGTAAGTTGAGAAAAGATGATGACTCTCCTAACGCAGATCAGACAAAGTACAGATCAATGATTGGAGGATTATTGTATCTCACTCAAACTAGACCAGATATAATGCAGGCTATTGGTCTTGTCAAAAGATTCTAGGCTGATCCCAGAGAATCTCATGTCATGGAAATCAAAAGGATTTTTAGGTACCTAAAAGAAACAGTTGAGTATGGTCTATGGTATCCTAGAGATCATAATTTTTCTCTTCATGCATATACAGATGCAGATTGGGTAGGAGATGTGGATGACAGGAAGAGTACCAGTGGAGGAGCATTCTTTCTGGGGAAAAGATTGGTTTCTTGGCTAAGCAAGAAACAAGACACAATATCCCTGTCTACAACTGAAGCAGAATACATTGTAGTTTTGTGGATGAAGCAGGTGCTAAGAGATATTAAAGTAGAATATGAGGAGCCTATCACAATTTTCTGTGATAATTCAAGTGTAATAAATATTTCTAAGAATCTAGTGTTGCATTCTAAGACTAAGCATATATCTATCAAGTTTCACTTTCTAAGAGAGCAAGTGAACAAGGATGAAGTCAGATTGGAGTATGTGCCCTCCAAGGATCAGATTGTAGATATCTTTATTAAACCTCTTCCCAAGGACTCTTTTGAGTATTTCAGGGAGAAGTTAGGGGTTATTGCCCCTCCGGTGATGAACTAGGATGCACTGATGTGCATCAATCCGGTGGATATCACAGTCATATCTTGTGATCCAGATTAATGATAAGGGAGCTGCTACTCAGGGGGAGCAACTGGTATGTTATGAAGTAATGGAGTTGCAAGTATGAGCCCTTTGCCATTGATGTCAAAAGGGGAGAGAAGACATGTGAAAAACAAGTGGTTTCTGATCAAAGGGGGAGCAATAAAGGAAGAGAAGACATGTGAATAGTTGTTTCTATTAGGGGGAGTTGTGACAGTAAGGAGAAGTTCTTGTCTTGATGGTTTTTCACATCATATGCTGCCATCAATGACAAAGGGGGAGATTGTTGCAAGTATGGGCCTAATTGGTGTCATCATTGATGTCAACATACTCATGTTGCATTAATGAGAAGGATTAGATGAGCTGTGTGCTGAGGATATTGAGAAAATTAGTCTCAATTAGAAACAATGAAGAACAGTGATGACAAGAAGGTAAAAGTCCTCAATAGGTTGAGGATCAGAGGATACTGTTTAAAGGATTTGTAGATATAAGTCTTGAGATGCTCCAGTCAAGTTTTTAGAGGTCCGCATGAAGATCTAAAGAAGTTATGGTCACTCAAGTAGAACCAGTTCTAGCAGGTGTTCAGAGGTGACAGAGTGCTACAGATAGGTCCGATGAGATCCAGAATTTCATTATCCCATTCTGTAGATTTGAGGGAGTGTTGAGGATGTTCCTGTGAAGTATCAACTAGATTGGTTCATGGGTTGAAGGTCTGGAAGAGCCTATTCATTTGTGATAGTGATGACAGACTGTGTTCTTGAAGCTCCAGATGAAGGAGAGAAGAATTCCAGTAGGATGATGAAGTGCAGATGTTCTTGGTGATTCAGGGAAGGTTATGATGATTGTTGGATCATGTCCAGTTCATGTTGGTGGTCCACATTGAAGTTAGAGTTTGCATTTGAAGAATAACCATGGATATTGGTGTTCTTCTTGAGACTGGCCGACCAGATGTATTACACGTCTTGTGGATGTTCTTGTAGGTGTTTTCTGACTTAGATAATTGTTCCTAAGTCGATGTCTTGTATAAATAAGGGATTTTGAAGTCATTTTGTAGTGTGTCTTGTGGTGATGAGTGTGTGGTAGCGAAGAGAAGTGTGAAAGATAGAGCAGAAGTTTTGGGCTTAAATGGAACTGATTCAAGCATATTGAAGATGATATTCTCCAGTTCATAAAGGTGATACTTATTCTTTTGTAGACAGTGTGTCTCTTGTAGGTAGTGAGCCTATTGTGAGAAGTGTGCTTGGGTAGTGAGCACTAATTGGCATGTGCCATTTTGTTCTTTCTATTCTTCTAACAGAGAATACATTCTTGGGTTAATCATCCCGTGGTTTTTCCCTTAACCAGGTTTTCCACGTCAAAATCTTGGTGTCTTATGTGTTGATAAGTTTTTGCTTTAGATTTGAATGCATTATGGTTCATGATTAATATTATACTAATCACTAAAGAAGATTCAAGTGTTTAAATTAAGAAAGCTTCGTACAACTGATTCACCCTCCCCTCTCAGTTGTATGCCCTAAGTCTAACATTATTTACTTGCCTATCCATGTTGGGCCTGTCACTACTGAAACCCATTGTCAAGTCCTTGATATTGAGCTTCTTTACAACATCATTCTTGGCCATCCATGGATCCATGTCCTCAAAGAAGTTCCTTCTACATACCATCAATATCTTAAATTTCCACATAATGGTGTTGAGATTACTATCCACGCTGATCCCAATCCATTTGAATTTTGTCATGCCTTTCAAGCTAAATATCAGAGTCCAAATTGCATTCCTATCAACACCAAAGCATACCCATATTTATCATATGTAGATCCATCTGTCCTACTCAAGCCATCATCTAGTAAAGTTGCTTCCAATCTCTGTATCAAGTACATCGAACATGGCCCTGGTGAATACACATTACAAGAATCTTGTTGTGTGGGCACTCTTCCCTTGTCTCCCAAATCTCATTGAAAACCTTCTACATCCAAGCCACCTTCATCCACAACTGTCATCAAAGCCCCACCCATAGTATTCATTAAAGGTGGATTCCTAGATGATGAAGACATTGATGATATAAACTTTTGGATATTCTTTGATGAGAATGAGCAACTCCAACTTGAAGTGGAGAGATATAACAATGGGTTCCACATCATAAAGAACATGGGCTACAAAGGACATGGTGAATTGGGATCATAGGAACAAGGACTTATTGAACCCATTGTTGTGTCTAAGAAGTTTAATAAGCAAGGCCTTGGCTATCAGTTGGAGGTACCGCATTCCAAAGACATTAAGTGTATTTTTGATATGGATGCTAGACTTTCCTCAGTAGGAGAGACTTCTAGGTCAGATACCATTGATGAGTCCTCCCTTCATATTACTGACCTTTTCCAAGAAAACTCCATCTTCATGCTTTCCACAACCTCCTCTACCCACAACCATTCATCCATTACCCTTTCACTCGTATATCCTGACCTTGTCGATTGGGACCAATAGGGGGCACCCATATTAGATACATTTGAGAATGATGAAGCTATTGCAGAATTCATGGGCTTACGACAAGGCATTCCATTGGGTGATCACAAAGTGGGTTTCATGATGGATCTACCTAAACTATCATATTTTGGCAAAAGTATTAAATCCTTCTGTTGCAAAAGTAAAATAAACAAAATCAAACAAAATAGATCACTAGGTGAAAACTGAAAGGCATCTCTTGACTGTGAAAAAGTAAAAATAAAGGACGTATCTGAAGGTGAAAACCTCTCTGAGGCACCTGAGGATGGGGGATTTGATCTTCCTATTGTCACTGACTATCATGAGAAATCAACAGTGCTAGTTGAACAATCACAAGACATGAACTTGGGTACAAAGCAGAATCTAAAGATCACTTGTTTGGTAACATCACTATCAGAGCAAGAAAGAAGAGACTTCACAACATTTTTTATAAAAAGAGCTATAAAGTTTGCATGGACTTATGCCAACATGCCAGGTCTAGATCCATCACTTGTGGTACATCATCTAGCAGTATCTCCTAGTGCAAAACTTGTCAAACAAAAATTACGCAAAATGCATCCGTAAGTAGCTCTATTGGTTAAGGCAAAGATTCAGAAGCTGTTAGAAGCAAAGTTCATAAAACCTATTGATTATCCAGAATGGGTTTTGAACTTGGTACCTGTAGAAAAACTTGGTGGACGAGTTCACTGTTGCAAAGATTTTTGAGATCTAACAAAGCATGTCCTAAGGATGACTTTCCACTACCAAGCATAAACAATATTGTAGATCTCACAGCTGGACATGAAATGCTATATTTGATGGATGAATTTTCAGGATATAACAAAATCAGAATAACAAAGGAAGATCAAGACAAAACATCTTTCATTTGTCCATGGGGCACATACTATTGGGTTGTAATGCCTTTTGGTCTCAAGAACACTGGAGCTATTTATCAACGAGCCATGCCAATTATTTTCCATGACCTTTTTCACACTATCATGGAAGACTATGTTGATGATATCCTAGGGAAATCCAAGACAAGAGGACATCTACAGGTATTAGCACAAATCTTTGATCGATTAGAGAAGTATCAAGTCAGACTAAACCCAAAGAAATGTGTATTTGGCGTAACATCTGGAAAACTGTTGGGATACATTGTGTCTTGACGAGGGATAGAAGTGGACCTAGCCAAAGTAAAATTTATCATGGAAATGCCTCCGTCAACAAATCTCAAGCAGTTTCATAGTCTACAAGGAAGGTTACAGTCCATCCGTAGATTTATATCACAACTAGCAGATAAATGTCATCCTTTCCAACATCTTCTTCGCAAGGGTGAACTTTTTAAGTGGGATAAAAAGTGTCAACATGCCTTTGACAAAATAAAGGAATATCTGGCAACACCTCCTGTGTTAGTACCTCCTGTGCTTGATTGCCCATTATTGCTCTACATATCATCAACAATAGCAGCATTGGGTGCCCTTCTAGCTCAGCATGATGATTCAGGGAAAGAACAAGCCATATACTACATCAACAGAACTCTTGTGGGATATGAACATAATCAATCATCTATGGAAAAAGCATGTTTAGCATTAGTGTTTGCTTCCCAAAAGTTGTGACATTATATGTTGAACAAAACAACAAATCTCATATCTAATGTTGATCCACTCAAATATCTTCTCTCCAAAGTAATCCTCATGGGAAGATTAGCAAAATGGGTTATGATCCTAAGTGAATTTGACATACAATATGTGGATCAAAAATCCATAAAAGGACAAGTCATCATAGATCAATTAGTTGTAGCACCCATCACAAATATTCATCCAATATATCTAGAATTCCCTGATGAAGGATTGTTCAACTTAACTTCACCAACATTGTCGAAACTATATTTTGATGGATCTTACACACAATATGGATCAGGAGAAGGGATATTGTTTGTTACCCCTCAAGGAGATTGTATACCCAAATCATACAGAATTGCATTTCCATGTACCAATAACATAGTAGAGTATGAAGCTTTAATCACAGGATTATGCATGGCAATATAATGGGCTATAAAATAGCTACAAGATTTTGGCAATTCTCAACTAGTTATCAAACAAGTCTTAGATGACTATCAAACAAAAGATGAGAAGCTTATTCCATACAATGTAATGGTTGATGATTTTAAAAAGTACTTTGACAATATCACCTTTGAGAAAATCCCAAGGCTATAGAACAGAGCAACAAATGCCATGGATATGATTGGATCCCTTCTAGACATGCCATCTAATACACATAAATGTGAGTTTCTAGTTGAACAGCTTCTGATTCCAGCATTTGAAGTACCGCAGTCTAAGATTATATGTTAAATTGTTGGTCCTAATTCATCATGGTACAAGGACATATATGAGTATCTCCACAATCAAACCTTTCCATTTCAACTATCTAACACCCAATGCAAAACCTTTATCCGTTGAGCCTCTCGTTACACTATCTTAGGAGACACCCCTTGTCACCAGAGTCTTGATGGTATCCTTCTTAGATGTCTTGATTCTGAGGAAGTGAAAGTGGCCTTACGTGATGTACATGAAGGTGTCTGTGGCTCACATTTCACTAGCCCTAGGCTTGTTAAGAAACTTCTATGAGCTGGATACTATTGGCCAACCATGGAAAAAGATGCACATCAATTTGCAAAGAGATGTCTACAATGTCAGAAACATGGAGATTCAATACATGCACTAGCCCATGAACTTCAGCCTATCACTACTCCATGGCCCTTCTCATAGTGGGGACTTGATCTCATAGGTAAAATCCATCCTACTTCATCAAATGGTCATAAGTTCATTATCCCCGCCATTGAATATTTCACAAAGTGGTGGAAGTGCTACCAATGACTTATATTACTGGCAAGCAAATATCCAAGTTCATCATACACTATATCATTTACCGCTATGGAGTTTTGTTGATGGTGGTTTTAGCACACAACGCAGGTGTGATTGCTGGTTTCACACCTCTCTTGAAAAGTATCCTACCCTAGGTAAGACTACTCCAAGGATAATACAGCTAGGTCTTAGCTTACTTGGAATCTCTCAGTTGATATGTCTAGCTATCCCTACAAGGGGTCTTACATGCAATCTGCAAGTCTTCAAGTTTGGGGCAGAAAAGACACATAAACCCTTTTATGATTTTCAACTGATAAGCAAGATAAAGTGCTACTAAAATTCCTATTTTAATAGCTAACAATGGTTAAAAAAAATGCAAAAGGTTAGGGTTTTAGAAGAATCCTAAGTGACATTCATAATGCGTAGGTTATCTTTAGTAGACAAATACTCTAAAACTTTAACTATCTTCCTGAGTTACCAAACTGAAATAAGTGTTATAGTGCTGCAGAAAATGGTGCTATCTTCAATGGAGATTAATAGATTTTCAAATCACATTCATTTGCTAAATACCCAATAAATGGCACAACTTAACTTATGAAATGCAATTAAACTTTAGCACAATAATCAACCCAGACTAACTTTACACAGCTATTTACCATCAGCAAATAACTAAAAGTATGGACTTAGAGTATTCATCAGATACTTCAGTAAACCATGAACATTATAAAAGCACAATGTGAACCATGAAAACCAAAATGAGTCAACACAAGATACAAATTCTCAGAATTACTACATAAACTTGCTTTTTATTACTTTAAATGGCATAGAGTCAACAATTCAGTATCAAATCTCTCTTACAAACAAAGGAAATGGCAGCCCTTTATATAGAAAAGTAGCATACTAAGTTTTCAAATGAATGGTGGAGATTAACTTGACACCGACAGTCCAGATTACATCAATAAATATAATTATAACAGCTCACATCAATTCTTGGATTACATTTTGTCTTCTATGAAAAAGATGAAAAACAACCCCTAGATACATTGAATCTAGTCAATTTGACTAGCCAACTCAATACATTAGTAGAAAAGAACATTTTAGAAGCAAGAAAAAGACAAAATAGAGTCACATGCTACCTCGAATACAACAATTTACAATTATGACAGGATTACATTCTTAGAATATTCAAAATAATATCAGGATTCTTTATCTAAGTTAATTTTGTCTTCGCTAGCTAGCTTATTGTGATAAGTCAGCCACGTGTCAAGTGCAGGATTAATCTCAGATGGATCAAGATCCTTCAAATGATTTATCCGGCAGTCAAACACTTCCAGTTCCCAACTAAATTTACTATGTATTCTCTCTATCTTTGCTCCTACCTTTTGAAATGCCTTAAATTCAGCTATGAGGTCGCTTGCCTTGTCTAACCTTTCCTCCATACTGAGTGTGACATCTTCAAAAATCACCTTATGCAACTTATCTTTACACTTCTCAATATCAAATGGGGCATAATCATCATAGGATGCTTCCTGGCAATCCTTTAAAGAGTCATTGATATCATATATGATTGATCTAAGCTCCTCATCAGCTAGTTTATATGCTTCTTTTATATGTTCAAAAGTTTCTTTCCTCAAAAGTAGTTGTTGATACCATTCAATAGATTTTGACAGTTGATTCCCAGTCAAAATTTTCTCTACAACCAGAGTTTGGGCAGGCAACTCCCTGATGCTCTTTATCTAAGGATACATATGTGAATAGTACTCATCAAACGAGTCACATTCTTCATGCAAGTCCTTCCATTTCTTATGCAATTCTACTAATTTCTTGTGTGATTGAGCAAAGGTACTAATGGTTTCACATCCCATCTCAAAAACTTTCAACAACCAATTTTTTGTATCTTGGGATTTGGATCTTACCTCACCCAATCTGGCAATTTCATCAGTAGATAGGAAAGTGGGTATTGTCCTTATATCTCCTCCTACATCTACTGGCTTTACCAAAAACTGGAGGCATGTGCGAAGTTCTTCATTTTACTGCTTCAAGTCCTTCTTGGATGTTTCATCTTTGTCCAGTTGTTCCAAAATTGTTGTGACCAAGTCTTTAAAATCATCCACTCTTTGAACACAAGTGGCTGGTCCCAGATCAACTATAAATATTGTGTAATCTTCCATCCTAACTTGTTCTTTTGCTACATCAGTTGGTAGGACTGCTATTTCTATAATTCTTGATCCTGATTCGTTGTTATAGATTCTTGATTGTATCTTAGCCTTCTTTTGTTTCTTAGGCTTTTGAGCTTGTGACAGGATCATACTTAGATCAAGCTGCATTATCTCCACTTGTGGCTCAGGATATGTCATTTTGCCTTGCAGCCATTCAGGTGTAGAAGATTTGTTTAATTCAGTGGCTCTGTCACCATCAATTATAGCCAGCTCTTTGGGTGGTTGTTGTTCTTGCTCTGGCTCTTCATTTTTCTCTATGCTTACCTTTTCTTCCTTTTCTTCTTCTTGGGCTAGGTTTTCTAGATTTGACATTACATTTTCTTGAGTAGACTTGAAAACTTCCTCTGTTTGACCTTTGTCTGGAGGGCTATCAAATACATCAATAACTTCAACATTGGCTGTATGTTCATGGAAGTCTTTATCACTTACTTTAGCCAATACATCCTTTTCCTCCTCAAGTGCAGTTTCAAGCTCATGTAACCCCAACTCTGCACATACTTTCTCGATCCCAGGCAGTAGTGGAACTACCTAAGAATCTGCAGGCATTTGTGAAATAGGGACATAAGAAGATATGGCTAGGGAAGGCGCATTGACTTGTGAAATACCACTATCTTTGAGTATTCTAGCCCTAGGAGTTGGGTTTGGACTGAAGACCCTCAATTTGAAGTCATCTAGGTCTATGTGACCTAGGTTTGTATCTCCTACATGACTCCACTCAGAGTGAATCTTGGTCTCTGGAGGGATTCCCTTGAATTCATACTTCATAGCTTGCGCCCGGGCAGTCATTTAGTCTGCAGGACCGAACCTTATAAGTTTGATACCTTGAGGAATCATTTAACATACTCCTAAGTTTAAGATGAACTTTAATGTACATGCTAGTACTACTAATATACCTTTTGAAGGAAACTCAAATCTAACATCTATTGCAATTTTAACAACCATCATTAATGCATGCAAAGAAACATCTAATGTTGCAAAAAATTCCATGAAAATCATCATTATCAATGCATCACAGCATTAACTCTATCATTTTGGGCACTTTCCCTTTGAAAATTCTTAGAAATTTTAGTCATTTGCATGTTTTGTGCTACTTTGAGGGTTGTCCAACCTATAGGCAGAAAAGTGCTAAAATTAGGGTCATCCGACCTCAGCAGGAGAAACGGGCTGGTCCAACCAAAGGCTTTACTACCTTTTATGCTCTTAAAAGCTTTGTGTGGATTTTGATGGGAACTGACCTATGTGGGTTTTAGAGGTCACCAACCTCCATTGGTTGTCAAGTCAGTTGGTTGTGTTTTTAGCGCAAAGCCTATCAATATTCTTTGTATTACATTTGCACGGGATTCGGCGTGGTCCGATTTGTACAGGTTTTGGTTGCTACTGACCAAGTTGGTGGGAGAATGTTAGCGCAAAGTCAGATAGGATCATTTTTACCGCAAGGCCCATGTATTGTTTTCAGCAGGATTTTGAGATGCCACCAACTTTGCAGAGAAATTTGAGGTGTCTGACCAAGTCAAAGATGAGGTCTTTTAGCGCAAGGTCAGAGAGAAGGGTTTTTGGTGCAAAAAGTAATTTCAAGTTTAGCGGGGCTTTTAGGTCCTTCTGACCAAGTTAGAGAAATGCGATTCAGGCAGGTAGGTTAGAGGTTGATGTTTTTAGCACATGATAACTTTGGAACTATAATGCAAGTTTCAGAGGTCTTCGACTGACTAGAGATTCAATAGATTTATAGGTCGGTCAGAGGTCATTTTAGCACCAAAAGTTAGATGCATTCATGAAAAAATTTATCTAAGTCTTTGTCTTTTCAACTTTCTATAGGGAATCCTAACAGGGGTTTAAATGGAAAATGAACAATTTACATGCAATCCCCAGCTAGAAACCCTAAGAATGTTCATTTTTTTCAAAAGATTACCATTTAATCTAACCCTAACTGCTTCCAGTGAAAGTTCGAAGGACAAGGTTCAAAACCCTACTTGGTAAATATGAAGGCTTGTTCGAATCATGCAAACAGGGGTGGCTGTGGGTCAAACTTGGGTGGATGAGCAACAAGAGAGTTTGAAAATCTCAAACGGAGCTCTGAAATCCCATCAAATGCAAAGAAACTAGTTCAAAATGAAGGATTTGCCCCCTTTTAACCTCTAGCGAAATCATGATTAATGCGCAGGTGTATGTCTGTCAGTTTAGGGTTTAGCATAGTTTCTCCTAAGCTCAAACCTGGTGGGAAATCAGGTGTGTCGGACTTGATCGGTGAGGATCATTTTCAGTGCTAAAACTCATAAGTTCAATTTGCACAGTTTGTGGGCATTTTAGGTTCCTTTGACTTGCAGGCATTTTGGCTTCGTCCAACTTAGTCGGTGATCGATTGATTTAGCGCAAGTCAGAGACGATCAATTCTGGCGTAAAAGTCTGTTGAAGAGGAAATTAGTGTTGAAGTCAGTGACAATAGATTTTAGTGCTAGGTCAGTTAGAAGACAATCTAGCACAAAGATCAGACAGATAGGAATTTAGCGCAAAGGGGAAATTCAAGGCCTTTAAGAGGAATATAAAAACTAACCTAGCAGATTCTTGAAGTGATTTTTCAATATCATCGTTAAATCAAGGTCAAAATGCACTTTGACCACTTAACCACTTGGGAGATGAAAAAGATCTAAATGACACTCTAAGCCAAATCAAAAGAGGGGGTCCTCATTTTTTAATGGGGCATGTGTGCAAGGCACAACAAATGGTGACTCTGCTAGGGAATGCTCCTAAGCATTCCAACAATAAACATTCAGTTTGAACCCAGAATCTTTGTGTTCCCCACATATTAAATGAAAAATCAAGGTACCTTATCAAAGAATCTAAGATCACTAACTAGTGCAACCATCCACATCCTAAAACTTGAGTGTGTGCAATTGTATTCATTCTCATCCTTCGGCAACTAAGTTCATCCAAGATCCCCTGAGACAAGTTAGAAAGCTGAAATCATTCTACCACCAAGAAATGCTCAAATTTTTAAGATGTAATGAGCCTTGAGAAGAACAAATGACAGATAATTTTTTCTGGTACGATGACATTTGATGGTAATCATTTCTAGATAGTACCTTTTGTAAGTATTTGCAATTGGTAGTCTCTTTTATTTGCACTGTTAATGGGTCTGGTGTTGAAAAACACCTTTTATTTTTACCTAATATGGGCTAGCAACACTTAGAGTCACCAGCCTTCTTTCTTGATTGATAGTACATGTGGTAGAAGAAGAAATCAACCCTTATACTTGACACAAGCTCACCCAGACTCGCCTAGCTACTTCAGGACTATTTAAAGTGTGAGAAATATATGGTTAGAAAATACTTCAGGTGCACCAATGAATGACTCATTTCTAATGAATAGACACCATACTCCTTGGCATAACAATGGAACCAACAGCAAAACTAAGTGGAAACCTTGGTTTCTCAAAGGAAAACTCATGACTATTCACCCATCAAAGAAACACTTGCAGGTCTGCATAACTGCCACCACATCAAAATAAAGACCCGCAAAAAAGCAAGCACAGCAAGCAAAACCAAAAGGACAACTAATCTAAGCAAAGTACCTAACAACTAAGGAAAGCAAAGGTAAGAAAGCAAAACTAAACTAAAAGCAACCTAAACTAACAACAAACAAACCCCTAACTATGTACACTAAAACAAGGCATGACTGCCTCTCAGGCCTGGAAGTAGTGTTTTAGGAACTGGCCAGTGACAGGCAATGGTAGTTCCTCACCAGTAAGGCTCTTGAGTTGGTACATTTTGTCTCCAAGGATCTCATAGATTTGATAGGGACCCAACCAAAGTTTATCAAACTTACCATGTTCTCCTTTATTTTCATGCGCTTTATCCCAGCACAGGACCAAATCAGAAATACAGAAGGCTTTGACCTTGGCTCTTTTGTCAAACCATCATTTTATAACTCCTTGATGTTTAGCAAAGTTTTCTATAGTAGCATCACATTTCTCTTCAAAGTACAGTAATTGGGCCAACCTAGAGGACAATTGATCATCAGTTTCAAGGTAGTCTTGTATGAATTGCAGCACCGGGATCCTCAAATGGATGGGAAAGATGGGTTCAATCCCATAGACTAAGTGATAAGGTGATGTCTTTAGGGCTGTTTTATGTCAGATTCTGTCATCCCATTAGGTGAACCTAAGCTGGGTATGCCAGTCTCTGGGGTTTTTGTCTAATAGTTTCTTAATGACCTCGAGCAGATTTTTATTTGTTGATTTAGCTACCCCATTCCCTTGTGGATAGGAATTAGATTAGAACTTGAGGTTAATCCCATAATCAAATGCCTAGTTAGAAAAATGTAATGATGAAAAGGTAGAGCCATTATCACATACCAAATCAAATGGACAACCGAATCTAGTGATAATATGCTTCTCAACAAATTTAATAACTACCTCTGTGGTGCATTGCTTACAAGTTATTGCTTCATACCATCAAGTGCAATAATTAGTAGTGGTCAGAATATACCTGTGGCCTACAGAGGAAGGTAGATTGATCATACCAATAAAGTTGAGGCCCCACTAAGAAAATGGTCGTACCTCCACTACTAGTTGCAAAGGCATAGTTGCGTGTCACTCTCTGTGTGTAGCAGTCTAGCATATATGACAGGTTCTTACATGTGAATATGTGTCTTTGAACAAAGATGGCTAGTAATATCCAGCACAAAGAACCTAATTAGCTGTTGAGTGAGCTAACCCATGACCTGTCCCAAATCTCTCATGAAAACTGGTCAATACCTGATTGACCTCTGACTTGTCCAGACACCTTAGATAGATGCCTTCATGATTCTTCTTGTAAAGGACTGATCCTTTTATCATGTAACTACTACTTTTTAGTTTGAGAGCTCTCCTTTGCACTAAATTCAGCTGTGGTGGACAACGTTGATTGAGTAAATAAAATATGATATCTTTGTACCACTCATCTTTTGAAATGTTTTCCAACAAGTATTGCTGGGAGACTAAGTCTGGTCCCACTTCAGCCATGGTTCTTGTCAGGGCCTAACCTCTTACCAATTTCATGGGTTGAATATCTATGTCAAACTCTTGCAGTATGGTGACCCACTTCCCTCTTCTTTCTCCTAATTCACTTTGCATCAGCAATACTTTGACTATTGCATCTGGGACTATAGCAATCACCTGACTTCTTAAGATGTAATGACAGAATTTCTTAATAGCCTTTACTAGACCATATGCTTGTTTTTCCACATTTGGATATCTTAGCTCCATGTCTTTCAATGGGGTGCTCATGAAAGCGATGGTTCTTTCATCATCAACTGACCTCTTTTGCATCAACATTGCAGCACAAGTATGCTCAGAAGCAAACGAGTATATCTGAAATGACAAAGTGTAATCAGGACTCACCAAGATAGGTGCATTGGCTATAGTTTGTTTAATTTCTATGAAGGTAGCCTTGGCTTCTAGAGTCCAATCCATTTTAGCATCCTTCTTCAGCGTGGCATTGAGAGGTCGAACAATCTCAGCAAACCCCGTGATGAATTTACGTACAAAATTGATCTTACCAAAGTATGACTTAAGTTCCTTTTTACTAGCTGGGGGAGGTACTTTGAGTATTTCTTGGATTTGGTCTAGGTCAATAGATATTCCTTGCTCATATATCACATGTCCCCGCAACTTCCCCTTAGTTACTTTGAAAATGAACTTCTTGGGATTGAGTGATATACCATAATCCTTGCATCACTGCAACACCTTTCTTAGATCTGCTACATGATCCTCTCACCTTTTTGAGAATACTATGAGGTCGTCCATGTAGATGATAATACATTTTCCAACTAATCCTTTAAAAGCAACATCTATTACACGCTAAAAAGTTGTGTTAGCATTGATTAAACCGAATGGCATGCGGCAATATGCATAGATGCCACATTTGTAGGTGAAGGATGTCTTCAATCTGTCTTCATATTCTACCATCACCTGCTTATAACCAGAATATCTGTCCAAGAATGACATCATCTGGGACCCATTAACAATCTGTAATACTTTGTCCAAAGAAGGCAGTGGGTAATTATCCTGTTCAAATGCTCTATTTAAATTACAGAAATCAACACAAAGCCTGATTTCTCTATTTTTCTTTCAGACTGGAACTAAATTTGCTACCCATGCAGAATGTCTAACTAGGATTATTATTCTTACTGATAGCAGCTTCTAAACTTCTTTGAAAATTAGTGGTTCCAATAGAGAATTCACTGGCTGTTGCCTTTGTCTGAATAGATTTGCCCTTGGCTTCAACGGTATGGTGTGTGTGATGATCAAGGTATCGTATGTCTTTAGATCTTCATAGGTCCATGCTATAACCTCATTGTAATCTCTCAATGCATGTATGATTCCTATCTTTTCTTCTTCAGTACTAGCTCTCTCAATGAATACATTCTTGACATTTTCTTTTGTTCCCAAGTTAAATAAGTCACACTTTCCTCCTGGAGACTCTCCTTCTTTCTTTTGGGTTCCTAAATTATC
Source organism: Cunninghamia lanceolata (assembly GCA_027924645.1). Classification (NCBI taxonomy): domain Eukaryota; kingdom Viridiplantae; phylum Streptophyta; class Pinopsida; order Cupressales; family Cupressaceae; genus Cunninghamia; species Cunninghamia lanceolata. The sequence continues at coordinate 10,698,169 of BSBN01000780.1, forward strand.
TGCATCAAACAATCTTTCCAATTCTACCATTCCTCATGGGATCATATTTGTTTTTAGGTTTAGTACTCCCTCTAAATACATTTCAGCAGGCTCCATTTCTTCTTCATCTATTATCTAAGCAGTGAAAACATCAGATGAAGTAAGGAAGTTAATTATGTACTAATCATCTTCAAAAACTTGGAAATTAGTAACATTATTAGGTAAAGACGAGGTAGCAACAAACTCAATAGAGAACTTCTTTAATCCTACCATGGATGTTGGCTCTAATGTACTTGCTATCTAAGTTAGGGCATTTGCAACATGATTTTGTCTCCTTGGGATCAATTAGATGTTAAAACCCTCAAAGCATTCTATCAAATCCCAGACTCTATTCCTATACCTATTCAACCTCTTATCATTGCATGAGTACTATTTTCTTACTTGTTTCACCACTAACTCAGAATCAACAAACACCTAGATAATTTTGACCTTCTTTTGCAGTGCTAGCAACAACCCTTGCACTAATGCTTCATATTCAGTGACATTGTTTGTACATGGAAACTGTAGTCTTTGTGACACCAAATAGGAGCTCCCAGTGGGGCTGATTAATTTGACCCCTACACCAGACCCTTGTCTACATCTTGAGCCAACAAATCTTAATGTCCATAAGTGAAAATCTCTACTGTCATTAGTCTATTTTACTGATTTCTTCTCATCAAGCGGAGGCTCGAGTTCTTCTTTCTTTTCAATAGCTGATGCCTCCTTCAGAATTATGGGGATCTTTAGTTACCTTTGCACTTGTTTGACCACCTCTTGACACAACTGGCAAGTAAATTCATAATGCGATGTATCATGTATGCGGCACCAATTGGGTAATAACAACTCCTCCAGTTGAACCTGCTTTCCAACAACAATTTGATCTTGCACAAACTTGGCTATGAAATCACAGAATCCTTCGAATATCCTGGGTTCATCCTCTTCTAAAGAATCTTCTACGTCTGATTGAATGTATGCTTCTATACTTTCCAGTCTTTCTACAAGTGGTTTAGAGGGTCTTAAGCAACTCAGCATAAGAACTTCTTTTGATTAACTAATGTGTGGAAGATAAACTCCCAAATCAACTTCTGAGAATAGAATCTCGTTGGGTTGATTGTATTTTGTGATCATATGCTTCATCTTAGGTTCTCTTTCAATACATATCTGATTGGCCAACCCTTTCTATGGTAGCCACATATGGGAAAAGTTAGTTGCCATATAACCATTCAAAGTCCTAGACCAATCTCTACTCAGAAGCATGCCATATTGATCTAGAATGTCCACTACTTAAATATCTATATACTGCTACACCCTAGGATTAGAAGTTAGCTACATGTGTATCCTATTTAATTCACCTACTACATTCACTTTAGTCTTATCTAATTGTGTTACCTTCCTAGAAGACTTGGCTGGAGTGAGCCCAAGTGATTTATAGACTGATAATGGCATTACATTCGCAGAAGCACTAGAATCTACTAAACAGTTATGAAAGTTCTTATTGAAGATTCTGAGTGTTAAGAGGAAAGGGGGACTTTCCCTCTTGTCTTTATACAATGTCATCTTTTGTTCCACATCAGTCACATGTATTCTTTCTTTCCCTCTATCAATGGTAGCCTTGGTGATGCTTTTCTTTGGTACATAATTAGTTTTAGTTGTAGCACCTATATCTTGAAAGAAAGATGTCCTAACCTTAGGTATTTTAAGTAACTCATATACAGAGAGACTAACCTTCATTTTCTTAAGTTCTTCAGCTACATACTGCCCCATTTTCACTATGTCAGATCATTGGGAATTTTCTGCAATAGTAGCAATATTAGCACCCTGATATACTGATTGATGGGTGACTTTTGGGGGTTCAGGGTTATTGGTAGCTTTTGGGTTAGGTGGAATCTGATAGCTGTTTGGCAGGATGGACGTGGTGAAAGGGCCTTTGGGCTTGCTACTTAGGCTATAAGGAGTCTTATTGTACTACTGATATGCATTAACTTCTTTAGACTCTTCTTCCTCAAGTTGATTATCATCTTGGAATGGGAATGTATAACTATCAAGAACTAGAGTAGTGTCATACCTTTGAGAGGGAATAATTTCATACCCTGTCGGTGGAGTCTCCTAGTTTTTAGAATTTTGAATCTCCATCTGAAAGATACTGGATGCAATCTGAAATTCTGAGTAGTCTAGTTCGGAGTGAGCATTTGTGTTATGCAATCTTCACCAAGTGGATAAAGCTGCTTCAGCTAACATTACCTATCCTGGGGGTCTGGTATCATTGTTCTGATTTTCCAAAGGTGAGGGTACTCCTCCATTGTTCGGTCTGGTGTTCCAGGACTGGTTTGGCTATTGTTGAAAGTTTTGAATTTGATATTGATTCTGATTTGGGAACTGGTTCTGATTTTGATTCTGGGAGTACTATTGATTCTATAAATGTTGTTGATTCTGTCCCCTTTGCTACAGATAAGCATTTTGGTTCTTGAGGTGGGTAACCTCTACAGTAAGCTTCTTCATTTGTTCAACCAGTCCTTTGATATCATCTCTATCTTCTTTAGCTTTGGCTGTTTCTGAAGACTATAAGAAAGGCATTTGTGCTAGAGGCATTTCAGCTACTGGATTACCTGGGTGGATCACTAAAGCTTGTGTTACAGCTGGGTTTGGAATTGGATTCATCACAAGAGTATGATTGGCCAATGCATGATTTATCATAGGTATTTGGTTTGGCATAGCAACAGGTCCCATATGGTTCAATGGACCAAAGGCTGTCTGTCCTAGCTGGGTACTCACAATGACAGCAGAAAAATATGCTTGAGCTAGAGTAGTAGGGATTGGGTTAGCTCTCCTTGTAAACATGGAGGTAAGTTTATCCAGGGCAGCATAGTAGATGGGTAGGGCAGTGGCCCGTTCCACAGTGTAAGGGGCTTGCAAATGACTATAAGCTTTATGAAATCTATTGTTAAAGGAACTTATCATCTCTTGTTCACCTCGATGGATTTCTACAAAGATCGATAAAGGTCAGCTGGGGTGGTAGGCATACGAAACATATCCAAGAACACAGTCTTTAGGTTTAGCCATGAGTTTGTGGATGTTGCAGGGAGGTTAGTGAATCCTGTAGAGAATAAGGGAACAACTTGCATATAACATCCTCATACTATAATTGCAACATGAACATGTTAGCTTCAAAGATTTTAATGTGCTCATCTACAGTCCTATCTGGATCATTTACTCTAAACTTTGAACAGAACTTATCTGGGTTCTTTGGCATATCATGGTAATTGTTGAACAGAAAAGGAGACTAGTTATTTCTTACAAAGAAGGCCATGTTGGGAGGATTAATGGGAGCTGTAGTGGTGTTTCTTGGGGTTGACTAAGCTCTTGGGGCTTTGGGGGTATTGCTTTATCCCTTCTTGTTTGTCTAAATTCTACTAGGGATAGCAGCTCTTCTCCAGTTGAGTTGGATCTAGTGTGTCTCTGTCTAGTCCTGAGACTTGTTGATTTTAAGTAGAGGGAAAATAAGGTGCCCTCCTTCTAGCACGAATTCTGTTGATGGTGGTTTTAACACACAACAACACAGGTGTGATTGCTGGTTTCACACCTCTCTTGAAAAGTATCCTACCCTAGGTAAGACTACTCCAAGGATAATACAACTAGGTCTTAGCTTGCTTGGAATCTCTTAGTTGATATGTCTAGCTATGCCTACAAGGGGTCTTACATGCAATTTGCAAGTCTTCAGGTTTGGAGCAACAAATACACATAAACCCTTTTATGATTTTCAGCTGATAAGAAAGATAAAGTGCTGTTGAAATTCCTATTTTAATAGATAACAATGGTTAAAAAAAATGCAAAAGGTTAGGGTTTTAGAAGAATCCTAAGTGACATTCATAATGCGTAGGTTATCTTTAGTAGACAAATACTCTAAAACTTTTAACCAGCTTCCCGAGTTACCAAACTGAAATAGGTGTTACAGTGCTGCAGAAAATGGTGCTATCTTCAATGGAGGTCAATAGATTTTCAGATCACATTCATTTGCTAAACACCCAATAAATGACATAACTTAACTTATGAAATGCAATTGAACTTTAGCACAATAATCAGCCTAGACTAACTTTACACAGCTATTTACCATTAGCAAATAACTAAAAGTATGGACTTAGAGTATTCATCAGATACTTCAGTAAACCATGAACATTATAAAAGCACAATTAACTAACTATGGGAGAGCAAGAAGTGAACCATGAAAACTAAAATGAGTCAACACAAGATACAAATTCTCAGAATTACTGTAGAAACTTGCTTTGTATTACTTCAAATGGCATAAAGTCAACAATTCGGTATCAAATCTCTCTTACAAACAAAGGAAATGGCAGCCCTTTATATAGAAAAGTAGCATACCAAGTTTTCAAATGAATGGTGGAGATTAACTCGACACCGACGGTCTAGATTACATCAATAAATATAATTATAATAGCTCACATCAATTCTTGGATTACATTTTGTCTTCTATGAAAAACATGAAAAACAACCCCCAGATACATTAAATCTAGTCAATTTGACTAGCCAACTCAATATATTAGTAGAAGAGAACATTTTAGAAGCAAGAAAAAGATAAAATAGTGTCACATATTGCCCTAAGTATAGTAATTTACAATTATGATGGGATTACATCCTTAAAATATTCAAAATAATATCAGGATTCTTTATCTAAGTTAATTTTGTCTTCGCTAGCCAGCTTGTTGCGATAAGTCAACCACGCACCAAGTGCAGGATTAATCTTAGATAGACCAGGATCCTTTAAATGATTTATCCAGTAGTCGAACACTTCCAGTTCCTGATTGAATTTACTATGTATTCTCTCTATCTCTGCTCTTGCCTTTTGAAATGCCTTGAATTTAGCTCTGAGGTCGGTTGCCTTGTCTAACCTTTCCTCCATACTAAGCATGGCATCTTCAAAAATCACCTTATACAACTTATCTTTACACTTCTCAATATCAAATGGGGCATAATCATCATAGAATGCTTCCCGACAATCCTTTAAAGAGTCATTGATATCATATATGATTGATATAAGCTCCTCATCAGCTAGTTTATATGCTTCTTTTATATGTTCAAAAGTTTCTTTCCTCAAAAGTAGCTGTTGATACCATTCAATGGCTTTTGGCAACTAATTCCTAGTCAAAATGTTCTCTATGGCCAAATTTTGGGTAGGTAACTCCTTGATGCTCTTTATCCAAGGATACATATGTGAATAGTACTCATCAAAGGAGTCACATTCTTCACTCAAGTCCTTCCATTTCTTATGCAATTCTACTAATTTCTTGTGCACTTGAGCAGAGGCACTAATGGTTTCACATCCCATCTCAAAAACTTTCAATAACTAATTTTCTTTACCTTGGGATATGGATCTTACCTCACCCAATCTGGCCATTTCATCAGTAGACAGGAATGTGGGTACTGTCCTTATATCTCCTCCTGCATCTATTGGCTTTACCAAAAACTGGAGGCATGCGCGAAGTTCTTCATTTTACTACTTCAAGTCCTTCTTAGACGTTTCATCTTTGTCCAGTTGTTCCAAAATTGATGTGACTGAGTCTTTAAAATCATCCACTCTTTGAGCACGAGTGACTGGTCCCAGATCAACTCTAGATATTGTGTAATCTTCCACCCTGAGTTGTTCTTTTGCTACATCAGCTGGTGGGACTGCTATTTTTGCAATTCTCAATCCTGATTCATTCCTATATATTCTTAACTGTATCTTAGCCTTCTTTTATTTCTTAGGATTTTGAGCTTGTGATAGGATCGTACTCAAATCAAGCTGCATTATCTCCACTTGTGGCTCAAGATATGTGATTCTACCTTGTAGCCATTCAGGTCCAGAAGATTTGTTTAATTCAGTGGCTCCGTCACCATCAATTACAACTAGCTCTTTGGGTGGTTGTTGTTCTTGCTCTAGCTCTTCAATTTTCTCTATGCTTACCTCTTCTTCCTTTTCTTCTTCTTGGGCCAGGTTTTCTATATTTTCCATTAAATTTTCTTGAGCAAACTTGAAAACTTCCTCTGTTTGACCTTTGTCTGGAGGGCTATAAAATACATCAATAGCTTCAACATTGGCTGAATATTCATGGAAGTCTTTATCAGTTACTTCAGCCAATACATCCTTTTCCTCCTCAAGTGTGGTTTTAGGCACATGGAACCCTAACTCTGCACATACTTTCTTGATCCCAGGCAGCAGTGGAACTGCTAAAGAATCTGCAGGCATTTGTGAAATAGGGACAGTAAAAGATATGGCCAGGGAAGGCGCATTGACTTGTGAAATACCACTATCTCTGAGTATTCTGGCCCTAGGAGTTGGGTTTGGACCGAAGACCCTCAATCTAAAGTCATCTAGGTCTATGTGACCTAGGTCTGTATGTCCTACATCACTCCACCTGGAGTGAATCTTGGTCTCTGGAGGGATTCCCTTGAATTCATACTTCATATCTTGGGCCTAGTCAGTCATTTAGTTTGCAAGGCCGGACCTTATAAGTTTGATACCTTGAGGAATCATTTAACATACTCCTAAGTTTAAGATGAACCTTAATGCATATGCTAGTACTACTAATACACCTTTTGAAAGAAACTCAAATCTAACATCTATTGCAATTGTAACAACCATCATTAATGCATGCAAAGAAACATCTAATGTTGCAAAAAATTCCACGAAAATCATCATTATCAATGCATCACAACATTAAATCTATCATTTTGGGCACTTTCCCTTTGAAATTTCTTAGAAATTTTAGTAATTTGCATGTTTTGTGCTACTTTGAGGGTCGTTCGACCTACAGGCAGAAAAGTGCTAAAATCAAGGTCATCTGACCTCAGCAGGAGAAATGGGCTGGTCCAACCAAAGGCTTTACTACCTTTTATGCTTTTAAATGCTTTGCGCGGATTTTGATGGGTACCGCCTGCGTGGGTTTTAGAGGTCACCAACCTCCATTAGTTGTTAAGTCAGTCGGTTGTGTTTTTAGCACAAACCCTATCGATATTCTTTGTATTACATTTCTGCAGGATTCAGCGTGGTCTGATTTGTGCAAGTTTTGGTTGCTACTAACCAAGTTGGTGGGAGAATGTTAAAGCGTAGAGTCAGACAAGATCATTTTTAGCATAGGGCTGATGTATTGTTTTCAGCAGGATTTTGAGATGCCACCAACTTTGTGGAGAAATTCAAGGTGTCTGACCAAGTTGGAGATGAGGTCTTTTAGCGCAAGGTTAGAGCAAAGGGTTTTTAGCACAAAAAGTTGTTTCAAGGTTAGTGGGGCTTTTAGGTCCTTCCGACCAAGTCAGAGAAATGCGATTCAGGCAGGCAGGTTAGAGTTTGATATTTTTAGAGCATGACAACTTTGGAACTGCAACACAAGTTTCAAAGGTCTCTGACTGACTAGAGATTCAACAGATTTATAGGTCGGTTGAAGGTCATTTTAGCACCAAAAGTTAGGTGCATTCATAGAAAAATTTATCTAAGTCTTGGTCTTTTTAGCTTTCTACAGGGAATCCTAATGGGAGTTTAAATGGAAAATGAACAATTTACATGCAATCCCCAGCTAGAAACCCTAAGAATGTTCATTTTTTTCAAAAGATTACTATTTAATCTAACCCTAACTGCTTGCAGTGAAAGTTTGAAGGACAAGGTTCAAAACCCTACATGGTAAATATGAAGGCTTGTTTGGATCATTCAAATAGGGGTGGCCATGGGTTGAACTTGGGCAGATGAGCAGCAAGAGAGTTTGAAAATCTCAAACAAAGCTTCAAAATCTCATCGAATGCAAAGCAAATGGTTCAAAACAGAGGATTTGCCCCCTTTTAACCTCTGGAGAAATCACCATTAATGCGCAGGCGTACGTCTATCAGGTTAGGGTTTAGCGCAGTTTCTGCTAAGCTCAGACTTGACAGGGAAATTGGGTGCGTCAGACCTGGTCTATGAGGATTGTTTTCAGTGCTAAAACTCATAAGTTCAATTTGCATAGTTTAAAGATATTTTAGGTTCCTCTGACTTGCAGGCATTTTGGCTTCATCTGACTTAGTCGGTGATTGATCGATTTAGCGCAAGTCAGAGATGGTCAATTCTAGCGTAGAAGTCCGTCGAAGAGGAAATTAGTGCTGAAGTCGATGACAACAGATTTTAGTGCCAGGTCGGTTAGAAGACAATCCAGCACAAAGGTCAGACAGATAGGAATTTAGCGCAAAGGGGAAGTTCAAGGCCTTCAAGAGGAATATAAAAAACAACCTAGTAGATTCTTGTAGTGATTTTTTAATATCTTCGTTCAATCAAGGTCAAAATGCACTTTGACCACTTAAGCACTTGGGAGATGAAAAAGATCTAAATGACACTCTAAGCCAAATCAAAAGAGGGGGTCCTCATTTTTTAATGGGGCATGTTTACAAGGCACAAGTTCCTCAAGCTATTGTCACTAATAATGGTTGCCCTTTTAAGAACTAAGAGGTTAGAGATCTTTACAATAAGTTCCATATCCAACATTGATTCTCTACCCCTTACTATCCTCAGAGCAATGGCCAAGCTGAGGCTTGTAACAAAAAAATCATCAAGATTCTCAAAAACATAGTCAATGAAGCTGGTCGTGATTGGCATTTACAATTCCATCCTACATTATGGGCAAATACAACAAGTATCAGAACTCCCACTGGAGCTACACCTTATGCTCTTGTGTACGGCACTGAAGCTATCCTACCTATTCAGGTCGAGATCCCCTCACTGCAAGTATCTCTTCAACATACCATCTCAGAAGAAGAATATCAAGTATCTAGACTCCATGATCTTGAGCTACTAGGTGAATGGCATCTTATAGCACTCAACCATCTCCAAGTCTATCAAAACTGTTTACACCGCAGCTATAATAAAAAATTAGAGAACACAAGTTTCATGTTGGAGATCTTGTCCTTAAAGAGAATCAAAGGAATCAGAAACATCGTGAGAAATAGGGCAAGTTTGAACCAAATTGGCTTGGTCCTTTTATCATCACAACAGTTTATGGATTAGGTGCATACACTCTCTCAACACCTGAAGGCATTCCCTTGGTCAAACTAGTCAACAACATCCATCTCAAGAAGTTTTATCCATGAATCTTAGCTATCCTAAAAAAAAATTATCCAATAGTGAAAATCACTTTGTGGTGCTTTGGATAACTAAAAATAAATAGTACAAGATAAATAATTTGTCCTCTAGTGAAAACTTGGTAAACAGGCACCTTGGATAAGTACCATAGTGAAAACCTGGCAAACATGCGATATGTGTAGTGACTAGCTCCCATCATCTGCTTCATTTTGTTTGATCACCACTCTTCCTAGCATACTTCACCATCTTCTCCTACATAATCCATATCATAATCCACATTTCACCTTGTACAAATATCATAACCTGTTTCCCCATAATAAACAACCTTTCCATCTTCGCCTCTGCCAATGCTAGCTATCATACTTTGGACATTGTTGTGATAACTATATTATTTGGCACCTTAGCATCTTGTCCGCACATGCCATCCATTACCACTTCTCCACAATAAACGTCATCCCACACTGGGGGCACTTGGTAAGCCTTATTTGGAAGTGGATACCGCTAGCTCTAGCTCACAACACAACAAACTTTCAACTTTAACCATAGCGTTCATCCAATGTCAAACATGGCAAACATTTGTAACTAGGATTTATATCTTCACAATCAATTCAAGCTCAAACAACATCAAAAAACATCAAAACATCACCAAAGTAAAAAATCCAAGCAATAAAGTTGATTCTTTAAATATCAATCATCAACATAATAAACAAGAACTACATCACCAGCTCTATCATTAAAGCCTTGATCCTATGGATATAGGGTATGTAGGAAATCTAAGATGCAAAGGAAGCACTCTGATTCAGGCAAACGTGATAGCCCTCTTTTTATCATCCATCTTCCATCTTTCTTCTAATCATACTCCAATCCTTCATCTCCCTTTCTTCTATCTTTCATCACTTACATCATCAATAAACCCAGAATTACATATTCATCATGTCTCATTACCATCATAAATGTGCTTTGATCCTGTGGATACAGGGTATGTAGGTAGTCTAGAATATGAAGGAAGTATCCAGTACTCAAGCACAGATGATCCACCCCATCTTCTTCATCTTCTTTCATCTTCCATCTTTTTCTCTTTGATCAACTCAAGCAAGAAGCACACTATGTGTATACTCAAAGCTCAAGCACTTTAACCAATCAGAGTAAGCCAAAATCTATTTGTCTGCATGCCTTAAGCCAACATTTGCTATAGCATTTTATCAACATCTTTAGCCTTCAACAGGATGTAGCTTTCCTCTCAACAAGGTGCTAGCTTAAACCCAAGAGCACTTAAATTTGGCAGGAGAATGTGATGACAATATCTTTTATTTTTATTTTTTGATTTATCTTTTGTCCCTTTTCTATGCCTAACAAAGATTGCCTTGATCTATCATATCTTGGTACATTACGATGAAGTAAGGAATGGGGCATGGTCATATTGCTTTTGTATGCCATGTTTACGGGATGATCTTATTCTCTTCCTATGCATATTGGTATCTTGTACATGTTGGGATTAGCATCTTACATATCAATATCTCTCACATCTGAGAAGCTAAACAGTCTCTTATGCATATGAGACTATTCTATGTTAAGACTAGCTCCATACATATAACCAACAAGGTGTCACTTTGTATAGTGGAGATAAGCTTAAAATGTTGCTTGTAGCGTCAAAGTCCATCTTAGAATACTAGTTGCTATTCATGTCTTGTGTAGGTTGGCTCAACATCTTGACCTCATGTGTTTAGACAAGATTGTAGGATGCTAGTTTTGCATTGGATATCTCGACACCTTGGTCTTCTATACCCTAGTGAATAACATCCACATGCTATATCAAACATAAGGATTGCATTTCTTTTCATTCTTGAGCAATTACTTTTAAATCTTCCCATCACACTATCTATTCATCTCATTATTCACCTATGCAGTCCTCAACCAAGATCAATCACCTCCCTCCATCATCTTTTTTCCACATCTCTTATCATGTAAAACAAGTGTGTTAGGCATACATAGGTCCATCACATATCATATCATTACCATCTATCTATATGCATAAGTCCAAGTCATATCATTATCATTTACATATTTGCATTATCATAATACATTTCCATTCATATCATTTACATAAACATCCATACATAATCCATGAAAATACAAATACAACATGCATAACCATCATAATACCAATAGTGCATCCATTACAACATCATGTAGATAACCAACATGCCATCATATATATACATGTGTCAATATACAAGTGTCTACATATACAAGATGAGCCACCAAAAATGTATATACAATCAGCTCTAGGCCTCATCATGATACAACATAATATACATAAACAAGGTAGCCCTAGTGACTACTGGCAGCTCCCTCACCCTGACCGCCACCACTAGGTCCTACACCTGTCCCCCTATCTCTCTGTGGCCCTATCACTAATGCTACAGATCAAGATCCACCTATCCTCCATGAACCTGAAGCTCCTGATCAGCTCCTGAAACTAGGTTGCCTCTGCTCTGCTAGCACAACCCCATAGTACAAGCCTCTATAATACTTTGCCTCACCCTATACTCTCCGTAGCTCTCCCTATACCTGTGTCAACTATGTGGCCAAATACATCGTAGCTCTATCTGTACGCAATGCAACCACTACCCTATCCCACTCACCAGTCATCGCCTTTAGCTGTTGGACAGTTGTATCCCTCTCTGTCCGCAAACCATCCCTCTTAGCCCTCATTGCCTACATCTGTTGTATAGTCATATCTCACCCTAATCTCATCATCTACTCACTCTGCCTAGTTGCATCTCTCTCTCCTGTCAAAACCCTAAATTCTTCTATGCCAAAGCCTATTTTCTTCTAAACCATCCCAATTTCATCCCGCCCAACCCCTATTTTTCTTCATGTCAGCCTTGTTTCCTATCTTTTCATCTTCTTGCGAGCCAACCCAACCCTTCCTAGTCAGCCTAGTTTACCTCTCGAGGGGGCATGACCTGTCAGTTACACTGGGGCATCACCTTGTTTCTCAAGTGAATTATCATATCTTCTTTGACACAATGCTCTAATGAATATTGTATCAAAGAGGGGAAAAATGTAGACACCCAAAATTGACTCATTATCATTAGCATTCAAATATTGCATTAGCTACCATCTGCATTTGTCTAACACACTTGAGCAATATCCCTATCACCTATTTCTTCTATTAATTAAATAAATTATTTATTTATTTAATTAATTCATTAGCTATTTCCTCTAAGCTATAATTAAACAATCTTTAAAATTATTTAATTATCTTCATTCTATATATTTTAATTAAATAAATCTTATTTATTTAATTAAAAATCCATCTACAAGCCCACTTTCTAATTAATTAAATAAATTTTATTTATTTAATTAATTTCTTTTATCATTTATCTCATAAGTTGACATGTGTGTCTCTTTCATTTAAAAAGATAAATGGTACTACATCTTTTATTTAATATCTTTCATATGTAGTACTTTTTATGTAGACGGGCACACATAAGCCTTATCTTCCCTCCACTTGTCATCTACACATTCACCTATGATTATCAATTCATCTTAGCCATTCACATAGCTACCAAATCTCCACCATTGATTGATTTTGGTTGAGTTTTATATAAACACCCTCTCATTCCATACTACATCTATCCAGCATTCATATAGCATCTACATTATCATCCTGAGCATATTGAGCATTTTAGCATTCATCTAGCATTTTATCATTATCATCCATCCATCATGGCAGCTTTTATCTTCATATTTGTTCATTGTTGAGAAGCAATCCACATCATAAACAAGGAATCATACAATCTAGGTGATATTGTTCTTAAATTGCATGCTATGGGTTCATTTGGATTAGATTCTTTGATGATGGTAGGGTTAGGTTTTCATGGCTATGCTTGATCTTATTAACCTGATTTTTTACCTATCACAATGACAAAAGAGAGGGTTTCAAATTTACTTACCTAATAATCACTTTCCTCTTTTACAAAATGAATGATATTGGTAATGAATGTGACTATGTTGTATTTTCCATTCTATTTCGTTGAGATGTAGGTTTCGTTCCGTTTGTAGGTGACTGTGATGCTTTGACTTTCAGAGCTCTATAAATTTTTCTTAAAACATTGGGTAAATGTGAATAAACCCCAAAATTTACCTTTTAACTGATCAATACGACAAATTAGGGTGCAGTTAATGACTTCGGTTCAAATATATTGATCAACACATAACATTCTGTGGATGTTTGACAAGTGGCGAGCCTACCTTTGAAATTTGAGAGCGCAACCTACCATTGGGTTCGCATTTAATGTAGAGGGTGATCTCTTAGAAGATCAGGGATATTTGAAAATATGACCCTCTACCGAGCATATGAAGGTGACCTCACCATCGATATGGTCGATCTTTGACCAAAATTGAGATCAGTTCAAATACCTTTGTTGATAAATCGTGATAATATATCATTTTCATATGACCTCAGGGTTTACCCTATGGTGTGATTGGATTGGTCACTACGAAACCAGGCATATTGGGTCATCAAGGTCAATATGAGGGATATTCAAAAATATCCAGGTCTTTTAATGTTTAGGAAATATCACCTCACTTGAGAATACGAGGGTGATGTCAGCATTTTATAAGCCTTTGAAATTGTTCCAGAAAATGACGTGTTGTGTGGTTACACAACACGCCCCATTTTGACTTGGCAAAACAGGGACCCAACTTTTGTTTTGGCTTGTGTTGTCTGTTTCTGGCGGTTTGGTAAAAAATAAGTCAGGTGCATCATCATCATGAAGGTCAGGATGAGATTGCATCATCATCATGAGGTTAGTTTGTCAAAGTTCATATTTTGTTCCTATGACTTCATGGTTAGAAAGAACTTGAAATTTCATGCAGGTTTGCCTTTTGCATCACTTGAAAATTCGTCCATATGAGGGAGTTGTGAGCAGTCAAAGTTTTGGTCAAACCTGATAATTGCTGTATTATGAACATCATCATCATGATATTTGAAAAGCCCCCGATAGTATCCTGAGGTCGAAACATCCGGACGTCAAGTTTAAGTCGTAGTAGGTTCTCCCCGTCGGGCGGTCTTTTGTGTCTCCAAAGGTCATCATCATGATCTTACTTTATCACCTGATGAAAATCATGCAGTCCCGAAACATCCGGACGTCAATCTTAAATGCTAGTGTGTTTTGCCCGTCAAGCGAGCATCATGATATTCTAACATCATCAGCATCATGATATTCCAACATTTCGAGCATCATGATATTTTGCACCACCCGATATTATAATATCATGCTGATCTTATAATATCACCTTACTTAGAGAAATCTGCCATCTGCATAATTTGCGCGCACGACCAAGTCTTGGTGATCAACATCATCATGATATTTCGAGACCCGACATTTCCTAATATCCTCCTGACCTCCTTTTGCGTGATCATGATGATCACCTTATCTTTCGAGGTGGAGGGTGATTTTCATTTCTTAAGTCATGTTGAACATCATCATCATGATCTTTCTCTACCCGACAGTTCGTAATATCATCCTGCCGACAAGTATAAACTTTTGCAAATATGATGATGACGATGACGTCATCATCACCTTCTCCGTCGGCAGGATTTTTTCCAGGGTATGATCCTGTTCGCCAATATGATGATGACGATGACGTCATCTTCGAAGAGTAACACAAGCCCCGGATATCCTGATGACGTCATCAGGATCATATTTTAGGTCGCCCAGTGCGAATATGATGATGATGTTCATCATCTTGGTCTTCCGAGGATTGCCTTGGCCGAAAACGGGGTCATGCTGCTTTCTTGACCTGATCATCTTCCTTAGAGGGAACCCGATACTCCAGTTACCTCCTGATCTTAACGAAACATGACGATGACGTCATCCCTTTGCATTTTAACCAAGCCTGATGATGACGATGACGTCATCATGATTTTCCTCAGCGGCAGGATCATTTTCCAAGTCCTCCTGTTTGTCTTCATCATGATGATGATGACGATGTCTTTCTTTCCCGAATGTGCAAGAACAAAATATCCTGATGTGCTTTTCATCAGAGCATTAGGAAAGGAGGATCATCATATTTCAAATATCCTGCGGACAGACAGAAGGCATATGTAGATGGCCATCATCATGATTTTTGGCGTCGGTATAACTGTTGCCGTCGGCCTAAGGTAAAATTGTCACCCTGATCATATGTAGTCACGCCGATGTGAATATGATGATGATGCAAGGCCGGTTTCTAAGGGTGGTTGAAAGGGCGATTATTTCTTTGCTTAATCTGAGATCATCATCATCATATTTCGAGCCCGATATACAAGAAAATGGGCAAAACATGAAGCGATAGAAATTTGAAGGCCCGACTGCCTGAATTTTGGTCAACGAGGGTTGACCTGGTTGTTTTTATGCTGTTTATGCATTTAGTGCATATTTTTCACAGGTAAAGCCTGATTGCCTGTAGCTGCACATGGGGAGGTATGTTTAATAAAGTGTTTACTTCCTGTTGTTTATCATGATGATGATGAACTTAATGTTTGTCTGTCTATTTGCAGGAGATCATGATGATGCTGCTGAAGCTGAACATTGAGGTCATGATGCTGCTGAAGCTGAACATTGAAGTCATGATGCTGCTGAAGCTGAACATTGAAGTCATGATGCTGCTGAAGCTGAGCGTTGAGATCATGATGATGCTGCTGAAGCTGAGCATTACAAAGTTGCGCATAGAGGCAACATGGACCAGACATGAGGAGGATATTGTCAAATATGCTGTTCGCCAGCTGGAGACCGAATCAAGTTGAAGATGCTGGAATATTCTGTGCCAGCTGTACATTTACCAACTGACGAAGCATGTGTTTTTCATCTGGACCGTTGTTTGTTATGAGGGGATCCTGATCCTTGGATCATTGTAACCGTTTTCTGGCAGTTGCTCTATATAACATCCAGAGCTTGTCATTTTAAAAGAGGAGGAATACATTAGAATACAAGACGCATCTGGCGCAAAGAGACAATTACTGTAGAATAAGTTAGGAGATCGGATTACTGAGACTAATGAGGATAGAATTGTTGAAATGTCAAGGTTCTTTCTTCAGATCACTATGAATGTACCTGTTCTTGAGCATACTGAATGAATATGAAGTTCCAGATTACATCCTGATTGTAAATTTTACGTAATCTTCTGTTGATTTCTGGATATGTACTGGTGAATGCTGTGTTCAACTAGAAGCGCTTTCATTTCATTACATGTTGTTGTCAACTTTCCTTTGAAGCTTTGCACTAGATCATGCGGATTTGTGGAATGTCCTGGTGAAGTATGATTTCTAGTTTTCCTTCTTTTCATTGCAAGTATGGGAGCTTGTATGTGAATCAGTGATCTAAGTCCAGTAATTTTAGGAATCTCACTCTCTACCCCTTTTCCTTTTTTCAATTTCATTAATTCATCACCATAACTGCAAATCATGATAAATAACAAGTAGAAACAGTGAAATATGCTGAAATCCCGTAGGTAACTGAAGATCCTTAGCATATTTGAGTTAAATGCATGTAGTATTGAAAATATCATGCAAAGAATCATAAATAATGGTAGAAATCATGCAAATATCAGCCTATATGCACATTATTTGACTAAATTTACAGTGCAGAGGTAGAATTGTTGGAGACTTGCAGAGCGAACATCCAGAGCAGGATATTTGAAGATGATGATGATGAACAGTGCAGAAACACGTAAGGCCCCTGAATGGAAAACAGCAACACACATCAACCACTGAGTAACGTCAGTAGATTAAGACCTAATCAACGGAGACTTGGGATCATGAATTCTTTGAATTCATCGTATCTTTCAAGATGAGTAAAGGTTGTTGTGTAACTTTTATTCTATGTTTGCAAATGACTAACATCATGACCAACATAAATTGGCGCTAGAAGGAGGGCCAAGGATTGAAGATCACATTCATCATCAGTATTTCCAGGTTTGACGATGCTCAGAGTAAGGTAACTTCAGATCATTTGTGAATTTCATCAAATTGCGTAAATATTTGCTGCGACAAGTTTGTATTTGCACATTCTGTGTAAAGATTTCCAAATTTCACATAAATATTGCAAGCTTTACAGTAGATTTCTTTAAATTCACTAAATATTGGCCAAAGATGCATAAATTTGTTCAAGCTTTGAGAATTTGAGCCTTAG
This sequence comes from Cunninghamia lanceolata, assembly GCA_027924645.1. Taxonomy (NCBI): domain Eukaryota; kingdom Viridiplantae; phylum Streptophyta; class Pinopsida; order Cupressales; family Cupressaceae; genus Cunninghamia; species Cunninghamia lanceolata. The sequence goes on from BSBN01000780.1 coordinate 10,715,464, forward strand.
ACACGTGAGATCTGGTGCTACTGGTCGAAATATCCCAATATCTTGTCATATTTGCAGTATCTTCGCAAATATCGCGTAAATATTCAGTCTGATTTGCAAGTTGTCCGCAAATATCACCTCGTCCGGTGGAATCCAGCCAATATTTGCAAAGTTTCAGCTAATTGGCCTCCAAATCGAGAAATCCTGGCTCACAGGATAAATACCAGGTCTAGACATAGTGAAATTTTCGAAGAATTGCCTGTCAGAGGTTTTAGACCTAAGACTGTAGACGTTCACCATACTCCAGAGTCTAGTACGTCCAGAGCTTCACCAGGACCTCCTCCTGTAACTCCCGTTGGTTTGCAAATACCTTCAGGTATACCAGTGACACCTCCTGTTCAACCTCAGGGTGTACCTTTAGTCCAACCCCAGCCAACTGCACCACCAGTTCAGCCCCCTCAGGTTGCAATGTCGTTCTTTGCAGCAGAATCACCATTGACCTTTACTGCGTATCATGAGTTACCAAAGTATCCGGACAAGCTTTGTCCAAAATACCATCCTTATCAGGATGCGGATGATCATATCAGGACGTTTAAAGAAGCTTGCTGCAGAGCCAGAATAGAGCATCAGGATGTGGTGTGCAGATTATTCCCTTTTTCCTTAGGGGAAGAGGCTTATAATTGGTTCATCAGTCTTGGTCAATCTTCTGTAGGTTCGTGGGCTGTCTTAGAGAAGGCTTTTCTTGACAGATTCAAGGTCCCTATTGATCCATCCATGAATTACCACCTGTTTGCCACAATTAAGAGATTGGAGCATGAACCTATTGCAAATTTCAATGCTAGGTTCCAGAAAATGTTGTCCAAGCTAGTTACCCCATATGTGGTGGCTGATGATGCTGCCAGAAGTATTTATTATTCAGCCCTGGATCCATTAACCGCCATGTTCATCAGGAGAACACATCCTGCGATCACCACATTGACAGGAGCTTTTCAAGAAGCTATCAAGGTAAATCAACAGCTGATACCTGCTCCTACTCCAAATATAGCATTCCCTGCTTTGCCTGGCATGCAGTCACAATATCCAGCACAGTATCCTGCAGCTTATCCTTCACAATATCCTGCACAATATCCAAATGGAGCAGTGATGCCCCCAGCAATCATGCCTGCACCTTTGCAAATACCTCCATTGAGTATCATGCCTCCTCCTAATGGAAATGGCCAATTGCCACAATATCCTGCACATATTCAGACACCTCAGGGTACAGATCTATCTCACAATAACCATGGATCTTCCTTTTTCCAGCCTCAGACTGAAAATGTAGTGGCCAAAGCTCAAGAGGAGAAAGAGGAAATCAAAGAAATTGCTGCTCAGTTGAGAAAGCTCACCACAGAAGTAACACACTTGAGAAATCAAGGGTTTTATTCACAGTCAGGTCAGAATAGGAGTTATTCCAATGACAGACCAAATTACCCTGACAGAGGATACAACAATAACTTCAACAGTAGTGCTGCAAATAACAATAATCCTCCTAGGCAGCCCAGAGTGTGGAACTCCAGGCCAAATAATGGTTCATTACCATCACCCCTAGACAATCAGCCTCCTGGTGAAGCCAAACAAACTACTAGAGTCAATCTTGCTGAAGCAGCCCTTACCAATTGGTGCAGGATTCACAACACCAATGCACATGCAGAATTAGATTGTCCACAATTTAGGATTGCTGCCAGCATCTTTCAGACTGAAGTGTCTAATACTTCTGGAAATCCACCTCAGGCAGAAGGAAATGAAATAGTTCCTTGTGGATATGATTCAGCTTTCGTGCTGGAAACCTACACTAATCAGCCTCATCAGGATTATAATCAGACCTGTGAAGAATCTGCCTTAACCTTTGAAGCAAATTATGTCTTCCCTTTTGAGGATGAAAATGAACCTACAAGAGAGCATGAGGAAGTACATGCATACCAGCAGCAATACCCTAGTAAGCACAATTATAACCTGAGGAGTAATGCCAACAGACCTGCCGGTCCATTGACATCATCTCTACCTCCAAATAACTTCAACACACCTCCTGATCCTAAGGCTAGCAATAACCCTGGGTTCCCTAAGGTGAATGCTCAGTACTTGTCTCCTCAAAACACAGTAACAAAAGTTGCAAATGCACCTCATGAGTCTGACAAGTTAGTCAGCTATTTGGCTGATGAAATGAAGAAAATCAAGATCAGCCTGTCCCTATCTGAGTTACTGAAAACTCCTGCCATCAAAAGGGCATTCATGAAGTCGCTGGATGATCCTGCTTCTAAAGAGGATAATCACCTTTTGAGTCAATCCAATAGCAGAGACCATACTGCTAAAGATAACACTGTCAAGCCCAAAGTGTCAGCCACAGTCCAAGCTGCTGAAACCTCTCACATGACCTTGTACAGAGATAAAACTGAATCACCACCGTTTCTCCTCACCATAAGAATGTTCAGTAAGAATTTGCACAACTGCTTAGTTGATTCAGGAGCCTCAACTAATGTTATGCCTTTGTCAATATGCAACGCATTAGGACTGCATCCTGCTAAATCATTAAAGAAGGTCACTCAACTGGACAAAACAGAGGTAAGTGTCGTAGGAGAACTCACTCATATTCACATGCAGCTAGCGTCCGATCCTAGGATCCAGTATTACATTGACATTCAGGTAGTTGACATACCTGATACATATGGGATGTTGCTTAGCCGGGACTGGTCTAAAACGCTTAACGGATACATGTCCACAGACTTCAGTCACATGTGGTTGCCATGGAAAGGTATACCTAATCAGATCAGGATTGATGCTGAGCCTAGGATGAAACATATGATCACTGAATATAACAGAACAAATGAGATCATGTATGTAAACGTAGAACCTGGAGTTTATCACATCAGGCCGCAAACTGTCCAAATAGAAGAGGTCCTGATGCTTGATGTTCATCATCATCATGATGATGATTATCATGAGGATATGCCAGTCGTGGAACTTAATAATGATCCTGATAATGAGAATGAAATAGATCGCTTCAGGGATTTTCAGATGCATTTATCTACTCAGATAAAACGTTGTCAATTATTAAATATACCTGCTAATGATATCTTGATTGACGAATGGTGCAGATTGCATGGAGAAGCACACTCGGAAAAGACTTGCGAACCATGCTTAGACATGATCATGCTGGAGCAGACGTATAGTGAGGCATCATCATCATATTCCGAGGTGAGTGCTACATCTGATGATGATGATGATATTAATTTTTATTTGTCTTCTGCAGGAACAGAAGAGTCGACGGATCCTGATGAGGATCATATCCGAAAAACAGAAGAGATCCTGGTGTCTAATCAGACAAAGGATGCGAGAAAGGAAAAGATCACTCCTGGTAGTGATTGCTTCATGGAACCGGATTACGAGTTGTCTGATGAGGATAAAGGCAGTGACCTGACGAAGTTCGAAGAATTTCTGGTCAAAGAAATAAAAAAATGACACAACAGTGTAGATCTCCCCAGGAGGTTTTAATCAAAAGTTGGTGTAGGCTGCATGAGGCGCCTCACTCAGAAACCACTTGCTCACTGTGCTTGCACATTTTGAGGAAGCATGCAGTTGTATGTGCTGAGCATCATCCTCCTGCTAGGATGGAAGAGAAAATAGAAAAGCCATCAGGCTCATCAGATAAAGGAAAGAGGAAGCTTGAAGATGACACACCTAAGTTAAGGTGGATATCAGGCGGAGCAGCAGCCAGAGCTGCAAAGAAAAAGGAAAGTTCAAATAAATGTCCTGCTGAAGATAAGCCTTGGATCCTGAGGTTTGATGGATCCAAATCCAAGCAAGGTTCTGGAGTAGGGATTAACCTTACTGATCCATCAGGGAAATCCCATTTAGCAGCTTACAGATTACAGTTCCCCTGCACTAATAATGTCACAGAGTATGAAGCTCTGATTCATGGACTGTTGTTTGCACATAAGAAGAAGGTGAAGATCCTGCATGTCTTTGGAGATTCAGAACTAGTTGTGAGGCAAGTACGAGGAATCTACTCTTGTAACTATAGAAAGCTGTCAAATTACAGACATCGTGTGTGGGACCTGATTGAAGACTTTGATGCCTTCAACATCGTTCACGTGCCAAGAGAACAGAACCAAAGGGCAGATGCACTTGCTCAGGCCGCCAGTACGCTGGAACCACTGTCTATATCTGGTCTGAAGAGATTTTCAGTAGAATTGGTGTCAGTACCTTCGGTACCTGACAATGTGACCAATCTCCAAGTGTTTGATGATGATCAGCACATCTTGGATTTCATATCAAACAGAGATGTATTTGAAGCTCAGATCATAGATGAAAATGGTATGGAAGATCATGTCTGGGAAGAAGATGAGATTTTAGAGTTGCCTGGCAACACAATTCCCAAAGGTATGATTGAATTAGAAAGAGCCTTTGATCTGGATAATATGCTCAAGCATAAGGATCTGCCTAAGGCAGATGGAGGTCAATATTCACAGGTGAATATTGGACAAGCTGATGACAAGAAGAATGTCTTGTTGGGTAAGGTTTGTACACCTGAAGAGTTAGATGGAATAACTCAAGCCCTTAAGGATTATATACATGTAATTGCATGGACTTATGACGAGCTGAAGACGTATGACACTTCTGTCATAACTCATACTATACCCCTCAAGCCAGATGCAAAACCTTTCAGACAGAAGCAGAGGCCAGTCAATGCTCTGCTTGAGCCCATCATCCTTGAGGAGGTTAAGAAATTGTTAAATGCCCGGATAATATTTCCGGTAAGGCACTCCACTTGGGTGGCAAATCTGGTACCAGTCAGGAAGAAGAATGGAGACATCAGATTGTGTGTGGATTTCAGGAACCTAAACAGAGCATCAGAAAAGGATAATTATCCTTTGCCCTCTTTGGATGAAGTTCTGCAGATGGTAAATGGAGCCAAGATGATGTCCTTCTTGGACGGTTTTTCAGGATACAACCAAGTGATGGTTGATAAAATTGACAGATTAAAGACTGCCTTCACCACAAAATGGGGGATATTTGCATATAGACGTATGCCATTTGGATTGATAAATGCTGGAGCTACATTCCAGCGAGCAATGGACATAGCCTTCAGAGGCTTAATAGGAAAATGTATAGTCATCTACATGGATGACCTGACAGTGTTCTCCAAAGAAAGGGGAAATCATGTTGCTGACCTCAGAAGTGTGCTGAAGAAGTGTGAAGAATATGGAATATCTTTGAATCCCAAGAAGTGCATATTCGGGGTCACAACAGGAAAGTTATTAGGCCACCTGATCACAGAAGATGGGATTATCATTGATCCTGACAGGGTGGAATCTATTATGAAACTACCACTTCTAGGAAGCAAAAAGGAGCTTAAATCTTATTTTGGTAAGATAAATTTCGTGAGGAAGTTCATCACTGGCTTTGCTGAGATTGTCAGACCACTGAATGCCATGTTGAAAAAAGATGCACAAATTGACTGGACACCAGAAGCCAGAGCTGCTTTTGAAGATATAAAGAGGGCCATTTCGGATGCTCCTGTCCTCATTAGTCCAGATTATACAAAAGATTTCTACATCTACTCATTTGCTTCAGAACATACTTCTGCAGCAGTGTTAACTCAAAGAAATGAAGATAGAGAAGAGAAACCAATTGCCTTCATGAGCTGTCCTTTCAGGGATGCTGAGTTGAGATATGTAGATGTTGAAAGACAGGCACTTGCATTAGTCAGAGCAGTAAAAAAGTTCAGACATTATATACTGAGAAGCAAAGTGATTGCTGTGGTACCAGATGCAGCAGTAAAGATGCTGCTGATGCAGAGTGAACCTGGTGAAAAAAGGGCCAAATGGATTACGGTACTACAAGAATATGACATGGAGATCACACCCATGAAGTTAGTAAGAGGACAGGCTCTGAGCCAGATGATATCTGAAACTGATCCAAACATCATCAGTCAGCAGTATGTAATCGATGAGAAGGACAATAAAGAATGGTATTCAGACATCAGGCACATCCTGATCACTGGAAGATGTCCTTTGAGGATGCAGGCTTCACAGAGAAGAGCCTTAAAGATGAGATCCCAGAAATATATGATGAAGGGAGGAGCCCTGTTTAAAAAGAATTATGAAGGGATATACCTGAGATGCTTAGAGAAACCAGAAGCTAAGAAAGTCTTGACAGAGTTACATGACAAGTTTGGAACTGCCCACGGATCAGCATTGGCCACAACACATGCAATCCTCAGAGCAGGATATTACTGGCCTTCAATTTTTAAAGACACAGCTGATCATGTTAAATGTTGTCATGTTTGCCAGGTTGCTGCCAACAGAGAAAAATATGCTGCACAACCATTGCAGCCAGTGATGGAAGAGCGCCCATTTGCACAATGGGGCATGGATTTCATAGGACCAATCAATCCTCCATCTTCTTCAGGCCAGAGGTATGTCCTAACAATTACTGATTATTGTACCAGGTGGACTGAGGCTATCAGCAGCAAAACTTGTACTGCTGATGATGTCATTAAATTTCTGGAAAGCAACATTGTCACCAGGTATGGAACTCCTTATGCATTGGTAAGTGATAATGGTTCTGCTTTCATTTCCACTAAATTGTCAAGTTGGGCTTTTGATCATGGGATTATACTTAAGTTCTCATCCAATTACTATCCCCAGGGAAATGGATTAGCAGAATCCACCAATAAGAATTTACTGAGTATCATAAGAAAATTGATAGAGAAAAATCCCAGGGAATGGAATTCATTTCTGAAGTATGCCTTATGGGTAGACAGAACTAGAATGAAAATTGCATTAGGAAACTCACCTTTCCAGCTAGTATATGGGGTAGATCCTATCCTCCCTGTAAACTTGAAAATTCCTACTCTGCAGTTTGCCCAAGACTATCTAGGCATAGATAATAAACAAGAAGTCAGGTTGCTTCAGTTGATGCATTTGGAAGAAAAACGAAGCCAAGCAATTGACCAATTTGCAAAACATCAGGCTGTTGTCAAACGCTGGTTTGACAAGAGAGCCAGAATTAAAGCCTTCAGGATATCAGATTTAGTCCTGATGTGGGATAAAGCCCATGAAAGGAAAGGTGATCATGGTAAGTTTGATAGACTATGGATAGGTCCCTTTCAGATTTCTGAAATTTTAGGAGACAGCACTTATAGGCTTAAGAACCTGACAGGTGAGGATGTCCCGTTGCCAGTCAATGGACAATTCCTCAAACATTATTTCCAGGCCTGAGTGACTTCATGGCAGTCTTGTGTATCATATTGTATATTTGTATAGTTGTTTGTATAGTGTTTGCTTGTTGTTGTTGTTGTTTGTTGGTTGGGACCTTGTTCTGGTAAGTCAGGATGATGCACTTCATCACCTAAGAAAATAACTAAATTGTTAGGATTCAAGTGATGAGATCAGATTTAGATATAGATTGTAATTCATTCTGATAAATACTCATGATCAGGGTTATGATGTCTTTTCATCAGGGTACTTTTTCTTGTCCAAAGTGAATCAAACACAATGAAACACCTAACAGCCTTGGGTTTGTTGAAGATATGAGTATAGGTGTTAAGTGAAAAATCTAAAGGGACTCCCTTGCTACCAATACAATCTCCAACCTAAAGCTGCAAGTGACTACACCTTGTACAAATGAGCAGACATGATGATATCAAATTTAAATTTTTAAAGGAAAATCAGAAACAAAATAAAATTAGGCCATCTAAGTAACTCTACCGGGGCTATGGACGCCTGCTGGCAGTGGGGCTCTACTTAGGGAGATTGTATAGATAACCTTGCCGGGGTTATAGACACCTGCTGGCAGCAAGGCTCTATCCAGGTTGGCTATGAGGGATGATCTCCAACTATGTAGTTTAACACCAGTTACTTATGTTTTCAACTTGCTTTCAAGATGAGGATAATTAATCATCTGCACACACCTGATCCTTTGTTAGCTTTATCACCATAATGAAATTTTATCATTCAAAGATCATGATGATTTACTTAGACAGAATTAGAATACTATAGATGAATATGATCATATCACTTGAATCATTTGAATTTTGTTGTTTTCTTTGGTGGCAAGTTGTTGTGTGGTTACACAACACGCCCCATTTTGACTTGGCAAAACAGGGACCCAGCTTTAGTTTTGGCTTGTGTTGTCTGTTTCTGGCGGTTTGGTAAAAAATAAGTCAGGTGCATCATCATCATGAAGGTCAGGATGAGATTGCATCATCATCATGAGGTTAGTTTGTCAAAGTTCATATTTTGTTCCTATGACTTCATGGTTAGAAAGAACTTGAAATTTCATGCAGGTTTGCCTTTTGCATCACTTGAAAATTCATCCATATGAGGGAGTTGTGAGCAGTCAAAGTTTTGGTCAAACCTGATAATTGCTGTATTATGAACATCATCATCATGATATTTGAAAAGCCCCCGATAGTATCCTGAGGTCGAAACATCCGGACGTCAAGTTTAAGTCGTAGTAGGTTCTCCCCGTCGGGCGGTCTTTTGTGTCTCCAAAGGTCATCATCATGATCTTACTTTATCACCTGATGAAAATCATGCAGTCCCGAAACATCCGGACGTCAATCTTAAATGCTAGTGTGTTTTGCCCGTCAAGCGAGCATCATGATATTCTAACATCATCAGCATCATGATATTCCAACATTGCGAGCATCATGATATTTTGCACCACCCGATATTATAATATCATGCTGATCTTATAATATCACCTTACTTAGAGAAATCTGCCATCTGCATAATTTGCGCGCACGACCAAGTCTTGGTGATCAACATCATCATGATATTTCGAGACCCGACATTTCCTAATATCCTCCTGACCTCCTTTTGCGTGATCATGATGATCACCTTATCTTTCGAGGCGGAGGGTGATTTTCATTTCTTAAGTCATGTTGAACATCATCATCATGATCTTTCTCTACCCGATAGTTCGTAATATCATCCTGCCGACAAGTATAAACTTTTGCAAATATGATGATGACGATGACGTCATCATCACCTTCTCCGTCGGCAGGATTTTTTCCAGGGTATGATCCTGTTCGCCAATATGATGATGACGATGACGTCATCTTCGAAGAGTAACACAAGCCCCGGATATCCTGATGACGTCATCAGGACTTTCAGCAGGATCATATTTTAGGTCGCCCAGTGCGAATATGATGATGATGTTCATCATCTTGGTCTTTCGAGGATTGCCTTGGCCGAAAACGGGGTCATGCTGCTTTCTTGACCTGATCATCTTCCTTAGAGGGAACCCGATACTCCAGTTACCTCCTGATCTTAACGAAACATGACGATGACGTCATCCCTTTGCATTTTAACCAAGCCTGATGATGACGATGACGTCATCATGATTTTCCTCAGCGGCAGGATCATTTTCCAAGTCCTCCTGTTTGTCTTCATCATGATGATGATGACGATGTCTTTCTTTCCCGAATGTGCAAGAACAAAATATCCTGATGTGCTTTTCATCAGAGCATTAGGAAAGGAGGATCATCATATTTCAAATATCCTGCGGACAGACAGAAGGCATATGTAGATGGCCATCATCATGATTTTTGGCGTCGGTATAACTGTTGCCGTCGGCCTAAGGTAAAATTGTCACCCTGATCATATGTAGTCACGCCGATGTGAATATGATGATGATGCAAGGCCGGTTTCTAAGGGTGGTTGAAAGGGCGATTATTTCTTTGCTTAATCTGAGATCATCATCATCATATTTCGAGCCCGATATACAAGAAAATGGGCAAAACATGAAGCGATAGAAATTTGAAGGCCCGACTGCCTGAATTTTGGTCAACGAGGGTTGACCTGGTTGTTTTTATGTTGTTTATGCATTTAGTGCATATTTTTCACAGGTAAAGCCTGATTGCCTGTAGCTGCACATGGGGAGGTATGTTTAATAAAGTGTTTACTTCCTGTTGTTTATCATGATGATGATGAACTTAATGTTTGTCTGTCTATTTGCAGGAGATCATGATGATGCTGCTGAAGCTGAACATTGAGGTCATGATGCTGCTGAAGCTGAACATTGAAGTCATGATGCTGCTGAAGCTGAACATTGAAGTCATGATGCTGCTGAAGTTGAGCGTTGAGATCATGATGATGCTGCTGAAGCTGAGCATTACAAAGTTGCGCATAGAGGCAACATGGACCAGACATGAGGAGGATATTGTCAAATATGCTGTTCGCCAGCTGGAGACCGAATCAAGTTGAAGATGCTGGAATATTCTGTGCCAGCTGTACATTTACCAACTGACGAAGCATGTGTTTTTCATCTGGACCGTTGTTTGTTATGAGGGGATCCTGATCCTTGGATCATTGTAACCATTTTCTGGCAGTTGCTCTATATAACATCCAGAGCTTGTCATTTTAAAAGAGGAGGAATACATTAGAATACAAGACGCATCTGGCGCAAAGAGTCAATTACTGTAGAATAAGTTAGGAGATCGGATTACTGAGACTAATGAGGATAGAATTGTTGAAATGTCAAGGTTCTTTCTTCAGATCACTGTGAATGTACCTGTTCTTGAGCATACTGAATGAATATGAAGTTCCAGATTACATCCTGATTGTAAATTTTACGTAATCTTCTGTTGATTTCTGGATATGTACTGGTGAATGCTGTGTTCAACTAGAAGCGCTTTCATTTCATTACATGTTGTTGTCAACTTTCCTTTGAAGCTTTGCACTAGATCATGCGGATTTGTGGAATGTCCTGGTGAAGTATGATTTCTAGTTTTCCTTCTTTTCATTGCAAGTATGGGAGCTTGTATGTGAATCAGTGATCTAAGTCCAGTAATTTTAGGAATCTCACTCTCTACCCCTTTTCCTTTTTTCAATTTCATTAATTCATCACCATAACTGCAAATCATGATAAATAACAAGCAGAAACAGTGAAATATGCTGAAATCCCGTAGGTAACTGAAGATCCTTAGCATATTTGAGTTAAATGCATGTAGTATTGAAAATATCATGCAAAGAATCATAAATAATGGTAGAAATCATGCAAATATCAGCCTATATGCACATTATTTGACTAAATTTACAGTGCAGAGGTAGAATTGTTGGAGACTTGCAGAGCGAACATCCAAAGCAGGATATTTGAAGATGATGATGATGAACAATGCAGAAACACGTAAGGCCCCTGAATGGAAAACAGCAACACACATCAACCACTGAGTAACGTCAGTAGATTAAGACCTAATCAACGGAGACTTGGGATCATGAATTCTTTGAATTCATCGTATCTTTCAAGATGAGTAAAGGTTGTTGTGTAACTTTTATTCTATGTTTGCGAATGACTAACATCATGACCAACATGACGTTAGGGTCATATTGGTTATTGTTAGGGATATTTTAAAATATGACCATCTCGGGTCTAGATCATGATGATGTCATCTTATCATGTCTTCTTTGTTACTGGATTAAGATGACATCATCATCATGTTGACGAATATGACAGATGTTAAGAAATGTGACCCTCCAAGTGTTAAGCAAATTGATGACATCATCATTAGGATGAGTTCTTTTATATATCGAAACTGGATGATGTCATGGTCATGTTTCGCTAAGGGTGATATTTGGTAACATGACTGATATTTAGAAATGTGACCCTATGAAGATATGCATGTGGGTTTTGTCGGGCATATATACTATCACACTTAAGTTTGACATTCGCACATTAGGGAACATATGGATATTGGGTGATCTTTTTACATCGGGGTCATTTTAATGAATATGACTGATAATTAGAAATATGACCCTATGAGAAATATCCAAGTTGACCGAACTTTGACTTAGCATAACTTTTTATCCTTAAACAATATCAAGGTGATCCAAAAAACCAAACCTGCTTAGAATTTTGTATTCTTTCAAATTATGAGGTTTGTCACAGTAAGTTCTAATTTTGACAATTGACCTATCCTTTTAGAGCACATGGATGAGCAAGGGTGATACACTTAACTAACTTTTGCCAAACCACCCAAAGGAAGAAAGCAAAAACAAGCAAAAGAAAAAAGTTGGGTCCCTATTTTGCTAAGGCAAAATGGGGTGTGTTGTGTAACTACACAAAAAACCCCTCTACAATAACCTCTCTTAGTTTTTGATATGTCTAAGGCATTGGCCTGTGGTGAAAGGTTTTCTGCTGCCCCAAAATCATCAGAAGGAGGTAGTGTAAAGTTGCAAAGCGGTGTAACTTTCATCCTATTCCTGATGCAACCAAACTGACAGTTCCAATGCATCTAGATGGGTATGTTTAGGATAGGCATGGTCTTGTTTTGCACCCAAACATGCCGAAATAGTTTGAGCTACATTTTATCGGCGATATCCCTGAAGAGTCCAAAGTGTAAAAAGGAAGAAATATTTGATGAGCTATTACTCATAAATTGTGACACTTTAAACATTCTATCTAAGGCAATGCAATGATGTAGAACCCCTCTACAATAACCTCTCTCAGTTTTTGATATGTTTGAGGCATCGGCACATGGTGAAAGGTTTTCTGCTGCACCCAAAATCATCAGGAGGTAGTGTAAAGTTAGAAAGGGATGTAACTTTCATCCTACTCCTAATGCGACCAAATTGATAGTTCCAATGTGTCTGAATGGGTACGTTTAGGCTAGGAATGGTCCTATTTTGTAGCCAAACATGCCAAAATAGTTCAAGCTACATTGTACCGGTGATATCTCTGAAGAGTCCAAAGTGCAAAAAGGCAGCAATCTTTGACAAGTTGTTACTCAGAAACCATGAAACTTAGAAACATTTTGTCTAAGGCAACAGAATCATGTAGAATCCCTCTATAATGACCTCTCTTAGTTTTTGATATCTCTAAGGCATTCGACCTTGGTGAAAGGTTTTCTACTGCCCCCAAAATTGTCATAAGGAGGTAGTGTAAAGTTGCAAATGGGTGTAACTTTCATCCTACTCCTAATACAACCAAATTGATAGTTCCAACATGTTTGGATGGGTACATTTAGGCTATGTATGGTCCTATTTTGCACCTAAATATGCTACATTGTACCGGCGATATCCCTGAAGAGTCCAAAGTGTAAAAAGGTAACAATCTTTGACGAGTTTTTACTTAGAAACCGTGACATTTAGAAATATTTTGTCTAAGGTAACGCAATCACATAGAACTCTCCTAAAATAATCTCTCTCAGTTTTTGATATCTCTTAGGAATTTGACTATAGTGAAAGGTTTTTTGTTGCCCCCAAAATCATCAGGAGGTAGTGTAAAGTTGCAAAGGGGTATAACTTTCATCCTGCTCCTGATGCGACCAAATTGACAGTTCCAATGTGCCTAGATGGGTATGTTTAGGCTAGCCATGGTCCTATTTTACACCCAAACATGCCGAAAAGTTTGACCTACATTGTACTGACGATATCCTTGAAGAGTCCAAAGTGCAAAAAGGAAGCAATCTTTGATGAGTTGTTACTTAGAAACCGTGACACTTAGAAATATTTCATCTAAGGTAACATGATTATGTATAACCCCTCTACAATAATGATGCAGAGGCATCCACACTATAACCTTAACATATAGCATGGATGTCCGCCACCCTTCATCATCATCATCATCATCATCATGTTTTCCTTAACACTGTCAGCATCATCACATTTACTCTGCTGACCGATATCCTCCTGATGACAAGCCTTCGCCCTTTCGCATGTCAACAACATCAGCATATCTGACTATCGGCAGCATCATCATATTCGGCAAGCGCGAACATCCTCCTGACGTCCACTGTTCATCTTACCGACAACTTCGACCTTCACTATCTTCAGCATCATGATGTTCAACATCATGTTCGTCAGCAGGATATGGAACATCCGGTTCCTCCCATATATCCTGATGATGACAAACCTTAACTCCATGCACCGTCCCCTCGATGCTTACGTCACCCCGATATCCTGATGACGATTATCCTGATGACGATGACGTCACATGCAGCTCCTCAATATCCTACTGCTCTGAAATATCCTGATGACGTATATCCTGATGATGATGACGTCATATCCTGCTGTTGGCCAAACTTAACTTTTTCGGCCCGTGATCAACCTGATCTTCTACCTTATGCCGACACGCTCCTCCTCGGCAACTCTTGATGATGATCACCTCGACGCTCATTCACTTCATGCAATCGATAGCATCATGCTCATCTCCACTTATCCGGATGACGATGCCCAAAGCGACTGCAGGATATTCACCAAATTATCCTGATGATGCCGTTTTGACAAATTTCTAGCCTTAGCAGATTTTCACCGTTCTGATCCGCCGAACCTCCTGGGTGACCTGATCCACTTCCAGGGTGATCTTCCACACTTTAACAGCTAACACGACCTAGCACATACCCATGCTAGGGTTCTCAACATCTCTCGACGGTGATCCTGCACACCTGCATGCAAAGAGAAAGCAAACTAAAACCTAACCTACTGTACATCGCCATTCCACCGATCCGACGAATCAACCGGTGGAATGGATCAGTGAATCCATGAAACCACCCAAAACAGCAAATCGATCACATAGTGGAGACCAAACAGAAAAGGAACACAACAGGATCTCTTATTCGATTTTAAAAGATGCTATTACAATATTCAGTCTCTCCTCTCGCTCAGCAAAGCCTGATCGATGATATATCCAATACCAACCGATCCTCAGGCATAAATAGGTTTTCCTGCGAGTACTACTGACCCGACTCCAAGCGGCTGGGAAATCTCTCCAGGCGGCTGGGAGATCCAACCGGTCCTACAGCATGACAACTGTCTAACAAACTACCTAAAAATAGCAAAGCATGGTCAGCATGATCTTAGTACGGTCAGCATGACCTTATTACATGCATTTGGTCTTATCAGACCTTCTTGGAAACATGAACAAGACTCAAACTAACTAACTGCCTCATGAAGGCCAGCTATCAGGTAGGTGCTCCTGCACCATACTCCCCAACAGAAAAGAACTCATGTCCCATGAGTTTGGGTTGTGGAAGTCCTCCACCTTTACAGTTTGTCATGTCAGTGTTCTGACCTGTTCTAGCTTTGTCCTCTACTGGCTCTTGGCTGCTCCAAGACTTCTGAACTGTAACTTGCTGTCTTGCAAGTAAATCCTCATGCCTGTCAATGTAGGCCTTTCTCACACATACCTTGTGTTTGTTAGGTTGTCTGACCAGAACCTCTGTCTGAACTGCCTCTTGAACTTCTGCAATGTTCAACTCTGTCTTCCTTTCAACTTTTATAGGACAAACAATAGTCCCAACTATGACAACATCCTTGTCATCCCTCTCAACTGGTTGCTGTTTGCAAACTTGTTTCTACACCTGCGGCTGACCTCTGTCAGTCAAAACTAAAACTTTCTTCAACCTTTTGTCCTTAACAACTCCTTTCCCTGCAGTATCCTCAACTGCCTTTATGCCTGCTCCTATAGGCATCTGCACATACTCCTTCTTTCCCATTAAAATGATTTTGGCTGCCTCCTGTGCTGCAACATCTGCCTACAATGGCATCAACATAATAGTCTTCCCATCTTTCTTGATGGTGTAGGTATTAGCATACCCATCATACAATACCCTTCTATCAAATTGCCATGGTCTACCCAACAATAGGTGACAACATTCCATGGGCAAAATGTCACACAAAACTCTATCATGATATGCTTCAATCTGAAAATCCACATATGCCTGTTCATAGACAAAAAGTGATTGACTATCACTCACCCAAGATGCCTTGTAAGGGTGCTGATGTGGAATCCTTTCCAAATTCAGTTTATCCACCATTTCCTGAGATACCATGTTGTCTGTTGAACCAGTGTCGATGACAACCTTACATACTTTACCTTTGCTCTTGCATATGGTCTTGAAAAGAGCTCTTCTTTGCATCATATCCTTTGATGCCTGCAAACTAATTCTCCTTAGCATCAATGCTTCTCCCTCCTCAGGATATGCATAATATTCAGGATCCTTATCTCTTTGATAAGTGTTTGAACTCTGCACACTTTGCTCTACTTTCTCTTCCTGTACAAGTTGTACTCTCTTGTCATTTGTTCTATCATTTCTGGATGATGAACCTTTGTTCTCTGGGCATTTGAAAGATGGATGACCAAACTCACCACAGGTGTAACATTTTCCTGAAAATGTAGTAGAACCTCTACCACCTCCAAATCTGCCTCTATTACCTTTCCATCCACCTCTGAAATCAGACTGTCCCTGTCCTTTACCAGTGTCTTCTTGACCCTCATTGGTTTGCTTTTGTATAGGGGCTGATCCTCTTCCCCTCATATTGTTTCCTTTTCCTCTCATGGACTTATCTTGTCCTCTATTCATCTTTTCTTCAATCCTGATTGCCATTTGATAACAATCCTCCACATTCTTAGGGTTAGCTAAAACTAACTCATCCTGTATGTTCAATCTCAAACCAGCCAAGTACCTAGCCACCTTTTCTACCTCATTCTCATGATGACCAGACCTCATACTCAATTTATAAAACTCCTCTGTATATGCCTTCACATCCATTTCCTTATGCCTTAAAAATTGCAGCTTCTTAAACATCTGAATTTCATAATCCCTAGGCAAGAATTTACCTTTGATCCTTGCTACCATCTTATCCCATGAAGTGATCTTTGACTTCCCTTGTTTCCTTCTCTCAGATTGTACATAATCCCACCATACCAAAGCATGACCTCCTAACTTGGTTTTTGCAATCTTTATCTTCTGATCCTCAGCAACATCTTCACATTCAAAGTGATTATCAAGTGTAGCAATCCAATCTAGCAACTCATCTTCATTCAAACTTCCATTATACTTGGAAACATCAACCTTTACCTTAGGTTTATCACTCTGCACTGCCTTTAACAGTTTTGCCAATCTCTGGTCTTCAGCATCCAGATCTTCAGCTACCTCTTCATACTCTTCAACAGCATCTTCATCTTCTTCAGACTCACTGTCTTCCACTTCCCTCTTTTTGTTCTTTTCCAGGGCTACAAGCCTGGCTTGAAGTGCTTCAGCAAGCTCCTTCATCTTCCTCATCTCTCTGGCATGTTTTTCCTTCATCTCCTGCAATTCCCTTGCAGTACCACTACCTTTAGGAGGCATTTTGTCAACCTCTCACTCAACACACAACACACAATCAACTCTACCTCTGCCCTTTCGGTGACAGAATCAACACACAACAGCCCAGACCTTTTGCTGAGCTCTGATACCACTATGATGCAGAGGCATCCACACTATAACCTTAACATACAGCATGGATGTCCGCCACCCTTCATCATCATCATCATCATCATCATGTTTTCCTTAACATTGTCAGCATCATCACATTTACTCTGTCGACCGATATCCTCCTGATGACAAGCCTTCACCCTTTCGCATGTCAACAGCATCAGCATATCTGACTATCGGCAGCATCATCATATTCGGCAAGCGCGAACATCCTCCTGACGTCCACTATTCATCTCACCGACAACTTCGACCTTCACTATCTTCAGCATCATGATGTTCAACATCATGTTCGTCAGCAGGATATGGAACATCCGGTTCCTCCCATATATCCTGATGATGACAAACCTTAACTCCACGCACCGTCCCCTCGATGCTTACGTCACCCTGATATCCTGATGATGATTATCCTGATGACGATGACGTCACATGCAGCTCCTTAATATCCTGCTGCTCCGAAATATCCTGATGACGTATATCCTGATGATGATGATGTCATATCTTGCTGTTGGCCAAACTTAACTTTTTCGGCCCGCGATCAACCTGATCTTCTACCTTATGCCGACATGCTCCTCCTCGGCAACTCCTGATGATGATCACCCCGACGCTCATTCACTTCATGCAATCGATAGCATCATGCTCATCTCCACTTATCCGGATGACGATGCCCGAAGCGACTGCAAGATATTCACCAAATTATCCTGATGATGCCGTTTTGACAAATTTCTAGCCTTAGCGGATTTTCACCGTTCTGATCCGCCAAACCTCCTGGGTGACCTGATCCACTTCCAGGGTGATCTTCCACACTTTAACAGCTAACACGACCTAGCACATACCCATGCTAGGGTTCTCAACATCTCTTGATGGCGATCCTGCACACCTACATGCAAACAGAAAGCAAACTAAAACCTAACCTACTGTACATCGCCATTCCACTGATCCAACGAATCAACCGGTGGAATGGATCAGCGAATCCATGAAACCACCCAAAACAGCAAATCGATCACACAGTGGAGACCAAACAGAAAAGGAACACAACAGGATCTCTTATTTGATTTCAAAAGATGCTATTACAATATTTAGTCTCTCCTCTCGCTCAGCAAAGCCTGATCGATGATATATCCAATACCAACCGATCCTCAAGCATAAATAGATTTTCCTGCGAGTACTACTGACCCAACTCCAAGCGGCTAGGAAATCTCTCCAGGTGGCTGGGAGATCCAATCGGTCCTACAGCATGACAACTGTCTAACAAACTACCTAAAAATAGCAAAGCATGGTCAGCATGATCTTAGTACAGTCAGCATGACCTTATTACATGCATTTGGTCTTATCAGACCTTCTTGGAAACATGAACAAGACTCAAACTAACTAACTGCCTCATGAAGGCCAGCTGTCAGGTAGGTGCTCCTGCACCAAATAACTTCTCTTAGTTTTTTATATCTTTAAGGCATTCAATCATGGTGAAAGGTTTTCTACTGCCCCCAAAATTGTCAAAAGGAAGTAGTGTAAAGTTGCAAAGGGGTGTAACTTTCGTCCTACTCCTGATGTGACCAAACTGACAGTTCCAACACATCCAGATGGGTACTTTTAGGATAGGCATGGTCTTGTTTTGCACCTGAACATGCCGAAACAGTTTGAGCTACCTTGTACAAGTGATAACCCTGAAGAGTCCAAAGTGCAAAAAGGCAGCAATCTTTGACGAGCTGTTACTCAGAAACTGTGACACTTAGAAACTTTTTGTCTAATGTAACATAATCACGTTGAACCCCTCTACAATAACCCATCTTGGTTTTTGATATCTCTAAGGAATTCAACTGTGGTGAAAAGTTTTCTGCTACCCCCAAAATCATCAGAAGGAGGTAGTGTAAAGTTGCAAAGGGGTGTAACTTTCATCCTGTTCCTGATGCGACCAAACTAATAGTTGCAATACATATAGATGGGTATGTTTAGGCTAGGCAGGGTCCTATTTTTGCACCCAAGGAAAGCCAAATTCCATAACCTTTACCAACATCCTCCAAATTAGGATCTTTAGAACATGGTATGGACAACCATCAAAGCATATGATGTAGGAGCATCCGAAAGAATTCAAGACAGTTGTGATAGTTGATAGTGAAAATAGAGTATTGAGACAGTGAATTGGGAGATACCGCATTTGAGTATGAGAGACTGTGGAGGTGGAATTAACATCTAAACATAGTCAGTTACAACATATCAAGAATTCAGATCATTTGGCTTTGATTCTAGAGAGATTGCTATTGGAAGATTGACTATTTTTGCATAATAGAGCCGACTGTGTTTAGTGGAGTCTAAATCATCTTGCAGAGAAAATCTATGACTTGCAAAGCAAAAAGGAGCATTGTTTGATGAAGTTTAGGATCTAGCCGACCTTCAATGAGATTCGTACAAAGTTCTATGCATTTGTGGAGCAGTGCCTAATGTTTATGCCTGACCTATTTTGTGTACACATTTCATATACTAGCCATTGCAATTAGGCCAACTTGATGATGATTTGAATGCTTGCAGAGGATATACATAAGAGAGAAAGGATTGTTTCTAAGTAGTGATTAATATCATGAAGATAAGAAGTGAGATCTTAAGTTGTTTTGATCTGAATGAGTAGCAGAATAGAGTACAAGGTAGAGCAGGAAGTAGAATGAGTTGCAGAGTAGAGAATTAAGTTGTAGAAGAAAGAAGTCATGACAGCGTATTATTGTATGAATCTTTTGTAATCCATAGGCTGCGGCCTAGCATCTGTAATGCCCTTGAGGCATGTGTAATTCAATTTGAAGTTATAATATATGAGGAATGAGCTTTGAAGGCTGGGTTTTTCCCTGTTAGGGATTTCCCAGGATATATCTTGTGTTTGTGTTCATGAATATCTTTGGTCTTTATATTGATTAGCTATAAGCCTACATTACATATCCATTATGATCATATAGTTAATTGTTTAAGGCAGCAAGGTTGGACAGTCCCTCACTAGACCCTCCTACCTTGATTGCATCAAGTGGACATCAGATTTGATAGAGAAACTAGAAGAAGGTAAAGCATTGAGCTTAAGGAGAATTGTGTTGTAGACTGAACACCTGAGAAACTAGTACAAGAGAAAGTTTGTAATAATCTGAGAAAGCAGTATAGAGAAATTTTGTATGAACAAGTGTGAAACATAGCAGAGAAAGGAAATTCATGTTGCAGAAAAGAGGGAATGACAAAATATTCTACCAGAAGAGAAAGTTTATGTACCAGAATAAAGTAAATATGGATAAAGAAACAAAGATGAGTAAAACGAAAGTGTATGCAGAGAGGCAACTGTGAGATTTTGATGAGTGTGGAGGAAATTGTGATAGGAGCCTAGACTTAGACAGAGTTGCAGAGAAGAATTCAAGAATGTATCAGGAGGTGGCTTTATTGTTCCAGAGGATGCATATTGATTGACTCTTTACTGATTGAAATAGACATAGAGTTTGAGGCAACTTACGGAGAAGACTTGCTCATACCACCGATCATTGAGGTAGTGCAAGGCTTGTAGGTAGACCACTGAACCTAGACCATGACAAGATGAAGAATTTGAGGCATCTTGTGATGAAGACTTGCTCAGACTACCAATCATTGAGCTAGTGCAAGGCTTGCAAGTAGAACACCAAACTTAGAATAATTTGAGGTAGTTTTGCAAGGTGGACTTGAACAAACCGCTGACCTTGAGGCAGTTGTAAGTACCTAAAAATAAACCATCAAACCTATCCTAAGGGATCACATTGAATTTGATATAAAACACACCAAAGTGAAGAGGCTCTCTTTTCAAATAACCTTGAGAGTTTGATGCAAGAGCATCTGGAAGAATTCAAGACAATTGAGATAGTTGATAGGGAAAATAGAGTATTAAGACAATGAATTGGGAGATAATGCATTTGAGTATGAGAGACTGTGGAGCTGGAATTAACATCTAGACATAGTCAGTTACAACATATCAAGAATTCAGATTATTTGGCTTTGATTCCAGAGAGATATCGCTATCAGAAGATTGACTATTTTTGCATAACAGAGTTGATTGTGTTCAGTGGAGTCTAAATCAGCTTGTAGAGAAAATATGTGACTTGCGGAGCAAAAAAGAGCATTGTTTGATGAAGTTTAGGACTTGGCCGACCTTCAGTGAGATCCATACAAAGTTCTATGCATTTGTGGAGCAATCCCTTATGTTTAGGCCCGACCTATTTTGTGTACACATTTCATATACTAACCATTGCAATTAGGCTGACTTGATGATGATTTGAAGGCATACAGAGGATATAACTAAGAGATAAAGGATTATTCTTAAGTAGTGATTGACAACATGAAGATATGAAGCAAGATCTTAAGTTGTTTTGATCCAAATGAGTAGCAGAACAGAGTAGAAGGTACAGTAGGAAGTAGAATGAGTTGCAGAGTAGAGAATTAAGTTGTAGAAAAAAGAAGTCATGAAAGAATATTATTGTATGAATCTTTTGTAATCCATAGGCTGTGGCTTGGCATCTGTGACACCCTTGAGTCATGTGTAATTTGATTTGAAGTTATAATATATGAGGAATGAGCTTTGAAGGATGGGTTTTTCCCTGTTAGGGTTTTCCCAAGATATATCTTGTGTTTGTGTTCATGAATATCTTGTCTTTTTGTTGATTAGCTATAAGCTTCTATTGCATATCCATTATGATCATAGAGTTAATTGTTTAAGGCTGCAAGGTTGGACAGTCCCTCACCGGACCCTCCTACCTTGACTGCTCAAGTGGTATCAAAGCTAGTTATGAATCTGTTGGGAAGGTGGCAAATTTATTTGGAAGGTGAAAGTGTTGAAAGAAAGTGTGAAACCCTAGAAGTAACAAGTGTCACCACTGAAGAAGATCAAAGCAAGGAAGATTCAGTAATCTTTTCAAATTAAGTTGTTTATCTAATTTGTTTCAATGGGGACAATTGGAAAAATAATGAAGAAAGAAAATGAAACCCTAATATGCGAAAAGGATATTTTGGAAGAAGAATTGTGTGAGATCAAGAAATGTAATTTAGAATTGTTGGAGAGGATGAAAGGACTATGAGTGGATAAATATGATGCTCTTGAAGAGGAACTAAAAAATGTAAAGAGGAGAAATGAAGAGCTAGAGCCAGAGTTGAAGTTGTTTGAAGATGTTGAAAATAGATTTACAGACTTAGAAGAAGGATTCAAGTTGTTTGGGAAGGTAGAAAAGAGGAACAAAGATCTAGAAGAAAGTTTGGAAGAATTGAAAAAGGAAGACAGTCTACAAAAGAAAGAGATATCTGAATTGAAGGAACATGTTAATCAGTTGGAGCAGTCACTTGCAGTATGTAGAGAAGAGAATAAAAATCTAAGATCTAAGCCTAAATTTTATGATGCTTCATGTGATACTAATGATTTGTGTGATGTCACAGAAGTTTCTTTAGATAGTGAGATTGAAGATGTTAGTGTAACTAAACCTATAGTTGTTGGTGATGGTATTGGTTTCAAAATCATGCAAAGAATGGGATATGAAGGACAAGGATTGGGAAAGCATCAATAAGGAATTACAAAAGCTATTGAACTGGTAATAAGATCAAGAAGTGAAGGTCTTGGATATGACAGAGGTAAGGATGTTACAAATTCAAACAAATCAAATCAGGGAAGAAGAGGCATGTATTGTTCACATTGTAATATACATGGGCATGAAGAGGAATTGTGTTGGGATCTACATCCTTGTAAGTTTTGTGGATTAAGGAATCATTCTGAAAGGATGTGTTGGGATAAAATGAGGAGGAGAAGATCTATGGCAGGTTGTATACAAAAGAATTATGGATGGATTGATGGACAGGAATGGAAACATGTTACTTGTATGTACAGTGTGAGGTATAGACTGAAGTATTCATGTGTTGGATCAGGATGCAGAGAAAGAAGACCTTATGCAGAGCACAACAAGGATATTAATTCATTCTACAAAGGGAGAAAAGATAAGAGTCACAAGTCTTATCACAATGGAGGATACAAAAGAGATAAATGTAGATTTGATAGAAGACCATTTAGAAGAACTTGTTTTCAAGTTTGGAGGAGAAAATAATCAAGTAGTGAATGTCATCAAGAACTTGTTATTAGAAAAGCTAATGAAGGAGAAGTCATGCATAATTCAATGATAGTTTGTGCAGAGGAAGAAGAGCCTGTTAATATAGAGATAATTTATGTAGAAGGAGAAGAGTTGGTTGATACAAAGATAGTTTATGTAGAGGAAGAGGAACCTTTTGAGACATCAGATTTGATAGAAAAACTAGAAGAAGGTGAAGCATTGATCTTAAGGAGAATTGTGTTGTAGACTAAACACCTAAGAAACTAGTACAAGAGAAAGTTTGTATTCATCTGAGAAAGTAGTATAGAGAAAGTTTGTATGAACAAGTGTGAAACATAGTAGAGAAAGGAAATTCATGTTATAGAAAAGAGGGAATGACAAAATATTCTACTGGAAGAGAAATTTTATGTACCAGAATAAATTAAATATGGATAAAGAAATAAAGATGAGTGAAAGGAAAGTGTATACAGAGAGGAAACTGTGGGATTTTGATGAGTGCAGAGGAAATTGTGGTAGGAACCTGGACTAAGATAGAGTTGCAGAGAAGAATTCAAGAATGTATCAGGAGGTGGCTTTATTGTTCCAGAGGATGCATATTGGTATTGATTGAATCTTTACTAATTGAAATAGACATAGAGCTTGAGGCAACTTGTGGAGAAGACTTGCTCAAACCGTTGATCATTGAGGCAGTGCAAGGCTTGCAGGTAGACCGCTGAACCTAGACCATGACAAGATGAAGAATTTGAGGCAGCTTGTGAAGAAGACTCGCTTAGACCACCAATCATTGAGGAAGTGCAAGGCTTGCAAGTAGAACACCAAAATTAGAAGAATTTGAGGCAGTTTGTAGGGTTGACTTGAACAAACCGCCGACCTTGAGGTAGTTGCAAGTACCTAAAAATAGACTGTCGAATCTATCCTAAGGGATCACATCGAATTTGACATAAAACACACTAAAGTGAAGAGGTTCACTTTTCAAATAAACCTGAGAGTCTGATGCAGGAGCATCCGAAAGAATTCAAGACAGTTGAGATAGTTGACAGTGAAAATAGAGTATTGAGACAGTGAATTGGGAGATACCACATTTTACCACATTTGAGTATGAGAGACTGCGAAGCTAGAATTAGCATCTACACATAGTCAGTTACAACATAATAAGAATTTAGATCATTTGGCTTTGATTCCAGAGAGATATCACTATCGGAAGATTGATTGTTTTTGCATAACAGAGCAAACTGTGTTCAGTGGAGTCTAAATCGGCTTGCGGAGAAAAAAGGAGCATTGTTTGATGAAGTTTAGGACTTGGTCGACCTTCAGTGAGATCTGCACGAAGATCTATGTATTTGTGGAGTAGTGCCTTATGTTTAGGCCTGACCTATTTTGTGTACACATTTCATATACTAGCCATTGCAATTAGGCCAACTTGATGATGATTTGAAGGCTTGCAGAGGATATAAATAACAGATAAAGGATTGTTTCTAAGCAGTGATCGACAACACAAAGATATGAAGTGAGATCTGTTGTGATGTTCACAACACGCCCCATTATGCTCCTTAGCAAAATGGGGACCCCTGCTGATGTTTTGCTTTTTGCTTCTGCTGGTGTTTTTCTGCTTTCTGGCGGTCTGGTAAAAATGAAGGTCAGGTGCATCATCATCATGATATATGATAAGGTAGGTCATCATCATGAGGTCTGTTTGTCAAAGTTCATATTTTGTTTCTGTGACCTCATATTTTAAAAGAGCTTGAAATTCCATGCAGGTTTGCCTTTTACTTCACTTGAAAATTCGTCCATATGTGGAAGTTGTGCACGGTCAAAGTCTTGGTCAAACCTGATATTCGCAGGAGGATCATCATATTTTATATCCTAAGTCATGTTGACGGGATCATCATGATCTTGGTCTATCACCCGCTAAAAATCATGCAGTCGCAAAATCCGGACATCAATTTTAGGTGGTAGTTCCCTTTACCCGTCAAATGGCCTCAGGCGCATCATCAGCATCATGATTTTCTTAGGAGCGTCATATTTTATAAACTTGGTTTTGGTTACATGAAGAACATCATCATCATGATATTTGAAACGCACCCCCCGATAATATCCTGAGGTTCAAATATCATGATGACATCGGCTTTAAGTCAAGGTAAGTTCCCCCGTCGAAGTGGTCTGTTGTATCGCGAGCATCATCATGATATTTCAACATTACCTGATCTTATAATATCATGCTGATCACCCAGACTTAGAAAAATCCACCTTCGGCATATTTGCATGCGCGTTCTATAAACCTGTCGCAAGGTCATCATCATGATATTTGCTGAACTTCATGAAGATGATGATGACGACTTCATATCATCCTGGTCTTTCAAGAGGGTCATTCGCTGAAATTCGCTAAGTGCTGGAATCATCATCATGATAATTTGAGAAAGAGGATCATCATCTTCATATCCTCCTGATCTCCAGTTAGCGTAATATCATGATGATCACCCTATCTATTCAGAAGAGGTCGATATTGCATTTCTTAAACAGCATGATCATATTTTGCAATATCACCCTAGCGCAAATATCATGATGACCTCAACTTATCCTTGTGCTCTGAAAGCGAAGTATGATGATGACGTCATCATCATATTTTTTAATCCTGTCCTATTGCCAGGATCATCATGATCTTGTTGGTTCGCTCGATATTTCGTAAAGACCTCCTGCCGATGAAGTAAGACCTTTTGAACATATCCTGATCATCATCATCATCACATTTTCCCTTCGGCAGGATATTTTCCAAAACATGATCTGGTTGGCGAAATATCATGATGACGTCTTGTTTTAAGTTTAACAAAGGCCCCGAATATCATGATGACGTCATCCCGATCTGATAAACGAAGAAGCTAATATCCTGATGATCATCATCATCATTTTTTCTTTCAACAGGATATTATCCGAAGCACGATCCGGTTCCCAAATATGATGATGACGTCTTATTCCAAGTTCGACAAAAGCAAATATGATGATGATCTTCATCATCCTAATCTTTCGAGAGGGTTACCTTGGCCGCAAAGGGGTTGTATGATCATCATCATCCTGATCATGCTCTTTAGGT
The DNA here is from genome assembly GCA_027924645.1 of Cunninghamia lanceolata. Classification (NCBI taxonomy): domain Eukaryota; kingdom Viridiplantae; phylum Streptophyta; class Pinopsida; order Cupressales; family Cupressaceae; genus Cunninghamia; species Cunninghamia lanceolata. The sequence continues at coordinate 10,741,847 of BSBN01000780.1, forward strand.
GACCCGATATCACAATTAGCCCCCTGATCTTAACCGGATATGACGATGACGTCATCCTTAGCATTTCAATGAAGCCCGAATATCATGATGACGTCACCATCATCTTCCTTTCCTCAGCAGCAGGATTATATTCATATCCTCCTATTCTTCTTAAACATGATGATGATGATGATGTTGTTCTTTTTTCCCAATATGCAGAAGCGAATATCATGATGATGAAGTGAATGTCGGCCAGTATGTTTTTTTTGACGCACCGACAACGAATATCATGCCGATGGGCGGGAAATGAAGCGGTGGAGTTTTAAAGTGTTTTTTTTGGCGCCTCTGGCATTTTTTCAGTTAGCAATAGTTGACCTGATCAATTTTGAGCAGTCTGAATGCATTTTTTGACGCGTTTTGAGAGGATTTCTGGATCCGATTTTCTCCATCTTGCGCAGTCACCTGGGTTTAAATGGTTATTTTAATTTCATGCTATTTTTATGATAAATGTGAAACTTATTGCTTGTCTTGTCTTGCAGGCTTGCAGTTGAGGAAGCAGCTGGAAAGTCAGCGCAGTGACCTCATGGAGGCAGAAGATCTGATCTCAGGAGCAAGAAGATAGAGATGAAATGCAAAAGGTCAAGGCCATTCAAGTGAAGAGGAAGGTCGCAGCTGGAGGTATTATCACAACAGACAAACAGAAGTTATCACCCAGCTGCCGGAACTTCTCAGAAGGGGCAATATTTCGCCCAGATTTGACCACTGCTCTGAGATATTTTTGAGAACTGGTTCACCTGCATTTATTGCTGTAACTAGGGGTTTGAACCAGGGGTTCAGTTAGGTTTTTGCTGTAGTGAGGACAATCAAAATGTCTTTATATTGTGCCTCTCTACACTGTAATACTTTACAACAGGGGCTACACACAGGGATTTTAGGATTTTGCCAGAATTGTAGAGTCTTTCTGGGCATAGTTTAGAGTAGAAGAAGGAGGTCGCCTGTTTGTCTGCAGTAAGGTGCGCGTGGAATGTCTGGCTGCCTTACTGTATCTGTAAAGCTTGTAAGTTCTCTGTAGTATGATCAATGAAACTAAGAGTCATTCTTACATTGTAAATCATGTATGGCTATTCGTTTCTAATACAATAGAATCTGGAGTTCTGCATCTATCTTTTGAGTGTTCTCCTGCTCTTCTTTGTGTTTTGAAATATCTTCTTTGAGAGCTTGCAATTTTAAATGTATGTTTGTGAAAATGCTCAGAACTTACATTTAGGGTTTTTACTGTGGATTTGATCAAACTACTGTGGTATTTACATAGTGCATAACAGAAACACTTAGATCCTTCGATAGATTAAGTGAGGTATAGAGTAGATCTTTCTAACTTTTCCCAACCCATCTGAAATATTTAGCTGAAAACGTAGAAATCTAAAGGAAATTGTCTCAAATTTGAAGAAGCATGCATAACAGAGCTATAAGTAGACAGTTTTCATAAATAGATAAAGAAGAAAGCTGCAAAAAAAAAATCCAAGAAAACCCTCTGAAACTTGCAGCCCGGTATCACTTGTATGCAAATGAATAGAATACTTGTTGAAATCTATGACCTCTTTGCATATTCTTAGTCCAGTAAACCACAAAATAAACCTAAACTACGTAAGGCCCCTTGAACATTACAGCTTCACATTGACCAACTGAACTTGACCAACCGAACCATTGTAGACTTGGGATTAGTTGAATCACCAAATGATTCCTTCTTGTCTTTCAAGTATAGTTTCAGTTCATTTTATGTGTATTTTAACTTATTGTTATGATTGCATCAAAACAGTCATCAACAGTTTTCTGGTGCTAGAAGGAGGGCCTGATTTGGTTTAGGGTTAATTTTCTGAGTTCAAATGCTATATTCTGAGATATGTTAGATCTCATAAAATTTCAAAAGGCCTAAAAGGGTGAAAAGAAGGTCCCATTTTTTTTTAATGGACACATATGGGGACAGTTTTCAAGTTAACAGTCCTTTATTTCAGGGAGCTTTGAATGAACAGTTTTATTCTCAAAGTTTATCTAATTTTTGTTTGTCCAGTTGTTGCAGGATACACCGGACTATTGAACACAATGAACTTAAATGTTTAACATTCCTCACTAGGATAGATTCATATTTGAAAGGACTAATTATTTTTTCAGATGTGTTCAGGGCTGAAAGCTGGCAGGAAAAAGAAATTTTGCAGCAACAAGCTAATACAGCACTAGAAACTAATAGGTGGTTAGAAAATACAATAGAAAAATCAATTCTGAAAGGGAATGATAACAGAGCATCTTTTCTTAGGTCATATTATGGAGGGATTGATAGTAGGTCTCTACTTCCTAATACAGGAAAAGGGGAGTGCAAGTATAAGTCTTTTAAATCTTGTAGAGAAGAAACCATTTGTCAGGATAAGGTTTTTATTGCTGATCCTAATGCTTTTGGTAAAGACAGTAAAACATCTTTCCTTGAGTCATTTTATGGAAAGGAGAAATGTGGGCAAATGAAAAAATTAGAGTGCACTGAAATTGATGAGATCCCTACTATAAAAACTAGTGAAGTCATAGAGGAGAAAGTAAATCCCAATCCCATGACTGATTTCTCTGAATTGAATGACCAAGTTCCGGATTGTTGCAGGTTAATAGAAGCAGACTCCACACTGGACGATAAATATGAGTCAGTTGATGACCAATTCTTAAAAATTGAAAATACAGAAGATCATGGAGCTGCTGTACATAATCAGACATCACCCCCATGCCATGTTGAAAATAAAACAGGGGAGTACTCTTGTCAATCAAAAGATGTTGTCCCACCTTTACTCTCAAGTGATTTAGAAATAATTAATTTCTGTATATCAGATGATGATGAAGATACTTACTTAAGTGCTGATGTGCAGGAAACTAATGAGAACATTGAGAGGTTTGCTGAAATTGAGGATAAACTGAACATTCAGAATGAAGGAACAAAGGTGGATGAAGATGAAGAAATGATACATCTAGAGTCATTCTTCTTTCAACTTGAAAAAGGACTAGACATAGAGCTGGGCAATGAAAATGCAGAGCTAAATGAAGAGCCAGCTACTAATAAACAAGTGTGTTCCACAGAGCTAAAGGCGCATCAGGTTGTCTCTTTCCTTTCCTTAGTAAATGATGATAAATGCTATTTTGATTATGCAAATTCAAGAGATAGGACATGCCTATGGATTAATCATAACCCTGATGAGCTGCCTCAGTTACTAATTATTAAGGGCTATTCGGATAAACACAATGAATCTAGAATATCAGAATTTTTTTCATAATTCAAAGATAAATCTGCTATGATGAGGACCATAACTAGTACCCTGTTACTCCTGCACAACCTAAAGAAATATGCAAGTAGGGGTGTTTTTGGGTCCTTTTCCTGGGTTTCTAATTGCCTCGTGGAGGCTTGTATATAGTCTGGTAGGGTAGTTGTTTTTTTGTTTTTTTGTGTTCTTCTTTTGCTGTTTTCTTTTTAGGTTAGTTGTTTGTATAGTTCCTTTCTGTTTGTTTTTTCCTTTTTGTTTCTGTCTATTTGTACAGTTTTTTCTGTTGTTGTGTTGTTTGTACAGCCTGTTTGTTTGGTTTGTTTGTTGTCTCCTCAGCAGGGATCTTTATTTTACTGTAGAGTATTAAGGAGCAGAACTAGCAACCATTCAAAACAGTATATAATTTAGGATATTCAGGTTAACCATTTGCAATTTACACATAACTTGTCACTGTCATGAATGTAGAGAGTTGTTCATCTTCTGAAGTTTCGTATTCAATAAATGTGATTGAGAATTTGAAACAGGTTTCTCACGATGACACACCTAAAATCCTTGGGTTTGTTGAACCTACCAGTGTAGATATTAGGTAAAAAATTAGAGGTCACCCTTGCTACCATTACAATTCTCAGCTTAATTTCAGCAAGTGCCCACTCCTTGCATCATGAAGTTACAAATTGCTATATCTTATGAAATCTTTCAAAATTAGAAAACAAATAAATAAATAAATAAATGAATAAAGTGGATTATACTGAAAATCTAGATTAAGCCATCTAAGTAACTCTACCGGGGCTATGGATGCTCGCTGGCAGTGGGGCTCTACTTAGGAGAATTGTAACGATAACCTTGCCGGGGCTATAGATGCTCGCTGGCAGCAAGGCTCTATCCGGTCGGCTATGAGGGAATATCCTCACCTACGTAGGCTAATGTCAGTCACTGGTTTGTTCAACCGATCTTCAAGATGAGGATAATTAATCACATGCACACAACTAAACTAAAAATGGAAATTCATGCATCTTTATTGAACACTTTGAGTCTCAAGCTGAATAGTAATTTGCAGGAAAGATAGTTGGAAGTTATGAGTTCATTACATCTAGTTTCCTTGAACACTCTAAATTTAATTGTTTTGTTTTGGTTGCTAGTTGTTGTGATGTTCACAACACGCCCCATTATGCTCCTTAGCAAAATGGGGACCCCTGCTGATGTTTTGCTTTTTGCTTCTGCTGGTGTTTTTCTGCTTTCTGGCGGTCTGGTAAAAATGAAGGTCAGGTGCATCATCATCATGATATATGATAAGGTAGGTCATCATCATGAGGTCTGTTTGTCAAAGTTCATATTTTGTTTCTGTGACCTCATATTTTAAAAGAGCTTGAAATTCCATGCAGGTTTGCCTTTTACTTCACTTGAAAATTCGTCCATATGTGGAAGTTGTGCACGGTCAAAGTCTTGGTCAAACCTGATATTCGCAGGAGGATCATCATATTTTATATCCTAAGTCATGTTGACGGGATCATCATGATCTTGGTCTATCACCCGCTAAAAATCATGCAGTCGCAAAATCCGGACATCAATTTTAGGTGGTAGTTCCCTTTACCCGTCAAATGGCCTCAGGCGCATCATCAGCATCATGATTTTCTTAGGAGCGTCATATTTTATAAACTTGGTTTTGGTTACATGAAGAACATCATCATCATGATATTTGAAACGCACCCCCCCGATAATATCCTGAGGTTCAAATATCATGATGACATCAGCTTTAAGTCAAGGTAAGTTCCCCCGTCGAAGTGGTCTGTTGTATCGCGAGCATCATCATGATATTTCAACATTACCTGATCTTATAATATCATGCTGATCACCCAGACTTAGAAAAATCCACCTTCGGCATATTTGCATGCGCGTGCTATAAACCTATCGCAAGGTCATCATCATGATATTTGCTGAACTTCACGAAGATGATGATGACGACTTCATATCATCCTGGTCTTTCAAGAGGGTCATTCACTGAAATTCGCTAAGTGCTGGAATCATCATCATGATAATTCGAGAAAGAGGATCATCATCTTCATATCCTCCTGATCTCCGGTTAGCGTAATATCATGATGATCACCCTATCTATTCAGAAGAGGTCGATATTGCATTTCTTAAACAGCATGATCATATTTTGCAATATCACCCTAGCGCAAATATCATGATGACCTCAACTTATCCTTGTGCTCCGAAAGCGAAGTATGATGATGACATCATCATCATATTTTTTAATCCTGTCCTATTTCCAGGATCATCATGATCTTGTTGGTTCGCCCGATATTTCGTAAAGACCTCCTGCCAATGAAGTAAGACCTTTTGAACATATCCTGATGATCATCATCATCACATTTTCCCTTCGGCAGGATATTTTCCAAAACATGATTCGATTGGCAAAATATCATGATGACGTCTTGTTTTAAGTTTAACAAAGGCCTCGAATATCATGATGACGTCTTCCCGATCTGATAAACGAAGAAGCTAATATCCTGATGATCATCATCATCATTTTTTCTTTCAACAGGATATTATCCGAAGCACGATCCGGTTCCCAAATATGATGATGACGTCTTATTCCAAGTTCGACAAAAGCAAATATGATGATGATCTTCATCATCCTGATCTTTCGAGAGGGTTACCTTGGCCGCAAAGGGGTTGTATGATCATCATCATCCTGATCATGCTCTTTAGGTGACCCGATATCACAATTAGCCCCCTGATCTTAACCGGATATGACGATGACGTCATCCTTAGCATTTCAATGAAGCCCGAATATCATGATGACGTCACCATCATCTTCCTTTCCTCAGCAGTAGGATTATATTCATATCCTCCTATTCTTCTTAAACATGATGATGATGATGATGTTGTTCTTTTTTCCCAATATGCAGAAGCGAATATCATGATGATGAAGTGAATGTCGGCCAGTATGTTTTTTTTGACGCACCGACAGCGAATATCATGCCGATGGGCGGGAAATGAAGCGGTGGAGTTTTAAAGTGTTTTTTTTGGCACCTCTGGCATTTTTTCAGTCAGCAATAGTTGACCTGATCAATTTTGAGCAGTCTGAACGCATTTTTTGACGCGTTTTGAGAGGATTTCTGGATCCGATTTTCTCCATCTTGCGCAGTCACCTGAGTTTAAACGGTTATTTTAATTTCATGCTATTTTTATGATAAATGTGAAACTTATTGCTTGTCTTGTCTTGCAGGCTTGGAGTTGAGGAAGTAGCTGGAAAGTCAGCGCAGTGACCTCATGGAGGCAGAAGATCTGATCTCAGGAGCAAGAAGATAGAGATGAAATGCAAAAGGTCAAGGCCATTCAAGTGAAGAGGAAGGTCGTAGCTGGAGGTATTATCACAACAGACAAACAGAAGTTATCACCCAGCTGCCGGAACTTCTCAGAAGGGGCAATATTTCACCCAGATTTGACCACTGCTCTGAGATATATTTGAGAACTGGTTCACCTGCATTTATTGCTGTAACTAGGGGTTTGAACCAGGGGTTCAGTTAGGTTTTTGCTGTAGTGAGGACAATCAAAATGTCTTTATATTGTGCCTCTCTACACTGTAATACTTTACAACAGGGGCTACACACAGGGATTTTAGGATTTTGCCAGAATTGTAGAGTCTTTCTGGGCATAGTTTAGAGTAGAAGAAGGAGGTCGCCTGTTTGTCTGCAGTAAGGTGCGCGTGGAATGTCTGGCTGCCTTACTGTATCTGTAAAGCTTGTAAGTTCTCTGTAGTATGATCAATGAAACTAAGAGTCATTCTTACATTGTAAATCATGTATGGCTATTCGTTTCTAATACAATAGAATCTGGAGTTCTGCATCTATCTTCTGAGTGTTCTCCTGCTCTTCTTTGTGTTTTGAAATATCTTCTTTGAGAGCTTGCAATTTTAAATGTATGTTTGTGAAAATGCTCAGAACTTACATTTAGGGTTTTTACTGTGGATTTGATCAAACTACTATGGTATTTACATAGTGCATAACAGAAACACTTAGATCCTTCGGTAGATTAAGTGAGGTATAGAGTAGATCTTTCTAACTTTTCCCAACCCATCTGAAATATTTAGCTGAAAACGTAGAAATCTAAAGGAAATTGTCTCAAATTTGAAGAAGCATGCATAACAGAGCTATAAGTAGATAGTTTTCATAAATAGATAAAGAAGAAAGCTGCAAAAAAAAAAAATCCAAGAAAACCCTCTGAAACTTGCAGCCCGGTATCACTTGTATGCAAATGAACAGAATACTTGTTGAAATCTATGACCTCTTTGCATATTCTTAGTCCAGTAAACCACAAAATAAACCTAAACTACGTAAGGCCCCTTGAACATTACAGCTTCACATTGACCAACTGAACTTGACCAACCGAACCATTGTAGACTTGGGATTAGTTGAATCACCAAATGATTCCTTCTTGTCTTTCAAGTATAGTTTCAGTTCATTTTATGTGAATTTTAACTTATTGTTATGATTGCATCAAAACAGTCATCAACAAGATCTTAAGTTGTTTTGATCCGAATGAGTAGCAGAACAGAGTAGAAGGTAGAGCAGGAAGCAGAATGAGTTGCAGAATAGAGAATTAAGTTTTAGAAGAAAGAAGTCATGAAAGAATATTGTTGTATGAATCTTTTGTAATCCCTAGGATGCAACCTAGCATCTGTAATGCCCTTGAGGCATGTGTAATTTGATTTGAAGTTATAATATATGAGGAATGAGCTTTGAAGGCTGGGTTTTTCCCTGTTAGGGTTTTCCCAAGATATATCTTGTGTTTGTGTTCATGAATATCTTTTGTCTTTCTATTGATTAGCTGTAAGCTTTTGTTGCATATCTATTATGATCATAGCATTAATTATTTAAGGCTGTAAGGTTGGACAGTCCCTCACTGGACCCTCCTACCTTGACTACATCAGCATAAAGGATATAGGAATTTTGCCATATGTTGTAATTGTTGTTGCCCTTGTAGACATGTATGTAAAGTGTGGAAGTATAGACAAGGCACGTGGATTGTTTGATCATACAATACCTCAAAGAATAAAGGATATAGGAATTTTGCTAGCTGTTCTAATTATTGTTGTCCTTGTAGACATGTATGCAAAGTGTGGAAGCATAGACAAGGCACATGGATGGTTTGACCTAACACCTCAAAGCATAAAGGATACCAAAATTTTGTCAGATATTGTATTTGTAGTTGCCCTTGTAGACATGTATGTAAAGTGTGGAAGTATAGACAAGGCATGTCAATTGTTTGACCTAACACCTCAAAGAGATCTTCTATCATGGAATGAAATGATTGCAAGATATGCAAAAAATGGATTTGTTGAAAAGGCTTTAGAAACTTTCAAGAAAATACAATTGGCATGTGTAAAGCCAAATTCTACAACCTTTGCCAACATCCTCCAAATTAGGATCTTTGGAACATGGTATGGACAATCATCAAAGCATAAAGGATATAGGAATTTTGTTAGATGTTGTAATTGTTGTTGCCCTTATAGACATGTATGCAAAGTGTGGAAGCATAGACAAGGCATGTGGACTGTTTGATCATACAACACCACAAAGAGATGTCCTCTCATGGGATGTAATGATTGCAAGATATGCAAAAAAAGGATTTGTTGAAAAGACTTTAGAAACTTTGTTGACAGTGCTAAAATGTGAACAATGGTATGATGAGTAGTAAATACTCTTAAGAACTTGATGGTTGTTCATGATTGTAACAGTCCTAAAAAAAGATCATGGAAAAATCCCTTCTTTTAGTGTTTGATCTTCCTTGAAATCCCTTTGATTACCCCTCACACCTTAAGAAAACTCCTTAACCTCATTTTCATGGTGATTTCTTTAGTCATAGGGTCTCTAAGATGGCATAATGATAGTCTTTCATGATTGTGACAGCAACAGATACTCTTTTGAAACCTTCTTTGAAATTGACTTCTCACATTCACCTAGTAACTTCACCTTTCTGACATAGCATGACCTTGATAAGGAGCAATTTAGCATGGTCATACATCTTTCAAGGCAATCCCCCTATGGATAACAACCTTATGATTTCATGATAGTCCCTTGACCATCCATGCTTTTGATTGTTTTGTGCCTTCTTGACTGTGTACAATGGTAGGGTTTGGAAAGATGGAAATTTGTTGTTGAAATTCACATCTTGATATTATTGTGACAATGATATCCTCATATGACATGAGAACAGCTATTCCATAACCTTGCTATCCCATAACCTTGATTATTATGATTAGAAGCATGGAAACAAACCCTACAAGAAACAAAGCAATGATTAGATCTCAATATGATCATGAGATACCCAAGCATCTATATTAGTCTAAATCATAAAATCTCTTCATTTATAAAGATTGATCCGAGGGTTTGGTGAGTTGCCATTGGTACCCAAACCCTAGGTCTTCATTAGAAATCCTTGAATGCTAATTATTTCCATTATTCTTCTTTCTTATTAAGTCTTACTAATTAGGGTAATCATATAGAAATATATAGTATCTCATGTATTCTTACAAAATGCATATGAGAATTTTATCAAATGTCATAGTTGCATTGAATGATGCCTCAAAAAAATGTGGTCTATTGGAATTTTGAAAAATGTTGTAGTTACAACTACCCTAGAAGACATGTATGCAAAATGTGAAAGCATAGAGAAGGTGAGTGAACTGTTTGACATGATGCATCAAAGAAATGTGGTCTCATGGAATGGTATGGTTGTAGGATATGCAAATAATGGATTTGTCAACAAGGCTTTAGAAACTTTCAAGAAAAACCAATTGGTGGGTGTAAAGATAAAATCCACAACCTTTGACTACAATCTCTACTAGCGCCAAACTAAGATCTTTGGAACACAGTACATGGACGTCCATCAAATCATAAAGGATATGGGAATCTTGTAAGATGTTGTAGTTGCAACTGTCATAGGAGACATGTATACAAAATGTGGAAGCATAGAAAAAGGCAAGTGAATTGTTTGACATGATGCCTTAAATAAATGTGGTCTCATGGAATGCCATGATTGCAGGATATGCATAAAATGGATTTTTTGATAAGGCTTTAGAAACATACAAGAAAAAGCAATTGACAGGTGTAAATGCCAAAATGGGATCTTTGGAATAGGGTTTGAACATCCACCAAAATAGATTATTTGGAACAGCATATGGACATCCATCAAAGCATAAAGGATATGGGAAATTTGTCACATGTTGTAATTTTCTAGCTGCCGTTGTAGAAATGTATGCAAAGTGTGGAAGCATATACAAGGCATGTGAACTGTTTGGCATGATACCCCAAAGAAATGTCACCTCATTGAATGCAATGATTTCAAGATATTAACAAAATGGATTTTTTGATAAGGCTTTAGAAACTTTCAAGCAAATACGATTGGTGGCTATAAAGCAAAATTCCACAACCTTAGCCAGTATCCTCCTTGCCTATGCCAAAATGGACATCCATCAAAGGATAAAACATATGGAAATTTTGTTAGATGTTGTAGTTGCGACTTCCCTTAGAGACATGTATGCAAAGTGTGGATGCCTCAAAGAAATGTTGCCTCATGGAATGCAATGATTGCAAGATAGGAACATTTATTGAATTTTTTGATAAGCCTTTAGAAAGTTCCAAGAAAATACAATTGGCGAGCACGTAAAGTGAAATTCCAAAAACCTTAGAAGTGGTATCTTTGGAACACAATATAGACATCCATCAAAGCATAAAGGATATAGGAATTTTGTCAAATGTTGTAGTTGTAAGTACCTCGCAAGACATGTATGCAAAGTGTGGAAGCATATACAATGAATGTGAATTATTTGACACGATGCCTCAAAGAAATGTTGTCTCATCGAATGAAATGATTGTAAGATATGCATGAAATGGATTTTTCATAAGGCTTTAAAAACTCTCAAGAAAATGCACAAAAGTAAATTTCAACCAAACACAAATTTTGGCACATCTAAAACCAAATTGGACAACCTTATCCAACTTCCTCCTTGCCTATACCAGAATGGGATCTGGGGAACATGGTGTGGACAACCATCAAAACATAAATGATATAGGAATTTTGTCACATGTATTGTATTTGTAGCTGCCCTTGTAGTCATGTATGGAATGTGTGGAAGCATAGACAAGGCACATGAACTATTTGAAATGATGCCTCAAAGAAATACACAGTCCCATAGAATGTAATGATTGCAAGATATGCACAAAATGGATTATTTGAAAATGATTTATAAGCTACTTTCAAGAAATTGCAATTGGCACATGTAAAACCAAATTCCTATAATGATAATTGATCATCATATTAAATATTTAATATAAACTGTCATATACATAATGTCATGAACATAACATCTAGTTTACATACAAAGCCATATAGGCATGTCTAAACAAAGCCATATAGGCATATATACAAAAATATACATCGGTAACATACAAAAGTATGTACATACAAAGGCATACAAAAAATGTCCCAAAAACTAGATTCCTATGGACTTTTATGAAATAATCAGCAGCCCTTGCTTGACCGTGAAGATGGAGAGCCAATTCATGACTCATCCTCTCTCTGTCGTCGAGTAGACCTCTTCGATAGTTCAAGTTCATGCAGCTCCATTTGTTAATACAATAAAACAATATGCACATTACCATAGAAAATGTACATGAAATATATAACACCACATATGTAATTGATCACTTACCACCATCTGATGATCACTCTCCATCATCTTGTCTCTAGCTTCTTTGTCCGTAGTTGGATGGGCTGGAGTTGTGACCTCCTGTGAGAAGCGTCAAGAAACAAAATTGACTAAACATAAATATCATTTATGTACATCAAATGACATGAGATAAAACAAGAAATACAAAATTATGACTTTTTCATGTTATTGGCTCATACCTCAGTCAAAGGATTTGAAGACATCATGGCTGCAACAATGCCTATCTATGCTGACTCACGAAGATGAGGAGGAGTCTCCACATTCAGCATCTAAAAATCAAGTTCAAGATTATTTGACCAAAATAAATACATAATATTTTAAAAATGCATAATGATTAGAAATGGTTAAATTTACCTCTATAAAAGTGGTGGATTTGTGTCCAGGGGACCAAGAAAATTGTGGAGGTGTCGGTGACTGTTGAAATTATCAAATTGTCACAAAATAATATTACCATTGACATATCTACAATAATTATGATCATGTGATAAATTACATACCTACTGACTTGACCTCCTCTCATAACCCACCAATGGATGGCTAATAGAGGTAGGATGAAGACTCTAACCCTGGAATTTCATTGTACAGACAATTACATACATGTTATTTTTGACTTATAATATAGATAATCATATAAAATTAATTACAAATTTCAAATAACAATATATTAAATCAAAATGAAACTTGTAACAAATTACCTGAGAGTCAATACCAAATGTAGTTTATAAGACATCATCGGTGAGAACAATCTCATCCAATATGGATTTTTCCATCATTAGATGATGCTCTTACGTTGCAACATCCTGTTGAGAGTCCTGCCATGCATCCTGTATCACAGCATCCTACTGTGTGTCCTACATCCCATAATCACATAGGTTCCCACATGAACTGCACAAATGTGGGGACACATGATGCCTATTTCTCTCACACTCATTGGCTTGAGTAAGATCATCAGCATGCTATGATAGAGTTTGGGTGAGAGTAGTCAATGAATGTAATGTCTCCACCTCAACACTCTCCTTCAAAGTCAAAGGGAGTGACCTATTTTCTGGCCTAAATAAGGGTATAGGCACATGATTATCATCTCGCTGAGTCCCAGGTCTATCTTGGGTAGAGTCACCACCTCTACCCTGGAACTCACTAATGTTAAAATAATTGGTAATCTTCTTGAGGATGAACTCGCAATAGAGTTTTCTCAAGAAATATTGTGGTACCTCGTCATTGTTGGATTAGCACTCATTGAAAACCATGTACCATCTATCCCAAAAGTTTTGGGATATTTCTTCATTCCTACACCAATGAATAGGAAACTGTTTGCAACTTTCTTCTAATCTTTGGCTAGTTTTGGGATTAATAAAGTGTGCACATAATTGATATTTTGTAATTTTTTCATTCTTGACTTGTTCATATGACAACTTGTCAGCATAATATTGCTAACACCTCTCCCCATAGTCTTGGAATTCACTAATTTGTTTTGTCACCAAATCAATGTGGGAAATAATATCCTCTGGTGACTTTACAAGCGCCCTCCTATGATCAGTACTTGCAATTGGATTGTTTAGAGTTTGAATAATAGTTTGAAGATGTTTCTTGTTTTCTTCTATTATACGTAGGTAGTTTTCTTGACTATCCCTTACATTGTGAGGATGTGAAGGTGGGTTTGGAGGGTTTGGAGGGTTGTTTTCACCCTCATAAGCTAGATTTGGGTTTTCTCTTGCCTTAAAAATTGTAAATTCAATATAAAAACTAATCACACAATGCAAAATCCAAAAATTCTTCTAAAACTAACAAAAATTGATCAAACCCTACCTTCTTTGGTTGTTAGACCCTCCAAATATTCTATACAACATCTTTGTCAGTGAGGTGGCATCATGAAAATGGTGTTTTCTCTCTTGCATGTGCTTACAGAGGCTTTCCTTGGGTACGCTCACATTTGCTTCTCAGGTTTTTGGCACACAAACTTGTTTTCTCATGGTGAATGGTAGAAATGACTTTGTTTTGTACTTTTTATGTTAGGAAAAATGTGAGCGCTTTATAACGCACTCGTGTTTTGCCTTGTTTTGGACCAAAAAGTCCCATGGTGGCAACTTTTTGGTCTCCCATCTTTTGTGCATACACCCATTTGGTGATTCTCAATTGATCATAAGACAAGTCACTAGATCTTATCAAGAAAAGTGGGATAAGCTATCTCAGTATCGAGACTTGGCTTTATCTTTATTGAAGAATTTCTCATCTTTCACAATCGATACAATTCCATGAAAAGACAATCGACATGCAAATGCAATGGCAAGTGTTGCTTCCCTTCTATCCCTTGACGATTCTTCAAGGAACTATCAATTTACCATCTATAATCTCAAATCACCTTCAATATTGGGAATATCCAAAATTTACTTTTGTGATAATATAGATTCAGGTAAATGGTACTCCCATATAGTATAGTATTTGCATGATGGTACCTTTCCTAATCTAGCATCCAAAAGTGACTAAATTTGTATATGCAAAATTCTAGCACATTATATCATCTTATAAAATATTTTGTATCGATGAAGCTATGAAGGTCTCCTCCTTCATTACCTTAATAATTTTAAGATCTTGATTTCCCTAGAAGGGGTACATTTAGGTGCCTATGGAGGATATTTCGGTGGGAGATCTCTTGTTCAAAAATTATTTTGTATGGGTTACTATTGGCAAGATATGGAAAGAGATTCATTTGCCTTTGTCAAAAAGTGCCCGCAATGTCAACAACATAACAATCTCATTTGAGCTCCTACCCAGGAAATTTGTGCTCAAGTTTCACCTTGGCCATTTTTGTGTGGGGATTCAAACTTATTGAAAAAAATTCTCCTCCTTCTCAAGGACACACTTTCACAATAACAACTACCAATTACTTTATGAAGTGGGTCGAAGTAGTTCCTCTCTAATCTATGACTGCTGAAGTAATCTATTGTTTCATTCAAGACAACATAATCTCTTGATTTGGTATTCCTTCCAGTTTGGTTTTTGATAATGGTGCATCATTTAAGAACAAAGATGTGAAGAAATTCCTTGAAAGATATCATATTCAACACCATTTCTCTATGTCATATTATCCTTAATCAAAGGGACAAGCAAAGGCTTCTAATAAAATAATTGGACAAATTCTTCAAAAAACTATTAGCAAACATCAAAAAGATTGGCATACTCAACTATCTTAAGCATTATGGGCTTACTAAACAAGTGTTTGTATAGATATATGTACTACCCCATACAACCTTGTATATGGTGTCAATGTGATCATGCCTTTGGAGTTAGAAATTTCTTCATTGCAAATTTCTCTTAAGGGCATTCTCGATAAAAATACTCAAAGAGAACTACGACATCAACAACTTGAAATGCTCAATGAACAGTGTATAAATGCTCTTGAACATATTCAAGCTCGTAAAAAATCCATTCAATGCTTGTACAATGAATGTGTTGTTCATCATTCATTCGACGTTGGAGATCTTGTATTCTATGAAAATTAGTGCAATGTCAATGCACCTCCTATTCAAAAAGGGAAGTTTAGCCCAGATTAGCTAGGACCTTACATCACCACTGAAGTCTTTGGATCAGGTACATATAGACTATCTGATATCCATGGTACACCTCTTAAAAAACCTATTAACACTATGCATTTACATAGATATTATGCTTAATCTCTATTTTTCATTTATATGCTATCACTTTCTTTATAATGCAAATGATTGGTAGATAGAAAATTTAAATTTCCTATTTCATTATTTACTTCAGTCTTGACAAAACACTAGTAGAATTTTGGCAAATAAATGACTACATGACTAACTTTTAGTCATGACAACTAAAATGACTAAATTCTACTAATTTTTTGCAACACAACTATAAATGACTAATTTGATCACCAGGTAAAAAACACATCTAAATAATTAGTCAAACAAATAAAAAATGACTAAATAATTAGTCACACAAATAAAAATTAGAAATATGATATTAAAGTTAGAAAATTATTGGCGGGAAATAGCAGAAATTAAAAGAAAATAGGGGCACCAAAAGTGAAGTGGAGGCACCATGTTGCCTGACACTCACAAATCTCAATTCATCTCCATCCTCCTCTTTGCATTTGCTAGTCTCACTTTGCTCAGTTTTGGGGTAAACCCTTTACATTTTCCCCTAAATTCCAAATTAGTTATAGCAAATCTGCAAAAATCATAATCTAAGGATTGCACTGTGTACAGGTGATTTACCTGTCAATGAAAGACTACTAGGAGAAATGCGAGAGAGAGAAACTATGAAAGCAAGAGGAAGCTCAAGAAAAGTGGAAGGATTCCAAGAAACCTAAGTTAGCCAAGTCTGGACCAAGAGGATTTGGACAAAAGAATAGGCGAAGATGAGTACTGGTCGTACCCCTTAGGGTTTAGGGTTTTAGGTTTGTAATATTCTAATGTTCACCTTTGAAGATCCTTTATCCCTATTTCTATAAGGCCTGCGCTTTATGTCCTATCCCTTTGTTGACTGTCTACTAAAGGTTGTCAGTTATTTAAATTGTAACTTCATGTCATGATGTTCGTAGGTTAACCGGCCCCTTAACCTAGTCATTACTTCTTGTCATCGGTTAAAAATCAAAGCTTTGATGTCCTAGGTTGTCTACTAAATCTTAATGTGTATTTAAGCTTATAGCACAGCGTCATAACGAGTCATCGGTGATGTCATCATCCCCCTGCACAGCTGCGATAAGGAGTTAGTTGTCAGAAAAGTATGGCTTACAACCATTTAATTGAGGATCCCAAATTAGTGAATCATGCGATGCTAGGTGTCGATACTAAAAGAAATCTGCAGAAGGGGTGAAATCTAATGGCTGCATGTCATCAGAAGAAAAATCTCATAGAGTGGAATCTATGATGTACAGTCGCGATAAAGTGACATGTGGCATTCTTTCTTTAAGTGGTGGAGATCAAATGAAATATGGATGTGTGGAATCCATAGTGCACTTGTGTATAGTAGGTAAGATGGTGGGCCATCATAGGCTGCTATGCCATGAAATGCTACCACGTATCCTATCTAGACATAAAGTGACACAATTTGCAAAGAAGGTACAGACGACTTGGCTCATTCTTATTTTACGAAGCATTTTCAAGGAGGGTGATGAAGATTGTCAAATCTAATTATCCAATCATGACCATGGATTTCAAAGTGTAAGGAAAAGATTGATGGCCTAGATTCAAATTTTCAAAGGAGAAATATTTCTAGATTCTTGCAGCATGAACTGAATAATAACGGTTGAGATCTCCATTAATACAGAGAACTATGTAGGAATTTAGTATAAAGTGGATAGAGTTAAGGCATTTCCCATCATTTTCAAGAGCATAAGCTGCATTGAAAGTAAGAGGAGCTTTAGAACAAGCAAGTCAATAATTTTCAAGCCTTTGTAGCACCAAAATTAGTAAGTCATTTCATTTCCTTTGTGCCTTATCTATTCAAATACTTTAAGTTATTAGGGATTAATTAAAGTTGTAAAGGCCCTAGTTCATCTGCATAAACATAAAAATGAGTAATTCAGGTTAGCCCTCCACTTCAAAACATAGCTTAGATGAGGATCTTATGATCCAACTCCCTAGTTCTGCTAGAACACCCTTGAAGTTGCATGGCCCAGGCAGACCTGAAGATAAATTTCTTGACTAGTGCTATAATTGTCGGGATGCCAAATTGCCTATGCCTAGTTAGATCCTTTTCGAGCATTGGCATAAGAGAATAAACTACAAGGTCCCTATCTATCATGCCTGGAGGTATAATTTGGCCAAGCTTATCTATTCAAATGTCTTCCCTAACCCTGACTTGATTAGGTCAATAGCATTAAGGTATGACCCAGCTACAAGGACAGTCGTAGCTAGAAATGGTGCAAAATTTATCAAGCTTACCAAGGGATATATTATCACTATATTCAATTTAGACCCTGCAACCAACAAGCCAATTGACCTTCGTACCTTCAAGAGAAAATATCAGATAGTAAAAACATGCTTATAGGGATTATAACTTAGCCAAACACAGACTGAGGGGTGTTGATGGAAAACTAGTAAAGATTTTAGATGATGAGAAGGAGGCTTTTCATTACAGTATGTTTAATGAATATTTTGTCAAAACCTACTGAAAACTATGTCAAGTTTTAGGTAGATATGCTTTAGATAGGATGTTTGTTTCTTTGATGATGATGGTAGTTGATATTCAAAATCCAGATGTCAAAGAACCATATGATTATGCAACCTTCATTGCTGACCATATGCATGATCAAATGAAAAAAATCAAGAATAATCTGTCTAAGTTAGATGTCCATGTTAAACTCACATGGTACTCCTTGTTGTGCCATTTGTACTTATTTTCTCTATCTGGGATGTGGCACCAAAATCTACATGTCAAGGTGTTAGATGCTCAATGGAACATGCTGCCAGTGCAAGTATGGACATGTATGTTGGATATGCATTATGTCACAACAAATTATATCATCTTTGAGGAATATTTTGTGAGGAGGATCCTTGGAATTTTTGAGCCAGAGGGTGAGAGGCTACATCTTGATGTACTAGATTTCTTAAGGCCTCTGGACATGACTCCTCACCTTGGAATTGAACAATTGGGTTGATTGGTTCTATCATGAGCACAATACTTGCATAAGGGTCTATGGATGTGAGACCCCACCCCATGTACTACCCAAATATGTGCCTAAAAGAGTGGCATTCTTAGAGATTATAAGGCAGTTAAATGATTTTGATAAGGAGCATTTAAGGAACTGCAAGAAAGGTTCATTCTTTCCTCCTTCCATCAAATTTTGTGATTTCTTGATTCCTGATAAGAATGGGTTGGACCAAATTTATTCAATTATATAATGCTTTGGGATGTATTTGGAACAACAAAGACATTTTGATCCTAAGGGCTTCATCAACATAACCAAAGTCAGCAAGGGAAGACCTAGGTACTCTCACTAGGTGGATTATGATGAAGACATTACCAAAAATTGTTTTACAATGAATGATGTCCATCACTTAAGGATTAAGTGGGACACTATCATGGCAACTGAGAAGATGAAGAAAAACATAAACCCTTCATAGCTAGGTGCATTTTTAGAAGTGCAAGGCCCAATCCAAAGAATTAAGAAGATACTGGATAATGCAGAATAGTTGGTTGCCTCTACCCCTATAGGAGAACAAGGACCTATTTATGAGCCTGGCAGCCCAAGTAGAGGAGGTGATGTAAAGAGGGAATCAGTTGGCCCTTCCCCTGCCAAGAGAGCTAAAATTATTGATTCAGAAAACCCTAAGAAAATTGAGGTAGTTGATCTAGAGTGGGAGGACAAACATATACAAGAAACTAGCCCTCATTCACCTGATAGAATGAGACCTTATTCATCCCCAGAGAATAGGGGACTAAGAGTAATGAGGAACCCTACTATTGACATTGAAGATGTTAGGGTGATGGCATGTGATAAGTTCATTGAAGATGATGAATTTGTTAACACTCTTGAATTTAGGAGTTATGTTTTGAAAGTAAGAAGTGAGAAGTTTCAGAAGAAAATTGAAGATGCCAAGGCTGGGGAAGAACCAACAGAATATGATGCTATTACTCAGAGGGTCTTGAAAGAAGTGCAGTAATCTATAAATGCAATGACTCTAGAGGAGGGGAGAGCACTAGTTACAAAAAGTAATATTATACTTCTCCCTCACTGGATCTTATTAGATGCCATTGCATTTGATACAATCACCAAAGATGATTCAGTTGTAACAGATAAACAAATTGAAAAGACTCTCTTTGGTGCTGTCTTCAACCCTAAGTTTGAAACACTAGAAATATTGGCTCTAGCCCCAAACAATAAAAAGCCTATGGTTGAATTGGGGGAGCTGGTAGGGGATGTAATAATAAAAAGAGCATCTGATACCCCTACTCCCCAGGCTACAAGCCTAAATGTACAAACTGCACAGTTTGTAGAAGCAGTCACAAACAAATTACAAAGGGATTATAACCAGTTGCAACTCAATTATGCTCAGGCAGTTGCAGAAAATATCAGACTGAAGTAGTGGTTGTCATTGGGAACCAATACTTCAGCCCCTCCAATTATTCCAACTGTAGAGCCTCTTTGAGTGGATACAGAGCCTCTCCTTGTAGAGGTTAGAGAGTTGAAAGAGGATAACAAAATACTAATGGAGGAAAAGGAAAATAGGGTTAAGGAGGTAGTCACTAGTTTCATCAAGAACAGGGTGACAAATGTTTTAGCCAAAGTTGAGGAGACTTGGAAATCATACTCACAACTAAGAGTAGCCTATGAGAAGCATGAGTCTGACAAACATAGGCTATTGAGTATAAAAGCAAAGTGGTTGCGTAGAACTAGGGAAGTTAGAGAATTTCTCAGTTGTGCTAGCTATGATCCCAATGCACATCCTAAATTGAAGCCAATGTCAGACATGTTGAAGTATTTCAAGGATGTGGCCAATTTTTAGTTAAAATTGGAAACAATTGTGAAAGATAAGATGCAGGCTATTGAAACATTGGACACTAAGTGGTCACATCCCACTTTGGAGGGTGATGGTAAAACAAAAGACTTGGACAAGTGGAGGAAGGAGATAACAGATAATGGTTACCAATTAATTCCCTCTTGTTGTGATGCAAGTGATCCAACTATGCAAGTATTGAGATTATCATTGGACAAGTTGCACTCTCTTTAAATAAGTTTCGATATGTTTTGTAAGCATGTAAAAAATATCCTAGATGTTAAGTATGTCAGCCACAATAGTAATATTGTAGAGGTACTTTCATTCCCCTGGTTGGTAGAAAAGACATATGATGAGTGGAAGGACAGATATGGATTGAAGGATTGACAAGTCAACCACTACATGCCTAGCATTAACAAGGCAAATCCTTGAGTGGCTGCACATCTCCCAAGTTCAACCACTCCTCTCTTCTTCTCCCTCATGCAATTAATGTTTCCTAGTGCCCTCTTTAGCAGTTCTTTTTATCAAGTCAAATTTGAAATAACATTTAATTAAGGCTGAGAGCACATTCCTGGTCTATAAAGGAACTGTGTTGCTTATTTCATATGGTTGTTGAAGACTTGGTACATTTTGGAGGAATAATAAGATATAGACTGGATGGGTGGCTCTATCTTGTGTCTTGTGAGTTTATGAATCATAGGCTAAATGTCTTATGCATAAATTTATCAGTTTCATGTTATTTCTAAATGAGTAATGCTCTGTCGCATGTATTTGATTATCTGTCTCTAGATTGTGTGTATTTTTCTTCTGAATCTAAATATCTAAGGGTTATTTAGGGTTCTGGAACATGGGTTTTCTGTGTTGAATGTTTAATCTTCTACTTTTGTTCAAAGGACAAATTAAATGTTCCAGGTTAAGCATTGGGTAAAATATCACAATAGGGATATCTGTAAGTATGGATGACTAAATACTCAGTCTTGGGAAGTATTTGTAAGGTAAATACTAAAAAATCTCCTTGAAATCTGATTGTTAATTTAAATTTATGGTAAGCATTCACATATGTACGTCTATTGACTCCAGGACTTGAGGTAGGCACCCATCTATTTTGGTATTGAAGTTGTGATCCAAGGTCCTAGTCTTGCATCTAAACACAAAATTAAAACAAAAATCCTATTCACAAACCTTTAGGACTTAGAAGTAGTTTTAGGACCCAAATCCTCTAATTCACAACTGAACATAAAGCCCAAAGTGAGCCCCTTTCTACTTATTTTATAGTTTTGGTTTGCATAAGAGAGGATTTATCTGCTTTATATCAATATCCTGACAAGTTTATAGATTCATTCCATGGATATTGAATAGGGAATACCCCCTTAGGTCCTACAGAGCCTAAGGAAGGAGAGGAGACATCTATAGAGTCAGTCTCCTATACTGTTGGCCCCTGACTTGAGAATCATGTTGATGATTGGTGGCTACCTTGTAGGGATTTCTTAGGAAACAATTAGCTGGGATAGAACCCAACAGATTTGGCGACTCTACTAGGGAGTACTCTATGTAAGAACCCCAGCCTAAAAGATAACTCCCAGTGGTGGGTGGCGACTCTGAGCAAATCTCCTGGCCAGTAAGTTAAACTTTGCATGCAGGGGAGAAGATCCCTGTGCAACCCTTTATTTGAAGAATTACCTAGAAAATTGATGTATAGAAAGAAGGGGACTTCTCAAACTGGTCATGAAAGCTCACACAACCCTAGAAACATTGATGATGCCTAAGATAATCCTAGATCCTCAGGGCAGCAAGCACCCTATTTTTCAAACACTAAGGTTGAAATCCAAGAGATGTATTAAAGACAACAAGATGATATGTTGAGAATGAGATTAGAGGTGTACCAGGAGCATCCTTTTCTAGACCCCACTGATAGGTTTGAAGGTACAGAGTTGCCTAGGGATAATGATGACCCTAATGGAAAGAGACCATCTACTTCCATGCCAAAAGATGATCTAGTAGAGGAAATTAGAAATTTCAAAGCTAAAATAGACTACTTGCAGGATTTAAGAATAGGAGATGATATGAAACAGAAGATACAAGCTCTAAAAATGGCTCAACAAGATTCAATTCCCACCCTTGACAATGTGAATGTGTTTAGAGACCAACATGTGAATGAAGTTCAGAATCAACAAAATGAGCAGAATACTCTCAGAAATGACCAGGGACTTAATCAACACATGAATCAAAATCCACAAAATAACCTAAGAAAAAATGTGAATAACAATAGGATGTCACTAAATAACATGAGAAATCAAAATGCTAATAGGAATGCAAATGTCAATTAGTTTGGTAGGCCCCTTATGCAATTGGATAGATTTAGACAACTAGATATCAATGGCATTCCTAGTTATCCCAATCCTATTGACAAACACATAAGATCTGAAATACCAAAGTTTTCAATAAATAATGTTGTGTCAGGGGAAGATCATTTGAAGGCTTTTTAGAATGTTATGGACAACTTTGAAGTTGAGCATGAGGATGTTTTATGAAGTTATTTATACAATCCTTGGTTGATGAAGCTAGAGAATGGTATACCGACCATAGTGTCACATCATGGGATGACTTCAGGAGGGTTTTTAGAGAATAGTATGGAGATAAGATTGACCCTAGTTTTATTATTAATGAATTCACTGGTACTGTTAAGGGGTCAAATGAGCTTGTTGTTGATTTTAATGCTAGATTTACAAGAGTACTGAATAAGTTGCCACTTCATATGAGACCAAATGAACCAATGTGCATGGTGCTATACATAAATGCCCTTGATGCTAAAATAGCTTATGAGTTAAGAGAAAAGAGTCCTACTAGTCTCAGGGATGCTTTCAGAATTGCAACCAACATTGAAAATAATAGGAAAGCATTTGGTAAGAAAAATAGAAGGGATGATATAAGAATTATGCAAAATCAAAATAATAGGTCTCAAAATATTCAAGGTAATACATCCACTTTTGAAGATAAACTAGATAAATTGACATCTATTGTGAAGGACTTAAGTTATAGACTTGCCAGAAATGAGAAAGGACTAGGTCCTGAGAAACAAGTTTATCATAGACAAGAAAAGAGACCACAATTGCGTGATATGCCATATAACACAAACTAGGACATTGGTAAACCTATCCTTCCAAATAATAGGACCGATCAAAGAACTCAAAATGTTAAGGAGACTCCTAATCCCTTAAAAAAGGTTGTCAACATTGTAGATGACACTCCATGGTGTATAATATGTCAGATGCCTCACTCACAGTCACAATGTATGATTGCTCAGTCCTTGTATAATAATGTTGTTGCCTATGATGAATGTAATGAGCCACATTATATAGAGGATAATAGTGTTAACATGGTCTTTACAAATGGAGAATACCCTTCCTCTAATGAAATAGATGCTGATGAAAACAAAAATTATAGGAATCAAGCTTGTCAACAAGTTTTTTCTGATGAGGATGATGAAGATAGCCATGTGTATGCTCAAGATTCACGCATTCCTCTAAATAATTTAGGGAGACCTTCTGATGAAGAAATTAGAGCTCTCACAGGTGTTGTAGTGGCTTGGGTCAAGAGTAACTACAACCTCAGAAGTAAAGTTCAAGTTGGTGATTCGAGTCAGCCAAGGGGTGTTTTCATAAATCATCTTGTGCAAAATCAAAAAGAGACTGATCCCCATAAGAAGCAATGGAATAATAACAAGAAACATTTCAAGAAAAAAACATGTCAAGATCCTCAAAACTTAGAAGGCAAACTACTCCAAAATGAGGATAACATTAAGAGTTTACCTGTTAAGGATGATAATCAGAAAACCATTAAAGCCAAGATTGGATCAATTTAGGATAAGAGTAAGGGCCAAGCTCAAACTACAATTGTTATACAAAATTATGCTCCTTTTGACATAACTCAATCTTTATCCCAAATGAAAGTCTCTGTCCCATTAATGGAGATGATGAAAATTGAAGAATACAGAAACAAGGCTTTGTCTCTAATTTTAGGAGCAACTCATCAACTAGAACAAGGTGTTGAGGATCAAGATAAAAAACAAGAGTTGTGTGTTGATGAAGAAGATATTCCTGAGGTATATTTGGGTATCACAATGACAAAGTGCCCTTCACAGCTTGAACCATTCTATGTCTCACTTGTCATCAATGGAAAGATAATCAAGAATTGCATGTTAGACTCAAGTGCATCAACAAATATCATGCCTCTAGCTATTATACAACAAGTTGGATTGAAAATAGATAAGGCTTGTGGGAAGTGTTATGCAATAGATGCTAGGGAAGTACTAGTTATAGGGATCATGAAGGATGTGGATTTTATGCTGGCAGCTTATACAAAAAAGACCTACAAAATGAACATAATAGTAGTTGGCATAAAGCCACAGTACGGCATGTTATTGTCAAGGAGATGGGCTGCACTGATTGGAGGAAGTATGCAGTTAGATCTAACATATGCTATGATCCCTATGAATGGTAAATATGTCAAATTCATTAGAGAGGAAAGATCCCCAGAGATAGTTGAAGACCAGGAACCTGAGGAACATGTTTGTTTTGTGGATACTAACTGTGAGAATTTTAGGGTTGTATTTGATGATCAACAAAACAAGGAGAGAGATCTTTGCATTATGGATCTTGACCACCATGGTCTTTGGACTATGTATTTTGATGGAGCATGTTCAAAGGAAGGATATAGTGCTGGAGTGGTATTTCAGTCCCCAACAGGTAAACTCCTTAAGTTTTCTTTTCTGCTAAAGTTTGCATGCACAAACAACATTACAGAATATGAAGCTTTGTTACTAGGATTGAATGTTGCATTAAAGCATGGGATTAAGATGTTAAGAGTGTTTGGAGATTTAGAACTGATAGTTTCTCAAGTAAGGGATAAATATGCCTCAAGGAATAAGAGATTAAAACAATATAAGCATGTTGTCTAGGATACTATCAAGTTGTTTGATGCTTTTTCAATAAATTGGGTGGAAAGATCAAAAAATGTTATGGTAGACTTCTTAGCTAATGTGGCAATTAGGCCAGATGATATCAATTTGTTTGATATCACAAATGTTGAAATAAAAATTAGACCTACAGTACTAGACAACATATGTAGTTGGCATAAGGACCTATTGAGATCCCTACACTGCATAGATGAATATGAGAATCAAGAGATGATTTCCAAAACTTTTTAGAAGTAATAGATGGAAAAGAGACTCTTTTAGGGAAAGAAGTGATACAACTTAAGACAAATAAGATTCCTAGAGGCTTAGAAGCTTTGGAAAGAGCATTTGATAGCAGGGATCAGCTTACCACCAAGGCATCCCCCACAAACAAAGATGATTTAGAAGAGGTGAACCTAGGAACACATCATGCCCCAAAAAAGGTATATATTGGTAAACATCTTAAGCCACGTATCAGGACTATGTGGATAGCCATTTTAAGAAAATACATACATGTATTTGCATAGTCATATGAAGACTTAAAGGCTTATAGGGAGGAATTATTCTAGCATGAAATCCCTTTGAATCTTGGATCTAGACCATTCAGATAGAAACAAAGACCTCTCAATCCTACTTTGGCTCCAAAGATGCAAGAGGAACTTATGAAGTTAAGGGAGGCCAGAATAATTATGCCTATCAGACTCTCGACTTGGGTATCCAATCTTGTCCCAGTCAGAAAGAAGAATGGAGATATAAGACTCTATGTAGATTTTAGGAACTTGAATGTGTCTTCTTTAAAGGATAATTACCCATTGCCTAACATGGAAGCAAAGTTGTAGAGTGACAGGATGTGAGCTCTTATCCATGATGGATGGGTTTTTAGGATATAATTAGGTAAAGGTGAAAGAGTCAGAGAAATATAAGACTACCTTTACAACTCCTTGGGGAATTTGTGTCTATGTTAGAATGTCGTTTGGATTGACAAATGCAGGTGCTACATTTTAGAGAGCTATGGATGTTGCTTTTATAGGATTGATTGACTCAATTCTAGTTGTATATTAGGATGATCTAACTGCTTATTCAAACAAGGAAGAACAACATTATATGCATTTCAAGAAAAATTTTATCAAAGCATTGGAGTATGGCATCTCACTCAACCTAAAGAAATGTGCTTTTGGTGTAGTAGAAGGGAAATTGTTGGGGCATATAGTTTCCAAGGATGGAGTCAGGATTTATCCTGAAAGGGTAGTTGCAATTAACAGAATTTAGATTCCAAAGATAGTGAAAGGAATTCAATCTTTCTATGGGCAAATCAACATTGTTAGAAGATTTATTCCCATCTTTGTAGAGATTACAAAGGATATTTCTAAGATGTTAAAGAAGGGTGAAACTATAAAGTGGGGAAGTGAAGCAACTCAGTCCTTTCAGAATGTTAAAGAGGCTATTAAAATGGCTCCTATGTTAAAGTCCCCTAATTTTTCCAAGCCATTTGAGTTGTTCTCATTTGCTTCCTTTCACACATTTGTTGCTTTTCTATTACAAAAAAATGAAGATGGTTTTGAACAACCCATTGCTTTCTTTAGCAAATCATTGCAAGCAGCAGAGTTAAAGTATGATATCATGGAGAAGCAGGCTTATGCCTTGGTCAGAGTAGTTAAAAGTTTATGACCCTATTTGGTAGGGTCTCAGATTATTGCATACATACCTCATGCAATAGATAAGGACATCTTCATTTAGCAGGAAGTAACAGGAAGAAGATGCAGGTGGATAAACAAATTACAGGAGTTCAACATTGAAATACAGATTACTAAATTGGTAAGGGGACAAGGTTTAGCCAAACTGATGGTACAATCAAACTTGGAGGCATGCCAAGTAAACATGACTCATAATAAATATACAAACATGTCATAGTCAGAGTGGTATAGTGATGTTGTGCATTATTTGCAAAATTTAAATTGCCCCTCCCATTTGAGTGATAATCAAAAAAGAACCTTGAAGCTACATGCAATCAAATATGTTATTGTCCAAGGAGAACTATATTGGAAGAATCTTGATGTTGTGCTACTTAAGTGTGGATGAAAATCAAGCTAAGAAAGTCTTGAGTGATATGTACAAAGGAGTGTGTGGTGGGCATTATACTGCTAAGACAACTACTCAAAAAATTCTAAGGGTAGGATATTGGTGGCCAACACTTTTTTCTGATGCACAAAAGATGGTAAGAAGATGTGATCCCTGTTAGAGGTTTTTTGGAAAGATCAGATATGACTGTGCATTGCCCCTTAGAACTGTAATAGTGGAAGCTCCATTTCAGCAATGGGGGATTGAATTTATAGGGGAAATCTTAGAAAAATCAAGTGGAGGACATAGTTGGATTCTCATTGCTACTGACTATTTCACTAAATGGATTGAAGCCATTCCAACCAAGAAAGCTACAAGCAAGGTGGTAATCAATTCTTTTTTAGAATACATTATTACTAGGTTTGGAGTACCAGTAAAATTGGTCACAAATAATGCCATGTGCTTCAAATCTGGAGAATTTGTTGATTTCTATAATAATTATGGAATCAATTTATCCCATGCATCACCATATCATCCATAGGGAAATGGTCAAGCAGAGTCAAGTAACAAAAGCCTTATGAAGATCATCAAAATGATAATTGATAAGAACAAAAGAGCATGGGATTCAAAGTTAAAACTAGCACTATGGGCTGATAGGGTAATAGTAAAGAAAGTAACTGGGAGGTCACCTTTTGAATTAGTATATGGCATAGAGGCCAAGTTATCAGTAAATAATCTTTTTCCCAAGTACAGATTCATACAGGAAAATGATGAAGAAATAAAAATCACAATGACTAAAAGGATAAATCAACTGAATGCATTAGATGAGACTAGAAGAGAAGCACACCAGACAAATCTCAAGAAATAGCAAAAGGTGAAGTATTTGTTTGACAAAAGGACTATAGAAATAAAATTTTAGGTTAATGATTTAGTCCTTGTTTGGAATGCAAGAAGTCAAGATAAGGGCAAGCATGGCAAATTTGAGCCCTTATGGATAGGCCCATATCAAATCATCAATACATGTGGAGAAGATTCTTATTTTCTCTAGGGCCTGAATGGTGAATTATAGGAATTACCAGTGCATGGTCAATTCCTCAAACTCTACTTCTCATGAAAGATTTCTATGCACAGTGTAAATTAGGTGTATGTAGTTTGTAAATAATGTACATTTTTGTACAATCAGTTTCGCTTGTGTTTTTTTTGTCTGGTTTGTCCCGAAGTTTTTTGGTTCTTGATACAACCTTGCATTTGCACGCCCCCGGTTGGAGCCAATGGCGGTACCCCTTAGGGTTTAGGGTTTTAGGTTTGTAATATTCTAATGTTTGCCTTTCAAGATCCTTTATCCCTATTTCTCTAAGGCCTACACTTTATGTCTTATCCCCTTGTTGATTATCTATTGAAGGTTGTTAGTTATTTAAATTGTAACTTCATATCATGATGTTCGTAGGTTGACCAACCCCTTAACCTAGTCATTACTTGTTGTCACTAGTTAAAAATCAAAGCTTTGATGTCCTAGGTCATCTGCAAAATCTTAATGTTTATTTAAGCTTATAGTGCAGTGTCATAATGCATCATCAGTGATGTCATCATCCCCCTGTGTGGTGCAATAAGGTGTTAGCTATCGAAAAAGTATGGCTTATAGCCATTTAATCAAGGATCCCATATCAATGAATCATGTGATGCTAGGTTTTGATACTAAAAGAAATCTGTAGAAGGGGTGAAATCTAACAGTTGCGTGTCATCACAAGAAAAATCTCATAGTGTGGAATCTGCCTTGCACAATCATGACAAGGTGACATGTGGTATTCTTTCTTTAATTGGTGGAGATCAAATGAAATATGGACACATGGAAGCCATAGTGCACTTGCGCTGGGTATGGGCCATCACAGGCTGCTATGCCATGAAATGCTACTATGTATCCTATTTGGACATAAAGTGACACAATTTGTTGAGAAGGTATAGATGACTTGGCCCATTCCTATTTGATAAAGACTTTTCAAGGAGGGTGATGAAGATTGTCAAATCTAGTCAGCCAATCATGACCGAGGATTTGAAATAGTAAGGAAAAGATCAATGGCCTAGATTCAAATTTTCAAAGGAGAAAGATTTCCAGGTGCTTATGGCACGAACTGAATAATGACCATTGCGACCTCCATTAATATAAAGAATTATGTAGGAATTCAGTATAAAGCAAGTAGAGTTAGGGCATTTCCCATCATTTTCAAGAGCATAAGTTGCATTCAAAGTGAGAGGAGCTTCAAAACAAGCAAGTCAATAATTTTTGAGCCTTTGTAGCACAAAAACTAGTAAGTCATTTCCTTTCCTCTATGTCTTATCTATTCAGCTAATTTAAGGTATTAGGGATTAATTGAAGTTGTAAAGGCCCTAGTTCGTCTGTATAAATGTAAAAATGAGTCAGTTAGGTCAGCCCTCCACTTCAAAACATAGCTTAGATGAGGATCTTATGATCTAACTCCCTAGTTCCGCTAGAACACCCTTGAAGTTGCATGGCCCAGACAAACCTGAAGAAATTTCTTGACTACTGCTATAATTATCAAGATGCCAAATTTCTTGTCCCTAGTTGGATCCTTTTCAAGAATTGGCATAAGAAAATAAACTACAAGATCACTATCTATCATTCCTAGAGGTATGATTTAGACAAGCTGATCTATTCAAATGTCTTCCCTAACCCTGACTTGATTAGGTCAACAGCATTGAGGTATGACCCAACTACAAGGATAGTCATAGCTGGAAATGGTGCAAAATTAATCAAGCTTACCAAGGGATGTATTGCCATTGTATTCAATCTAGACCCTATAGCTAGCAAGCCAATTGACCTTCCTTCCTTCAAGAGAAAATATCAGACTGTAAAACATGCTTATAGGGATTATAACTTAGCCAAGCATAGGCCGAGGGGTGTTGATAGAAAACTGATAAAGATTTCAGATGATGAGAAGGAGCCTTTTCATTGCAGTATGTTTAATGAATATTTTGTTAGAACCTACCACAACCTATGTCAAGTTTTAGGCAGAGATGCTTCAGATAGGATGTTTGTTTCTCTAATGATGATGGCAGTTGATATTCAAAATCTAGATGTCAAAGAACCATATGATTATGCAACCTTCATTGTTGACCATACACATGATCAAATGACAAAAATCAAGAATAATCTAAGTCAAATGTCCATGTTGAATTCACATGGTACTCCTCGTTGTGCCATTTGTAATTTTTTTCTCTATACGGGATGTGCCACCAAAATCTACATGTCAAGGTGTCAGATGCTTAAGGGAACATGTTGTCAATGCAAGTATGGACATGTATGTTGGATATGCACTGTGTCACAACAAATTATGTCATCTTTGAGGAATATTTTGTGAGGAGGATCCTTGGAATTTTGGAGCTAGAGGGTGAGAGGCTACATCCTGATGTACTAGATTTCTTAAGGCCTCTGGACAGGACTCCTCACCATGGAATTGATCACAATTGGGGTGATTGGTTCTATCATGAGCACAATACTTGTATAAGGGTCTATGGATGTGAGACCCTACCCCATGTACTACCCAAATATGTGTCTAAAAGAGTGACAATCTTAGAGATTATAAGGTAGTTAAATGATTCTGATAAGGAGTTTTTGAGGAACCATAAGAAAGGTTCATTCTTTCCTTCTTCCATCAAATTTTGTGATTTCTTGATTCCTAATAAGAGTGGGTTGGACCAAATTTATTCAATTATGAAATGCTTTGGGATGTATTTGGAACAACCAAGACATTTTGTTCCTGAGGGCTTCATCAATAGAACTAGAGTCAGAAAGGGAAGACCCAAGTACTCTCACTAGGTGGATTATGATGAAGAAATTGCTAGAAATTGTTTTACAATGAATGATGTCCATCACTTAAGGATTAAGTGGGACACTATCATGGCAATTGAGAAGATGATGAAAAACATAAAACCTTCATACCCAGGTGTGTTTGTAGAAGTGCAAGACCCAATCCATAGAATTGAGAACATACTGGATAATGGAGAATAGTTGGTTGCCTCTACCCCTGCAGGAGAACAAGGACCTACCCAAGTAGGGAGGTGATGTAAAGAGGGAATCAGTTGGTCATTCCCCTGTCAAGAGAGATAAAATTATTTATTTAGAAATCCTTGAGCAAATTGAGGTAGTTGATCTAGAGGAGGAGGAATAACATATACAAGAAATTGGCCCTCATTCACTTGATAGAAAGAGACCGTATTCATCCCCAGAGAATAGGGGAGTAATAGTAATGAGGAACCCTATTGTTGACATTGAAGATGTTAGGGTGATGGCATGTGACAAGTTCCTTGAAGATGATGAATTTGTCGACACTCCTAAATTTAGGAGTTATGTTTTGAAAGTAAGGAGTGAGGAGTTTCAAAAGAAAATTGAAGATGCCAAGGCTGGAGGAGAGCCAATAGAATATTATGCTATTACTCAGAGGGTCTTGAAAGAAGTGCAACAATCTATAAACATAATGACTCCAGAGGAGGGGAGAGCATTGGTTGCAAAAAGTAATATTCTACTTCTCCCTCATTGGACCTTATCAGATGCTATTTCATTTGATACAATCACCAGAGATGATTCAAATATAATAGATGAACAAATTGAAAAGGCTCTCTCTGGTACATCCTTCAACCCTAAATTTGAAACACTAGAAATATGGTCTCTAGTCCCAAACAATAAAAAGCCTAGGGTTGAATTGGGGGAGGTGGTAGGGGATGTAATAATAAAAAGAGTATCTAATATCCCTGCTCCCTAGGATGCAATCCTAAATGTATAAACTGCACAGTTTGCAGAAGCAATCACAAACAAATTGCAAAGGGATTATAATCAGCTACAACTCAATTATGTTCAGGCAATTGTAGAAAATAGCAGACTAAAGTAGCAGCTCTCATTGGGAGCTAGTACTTCAGCCCCTCCTCCAGTTATTCCAACTATAGAGCCTCTTCCAGTGGATAGAAAGCCTCTCCTTCCAGAGATTAGAGAGTTGAAAGAGGATAATAGAAGACTAATGGAGGAAAAGGAAAAATAGGGTTAAGGAGGTAGTCACCAATTTGATCAAGAACAGGGTGACAAATGTTTTAGCCAAAGTTGAGGAGACTTGGAAATCCTACTCACAACTAAGAGCAGCCTATGAGAAGCATGAGTTTGACAAACAGAGGCTATTGAGCATAAAAGCAAAGTGGTTGTGTAGAACTGGGGAAGTTAGAGAATTTCTCAGGTGTGCCAAGTATGATCCCAATGCACCTCCTGAATTGAAGCCAGTGTCAGACATGTTGAAGTATTTTGAGGATGTGGCCAATTTTTATTTAAAATTGGAAATAATTTTGAAAGAGAAGATGCAAGCTATTGAAAAGTTGGACACTAAGTGGTCACCTCCCATTTTGGAGGGTGATGGTAAAACAAAAGACTTGGACAAGTGAAGGAAGGAGTTAACATATAATGGTTACAATTAATCCCCTCTTGTTGTGATGCAAGTGATCCAACTATGCACGTATTGAGCTTATCATTGGACAAGTTGCACTCTCTTGAAATAAGTTTTGATATGTTTTGTAAGCATGTAAAAAGTATCTTGGATGCTAAGTATGTCAACCACAATGCTAATATTGTAGAGGTACTTTCATTCCCCTGGCCGACAGAAAAGACATATGATGAGTGGAAGGACAGATATGGATCGAAGGATTAACAAGTCAACCACTACATCCCCAACATTAACAAGTCAAATCCTTGAGTGGCTGCACATCTCCCAAGTTCAACCTCTCCTCCTCTCTTCTTCTCCCTCATGCAATTAATGTTTCCTGGAGCCCTTTTTGGTGGTTCTTTGTATCAAGTCAAACTTGAAATAACATGTAATTAATGCTGAGAGCACATTCCTAGTCTATAAAGGAACTGTGTTGCTCATTTCATATGGTTGTTGAAGACTTGGCACATTTTGGAGGAATAATAAGATATAGACTGGCTAGGTGGCTCTATCTTGTGTCTTGTGAGTTTATGAATCATATGTTGAATGTCTTATTTATAAATTTATTAGTTTCATGTTGTTTCTAAATGAGTAATGCTTTGTTGCATGTATTTGATTATCTGTCTCTAGATTCTGTGTATTTTTCTTCTAAATCTAAATAGCTAAGGGTTATTTAAGGTTCTAGAACATGAGTTTTCTATGTTGAATGTTTAATCTTCTACTTTTCTTCAAGGGACAAATTAAATGTTCTAGGTTAAGCATTGGAAAAAATATTGCAATAGGGATATTTGTAAGTATGGATGACTATATACTCAGTCTTGGGAAGTATTTGTAAGGCAAATATTAAAAAATCTCCTTGAAATCTGATTGTTGATTTAAATTTATGGTAAGCATTCACATATGTATGTCTATTGACTCCAGGCCCTGAGGTATGTACCAATTTGTTTTGGTATTGAAGTTGTGATCCAAGGTCCTTGTCTTGCATCTAAATACAAAGTCAAAACCAAAATCCTATTGACAAACCTTTAGGACTTAGAAGTAGTCTTAGGATCCAAATCCTCTAATTCACAACTAAACATAAAGCCCAAAGCTAGTCCCTTTTTACTTATTTTACAGTTTTGGTTTGCATTAGATAGGATTTATCTACTTTGTGTCAATATCCCAGCAAGTTTATAGATTTATTCCATGGATATTGAATAGGGAATACCCCCTTAGGTCTTGCAGAGCCTAAAGAAGGAGAGGAGACATATATAGAGTCTATCTCCTGTACTGTTGGCCCCTGACCTGAGAATCTTGTTGATGAGTGGTGGCTACCTTGTAGGGATTGCTTAGGAAACAATCAGGTGTGATAGAACTCAACAAGTACACAATATATCTTTTTTTCCTTTTTAATTTGGAGTGTCTCGATGGATAGTCATAGATTCTAGCTGGGAGAGCCCACTGGGATAGGGATAGGGTGATTTCTACCACTATCTACTGAAGTAATGCACTAGACTCAAACCCGTGTCATGGATGAAATCAATAGTGGCCAAAACAAGCCTGAAAGAAAAAGCCAAAAGCTCAATTAGTCAGGATTATCTGCAACTCCTTCAACCACTACTCCTAGCTAGAGAAAAGATTGAGGTGTATTTTAGCTATTTTGTATAATTCACATAGGGCACATATGTAGAAATGGGGTTGAGTTTTAGGGTTTTGTAGTTTATTCTTCTAGCTAATTTAAGATCTATGTAGAGGGGAAGATTGATTATAGAGCGAGAATCCACTTGATAAATTAGGACAAGAACAAATATAATATGCCTAAGTACAAATTTGTAGTGCAATTTGTATCCTTTTCAGTGCCTGGGTTGCTTGAGGTTTTTGGTTAAAAAATGTATTTTAGGCTCTACGTATGTGACAAAATGCACAACTCTTTACTTTTATGAAAAAATGTCTATTTTAAGTTTTTATATTTGGTCAGAGTTGCAAGAGAAGAAAATCACAGCAGTCATAGTAAACAACTAGATCCATTAAAATTTCATGGCAAAAACATAAAAAAAATCTTTCATACTGGAAAAAATAGAAAGAATCCTTCGATGTTTTTTTTCTACTTGATTGTTTCATTCATTATTTGATCAAAAAAAATGTGCAGGTGTTTGTCAAGGCATAGAAGTCCAAGGCCTATTTCAAGATGTACTAGGTTAAATTCAAGCGAAGGCGAGGTATTTATATATGATATATTTTCAGTACCTAGGTTGCTTGAGGTTTTTGGTTAAAAAATGTATTTTAGGTTCAGTGTACATGAGAAAATGCATGACTCTTTACTTTTATGAAAAAAATCTATTTCAAGGTTTTATATTTGGTCAAAGTTGTAGGAGAAGGAAATCACAATAGCCATAGTAAATAGCTAGATCCATTAAAATTTCATGGTAAAAAAGCTCAAAAAAATGTTTCATACTGCAAATCACAACAGCCATAGTAAACAACTAGGTCCATTAAAATTTCATGGCAAAAAATCTCAAAAAAATGTTTCATACTACATATTATAGCAGCCATAGTAAACAACTAGATCCATTAAAGTTTCATGGCAAAAAACCTCAAAAAAATGTTTCATACTAGAAAAAACAAAAAAAATCCTTTGGTGTTTTTTTTTCCTACTTGATTGTTTCATTCATTATTTGATAAAAAAAATTGTGTAGGTGTTTGTCAAGGCGTAGAAGTCCAATGCCTATTTCAAGAGGTACCAAGTCAAATTCAAGTGAAGGCAAGGTATTTATATATGATATATTTTCAGTGCTTGGGTTGCTTGAGGTTTTTGGTTAAAAAATGTATTTTATGCTATGTGTATGTGAGAAAATGTACGACTCTTTCCTTTTATGGAAAAATGGATTTCAAGGTTTTATATTTGGTCAGAGTTATAGGAGAAGCAAATCACAACAACCATAGTAAACAATTAGATTCATTAAAATTTCATGGCAAAAACTCTCAAAAAAATGTTTCATATTGCAAATCATAGTAGCCACAGTAAACAACTAGATCCATTAAACTTTCATGGCAAAAAACCTCAAAAAAATGTTTCATATTGCAAATCACAGCTACCATAGTAAACAACTAGATCCATTAAAATTTCATGGAAAAAAACCTCAAAAAAGTGTTTCATACTGAAAAAATAGGAAAAATCCTTCAGTGTTTTTTTCCTACTTGATTGTTTCATTCATTATTTGATAAAAAAAAATTGTACAAGTGTTTGTCAAGGTGCATAAGTCCAAGGCCTATTTCAAGAGGTACCAAGTCAAATTCAAGCAAAGATGAGGTATTTATATATGATATATTTTCAATTCTTGGGTTGCTTGAGGTTTTTGGTTAAAAAATGTATTTTAGGTTCTACATACGTGAGAAAATGCACGACTCTTTATTTTTATGAAAAAAAAAAATATTTCAAGGTTTTATATTTGGTCAGACTTGCAGGAGAAGCAAATCACAATAGCCATAGTAAACAACTAGATCCATTAAAATTTCATGGAAAAAACCTCAAATAAATGTTTCATACTGCAAATCATAGCAGCCATAGTAAACAACTAGATCCATTAAAATTTCAAGGCAAAACACCTCAAGAAAATGTTTCACACTATAAATCACAGTAGCCATAGTAAACAACTAGATCATTAAAATTTCATGGCAAAAAACCTCAAAAAAATGTTTCATACTATAAATTACAGCAGCCATAGTAAACAAGTAGATCCATTAAAATTGCATGGCAAAAAACCTCAAAAAAATGTTTCATACTGCAAATCATAGCAGCCATAGTAAACAACTAGATCCATTAAAATTTCATGGAAAAAAACCTCAAAAAATTGTTTCATACTAGAAAAAATAGAAAAGATCCTTCGGTGTTTTTTTTCCTAATTGATTGTTTCATTCATTATTTGATCAAAAAAAATTGTACAGGTGTTTGTCAAGGCATAAAAGTCCAAGGCCTATTTCAAGAGGTACCAAGTTAAATTCAAGAGAAGGCAAGGTATTTATATATGATATATTTTCAGTGCCTGGGTTGCTTGAGGTTTTTGGTTAAAAAATGTATTTAGGATCTTTTTACATGAGAAAATGCACGACTCTTTACTTTTATGAAAAAGGTCTATTTCAAGGTTTTACATTTTGTCAGAGTTGTAGGAGAAGCAAATCACATCAACCATAGTAAACAACTAGATCCATTAAATTTTCATGGAAAAAAACCTTAAAAAAATGTTTCATACTGCAAATCACAATAGTCATAGTAAACAACTAGATCCATTAAAATTTCATGGCAAAAAACTTGAAAAATTGTTTCATACTACGAATCACAACAGCCATAGTAAACAACTAGATCCATTAAAATTTCATGGCAAAAAACCTCAAAAAACTATTTCATACTGCAAATCATAGCAACCATAGTAAACAACTAGATCCATTAAAATTTCATGGCAAAAACCTCAAAAGAAATGTTTCATATGGAAAAAAAACCTCAAAAAAATGATTCCTGACTCTTACTTGAGAAATATCTTTTGGGGTTTTGGGGTAATGGGATTTTAGGGTTAGGATATGTTAATTTGTATGATCCTTGACAGGTTTTCAAACAAAAGAGCAACAAGGATATTGTTGCACAGATCGCATATGCAACACTTGCTGGAGATGTTACAATGGCAGCTGCTTACTCTCATGAGCTACCTTGATATGGCCTAGAAGTCAGCCTCACAACCTATGTTGCAGGTACATTCAAATAACCCTGATCTCTAGTCATATTTGTTGATTGACATTGGTGTGTTAGCTAAAACAAAAACATTTTAACTCTTTTGTTGTATACTGATCCATTAAAATTTCATGGCAAAAAACCTCAAAAAAATGTTTCCTGACTCTTATGTGAGAAATGTCTTTTGGGGTTTGGGCTAATGGGCTTTTAGGGTTAGAGTATGTTAATTTGTATGATCCTTGACTGGTTTTTGAACATAAGAGCAACAAGGATATTGTTACATAGATCACATATGCAACACTTGCTAGAGATGTTACAATGGTAGTTGCTTACTCTCACTAGCTGCCTCGATATGGCCTAGAAGTCAGCCTCACAAACTATGTTGCAGGTACATTCAAATGACCCTAATCTCTAGTCATATTTGTTGATTGACATTGGTGTGTTAGATAATACAAAAACATTTTAAATCTTTTGTTGTATATTGATCCATTAAAATTTCATGCCAAAAACCTAAAAAAATGTTTCATACTGCAAATCATAACATCCATAGTAAACAACTAGATCCATTAAAATTTCATGGCAAAAAACCTCAAAAAAATGTGTCATATGGGAAAAAACCTAAAAAAAATGATTCCTGACTCTTACTTGAGAAATTTCTTTTGGGATTTTGGGCTAATGGGCTTTTAGGGTTAGGGTATGTTAATTTGTATGATCCTTGACTAGTTTTTGAACAAAAGTGCAACAAGGGTATTGTTGCACAGATTGCATAGGCAACACTTGCTGGAGATGTTACAATGGATGTTGCTTACTCTCATGAGCTGCCTCAATATGGCCTAAAAGTTGGCCTCACAAACTATGCTGTGGGTACATTCAAATAACGCTATTCTCTAGTCATATTTGTTGATTGACATTGGTGTGTTAGCTAAAACAAAAACATTTTAACTCTTTTTTTGTATACTAATCCATTAAAATTTCATGGCAAAAAACCTCAAAAAAATGTTTCATACTGCAAATCACAGCAGCCATAGTAAACAACTAGATCCATTATAATTTCAAGGCAAAAACCTCAAAACAATGTTTCATATGGCAAAACATCTCAAAAAAATGATACATTGGATATTTATGCATCTCTTGTTTTCTTTTGTAGCATACTATACTAGTCTCTCGTTAGCTCATTGGGTGTTGAAGTAGTTGGAGATGGATGATGAATATGTTGGCAATGAGGAGGTGATGCATAACTTATTTGATGCATTTTCTTGTTAAATTTAAAATTGCAAGTCTGATAATAATAGATGTAAAACACCTATCTTCAAAATTAGAGATTCTATATTGGGTGTCGTGTGAAGAAATTTTATTTGCATCTGGCATTACTTTTTGAACCTTGTAATTTAACGTTGGATGGTGAATATTACTTGTTCAGCATCAATTTTTGAATCTTTGTATTTTATCATTGGTTATCTAAGGGACTACGAAGGGGTTTATTTATATTATCCATCAACTATTGTACTCTTTGATTTGTCCATGAATCTTGTACTCTAAGGCTTTGATGCTAAGTTTTTGTTGATAATTTTTTTAATGTAGGTTACTCAAATGTTCTTTTATAGGGGATGTTGTAGTGGGAGTCCCTTTTATAGTTGTATTTATAGTAGGACTCCTTTCTATAGTTGTATTTATAGTAGGTCTCCTTCTATACATTAGAGTTCCTTCCATTGCCCTATTTTTACATCATCTTCATTTTTTTCCTGCTTCCCTAGTTGAACATTTTGTAGGGAATGTGCCATCATCTTTATGTCAATTTAGGTAAACTCAATACTTCAATGAAAATGCTTGTTGTTCTGATATTGTTGGTAGGCCACTAGAGAAGATTACAATGTGGATCTAGGTGACTCCAGAAAGCCATTCAGGGCCCTATTGGATGTGGGTCTTTTCAGGACAACTACTGGAAATTGAGTTTTTGGAGCTCTCAAGGTTGGCTAGTTATTGATTTTTGTTACTTAGAATTACATCTCATAAATGTGAACTGGTTGTTGATCAGTCAAGTATTCTATTAGTTGTTATTGAATTCAATTCAATTTATTTATGTTGTATCTTTTTCTTGAAGTTAAGACTGTGACTGGTTCTGTATTTTTAACTATGTAACTCCAAATCCAAATTAGTCTGTTAATTTGTTTGAGTCACATAAGTGTTTAGGTTGTTTATGTTGATTTGTATTTTTTCTCCCTCTAATAGTTGGTTCTTATCCTTCTATGACCATTGTAAATTGTAATTTTGTCTTCCTATATAGTTTTGGCAATGGTATGGCATGTATTTGTGTTGGTAAATATGCTTATCTTGAAATTTAGTTTTAATTCATATTTTATTTATTTTTAATAGAAACTGAAAGTGTATGTTATGGCTTTCTACACTCGATTAAGTGATTATTTTAATTTAATATATATTGTTAAATTTGGATTAAATGAAATATAATTATTCCTATTTTACTTTGTTTCTACTTTCTTAGTTATGGTGTTGTTGTTTGTATTTAGGGGGTGTTGGATGGGGGACTAGATATTCCTCACAGTGAAAAGTACTTTGCTGGATTTAGCAAAGATGATAAATTTCTAGATGCTGACGTACACCAAAAATATACATTTGGAGTTCATGTCTCTACATACATGAAGGTGGTAAAATTGCCACTGTGATAATGCTCTTTAGTTTTTGTGAATGTCTCACTACCTGCAAGATTCTTTATAGAAAAATTATAGCATAATTGTCAACTTTGTGAAAATTGGAAAAACAGGTGTATATTTGCCAACTTTGTGAAAATGTGTAAATTATCCTCCTAT
Source organism: Cunninghamia lanceolata (assembly GCA_027924645.1). NCBI lineage: Eukaryota > Viridiplantae > Streptophyta > Pinopsida > Cupressales > Cupressaceae > Cunninghamia > Cunninghamia lanceolata. The sequence goes on from BSBN01000780.1 coordinate 10,782,337, forward strand.
CCTTGCTTGTTGGACAGTTTTATGCCCATTTGGCTTCTATTGCTTTACATAATTTGTTTACTGTTGGATTTTTTTTCTAAATCTTTCGTTGCTACTGCTTGTTGATGTTGTTGTAAGCACTTAAACAATCTATTCTTTCTATTTATTACAGTAGATATTTATGTACCTCTCATTTGCTTTTGCAGCATACTATACTGAACTATTAAAGAATTTTTAGGAAGTGCTATTGTCAAATGACAAACAACAAATTGGTGAACTTTCTCTCAGGTATTAGTTCCTGCATGAAAATCCTAATAAAAGGAGTCTTAAGGGGGTAAATCATAAAAGCTTGTATTACATGAAAATTTATTTCTACAAATACCTACAAAATTTTCTGTGCAACACTTGCTAAGAAATTTATGCTTCGAAAACTAAGTCTGATTCACATGCATTGCATATGGAGAAGTTTCATTAGAACTTTTCTATTGTAATTGTGGGTTTCTCCCATTTCTTGGAAAGTTCTAGGCTCTATTCAAGATAAATGGCTCTATAGTTTTGGTATATTGAGTCACTTTCGTTTGCATTCAGAGGTGCTACATTGTTGCATCTGATCATTATGTTTTTTCTTATTATTCATATTATTTGTTTGGGTAGTAATTTGTAGAAGATCCTAAAAGCTTCTCTTTTTTGTGAATGTGAGATTGTTGTGGTGTTATACTTTTTATTGAGCATGGTTACTGTGTTTTAGTATATCATAGTGATAGTGTATTCTTCTGGTACATTGTGGGTTTATTTAGTTCTAAAATGATAATCATCTTTAGATTTTTGATATTGGTTTCATTGGTATTAGATTAGTTGTGGACCAAAGTAAAATTTGTTGTGAGAAGTAGCAGTTTGAATTAATGAGTTGTTGACTATTTTTGAATAAATTGTATTAAAATTAATAGCTACATTTTCTAGTTTTTGGGTTATAGATTACAACCCAAGGAATATCCAGGTCAGTGAAATCCTAAGCTTTTGGTGATCTAAAGGGTTTTCTTTTCTTATAATTGTTAGGATTTTGTGGACTTAGAAGGCTAGGTGTGATGAACATGCTTTTGGTTTATAGCAACTTTTTAAAATTGGTCTTCTGGAATTGCAAGATTCTCCCATTGTCTACTAGTTTTTGGGCTTTCTTTGGGATAAAGTTATCTTCATTTTTATATTGTAGAATATTTGAATGCTATTTATAGCATGTGTAGGAGCATCATTGTGTTGTTCTAAAGTTCAAAACCAAAATTAGCATGGTATGGAACATAAATAAATACATTTTAATGAATTAAAACAAGATTCTGAATTAAACCTTCAATGACTTGTTCAATCAAGTCAACAAAAGCAAGAAACATAAATGTTTTTAGTATTAATTTCATTACCTTACTGCATCTGTAAGATTTCTTAATTAAGAAACCTGGAGCTGTCTAGCACAGACCTGGAAGACAAGTCTCTTAGATGGAAAGGTCATCTGCCAGTATTTGCTTTAGGCTTTATATTATTTCTGAATATATTTTTTAGCCATGTATAAACTTCGTATAATCCTATGTGTAGCTTTGGTGGAGTCATGTTTTGGTTCTAAAGTTTTGAACCAAAATTTGCATGAGATGGAAGAGATTGCATACATGGGACATAAATAAACAAATTTTAATTAGAGAAAACAAGATTATGAATTAAACCTACAATGACATTATGGGGTCGCAGTACCATTATGTCTGTTGACTTGTTCCCTGCCCCAGTACCACAAACTATTTCTTTGACCATCGTGGGACCTCAGTATACTAAACATCACTTGAAGCCTTTCACCACACTACCACACTCCTTCACTGAAACTATCACAGGGCCGCGGTATTCAACACTTACATAACTTAAACTCTTTATACTACCATACTGCAAGCCTCACTTGAGGCCACTGCGGGTGCATGGTGTACTATTTTCCTCTACTCCTTACTGCCATACCGTAAGCCTCACTTGAGGCTGCCATAGGGGCATGGTGTACTTTCTTCCTCTACTCCTTCTTACCACCATACCACAAGGCTCACTTGAGACCACTGCGAGGGTGCAGTGTACTATTTTCCTTTGCTCCTTACCGTATTACCACTGGTTATTCTCTTGATTGTCGCGGGACCCTCATGAAGTATCATATGCCACTTAAATTTATACCACTAGCTAGCCACTTCATTTTGAGACTGCTATGGGGCTTCTGTAATTGATCTCTACATACCACGTTGCCGCAAGTGTAATCTCTTCATGCTACGGGATAGTGATAATTGCTCCCTTGTTATCCTTGGTTCCCGCAAACCCACCAAGACCTTTTGAGTGACCTGCGGGACTGTGGTGAGAGATAAAAACACATCAATGGTAAAAAATTCAAATATCTTTCACATGGACTTGGTATGGGGTGCTTATGAATGACTCCTGGAATAATTTTAAAAGAAATATGGATCCCTAAGATGGATTTATGAAAGGAAATTTGCATTGAAACCAAGTGGGGCTATGAGAATTTTGAATGGTCCTAATAGTGACCATATTTTTTTTTAAGCATTCTATCAAACAATTCATGTGCCTTGTCCATGGTTCAACATTTTCCATACATGTTTACTAGGGAAGTTGCAACTACAACATCTGACAAAATTCCTCTATCCTTCATGCTTTGATCGATGTCCATACCTTGTTCCAAAGAAATACTGTAGATTTTATTATATTGGCACAACGTCAACTAAAATTGAAGCCACAAAGATAATTTATATATTTAGAAATTTTAAAGGCTATTGAGTTTTCTTCTTTTAGCTAATGGGCAATTTCTTTCTATGTAAATTTTTCATTTCTCTCATCTTTCCTCATTACATAGGTTGCTGCTCTTACACTATTTACCCTTGTGACATTATATTCAACCATTAGTCCTATTTCACTGTATGTGTCAATTGAGGTAAGAATTATTGTTTAATGAAGTTTTAAATTCTATTTGATATTCAAATATGCTTAACATGGAAACCACTTTAATTTTCTTAAAACTACATTTATGTCTTTGACTTGCTTCTTTTTTAATGGCATCTAGATGATAATTTTTATCCAATCTACTCAATTCATCAATAAAGATATACTTATGTATCATAAGGAAAGCAACACTCCTACTTTGGCACGGACATCAAATCTGAATGATGATCTAGGACAAGTCTATGCAAGTCACAATTAAATGTGTTTGAAATAGATAGTTTAACAGTTGCTTGATAAAAATTTATAAACAAAGCTGAAAAATATGTTTTTGTATTAAAGTTTAAAGTTTAAACCATTTTCCAATTTGTTGTTTGTTATAGTTTTTGTTAGTCAAAACCCTTTCTCCCCTATGAAATGAATTCCTGGAACAAGTGAGAAAAAACATCATGAGTGTTATTGAGTCTCTTTTGGGATGGCCTTACTATTCCAGCTGGACTTGGTAGACCATGAAGGGGGCCCACAACTTGGAAAGTTCAAGCCTAGTTCTGTAACTATGTAGTCCATGAGACCACATTTTTTACACTATCTATCAAACCATTCATGTGCCTTGTCCATGGTTCCACATTTTGCATACATGTCTACCAGGGCAGTTGTAACTACAACATCTAAAGGAATCAAGGTTTCCATATACTTTAAAGGAAATTTTATTGAATGCATATCTTTTGTTATGATCTTGTTTATCAAGTCTACTAATTGTTAGTTTTTTATTGATAATGTTCTATAGATTTTTCATTATGGTCCAACTGGGAAAACTTAAAAAAAATCATTGATCGAGTACTGAAAATTGTATTTTTGCTTTGCAGATCATCTCTTTGTTATTTGAAATAATCCTTCGTATCATAGTTTCACCCACAAGAAACAATTATGATAGTGATATGATTGTAAAAGAATAAGAGGACCTTCTCAAAAGGTAGTGATAGTCATTTGAGGCTGAGCAACACTTAAAGACTCATGGATGATAGGGTTACACTGAGAACCATAAGTAGAAGACATAGGGATGTTTGAAATAATATAGTGAGAAGAGTGTGAAGAGATTGGATAGTTTCAATCTAACCTAGAAACACAAAGTGAAGGTCCTGATGAAATGGCATCATGGCAATGATAGTGTTTCAAAAAAAATTATGACCATGGTAGAAGTACTCCTCAAACTTGAGTGAATATGTTTGCAAATGAGGATGTATGACAGTGAGGATTGAAAGGACAGTCTATGAAAGAGCTTCCAACTATGCATGAAGAAAACCTAAAACTGACTGTTAAGGGGCAAGGATTCATGCAAAAGACAGTGATCATGCAAACATTAAAAGATAATCTTAGAGTCAATGAGAAGAACTATCCAAAGGTTACAATCTTGTTAGTGTCTCAAGAGGCATTTAAAGGGGTAAGGAGATAGCCTTCTAGTTGCCAAATCTCATGATAGTCAAGAGTCTTCATGTTAGATGCATGAACACCTAGGACAGTACCATAGAGTTGGTACAAGTGAGAAGCAACAAGGTTGAGGGTTATCATGAGCAATCTACCAAGACACATATATTTTGCAATAGTAGTATCATAATGGGATGTTGATTTCTATATTAGAGGTGATGATATGATATGACAATTGTTCATGATAGTGATGTGATAAGTTATAGTACTAATGATGGACTGTGTGATCTTGTAACAATTTGGCAGATGACATAAAGTGCATACCTAGGTAACAATAGTAGTGATGAACTATTTTCAAGGAATTTGGAAAAGATATAGTGGTAGTCAAGGCATTCAATAGAGGGGCAGTGTTCTATGTTGATTGGAGGCATCTCGTACAAGTGAAAGCATGCCAGAATAATGAGCTAGGTAGTGGCAGTCATGAGGCATTGTTATTTTATAAAGGGAAAATGCATGAGAGTAGGTTGATAAGTGATTGGACAATGCATATCAAGAAGCTACAAGTTTGATGAGGACAATGCATAGCCTAGTCATAAGGCAATATTGTTGAATAATAGTCCATGACAATTGAGGCATCCTACCAAAGATTATAGTCATCAAAGGCATAATCATTAGAAATAAGGATAGTTTATTGCTACAGGTAACAATTCATAGTGGTAGCTTATGAACTAGAGCAAGTTGGGTACATGATATAGGATCTCTATATAGATGACAGTGTGATCTTGAACTAGGACAGTGAGATTCAATATGGGACAGTCATGGATTTGTGAAGAAGAAATCTATGAATGTCTTTGTGCTTATATGTTCAGTGATACTCAGAAAATTAGTTTCTTGCTCATTCTATGAGCTATGTATTGTAACCATGAAGGTTTTTTTTAGCAAAGAGAAAGCATTGTAACTTATTTTCAAATCTATATGTTGTTTGTAAGCATTTTTTATCAATAAAACAAGTTATTTTTACATTCTCAAAGTTGTTTCATTGTGCAAGCTTCAAAATATACTACTAAATATACTAATGACTAAATGCAAGCTTCAAAATGACTAAATATACTACTAATTGATGTCAATTAATAATTAAATTGACTAAATATATTACCAATTGATAGAAATCAGTGAACAGAGAATAAATATGACTAAATATATGACCAAAATTAAATTAGTGAATAAAAATGACTAAATATACTACCAAATTGATCAAAATGATGATAAAAATGAATGACTAAATACACTACCAATGGATAGAAATCAGTGAATACAAATGACTAAATAAGTGACTAGTTAACAACAATCAATGACTAAATTAATGACTAAATATAGCAGTGAATAAAAAATGACTAAATAAGTGACTAGATTACAACAATTGATGACTAAATTGATGACTAAATATACTACCAAATTGATCAATCAAAACAACCAATAAATGACTAAAAATGGTTTAGTCATCAATTTGGTTGCATTATAAATGGTTGGCAATAAACTACTAATGGTCACGTGACCATGTTTGGTCATTTATAAGCAATTTTTAGTAGTTTTTTCAGTCATATATTGTTATTTCTCTACTAGTGACATATGTAGTTTGTCTTGATTCTTTAAAGTAGTTTTCTTAGTTTAGAGAATTACTTGTTGTTAGCATATAAAATGATAGATATGCACCATGTTCAATAATCATTGTCGAATCTAATTTAACAATATTACAACGTTGTTTCATTGGATCACAACTAAATTATTCCATCATGTGTATACATCTTGTCTAATATCTAATTAAACATATGTGTGTTTCATTAGAACATGTATCATTTAAATCATTGTTGCATTTGTTAAACAATTACACATTGTTGTTTACACAAATCACTTTTGGCATTTAATTTGACATACATGCGTAAAACACATCTAGATTTTTTTGTGTTTACTTCACAAGTAGATCAGAAATAGTATCTAGCATAAACACAATAAATAATGAATCAAAACCATGTATATTTGAATCATAAGAGTTTGCATACATAAGTTCACCACTACATCAAAATGTGGTGAGTCGTAACATGGTACAATAAATATCATCAAAGTGTTGGCATGGCATCTAGATCCCTTAGGACCTGGTGGTTCCTAATTAACATAAGGATTTCAATGTGAGGCTATAGATCATGAGTAACTCCTAGAGATACTCCACGATTGTAAGCCCCTAATCTCACCTTTAAGATCTCCCACCTCCCATATAGCATCTATGTGCATCCGTTGGAATTGATCTCTCTCTCAACTCCCAGTTGGTCCATCTTAGCCTGTAGATAGTTCAATAGGTTGTGCTTAGTACCTAATGTTGCTACAACTCTATGCTAATATAGCTATGTTTGGATAAAATCGCATGTTTCCTCGGCACTCGCTACTCTTTGGACTGCCTGGTCTCTCTCGACAACTAGTTGATCTCACTCTATCTGTCCCTTCTCAAACACCACTCTCAGCCACACAACAAGATCAAATATCTTTGCATGTCGACCCATCGTGTGTGGAGGCCTGTAACAAGCCTGCACTAGTTACTGTATTGACTCAATGGGTACCATCTCCAATATGACTTGACTCACAAAGTTGTGCCATGTACTGCTACCAACTACAAAGTGAAATAATCATTATGTCAACATCTTAATCAAATTAATATTATGCATCTTAAAATAACATAAGTACAATAACACAATATAATCCTCACTAGGATCACCCTCCTGCCATGATGGATCATGTGGAATGGTGACTGTGTTGAGGTCTGCAGTCATCCCAGTTGTTGGGGGCACCATAGTGGCACCACCACTCGACTCCCTACTCCCGAAGTGATGTTGTACTCCTCTGGCTACATGTTGTAGTTGTAGGCTACGAGTTCAGACCCTTGGTTAATCCTCACATTCACCTACACCCTCTGTTGGTTGGTGTCATCTCCCTCTTATCAATGACACTGGTGTATCCTATTGGTTGTTTTAAATTCCCAACCTAATCTCAAGAAAAACAAATCTATAAAATAGCCAATCTTAATAATGGATTTGCCTTGAGGGATTGGCCAATAAATAGGAAAGGGTTTTTCAATCCTTTTCCTCTACACTTTAAGCTCTGCAAGACCAAGGAGGATCTTCCTAATAGTGTTTTGATTGGGGATTTATTGTCTTTTTCTCAAAATACTTTACTAAACAAATATGTTCTTACTCAAATGCTTAAAGAATTACTAATATAGTGAAATAATGGGCTAGGTTCTCACGATTTAACATAATTATTTACAAAAGAACATGTGGATAGACTAATACCTACAACCTACAACTAAAATAAAAGTTTTGTTTTGATATTCAAATGAGGATGATTAGGAGATTGCATAAAATAACACTTCTGTAATATTAGTGCCTATTTCATGGGTTATAGAATCAAAATCGATATAAATGAAAACCCTGTTGTAATCAATATATACTCTATTTATGGTGATGATAAATGATGCATTACATCATAATGTTTCACCAGTTTCAAGATTTAACTCTATTTAGTTATCCTTGTAAACAAATACTACATTCAATATCTTCTCAAGGGAAATTATTTTAATACTTGAGTAAATTCCATGAGAATAATATACAAACATAGGAAAGACTGTGATGATGAATAAATTGATCCTTAACCAAATTGTATTCATAAATGTAATAATGTGCACATGCATAGGAGACAGTAAAATCTTAAACTCAACACATTTCATGTAATAAACTGATACTGAATTACAAATAGTTTTGTAAAATATATCAAAGTATGAACTGAGAATAACACCAAAATGGGAAAATTAATTCTATTTTCAAGTACTAGCTATACAAAACTCCTCCAAGATCAGATTGATCCCATACTTCAAACCCATTCTAGATAGTATGACCTCGAACCAATGAATAAAAATAAGCCTCAAATTCCCTTTTATAGAACAAGGGAGCAGACAAGCTTTAGGCTAAAAGACAAAGATGGGAAAATAGATAATATTTCATCACATCACATAACTGAAAACATCATTTCTTGCATTGAAGATGCCAGATCAATTGTCTCAGTTTCAACATTTTAACTTAATCATCCTATCACAACTCATCATGAAGCATACGAGAAGTCATTTCTAGTAGAAGCATGGATCCCTAAGGGTTGATCCCACATCATGCTAACCCCTTTAGTTAGTAAATTCCCTCACAGTGGCGGTGATGGAGACCTAGCACATGCCTGAGAAATTAATTCCACACCAGTATACCCATATCATGTGCCACCATGTCAACCTTTAGAATTTTGAATATAAGTCGGTTGACACAATGGTGTCAATGTAGTCAATAGGGAAAGAAACCATGTCATCAAAGCTAGATGAGCATGGGCTAATAATAGTACACCACTTGGAAAGCCACCAGAGCCACAACCTCAAGAAGAATTTTCAAAATGGCACTAGCAAGGAGACATTCTGCAATTCCATGATGAAAATATCTGGCGAGTGATGAACTCCTGCAGAATGGTGGAAACCATTAGATATGCCACACATAATGGAATGGATCCCTAGAATATCCCTTGGCCCACACAAAACCTGCCACATAGCAATCTACATCCCTTTTAACCTTACCATTCTATTTTGAACGCCATATGTCACTCTTCCATGCTTCCGTAAATAGTTGGTGGGACCCTTAGAGAAGCTCTATGAAATGGTGGAAAACATGAAGAGTGGCCATGTATTCGTCAGGGACCCACCGTTTGTTACAAGTTGATAACAAAGATTACCAGATGGCAGCTTTTTGCCATTTCACAAACGTTCTTTTCTACATTATTTTATTACTCATAGAATGGCGGAAACAAGTCACAATGTGCCATCTATCTTCAAAAGGTAAAAGGGGGCCTGACCCTTGACATATACTTTGAAAACAACCTTTTCCTACTAGGGAAAGGGGGACCACGGGACCACTAAGGGGTCAAAATTATAAACCTAAGGTGTATTGATAAATCTTTAAATGCAGGCCATAGGCAGAAAACGAGAGGCACAGAGCCATTCAACAATGTGTTTGAAGACACCAACCTAGTGACTTAAGGAACTTAGAAATGGGTGATAGGTGGTCAATCAAAAATTATAACAAAAGTAATTCCTTCACCTATACTTCAAATGACACTAGGGTTTAGGGTTTTAAGGTTATTGTTCAAAATGTTTTAATAGGTAAAACCCTAGGCCAGAGACCGTTTAGCATGATGACATAAATTTGGGGTGAAAAACTAGAACCAAGGGAGAAAATTTTATAGGGTCCCATCAATGGCTCTAGTTGGGGATGTCTGTTCAACCTGAATAGAGTGAGATCATAGAAAATCTGGAGAAGTAGACCACAACACAGCATAAAGACAATAGTTAATAAACACATGATATCCCCAGGCTATCATGCAAGGGAGAAACCATACCTACCCCTATCAAATATCCTATTTTCCAATGACATCATTAAGCCATGTCTGAAACCTTCATCACAATCCATCTTGTCTCCAACATGGATAATTAGATAGTTTATAGGATAGTTAAGTCCATTATTTTCAAGATATCTCAATTTCCTCTTATCATTGTAATCAAAGGGAAACTAAAACATACCTTCATATGGCTCCATCATATCCAGCCAACTAAAATAGTTATCACCTTTTGTTTGCTAGTCCTCTTTGAGTTCACCAGATAAATTTGGGAAGTGAAAAGATTCATATTCCACTAGATAACTTGCATTAGGAGTGTCTTCTTTGTTTGTATCGAACCTGAAACATTCATATTCAACCTCTTCTTAATATTCTAACTATTTGAACATGCATTCTAGCATTGTGTTAGTCACATTAATTTGATCATAAGTAGAAGATTGGAAAATACCAATAGAATAGACCTCTAGATTTTGTTCTGTCCATAAAGAATTCTTGTCTTCAAGCATCCTTTCACATTTAGACAAATCATCAATGTTAGACAATAAGAGATCCTTAACATTGCCTTTATGCTTGTTAATTCCTAAGGATCCTTCTTCATACTCTTCAAAGAGTATGTCTTCTATAGTTTCTGCAAAGATTGGGTTATCTCTATGCTCATAAGGTTCAGCATTTCTTATTTCTGACAAATCTAAAGGCTCATCATAAAGTGGATTATGTCATATAATCATTGTCTCTACACATTTTTCAACTTTACTATCCTAATAGCCTATATCATCATCTGATTTAGAGCTCCCATAATCTTGAGAAAAACATTCAGACAATTGTTCATCATTTTCTATGTTGCTAGTAGAAACTAATTCAACTTGATATTAAAGATCATAATTACATAACTCAATAGGTGATAAAACCTCATTATCTAAAAGAATATATACCCTTTTACTAATAGGAATATTATCCTCTTATCTTTCCACATATTCATGAGACTGAAAACCCTTTTCACCATTTATATAACTGCTAAAATTAATAGATTCATCTTGTTGAATACAAAGAATACTAAGAGGGGGGTGAATCAGTATTCTAAAAAACTTTTCATTCACACATTAATTAATCCATTTACCAAATTCAATAACATGAAAGCAAACACAAGAAGAGAAACCACAAATTGATAACACATAGACACCAGGATTTTACGTGGAAAACCCAAAAAGGGAAAAACCACGGTGAGTGTTAGCTCACAATATATTATGATAACAATACTAAATTACATGAAGGCTCACTACCTTAGGGATCACTACCAAAGGACTCACTATCCAAAGAAGTGCTCACTGCAATAGGCTCACTGTGAAATAGATGAGAAGAGAATATAGAAAGAAGTGGCTCACTGCTAGGAGAGGACTGCTACAGGTGCATCTACAAAATGATGTGGTGCAGTACCAATTTTCTCAGTATATAGATTCAAAGGACTTCATATTATCTGCCCTACTTTCCTACTCTACTTCACATATACTTCTATCCTTCTACCTTTACTATCCTTTTGCTAATCACAGAACTGCCTTAGGTCACACAATCATGGAATTTGCATTCTATTCACACACATCCACACACCCAACATTGAAATCCATCCAGTATATATATCTGCAATAAGATTCATCTCACAATTAGGTCGGCAAGCTAGACATGAAACGTGTATACAAGTGTTATACCTTGTCAGCTTGATCTTGTACACAAATGGGAATGCAGAACCAAACAAACATACAATAGTCTTCATATAGGTCAACATCAATCATTCAACCACTTGGATTAATTCTTCAAATAATATATCCTCATTGCATATAGATGTAACATGCCTGTCGGCTTATCCCTTAAGTACACACTTGACCAGTTCAATTGTCACATCAAAACTTCCAATGCGGACCATATGAGACTCTACAAATCATAGACAACATTCATTATGGACCTCTTAGCATACCTTTAGAACCACAGAGCATGATATTCTTTCATAGAGAAATGCAGATCTCAGAACTGTTGTTCTATCACAGAGAAATACTATCAGATTGGAAGCCAATACTGAAGAAATTGTCAAATATGATCTAGTAGACTTCAAGCACTACAAATCTAAATTTAGATGCTTATGACATGTGTCTACATTGCCTTAGAACTACAAATCAAAATACTAAATAGCGGAGGAATGCAGACCAAAATACTCAAATCCTTTACACTATTTTAGGCTTAACTCTATTCATTTGGACTTAGATAATTAACCATATGACTTCTGGAGGAAGTCAGAATTTGAATACTGGAAAATGTGATCACCAAATGTTAATGAACAACATACTTGAGCTGCATGTAATGATTTTCAACTACGGAGGCATACTGACCCAATCTCTGATACTCTCTAGCTTGCCCATACTTATCCATTTTGACTAAGTTAGTCTTCTGAACCTTTACCAAACCTTATTGCCATCAATGACAACATTCTATCAGTAGTGTCTCTTGACTATGTTGCCAACAATATCCCCCTTTGGCATTGATGGCAACACTTGGTGAAAAATGCTTGTCTGCTCCCCCTCACTATATACTGTTAGGGATTGCATGCATAAGATATCAATTAAATGCAAATAAAGGTTAAATAGAGGAATCGAAATACACAAAAAATAATAATAGTGAGAGACAAGTATTAACATGGTTCACCCAAACCTGGGCTACATCCACCAACAAAGAGTCCAATATTATTATCCAGTAAATCAAACCAATTACAACTAGCAATCCTTGCAACTCAATACCATTGCAAAATACTACAATACATCAATGAAAACCTTAACCCTTAGCCATTTGTATCAAGACTTATGTCAGTTACAAAATAGGGTATTGAGTTGCAAAGATTGATTTGACCTCGTTAAATAATTTGGGGGGAAACCACACTGATAAAAGTGGGGTAAATTTAACCTCTGAGTCTGATTAGGCTCCATGTAACAACAATCTCTCACTTGGAGACTAATCAGACTCCACACCATATCATCTCCCACTTGGAGACTTATCATAACACCACTGACCCTATAGCTCCCACTAGAAATAAGCACCCTAGACTCTGTTGTTCTAATTTTTTTGTTTTCAGTCTTGAAGACCAATTGAAGCTGAAGAGGAGCTCAGCTTCTCCCTTGTTACTACCTTTGTCAACATATCCACTAGATTTTCATCTATATCTTTTCCAGCTGTAATTGTCCATCATCCAATACCGATCGAATGAAGTGATACCTCAACTGAATGTGTTTGGTCTTTGAATGCAAGGAAGAATTCTTTGCAATATGTATGGCACTCTGGCTATTTGTAAAAAAATAACTGTTAGCTTGTTGTTTGCCCAATTCTTCCATGAAAGATTGCAGCCATATCATCTCCTTACTTGCCTCTATTACAGCTACATACTCTACCTCCGTAGTGGATAAAGCAACCACCTTTTACAACCTGGAGATCCAACTCACCGCTATCCCACCTACAGTAAAGACATAACCTGTAGTACTCCACCTAGTATCAATATCCCCTACCAAATCTGAGTCCACATAGCCTACTAAATTAGTATTAGAGCCCCCAAAATATAAGTGTTTATTGGATGCACCTCTCAAATATTTGAGAATCCATTTTACCGCATTCTAATGCTCCAATCCGGGATGACTCATATACCTGGTTATGACTCCTACAGCATGTGTAATATCCAATCTCATGCATACCATGTCATACATTAAACTTCCTACAACTGAAGCATATGGTACCTTGGATATTTTTTCTTCCTCCTCTTGTGTATTTGGACACATCTCCTTAGTCAATTTCAAATGACTAGGCAAAGATGTGCTGACAGCTTTTGCATTCTACATATGGAATCTCTGCAACACCTTTTCAACATAATCAGCGTAAGATAGAGTCAATTTTTTGTTCTTCCTATCTTTGCAAATTTTCATACCAAGGATTTCTTTTTCTACTTCCAAACCCTTCATAGCAAATGATTGTGCTAATTCTTGTTTTAACTCTCTTATGTGATCCATGTTAGAACCTACTACAAGCATGTCATCAACATATAAACTTAAAATGATGTAGCTATCATTATCCAACCTCTTAAAATAAACAAAATGGTCAGAATTACACTGGTTATAGCCTTTCTTAGCCATAAAACTATAAAATTTCAAATACCATTACCGAAGTGCTTGTTTCAAGCCATACAAACTCTTCTTCAATATTCACACCAATTTCTCCTTACTGTTAACCTCAAATCCTTGGGGTTGTTCCATCTATATCGCCTCCTCCAAATCACCATGGAGAAAGGTAGTTTTCACATCTAGTTGTTCCAAATGCAAATCTTCAGTAGCCACAATACTTAAAACAGTACGAATAGAAGTCATCTTAACAACCGGAGAAAAAAATTCTCATCAAAATCAATACCTTTTTTCTATGCAAATCCTTTTACAACTAACGTAGCTTTAAATCTTTTCTTACCTCCATCTTCCTCTTTTAGCCTATAAACTCATTTGTTTGGTAAAGCCTTTTTACCTAATGCAGGCAACTTACATAATTCCCAAGTCTGATTTTTCAGCAATGAGTCCATTTCTTCTTTCATTGCAAGCTCCCACTGAACCTTTGTATCCACCTGCATAGCTTCCTCATACCCTTTCGGTTCACCAGTATCTATTAACAAAATAGAATACAAAGAGGGAGAAAACCTTTTAGGAGGTCTACTTAGCCTTGTTGACCATCTAACATTCACTGAAATTTGTGGTATTTCTTATTGTTGTTGCAGAGCATGAGGAACCACTGGAACATCACTATCTAGAGTATCATCCAGCACCACATAATCCTTTTCTTTCTTCTCATGCTGCTACAACTGATCTTTGTACAACACCTTCTCATTGAATACAACATCCCTACTTTTCACAGTTTTCTGATTTTCAAAATCTCAAAGCCTATAACCAAATTCATCAATGCCATATCTAATGAAGGTGTTGGGATAGGAAAATTCAAAACTTTCTTGTATTCTTATTCATACACATTTGACCAAATCATAAAACATTTCACCCAAAATCAGAATTGTTTGAGAAAAGCCTACAAGCAGAGATTTGAAGTGAAAAATAAAGGAATCAAGATCCTTAAAAAATAAAGCGCATGTTGGTCAAAATGCATGTATACCAGATACAAAGGTGAACGGTTGAAGGTTTTGTATATTTAATTGTATATATGCAAGATACAAATAGTGAGAAGATACAAATGCATAAAACATATAAGATGATATACAAAGCTATATGCATGTCGCGGAACCAAAAAGATTATGAAATGAGGTTTTGTTATTGTATGTTTTGTACATTGTATGTATGTTTTAGGTTATACATTTCAATATACATACAATGCGGAACTCAAGAAAGGTTGAAATTTGGTTAAAATGATGCATCATGACTTAAAGTATATCAGAAGATGCATTGCACTTTATATATGTCGTGGAGCCAAAAAGTAAGTAAACTGTGGTTTATAAAAATGATAAGTCCGAAGAGGTGATACAAAGGAGTTTGTATGTATTCGGCTTTGTATATAAAAATTGGATACAAGTATTTTTGCATTTTGAAAGATACAATCAGAAAAGTGATGTGGGATCCACCATTTACATATTGGGCTTGTATAAATAACAATGTATATCTTTGATATACAAGCTGATATATAAGTTAAAAGGATGCAAATAAGAGATACAAACCAGATGCGAAAAGAAAGTTAAATAATGAAAAGTCTTTGTATGTTCGGGGTGCTTGTATGTTTATAATATACATACCTGATATACAAAGGAATAAAAAGCATCAGTGGGGATAAAAGGTAAAGAGAGGGTTTGTATAAGATGCTTTGTATGTGTGCTTATACAAGATAACATACAAACAATAATATACAAAGAAAATATACAAGAGAATAATATACAAAACCTGACATAATTGGAGATTTGAACATTAGATACATCATGTGGGGTCTGAGTTTGTATGTGAGAAATGTATGTATCCAATATGCAAAAAGATGTACAAAAGATGATACAAGTCCGGACCCGATTAGAAAGTCAAATTTTGAGAACTTTGTGTGAAGTCTGTGCTTGTAGATTATAATGCATTGTATCTGATATACAAAAGGAGAGATGCAGTTGTGGATTGTATGTATATAAGATACATACAATGGAAGATCTGAAGATAATTCCAATTCATTTCATAAATCCAATGAAGTTTATGATTATATAAAAAGTGTATGCATACGTGATATACAAAAAGGGTGATACAAATGCAGATTCAAAGGCGATTTCAATTCATCTCATAAACCTGGTTGGGCCTGCTCTTGTGTACAGAAGAAAATGTATCCGGTATACAAAAGATATGTATGCAAAAGGAGGATGCAGGGAAATATACAAGGATGGATCTGAAATCCAATTTATTTTATAGACCTGATGGAGTTTGCACTTGTATGTGTGTCCCAAATGCATATAAAAATGTTGATACACAGGAATTTTTGATGCATATATGTTTATTATAACTCTGAGATGGATTTGTTTATTGCCAGATCAATATGAAGAGGGTCATATAAAACAAAAATGAGATTTTGTCAATGTAAAAATTGATCTATTGCTTTTAGCAAGGAGAACAGGCGCAACTTTTTCAATAGAAACTATAATATGCAATACCTTGCCGAATGAAGATTAATGGATCCAGCTCTTAATCAAATTCATCTATTTCTTAATCCATTTATGTGAAAAGGTGTGAGCCACGAATAGTCATACTGTTTCAGCCTAAAGTTTTTTCCCACACATATATATCAGGGAAAACAAAGCAATCCAGAGTATCATCAGTAGTCGAATATAATACATAAAGTTTACAATGTTTCTAAAACACCATGTTGCAAGTATCTTATTGAAGAAGTAAATTGAAGTTCTCTGGCTCTGTGGTTCTATTCTAGCATCAATTGTTTGTTAAAATTATTTAATTGTGTGGTTGTCTCCATTTCAATATTTCCTTGTTATTTAAATTAATATATCAAGTATATAGTTAATTTGTCAATGCACATTTGATGTATCTGTGTGATTGAATAAATTGGTTTCCATTAGAGGAATTAAAATCCTTCTGATCAATCACAATAACCTAGAAGTGTTAGTTTGGATTACTAAGAAGAATCATATAATTAGGATTGTCATTTTGTCTCCAAGTTGATATTATATGTTATCTTGCATATTTCATTCAATTGGTTCCTTCAAGAAAGGATTAAATTACCTTCTGGTGAATAACAAGAAATCTGATTGTATTAATTGGATTATTAAGAAGAGTTTGTCAGTCATCTCCCTGCACGTTTATACAAGTTATAAACGAAATATTGTGCCAAACAGTTAGAATTACTGCCCACTATAAGCCACTAGTCTCATTCCTTCATTTGACTATGTTTACCCAACAAGGCACTAGTCTTATTTCAATTCATCATTTAAATCCTTTTATTTACACAATCATAAAATTCACCTTGATATTTCTTATACAATTCATCAGATATTAGAATTAGTTAGCAGGCTTTTATCTATTCTACACCATTTGTCACTGTAGATAGATCTATTTACTTAGTCAAAATACTTACCCTCAACCTACTTTAATTTTCATGGTCCACCCACCTAGGTTTAGTAGGACCTAGAGCACAGGGAATCATCAAACCCTAAAGGTTGATTCTGTCACGTTAGTTCAAAAAAGTTGTGAATCTAAGCATAGAACCTGGCATCCTCTTAGGATTAGCAATTGGCATTTTTGAGACCTAACAAATTGGTGACTCTACTGGGGAGATAAATAACAAGACCTTAGTAATAAACCATTCCTTTTAATAGAGTCATTTCAGAAACTTTAATTTGGTAACTCTGCTGGCAAGAAGAATCTAGAAAGATAAATTACAAATTTTTTCCTATTTACAAAATAGGTGGTGACTCTAGTGATTGTTATAATAGAACATTGATACCAAATGTATGGTAGGAGATCCAAGATGGAAGGCAAGAAATTGCAATCATCTCCACCAATTAGAAACATCTCCAAAAGAAATAGAACATCAAATTATTCTCACCAAAATGATAACCAGGAGGCTCAAGAAGATAATGCTGAGCAAACTATTGCAATTCACAATAAGTTTACACCTCTGCATGAATCAAATAAAAATCTCAACAGATTAACTGATGACATATTGGCTAAATAAAGACCTAATCCTCAAGAACAGCTTGAGTGTGAAGCACGAGCCATGAGGGAAATTGATCAAAGATAAGCTGAATATGATTTCAAGATGTCATTACATCAGGGAGAAGGGGTAAAACATGGATTCTCAACTCAAGAAATAAATGAAATCCCAAAAGATTTAGGAGGTGTGAATCAGGCATAGGAGGGTCTTCTTAGGCTCTGGGAAGAACTTGAAATGTTTAAGATAGAGGAAACTAAGAGGTTGTTGCAACAAGAGATTCAGCAGATAAAGACTAGGGCTAAAACAACTCCCCCAAAATATGTACCTCCACATAGGGGAAACATTTCAAGGAATCCACAGCAAAATTTACACCAAAATACAAGTGGTGCTTCAAATTCACAAGTCTCTGGAAGTCATCAAAATGCCATTCCTAAAGTTCCTAGACCACCTCCCATACACAACACCTCTCAACATATGGCTAATCTTTACCCACCCCCTGGCCAATAATATTATAGACCACCAAATCCTTACATAAATCCCCACATAAACCCACAACAGTAATATGCCTATCATCAGCCTCCAGGCAGATATAATTACTATCCTAATCCACCACCCATGAATTTTCCACCTCAAAACCTCGCAAACATATGTAGCCAATTTGATTTGACCAGGTATCAGTTGTATCCATATCCTATGAATAGTAATTGGAGAAATATAGTTCCTAAGTTTACTGGGAATAGTGCAATATCAGCTGAAGATCACATCAGAAGCTTCAATGCTTTCGTACAAGATATTGGTATGGACTGGGAAGATATTAGAATGAGGTTATTCATGATGTCCCTGACTAAAGATGCAAGAGACTGGTTCAACAGCTTACCTAATGCCTCAATTAGTTCAATAACTAATTTCCATAATCAATTTAAGGAGCAATATGGAAATTAGTATGCCCCTAAATTTGCATTACATGAATTAATAAGTATCCAGAAATACCAAAATGAATCAATGTATGACTTCAATCTGAAATTTCTAAATTACACAACAAAGTACCACACGGATCCAAACTATATGATCTAGTAGCATTAAGCATTTATATGAAAGCATTTGATCCTAAGATAGGGTACGAACTTAGAAATTGATGCCCTACGACCCTGGCTAAAGTAAAGAAAGTGGCATTAACTATTGAGAACAATAGGAAAGCTACAGGTATGGTCAGCAAGAGGGATAACCCTAGAAATTCTTAGAACCCAAACATTCAGCAGACTAAATAAGAAGGTCAGCATAGGCATGAAAGGCCCAGGTTGCATGATATGTCATATAATACAAATTGGAAAGATGGGAGACCCATTGATAACAACAGAAAACAATATTATGGTAAGGATACCCCTAACTCTCTAAAAAGAAATATGGCACATATGGTAGAAGATAAACCTTGGTGTTTGGTATGCAATTTACCACATTCACTTGAGTATTGTGAGGTGGCTAAAATAGTACAACAAGAAGAAATGTTATACGATTATAACAGAGACAATCACACTATAAACATGATGCAAGATACACCATGTTTGCTGACTGAAGACTATTCTTCTACAAAGGAAGAGGGATATGAATATGATGTGGGAAACTAGAGACATCATATCAATATGGGAGAACAAGAAGTGTTCTCAGATCAAGAGGATGGTTATGAGGAACCTACTTATTATAACAATCAACCATATAATCAATGGAGAAAGCCCACTGAAAATGAAAGAGAAGCTCTTACAATAGCTGCAATAGCTCAAGCTAAAAATGCTTATAAATTAAGGAATAGGATAGTGAATGTTGAACAAGGAACACCTGGGAGTGTATTCATAAAATATTAGAATTACAAAAAGAATAATGCAAAGTCATCATTCAAAGAAATAGAAAAGGGGGGTAAGAGTAAAACAAAAGAAAAATCACAAAATTAAGAAAAAGAAAATATAAAGACAAAAAAGAATGATCAGACTATAGCCCATTCTTTTGACATTGCCCATGCAATATCTCAGGTAAAAATATCAGTTCCACTTTTAGAAATGATGAAGATAGACAAATACATGAATACAGTAGTTAAACTAATCTCAGATATACCAAGTCAAAAACATAAAGGATCTAAAAATAGAACAAACAATGTTCATCAAGAAACATTCCAAATGCCTAACGTATACCTAGGTGATACATTAACAAAGAATCCCTCATAGGTGGACCCTTTCTACACTACATTATTGATCAAAAATAGGATAGTGAGAAACTGCATGATTGATTCAGGTGTTGCCATGAACATTATGCCAATAGTAGTTATGAAAGAACTGGGAATGTGGGTTGACACTACATTTGGCAGGTGTTATGCAATGGATAATAGATCCATCCCAATCATTGGTATTATGAGGGATGTGGAGATAAAACTTGCCTCATACCCTGAAGCAACTTATAACATTGATATTATTGTGGTTGACATCCCACCATATTATGGAATGCTTCTATCAAGACAATGGGCTGCAATGGTAGGAGGGAATGTCCAATTGGACTTATCATATGCCATAATACCAATTGGAGGTAAAGAAATCAAGCTATGCAGGGAGCCAAGGTATGAAAATATTATAGAACTCTTGGATCAACATCAAATAAATTTCTTTTGTGATACAGATTTGGGAGCCTTCAAGGTTGAGAAAAGTCAGCCAGAATTGCAGAATACTTATCCAATACATATTGAATCCAAGAAAGAAGAAAATGATGTATGGAAGATGTATTTTGATGGTGCATGCAGCAAAATGGGAAATGGGGCCGGAGTAGTATTTATTTCACCAGGAGGTAAAACTTTCAAATACTCTTTTCTATTAACATTTGAATGCACAAACAATGTAGCAGAGTATGAAGCTTTGCTCATTAGTTTGAACATAGCCACCAAGCAAAAAATAAAAAAGTTAATTGTATATGGTGATTCTAAATTGGTTACTTCCCAAGTAAGAAAAATACCTATCAAAAAATAAGAGGTTGAGATAGTATAGAAATGCAGTCTAGGATGATATTGAATTATTTGATGCCTTTTCAATCAATTGGATTGATAGGTCTAAAAACATTATGGCAAATTTTCTAGTGAATATCGCATTGAAAAGAGATGATGTCACATTGGGAGGTATTATAGAAGTTGAGTTCAAAACCAGACCCACTATCCCAGATAATGTACATAATTGGCAAGTATTTGACAATAATGCTGATATAATCAACTTCCTGCATTGTGCTGACTATTATGAAAATCAAGAGATTGATTTCAATGCATTTGTAGAACATGATGGGAAGGAAACCCTTTTTGGTCAAGAGATAGTTCAGTTGAAAACAAATAAAATACCTAAGGGACTCATAGCATTGGAAATGACATTTGATGGACATGATAGATTTAAAATGAAAGACACACCAGTGGTGCAAAATGACCTTGAAGAGATTAATTTGGGGACACAAGCAGCCCCAAAGAATGTATATATTAGAAAGAGTCTTAACCCCAAAATTAGGAACATAATCATCAACTTACTTAGGAAGTATAAGCATGTATTAACCTGGTCATATGATGATTTAAAAGCATACAGAGAGGATCTGTTTTAGCATGAAATACTACTAAAACTAGATGCTAAACCATTCAGGCAAAAACAGAGGCCTATCAATCCTATATTAGCTCCTAAGATGCTAGAGGAACTTACAAAATTAAGGGATGGAGCTATCATTTAACCCATCAGACATTCCTCTTGGGTTTCTAATTTGGTGCCTGTTAGGAAAAAGAACGGTGATATTATATTATGTGTGGACTTCAAGAATTTAAACAAGTCTTCTCTTAAGGATAACTATCCCCTCCCTAATATGGAAGCAATATTACAAAAAGTTACTAGATGTGAACTATTGTCAATGATGGATGGATCCTCAAGTTACAATCAGGTGAAAGTCAAAGAATCAGAGCAATTTAAGATTGCATTCACCACTCCATGGGGAACATATATATATTTAAGGATGCCATTCAGACTCACTAATGTTGGAGCAACATTCCAAAGAGCAATGGATGTGGCCTTTGCTGAATTGATAAATACAATCATGATAGTATATCAAGATGACTTGACAACATATTCCAAAAAGGCTGAGGATCATTGTACATATTTAGAGCAAATATTTATTAAAGCCTTAGAATATGGGATTTCATTGAATCCTAAGAAGTGCCATTTCGTAGTGACAGAGGGGAAGTTGCTTGGTCATATAGTCTCAAAAGATGGAGTGAGAATAGATCCCGAGAGAGTAAAAGAAATTGACCAAGTCTCTATCCCTAAAAATGTGAAAGCTATACAGTCATTTTTTGGCCAAATTAACTTTGTCAGGAGGTTTATATCAAATTTTGCAGAAATTGTTACTCCCATATCAAGGATGTTGAAAAAGAACTCAGAAGTAAAATGGACAACAAAAGCAATCGAAGCATTTGATAATATTAAGAGAGCAATCAAAGAAGCCCCTTTCCTAATATCCCCTAATTTCATAAACCATTCTAACTGTTTTCATTTGTCTCTTATCATACAGTTGTAGCAGTGCTATTGCAAAAAAATAATGATGGACATGAACAACCTATTTCATTTTTCAGTAAATCCCTTTAGAATGCAGAGTTGAAATATGACATTGTTGAGAAACAGGCATATACATTAGTGAAGGTAGTTAAAGCTTTTAGGCCATACTTGGTGGGAGCTGAAATCATAGTATATGTGCCTAATGCTGCAATAAAAGATGTATTGGTCCAAACTGAAGTCACAAGTAGAAGGTGTAGATGGATCAATAGAATTCAAGAGCTCAATATTGAAATCTAGATCACTAAACTAGTGAGAGGACAAGGTCTTGCTAGGTTGATGGCTGAAAGTAATCTTGAAGCTTCTCAAATATGTAGTAATAGTGATGTTGATAATACAAGTTCTAACATTGAGCACACTCTGTGGTATTCTGACATCATATATTATCTAAAGCACATGAAATGTCCTAAGGGGTATGATGATAATAAAAGGACACTTAAATTGCAAGCCTCAAAATATGTATTTATTGATGGAGATCTTTACTGGAAGAATAGGGATGGTATTCTACTATTATGCCTAGATGAACATCAATCAAAACATATCATGAAAGAATTACATGAGGGCATGTGTGGAGGTCATTTCTTAGCAAAGACTATAGCCCACAAGATCTTAAGGGCTGGATACTATTGGCCTAAAGTTTTTAATGATTCATATCAATACACTAGGAAATGTGAAGCATGTCAGAAATTTTTAGGAAAGTTAAAATATCAGGGAGCATTGCCCTTAAAGCCCATGCATGTGGAGGCTCCATTCTATCAGTGGGGTATTGACTTCATAGGAGAAATTGTAGAAAAGTCAAGTGGTGGACACAAATAGATTTTAGTGGCGACAGATTACTTCACTAAATGGGTAGAAGCTATCCCAACCAAACAAGCAACAAGCAGGGTGGTGATTAACTTTCTGATGGAAAATATTATATTTAGATTTGGCACTCCAGCAAGGTTAATCACAGACAATGGGATGTGTTTCAGGTCTGATGAATTCAAAAATTTATGCAGTACACATGGTATCACTATGTCCTATGCTGCCCCTTATCATCCACAAGCGAATGGGCAGGCAAAATCCAACAACAAAAGCCTTCTGAAAATGATAAATGGAGGGAAATAAGAAAGCTTGGGATTCAAAGTTAAGAATGGCTATATGGGCTGATAGGATTACTGTAAAAAGAGCAATTGGGAGATCTCCTTTTGAACTAATATATGGAACACAAGCGAGAATACCATTAGAAAACCTCATGCCAATTTACAAATTTATTCTTCAGGAAGATGTAAACATTCTTGAACCAATGGAGGAAGGATTAGAACATCTTGCAGAACTTGATGAAACATGAAGATTAGCCCAAAGGAAGAATATTAAGTTACAATCACAAGTGAAATACCTCTTTGACAAAAAGGCCAAAGATAGGAAGTTTGAAATAAATGATTTAGTACTGATGTGGAATGCTAGGTGCTAGGACAAAGGAAAGCATGGAAAATTTGAATCTTTATGGTTAGGTCTTTTTGTGATAAAGGAGGTGATGATTCTTACTATTTGCAAAACATGTCCAAAGAAGAGCAAGGATTACCTATGCATGGGCAATATCTGAATCCTTTCTTTTCATAATCATGCACAAAGAGGATTGAGTGTTGCCAATGCATGGATGACTCTCGAATAATTCTCATAATACTTTTATTCCATGCACAGTAGTTTAGGGTAATCAAAAGGAGATTAGGGCATGCCAGTACATGGACAGTCCTATGAATTTGTATATATATCTATATATATATAATCTTTTCCATGTACAGTAGTATAGGATCATCCTAATTCCCATTCTTGTTATACTCACAAGGAGTATACATCCCAGACAGAGCCACTATTGGGATAGGAAAATTCAAAATTTTCTTGTATTCTTACTCATCCATATCTGACCAAATCATAAAACATTTCACCCAAAATTAGAATTGTTTGAGAAAAGCCTACAAGTGGAGATTTGAAGCAGAAAATAGAGGAATCAAGATCCTTAAAAAACAAAGCGCATGTTGGTCAGAATGCATGTATACTAGATACAAAGGTGAACGGTTTAAGGTTTTGTATATTTATTTGTATGTATGCAAGATACAAATAGTGAGAAGATACAAATGCATAAAACATATAAGACAATATACAAAGCTATATGCATGTTGCGGAACCGAAACGATTATGAAATGAGGTTTTATTGTTATATGTTTCATACATTGTATGTATGTTTCAGGTTATAGATTTCAATATACATACAATGTGGAACTCAAGAAAGGTTTAAATTTGGTTAAAATGATGCATCATGACTTAAAGTATATCAGAAGATGCATTGCACTTTATATACATCGCGGAGATAAAAAGTAAGTAAATTGTGGTTTATAAAAATGATAATTCTGAAGAGGTGATACAAAGGAGTTTGTATGTATTTGGCTTTGTATATAAAAATTGGATACAAGTACTTTTGTATTTTCGAAGATACAATTAGAAAAGTGATGTGGGCTCCACCGTTTACATATCGGGCTTCTATAAATAACAATGTATATCTTCGATATACAAGCTGATACACAAGTTAAAAGGATGCAAATAAGAGATACAAACTAGATGCGAAGAGAAAGTTAAATATTGAAAAGTCTTTGTATGTTTGGGGTACTTGTATGTTTATAATATACATACCTGATATACAAAAGGAATAAAAAGCATCGCTGGGGATAAAAGGTAAAGAGAGGGTTTGTATAAGATGCTTTGTATGTGCGCTTATACAAGATAACATACAAACGACACTATACAAAGAAAATATACAAGAGAATAATATACAAAACCTGACATAATTGGAGATTTGAACATTATATACATCATGTGGGGTCCAAGTTTGTATGTGAGAAATGTATGTATCCAATATGTAAAAAGATGTACAAAAGATGATACAAGTCCAGACCTGATTAGAAAGTCAAATTTTGAGAACTTTATGTGAAGTCCGTGCTTGTCTATTATAATGCATTGTATCTAATATACAAAAGGAGAGATGCAGTTGCAGATTGTATGTATATAAGATACATACAATGGCAGATCTGAAGATAATTCCAATTCATTTCATAAATCCAATGAAGTTTGCGATTGTATAAAAAGTGTATGCATACGTGATATACCAAAAAGGGTGATACAAATGCAGATTCGAAGGTGATTTCAATTCATCTCATAAACTTGGTTGGGCCCACTCTTGTGTATAGAAGAAAATGTATCCGGTATACAAAAGATATGTATGCAAAAGGAGGATACAAGAAAATATACAAGGATAGATCTAAAATCCAATTTATTTTATAGACCTGATGGAGTCCACACTTGTATGTGTGTCCCAAATGCATATACAGAAGTTGAAACATAGGAATTTCTGATGCATATATGTTTATTACAAATCTAAGAAGGATTTCTTTATTGCCAGAGCAATATGAAGAGGGTTGTATAAAACAAAAATGAGATTTTGTTGATGTAAAAATTGATGTATTGCTTTTAGCAAGGAGAACAGGTGCAATGTATTCGATAGAAACTGTAATATGGAATACCTTTCCGAATGAAGATTAATGGATCTAGCTCTTAATCAAATTCATCTATTTCTTAATCCATTTATGTGAAAAGGTGTGAGCCATGAATAGTCATATTGTTTTGGCTTGAAGTTTGTTTCCCACACATATATATCAGGGAAAATAGAGCAATCCAGAGGATCATCAGTAGTAGAATATAATACATAAAGTTTACAATGTTTCTAAAACACCATGTTGCAAGTATCTTATTGAAGAAGTAAATTGAAGTTCTCTAGCTCTGTGGTTCTATTTTGGCATCAATTGTTTGTTAAAATTATTCAATTGTGTGGTTGTCTCCATTTCAGTATTTCCTTGTTATTCAAATTAATATATCAAGTATATAGTTAATTTGTCAATGCATATTTGTTGTATCTGTGTGATTGAATAAATTAGTTTCTATTAGAGGAATTAGAATCCTTCTAATCAGTCACAGTAACCTAGAAGTGTTAGTTTGGATTACTAAGAAGAATCATATAATTAGGATTGCTATTCTATCTCCAAGTTGATATTATCTGTTATCTTGCATATTTCATTCAATTGGTTCCTTCAAGAAAGGATTAAATTACCTTCTCGTGAATAACAAGAAATCTGATTGTACTAATTGGATTATTAAGAAGAGTTTGTCAGTCATCTCCCTGCACGTTTATACAAGTTATAAACTAAATATTGTTCCAAACAGTTAGAATTACTGCCCACTATAAGCCACTAGTCTTAGTCCTTCATTTAACTCTGTTTACTGAACAAGGCACTGGTCTTATTTCAATTCATCATTTAAATCCTTTTATTTACACAATCATAAAATTCACCTTGATATTTCTTATATAATTCATCAGATATTAGAATTAGTGAGCAAGCTTTTATCTATTCTACACAATTTGCCACTGTAGATAGATCTATTTACTTAGTCAAAATACTTACCCTTAACCTACTTTAATTTTCAAGGTTCACCCACCTACATTTAGTAGGACCTAAAGCGCAGGGAATCATCAAACCCTAAAGGTTGATTCTGTCATGATAGTTCAAAAATGTTGCAAATCTAAGCATAGAGCCTGACATCCTCTTAGGATTAGCAACCTGCATTTTTAAGACCTAATAGAAGGTACACTTTTTTGATTTTGCATCTAGCTTGGTTCTATTTTCATAATCTACATGTACAAATGCTTCACATCTGAAGGTTTTGAGAAAAGAATAACTTACCTTCTTACCTGTACATGCTTCCTCTAGAATACCACAGCCCAAAGGAACTAAAGGATGTCTATTAATTAAATATATAGTGGTATTGACAACCTCTACCCACATGTTTAAATGCAGTGTAGCATGCAATCTCATGGTCCTTGCACACTCCATTATTGTCCTATTCATGTGTTTAGCCACTCCATTTTCCTGTGGAGTCCTAGAACCATTTTCTTCCTACAAATTCCATTAAAGGAACATTAATCCTCAAATTCTTTGCTGCAATACTCACCACCATTATTAGATCTAAGACATTTTAATCTTTTACCCGTCTCATTCTCAACCAAGTTTCTCCATTACTTTAATGTTTCAAGTACATCAGATTTCTGCCTAAGAAAATAAATCCAAACCTTCCTAGTTGCATCATCTATGAATGTAACATAATATCGAGAGCCACTGAGAGAAGATACCTAAGCTGGTCCCCATACATCTATATGCACAAGCTCCAACTTTTAATCTTTCTTCTGCTTCCCATCCTTGAGAAAACTTACTCTCTTTTGTTTGCCATACACACAACTTTCACAAATATCCATATTAATACATCTCAGACTTGGTAAAACTTTCTTAGAATGAAGTACCTTCATACCTTTTTCACTCATATCCCAAGTCTATTATGCCACAGTGTTGTCTCAGAACCTGCAGCAACTGTTTCAGTCTCTTCCTGCGAACCTGCAGCAATTGTTTTTGAACCTATTTATTTTTTCTCTGCAACAGCTAAAGTAGAAGGAACAGTATGACCTATACAATGATATAAGGTGCCTACTTTCACACCTTTTACTACTATTAAGCCACCTCTTGAAACCTTCCAATTTTTATTGGTAAATGTAACAATGCAACCTTTATTAGCTAATTGCCCTGCTGAAATTAAATTCCTACTCAACCTTGGAACATGCCTTACCTCTTGTAGTAGTTGTAGACACATAAATTTGTCCATCACCCAGTCAACATGACCTTGTAATATTTTTCCCTAGGTCCTAGGTCTTCCCACTCATAATTCCAACTTAATCACATTCCTAATTAATTAAATAAACACACAATATTTTTCCCTAGGTCCTAGGTCTTCCCACTCATAATTCCAACTTAATCACATTCCTAATTAATTAAATAAACACACTTTATTTAATTAATTCCCTAATCACATGTCTCACATAATTCAAATTAAATATTTGAATTAATCTGTCAACTTTCATCTCATTCAAACAAGTGTCACATGCTACATCCTCCACTTAATCCCTTCACATGTCAAACTAATTTAAATAATCTTTTATTTAAATTAGATTCTTTTTATCACAATCAAACACTTGTCCACTTTCCTTTTGTCTCATTTGGGGTAGTACATCTTGCATTTAATACAAGTTACATGTGCAAGCTAATTCAAATAAAATATTTGAATTATATTCCTTTCATTCTCCTTCGTACACTTGTCACATGACTACAATTTCTTGATGTGCAAGGAAACCTGATCAATCCTAGCCATCCATATCATCTAAACCCTAATTGATCTTCTCCATCCATTCTAACTAGGTCTTTCCTATAAACCTAGCCTCCTCTAAGCCATTTGGGAGGATGCAATCTAATTTTAAAATATTGTTATGCTGCCAAAATCCTGAGCAACCAACACTCAACCATATCCATCAATCTCTCCCTTGCATTTGTTTCCATCTCCATCTTGCATCTTTCATCATATTGCATCTGTCATCTTGTAGGTATTGATCAAGCCATCATCTTGCACATTATCACTCGAGGTATATTGAGGATTTGGGTTTGGGTAATGTATGTATTTGTTTCATCATTTTAGGTAATCCAAATTTCTAGTATACACTTTTGGCATGCCCACGGTTGTAACCCTCATTTTTGTAGGTTTTTTGTGATCAAATTTGTAAGGTTTTAACATTTTTTTGTTTGAGTTTTGCAAGTCACCTATTGTAGGAGGCCCCTGGAGCTCAAACGGACTGCGCCTTTGAGTCCAGGAGGCTTGAGAAATGGAAAATGACATAAAATACTTCATATTTCCCTCACTGCGAATTTTTGAAAAATTTTGAAAAATTTTTAGTTTGTAGATCCATACAGTACAGATCTATATGCATCCGTACCATACAAACCCCCATACAATTTGCTCTGTCCTATGTATCTATCGCTGATCAGGGGGTTTGTTTGTTCTATGTAGATTTGACAGAGAAGTTTTGTTTTGAGGGTTTAAACTGGGCATTTGATGGAAAGCTTAATGTAGTCTCTGAAATCACCTTCGCCGTCTTTGAAATTATAGCTTCCACTCATCAATTCCTAGTTTTGTGACCTTCAAAGTCACTATGTGCTCAAGGTCGCAGCTATGGTGAAAGTTTGAGATTGCCTCTAACTGTTAGCTTTTGTTTATACGCTAGTTGCCTATTGTAGAGGTAGTGATTAATGTGTCAAATGCATTTTGATTGTTATCCCCATATCTTAATTGTCACTGGTCTGTAGCCCCTAAGCCATTCACTTTACCCTAGCCCTAGTCATTAGTCATCACCATCACTGTCTGGTCACAACCTTGAAACTGTTGTTAACATCACTTGTTTGAGTTGCTACCACTGCTACTAGTTTCTTACCTCTTCACCACCCATTTATCTCAAATGCTATTGGTTATCTACCATTCTATCACCAAACACATCTCAGTCACTGTATTAAACCACCACATCACAACCTGAAACCCTAACACAGTCTTACCTTAACACAGTCCCTCCTATCTTTGGATTCAGCTCCACCCGGTCTAACCATCACACATCACCACTTCAATCGGCATTCTCTACATGTGGTCACAATTTCTTTGAAGAGTCAACATCTTCTATCAAGGGTTGAAGTATTCCAAAAAGGGTTTTGGCCATTCATTATAGTCATGGTTTACTATAACTCTAGCATTTGCGTTTATGATAACATTATTTGTTACCATAGTTTGGTCACGACTTGCTACAATTTATATGGTATCTTAATAGTGACTAATCATAGTTTATGGGTCATGGTTTTCTCTTTTCCACTAGTCAACAACCCCTTTGGTTAACTATCCTAAGTTGACTCTATTGTTAATCCCTTGGTCACGGTGGTTAAAGGGGGGCTACATCCATCGGCCCTCTCTTTTATTTTATTTTTGCATTGACTCAGGCCCTAGTCACATGGGTGACCAGGGGACTTAAGGGCTCAAACCACCAACTTTAACCTTGACTGCCAGGTACTCATAGGTGACATGCAACTAGAATAAACAAACCACTAGCAATTTTCTCAAGTAGTCAGTTAGCCTCTTGTGCTTCCTACATGCCAAAGCAGGCTATTTTTTTTCAAATTTTCATAAATTTCACATACGGTGGTGAAATTTTGCAAATGAACACTCATTGGAAAGATGAGAGGTGAACTTCACAATGGAGTAGGTTTGACTATATCATTTTACCATATTTTTTATCAATCAAAGTCAAACTAGCATTTAATCTTCAATCGAGCATATCTTGAGCATTTCTTATCAGATTTCGATGAATTTTTTTTTAAAAAGTGCATAGAATTTCATATAGAATCTATTCATGCAACTTATTTTTCTGTATTAGTTCATCTATAGTAGATTTTATTAGTTTCTTGATTTTGGACATAACAGACTTCTAGGTACTTTCACTTGCTCATTTTTCAATTTAGTTTCTTATAGGTGACCTCAAGGAGCTGGAGCAGCATTCACATCAGTATCTACAGTAGCTTGGGATAGAAAAACAATCAGGTGTATCCATTTCATCATTCATATCTTTCATTTGATCAATTAATCTTGTTTGCATCACACATTTCTATTTGGGCTTAAAACGAACAACTTGCTTGCATTCATACATCAAAAAATTGGGCATAAAATCAACAAGTGTCTTCCATCACACATTTGGACTTGAGATTTAAAAAGAACTAGTTCTTGAATTGTTTGGTGAATTTGCATGTTGTTAGGGGTGTGTATGCTCTTCTCATGCACTTCGTACAATCTTGAGAATCAAAAACACCTCTTATCCATTCATATTCACACCTCACATTTCAATTTCTTAAGGGTTAATTTACAAGTGTGAGTCTGAATTAGGTGTGCGTGTGTATGCTCTCTCATTACATCGCAAGGTGATCTTGGAGATCAAAAACAACTCACTTGGTTCACTTTTGTTTACCCTTCTTAGGAGGCCTGCTAGGGGATTTCATCACCCCTAGAGATGACCTTAACCACGTGTTCTGGCGGGGTATATCAAAGGGGGGAGAGCAAAAGTTGTACCTCAATCTAGTCACATAGTCATTGGGACAGCCTTAGGGCCCTGGGTGATTCTAGACACAAGATAAAGTGGCATTCAATTATACTTATGCCACATCCCTTCAATGGGCTCGTGTTCACAGATTTGGGCCCCTCGTACCTTGTGTATATCAGGGACACCCCTAGTTAACCTTATGCAACCTAGCTTAAGACTTGCTTACCATACCCCACTTGACTAATTCTAGGGCTTATTGATGTGTCTTTCATGTGTGCTTGTTTAATCATCACCACATTCTTCAAATTCAAAATTCAAACTTTCTTATGTGTCTTGCATGAGTGAATCATGTTTGTACATGTGTGATCATTTGATTGAACATTGTTGCATCAAGATAAACACCAAACACATAAGACAAGTCATTCAACTCATTCTGCAAACACATTCAAATCCAATCATATTCATCCTAATCACCCATTCTTAGCCACTTCATTCCTAATCATATCCAAGTTCAAACCCTAATCATTCCAAACCACCTTCTTTCTAATCAACCCCTAATCATCCTAGTCATCATCCTAATTAATCCAATTCATATAATCTTGCCATTCCTAAATCAATCCTAATCATATTCTTGTCACTCTACATCATCAAATCATCATCATTCTATCCAAATCATTATCCCATCAACATCATTCTAATCATTACACGTCATCATTATCTCCATTCTTGTCAAATCAACCTCAATCCCAATCATCCATAAGCACATCCTAGTCACATCTTCATCATTCATCCTCATCCTATCAACATCATCCTAATCATCATCCTAATCATCCCTAATCATTCCATATCAAACCCTAATCATATCCAAGACATCATCCTAGTCATTACACATCATCCAATCATTCCAAGACAAATCACATCCCAACTACTTTCATCCCAACTTCCAAATCCAAATCAACCCAGTCAAAAACCAATACCTTAGTTGATCATCATCAACCGTTATCCAAACTTGCTTAAGATCATTAGTCTATCTTAAGTAAGTCATCCAATTAAATCAATCTAGTCAACCCTTTATTATTTAAGTGTCATTAGTCTACCTTAAGTATAGAGAACCATCCCTCAAAAAACAAAACAAATCAAATCATCCTAAGGTCTTGAAATTTGATCCCAATCACTCCACATCATCACCTATATTTCTCATTTAAAACACTCTCATCCCAATCCATTCATCCTAATCACCTCAATCCAAGTCATCCCACCTTGTTATGCCACATCACCCTTACCATTATCCTAAATCATCCTAGTCACCTAACCTAATAATTCCACCATCATTCATCCTAATTCTTTCAAGTCATATAATCTCATCATCATAGTCATCTTTGACATCCTAATCATCATCACCATAGTCCTCATCATCCAAGTAAAACCCTAATCATTTCTGGCCATTACACATCATCATTCTACCTAGCCAATCAATTCTCCACATTTACCACTTGTAAACATGGACATGACATTTCTAAACAAAACCTATGAGAATGATCCTTATGGCACCAAAAGAATGCTTAATCAACTTAGTGAACTTAGGTGGTTGTATAGAAAGGAAGAAGACCCTGTGTCACCACAACATCAACATTTCTCACAACATCAAGTCCTAGGCAAATATCAATGATCCCACATCCAATCACAAGCCCAACAAGCACATAATCCAAACACTAATGTTGCCACATCCATACCACAAATCACCCTCACTATTCCTAACAACACAACAAACACAAGTGCTTCCATAAGCATACCATCCAATGATCCTAACTCCATTGCCCTCATATCAGAATTACTTTCACAACAAACTTCCAACATCAACCAAACTCCACAACAATCCCTCTCACAAAATATTTCACCTACATATCCTATCGTGCCACCTCATCACCAAACCTATCCACATGGCAATCAAATGTCCTTACAAGAATAACATGCAAGTCCAAATGGACCTATGTACATGAACCAAGAAAGCTGAAGTTCACTTTTGCAACAAAAAACATTGATAGACTTAAGTCATCTTATGCAAGACCTAAAATCCTTTGACAAGGGAGAAACCAACCTAGCAAGTGTCTCCTTTGAGTCACCTTCTGATGTAGGGACTTCCAGAGGTCATAACTTTTGACTAGGATGTGGGTTTTTCATGAGATTTTACGGGTGGACGCGTTATGAGGTGACAAGTGGTTTCCCAACCCACCCTAGTTGATTGGTACCCATCTTGGTACTTTTTCAAGGCTTGAAACTTTCATCTTGGCCCTCAAAATGGTAATTTAGTGTTTTTTTCTAGATTTTTAAAAAGTTGCTTTTGTAATAAATTGAAACTCTTGTTTCGAATTTAGAATATTAGTTAGCTTTTCACCCTACCTTAGTTTTAGGAAGCTTTTGGGAAAAAATTGGATTCTCAAGATATGATTGTAAAATTACCTAAAATAAAAAAATCTAACAATTGTCGAAATCTGTGAAAAAAGATATATTTTTTTTTTTTTTGTTTTCTTGGATATAAGAGAGTTTCCTCTCATTGTAGCAGCAGAGTTGATGAATAGAAGTTTTTTTTTATGTTCCAGTTTTCAAATCTTTGGCTCTCAAATGATTAATGGCAAAATTCTATTGAGTGTGTGTGGTTGTCTTCATCATCTGGTATCAGAGCAGGAAGATGGCTGGGAGAGGAAGAGGAAGAGGCGGTCTTGACCAGATGCATAGAGAAATGCAAAATCTACAAAGGCAAGTAGTAAAACTTACAACACGGATGAAAAACCAAAGACTAGGTAGAGGAGGAGATGAATATGATGAAGAGATAGGTTGAGGAGGTGCAGATCAAGATACAGAACATGAAGAAGAAGAATTAGAAGGCATGAGTTTTGAAGAGAGGATGCTCAAGGCCTTAGAAGGGAAAAATGAAGAGGTCAAGGTAGATGTTTCAGATTATGTCGGTAGTCTTAAACTAGAGGAGTTGATAGACTGATTGAATGATATGACAAAATTTTTTGAATGGAAATCCATGACAGAGGAAAAGAAGGTGAAATTCGCATGCACCAAATTAAAGGGTCATGCAATGATTTGGTGGGATCATCTTCAAAAGGAATGAACAAGGAAAGGCAAGGATAAGATCAAGACATGGAATAAAATGGAGAAGAAGTTGAGAGAAAAGTTTTTGCCCATAGATTATGCGCAAACCCTTTTTCGAAGGTTTCAAATTTTAAAGTAGAATCTCTCTTCTATGCAAGATTATACAAATGAGTTTTATATGTTGTCTATACGTATAGAGCACCAAGAAATTGATGAACAAATGGCTACTAGATATGTGAATGGCCTAAAATTCTCTATTCAAGATGAATTGAGCATGCATCGACTCAACAGTATGGAAGAGGCTTACCAATTAGCTCTAAAGGCTAAAAAAAAAAACATACAATACCAACAGAGGAATAGAGGAAGAAGGGGTACATCAACCCCATTTCAAGGAGGTTCAAATTATGGTAGGGGAGAGTCATCCCATGGATTGGAAAAACAAGTAGACACTCACAAGATCCTCTGGATCAAGAACAAGGAAGGGGATTTCAAAGAGGTAGAGGTTATGGTAGTAGTAGAGGATGGGAAAACTAGAGAAGGCCTTTCACTTGTTTTAGATGTGGAGAAGAAGGTCATAAGGCATTTGAATGCTCAAATTATAACATGCAAGATAGAAATCAAGGAGGACAACCTAGGGTGAACCTGATTCAAACGTAGCATGAAGTGGAAGGGATGGAACTAGAGGTTCCACCAGATGTGGGAGAAAGTCTTATGATGAGAAAAGCAATGGTGATTTTAGAGAAGGAGAAAACACAAGCTAAAAGCTCTGATGGTTCATGGCTTCGAACCAATATCTTCAGAACTAGATGCACTTTGGGTGGCAAGGTATGTCAAGTTATTGTTGATGGAGGTAGTTGTGAAAATATGTTTTCTAAAGAAATGGTAGACAAATTGAATTTACATTGTGAAAAACATCCTCATCCGTACTGCATTGCATGGTTTAAAAAAAGGAAATGAAGTCACTGTTGATAAAAGATGCCTAATTAAGTTTAGCATAGGGAAGATCTATTAGGATGAGATATGGTTTGATGTCCCAATGGATGCCTGTCATCTATTATTGGGAAAGCCATGGCAGTATGATAGAAAAGTCATGCATGATGGAGAGAAAAACAATACACCTTTTGGAAAGATGGCTCTAAGGTGATTTTGTTGCCTCTCAAGGATGAAGGAAAAGGTGAGACCATATTGTCTAAAAGAGATCTTGTTAAAGAAATGAAGGTGACAGGGTGTTGTTATGCATTAGTAGTGAAAAAAGGTGAAGAGGAAGATATTTCAATTCCCCCAAAAGTAACAGAGTTATTGAAAGAATTTGTTGATGTTGTGTCTGATGAATTACCTGATGGTCTACTGCCAAAGAGAGATATTCAGCATCATATTGATTTGATTCTAGGAGCAACTCTACCCAACCAAGCAGCTTATAGGATGAATCTGACACAACATGCAGAGTTGAATAAGCAAGTAACATAAATCATAAGTAAAGGTGTGGTGAGAGAGAGCATGAGCCCATGTGCTATACTAGCATTGTTGACCCCCAAAAAAGATGGAACATGGAGGATGTGAACTGATAGTAGAGAAATTAATAAGATTACCATCAAGTATCAGTTTCCTATACCTCGTATGGATGACATGATAGATGTCCTTGTAGGAGCCAAATATTTCAGCAAGATCAACCTACGAAGTGGCTACCACCAAATCTGGATCCGAGAAGGGCATGAGTGGAAGACAACCTTTAAGACTAGAGATAGATTATATGAGTGGATGGTTATGCCATTCGGGTTATCAAATGCACCTAGCACATTTATAAGATTGATGAACACTATACTATGACCTTACATTGGTAAGTTTGTGGTAGTTTATTTTGATGATATTTTGGTATTTAGTAATAGCAAAGAAGAGCACTTACAACAATTGAGGATCATATTTGGTGTGTTAAGAAAGGAGAAGCTCTATGCCAATTTGAAGAAGTGTAGGTTCATGCATGATAGTTTGGTTTTTTAAGGCTTTGTCATTTCTAAAGATGGTGTCAGAATGGATCCAAAGAAGGTTAGGGCAATTCGAGAATGGCCTAGTCCAAGCAGAATCACAGAGGTAAAAAATTTTCATGGCTTGGCCACTTTCTATCGAAAGTTCATTTGAAATTTCAGTAGTATTGTAGCCCCTATAATAAATTGTACCAAAGGAAGGGAGTTTGTATGGACCATGGATGTTTAGGAGAGCTTTAAGTACTTGAAGCAAAAGGTAATAGAAGCACTTATAGTTGCATTGCCAAATTTTGATAAGGTATTTGAAGTAGAATGTGATGCCTCCCATGTGGGAATAGGTGTTGTGCTTAGCCAAGCTGGAAAACCTGTAGCTTTCTTTAGTGAAAAGATGAATGAA
The DNA here is from genome assembly GCA_027924645.1 of Cunninghamia lanceolata. Taxonomy (NCBI): domain Eukaryota; kingdom Viridiplantae; phylum Streptophyta; class Pinopsida; order Cupressales; family Cupressaceae; genus Cunninghamia; species Cunninghamia lanceolata. The sequence continues at coordinate 10,819,507 of BSBN01000780.1, forward strand.
GTGATAAAGAATTATTCTACTTATGATTTGGAATTTTATACAATTGTTCAAGCATTGAGGCATTGGAGACATTATCTAGTTCCCCAGGAGTTTGTATTGTTTATAGATCATATTGCATTGAGATACTTGAACACACAGAAAAAGTTGAATAGTAAGCATGCCAAGTGGGTCTCTTTCTTGCAGGGTTACAATTTTGTGTTGAAGCATAAGTTTGGAAAACAAAACTAGGTTGTAGATGCGTTAAGTAGGTGTGTTGCACTTTTGACCACAATGGAAACTAAGGTGATTGGTTTTGATGCCATCAAAAATTTGTATGAGTCTGATGATGATTTTTGGGAGATTGTGGAACAATTAAAGGCACCAGTATCTGGTAACTTGGATCACTTTAGGGGTGAATATTTTATACAAGATGGGTATCTATTTAAAGGAAAAAAACTATGCATACTAGTTGGCTCTATGAGGGAAAAAATTCTCAAAGAATTTCATAGTAGAGGGTTGGCTGGACATTTTGGCAAGGACAAGAGAATAGCCTTGATAGAAGATAAATATTACTGGCCAAAGATGAAAAGGGATATAACTAGGTATGTAACAAGGTGTAGGATCTGCCAAGTGGCTAAGGGACATTAACAAAATACAAGGTTGGATATGCCATTACCAGTACCAACTGCACCATGGACAGATTTGAGCATGGACTTTGTGTTGGGACTTCCACATACTCAACGAGGTAATGACTCTTTTTTTGTAGTTGTTGATAGGTTCTCCAAGATGGTTCATTTTATTACCTGTAAGAAAACTAATGATGCAATGAGGGTAGCAGAGTTATTTTTTTCAAAAGTTGTTCGACTACATGGTGTTCCAAAGACTATTACCTTTGATAGGGATACCAAATTCCTCAGTCATTTTTGGAGGACTTTATGGAAGAATATGGGGACCAATTTATAGTTTAGTAGTTCCTATCATCCTTAAACGGATGGGAAAATAGAGGTAGTTAATCAGAGTCTAGGAAATTTGTTGAGGTGTATTGTTGGACAAAAGCCAAATAATGGGACATGGCATTACCCCAGGCTGAATTTGCCTATAATATTTCTGTTAATAGATCAATGGGAAAGTCCCCTTTCTAGATTGTGTATGATAGAAATCCTAAGGGTGTTCTAGATTTGGTATAGCTACCAATGAAAGATAGGGTCAGTGATGATGGGGAAGCATTTGTAGAACACCTTCAACAGTTGTAGAAAGATGTGAGACAGAAGTTGCAGGATAGTAATGAGAAGTACAAGAATACAGTGGATGCTAGTAGGAGACATCAAACATTCAATGAAGGTCACTTAGTGATGGTATATTTGAGAAAAGAGTGGTTTCCTACTGGAACATACCACAAGCTAAAGTACAGGAAAATTGGTCCTTGAAAAATTACAAAGAAGATCGATGATAATGCATATGAGGTTAGTTTACCAGAAGATCTTGATATTTCTCTTGTGTTTAATGTTTCTAATTTATATGCATTCCATGGTGAGGATGATGCTAAAGATAGTCAACCAAAAGTGGCATGGCACCACCACATTCCCCATAAGAAGGAAAAGATTGCACAGGTTCTTGATAAGAAGACTATCTACACTCGGCAAGGGCATTACAATAGGTATTTAGTACAGTGGGAAGGATTTCCACCAATAGATAACATGTGGATTATAGAGTGGGAAGTGTAGAGGTTGGATCCAGTCAAGTGGCAGCAGTTCGAAGGCACTCACTTGCAGGAGCTGTGTTCTTTTCAACTAGAGGAGAATGATGTAGGGACTTCTGGAGGTCATAACTTTTGACTCGGATGTGGGTTTTCTACGAGATTTTATGGGTGGATGTGTTATGAGGTGGCAAGTGGTTTCCCAACCCACCCTAGTCAGTTGGACCCCATTTTGGCACTTTTTTGGGGCTTGAAACTTTCATCTTGGCCCTCAAAATGGCAATTTAGTGTTTTTTTCTAGATTTTTAAAAAGTTTCTTTTGTAATAAATTGAAACTCTTGTTTTGAATTTAGAATATTAGTTGGCTTTTCATCCTACCTTAGTTTTAGGAAGCTTTTGGGAAAAAATTGGATTCTCAAGATATGATTGTAAAATTACCTAAAATGGCAAAATCTGACAATTGTCAAAATCTGTCAAAAAAGGTAATTTTTTTATTTTTTTGTTTGCTTGGATATAAGAGAGTTTCCTCTCATTGTAGTAGTAGAGTTGATGAATAGAAGTTTTTTTTATGTTCCAATTTTCAAATCTTTGGCTCTCACATGATTAATGGCAAAATTCTATTAAGTGTGTGTGGTTGTCTTCATCACCTTCACCATCCAATCATATGCCAACACATAAGCCAACTAGTCCTATCCCAACACCTTTATCAAGCCCTTCATCACCTTCATCACCTTCATCCCCATGTTCCACTAATCCTTCATTAAAAGATTCCATGGAGATACTTTTAGAGAAATTGGTCCAAACAAATTTGATTGAGTTATACCCGTTCAAAGCATATTATCCATCAATGTTTAAACCTAGTTGGTATAAAGATGATGCATATTGTGCATACCATAGGTATAGGGGACATACCATATCCAATTGTGTCCGATTTCAAAGATTGGTCAAGATCCTAGAAGATTATGGTAAGATTGTCTTGGATAAAACCAATCCCTCTAATTCCATTATCTTTCCATCTAGCCCAAATCCTAATCCTAAGCCTTCAACTTCCACTATTATCAGCCATCCACTATATTGCTCAGTCACCCATACTCTTGCAAAGGATGTGATCCATTGGCTACTAGCAAGGAATAAAACATTGCCATGTTATCAAACACCTATTCTTGAACCTCCCCATGAGTCTTTAAACACTTTGTCTAGTCTTCTAACCCCATCATGTGATCTACAAGTTATAAATCTTATTAAAGAGCCATCCACTTCCATTCAAGCAATTCAAGAGTTATGTCAAGAGCATGATCCTAAATGTGAAGAAACAATAGCCCCTAAATCTAATCAAGATCAAATCATCCCCATCTAATCTAACCATAACATGTACCTTCTTTATTATCAAGATGATACCTATGAAGAACCTATCCATGAACAACTTGATCCTAGTCATACCCCCACAACTATCCATGAACAAGATACCCAAGACCTACATACTCCATCTAATGGAAGTCTTGTTGACTTACTTGAGCATTCACCCTATTTCATGGTCTCCATTCAAAGCAAAGAGACCTCTCCACCTAGCCATGATCCCACAATATCCACTTGTCATGATGAGACACTTGCCCCTCAAGAAAGTATAGAAGATCAAACCAATAATTTGGATCATAATGAACGTAATCAAGCTCCTAATGATCCTTCTACATCCACCACCAACTCCATTCCAAATCCACCATTATATCCACTTGGCATTACTACCTTCATTCATGAGTGTTCTTCCCTAGGACAACAAAAGCCTTTGTCTTCCACCTCACCTTCTCCATCCAATAATCAACTCAAGTCTAGTATCCAAACTACACCTAGCCCTATAGTCAATCACATGCTCCAAAACATGAACTACCAAGGAAAAGGTTTAGGCCTACATGAATAAGGCATTTTGGAGCCAACCCATGTCAAGGTCCCTCCTCACTCATTTGGCCTTGGATGCACACCCCAAGGTCAACAATCTAATGATGTTGGTACTTCCTCCACACTTCCTAAATCCACTTCCTTCCATCATAAACCCCATCATATTCCTAAAACATATGTTTCCATTCCACCTCCCTCATCCAACAAATGTCAAAAGCATGTGACCATTCACCTTCCACCATCCACTTTACCTCCACTCCTTCCAACTCCCAATATCCCTCCATCCACTTTGCCACCATTTCTACCAACACCCCCTTACCCAATCATTCATAAGTACCCTAAAAGTCATAATCATGACCAACAAATGCAAGCATTGTATAAACATAGAGCTTCCACTCATTTCATCCACCACATGGGATTCAAAAATAAACATTTGGATGCCTCTGTTCAAAAAGCCACAAATCCTAAGGGTCCTAATGCGTTAGGAAACCAATCAAAAATTCAAAGAAAGGTACATTCAAAAATCCATCCAAGCCCATACCTCCAAAAGCAAAGTCAAAAACTAAAATGATATGGGTCCCTAAACAAAAATCAATCAAGTCAAATGAGGCATCCACCTCTCAAAAATCCCAACCATCCCCCTCCATTCAAAAATGCCATTCCATTCAAACATTTCAAACATCCCACATGAAAAGCAAAAAGTAGAAAAATACTAAGTCCATGTGGGTTCCAAAAGTCCTAAATCATCCATCTCCTTAGAAAACATCACCATTGCTTCCTACACCACCATCCAATCAAAAGCTTCCATGTTTAACATGGTGTGTGCAGCCATTGGTCATGATTCCTCTCCATACCTCCATTACTCCATCATTCACTCATTATCCTACATATCTCCCCTGTCACCTTCCTATGGTCCATGCTTTTGCATAAGTCCATCATAATCCACTTTTGATACCTCCATAATCCACTTTCACCCCTACATAATCCACATCATAATCCACTATTCTTCCCTACATAATCCACATCATAATCCACTATCTACCTTATCCATCTCATTTTCACACAATCACCCTACCAACATCTTGAGCATAATGACTTGACATGGTCCATTTGTGATGACATCCTTCTCTAATGGGACTATAACATTACATGTAACTAGATACTTGAGTCCCACCCATCCATATCCCCCCCTTTCCCATTCAAAAGTCAAAATAGTCACAAAAAATAAAAAAAGTAAAAAAAAAATCAAAAAAACTAAAGAGAAATTCTTTCGTCCATTGGTGAAAACCTAGTAAACAGGTGCCTTGGATAAGTACCATGATGAAAACCTGGTAAACATGCGTCATGTGTATGTCAATCTTCTATGTCACTTACACTTGGGGGCACCTTGTCTTATCCTTTTCCAAACTTTCATACCATTTCCATATACATACCTATCCCATTGCATCCATTCATCCTCCCTTCCTCTTTTGATCTTCACAAAGATTGGGGGCAACTATTGACAAGTGTTTTGGATATCCCTTGACATACCTCATCCTTTCCAAATGAATCCTATCATCCAAGTCATAAGCTTTGTCATGTCAAATCCTACCATACTATTGCCTTAAGCATTGTCCTGAAAAATCCTAAGTCTACTACCTAGACTGGGGCATGTTATTCCTATGCAACATAGTCCTTGGAGATAACATCCTTGCTCTCTTACACATACATCCATTCCATTCCATAGCCTATCCTTTTATCCCATCCATTTATCATGATCCTTTCATCCATTCACTATCCTCCATCCTTTTCTCCAATCCCATTCATTCCCTTGCACCTAGACTTGGTTCCCCTTGTCATTGGTATCTAGCATACAGGCTACTCAAATTGTAATTCCATTGACATTCAAACATTTCAAAAATCTAAAAAAAATCAAAACATTCAAAAAATACAAAAAAAAATCTAAACATTTCAAAAATCCAAAAAAATCTAAATATTCCCAAAAATCCAAAAAAATTGAAACATTTCAAAATCCAAAAAAATCAAAACATTCAAAAAATAAAAAAAAATCAAAACATTCAAAAAATAAAAAAAAAATCAAAACATTCAAAAAATACAAAAAAAAATCAAAATATTCCAAAAATACCAAAAAATCAAATATTTCCAAAAACACAAAAAAAATCCAATAAAAATCCAAGCAATAAAATCACTCCAACTCATCAATTCAATTCATCCAATCAAATCATCATCCAAATCCAATCATCCAATCCAACCAAATCCAATCAAAATCCAATCATCTTCATCAAATCATCAAATAAATGCAAGCAATAAATCAATTCATCCAATTAACTCACATTTTTTCTAGTCAATCAAAGCACGTCAATCCAACCATCAAATAAATTCATCAAACCAAATCAATCCAATCATCCATTCATCTATTCAAATCAATTCAAAGAATCAAAGCAATAATCCAAATGCAAGTCAATCATTAATCCATACCAATTAAGTCAATCAGTTGTGTCAAATTATCTAATCACATACTCGGCCTTGATCCTAATCTTGTCGTAAACCAAATCAATCAATCAAAACATCATCATCATTAACGGGATATATTGTTCCCGTATCCTTGTCTTAATCTAGGGATATATCATTCCCCACATTGATAACACTATCAATCACTCAATCATTGGTTTATAGCTTGACAGGGGCAATACCTTTATTGTTTTTGAATCATTTGTTGCATACTTGCTTGCTTGCTTGTGTGTTATCTTTTTTATCTTGCATTTGCATCAAATTGGTATCATCCTAGCTAATATTAATATCTTGTATCTAGACAAGGTTGTATTATGCTTGGGCACGAGACACATTGTCACACTGGTCCATACCTTGGTGCATAACGTCTAGTGCTATATCATGGTTGCTCACTTTCATTTCAGGATAACACATCATTCATTTCTTCTATTCATTCCCTTACCTTTCTTCCTTGACCAATTCCATTTCATTTCGAGAGCCTACCCATGTTTGTCCAACCCACCTATCCTCTTGAGGGGGCATCATCACCCTATTCTTTTCCTCTATCCATTTCCTTAGCTTCTTTGAAATGATGTTACTTGACACAAATCTCATCATCTCAAACATCATCTCAAAGAGAGGCAAAATGTAGACAAATAAATTTGTCCATCACCTAGTTGACATGACCTTGTAATGCTTTGCCCTAGGTCCTAGGTCTTCCCACTCATAATTCCAACTTAATCACATTCCTAATTAATTAAATAAACATACTTTATTTAATTAATTCCCTAATCATATGTCTCACATAATTCAAATTAAATATTTGAATTAATCCCTCACCTTTCATCTCCTTCAAAAAAGTGTCACATGCTACATCCTCTACTTAACCCCTTCACATGTCAAACTAATTTAAATAATCTTTTATTTAAATTAGATTCCTTTTATCACAATCGAACACTTGTCCACTTTCCTTTTGTCTCATGTGTTGTAGTACATCTTGCATTGAATACAAGTCACATGTGCAAGCTAATTAAAATAAAATATTTGAATTAGATTCCTTTTATTCTCCTTCGCACACTTGTCACATGACTATGATTTCTTGATGTGCAAGGAAACCTAATCAATCCTAGCCATCTATATCATCTAAACCCTAAGCGATCTTGTCCATCCATTCTAACTAGGTCTTTCCTATAAACCTAGCCTCCTCTAAGCCATTTGGGAGTATGGAAACTAATTTTGAAATACTATTATGCTGCCAAAATCCTGAGAAACCAACATTCAACCATATCCATCAATCTCTCCCTTACATTCGCTTCCATCTCCATCTTGCATCTTTCATCATATTGCATCCATCATCTTGTAGGTATCAATCAAACCATCATCTTGCACATCATCATTCAAGGTATATTGAGGATTTAGGTTTGGGTAATGCATGCATTTGTTTCATCATTTCAGCTAATCCAAATTTTTAGTATACAGATTCCCATTCTGCAACTTAATCTTGATTATTCCCTTTCCAACAATCTAACAGGGTTCTTTATCTCCCAAATAAACGAGCCCAAAATCCCCTTGGACATAATCAAGAAAATAACTTCTATGGGGTGTAGCATAAAATGAGGCCCCTGAATCTAAAACCCATGAATCATCAGCATTATCTAGGGAAAAAACAAAGCATCATCTTCAGATTTATTACTTACCACATTTGCCTCCTTATTGCCTTCTTGTTTGTCTCCTTTATTCTTCCAAGACCAACAATCTTTCTTTAGATGACCTAGTTTCCCATAGTACCAACAATCCTTCTGTCCTCTAGATTGGGACCTCTTGTCCTTTGATTTTCCTTGTGACTTCCCATGACCTCCAAAACCTTTTCCTCTCTCCTTTGATCTGCCCCTACTTTCTGCATTCAAAACTCTACCTGATGTGGCTCCACCTAAGCTTTTTCGTTTCATTTCCTCACTAAGGATAACAACAACAACATCATCAAATTTCAAATCATTTGAACCAGAGATAGAGTTACTTACAGCCATTACCAAGTTATTCCAGCTTTCTGGCAAAGAACATAATATCAAGAGAGCCCTCACGTCTTCATCAAAACTTACTTTTACAGAAGTTAACTAACTAATAATTGTATTAAACTCATTTAAATGATGTTGGAAATTAAGGTGTCTCAACCTTGGTAATTCTCTGTATTTGTAATGTTTGTATTTATTATTCAATTGCCTATGTAAATAATTGGAAATTCCACTTTGTCATATTGTGGGATGTGGCACGGTGATGTGTCAATCCTACATGGATTATGACAACTTGTTATTTTGTCCTCAAATGAGGAGATAGGCATCCCACTTAGTGGTAGGAATATTGTACCATGTGTCGACATCTTCTATGTTATGTAAGGAATGTTTGACCAAAACGGTTATGACGGCTTCCTATGACGAATCTATGACATGTAAGAGTCAAGAATAGAAGGTTGTAAGACAGGTAATGACATGTGTCATGTAGAATCTTTGAATGAGGCATATTTGGGCACCCCAAGGTGGAATATGATGTGTTGTAAGAGAATATACTATTTATAGCATCTGTATGATAGATTCTCTTACAGCTGTAAGTTGTAACCGCCATGACAGATTCTATGATGGTCATAAGTGTCGTAAGATCATCTATCATTGCCCATTTTGGAAATAGGTGACCTCTTTGGGATGGGAGATGTGGAAAAGTGTTAGACACATTCTACAATGTTGACCAAGTGTCCCTAGGCATGGGTTTTGGTCCAAGATGCCATATTGGACGCCCATTCCAAGATAGGTCTAATATTGCCTTATATTTTCTTTATATACAGGTGCTTGGAGATGGAGTTTGGATCATAGGTTTACAGGTACTATTATGCTACCAGATTGACTCCAGACATGAGTGTCGAAGACCATTGAAGCTTGCATTGCAAGTGTATTGTAAACATTCTTTCAGATTTGTTAATACATTGTGCAGGTTTTTGAGTGTGGGGTTTTTCACCCAATAAGGGTTTTCCCCACTGTAAATCTTTGTCTCTCTTCTTCTATCTACTTTTTGGTTCTTGTGTTTTGCTGCAATATCTCATGTTAATGGTTTAATATTTCTGTAATAGTTAGGATAAAGTTGAATTTGCATAGCCCTCTCCTCAATAGATTAGTGTAGGAAGCGTTTTCTGCACACCTAGCTTCCTTTCAGTTGGTATTAGAGCTTGATCACCTTTGGTCCTAGTTGTAGGGTAGGGGTTTTTTGAGCTAATCTTAGGTTGAGTGGGAGTCTGTGTAGAGCATTTTGTATCTTATTACAGCAAGGAGATCGTAGGCACATCAAAAAGGTTTGAAGTAGAGAAGTTCAATGGCAGTAATTTCAAGCTATGGAAACTCAAAATGGAAGACATGTTAGTTGACCGAGACCTTTGGGAAAGTGTGAATGGAACTAAACTAGCTACAATGACTCAAGATGAGTAGGATCTCAAGGATCAGAAGGTTAAGGATCTCATAAGACTTAGTCTTGCCAATTCTGTGTTGTTAAATGTCCATGAGGAGACTACTACAAAACTCCTTTGGAAGAAGTTGGGGGATGTGTATCAAGCCAAATCCCTAGTCAATAAACTTTTCCTGAGAAAGAAGTTGTATTCTCTTCAAATGGAGGACAGAGGATCCATGGCTGAGCATATGAATGCCTTTAATATACTGGTTGCATAATTAACAACTATTGGTGTAAAAATGGAGGAGGAGGATTGATGTATGACCCTGCTTTGTTCTCTACCGGACTCATGGGATCATCTTGTCATGGCAATCAGAAGCACCACATCCACATTCAAAATGGAAGAAGTGGTTTCTTCACTATTGTTTGAAGAGATGCAGAGAAAGTCTTCTAAGGCAGCCAAAGAAGCCCTTGCAGTTCGTGGAACATCCAAGGAGAAAGGGAAGAAGAAGGACAAGAAAGTTGAGAAAGGTAGATCCAAATCCCGTGGGAGATCCAAATCTCCTGGAAAGTCCAAGGCTCTTTGTTGGAACTGTGGGAAGACCAAGCATTTCTGAAAGGAATGCAAAGAGGAGAAGAAGAAAAAGAAGAAAGCTCCTGATTCAGATTCTGACAAATTACAAGATGACGGTGATGCTTTCATCGCAGCCCTGGCAACCCATGCATTTGATGATGTGTGGCTAATTGACTCTAGTGCATCATTCCATATGATCTCACATCGAGACTGATTCACTAAGTATGAGAAGTTTGATGGTGGAAAGGTGTATCTGGGTGACAACTCTCATCTAAAGATCATTGGTCATGGAAGAGTCTCTATTTGATTCCCTGATGGTCGAGTGAAGGGGATCTCTGGGGTTATGCACATCCTAGGCTTAGCACGGAACCTACTTTTTGTAAGTAGTTTGAATGATGTAGGTGTGCAGGTTGTCTTTTCGAAAGAAGGATGCAAGATGACTAGAGGATCTATGGTGCTTGCTAAGAGTACTCGGAGAGGTACTCTATTTCAGCTGGAAGCATGCATTGCACAATGTAATAGTTCTTCTGACTCAAGGAAGAGGGCAGCAGTCACTTCATCCCCACCATTTGAACAAGTAGTGAAGAAATCTATTGTTTCTATTCTTGATGGTTGTAATCATGCATTGGAAGTTAAACTTCCTATAAAAAAGACAATGTTATGGCATAAGAGATTTGGCCACATTGGTGAGAAGGGTCTGTGTACCCTGAAAAATAAGAACCTCGTTGAGGGGTTAGATGATTGTAATCTTGCATTTGACTTTTACGAACATTGCATTTATGGAAAACAAAACCGTGTTTAGTTTTACTCGAGTTCTCATAAGTCTTCTAGTGTGTTGGACCTTATTCATTCTGATGTGCTTGGTCCTGTTAATGTTCCTTCATTATCAAAGTCTGTATACTTTGTATCTTTTATAGATGATTACAGTAGAAGGACATGGATTTATTTTCTCAGAAGCAAATCTGAAGTCTATAGCAAGTTTAAGGAGTTTAAAGCTTTTGCTGAAAATTAGACTGGCAAAAAGATTAAATGTTTGAGAACTAACAATGGTGGTGAGTTCTGTTCTACAGAATTTGATAAGTATTGCAAGGAACTTGGGATTGAAATACATAAGACAACTCCATACACTCCACAGCAAAATGGAGTTGTAGAGAGGATGAACAGGACACTGATGGAGAAGGCTAGGAGTATGCTTAGTGGAGCTGGTCTAGAACAAAAGTTTTGGGCTGAAGTTGTTGCCAATGCTTGCTATCTGGTAAATAGATTTCCTACATCAGCTCTTGTTGGAAAGACACCCATGGAGGTGTGGTCTGGTAGAAAGCCTTCAGTAAGGCATCTTCATATTTTTGGTTGTGAGGCATATGCACATGTGCCTAGGAAGAAGCGGTCAAAGTTGGAGAACAAAGCTGTTAACTGTATCTTCATCAAATATGGTGTTGGTGTGAAAGGATACAAGATTTGGGACCCCGTAGCTGAAAAAGTGTTATATAGAAGAAGTGTCACCTTTAGAGAGCTTACACCTTCTTCCACTATTTTGTAGCCAAAAGAAAAAGAAAAGAAAGAGGATGTTCTTTAGTTTCCTCTCACCTCTGAGAAGACTGAACAGAAAGACAATGTTGGACCTGATGATGAGGAGAGCTCTAGCATCTCTGAAAGCTCAGAGGAAGAAGTTGAACCTCAACCTCAGCTCTTGAGGAGGTCTACATGGATGAGAAAGCAACCTAAAAGGTTTGGTTTTACATTTCTTGATTCTAGTTGTGCTTATGCTTTAATCACTAATAGTGATGAACCTAGAACTGTATCAGAGGCTTTGGCTATGAAGGATGCAGGTTCCTGGAAGGAGGCCATGGAGGAAGAAATGGCTTCTTTGGAAAAGAATCAAACTTGGGACTTGGTACCTTTGCTTCCTAGATGGGAACTTGTTGGATGCAAATGGGTGTTCAAGAAGAAGATTGGTATAGATGGCAGTATTGAGAAGTATAAGGCCAGATTGATTGCGAAGGGGTATTCACAAGTGGAGGGTATAGATTATGGTGAGATCTTCTCTCCCATTGCAAAGCTGACATCCATTCGATTCATGTTGTCACTCGTAGTAGCTTATGACTTGGAGGTAGAAGAGATGGATGTGAAGACAGCTTTCCTTCATGGTGACTTGGAGGAAGAGATCTACATGTCACAGCCAGAGCATTACATGGTGAAAGGTAAAGAAAATTTGGTTTGCAAACTTAAGAAGTCTTTGTATGGTTTGAAGCAATCCCCTAGGAGATGGTAATTGAAGTTTGATGCCTTTGTGTTGTCAATTGGATTTGTGAGATTGAAATCAGATCACTATGTGTATTACAAATTTGATGGTGATCGTATTCTCATTGTTGCACTATATGTTAATGATATGTTGCTCATTGGGAAGGGTAAAAATATGATTTATGATTTTAAATCTCAGTTGTCAACTTAGTTTGAAATGAAAGATTTAGGGGTAGCCAGGTACATTCTAGGAATGGAAATAAGAAGAGACAGAATCAACAGAAAACTTTGGTTAAGCCAAAGTAAGTATGTGAAGTCTGTGTTGGACAGATTCAGAATGGCAGATTGTAGACCATTGTGTGTTCCCATTTCTTTGGGGACAAAGTTGTCTGTTGAGGATTGTCCAAAATCTCCTAGTGAGGTGGAGGACATGAGCAGAGTACCTTATGCTAGTGTTGTTGGTAGTTTGATGTATGCTATGGTCTGCACAAAACCAGACATTGCCCAAGCAGTGGGAGTCCTTAGTCGATTTATGGTTAATCCTGGATGGGTTCATTGGGATGCAGTTAAGCAAGTGTTCAGATATTTGAGGGGTACTTCTGAGTATTCCATTTGCTATCATGGTAATGTTTCAGGACCTCTGCATTCTATTGATATTCATGGATTTGTGGATTCAGATTGGGCAAGTGACATTGACAGCAAGAGATCCACTAGTGCTTATGTTTTTACACTGTTTGGTGGTGCTATTAGTTGGATGAGTAAGCGACAACCAGTTGTTGCTTTGTCCATGACAGAAGCTGAGTATATGGCAGAAACTCATGCTTGTAAGGAATACATTTGGCTTAAGAGATTGTGTTCTGATATTGGTGTTGATGCAGGTTAGATCATGATCAGTTGTGACAGTCATAGTGCAATTTGCCTTGCAAAGAATCCAACTTTCCATGCTAGAACCAAGCACATTGATGTTTAGTTTCACTTCATGAGGGACATGGTTGAGGATGGAAAGGTAAATTTGGAGAAGGTAGATACTTTGAAGAATGTTGCAGATGCATTGATGAAACCAGTGGGCACAGAGAAGTTCAGATGGTGTTCGGAGTCTATCGGCCTCTTGGCCTATAGCAGTTAAATCCTATTTTTCTATTATCTCTTACAAGGTGTTTGACAAGTGGGAGAATGTTGGGAATTAAGGTGTCTGAACATTGGTAATTCTCTGAATTTGTAATGTTTGTATTTATTATTCAATTGCCTATGTTGTAAATAATTGGAAATTCCACTTTGTCATATTGTGGGATGTGGCATGGTGATGTGTCAATCCTACATGGATTATGACAACTTGTTATTTTGTCCTCACATGAGGAGATAGGCATCCCACTTAGTGGTAGGAATATTGTACCATGTGTCGACATCTTCTATGTTATGTAAGGAATGTTTGACCGAAATGGTTATGACGGATTCCTATGACAAATCTATGACATGTAAGAGTCAAGAATAGAAGGGTGTAAGACAGGTAATGACATGTGTCATGTAGCATCTTTGAATGAGGCATATTTGGGTGCCCCAAGGTGGAATATGATGTGTTGTAAGAGAATATGCTATTTATAGCATGTGTATGATAGATTCTCTTACAGTTGTAAGTTGTAACCGCTATGACAGATTCTATGACAGTCGTAAGTGTCATAAGAGCATCTGTCATAGTCCATTTTGGAAATAGGTGACCTCTTTGGGATGGGATCTATGGACAAGTGTCAGACACATTCTACAATGTTGAGCAAGTGTCCCTAGGCATGGGTTTTGGTCCAAGATGCCATATTGGATGCCCATTCCAAGATAGGTCCAATATTGCCTTGTATTTTCTTTATATACAGGTGCTTGGGGATGGAGTTTGTATCACAGGTTTACAATTATTGTTATACTGCCGGATTGACTCCAGACACGAATGTTGAAGACTATTGAATCTTGCATTGCAAGTGTATTGTAAACATTCTTTCAGATTTGTTAATACATTGTGTAGGTTTCTAAGTGGGGTTTTTCACCTGATAAGGGTTTTCCCCACCATAAATCTTTGTCTCTCTTCTTCTGTCTACTTTCTAGTTCTTGTGTTTTTCTGCAATATCTCATGTTAATGGTTTAACATTGTTGTAATAGTTAGGATAAAGTTGAATTTTAATAGCCCTCTCCTCAATAGATTAGTGTAGGAATCATTTTCCGCACACCTAGCTTCTTTTCAAATGATCTATCACAGATCCACCTTCAATCATTTTTAGATTAAACAAATGCTTCATGAGAAATGCCTTATTTGAGGCTGAGGACCATTTTTCATACAATTTAGCCAAATCTTTCATCACATCATCTGTTGTCTTCACTTCCATTATATTGAATGCCACCTTTAGTGCCAGGCACAACCGAATGGTTCCCAGTACCTTTCTGTCTAGAAGATTCCAATCCTCATCAGTCATTGTTGCCAGTTTCTTGGCTATTCCTTCCAATGGCCTCCATAAATCCTTCTGATAGAGATAATCCTCCATCTGCATCTTCCATAATTGATAGTTTTTCCCATTGAATTTATTTACCTTCAATTTACCCTCATCCACCATTGCTCCCACTCAATCGTGAGACCTTCCTATAGATGATAATCGAACACAACCCACTCTGATACCACTTGTTAGGGATTGCATGCAGAAGATATCAATTAAATGTAAATAAAGGTTAAACAAAGGAATGGAAATACACATAAATAATAATAGCGAGAGACAAGTTTTAACATAGTTCACCCAAACATAGGCTACATCCACCAACAGAGAGTCCAATATTATTATCTAGTAAATCAAACTGATTACAACCAACAATCCTTGCAACTCAGTACCACTACAAAATGCTATAATACATCAATGGAAACCCTAAACCTTAGCCATTTTTATCAAGACTTATGTCGGTTACAAAATAGGGGTTTTTTATGTTGGGCAATAGAAAATAACTCTCGACACTTTTATAAAATAATAAAATTCATTTGAAGTTTCAGGGCCATTGCCCCTGAGCCCACCCTGTATCGCAATAGGGAGCGCACCAAGGGCACTGCTCCTAGACCCTACAAGGGGCGCTGCCCCTTGACCCCATTAAATAATTTGGGGGTAAATCACATTGATAAAAGTAGGGTAAATTTAACCTCTGAGTCTGATTAGGCTCCATATAACAACATATACACTCTTTTTTTTCTTTTCCCCCTTTACGTGTTTGTTCATTTTTCACTAGTATTCTTCTCCCTCTTTGACATCAATGGCAAAGATGTACGTACGAGAGTCAAAGTTGTGTCAAGAAAGTAGAAACTGCAAAAAAATATTATATTTTGCCACATATGTATAGGTACAATCTTCAACTTAATTTTTTATGGGTTGTAGGATGTCATTGAAAATGGTCTTGATTTGAGATAACTCTCCATCCCAACTCTTCTTTGCATTTTCCAAAATTTGAATATGGTCATTTATTAGGAAGACCAATTTTTCTATCTTTTGAATATAAGAGGGTGTGTCAATTAGTGCACTTACCTACAGTGCTTCTACTACAAGATTTGACATTGAGTCCAGCTTAGGACTTATTAGTCCTCTCAACTGGCACATTCTATTTTTAATTTGATCCCTCTTATTCATTAGATTACTTAAGTCATTATGAATATTGATAACTTTTATCTCTTTGCTACTTACTGACTCAAATGCTGGATCAAATGACTTAGAAATATTTGTCAGTTATAGTTTCAGATCCTTGATGTTTTCTTCTAATTCCTTTGTGGCTTCCGGCCATGATAAACAAAATTTGTACAAATCACAAGCTTCTTTAATAGCACTTTGTATACCCTTTATTCCATCATCTAATAAAGTTTTATCATTGATCAACATGGTCTTCAACTTAGTTAATCTCTTCTCATCAAACTCTTTTCTTACTTTCATTTTTGTAAACTTTTCAAAAGATTCAAAATGCACATTTACTGATTTTATGAGTCCCTTGAGTTGATTTGTTCAAGACATTGATGTATCCATTTGATATGATGGCATCAGCTTCTCCAAAATGTTGGATGCCACACTAATGAGTTCATTGTCCTCTATATGTGACTTCAATATTTTTTCCTATGCCTTTGCTTCCACAATTGATACCAATTTAAATTTCTGGATAGGGCACATTGAGTCCAAGTTTATTGGGCCTTATAAAAAATCAAGCTCATCCAAGACTTGTTTTTCTCTTTCCAAAAATTCCTTGACAGACTCAGCAGTGTCTCTTGTTGTATCAGAGATTTCTTCTTCTTTATTTTTCTCTAGAGGATCTAGATCCATAGCCTCATTTCCATCAACATTATGCTCTGGTACAAGGCTCATCTCAGCTTGACGATCATCAGCTTTGTTCTGCTCCTCAATCTTCTCCTTGTGTGCTTGGTCATCAGTTTGTTGTTCCAGAGAAAGACTTGTCTCAATTTTGTCCTTGATAGTTGTATCAGTAGCAGGGGGCTTCTTTCTCCTTTGGCTCTTTGTCAGCTATGTCATTTCCAACATTTGTTTCTTTAGTGTCATATATTGTTGGGAGATGAAATTTCTTCAACACTTTTAAGATGATCTCCTCAATTTCTTTAACTACTTTCTCAATGTCATCTGACATGAGAGCATTAACCCTTTTCTTTGTTCTGAACTCCTTTCTAAGCACTTTGGGGATTTTTGCCTTCTCTTCAGGAGTGATCCCTAGACATAACTTTATCAGTGTATGCTCTCCAAGTTTAATGTCCTTTGCCATAGCAGTTTCTTTCCTTGCAGACATTATACTGCTCAGGCTGTTTGGGAGATCAGCACTTATCTCAATGAGAGCCTTATTGTATATGTTCAAGTATTCTATAATAGCAATCTCAATAATGTATTTGTTTGCATTATTATAGTCATCATAAAATTGGGCAATAGGTTTCAGATTGCCATCAACTATAATGGCCTTCAAGACTTCTTCCAATCTTATTGTAGCCTATTCTTTTGCAGGCTCGGCCTTCTTCTCTTTCTTTCTTCTTTTACTATCAGAGGGTTTGTCTAGTTTACTACCAGAGGCTTCAATTTTTTTAACTTTCATTTTCTTAACCTCTTCATCTGATTCAGTTTCCTCCTCATTGCCTTGACCTATACTAACATACATTCTCCTTCCTTTTGTCTTATATCTTTTGGGACTTGTGTCAATGGGTTTCTTGGTAGGTACCTCCACACTTGTAGATGATGTGGGACTGAAGGATATAGATGCAGCTTCTGTAGAGGTAGATCCTTTGGTTCTTCTTTTTGTTATTTTAGGGTTTTCTAATTTTCTTTTAGGTTCTTCTAGAGCCTTGATCGATTCACTTTCTTTCTTCTCTTTTGCTTCCCTTTCTGCTTGTGCCTTTTCTCTTGTCTCTCTAACTTGTTCTTTGGTAAAACCCTTTTTCATGGTATAATCTTCTGCTATATTTTAGGACTTCTTTGAAATCTTAGGTTTTCTTACCTCAACATGGATTTTTGTAGACAACTCCTCATATGTCCAAATCTTTCTTCCTTTGGATCCCTGGGTTTACTTAGCATATGTTGTACATAGTTGTCTAGTATTTTTCCATCAACTTCACACCCCATTGGTAAGATCCAAATAGTTCTGGGCTCCACAGCCTCCATCATACATTGATCCTTATTTACAATAAAGCATATATCATCTTTGTATTTCTCCACAATGGTCTTAGGGATCCTCTCCCCAGATTGCATTACTTTTTGGAAATGTTTGAAGTAACCCCATATGGCAAAGTTTTGTGCATCTATGTTTCCTATGTTGCTTAACTGGTTTCTAATCTATACTGTAACAGGTTTGTCTCCAATCCAAAATTGATTTTTCATGCCTGGTAACTCTTGCATAAAGTAGAAAAATAGGCACAAAATCAATTTACCAAATTTGAAAGGGTATTTGTTCTCTTTTGTTTTCTTCAAGTTCTCCATTAATTGTTGTCAGAGTAATTCACACAATTCATACTCTTCATTTTCCTTAACCATTTGATATGCAGTGTATATGGTAGTACTGAAGACAGAGTTCTCCTGGTTTGTGAAGTAGACCTTATAGCTGATCACCATGGATGCAAATCTGACTGCATGATCTTCACTGTCACTAATTGTTAATGCCCTTTTATCAAATTTTGCTCTGGTGGCTTTCATCATTGTATCATTTTTCACAGCCTTCAATATAGGCACTGTACCGATAGGGTTTAATCTTATGACCGCCATTATGGAATCTTTGGTGATCTTGAATGTGGAATTAAGCCACATAAACTCATCATAAATTTGGCTTAAGACATATCAGACCCATTCATCTTCTACGAAAACTAGGAAATCTATATACTAAATAAGTTTCTTCTCTTCCAATACCTTGAATTCTTCCTTCAGATCAAGTTTATTGTCACTTAGATGTTTTAGATATAGATCTGTGAGTTGACTGTCTCCATGTTCTTCTAGGACAGCATGAATATAAGCCCTAATATCTTCCACATGCATAACACCAAACAAAATTTCTAAAAATGCACCATTTGGATTGACCTCTGTTGATTTGAATGGATGCTTCTTGAATTTTGTCTAGGCTCTCTTAGTTATATTAATCACTTGTGGTGTTGCCATTTCCATAAAGACTTAAACAAATTCACAATAGGGTTTCAACTAGAAATACCTTTTTCTGTTGAGCTAGGGTTTTCTTCGCTTGAGATCAATTTGGCTTGCTTTGAATCACTTTGGAAATTGATGTAGTTGCTTGGAATTTCACTCCAGTTCTCCTTAGGCACTTGATAGTTTGAGTGTAAAGTGATTATCCTTTTGAATTTGAGCCTTTAACTTTTGATTTCCTTAACCTAATCGCCATAAATATAGTCTTACAAAAAGTTGTCAAACCCTTCTCTATTGAGCATAGCCGATCTAGATTGCTACGCAATGTTTTGCATTTGATTCTTTTCTTCCGAAATTACTTTCAAAAGATCTATTGTATGAAGCTTCACATCATGTATCGAATCCCAATACTGATTATCTAGCTAGGGGATTTGGATTTTCAATACAACTCCCCCTAAGATAGAGCTCCCAATTTACTTCCTAGAGGAAGTATCTAAACTGAAGGTTGGTGCGGATCCATCACTGACCTCATTAACAACCTTCTTAATCTAGACCTTGCTCATTTACTTCTTGATTTCCACTAGATCAATTATGTTCTTACATTTATCTTCTCTCTGGTTTGTTTTCCTCTTCTCTGTAGGATAGTCTCTTTTCTCACTCTTGTATCTGCAGAATCTTGCAACATGTCCAAACTTATTGGAATTGTAGCATACCACATTCCTCTGTCCCTGATTCCTTTTGTTGATTGGATTCATTCTTGTTTTGCATTAGTTGGCCATATGCCCAAATCTATTGCATGAAAAATACTTTCCATTGAAGGATTGGGTATTCCTTGCATTATTAAAACCATTCCTTACCAGACTTCTGCATTCAATTGGTTTATGATAAATTTTCTTGCAATTGAAACATTGACCAGAGAATGATGGAACATTTTGATTCATTCTACTCCTACACTGAGTAGCCTTATGGCCAAACTTACTGCAATTAAAACAATGGCCATTGAAAGATGGGTACCTTTGAGCATTGGGCTACCTGACTAGAGGTCTTCTAGGTCTTCTTCTTTGATTTTGGAACTAGTTGTCTTTGTTTTTCTTCATCTCAATGTTTTCTTGACTTGATTTAGAACTTTCTCCTTTTTGAAATCCCAAGCCCTTCTTGTCATCTCAACTTTTTTGACTTTTGATCAACTCCTCAAGATTTGCAGAGATTATTTTGATTTTTTCTTTATAGCTATTTGCCTCTTTCAGATCATATTTTAGAAGTAAAACATCTTTAGCCAATCTTTTACATTCCTCAGACTTATCTTTTACAACTTGATTCAGATGCTTTTTAATTTCCTATTTCTCTTCAATTTCCAATGTTAAGTTGTTTAGGGTTTCATTTGCTTCATTCAATTGTTCACTTAACTCCTTGCTCTTTTCTTTGAAATTTTTGACTTGCTCCCTTAGCTTTAGAATGCATTCATCATCTTCTTGGACATTTGCCTTCAAATCCCTGAGTTCTGCTTTAGATTTTTTAAGATCTTCAAGAACAGATTCTAATTCTTGATTAGTTGTGACACTACTTAGAGCAGGATACCTTCTGGTTGCCATGAGTATTCTTTCCCAGATCTTCCTCAAGTTGTTAGAATTCTTCTAAGGAACCTTTCTCTGATACCAATTGTTGAATACAAAGAATACTGAGAAGGCAGTGGACCAGTATTCTAAAAAACTTTTCACTCACACATTCATTAATCCACTTACCAAATTCAATAACATGAAAGCAAAGTAAACACAAGAAGAGTAGCCACAAATTCATAACACATAGACACCAGGATTTTACGTGGAAAACCCAAAAAGGGAAAAAACATGGTGAGTGCTAGCTCACAATATATTATGATAGCAATACTAAATTACATGAAGGGTCACTACCTTAGGGCTCACTATCAAAGGACTCATTGTCCAGAGAAGTGTTCACTGCAATAGGATCACTGCAAAATAGAAGAGAAGAGAATATAGAAAGAAGTGGCTTATTGCCAGGAGAGGACTGCTATAGGTGTTGATAACTGAGAGGGGGGGTGAATCAGTTATCTTAATTATTTTAACTTCCTGTTCTTCTTTATCAATTAGTGCAGTATCAAAACACATAAGCTTAAATGAACATGAAAGTAGAAATAAACTCAGTACACATGACACAATGTTTTTGACATGGAAACCCTGTTAAGGGAGAAAACCATGGGGTGATTAACCCAAAAATGTATTCTCTGTTAGAAGAATAGAAATACAAAATGGCACTTTCCAATTAGGGCTCACTGCCTGAGCACACTGCTCACAAGAGGCTCACTACCTACAAGTTATAAAGAGAGTAACAAGATACTTGAACTGATGAGAAGCATCCACATATGCTGGAGTTCAGTTTCGGTTAGGCTCCGTATACTGATCTACTGCACTTCATTCTTCCTCTTCTTTTGTGTTGTTGTCCTTTCACATACCAAACCTACTTTACTGCTTTCACACTGTTCTTCTACTTTTATTCACATACACCACTACTCTACTCACCCCTTCTCATTGAAATCCATTTGGTATATATATCCGCACAACGGATTTCATCCTCTTTCTAGTCGGCATCTGGAACAGTCAATATTTATCTAAACTCTGATCTGTCGGCTGAATCCTTTCTTATCAAGTGATGCATATCAATGAGATACTTATAGAATTCATCAATTATGTTGGCCAATCATGAATGATACCTTAAGAATCTTAATCACTATCAACAACTCATCCAGAATAAGGTCTAATACTCCGCCGGTCAGTTCTTCCTCTATCAACTCTGCCAAACCGGACCCCAATACTTAGATGCTCATATCTCTTCACTCTTACATCACCAGAGGCTCAATCCCTAGAATCTATCAGTCAATGTATTCCTTTTGACTTCCCCAAGTCCACACTTTACAAAGATACTTTCTCTAAGAAATCTGGACCTGACTGTCGGACCTTACTACATGGTCTGTTCTTGCATACCGAACCACAACACTTCTTCAATCTGACTTCCAGTATAGGCACACCATGTTCTGCGGATGGGTGGGATGAACTTTGTTGCCATCAATGACAACACTCACGAAGCCATATAGTGTCTCTTGCCAACAATCTCCCCCTTTGGCATTGATGGCAACACTTAGTGAAAAATGACTAAGTGTCACACTATACTCCCCCTTGGCTGATGCTCTGTTCTTATGTACATTTTCCAGAGCTCCCCCTTAGCTAGATTCCTCATTTTTCACTGATCCTCACTCCCCCTTTGCCATCAATGGCAAAGGGTGGGATCCGCACACCAAAATTTCCAAAAACAATCTATACTTAGTAGCATATATATACATGTTTTCCCTACATATACTGAAATATATCTGAAAAAGTGGTCTTTAGCTGTACCACTTCTGTCGCCCAACTATTCTTCATCCTATCCAAAATTGAGATGTGACCACTCAACAAGAATGCAAAAGCTTCTGCCCTTTTTAGATCTGTCGAATCACTGGTCTGGGCTGTAGTCTGAGCATCACTTAGGGCCTCATGCATGGCCTCTAACTTAGGGATAATGATCCCTCTAAGTTCACTCAACCTACTTATTCTATTTTTCTTTTCCTTCTCAAGTTTCTTAATTTCATTCAAGACTGCAATAGTCTAACATTCTTGATTGATTATGGGAGATGAGAGAGGATCAAAACTTTGAGACAAACTTAGTAGTTTATCTTCTTGCCCTTTTACTTTCTTATCAACATCTTTGGTCACTTTGGACCAGGATAAACAAAATTTATAAATATTTCTGCCATCTTTGAGAGCATTTTCTAAACTCTTTATCCCAATATCCATAACTCTCCTGTCTTTTGAGATTAGACCCTGTACTTTAGAGAATCTCTTATCCAAATATTATTCCCTGACTTTCTCTTCTGCTACTTTCTCTAAAGAATCAAAATATGTATTAATAGAATTTACAAGAGACTTTAGATTACCAGATGTGGATGTTGTAGGATCCTTTTGGAAGGATGGAATGATCTTTTCCAGTACACCGGATGCAGTTTCTATGAGCTCACAGTCTTCCATGTGAGACTTCAACATTTTTTCTTTTTCCTTAGCTTGAGTGAAGGATGCTAGCTTCAAGGTTTGCACCGGAGAGAGGGAATCAAAATTGAATGGACCTTGAAGCAACTCTAGTTCATCAAATTCCATCATTTCTTTGGTCAAGAAATCCTTGACTACTTTTGCTATGTCTCTTGTCGGAGATAGAATTTTTTCCCCTTCTACAGCCTTACCATTGTCATCTGTAGCTTTTTCTGTCCTTGACTCTTCTTCTCTTCCCTTTACTTGTTCTTCTTGATTGGATTTTTCTTTTAGACTTTCTTCTCCTTTAGATTTGAAGACTGCTGGAGAATTTGGATTTACTTCTCCTTGGACTTCCTCTTCCAGAGTAGAGGAATCTAAGTCCTTAGATTTTTCTTCACAAGTCTCTTTTGCCTCTTCTGCCACTGTCTCAATAGTTTCTTCCTTGTCAT
This sequence comes from Cunninghamia lanceolata, assembly GCA_027924645.1. Taxonomy (NCBI): domain Eukaryota; kingdom Viridiplantae; phylum Streptophyta; class Pinopsida; order Cupressales; family Cupressaceae; genus Cunninghamia; species Cunninghamia lanceolata. The sequence goes on from BSBN01000780.1 coordinate 10,842,957, forward strand.
CCATGGTAGAGGTTTCATCACCTAAGTCCTCTATGATAGGAATATTGAATCTTTTATAGGCATTCCTAAGGATCTCTTCAGTTTCTTTTACCACTTTATTAGTTTCTCCAAGCATAAGCTAATTCATTCCAGCTTTGCTCTAGAACTCATCCTTGCAATCTTTGAAGACCATGTTCATTTGCTTTAGAGTAATTGAAGGAAAGAACTGAATGGCTATCTATTCCAAGCTCTCAAGATCCTTTGCCCTAGCATTATTCTTTCTTATCTCTAATTCCTTCTCTAGGCTTTTGGGAATGAGAGATATGATTTCAATAAAAGCCTTATTGTATATGTTCAAGTACATAACTGTGGCTTCCTCCAAAATCTTTCTATCTACATCATTATATGCATCATAGAATTCTGTTATTGGTTGTAGGTTCTGTTGGCAAGAGACACTATATGGATTCATGGTTGTTGTCATTGATGGCAATAAAGGTCATCCCACATATCCACAAGTCATGGTGTGTCTCTACCGGAAGTCAGAATGAAGATTGTTGTGGTCCGGTGAACAAGAATAGAGCATGTGGCAAGGTCCGACAGATTGGTCCGGATCTCTCAGAGGAAGTGTCTTGGTGTAGTGCGGATTTGGGGAAGTCAAGAGGACTACCTTGAGTAGTATATTCCAAGGATTTAGCCTCTGGTGATGAACAAAGAAAAAGATATGAATAGTTGAGTACCGGATTCCTGAGAGACAGTGAGAACAGAGGAAGAACTAACTGACAGAGTATCAGACTATTTTCTGAATGTGTTACTGTTGATGGTAAAGGTTGTGAAGGCATGAATCATGTTTGGCTGACATGATTAATGACATTTACAAGTATATGCTTGATCCGCATTACTTGATATGCAAGGATTCAGCCGACAGAATAGAGTTTGTGAGAAGATAGATTATTCCGGGTGCCGACTAGAAAGATAATGAAATCACTAGTGCAGATATAAATAGAGGATGGATTTTGTTGTGAGAAGTGTAGTTGTGGTATGGTGTATGCGAATAAGTGTAGAACAGTGCAGAAGCAGTAAGAAAGATCTGGTATGTGAAAGAAAAGCAGAATAAAGAGTAGAGGAAAGATGAAGTGTAGCAGATCAGTATATTGAGCCTAATCGGAACTGAACTCCAGCATATGTAGATGCTTCCAATCAGTTCAAGTATTGTATAACATTCTTTTGTAGACAGTGTGTCTCCTTGTAGGTAGTGTGCCTCTTTGTGAGCAGTGTGCTCGGGCAGTGAGCCCTAATTGGCAAGTGCCATTTTGTAATTCCTTATTCTTCTAACAGAGAATAATCTTTGGGTTAATCACCCCATGGTTTTCTCCCTTAACCGGGTTTCCACGTCAAAAATACTGTGTCATGTGTTTCTCATTTCATGGTAATGTTTGTTTGTTTGATTCAATGCTGCTTTGATTAACAAGAAAGTTCAAAAGAAGAAATAATTAGGATAACTGATTCACCCCCCCTCTCAGTTATCAACAGGTTCCCATCCATAGTAATGGCTTTAACTACATCATCTAAGGATAGAGTGGGCCTTTCAACAAACTCTTCTACCTCTACCTCCTTATCTTCTCCAGATACTTTCTTCTTCTTCTTCATTTTCTTTACTTCCTCATCTGATTCTGTCTCTTCTTCATCCTTTTGGCTTGTGTAAGACCTTGTTGCCTTTTTCTTGGTTCTCTTTTCTCCTTTTCTGGATGTTTGAGCTTTCAGTTTTGAAGCATTTTGACCCTTGGAAGTGGCAGGTGCAGAGATTTTGGTTGATCTGGTCCGAGAGGGGGCTTGCACCTGAGCACTTTCTTTGCTAGTTTCTTACTTTTCTTTTTCTGCCCTTACCATTTTCTCTTTGTTGGCATCAAGTGCCTCTTTTGAAATTCCATGCCTCTTGGCAAATTCTTCTACCTCTTTTCTCACTTTTCTCTTTATCTTTGGTTGTCTGAGCTCCACATGGATTTTTACACTTAATTCTTCAAAGGTTCCAAACCTTTCTGCCTTGGGATCCTTGGGTTGACCTAGCATGTGCTGAATATGTAGCTCTACAATTTTCTCATCCACTTCATACCCCATTGGCATGATCTAGACTACCCTTGGCTCCATTGCCTCCATTAGGCACTGATCAATTTCTACCATAAAGCAAATTGTATCCTTATACTTTTCAACTAAGGATTGGGGAATTCTCTCTCTGGCATGCATTATGTTCTGAAAGTTCTTAAAGTACCCCTAGAGTGCTGTATTTTGTGCATTGGCATTACCAATTCCATGTAGATAGTCTCTGATTTGAATTACTACTGGCTTGTCATTCTGCCATATCCACCCATTAGATCTGGGTAGCTCATTTATGTAGTAGAAGAATAGATAGAGTATCAAGCCACAATATTTGAAGGAGTTCTTCTTGTCCTTCTTTATCTTCTGCAAATTTTTCAAAAGTTGTTTTAGAAGGAGCTCACAAAGATCATAGTCTGCATTCTTCCTCAACATTTCATAAGTAGTATATACTACAGTTTTAGATACTAGATTCTCCCTGCTGGAGTGATATATCTTATATCCAATTATCATTGATGCAAACTTGATATCCAAATCTATGATATCCTCAATTGTCATTGCTCTTTTATCAAACTTCGATCCGGTAGCCTCACTTACAATTTGGTTTTTGACAGATTTAAGAGTAGGCATCCCACCGGTTGAGTGTAATCTGGTTACTGTCCTAATGGCATCCTTAGTGATCTTAAACAACCTGTTCAACCACATGAAGTTGTCATTTATTCTACTCAAAATGTACCGGACCCATTCATCTTCCAGAAAATAGGGAAAATGAATGCATTGTGTGAAATGTTTGTCTCAGATAGCCTTATACTGAGGTTTGAGATCAAAAGAGTCATCTATTAACTGATTGTGATAGATATTTGACAGATTGGATTCTCCAAACTATTCAATGTTTGCATGAATGTATGCCCTAACATCTTCAACATGTAAAACCCCATGCAGAATGTTGGAAAATACACCTAAAGGGTCCACTTCTATAGATTTGTAGGGATGTTTTTTAAATTTGGGTTGAGGCCTATCATAAATCTTTACAACATTTGGAGTAACCATCTTCAAAAGAATTATAGAGAGATATTCAGCAATGGAAAATACCTTTTACACTTCTAGGGTTCGCTGAATGAGCCAGATTAATTTGCTGGATGAATCAACTTCAATGGTTGATCTTTGAGAGATTGAGACAATTTGTTGCAGAGCTCCTTTTCTTTTCTTCTTGAATGAAAATGTGCAAATGATGAACGAATGAACTCTTTTATTTCTGGGAAAGCCCTAATTTCATATTGCAATAAATGCGCAGCCTAAGTCATTCTGGTTGCCTTGTTCTTCTTATTCGGATGACGAAACAATCATGTTCTAAACATCTTGCGGATCTTCCATATCTTAACCACAGTTTATTTAGATGTTTCTCTGAGAACCCTTTAATCCGCAACTCTCCTTGTGCCAATCCTGGCACCAATCAACTGGCTGGGGGAAAAATGTTTTTCCTTGTGTCTCCCCCTAAGCCAGAGCTCACTTTATAATTTCCAGAAGGAATATCAGCACCAGATTCTGGTGCAGATCCATCCCCTACATTTTTTGTACTTCTCTTCACCCAAATCTTGTTCATCTCACTTTGAACTTCATCTGCATTCACTTTTCCTTTTCCCTTGTCTTGATTCTGATTATGATGTACCAGACCTCTTTTGTCCTAATTCTTACTTCTATAGAATTTGACAATATGACCAGATTTATTGCAATTGTGGCAAACAACATTTCTTTACATATTTGATTGATGTCCTCTTGATTTGCATTGATTAGCCATATGACCCATTCTATTGCATGCAAAGCATCTACCATTGAATGAATTGTTCATTTGCATATTTTTGCATTCATGAGATTTGTGACCATACCTCTTGTAGTTAAAACATTGTCCGGAGAAGGATGTATTAGTTTGATTCATTCTCTTTCTACACTGATTAGCTTTGTGACCAAAGTTATTATAGTTTTGGTAGTATCCATTGAAGGATGGATATCTTTGAGCATTAGGTTGCCTTACCAGAGGTCTTCTTGGCCTATTCCTTGGATATTCTGATCCAAACTTCTTCTGACCGGATCTAGAGCTTTCACCTTTCTCATATCCCAAGCCACACTTGTCATCTACTGTCTTTTGGCTTTCAAGAAGAACTTCAAGTTGAGCAGAACTTATCTTGAATTTCTCTTTGTATTCATTTGCAATTTGAAGATCCCTTTTAAGAGAGATAATTTGATCCTCAAGTTTTTCTTCATTGTCTTTAGCATCCTCAAGATCAGATTCAAGATGTCTAATTATTCTATCCATCTTGTGGTAGTCTTCTATTTTCTCTTTGAGAGATAGTTTTAGATCATCTTCTGTTTTTCTTTTCTCTTCAATTTCTTGAGTAAATTTTATAACTCCTGATTCCATTTCATGTCTTACCATAATGACCTCTTTTGATAACTTTTCACATAACTTGGTTTTCTCCTTCAGATCTTTATTTGTATCATTGGCTTCACCTTGACTTGCCAATTACTAAAGTAGATCCTTTCTCTTTTTCATAGAGATACTCTATTTCCCTTTTAGTTCATTTATGAAATCATCAGCCTATTTGAGTCTTTCCTTCAATTCATTGACTTCAGAGTTAGATTGCTCAAGATCATCTAGGGCAGTCTAAAGTTGTTCCCTCATACCATACACATCCATTTGAATTCCTAGATCTTCCTCAAGCTGTTAGGCTATGTTAGGAGGAACTTGGCTTTGATACCAATTGTTGATAACTGAGAGGGGGGATGAATCAATTATCTTAATTATTTTAACTTTATGTCCTTCTTTATCAATTAGTGCAGTATCAAAACACATAAGCTTAAATGAACATGAAAGCATAAATAAACTCAGTACACATGACACATTGTTTTTGATGTGGAAACCCTGTTAAGGGAGAAAACCATAGGGTGATTAACCCAAAAATGTATTCTCTGATAGAAGAATAGAAATACAAAATAGCACTTGCAAATTAGGGCTTACTGCCTAAGCACACTACTCACAAGAGGCTCACTGCCTACAAGTTATAAAGAGAGTAACAAGATACTTGAATTGATGAGAAGCATCGACATATGCTAGAGTTTAGTTCCAGTTAGGCTCTGTATACTGATCTACTGCACTTCATTCTTCCTCTTCTTTTGTGCTGCTGTCCTTTCACATACCGGACCTGCTTTACTACTTTCACACTATTCTTCTACTTTTATTCACATACACCACTACTCTACTTGCCCCTTCTCATCAAAATCCATTTGGTATATATATCCGCACAATGGATTTCATCCTCTTTCTAGTTGGCATCCGGAACAGTCAATATTTATCCAAACTCTGATCTGTCAGCTGAATCCTTTCTTATCAAGTGATGCGTATCAAGGAGATGCTTATAGAAGTCATCAATTATGTCAGCCAATCATGAATGATACCTTAAGAATCTTAATCACTATCAACAACTCATCCGGAATAAGGTCTGATACTTTGCCGGTCAGTTCTTCCTCTGTCAACTCTGCCAAACCAGACCCCAATACTTAGATGCTCATATCTCTTCACTCTTACATCACCGGAGGCTCAATCCCTGGAATCTATCAGTTAATGTATTCCTCTTGACTTCCCCAAGTCCGTACTTTACAAAGATACTTTCTCTAAGAGATTTGGACTTGACTATCGGACCTTGCTGCATGCTCTGTTCTTGCTTACCAGACCACAACACTTCTTCAATCTAACTTTTGGTATAGGCACACCATGTTCTGTGGATGGGTGGGATGAACTTTGTTGCCATCAATGACAACACTCATGAAGCCATATAATGTCTCTTGCCAACAATAGGTGCATCTACAAAATGTTGTGGTATAGAACCAATTTTCTTAGTATACAGATTCAAAGGACTTCATATTGTTTGCCCTGCTTTTCTACTCTGCTTCATATATACTTCTGTCCTTCTACCTTTACTATCCTTTTGCTAATCATAGAACTGCCTTAGGTCACACAATCATGGAATTTGAATTCTATTCATACACATCCACACACCCAATACTGAAATCCATCGAGTATATATATCCACAACAAGATTCATCTCACATTCAGGTCGACAAGCCAGATATGAAATGTGTATACAAGTGTTATACCTTGCCAGCTTTATCTTGTGCACAAACAAGAATGTGGACCCAAACAAACATACAATAGTCTTCATATAGGTTAGCATCAATCATTCAACCACTTGGATTAATTCTTCAAACAATATATCCTCACTGCATATAGATCTACCATGTCTGTCAGCTTATCCCTTAAGTACACACTTGACCAGTTCAACTATCACTTCAAAACTTCCAATGCAGACCATATGAGACTCTGAAAATCATAGACAACATTCATTATGGACCTCTTAGCATACCTTCAGAACCGTGGAGCATAATATTCTTTCATAGAGAAATACGGATCTCAAAACTGTTGTTCTGTCATAGAGAAATATTGTCATACTATAAGCCAATACTAAAGAACTTATCAAATATGATCTAGCGGACTTCAAGCACTACAAACTTGAATTTACTTGCTTATGACATGTGTCTACATTATCTTAGAACTGCAAATCAAAATACTCAACAATGGAGGAATGCGAACCAAAATACTCAGATGCTTTACACTATTTCAGGCTTAACTCTGTTCATCTAGACTTACACAATTCACCATATGACTTTCGAAGGAAGTCAAAATTTGAATACTAGAAAATGTAATCACCAAATATCAATGAACAACATACTTGAGCTGTATGTAATGATCTTCAACTATGGAGGCATACTAACCCAATCTCTAATACTCTGTAGCTTGCCTATACTTAGTCATTTTGACTAAGTTAGTCTTCTGGACCTTTACCAAACCTTGTTGCCATCAATGACAACATTCTATTAGCAGCGTCTCTTGACTATGTTACCAACACATTTATTGTGAGGATATGATATGTTTCTTCATTAATTATTTGCCTACATTCCCCATATGTTTGAATACTATCTATCTAATGAGCTACCTTATTAGGATGGGAAAATGGGCATCTCTAGCCCTCCTAACTAGGGGAAGCAAAATAAGTGATGGATTTACATACACTTTGATTTCCATCATTTTTATTACAAGCAACATTTTTTCCCTCATTACTTAGATATCTAGCTTCTTTATTTGACTGATCAAATGAGGGTTTACTTAAAATATCCTAATCTTCACCTTTATGGTAAATGATAACATTATTGGATTTATTTTTCACAACAGAGTTTTTAGTTGTGGACTCACAATCTTTTATCCTCATATGTTTTAGATTGTTCTCAATATCCATAGCCATAGAATATGCTTGTCTCATTGTAGTAGGACCCCTGTCTCTTAGGAGAAAACTATCCTCTTCATTGAATGCACCTAGATATATAATCAAACACATAGCCTCATTTGGTCTAATATTTTTAGGGATATCCCTTACTATTTTGGCAAATCTTAGATTAAAAGTTGGGACCGATTCCTCTTCTTCTTTTTCAACATGAATAAGCCTTTTAATTAACAGGCTAACATTAATCCTTTCACCAAACTGCTAGAACCAAGGGAGAAAATTTTATAGCATCCCATCCGATCCTCATCATCATCATCATCTCTAGCATAATCTCTGTCACTATCTCCCTCCCACTCCTCTGACCCATCTCCTCACTTGGCCCAGGATTTGGGATCACTAGTGAGATGATATGTAGGAAAGATAGGAGTAGGGCATGCTATCTCCCACCACATTGTATATGTTGGGCTCACACCTATATCATTAGCCTTAGAGATGGGATCATCATCTTCTGTAACATCATCTAGATCACTCAATACCACGTCTATGATGGTAAGTCATGCCCTATAATGAGGTCACACCCCACAATGTGAATACCTCACGTAGAACAGTCAAGTGGCAAGAACTCCCTACACTCATCTAAATTTCATCATCACTCTATCATAATAAAATGCAACTACGATGCAATCTATGTGACCGGTTAACAATTGATCCCTCTACATCCTTGCTAGCTACCTCATCTATCCCATCCATGGTCTGCATCCTCTGTATGGTCTCCACATGACAACCTCTGGCTATAGCCTATCTAACATAATCCTCTAAAATAGTAAATCACTACATCTCCATGGTCTCCTCAGTGCGTAGGCATGTGCTCATGGACTCATCCTGATAATCTCTATCAAATAGCCCATCAGCCTCGTGCATGTAATATGCTTGAATGCCCATACTTGTATGAGTGTGCACATCATCAAGATATGTACCTCATAGTGTACATAGTGACCCAGATCATAATATAAATGAGTTAGCATATTCCATCCCTGGGAGTATACAGTCCTCTGCTCCTCCATCACTCTAATGGTATGGACTAGTCCCCTATGTAGGTGAGTTCCTTGCCCATTTAATGTAACAAATAGTACAATGGTAGCAATCATGATGTGATGTATGATTAGTATAACAACCACACCCTACTCTAAGAATCGAATATCAATGTGTCCTCGATCACTCGATGATACTATGTGCCCAAGACAGTACATCTGCCTCACCTGAGTGTAGTCCTCTAACCTCTACTCTATGATCCTGACTATCTCACCACACACAAGTAGTCATAGTATCCTATACACATCCTCTAAAGTAACACTCGTCTCTCCTTTTGGAAGATGAAAAGTGGATGTATTTGAGTTCCACCGCTCCATGAGATCCATCAACATTGTACAATGATATGGCATCATAGGTATAGTGTACACCCACCATAATCTAACATCCCACAGATGTCCCATCTCTACATCTATAAGTGTGCTCGATCGACTACATAGTAATGTGTACAAGTGATTGCTAGAATGCTCTCGCATCCCTAGGAGATCTTGAAACATAATAAACAAAGTGTACATCAGACTTCATCAATAATCACAAAAATCAATCAAAGCCTTGATCTTGGACCAACGTACCTAGATAGGTCTGGGGTGCTCAGAAGGGTCTAGGGTACCCCAGGAGGATAATGGCACCCTAGGTAGACACTTAAGAATGTCCCTTGGGCCCATTTTGGCTCAAAAAATGAAAAAATGCATTAAAATAATGACATGAATGAAAAATTATAAGTTGGGCAAAAGCCTACCTCATTCTCATCTAGTCCATGAGCTACTTGACTCCACAGTGCATCCAGCCTTGGTGGGCAATATGGCCTTTGGCTCAGCATGATCATTCTCCTATTTTCTCTATCTCCTCAAATACTGGAAATGACAATACAATGGTAAAATGTGAGGAATTTTACTATTTATAGTAAAAATTTAAGAACTCCTAATTACTATCTAGGGTTGAGGACCACATTTTGCTAGACCTCTCTTAATCTAAGCATCGATAACTTAGGCTAGTGAACTTAGATTTGAGTGTTGTTTGTTGTGTCTAAATCCAATTTCACCATCTCTACAATCATATATTTTGTGTATTGGTGTTATTTAGAAAAAATGACCCTACCAAATCATATTCATCAACCGTCTCTCTAGAAAGTTGAAGTGGAATGATCGCCACCATGTTTCTACATCCTAAAGAAGTAAGCAAAAATATGGGCTATATATCTACCCATGAATTTTTCTTTAATCATGTCTCATCACCTTCCCCCTTTAGAGTTTTGGACTAACACATACATCTGTTGGTTGCAGGATTATTTTATCACAATAACACTATGGTTTGTAGGATCATAGATTGGGGACTTCACCCTCTTGCTCAGCGATGATTTGCATCCTCTACAGTATCCTTTTTTATATCCTTTAACAATATGTTTTTACTTTCCTATCCTTTAGCTTGCATATGCACGTAGCGTCATATGATCACTAAAGTGGGGGCTAAATGTTGTCATAAATTGTGTACACTAGTTGTGTAGACACAATTTCACTATGTTCATCTCCTCCCTTTAGTGATCCCAAGCCTAGTTCATTTTTAGGTCATTTTAGGTCATGATTTTGGTCATAACCTAGAAAATAATTTGAGATTTGGAGTTAGCCCCATATTAAATGTGGGCTTGAGCCTTAAATTTCACAAAGGGCCTAGGGCACTCAAGCACCTTGGTCCCTCCCATGTTATTGTTGGGAATTAAGGTGTCTCAATGTTGGTAATTTCCTGTCATTGACTTTTTTACTATGGTAAATATTTTCTACTGTGTAGTAATTTTCTTGTTTACCGTGCTCCCTCATCTAGTAAATTTGACATGGTGAGTCGTCAATTACTGGGAGGTAACATGGAAGGTGACAAGGATGTATTTTTATCCTCACATGAGGATGTAGGTGTTCCACCTTGGGATAGGACATTTGTGACATGTGTTGGCTAGTGGTAAGGTGTGTAAGTCCTTATGATAGATTCCTATGAGATATGATAGATTCCTATGACAAAATATGATGCGTAAGGACCAGATTATATGACAAGTTGGACAAGTGTTGTAAAGCATCTTTGCATGGAGAAAAGGTCAAAGTTGGATGTCCAAGGAAGGATAAGGACAAGTTGTAAGAGCATATTCTAAATATAGTCATTTATGATGATTCTCTTACAACTGTAAGTCCTGTAAGAATGACAGATTCTTCTTACAACTATAAGAGGTTGTAAGGCATCTTTCCTTGATGTAGACAAGTGTGTTTGCATGCAAGAGGCATTTGATATTGTGCCATATGGCCTCTTGGACGGCCAACCTCTAGAAGGTTCCATTTTGCTTGTAACTCTATAAAAATAGGTACTTGGAGTTGTACTATGCATAGTGTTATTGACAGGTACTGTTATGCTACTGGAATATCTCTAGATACGAATGTCGAAGACTCCTGGAAGACTTGCATTGCAAGTGTGTTCTAAACATTCTTTGTTTTGATAATATATTGTGCAGGTTTTGGAGTGTGGGATTTTTCTCCCGAAAGAGTTTTCCCACGTTATATCTTGTCTCTCTCTCTTCTGTCTACATTCTATATGTGTATGTATTGTTGTAATATCTCTGTTGTTGTGTTAACATCACTGTAACTATAAAGATTGAAAATAATTTGCATACATCTCCCCTCATTAGATTAGTGTAGGAAGCATTTTCTGCACACCTTGCTTCCTTTCAATTGGTATCAGAGCTTGATCACCTTTGGTCCTAGTTGTTAGGTAGGGGTTTTTTGAGCTGATCTTAGATTGAGTGGGAGTTTGTACAGAGTATTTTGTAATCTTGTTACAAGAAGGAGATGGTAGGCACATCTAGAGGAGTAGAGGTGGAGAAGTTTAATGGCACCAATTTCATGTTGTGGAAACTTAAAATGGAGGACATGCTTGTTGATAGAGACCTATGGGAAACAATTTCCAGTAAAAAAACCTATGACAATGTCTCAAGCTAATTGGGATCTCAAGGATCAGAAAGCTAAGGGTCTTGTGAGACTCTGTCTAGCTGACTCTGTCCTATTGAATGTCCATGAGTAGAAGACCACGAAAGAACTTTAGAAGAAGCTGGGAGATGTTTATCGGGCCAAGTCCCTGGTGAACAAGCTATTCCGAAGAAAGAAGCTATATTCTCTGAGGATGGAGGATGGAGGATTCATTGCAGATCACTTGAATGCCTTTAACATGCTAGTTGCACAGTTGATATCCATTGGTGTGAAGATGGAGGAGGAGGATCATTGTATGACCTTTCTTTGTTCCTTGCTAGACTTGTGTGATCATCTTGTAATGGCCATCGGAAGCCCTCCAACCACCTTCAAGATGGATGAGGTATTGTCTTTGTTGTTATCTGAAGAAATGCAAAGAAAGTCATCTAAGTCAACCAAAGAGGCTTTTGTGGTTCATGGAAGACCCAAGGAGAAAGGGAAGAAGGACAAGAAAGCTGAGAAGGGTAAATCCAAATCTTGTGGGAGATCCAGATCTTTTAGAAAGTCCAAGGCAATGTGTTGGAACTATGGAAAAATTGGGCATTTCTAAAAGGAGTGCAAGGAGGAGAAGAAGAAAAAGAACACCTCTGATTCTGAATCTGACAAGTCACAAGATGATGGTGATACTTTCATCACTTCCTTGGCCACCCATGCATTTGATGATGTGTGGCTAATTAATTCTAGTGTCTCTTTTCACATGACCTTGCATAGACTGGTTTACAAAGTATGATGAGTTCGATGGTGGAAGAGTGTACCTAGGTGACGACTCTCATTTGAAGATAATTGGTTGTGGAAGAATCACAATCTAATTCCCTAATGGATGAGTGAAGGGTATCTCTAGGGTTATGCACATCCTAGGCTTGGCATGGAACCTGCTTTCTATAAGTACATTAAATGATGCAGGTGTGCAGGTTGTCTTTTCAAAAGAAGGATGCAAGATGACTAGAGGAGCTATGGTGCTTGCGAAGGGTACTTGGAGAGGTACTCTATTTCAGTTGGAGGCATGCATTTCACAGTGCAATAGTTCTTTTGACTTGAAGAAAAGAGTTGGAGTCACTTCATCCTCACCATTGGAACCAGCTGCAAAAGGATTTGTTGAATGAAATTTTGATGGTAGTGCATTTTTGGTACCCAATGGTGCTCATGCTTTGGAAGTCAAAGTTCTTGCTGAGAAGACAATGTTATGGCATAAAAGACTTGGCCACATTGATGAGAAGGGTCTTAGAACCCTGAAAAATAAAAACCTTGTTGAGGGGTTAGATGATTGTAATCTTGATTTTGAATTTTGTGAACATTGTATATATGGAAAGCAAAACTGTGTTTAGTTTTACTTGAGTTCTCATAAGTCTTCTGGTGTGTTGGATCTTATTCATTCTAATGTGTTTGGTCTAGTTAATGTTCCTTTGATTTCTAAATCTATATATTTTGTATCATTCATAGATGACTATAGTAGAAGGACATGGGTTTATTTCATCAGGAGAAAAACCGAAGTCTTTAGTCGGTTTAAAGAGTTTAAAGCTTTTGTTGAGAATCAGACTAGTAAAAAGATTAAGTGTTTGAGAACTGACAACAGTGGTGAGTTTTGTTTGATAGAGTTCAATAAGTTCTGTAAAGAAGATGAGATATACAGACATAATACAACTCCATACACCCCGTAGCAAAATAGAGTTGCAGAGAGGATGAACAAGACACTGATGGAGAAGGCTAGGAGTATTCTTAGTGGAGCTAGCCTTGAACAAAAGTTTTGGGCTGAAGCTATAGCCACTGCTTGTTACCTGGTAAACAAGTCTCCTACCTTAGCTCTTGTTGGTAAGACACCCATGGAGGTGTGGTCTGATAAGAAGCCTTCTATTAGACATCTTCATGTTTTTGGTTGTGAGGCATATGCTCATGTGTCTAAGGAGAAGAGGTCAAAATTGGAGAACAAGGCTGTTAAGTGTATCTTCATTAGCTATGGTGTCAGTGTGAAAGGGTACAAGCTTTGGGATCCTATGGCCAAAAAAGTGTTGTATAGTAGAAATTTTATTTTCAGAGAGCTACCACCTTCTATTGCTACTCTATAACTAGAAGAGAAAGAAAAGAAAGAGGATGTGGTTCAGTTTCCCACTACCCCTGAGAAGACTGAACTGATAGACCTTGTGAGACCTGATGATGAGGAGAGCTCTAGCAACTTTGAAATCTCAAAAGAAGAAGAAGAACCCCAACCTCAGCCTTTGAGGAGATCTACATGAACAAAGAAGCAACCTAATAGGTTTGGATATTCATTTCTAGATTCTAGTTGTGTTTTTGCCTTGATTACTAACACTAATAAGCCTAGAATTGTGACAGAGGCTATGGGCATGAAAGATGCAGGTTCTTGGAAGGAGGCCATGGAAGATGAGATGGCTTCTTTGGAGAAGAATAAAACTTGGGACTTGGTGCCTTTACCTGAAGGATGGAAACCTATTGGCTGTAAATGGGTGTTCAAGAAGAAATTTGGTGTAGATGCTAGTGTTGAGAAGTACAAGGCTAGATTGGTTGCAAAGGGGTACTCACAAGTGGAGGGAATTGATTATGGTGAAATTTTTTCTCCCATTGCAATGTTGACATCTATTCATTTCTTGTTATCTCTTACAACATCTTATGACTTAGAGGAGGAATAGATGGATGTGAAGACAACATTCCTTCATGGTGATTTGGAGGAAGAGATTTACATGTCACAGCCAAAGCATTACATAGAAAAAGGTAAGGGAAATTTGGTTTGCAAGTTGAAGAAGTCTATATGGTTTGAAGCAATCTCCTAGGATGTGGTATATGAAATTTGATGCCTTTGTGTTGTCCATTGGATTTCTAAGATCTAAATCAGATCATTGTGTATATTACTAATTTGACAATGATCGCATTCTCATTATTACATTGTATGTTGATGATATGTTGTTAATTGGGAATGGTAAGAATATGATTTCTGATTTGAAGTCTCAACTGTCAGCATAGTTTGAAATGAAAAATTAGGGGCATCCAGATACATTCTGGGAATGGAAATCAGAAGAGATAGAGCAAATAAAAAAATTTGGTTAAGCCAGAGTAAGTATGTGAAGACTATGTTGGAGAGATTCAGCATGGCAGATTGGAGACCATTGTGTGTTCCTATTTCTTTGAGGACAAAGTTATCTATTAATAATTGTCCAAAGTCTCCTTTTGAGATGGAGGACATGAGTAGAGTACCTTATGCTAGTGTTGTTGGTAGCTTAATGTATGCTATGGTCTGTACTAGACCAGATATTGCCCAAGAAGTGGGAGTCCTTAGTCAGTTTATGGCTAATCCTGGACGGGTACATTGGGATGTAGTAAAGAGAGTGTTCAAATATTTGTGGGCTACTTCTAAGTATTCCCTATGTTATCATGGTCATCCTATAGGACCTCCGCATTATGTAAGTATCCATGGATTTGTGGATTTTGATCAGGCAGGTGACATTGATAGTAGGAGATCCACTAGTTCTTATGTATTTACAATGTTTGGTGGTGCAATCAGTTGGATGAGTAAGTGGCAACCTATGGTCACTTTGTCCATGAGAGAAGTTGAGTATATGACAGCTACTCATGCTTGCAAGGAAGCCATTTGGCTTAAGAGATCGTGTTCAGATATTGGTGTTGATGCAAGACATATTACTATCTGTTGTGACAATCAGAGTGTTTAGCAAAGAATCCAACTTTCCATACCAGAACAAAGCATATTCATGGATAGTTTCATATTGTGTGAGACATGGTAGAGGATGGGAAGGTCATATTGGATAAGATAGACACATTTAAGAATGTTGTGGATGCATTGACGAAACCAGTGGGTGTACTGATAAGTTCATATGGTGTTTTGAGTCTATGGGCCTCTTGGCCTATAGTAGTTAAATCCTGTTATTCTATTGGTTCTTACAAGGTGTTCGACAAGTGGGAGAATGTTGGGAATTAAGGTGTCTCAACCTTGGTAATTTCCTAGCATTGACTTTTTTACTATGGTAAATATTTTCTATAGTGCTGTAATTTTCTTGTTTACCGTGCTCCCTCATCTAGCAAATTTGACATGGTGAGTTGTCTATTACTGGGAGGTGACATGGAAGGTGACAAGGATGTATTTTTACCCTCACATGAGGATGTAGGTGTTCCACCTTGGGATATGACATTTGTGACATGTGTTGGCTAGTTGTAAGGTGTGTAAGTCCTTATGACAGATTCTGATGACATATGACAGATTCCTATGGCAAACTATGACGCATAAGGACTAGATTCTATGACAGATTAGACAAGTGTTGTAAAGCATCTTTGCATGGATAAAAGGTCAAAGTTGGACGTCCAAGGAAGGATAAGGACAAGTTGTGAGAGCATATTCTAAATATAGTCATTTATGAGGATTCTCTTAGAGCTATAAGTCTTGTAAGAATGACAGATTCTTCTTACAGTTGTAAGAGGTTGTAAGGCATCTTTCCTTGATGTAGACAATTGTGTTTCCATGCAAGAGGCATTGGATATTGTTACATATGGCCTCTTGGACTCCCAACCTCTAGAAGGTTCCATTTTGTCTTGTAACTCTATAAAAATAGGTGCTTGGAGTTGTAGTATGCATAGTGTTATTGAAAGGTACTGTTATGATGCCAGAATATCTCTAGATACGAGTGTTAAAGACTCCTGGAAGACTTGCATTGCAAGTGTGTTGTAAACATTCTTTGTTTTGATAATACATTGTGCAGGTTTTGGAGTGTGGGGTTTTTCTCTCAAAAGGGTTTTCCCCACATTATACCTTGTCTCTCTCTCTCTCTCTCTTCTGTCTACATTCTTTATGTGTGTGTATTGTTGGAATATATTTGTTGTTGTGTTAACATCACTATAACTATAAAGATTGAAAATAATTTGTATACATCTCCCCTCATTAGATTAATGTAGGAAGCATTTTCCATACGCCTTGCTTCCTTTCAGTTA
Source organism: Cunninghamia lanceolata (assembly GCA_027924645.1). Taxonomy (NCBI): domain Eukaryota; kingdom Viridiplantae; phylum Streptophyta; class Pinopsida; order Cupressales; family Cupressaceae; genus Cunninghamia; species Cunninghamia lanceolata. Next base: position 10,859,398 of record BSBN01000780.1, read on the forward strand.
TAGGGAGGCAATTTAGGTCTACAAGTCATCTTTAGTGTTGGTTAGGATGACTCTAAACTCAAATTTGTTTTTTGGTGTGTGATGTCAACTCTTTAATTCAAATTACTCTTTTCTACAGCCTTGTATAAAAGTAAGTCACTTATCTCATTTGAAACTAGATTGATTAGATGTGAAAAAAGATTTCTATTTTTACGCTCTCTATGCTATTGAATTATTGTAGGTTTATATTAGATCAAGTGGAGTTCATCTTTTCTCTTGGAAATATTTTTATGAAGGCCATGAAATGAGATCTTGAGTCTTATCTCATTTGTTCCTAGGTTGAAGCACTTTGCATGATTGTGAGAAGGGTTGGAACCACCAACTTGAGATTGGATTGAGTACCCTCCAAGGGTATGGTTGCATCGCCTTCTTATTTAGCAAACATTCGGTGAATCTTCATCCTTGAAGTGAAGTTGTGATCTTCCTTAAGTGAAGCATCCATTTGATCATCCTATTCCTATTTTCTTGAGTCATATAGAGTTAGGGTTTGATATTATCTGATTAGATCTTGCATGTTATTTCTCACACTTAGTGTTTCTGACCACACATGACATCTACTTCTACTCTTGGCTATCCATGAGGTTGGAATACTAAAATGGGGGCTTTATTAATTCAAGCGCCTATATAGCCACAACATTTTTTTCTTCTTTCATCTGTGTAGGTTGAAGGAACAAGTTTCGGGAGATATTAGTCTAGGAGAAGAAAGGTATTGTAGGTATAGGTTTGGAAAAATTCTCAGTTTCTGTAAAACCCTAAAAAGAGCCTAGGGCACCCAAGCATCATGGTACCTGTGGATTTCCAACTCCAAGTTCTTGTTCTAAATTATTTTCTCATCTCAGCTATCCATTTAGATTCTTTGTTTCTATTTACGATAGTCATCTATAGCTCAATCTCTCTCAATTAGGGTTTGATCAGTTGCCCTAGCTAGATTGGTTGAATTTGGTATAACACTCATCTATACAACAAAGAGGCAAAACCCCTATAGCTTGGCTCTCCTTCAAGGGTAGAAGCCAAGCTCATTTTGTGTCTCAATGTTAGATAGAAGAGAGTTTGACTTGGTTTAACTTGTTGAGCTAGGTCTTTCTTTTCATCATAACAACATCATCCTCAAATTCTTGACCATCTATTCCCTATAATTGACACAAATTGAGAAATGTAAGAAATATTGATTTTGACCATCCCACTTTGGCCAAAAAGTAGAACACACTATTGTGTTATCACCCATACACGTATTTGTTGAAAAACATTATAATGCATAGAAAATTTCATGTGAATTCTAAAATAAAAAGTTGTACATGTGTGATTTACTTTGACATAAAAAGGTTTTGCCAATTCAAAATACCTAAATGACTAATTTGAATTCAATGATAACTCTCTACAAATTTGCAGAAAATTTTGTTCGAGTCAAATCTAAAAAATGCTTTGGATGTGGCTCACAGTTTTGACAACCATTCTCCTTTTTATGACATCCCTTAGATTAGGAGACACTCTTTTGTTATTTCTCTAAAATTCCTCAATTAGGGATTTCAAGGCTTCAACTATGACTTTATCTTTCCATGGGAGTCTACCATAAAATTCCCATAGTTCATTACTATTTGATTCCTCAACTCTTTCACACCTCCCAATGGCTTTCCTCAATTCTTTTCTACTTATCTTTAGTGCTTGACATGTTTTTCTTATCAAGCAAGATTTCTTTGTTTGATTGCTCACTATAGTTGATGTAATGACATGTCATGTACCATTACTATCTTTGGTGCGTGAGGTGGAACCAATGCTTTGATATGCCTTGACTAGATTTTTTACAATAGATTTTTTACTATTGTTATTTGATGACCTTAGACCAAGAATCTTCATGATTGGCTGAAACTTAACATTTTTCATCATTTCAACCAACAATTGACGTCTTTTAGTTTCAATTATGTTTTCAAAAAACATGTTCTAGATCTTATTCACATTTATTCTACAAGTATGTTTAGGAATCTTATCATGCATCAATTTTAGAATATTCTCATCAATTTCAATCAAAAACTTAAGCTTTTATGCAAAATTCTAGGAGGTGTTCTCAATGGAAAACTTGAATCATTAGATAAATTTTGTGAAAGGAAAAAAGGTATGCAGAAAATGCTTCCTACAATGATCTACTGAGGAAAGATTTATGCAAATTTTTACTTTTACAGTTATAGATTAAGATGCACATTAACAGAAAGATAATAACAATTTCCAAATGCAAACACAAAACTCACAACACAAGATATATGCGGGGAAAACCCTTTCAAGTAAAAAACCCCACACTCTAAAGCCACCCAATATATTATTCAGGAATCATGAAGATTACAATATACTTGCAGAGCAAGAGTTTACAAGAGTATATCCAACTAAAGATCCAGGAGGTAATTTGACATCTATAAGATTCTTACATGCAACCCCCATCTCAAGTTCATGATATATAGGAGATACAATATAGTACACCACCAATAGTAATTACAAAACCATGAGCCAAAACCACCAAAGAGTGGCACCCAAATTATCTCCAATCAAAGATGCCTTGTCATGTGCCAAACCACACACCAACACATGTAACTCTCCCCTTTACATCTCTTTTATGTGTCCGACACGGTTTTACATTTCCCAAAAATAGAAGGTCCAACTTTCGGAGACCATAACTTTTGATCCGAGTGTCTAATTGATGAACCATTTGATGCATCGGAAAGCTCGTGAAGAGATCTATCACCCTATAACCTGCTACACCAATTATGACATTTTTTGGGATGTTTAGAGAAGTTTTGATTCCAGTAATTGAGTTCAAAGACTTGATCTAGCAGTTTCAAAAAATAGAAACTTTAATATCTCGCGATCCAGCTATGATCTTGAGATGAAACTCATCTGAGATGTTCACTTAGTTGTTTCACACCTTCTAGGAAAACTTTTAGGTCAATCCAAGCTCAATCAAAGAACTTACTAAGTCTAACTATTTTTAGCTCATTTGGAAACTTTTGGAAACTTTGAAAGTTCCAGACCATTATCCAAGATAAAGGGTATTCAAAAAGACCAAAACTGGGAAAAATAGTAATCTTTTGAAGTTGGAAAGTTGAGACACTTTTCCTAACATTCTCCCACTTGTTGAACACCTTGCAAGAGAAAAGGGAGTATCAACACCATGATTTAATTGCTAGGGGCTGTGAGGCCCATAGACTCTGAACACCATCTAAACTTCTTTGTGCCCATAGGTTTTGTCAAGGAATCTATAACATTCATCAAAGTTTCAACTTTTTATAAGTTTACCTTCCCATCCTCTACCATGTCATGAACAAAATGGTACTAGACATAATATGCTTAGTCCTTGTGTGGAAAGTAGGATTCTTTGCCAAACATATGGCACTCTGACTGTCACAAGAAATAGTAATCTTCCCTACATCAAACCCAACATCAGAACACAATCTCTTAAGACAAATGGCTTCTTTACAAGCATGAGTTGCTTCCATGTATTTAGCTTTAGTAGTGGACAAACTGACCACAGGTTGCCGCTTACTCATCCAACTAATAGCACCACCAAACATAGTGAACAAATAAGCATTGGTAGATCTCCTGCTGTCAATGTCACCTGCCCAATCTGAATCCACAAATCCATGAATACAAAGTGAATGCCGAGGTTCTATAGGATAACCATGATATAACATAAGGAATACTCAGAAGTACCCCATAAATAGATGAACACTCTCTTCATTGCATCCCAATGTACCCATCTAGGATTAGCCATAAATCGACTAAGGACTCCCATTTCTTGGGAAATGTCTGGTCTTGTGTAGATCATCGCATACATCAAACTGCCAACCACACTAGCATAAGGAACTCTACTCATATCCTTTGTCTTAGAAGGAGACTTTGGACAATCTTAAATAGATAACGTTGTCCTTATTGTAACAGGAATAGTCAAAGGTCTGCAATCCATCATGCTAAATCTCTCCAACATATTGTTAACATACTTACTGTGGCCTAACCAAAGTTTTTTGTTTTCTCTGTCTCTTCTGATTTCCATTCCCATAATGTACCAAGCTGCCCCTAGATTTTTCATCTCAAACTGTGCTGACAACTAAAACTTCAAATTAGAAATCAAACTTTTACCATTTCCAATGAGTAACATATCATTGACATACAATGCAATATTGAGAATGCGATCATTGTCAAACTTGTAGTAAACACAATGATCTGATTTTGATCTCTAAAATCCAATACTCAACATAAAGGCATCAAACTTCTGGTACCACATCCTAGGAGACTATTTCAAACCATACAAAGACTTTTTCAACTCACAAACTAGATTTTCTTTACCTTTTACCACGTAGTGCTCTGGCTGTGATATATAGATTTCCTCCTCCAAGTCACCATGAAGGAATGTTGTCTTCATATCCATCTATTCCACCTCTAGATCATACGCTGCTGCAAGAGATAACAGGAACTGAATAGATATCAACTTTGCAGCAGGAGAGAAAATCTCGCCATAGTCAATTCCCTCCACTTGAGAATACCCCTTCGCAACCAATCTAACATTATATTTCTCAACACTGCCATCTACACCGAATTTCTTTTTGAACACCCATTTGCATCTAACAAGTTTTCATCCTTTAGGCAAAGGCACCAAGTCCCAAGTATTATTCTTTTCAAAAGAAGCCATCTCCTCTTCCATGGCCTCCTTCCAGGAACCTACATCTTTCATCCCCATAGCCTCTTTCACAATTCTAGGCTCATCAGTGTTAGAAATCAAAGAAAAAATACAACTGGAATCATACAATGAATAAACAAACCTATTAGGTTGTTACCTTATCTGTGTGGACCTCCTTAAAGGTTGAGGTTGAGGTTCTTCATCTTCCTCTAAACTTTTAGATCTATCATCTTCCTCTAAACTTTTAGAGCTACTAGAGCTCTCCTCATTATCAAGTCCAATAGATGTTTTTGGTTCAACTTTCTCAGGCATGGAAGCAAGCTGAACCACATCATCTTTCTTGTCTTCTTTCTTTGGCTACAAGACAATAAAAGAAGGATTGAGCTCTCTGAAGATCATGCTTCTTCTATATAGAACTCTCTTAGCTATTAGATCCCAAAGCTTGTACCCTTTCACATCGATACCATAACTGATGAAGATACACTTTACAGCCTTGTTCTCCAACATAGACCTCTTCTCCTTAGGCACATGTGCATATGCCTCACAACCAAATACTTGAATGTGTCTTAATGAAGGATTTTTACCAAACCATACCTCCATAGGTGTCTTATAAATGTAGGAGATCTATTAACCAGGTAACAAGTGGTAGCAACAGCTTCAGTCCAGATCTTGTCTTCAAGACCAGCTCCACTTAGCATACTCCTTGACCTCTCCATCAACATTCTATTCATCCTCTTTGTAACTCCTTTCTACTAAGGGGTATACATAGTTGTCTTGTGCCTCTCAATCCCCTATTCTTTATAGAACTTGTTGAAATCTACTGAACATAACTCACCACCGATGTCAATCCTTAAACACTTAATCTTTCTATCCTTTTGATTCTCTACAAGAGATTTAAACTATTTGAATCTATTAGAGAGTTTAGATTTAATTCTAAGGAAATACACCCATGTCCTTCTATTGTAATCATTAATGAATGAAACAAAGTAAACAAATTTTAAAATCGAAGGAACATTAACAGGACCAAACACATCAGAATGAATCAAGTCCAACACCTCAGAAGATTTGTGAGAACTAGAATAAAACTGAACATGGTTTTGTTTTCCATAAATGCAATGTTCACAAAAATTAAACTCAAGGTTACAATCATTCATATCCTCAACAAGATTTTTATTCTTCAGGATCCTCAAACCCTTTTCACCAATGTGACCAACCCTTTGTTGGAATTAGACTAGATAATTGAGAGGGGGGGTGAATCAGTTGTCACACAAAATAAACTTTTTCTACTTTTAACCTTCTTTATTAACTTACTATCAGATTAATGATGTAAACATTAAAGCATGGATCAACAACATATGAGAAGAAACATAAGAAACACACTTGACACCAAGATTTTGACATGGAAACCCGGATAAGGGAAAGACCACAGCGGGAGTTAACCCACAAAGATTTGTACCCTATTAAAAGTACTTTAGAAAAATAGAAGGCACATGCCTTCAGGCACACTAGTGCCTAGAGCTCACTACTCAAAAGAGAGGCTCACTACCTACAGAATTTATTTTTAGTACAAAAGGAATTAATTGAGAAATAGCATCTACTTCATGCCTGGTTCAGTCTCATTGAGTGCTCATAAAACTTCTACTCTTCTTCCAAATACTTCTTTATTATCACTTAATCCTTTACTATTCTTACTCCTCTACTTCTCCTTTTCTCTACTCTACCTCTGATCCTTTCTTCAAATTTTATGTTTTCATACAAGGATAATTTTCCATGACTTAACTACACTCCTTTATATGCTTCATCAACCTTGGAATAAACATCAAGGTTTGCACTTCAAACATCTCACTTAATGCGAATCACAAAGCCGTCGGACAAACATGATTGAGACTCAAATCTTCCTCGATCAACATGCCACACTCCATAGAATTATTCTTAGTGTTTAGGGGAAAATTAGATTTGTCAATATTCTAATGTTAGATGCTTAAATCCTCCTTTCCACCTTACATTCAAGGATCTAGGGTTGAGTGACGAGCACTATCATACCCTAGGCCACTTGCAGATGTAGGGAAACTTGGATTAGGAAATTTAATTATTAATTTTCCTTCTCTTATGTCCAATTAACCATTAAAACCCTAATTATGCAAATACAGAAACAAATTGATGAAAGACAGAAAAAGCTCTTGCAGATAGGAATAAAATATCAAATCACAGTACACCTTTTTTTGAGGTTTTGAAGTGGAATAGTCAGGGACACTGGAGTGGGCATCTAAGTCCAAGGTACCTACTTTTTCATGGAATCTGGACCTCCTTTCGACCCTGAACAGCCCTGTAACTTTTGTTTTCAGAGATCTATCTATGGAGGACACTGGAGTGAGCATCCAAGTCCTAGAAGTGCTCCTTTGTCTGACTTTTCTTCAGATCCTAAATCCTTGATGTCTGCCAATCCTTCCTACAACTCCACTTTTCCCAAATGTGACACATGTAACATGCAATCACAAGACTTGGTTTGGGGGTTGTGGTGTTTAGAGGCTTGCCTCAGTCAAGCCCCGGAGGACACTTAAGTCTCTGAACACCATTGTCAGATAAAAGAGTGTGTACCCTTGTGCGGCAAGGGCAAAAACCAAAGGAATCAATGATGAAAACACAATATTATGTCACCTTTTAGTGAAGCTCTCATGGAGGAAGATGCTCTTCATGCCAAGAGGAAATTGATGCTCAAATATGTAAATATCAACACACAAAACACACAAGTCTGCTCTTGCAACATAATGAAAGTCTTGAATCACCTTCGGAACACAATAGCTTGCTAGTTATCATCTAGTTTACAAATGAATTCCTAATCATGCTTATATATGCAACTACAAGCACTCCCACCAAGATTTTAAAAATCAAAACTTACCATGTTGCCAAAGGAACTAATAACGGTCATAAATTGACAGCTAAAAATTAGGGCTGCCCCAAAATAAGGTAGGACTAGGGCATGGGTGTCCAAGTCCTCCCCCTCTATTTTGGGTAGGGTACAGCTCAAGGGGTCCTCCTATGTCCCATTTGTCAAGTTACCTAGGGTTTATTCCATCAGGATGCTAAAATATGAACCAAAATGTCCTAAATGCATACTAAAGACCTGGGAGCTAAACCTTATGAGGGAAAAGCCCCCAAAGGGACATTTTCTAACATTACACTTAGATCATTTGCAACACACTTGAATCATCTGATTGGCCAGGACTGGGAAGAACAATAATATCAAGGAGGAATTCTTCAACAACGAGCTCAATCTTTAATTCAGATCTCCAACACAACAGGCACATGATCCAAAGACTTCCACAAGAACATTGAATTCAACAATAACATCCACACTACTCCAAATTGTCAGAATCACTTGCATCTTCATCCGGTACCTCAAGAACACTATCTGTCATGACTATCACACTAGAAAGATTGCTTGCGGAACTCCAAACCATGAACCACTTGAGTTGATGATACACACTTACCTCCCAAACATGCCTTTAGATCTGTAGATCTTCATTTTACATTTCTGGAACAATCCAAACCTCTTTCCTGTCACTCTGTCTCTTTTGAATACTATAAAACTAGTTCTACTCATATGGCCATAGCTTCTTCAAATCTTCATGTGAACCCTTCAAATCTTAACTAGAGCTTCTTAAGACAATCCTCTACTCATCCATATGGTCTACATACATTGATCCTTATTAATTTTCTCAATATCCTCAATATTTTAGTCTTCTAAATAGGCCACAAAATAGGATACAGTTGACACCAATGGCAACAAGAATATGTTGACATCAATGACAACATCAATTAGGCACATATTTGCTTACTGTCCACGGTAATTACAGAGTTACTACATGGTAAGTTCCAGAGTTACCGGCAGTAGTTATGGGATGTCATTTACTATGGTAAATGGTAATTGGTCAAAGTGGGGTGCACATGTGGAGGTTTTATAATAATCTTATTTTAGTATGACACACACCATAGATGCTGTAAGAGGGTGTAAGAGATTCTATGACAACTGTAAGTTGTCATAAGAATCTATGACACTTATAATAGCATATGACGCGTCATAAGATGCCGTAAGTGGCTATTTTTGGCCCCAAAGTGTTCAAGCTTGCATGGGCACGTTTTTCCAAATGTAGGATGCATGTATGACAACATTTATGACCCTGTAAGAGCCTATTCTTGGCCATGGACGCCCAAGGTTGTATTTTTGACTCTTGACAAGTCTTATGGGCTTGTAAGAAGTCATTTAATGTCTTGAGGTTGTGTAAATCTTATTCTTCTCTCTCTACCTCTTTATCTATCTCTCTATCTTTCTTTGTCTCTCTTACCATCTATCTTTGTTTCCCTCCCCCTCTTTCCCTCTCTATATCTCTATCTCCCTTTCTTTCTAGCTTTATATCTCTACCTCTCTCTATCTCTTTATCTTCCTCTCTATCTGTGCATGTCTCTATCTCTTTTACAACAATGCGGAACTTCCAAAGACAACTTTGATTTATTACTCAGATTGATAAATACAAAGCACAAAGCTTGGAAATAGACTCTGATTCTAAACTTGGACTAGACCTAAAAATCTTGAACTTCAACCTCTAAATCTGACTCCGGAAACTTCTCTACCGAAACAATGGCATAAAGTCCTTATTTATAGGATGAGGCGGAACTCAAAAGACTTAACTAGTTTTGAGTTCCAACCATACAAAATAGACACACGTCAAACACTATTGGTAGTGGAGAAAAAGCAATGATTGTGCTCAATAGTGGAGCGTACCAAGATTCTTCACATGGAGCACACCGCATGTGATCACGGCTCACTTTACACCCAAAAGTGACTATGGGGATCTTGCTTTTTAGATAGGGTTGCGTCCTATTGTCAGAATCTTAACGTGGCCGACATCACGACACTGACAAGCCCATGTGCTAGCTACTATCTGAGTTGTAATCAACTTCTTCTTCGTCAGTGGATTCATTGGAACTGCCAGCTGCTAGGTCCCATATGCCAGATCCATCAGAATCATAATTATGGTCTAAATTAGTGGGTGGCAACAGGGTTGTTAGTAGTGGACGGAAAGTAATTTCCAGATCATCTACTCTTTGCTAGAAAGTGTAGATTATTTTGTTGACAAAATCAGGAGATGCAAAATCAATTTCTGTCCTGACTGCCACTAGGGTAGGAAGTAAAGCAGCTTCCATATCTTCAACCTGGGCCTATGGGAACCAAGAGTGTGTCAGAGGATAATATTCTACCCTTGGTAGTGCATAATGAAACCTATTATTCAAATAACCAGATGGTCCGATCATTCCTTCTTCAATAGCCCAATAGAAGTTACTCTGTAGATAGTTAAAGAATTCCTTCATATCATCTTGAATAATTTTGCTATTATATCCAAGGAATAAATCAGCATAATCTTCAAACTCTATTTGCAGAAGAGTAATACTGTTAAAGAAGCCAAATTTTGCACATTTAAGGAAATTTCTTTTAATCTTTATAGGCCAATTCATTGGTAATAGGGATGTTATGCAGATATCCATAGTGATCCCATTTCTAAGTGCAAAATATATAGCAGCATGTTGAAGACCAAAATGTTTCAGGAACTCTGTTTGTTGTCTACCTGTGAGTATTCCTCTGTGATAGTTTTCCTGGATGATATTTCTCAGATCTTGGAGCCATTTGTTAAGGAAGTGTGTATGGAGAATAGGAATAATAATCTCTGGAGGGAGTTGAGGCATCCATACATCATTTCCTTGTTCATCTTTGCTGAGGAAAACACCTACACCATCTTTCCTGATCAAAGTATCACCAATTTCTATCATCATGTGCATAGGTTTGGCAAGCTTAGCCATTTCTCTTGTGAGAGAATCTACTAATGGATTGTTGTCACCTTTAATCCACTCAATCTCAAAATCATAGCTAGTGAAATCAAGATACCAACGTGCTATGTGACCATGGGCAATGTCTTTATTTGGCTTTTTGCTTAGCAGTGACCTCATAGGTTGGCTGTCAGTCTTGACAATGAAATGAACTCGTTTAAGAAAGATCTTAAACTTTTCTATACCTTTTTTAACAGCCAATATTTCTTTTTCATATATGGTGTATCTGCACTCTGTATCAGTGAATGTTCCAGACCTATATCCGCACACTTGGGCTCCTTTTAGAGGAATATCCTGTATCAGTATAGTACCCCAAACATCATCAGAAGCATCTGTGTATAAAAACAAAGGATAACCTTCTTTTGGTAAATACAGAGTCAGGAGATACTGGCATTTTTGCTTTATATGTTGGACTATTTTAGTTAACTCATCAGTCCAGGGATCTGCACCTTCTTTTAACTGAGCTTGGATTTTCTTTCTGTCTTTTGCTAGTCCATTATAAAAGTGACTCACATAATTTAAGCAACCAAGAAATCTTTGTATCTGCTTCGTGCCTAGCAAGATATCAAGAAATTCTGAAATATGCTTTAAGATATGAGGCTGGAGTTTTACCTTGCCATGAGATAGAACCAGACCTAAGAAATCAATTTCCTATTTGCTAATGACCATCTTTTTTGCTGATAAGCAAATTCCATTTTCTTTTATTGCATTATACAAAGATTCTAAATGCTTCAAATGTTGTGAATCATCATCTGAATAGACTATTATATCACCAATATAGACTGAATAGAAATCCTTTAAACTTCTCAAAGCTCTATCCATTCTACGCTGGAATTATGCTGGTGCAGTCTTTAAACCAAAAGGCATGACATTCCATTCATATAAACCTTGAGGTACAGAGAAGGCTGTTTTATACCTGTCTTCTTCTTTTACTTTGATCTGCCAGAAACTAGACTTGCAGTCAAATTTAGAGAAGACTTTCTTTGAAACAACTCTCATTATCAAATCTATACTGAATGGAATTGGATAATTGAATGGTAAAATTATATCATTCAGAGGCTTATAATTTATACAAAACCTTTTCTTGCCTCTCTGTTGTTCAGCTCTTTTGTTGACTAGGAAAGCAGGGCAGCTATAAGGACTCTTTCTTTCTTTGATGAACTTTCCTTCAATAAGTTCATTTAGATGCTCGTCCATTTCTTTTACCTCAGTAGGGCTCATGAGATAGGCTAGCTCAAAAGGTATGACTGACTGGCATTCAGGTTTCAGCCAAATCTCACATTCCTCATGTTCCTTAGACCAGAACTGTAAAGGGTTCATACTATAGCAATCTGTTTCAAATCTAGCTCTAACTAGTTCGAGGAGAAGAGGTAATTGGGGTCCTTGAGATTTCAAAGATTCCTTTTTCTACTTCTTGACCTTTTCAAACAGCTTATGGTTGACTATCTTTAATGATGGGATTTTCACCATACCATCAGTATGCTTGAGAGATATGTCATGAGTTCTTAACACAAATGGCTGATACTTGGTTAAGAATGTATATCCTAATAGTATATCTTCTCTCAAGCTATCTAGCTCAATCAAGTCAACCACAAACTATTTACCTTGAATTTCAATTCGGACATCCTGAGGAAATCTTCCCATTTTCAGTTCTTCTCCATTAATAGCATATCCTGTTGGCAAATCATCTTTGGTTTTCCAAAACTCAGGAGGAATAGCTTTAGTCTTTGCAAACTTTGAGAAGAACCAGAATCAACAAATGCATGTAGAGGAATTGGCTTATATCCAGAGAAACACATATTTACTCTAATATAAGTGCAATTTTCTACCATATACAGAGCATGTGCAGATTCAGCAAGGAGATTAGGCTCAGAGTCATAATGATAGGAGGATTGATCAGCTTTTGTCAAGAAATCATGAATTTCCCCCACTTGAGAAGAGAGTTTATCAAGAGCCTTTTGATGGAGAGCACATTGGCGAGCAAGGATATCAACAGATTTAGTGCATCGGTCAACTTTTGCACAAAGAACATCAATGCTGCGGCCAAGAGACATAGAGGGTGAATGGTGAGAAGCTCATGACTTAAAAGAATGGTGTTTGAAGGAAGAGGATGGTTGTGGAAACCAAGGAGGATGAACATAGCCATGGGTTGGTTTGTGAGGAGGTGGTGATGGAGAACTAGAAACCAAATGCTGAGAGGGTTTTTTGAGTTTTCTGGAGAGGGCAATCTTCTCCTTTTCCCAGGCTTTAATGTCTTTGAGCTGCTGCTTAGCAGCAGCTTTCTTTTCTTCCAAAGATCTAGGCATGTGATAAGGATCTTTTGATTTTGCCATACTGATCTTAAAGTCAAGATCTTTGATTGCTTTTTTGAGTGTTCTAGTGACAGTTTTATTATCAGAAGAACTAGAACCTGCAGAATTGAATTCAAAAGAGATAGAAAGATAAACCTTTCTATGCTTGTCCTTTGCCATATAAAACTGGTCAGGCAGAATCTCAACAAGTTCAAAAAGATCCACATGAGGCTTACCAAGAACTTCATGAGATGCTATAATTTCCCACTGGGATGATTTATGTTGTTCATCAAACATTGCATACACTTTATTTTCTAGATTATACTTTCTCGGACAATTTGTTGCATAGTGAGGGCCTTTGCAGATGAAACATTGGACTGGCTTGTGCCCTTGGTGCTTCTTGTTGTGTTTTTTGAACATATGTTTTGGTGGCTTTCTATTCTTAAAAGAATTCTTATTTACAGGAGCCAATCTATACCTTTTCTTATAAGACTTTTTCTTATAAGAACTATGCTTTCTGTAATCATCATTGTCATATCTATATTTACATTTTTTACAATGACAATCTTTTCCACATTTATTCCTGCTAAATTTACGAACATGCTTGAAATCCTTGATTTGATTTATAGGTGGCAAACTACAGTAATTCTTCATATTACAAGAAGAATTATACTGATCTCTATTGTCACTGAGAGCTTTAAGAAGACATCCTTTATCTAATTTATATGTAAGCAACTGCCTTATCTCACTGAAACCAAATGTATCTATCTTTGTTTTATATTTATTGGCTACATATTCTTCTGCATAATCTCCTAATCCACATGGAAGTGAAATTAGATAGAACTTTTTTGTTGTAGAATCATGCAATTTGCCTGTCGCTATCATGTATTTTTCAAAGACCAAATTATACTTATGCAATTTACCAAGGTCTTTAAGCTGCAAGGAGTAAAGGATTTTTTCAGCATCATGAATATCATTCTTTCTATTGCCACAAAATAAACCAATCAGATATAATTTAAGAGTAGCAAACCCTTCAGCAAAAATGTCATTTCTACCCATGTCTTTTTCTTTAACATATTCATCTCCATCTGAATCAATTGAAATTATTCCATTGTCAGGGAGAGAATTCCACCAACTACGGAGCTTACCAAACATGAGTCTTACTGCATATAAAACTTTATTTGCCTCAGACCAAACAGATCCCTGTGTATCAAAGAAATTTTCTAGAGTATCACACCACGTGCAAATAGTATCATAGGGATCAATGATTTTATCAATATTCAGAATATAGCCAGAAGTAGCATAAGCTCTTAAATTTTTAGGTTTGGCATTTTCTAACATAGCATCTTTTATTTCTATATCAAACTGATTATCCACAGTTGCCTCACTAGCCATGCATAAGGGTTCCCAATCTTCTACTATATCTATATAGGGAGTGTCTTCAGAAGACATATATTCTGGTTCAGTAGAGGATTCATGATAGGAAACTGTTTCAAAAATTTCTTCATCAGAAGAATTCATAGCTGCAGCTGGTTCTTCCATATAGACTAGTTCATTATCTTCTAAATCATTTTCTTTTAACCAATCTTTTAAAGGTTTTGATACTTGTAACATGTGTTCTTTTTGTTTTGGAAGAACTATCTTAGAAGGCATTGGTGGAGTATGACTTCTAGCTATAGAGGATGCTGGTTCCTCTATTACTTCTTCAGAGAAAAGAAGACATTTTCTTCTCTGAATCTTAGGTTTGGGCTTAGGATCCACTTTCTGAGATTTCTGAGTTTTTGTTTCCTCAGTATCTTCCTCAGAACTATCTTTCCCTTTTTGAGACACTCTTATTTTCTTGGCATATTTTCTAATTTTTTCTAAATTTCTAGCAACATGCTCAAGTAAGACCTTTTGTTCTTGGGCTTGAGTATCTCTTCTATTATCAAACTGGGAAACCTGAGTATAAATCTGTGATGCCACATTTTCTAATCTTTCACTAGTAGCTTGAATGCTTGTGGCCATTGTATGTGTCTAACTAACTTGGTAGTTTAATGTACCAAAATTATTTAAAGTAGAGGTACATTGTTTATCAATTCTACCAATAGTAGTTTCTGAATTGTATTGATTGTTCTATATCTGTAGCATTCCATCATAAACAACAATAGTCCTATTTATCCCTTGTTTTACATCTACTGCTATATCATCAATGTTTTTAGAAGCTGTTTGCATCCATGCAAACTGCCAGTTTCTTTGGGCTTCTAAATTCTTTTGTTTAGTACCCACCTTAGTGTGTACCTTTGCCTCATACTTACCCCACATTTTATCATCAAGATTTATTACTTGATAACTTTCCTGAGTTGGCCATCTACCAGGGGTGTAACTGACTAGTTCTGTTGCAGTAGTAGCAACTAGCTGAATAGTATGCTTAGTTCTCCTTTCAGATCCATATCTAGGCAAGTGTTCTCTCATCATACTAGCATGCTCACCTAGTTTTGCTATCTTAATACTTTTTCCTTTTCTCTGTCTTTCTGACTCTTCATCTTTAGGAGCTAGATGTAGCCTTGCACTGACCTATCTAGCAATTTCATCTATGTGGTTAGGATTAGATCTCTGTGATCGGGAAGAAAAGGAGGATCTTGAAGGTATTCGTTTAAGGTTATGGGAACTACCAGAAGTTGAACATTCTTCAGGGTTGTAGTCCACAAAGGGTTTTCTATTAGAACTAGCATAACTATGAGCCATAGATCTGCTTCGAGCTAATGGTTGGGTTCTAGCTTGTGCTTCATCTATTAGGGGTTGTTCAAGGATTGTCTAGCCAGGAACAACTTGGAGAGCAATGGTGCCTACTCTTCTAGATTGAAACAATGGTCTGTCTAAAAATCTATTTCGGTGAATAGGAAGATCAATAAATTGAGGTTTTTGTCGATCAAGTGATTCTTGGATAATAGGAAAACCGATGTTGAAACCTGTTGAATCAATGAAATGACCATAATCAAGAAGATTTGATGATCCTCTGGGGAAAGATACCCCCGTGGGCAAGGAAACAGGTGGAGACACAGTGTTCATGATGCGGTAAATGCATCAACCTCCAATTGTCACATAGACAGAACCAGGCATTAACGAGACACCTTTGACTTGTAAAAGTAAGCAGAAAGCAGAAGAAATGAATTTATCTGATAAAGAAAGTGTAAAATTGGGTTGGATAGATAGGATTCCATCCCCTTTCTCAGCACTGAGAAGACAACGAAATTGGGCTACTACAGCTTGATCCCAAATTTGACAACAAGTATCAATCAATGTGGCAAAAAACTCAGCACCTATATTGTAATTAAAATGTGGATGGACAATAAGGTCTACGTGGAGAAAATGAACATGAAAGAAGCCTTTATCCTGCCATCTAGAGACATCTTCGAGAAGAAGGAAAGGTAAATATATTGCACAAATACCAGTACCAGAAACTAAAAGATTAACTTCACTTTGATGCATAGAGTCACAAACTTTGGCCTTAATACCTTTCTCAGGATAAAAAGTATTAATTTTAACATCGAGAAACTTAAAATTGCCTTTATCATCTACTACATGTGTATTGCCATCTTGAAAATAATTGTGTAATACATCGGACAAAGCAGAACTTGCATCCATAGATCTACGCAAAGCCATTTGTGAGAAATATAACTTATTGATAATCGTTCGCGATATTCCCTGCTACTTTTTGCAACTCACTGCCCTTCACACGGCACTATCCTTCGGCCTTCAACAACAGGTCTTACTGCATGCCTCCATAGGTACTACAGCACACTACTTGTAGAACTTTCAGTAATATCTCACACACTTAGCAATGAGAAAGATAAATAAACATAAGAAAGGAAGTGGTTGAATAGGTTACGACTCCAAAAGATGATCCAAATACCTATGACAACTCTATAATAAGATTTATGGAGTAGAAATTAGATCCAGATCATGGTGATGATATTATTACTAATGTAAGAATCCAATTGTGTGTTGTATTCACTTAAAGCCAACAACAGAAGACTCCAAATTGTTAGAATCACTTGCATCTTCATCCAGTACCTCAAGAACACTATCTGTCATGACTGTCACTAGAAAGATTGCTTGCGAAACTCCAAACCATGAACCACTTGAGTTGATGATACACACTTACCTCCCAAACATGCCTCTAGATCCGTAGATCTTCATTTTACATTTCTAGAACAATCCGAACCTCTTTCCTGTCACTCTATCTCTTTTGAATACTGTAAAACTAGTTCTACTCATATGGCCATAGCTTCTTCAAATCTTCATGTGAACCCTTCAAATCTTAACTAGAGCTTCTTAAGACAATCCTCTACTCATCCATATGGTCTACATACATTGATCCTTATTAATTTTCTCAATATCCTCAATATTCTAGTCTTCTAAATAGGCCACAAAATAGGATATAGTTGACACCAATGGCAACAAGAATATGTTGACATCAATGACAACATCAATTAGGCACATATTTGCAACAATCTCCCCCTTTGTCATTGATGGCAACATATGATGTGAAAAATTGATTCAACCATCAAGACAAGAACTTCTCCCCCTTTCTCTTATCACTTCTGCAACCACTATCTTTACTGCTCCCCCTTTCATTAGCAACTAGTTTTGCACATAATTTCTCTCCCCCTTTGACATCAATGGAAAAGGGCACATATTTGCAGTCTTTTCTCTTTATTTTATTTTAGACTAAACTCAAAAATTACATGCAGACTACTCCCCCTGAGTAGTACCTCCTTAACATCAATCTAGATCACAAGATGTGACTATGAATTCCACTGGACTGAAACACTCTAGTGCATCTTCATTATGATTAGGAGGGGTAATAACCCCTAACTTCTCTCTAAGATACTCAAAAGTATCCTTGGGAAGAGGCTTAGTGAAAATATCTACAATCTGATCCTTTGAAGACACAAACTCCAACTTGACTTCATTCTCATTTACCTTCTCTCAAGAAATGAAACTTGATGGATATGTGTTTTGTCTTTGAATGCAACACTGGATTCTTTGAGATGCTTATTGCACTTGAATTATCACAGAAGATTGTGACAGACTCTTCAAACACAATTCTAATGTCCTTTAGCATTTGCTTCATCCTACAGAACTTGAGTACAATTGTTGGTTGTCACTGTATATTCTGCCTCTGCTGTAGATAGGGATATTGCCTCCTTTTTACTTAGCCAAGAAACCAATCTACTTCCCAAGAAGAATGTACTACCACAAGTGCTTTTTCTATCATCCACATCTCCTACCCAATTAGCATCTGTATATTCATGAAGAGTGAAATCATTATCCTTTGGATACCATAATCCATAATCAATTGTCCCTTTGAGATATCTAAAAATTTTGTTGACTGCTACAACATGGGATTCTCTAGGATTAGGTTGAAATCTAGCAACAAGTCCAACTGCATTCATGATATTAGGTCTGGTCTGAGTCAGATAGAGTAGTCCTCTAATCATTGATCTATACCTTTTCTGATCTACCTTAGGTGAATTACCATCTTTACTGAACTTGCATCTGGTTACCATAGGTGTAACTACTAGCTTTGAATCTTCCATTCCAAACTTCTTCAACAGTTCTCTCACATACTTAGACTGAGATATGAAGATACCTTTATCTGACTGAGTGATTTGTAGACCTAAGAAGAAATTCATCTCACCAAACATGGACATCTCAAATTCACTTTGTATCTGATTAGTAAATGTTTTTACACATACTCTCATTTCCACCAAAAATGATATCATCAACAAATACCTCAACAATCAAAATATTCCCATGATCAATCTCGAAGTAAAGATTACTGTCAGTAGTGCCTTTGCTATAACCTAGCTTTAGCAAATACTTATCTAATCTTGCATACCAAGCTCTTGGGGCTTGTTCATACAATGCTTTCCTTAACCTGTAGAGCATATCTCTCTAATTAGACAACTAAAATCCTTCCAGTTTCTCAATGTAGAATTCTTTTTCTAACTCTCCATTTAGAAATGCTGACTTGGCATCCATATGATAGACTTTGAAATCTTTATAAGTAGCAAAAGGAAGAAACAGTCTAACTACCTCTATTCTTGCCACTGGAGCAAAAGGTTCTTCAAAGTCAATTCCTTCCACTTGAGAATATCCTTAGCATACCAACCTTGCTTTATTTGTTACAACTTCACCATCTTCATTTAGTTTATTCTGGAAGACCCATTTAGTTCCAATCACATTTTTATCCTCAAGTCTAGAAACAAGATTCCAAGGGTGATTCTTTTCAATTTGCATTAATTCTTCTTCCATTACCTTTACCCAGTTTTCATCTTTGTAGGCTTCACTTACTGTTTTTGGTTCAATCATTGAAATCAGACAAATCTCTTCTTGATCTTTAGCAATTCTTCTCCTAGTTCGAACACCTTTATTTTTATCTCCTATGATTTTATCTTTAGGATGATTCATCCTTACATACTTGGGGTTTTGAAATTTGCTTGAACTTCTATTTCTTGAGCTTGTTCCTCAACTTCTGTACTATCCTCTTGAGGTACTAGATTTCTCAGATCAATCTTAATTTGAATCTAGGTGTGAACTTGCCTTCCTTGATTTTGACTTTCATCTTGATCTTCTGAATCATATCCACAAGACCTGCAATAACCTTCTTTGCTTTCATCAACTCTAAAATTTGCGCTTTCAACAATCTTTTTCAATCTTTTGTTAAAGCATCGATATGCCTTTCTTTGACTAGAGTAACCCATAAATATTCCTTCATCACTTCTTGCTTCAAACTTGCCTAGATCCTCATCTCTTTTGATATAGCATTTGCTACCAAAAACTCTAAAATATCTCACAGTAGGAGGATGACCAAATGATAGTTCATAAGGATTCTTACCAGAATTTCCTTTGATCTACACCTAGTTAAGAGTGTAGACAACAATATTCATAGCTTCTCTCTAATAGACTTGAGGAACATTTGTTTCCATCATCATGGTCTTGGCAGTTTCTTGAATGTCCAGTTTTTCCTTTCCACTACTTTGTTTTGCTGTGGAGTCCTAGGAGAAGATAATTGTCTTTTTATTCCATGCTTTTCACAGAATGAATCAAACTCACCAGAGGCAAATTCTCCACCTCTATCTGATCTTAGACACTTTATCTTTCCACCAATCTCATTCTCCACCATAACCTTGAACATTTTGAATTTGTCAAGAGCTTCTGATGTTTCTTTTAAGAAGGTTACCCACATCATCCAGGAGTAATCATCAATTACCAACATAAAATATTTGTCTCCTTGCACACTCCTAATTCTAGCAGGACCACACAAATCAGTATGCACAAGTTCCAACCATTCCCTTAAAAATTGTTCATTACTTTTGAATGAAATTTTGTTATGTTTACCCAATTGACAGTCTCTACACATGCTATCAGGTTTCACAAGTTTTGGCAGATCTCTTACAACCTGAATAGAACTTATCTTGACAATGTTATCAAAATTCACATGACACATCCTCCTATGCCATAACCAACTTTGATCTATCTAAGCAATCAGACAACTTTTGTCAGAATTACTTAAATGAAATATGTTACCTCTAGTTTGACTATCGGATGCAATTTCAGTTCCAGAGCTTTCCAAGATTCTGCATTTTCCATTATTGAATCAGAGATCATAACTATTGTCAACCAATTGTCCAACACTAAGAAGATTATGCTTCAGTCCTTCCACATACAAAACATCATTGGTGTTATTCTTACCATCAAAAGAGATGGATCCTCTGCCATGAATTCTACCAGCTGAATTGTCTCCAAATTTCACAAGCCCACCTTCATATTTTTTAATGCTTACAAACTTACTTTTATCACCAGTCATATGATGAGAACATCCACTATCAATTACCCATTCATCCTTTTCAACAACTTTAGTAGCCAAGGTACTTTCCACATTTGCATAGCTAGTAGATTCAGTAGACACTGGATCTTCTTCTTTGATAGCAATGAACACCCAATCATTTTCAATGGAACCTCCATGATCAGATTCATCATCTATGACTCCTTCTTCTCTAGGTTCTTGGACATAGTAGCATTTCTTCTGACCTTTATATCTATTAGGGTTTGATTTTGAAAACCTCTCTAGACATCTTGAGGCAAAATGACCAATCTTATTACAAGCAAAACATTTGAGTGACAACTTTCCTTCATACTTACCAGATCCTCTTGGCATTCTTTTGGTAATAAGAGATTCAAGATCTGCATTCTCAATTTCATCATCTTCAACATCCTTCCTTGCTCTCACAAATCTATTTGATCTTGTTGAAGAGCTTTCACCTGGATCATATCTTTGTTTTCCATATACACTGGCCTTAAATGCAGATTCAGACATAGGAAGGGAATCATGGAACTCACTTAATTCAAAAGATAAAATTTTTCCAACCAGCTAATCTCTTGTAACTTCTGAGATAGTCCCGATCTCCTCTATAGCAGTAACCTTATGTTTGTATGAATTAGGTAAATATTTGAGCACTTTTGCCACAATCTCTAATTCTTCCAAAGTTCCACTTGCATACCTGATACCACACACAAGTTCATTTATCTTTTGCATGTAGATTGTGATGTTTTCATCTTCACTCATCCTCAAATTTTTAAATTTTCCTCTCAGACTTTATAGCTTGGCACATTTGACATATTCATCACCTTCATATAGATTCTCCAACTTCTTCCAGATTTCATGAGCAGTTTTTTAGTCCAAAGACATTTGTCATTTCTGAATGAGTCAGGGAACTCAACAAGGCTTCTTTTACTTGAAGGTTATTGGTGCAGGGGCACCTATAGGTCCAAGAGACCTATCATGAGTTTTCTTCCTATGTTTCAGTTTGCATAGCAATAAGGTCTTGAAGACCATTTGTGGAATGTAATAAGGTCACTATGGACCCCTTTGAAGCATGTTGAAATCATTGGTAGTCATCTTGTAAGGCCTTGGTGCCAATTTTGTATGTAGACAGGTCAAGTCCTAAGATGGTCAATTGTAGGCATGTAAGCCATGCTTGAAGGTCATTCATGGCCTGTCTTAGAAGAGTTTGAAATGATCTTGTGAAAAGATTGTCCACATTGTAAACATACACATCTGCATTGTAACAAGGTGACCAAAAAGAGGCAGTTTGGAGGGTGTAGTGGTAGTTTTCAGTTGCCAAATTGACCCAAACTACTTAAGGAGGATGTAAAAATGTTTATAAACCTCATCATGGTCATTGGGAGGTAGGATGAAAGTTTTGAAGGGCAAATTAATAACAAACACTCAGTTTCCTGCAATTTCTGGTGCCTTTTTGCTGTTACAAGCCATACTCTGTCTTGGTACGGGACTGTCACAAGTACCTATAGTATTGGATGGATAGAGTAGGATGTTAAGGTTATTTTGAATTTGGTTTGGGTTATTGATAGCGATTTTGAGTGATTTTATAACTATTCTTCTGAAGACAGGTCACTAAAACCCTTAACTAGGGTTTTGTCCAAATGATGGGAATTTGACCATTCCACTATTTCTCATCTCCATAGAACTAGTGGAATGGCTTTGTATAATCATGTTTTTGTTTCTTGTAACAATTTCTAGGATGGAGGGTCATGTTTTGGCTAAGTTTTGATGGTTTTGGCTTGACAAAACCATGTGTCAAGCCTAAAGAAGAAACCCACATGACTAAAGCTAGTACAGTCGACTGTAGAAGTCTAAAACCCATGAAATATTTTGTTTTTCCATGTATTTGACATGTTTCAATGATTGTGAAAGTTCTATGAGGTAGATCAAGGATAGACCCTTTGTAAATTAGGCCTAATTGGGGCTCTAATCAGAGTTGCTAGTCATTAGTTGAGGCATTTGTCCCAAAATATGCACTAGTCAATTTAACATATGTCATGAACCTTCCAAAAGGGTATCCTGAAATAGTCTTGGTTTGTGAAAATAAGGTGTCTGCAAAAATTTATTGCCACTGTTCTCTAAAACACAGGGCTACCAGGAACCTTGGTGGCTTGTGAAGCAGGTACTCAACCTCTACATGCAAGACCCCAACCAATGGTTTGGAAAGGTAATGTTGGTCAGTTTGAACACTTTGAAATGACTACCCTTGAGAAGATCATGCATTTGGTGCCATATCTCATAATGGACCCCTTGGCTTAGGTCTTAAGAACCTTGAAAAGTTGTCTTTGTGAAGTAGTGAATTCCCTTCTTGTTAAGTGGTTTGAACAACATATTGAAGTATCTTGTAACCCCTAGAAGTCTCTGCATTAGTTATTTTCAGCATCTTTGAGTTGATCTAGAGTTGAAGGACCTTTCTTTGGAGGTTTATACTCATCATTGGTTATCACCCAATAAGCATCACCCATGCATTGCAAATGACACTCCATGCGACTCTTCCAAACAGAGTAATTTGTTCCATCAAATCTCAGACTATCCTTCTTATAGGTCAACATCCTAGATCTCCTCGAGTGATCAAGCTTCTTTTAGAGAATATGGCTCTACTACCAATTGTTGGAATTAGACTGGACAACTAAGAGGGGGGGTGAATTAGTTGTCACACAAAATAAATGTTTTCTTCTTTTAACCTTCTTTATTAACTTACTATCATATTAATGATGTAAACATTAAAGCATGGATCAACAACATATGAGAAGAAACATAAGCAACACACTTGACACCAATATTTTGACGTGGAAACCCAGTTAAGGGAAAAACCATGGTGGGGGTTAAACCATAAAGATTTGTACCCTGTTAAAAGTACTTTAGAAAAATAGAAGGCACATGCCTTCAGGCACACTACCCAAAGCTCACTACTCAAAAGAGAGGGTCACTACCTACAGAATTTATTTTTAGTAGAGAAGGAATTAATTGAGAAATAGCATCTACTTCATGCCTAGTTTAGTCTCATTGAGTACTCATAAAACTTCTGCTCTTCTTCCAAATACTTCTTTATTATCACTTTATCCTTTATTGTTCTTGCTCCTCTACTTCTCCTTTTCTCTACTCTACCTCTGATCCTTTCTTGGGATTTTATGTTTTTGCACAAGGATAATTTTCCATGACACAACTACACTCCTTTATATGCTTCATCAACCTTAGAATAATCATCAATGTCGGCACTCCAAACATCCAACTTAAGGTGAATCACAAAGTTGTCAGTCAAACATGAATGGAACTCAAATATTCCTCGATCAACATGCCACACTCCATCGAATTGTTCTTAAATCATCTGCAACACACTTGAATCATCTGGTCGGCCAGGACTGGGAAGAATAGCAACATCAAGGAAGAATTCTTCAACAATGAGCTCAATCTTCAATGCAGATCTCCAACACAGTAGTCACATGATCCAGGGACATCTACAAGCACATTTGTTGGTGATTGTTTTGATACAATCATAACAATAAGTTAAAATTCACATATAATGAACTGAAACTATACTTGAAAGATAAGAAGGAATCATTTGAGATTCAACTAATCCCAAGTCTACAATGGTTTAGTTGGTCAAGTTCAGTTGGTCAATGTGAAGCTGTAATGTTCAAGGGGCCTTACGTAGTTTAGGGTTGTTTGGTGGTTTACTGGACTAAGATTATGCAAAAAGATCATAGATTTCAACAAATATTTTGTTCATTTGCATACAAGTGTTACTATGCTGCAAATTCTAAATGGTTTTCTTGAATTATTGCAGCTTTCTCCTTTATACATTTATAAAAACTGTCTACTTTTAACTCTGTTATACATGCTTCTTCAAATTTGAGACAATTTCCTTTAGATTTCTACGTTTTTAGCTAAATATTTTAGATGGGTTGGGAAAAGTTAGAAAGATCTAATTTACACCTCATTTACTCTACCGAAGGATCTAATTGTTCTGTTATGCACTATGTAAATACTACAATAATTTGATCAAATCCACAGTAAAAACCTTAAATGCAAGTTCTAAGCATTTTCACAAACATACATTTAAAATTGTAAGCTCTCAAAGAAAATATTTCAAAACACAAAGAAGAGCAGGAGAACACTCAGAAGATAGATGCAGAACTCCAGATTCTATTGTATTAGAAACAAATAGTCATACATGATTTACAATGTAGGAATGACTCTTAGTTTCATTGATCAAACTATAGAGAACTTACAAGCTTTACAGATACAGTAAGGAAGCCAGACATTCCATGCACACCTTACTGCAGACAACAGGCGACCTCCTTCTTCTACTTCTAATCTAAACTAAGCTAACTTGCTGTATGTTCCTAAAAATCCTTGTGTAAAGTATTACAATGTAGAGAGGCACAATATATAAACTTTCTAATTGTCCTCACTACAGCAAAAATCCTAACTAAACCCCTGGTTCAAACCCCTAGTTATAGCAATAAATACAGATGAACCAGTCCTCCAAAATATCTCTGAGCAGTGTCAAATCTGGGTGAAATATTGCCCCTTCTGAGAAGCTCTGGCAGCTCAGCAATAACTTCTGTTTATCTGCTGCAATAATGTTCTCAGCTGTAACCTTGTCCTTCACTTGAATGGCCTTGACTTCCTCGCACTTCATCTTTATCTTCTTGCTCCTGAGATCGGATTTCCTTCCTCCATGATGTCACTGTGTTGAATTTCCAGCTACTTCCTCAACTGCAAGCCTGCAAGACAAGACTAGCAATAAGTACCAATTTATCAAATAAACAGCAAGGAATTAAAATACTATTTAAATCAAGGTGACTGTACAAAATATGCAGGAATCGGGTCCAAAAAATCTCAAAACGCGTTCAAAATGCATACAGACTGCTCAAAAAACATTGGGTCAAGTATCGCTGACCGAAAAATGCCACGGACGCCAAAAATATTGTTTAAAATTCCTATCGCTTTCCATTTCTTGCCCATCGGCATGCCAAAAAATATATTGGCCGATGTTCGCAGTTTGGCTGATGGCCTTTTTCTATTGTTTATTCCTTTGTTTTCTTCCATCGGTGAGAGTTATGCCGATATAGTCTTTCGGCCTGTATTTCTTCCTTATCGGCGAGAGATTCGCCATCGGCGAACTCTAAACTTCTTTCCGCCGACCACCTTCATTATACCGATCCCCTTCGTCGGTGAGACTCTTACCGACGACCCCCTCATTATTCTCCATCGGCGTGAGATCACCCATCGGCGACTCACAAACTTCCTCTGCCGATGGCCATACCTTGGCCGATGCTCTTTTTCATCGGCGAGAGTCCTGCCGATGTCTTTTTCCTCCTTCGTATTTCGGCCAAGTCTTTCTCCCTTTCAAAACCTATGCATATCGCCAATATACATGCAAAAAACTCTATTATAAAATCACCTCGGTTCTGGAGTTGCATATTTCGCAATGTATATAGCCTTGTATATTGTGCTTGTATATCGCGATATACAAACGCGAATATACAAGCGTTTAATTCATTTTGATAATCTTTTTGGGTCCGCTAATGTATAAAACCATTTGTATCTCGCCAATATACAAGGCCGCGAATATACAAGGATTTAACCTTGTTTGATAATTACTTTGGGTCCGGCGCTTGTATATGGCGCTTGCATCTTTCGCACTTGCATGTGAATAGTGCATTGTATGTCAAATAGTGCTATGTATGTCCGCTTGTATATTCCACTTGTATATGAAAATATACAAGCCCGAATATACAACGACCTTTGAGTTTTTTGATAATAATTTCAGGTCCGCTATGTATATTCTGCATTGTATATTTTGCTTGTATGTTAGAATATACAAGCTCGAATGTACAAAAGTGACCAAGCATAAAAAAAATATGACTTTGCACATACAAAGGACTTTGTATATGCCAAGCGATAGACAAACCTAAATGTACATTTTACCGAAATGATCATAACTTGCAAAATATGGTGAATTTTAAGATGGTTCAAAAAGCAACCCTGGCTCATTTTTCACAAGGAATCCAACCATATCATGCAAGGGTACTGAAAATGCATTTTTCTATATTTTTAACGAGGTTTGCAAATTTGATTCTCTTTTCCCTTTACCACCAAGCAAAACAACACAAGCAGAAGCAAAAAGCAAAGCAACAGCAGGGGTCCCCATTTTGCTAAGGAGCATAATGGGGCGTGTTGTGAACATCACAACAACTAGCAACCAAAACAAAACAATTAAATTCAATGTGTTCAAGAAAACTAGATGAAATGAATCCATAACTTCTGACTATTTTTCCTGCAAATTACTATTCAGCTTGAGACTTAAGGTATTCAATAAGGGTGCATGAATTTCCATTTTTAGTTTAGTTGTGTGCACGTGATTAATTATCCTCATCTTGAAGATCGATTGAACAAACCAGTGACTGACATTAGCCTACGTAGGTGAGGATATTCCCTCATAGCTGGCCAGATAGAGCCTTGCTGCCAGCGAGCGTCCATAGCCCCGGCAAGGTTATCGTTACAATTCTCCTAAGTAGAGCCCCACTGCTAGCGAGCGTCTATAGCCCCGGTAGAGTTACTTAGATGGCTTAATCTAGATTTTCAGTATAATCTGCTTTATTTATTTATTATTATTATTATTATTATTATTTTTTGAAAGATTTCATAAGATATAACAATTTGTAACTTCATGATGCAAGGAGTGGACACCTGCTGAAATTAAGCTGAGAATTGTAATGGTAGCAAGGGTAACCTCTGATTTTTCACCTAATATCTACACTGGTAAGTTCAATAAACCCAAGGATTTTAGGTGAGTCATCGTGAGAAACTTGCTTTGAATTCTCAATCACATTTATTGAATACAAAACTTCAGAAGATAAACAATTCTCTACATTCATGACAGTAACAAGTTATGTGTAAATTGCAAATGGTTAACTTGAATATCCTAAATTTTATACTATTTTGAATGGTTGCTAGTTTTCTCCTTAATACTCTAAAGTAAAACAAAGGTCCCTGCTAAGGAGACAACAAACAAACCAAACAAACAAGCTGTACAAACAACACAACAAAAAGAAAAACTGTACAAACAGAAAGAAACAAAAAGGAACTATACAAACGACTAACCTAAAAAGAAAACAGCAAAAGAACAAAAGAAAACAAAAACAACTACCCTACCAAACTATATACAAGCCTCTACAAGGCAAACAGAAACCCAGGAAAAGACCCAAGAATGCCCCTACTTGCATATTTCTTTAGATTGTGCAGGAGTAACAGGGTACTGGTTATGGTTCTCATCCTAGCAGATTTATCGTTGAATTCTGAAAAAAATTCTGGTATTCTAAATTCATTGTGTTTATCAGAATAGCTCTTAACTAGTAACTGAGGCAGCTCATCAGGTTTATGATTAATCCATATGCATGTCCTATCTCTTGAATTTCCATAATCAAAATAGCATTTATCATTGTTTACTAAGGAAAGGAAAGAGACAACCTGATGTGCCTTTAGCTCTATGGAACACACTTGTTCATTAATAGCTGGCTCTTCATTTAGCTCTACATTTTCATTGCCCAGCTCTATGTCTGGTCCTTTTTCAAGTTGAAAGATGAATGACTCTAGATGTATCATTTCTTCATCTTCATCCAGCTTTGTTCCTTCATTCCGGATATTCAGTTTACCCTCAAATTCAACATACCTCTCAATGTTCTCATTAGTTTCCTGCACATCAGCACTTAAGTAAGTATCTTCATCATCATAATCTGATAAACAGAAATTAATCATTTCTAAGTCACTTGAGAGTAAAGGTGGGACAACATCCTTAGATTGACAGGAGTACTCCCCTGTTTTATTTTCAACATGATGCTGGGGTGATGCCTGATTGTGCACAGTAGCTCTATGATCCTCTATATCCTCTTTTTTCAAGAATTGTTCATCAGATGACTCACATTTGTCATTCAGTGAAGAGTCTAATCTTATTGACCTGCAACAATCTTGATTTTGATCATTTAATTTAAAGAAGTCAGTTGTAAGACTAGGATTTACTTTCTTTTGTATGACTTCATTAGCTTCTATAGTAGGGATCCCATCAGTTTTAGTGCATTTTAATTTTGCCAATGCTTGTTTACATTTCTTTGCCAAATCATGTTTGTTAAAACTTTTCAGGTCAGATCCAAAGATTTCCTCTTGACAAATATTTCTTAGTAATTCCATATATTTATCAAATGTATCAAGATGAACCTCACTTTCCTTTTCTTTTTCATTAAATTCTTTTTGCTTATTATCCAGAAAAGGGACAGGAGCTGTGATTTCTTCTCTGCATTTTTTAGGATATTTATACTTTTCACTAACTTTAATCACAGCTGGACCTTGATGAAAAGACAGATTTTTTTTCTTACCATCACATGATTCCTGCCAAGAGACCTTACTATCCTTTATTCCTAGCATTGGTTCCATCTTTGTATCCTCTGCACATTTAATGACTGTTAATGCTGCATCCTCCTGTCACTCAATAATCTCCTCACTTCCCTGCCAACTTTCAGCCTTATACACATCTGAGAGAGAGATTAGTCCTTTTAAATATAAATCTAACCTTGTAAGGAAAGCTAGACAATTAAGCTCACCATGCCCTGCGGACTTATGTACCCTACATCTTCCAAATAAGCCATAGCTATATAGATTTTTAGGATAAAGCTGGTTATTCAAAGCCTTCTGAAATGAAGGAATGTCAACTTGAAAACTGTCCCTATATGAGTCCATTGAGAATGGGACCTTCTTTTCACCCTTTTAGGCCTTTTGAAATTTTATGAGATCTAACATATCCCAGAATATAGCATTTAAAACTCAAAATTTTAACCCTAAACCAAATCAGGCCCTCCTTCTAGCACCAAAAAAAACTATTGGTGATTGTTTTGATGCAATCATAACAATAAGTTAAAATTCACATATAATGAACTAAAACTATACTTGAAAGATAAGAAGGAATCATTTGAGATTCAACTAATCCCAAGTCTACAATGGTTCGGTTGGTCAAGTTCAGTTGGTCAATGTGAAGCTGTAATGTTCAAGGGGCCTTACATAGTTTAGGGTTGTTTGGTGGTTTACTGGACTAAGATTATGCAAAAAGATCATAGATTTCAACAAGTATTTTGTTCATTTGCATACAAGTGTTACTGTGTTGCAAATTCTAAATGGTTTTCTTGAATTATTGCAGCTTTCTCCTTTATACATTTATAAAAATTGTCTACTTTTAACTCTGTTATACATGCTTCTTCAAATTTGAGACAATTTTCTTTAGATTTCTACGTTTTTAGCTAAATATTTCAGATGGGTTGGGAAAAGTTAGAAAGATCTAATTTACACCTCATTTACTCTACCGAAGGATCTAATTGTTCTGTTATGCACTATGTAAATACTACAGTAATTTGATCAAATCCACAGTAAAAACCTTAAATGCAAGTTCTAAGCATTTTCACAAACATACATTTAAAATTGCAAGCTCTCAAAGAAAATATTTCAAAACACAAAGAAGAGCAAGAGAACACTCAGAAGATAGATGCAGAACTCTAGATTCTATTGTATTAGAAACAAATAGTCATACATGATTTACAATGTAGGAATGACTCTTAGTTTCATTGATCAAACTATAGAGAACTTACAAGCTTTACAGATACAGTAAGGAAGCCAGACATTCCACACACACCTTACTGTAGACAATAGGCGACCTCCTTCTTCTACTTCTAATCTAAACTAAGCTAACTTGCTGTATGTTCCTAAAAATCCCTGTATAAAGTATTACAATGTAGAGAGGCACAATATATAAACTTTCTGATTGTCCTCATTACAGCAAAAATCCTAACTAAACCCCTGGTTCAAACCCGTGGTTATAGCAATAAATACAGATGAACCAGTGCTCCAAAATATCTCTGAGCAGTGTCAAATCTGGGTGAAATATTGCCTCTTTTAAGAAGCTCTGGCAGCTCAGCAATAACTTCTATTTATCTACTGCAATAATGTTCTCAGCTGTAACCTTGTCCTTCACTTGAATGGCCTTGACTTCCTCGCACTTCATCTTTATCTTCTTGCTCCTGAGATCGGATTTCCTTCCTCCATGATGTCACTGTGTTGAATTTCCAGCTGCTTCCTCAACTGCAAGCCTGCAAGACAAGACTAGCAATAAGTACCAATTTATCAAATAAACAACAAGGAATTAAAATACTATTTAAATCAAGGTGAGTGTACAAAATATGCAGGAATCGGGTCCAAAAAACTCTCAAAACACGTTCAAAATGCATACAGACTGCTCAAAAAACACCGGGTCAACTATCGCTGACCGAAAAATGCCATGGGCGCCAAAAATATTGTTTAAAATTCCTATCGCTTTCCATTTCTCGCCCATCGGCGTGACGATCGCCATCGGCGTGCCAAAAAATATATTGGCCGATGTTCGCAGTTTGGCCGATGGCCTTTTTCTATTGTTTATTCCTTTGTTTTCTTCCATCGGCGAGAGTTATGCCGATATAGTCTTTCAGCCTGTATTTCTTCCTTATCGGCGAGAGATTCGCCATCGGCGAACTCTAAACTTCTTTCCGCCGACCACCTTCGTTATACCGATGCCCCTTCGTCGGTGAGACTCTTACCGACGACCCCCTCGTTATTCTCCATCGGCGTGAGATCACCCATCGGCGACTCACAAACTTCCTCTACCGATGGCCATACCTTGGCTGATGCTCTTTTTCATCGGCGAGAGTCCCGCCGATGTCTTTTTCCTCCTTCGTGATGCAGAGGCATCCACACTATAACCTTACAATACAGCATGGATGTCTGCAGCCCACCATCATCATCATCATATTTTGCTTTACACTGTCAGCATCGTCATCATATTTCAGACGAGCACAATTATCCTCCTGCCGACTACTGTTCACTTCCTCCGTTTTCCGCCTATCATCATCATCATGATGTTCAACTAGCGCAAACATCCTCCTGTTGCACTGTTCATCAGGTGCCAAGCTCCATCGGCATCATCATGATATGCAACACCCCCTTCGTCTACAGGATATCCAATATCCTGTTGCTCCAAAGATCCTGATGATGATGACCTTCAGCACCTTCCCTTCGATACTCCGATAGCTGACGATACAAGCAACAACATCATGATATGATTTATCCGGTTCTCTCGAAACCTCCTGATGATGTTAACACAAATTTCTGCCGATACCTAAGCACTTAACGATAGCAGGATAAACTTTGCATAGGGGGATATCTCAATATCCTGATGACGATGACGTCATATCCTAATGACGATGACGTCACACAATATCCTGATGACCTCTTCAACACTTAGTCAAAAAAATGAACTTTCACTCCCGCATCTGCTAGCGATACGCGGATGATGGGCACTCCCGAGAGATGATCCTGATGGCGATATATACGCTGAGTATATCTCCGACTTAAAACATCCTGATGCACTTGCAACATGCAAACTTCAACAGTTTCATGACCCGATCTTCTACCTGATGCCGATGCACTCCTCTTCGGCAACTCCTGATGGTGATCACCCCGACGCACTTGCACTTCATGCAACTAACCGCATCATGCCGATCTCCTCCACTTATCCGGGTGACGATGCCCAACGCGACTGCAGGATATTTGCTGAAATATCCTGATGATGCCGTTTTTACGAACTTTTAGCCTTAGCGAAATTTCACTTCGCCGATCCTCCAGGGACGACCCGATCCACTCTCAGGGTGATCTTCCAACTCAAACTTATCAACTCGACCTAGCACATGCCCATGCTAGGGTCTTCAACACCTTTCAGCCGCGATCCTGCACACCTGCATGCGAACAAACAAACTAACATCTAACCTACTGTACATAACCATTCCACCGATAAGACGAATCAACCGGTGGAATGGATCAGTGAATCCATACA
This sequence comes from Cunninghamia lanceolata, assembly GCA_027924645.1. Classification (NCBI taxonomy): domain Eukaryota; kingdom Viridiplantae; phylum Streptophyta; class Pinopsida; order Cupressales; family Cupressaceae; genus Cunninghamia; species Cunninghamia lanceolata. The sequence continues at coordinate 10,892,079 of BSBN01000780.1, forward strand.
GCCACCCAAACCAGCAAATCGATTAGATAATGGAAGTAAACAGAGGATGAACACAAACAGGATCACTTTATTTGATTTCAAAAGATGCAAATACAATGATCAGACTCTCTCTCTCAGTCTCACTCTCTACAATGATCGATTCATGATCTACAGTCAACTGATCCTCATGCTTAAATAGATTTGCCTTCGAGTACTACTGACCCGACTCCAAGCGGCTGGGAAATCTCTCCAAGCGGCTGGGAGATCCAACCGAACATACATCATGACAGTTGTTCTAACAAACTGGCTAAAAATAGCAAAAGCATGGTCAGCATGATCTTATCATGATCAGCATGACCTTATTACATGCATTGGTCTTAACAGACCTTCTTGGAAACATAAACAAGACCTAAAACAACTAACTGCCTCATGAAGGCCAGCTGTCAGGTAGGTGCTCCTGCACCATACTCCCCAACAGAAAAGAACTCATGTCCCATGAGTTTAGTATGTGGAAATCCTCCACCTTTACACTTTGCCTTTGAAATATGCTGATCTGTTCCAGCTTTGTCCTCTACTGGCTCTTGGCTGCTCCAAGTCTTCTGAACTATAACTTGCTTTCTAGCAAGTAAATCCTCATGCCTGTTGATGTAGGCCTTTCTCTCATATACCCTGTGTTTGGCAGGTTGTCTGACCAGAACCTCTGTCTGAACTGCCTCTTGAACTTCTACAATGTTCAATCTTATCTTCCTTTCAACTGTTATAGGACAAGCAATAGTCCCAACTATGACAACATCCATGTCATTCCTTTCAACTGATTGCTGTGTACGAACCTGTTTCTGCACCTGCTGCTGACCTCTGTCAGTCAAAACTAAAACTTTCTTCAATCTGTTGTCCTGAACAACTTCTTTTCCTGCAGTATCCTTATCTACCTTTATGCCTGCTCCTCTAGGCATCTGCACATACTCCTTCTTTCCCATTAAAATGATTTGGGCTGCCTTCTGTGCTGCAGCATCTGCCTGCAATGGCATCAACTTCATAGTCTTCCCATCTTTCTTGATGGTATAGGTATTAGAATACCCATCATACAGTACCCTTCTGTCAAATTGCCATGGTCTACCCAACAGTAGGTGACAACATTCCATAGGCAAAATATCACACAAAATTCTATCATGATATGCTCCAATCTGGAAATCCACATATGCCTGTTCAGAGACAAAAAGTGATTGACTATCACTCACCCAAGATGCCTTGTAAGGGTGTGGATATGGAATCCTTTCCAAATTCAGTTTATCCACCATCTCCTGAGATACCATGTTGTCTGTTGAACCAGTATCAATGACAACCTTACATACTTTACCTTTGCTCTTGCAGATGGTCTTGAAAAGAGCTCTTCTTTGTGGGGATTCTTTGTTATGTACCTTCATGGTAGTTGCTGTTCTTCTCATCAGCAGAGACTCTCCACTCTCTGGGTATGCATAATTATCAGGCTCCTTATCCTTGTGATAAGTGTTTGAACTCTGTGTACTTTGCTCTACTGTCTCTTCTTGTACCAGTTGTACTCTCTTGTCACTAGTTCGATCATTTCTGGATGATGAACCTTTGTTTTCTGGACATTTGAAGGATGGATGACCAAACTCTCCACAGGTGTAACATTTTCCTGAAAATGTAGTAGAACCTCTACCACCTCCAAATCTTCCTCTATTACCTTTCCATCCACCCCTGAAATCAGACTGTCCCTGTCCTTTACCAGTGTCTTCTTGACCCTCATTGGTTTGCTTTTGTGTAGGGGCTGCTCCTCTTCCCCTATTGTTTCCTCTTCCTCTCATGGACTTATCATGTCCTCTATTCATCTTTTCTTCAATCCTGATTGCCATTCGGTAACAATCCTCCACATTCTTAGGGTTAGCTAAAACTAACTCATCCTGTATGTTAAACCTCAAACCAGCCAAGTACCTAGCCACCTTTTCTACCTCATTCTCATGATGACCAGATCTCATACTTAACTTATAAAATTCCTCTGTATATGCCTTCACATCCCTTTCCTTCTGCTTTAAAAATTGCAGCTTCTTAAACATCTGGATTTCATAATCCCTTGGCAAGAATTTACCTTTTATCCTAGCTACCATCTTATCCCATGAAGTGATCTTTGACTTCCCTTGTTTCCTTCTCTCAGATTGTACATAATCCCACCATACCAAAGCATGACCTCCTAACTTGGTCTTTGCAATCTTTACCTTCTGATCCTCAGCAACATCTTCACATTCAAAGTGATTATCAAGTGCAGCAATCCAATCCAACAACTCATCTTCATTCAAGCTTCCAGTATACTTGGAAACATCAACCTTTTCCTTAGGTTTATCATTCTGCACCGCCTTTAACAGTTTTGCCAATCTCTGGTCTTCAGCATCCAGATCTTCAGCTACCTCTTCATACTCTTCAATAGTATCTTCATCTTCTTCAGACTCACTGTCTTCCACTTCCCTCTTTTTGTTCTTTTCCAGGGCTGTAAGCCTGGCTTGAAGTGCTTCAGCAAGCTCCTTCATCTTCCTCATCTCTCTAGCATGTTTCTCCTTCATTTCCTGCAATTCCCTTGCAGTACCACTACCTTTCGGAGGCATTTTGTCAACCCCTCAATCAACACACAACACACAATTCAACTCTACCTCTGCCCTTTCGGTGACAGAATCAACACACAATAGCCCAGATGTTTTGCTGAGCTCTGATACCACTATGATGCAGAGGCATCCACACTATAACCTTACAATACAGCATGGATGTCTGCAGCCCACCATCATCATCATCATATTTTGCTTTACACTGTCAGCATCGTCATCATATTTCGGACGAGCACAATTATCCTCCTGCCGACTACTATTCACTTCCTCCATTTTCCGCCTATCATCATCATCATGATGTTCAACTAGCGCAAACATCCTCCTGTTGCACTGTTCATCGAGCGCCAAGCTCCATCGGCATCATCATGATATGCAACACCCCCTTCGTCTGCAGGATATCCAATATCCTGTTGCTCCAAAGATCCTGATGATGATGACCTTCAGCACCTTCCCTTCGATACTCTGATAGCCGACGATACAAGCAATAGCATCATGATATGATTTATCCGGTTCTCTTGAAACCTCCTGATGATGTTAACACAAATTTCTGTCGATACCTAAGCACTTAACGACAGCAGGATAAACTTTGCATAGGGGGATATCTCAATATCCTGATGACGATGACGTCATATCCTGATGACGATGACGTCACACAATATCCTGATGACCTCTTCAACACTTAGTCAAAAAAATGAACTTTCACTCCCACATCTGCTAGCGATACGTGGATGATGGGCACTCCCGAGAGATGATCCTGACGGCGATATATACACTGAGTATATCTCTGACTTAAAACATCCTGATGCACTTGCAACATGCAAACTTCAACAGTTTCATGACCCGATCTTCTACCTGATGCCGATGCACTCCTCTCCGGCAACTCCTGATGGTGATCACCCCGACGCACTTGCACTTCATGCAACTAACCGCATCATGCCGATCTCCTCCACTTATCCGGGTGACGATGCCCAACGCGACTGCAGGATATTTGCTGAAATATCCTGATGATGCCGTTTTCACGAACTTTTAGCCTTAGCGAAATTTCACTTCGCCGATCCTCCAGGGACGACCCGATCCACTCTCAGGGTGATCTTCCAACTCAAACTTATCAACTCGACCTAGCACATGCCCATGCTAGGGTCTTCAACACCTTTCAGCCGCGATCCTGCACACCTGCATGCGAACAAACAAACTAACATCTAACCTACTGTACATAACCATTCCACCGATCAGATGAATCAACCGGTGGAATGGATCAGTGAATCCATACAGCCACCCAAACCAGCAAATCGATTAGATAATGGAAGTAAACAGAGGATGAACACAAACAGGATCACTTTATTTGATTTCAAAAGATGCAAATACAATGATCAGACTCTCTCTCTCAGTCTCACTCTCTACAATGATCGATTCATGATCTACAGTCAACCGATCCTCATGCTTAAATAGATTTGCCTTCGAGTACTACTGACCCGACTCCAAGCGGCTGGGAAATCTCTCCAAGCGGCTGGGAGATCCAACCGAACATACATCATGACAGCTGTTCTAACAAACTGGCTAAAAATAGCAAAAGCATGGTCAGCATGATCTTATCATGATCAGCATGACCTTATTACATGCATTGGTCTTAACAGACCTTCTTGGAAACATAAACAAGACCTAAAACAACTAACTGCCTCATGAAGGCCAGCTGTCAGGTAGGTGCTCCTGCACCACTTCGTATTTTGGCCAAGTCTTTCTCCCTTTCAAAACCTATGCATATCGCCAATATACATGCAAAAAACTCTATTATAAAATCACCTCGGTTCCAGAGTTGCATATTTCGCAATGTATATAGCCTTGTATATTGTGCTTGTATATCGTGATATACAAACGCGAATATACAAGCGTTTAATTCATTTTGATAATCTTTTCGGGTCCGCTAATGTATAAAACCATTTGTATCCCGCCAATATACAAGGCCGCGAATATACAAGGATTTAACCTTGTTTGATAATTACTTCAGGTCCAGCGCTTGTATATGGCGCTTGCATCTTTCGCACTTGCATGTGAATAGTGCATTGTATGTCGAATAGTGCTATGTATGTCCGCTTGTATATTCTGCTTGTATATGAAAATATACAAGCCTGAATATACGACCTTTGAGTTTTTTGATAATAATTTTAGGTCTGCTATGTATATTCTGCATTGTATATTTTGCTTGTATGTTAGAATATACAAGCCCGAATATACAAAAGCGACCAAGCATAAAAAAAATATGACTTTGTACATACAAAGGACTTTGTATATGCCAAGCGATAGACAAACCTGAATGTACATTTTACCGAAATGATCATAACTTGCAAAACATGGCGAATTTTAAGATGGTTCAAAAAGCAACCCTGGCTCATTTTTCACAAGGAATCCAACCATATCATGCAAGGGTACTGAAAATGCATTTTTCTATATTTTTAATGAGGTTTGCAAATTTGACTCTCTTTTCCCTTTACCACCAAGCAAAACAACACAAGCAGAAGCAAAAAGCAAAGCAACAGCAGGGGTCCCCATTTTGCTAAGGAGCATAATGGGGCGTGTTGTGAACATCACAACAACATTGAATTCAACAATAACATCCACACTACTCCAAATTGTCAGAATCACTTGCATCTTCATCCATTACCTCAAGAACACTATCTGTCATGACTGTCACACTAGAAAGATTGCATGCAAACCTCCAAACCATGAACCACTTGAGTTGATGATACACACTTACCTCCCAAACATGCCTCTAGATCCGTAGATCATCATTTTACATTTTTGGAACAATCTGGACCTCTTTCCTATCATTTTTTCTCTTTTGAATACTGTAAAACTGGTTCTACTTAGATGGCCATAGCTTCTTCAAATCTTCATCTGAACCCTTCAAATCTTAATTGGAGCTTCTTAACACAATCCTCTACTCAGCCATATGGTTTGCATACATCGATCCTTATTAATTTTCTCAATATCTTCAATATTCTAGTCTTCTAAACATGTAACAAAATAGGATACAGTTGATAGCAATGGCAACAAGAATATGTTGACATCGATGACAACATCGATTAGGCACATATTTGTAACAACCTTTGTGATGCAGAACAAAGTAACCATTTGGCTTCATACTAGCCTTTTACATATCTAAACATGACCAACACATGGTCTCTGACCCAACAACTTCATTCTACACCTTCAAGGATGCCTAACTCCATCTAACAATCCTTCAATTCTTCTACATAGGACTGCAAGACAGCAATCTTCACTATGCTCTTCATAGATTGTTATAATCTGACTGCTTCATGAGGAGGACGGTCACCATATCCACTTTGTCTTGATCACTATTGGGATAAACCCTATCTCAGACAACTAATCAAGTCTATAACCTGCCAAATCTCTATTATCTTCTTTGGCAAAATAAATGACATGCCAACATACCTGTGCTCTACTCATTATTGTTGTCCTCTACTCCATTTCAAGACACAACACTGCAGGGTCATCTACATGACCAAATCAATCAAACAGTCTTCCTACCCTCACAACCTCTACAAGGCATTGCATTACCTAATATACAAACCATTCCATTGATCAGTAATAGAAAGGATCAATGGAATGAAGAAATAACCATCAGGCTGTCAGAAGAAGCTCAAAACTAGGTTTCCCAAACCACTTTTAAACAAAGGAGAGATGTAGAGGTATGCAAGGGTGTCAAGTGCCCAAACAATTTTCAGGTGATAGCTGATTCAACAACCTATCCAACCATCACCAACACCCTTCACCCACAGGCCGTACAAGTACGGATTTCGCAGGGAAACAACAAATTTAAGGAAGTGAACAGCAATTCTGAAAAAATAGTTTTTAGGAAATCACCCATATCTCCCACCCAGATCATCATCAAGATCTGAAACTAGTCTCAAATCAAAGTTATTTCAAATTACTTTCCACCCATCACAAGTTTGGGCAATAACAAGCCTGTACAATTGTGGGTACTGTAGCAAAAACAGTGAAAAAAATAGAAAAAAGCAGAAAAAATAGTTTTTGGTAAAACAGAGATTCCTCCCTTCAAATTTGATATTAAGACCTCCAATAAGCTTTGGATCAAAGCTGATTTAGTTCCCTTTCATCCCATTCTAGATTCATGCCAAGGGTCTTCCAAGCAGGTATGGATTTATGAGAAACAATGAATGAAAAAATAGAAAAAATAGTAAAAGGCAGAAAAACAGTGTCTTTTTGTTATATTTCTCAAATCTCTAGAATGAATCCATACAATACAACCTCCCTTGGCTTAAAACAAGCCTCAACAATGCTTGAAAAATGTTTTACATTCTAAAACCATCAATTTCTCTTGTCTTCTTTCTGATTTGTAACTGCTGTTTTTGAAAGATCAATAAGGAAACTGTCTTTTTGGACAACAAGGACTGTTTTTGACTAAATAATGCTTTGTTTAACTTTTGGTTAACCTTTGGCAAGGTTATAATCAACTATCAACCCCATGACATGCCTTTAAAGGCTATAAACATAGAAACTTAATGACGACCTATACAAATATCAAAACTTAAATGACTAACCTTGACTAACCTATAACTGTCTTTTGACACAAGACTGTCCTTTACAATATGGAAAAGATTCTTTTAGACATTTGGACATAGTCCAATTACAAACATGGAATTAGTCTTATTATAACATGTAAATGGTCTTAGAGACCTTATTAAACCAAACCAAGACAACTTGAACATTGAACATTAACCAAAGCTAAAACATCTAGGTGCTCCTGCACCACTTTGGTGCCATAATATTGTCTTCTCAGCTGGAATTTTCATCTCCATAGAATGAGCACCCTTAGGTACCTAGAAAGCACAACCATCGGAAGTAGATGCAATAGTCTTCTTCGCTGTTGGTTCCAATGGTGAGGATGAGGACTCTGAAGCTCTCTTCTTCGAAACAAAGGCACTATTGCACTAAACTGCACATGTATCAAGATCAAATAGAGTGTCAATCTGAACACCCTTAGCCAACACCATAGATCCTCTAGTCATCTTGCATCCTCCAATTGAAAAAACAACCTACACACCCACATCATTCAATTTACTTATAGAAAGAAGGTTCCATGTCAAACTAGGGATATGCAGAACAACATTGATTCCCTTTACTCATCCATTAGGGAATCGAATCAAGACTCTTCCACGGCCAACAATATCCAAGTGAGAGTTATCACCCAAGTACACCTTTCCACCATCATATTCTTCGTACTTCGAAAACTAGCCCCAATGCAAGGTCATGTGAAAATATGCACTAGAGTCAATAAGCCAAACATCCTCAGATGCATGTGTTGCCAAGGCACAAATGCTTCTCCTTCATCCTGAGAGGACTTGTCAAAATCTGAATCATAATTCTTCTTCTTCTTCTTTTTCTCCTCCTTGCACTACTTGTGGAAGTGACTAGGTTTGCCGTAGTTCCAACATAGAGCCTTAGACTTTTCGAGAGAATTAGATCTCCCATAGGATTTGGATCTTCCTTTTTCTTCCTTCTTCTTATCCTTTTTCTTTCCCTTCTCTTTAGATCTACCACAAACTGCAAGAGCCTCCTTAGCTGATTCAGAAGGCTTTCTCTGCATCTCTTCAAACAACAATGAAGAAATCACTTCATCCATCTTAAAGGTGGTAGTGGTACTCCCAATGGCCATAACAAGGTGGTCCCATGAATCTGGTAAGGAACACAGTAATGTCATACATTGATCCTCCTCCTCTATGTTCACACCAACAGAAGTCAACTAGGCAACAAGCATATTGAATGTGTTTAGATGATCAGTGACAGATCCTCCATCTTCCATCCTCAGAGAATACAATTTATTTCATAGGAATAACTTGTTCACCAAGGATTGAGCCTAATAAACATCTCCAAGCTTCTTCCAAAGTTTCTTTACAGTCTTATCTTCATGGATATTCAGGAGCACTGAATCATCCAAACAGAGTCTTATCAAATCCTTAGCTTTTTTATCTTTGAGATCCCAGTCTTCTTGAGACATTGCCATTGGTTTTGTACTAGATACAGCTTCCCATAAATCCCAATCTACAAGCATATCCTCTATTTTGAGTTTCCACAACTCAAAATTACTGCCATTAAACTTCTCTATCTCAAACCTTCCAGATGTGCTCACCATCTCTTACCTGCAACAAAGATTTCAATATCCTCTGCACAAGCTCCCACTCAAATGAAGATCAGCTCAAAAAACCCTCTACCCAACAACTAGAACCAAAGGTGACTAGGCTCTGATACTAACTAAAAGGAAGTAAGGTATGTGGAAAATGCTTCCTACACTGATCTACTGAGGAAAGATTTAAGTAAATTTTTACTTTTACAAATACAGATTAAGATGTACATTAATAGAAAGATAATAACAACTTCCGAATGCAAACACAAAACTCAAAACACAAGATATATATGTGGGGAAAACCCTTTCAGGTAAAAAACCCCACACTCCAAAGCTGCCTAATATATTATTCAGGAATCATGAAGATTACAATATACTTGCAGAGCAATCTTTTACAAGAGTATATCCAACCAGAGATCCAAGAGGTAATTTGACATCTATAAGATTCTTATATGCAACCTCCATCTCAAGTTCCTGATATATAGGAGATACAATACAGTACACTGCCAACGGTAATTACAAAATTATGAACCAAAACCACAAAAGAGTGGCATCCAAATTATCTCCAATCAAAGATGCCTTGTGGTGTGCCAAACCACACACCAACATGTGTAACTCTCCCCTTTACAGCTCTTTTGTGTGTCCAACATGTTTTTACATTTCCCAAAAATAGAAGGTCCAACTTCCGGAGGCCATAACTTTTAATCTGGGTGTCCGACTGACAAACTGTTTGATGCGTCGGAAAGCTTGTGAAGAGATCTATCACCCTAAAACCCACTACACCAGTTATGACAATTTTTGAGATGTTTAGAGAAGGTTCAAATCCGGTAATTGAGTTCAAAGACATTTTCTAGTAGTTTAAAAAAATAGAAACTTTAATATCTTATGATCCAGTTATCATCTTGAGACAAAACTCATTCAAGATGTTCATTTAGCTATTCCGCACCTTTTGGGAAAAATTTTAGGTCAATCTGAGCTCAATCAAACAACTTACTAAAAATAGCAAGTCTCGCTATTTTTAGCTCGTTTAGAAACTTTTGAAAACTTTGAAAGTTCTAGACCATTATCTAAGATAAAAGGTATTCAAAAAGACCAAAACTGGGAAAAATAGTAATCTTTCGAAGTTGTAAGGTTGAGACACTTTTCCTAACATTTTTCTCATTTAACACATGATCAATTGGTGTAGCATCTATATTCACATTTAAAAATGCATCATCATTTTCAATCGGTGATTAAACATTTTCTACAATATCAAATTTAGATGGAAAAGAAAGCATACCTTCAAATCCTACATTAAATTTCTTACTTGCATGTATTTTTTGCATTCGTTCTCTTTATTTCTCCAAATGTTTCTCTCTCTTGGATGCTTCATGATCTAATTCAATTGGAAAAGATGGTTGATCTTCATTTATGGTGTTCAATTTCTTATTTTCATGAATTTGTCTCATTCATTCTCTTTTCTTTGCATTCTCAACTTCATGCTCCTCTAGTGTTTGAGATTTTGTTCTTTTCCTTGGCATGATATTGAATTATATATCAATCTAAAAAAATGGTCAAAAGAACACAAAAAACAAATAACAGTTTATCAAATTCAAATACAAAACATGCACATTTAGAATTTTTTTTGTCACTGTAAAACAAAAAAAACTAGTTAATTTATTCAATCAAGTATTGCAATTCCTCAAAACATGAAAATAATGATTTGCAATATCAATTTTTATTTAAAACATGTAATTAGAATCTTATATATCAATACAAGAACAAAAATTGAACTAATTTTGTCAACCAATCATTTTAGATCCTCAAAAGCATCAAAAAAGTCTTTGCATGGCAAAAAAACATAAAATAAGGGAATAAAATAAAGTATGTGGGCCAAATTCACATGATATGCCTTTTTTCAAGATGTTAGTCAGCATTTTAAATAGTTTGCAACACAAGTGCATTATAACGTGCTCACATTTTTTTGAGATTTTGATCTCTCTCATCCTCTCTTCCTCACTTCTACTCTTTCCCAAACTCTCTGTCTCCCCCAACTAAACATATAATTTCAAACATATAGAAGGTAAAACTAAGGTAAGGAAAATGTCAAACATGTAGAAGGTGAAATGTTAATCATGCTAAACATGTCTCTCACTCTCTCTCCCTTTGTCTATCTCTTCCTCTCTCCCTGAGTCTCTATTTTCCTAATCCTCTTTCTCTCTCTCCCAAAGGATATGGTAGACACATAGAAGATGAAATGAGGATAACTAGGTTATAGTCTCTTCTTGGCTCTGTTAGGGATTCCATGTAGAAGATATCAATTAAATGCAAATAAAAATTAAATAGAGGAATGAAAATACACAAAAATAATAACAGTGATGTTGATGATTGTTTTTACACATTCATAACAAAAGTTAAAATTCACAAAATGAACCTAACTGTCTTGAAAGATATGAAGAAATCAATGAAGATTACTTAATGCCAAGTTTCTATATGGTCAGGTCTTGACCTGTTGGACAATTCAGTAGGTTGATGTGAAGCTGTAATATGCAAGCGGCCTTACTTGATTTAAGGTGTTTTATGACTTAGTGGACTCTAATTATGCAAACTATCACAAATATCAACATTTGTTTTTCATTCCTTTGCATAAATTTGTTACTATATCACAAAGCTTTATATGATTTATATTAACACAAGATTTCTTTTCAAATATTATGAAAATTGTCAAATATCAACTTAGTTTTTCATGTTTCCTTCAAATATCAGACAATCTCCTTTAAATTTTTACGTTTAAGCTAAGTATTTCAAATGGTTTGGGAAAAGTTAGAGAAATCTAAATTAAACTTCATTCTACTACAGGATCTAAATGCTCTGTTATGCACATTGTAAGTAGTACAACAAACTTAATTAAATCCACAGACTAAATCGTTAAATGTGAATGTCTTGAGTATTTTCACGAACATGCATTCAAGATTGCGAGCTTTAAGAGATATTGTTTCAAATACCAAGAAGAGCCAGAAGACACTCTGAATATAGACGCAGAATTCTAGATTCATTTATATTCAAAACACATAGTCATATATGATTTACAATGTATGAATGACTCTTAGCTTCATTAATCAATTTCACAAAAAACTTACAATGCTTTACAGATACAGTAAGGAAGCTAGATGTTCCACGCATTCCTTAGTGTAGACACAGGTGACCTCCTTCTATTCTAAACTAAAAGGTCCCTCTATTCAAAAATGCTAAGATAAATTACAACTTCCATCTCTGTTCTACAAGTCCCTATGTGTCCCTATGTAACTCATTACAGAGTAAAGGGGCTCAATATATAGATCTGATTATCCCTAATACGGTCACAAAACCCTAGTCAATCAATGGTTTGTATCTCAAGTGCAGCATCAATCAGTGGAAAACAAATCCTATCAAAAATATCTGAGTAGCATACCCATACTGAGTGTAAGGATGCCCTTTAGAAACCCTAAGACCTCAAAATATCTTCTGTCATTTTGCCCCTTCAAAATCATAACCACCTCAAAATATCTTCTCATTGAAAGCCTTTACTCCTTTTGCTTCCTCTGCGATCCAATCCACCCTCCGCGATGTCATCGCCATTAAAGCTCCACCTTTAACATCTACCTGCAAACAGACACAAAAATAGATTTAAATTCATGTTGCTGTCGTCAATTTATACCTCTGTCAAATGTTAGATGGGAATTAATTACAGTAATTAATGCGCCAATAGTTCAGCCTTCTACTTCAGTATTTGCCTTTTAACTTTTTACTGCTAGTTTTAATTCTGCATACATCCCATTTCTTTGTATGTTTTCTTTTGTATGCTCTACTTATATGTTTTAAACATACAAGCGCTTTATGCAAGAAATCAAACTCAAATTCCCTCTCTTTTTTCGCTTTTTCGTACATCCTTGTATCTCTTGTTTTGTATATTGTGCTTTGTATGTTTGCCTTGTATGAGTGCATATACAACAACATATACAAACCCTCTCTTACCATTTATCTCCCACGATGCCTTGATTTCTTTTGTATATCGAGTATGTACATCGAAGACATACAAGCATCCTGAACATACAAAAGCTTTTCAGTATTTGATTTTATTTCGCATCCATCGCATTGTATATTGGCTTGTATCTTTTGCTTTGTACATCAGCTTGTATATCGGAGATATACATCATAATTATACAAACCCACTATGCAAGCAGTGGGACCCATGCTACTTTCCCTTATATCTCCGTGATACAACAATAAAACCAATTTTAATACTTCCTTCGGTTCCGCAACATGTATAAAGTGCAATGCATCTTTTGATATACATTGAGTTATGATGCATCACTTTAACTAAACTTTAATCTTTCTTGAGGTCCACTTTGTATATTTCGCTTTGTATGTCCTGAAACATACATACAAAGCCTGAAACATACAACAATAAAACTTTACTACATAATCCTTTCAGTTCTGCGCTATGCATAAAGCCTTGTATATCCACTTGGTATGTTTCACCTTCGCTAACATACAAACATAAAATACCTTCAACGGACTTGACCGAATATACATTTAAACTCTGAGCCCTGTCGGGTCCACCTTGTATGTACCGAAATAAAACGTTAGGCAAATGAATACAAGTAAAATGACTTAGAAAACTCGACAACCCATTTTTGTGACCTATACACAACCTGATATACAAAGGATTTTGTATATGAGCGACCTTGTATACAAAGGACCTTGTGTATGCAACCTGACATACAAAGGACTTTTTATATGCAACATACAAACCTGATTGTACATTTTACCAAAAACATACATAACTTGCAAAATACATGGAATTTTCATATGGTTCAAAAAGCAACCCTCACTCATTTTTGATAAGGAATTTACCTATATTTAGCTCTAGTACTTAATGCAATTTTTCTTTGTTTTCAAAAAGGTTTGCAACTTTCACTCTCTTTTCCCTTTTGCCACCCAACAAACCCACACACAAAAGAAAAAACAAAGCCACAATAGGTGTCCTCATTTTGCTAAGGAGTAAAATGGGGTGTGTTGTAAGCATCACAACAGCAATTTAAATCTTGAAGAGTTGATTGACTAGATAAATGGTATGGAAGAATACTTTGAAGATGAGAAAATTGAAGATCTGGAGAAGGTGAAATTTGGAAAGACAAAGTTGAAGGAACATCCTGCTATATGGTGGAAACAAGTTTAATTAGAAAGAAATAGAAGAGCAAAAGAAAATATTACAAAGTTGGACTGGATGGTGACAAAGTTGAAGAACTAGTTTATACCTACTAACTATGAGTTGGAGCTATTGAAAAGATTGTAGAACCTGAGACAAAAGGAGAAATATGTGAAGAAGTATACTAAAGAATTTCATAAGATGATCATAAGGACAAGACATAGTGAAGCAAGCAAGGAGAAAGTGGCTAGATACATCAATGGACTAAGATTGAACATTCAAGAAGTACTAAGTTTGGTAAGGATGACATCTTTGGAATAAGCATATCAGTTTGCCCTAAAAGTTGAAGAAAAGCTGAATAAGAGACATGATCAGAGATAGAGAGGCAGAGGAGGTAAATTTTAGAGAGGTAGAACATTTTCCAGATATGATCGACCATTTACAGAGCAGAACAAGTTTGACAGCCCAGTTAGGAAGGATGACAGAGATAACAATGCTTACCGAAGAGATGACAAAAATTTGTATGAGAGAGGCAACTATAATGCATACTGGAATAAAGGATACAAAAGAGAAGGAAGAGGACTTGATAAGAGAACATTTAGAGGTACTTTTTTCAAGTGTGGAGGTGAAGGACATAGAGCCTTTGAGTGTAATCAGGGTAGTACAAGTAAGAGGATAGAAAATAGTGGAAGAGCAGCCTATGTTGAAGAAGAAGCTATTGAGTTAGATAACCCCTATTCTGTTGGTAAACCTAAGAAATGAGAATCATTAGTGATGAGGAGAGCACTAATTCAAATAGAAACAAATGAGGAACCATCACAGAGGAAGAGATTGTTCAACACTAGATGCAAATCAGGAGGTAAGTGTTGTAAAGTTGTAATTGATAGTAGTAGTTCAGATAACCTAGTTTTAGAAGAGATGGTGACTAAGCTGAAGTTGGAAAGATTGAAACACCCTAAGCCCTATCAGATAGTGTGGATTCTGGATGATCATAAGGTACTAGTGAGTGAACAATGTTTGGTGAAATTTCATATTGGATCTTATCATGATGAAGTCTTGTGTGATATTATGCCTATGGATGTTTGTCATATCTTGTTGGGTAGACCTTAGTAGTATGATAGAAAATCTATACATGATGGGAGAAAGAACACATATACTATAACAACAAATGGGAAAAGAATTACTTTGATTCCTTTGGAGGAGGATCCTAAAGATGTGGTATGTGGAAATGCTAGAATCTGTTTGGTAGATGGAAGAAAATTTCTAGATGGTTTGAGACATGAGAATATGTGCTATGCCTTGATCCCTAAGAAGCCTGAAGCATTGAAGAAAGAAGAATCACAACCGGATGAGATAAGAGAGTTGTTGACAGAGTATGAAGACATCATATCAGATAATGTACCTGATGGATTACCACCTATGAGGAGCATCAGTCATCACATGGATCTTATATTGGGGGCAAGTTTGTCTAACAAAGAAGCACACCGAATGACACCAGTAGAGAATGAAGAATTGAATAGACAAATATAAGAGTTGCTGAAGAAAGGTTTGATCAGAGAAAGTTTGAGCCCTTGTGCAGTGCCTACAGTGCTTGCACTGAAGAAGGATGGAGAATGAAGAATGTGTACTGACTCTAGAGCAATAAATAAGATCATAGTTAAGAATAGATTTCCTTTACCTAGAATGGATGATATTATGGATTGTTTGAGTGGAGCAAGATATTTCACAAAGATAGATTTGAAGAGTGGATACCATTAGATCTGAATCAGAGAAGGTGATGAATGGAAGACTGCTTTCAAGACAAATGAAGGATTGTATGAGTGGTTAGTGATGCCTTTTTGATTGACAAATGCACCGAGTACTTCCATGAGATTGATGAATGAAGTTTTGAAGAAATTCTTGGGTAAGTTTGTGATTGTATACTTGGATGATATTCTAATTTTCAGTAAGACAAAAGAAGAAAATGTGTGGCATATTACACAAGTTTTGCAGAGACTAAGAGAGGAGAAATTGCTGATAAACATCAAGAAATGTAGTTTCATGAAGGAAGAGTTGGTATATTTTGGATTTGTGATTTCTATGGAAGGATTGAAGATGGACCCTGAGAAAGTAAGAAATTATTGAATGGCCTACACTAGAGAGCATTGGAGAAGTTAGATCATTTCATGGATTGGCTAGTTTCTACTGGAAGTTCATCAGAAATTTCAATTTAGTTTGTAACCCTATGACATAGACAATGAGAGGTGACAGAAAGAATTTTAAGTGGACATTAGGAGAAGACAAAAGTTTTGAGTTATTGAAGTAGAAAGTGACAGAGCAACCTATTTTTGCATTACCAGATTTCAATAAGGTATTTCAAGTTGATTGTGATACAAGTGGAAGTGCAATTGGAGTAGTATTAAGTCAAGAAGGTAGACCTATAGCATATTTTAGTGAGAAGTTGAATGATGCAAGGAGAAGATATTTAGTTTATGATCAAGAGTTCTATGCCATAATTCAATCCTCGAAGAAGTGGAGACATTACTTGTTGCCTAAGGAGTTTGTGTTGTATATAGATCATCAAGCTTTGCAATATTTGAACAGTCAAGGTAAGTTGAATCAGAGACATATGAGGTGGGTAGAGTTCATGCAAAGTTATACTTTTATGTTGAAGTATAGGAGTGGTAAATCAAACAAAGTTCCTAATGCATTGAGTAGGAGAAGAAATTTATTGACAGAGATGAGAGTTGAAGTGTTGGGTTTTGATGAATTGAAGAACATGTATGAGGGAGACACTAGTTTTGCATAACCTTGGAAAGCACGTAAGGAACCTATTGTGATAGATAGGAGTAAGTGGTTGGACTATTTCATTCAGGAAGATATGTTGTTCAAAGGAAGTCAGTCGTGCATACCTAGAAGTTCAATGCAGGATAATTTGATCAAGGAGAAGCATAGTAGTGGATTGGCAGGACATTTTGGCATTGATAAGACAGTGACTTTGGTGAATGAAAATTACTTTTGGCCTTAGATACATAAAGATGTTAGGAGATTTATGCAGAGTTGTAGAGTTTGTCAAGTTGCAAAAGGAAATAGTTAGAACACTGGATTGTATAAACCTTTGATAGTTCCAGAGAGACCTTGGAAAGATATAAGCATGGATTTTCTAATGGGATTGCCTAAGACATAGAGAGGACATGATTCAATATTTATAGTGGTTGACAAATTTTCAAAGATAGCTCATTTCATACCTTGTAAGAAGACAACTGATGTAGTGCATGTACCTAACCTATTTTTGATGTAGAGGAAATGCAACAGAAGCTTACAAATAGGATGGAAAAGCCATTAATCCACTAGCATGTTAAAATCCTGGACATGCAGTATGTAATACCTATCTGCTTATCATCATCATCATATTTCTTGCTAACACAGACAGCATCATCATATTTCGAAGAGGCATGAAATATCCTCCTGCTAACTACTGTTCACTTCCTTATCACCTTTCGCCTTTCGCCTGTCAGCAGCATCATGATACTCGACGAACACAATTATCCTCCTGATGATCACTATTCACTTAGCGCCAAACTCTATCGACAGCATCATGATGTTTAGCATCATCATCACCCTTCGTCAGTAGGATATGAAATATCCAGTTCCTCTCATATATCTTGATGACAATATTCCTTATGCACCTTTTCTTCGATGCTTACGTCACCCTGATATCGACCTTCTTTAAACAAACAGCATCAGGATATGACTTATCAGGTCATATTGAAACATCCTGATGATGTTAACCAAACTTTATGCCAATGACTTACGCCGATGCCAAAACACTTAGCGACAGCAGGATAAACTTGCATAGGGTGATATTCGCAATATCCTGATGACGATGACATCACTTGCACCCGATGATGATGTCAATGCACCTGATGATGATGTCAATAGGATATAAGACACTTATATCCTCCACAACATGATAATGAATATCCGGTGATCTTTTCAATATCCTGATGATGACCTTTCCGGTCCTTAGCCAAAAAGTGAACTTTCACTTCTGCATGCGATAGCGATATGTGGACGATGGATACACACGAAAGATGATCCTGAAGATGATATACACACTGAGTATATATCCAACCTATATCATCCTGATGCACTTGAAACATGCAATTTTTGCCAACTTCAGAACCTGATCCTGATAGCGATATACTCGTAGATGACGATACGATTCACACCGTCTGGAAAAGCACATGCAGATCCCTGTATATCCGTCAGCTGCATGCAAACTCACAGAACGCATCCCCTCTGAGATGATACCTTTGTACTTATCCAATAGCTCTTGGATAGCTGGGTCTATGAACCTTTGCTTTTTCTCTTCCTTGACTTCTTGCTGCTATTCTTTATTCACCCTCATACATGGGATTAGGGCATATGCAACTGCACCTTCTGCTGCTACTTCTTTCATGAACTATTTACCTTCCATCAGCATTACCTTCACCTCTTTTCCTTTAGATTTCTCCTCCTTCTCCGTCAATGGTAGTAACTTTATAACCTTACCATCTTTAGTGATTGTATAGGTGTTTCTAACACCATCATGTTGTGCCTTCAAATCATACTGCCATGGTCTACCAAATAAAAGATTGCAAGCATCCATCGTGGTAATGTCAAACAACAACTTATCCTTATATGCTCCAACCTGAAATTCTACCGAAGCCTACTCTTCTACAATTGTCTGCTGACCTTGGGTAAGCCATGAGACTTTATATGGGGATGGGTGAGGCAATCTCCTAAGCTTAAGCTTTGTCACCATTTCTTCAGACACAAAATTTTCAGTAGAACCAGAATCAATCAAAACTTTACATGCCTTACCTCCTGCTTTGCAAATAGTCCTGAAAAGAGACTTTCTTTGAGGGGATTCTTTGTCAGGTAGCTTCATGGTAGTCACTATTCTTCTCATCATTAGAGACTCTCCACTTTCTGGGTATCCATAATTATCAGGAGCATTCACACTCTGAAAAGAATTAGAGCCTGTCATATTTTGATTATCAGGTTCTTGGATCAGATTTGTTCTCCTTTCTCCTGTTGAGCTTGTGGCCTTTTCTGGACATCTGTTGGCTATATGGCCTTCTTTGTTATAGTTATAACATCTGATGGATCCTCTGCCCTGGGATCTTCCTCTGAAAGGTCTTCTACCTCTGAAGTTTCCTTGCTGACTATAATTTTCCCCTTGGTTCTGACTATTGTTTCCCTTACTATTGTCATGATTGGATTCTCCTTGATATCCATGTCCATGTCCTCTACCTCTAAAAGGACCTCTTCCACCCCTTTGTTGTCTTCCTCTTCCTCTATTGTGTTGTTCTTGTTTTCTCTTTAACTTCTCTTCCACTTTCAATGCCAACTGAAAGCATTTCTGAACTGTATCTGGATTATGCAGACTTAAATCTTCCTGAATGTTGAACCTCAATCCATTAAGGTATCTGGCTACCTTCTCTTCTTCACTTTCCTTTACCTTTGTTTTCATACAAAGTTTCATGAATTCTTCTGTATATGAGATGACATCTAGCTCCTTCTGCTTCAGGTTTTGCTTCCTCTTGTGTAATTGGATACTGTAATCCAATGGGACATAAGCTTCCTTTACTAATGCCATCATTTTCTTCCATGTAGTGACTCTATGCTTTCCTTCCTGTACTCTATCATCTTGGATGAAATTCCACCATGTCAAGGTAGCTTCTTTCATTTTTGACTGGGCTATTTTCACCCTCTGTTGTTCTGGTATCTCCTTTGTTTCAAAGAAATTGTTCAAGGAGTCTATCCACTCCATCACTGAATCAGGTTCCATCTTTCCTGTAAACACTGGTAAATCTAATTTCACATCCATGGTTCTCCTCTCCATGGCCTTGAGGGCGTTCAACAGTGGTCTCTGGTCTGCAGGAATGACCTCCTCGTTCCAACTAGGGATCTCTTCTTCTTCCCTATCTTCTTCTCTACCAGAACCTACTCTGTTCCTCAACTTCTCTAACTCATCCTTCAATTCCTGATTTTGAGCCTTCACGGCCTTGCTCTCTGCAATCTGTTTCTTTACCAGAACTGCCAACTCAACGTTGGTCATCCTTGCCAGAATCTCAGATGTTCCTTCTTCATCTGACATCCTGCTATATCCTGATCTTTTCCAGAAGATCCTTCCTTTGCTCTGATACCACTATGATGTAGAGGAAACGCAACAGAAGCTTACAAATAGGATGGAAAAGCCATTAATCCACTAGCATGTTAAAATCCTAGACATGCAGTATGTAATACCTATCGGCTTATCATCATCATCATATTTCTTGCTAACACAGACAGCATCATCATATTTTGAAGAGGCATGAAATATCCTCCTGCTAACTACTGTTCACTTCCTTATCGCCTTTCGCTTTTCACCTGTCAGCAGCATCATGATACTCGACGAACACAATTATCCTCCTGATGATCACTATTCACTTAGCGCCAAACTCTATCGACAGCATCATGATGTTTAGCATCATCATCACCCTTCGTCAGTAGGATATGAAATATCTGGTTCCTCTCATATATCTTGATGACGATATTCCTCATGCACCTTTTCTTCGATGCTTACGTCACCCTGATATCGACCTTCTTTAAACAAATAGCATCAGGATATGACTTATCAGGTCATATTGAAACATCCTGATGATGTTAACCAAACTTTATGCCGATGACTTACGCCGACGCCAAAACACTTAGCGACAGCAGGATAAACTTGCATAGGGTGATATTCGCAATATCCTGATGATGATGATGTCACTTGCACCCGATGATGATGTCAATGCACCTGATGATGATGTCAACAGGATATAAGACACTTATATCCTTCGCAACATGATAATGAATATCCGGTGATCTTTTCAATATCCTGATGATGACCTTTCCGGTCCTTAGCCAAAAAGTGAACTTTCACTTCTGCATGCGATAGCGATATGCGGACGATGGATACACACGAAAGATGATCCTGACGATGATATACACACTGAGTATATATCCAACCTATATCATCCTGATGCACTTGAAACATGCAATTTTTGCCAACTTCAGAACCTGATCCTGATAGCGATATACTTGTAGATGACGATACGATTCACTCCGTCTGGAAAAGCACATGCAGATCCCTGTATATCCGTCAGCTGCATGCAAACTCACAGAACTGCACAATTTTACAAAGAAAACATGATGGTCGGGCCGGGTCACCTTCAGATCAAAACTTAACAGTTTATCTTCCTAAACCCTAGCACATGAGGATGCTAGGTTGATTCATAGCATGCTACCAATCGATCTCCCACACAATGAAATGCATAAACAGAAAACTAAAATAAAACCTAAACTAACATGCATGACCATTCCACTGATTCACAGAATCAACTGGTGGAAGGGTTGAAAGAATCCATTAACCTGTAATCAGAACAGAAATCAAAACATAAACAGCTGATAAACCAGATAATGCAATTGATGAGATCTTATTTAGATGAAACACAAATGTCCTGTTTCTACAATACTATCGAACAACAATGTTTCACAATGTCTGGCTTGATCTCTGGATCTCACTCAATCACCAGTACAACATAACATAACTACTACTCTCTCTTCTCAAACTCTAACTGATCTGAGTTATTTATAGCAATATCCTACGAGTACTACCAACTCGATTCCCAGTGGCTGGGAGCTTCCAAGTGGCTGGGAGAAGATAGCTCAGACAACCTAATAACGAACTCTAACTACCTGCACACTCTCCTAGGCTGATCTAATACATATGCATTGGTCCAATGGACCTTATTACATTATGAAGTCAAACATGCTAAAACTAGACTAATGTCCTGTCATGCGGACAATGAACCTATATCCTATCTTGTAGGGGTGCTCCTGCACCAATTTTTCAAAGAGATTGTGAGATTGCATGGATTACCTAAGAGTATAGTTTCAGACAAAGATACAAAGTTTGGATACTTTTGGAGGACACTTTGGAAGAAGATGAAGACAGATTTGAAGTTCAGTTCTACTTTTCATCCACAGATAGAGGTAGTGAATAGGAGTTTGGGAAACTTGTTGAGAGGTTTGGTTGTAGAGAAACTGGAAGTTGGGACTTGATTTCACAAGCAGAGTTTGCATACAATAATTTAGTAAATAGGAGTACCGGAAGAACACCTTTTGAGATTGTTACCGGAGTGAATCCTAGAGGAGTTGCAAAATTGAGAGATATTAGTATAGAGGAAAAGAGGAGTGCAAAAGTAGAAGAATTTGTAGACTATATGAAGACAATGCATAATCCAGTGAAGAAACATTTGGAGGATATGAATAGTAAGTACAAAGAGAAGGCAGATGAGAAGAGAAGACATAAGGAATTTGAAGTTGGAGATAAAGTGATGGTGTACTTGACAAAAGAAAGATTTCCAGTTGGGAAATATACCAAGTTGAAGAGGAAGAAATTTGTACCTTGTAAGATACTCAGGAAATTTGATTTAGGAAATGCATATGAAGTGGAGTTACCAGAGAGTTTGGGTATATCACCTATTTTCAACATTGCAGATCTTTACCAATATCATGAAGCAAAGTTTAGTGACAACATGGAAGAAGACTTGAAGAAGCAGTCACCACAACAAGCACCAGAGCGGATAGAAGACATTTTGGATAGTAGAGTTGGATGCAACACTAGAGGAAGACAATACAAAGAATATCTTGTGAAGTGGAAAGGCAGACCAGAAGAAGATTCATCATGGATTTCTCATGCTAAGGTGAACCATCTTGGTTCTCCCCTAGCCCCAGCAAAGTGAGGGACTCACTTTTTTCAATAACCCTGGATGTTTGATACAAGTGCATCCCTGGTTCAAGAGCAATCTTGCATCAACCAAAAACATTTGCATTCCAGTTTGTTTGCAGTTCAATTTGTTTCTTTTCATTTCCTAGTTTAGTTTAGGTAGTTCAGTCAGAAGCAGTTCCATCTTGTGGTTTAGTATTGGCATTTCACATCTCACAGATCTGGACTTAGCATCTACATTCTTTCATCTACATCATATCAAGAATTCAGAGTAGTTGGATTAGTTACCAGAAATATATCTCTATTAGAAGTTGATTGTTTTCTCATAGCAGAGCATTCTAATAGTTCTTGATAATTAGCTAAAGGAGAAGGCTTGTGGATCATTCCTTGACTTGTGGATCTCAATGACACATCATTCAACATCCTTTGGTTCATGGCCGACCTTCCCCAAGGGTCCACGCATTGTTTCTTTCATTTGAGGAAGTGTTTTATGCATTTAAGTCTAACCTATATGTGAACATGTTACAACTCTTCATTGGAGTTTGTGACCTTCCTTAGCTGACGTGGAGGAATCTATTGGTCTGAAAATGATATATATATATAGATGTAATAGATCCTTAGAAAAGTAGCTATTCACATAAGAAGATTTGATAGTTTAGATTTGTGTGAAAGAGCCTCCAATCTTTATCTTACACATGTATGTAATTAGGCCTATGAGCCCTAGTTGTAAGCCCACATGTTGCTGGCTAGATTATATTTGAATTCTATGATATACTGAATGAATGAATCTGCATTTGTTCCATTTCCTTAAGTTGTTTCTATTGTATTTACTCTGCATACACGGTCTGGATAGTTCATTTTGTGAACCCTTCTACCGTGACTGCACCATGTAGAGGGTGTAGCAGTTGAACAAGGTAGGGTTTGATTGTTTTTTATGAATTTGAAAAGAAATTTTTAATTTTGCAATGTTTTGATGGGATTTTTATTTTGAATTTTCAGTCAATGAAGCACCAAAAAACCCTAATCCAGCAAAGGAGGCTCAAAACAACCCCCAAAACCCTCAAAACCCCCCACCTTCATGTCCTCACGATGAAAGAGACACACAAGAAAACTATTTATGGAAAATTGAAGAAACAAAAAAATCTTGAAACCCTAATTGAAATGTTAAATAGTCCAAATGCAAGCACCAATCATAGGAGAGCCTTGCCAAGTCATTAGAGGTCATTGTTTCTCATATTGAATTGGTGAAAAACTAAATCACTGAATGGAATGACTATAGGGAGAGGAGTCAACAATACTATGTTGAGAAATTGTCTTGCAAACAAGTCAAGGACAAAAAAATACAAAATCTCAATTATGTTCACATTTTATCAATCCTAAAATAGGTCAAACACTAGAAGAGACTTGAAAATGGTTCTCGAGTCATTACTATGTGAACTAAGATATATCCCAAAACTTTTGGGATAGATGGTACATTGTATTTGATGAGCATCCTTGTAATAACAATGAGGTGCCATAATATTTCTTGAGGAAACTCTATTGTGAGTTCGTCCTCAAGGAGATTTCTAATTACTTTGACATTCTAGAGTTCCATGGCAGAGGTGGTAGCTCTACCCAAGATAGACAGGGGCACATCAAGACCAAAACCACATACCTAGACCCCTCATGAGGCCAAAACATATCTCACTCCCTTCAGCTTTGAACGAGAGTGTTGAGGTGGAGACACTGCATTCATTAAGTTCTCTCACCTAGTCTCTTGCACAGCATGGTGATGATCTTACTCAGGCCAATGAGGGTGAGAGAAGTAGGCGTCATTTGTTCCCACATATTTGTAGTTCATGTGGGAACTTGTGTGATTATGGGACCCAAGACTCTCTCTAGGACACTGCAATGCAGGGACAACAACTAGTGATGGACACATCTATATTGGATAATATTGTTCTCACATATGACCTCTTACAACATACGTTTGGTATTGACTCCCAAGTAATTTTTTACAAGGTTCATCTTGATTTAATATATTTGTATTTGAAATTTCTAATTAATTATATGACTATTTATATTATAAGTCAAAATTAATGTATGTAATTATCTGCACTATGAAATTCTAGGGTCAAAGTATTCATCCTGCATTTGTTAGTCATCCAGTGTAGGGTTATGAGAGGAGGTCGAATCAACACATGTAATTTATCACATGATCATAAATATAGTACATATATCAATGGTAATATTATTTAGTGACAATTTCATAATGAACAGGGAGCTTCACCACTACCACCATAATTTCCTTCGTCTCCTGGACACAGAAGCACTTTCACTGTGGTAAATTTTACCATTTAGCATTTAAATAATGTTATGTATCTATTTTGGTCAAATAACCTTGAACTCTATTTTCAGATGTTGAATACAGAGACTCCTCGTCTTTGGCAGTTGGTGGAGGTGGGCATTGCTTGTTGCATACCTAAGGTTGTCACTGGTGTGGTTGTGTGGTTGCCATTAATGTCAATACTTAGTTTGGACTATCTTTGATGGTTAGGTTGATGATGTGCTAACAATGATGTTAATGATGTTCATGGTTGGATGTCATGTATTGTTAAGTTGTATTGAGTATGTTTGTTGTCAGCGGAGATAATATCATGATGATATATTAAGATAGGAATTAGAAGCATCAAGATGTAGAATGATATATTAAGATGGGAATTAGAAGCATTAATGCTAATTTTGAGAAGATGTTACTGATGACCTATAGCATGTTGTATGCTCTTTCTTGATGATCATAAGGAAGTATGTGTTGCTATAAGAAGGTTTTGGTCTCTAGATGTTGGTAGAAGTTGCTAGTGTAGGAAGCTGCTTGGAAGACTACCTGGTAAAATGCTCCACATTCCTTCACATTTGAAGATATGGTCATGCAGTTCAGAAGTTAAGTTTAGTATGCTAAGAAGGTGTTTTATCCAAAGCTTTAGATTATTTTCTCCTTCACTGTGAAAGTTATATGTGATAGAGTTTTGGTCTGTACTCTGGCAGAATAAGGTGATGATGAAGGCTACTTGGAATGCTCTGCATTCCTCTAAAAGTAAATATTTTTCCATGCAATTTTGTGGACACATTTAGGGATGTTCAATACTTGCTACTTTGAGTTTTCATGTGATTTGTAGGTCTACAAGTTTAGTTTTCCAAATGATAGTCAGCTACAGATAGTTTCAGAAGACTAATTGTTCTCAGAATGTATGTTGGATGTGTGCACCCCAAAGTGATTAATGTGTGGAGTTTGTGTAGACAATTAAATTTATCCTCACAATCATCTTATTATCCTTCTATTAATTAAATGGATATTCTTATCTATTTAATTAATTCATTTAATACTTTCCTCTATTTTCATTAATTCACTTAAATCATTAAAATATTATAGTCATTTATCCATTCACATAATCAATTATCCATAAATCATCTATCCATTTCATACATATTCTATTTACATAATCAAAAATCTTTATCCATTGCATATTTCATTAAATCATATATATATGCATTTAATTAAATCATTTATCTAATTAACAAATCCCACTTATTCCCACTCTCCTCCTAATTTTAGCCTCATTCATTATGCATCATAAGCACTTTCTCTCCAAATTCAAATAAAAATATCCCACATTTCTCCCATAAACTAGATATATCCTATGAGGACATCTATATAAGCCCTCTCTATTCTCACCATGGGACACATTGGATTTAGATTGCAAAACTTTTCATCCGTTCATCATAGCTTTCTTGATGCATTTGTGCTTATAAAAATCTAAGAGCATGAAATGTGTAATCCAAGATCTTGATGATAGGAAACAATAGAGTTATTTTCTTTTGGATGCCTATGTTTGGTTTTTTGTAGTTTAATATTACATTTTTGTGCATTAGTATTCATTTAGGAGAAACTTCATTGATGTGATGTTGAAAATATTGTGATTCTGGTTATAGATTCATTAGCTTTTTCATTTTTATCATCAACAAAATGGTGAACCTGACATGAAAGTCTCAACATTGTTCATTTGTGTCATTGCATGTTTTATGGCAGATTTTGGGTTAATCAAGATTTTCTTGTGGAGGGTAAGATGGAATGTTCATAGTCGATTTTGTTTTAGGTTCGACATTTATTTTATTGCATGTTTCATTCAAGGATAATGGTGACTCTAGTTGAATCTTTGGCGTTTCTCTATTTTGGGTGACTAACAGTTGCTTTGGTTGCAGGGTAATTGTTTATATATTTAAATGTTTGCAGGGTTTAACATTTGGTTGTAGGGTTTAATGTTTTGCAGGTTTGGGATGTTTGGTCACAATCCTGTAATTTAGGGTTTTGATTTTTAATAGTAGAATCTAACATTTACCCTGGCCACTCTGTCTAAAATCTATCCTTGAACTTCATTGATTTTGCATGTTGTGCCCTGAGTTTGCCTTGATTTTTTTAAAAAATTTTGATTTGGGGTTTCATCGTTGGTTTTCAATTTCTTCATTGGCTAATATTTCTAGTGTTGCAAGATTAATACTATGAGTTACAAGCTTATTTACCTAGGCCATTTGACCAAACCCTAAAAACCATTCACTTTGCATAAAACCCTAAGGTCACAGTCTGTGGATTTGCTCATCGTTGCCTGTTCTCAGCCTGTTGCAGCTAGTCGACTGCCCTCAACTCATGGTCGACACCCTTTGAAGTCTTTTATCACCATTTCAAACCTTGTCTGCCACTTGCATTTTCCTGTTGCCACCAACCATCTTCAAAGTCGTCACCAACCTCTGCTTGCAACTTACCTGATCCACCGCTTTTGCTACCTCTGCACTAGGTTGCCGCCATACTACCTACCATCATTGCATTCTAAGCTTCAGCCACCGATCTTTAAAGCTTTTGTTGCTGCCCATATTGGTGATGAAAACCATAGGTGTAAACCCTAAACAACACCCATCTCTAAGATGACCTCTGTTGCTGCTTATTCAAAATCGCAATTGACACTTCAAGTCTTAGCAGTTATTGTCTATGGAGATTCATGGTCATGTGGTTGACCATTTTGGTCTAACACTATCAAGCCCTCGTTCACATTCAATCAGGATAGTTTTAATTGGTTTTAATTAGTTTTAATTAGAGTATTTTCTTAAGTTTTAATTAGTTTTTTTTAGAATTTAGATTTTGTTTGTTAATTCATTTGTTTTGTTAGTTAGATTAATTCAATTGAATTAGTTTTTAATTTGGATAGTTAGGTCTGGATTAAATTTTATTTGTTAATTTTTGCTAGTTAGATTAATTTTATTTTTCTTTTTAGTTTAGTTTTAATTTTGTGGTTAATCCATATTGACTTGGCTTTGTGTAGGATCACATATCAAAGATTTGAAATGAAAACTTGATGTTCATTTATCAAAGACTTAAAATTCAAACTACTAATGGTGGTTTTGCAAGGCTTTCATTGATTAGATATATTTTTCAAATGTATGTTTGCACTTAGATTAACTAAGGGATTAATTAATCATTATTTGCTATGTTTGAAAGGTGGTAGGTTTATGCTCTCACCTTGTGCAAACTCAGTGATTAGAAGCCAGACCCATCTCTTTTATGTTTTTAATCCCTTAGAGGGCCTACCTCTTGATTTGTGAGAGGGAATGACCCAAGCGGTACTTTCATTTTGGTCTGCTCTTTAAATAATTGTGGTTGTGACGAAAGTCATCAATCACCTAGTGAGGATGTTCTATACCGATGGAAGTCTCCCTCAGTATCCATGAGATGTGTAAAAACCCTTTTTGAGGACTGGGAGACCTCTTAAATGAGCAAACCTCTGCATGTATAAACACCAAATTATCTTGAAACAATGACTAGAAACCATTTGTTATAGAGACCAAAAACCTTTTTTTCTTGTTGGTGCAGGAGGTCAGACCTCTGAAGCTACCTTACATGTACTATTCAGGCTAGAGACAAAAACTCCCTTAGTTCATAATATCTCTAGATCTTTAGGGTAAGAGATTTGGTGTGACCGTGTTCTGGTGGGGGATCTAATGTCACCAATATCTCTAGTTGTCCTCCTTGTCTCAGTATATGGAGTAATCCAAGTGGGGACTCAGCAAGTAGTATCCTCTTTCCAGCCTAGGTTGTGCATGCTTACGAGTGTTTTCAAATTTGTCGAGACTAGTGAAAATTTTTGGGGCTAATCTAGGTCCCCATTCATACTTTTACTCTAATTTTATATCAGAATCATCCAAAACTTTCTGTCTACCATCTTTTGTGTGTGTGTTCAAAACAAACATTTTCCATCTCAATCAAATAGCACACCTAGAATCTATAACATTCCAACCTTGCAAACCTCAAAAAATTGCTTAAAAGGTCAAAACAACACAAACGTATGCATGATCTCTTGCAAAACCAAGATCCCTAAGCGAAGATCCACTTTCTACTTTTTCAAACATAGACATCATAGTTCAAGGACTATTATAAAATACATCTTGAAAAACTACCGCAACCAAGACATATTGTTGAGAAATTTTTATAAATGCCCTTTAATAAACGAACCAAACTTACCTGTCCAAAATGATCCTAGCATTTAAATCTCTTGGGGTGTTGTTCTTCAATTCTGATCCTTCAGTCCTTGCATATCTAGATCATTCCACTTGGTCCTTGCATATTTTGATCATTCTATTTTGTCATGTCCTCAGTCCTTGCATATCCATCATTAGTCAAACAAATCTTTTAGCTGACACTTAGGTTGCTCTCCTTAGGTCTTGAATCAAACATTGGCTATTAATCACCTCTATCACTTGAGGTTCATCATCCCTGAGTTAGGGAATATATCATTATCTTTGAGTAGGGAAATCTTATTGGAGTTCATCATCTCCTACTTTAGTATACCCTCTCTTGATCACTTGTCCTTGTGTCTATCTATCATAGCACATGTAAAGCCTTACATCACAATTATCTTTAGACCTAGAGTTACCTTGATCTATTTTAGAAGTCTAGTCATATCATATTCATTTAGGTTGTCTCCATACCCTAAAGTTTACATTATATCAACAACCTTACATCCTTGTATCTTGATATCAAGTTTGTCATATGTAGAGTCATACAATTCCATTCCCATATCTTATCTTAGAGTCATATCAGTTTTCATTACATCCTAATCTTGAGTCTCATACATTGTCTAGTCCTAGG
Organism: Cunninghamia lanceolata; assembly: GCA_027924645.1. NCBI lineage: Eukaryota > Viridiplantae > Streptophyta > Pinopsida > Cupressales > Cupressaceae > Cunninghamia > Cunninghamia lanceolata. The sequence goes on from BSBN01000780.1 coordinate 10,921,962, forward strand.
TCAAAGGTCAAAATTATCACACATGCCCCCTAATACAAGATCATAAATACAACAAGAAATGGAACAAGAAGGAAAAATACATCATGACAATCTCGATGAAGAAGAACACATTAGTGTTGTGGATGAGGAAGATCAAAACAATACAAGTGATGAAGAAATATCCCTAGAACATATAAAGGAAGCCCTCAATGATGAAAAGTTTCTCAAAGTCTTCAAGGCAGTGGTCAAACATAATCCAAAACAATTTTTAAAGCCATTGTTGATGAAGGGATAAAAATACCTAATGATTTTGATGCATCTTTACTCATAACAAATGAAAAAGCGGGATCTATTGGATCTAAAACTACCAAGACACATAATGATGACATAGTGAAGGGTCATAGACCCTTTTATTTGCAACCAAGCTATAAAGTTCTTCAAAAGTTTCAAAGCCAACATCTACAAATGATCCCATCTTGGATGAACTTAGAGCATTGAGACATGAATTGAATACTATCAAGAATAGTAAAACATCATCCCACAAGTTTTCCATTGAAGATATATGTCCTTATCCTTTTGATCTAAGCATACCAATGCCACCTTTTCCCAATCACTGGGACATACTGAGACTTGATAAATATGGGGAAAAAGGAGACCCTAAAGATCACTTAAGAGAATTTTTCACTGCTACCTTGGAATTCACAATTGATGAGACATATCTTATGAGATTATTCCCTCGTAGTCTGGGAGGAGAAGCTATGGAATGGTTTTCACGATTACCCCTGACCATCAAATCTTTTCAAGAACTAGTTGATAATTTTTTCTCAAATTATAGTAAGAACTATGAACTTGAAGTGACCATGTCAAACCTTTTTAACACCAAGAAAAAACAAGGAGAATCTTTTGTGTCATTTTTACAAAGATGGAGACATTTGACAAAATGAGTACCTTATAACATTCTAGACAAACAATTGGTTGACCTATTTTGTCAAAATTTGAACAAGGAAATTGGAAAGGAACTTCGCCTCAAATGCTTGGATTCCTTTGATGAAGTCATAGAAATGGGATTTTGAATCAAACAAACTCTCATCGATGATGGAACTACTAAACTTAATAATGACAAAGATAAAAAATTAGGCTTGGGTAATAAGACACCTTTTTGGGTTAAGAACAAGAATGTGGTCAATAACAGAGTTGTTGATGCAAAAATGACTAAAACATCATCACCTATTTACAACCTTAAAGGTTCATCCTCCGACAGTGGAAAAGAAAAACAAAGAAGCTTCCCTAAATGAAATTTTACACCATTGGGTCAATCACTTGAATCAACATTAAAAGAACTCCTTCAAAATGATCTTATAATGCTACCTGAGATAATAGAATATAATCCATAAATCAAACCCCCATGGTGGAATGACAATCACTTTTGCGACTATCATAGACACAAAGGACATAAGACTAATAGTTGCAATAAACTTCGACATGTGATACAAGACCTTATTGATGATGGAAAGATCACAGTTGGACACACTCCTTCTAGTAACTCTGATCGCGAGCTATTCAAAGATCCTTTCCCTAAGCATGACAAGGTTAAAGGAAAGACCACTGAATCCAGTGATGGTGTAAACTATACTTCTGCTAAGTATGACTATGTCATAAATAACATCAGTGAGGTTGATAATCATGTGAACACTTTCATTATAAAAGGCAAAGAACCTGACTGCAATGTTACTACCCATAGAGGCATAGTTACCCTTAGAGGTCCTAATTCAAAAATCACTGCACCTACTTCAGAATACAACCTCACATAGCATTTAGGTAAAATGCCCATGCAAATTTCCATACTTGAGCTACTATGCCTATCTCCTAAGCATAAAGCTATCCTAGATAAAGTGCTTGCTACTGCTACAACACCTATAGAATTGTATGTAGATCAATTCCAAGCTATGGTGGGACACATCACTTCTCCTCACACTCTCACTTTTACTAAGAATGATGATTTGTCCATCCGACAAACACATAACGCATCTTTACACATTGAAATCCTTGTCCATAAAGTCAAGATCAAGGGAGTTCTAATAGATGGAGGAGCAGGTCTTAATATTTGTACTCAAAAATTGATCATAGCATTAGGGTTCTCTGAAAGTATAGTTGATCCAAAGAAAAAGATTACCATAAAGGCATATGATGAAGAGGAACACTCATCTAAAGGATCAGTTACTTTACCAATCAAGGTTGGACCTATGGTAAAGGATGTGGTTTGCTAAGTCCCTCTGACCTATAACATCCTCTTGGGAATACTATGGATTCATGTAATTTAAGAAGTACCTTCTACATACCATCAGTGCATTAAATTCCCACACAATGGTGTCGAAATCACAATACTAGGAGATCCAAACCCTTTCATGTATTGCAATAATCTAAGCCATAAAACTAAAATCACAATCCCTACCAATCCTGAAGCACTTCCTTCTCAAGCATATGTTGATCTTGAGTCCTTAAAGTTGACCACCTCAAAATCCAATGAGGCTGATATTAGAATAAAAGTGAAAGAACAAGGAGTAGGAGAATATACCCTAAGTCATGCTCTTTGCATTAGAAGGTGATGCAGGAGCATCCAGTGGTGTAAGGACAATCTTGTATCACCCAAAAATAAGTTATCAAAATCATTGCAAATGTTTTCATTTCTTTCCATCATTAGTAATTTTGGTTCCATAATCTCCTAAATAATGATGTAGGACTTTTAGTTTTTTTCCAAACTGCTAAAAATAGCAAATTGCCAGTTTTGGAAAGTTTACCTGCCATTTTAGGAAAGTTTACATTTGGGCACAAATTGAAGTGAAAACTTACAAAAATTTACCTAATCAAAATATAAGACCTTTGGCGAAGGAATCAGGCAAAGATCATATGTGAGCTAAAAGATATTAAAGTTTTTGTTTTTTGAAAAGCCCCTAAATATTTCTGAAACACGGTATGAAGCACTAAAACATCCCATAACATCCCAAAAAGTTGACAAAAATCCATTTATGAATTTTTGGTGTGATAGTTCACATTGCGATGTTTCCAGTGCTTAAAACGGTTCATCAATCAGACACTCGGATCAAAAGTTATGCTTCTTGGAAGTTGACCTACTTTTGGAGGGAGTTGCAAATTTCAAAATTTAGTTGGAGGCCACCAAAAAGTGCTATTTATGACTATTTTGGGAACCCTAGGCAGTAGTAGAGTTAAGGGGGCAAGTGTGGAGTCAAGAATAGGTAGGAAAATAGAAACCCTAGCTGATTTGGGGTTACAAAAGGCAGATGATTCTAGAGTCTTGTGATAGGAAGTTGTAATGTGTTGCAGCCTGTGGAGGGTTGATAACTTTGATTGTATTTGAGCTTATGTAATGTAATAAGTTGTCCAAATCAATAAAAGAAAGTTATATTTTCTATGTGTAATTTCTTTTGTTATGTGTTTTATGATTTATCCCCTTCATCAAGTGGTATCAGAGCAAGGTTTCCTGAGTGTGTAGACATATCACTGACTGTGAGACAGTTTGTACCAGGACCTAAGGTTGTGGGTTTGCTATGGAGATCAAGATGCCTCCATGAAGAAATTGTATTGGGAGGAATTCTTTGATGGAAGAGGGTTTTAGAGCCCTACAAAGGCAAATCGATGCATTGCAAGAGGAGCTACGAAGAGGGTTTGAACCGAGAACAAGAGAAGAAAGCGAAGATGAAGCTGAAGAAGAGCTATCTGAGGAAGAACAAGAAGTTACAGGAGATCCTGCAGAAGTTAGTTTGTTGAGGGCCATTTCTAAGATTGGAAAGAGGCCCAAGATCAAAGTTTCTACATATTCTGGAGATTTGAATCTGGAATAGCTTATTGATTGGATCAATGACATGGAGGAGTATTTCAAGTATGAAGATGTGGAGGACCTAGATCGGGTCAAATTTGTAAAAACAAAGTTGAAGGGCCATGCCAGTATTTGGTGGAAAGAGGTCCAATTAGAGAGGAATAGAAGAGGAAAAGGAAAGATCGCCAGATGGGATCAGATGGTGGAGAAACTGAAGAAGCAGTTCATTCCTGTGGACTATGAGATGGAGTTGCTGAAGAAGTTGCAAGGACTGAAGCAAGGTAACATGTCTATTAAGGAGTATACAGAAGAGTTTTATAAAATTACTATCAAGATAGGCCATGTAGAACCCAACAAGGAGAAGGTAGCCCATTACATTAATGGGTTGAGGCCAAGTATCCAAGAGGAGCTAAGCCTAGTCAAAATGACCACCATAGAGATGCATACCGATTTTCCCTAAAGGTGGAAGAGAAGCCGAATAAAAGATTTGATAGCAAGCAAAGGCGAAGAGGCCAAGGTAAAAGGACTGGTGGAAGACCCTATGGAGGCCGTAATGAAGATCAAAAGAAAAGTGAAGAAGCTGGAACTAGTCAAAATCAAAGAGGGGATAATGCCTACTGCCCTCGTGACCAAAACAATGGTGAGCAAAGAGGAAGAGGAAGAGGCAGACCTGGGTAAGGACCCAGAAGAGGAGATTTTAGAGGAACCTGTTTCTAATGTGGAGAAGAAGGGCATCGAGCATACAAGTGTCCACAACATCAAGGAAGGACAAATAGAAGACCTGAAGGTAATGCATGAGTTTCACATGTAGATATTGAAAGGAGAGAAACCCTAGTTGTCAGAAGAACTTTGATGAATGAGGAGAAAGAACCCAATCAGAGGAAGAGTTTATTTTGTACAAGGTGCAAATGTGAAGGTAAGTGTTGTGACATTATTATTGACAGTGGAAGTACTGACAATCTTGTTTCAGAGGAGATGGTTGACAAGAAGAAAGCATCCACATCCATATCGGATTGCATGGTTGCAGAAGGACCACAGAGCTTTGGTCAACGAGCAGTGTTTAGTAAAGTTCAAGATTGGGGACTACCATGATGAGGTGTTGTGTGATATCATACCAATGGATGCATTTCATATGCTGTTGGGGAGACCATGGCAGTATGATAGGAGCACTATCCATGATGGTCGTGCAAACACATATTCTCTAACAAAGGATGGAGTTTGTCATAAGTTGAAGCCCTTGAAGGAGGTGGAAGAAAAGGTATGTAGTAGTGCTAGAATTTGCTTCGTAGATGGTAGGAAATTTTTGGAGGGTATGAAGCATGAGCATCATTGCTTTGCATTGATTCCTAAAATTAGTCAAGAGAAATGTGAAGATGTACTAGTAGAAGTCTCAGATATGTTGGAATAATTTTAGGATATTATCTCTGATAATGTACCAAAAGGTTTGCCACTAGTGAGGAAGATAAGTCACCAAATGGATTTGATACCAGGAGCTAGTTTGCTGAATAAGGTAGGCCATAGAATGACTCCTGCAGAGAATGAAGAGTTAAATAGACAAGTTCAAGAGCTGTTAAGGAAGGGATTGATAAGGGAGAGCCTAAGTCCATGTGTGGTACCTACAGTACTAGCACCAAAGAAAGATGGAGAATAGAGAATGTGTACAAATTCTTAAGCCATCAATAAGATCATGATCAAGTACAGATTCCCATTGCCTAGAATAGATGACATAATGGACTGGTTGAGTGGAGCCAAGTACTTCACAAAGATTGACCTAAAGAGTAGGTATCACCATATCCATATCAGAGAAGGAGACAAGTGGAAGATAGCCTTCAAAACCAAAGAAGGTTTGTATGAGTGGTTAGCCATGCCATTTGGGCTAACCAATGCACCGAGCACATTCATGTGGCTCATGAATGAGGTATTGAAATAATTTTTGGTAAGTTTTGTTATTGTTTATTTGGATCATATTTTTATTTTTAGTAAGACTTGGGATGAGCATCTGATGCATATCAGAAGAGTTTTAGAGAAGTTAAGAGAAGAGAAGTTGTTGATTAATCTAAAGAAATGCAGTTTTGCAAAGAAAGAGTTGGTATACCTGGGATTTGTTTTCTTAGAGGAAGGTCTTAAGATGGACCCAGAGAAGGTGAGGGCTATTATTGAATGGCCTATGCCAAGGAGTGCTTATGAGGTAAGATCTTTTCATGGTTTGGCAAGTTTTTAGAAAAAGTTTATCAGGAATTTTAGTAGCATTTGTGCTCCCCTAACTGAGACAATGCAAGGGGATAGAAAACAGTTTAGATGGACTAAAGGAGAAGATAAAATCTTTGATATATTGAAGTACAAAGTCATTGAGCAACCTATTTTGGCACTTCCAGATTTCAATAAGGTATTCTAGGTAGATTGTGATGCTAGTGGCAGTGCTATAGGAACTATTTTGAGTCAATAAGGTTTTCCCATTTCCTATTTTAGTGAGAAGCTTAATGATGCTAAGAAGAAGTATTCTATTTATGATCAAGAATTTTATGTAATAGTTCAGGCTTTGAAGAAATGGAGACATTATTTGTTGCCAAAAGAGTTTGTTTTATATACTGATCATCAGGCTTTGTAGTATCTTAATATTCAAGAAAAGTTGAACCAGAGGCACTTAAAATGGGTTGAGTTTTTGTAGAGTTATACTTTTGTTTTGAAGCACAAAAGTGGGAAGTCCAACAGAGTTGCAGATGCCTTGAGCAGAAGGTAAAATTTTTTGATAGAAATGAAGATAGGGGTTGTTGGGTTCAATGAGCTCAAAAGTTTGTATCATGAAGATCCAGATTTTGTAGAGGCCTAGAAAGCTTGTCTAGAACCTGTTACTTTGGATAGGACAAAATGGTTGGATTTCATAATCCAAGATGGCATGTTGTTTAGAGGAAGCCAGTTGTGCATTCCGAGGAGTTCCATGAGAGAGAACCTGATAAAAGAGAAGCATAGTGGGGGATTAGTTGGATACTTTGGTCAAGATAAGACCATTGCTATTGTTGGTGAAAGTTATTATTGGCCATAGTTGCAACAGGATGTGAGGAAATTTGTGCAAGTTGTAGAGTGTGTTAGATGGAAAAAGGAACAAGTCAGAATATAGGGTTGTATCAACCATTACCTGTACCAAAGAAGCCATGGGATGATATTAGTATGGATTTTGTTCTTGGTTTACCAAGGACACATAGAGGGCATGATTCTATTTTTGTGGTGGTGGATAGATTCTTGAAGATGGTACATTTTTATTCCAGATTGTATATGGCAATGGCCCAAGAAATGCTTCAGAGTTAAGGAAACTAGACAAAGGAGAAAAGACAAGTGCTAAAGCTGAAGACTTTGTAGAACATCTAAAGAATTTGCATGAAGAGGTGAGAAAGCACATTAATAAGATGAATATTTAGTACAAGCCTAAGGTAGATCAAAAGAGGAGGTATAAGGAGTTCTAGGTAGGAGATGAAGTCATGGTTAACTTGAGAAAAGAAAGGTTCCCAATTGGAATATATAATAAGTTGAAAATGAAGAAATTTGGACCGTGTAGAATCCTAAAGAAGCATGATTTAGGAAATGCATATGAGGTAGAGCTGCTGAGTGGGATTAATATTTCCCTTGTGTTCAACATTGATGATTCAATAGAATATCATGAGGGTGGCACAGAGGATGGAACAACAAAAGAACAATGGAGTATTCTGGCATCTACTTCAACGGAGGAGATAGAAGAGATCTTGGATAGCCATGTGGGAAGAAGTACTCGGAATAGGCAATATGAAGAATATCTAGTGAAATGGAAAGGAAGACCTGTTGAAGATTATTCTTGGTTGTCTAAGGTAGAGGTTGACTGTTTGGGTTTTCCTCACACAAACACCTGAAACGTGACAGGGTCACTTCTCAAATTACCGTGGGTGTCTAATGCAGGAGCATCTAGTGATGTAAGGGCAATCTTGCATCACCCAAAAATAATTTAATTCAAAATCATTGCAAATTTTTTCATTTCTTTCCATAATTAGTGTTTTTGGTTCCATAATCTCCTAAATAATGATGTAGGACTTTCAGTTTTTTTTTCAAACTACTAAAAATAGCAAACTACCAGTTTTGGAAAGTTTACCTGCCATTTTAGGAAAGTTTACATGCCATTTTAGGAAAGTTTACATTTGGGCACGGATTGAAGTGAAAACTTACAAAAAGTTACATAATGTAAATATAAGACCTCTTGCAAAGGAATCAGGCAAAGATCATTCGTGAGCTAAAAGATATTAAAGTTTTTGTTTTCTGAAAAGCCCCTGAAATTTTTTGAAACAGGATATGAGGTACTAAAACATCCCATAATGTCCTAAAAAGTTGACAAAAATCCATTTATGAATTTCTAGTGTGATAGTTCACATCGTGAGATTTCTGGAACTTAAAACGGTTCATCAATCGGACACCCGGATCAAAAGTTATGCTTCCCGAAAGTTGACCTACTTTTGGAGGGAGCTGCAAATTTTAAAATTTAGCTGGAAGCCACCAAAAAGTGCTATTTATGACTATTTTGGAAACCCTGGGTAGTAGTAGAGTTAAGGGGGCAAGTGTGGAGTCAAGAATAGGCAAGAAAATAGAAACCCTAGTTGATTTGGGGTTACAGAAGGCAGATGATTCTAGAGTCTTGTGATAGGAAGTTGAAATGTATTGCGGCCTATGGAGGGCTGATTCCTCTAATTGTATTTGAGCTTCTATAATGTAATAAGTTGTCTAAATCAATAAAATAAAGTTCTATTTTTTGTGTGCAATTTCTGTTGTTAGGTGTTTTATGATTTACCCCCTTCATCAGAAGGCTACCTTTATCTCCCCACACCTATGGTAAGCCACAGATGAATAAGGCCACATCAGACACCAAGACTACATTGGTTTATAAATCAACTACTTTCAAAAAATGGGGAGCCCTTTATGATGGAGTGGAAGAAGCTGATCTCCTAAGATGGCTATATAAAGATGAGTATGCAAAAAAAGAACATACTGAAGAACTAGAGATAAAGATACCTATTGAATAGTACGACAAAGGATTGGATCTTATTAAAAGAATGGGATATGATGGTAAAAGTCCTCTGGGTTTACAAAACCAAGGTATCTTGGAACCAATACAACCTACTCGTATGTCCCTAGTTTAGGATATGATGCACAGAAAGATAAGACTTTGAGTATCGCGTGTACTTCAAGTAGCGAAGTAGAGTCCTCTAATGCTACATAGGTAGACGAGGAAAGTGCCATTGATGACTTCATTGAAATTTATGACTATGATAGTGTTTATACCCTTGAACCTGATCATAACACTTGTACCCCTAAATCCATTCAAAATCTTGACTCAAATCATGACCCTTTACCCTTGGTTCATTCCCAACTCATTGATTAGGATCAGAAGGGACCACCACAACTAGATGTGTTTCAAAAGCATGAGGTAATCACAAACATTCTGGGAGCATGAGAAGACACACCTCTTAGGGATCATAAAGCATGTTTCATCATAGAACTCAATAGTGTGGCTTACTTCAGAGAAGGTACTAGGCCTTTCAGTAGCAAAATTATTGAAAATATAAATATGTCTTCTAGTGAAAACCATTATGCGGTGCTATTAGACCCAAAAAAAGTAAAAATAAAGGACGTGTCCAAGGGTTAAAACCTCTTTGAGGTGCCTAAGGTTGTAAGTCTTGACACACTTCCCTTGGCACTATATCATGAAAAATCATGTATGTTGGTGGAGAAGACAATACCAGCAAATCTAGGCATAGAAGAAAAACCAAGGATAATTCATCTAGAAGAAACATTAACACCTAAAGAGAGAATAGATCATATATAGTTTTACAAGGAAAGACAAGTCAACTTTGCATGGTCCTATGCATACATGCCAGGACTTGATCCAAATTTAGTAATGCATCACTTGTCATTGCCAACAGGGGTAAAACCTGCCAAGCAAAAGTTGAGAAAAATACACCGGCATGTTGCTCTATTGGTAAAAGCTGAATTACAAAAGTTGCTAGATGTGGGATTCATAAGACCTATTGACTATGTTGAGTGGATTTCAAACTTAGTACCAGTTTCAAAACCTGATGGGAGTATCTGTGTTTGCACAGATTTCAAAGATTTAAACAAAGCTTGTCCTAAAGATGACTTCCCACTTCTAAACATTAACATGATAGTGGATTTGACATTAGGGCATGAAATGTTATCTCTCATGGACAGTTTATTAGGCTACAATTAGATTAAAATTGCTCCTAAAGATCAAATTAAGATATCATTCACTTGTCCTTGGGGAACCTTTTGTTGGAATGTCATGCCCTTCAAGTTGAAGAACACCAGAGCTACATACCAGTGTGCAATGACCATTATCTTTCATGACATGATGCATACATATTTGGAAGACTATGTAGCTGATTTGTTGGGAAAATGCTACACTAGAGCTGGACATCTAGAGATCTTGGACAAATTTTTCACAAGATTAGAACAATACAAGGTCCAATTGAATCCAAAGAAATGTGTTTTTAGGGTAACCTCTGGGAAACTCCTTAAATACATTGTCTCATCTAAAGGAATTGAAGTTGATCCTACAAAAGTAAAATCCATACTTGAAATGCCTCCACCTAAGAATATTAGTTAGCTACGATCATTGTAAGGAAAACATCAATCTATCTACTATTTTATAGTGCAACTTGCAGATAAATGTCAACCATTTCAGCACTTGTTATGCAAGAATGTTCCATTCAGATGGGATGACAAGTGCAAACAAGCTTTCAGAAAATCAAAGAATATCTTATAGCACCACTAGTACTAGTACCTCCTATAGATGATATATCCACAACCACCATAGTACTGGGGGCACTTTTGGCACAACATGACTCTGAAGGAAGGGAATGTGCAATGTATTACATCAGTCATACTCTACTGGGATATGAGCTCAAGTACAGTTCTATCAAAAAAGCATGTCTTGCCATAGTTTTTACCTCACAAAAGCTATGACATTACATTCTTACACACTAGATGAAGCTCATCACAAAAATTGATCCTCTTACGTACCTCCTAAACAAAGCAACACTCACAAGATGATTGGTTAAATGGGTTATGATTCTTAGTGAGTTTGATATTGAGTATGTGGAAAGAAAAGCAATCAAAGGACAAGCTATAGCAAATCAACTCGCTGATGCTCCTGTGATAGATGGCCATCCTCTTATTATAGAGTTCCCTAATGAATCAATCTTAAACATGGAATCTACACATCTTTGGACTTTATATTTTGATGGTTCCTTCACACAAAATGGTTCTGGCGCTGGCATTCTCTTTGTCACACTGCAAGGGATTATATACCTAAATCTTATAAGATACAGTTTCCATGTATCAACAATGTTACAAAATATGAGACATTACTTTCTGGGCTCTGTATGGTTGTGCAATGGAAAATCCTAGAGTTATGTTTCCTTGGTGACTCTTAGCTAGTGATCAGACAAGTTAATGATGACTATAAAATAAAAGATTAAAAATTGATGCCTTACAAAATAATGGTGGATGATTTAAAGGCCTATTTCACATCAATTTCTTTTGAACAGATCCCTCGAGATAGCAACAAAGCTCCTGATGCCATGACAACAATTGGTTCACTTGTGGAAATGCCAAGCAATACTGCCTACTGTGAGTTCTTGGTAGAACCTCTTTTAGAACCTGCTTATAATGTACCGTAATATGAAATTATCTATCTTATAGTTGGTCCTAATTCTCAATGGTATGGGAATATTTATACCTATCTTCATGATAACATCTTACCATCTAACCTATTCATTAAATCCTATAAAAATTTTATCTGTCAAGCCTCTCGTTATGTAATCTTAGCCGATACCCTATACCGCTGAGGTCTCGATGGTGCTTTACTCCAATGTCTTGAGCATGATGATGTCAAAACTACTTTACGAGAAATACATGAAGGTATATGTGGGGCACATTCTAGTAGTCCTACCTTAGCCAAGAAACTCTTGAGTATGGGTTATTATTGGCCTATAATGGAAAAGGATGCTTATCAATTTATTAAAAAATGCAAGAAGTGTCAAAAACATGCAGTCTTGATACATGCTCCCACACAAGAATTGTAGCCGCTCGCTACACCATGGCCCTTTTATCAGTGGTGACTTGATCTCATGGGAAGGATCCATCCACCTTCATCCAATGGTCATAAGCTCATTCTCATTGCCACAAACTACTTCACGAAATGGATTGAAGTTGTTCCCCTCACAACCATCACTAGAAAACAAATAGCCACTTTCATATTGAACTATATCATTTGTTGTTATGGTGTTCCTTTATCCATTATCATAGATAATAGTCGTCCGTTCAAAAATTAGGATATCCATGAACTCTGTGATAAATTCCATATACAACATCATTTTTCTACACCTTACTACCCTCAATGTAATGGCTAGGCTGAGGCCTCTAACAAAACCATTCTCAAAATTCTAAAAAAGATTGTTAATGAAACTAGTTGAGATTGGCATGTTGAATTAAATCCTGCCTTATGGGCTTACCACATGAGTGTCCACACTCCCACAGGTGCTATCCCATATGCCCTTGTGTATGGATCTAAAGCCATCTTGCCCATCAAGGTTGAGTTACCTTCTTTGTGGGTCTCCTTGTGGAATCAAATCAGTGATGAAGACTACCGAGTTTCCCATTTGTAGGAATTGGAACTGTTGGATGAACAAAGATAAATTACTTTCAATCATCTCAGAGCATACCGGTAGTAGATGTGCCGAAGTTATAACCATAAATTGAAACCATGTACATTCGAGATTGGGGATCTTTTCCTTCATGAAAATACTCATAATCAACAAGACAAAGAAAAGAAGGGTAAATTTGAGCCTAACTGGTTGGGCCCATATGTTATCACTGCTATGTATGGATTAGGGGTATACTAGTTATCTACTCCAAAAGGTGAATTGCTTAGTGATCCTATCAACTATATGCATATTCACAGGTTTTATACCTGAGTACTTTAGAGAGTACATTCTTTTTTAAAAAAGTCCTGAAAAAATACAAAAAAATGGAAAAAAATCCCCAAAAAAAATCAAATATTCCAAAAATCCAAAAAAAATAAAAGAACTTCAAAAATTCCAAAATAGTGATATTTTCAGATCGTCACATAACTTTGAACTTCAACAAAATCAAAACATGCCAAGATCGTCAATCAAGTGGACATTACAACATACCTATTAAGCCATCTTTCAAATCCAATGAAATGCATAAACTATGACAAGAATTAGTTCTACATTGAAGCATGATGCCTGTTTGTTTGTCAGTATTTGATTGATTTATGATTTTATCTTTGGTGGCATGTATTTTAGCTTCTCGAGGATGCCTTACACTAGAGAGATGAGGATGAGGCATGTTCATTTGTTTGTTGTATATGGATTGTTCCTTATTCATAGGATGACTCGTCTTAAGACATGGTTGTTTAAAATCATTGAGGACCTATGAGTCTAATATGGATGAAAGCATTCCTTGTCTAATAGTTTCTTCCATGTAATAAGTATTCAGGTCATCTAAGGTCCTTATACCTAGATGCTTATACTTTATTGCTAAATAAAAATGCAAACAGTATTCAAGTCGTCTAGACATTCATGTTATCTAGATGCTTATACTAATTTGTGACATAATAAGCTCTATGATGATAAAGCACTATGTAAAGCACAAGAATTTTTATCACCTTCATTTCTTTCATATCCCTTTTTCTTCCATCATTTCTTCCATCATCCATTCCCTTCATCATTTCATTTTTCTTCATGCTCCTTATCTCAAGAAGTAATTAATCACTTTATCCAACTGATACATGTCTTCTAATCCAAATATTAAATCAATCAACTTTCTTTTTAGCATGGGACTCCAATGATCCATGATCACTCAATCTATTAATCAATCATTATTTTGTGCTAGCATCAATCTCAATCAACTTAATCAGCGTATCAACCTATCTATACTGAGCCTTTCCATCAATTGTTCAGTTATGTGTATTAGTTGTGCATTTTCATCAAATGTACACTTCGCTTATTAGTTGTACATTTACATCAAATGTGCATCTCCGCTTAATCAATCGCACAGTATCAATTATCAAATCCTCTCCCCATGATCTATCGAGAGATTAATCTTATCATGGCTTGTTCAATCAATCTCTCGAGGGAGCATATCATCCTTACTAGGATATCCCTAGGGCATGTATCAGTTAATCAATTCTTTTTTACTTTGAAACAATGTGACAGGCTGCATTGTCTCAAAGAGGGGCAAAATGTAGACACTTAAATTTATCCTCACAATCATCTTATTATTCTTCTATTAATTAAATGGATATTATTATATATTTAATTAATTCATTTAATACTTTCCTCTATTTTCATTAATTCACTTAAACCATTAAAATATTATAGTCATTTATCCATTCGCATAATCAGTTATCCATAAATCATTAATCTATTTCAAACATTTTCTATTGACATAATAAAAAATCTTTATCCATTGCATATTTCATTAAATCATAAATACATGCATTTAATTAAATCATTTATCTAATTCACAAATCCCACTTATTCCCACTCTCCTAATTTTAGTCTCATTCATTGTGCGTCATAAGCACTTTCTCTCCAAATTCAAATAAAAATATCCCACATTTCTCCCATAAACTAGATATATCCTGTGAGAACATCTATATAAGCCCTCTCTCTTCTCACCATGGGACATACTGGTTTTTGATTGCAAAAATTTTCATCCGTTCATCATAGCTTTCTTGATGTATTTGTGCTTACAAAAAATCTGAGAGCATCAAATGTGTAATCCAAGATCTTGATGATAGGAAATAATGGAGTTATTTTCATTTGGATGTCTATGTTTGGTTTTTCGTAGTTTAATATTACATTTATGCATTAGTATTCATTTAGGAGAAACTTCATTGATGTGATGTTGAAAATATTATGATTCTGGTTATAGATTCATTAGCTTTTTCATTTTCAGCATCAACAGTTTGATAAGTGGTTGGAGATGTTGTATGGATCATGCTGACTCATCTCGAAGAAGAACAAGTAATGTTTAATCATCCATGTGTACCGCCAACTTGTAATGGCTGAAGTGCTACAAGTTTCATGTCTTCTTGCTTAAGGGTGACCTATTTCAAATGAGCGTAATGTGTAGATGTTATTCCTTGAAGGATGATGCTATAAAGGATGTTTAGGAATAGTTTAAGCATGTGTTAGGATCCATAAGGTGTGTTTCTCTTCTTGGTGTTGCATGTAGTTCATGTTAGGGCTTGCCCTCTACATGTTTCATGTTGTGTGATGTCTGGACAACTTGTAAAATGTAATATTCTTGTTGTATTAGACAAATTGTAATGTAATCAATGTAATATCATATATATTGTAAACCTAGTTGATCTAGGTGATGCATGATTGTGAATATGAGTGTATGAAGAGTAAAATATGAATATGATATGCATTATGATGTGCGACTGAAGGGGAAAGAGTAGAAGCAATAAGACCTACCTTGACTCTTCTTCAAGATATTTTTAAGACATGAGGGAAGTGATGAGTGTGCCTAATTGATATAATCATCAAAAGAGGAGTGAAGAGGAAGAAGTGCAATCATCAAAAGGAGTGAGCTTCATTGTCAGTTTTAGATAGTAGAAGGATTGTCATGCTATAATCATTTATGAGCTTGTTCTCAATTCAGGGAGTAGTTGTTTCCTTGCGTTGTAGCCCTAAAACAAAATCTATATGGAGTTGTATCTTCCTTAGGAGTGATTCTAAAAATTTTATTTAGGGAGTAGTATCTTCTTTGGGTTGTAGCCCTAAAACAAAGTCAATAAGGAGTAGTAGCTTCCTTGGGTTATAGCCCTAAAACAAAGCCAACAAGGAGTAGTAGCTTCCTTGGGTTGTAGCCCTAAAACAAAGTTGTAATCCTTTATTGTGGTGAGCCTCATCTATTATGAGTTAATCCTCACCGTGGTTTTTCCCTTTTTGGGTTTTCCACTTATATTTGGTGTTATGTGTTGTTATGCATTGTGTTGATCTTTCATGTTTATGTTAATGCTATAAAGTTTAAGTTTTAATCTGCTCTAGAGGGTTTGAAGTTTGTTTAGATACTAATTCAGCCCCCCTCTCAGTATTTGGGTGTGTTCAACAATTAGTATCAGATCCAAGTTACTTAGAAGAAGCTTAACCACTTGAGGAAGGTCCATGATGGCTCATAATGGATCTCACAAGGCACCTATGTTTGATAAAACAAATTATTCCTTTTGGAAGCTAAGGATGGAAAACTATCTATCTTCTCTAGAGTTTGGTGTTTGGCAAGTTGTCAAGAAGGGTTACAGTGCTCCTACTTCTGAGCCTATAGATGTTGATGAGATTAAGTTGTATGATAATAATGCCAAGGCAAAAAGTGCTATCATGAGTGGGCTATCTGATTCAGAACTTCTAAAGGTAATAAGTTACAAATCTGCTAAGGATGTCTAGGTAAAACTTGAAATCATTTGTGAAGTAAGCCAAGATGCAAATCTTCAAGAGAAATTTTGAGACCCTAAGGATGGCTTTAGATGAAGACATTACCAATTATATGCTCTAAGTAGATGAAATAGTTAATGGCATCATAGGTCTTGGTGGTGAAGTGAAAGAAGATAAGATTGTGAAGAAGGTACTGAGAACTCTTCCTAAATCTTATAGTCATAAGGTATCTTCTATTGAGGAGACTTAGGATTTGGATAAATATACAGTAGATCAATTGTTTGGCTCTCTTATAGTCTTTGAAATGAGAGAATTTGACAAAGGTGCTTCAAAGAAGGAAGCAACATTCAAAGCAAGTAAGAAGGTAGAAGATGAAGTAGCTAATCAAGATGATGACCTTGATGAGGTAGAGGTAAACCTTTTAAGAAGATTGAAGAAGGGCACCAGCAAATTCAAAGGTAAGTTACCTTTCAAATGCTTCAATTGGGGGAAAATTGGTCATTTTGCTTCTAAATGTCCTTTTAAAGATTCATAGCATAACAACAAAAGAGAGAAGCCCAAAAGAAGTTTGTATTCTATGGAGAGCAGCCTATTCTTCAAAAGATGAGGATCATGATGATTCAAATTATGAAACACTTTTCATGGCCTTGAATATTGGTAACAAAAATGATGATTTTGGGAATTGTGAAAAGTCGGGTACCTTGCAAATGATCAAAATAATGAAAAATCAATGGTTGTATGGACTGCCTTTCATGCAAAAGAAGAAGCCAATACTTGGGTAATTAACAGTGGTTGCTCTAACCACATGACTAGTGACAAGGAGAAGTTTATCAGCCTTAAGAAGTGGAATGGTGGAGCTATTAAGTTTGGTGGTGATGAGTCAGCACAAAACTGTGGAAAGGGTTCTATAACTATTGATGGAAAGAATAGGACTAACGATGTCCTCTATGTCAAAAGGCTAAAGAACAATCTTCTCAATGTTAGTTAGATGTGTAGTAAAGGATACAATCTTACCTTTCATGCCAAAGGTTGTGAAATTAGGAAGGCATGGTCTAAAAAATTAGTTGCAGAAGGTATCAAGACATATGGAGATATCTATCATATAAAGGACCTGTTGATGTTTAATTTTTCAAGTAATCACCAACAATGGGAAATTCCAAGAATGTGGGATAAGACTCTTGAAATAACCTCTAGATTTTAAAGAAGTTGGTTCTTCTCTATGGGTTTTTAGGAAAATGGAAGAAAGAAACAAGATTATAAATGAATGCTTAAAACTACTGCTATGGCGATGTGCCATAATCATATCTAAATCCAACTAGCACAATGATTCAATCTAATAGATTCTACTGGTAACATTTAAGAGTAGATAGCATGATTAACATTTCTATCATACATATCATATTTAACCAAAAGGCTCAGAATAGAAAGCATGAAGGAATAATTAGAAACAAATTGTAAAATGCACAGAACACCACTCTCTCTTCCTTATTTTATAGGAGAACAAAGTACATAAGGCAAGATGCACAGAATACAATACTCAATCCCTCATGAGAGGTACCTGCTAAGGCAAGAAAATGTCTCTACTCTAGCTGCTAAAACTCTCTGATAATTCCAATCTGTATATCTGGTAATGATTCTTGCTATTTAAAGCACAAAAGACCCCTTTGAAGATTCTCAAAAACTACCCAAATATTTTCTAACTACAAATCCCACCAATCTTTCTCTGATAACTGATTTCTTCAATTAAATAACTCTTTTGTTTAGCCCCCATGAGCTATAGCTTCCTTTCTTTGATAGGCATGAGAAAATAAAACTCTCACTCATTTTGCGATTCCTGTAGCTTTGTTCTGTAAGAAACCACATAAAGCGATGCTTTAGTTCTTTAAGAGGCTACATATTTATTACAAATTAAGTTTCTTTTTACAAACTTTAACCTCTCATGAATCTTAAAGCTTATGTGACTCTTTAATACAACATTTAGATTAATTTGGAGGGGCCCACCTTTATTAATAAAAGACACTCATATTTATCCATGACCCATGTGACTCACACTAAAATTTAAAACCTTATAATATTTTAAAATGAAAATTAAAGGAAAACCTCCCATAAAGAAAAGGGTCTTCCACTACTACCAAGTGGCATCATGGCGCACATTTAACAAACTAATATTCTGATTTCTTTTGGAAGATGCACCATTGGCTCTTGGAAATATGTGGCATATGTGTGCTACTTCTATTCTGATGCTCCTTGCTTCTCCACATGTCAAGATGGCACTCATTAGGGTACAAATAATCTCTGACATTCCTTAAATGTGTGCTAGCCATTAATTTTCTTCAATCTAATGGTTCTTGTGAGTCCTTTATTTGTTGTGTAAAATTTAGATTATACTGAGCCTTCATAAATAGCAATGCCATGTTAGAATGGCTGCATTGATTTATCAATATTCTGGTGCACTATGCTTTGATGACTACAGACTCTAATATCTGTATTGTTGTGCCATACTATATGTTGAATGGGATTTCTATTTTTGAATGTATGCCATCACTCAGGTTGAGACTCCACTTGAAAGTAATGCCTCCATCTATAAGTTGTGTTATGATGCTAATAGAGGTCACACCTCATTTGAATCATGGTCGCTGTGTCTTAAAACCTCATATCAAGTGCCATTTGAATGGCCTCACTACTGCTATGACTAGTGCCTCTATTTAAAATAGCCTACGCCATCTTTAATGCTAGTGTGTGAGGCTTCTAGGAGGCTGATCCTCCTTGAGAATATGCTTTGCCATTTTTCTTTAAACTCTGCCTTTTCTTTAAGAGTTGTTCTTTTGAATAATGGCTGAGATTCAGAGGCCCCAATCATCAAATGGATATATTGATGCATTGTTTATGAGAATATGCTACACCATCTCACTATATGATCTTGCACCTTGAATCAAAAACTTATTTATTCTGTATGTTTCTCCTTTTCATTTGAGAACTCACCACTCTTCATTGATATGGTTGCATCCTATATTATAGGCAACATGAACTATTATCTGCTGCTCCTTGATTCTATGTAGGTCATGCCTATTTGAATCTTTAATGGCTGATCCTTTATAAGGTTGAGTCTTCACTTGAATGTGGCATGCCGTGTTCTTTATGGGCTTGTGCCATTGTTCCTATGGTAGTGCCTCCATCTTTTTGACTTGGCTAGAGACTCTTTATAGTTGATGCTTTATTTTTATAAGTCATGCCATGCTTATATTGGCTCTTCATTATATGCAGTGCCTTTGTCTCACTTTGTACACCATTGCATATGGATGAGACTTCTTAAATTGGCTGAGTCATTTTATCTTCATGATGCACCTTGAAAGAAGTGGAGCCTCAATTTTTCTTGTGCATTATGTCATATGGTCATAGCTCATTTTCCTTAATAGTGCTTTCTTATCATGAGGCTGAGCATACCATTTTATACTTATGTTTAGCATTTGGGCTGCATGAGCAACTTATGATTGCACAACATGTTATGACTAAGTTTCTGACTTTTTTCTTTGTTATTAGCAACACCATATTTAATGTTGATGCTATTGATTATATCATTCATTTAGAATGGTGGCATTTGAAACATTATCTAGGAATCATTCATAGGCTGAGCCTTTCCTTATTCTTGCTCACTATTTTGATTTGTGCCTTTGATTTTGAAAGGGTCGTGACTTAATCAATCTTCACTAAATCCTCATTGGATGTTCATGTCACTAAAAATGAATCCTTAAAACTAAATTTCCTTATATGAACCCTAATACGTATTATATCAAAAAAATTGAAATTGTGTGCAAAAATTGCACAATAGGAGGTAAATGGAAGAAACTACTTATTGGCTCAATCTAGTGAGTGTTGGCTATGGCATAAGTGAATGGGACACATTAACATTGATAACATGGAAAAGATCATCTCTATTTATGTGGTGAGAGATATGCCTAAGATAACCAAGCCTGTAAACACATTATGCAAGGGATGTCAAATGGGAAAGTAGACAAAAACAAATTTTGAGAGCAAGGAGTATTCTTCTTCAATGCCATTGGAGTTGATTCACACTGACCTATGTGGTCCTACAAGAATAAAGAGTCAACAAGGTGAAAGGTATTTCATGTTGCTTATTGATGATTACTCTAGAATGACTTGGGTTACTTTCTTAAGGGAAAAATCATAATCCTTTGATAAGTTTAAGGTTTTTAGAGCAATAGTTGAGAATGAAATGGATTCTAAGATTAAATTCTTAAGGTTTGATAGAGGAGGTAAATTTACTTTAAATGAATTTGAAAAGTTTTGTGAAGATCATGGTATTAGGAGATATCTGTCTTCTCCTAGGACCCTTTAGTATAATGGGGTAGTGGAGAGGAAGAATAGGACTATGCAAGAGATAGCTAGGGTAATGTTGAAAGATGTAGATCTACCTGATATGTATTGGAAGGAAGAAGTTCACACTGTTGTCTATCTACTCAATAGAGTACAATTGAGGTTCCATAGCACTAAGACCCCTTATGAGCTATGGTATGGAAGACCTCCCACTATTAGATATTTCAAGATCTTTGGAAACAAATGTTACTATTATCACCCAGCTTTGTACCCTTTGCATGCAGCTATGAAACCTCATACAACCTAGGGTAACATTGGAATGATCTCCAAGTGTGGGACCTTGTGATTTGAGATCAGACCTCTAGAGAAGGCTGGTTCCTTACTCTAATCCTATTACAAAGAGCGATGATACTAAACCTAGTGCTAAACAACTTGTAGGGGAAAGAGTTAAGAAGAAAACTGAAAGGGAAAGGGAGGCGATACACCAGATTTAGTGAGTGATGGTGGCCAAGGTATGGACACAACAATGATTCTTTCACTACTGAGGGGAGATTTGCATACGTTTAGGACTAGTTGAGGCTTTGGTATGAAGGTTTAGACATGTAGAGGGGCCATTTTACCTATAGAGTAGACTACAAATCCAATTAAAGCACAGAAATTCAGACATAAAAGAGGTGAGAAATCAACATCTATTAATTGTGAAGGCCCATAAAACTATTACAAATGCAGAAAAATTTCATAGCAGAGTCACACCAACATAGCTAATTACACTCATTGTTGGATAAAAGGAAGACAGCAAAGGCCAAATTTGACATAGTGAGTCACATTCCTATACCCTTGCAATTACACTAGGTGGACTGACTACAAAATTTTGGCAGCATAACAACCCCAAAAATACCATCCCCCTTTCGAAAGAGTTTTACATTATCTTATATAGGCCAGACTCTTGCCAGAAGGGCGTGGAGTCACTGAATTCACATAAAAGAGGCCATAAATGCCAGCAGTAGGAAAGTATGGGCAGAGACATGGTGAAGGGACAGGGGCCATGCCTTTGCCATGCCAAAACATGAAAAATCTCTGCCAGGACGCAAGAAAGGGCAAGACATGGAGAGAGAGAGCCTCCAAAGGCCATCTAACACATACAAATCTGGTCCTACAAGACAAAGAACCCATACACCATGAATGCACCTGCAAAACTTCACCAACCTGAGCCACTGTGTGGAGAAAAAACCCCTCAAAACTTCAAGACGGCCGCTGAAATGCCCAATTGGCCAAAAATGCAAAGCCAGATCTGAAAAATGAGAACTAGAAAATCCCCCCCAAGACCTGCTAGAATGAAAGAGGAGGCAAAAATATGCACTTTTGCCTCTTACAGCATGTCAAAATTTGCTGAAATGGGGAAGATATGGGCAGTTAAAGATCTGGTCAACTACTTGTATATATCACTTCTGCATGTGTATATATCAACCTCTGAAAATAACCTAGATCTTTTCTTTGCATGCACAAAATGCTTTGCATGTATCTCTACATTTTGGCACCAAAAGGCCTCTAAAATCACTCTAAAAAATGCATTAGAAAATGCCTTGTATATGCAAGAGCCCTTGTATATGTATCCGCCACTGCCACATGGCACCTCCTGATTCGCCACTAAGAACTGCACCCTGTTTAGCCAAAAACTCCTTTCTATATTGGCCTTTGCATGTCGGCTTGTAAATGCAAAGATACAAGCGAACATACAAACAAACTAGCACATACAGACATGCATTTTGCCCTTTGTAATTGTGACTTGTATATACATACAATCACCCTTGTATGTGCGGGTCCTACCACTTGTACCCTTGCCTGTATCTAGGTCTTGCATATCAAAATATACAAACTTCCTTATATATGCAACTGTGGACTTGAATGCTAAACATGCCAAAATTGATCCCTGGGCTGGGTCCGCCTTGTATCATTTCTCCTTGTATAATATTTGCATATGCGAATATACAAAGCATTATACATACAAACCATGGACCTGATGGCTAAATGTGCCAAAAATTATTTTCACATCAGATCCATCTTGTATACCTTTTTTGCATCTTTGGCTTGTATATCGCAATATAAAATTGCCATATACATACAAGCCACGGACTTAGCGTTACATTCTGCCCAACTGTACCTGTCTTTGAAATTTGACTTGTACATGCTCTTTTGTATGTCAAAACATACGAACACCTTTTATACAAGGCGGACCTGAGAACAACATAGAATAGATTGAAACTTCTATTCGAGTCTGGATTGTATATGTTTCCTTGTATATCGTCTTGTATGTGCGAACATACAAGTCGATATACATTCCACTGTAGCATCTGAACCTTTGTATGTTTATGATATAAAAACCTCTTTGTATCTTCATGGGCCCCACCACTTGCACATTCGGCCATGCATAATCTCTTGTATATTTCGATTGTATGTGGAAGACATATAATGCAAAATATACATTCTCCTTTGTATCTTTGAGCTGATGCATACTACTGTAGCAGATGCATGTTTCTTTGTATATTGGCCGGAGCACTATAGCAAATGTACATTAGGACTTTGTATGTCAAATATGTGACGCAATATACAAACCTTCAGACATACAAATAGGGAATCCTTGAAGAATATTCCCGTAATGTATCTTTTACATTGTATATTTCCTCTTGTATATTGCGAACATACAAATCAATATACAAGCCCGCTGACATACAACTGCAGAATATTCTGGGGAATCTTCGATGTATATTGGCCTTGTACACTTAGTGAATGTATATTTTCTTGTATGTGCGAACATACAAAGCCAAACATACAAGCTTTCACATGTAAACACGGAATCTTTGAGGAATATGCGATGCATGTACATTATACCTTGTATGTTTACTTGTATCTTTGCTTGTATATTGCGAACATACAAATCGAGAATATTCTCGGGGATCTGCGGAAGATTCCCAAAATGTATATGTCTTTCCTTGACGTGATATACATTCAAAAAATGCATAAAACTTAATTTTTTCAACATTTCCTAAGGCCGATGGAGATTTTCAAGCCCGCCAAATGCACATTTGAACTGTATGTTGGCCAAAACTTTGACCATGAATAACTTCTTTGTTTGGGTGAATTTCAAGGTGGTGTAAAAAGGAAACCTGCCTATTTTTGCAAGCTCTTTACAATGGTATGGTTTTTTAGGCAAGGTCCCCTGGGAAATTTGGCACTTTGCTTTATAGGGACTTTAAAGAGGGATTTTCAAGGAAAATACTAGGTGGACTATTTTAGCTCTGAACAGAGGAAAATAGGATAACATTTTTTGTGACCTCTATGGGGTGTTTGCCTGCTAAACAAATGATCAGTGGCCTTGATTCATTGGGCATGGAGTCAAAAGAAACTAGAAGTACCTTGACAAACCTCTTGTCTTCAGAAATTTAGCATGATAGCAATGGAGGACACAGGAAGACTAGGGCCTAAACAAAAGCTGACAGCAACCCACAAACTGTGCTAGACAACACTTAAGGAAAGCAAGAAAGCATCTAAATTATTGTGTAATAGCACTTATTGGAAGCATAGAGACCTAATCTACTAATTTACAAAGCACTCATACCTCAAAACACCTCCTAAGGTGTATCCCATTGACTGGGATAGGTAGATTTTGTCCATCCATATTTGACAACTGGAATGCATTGTGCTCCTTGCATTCAGTGATGAGAAATGGGCCACTCCACATGCTATCAAATTTGGAGTATTTCCCTGGCCTACTCTTCAGTTCATCCCACTTGAGCACCAAATCACCCTCCTTAAAGTTTCTGGGGGTGGCCTTCTTATCAAAAACTCCCTTGACCTGAAGCTGATGATATTCTATAGTCTTCTTAGCTTTGTCTCTGATTTCTTCTAGCTCCATGAGCTAGGCATATCTGACTGCCATGGGATCCTCCTCTTCAAACATTTCCAGTTGGTTCATGATGTCAAGAGCTGGTAGCTCCATAGATATAGGCAATCTTGTCTCTTTTCCATAAACGAGCATATATAGAGAGTTCCCAATGGATCTCTTGGGAGTGATTATATCTGCCCATATGGCAGATTTCAAATTAGTATGCCAGGTCCTCTGATTATCCTGCATGATTCTCTTGATGATCCTTATGAGATTTTTATTTGTGGACTTAGCTAGGCCATTACCCTGAGGGTAATAATTTGATGAAGTGCCTAAATAAATCCTATTCCTCACAGCTCAATCAGTTATTTTTAACCCAACAAAAGCCAATGCATTGTCTGAGATGATAGATTCAGGTACCCCGAATCTAGCTACCAGATCACTATAAAAGTTCAAAATGGCACTTTCATTGGATTCCTTTAGGGCCACTGCCTCAGTCCACCTTGTGAAGTAATCAATTTCTGTAAGCACCCACCTGTGGCTTGCACTAGAAGGCAGGTTAATGGGGCCTATGAAATTGATACCCCACCTCATGAAGGGTTTCTCAACTCGAATTAGCTATAGGGGCAGAGCTGGCAGCCATGATTTGCCTGCAAAAAGGGTACACTTCACACATTTTCTAGTCCATGCATGGGCATCCTTGAATAAGCTGGGCCAGTAATATCTAGCTCTCATTATCTTCCAGGCAATAGTCCTTGGGGCAAAATGACCCCCTGCTGCTCCATCATGGAACTCACACAACACCTTGTCAGTTTGAGTTTCATCAATGCATCTTAATAATATGCCATTAAAATCTTTCCGGAAAAGGATGCCATTGATTAGGATGTATGGGATAGACTATAATCTAAAGTATCTTCTCTTGGCTTTGTTTAACCCTGCTGGACATTCACCAGTCTACAAAAAATGGATCATATTATGAACCCAACTGGTGCTCGCCACTGCTACATCAGCCTGATGTTCACCTTCTACAGCCAGAAATGCTGCTTCCTCCTTGCTTGCTCTATTTTCTGAACTAGCAGCAAGCTATTTGCTGAGTCCTCTTCCTCAGACGAGCTTGGTTATTTTGATGTCTACGTCATACTCCATGACCCTGGTGATCCAACCAGCCCTTTTCTTATTCACATCTTTGTTCAATAGGAACTCCTTCACGCCAGGATGAGCAACCATCAAATGTATCTTATTATTAGAAATAAGATGTCTGAATTTCTTTAGGCTCCTCACCACTGCAAGGATGTGCTTCTTAATGAATCTATATTTCTGTTCATACTCTTCTAAACCCTGGCTGAAAAAAGCAATAGGCTGTTCAAACCTCTCGTTCTATTGCTGTACCAGGATTGTAGAAATGATGTCCAGACTGCCATAAGCATACAAAATGAAATCCTTGGAGAAATCAGGATTCACCAAGGTTGGCACAATTGACAATGCCTCTTTTAGGGACTCAAAGCTTAGCTTGGCCTCCTTCATCCAACTAAAAACTATGTTCTTTTTTAACATGGACGTTAAGGGCTTCAGAAGGTTTGCAATGTCTGGTATAAACCTTCACAGAAAATTAATTCTGCCAATGAAGCTCTGAAGTCCCCTTTTGTGGCTAGGTAAGGGCAATTCTAGGATATCTTTTACCCTTTTTGCATCAATGGTAATGCCCTCTTTTGACACAACGTGCCCTAATAGCTTGCCCTCATGAACAGTGAAAATGCATTTTTTGGGATTGAGAGATATCCTAAACTCTCTGCATCTCTCAAACACTTGCCTCAAATGAAATAAATGCTCAAACACATTCTTGGAAAAGACTGTGATGTCATCTAGATACACCAGTACTAGCTTATAAAGCAAACCCTTGAAAGCCATGTCCATAGCTCTCTAAAAAGTTGAGCCAGCATTTGACAGGCCAAAAGGCATTCTCTTGTAGGCCATGGTGCCCCATTTAGTGGTAAAAGTGGTCTTATATCGATCCTCCTCCTTAACCAACACTTGATTGTAACCAGAAAACCCATCAAGCAAGGAGAATCTTTTTGAACCAGCCACTACCTGCAGAATTTGCTCCATTGAAGGCAATGGGTAGTGGTCCTTTAGGGAGGCTCTGTTTAGATCTTTGAAGTCAACACACAGTCTGATCTCCCCATTCTTCTTTCTGATAGGGACGAGGTTGGAGACCCAAGAGGTATGTTTGATCAGGAAAATAATCTTTCCCTCGATCAACTTGGTCAGTTCTTTAATCATCAGGGGCTCAAGCTTTGGGTTCAAGGGCCTTTGCTTCTGCCTTACAGGTTTTGCCTCTGGCTCTAATTCTATGGTATGCTGGGCAATGTGAGGGTCAAAACCCTTTAGGTCTGAATAACCCAGGCAAACACATCTTCAAATTCATAGCATAGAGCAATAAAAGCTCTTATGTCCTTGACTGAGCAGATTTTACCAATTTTAAGGAGCTTACCTTTAAAAATTTCTAACTCCTTGTAATGCTCCTCCTTTATTTGCATGCCGGTCTTGGTCTTCTTCATCTAATCATCAGTGCCAAAGATAGACTCCAGTGTCACCAGTCCCTTGGGTAGCTTGTTTGTCCTTAATTAAATAATTTGATCATTGCCATACTATTGTCTGAGCTTATCTTGGTTCACCACAGAGAACTCATCCTCCTCTATCAAGAAACGTAGGATTTGCTCATCACTCTCAAACACCTACCAATGAATGTCATTGTCAGGGATAGAGGGTCTATCCACTATTTTTACATGGGGCTGCACCTTCTCCCTTTGAATATCACTGGGTATGTCAAATTGAGCCCCAATTGCTGCCAACCTATCTACTTGGTAATTCTAATTTCTGGGAATAGAGACCAGATTGAAAGCATCGAACTCTTCAATCATGTCCCACACCCTATGCTTGTAGCATTTCAAGGCATCATTTTTAGTAGCAGGCAATCCTCTTACTTGATTTACAATGAGTTCACTATCCCCAAACACTTGCAAACAGCTGATCTTTCTCTTTCTTGCCCACTGCAAACCCTAGATTAATCCCTCATATTCGGTAGTGTTGTTGGTGCATGAAAAGGCAAAACGGAAGGTAGAATAATACCTATCACCAAGAGGAGACACTAGCAGTGCATCGCTGCCAGACCCATTCCTGCTTCTAGAGCCGTTGAAGTACATCTTCCACACTTGATCTTGCACTTCCTTCTGCAGTTCTGAACTCTTTACAAGGCTTGGAATTTATGATTCAGGCTCATGCAGAATGTACACTCCCATACCAGTCTCTTGAATGTGTACCTCAAGATTATAATTAGTATTTTCCAAGGCCCATTCCCTTAATAGTATTTCTGGTATGCTTTTAGCCTATAGTTACTGAGTAGCAACAAGCTCAGGATCATCTGAGATAATGCAATTTGCATTAACGTCACTTGGAGTGTAGGGTTCTATGTGGTGATTTGAAATCAATTTAGATTTCAAGGTTACTTTGGTGCCATATCTAGTCCTAAAAAACATGTGGGACCAGTCTAAGGATAAATATCCTCCTATCTTAGCTATGAACTCCCTTGACAGGCACATGGCAAAATGAGGAGGTAGGTCTATTATGAACACTTCCTAAGTTATGGTAACATTTGGGCAGGTATGTAGGGTGAGGCTTAGGTCCTTTATGACACCTACAGTGTTGACAGCTGTGCCATCTAGCTGGAGCACACCCTTGGTTAGGGGTTGGTAGTTTAGTCCTAATTGGTCTGCAATCTGTTTTGGCATAACAGAGCTACTTGCACCACTATCTACCATGCAATTGTGCACTAGTTTATCTCCTATTATTAGGGACACATAGAATGGAAGTGGTTTGACACTTTGGCTTGGCTGTTTGTTGGTCTTGGGGGGAATTGGTAAGGATAGCCTTGACTGGGTCAACATTTGTATCATTTGAGATTTTTAAACTAGACAAAGCCGACTGCAATATGTCTTTTTGGCCTGGGATCGCCAAGGAATCCCACATGGACATTGTCAAATTTGCCTTTTTCATATTCTCAATAATATTGAAAGGTGCAGCAACACTTACCTTCTAGTGTGGCTTGGAAGTAGCAATATCAGCATGCAACTGAGGCTGCTCCCTGGTAGTTGCCTAAGTATTTCTTTGTAATACATGGGGAAATTAGGATGTAGACGGATCATCAGGTCCTTTTTCTTTACTTGTTGTCTGATCCATTTCGTAACTTCTCCTTTTGGCTCTCACGTTTGCTGCAACTAGAGTGTAGTCTCTATTCATGCCACAAAACTCATTTTCCTGCTAATTCATGAAGGCAGTATCATGCTGAGGTTGTTCAATCTACTGCACAGCCCCCTCATTAGACATGCTTGGCTGTAAAGCTGCAACATTTTGTACTGTCAAAGCTTGATTTATGGCTCCATTTGGGCAAGTCGCTTGACTATGTGGCTGATTGCTTGGAGAACACCATTCATACTTAGATGCTAGGTTGTTCTGAATAGAGATGATGTCACTGATGGCACTGGTGGATGCAGGGTTGTAAGGCTGAAAAGGCCTCTAGTTAAAGTTCTGCCTAGACCCTTGATAATTGCTCTAATAAGGTGGTCTAGTGGCCTGCCAAGGTTGGTTTTGTCCCTGATAAGGCTGACTTTGCCCTTGGTTATGTGGTTGATAGGGTTGCCTATTTTGGAATTGCTACTTTTTCATATTTGTTAGCTCATTACCAAAGATTGTAATAATCCCTTGATCTCTTGTAACTCAGAAGGCCGACTCTGAGTGGCATTTTCTAATCTATTTGGCTGCAGATTAGTTGCTAGTAATGCTGGGACAATGGGTATAACAGCTATGGGAGGCACATATGTAGGGAATGATGGCTAAATTGCAGGGAAAATCAGTGAAGGAGGTCTAGGAGCAATTTTACCAGCCTGAATGAGGTTGTTTTCAGCCCTAATGGCTATGGTATAGGCCTATGGTAAGGAAAATCCTCCCATGGATTGAATCATGATAGAGATGTCACTATTTAATGCTCTCAGAAAATATAGAAATGCATGGTCAGCTGTGGGCCTTACCTTTGGTGGGATTCTCTCCCATGTCTTTTGGAAACGGTGGTTAAAGTCTGACATGACTTCGTGAGGGGCTCTCTTGATTGTAGATAGCTGCTCCATTAGTGATAGATGGTCTGATTTATCTTCAAAGAAACTACAAAATTATTCTCCCAAGTAATCCCATGAATCTATGGAATTCACCAACAAACTTCTAAACCACTACAGAGCTTTGCCTTTCAGGGATGTTGCAAGTAGATTAATTGCTACATTTTCTTCTATCACATGATGGACGACAAATAGATTTGTGATGTCCTTAATATGCTCAGTTGGAGTGGTCTAATCTCTACCATGAAAGAATGGTAGACTCTTCAGAGCAGCGACAGGGATGTCATCATGTTGAGCTAGATTCAACGGGCTACCTTGATTGAAAGCCACAAAGGGCTGATTTCTTACCGCAAGAATCATTGTGATTAAAGTCCTGAATGTGGTGTGAGCTCCAACAGCAAGGGGAGTCAACTTGGCTCTCCTAGACTGCACACGAGTCTTCTTATGCTTCTCAGATGCTACCCCTCTTCATCTGGGTGGGGACAACTGTAGATACTCGAAAGGTGAAGAGCTGCTTCTTGTAGGTATCCTTCTCATAAGCAGAGATACGCTAATCTGCAAGACCAAAAGCTAGAGTCACCAGATATGCAAAGTTTCAACCTCTTAGAGGTTTGGATATCACTGGCCACACATTAAAACTAGCGACCAAAATGTAGTATTTTGAGCTTAGAATTCTTAAAGAATGGTCCCACCGGGCGTGCCAAAAACTGTTATCACCTAGATTTGCACCCTTTGCATGCAACTATGAAACCTCATACAACCTTGGGTAACATTGGGATGATCTCGAAGTGTGGGACCTTGCGATTTGAGATCAGACCTCTAGAGAAGGTTGGTTCCTTACTCTAAGCCTATTACAAAGAGCGATGATACTAAACCTAGTGCTAAACAACTTGTAGGGGAAGAGTTAAGAAGAAAACTAAAAGGGAAAGTGAGGCAATACACCAGATTAGTGAGCGATGGTGGTCAAGGTATGGACACAACAATGATTCTTTCGCTGCTGAGGAGAGATTCGCATAGCTTTAGGACTGGTTGAGGCTTTGGTATGAAGGTTTTGACATGCAGAGGGGTCGTTTTACCTACAGAATAGACTACAAATCCAATTAAAGTACATAAATTCAGACATAAAAGAGGTGAGAAATCAACATCTATTAATCATGAAGGCCCATAAAACTATTACAAATGCAGAAAAATTTCATAGCAGAGTCACACCAACATAGCTAATTACACTCATTCTTGGATAAAAGGAAGACAGTAGAGGCCAAATTCGGCACAGTGAGTCACATTCCTATACCCTTACAATTACACTAAGTGGACTGACTACAAAATTTTGATAGCATAACAGCCCCAAAAATACCATCCCCCTTTTGAAAGAGTTTTACATTGTCTTACATAGGCCAAACTCCTACCAG
The DNA here is from genome assembly GCA_027924645.1 of Cunninghamia lanceolata. NCBI lineage: Eukaryota > Viridiplantae > Streptophyta > Pinopsida > Cupressales > Cupressaceae > Cunninghamia > Cunninghamia lanceolata. The sequence goes on from BSBN01000780.1 coordinate 10,953,071, forward strand.
AAGGGTGTGGAGTTGCCGAATTCATAGAAAAGAGGCCATAAATGCCAGTAGCAGGAAAGTATGGGTAGAGACATGGCAAAGGGATAGGGGCCATGCCTTTGCCACACCAAAATGCAGAAAATCTCTCCAGGATGCAAGAAAGGACAAGACATGGGGAGAGAGCCTCTAAAGGCCATCCAACACATACAAATCTGGTCCTGCAAGACAAAGAGCCCATATGCCATGAATGCACCTGCAGAACTTCACCAACCCGAGCCATTGTGATGAGAAAAAACCCCTCAAAACTTCAAGATGGCCGCTAAAACGTCCAATCGGCTAAAAATGCAAACCTAGATCTAAAAAATGAGAACTGGAAAATCCCCCCCCCCCCCCAAAGACTTGCTAGAATGAAAGAGGAGGCAAAAATATGCACTTTTGCCTCTTACAGCATGTCGAAATTCACTAAAATGGGGAAGATATGGGTAGTCAAAGATCTGGTCAACTGCCTGTATATATCACTTCTGCATCTGTGTATATATTGGCCTCTGAAAATACCCCAGATCTTGCCTTTGCATGCACAAAACGCTTTGCATGTATCTCTACATTTTGGCACTAAAAGGCCTCTGAAATCACTCTCAAAAATGTATTTGAAAATGCCTTGTATATGCAAGAGCCCTTGTATATTTATCTACCACTGCCACGTAGCACCTCTTGATTTGCCACTGAGAACTGCACCTGTTTGGCCGAAAACTCCTTTGTATATCGGCCTTTGCATGTCGGCTTGTATATCCAAAGATACAAGTGAACATACAAACAAACTAGCACATACAAACATGCATTTTGCCCTTTGTAATCGTGACTTGTATATACATACAATCGCCCTTGTATGTGCGGGTCCTACCACTTGTAACCTTGCTTGTATCTAGGTCGTGCATATTGAAATATACAAACTTCCTTGTATATGAAACTATGAACTTGAATACTGAACATGCCAAAATTGATCCCTGGGCTGGGTCTGCCTTGTATCATTTCTCCTTGTATAATATTTGTATATGCGAATATACAAAGCATTATACATACAAACCATGGACCTAATGGTTGAATGTGCTAGAAATTATTTTCACATTGGATCCATCTTGTATACCTTTTTTGCATCTTTGGCTTGTATATCACAATATACAATTGCCATATACATACAAGCCACGGACTTAGCGTTGCATTCTGCCCAACTGTACCTGTCTTTGAAATCCGGCTTGTACATGCTCTTTTGTATGTCAAAACATACGAACACCTTTTATACAAGGCAGACTCGAGAACAACATAGAATAGATTGAAAGTTCTATTCAGGTCCAAATTGTATATGTTTCCTTGTATATCAGATTGTATGTACAAACATGCAAGTCGATATACATTCCATTGTAGCATCCGAACCTTTGTATGTTTATGATATACAAACCTCTTTGTATCTTCATAGGCCCCACCACTTGCACATTCGGCCATGCATAAGCCCTTGTATATTTTGATTGTATGTGGAAGACATACAATGCAAAATATACATTCTCCTTTGTATCTTTGAGCTGATGCATACTACTGTAGCAGATGCATGTTTCTTTGTATATTGGCCGTGACACTGTAGCAAATGTACATTGGGACTTTGTATGTCAAATATATGACGCAATATACAAACCTTTAGACATACAAATAGGGAATCCTTGAGGAATATTCCCGCAATGTATCTTTTACATTGTATATTTCCTCTTGTATATTGCAAACATACAAAGCAATATACAAGCCCGCTGACATACAACTGCGGCATATTCTAGGGAATCTTCAATGTATATTTGCATTGTACACTTAGTGAATGTATATTTTCTTGTATGTGTGAACATACAAAGGCAAAAATATAAGCTTTCACATGCAAACATTGAATCTTTGAGGAATATGCGATGCATGTACATTATACCTTGTATGTTTACTTGTATCTTTGCTTGTATATTGCAAACATATAAACCGGGAATATTCTCGGGGATTTGCAGAAGATTCCCAAAATGTATGTCTTTCCCTGGCCTAATATACATTCAAAAAATGCATAAAACTTAATTTTTTCAACATTTCCTAAGGCTGATGGAGATTTTCAAGCCCGCCAAATGCACATTTGAACTGTATGTTGGCCAAAACTTTGACCATGAATAACTTCTTTGTTTGGCTGAATTTCAGGGTGGTGTAAAAAGCAAACCTACCTATTTTTGCAAGCTCTTTACAATGGTAAGGTTTTTTAGGCAAGGTCCCCTGGGAAATTTGGCACTTTGCTTCATAGGGACTTTAAAGAGGGATTTTCAAGGAAATACCAGGTGGACTATTTTAGCTCTGAACAAAGGAAAATAAGATGATAGTTACATTAGGAGAAACGAAGAAGACCTTGGGAAGTTTGATGCAAGGTGTGATGAAGGAATCTTTCTTAGCTACTCAACTAGAAGCAAGGCCTATAGATGCTACAACAAGAGATTGGGAAGGATGATTGAAAGCACAAATGTCAAGGTAGATGAAGACTTGTATCAGATCTCACAAGAACCAGAGGACTATGGATCTAATATACTTCTTTGCATTGAAGAAGAAGAAGAAGAAGAAGAGATGGAAGAAAAGGAACAAGAATCAGATCAGATCCCTAAGACTCCAGCAATGTATTTTCAGACGAATCATTTAGTAGATTAGATCATTGGGGATAAGAATGAATGTGTTCTAACAAGCAGAAGGCTTGTAAAAACAAGTCAGCAAGTGAACTTGTGTTTACTATCAAAGGGAGAGCCCAAAACATTTGCTAATGCTAGCAAAGATGATGGATGGTTGAAAGCAATGGAAGAAGAGTTGAATTAGATAGAAAAGAATCAGGCATGGGAATTGGTTCCCAGACTAGCTGATAAGAATGTTATAGGAACAAAGTGGGTGTTCCAGAATAAACTAAATGAAGATGGTGAAGTTGTGAGGAACAAAGCATGATTGGTATGTAACGGTTATTCACAAGTTGAAGGCATTGATTTTGAGGAGACTTTTGCTCTGGTAGCCAGGATGGAGGCAATCAGGACATTTCTTGCCCTTACTGCTCACAAGAACTTCAAGGTTTATCAAATGGATGTCAAATCAACATTTTTGAATGGTGATCTAGAGGAAGAGGTCTACATTGAGAAACTGGATGGTTTTTAGTTATTAGAAGATCTAGACTTGGTATGTAGACTCAAAAAGGATTTCTATGGACTCAAACAAACTCCTAGAGCTTGGTATGCTTAGTTGGATAAGTACTTACTTCAGCAAGGCTTCAAGAAAGGTACCATGTATAGTAATCTTTACATTAAGGAAGTGGGCGACATGAATTTGATAGTTGCAGTGTATGTTGATGACATCATCTTTGGTGGAGATGATGGTATGTGTAAGAGGGTTGTTGAAGAGATGTAAAAAGAGTTTGAGATGTCTATGATTGGTGAGAAGTATTTCTTCCTTGGGCTTCAATTTCTTTAGCTAGATGATAGTATCTTTGTTTCTTAGGCTAAGTATGTTAGAGAAATGTTGAATAAATTTGGTATGGAGGATTCCAAACTAGTAAATACTCCCATGGTTACTGGTTGTCATTTGAGCAAGGTTGATGAGTCACCAGAGGTTGATCAGACTCTTTATAGATCTATGATTAGAGGATTATTGTACTTGACTACTTTTAGACATGATATTATGCATGTAATATGTGTGGTTTCTAGATATCAAGCTAATCCTTAGCAAACTCATGAGAAGGAAGTGGAAAGAATATTTAGATACTTGAAGGGAACTCTAGATTATGGCTTATGGTATTCAAGAGGTAATGACTTTGATCTGAATGCTTACACTAATGTTGATTGGGCTAGTTGTGTTGATGATAGATGCAGTACAAGTGGTGGTGCTTTCTTTTTAAGTAGATTGGTTTCATGGCATAGTAAGAAACAAGATATAGTATCTTTATCAACTATAGTGGAAGAGTATATTACAACATCTTGTTGTAAACAAGTTTTGTGGATGAAGAAAACATTGAAAGATATCAAGGTACAATATCATGAGCCTATTCCTATTTTGTGTGATAATACTAGTGCTATCAATATTTCCCAGAATCTAGTGATGCATTCTAGAACCAAGTATATGTCAATTAGGTGTCACTTTTTGAGAGAGAAGGTTGCAGTGAATGAGTGAAGTTGGAATATGTTCCAACAAAGGATCAGATTGCATATATTTTCATAAAGGCTCTTGCAAAGGACACTTTTGAGTATCTTCGGTAGAGGTTAGGGGTAATTGCCCCTCCTTCTTGCTAGATACATATTTGGTGCATCTATCTAGGAGGAGTAATTCATGCTATATCTTTTTCTTGGACTGATGGTGGCTACCTCTCAGAGGGAGTAGGTAGTGGTTGTTGCTGATAGGGGGAGAAGGTTGAAAAGGAAAGTTTGTGCCTTGAGGTGGTGAAGTTGTTCCCCTTTGTCCTTGATGTCAAAGGGGAGAATGAGATAGTGTGTGTTGCCATCAATGCCAAATTGGGAGATTTTTGCACATATGTTACCTAAGGTTGTCACTTGTGTGGTTGTCATTGATGTCAACACTCAGTTTGGGTTGTTTGATGTCAACACTTAGTTTGGACTGTCTTTGATGCTTAGGTTGATGATGTGCTAACAGTGATGTTACTAATGTTCATGGTTGGATTTCATGTATTGTGAAGCTGTATTGAGTATGTTTTTTTATCAGCAGAGAAGATATCATGATGATATATTAATATGGGAATTAGAAGCATCAATATAAAGAATGATATATTAAGGAGGGAATTAGAAGCATTAAGATGAAGAATGTTATATTAAGATAAGAATTAGAAGCATTAATGATGACATTGAGAATATGTTGTTGATGACCTATAACATGTTGTAGGCTCTTTCCTGATGATCCTAAGGATGTATGTGTTGGTATAAGAAAGTCTTGGTCTCTGAATGTTGGTGAAGGTTGCTAGTATTGGAAGTTTCTTGGAAGACTACCTGGTAAAATGCTTGACATTCCTCCACATTTGAAGATATGGTCATGTAGTTTAGAAGTTAAGTTTAGTATGCTAAGAAGGTGCTATATCCAAAGTTTTAGATCATTTGCTCATTTGTAGTGAAAGTTATATGTGATAGAGTTCTAGTCTGTGGTCTAGCAGAATAAGGTGATGATGAAGGCTACTTGGAATGCTTTGCATTTATCTAGAAGTAAATATTTGTCCATGTGGTTTTGTGGACATGTTTAGGGATGTTCAATACTTTCTACTTTGAGTTTTCAGGTGATTTGGAGGTCTGCAAGTTTAGTTTTCCAAATGATAGTGAGCTACAGATAGTTCTGGAAGCCTAATTGTTCTCAAAATGTATGTTGAAGGTGTATGCCATAAAGTGATTACTGTATAGAGTTTGAGAAGTGGTTGGAGATGTTTTATGGGTCATGCTGACTCATCTAGGAGAAAAAAAATAATGTTTAATCATCCATGTGTACTACCAAGTTGTAATGGCCAAAGTGCTACAAGTTTCATGTCTTCTTGCTTAAGGGTGACCTATTTCAAATGAGTGTAATGTGTAAATGTTATTCGTTGAAGGATGATGTTGTGAAGGATGTTTAGGAAAATGTTAAGTATGTGTTGGGATTTGAAAGGCATGTTTCTTTTCTTGGTGTTGCATGTATTTCATGTTAGGGCATACCCTCTACATGTTTCATGTTGTGTGATCTCTGGCTGACTTGTAAATTGTAATAATCTTGTTGTAATAGCTGACTTGTATTGTAATAAATGTAATATCATGTATATATTGTAAACCTAGTTGATTTAGGTGATGCATGATTGTGAATATGAGTGTATGAAGAGAAGAATATGAATATGATATGCATTATTATGTGTGACTAAAGGAGAAAGAGTAGAAGTAATAAGGCCTATCTTGATTCATCTTGAAGATATTTTTAAGGTAGGAGGGAAGTGAAGAGTGTGTCTAATTGATTCAATCATCAAAATAGGATTGAAGAGGCAAAAGTGAAATCATCAAAAGGAGTGATCTTCATTGTCATTTTTAGATAGTAGAAGGATTGTCATGCTATAATCATTCTGAGCTTGTTCTCAGTTTAGGGTGTAGTTGCTTTCTTGGGTTGTAGCCCTAAAACAAAGTTTGTAGGGAGTTGTAGCTTCCTTGGGAGTGACCCTAAAACCTTCCTTCAGGGAGTATTAGCTTCCTTGATTTGTATCTCTAAAACAAAGTTGTAATCTTTTATTGCAGTGAGCTTCATATATTGTGAGTTAATCCTCACCGTGGTTTTTACCTTTTTGAGTTTTCCATATATATCTAGTGATATGTGTTATTATGCATTGTGTTGATCTTTCATGTTTATGTTAATGTTGTAAAGTTTAAGTTTTAATATGCTTCGGAGGGTTTGAAGATTGTTTGGATACTGATTCACCCTCCCCCTCTCAGTATCTGGCCATGTTCAACATTTCTATAGCTATTTTTTCTACAAATCCTTTGACCGAGGTATGAGTTGGTAACATATAAATACCATTTTATATTTCTTGTTTTATCTCATGTCATTTAATGTACATAAATGATATTCATTTTTACTCAATTTTTCTTCTTGATGCTTCTCATAGGAGGTCACAACTCCAAACCATCAAGCTACAGATGAAGAGAGGCAAAAACTGATTGAGAGGGATCATCGGCTAGTGGTAAGTGATTAATCACATATGACATGTTATATATTGCATGCTTTCTATATTAATGTGGATATTGTTTAATTGTATTAATAGATGGTGCTTCAAAAATCTCTGTCGAGGAGGTCTAGTTGATGAGAGAGAGGATGACTTACTGATTGACTCTCCATTGATGCAGAGGAAATGCAACAGAAGCTTACAAATGGGAAGGAGGAGTCAATAACACAACCAGCATGTTAAAATCCTGGACATGCAGTGTGTCATACCTATCGGCTTATCATCATCATCATATTTCTTGCTAACACAGACAGCATCATCATATTTCGAAGAGGCATGAAATATCCTCCTGCTAACTACTGTTCACTTCCTTATCGCCTTTCGCCTTTCGCTTGTCAGCAGCATCATCATATTCAGCTGGCGCAAACATCCTCCTGATGTTCACTGTTCATCTTACCGCCAAACTCTATCCTCATCATCATGATGTTCGGCATCATCTTCATCAGCAGGATATAAAATATCCGGTTCCTCCAATATATCTTGATGACGATATTCCTTATGCACCTGATGCTTACGTCACCCTGATATCCGACTACTCAAACAACAGCATCAGGATATGACTTATCCTTATCCATTTGTAACTTTCCTTGTGAAATGACAAAACCCAAATATGTGATCTCCTCTTGCATGAACAAACACTTGTCTAAATTTATCATCAGCTGCTTTTCATGTAACCTCTTAAGAACCAAATCTATGTGTCTGAGATGTTCTTCTTTTGTGTTGCTGAAAATCAGAATGTCATCTAGATATACTATGACAAACTTACCAATGAACTCTTTCAAAACCTCATTCATCAACCTCATAAAAGTACTAGGTGCATTAGATAAACCAAAAGGCATAACCTTCCACTCATATAACCCTTCATTAGTTTTGAATGCTGTTTTCCATTCATCCACTGGCCTAATCTTGATCTGATGATATCCACTCTTCAAATCTATTTTTGTAAAATACTTAGCACCTCCCAAACAGTCAAGTAAATCCTCTATCCTAGGGATTGGAAACCTATACCTGATTGTGATCTTGTTAATAGCTCTAGAATCTGTGCAAAGCCTCCAAGTACCTTCCTTCTTTGGTGCTAGTACAGCTGGTACTGCACATGGACTTAAACTTTTCCCAATCAGACCTGAATCTAATAATTCTTCAATTTGTCTGGCTACTTCTGCATTCTATTCTGGAGTTAGCTTATAGGCTGCTTTGTTTGGAAGTGTTGACCCTGGAATTAAGTCTATGCAGTGACTAATATCCCTGACAGGTGGTAGGGATCTTGGCATTCCTTTTGAGATGATACCTTTGTACTTATCCAATAGCTCTTGGATAGCTGGGTCTATGAACCTTTGCTTCTTCTCTTCCTTGACTTCTTGCTGCTATTCTTTATTCACCCATATACATGGGATTAGGGCATATGCAACTGCACCTTCTGCTGCTACTTCTTTCATGAACTGTTTACCTTCCATCAGCATTACCTTCACCTCTTTTCCTTTAGATTTCTCCTCCTTTTCCATCAATGGTAGTAACTTTATAACCTTACCATCTTTAGTGATTGTATAGGTGTTTCTAACACCATCATGTTGGGCCTTCAAATCATACTGCCATGGTCTACCAAATAAAAGATTGCAAGCATCCATCGTGGTAATGTCAAACAACAACTTATCCTTATATGCTCCAATCTGAAATTCTACCCAAGCCTGCTCTTATACAGTTGTCTGCTGACCTTGGGTAAGCCATGAGACTTTATATGGGGATGGGTGAGGCAATCTCCTAAGCTTAAGCTTTGTCACCATTTCTTCAGACACAAAATTTTCAGTAGAACCAGAATCAATCAAAACTTTACATGCCTTACCTCCTGCTTTGCAAATAGTCCTGAAAAGAGACTTTCTTTGAGGGGATTCTTTGTCAGGTACCTTCATGGTAGTCACTGTTCTTCTCATCATTAGAGACTCTCCACTTTCTGGGTATCCATAATTATCAGGAGCATTCACACTCTGAAAAGCATTAGAGCCTGTCATACTTTGATTATCAGGTTCTTGGATCAGATTTGTTCTCCTTTCTCCTATTGAGCTTGTGGCCTTTTCTGGACATCTGCTGGCTATATGGCCTTCTTTGTTACAGTTATAACATCTGATGGATCCTCTGCCCTAGGATCTTCCTCTGAAAGGTCTTCTACCTCTGAAGTTTCCTTGCTGACTATAATTTTCCCTCTGGTTCTGACTATTGTTTCCCTTACTATTGTCATGACTGGATTCTCCTTGATATCCATGTCCATGTCCTCTACCTCTAAAAGGACCTCTTCCACCCCTTTGTTGTCTTCCTCTTCCTCTATTGTGTTGTTCTTGTTTTCTCTTTAACTTCTCTTCCACTTTCAATGCCAACTGAAAGCATTTCTGAACTGTATCTGGATTATGCAGACTTAAATCTTCCTGAATGTTGAACCTCAATCCATTAAGGTATTTGGCTACCTTCTCTTCTTCACTTTCCTTTACCTTTGTTTTCATACAAAGTTTCATGAATTCTTCTGTATATGAGCTGACATCTAGCTCCTTCTGCTTCAGGTTTTGCTTCCTCTTGTGTAATTGGATACTGTAATCCAATGGGACATAAGCTTCCTTTACTAACGCCATCATTTTCTTCCATGTAGTGACTCTACGCTTTCCTTCCTGTACTCTATCATCTTGGACAAAATTCCACCATGTCAAGGTAGCTTCTTTCATTTTTGACTGGGCTATTTTCACCCTCTGTTGTTCTGGTATCTCCTCTGTTTCAAAGAAATTGTTCAAGGAGTCTATCCACTCCATCACTGAATCAGGTTCCATCTTTCCTGTAAACACTGGCAAATCCAATTTCACATCCATGGTTCTCCTCTCCATGGCCTTGAGGGCGTTCAACAGTGGTCTCTGGTCTACAGGAACGACCTCCTCGTTCAACCTAGGGATCTCTTCTTCTTCCCTATCTTCTTCTCTACCAGAACCTACTCTGTTCCTCAACTTCTCTAACTCATCCTTCAATTCCTGATTCTGAGCCTTCACGGCCTTGCTCTCTGCAATCTGTTTCTTCACCAGAACTGCCAACTCAACGTTGGTCATCCTTGCCGGAATCTCAGATGTTCCTTCTTCATCACAAAGAATTCAACATGATATTTCTCTCCAAAAGAAGTACATGCATGATATATCTCCCCAAAATCTGCATCAGTCTCATACATGGTCTTTAGTGAATCAATGCCAAAACTTTCTAGCTGAATCTGGTTGACTGGTAGAACTCTCCTGCTCAAAGCATCTGCAACTTTATTCTTGACTCCTTTCTTATGCTTCAATGTAAAAGTAAAAGCTAGTAAGGTTTCTACCCATTTCATGTGTCTGTGGTTCAGCTTTTCCTGGCTGTTTATGAAACTCAGAGCCTGGTTATCTGTGAATACTATGAATTCCTTCGGCATCAAGTAATGCCTCCATTTCTTGAGTGACTGGACTAAAGCATACATTTCCAAGTCATATGAGGAATACCTCTTTTTAGCATCATTGAGCTTCTCACGGAAAAATGCAATAGGTCTACCTTCTTGGCTGAGTACTGCTCCAATGGCCATGTGACTGGCATCACATTCCACCTGAAAGATTTTGTGAAAGTCTGGAAGTGCAATGACTGGCTGCTGTGCCACCTTCTTCTTCAATGTTTCAAAAGAATCATCTGCTCTTTGAGTCCAAACAAATCTGCACTTCTGTCCTCCTTTGATGGTATCAAGCATGGGTGCACAAATATGCCTAAACCCTCTTATAAACTTCCTGTAGAAGGTTACTAACCCATGGAAACTTCTGACATCATTCATAGTCTTTGGGGTTGGCCAAGACAATATGGCACTTACCTTCTCCTTATCCATTTGTAACTTTCCTTGTGAAATGACAAAACCCAAATATGTGATCTCCTCTTGCATGAACAAACACTTGTCTAAATTTATCATCAGTTGCTTTTCATGTAACCTCTTAAGAACCAAATCTATGTGTCTGAGGTGTTCTTCTTTTGTGTTGCTGAAAATCAGAATGTCATCTAGATATACTATGACAAACTTACCAATGAACTCTTTCAAAACCTCATTCATCAACCTCATAAAAGTACTAGGTGCATTAGATAAACCAAAAGGCATAACCTTCCACTCATATAACCCTTCATTAGTTTTGAATGCTGTTTTCCATTCATCTCCTAGCCTAATCCTGATCTGATGATATCCACTCTTCAAATCTCTTTTTGTAAAATACTTAGCACCTCCTAAACAGTCAAGTAAATCCTCATCAATCCGCATTAGATATACATCTGATGGCTTGGAAGCTCCCAGCCGCTGGGAACCGAGTTGGTAGTACTCGTAGGATATTGCTATAAATAACTCAGATCAGTTAGGGTTTGAGATCATATCAGATAGAGAGTAGTGGTTATGTTGTGTTGTACTGGTGATTGAGTGACATCCAGAGATCAGTCCAGACATTGTGGAACATTGTTGTTCGATAGTATTGTAGAAACAGGACATTTGTGTTTTATCTGAATAAGATCTCATCAATTGCATTATCTGGTTTATCAGCTGTTTATGTTTTGATTTCTGTTCTGATTACAGGTTAATGGATTCTTTCAACCCTTCCACCGGTTGATTCTGTGAATCGGTGGAATGGTCATTCATGTTAGTTTAGGTTGTATTTTAGTTTTCTGTTTATGCATTTCATTGTGTGGGAGATCGATTGGTAGCATGCTATGAATCAACCTAGCATCCTCATGTGCTAGGATTTAGGAAGATAAACTGTTAAGTTTTGATCTCAAGGTGATCCGGCCCGATCATCATGTTTTCTTTGTGAAATTGTGCGGTTCTGTGAGTTTGCATGCAGCTGACGGATATATAGGGATCTGCATGTGCTTTTCCAGACGGAGTGAATCGTATCGTCATCTACGAGTATATCGCTATCCGGATCAGGTTATGAAGCTGACGAAGACTGTATGTTTCAAGTGCATCAGGATGATAGAAGTTGGATATATACTCAGTGTGTATATCATCGTTAGGATCATCTTTCGTGTGTATCCATCGTCCGTATCATCATCATCATATGTCTTGCTAACACAGGCAGCATCATCATATTTCGAAGAGGCATGAAATATCCTCCTACTAACTACTGTTCACTTCCTTATCGCCTTTCACCTTTCGCCTGTCCGCAGCATCATCACATTCGGCAAGCGCAAACATCCTCCTGATGTTCATTGTTCATCTGACCGCCAAACTCTATCTTCATCATCATGATGTTCAACATCATCTTCATCAGCAGGATATAAAATATCCGGTTCCTCCAATATATCTTGATGACGATATTCCTTATGCACCTGATGCTTACGTCACCCTGATATCCGACTACTCAAACAACAGCATCAGGATATGACTTATCCGGTCATATTGAAACATCCTGATGATGTTAACCAAACTTTATGCCGATGACTTACGCCGGTGATTTCCCTGTGCTCCTATTGGCAGTATCATTATAGGAAAATTTAACTTGAGATAGAATATTATCCCACTTTTCTCCATGTTGTTTTGTCAAACATCTAAGCAAATTTCCTAAGGAACGGTTCACTACTTCAGTCTGTCCATCCATTTGAGGATGATATGCAGAGGAAAAAGACAAATTTGTTCCAAGTTTCTTCCAAAGAGTTCTCTAGAAGTGACCAATAAACTTCACATCCCTATCTGACACTATGCTCAATGGCAATCCATGGATCCTGACAATCTCCCTGAAAAACAAATCTGCAATGTATGAAGCATCAGCAGTGGTTTTGCATGGCAAGAAATGTGCCATTTTGCTGAATCTATCCACTACAACAAAAACACTGTCAAACCCTTTCCTTGTCCTTGGTAAACCCAAGACAAAATCCATACTTATGCTTTCCCATGGTCTGGAAGGAATGGGTAAGGGCTGATATAAACCTGCATTAGTCGACCTGCCTTTAGCTTTCTGACATATTACACATGTCTCTACAAACTTTCTGACATCTGATTGTAACTTAGGCCAAAAGTAATGTCTTCGGACAAGATCAAGAGTCTTATCTAGACCAAAATGACCTTCCATAGCTCCACAATGTTTCTCCTTAATGATGTTTAATCTCATAGAACACTTATTCACCCTCATACATGGGATTAGGGCATATGCAACTGCACCTTCTGCTGCTACTTCTTTCATGAACTGTTTACCTTCCATCAGCATTACCTTCACCTCTTTTCCTTTAGATTTCTCCTCCTTTTCCATCAATGGTAGTAACTTTATAACCTTACCATCTTTAGTGATTGTATAGGTGTTTCTAACACCATCATGTTGGGCCTTCAAATCATACTGCCATGGTCTACCAAATAAAAGATTGCAAGCATCCATCGTGGTAATGTCAAACAACAACTTATCCTTATATGCTCCAATCTGAAATTCTACCCAAGCCTGCTCTTATACAGTTGTCTGCTGACCTTGGGTAAGCCATGAGACTTTATATGGGGATGGGTGAGGCAATCTCCTAAGCTTAAGCTTTGTCACCATTTCTTCAGACACAAAATTTTTAGTAGAACCAGAATCAATCAAAACTTTACATGCCTTACCTCCTGCTTTGCAAATAGTCCTGAAAAGAGACTTTCTTTGAGGGGATTCTTTGTCAGGTACCTTCATGGTAGTCACTGTTCTTCTCATCATTAGAGACTCTCCACTTTCTGGGTATCCATAATTATCAAGAGCATTCACACTCTGAAAAGCATTAGAGCCTGTCATACTTTGATTATCAGGTTCTTGGATCAGATTTGTTCTCCTTTCTCCTGTTGAGCTTGTGGCCTTTTCTGGACATCTGCTGGCTATATGGCCTTCTTTGTTACAGTTATAACATATGATGGATCCTCTGCCCTGGGATCTTCCTCTGAAAGGTCTTCTACCTCTGAAGTTTCCTTGCTGACTATAATTTTCCCCCTGGTTCTGACTATTGTTTCCCTTACTATTGTCATGACTGGATTCTCCTTGATATCCATGTCCATGTCCTCTACCTCTAAAAGGACCTCTTCCACCCCTTTGTTGTCTTCCTCTTCCTCTATTGAGTTGTTCTTGTTTTCTCTTTAACTTCTCTTCCACTTTCAATGCCAACTGAAAGCATTTCTGAATTGTATCTGGATTATGTAGACTTAAATATTCCTGAATGTTGAACCTCAATCCATTAAGGTATCTGGCTACCTTCTCTTCTTCACTTTCCTTTACCTTTGTTTTCATACAAAGTTTCATGAATTCTTCTGTATATGAGCTGACATCTAGCTCCTTCTGCTTCAGGTTTTGCTTCCTCTTGTGTAATTGGATACTGTAATCCAATGGGACATAAGCTTCCTTTACTAACGCCATCATTTTCTTCCATGTAGTGACTCTACGCTTTCCTTCCTGTACTCTATCATCTTGGACAAAATTCCACCATGTCAAGGCAGCTTCTTTCATTTTTGACTGGGCTATTTTCACCCTCTGTTATTCTGGTATCTCCTCCATTTCAAAGAAATTGTTCAAGGAGTCTATCCACTCCATCACTGAATCAGGTTCCATCTTTCCTGTAAACACTGGCAAATCCAATTTCACATCCATGGTTCTCCTCTCCATGGCCTTGAGGGCGTTCAACAGTGGTCTCTAGTCTGCAGGAACGACCTCCTCGTTCCAACTAGGGATCTCTTCTTCTTCCCTATCTTCTTCTCTACCAGAACCTACTCTGTTCCTCAACTTCTCTAACTCATCCTTCAATTCCTGACTCTGAGCCTTCACGGCCTTGCTCTCTGCAATCTGTTTCTTCACCAGAACTGCCAATGCAACGTTGGTCATCCTTGCCGGAATCTCAGATGTTCCTTTGTCACCTGACATCCTGCTATATCCTGATCTTTTTCAGAAGATCCAACCTTTGCTCTGATACCACTATGATGCAGAGAAAAGTTGGACCATGTCAGATCTTGCACAAGCATGGACAGAATGCTTATGAGATACAACTCTCACCTGATCTTGGTTTGTCCCCTATATTCAATGTATGTGATTTAACTCCATATAAGTCTTATCCCAATGCAGATCAGGAACTCCTACAGGATACAGTCCATGATAACATTCCCAAGCATGATCCTCCACAGTTGCAGAAGGTTTTGGACACCAGAGTGGTCAAACAGACCCGGAACAAATAGTACTTGGAGTATCTAGTCTCTTGGAAGGGAAAACCTAATTCTGAAGCAGTCTGGATGACTAAAGAGCAGATCCAGAAACATGGTGCAGATCTTCATACTCTCATCTCAAGTGGACTTGAGATTTCTTCTTCTGGGGAGTATAGTGCAGGAGCACCCCTACAAGATAGGATATAGGTTCATTGTCCGCATGACAGGACATTAGTCTATTTTTAGCATGTTTGACTTCATGATGTAATAAGGTCCATTAGACCAATGCATATGTATTATCCTGTTGATGACCTTTCCGGTCCTTAGCCAAAAAGTGAACTTTCACTCCTGTATGCGATAGCGACATGCGGACGATGGATACACATGAAAGATGATCCTGACGATGATATACACACTGAGTATATATCCAACTTATATCATCCTGATGCACTTGAAACATACAGTCTTCGTCAGCTTCATAACCCGATCCGGATAGCGATATACTGATAGATGACGATACGATTCACTCCATCTGGAAAAGCACATGCAGATCCCTGTATATCCGTCAGCTGCATGCAAACTCACAGAACTGCACAATTTCACAAAGAAAACATGATGATCGGGCCGGATCACCTTCAGATCAAAACTTAACAGTTTATCTTCCTAAATCCTAGCACATGAGGATGCTAGGTTGATTCATAGCATGCTACCAATCGATCTCCCACACAATGAAATGCATAAACAGAAAACTAAAATACAACCTAAACTAACATGCATGACCATTCCACAGAATCAACCAGTGGAAGGGTTGAAAGAATCCATTAACTTGTAATCAGAACAGAAATCAAAACATAAACAGCTGATAAACTAGATAATGCAATTGATGAGATCTTATTTAGATGAAACACAAATGTCCTGTTTCTACAACAATGTTTCACAATGTCTGGACTAATCTCTGGATGTCACTCAATCACCAGTACAACACAACATAACTACTACTCTCTATCTGATATGATCTCAAACCCTAACTGATTTGAGTTATTTATAGCAATATCCTACAAGTACTACCAACTCAGTTCCCAGCGGCTGGGAGCTTCCAAGCGACTGGGAGAGGACAGCTCAGACAACCTGATCACGAACTCTAACTACCTGCACACTCTCCTAGGCTGATCTAATACATATGCATTGGTCCAATGGACCTTATTACATCATGAAGTCAAACATGCTAAAAATAGACTAATGTCCTGTCATGCGGACAATGAACCTATATCCTGTCTTGTAGGGGTGCTCTGCACCATACTCCCCAGAAGAAGAAATCTCAAGTCCACTTGAGATGAGAGTATGAAGATCTGCACCATGTTTCTGGATCTGCTCTTCAGTCATCCAGTCTGCTTCAGAATTAGGTTTTCCCTTCCAAGAGACTAGATACTCCAAGTACTGTTTGTTCCGGGTCTGTATGAAATTCATATGCTCCTCAACTTCTCTAACTCATCCTTCAATTCCTGATTCTGAGCCTTCACGGCCTTGCTCTCTGCAATCTGTTTCTTCACCAGAACTGCCAACTCAACGTTGGTCATCCTTGCCGAAATCTCAGATGTTCCTTTGTCACCTGACATCCTGCTGTATCCTGATCTTTTTTAGAAGATCCAACCTTTGCTCTGATACCACTATGATGCAGAGGAAATGCAACAGAAGCTTACAAATGGGAAGGAGGAGTTATTAACACAACCAGCATGTTAAAAATCCTGAACAAGCTGTATGTAATACCTATCGGCTTATCATCATCGTCATATTTCTTGCTAACACAGACAGCATCATCATATTTCGAAGAGGCATGAAATATCCTCCTGCTAACTACTGTTCACTTCCTTATCGCCTTTCGCCTTTTGCCTGTCCGCAGCATCATCACATTCGGCAAGTGCAAACATCCTCCTGATGTTCACTGTTCATCTGACCACCAAACTCTATCTTCATCATCATGATGTTCGACATCATCTTCATCAGCAGGATATAAAATATCCGGTTCCTCCAATATATCTTGATGACGATATTCCTTATGCACCTGATGCTTATGTCACCCTGATATCCGACTACTCAAACAACAGCATCAGGATATGACTTATCCGGTCATATTGAAACATCCTAATGATGTTAACCAAACTTTGTGCCGATGACTTACGCCGATGCCAAAACACTTAGCGACAGCAGGATAAACTTGCATAGGGTGATCTTTTCAATATCCTGTTGATGACCTTTCCGGTCCTTAGCCAAAAAGTGAACTTTCACTCCTGTATGCGATAGCGACATGCGGACGATGGATACACACGAAAGATGATCCTGATGATGATATACACACTGAGTATATATCCAACTTATATCATCCTGATGCACTTGAAACATATAGTCTTCGTCAGCTTCATAACCCGATCCGGATAGCGATATACTTGTAGATGACGATACGATTCACTCCGTCTGGAAAATCACATGCAGATCCCTATATATCCGTCAACTGCATGCAAACTCACAAAACCGCACAATTTCACAAAGAAAACATGATGATCGGGCTGGATCACCTTCAGATCAAAACTTAACAGTTTATCTTCCTAGATCCTAGCACATGAGGTTGCTAGGTTGATTCATAGCATGCTACCAATCGATCTCCCACACAATGAAATGCATAAACAGAAAACTAAAATACAACCTAAACTAACATGCATGACCATTCCACCGATTCACAGAATCAACCGGTGGAAGGGTTGAAAGAATCCATTAACCTGTAATCAGAACAGAAATCAAAACATAAACAGCTGATAAACTAGATAATGCAATTGATGAGATCTTATTCAGATAAAACACAAATGTCCTGTTTCTACAATACTATCGAACAACAATGTTCCACAATGTCTGGACTGATCTCTGGATGTCACTCAATCACCAGTACAACACAACATAACTACTACTCTCTATCTGATATGATCTCAAACCCTAACTGATCTGAGTTATTTATAGCAATATCCTACGAGTACTACCAACTCAGTTCCCAGCGGCTGGGAGCTTCCAAGCGGCTGGGAGAGGACAGCTCAGACAACCTGATCATGAACTCTAACTACCTGCACACTCTCCTAGGCTGATCTAATACATATGCATTGGTCCAATGGACCTTATTACATCATGAAGTCAAACATGCTAAAAATAGACTAATGTCCTGTCATGCGGACAATGAACCTATATCCTGTCTTGTAGGGGTGCTCCTGCACCATACTCCCCAGAAGAAGAAATCTCAAGTCCACTTGAGATGAGAGTATGAAGATCTGCACCATGTTTCTGGATCTGCTCTCCAGTCATCCAGACTGCTTCAGAATTAGGTTTTCCCTTCCAAGAGACTAGATACTCCAAGTACTGTTTGTTCCGGGTCTGTTTGACCACTCTGGTGTCCAAAACCTTCTGTAACTGTGGAGGATCATGCTTGGGAATGTTATCATGGACTAAAAATAGACTAATGTCCTGTCATGCAGACAATGAACCTATATCATGTCTTGTAGGGGTGCTCCTGCACCATCCATCTTCATAGCTAAGTAAGGGTTGCTGATTATTTGATAGAAATTCATAAGAAATTAGATTTTGGGACACTTTTTTGTATGCCTAGATGGCTTTGTATACATACTTTTGTATGTTACCGATGTACATCTTTGTATATGCTTGTATGGCTTTGTTTGTACATGCCTATAGAGCTTTATATATAGACTATATGTTATGTTCATGACATTATGTAGATGACAATTAACATTAAATATAATATGATGATCAATTATGGTTACAAGAATTTGGTTTTACACATGCCAATTGCATTTGCTTGAAAGTTTATAAATCCTTTTCAAAAAAACCATTTTATGCATATCTTGAAATCATTTCATTCCATGAGACAACATTTATTTGAAACATCATGTCAAATAATTCACCTGCCTTGTCTATGCTTCATCACTTTGCATACATGTCTCATAGGACAATTGCAACTACAACATCTGACGAAATTCCCATATCCTTCATGCTTTGATGGATGTCAATACCTTGTTCAAAAGATCCCATATGGGCATGGACAAGGAGGATGCTGGCTAAGTTTGTGGAATTTGGCTTTACACCCATTGATTACATTTGGTTGAAAGTTTGTAAAACCTTTTTGAAAAAATTCATTTTGTGCATATCTTGCAATCATTGCATTCCATGAGACAACATTTCTTTGTGGAATTATGTCAAATAGTTCATGTGCCTTGTCTATGTTTCCATGCTTTACATACATGTCTCCTAGGGTAGTTACAACTACAACATCTATCAAAATTCCTTTATCCTTTAATCTTTCATGTATGTCCATGCCATAGAAGAAAATAGTAAGTATAGTTCACAACAACAATCTCCCTAACCTCTTAAAAAACCTCTTAATTTTATAGCAATGACAAGCATTTCAGGACAACAATGTCTTGTCTCAACAATGTTTCATATTAACCATTTTTTTCATTAATATTTCCTATAGTGTTGACTACAGTATTGATTCCCATATTAATTGACCATAGTACTAATAAGGATTCTGCTAAATACCATACGGATCAAGAATGTATAGGTCACAATAATGATAGAATGCTATTGATTAGTGATCATAAGAATATTACTAATCACAAAAGGATAGTTATGTCCAAAGATAATGATGACGACATTCAACTGGTACAACATTATTAACAACTACTATGTAATTATGAAAATTGTCAAACAATTGCCTTAATAATACAACTATTTTACAAATGAAAGAATGACAACAATATCTATTGATAAGTACATGTGACAACACTAACATCTATGATGCAATAATAATGACAAGCCAAAGAATAGAATAATCATTTGACAGTTTTGTCTAGTAATGACTATGCCTATAAATCATAAATAATGACATAAGTGTTTGTTGTTGTCAAAGGAAACAATGATTATCACTAATCACAATAACAATAGTGATAGTCACATTCCCTATTCACAAGGTTTTCAAACATGATTATACCAAGTGTCTTCACAATTGTACATAACTGTGTTCATTTTTTAAATAAATACAACAATGATTGTTGTTGCCCCTTCTCAACAAATCTAACTTCTATATAGTAATAACACCTCAAAAGCTTAAATATTACTTACACCATTCAAGGTGTATATCCCATTTATAAAATTTCAAGAGAAGAATGATCCAAAAATTGCAGGTTTGATGCTTATATAGAGAAAAAACTAATTCATTGTGATATTACCAATGATATATCACCGATAATTTTGTAATATATTGGCAAAAATTTTGGTCAAAGTCATGGTCAAAGATATTTTGAAAAACTCATGATATTTTCAAAAAAATGTCGGGAACCCTACCGAGAAAAAGATATATCAAGATATTTTAAAGATATATGCTTCTATGGTCCATACCCTGTTCCAAAGATCCTAATTTGGCACAAGAAGGGAGGATGCTTGCAAAGGTTATGGAATTTGGTTTTACACATGCCAATTGTATTTTCTTGAAAATTTATAAAGCCTTTTCTAAAAATCCATTTTCTGCATATCATGCAATCATTGTATTCCATGAGATGGCATCTCTTTGAGGTGTCATTCTTGTTCCACATATGTTACCTAAGGTTGTCACTAATGTGGTTGTGTGGTTGTGATTAATTTCAACACTAATGAGCATTACACATATGTTACCTAAGTTCATCACTGATGGGGTGGTGTGATTGTCTTTGATGTCAACACTATGCTTGGATGCTTATGATGATGATAGACTATGTTGATGGTGTGCTAGTAGTGGTTACTGATGTTCATGGTTGGATGTCATGCCTTGATTAATGTCAAGTAAAGTTGTATTGAGCATATTTGTGGTCAGTAGAGATGATTTTATGATGATATATTAAGATGGGAATTAGAAGCATTAAGATGAATGATGATATATTAAGATGGGAATTAGAAGATATGAGAAGATGTTGCCAATGAATTGAAGCATGTTGTATGATCCTTCTTGTTGTTCATAAGAAAGTATGGTTGCTACAAGAAGGTTTTGGTCTTCAGAAGTTGGTGAAGGTTTCTATTGTTGGAAGTTGCCTTGAAGACTGGTTGCTAAATTGCTCCACATTCCTCCACATTTGAAGATATAGTCATGTGGTTTAGAAGTTAAGTTTAGTATGTTGTAAAGGTGCTAAATCCAAAGTTTCATATCATTTTCTCCTCCACAGTGAAAGTTATAAGTGATAGAGTTTCGATTTGTGCTCTGGCAGAATGAGGTGATAATGAAGGATTGTTGGAATGCTCCACATTCCTCTGGAGTGATAGATATGGATGTCCATCTTTGAGGATATGTTTAGAGTAGTGTATGAGTGCATCCATATGAGTTTTAGGTGATTTGGAGGTCTGCAAGTTCATTTTTCAAATGACAGTGTACTATAGATGGTTTTGGATGCGTAATTGTTCTCAGGACACATGATTGAGTACTTGCACCAATTGGAGATTGTATAGATCAGTTATATGAGTTCATGTGGATGTTATACATGTATCTATGCTTCTCATGTTTGATGCACATACAAATCTTTCAAGTTTCCAGTACCACACAAAGTTTTCAAGTTAGTATGGGAAGAATTATTGTTGCTAAAGCTGACTGAGGTATGTTGATGATGTGTGCTACAATGTTCTTGTCGTGCAGAGTTAAAGGAGCATTTGGAGATGGTGTATAGGTCCTTCCAACTCATCTAGGAGAAGTGCAATCAATGTTCAATCTTTCATGAGTACCGCCAAGATTGTAATGATTGATGTGCTACAAGCTTCATGTGTTCTTGCTTAAGGGTGACCTATTTCAAATGAGTGTGATGTTTGGATGTTATTATTTGAAGGATGATGTTGTGAAGGATGTTTAGGACCAGGTTAAGCATGTTTTGGGATCTTCAAGGCATATTTTTCTTCTTGGAGTGGTGTGTAGTTCATTTTAGGGCTTGTCCTCTACATGTTTCATGTTGTGTAATCTCTGGCTGACTTGTAAATTGTAATATTCTTGTTGTATTGGCCAACTTGTAATGTAATAAATGTAATATCATGTATCTATTGTACACCTAGTTGATCTAGGTGAGGTATGATTGCAAAAATGAGTATGTAAAGAGAAAAATATGAATATGATATGCATTATGATGTGCGAATGAAGGAGAAAGAGCAGAAGTGTTAGAGCCTATCTTGATTCATCTTGAAGACATTTTTATGATAGGAGGGTTCAAGTGAAGAGTGTGCCTATTGATCCAATCATCAAAAGAGGAGTGAAGAGGAATAATTACAATCATCAAATGCGTAAGCTTCATTGTCAATTTTAGGCAGTAGAAGGAATGTCATGTTGTAATCTATTTTGAGTTTGTTCTCAGATTAGGGAGTAGTAGCTTCATTGGGTTGTAGCCCTAAAACAAAGTCTACAAGGAGTTGTAGCTTCCTTGTGAGTGACCCTAAAGCAAAGTTAGCAGGGAGTAGTAGCTTCCTTGGGTTGTAGCCCTAAGACAAAGTCAGCAAGGAGTAGTAGCTTCCATGGGTTGTATACCTAAAACAAAGTTGTAATCTTTTATTGTAGTGAGCTTCATATATTGTGAGTCAATCCTCACCATGGTTTTTCTCCTTTTGGGGGTTTCCACATATATCTGGTGTTATGTGTTGTTATGCATTGTGTTTATCTTTCTTTTTTATGTTAATGTTATAAAGTTTAAGCTTTAATCTGCTCCGAAGGGTTTGAAGTTTGTTTGGATACTAATTCACCCCCTATTAGTATCCTGGTGTGTTCAACAAATGGTATTAGAGCCAATTTACTCAAAAGAAGCTTAACCACTTGAGGAAGGTCTTGGATGACTCATAATGGATCTCAAAAGGAACGTATGTTTGATGGAACAAATTATTCCTTTGGAAGCTAAGGATGGAAAACTATTTATCTTCTCTAGCGTATGATATTTGGCAATCTATCAAGAAGGGTTACACTGCTCCTGCTAGTGATCCTACAGATGCAGATTCAAGATTAAGTTATATGAGAACAATGCCAAGGTAAAGGTTGCTATCATGAGTGGGCTAGCTGATTTAGAACTTGTGAAGGTAATGGGTTGCAAATTTGCTCAAGATGTCTAGAATAAACTTAGTAGCATTTATGAAGGAGATAGTAAAGTAAAGCAGGCCAACATGCAAATCTTTAAGAGAAAATTTGAGACCCTAAGGATGTCAAAAGAAGACATTGCCAGTTATATGCTCTGGGTAGATGAAATAGTTAATTGCATTAGAGGACTTGGTGGAGAAGTGAAAGAAGATGAGATTGTGAAGAAGGTTCTAAGATCTCCCCCTAAATCCTACAGTCATAAGGTTTCTTCTATTAAGGAAACTTAGGAGTTGATCAATTGTTTGGCTCTCTCACAACCTTTGAAACGAGAAAATTTGACAAAGGAGCTCCAAAAAAGGAAGCAACATTCAAGGCAAGTAAGAAGATAGAAGATGGAGCAGCTGAGCAAGATGATGACCTTGATGACATAGAGGAAAATTTTTTAATAATATTGAAGAAGGGCACATGCAAATATAAAGGTATGTTACCTTTCAAATGTTTCAATTGTGGAAAAATTGGTCATTTTGCTTCTAAATGTCCTTTGAAAGAATTAAAAGTTAGTAATAAAAGAGAGAAGCCCAAAAGAAGTCTATATTCCATGGAGAGCAGTTGTTATTCAAAAGATGATGATCATGATGATTCAAATGATGAAACACTTTTCATGGCCTTGAATGTTGGTGAAAAAAAGGATGATATTGGAAAATGTGAAAAGTCTGATACCTTGCAAGCTGACCAAGATAATGAAAAATTAATGATAGTATGGACTACCTTTCATGCAAAAGAAGAAGCCAAGGCTTGGGTAATTAATAGTGGTTTCTCTACCCACATGATTGGTGATTGTTGGGAATTAAGGTGTCTCAACCTTGGTAATTCCTTGCATTTATTTAGTGTAATATGTTGATTTATTGCCTATTGTGTAATTAGGATACAAATCCTATTTTGTCATCTTGTGGGAGTTGGCACGGTGATGTGTCATCCTACGTGGAAGGTGACCACATGTAATTTTGTCCTCACATGAGGAGATAGGCACCCCACTTAGTGGTAGAGGTATTTTTCCATGTGTTGTCACTTTGACTAGTGTATAAGTGAATCTTGACCGAAACGGTTATGACAGATTCCTATGACAGAATCTATGACGCATAAGAGTCGTAAATGGAATGTTCTATAACATGTGAAGACATGTGTCACAAGGAATCTTGGAAAAATGCATATTTGGGTGCCCCAAGGAGGGTTATGACATGTTGTAAGAGAATATGCTATTTTTAGTCAGTGTATGATAGATTCTCTTATAGCTGTAAGATATGACAGTTATGACAGATTCTATGATAGTCGTAATATTTGTAAGAGCATCTGTCATTGTCCAACTTGGGAATAGGTGACCATATTGGGATGGGGTGATATGACAAGTGTCATGACCATGCTATAGTGTTGGACAAGTACCCTTAGGCATGGGCTTTGGGCCATGAGGCCATGTTGGACACCCATCTCAAGG
This sequence comes from Cunninghamia lanceolata, assembly GCA_027924645.1. NCBI lineage: Eukaryota > Viridiplantae > Streptophyta > Pinopsida > Cupressales > Cupressaceae > Cunninghamia > Cunninghamia lanceolata. Next base: position 10,977,591 of record BSBN01000780.1, read on the forward strand.
AAAGCTCATCTTTGCCTTGTAAACTTCTACTTAAGCAGGTGCTTTAAGAGGAGAAGTATTATGTGATTGACAGGTACTATTATGCTGCCAGTTTGTCTCCAAATATGAGTGTTGAAGACTCCTAAGAGCTTGCATTGCAAGTGTATTGTAAACCATTTCAGTTTTGATAATACATTGTGCAGGTTTTGGAGTATGGGGTTTTTCACTTGATAAGGGTTTTCCCCACATTATATCTTCTCTCTCTCTCTCTCTCTCTCTCTCTCTCTCTCTCTCTCTCTTCTATCTCATTCTGTGTGTGTGTATTGCTGCAAAATCTCCATTGTTGTGTTTAACATTCTGTAACTATAAGGATTAAAAATAATTTGTACTCTTCTCTCCTCTTTAGATTAGTGTAGGAAGCGATTTTTGTACACCTATCTTCCTTTCAGTTGGTATCAGAGCCTGGCCAGTTTTGGTTCTAGCTACTAGGCAGGGGTTTTTTGAGCTAATCTTAGGTTGAGTGGGAGTCTGTGCAGAGTATTCTATATCTTGTTGTAGGAAGGAGATGGCAAGCACATCTAGAAGAGTAGAGGTGGAGAAGTTTAATGCCACAAATTTCAAGTTGTGGAAACTCAAGATGGAAGATTTACTTGTTGATTGTGACCTATGGGAAACTGTTGATGGTACAAAACCTACAGCAATGTCACAAGTTGATTAGGACCTCAAAGATAAGAAGGATAAGGGTCTCATAAGACTCTATTTAGCTAACTCTTTCCTATTGAATGTCCATGAGGAGAAGACCACGAAAGAACTTTTGAAGAAGTAGGGAGATGTTTATCAGGCCAAGTCCTTGGTCAACAAGTTTTTTCTAAAAAAGAAGTAGTTTGCTCTGAAGATGGAGGACAGAGGATCTATTGCAGACCATATGAATGCTTTTAACATGATTGTTGCACAATTGACATCCATGGGTGTGAAAATGGAGGAGGATCGATGTATGACCCTACTTTGTTCTTTGCCAGATTCGTGGGATCATCTTGTCATGGCCATATGAAGCACTACAACCACCTTCAAGATGGATGAGGTAGTGTTTTTGTTGTTATCTGAAGAAATGCAGAGAAAGACAACCAAGTCAGCCAAAGAGGCTCTTGTGGTTCATGGAAGACCCAAGGAGAAAGAGAAGAAGAAGGACAAGAAAGGTGAAAAGGGTAGATCCAAATCTCATGGCAGATCCAAATCTCCTAGAAAGTGCAAGGCTCTCTGTTGGAACTGTTGCAAAGAAAAAAAGAAAAAGAAAAGAAGAATGTCCCAGATTCAAATTCTGACAAGTCACAAGATGGTGGTGATTCTTTCATCGCAGCCTTGGCCACCCATGCATTTGATGGTGTGTGGTTAATTGATTCTAGTGCATCATTCCACATGACCTCACATCGAAGTTGGTTCATGAAGTTTGAAGAGTTTGATGGTGGAAGAGTGTACCTAGGTGATGATTTTCATCTGAAGATTGTGGTTGTGGAAGAGTCTCAATCTGATTCCTTGATGGATGAGTGAAGGGGATCACTGGGGTCATGCACATCCTAGGCTTGGCACAGAACCTACTTTTTGTAAGTATGTTGAATGATACAAGTGTGCAGGTTGTCTTTTTAAAGGATGGATGCAAGATGACTAGAAGATCTATGGTGCTTGTAAAAAGTACTTGGAGAGGTACTCTATTTTAGCTAGAAGCATGCACTTCATAGTGCAATAGTTCTTCTGACTTGAAGAAAAGAGCTGTACTCACTTCATCCCCACCATCTGAATCAACAGTGAAGAAATTTGTTGTAACAAGTTCTGATGGTAGTGCATTTTGGGTACCCAAGGGTGTTCATGCTTTGGAAGTTAAAATTCCTACTGAAAAGACAATGTTATGGCATGAGAGATTTAGCCACATTGGTGAGAAGGGTCTTAGAACCCTGAAAAATAAAAACATCATTGAGGGGTTAAATGATTGTAATCTCGAGGTTGACTTTTGCGAACATTGTATATATGGAAAGAAAAATCATGTTCAATTTTACTCTAGTTCTCACAAGTCTTCTAGTGTGTTGGACCTTATTCATTCTAATGTGTTTGGTCCTATTAGTGTTCCTTCAATTTCCAAATCTATATATTTTGTATCTTTCATAGATGATTACAGTAGAAGGACATGGATTTATTTTCTCAGAAGCAAGTCTGAAGTCTTTAGCCGATTCAAAGAGATTAAAGCTTTTGTTGAGAATCAAACTAGTAAAAAGATTAAGTGTTTGAGGATTGACAACTGTGGTGAGTTTTGTTTGGCAAAGTTCAATAAGTTTTGTAAAGAGAAAGGGATTGAAAGACATAAGACAACTCCATACACCCATAGTAAAATGGAGTTGCAGAGAGGATGACCAAGACACTGATGGAGAGGGCTAGGAGTATGCTTAGTGGAGCAAGCCTCAAACAAAAGTTTTGGGCTAAAGCTGTAGCCACTGCTTGCTACCTGGTATGATTTGGTAAGAAGCCTTCAGTTATACATCTTTGTGTTTTTGGTTGTGAGGCATATGCACATGTGCCTAGGGACAAATGGTATAAATTGGAGAATAAGGCTGTTAAGTGTATTTTCATTGGCTATGGTGTTGGTGTGAAAGGATACAAGCTTCAGGATCCTATGGCTGAAAAAGTGTTGTATAGCATAAGTGTTATCTTTAGAGAGCTAATACCTTCTTCTGTTGTTCTATAGACAAAACAGATAGAAAAGAAAGAGGATGCTGTTTAATTTCCTTCTACCCCTCAGAAGACTGAACCTACAAACCCTATGAGACCTAATGATGAGGAGAGCTCTAGCAACTCTGAAAGCTTAGAAGAAGAAGAAGAATCTCAACCTCAGCCTTTGAGGAGGTCTACATGAACAAGGAAGAAACCTGATAGGTTTGGTTATTCATTGCTTGATTCTAGTTATGCTTTTGCTTTTCTTGCTAACACTGATGAGCGTAGAATAGTAATAGAGGCTATGGGCATGAAAGATGCAGGTTCCTGGAAGGAGGCCGTGGAAGATGAGATGGCTTCTTTGGAGAAGAATAAAACATGGGACTTGGTGCCTTTGCCTGAAGGATGGAAACCTATTGGATGCAAATGGGTGTTCAAGAAGAAATTTGGTGCAAATGGCAGTGTTGAAAAGTACAAGGCTAGATTGGTTGCGAAGGGGTACTCACAAGTGGAGGGAATTGATTGTGGTGAAATTTTCTCCCCTATTGCAAAGATGACATTCATTCAGTTCTTGTTATCTCTTGCACCTGCTTATGACTTAGAGGTGGAGCAGATGGATGTGAAGACAACTTTCCTTCATGGTGATTTGGAGGAAGAGATTTACATGTCACAACTAGAGCATTACATAGAGAAAGGTAAAGAAAATTTGGTTTGCAAGTTGAAGAAGTCTTTGTATGGTTTGAAGTAGTCTCCTAGGATGTGGTATATGAAATTTGATGCCTTTGTGTTGTCGATTGAATTTTTGAGATCAAAATTAGATCATTGTGTGTATTACAAATTTGATAATGATTGCATTCTCATTATTTCATTGTATGTTGATGATATGTTGTTAATTGGGAATGGTAAGAATATGATTTCTGATTTGAAGTCTCAATTGTCAGCACAGTTTGAGATGAAAAATCTAGGGGCAACCAAGTACATTCTGGGAATGGAACTCAGAAGGGATAGAGCTAACATAAAACTTTGGTTAAGGTAGAGTAAGTATGTGAAGACTGTGTTGGATAGGTTTAGCATGGCAGATTGTAGACCATTGTGTGTTCCTGTTTCATTGGGGACAAAGTTATCTATTAGTGATTGTCCAAAATCTCTTAGTGTGGTGGAGGACATGAACAGAGTACCTTATACTAGTGTTGTTGGTAGTTTGATGTATGCTATGCTCTGCACAAGACTAGACATTGCCCAAGAAGTAGGAGTCCTTAGTCAGTTTATGGCTAATCCTGGACGAGTACATTGGGATGCAGTTAAGCGAGTGTTTAGATATTTGAGGGGTACTTCTGAGTATTCCATTTGTTATCATGGTAATCTGACAGGACCTCCATATTCTATTTATATTCATGGATTTGTGGATTCTGATTGGGCGGGTGGCAGTCATAGTAGGAGATCCACCAGTGCTTATGTGTTTACTATGTTTGGTGGTGCAATTAGTTGGATGAGTAAGCGACAACCTGTGATCGCTTTGTCCATGATACAAGATAAGTATATGGTAGCAAATCATGCTTGCAAGGAAGCCATTTGGCTTAAGAGATTGTGTTAAGAAATTGGTGTTGATGCAGAACGAATTACTATTTGTTGCGACAGTTAGAGTGCGATTTTCCTAGCAAAGAATCCAAATTTCCATGCCAGAACAAAGCATATTGATGTATAGTTTCATTTCATGCAAGACATGGTAGAGGATGGGAAGGTGAATTTGGAGAAGGTAGATACTTTGAAGAATGTTGTAGATGCATTGACGAAACCAATGGGTACAGAGAAGTTCAGAAGGTGTTCGGAGTCTATGGGCCTCTCAACCTATAGCAGTTAAATCCTGTTATTTCCATTGGCTCTTACAAGGTGTTTGACAAGTGGGAGAATGTTGGGAATTAAGGTATCTTAACCTTGGTAATTCCTTGCATTTATTTATTGTTATATGTTTATTTATTGCCTATTATGTAATTAGGATGTAAATCTTGTTTTGTCATCTTGTGGGAGTTAGCACGATGATGTGTCATCCTACATGTAAGGTGACCACATGTAATTTTGTCCTCACATGAGGAGATAGGTAGTGGTAGAGGTATTTTTCCATGTGTCAGCACTTTTACTAGTGTGTAAGTGAATCTTGACCAAAACAGTTATGATAGATTCCTATGACAGAATTTATGATGCATAAGAGTCATAAATGGAATGTTCTATGATAGGTGAAGACATGTGTCACAAGGCATCTTGGAATAAGGCATCTTTGGGCACCCCAAGGAGGGTTATGACATGTTGTAAGAGAATATGCTATTTTTAGTCAATGTATGATAGATTCTCTTAGAGTTGTAAGATATGAGAGTTATGACAGATTCTATGACAGTCGTAAGAGTCGTAAGAGCATCTGTCATTGCCCAACTTGGGAATAGGCCACCATATTGGGATGGGGTGATATGAAAAGTGTCATGACCATGTTGTAGTGTTGGACAAGTGTCCTTAGGCATGGGTTTTGGGCCATGAAGCCATGTTGGATGCCCATCTCAAGGAAAGCTCATCTTTGCCTTGTAAACTTCTATTTAAGCAGGTGCTTTGAGAGGAGATGTAGTATGTGATTGACAGGTGCTGTTATGCTATTAGTTTGTCTCCAGATATGAGTGTCAAAGACTCCTCAAAGATTGCATTGCAAGTATATTGTAAACCATTTTAGTTTTGATAATACATTGTGCAGGTTTTGGAGTGGGGTTTTCACCTGATAAGGGTTTTCTCTGTGTTATATCTTCTCTCTCTCTCTCTCTCTCTCTCTCTCTCCTGTCTCATTATGTGTGTATATTTATTGTTACAATATCTCCATTATTGTGTTTAACATTCTATAACTATAAGGATTAAAAAGAATTTGCACTCTTCTCTCCTCTTTAGATTAGTGTAGGAAGCAATTTCTACACACCTAGCTTCCTTTCAGTGACAAGGAGAAGTTTATCATCCTTAAGAAGTGGAATGGTGGATCTTTTATGTTTTGTGGTGATGAGTCAACACAAATATGTGAAAAGGGTGCTATAACTATTGATGGGAAGAATAGGATGAGGATGTCCTCTATGTCAAAGGGCTAAAGCCCAATCTTCTTAGTGTTAGTTAGATGTGTAGTAAAGGATACAATCTCACCTTTCATGCCAAAGGTTGTGAAATTAGGAATGTAGGGTCCAAAAAATTAGTTACAAAAGTTATCAAGACATATGGAGATATCTATCATCTAAAGGAGGTAAATGGAAGAACTTGCTTACTAGCTCAATCCAGTGAGTGTTGACTGTGGCACAAATGAATGGGACATATCAACTTTGATAATATGGTAAAGATCAACTCTATTCATGCAGTGAGAGATATGCCAAAGATAACCAAGCCTGCAAACACATTATGCAAGCAATGCCAAATGGGAAAGTAGACAAAGACAAATTTCAAAAGAAAGGAGTATTCTTCTATAATACCTCTAGAGCTAATTCACACTGACCTATTTGGCCTTACAAGAACAAAGGGTCAACAAGGTGAAAGGTACTTTATGTTTCTTATTGATGATTATTCTATAATGACTTGGGTTACTTTCTTAATAGAAAAATTAGAAGCCTTTGATAATTTTAAGGTTTTGAAAGCAATATTTGAGAATGAAATGGATGCTAAGATCAAATGCTTAAGCTGTGATAGAGGAGGTGAATTTACTTCAAATGAATTTGAAAAGTTTTGTGAAGATCATGGTATTAGGAGAGATCTATCTATTCCTAGGAACCCTCAGTAGAATCAGGTAGTGGAAAGGAAGAATAGGATAATGCAAGAGATGGCTAGAGTAATGTTGAAAGATGTAGATCTACCTGATATGTATTGGAAGGAAGCAATTTACACTGTTGTCTATCTAATTAATAGAGTACAATTGAGCGTTAATAGCACTAAGACCCCTTATGAGTTATGGTATGGAAGACCTCCCACTATCAGATACTTCAGGATCATTGGTAGAAAATGCTACAATAGGAGAGATGAAGAACTTGGAAAGTTTGATTCAAGAAGGGATGAAGGGATCTTTCTTGGTTACTCAACTAGAAGAAAGGCCCATAGATGCTACAATTGTTGCAAGTATGAGCCTAATCAGTGTTGTCATTGATGTCAACATACTCCTATTGCATTGATGTCAAAGATTGGATGAGCTATGTGCTGAGGATATTGAGAAAATTAGCCCTATCAGAAACATAGAAGGACCATGAAGATAGTAAAGTTCTATGAAGAAAAGATCCTAGTTAGTTGGAGATCAAAGTATACACATCAAAGGATTTGTAGATATGTGTTTGAAGGTGCTCTAGTCAAGATTTTAGATCTACATGAAGATTTGAAGAAGTTATGGCCATGTGAATAAAACTGGTTCTGGCAGCTGTTCAAAGGTGACAGAGTGGCACAAATAGGTCCGATGAGATCCAGAAATGCAATATCTTGTTTTGCGGATCCGGTGGCATGTTTGGGAAGCTAATGTGAATTTGCAACTCAATTGGCTCATGGTTTGGAGGTCCACAAGCAATCCTTCTAATATGACAGTGAAGACCGACTATGTTCTTGAGGTTCCAGATGAAGATGAGAATGATTATAGTAAGCAAAAGTGGTGTAGATGTTCTTGGTGATTCAAGAAAGCTTGTGGGGGTCTCTAGATTGTGTCTAGTTTGTGTTGGCAGTCCACATTGAAGATTAAGCTCGCAATTGAAGATTCATCTTTGGGTGACAGTGTTCTTCCTAATCTTGGCCAACTGAATGATTTGCGCATGATCCTGAAGATGTTCTGCAAAGCATGGCATGTTCCTCAAAGAAGATTGAAGTCCCAGATATGTGTCGCTGATAGTGTAGTGATATGCATAAGGTTTTTGTAACAAGTCAAGTTGTATTTTTGTAATTGCTTTGTAATAAAATAAAGTATGTTGTGTCGACTTTGATGATCATTCCAGAGTTGATGTCTGATGAAGGGGGTAAATCATAAAACACACAACAATAGAAATTGCACATAGAAAATAGAACTTTCTTTATTGATTTGGACAACTTATTACATTACAGAAGCTCAAACATAATCAGAGGAATCAACCCTCCATAGGTTGTAACACATTACAACTTTCTATCCCAAGACTTTGGAATCATCTGCCTTCTGTAACCCCAAATCAACTAGGGTTTCTATTTTCCCATCTATTCTTGGCTCTACACTTCCCCCCTTAACTCTACTACTATCCATGGTTCCCAAAAATGGTTATTAATAGCCTTTTTGGTGATCAACAACCTAAATTCAAAATTTGCTTCTCCCTCCAAAATAGGTCAACTTCTGGGAGCCATAACTTTTGATCCGAGTGTCCGATTGACGAACCGTTTTATGCATCGGAAAGCTTACAGAGTGCTCTACGCACTAAAAACCCACTCTATCAATTTTGACCATTTTTGGGCCTATACAGGGTTTTTTATTTCCTCAAACCTGAGTTTGAATAATTTTTAGGCATTTTTTAGGAAACGAAAACTTTAATATCTTTCAGCTTGCAAATGATCTCTGCGTGATTCCTTCGCCAAAGGTCTTATTTTTTAGTTATGAAGCTTCCTGTAAATTTTCACTTCATTCCGTGCCCAAATGCAAACTTTCTAAAAATAGCAGGTTGTTATTTTTAGCAGTTTGGAAAAACTGAAAGTTCTACATTATTCAAGTGATTATGGAACCAAAACCATAAATTTTGAAAAGAAATGGAAAGAACATCAACAATTTTGAAACACATCTTTTTTTGGGTTATGTAAGATTGCCCCTTACACCACTGGATGCTCTTGCATTAGACACCCAGGGTAATTTGAGAAGTGACCTTGTCACCTCTCAGGTGTTTGTGTGAGGAAAACCCAAACGATCAACCTCTGCCTTAGACAACCAAGAAGAATCTTCAATAGGCCTTCCTTTCCATTTCACTAGGTATTCTTCATATTACTTGTTCTGAGTACTTCTTCCCACACGGCTATCCAAGATCTTTTCTATCTCCTCTATTGTAGTAGATGCTGGAATACTCCACTGTTCTTCTGTTGGTCCATCGTCTATTCCACCTTCATGATATTTTGGTAAATCAACAATGTTGAAAATAGGGGAAATGTTGATCCCACTTTGTAGCTCTACCTCATATGCATTTCCTGAATCATGTTTCTTCAAAATTCTGCATGGTCCAAATTTCTCCATTTTCAGCTTATTGTATGTTCCAATTGGGAACCTTTCTTTTCTCAAGTGAACCATCACTTCATCTCCTACCTAGAATTCCTTATATCTGCTCTTCTAATCTACCTTAGCCTTGTACTAAATATTCATCTTATTAATGTGCCTTTTCACCTCTTTGTACAAATTCTTCATGTGTGCTGCAAAGTCTTCAACCTCGACACTTGTCTTTTCTCCTTTGTCCAGATTCCTTCACTCTAAAACATTTCTTGGACTATTCCCATATACAATCTGAAATGGTGATTTACTAGTACTCCTATTGACAGAATTGTTGTAAGCAAATTCTACCTGTGGTAAAATAAAATCCCATCCCTTGGGTTTTTCTCCTACTAAGCATCATAGCAGGTTACCCAAACTCCTATTCACCACTTCTATCCATCCATCAGTCTGTGGATGGTGTGTAGAACTAAACTTCAAATCTATTTTCAACTTCTTCCATAATGTCCTCCAGAAATGACCAACAAACTTGGTATCTCGATCTGAAACTATGCTCTTTGGTAGACCAGGTAATCTCGCCACCTCCCTGAAAAATAACTCTACAATATGAACAACATCATTAGTCTTCTTACAAGGAATAAAATATGTTATCTTCGAGAATCTTTCCACCACCACCAGAATGGACTCATGTCCTCTCTATGTCCTTGGTAAACCAAGAACAAAATCCATACTAATATCATCCCATGGCTTCTCTAGTACATGTAGTGGTTGATATAGACCTATATTCTGACTTGCTCCTTTCATCATCTGACATACTCTGCAACTCTGCACAAATTTCCTCACATCTTGCTGCAACTATGGCTAATAATAATTTTCGCCAAGAATAGCAATGGTCTTATCTCAATCAAAGTGTCCATCCAATCCTCCACTATGCTTCTCCTTAATCAGGTTCTCTCTCATGGAACTCCTCAGAATGCACAACTGGCTTCCTTTAAACAACATGCCATCTTGGATTATGAAATCCAACCATTTTGTCCTATCTAAAGTAATAGGTTCCAGACAAGCTTTCTAAGCCTTTGCAAAATTTAGATCTTTAGGATACAAACTTTTGAGCTTATCGAACCCAACAACCTCTATCTTCATTTCTATCAACACAGTTTGCCTTCTGCTCAAGGCATCTACAACTCTGTTCGACTTCCCACTCCTATGCATCAAAACAAAAGTATATCTCTGCAAAAAATCAACCCATTTTAAGTGCCTTTGGTTCAACTTCCCTTGACTATTAAGATACTGCAAAGCCTGATGATCAATATATAAAACAAACTCTTTTGGCAACAAATAATGTCTCCATTTCTTCAAAGCCTGAACTATTGCATAAAATTCCTGAAGATAAACATAATACTTTTTATTGGTGTCATTAAACTTGTCACTAAAATAGGCAATGAGCTTACCTTCTTGACTCAAAAAAACTCCTATAGTACTACCACTAGAATCACAATCTACCTGAAATACCTTATTGAAATCTAGAAGTGCTAAAATAGGTTGCTCTGTGACTTTTTGTTTCAATGTCTCAAAGCTTTTATCTACTCCTTTAGCTCATCTAAACTCTTTTCTATCCCCTCTCATTGTCTCAGTTAGGGGTGCACAAATGCTAGTGAAATTCCTGATAAACTTTTTGTAAAAACTTACCAAACCATGAAAAGATCTTACCTCGGAAGCACTCCTTGGCATAGGCCATTCAATGATAGCCCTCACCCTCTGTGGGTCCATCTTAAGACCTTCCTCTGAGACAACAAATCCTAGGTATACCAACTCCTTTACAAAACTAAATTTCCTTAGGTTGATCAACAACTTCTCCTCTCTTAGCTTCTCCAAAACTCTTCTGATATGCATCATATGCTCATCCCAAGTCTTACTAAAAATCAAAATATCATCTAAATAAACAATAACAAAACTTCCCAAAAATTCTTTCAGTACCTCGTTCATGAGCCGCATGAATGTTCTCGATGCATTGGTTAGCCCAAATGGCATGACTAACCAGTCATACAAACCTTCATTTGCCTTGAAGGCTATCTTCCACTCATCTCCTTCTCTCATACAGATCTGGTGATACCCACTCTTCAAGTCAACCTTTGTGAAGTACTTGGCTCCACTCAAATAGTCCATTATGTCATCCATTCTAGGAAATGGAAATCTATACTTGATTGTGATCTTACTGATGGTTTGAGAGTCTATACACATTCTCCACTCTCCATCTTTCTTTGGTGCTAGCACTGTAGGTACCGCACATGGACTTAGGCTCTCTCTTATCAATCCCTTCTTCAACAACTCCTAAACTTGTCTGTTCAAATCTTCACTCTCCGCTGGAGTCATTCTATGGGCTACCTTATTTGGCAAACTAGCTCCTGGTATGAAATCCATTTGATGACTTATCTTCCTCACTAGTGGTAAACCTATGGTACATTATTAGAGATATTGTCTTGAAATTCTTCTAACATATCTGAAACTTTTGTTGGTACATCTTCACATTTCTCTTGACTAATCTTAGGAATCAATGGAAAGTAATGATGCTCATGCTTCATACCCTCCAAAAATTTTCTACCATCTACCAAGCAAATTCTGGTAGTACTACATACCTTTTCTTCCACCTCCTTCAAGGGCTTCAACTTATGACGAACTCCATCCTTTGTTAGGGAATATGTGTTTGCATGGCCATCATGGACAACACTCCTATCATACTGCCATGGCATCCCCAACAACATATGACATGCATCCATCGATATTACATCACACAGTACCTCATCATGGTAGTCCCCAATCTTGAACTTCACTAAACACTGCTCATTGACCAAAGCTTTGTGGACCTTCTACAACCACACAATCTGATATGGATGTAGATGCTTTCTTCTTATCAACTTCAACTTGTTAACCATCTCCTCTAAAACAAGATTGTCAGTGCTTCCATTGTCAATAATAATATCACAACACTTACCTTCACATTTGCACCTTGTGTGGAATAAACTTTTCCTCTGATTAGGTTATTTCTCCTCATTCACCAAAGTTCTTCTAACAACTAGGGTTTCTCCCCTTTCAACATCTTCAGAACTCTCAGACTATGCATCTTCATCTACATGTGCAACTCGTGCATTACCTTTAGGTCTTCTATTTATCCTTCCTTGATGTTGCAGACACTCATATGCCCGATGCCCTTCTCCACATTGGAAATAGGTTCTTCTGAAACCTCCTCTTCTAGGTCCTTGCCCAAGCCTGCCTCTTCCTCTTCCTCTTTGCTCACCATTATTCTGGTCACAAGGACGGTAGGTATTATCTTCTCTCTGATTTTGACAGGTGTCAGCTTCTTCACTTTTCTTTTGATCTTCATTACAGCCTCCATAGGGTCTTCCACTAGTCCTTCTGCCTTGACCACTTTCCCTTTGCTTGCTATTGAATCTTTTATTGATCTTCTCTTCCACCTTCAGGGAAAAGTGGTACGCATCTGCTATGGTTTTTATTCTAACTAGGCTCAGCTCCTCTTGAATACATGGCCTCAACCCATTAATGTAGCGCACTACCTTCTCCTTGTTGGGCTCTGCATGGCCTATCCTAATAGTAATCTTATAAAACTCTTCTGTATACTCCTTGATAGACTTGTTACCTTGCTTCAATCCTTGCAGCTTCAACAACTCCATCTTATAATCCACAAGAATGAACTGCTTCTTCAGTTTCTCCACCATCCGATCCCATCTGGTGATCTTTCCTTTTCCTCTTCTATTCCTCTCTAACTAGACCTCCTTCCACCAAATACTAGAATGGCCCTTAACTTTGTTTTTGCAAACTTGACCCAATCTGTGTCCTCCAAATCTTTATACTTGACATAATCCTCCATGTCATTGATCTAATCAATAAGCTATCTTGGATTCAAATCTCTAGAATATGTAGAAACTTTAATCCTAGGCCTCTTTCTGATCTTTGAAATGGCCCTTAACAACCTAACTTCTACAGGATCTCCTGCAACTTCTTGTCCTTCCTCAGATAGCTCTTCTTCAGCTTCATTCTTACTTTCTTCTCTTGTTCTCAGATCAAAACCTCTTCATAGCTCCTCTTGTAATGCATCAATTTGCCTTTGTAGGGATCTAAAACCCTCTTCTGTCAAAGAATTCCTCCCAATATGATTTCTTCGTGGAGGCATCTTGATCTCCGTAGCAAACCCACAACCTCAGGTCCTGGTGCAAACTGCCTCATGGTCGACGATCTGTCTACACACTCGAGAACCCTTTCTCTGATACCACTTGATGAAGGGGGTAAATCATAAAAAACACAAAAATAGAAATTGCACATAGAAAATAGAACTTTCTTTATTGATTGGGACAACTTATTACATTATAGAAGCTAAAATACAATCAGAGGAATCAACCCTCCACAAGCTGCAACACATTACAGTTTCCTATCCCAAGACTCTAAAATCATCTGCCTTCTGTAACCCCAAATCAGATAGGGTTTTTGTTTTCCCACCTATTCTTGGCTCTACACTTCCCCCCTTAACTCTACTACTACCCATGGTTCCCAAAAATGGTTATTAATAGCCTTTTTGGTGACCAACAACCTAATTTCAAAATTTGCTTCTCCCTTCAAAAATAGGTCAACTTCTGGGAGCCATAACTTTTGATCTGGGTGTCTGATTTACAAACCGTTTTATGCGTCGGAAAGCTCATGGAGTGTTCTACACACCAAGTACCCTCTTTGTTGGTTTCATCCAATTTTAGGCTTGTACAGGGCTGTTTAGTGCCTCAAACCTGAGTTTGAATAATTTTTAGGCATTTTTCAAGAAACAAAAACTTTAATATCTTTCAACTCGCAAATGATCTTTGTGTGACTCCTTCACCAAAGGTCTTAGTTTTTAGTTATGAAGCTTCCTGTAAATTTTCACTTCATTTTGTGTCCAAATGCAAACTTTCTAAAAATAGTAGGTTGCTATTTTTAGTAGTTTGGAAAAACTGAAAGTTCTACATCATTATTCAAGCGATTATGGAACTAGAACCACAAATTTTGAAAAGAAATGGAAAGACATCAACAATTTTGAAACACATCTTTTTTTGGGTGATGCAAGATTGCCCCTTACACCACTAGATGTTCCTGCATCAAACACCCAAGGTAATTTAAGTGACCTTGTCACATCTTAGGTATTTGTGTGAGGAAAACCCAAATGGTCAACCTCTGCCTTAGACAACCAAGAAGAATCTTCAACATGCCTTCCTTTCCATTTCACTAGGTATTCTTCATATTGCCTATTCCAAGTACTTCTTCCTGAATGGCTATTCAAGAGCTCTTCTATCTCCTCTATTGAAGTAGATGCCAGAATACTCCACTGTTCTTCTGTTGGTCCATCCTATGTTCCACCTTCATGATATTTTGATAAATCAGCAATATTGAAAATAGGGGAAATGTTGATCCCACTCGGCAGCTCTACCTCATATGCATTTCCTGAATCATGTTTCTTCCAAATTCTACATGGTCCAAATTTATACATTTTCAACTTATTGTATGTTCCAATTAGGACCCTGTTGTGTGGTTACATAACATGCCCCATTTTGCCTTGACAAAATAGGGACCCAACTTTTCTTGCTACTTTGGCTTATTTTTCTGCTTCGGGTGGTTTGGTAAAATCAGTCATACATCTAACCCTAAAAGAGGGTGGATTTGTCCCCATGATGAGGTCAGTTGCCAAAGTTAGTATTTCACATTATTAATCTCATGGTTGGAAAGTATGTAGAATTCCAAGCAGGTTTTGCTTTTGGATCACCCCGAAATTCTCTAAGGGAAGAACATTATGTTAAGTCAAAGTTTGGTCAAACTTGATATTTTGAGAGAGGGGGGTCATATTTCAAACATCAGTCATCTTAGATAAGATCACCCCGATATTGTATTATCACTTGATCCACGAAGTGCGGACGTCAATTTTATGTAATAGCTGATATTTACCCATCAAATGACTTCAGTTATCTTGCGGGCAGTCATATTTTTAATATCTGTCATCTTACGAATATCACCCTCTTTGCAAAATATCACCCTATGCCAATATGATGGTGACTTCATCTAAATCCAACGAACGAAGGAAGTCACCCTAATGATGATGTCATCATTTCATTCGACCTTGCAGAGGTATGTATTCGATACCCACCATATTCAATAACATGACAGTGACGTCATTAAAACACAATAATTAAACATGGTCACCGACACACTAACATCATCCTGATCTTTTCCCAAAGGGGTCATTTTAGTTGCAGGGTCATATTTTGAGCATCCCCTGATCTTAAATTCATGACCCAATATACACGTGGTTAACGTTGACCACATCACCTGATTCTTCTACATTAGTTTTACCACTCAAAGGTGAGGGGTCATATTTTGAATATCCCCCAATCTTTTGAAGATCACTCCCTATTTCCTGACATTAAATGCACTTAAATGTGGTAGATAGATTCCCACCGATTGCGAATACAAATAAAACACTTGGCATCATCCATGGATTCTCTACAGAGGATGAATGGATTTAACCATCCCAACTCATTTTTACCCTAATTTGACCTACGAGTACATTTAAAGGTAATTTTCCAAGGTTATTTTCATTTACCTTGTGAAAAAATGAGAAATTACAGAGCAGAGAAGTCAAACCCTCATACAACTACCTATTAATGGACTAGATCTTTTAACGTAACAGAACGGGTGATCTTCAACATTTACAGCCCTTTTCTGTAATCACCCATCTAACCCAAGAGGAAAGTACTATCAGGTAAGTCACTAAAAACTCTCCTATTGCCATTTTATGTACATTTATGTAGAGTTTATGCTTTCTTGTGGTTTGAATCTATGACTATGCATATCCTGAAGAAGTAAAGAATAATAGATAGCGTATGCATGATGCTATAGAAGTACATAATGTTGTATGAATGCATGTGGACATTGTAAGGTAAGACAAATCATGTTTGTTGTAAGAATCCATGGTGGATCTTAGATGGAATAGGTCTGATTTAGAATTTCTTAAGCCTATGTTTGTTCAGCCTGAGGGGGTATACTTTAAGTATGGAATCATTGGTGACACTCACCAAGGAGATACGGACCTGGCAGCATGGTCATCAAGAGTAGATCATGATAAGGATAATCCTCTTCTAGATGGGTTATATGTTTTAGGAATGTGGCATGCAACTAGTTTTCTATATGTCATGGACACCCTAGAGCTGGTAGTGGAATGCACGAGGAATTATAACCCTGAGACCAGGTAGGTGGAGAAGCATGGAAGAGTATATACTGACTTTTCAATCAAGGGAATCACCTCTACTTTTAATCTGCCGGTTGGAAAGAAGGTGGTCAATGTAGACTTGCGTAAGCTAGAAACAAAGTACAACAACAATAAGCAGAATGTAAGGAAGAGGATGTATTAGTGGAGGTCAAAGAGTAACACCTACACTGCCTCAGCTAAATTGCCCGTACATTTATACAAATTTGATTTTGATGATGAGTACCAATATATGATTGCCCTGCTGAGTAGGATGATAGGTAAGCTTCATGTTGGGAATTTTGAGAATTAGATGTTTGGAATCATCTAGATGGTCCTATATACAGATAACAAGCCATTATGGTCCACGATCATCAATGATGCACTAGATGAAGGGATGAAGAACCTAGGAGGCTAGGCATGCATGTTTCATATGACCTCATATGTGGTATATTCATGTGCTTATAAAGGATCCTTTCATGCCTTAACTACAGTGGGTAAAGCTAGTGGTGATGTAGATGATGCCCACATACGGGATCACTATCCTCAACTATAGAGAAAAAATTACCTTGTGGACTACAAACTAGTAAATGATGCATTCTCTATGCATCTAGTCAGAACCATGGAGGAGGACAGGACCAAAAGACTGAGCATGGAAGATCAGGAAGTTCTTTATAGACATGGGGCTTGGTTTATTGAGTTTGCAACCTTTTCATACATAAGAATAGAGGGATTTGAAAGACACCCCCTTATGCTACCAAGATACCCTACTGATGGGGTTGTCCTGATGGGGTTTCTCAGATAGGTGTCTACCATAGTTGTAGCATACAAGGAACAAAAGAAGATACCTCCGGTGTTGTTTCCAATGTCTATGGGCTGGTATATGTGCTCAGACTTAGAGAGCATAAAACAAGTCATGAGAGGACTAAAATTGATGTATCTGCAGCCATTTCCCTTGGCTAGATCTTATGACCCCTATTGCAGGATGCAACAAATAGTAGGAAAACCTATACATCAGAAGCATCTCGAAGATTCTGAACTAACTGTGAAGATGAAGCAGAGGTGAGTAGAAGGAAGTACCAGAGACTCACTTTGAACCAAATAAAGACATTTGACTCCATCCGGTGCCAGCATAGCTAAGAAAAGATGATGGAAAAATTATGTCTAATGAATATGAAGAAAAGAAGGTGTATAATGACACCATATCTACCCCTGATCTTAAATAGCCAGAGGATATATCCCTAGATCAGCTGACAGGTGGGGTGATACAGTTAACCCAAGCTTGGGTGGATGAAGAAATAAATAGATTGAAGAAAAGGGGTGTGGCCCTTACAGTTGATGCCAAAAAGAAAAGGCAAGAACTAGCTGATGAGGACTATGATGACTTCCTCAATGAGAAGAGAAAATCTAATGGAGAGAGGTTGTGCACATAGAAATAGAGGAAAGGTCCCCCTAGAAGTAGGAAAACTAAAGATGAACCTAAGGGGGTGATAATTGAAAGGATTGCCACACTAGCTACAGGTGCATCAATATCAGCTCAGGCATCTGCATCATCTACACAACCTTTGATTGATAAACCAAAGACTAAGAGGATCTTGAGGCCAGTTGTTGAAACTACTGAAGTGCAAGAGGAGGACCAAGCCTCACAACATGAGGTGGAAGAGGGCATCCCATTGGAAGAAGAGTAGGTAAACAAGGAGCTTCAAGTGATGACCTGATGATGGTCACCAGCCAAGAAGCAAAGAACATCCATGTGGGGGGATATCAGGCCTGACCCCATTGTATTAATAGGAGCTAGTGGTGAAGCATTTAGGAAGGAGCTGCAACATGATGCTCCTCTTCCCACCATAATAAAGTTCAAGACTGAGAAGGAAGAGGAACAAACAAAAGAAACTTTCAAAGCAAGTTAGGGTGGTCCTTTCTCCTTGGAGGACACCGTGGACTTATCAGATGATGAGGTAGTGCAGAGTGTAGCCTCTCAAAGAATTGAGACTCTTGCTTCCAACACCTGCATGACCCCTCATGGGACCCCATTAGCACAAATGGTGGTATGGGAAGAAATAAAACAAACAGAAAAGGAAGTAAAACAATGTAGCCTAGAGAGGGTCGCCCAACAGATAGGGCTTGATAAGTTGGTTTGTCAGGTGACTAGCCCTGCAGTTATAGATTTAACATATAGGGGTGATGTAAGCCCTAAGGACAAAATAGGTACACCTGATGAAACAAAGAAGATCGAAGTGGCCAAGCAAGTAGAAAAGGAAAATACTACTCCTGATATGGGTCAACAACAACATGAGATACCTGCAGAACCAAAAATAGTAGAAGTTCAACAAAAGGGCAGAGGTGATAAAGATATATTAGGTGATACTACTACCTAGACTCAGGGAGATCTAGGGGATGCCTTAGGAGCAAAAGATAAATCAGGTCATGAGGACCTTAAGTCACAGGATATCAGTGCATCAGGTGTAGAACAAGAAATGACCCAAGATCAGGGTGATGCATAGGGCCCAAACACAGATGTCCACAAATGTCAATATGCCTTAGGATGAGGAAAGCAGTAAAGTAGATGAAAGTCGGAAGGAGGGAGTACAAGATCAAGAGTAGGATCATAATGTGGACATTCCACGAGATGCTCCTTTACAGAAAGAAGCCCCTGAACAAGTAGAAATGCAACAAGATCCCCCTCATGAAGAACTACATGAGGAAGAAACTAAGAAAGTGCCTTCTCCACCAAGAATAGAAGAAAATACTAGAGAACAGGATAGACATCATGTTGGCAAAGAACATCAGGGATCTGGAGATGATGTGCCTCAATGGCTGGAAAGAGAAATAGGTATGGAACAAGGGTCTAAAATTTAGGAATTTGATGTTTCCACCTTGTTTACAGAAACAATAATGAAGCCAAAGAGGAAGGCTAGATTGACATTGGGCATAAAAAGAGATCCTACTACAGGCAGAAAGATTGCAGAGGTAGCACTTCCCATGGTGGAGAAAGAGAAGGGAAAGATCACCCTAGAAGAATTCCAAATCACAACTGTTGATTTAGGTTTTACCAATGAGGACTAGAAGGGTCAGGAAGGGAAGGACATTATTGATTCCTTAACCCAAAGGGTAAAGAAGGAGAAAAAGAAAAATAAAAAGCATAAGGAGCACATTGCTCAGCTGCATTCTTACATAAAAGGGTTAATTAACCCTGATAATACACCATTTGATCCGACAGTCCCATTGACTGCCATATCCTAGGAGGAGGTCACTAAGATAGACCTAATTAGGCACGAAGCCATGATCATGGAGAAATGGATGCTGTCATCCCTCACTAGAGCTAAGGATATTTTGAGAACCTCACTACAGAGGTAGAATTCTTTAAGCAGTTTAAAGAGAGAAGTAGATAAAATGCAAAATGAAATAGGGAAACAGTCATTCCAATTGGAAAAGGACCTAACTGCTTTAAGTGAAATGAAGAGGATTGATCCTCAGGTCCTGATAAATAATCAAGTGTTGGATAATAATACAGCCCTACTGATAGACATATGATGAAGATATCATGTTTGAATGTGATATCTTGAAGAAATGCAGTGGCAAGCTCAGGGATATAAGTGTAAAACTGCACATCATGATGGCATATGAAGCAGAGATCCTTGAAGCTTTAGAAGGAAAAGTAGAAGGAAAGATTGAAAATCAGGATGCAAACATTGCTATCAAAGCTCTGCATGATAATTTCCAGCTGGTAGTAGATGACCCCCTGACCCACCTGATGGGAGAAGTAATAATTAAGATCATGAGGATAAAAGTCAAGGTAGAAACTTATAATGAGACTTTAAACAACAGAAAAGGTAAGCTGGAAGTGCTTAAAGTTAAAATCCAATCTCATAAGCATGCCGTTACAAAAGCCAAAATCCAAGATGGGGGAGAGGTGAATCAAATAGTGTAGGCATATGAGCACATCATGACAACGATGAAGGTTCATATACAGGAGGATGTATGTCAAGGTGATAGTGATGCTGAAAGTAATGAAGATGATGACAATGATGAAGAAAATGAAGAGGAAGAGGAACCTAAAGAATGAATAAAAGATGCATCACCAAGAGAACACATGCATGGGGTACTCATAAATAATGAGTCATCCAGATGGTTGCTAGCTGTCAACCTGTGCCACAAGGAAGAGTTGACTGAGTCAAAGAGTAATTATCAACCGTTGATCTTAATTGACAAATCTTGACCATCGGTCATTTGTAACTGCCTCCTCACCTTATTCTATAAAAGGTGCAAGGGTGCAATATTTTGAACATTCAAAACTTAATTAAAATTTGATTGCTGAAATATCAGGACTCATTTCAAAGTTGTTGTAAATGTACATGTTATGCATACTGAATGAAAGAGAAGCATATTTGATTACAAATTATCAGAAATCTTGAGTAATCTGTGTTTGAAATCTGGATACTTGCATTGATTAGCTGGTTTCCTTGGAGTTCTTTTCAGTCTGCATGTGTTGTTTTCATTCCTAATTCCTTTGAAGTTAGTATCATCCATATCTAGTTGTGGAACATCCTAATGACGTATGGTTTGATTCCTTCTCCTCATGAATGTATCTTGTATGTATGTGATCCAATGACTAAATATTCACTAAATTAGAAGCATTCTTTTAAATTTCTTTCAATTTCATAATAGATCATCACCATAATTGCAAATAAAAGAGAATCAAAAGCAAATAACATGAAATATGCTGATATCCTATAGATAATTAGAAATACAGAGCATATTTAGAGTAAAAGCATGTCAAATTGACAAATATCATGCAAATTCATACAAATATCCATGGAATACATGCAAATATCCACTTATAGACACATCATTTGAATAAATATACAGTGTAGAAGAAAGAACAAGTTCATGATGATCAATGATCAAAAGAATTGATCAAACTTACAAATACATCGACTATCTTTGGAAATAGAGTAAAGTTAACCTCTCTGTGGAGTAAATTTATAGGAAATAGAACAATATTGATCATCTAGACAAATGTAAGACCCCTTGAAATGGAAAACAACATGTCACATCAACCTCTAAGTAATGTTAGACAATCATGACCTGATCAATGGAGACTTGGAGTCATCAACTTACCCTAAGTTGATTGTACTTTACAAGATAATAAAGGTTTGTTGTATAAATTGTTATGCATGTTGTTATTGTTAGACTTAGAGCATACAATTGAGAGGGGGGGTGAATTAGTTGTACGAAGCTTTCTTAATTTAAACGCTTGAATCTTCTTTAGTGATTAGTATAATATTAATCATGAACCATAATGCATTCAAATCAAAAGCAGAAACTTATCAACACATAAGACACCAAGATTTTGACGTGGAAAACTGGTTAAGGGAAAAACCATAGGGTGATTAACCCAAGAACATATTCTCTGTTGGAAGAATAGAAAGAACAAAATGGCACATGCCAATTAGGGCTCACTGCCTACAAGAGACACACTATCTACAAAAGAATAAGTATCACCTTTATGAACTGGAGAATAGCATCTTCAGCATGCTTGAATCAGTTCCATTTAAGCCCAAAACTTCTGCTCTACCTTTCGCACTTCTCTTAGCTACCACACACTCATCACAATAAGACACACTTCAAAATGACTTTACAATCCCTTATTTATACAAGGCATCGACTTAGGAACAATCATCTATGTTGGAAAACACCTACAAGAACATCTGCAAGACGTGTAATACATCCGGTTGGCTAGTCTCAAGAAGAACACCAATATCCGTGGTTATTCTTCAAATGCAAACTCTAACTTCAATGTGGACCACCAACATGAACTGGACATGATCCAACAATCATCATAACCTTCCCTAAATCACCAAGAACATCCGCCCTTCATCATCCTACTGGAATTCTTCTCTCCTTCATTCGGAGCTTCAAGAACACTGTCTGTCATCACTGTCACAAATGAATAGGCTCTTCCAGACCTTCAACCCACGAACCAATCTAGTTGATACTTCACAAGAATGTTCTCAACACTCCCTCAAATCCGCAGAATGGCATAATGAAATTCTGGATCTCACCGGACCTATTTGTAGCACTCTGTCACCTTTGAACACCTGCCGAAACCGGTTCTACTTGAGCGACAATAACTTCTTCAGATCTTCATGCAGACCTTTGAAAACTTGACTGGAGCATCTCAAGACTTATATCTACAAACCCTTTAAACCACATCCTCTAATCCTCAACCTATTGAGGACTTTTACCTTCTTGTCATCACTATTCTTCACTATTTCTAATTGAGACTAATTTTCTCAATATCCTCAGCACACATCTCATCTAATCCTTCTCATTAATGCAACATGAGTATGTTGACATCAATGACAACACCGGTTAGGCCCATACTTGCAACAATCTCCCCCTTTCTCATTGATGGCATCATATGATGTGAAAAACCATCAAGACAAGAAATTCTCCTTGCTGTCACAACTCTCCCTAACAACAACAACTATTCACATGTCTTCTCTTCCTTTATTGCTCCCCCTTTGATCAGCAACCACTTGTTTTTCACATGTCTTCTCTCCCCCTTTGACATCAATGGAAAAGGGCTCATACTTGCAACTCCATTACTTCATAACATACTAGCTGTTCCCCCTGAGTAGCAGCTCCCTTATCATCAATCCAGATCACAAGATATGACTGTGATATCCACCAAATTGATGCACATCAGTGCATCCTAGTTCATCACCGGAGGGGCAATAACCCCTAACTTCTCCCTGAGATACTCAAAAGAGTCCTTGGGAAGAGGTTTAGTAAATATATCTGCAATCTGATCCTTGGAGGGCACATACTCCAATCTGACTTCATCCTTGTTCACTTGCTCTCTCAGAAAGTGAAACTTGATAGATATATGCTTAGTCTTAGAATGCAACACTGGATTCTTAGAAATATTTATTGCACTTGAATTATCACAGAAAATTGTGAGAGGCTCCTCATATTCTACTTTAATATCTCTTAGCATCTGCTTCATCCACAAAATATGAGCACAACTACCTGCTGCTGCAATGTACTCTACTTCAGTTGTAGATAGGGATATTGCCTCTTGTTTCTTGCTTATCCAAGAAACCAATCTTTTCCCCAAAAAGAATGCTCTTCCACTGGTACTCTTCCTGTCATCCACATCTCCTGCCCAATCTACATTTGTATATGCATGAAGAGAAAAATTATGATCTCTAGGATACCACAAACCATACTCAACTGTTCCTTTTAGGTACCTAAAAATCCTTTTGATTGCCATGACATGAGATTTTCTAGGATTAGCCTAGAATCTTGCCACAAGACCAACAACGTGCATTATATCTGGTCTAGTTTGAGTGAGATACAATAATCCTCCAATCATTGATCTGTACTTTGTCTGATCTGTGTTAGGAGAGTCATCATCTTTGCTCAACTTACATCCAGTTTCCATGGGAGTA
The DNA here is from genome assembly GCA_027924645.1 of Cunninghamia lanceolata. Taxonomy (NCBI): domain Eukaryota; kingdom Viridiplantae; phylum Streptophyta; class Pinopsida; order Cupressales; family Cupressaceae; genus Cunninghamia; species Cunninghamia lanceolata. The sequence goes on from BSBN01000780.1 coordinate 11,001,199, forward strand.
TTCATTGGCTTTGAATCTTCCATTTCAAATTGCCTCAACAAATCTTTCACATATTTGGTTTGACAAATAATGATTCTTTTCTTGGTCTGAGTAATTTGTAGACCCAAGAAGAAATTCATTTCACCGAGCATTGACATCTCAAATTCACTTTTTATTTGATTTGCAAAGGTTTTACACATACTGTCTCTTCCTTCAAAGATGATATCATCAACAAATACTTCAACAATCAAGATGTTTTCATGATCAATTTTGAAATATAGGTTACTATTAGCAGTACCTTTGTTGAAACCAATCTTCAAAAGATGTTTGTCCAATCTTTCATACCAGGCTCTTGGGGCTTGCTTTAGTCCATACAATGCCTTCTTCAATTTGCACACCATATCATCATGCTCAGATAATTGAAAACCATCCAGTTGTTCAATGTACACTTCTTCTTTTAAGTCACCATTCAAGAAGGTAGACTTGACATCCATCTGATACACCTTGAAATCCTTGAAGGCAATAAATGCAAGAAATAATTTGACTGCTTCAGTTCTTACCACCGGAGCAAAGGTTTCTTCAAAATCAATCCCTTCTATTTGAGAGTAGCCTTTATAGACCAATCTGGCTTTATTTCTGATTACTTCACCAACTTCATTTAGTTTGTTCCGGAAGACCCATTTGGTTCCAATCACATTCTTGTTTCTAGGTCTAGGAACAAGATTCCAGGTGTGATTTTTCTCAATTTGCATCAACTCTTCCTCCATTGCTTTGGTCCAGTTTTCATCATTGTAGGCTTCATTTATTGTCTTAGGTTCAATCTTTGAAATCAGACAATATTCATCTAAATTTTGAGCAATTTTCCTTCTAGTTTGCACACCTTTGCTCTTGTCACCTATGATCTGATCTTCAGAGTGGTTCAGTCTTACATACCTTGGAACTTTGGGAGTTTCTTGCACTTGTGTTTCTTGATTAGGCTCATTCAGACCTATCTCTTCTTCCTGATTTACCGGATCAGTCTAAATCTAACTTTCAAAATAGGATTGAGCTCCTTGAACTAGAACACCATTCTGATCATCTTCATCATATTCATAAAACCTTGAGGGTTTCTCTATTCCCTCATCAACCTTCACATTTGTACTTTCTATCATCTTTCTTAGTCTCTTGTTATAACACCAGTATGCGTTGCTTTGAGTAGAATAACCCAAGAATATTCCTTCATCACTTCTAGCATCAAACTTACCTAAATCTTCATCTCTTTTGATGTAACATTTGCTACCAAAGACCTTGAAATATCTTACAGTAGGAGTAATGCCAAACCAAAGTTCATAAGGGGTCTTACCGGTATTGCTTTTAATTTGAACTCGATTAAGAGTATAGATTGCAGTGCTAATAGCTTCTCTCCAATAGATCTAAGGAACATTTGCTTCCATCATCATAGTCCTAGATGCTTCCTGGATGGTCCAGTTCTTTCTCTCCACTACTCCATTCTGCTATGGAGTCCTTAGAGCAGACAACTGTCTCTTAATTCCATGTTTCTCACAGAATTCTATGAACTCACCGGATGTGAATTCTCCAGCTCTATCAGACCTCAAACATTTCAACTTTATTCTTTTTTCATTCTCTACCATAGCCTTGAATATTTTGAATTTCTCAAGAGCTTCTGATTTCTCCTTTAGAAAGGTTACCCACATCATTTGGGAATAGTCATCTATTAGCAACATGAAGTATCTATCACCTTGAATACTTCTGGTTCTTGTCAGACCACAAAGATCAGTGTGAACTAAGTCTAATAATCTGGTAGAAGAAAGTTCCTTGCTTTTGAATGTGACTCTGCTCAGCTTACCCAACTGACATTCCTTGCACAAGTTGTTAGTAGGTTTCACCAAATTTGGAAGATCTCTTATAGCCTGAGTATTGCTTATCTTGATGATATTGTCAAAATTCACATGACACATCCTTCTATGCCATAACCAACTCTGATCAACTTGAACAAATAAGCAGCTTTTACTAGTACCAACCAAGTGGAAGATATTACCTTTAGTTTGAGTACCGGATGTAATCTCTATTCTAGATCTTTCAAAGATTTTGTATTTTCCATCCTTGAATTGAAAATCATAGCCTTTGTCCACCAACTGTCCAACACTGAGAAGATTGTGCTTCAAACCTTCAACATACAGTACATTACCAGTTTTGTTTCTTTCATTAAAAGAAATAGTTCCTCTTCCTCTGATTCTACCAGCAGAATTATCACCAAACTTCACCACTCCTCCTTCATACCTTTCCAAATCTATGAACTTATTCTTGTCACCTGTCATGTGGTGAGAGCAACCACTATCAATGACCCAATCATTCTTTTCTTCAACTTGGGCAGCCAGAGCTCTTTCTACAACTTTATGATTGATAGATACAGAGGATATTGGTTCTTCTTCCTTGATTGCAATAAACACCCATTCACTTCTGGATTTGTTTCCTATCTCTGATTCATCATCTGTTACTCCTTCATTATCATCTTCTTCATGAACATAGTAACAATTCTTTTGGAACCTTGATCTGTTAGGATTTGGCTTTGAAAATTTTTCTGGACATCTTGAGGCAAAATGACCAATCTTATTGCAGTTAAAACACTTAAAAGGCAATTTTCCTTCATACTTACCAGATCCTCTTGGCAGTCTTTTTGCAATGAGGGCTTCAAGTTGAGTAGTTTTGACTTCTTCTTCTTCTAGGTCTTTTCTTGCTTTTTCATACCATGACAATTTCCTTGATGAGTTCTCTCCTGGATCAAATCCTTGTTTACTTTTCATAGAGGCACTGGCTTTGAATGCAAATTTAGTTTTGGGGGGATCATCTCCAAATTCGGTCATTTCAAAAGTAGCCAGTTTGCCAGCCAATTGGTCTCTTGTGACAATTGTATGAGATCTGAATTCATCAATGGCAACAACCTTGATTTTGTAAGAGGCAGGAAGGGATCTGAGAATCTTACCAACAATCTCATTTTCATCCAAGACTCCACCAGAATTTCTAATTCCACAAACTAGATCATTCACTCTTAGCATAAAAGTGGTAATATTTTCATCATCTCTCATCTTCAGTTTTTCAAATTTCCCTTTTAGACTCTGTAACCTTGCACATTTAACATACTCATCTCTTTCATGTAGAAGTTCTAGTTTAATCCAGATCTCATAGGCAGTTGGTAGGTCAATAACATTTGAGAGATCTAAGTCAATTAATGCACTTAGAAGAGCCTCTTTGGTCTGCAGATTATTTTCAGCATCTGTGATTTCATTTAGCATTGTCGGACCACCATGTGGAGGTACATACGCTTTTGTGACCATGGACCAGTACACCATTCCCATACACTGTAAGTGACATTTCATGCGACCTTTTCAAAGAGAAAAGTTGGCTCCATCAAACTTCGTACTATCCTTCTTGTATGACGACATCCTAGATCTCCTCAAGCGGTTAAGCTCCTTTTAGAGGAACTTAGCTCTAGTACCAATTGTTAGACTTAGGGCATACAACTGAGAGGGGGGGTGAATTAGTTGTATGAAGCTTTCTTAATTTAAACACTTGAATCTTCTTAAGTGATTAGTATAATATTAATCATGAACCATAATGCATTCAAGTCAAAAGTAGAAACTTATCAACACATCAGACACCAAGATTTTGACGTGGAAAACCCGGTTAAGGGAAAAACCATGGGGTGATTAACCTAAGAATGTATTCTTTGTTAGAAGAATAGAAAGAACAAAATGGCACATGCCAATTAGGGCTCATTGCCTGAGCACACTACTCACAAGAGGCTCACTGCCTACAAGAGACACACTGTCTACAAAAGAATAAGTATCACCTTTATGAACTAGAGAATAGCATCTTTAGCATGCTTGAATCAGTTCCATTTAAGCCCAAAACTTCTACTCTACCTTTCACACTTCTCTTGGCTACCACACACTCATCACCACAAGACACACTTCAAAATGACTTCACAATCCCTTATTTATACAAGGCATCGACTTAGGAACAATCATCTAAGTTGGCAAGCACCTACAAGAACATCCATAAGACATGTAATACATCCGGTCAGCCAGTCTCAAGAAGAACACCAATATCCGTGGTTATTCTTCAAATTCAAACTCTAACTTCAATGCAGACCACCAAAATGAACTAGACACGATCCAACAATCATCATAACCTTCCCTGAATCACCAAGAACATCCACACTTCATCATCTTATTGAAATTCTTCTCTCCTTCATCCGGAGCTTCAAGAACACAGTCTGTCATCACTATCACAAATGAATAGGCTCTTCTAGACCTTCAACCCATGAACCAATCTAGTTGATACTTCACAGGAACATCCTCAACACTCCCTCAAATCCGCAGAATGGGATAATGAAATTCTAGATCTCACCGGACCTATCTGTAGCACTCTGTCACCTCTGAACACCTGCTAAAACCGGTTCTACTTGAGCAACCATAACTTCTTTAGATCTTCATGCGGACCTCTAAAAACTTGACTGGAGCATCTCAAGACTTATATCTACAATCCCTTTAAACTACATCCTCTGATCCTCAACCTATTGAGGACTTTTACCTTCTTGTCATCACTGTTCTTCACTATTTTTGATTGAGACTAATTTTCTCAATATCCTCAGCACACAGCTCATCTAATCCTTCTCATTAATGCAACATGAGTATGTTGACATCAATGATAACACCGGTTAGGCCCATACTTGCAACAGTTATCACTAACAATCATCATCAACACATATTGGTTCTAGAAGGAGGGCCTTCATCAGTAGATTTGTCTGATTTAATGATGCAGACATAAAGGTAATACTCATGTAGCTCTGTATTTCAAATCCTACTAAAAGATTTGTTGTTTTAAGTCCGTGCATGCCTGTCCTTTACAAAGTTTTCAAAATTGAGCATAAATATTTCAAGCTTTATGGTTGATCACTGTGAATTTTCAAAGATAAGCTATATTTCAAGTCTTTTAGCTAAAGCTTTGAGGTAATTTGCTTTAGAGACTTGATATCCAGTTGCTTATGCCCCAAAGCCTCACATCACCTCATATTTACATCATTTCTACAAATATTGCACAAATATTCAATCAATTTCAGATTTTGATCATAAATACAGCCTTTGCTAGGGTGTTTTAGCCAATCTTTATAGTAAACAAGCTAAATTGTCCTTTAAATTTAAGAAATCCTAGCTCTCAAGCCAAATAATAGGTCCAGATCCAGTGGACTCTTTGAAGAATTGCCTATCCAGGGATTTAGACCTAGAATAGTAGATATTCATCATTCTCCTGGTTCTAGTGCATCAGGAGCTTCACCAGAGCATACTCCTATAACTCCTATCAGGTTGCAAACACCTACAGGACCACTTGTCACACCTCAAGTCCAACCTCCACCAGTCGTAATGTCATTCTTTACTATAGAGTCACCTCTGACTTTCACTGCATATCATCCTTTACCTAAAAATCCTGACAAGATTTGTCCTAAATATCATCCATATCAGGATGCTGATGATCACATTAGAACATTCAAGGAAGCATGTTGTAGGGCTAGAAATGAACATCAGGATGTGGTATGCAAGTTATTTCCATTTTCCTTAGGGGAAGAAGCATATAACTGGTATATCAGTCTTGGTCAAGGTTCAGTCGGTTCATGGACTGCCTTGGAGAAAGCCTTTAAGGATAGATTCAAAATACCTATAGATCCTTCAATGAATTATTATCTGTTTGCCACAATTAAGAGATTTGAGGGAGAACCTATTGCCAATTTCAATGCAAGATTCCAAAAGATGCTCTCAAAGCTAGTTGCTTCCTATACTATGACAGATGAAGCTGCTTAGAGCATATACTACTCAGCCTTAGATCCCTTGACATCTATGTTTATCAGGAGAACACATCCTGATCTGTAATTAGTGGTTTACAATTAACTTGCAAATTAACTCAAATTACAGATTTATCCCGATCATAAATAGAATTGTGTGAATGTTTATTAACTATTGAAAGCATAAAGTAAGTTCATTTAACTTTTTACAGTAGCTAATGAAATTAACTAATTACTAAAATGTTGTAATTAGAATTCAAATACTGAATTAAAAAAACTAAATTTAAATAGAGAGAAAATTAGACAAGAGATAGAAGAAGAAGAAGATAGAAGATTGGAACATGCAGGTTGATAACAGAGTTCGCTCAATGTGAGCTACGTCTTTGGGTCTGCTTTTCAAGGTAGACCATTTTATTAATATCACCAAGTATTAGAAATACTTTGTTACAATATCCAAGCTTCAACACTTGCATAGAACTTCCTCACAATCTCTCTCACTTTTATAATTTTGGTGTATAATAACACCTTGTAATTCTTCTCCTCAAAAGAATTCGACTCTTCAATAGCATTCTAACTCCAAAGCCAAAATTCCCTCACAAAATCACTTAGACTCCCAAAGTCCTAAACTGCCCCCTTTTTATACATAAAATATGCCCAATATGGTTACTAACCATATTATTTACAAAATCAAACATATCTTCCCTTTTACAAACAAAATCTCCTCAAAAATGACACCTACCCTTTTAATTAGTGGCCCTTATAATTCTGGGCTTTACAAAATAATCTTCAAAATCCTCTTAAAAAAATAAACCTTTAATATTGTTTGGCACCCCTTAATTTGTGGAACTTGAGGTTGCCTTTTAAAGGTTGATAAGGATATATTTTAATTATCATTCTTAGGTCAGCATACTAGTTAGGAGATTTGCATTTTAATATTAGCATTATAGTTTATGAATGCTAATCTTAGGGGGGGTTTATTATAAATAAATTGGGCCCCAAAATATTCGGTGATGCTATTTTTAAGCCTTTAGATCAGATAATACCATCTTTACTCCTATTATTTCACCAAAAAAGGCCTGGTACAATGGTTTGGTGAGTTCTTTGGGATAAGGGAGGTCAGGGGTTCAAACCACCCGACCCCCTTTATTAGGGATTTTGTTTCTTTTTCTTTGTTTAAATAAGACTTCCCCCATTAGCATTGTACTGCCATGTGTCAGAGTGTCATTGGTCCATATCATTAACGTACTGCCATGTCACCATCTTCCATGTCACCACTTGCCACGTCACATGCTGACATCATCATTTTGACTAGTCAATCCTTTTGACTAAAACTTTGACTTGGCGTAACTTTGGCATACAAACTCCATTTTTGACGAAACAAATGGCATCAGAATCATGCAAAAGAGCTCTTCAACATGATGCTATTTTGACCATTTTTGAGATGATCAAAATTTTCACCTTTCTAATTGGCCTCTATACCCAGTTTGACCCCAACTTTGACTGGCCATAATTTGAGCATACGAGCTCCTTTTTCACCTGTTCAAGTTGCATCAAGATCGTGTTAGTGACTTCTTTCCAATGATACTAATTTGGATGATTTCTGAGACTAAAATTTTTAGGTCTTCTAGATCCACCTGGATCACATCCTGGTGTCACAACCTTGACAGGAGCTTTTGAAGAAGCTGTCAAAGTTAGTCAGCAGTTGATCCTTGCTCCAACACCTAATATTGTATTTCCTACACTCCCTACTTATCCTACATATCCTTCTCAACAACATACCAATGGAGCCATGATACCTCCAGTTGTAATGCCAAGTCCTTTGTAGATACCTCCACTTAGTATCATGCCACCTCCAAATGGAAATGGTTAGATGTTACAACATCCAAGACATACACAGGTACCTCAGGTTGTGGAACAGTCTAATAACAATAACAATGGATCTTCCTTCTTCAAACCTCAAACAGAGAATGTAGTAGCCAAAGTTCAGGAAGAAAATGAAGAAATTAAAGAGATATCAACACAGTTGAGGAAATTCACCACTGAGATCACTCATTTGAGGAGTCATAATTTCTATTCTCAGCTAAATCAGAATAGAAGATATGCCAATGATAGATCTAATTATCCTGATAGGGGATACAATAACAACAATGGTAACAATAATCCCCCTAGACAGCCTAGAGTGTGGAACACTAGGCCAAACAATGGTTCTTTGCCATCACCCTTAGATAATCAACCTCCTAGTGAACCTAAGCAGACCACTAGGGTGAACCTGGTAGAGGCAGCTCTTACAAACTGGTGTAGGATACATAATACCAATGCTCATGCAGAGTTGGACTATCCTTAGTTTAGGATAGCCGCCAGTATATTCTGAACTAAAGTGTCTAATACTGTAGGTAATCCACCTTGTATTGAAGGAAATGAAATTGTCCCCTGTGGATATGATTCTGCTCTTGTACTAGAAAGTTTCATCAATCAACCTCATCACCAGATAATGTCACCTCATCAGAATTACACCTTAGCATGTGAAGAGTCAGCCATGGCTTTCGAAACTAATTATGTTTTTCCATTTGAAGATGAAAATGAGCCATCAGTCAAACGTGAAGAAGTAGATGATTATCAACAACAATATCAGGGTAGACATAACTATAATCTAAGGAATAACTCCAACCAACCTACTGGTCCTTTGACCACATCCTTGCCTCCAAATAATTTCAACACTCCTCCTAATCCTAAGGCAAGCAATAATCATGGATTTCCTAAATTTAATGATCAGTACTTAGCACCACAAAATACAGTACCAAAGACTGGTAATCTACTTCCTGAGTCTGATAAATTGGTCACTTACTTAGTAGATGAAATGAAAAAGATCAAGATCAGTATGTCATTGTAGAACTACTCAAAACCCCAGCTATCAAAAAAGCCTTCATGAAATCCTTAGATGTTCCTTCTCCGAATGAGGATAATCATGCCTTAGGTCAGATTGGGAATAAAGATCATGTCAGTAGGGATATTAATGTTAAACACAAAGCTCTAGCCACTATTAAAGTTGCAGAGACTTCACATATGACTCTTTACAGAGATAAGACTGAGTCACCTCCTTTTCTCCTTACCATAAGGATGTTTGGTAAGAATTTGCACAATTGCTTAGTAGATTCAGGAGCATCTACTAATGTGATGCCCCTGTCCATATGCAATGCCTTAGGGTTGCATCCCGCTAAGTCACTAAAGAAAGTAACATAGTTAGATAAAATAGAGGTGAGTGTTGTAAGAGAACTAACTCACATCCATATGCAATTAGCATCAGATCCAAGAATCCAATACTACATTGATATTCAGGTAGTAGATATACCTGATACCTATGGGATGCTGCTCAGTAGGGATTGGTCAAAAACACTCAATGGATACATGTCCACTGATTTTAGTCACATGTGGTTACCTTGGAAAGGAATACCTAACCAAATAAGGATAGATGTTGAACCTCACATGAAACATATGATCACTGAATACAATAAAACCAATGAGATCATGTATGTAGATGTTGAACCTAGAGTTTACTTCATCAGACCCTAGACTGTCAAGATAGAGGAGATCCTCATGTATGATGTTCATGTTCATAATGATAATCTTCAGGATGATATGATAATTTTAAAGTTTGATTGTAACTCTAAAAATGAGATAGAAGTAGATCACTTCAAGAATTTTGAGATGCACTTGTCTGAAGAAGTACAACATTGCCAATTGTTAAAAGTACCTATTCATGATGTTCCAATTGAAGGATGGTGCAAGTTACATGATGAGGTGCATTCTGAAAAGACCTGTGATGCTTTCTTAGACATGATGTAACTAGAATGAGCATGTGGTGAGGCATCATCCTCACCATCCGGGGTAAGTCCTATAGACAGTGATAGTGATACTAATTGTTGTTTGTCATCTGCAGGAACAAAGGAAAGCACATATCATGATGAAAGTCCTATCTAGATGATGGAAGAGATACTGGTGTGTAGTGAGAGTAATTCTAAAAGTAACAAGAAAATCACTCCATGAACTGATTGTTTGGTTGAGTCAGATTATGATATATCTGATAAAGATAGAGGTAGTAATTTGTCCAAGTTTGAGGAATTTTTATCAAAACATATTCAAAAGATGATATAGCAGCAAAGATCTCCACAGGATGTCCTAATTGAGGGATGGTGTAGGTTACATGAATCACCACATTCAAAAACTACTTGTTCATTATGTTTGCATATCTAAAGAAGTAGATGTTGCCTTGTTTAAAGGATCCTCCTTTTGATGGTAAAGAAGAAGAAGAAATATCAGCTTTGTTGATAACTGAGAGTGGGGGGGGTGAATCAGTTATCCTAATTATTTCTTCTTTTGAACTTTCTTATGAATCAAAGCATCATTGAATCAAACAAACAAACATTACCATGAAATGAGAAACACATGACACAGTATTTTTGATGTGGAAACCCGATTAAGGGAAAAAACCATGGGGTGATTAACCCAAAGATTATTCTCTGTTAGAAGAATAAGGAATTACAAGATGGCACTTACCAATTAGGGCTCACTGCCCGAGCACACTGCTCACAAAGAGGCACACTGCCTACAAGGAGACACACTGTCTACAAAAGAATGTTATACAATACTTGAACTGATTGTAAGCATCTACATATGCTAGAGTTTAGTTCCGGTTAGGCTCAGTATACTGATCTGCTGCACTTCATCTTTCCTCTGCTCTTTATTCTGCTTTCCTTTCACATACCAGATCTTTCTTATTACTTCTCCTCTGCTCTGCACTTATTTGCATACCCCATAACTCAACTACTACTCTCACAACAAAATCCATCCTCTATTTATATCCGCACTAGTGATTTCATTATCTTTCTAGTCGGCACCCGGAATAGTCTATCTTCTCACAAACTCTGTTCTGTCGGCTAAATCCTTGCATATCAAGTAATGCGGATCAAGCATATACTTGTAGATGTCATTAATCATGTCAGCCAAACATGATTCATGCCTTCACAACCTTTACCATCAATAGTAACACATCCGGAAAATAGTCTGATACTCTGTCAGTCAGTTCTTCCTCTGTTCTCACTGTCTCTCAGGAATCTGGTACTCAACTATTCATATCTTCTTCCTTGTCCATCACCGGAGGCTAAATCCTTGGAATATACTACTCAAGGTAGTCCTCTTGACTTCCCCAAATCCGCACTGCACCAAGACACTTCCTCTAAGAGATCTGGACCAATCTGTCGGACCTTGCCACATGCTCTGTTCTTGTTCATCGGACCACAACAATCTTTATTCTGACTTCCGGTAGAGACACACCATGACTTGCAGATATGTGGGATGACCTTTGTTGCCATCAATGACAACAACCATGAATCCATATAGTGTCTCTTGCCAACAATCTCCCCTTTTGGCATTGATGGCAACACTTAGTGAAAAATGACTAAGTGTTTACACTATGCTCCCCCCTAGTTGATGCTCTATCTTTATATACAATTTTTGGAACTCCCCCTTAGTTGGATTCCTCATTTTTCACTACTCCTCACTCCTCCTTTGACATCAATGGCAAAGGGTAGGGTTCGCACACCAAAATTTTCAAAAATTTACTATACTTAGCCGTATATTACATACTCACATAAACTGAAGAATGTCTGCAAAGGATGTCTTCAATTGGACCAGTTTTGTAGCCCAACTTTGCTTCATTCTGTCCAAAATTGAAATGTGACCACTCAACAAAAATGCAAAAGCTTCTGCCCTCTTGAGATCTGTCAGATCATTTGTTTGGGCAGTAGTCTGAGCATCACTAATGGCCTCATGCATAGTTTCTAACTTAGGGATTATAATCCTTCTAAGTTCTCCCATCCGGTTAGTTATATTCTTCCTTTCCTTCTCAAAGTTCTTTATTGCATTTGTGATTGCAATAGTTTGACATTCTTGATTTACTATGGAGGAAGAGAGAGGATCAAAACTTTGAGACAAACTTTGTAGTTTGTCCTGCTCCTCTTTTATATTCTTATCAATTTCTACTGTTGCCTTTGACCAGGAGATACAAAATTTGTAAATGTCACCGCCATCCTTAAGAGCATTTTCTAAGCTCTTTATTCCAATACTCATATTTCTCCTATCATTAGAGATTAATCCTAGTACTTCTGAAAATCTTTTATCCAAAAATTCCTTCTGGACCTTTTCTTCAGCTGATTTTTCTAAAGAATCAAAATGTGTATCAACACTGCTGACTAAGGTTTTGAGATTACCAGAAGAGGAGGCTGTCGGATCTATCTAGACTTGATGGCATAATCTTTTCAAGCACTCCGGAAGCAGCCTCTATCAACTCACAGTCTTCCATATGAGACTTTAGGAGTTTTTCATTTGCCTTAGCATTTGCAAATGAAGCTATCTTCATTGTCTGTACCAAAAAGAGGGAGTCAAAGTTGAATGGACCTTTTAGAAGCTCCGGTTCATCAATCTCTATTGTTTCTTGGCTCAGAAATTTTTGAACAGTTTGTACAGTGTCTCTTGCCGGAGATAGATGTTTCTTTTCTTCTGCAGTTTTGTCCTTTGGAATCTTTTCTCCTTCCACATTCTTACCACTTTCAATTGTGGTTTTCTCTATTGGAATCTTCTCTTTCTCTGCATCCTTGGGGCTGTCAACCTCTTTTTCTTTTACTACTGCTTCTTTCCCTTGTAATTTCTCTTCTTCTTGGGATCCGGAGACTGTAGGGGAAGCCGGAGGAGAGATGTTAGTCTGTTCAAGGGCCACTTCTTCCGGAGCAGATGATTCCAAGTCCACAGCTGTTTCTGCACCTAAATCCTCTACTACAGGAAGATTAAACCTTTTGAAGGCCTTCCGGAGGATCTCTTCTATCTCTATGGCCACCTTGTCAGTCTCACCAAGCATGAGTTGATTCATTCTTGCTTTACTCCTGAACTCATCTTTGCAGTCTTTGAATATTATGTTCATTGTCTTGGGATCAATTTGAGGATATACCTGAATAGCTATCTGCTCCCGAATCTCAAGATCTTTTGCCTGAGCATTGTTCTTTCTTATTTCTAATTCCTTCTCTAGACTCTTGTTGGTCATGATGTTAGTCATAAACAAGCATAGAATAAAAGTACACATTAACCTTTATTCATCTTGAAAGATACTGTGAATTCAAGGAATTCGGTATCCCAAGTCTCCGGTGATTAGATCTTAATCGTTTGACGTTACTCAGAGGTTAATGTGTGTTGCTATTTCCATTTTGGGGTCTTACGTGAAATTGTGCCATCATCATGACATTCCTACAGAAATTCTTTACAGAGAAGTCATATAGTGCAGTTATTAGATGAAAAGATGTAAAAATACCTCAATCTTTGCATGATATTTTCAATTGTGCATGCTTTGCATTCAAATATGCTAAATATGTGTGATTACCTACGAGATGTCTGCATATTTGTGTTATTTGCTTAGGATTATCAGTTATTTGCAATTGTGATAATGAAATGTTTTGAAATTGAAAGAAATTAAAAGAATACTACAAATTTAAAGTTGAATCTTCAGCTATTGATCCACATACATACTAGATACTGTCATGATGAGAAGAAATCAAACCATATGTTCACCAAGATATTCCACAGCTAGATACAGTTGATGCAAACTTCAGAGGATGATGAATGAAAACAATATATGCAACATGATAAGCACTCCAAGGGATGCAGCAAATCAAAGTACATATCCAGAATTCAGACACAGATTACTCAAGATTTACGAAGATTTGTAATCGAAATACTCTTCTCTTTCATTAAGTACGCAAAAGACATGTACATATGCAATAACTTTGAAATAAGCCCTGAATACTTCAGCAAACAGATTTCAATTAAGTTTCGAATCTTTTAACAAGGCATTCCACCACCTTTTATAGAATAAGGTGAGGAATCCGTTACAAAAGATCTACGATCTAGATTTATCAATACACATCTACGGTTCTGATTCACTTGATTTTGTAAATCTTTACAAAAATGGCACAAGTTGCCAGCTGGCAACTATCTATAGTACTTATGCTATTATCCCCTTCATGATGTATCTTCATCATGCTCCTCAACTGATTCATGCGGGTCATCATCATGTGCTTCACTCTCCAAACTTTCACTATCCTGATGATGACGCGGCTGCATATGGGGTTGCATACTACTACAGACCTGCTCGTATAAATGCACAACTTGATCTATCCCTCCGCCATCTTGAGTCTTTGCTTTGACAATGGCATGTTTATGTACTTCATATTTGTCCCTGCTGTTGTCGAGCTTATTCTTCCTGTCCTGCAGTGTCTCTTTGTACTTCTCCATTTGGACCTTGATCCTCATTATTTTATCTATTGATTCTTCTGTCAAAGGGACAGGTGGACCATCTATCTCTACTTGGAAGTTGCTATGTACAGCCTTAATGGCAGAATCTTCATCTTGATTCTCTATTTTTCCTTCCACCTTGCCTTCCAAAGCCTCCAGTATCACTGCCTCTTCAGCCATTAAATCTCGCAGCCTCAGGCTGACATCTCTCAGCTTATTATTACACCTTTTGAGGACTACGCACTCAAACTAAGTGTCCTTATACCAAATATCAATTAATAATGCAGTATTATTATTCAGCACCTGCTTACTGATAAGCAGTTGTGGATTTATATTTCTTATTTCCCCTAACAGGGTCAGGACTCTCTCCAGCTTGTAAGACCTCTTTCCGGTCTGCATCTGCAATCTATCTACTTTGGCCTTAGAGTCACTTAGGGTGCTCCACCTCTTCAAAGAGGCCTTCATTATTTCAACAACATCATCCAATGTGGATGACATCCATCTCCTTATTACGGACGCCTCATGCTTCATGAGGTCCAATTTATTTACCTCCTCCTGAGAAATGGCAGTCAATGGGACTGCATGTTCAGTTGTGGTATCATCAGGATTGGTTAGCCCTTTGATATAGGCATGCAACTGAGCAATGTGCTCTTTATGTTGCTTATTTTTCTCCTTCTCTCTTTTCACTTTCTGAATTAGAGAGTCAATGATATCTTTGCCCTCCTGACCTTCTTGGTCCTCATTGGCAAAGCCCAAATCTACTGTACTGATCTAAAATTCATCGACAGTGATTTTACCTTTTTCCTTCTCCACCGCAGGTATGGCAATTTGCGCAGTCCTTCTCCCTATTGCCGGATCTCTCTTGATGGCCGAAGTCATTCTGGCCTTCCTCCTTGGCTTCATTATGTCCGCAGAGAACAGGGTGGAGACGTCAAATTCCTGAATTTCAATCTCTTCCTCAGCACTTACCTCTTTTGCCAACCACGGAGGAACCTGATCATGTTTTTCAACATCATCCTGATGTTCACCTATATCTCCTGTTTCCATTAACAAGTGTTGTGGAGATGGTGATTTTCTCGCTTCTTCTTCTTGATGTTTCCTTTGTTGATCTTGCAGCACCTCCTCCTGCTGAGGGATTTCCTTTTCCAGAGGAGCATCTTCATGCTGTGGGGAACCTTGTGGTGCATTTATGTGCTGTGGGGAACCTTGAGGCGCAGCTACATGCTGATCATGATGATCATGACCCACCTCTGTCATTATTTCATCTGTTCCCACTTCTTCTTCTTCTTGTGGTTTATCCACTGCACCAGATATTGGGGACTCTGCCTGATGTAGTGGAGATTGCTCTGCAACTACTACTTCCTCTGAGCCTGCACCACCCACTTCTTGTACTTTGGTAGCTAGGTCCTCTAGTGTCTCTTTCTCACCAGCCTTCTCCTCCTGAACCTCTACTATAGCAGGTTCCTCTGTTGTATCCTGTGGACTTTGTTGGCCAGTTTCAAGAGCATGGCCTTCTATCTCTGCCATCTCTATCTCTTCTATTAGGTGACCCTTATCAGGTGATCCTGCTGGCTATTCAGGACTTGCATCCTGCTTCTCTGTCAGATCCACCACTACAGGACTGGTCACCTCCGTGATCAATGTGTCTAGCCCTATTTCCTGAGCTATTTGCTCTGGGCTCTTTTCTTGCTCTTCTTCTACTTGTTTCATCTCCTCAAGCACTGTTTGAACCGTTGGAGACTTGTGAGGAGTTACGCCTACATCAGCAGCAAGTGTTTCCATCTCCTGTGCAGCCACATCCTGCACTACCTCATCATCAGACAAATTTATTGTCTCGTCTAGCGAGACATGCCCTTCTGCTTGTGTCTGGGAGGTCTCTTTCAACTGCTCCTCAGCAAGTTTTGTTTTGAACTTGACAATGGTAGGAAGTGGAACGTTGTGTTAAAGTTCCTTATGCACTTCACTACCTTCCCCTTGTAATGAAGTAGGGGGTTGGCTTACTCCACCTCTCATGGAGGTTCTTTGTTTCTTTGGTGGGGAAGACACCAGCACTTACGGAGCTCTCCTCTTCCTTCTTATTATCAACGAAGTCTCCTCCTCCTCCGGCTCCTCTTCTATGAGGGTCCCCTCTACTCCTGGTTGTTTAGAAGACTGACCCACTTCTTGGGTCTCAGTGACTCCAGCTTCCGCTGTCTTACTTTTCTTGGGCATGTCCTTCTCTGGAGGGGATGCTAATTCAGATCCTGACCCTGTGGCCTGCTCAGCTGCAAACACTACCCTTTCAATTAAAATCCCCTTCGGTCCCTGTTCCACCTTCTTGCCCCTTGGGGGTCTTTTGCTCTGCTGTTGTGGTGGAGGGACCCTATCTCCTTTGGTCTTCCTTTTCTCCAATAGGAAGTCATCATATTCATCTGCAGGGATATCCTACCCCTTCTTCTTGTTGTCCACCGTAATGGCAACTCCCTTTTTCTTCAATGCCTCTACCTGTTCATCAACCCAAGCTTGGGTTAGGCGTAGGGTCCTGGCAATGAATGGGTCCAAGGATATATCCTCCTGCATAGTGAGGTCAGGTGCAGAGATGGTGTCATTATATATCTTTTTCTCCTCATACTCGTCTGCCATTGTCCTGCCATCATCCTTCTTTAATTGCTGAGGAAGGGAGATGCAATCAAATGTTCTGACTTGGTTCAGAGTTAACCTCTAATACCTCCTTCTCCTGGCTTCTGCCTCATCCTCACAGTCAGCCCAAAAATCCTCTAGGTGCCTTTGGCGAACAGGCTTTCCTAGCACCTTCTGTATCCTGCCATAAGGATCATATGGTCTTGTGATTGGAAATGGCTGCAAGTTTATTTTATTCAGGGTGACCATCACCTTCTTGATGTTATCAGAGTCAGGGCACATGTAATTGCCAATGCTGACTGGGAACAAAATTGGTGGCAGCTTCTTGGCATCCTTATACATCTGTATCATGGTGGAGCCCTGCCTGATGAATTCCATTAATACCACGGCGTCAGTAGGATACCTTGGTAGCATCAGGGGATGTTCCTCAAAACCTTCAACCCTTATATAGGAAAAGGTTGCAAATTGTATGTACCAGGCCCCATGCTTGTAGACTACCTCTTGAGCCTCTAAGCTCAATCTTTTTGTTCTGTCTTCCTCCATGGTCGTTACCAGATGCATAGAGAATGCATCATTGACCAGTTTGTAATCCTTCAGGTAGTTGGTCCTCTACGGCTGGGGGTGATGATCCCAGATATATGCTGCATTTGTGCCTGTGAGTTTCCCATCTGTAACCAAGGCATCAAAAGTGCCTCTGTAGGCACGAGTAAACAATATATGAGGACATGGAAAAAGCACAATTCGAACCTCCCAGGTTCATCAGTTGCTCATGCAGAGCATCACTTATAATTTGACCCCACAATGGCTTGGTGTCTGAATATAGACACATCATTATTATCCCATACATCTAGTCTCTGAAACTGCCAGTATCAAGTTGGCCAGTTACCCTGTTCAGGAGTGCGATCATGTACTGATACTCCTCATTGAAATCATACTTGAACAGGTGCATAGGAAGCTTGGCGGCTACGTTATAGGTGCTGTTCTCAGCCTGCCACGGATACATGTTCTTCCTGGCTGATTTCTTATTGGCCTCGTACTCCCTCTCAGACTTCTTCAAGTCTACACTTTTGACCTTACTGCCCAGCGGCAATCCAAATGTCTGGGAGAGACCCTTGATGGAGAGGTCTGCATATATCCTCCCATGTTTCACTACTTGCCTGGTTTGAGGGTTGTAATTCTGGGCACACTCAATGACGAGCTCTGGAGATTCCATGGAGTAGGAAAAACCAGCGGCATTCCATAATCCAGATATGAACACTGCGTCCAGCACAGGACTCTTGTCATGCCCATCGTTTAGCTTGGCTGACCAGGCTTCCAAATTAGTGCTTCCCTGATGGGTGTCTATGATTGCTCCGTATTTAAACAGGACTCCCCTCTGAGTAGAGAACATGGGCTTGCTGAACTCTTCCTGACATTTGACCAATCACTTCTCAGCCATGAGTGCCTACAATTAATGACAATCCTATCTCACAACAGGTACATATATGCATGCATATTGTATTTGAATTTATAAATCATTATGCCTACTATATGAATTCCAACATTACTTGATCATACGGGTGCATAAACTAGAACTTACATCATCGCACCAGAATAGAAACAATATGATGAGGGTTTTATCCACTTACCTGGTTATGCATATTCACTTTTATACTAGTAGATTGCTGAGACGTTCCTAATTCTGCTGATGATCACCTCTTCTTTCTGCTCGTGAGCTCAAATCGTGCAACGGTAGTTGGTATGCAAATATGGAAGCTGGTGCTCTGTAAAACAAGTTTATCATAAGGTAAATGTAAAAATGGAAGTTGAATTACCTTTTAACCTCTCATTTAGGGTGCATTTAGGGCAACTCTGATAGATTGGATCATGTTCCCTGCTTATCCGTGCGAAAAATGTAGGATCTCGCTAGGTGTTTCATTGGGTTCCGGGTTCGGCGGGAACCACCTACCATGGCTGCGCGCATTAAATGATAATGGCGACAACGGGAGCAGGAGAATATCTGTATGATAGGATATCATGAGGGTAGGATGATATTCGCAAATATTGGGTTGAGTTTCAATATCATCCTCCTCCCCGTATTGACATTGTTATCGCGACAAAATTCGGGTGACAAAAGCACTCTTGTTTATGTTTGGTACATCAGGAGGATATTTCGGTGTATCGGGTGATGTTTCAAAATATGATGATGATGAGACAAAGTTACATGTCTCTCTTTTTTGGAATATCGGGATGACGTCATCCTGATATTCGCTCTCCGTATCAGAAGTGCATCATGAGGTCATCATCATGTTTGGCTAACATGATCATGTTTTTAGAGAAAATCCTGTGGCAATGTAAATGTGATGATGATGTCATCAGGATGTATGTTCCTTCATTTATTGTATTCGGATGATGTCATCAGGATATTTGCTAAGGGTGATATCTGCGTCAGGAGGATGTTAAGTAATATCGGGTTATATGCGAAATATGACGCTCGCGATAGATAAAACTGTTTGACGGGAAGAGTTTGCTGCCATTTTAAGTTGACATCCAGATATTTGACCAGCATGATATATCAGGGGATATTTCAAATATGATGATGAACTTCAACAATATGACCTTCCTCTTGCGAACATCAGGTTTGACCGAAACTTTGACCGTTTATAACTCTTATATCCTGATGAATATCAAGATGATGTAAAAGGCGAACCTGCCTGAATTTTAATGCTCTTTCAAAATATGAGGTCACAGAGATGAAATACAAACTTTAACAAACTAACCTCATGGTGACTTACCTCATCATGGTTTTACATGATGATGCACTCGACCTACTTTTACCAAACCGCCCAAAAGCAGACGCACAAGCCAAACCAAAAAAATTGGGTCCTTGTTTTGCCAAGTCAAAATGGGGCGTGTTGTGTAACCACACAACAACTCTTAGGAATTTTAGAGATAATCTCAATAAAGGCTTTATTGTAAATGTTAAGGTACCTGATTGTAGCTTCTTGCAAGATCTTTTAGTCTGCCTCATTGTAGTCATCATAAAATTCGGCCACTGGTTGAAGATTCCCATCCATAGTGACTGACTTGATTACACTCTCTAGAGACAGGGTGGGCTTTTCAACAAATTCCTCTGCCATTTCTTCCTTGTCTTGACCTGTGGAGGGTTTACCAGATCCTTTCTTCTTCTGCTTCTTTATTTCTTTTACTCCCTCATCTAACTCAGTTTCCTCTTCATCCTTTTGGCTTTCATAAGCCCTTGTGGCTTTTGTCTTAGATCTTTTACCAGATGCCTGGACTTCCAGTTTTGAGATTTTGGTTCTGACAGGTGTAGATCCTTTTGATGATCTAGTCTGGGTTGAGGTTTCCACCGGAGCACTTTTCTTGCTTTTCTTTTCTACCTCTTTCTTTTCTTCCTTAGCCTTTCTTCTCTTTTCCCGGTTGGCATCAAGTGCCTCCTTTGGGATGCCTAGGCCTTGAGCAATATGCTCTACTTCTTTTCTCACCTTCCTCTTTATCTCAGGTTCCCTGAGTTCCACATGGATCTTCACACTCAGCTCCTAAAAGGTTCCAAACCTTTCTGCCTTTAGATCTTTGGGCTGACTAAGCATGTGTTGAACATGCAGTTCCACAATCTGTTCATCAACCTCATACCCCATGGGCATGATCCAGATAGTCCTTGGCTCCACTGCCTCCATTAGGCACTGATCAGTATCCACCATAAAGCAAACTGAGTCTTTGTATTTTTCAACAAGAGATTGGGGAATTCTTTCTCTTGCTTTCATTGTGCTCTGGAAGTTTTTGAAGTATCCCCATAGGGCTGTATTTCTTGCTTTGGCATCCCCAAGCCCATGTAAATAATCTCTTATCTAGACTGCAACAGGTTTGTCATTTTGCCATGCCCATCCACTTGATCCGGGCAGCTCATTCATGAAGTAGAAAAATAGACATAATATAAGAGTACCATACTTAAAAGAATTCTTTTTGTCCTTCTTGATCTTCTATATATTTTCCATTAATTGGATTAAGAGAAGTTCATAGAGATCATAATCTGCATTCTTCCTCAGCATTTCATAGGTAGTATATACTGCAGTTCAGGATACAGAATTCTCCCTACTGGAGTGATAGATCTTGTATCCTATTATCATGGATGCATACTTGATATCTGGATCAGAAATATCTTCAATGGTCATTGCCCTCTTATCAAATTTTGATCTGGTGGCCTCAGTTACAATGTTATTTTTGATAGATTTGAGGATAGGTATCCCTCCGGAAGAGTATAGACCAGTTACTGCTGTAATTGCCTCTTTTGTGATCTTGCAGGGTCCATCCAGCCATAGGAAGTTGTCATGCATCCTGCTCAATACATACCAGACCCATTCATCTTCTTCAAAGCAGGGGAAATGAATGAATTGATCAAACTGTTTCTTCTGGATACCCTTATACTCTGGTTTAAGCTCAAAAGCATTGTCTATCAGTTGTTTGTGATAGAGATCTCTCAATTTGAATTCCCTGAATTCTTCAATGCTTGCATGTATGTAAACCCTAACATCTTTTGTGTGTAAAATGCCATGAGGAACACTAGAGAATGCTCCTAAGGGATCTACCTCCAATGACTTGTATGGATGTTTCTTAAATTTAGGTTAGGGCCTATCTGAGATCTTTACTATATTTGGAGTAGCCATTTCTTAAAAGATTTGTAGCAAGATATCAAAAATAGAAAATACCTTATGCGTCTTTGGTTACACGGAGTGGTTGGATTGATTTCTGTATGTAATGACTTTGGCAGGAGATCTTTGGTGAGCTTGATGAATCTTGTTGCAGAGCTCCACTTTTTGCTTCTTCTTGAGTACAGAATGAGCAAGTGATTTTATGAGAAATCCCTTATATTCCTCCGCAAACCCTAATATTTGATGGCAATAAATGCTCGACCTACATTATTCCGGTTTGCCTTATCCGGATAGCTTGGAGTACCGGATCAGTCCTGATCTATGAACATCATGCGGATCTTCCAATCATGAACAAATCAAGATGACACATTACAAGAACATCCCAAACACTCTGTCCAATCCGCAGAATAAGACAATGCACTTTCGGATCTCTCCGGACCCTTTTGTAATCCTCTATCATTCCGGAGCATCTCCCGGAACAGGTCTTACTTGATCGATCACAACTTCTTTATATCTTCATGTGGACCTCTGAAATCTTATCTGGATCATCTCAAGACTTATATCTTCAAACCCTTTACTCCGCATCTTGTGCCACATCTGGCACCACTTGATTGGCTAGGGGAACAGGATTTTCTTTGAGTCTCCCCCTGAGCCAGAGCTCACTTTTTAATTTCTGGAAGGAATATTAGCACCAGAGTCTGGTGTGGATCCAACTTCTATATTCTCTAAACTTTTCTTCACCCAAATCTTGTTCATCTGATTCCTAACTTCATCCGCATTCATCTTTTGTTTACCCTTGTCTTGATTCTGATTATACACCGGACCTCTTTTGTCCTAATTCTTGCTTCTGCAGACTTTTGCATTATGACCGGACCTATTACAGATTTGGCAAATAACATTTCTTTGCATATTTGACTGATAACCTCTTGATCTGCATTGATTAGCCATATGACCTACTCTATTACATGCAAAGCATCTACCATTGAATGATTTTTTTATTTGCATATTTCTGCATTCATGAGACTTGTGTCCATACCTTTTGCAGTTAAAGCACTGTCCGAAGAAGGATGAATTAGTCTGATTCATTCTCTTTCTGCACTGATTAGCTTTATGACCAAAGTGATTGCAGCTGTGGCAGTATCCATTGAAGGATGGATATCTTTGAGCATTGGGCTATCTTACCAGAGGTCTTCTAGGCCTATTCCTTGGATTTTCTGATCCAAAATTCTTTTGACTGGATCCGGAGCTTTCTCCTTTCTCATATCCCAAACCATACTTGTCATCTGTCCTCTTTTGACTTCCAAGAAGTACTTCAAGTTGGGCAAAACTTATCTTGAATTTTTCTTTATATTCATTTGCTGTTTGAAGATCTCTTTTGAGAGAGACAATTTGATCCTCAAGTTTTTCTTCATTATCTTTGGCATCTTCAAGATCAGATTCAAGATGTCTGATAATCCTGTCCATCTGGTGGCATTCTTCTGATTTCTCATCAAGAGATTGTCTTAGATTGTCTTCAGCTTTTCTTTTTTCTTCAATCTCTTGAGTAAACTTTATAGCTCCTGATTCCATTTCATGTCTTAACATAATGACTTCTTTTGATAACTTTTCACATAACTTGGTTTTCTCAGTCAATTCTTCATTTGTATTGCTTTCTTCACTTTGTCTTGCTAATTGTTCGAGCAGCTCCTTTCTCTTTTTCATAGAGAGACTTAATTTGTCCTTTAGTTCTCTCATGAATTCATCAGCCTGTTTGAGTCTTTCATTTAATTCATTGACTTCAAAGTTTGACTATTCAAGATCCTCAAGGGCAGTCTTGAGTTGCTCCCTTAAACCATATGCATCCATTTAAACTCCTAGATCTTCCTCAAGCTATTAGGCTCTATTAGGAGGAACTTAGCTCTGATACCAATTGTTGATAATTGAGAGGGGGGGTGAATCAGTTATCCTAATTATTTCTTCTTTTGAACTTTCTTATTAATCAAAGCATCATTGAATCAAACAAACAAACATTACCATGAAATGAGAAACACATGACACAGTATTTTTGACGTGGAAACCCGGTTAAGGGAAAAAACCATGGGGTGATTAACCCAAAGATTATTCTCTGTTAGACGAATAAGGAATTACAAGATGGCACTTGCCAATTAGGGCTCACTGCCCGAGCACACTGCTCACAAAGAGGCACACTGCCTACAAGGAGACACACTGTCTACAAAAGAATGTTATATAATACTTGAACTGATTGGAAGCATCTACATATGCTGGAGTTCAGTTCCGGTTAGGCTCAGTATATTGATCTGCTGCACTTCATCTTTCCTCTGCTCTTTATTCTGCTTTCCTTTCACATACCGGATCTTTCTTATTACTTCTACTCTACTCTGCACTTATTTGCATACCCCATAACTCAACTACTACTCTCACAACAAAATCCATCCTCTATTTATATCCACACTAGTGATTTCATTATCTTTCTAGTCGGCACCCCAAATAGTCTATCTTCTCACAAACTCTGTTCTGTCGACTGAATCCTTGCATATCAAGTAATGCAGATCAAGCATATACTTGTAGATGTCATTAATCATGTCAGCCAAACATGATTCATTCCTTCACAACCTTTACCATCAACAGTAACACATCCAGAAAATAGTCTAATACTCTATCAGTCAGTTCTTCCTCTGTTCTCACTGTCTCTTAGGAATCTGGTACTCAACTATTCATATCTTCTTCCTTGTCCATCACCGGAGGCTAAATCCTTGGAATATACTACTCAAGGTAGTCCTCTTGACTTCCCCAAATCTGTACTGCACCAAGACACTTCCTCTGAGAGATCCGGACCAATCTGTCGGACCTTGCCACATGCTCTGTTCTTGTTCACCGGACCACAACAATCTTTATTCTGACTTCCGGTAGAGACACACCATGACTTGCGGATATGTGGGATGACCTTTGTTGCCATCAATGACAACAACCATGAATCCATATAGTGTCTCTTGCCAACAAGCTTCACATCAGCCAAATAAGGCAAAGTTTGAGAAAATTGAAATACCAAAATTGAAATGGATATCAAATGGTGCAGCTGCCAGAGCTAAAAACAAAAGAGAAGGCCTAGACAAGCCTTTAACTGAAGATAATCCATGGATCTTCAGATTTGATGGATCTAAATCAAAACAAGGGGTTGGAGTAGGAATAGATCTTATTGATCCAGCTAGTAAATCCTACTTAGTAGCATATAGATTGCAATTCCCATGCACAAATAATGTGACAGAGTATGAAGCCCTGATTCATGGGATATTGTTTGCACTCAGAAAGAAAGTGAAGATTATGCATGTCTATGGAGACTCAGAATTGGTAGTAAGACAAGTAAGAGGTATATATTCTCTTAATTACAAGAAGTTGTCTAATTACAGACATAGAGTATGGGATCTGATAGAAGATTTTGATGCATTCAACATCACCCATGTGCCTAGAGAAAAAAATCACAGGGCAGATGCCCTGGCCCAAGCCGCAAGTACCTTGGAACCATTGTCCATATCTGGTTTGAAGAGATTTTTAGTTGAATTAGTATCAGTGCCCTCTATACCAAATAATGTAATTAACCTTCAAGTGTTTGATGATGACCAACACATTTTAGACTTCATATCCAATAGAGATGTCTTTGATGCACAAGTCATAGATGAAAGAAATGTGGAAGATCATATCTGGGAAGAAGAAGAGATCCTAGAGTTTCCCAGTAACAAGATTCCTAAAGGAATGATAGAGTTGGAAAGAGCATTTGATTTAGACAACATGCTGAAATAGAAAGATCTCCCTAAAGCAGATGGATGAGAGTATTCACAAGTTAACATAGGACATGATGATGATAAAAAGAATGTCCTAATTGGAAAAGTGTGTACAGAAGAAGAGCTGGAAGAAATAACCCAAGAACTTAAAGATTATATCCATGTTATTGACTGGACATATGATGAGTTGAAAACTTATGATACATCAGTCATCACTCATAATATACCTTTAAAGCTAGATGTCAAGCCTTTTAGACAGAAACAAAGACCTATTAATGCTTTGTTGGATCCCATCATTTTTGAAGAAGTTAAGAAATTACTTAATGCTAGGATCACATTTCCTATGAGACATTCCACATGGGTGGAAAACCTGGTCCCAGTAAGGAAGAAGAATGGTGACATTAGGTTGTGTGTAGACTTCAAGAATTTAAATAGAGCTTCTAAAAAGGATAATTATCCTTTGCCTTCTCTAGATGAAGTATTGCATATTGTAAATGGTGCAAAGATGATGTCATTCTTGGATGGTTTTTCAGGTTACAATCAAGTGATGGTAGATAAGATAGATAGATTAAAGACTGCATTCACCACTAAGTGGGGAATAGTCACCTATAGGCACATGCCTTTTGGATTGATAAATGTTGGAGCCACTTTTCAGCGAGCAATGGATATAGCCTTCAGAGGACTAATTGGTAAATGTATCATCATATACATGGATGACTTGATAGTTTTCTCTAAAGAGAGAAGGAATCATGTAGAAGACCTTAGGAAGGTACTAAAGAAATGTGAACATTATGGAATATCCCTAAACCCTATTCTAATTAGTCTAGATTATACCAAGGATTTTTACATTTACTCATTTGCTTCAGAGCATACATTTGTAGCAGTACTAACACAAAGAAATGAGGCTAAAGAAGAAAATCCCATAGCCTTCATGAGTTGTCCTTTCAGGGATGCAGAACTCAGATACATGGATGTTGAAAGACAAGCACTTGCTCTGGTCTGAGAAGTCAAGAAGTTTAGACATTACATCTTAAGAAGTAAAGTGATTGCTACAGTAATAGATGCAGCAGTAAAGATACTTTTAATGCAAAGTGAACTAGGTGAGAAGAGAGCCAAATGGATAACTATCCTCCAAGAGTATGATATGGGCATAACACCCATGAAATTAGTGAGAGGACAAGCATTGAGTCAGATGATATCTAAAATTAATCCTAACATCATGAGTCAGCAATATGTCATAAATACAAAGGAAAATGGAGAATGGTATTCAGACATCAGGCATATCTTGATTACTAGAAGATGCCCTTAAAAGTTGTAGGCCTCACAGAGGAGAGCCTTAAAAATTAGGTCACAAAAATACATGATAAAAGGAGGAATCCTTTTCAAGAACTATGAGGGAATATACCTTAGATGCCTAGAAAGGCAAGAAGCAGATAACGTGCTGATAGAATTACATAACAAGTTTGAAACTGCACATAGATCATACTTAGCCACCACTCATGCTATCCTCAGAACAGGGTATTACTAGCCCACTATTTTTAAAGATACTATTGAACACATCAAATGTTGTCATATGTGTCAAGTTGCTACAAATAGAGAAAGATATGCTGCTCAGCCTTTGTAGCTAGTGATGGAGATGCACCCATTTGCTTAATGGGGGATGGATTTCATAGGACCTATCAACCCTCCATCATCTTCAGGCCATAGGTATGTGTTGACTATTACTGATTATTGTACCAGGTGGACTGAAGCTGTCATTAGCAAGACATGTAATGCTAAGGATGTAATCAAGTTTTTGGAAAGCAACATAGTAACCAAGTATGGGATTCCTTATGCTTTAGTATGTGACAATGGGTCTACCTTTGCTTCAATAAGTTTATCAAGTTGGGATTTTGACCATGGAATTATCTTGAAGTTCTCTTCAAATCACTATCCTCAAGGGAATGGATTAGCAGAATCCACAAACAAGAATTTATTGAACATCATAAAGAAACTGATAGAAAAGAACCCAAGGGAGTGGAATACCCTATTAAAGTATGCCTTGTGGGTAGATAGAACCAGGATGAAGGCTACATTAGGAAATTCTCCTTTTCACCTAGTATATGGGGTGGATCCCATCCTCCCTGTTAACCTAAAGATCCCCACATTGCAGTTTGCACAAGAATATCTAGGTATATATAACAAACAAGAAGTCAGGTTGCTTCAATTGATGCACCTAGAAGAAAAAAGGAATAAAATAATTGATCAATTTGCTAAACATTAGCTTGTTGTCAAGCGTTGGTTTGACAAAAGAGCCAGAGTTAAGGCTTTTAAAATTTCAGATTTAGTCCTTATGTCAGACAAAGCACATGAAAGGAAATGAGATCATGGTAAATTTGATAAACTTTGGATAGGTCCCTTTCAAGTTTTATAAATCATAGGAGATAGCACCTACAGGCTTAAGACTTTAACTAGTGAGGATGTCCCATTACCAGTTAATGGACAGTTTCTCAAGCATTATTTTCAAGCCTGAAATAGTGTCATGTAAGTCATGTGTATTATAGTGTGCATATTTGTATAGTTGTTTTTACAGTTTGGTTTTGTTTGTGTATTTTCTTGTTGAGTTTTGTTTTGGTTAGTCAAGATGATGTAGCTCATCACCCTAAGAGAACATAACCAAATTGTTACAATTCAAGTGATGAGAACAAATTCATATATAGGTTATGACTCATTTTGAGAAGTATTGGTGATTAGGTCTATGATATCTCTTTTCATCAAGGTGCCTTTTCTTAACCAAAGTGATTTTTTCACAATGACTCACCTAATACCCTTGGGTTTGTGGAACACACAAGTATAGGTGTTAAGTGAAAAATCTAAAGGGACTCCCTTGCTACCAATGCAATCTCCAACCTAAATCAGCAAGTGACCATGCCTTGCACATCAAGCTTACATGATGACATTACATGAATAGAGAGAATAAATATTGAAAATTCAAAAGAAATAAAGATTAGGCCATCTAAGTAACTCTACCGGGGCTATAGATGCCTGCTAGCAGTGGGGCTCTACTTAGGGGGATTGTATAGATAACCTTGTCGGGGCTTGTCAGGGCTATAGACGCCTGCTGGCAGCAAGGTTCTATCTAGGTTAGCTATGAGGGATGCTCCCAAACTATGTAGCTTAACATCAGTTACTCATGTTTTCAACTTACTTTGAAGATGAGGATAATTAATCATTTGCACACACCTGATCCTTTGTTAGCATTGTTGCCATGATGAAAACCTTATCATTCAAAAAGATTATAATACTTATACTTAAAAGCAATTAAAATACTATGTTAGAATGTGATCACATCACTTGAATCATTGGAATTTAGTTATGTTCCTTGGTGGCAAGTTGTTGTGTGGTTACACAACACACCTCATTTTGCCTTAACAAAACAAGGACCCAACTTTTCTTGCTACTTTGGCTTGTTGTTTTTCTGCTTTGGGTAGTTCGGTAAAATCAGTCATACATCTAACCCATAAAGAGGGTGGATTTGTCCCCATGGCAAGGTTAGTTTCCAAAGTCAGTATTTCACATTATTAACCTCATGGTTGGAAAGTACGTAGAATTTTGAATAGGTTTGCCTTTTGGATCACCCCAAAATTCTCTAAGGGAAGAAAGTTATGTTAAGTCAAAGTTTGGTCAAACTTGATATTCCGAGAGAGGGGGGTCAGATTTCAAACATCAGTCAGCTTAGATAAGATCACCCTGATATTGTATTATCACCTGATAATCACTTGATCTGTGAAGTACGGATGTCAATTTTATGTAGTAGCTGATATTTACCCTTCAAATGACTTCAGTTATCTTGCGGGGGGTCATATTTTTAATATCCATCATCTTACGAATATCACACTCTTCATAAAATATCACCCTATGCCAATATGACGGTGACGTCATCTAAATCCAATGAACGACGGAAGTCACCTTGATGATGACATCATCATTTCATTCTACCTCGCGGAGGTATATATCCGATACTCACCATATTCAATAACATGATGGTGACGTCATTAAAACACAATGATTAAACATGGTCACCAACACACTGACGTCATCCTGATCTTTTCCCAAAGGGGTCATTTTAGTTGTGGGGTCATATTTTGAGCATCCCCTGATCTTAAATTCATAACCTGATATACACGTGGTCAACGTTGACCACATCACCTGATTCTTTTGCATTAGTTTTGCCGCTCAAATGTGGGGGGTCATTTTATCTAGAGGGGGTCACATTTTGAATATCAGCCAATCTTTTGAAGATCACCCTCCTATTTCTTGACATAAAATGTACTTAAATGCAGTAGATAGATTCCTGCCGATTGCGAATACAAATCAAACACTTGGCATCATCCATGGATTCTCTGCAGAGGATCAACAGATTTAACCATCCCAACTTAGTTTTACCCTATTTTGACATATGGGTGCATTTAAAGGTAATTTTCCAAGCTTATTTTCATTTACCTTACGAAAAAAATGAGAAATTACATAGCAGAGAAGTCAAACCCTCATATAGCTACCTGTTAACGGACTCAATCTTTTAGCGCAACGGAATGGGTGATCTTCAGCATTTGCAGCCCTTTTTTGTAATCACCCATCTAATCCAGGAGGAAAGCACTATCAAGTAAGTAACTAAAAACCTTCCTATTGTCATTTTCTACACATTTAGGTAGAGTTTATGTTTTCTTGTGGTTTGAATCTATGACTATGAATATCATGATGAAGGAAAGAATAATAGATAGCGTATGCATGATGCTGTAGAAGTACTTAATGTTGTATGAATGCATGTGGACATTGTAAGGTAAAACAAATCATGTTTGTTGAAGGAATCCATGGCAGATCTTAGACGGAATAGGTCTAATTCAGAATTTCTTAAGCTTATGTTTGTTCAGCCCAAGGGGGTATAGTTTAAGTATGGCATCATTGGTGACACTCACCAAGGAGATATGGACATGGTAGCATGGTCATCAAGAGTAGTTCATGATAAGGACAATCCTCTTCTGGATGGGTTATATGTTTCAGGAATGTGGCATGCAGTCAGTTTTCTGTATGCCATGGACACCCCAGAGCTAGTAGTAGAATGTGCCAGGAATTATAACCTTGAGACCAGGCAGATGGAGAAGCATGGAAGAGAATATGATGACTTTTCAATCAAGGGCATCACCTCTACTTTTAATCTGCCAGTTGGAAAGAAGGTGGTCAGTGTAGACCTACATAAGTTGGAAACATAGTACAACAACAATAAGAAGAATGCAAGGAAGAGAATGTATCAGTGGAGGTAGAAGAGCAGCACCTACATTGCCTTAGCTAAATTGTCTGTACATTTATACAAATTTGATTTTGATGGTGAGTACTAGTATATGATTGCCCTGCTGAGCAGGATGATAGGTAAGCTTCATGCTGGGAATTTTAAGAATTAGATGTTTGGAATCATCCAGATGGTCCTATATATAGATAACAAGCCATTATGGGCCAAGATCATTAGTGATGCACTAGATGAAGGGATGAGGAACCTGGGATGCCAGGAATGCATGTTTCATATGACCTCATATGTGGTATATTCATGTGCTTATAAAGGAACCTTTGATGCCTTGACTACAGTGGGTAAAGCTGGCAGTGATACAGATGATGCCCACATATGGGATCATTATCCTCAACTATAGAGAAAAAATTACCTCTTGGACTACAAACTAGTAAATGATGCATTCTCTATGCATCTAGTCAGAACCATGGAGGAGGACAGGACCAAAAGACTGAGCATGGAAGCTCAGGATGTTGTTTATAGACATGGGGCCTGGTTTATCCAGTTTTCCACCTTTTCATACATAAGAATAGAGGGATTTGAAGGACACCCCCTTATGCTACCAAGATACCCTACTGATGGGGTTGTCATGATGGAGTTTCTCAGATAGGTGTCTACCATAGTTGCAGCATACAAGGAACAAAAGAAGATACCTCCGGTGTTGTTTCCAGTGTCTATAGGCTGGTATATGTGCTTAGACTCAGAGAGCATAAAACATGTCATGGGAGGTCTAAAACTGATGTATCTGCAGCCATTCCCCTTGGCTAGATCTTATGACCCCTATGGCAAGATGCAGAAAATAGTAGGAAAACCTATACATCAGAAGCATCTCGAAGATTTGTGGACCGACTGTGAGGATGAAGCAAAGGTGAGTAGAAGGAAGTACCAGAGACTCACTTTGAACCAAATAAAGACATTTGATAGCATCTTGGTTCCAGCATAGATGAGAAAAGATGATGGAAAAATTATATCTAATGAATATGAAGACAAGAAGCTGTACAATGACACCATATCTGCCCCTGATCTTACATAGCCAAAGGATATGTCCCTGGATCAGCTGATAGGTGGGCTGATATAGTTAACTGAAGCTTGGGTGGATGAAGAAATAAACAGATTGAATAAAAGGGGTGTGGCCTTACAATTGATGCCAAAAAGAAAAGGCAAGAACTAGATGATGAGGAAAATGATGACTTCCTCAATGAGAAGAGAAAATCTAATGGAGAGAGGTTGCCCACATAGAAATAGAGGAAAGGTCCCCCTAGAGGTAAGAAAACTAAAGATAAACCTAAGGGGGTGATAATTGAAAGGATTGCCACACTAGCTACAAGTGCATCAACATTAGCTCAGGCATCTGCATCATCTGCACAACCTTTGATTGATAAACCAAAGACTAAGAGGATCTTGAGGTCAGTTGTTGAAACTACTGAAGTGTAGGAGGAGGGCCAAGCCTCACAACATGAGGTTGAAGAGGGCATCCCATTGGAAGAAGAGCAGGTAAACAAGGAGCCTACAGGTGATGACATGATGATGGTCACCACCCAAGAAGCAAAGAACATCCATGCGGGATGATATCAGGGCTGACCCCATTGTATTAAGAGGAGCTAGTGGTGAAGCATTTAGGAAGGAGCTGCAACATGATGTTCCACTTCCCACCATAATAAAGTTCAAGACTGAGAAGGCAGAGGAACAAACAAAAGAAGCTGTCAAAGCAAGTCAGGGTGGTCCTTTCTCCTTGGAGGACACCGTGGACTTATCAAATGATGAGGTAGTGTAGAGTGTAGCATCTCGAAGAATGGAGACTCTCGCTTCGAACACCCGCATGACCCCTCATAGCACCCCATTAGCAGAAATGGTGGTATTGGAAGAAATAAAACAAACAAAAGAGGAAGTAAAATAAAGTAGCCCAGAAAGGGCCACCCAACAGATAGGGCTTGATAAGTTGGTTGATCAGGTGACTAGCCCTACAGTTATAGATTTAACATATAGGGGTGATGTAATCCCTAAGGACAAAGCAAGTGCACATGATGAAATAGAGAAGATAAAAGTGGTCAAGCGGGTAGAAAAGGAAAACACTGCTCCTGATATGGGTCAGCAACACCATGAGATACTCGTAGAACCAAAAATAGTAGAAGTTCAATAGAAGGGTTGAGGTGATAAAGATATATCAGGTGCTACTGCTACCCAGACTAGGGGAGATCTAGGGGATGCCTCAGGAGCAAAAGATAAATCAGGTCATGAGGACCTTAAGTCATAGGATATCAGTACATCAGGGGTAAAATAAGAAATGACCCAAGATCAGAGTGATGCATAGGGCCTAAACACATAGACTTCCACATATGTCAATATGCCTCAGGATGAGGAAAGTAGTAAAGCAGATGAAATTCAGAAGAAGGGAGTACAAGATCAGGAGCAGGATCAGAATGTGGACAATCCACAAGATCCTCCTTTATAGAAAGAAGCCCCTCAACAAGAAGAAATGCAACAAGATCCCCCTCATGAAGAACTACATGAGGAAGAAACTAAGAAAGTGCCTTCTCCACCAAGAATAGAAGCAGATACTGGAGAACAGGACAAACATGATGTTGGAAAAGAACATCAAGGATCTAGAGATGATGTGCATCAATGGTTGGAAAGAGAAATAGGTATGGATCAAGGGTCAGAAATTTAGAAATTTGATGTTTCCACCTTGTTTGTAAAAACAATAATGAATCCAAAGAGGAAGGCCAGATTGACTTTAGCCATAAAAAGAGATCCTGCTATAGGCAGAAGGATTGCACAGGTAGCACTTCACATAGTTGTGAAACAGAAGGGCAAGATCACCCTAGAAGTATTCCAAATCACAACTGTTGATTTCAGTTTTGCCAATGAGGACCAGGAGGGTCAGTAAGGGAAGGAAATTATTGATTCCTTAACCCAAAGGGTAAAGAAGGAGAAAGATAAAAATAAAAAGCATAAGGAGCACATTGATCAGTTGCCTTCTTACATAAAAGGGTTAATTAACCCTGATAATACACCAGTTGATCCAGCAGTCCCATTGACTACCATATCCTAGGAGGAGGTCACTAAGATAGACCTAATGAGGCATGAAGCCATGATCATGGAGAAATGGATGCTATCAACCCTCACTGGAGCTGAGGATGTTTCGAGAACCTCACTACAGAGGTGGAATTCTTTAAGCAGTTTAAAGAGAAAAGTAGATAAAATACAAAATGAAACAGGGAAATGGTCATTCCAATTGGAAAAGGACCTAACTTCTTTAAATGAAATGAAGAGGATTGATCCTCAGGTCCTGATAAATAATCAAGTGTTGGATAATAATATAGCCCTACTGATAGACATATGGTATGAACATATCAGGTTTGAATGTGATATCTTGAAGAAATGCAGTGGCAAGCTTAGGGATATAAGTGTAAAACTGCACAACATGATGGCATACGAAGAAGAGATCCTTGAATCTTTAGAAGGAAAAGTAGAAGGAAAGATTGAAAATTAGGATGTAGACTTTGCTATCAAAGCTCTACATGATAATTTCCAGCTGATAGCAGATGACCCCCTCACCCACCTGATGGGAGAAGTAATAAATAAGATCATGAGGATTAAAGTTAGGGTAGAAACTTATAATGAGACTTTGAACAACAGAAAAGGTAAGCTGGAAGCACTTAAAGCTAAATTCCAGTCTCATAAGCATGCCGTAATAAACGCCAAAATCCAAGATGGGGGAGAGGTGATTAAAATAGTGCAGGCATATGAGCACATCAGGATAGCGATGAAGGTCCATATACAGGAGGATGTATGTCAAGGTGATAGTGATGCTAAAAGTAATGAAGATGATGACAATGATAAAGAAAATGAAGAGGAAGAGGAACCTAAAGAATGAATAAAAGATGCATCACCAAGAGAATACATGCATGGGGTACTCATAAATAATGAGTCATCTAGATGGTTGCCAGCTGGCAACCTATGCCATGAGGAAGAGTTGACTAAGTCAGAGTAAATATCTGTGAATGGGGAAATGAGATTGATCAATTAAGATAAATAAACCCAAACAACAATGAAATATGAAGGAAAAGGAGATTTAAATAACAGACAAGTGATACTTACAACCTTTACCTTTTGACTTCCATTGCTCGCCTATTCTTTCTTGATCTTGAATGATGAAGGTTGGCCCTTAGGGAGCTTGCTTCCTTGCTTCAATTCCTCAATATGACAAGGAGAAATGGCTATGATACTTTGTGTGATTGAAGATGAGCTTCAACACACTAATGATGTAGGATGATATGAGAATGGCTAGAATGATTTCTGCATTACGATAGTATGAAGAAGAGAATTGAGAAGAAGAAGATTCCCTAGAGGAATTTGGGCATTATGAGGATGCCAGAATGAAGTCTCTCTCATTGACTTAGAAGAGGGTTCTATTTATAGATTTTCTAAAAATAGAATGGAGGGTCAAGATCAACTGATGAGATCAATGGCTCTCATTAATTGTGAATCTTTAATTCATAATGAATGAATTAAAAATTCAGAGTGGAGGATAGTGAGGTATGACAATTGAATTAAGAATTCAAAGTGGAGGATAATGGATTATGATAATTGAATTGAAAATTCAAAGTGGAGGATAATGGATTATGACAATTGAATTGAAAATTCAGAGTGGGGGACAATGGGTTATGACAATTGAATTGAAAATTCAAAGTGGAGGATAATGGGGAACATTGAATTAAGAATTCAATTTTGGATTTTAGCTAATTAAATATTAAGAATATTTAATTATATGTGCAACATGATGAGGTGGAAGAGATGTTTATCTTAATTCATATTTTCTTTTGTCAATCAAATAAATATTCAAAGTTTATTCGATTGGTTCATTTAATCAAAATCCCTAAATTCTTCTAATGTCTCAAATCCCAAATCCATCTCACAAAATCCACCTCATCAATCCACCTCATCCCTTCCACCTCACCATGTTGCACATACAATTAAATATAGCTAATATTTAATTAGCTAATATCCTCCAAAATCCAAAATTGAATTTTTAATTCAATGTTCCCCATTATCCTCCACTTCGAATTTTTAATCCAATTGTCATAACCCATTGTCCCCCACTCTGAATTTTCAATTCAATTCTCATAACCCATTGTCCCCCACTCTGAATTTTCAATTCAATTGTCATAATCCATTATCCTCCACTTTGAATTCTTAATTCAATTGTCATACCTCACTATCCTCCACTCTGAATTTTTAATTCATCCATTATGAATTAAAGATTCAGAATTAATGAGGGCCATTGATCTCATTAGTTGATCCTCACCCTCTGTTCTATTTTCAGAAAATCTATAAATAGAACCCCCTTCTAAGCCAATTGGAGAGACTCATTCTGGCATCGAATCTATACCCAATTTTCTCTAGGATCTTCTTTTTCTCAACTCTCTTCTTCATACTATCGTAATGCAAAAAAATCATATCACATAGCCATTTCCCCCTTGTCATCTTGAGGAATCAAAGCAAGGAAGCAAGCTCCCTGAGGGCCCATCTTCATCAGTCAAGATCAAGAGAGAATAGGCGACCAATGGAAGCCGCAGGGTAACAAGGTTGTAAGTTTCATGCTTTCTGTTATCTATTCTTGTTATTCACACATTCTATTGATTGTTTGGGTTAATTCATCTTTATAGATTTATCTCATTTTCCCAATCACATTTTGGCGCCCACCTCTGCCTGACAATGAGATAAATCTATAAAGATGAATTAACCCAAACAATCAATAGAATGTGTGAATAATAAGAATAGATAACAGAAAGCATGAAACTTACAACCTTGTTACCCTGCGGCTTCCATTGGTCACCTATTCTCTTTCAATCTTGACTGATGAAGATGGGCCCTCAAGGAGCTTGCTTCCTTGCTTCGATTCCTCAAGATGACAAGGGGGAAATGGCTATGTGATATGATTTTTCTGCATTACGATGGTATGAAGAAGAGAGTTGAGAAGAAGAAGATCCTAGAGAAAATTGGGTATAGATTCGATGCCAGAATGAGTCTCTCTAATTGGCTTAGAAGGGGGTTCTATTTATAGATTTTTTGAAAATAGAACGGAGGGTGAGGATCAACTGATGAGATCAATGGCCCTCATTAATTGTGAATCTTTAATTCATAATGGATGAATTAAAAATTCAGAGTGGAGGATAGTGAGGTATGACAATTGAATTAAGAATTCAAAGTGGAGGATAATGGATTATGACAATTGAATTAAAAATTTAGAGTGGGGGACAATGGGTTATGACAATTGAATTGAAAATTCAGAGTGGGGGACAATGGGTTATGACAATTTGATTAAAAATTCCAAGTGGAGGGTAATGGGGAACATTGAATTAAAAATTCAATTTTAGATTTTGGTTTCTCTGTCCTCTATGCACTCTTTACAGATCTCTGGTTGTGTTCTTAGAGTATGGATTTTACTCATCTTACACTCCTGATCATCAACATTTAAGTCCTCCTCTATTATTGGCACTCCCTTGTAGCTTCCATAAATATCATTTTCTTCAGAATTACATCCAAACAAAAATCTTAATGAAAAACATCAACCTGTCCAAGGCAAAATAGAGCACCATATTGAAACACTCAAACTAAATCTCATATCAATTATGGCAAGAAACAAACACATCTAATGCTAGAACGTTTTGTGTTGGTTAGATTAAGAGTCTTGATTTATACTATCATGCCTTTCTATGCTACTCGAGGATGCCAAAAGCTAGAGATGCTATGATGGGGGCATGATTATTTTCTTTGTTTGTTGCTTGTGGATTAAACTTTAGTAATGTGACGACTTTTGTCTAACGACATGATCGGTAAAAGATCATTGAGGACTCCGAGGTCTAAACGTGAAAAGGGGCAATCCTTGTCTGTTGAAAAATCCATGTAAGTAATACTCAGGTCATCTCAGTTCCATTATACCTAGATGCTTGTATTTTCTTACAACATAATAAAGCCCAATGATGAAAGCGCTTCAAAATACTTGCTATCTCAAGGTGATAAATATCCATATCCATATCAAATCAAATTGCATCTCATATCCATATCCATATCTATACTATATCCAATTGTGTCTCATATCCGTATCCATATCCATACTGTATCCAATTGCAAGACTATCCTTAATCCATGTCAATCAAGTCAAGTCAATCTTGTCAAATGATCCAATCACAATCAGTGATCTTGATCCTTGTCCGGTCGTAAACCAACTTGATCAGTTCATCAATCAATGGTCTTATACAAGATGTTGCATTGTCAAAATTAGACCAACACACGTGTCTTACATGACATGCTTCATTTCCTGAAACTAGACACTATCCTTCGTGTTGCTCTAGGGATATATCATTTCCCGCCATAACAACACTGTCGTCTCAAATGTCTTAGACAGGATGTTATATTGTCGAAACCAGAACCGGAGTCTTATATGGCATATTTCATTCCTGAAACTAGACATCATCGACCCATATCATTGGTTTACCGCTCGACAGGGGCAATACCTTGCTTGTGCTTGTGTCATTTGTGCAACAGACAAGTGATACAAACAACCTTTACCTTTCGACTTCCATTGCTCGCCTATTCTTTCTTGATCTTGAATGATGAAGGTTGGCCCTTAGGGAGCTTGCTTCCTTGCTTTGATTCCTCAAGATGACAAGGAGAAATGGCTATGATACTTTGTGTGATTGAAGATGAGCTTCAACACACTAATGATGTAGGATGATATGAGAATGGCTAGAATGATTTCTGCATTACGATGGTATGAAGAAGAGAATTGAGAAGAAGAAGATTCCCTAGAGGAATTTGGGCATTATGAGGATGCCAGAATGAAGTCTCTCTCATTGACTTAGAAGAGGGTTCTATTTATAGATTTTTTGAAAATAGAACGGAGGGTTAGGATCAATTGATGAGATCAATGGCTCTCATTAATTGTGAATCTTTAATTCATAATGGATGAATTAAAAATTTAGAGTGGAGGATAGTGAGGTATGACAATTGAATTAAGAATTCAAAGTGGAGGATAATGGATTATGACAATTGAATTGAAAATTCAAAGTGGAGGATAATGGATTATGACAATTGAATTGAAAATTTAGAGTGGGGGACAATGGGTTATGACAATTGAATTGAAAATTCAAAGTGGAGGATAATGGGGAACATTGAATTAAGAATTCAATTTTGGATTTTAGCTAATTAAATATTAAGAATATTTAATTATATGTGCAACATGATGAGGTGGAAGAGATGAGGTGGATTGATGAGGTGGATTTAGGATTTTGAGACATTAGAAGAATTTAGGGATTAAATGAACCAATCAAATAAACTTTGAATATTTAATTGACAGAAGAAAATAAGAATTAAGATAAATATCAAAGTATTTACTTAATTCAACCTGTGCCAATTTTAGGCTATTACAATATCAATCATTGATCTTAATTGACAAATCTTGACCATTGGTCATTTGTAACTACCTCCTCACCTTATTCTATAAAAGGTACAGGGGTGCAATATTTTGAACATTCGAAACTTAATTGAAATTTGATTGCTGAAATATCAGGACTCATTTCAAAGTTGTTGTAAATGTACATATTATGCATACTGAATGAAAGAGAAGCATATTTGATTACAAATTATCATAAATCTTGAGTAATCTATGTTTGAAATCTAGATACCTACATTGATTAGTTGTGTCTCTTGGAGTGCTTTTCAGTCTGCATGTGTTGTTTTCATTCCTAATTCCTTTGAAGTTAGCATCATCCATATCTAGCTGTGGAACATACTGGTGATATATGGTTTGATTCCTTTTCCTCAAGAATGTATCTTGTATGTATGTGATCCAATGACTAAAGATTCACTAAATTAGAAGCATTCTTTTAAAAAAATTTCAATTTCATAACAGAGCATCACCATAATTGCAAATAACAGAGAATCAAAAGAAAATAACATGAAATATGCTAATATCCCATAGATAATTGGAAATACAGAGCATATTTAGAATAAAAGCATGTCAGATTGACAAATATCATGCAAATTCATACAAATATCCATGGAATACATGCAAATATCCTCTTATAGACACATCATTTGAATAAATATATAATGTAGAAGAAAGAACAAGTTCATGATGATCAATGATCAAAAGAATTGATCAAACTTGCAAATATATCAGCTATCTTTGGAAATAGAGTAAAGTTAAACTCTCTGTGGAGTAAATTTATAGGAAATAGAACAATACTGATCATCTAGACAAATGTAAGACCTCTTGAAATGGAAAATAGCATGTCACATCAACCTCTGAGTAATGTTAGATGATCATGACTTGATCAATAGAGACTTGGAGTCATCAACTTATCCTAAGCTGATCGTACTTTACAAGATAATAAAGGTTTGTTGTGCAAATTTTTATGCATGTTGTTATGACTAACAATCATCATCAACAGAACCTTTCTTTTCTCAAGTGAACTGTGACTTTATCTCCTACTTGGAATTCCTTATATCTCCTCTTTTGATCTACCTTAGCCTTCTACTGAATATTCATCTTATTAATGTGCCTTTTCATCTCTTCATGCAAATTCTTCATGTGTGCTGCAAAGTCTTCAGCCTCGACACTTGCCTTTTCTCCTTTGTCTAGATTCCTTAACTCTGATGCATTTCTTGGACTATTCCCATATACAATTTGGAATGGTGATTTACCAATACTCCTATTGATAGAATTGTTGTAAGAAAATTCTACCTATGGTAAAATCAAATCCCATACCTTGGTCTATTCTCCTACTAAGCATCATAGTAGGTTACCCAAACTCCTATTCACCACTTTTGTTTGTCCATCAGTCTGTGGGTGGTGTGCAGAACTAAACTTCAAATCTATTTTCAACTTCTTCCATAATGTCCTCCAGAAATAACCAACAAACTTGGTATCTCGATCTAAAACTACGCTCTTTGGTAGACCATGTAATCTCACTACCTCCCTAAAAAATAACTCTACAATATGAACAGCATCATTAGTCTTCTTGCAAGGAATAAAATGTGCCATTTTCGAGAATCTATCCACCACCACAGAAATGGAATCATGTCCTCTCTATGTCCTTGGTAAAATAAGAATAAAATCTATACTAATATCATCCCATGGCTTCTCTGGTACAGGTAGTGGTTGATATAGACATGTATTCTGACCTCCTTTCACCATCTAACATACTTTGCAACTTTGCACAAATTTCCTCACATCCTGCTACAACTATGGCCAATAAAAATTTTCACCAACAATAGCAATGGCCTTATCTTGACCAAAGTGTCTGGCCAATCCTCCACTATGCTTCTCCTTAATCACGTTCTCTCTCATGGAACTCCTCGGAATGCACAACTAGCTTCCTTTAAACAACATGCAATCTTGGATTATGAAATCGAACCATTTTGTCCTGTCCAAAGTAACAGATTCTAGACAAGTTTTTCAAGCCTCTACAAAATCTAGATCTTCAGGATGATAAAAACTTTTGAGCTCATTGAACCCAACAACCTCTATCTTCATTTCTATAAACAAATTTTGCCTTCTGCTCAAGGCATCTACAACTCTGTTGGACTTCCCACTCCTGTGCTTCAAAACAAAAGTATAGCTCTAATAAAACTCAACCCATTTTAGGTGCCTTTGGTTCAACTTCCCTTGACTATTAAGATACTGCAAAGCCTGATGATCAGTATATAAAACAAACTCTTTTGGAAACAAATAACATCTCCATTTGTTCAAAGCCTAAACTATTGCATAAAATTCCTAATCATAAACATAATACTTTTTCTTCGCGTCATTAAGATTCTCACTAAAATAGGCAATGGGCTTACCTTCTTGACTCAAAACAGCTCCTATAACACTGCCACTAGCATCACAAACTACCTAAAACACCTTATTGAAATTTGGAAGTGCTAAAATAGGTTGCTCTGTGACTTTCTGCTTCAATGTATCAAAGCTTTTATCTACTCCTTTAGTCCATCTAAACTCTTTTCTATCCCCTCTCATTGTCTTATTTAGGGGTACACAAATGCTACTAAAATTACTAATAAACTTTCTATAAAAACTTACCAAACCATGAAAAGATCTTACCTCGGAAGCACTCCTTGGCATAGGCCATTCAGTCATAGCCCTCACCTTCTCTGGGTCCATCTTAAGACCTTCATCTAAGACAACAAATCCCAGGTATACCAACTCCTTTGTAAAACTACATTTCTTTAGGTTGATCAACAACTTTTCCTCCCTTAGCTTTTCCAAAATTCTTCTAATATGCATCATATGCTCATCCCAAGTCTTACTAAAAATCAAAATATCATTTAAATAAACAATAACAAAACTTCCCAAAAATTCTTGGAGTACCTAGTTCATTAACCACATGAATGTGCTCTGTGCATTGGTTAGCCCAAATGGCATGACTAACCACTCATACAAACCTTCCTTTGTCTTGAAGGCTATCTTCCACTCGTTTCCTTCTCTGATATGGATTTGGTGATACCCACTCTTCAGGTTAACCTTTGTGAAGTACTTAGCTCCAATCAAATAGTCCATTATGTCATCCATTCTAGGCAATGGAAATCTGTACTTGATTGTGATCTTATTGATGGCTCGAGAGTTTGTACACATTCTCCACTCTCCATCTTTCTTTGGTGCTAGCACTGTAGGTACCGCACATGGACTTAGGCTCTCTCTTATCAATCCCTTCCTCAACAACTCCTAAACTTGTCTATTCAACTCTTCACTCTCTATTGGAGTCAT
Organism: Cunninghamia lanceolata; assembly: GCA_027924645.1. Taxonomy (NCBI): domain Eukaryota; kingdom Viridiplantae; phylum Streptophyta; class Pinopsida; order Cupressales; family Cupressaceae; genus Cunninghamia; species Cunninghamia lanceolata. The sequence goes on from BSBN01000780.1 coordinate 11,043,494, forward strand.
TCTATAGGCTACCTTATTTGGCAAACTAACTCCTGGTATCAAATCTATTTGATGACTTATATTCCTTACTAGTGGTAAACCTTCTGGTACATTATCAAAGATAATGTCCTAAAATTCTTCCAACATATCTAAAACTTCTACTGGTACATCTTCACATTTCTCTTGAATAATCTTAGCAATCAATGCAAAGAAATGACGCTCATGCTTCATACACTCCAAAAAATTTCTACCATCTACCAAGCGAATTCTGGTAGTACTACATACCTTTTCTTCCACCTCCTTCAAGGGCTTCAACTTATGATGAACTCCATCCTTTGTTAGGGAATATGTGTTTTCACGGCCATCATGGAAAACACTCCTATCATACTACCATAGCCTCCCCAACAACATATGGCATGTATCCATTAGTATGATATCACACAGTACCTCATCATGGTAGTCCCCAATCTTGAACTTCACTAAACACTGCTCATTGACCAAGCTCTGTGGTACTTCTGCAACCACGCAATCTGATATGGATGTGGATGCTTTCTTCTTGTCAACTTCAACTTGTTAACCATCTCCCCTGAAACAAGATTGTCAGTGCTTCCACTGTTAATAATAATATCACAACATATACCTTCACATTTGCACCTTGTGTGGAATAAACTCTTTCTCTGATTAAGTTCTTTCTCCTCATTCAACAAAGTTCTTCTAACAACTAGGGTTTCTCCCCTTTCAACATCTTCAAAACACTTAGACTGCACATCTTCATCTACATGTGCAACTCATGCATTACCTTTAGGTCTTCTATTTGTCCTTCCTTGATGTTGCAAACACTCATATGCTCAATGCTCTTCTTCTCCACATTGGAAACAGGTTCCTCTGAAACCTCCTCTTCCAGGTCCTTGCCCAGGTCTACCTCTTCCTCTTCCTCTTTTCTCACCATTGTTATGGTCACAAGGGTGGTAGATATTATCTCCTCTCTGATTTTGATTGGTGCCAGCTTCTTCACTTTTCTTTTGATCTTCATTACAACCTCTATAGGGTCTTCCACCAGTCCTTCCACCTTGACCTCTTCCCCTTTTCATTCTATCAAATCTTTTATTAATCTTCTCTTCCACCTTTAGGGAAAAATGGTACGCATCTTCTATGGTGTTCTTTCTGACCAGGCTCATCTCCTCTTGAATACTTGGCCTCAACCCATTAATGTGATGGCCTACCTTCTCCTTGTTGGGCTCTGCATATCCTGTCCTTATAGTAATCTTATAAAACTCTTCTGTATACTCCTTGATGGACTTGTTACCTTGCTTCAATCCTTGCAGCTTCTTTAGCAAATCTATCTCATAGTGATGCAGAGGCATCCACACTATAACATTCGCATATAGCATGAATGTCTGCAGACCAACCTCATCATCATCATCTTCGCCATCATCATCATATTTCCTAAGGCCACCAACATCATCATATTTCGACTTTATTCTGTCAGCATCATGTTTCCGAAAACTAACAGCATCATCATATTGCACCTGCCGACCGATATCCTCCTGCAGACAAGCCTTCACACTTTCGCCTGTCAACAGCATCACCTTACTCGATTATCGGTAGCATCATCATGTCCGACAGCGCGAACATCCTCCTGACGTCCACTGTTCACCTCACCGACAATTTCCGTCTTCACTACCTTCAACATCATCATGATGTTCAACAGGCGCAAACATCCTCCAGTTGCACTGTTCATCGGGTGCCAAGCACTAGCGGCCTCATCATGATATTTAACATCACCTTCGTCAGCAGGATATTCAACATCCAGTTGCTCCCAAATATCCTGATGACGACCTTCAACACCTTCCCTTCGATGCTCCGATAGCCGACGACACAAGCTTCAGCATCATGATATTCAACAGGATAACGAACATCTGGTTCTTCCCATTTATCCTGATGATGACAAACCCTAACTCTTCGCACCGTTCACTCGATGCTGACGTCACCCGATATCCTGATGACGTAGATCCTGATGACGATGACGTCACCCGCAGTTTCACAATATCCTGTTGCTCCGAAATGTCCTGATGACGTACATCATGATGATGATGACGTCATATCCTGCTGTTTGCCAAACTTAGTTTTTCTTCGGCCCGCGATCAACCCGATCTTCAGCCTGATGCCGATGCGCTCCTCCTCGGCCCTCCTGATGATGATCACCCCGACGAACTCACACTTCATGCAATCGACATCATCATGCTGATCTTCACTTATCCGGATGATGATGCCTAACCCGACTGCAGGATATTTGCAGAAATATCCTGATGATGCTGTTTTCGCGAGCTTCTTCACTTAGCGAAATCTCACTTCGCCGATCCTCCAGGGATGACCCGATCCAACCTCAGGGTGATCTTCCAACTCCAGTTTATCAACTTGACCTAGCACATGAGGATGCTAGGCTTCTCAGCATCTGTCGACCGCGATCCTGCACACCTGCATGCAAACAGAAAACAACCTACAATCTAACCTACTGTACATTACCATTCCACCGATCAGATGAGTCAACCGGTGGAATGGATCAGTATATCCATGAAACCCTCTCAAACTAGCAATCGATCAAGCAATGGAATGCAACAGAGGATGAACACAAACAGGAATACTTTATTCGATTTCAAAAGATGCAACTACAATATGATGTTCCTCTCGCTCTGTCTCACTCTCGCAAAGTCTGATCGATGATATCTGTCTGTCTATCTGCAATATCAAACGATCTCATGCTTATAAAGACTTGCCTACGAGTACTACTGACCCGACTCCAAGCGGCTGGGAACTCTCCAAGCGGCTGGGAGATCCCACCGAACATACATCATGACAGCTGTTATAACTAACTAGCTAAAAATAGCAAAAGCCTGGTCAGCATGATCTTATCCTGATCAGCATGACCTTATTACATGCAATTGGTCAAACAGACCTTCTTGGAAACACAAACAAGACCTAAACTATTAACTGCCTCATCCAGACCAGCTGTCAGGTAGGTGCTCCTGCACCATATTCCCCAACAGAAAAGAACTCATGTCCCATGAGTTGAGTATGTGGAAGTCTTCCACCTCTACACTTTGCCTTGTCAATAGTCTGACCTGCTCCAGCTTTGTCTGCTGCTGTCTCTTGGCTGCTCCAAGACTTCTGAACTGTAACTTGCTTGCTGGCAAGTAAATCCTCATGCCTGTTGATGTAGGCCTTTCTCAGGTTATCTCTGTGTTTGTCAGATTGTCTGACCAGAACCTCTGGCTGAACTACCTCTTGAACTCCTGAAGTGTTCAAGTCTATCTTCCTTTCAACTCTCATAGGACAAACAATAGTCCCAACTATGACAACATCCTTGTCATTCCTCTGAACTGGTGGCTGTTTGCACCCCTGTTTCTGAACCTGCTGCTGACCTCTGTCAGTCACAACTGAAACTTTCTTCAGCTTGTTGTCTGTAACAACTCCTTTCTCTGCAGTGTCCTGAACTGCCTTCATGCCTGCTCCTCTAGGCATCTGCACAAATTCCTTCTTTCCCATTAAAATGATTTGAGCTGCCTTCTGTACTGCAGCTGTTGCCTGCAATGGCATCAACTTAATAATCTTCCCATCCTTCTTGATGGTGTAGGTATTAGCATACCCATCATACAGTACCCTTCTGTCAAATTGCCATGGTCTACCCAACAGTAGGTGACAACATTCCATGGGCAATATATCACACAAAATTCTATCATGATATGGTCCAATCTGGAAATCCACATATGCCTGTTCAGAGACAAAAAGTGATTGCCTATCACTCACCCAAGATGCCTTGTAAGGGTGTGGATGTGGAATCCTTTCCAGCTTCAGTTTATCCACCATCTCCTGAGATACCATGTTGTCTGTTGAACCAGTATCAATGACAACCTTACATACCTTACCTTTGCTCTTGCATGTGGTTTTGAAAAGAGCTCTTCTTTGCACCATATCCTTTGATGCCTGCAAACTTGTTCTCCTTAACATCAATGATTCTCCACTCTCTGGATATCCAAAATTCTCAGGACCTTTGTTTGCACTTTCTTCTTCTTTCTCTTCTTGTACCAGTTGTACTCTCTTGTCACTAGTTCTATCATTTCTGGATGATGAACCTTTGTTTTCTGGACATTTGAAAGATGGATGACCAAACTCTCCACAGGTGTAACACTTTCTTGAAAATGTAGTAGAACCTCTACCACCTCCAAATCTTCCTCTATTACCTTTCCATCCACCTCTGAAATCAGACTGTCCCTGTCCTTTCCCAGTGTCTTCTTGACCCTCATTGGTTTGCTTTTGTGCAGGGGCTGCTCCTCTTCCCCTATTGTTTCCTCTTCCCCTCATGGACTTATCATGTCCTCTATTCAGCTTTTCTTCAATCCTGATTGCCATTTGATAACAATCCTCCACATTCTTAGGGTTAGCTAACACTAACTCATCCTGTATGTTAAACCTCAAACCAGCCAAGTACCTAGCCACCTTTTCTACCTCATTCTCATGATGACCAGATCTCATACTTAACAGATAAAATTCCTCAGTATATGATTTCACATCCCTGTCTTTCTGCTTTAAAAATTGCAGCTTCTTAAACATCTGGATTTCATAATCCCTTGGCAAGAATTTCCCCTTGATCCTTGCTACCATCTTATCCCAAGAAGTGATCTTAGACTTCCCTTGTTTCCTTCTCTCAGATTGTACATAATCCCACCATACCAAAGCATGACCTCCTAACTTGGTCTTCGCAATCTTGACTTTCTGATCCTCAGCAACATCTTTACATTCAAAGTGATTATCCAGTGCAGCAATCCAGTCCAACAACTCATCTTCATTCAAGCTTCCAGTATACTTGGAAACATCAACCTTTACCTTAGGTTTTTCACTCTGCACTGCCTTTAACAGTTTTGCCAATCTCTGGTCTTCAGCATCCAGATCTTCAGCTACCTCTTCATACTCTTCAACAGTATCTGCATCTTCTTCAGACTCACTGTCTTCTACTTCCCTCTTTTTGTTCTTTTCCAGGGCTGTCAGCCTGGCTTGAAGTGCTTCAGCAAGCTCCTTCATCTTCCTCATCTCTCTAGCATGTTTCTCCTTCATCTCCTGCAACTCCCTTGCAGTACCACTACCTTTAGGAGGCATTTTGTCAACCTCACAATCACAACACAACTCAACTCTATCTCTACCTCTGCCCTTTCAGTGACAGAATCAACACACAACAGCCCAGACCTTTTGCTGGGCTCTGATACCACTATGATGCAGAGGCATCCACACTATAACATTCGCATATAGCATGAATGTCTGCAGACCAACCTCATCATCATCATCTTCGCCATCATCATCATATTTCCTAAGGCCACCAACATCATCATATTTCGACTTTATTCTGTCAGCATCATGTTTCCGAAAACTAACAGCATCATCATATTGCACCTGCCGACCGATATCCTCCTGCAGACAAGCCTTCACACTTTCGCCTGTCAACAGCATCACCTTACTCGATTATCGGTAGCATCATCATGTCCGACAGCGCGAACATCCTCCTGACGTCCACTGTTCACCTCACTGACAATTTCCGTCTTCACTACCTTCAACATCATCATGATGTTCAACAGGCGCAAACATCCTCCGGTTGCACTGTTCATCGGGCGCCAAGCACTAGCGGCCTCATCATGATATTTAACATCACCTTCGTCAGCAGGATATTCAACATCCGGTTGCTCCCAAATATCCTGATGACGACCTTCAACACCTTCCCTTCGATGCTCCGATAGCCGACGACACAAGCTTCAGCATCATGATATTCAACAGGATAACGAACATCCGGTTCTTCCCATTTATCCTGATGATGACAAACCCTAACTCTTCGCACCGTTCACTCGATGCTGACGTCACCCGATATCCTGATGACGTAGATCCTGATGACGATGATGTCACCCGCAGTTTCACAATATCCTGTTGCTCTGAAATGTCCTGATGACGTACATCATGATGATGATGACGTCATATCCTGCTGTTTGCCAAACTTAGTTTTTCTTCGGCCCGCGATCAACCCGATCTTCAGCCTGATGCCGATGCGCTCCTCCTCGGCCCTCCTGATGATGATCACCCTGACGAACTCACACTTCATGCAATCGACATCATCATGCTGATCTTCACTTATCCGGATGATGATGCCTAACCTGACTGCAGGATATTTGCAGAAATATCCTGATGATGCTATTTTCGTGAGCTTCTTCACTTAGCGAAATCTCACTTCGCCGATCCTCCAGGGATGACCCGATCCAACCTCAGGGTGATCTTCCAACTCCAGTTTATCAACTTGACCTAGCACATGAGGATGCTAGGCTTCTCAGCATCTGTCGACCGCGATCCTGCACACCTGCATGCAAACAGAAAACAACCTACAATCTAACCTACTGTACATTACCATTCCACCGATCAGATGAGTCAACCGGTGGAATGGATCAGTATATCCATGAAACCCTCTCAAACCAGCAATCGATCAAGCAATGGAATGCAACAGAGGATGAACACAAACAGGAATACTTTATTCGATTTCAAAAGATGCAACTACAATATGATGTTCCTCTCGCTCTGTCTCACTCTCGCAAAGTCTGATCGATGATATCTGTCTGTCTATCTGCAATATCAAACGATCTCATGCTTATAAAGACTTGCCTACGAGTACTACTGACCCGACTCCAAGCGGCTGGGAACTCTCCAAGCTGCTGGGAGATCCCACCGAACATACATCATGATAGCTGTTATAACTAACTAGCTAAAAATAGCAAAAGCCTGGTCAGCATGATCTTATCCTGATCAGCATGACCTTATTACATGCAATTGGTCAAACAGACCTTCTTGGAAACACAAACAAGACCTAAACTATTAACTGCCTCATCCAGACCAGCTGTCAGGTAGGTGCTCCTGCACCACATAGTCCACAAGAATGAACTACTTCTTTAGTTTCTCCACCATCTGATCCCATCTGGGGATCTTTCCTTTTCCTCTTCTATTCCTCTCTAACTAGACCTCCTTCTGCCAAATAATTGCATGGCCCTTCAACTTTGTTTTTGCAAACTTGACCCGATATGGATCCACATCTTCATACTTGAAATACTCCTCCATGTCATTGTTCCAATTAATAAGCTGTTCTAGATTCAAATCTCTAGAATATATAGAAACTTCAATCTTGGGCCTCTTTTTGATCTTTAAAATGGCCCTTAACAACCTAACTTCTACAGGATCTCCTGCAACTTCTTATTCTTCCTCAGATAGCTCTTTTTCACCTTCATTCTCACTTTCTTCTCTTGTTCTCAGATCAAACCCTCTTCATAGCTCCTCTTACAATGCATCGATTTTCCTTTGTAGGGCTCTAAAACCCTCTTTTGTCAAAGCATTCCACCTAATAAGATTTCTTCATGGAGGCATCTTGATCTCCACAGCAAACCCACAACCTCAGGTCTTGGTGGAAACTGCCTCACGGTCGGCGATCTATCTACACACTCAGAAACCCTTGCTCTGATACCACTTGTGAAGGGGGTAAATCATAAAACACACAACAAAAAAAATTGTGCATAGAAAATAGAACTTTCTTTATTAATTTTGACAACTTATTACATTACAAAAGCTCAAATACAATAAGAGGAATCAACCCTCCACAGGTTGCAACACATTATAGCTTCATATCCCAAGACTCTAGAATCATCTGCCTTCTGTAACCCCAAATTAGCTAGGATTTCTGTTTTCCTGCCTATTCTTGGCTCTACACTTCCCCCCTTAACTCTACTACTACCCATGGTTCCCAAAAATGATTATTAATAGCCTTTTTGGTGACCAACAACCTAATTTTGAAATTTGCTTTTCCCTCCAAATATAGGTCAACTTCCAGGAGCCATAACTTTTGATCCGAGTGTCTGATTGACAAACTATTTTATGCATCGGAAAGCTCGCAGAGTTCTCTATGTACTAATAACCCGCTCTACCTGTTCTAGCCTTTTTTAGACCCGTACAAAGCCATTTAGTACCTCAAACCTGAGTTTGAATAATTTTTAAGCATTTTTCGAGAAACAAAAACTTTAATACCTTTAAGCTTGCAAATGATCTTTGTGTGATTCCTTCGCCAAAGGTCTTATTTTTTAGTTATGAAGCTTCCTATAAATTTTCAATTCATTTTGTGCCCAAATGTAAACTTCCTAAAAATAGCAGGTTGCTATTTTTAGCAGTTTGAAAAAACTGAAAGTTCTACAACATTATTCAAGCGATTATGGAACCAAAACTATAAATTTTGAAAAGAAATGGAAAGAACATCAACAATTTTGAAACACATCTTTTTTTGTGTGATGCAAGATTGCCCCTTACACCGCTATATGCTCCTGCATCAATGTCATGTATAAATAATAATTGCGAAGTCATTCAAAAGTATCCATTTTTGTGATGAAAAAGTGGTAGAGAGGAAAGGAGAGAAAAGTAGAGTAGAAGTGTTGGGCTTAAATGGAACTGTCTCAAGCATAATGAAGATGCTAATCTCTAGTTCAAGTATGTAATATTTATATTATTCTGTAGATAGTGTGTCTCCTATAGGCAGTGGGCCTCTTGTGAGCAGTGTGCTCAGGCAGTGAGCCCCAATTGGCAAGTGCCATTTTGTTCTTTTTATTCTTTTAATGGAGAATACAATCTTCGGTTAGTCACCCCATGGTTTTTCCCTTAACTAGGTTTTCCACATTAAAATCTTGGTGTCATATGTGTTGAATGTGTTTCTGCTCTTAAGTTATTGCATTATGCTTCCATGATCATTATTATGCTGTTGAAATATAAGAAGGCTTTAAGAAATTAAAGAATAGAAGTTTTGGTGACAACTGATTCACCCCCCTCTTAGTTAACTATCCTAAAACTAACAATTGGTATCAGAGCCAAGCTCCTCTAAAAAGAGCTTAACCACTTGAGGAGATCTAAGATGTCTTCCTACAAGAAGGATAGTTTGAGGTTTGATGGAACGAACTACACTCTTTGGAAAAGTCGCATGGAATGTCACTTGCAATGTATGAGAGTTCAATATTGGAACATGACTACAAAAGATTATATTCTTCCAAAGAATGGTCTGACAACTCTAGATGAAATTAGAAATGTTAAAGATAATCTTTGAGCTAAAGAAGCCTTAGTAAGTGCCTTATCTGATACAGAGCTGACAAATGTTATGGAATTAAAAACTGCATATGAAATTTGGTCAAAGCTGGAGATTCTACATGAAGGAAACAAATATGTTAAATGTGCCAAGCTACAAAGTCTGAAAGGAAAATTTTAAAACCTGAAGATGAATGAAGATGAGAATATCACTACATTTATGCCAAAGGTAAATGAGCTTGTTTGTGGTATTAGATGTGCTGGTGGAACTTTGGATGAAGATGAGATTGTTGTCAAAGTTCTCAGATCTTTACCTCCTGCTTACAAACACAAGGTTGCTATTATTGAGGAATTCGGATCTTTAACAAATATTACCAGGGATCAATTGGTTGGGAAGATAGCTACATTTGAATTGGTTGAGTTTGGAGATGCACTCCCCAAGACTGAATCTGCATTCAAATCTAGTACCTCTACAAAAGGTAAACAAAGGTATGATCTAGGAGAGAGTTCCTCAAAGAAATTAATATGGTATGATAAAGCAAGAAACGATCTAGAAAAAGATGAGGTAGAAAATTCTCAACTTGAAGCCCTTATTGCAAAAAGACTACCAAGAGGATCTGGTAAGTATGAAGGAAAATTGCCCTTCAAATGTTTCAACTGCAACAAGATTGGTCATTTTGCCTCAAGATGTCTGGAAAGATTTTCAAGGCCAAACCCTAATAGGTCAAGATTCCAAAAGAAGTGTTACTATGTTCAAGAAGATGATGATGAAGGAGTAATAGATGATGAATCTAAGATAAGAAACAAATCTAGAAGTGACTGGGTGTTTATTGTCATCAAGGAAGAAGATCTAATGCCTATTGAATATGTCAATAATAAAATCATAGAAAGGGCTCTAGCTGCTCAAGTTGAAGAAAATGATGAATGGGTCATTGATAGTGGATGCTGTCACCATATAACTGGTGATAAGAATAATTTCATAAATCTAAAAAGATATGAAGGTGGAGTTGTAAAATGTGGAGATAATTCTGCTGGCAAAATTAGAGGCAGAGGAACTATTTCTTTTGATGGAAAGAACAAAACCAGTGATGTTCTGTATGTTGAAGGTCTGAAGCATAATCTTCTTAGTGTTGGATAGTTGGTGGACAAAGGCTATGATCTCCAATTCAAAAATGGAAAATGCAAGATCTTTGAAAGCTCTAGAACTGAAATTGCATCTGGTACATAGACAAAAGGTAACATCTTCCACTTGGTTGGACTGGCAAAAGTTGTTTATTTGTTCAAATTGATCAGAGTTGGTTGTGGCATAGGAGAATGTGTCATGTAAATTTTGATAATATCATCAAGATAAGAAACACTTAGGATGTAAGAGATCTTCCAAGATTGGTGAAACCTACTAATAGTTTATGCAAAGAATGTCAGTTGGGTAAGAAGAACATAATCACATTCAAAGGTAAGGAACAATCTTTAACCTGATTGTTGGACTTGGTGCACACTGATTTATGTGGACCAATAAGAATCAGGAGTCTACAAGGTGATAGATATTTCATGTTACTGATTGATGACCACTCCTGGATGATGTGGGTGACTTTCCTGAAAGAGAAATCTAAAGCACTCGAGAAGTTTAAAATATTCAAGGCTATGGTAGAAAATGAAATTAGCATAAACATTAAATGTCTCAGATCTGATAGAGGTAATGAATTCACATCCAGAGAGTTCATGGAATTCTGTGAGAAACATGGGATAAAGAGACAGTTATCTACTCCAAGGACTCCACAGTAGAATGGAGTAGTGGAGAGAAAGAACTGGACCATCCAGGAAGCATCTAGAACCATGATGATAGAAGAAAATATTCCTTAGATCTATTGGAGAGAAGATGTAAGAACTGTTGTCTATACTCTCAATCAAGTGTAGATCAGAGGCAATACTAGTAAGACCCCTTATTAACTCTGGTTTGGCATCACTCCTACTGTGAATTATTTCAGAGTCTTTGGTAGTAAATGTTATATCAAAAGAGATGAAGACCTTGGCAAATTTGATGCTAGAAGTGATGAAGTAATATTCTTGTGTTATTCTACTCAAAGCAAAGCTTACCAGTGTTATAACAAGAGATTAAGAAAGATTGTAGAAAGTACAAATGTGAAGGTTGATGAGGGTATGGAGAATCCCTCAAGATTCTATGAGTTTGAAATAGGTGACCAAAATGATAGCTCAGATGAAGAAAAACAAGTCCTAACTCTAGTTCAAATTCACACTAATCCAGAGAATCCAGAAATACAAGAAGAAGAGACTGGCTTGAATGAACCTGTCCAAGAACTAGAAGTGCAAGAGAATTCCAAAACTCCCAGGTATGTAAGACTAAATCATTCTAAAGATCATATCATAGGAGATAAAAGAAAAGGTGTTCAAACAAGAAGAAATATTGCTCAAGACTCAGTAAAGTATTGTCTGATTTCAAAGATTAAACCAAAAATAGTAAGTGAAGCATGCAATGATGAAATTTGGATTAACGTAATGAAGGAGGAATTGATACAGATTGAAAAGAATCACACTTGGGATCTTGTTCCCAGACCTAAGGACAAAAATGTGATTGGGACTAAATAGTTCTTCTAGAATGAACTAAATGAAGATGGTGAAGTAATAAGAAACAAAGCCAGATTAGTCTGTAAGGGTTATTATCAAGTATAAGGAGTTGACTTTGAAGAACCCTTTGCTCTGGCAACAAGGATTGAAGCAGTCACATTATTTCTTACCTTTGCTGACTTCAAAGATTTCAAGGTGTCATGCCCACATTTCCCATGTGGTCACAACATGCATCAAACATGTCATGTCCACATGCGCTATGTGGTCATGACACGAAATACCAAAAATTTTCCACTACATGTTGTTAGTGCCAGTGTTCCAAATACATGTGCGCACACCCTATGCAAGGAAACGTGTGGTTTCCTAACCTAGGTCAATCTCACAAATTATATTTGAACAACAATTGTTTTAGGTGATAGATCATTTTTCAGCAAAGCACGATCATCTGATTCTTCTTTCCATTTTTTGGAATTTAATATTAATTTCTTGTCCTTCAGACTTAGCATTTTCAACCAAGCCCGTTCATTTGCCCTCTCTTCCTTTTCTTAGAATTTAGTTTTGATTGTATTTCTATCACATTCATTTTACCATTTCTCTGAAATTTAATTTTGATTGTATTTCTATCTCATTTCCCTTCTCGTTGTGCAAGATCTTCTTATGTTATCCTATTTTTTTTTCTTCACGTTCTTTATCAAACAACAATAACACTACATCCTTTACATTATTCCTAATTTCTTATTAAACTAGATCACTTACATAGTGTTGGTTAACTTCACTTGACTCAGTCCCCCTGGGGTTCTACTCTAGGTTTTAGTTCAACGTTTGAATTAACTTTACTAATCAACTTGTTCCTAAATAGGATTAACAGTAGGTTAAACTTACTTGGTTCTCTTAGCCCTGTTTGGAAATGCCATGCATTTTCTTCTCTTTGTTTTCTAAGGTTAGCTGTTCTTTCTCTTTCTCTCTTTTTTTTTTAATTAGACGTTTATTCTCTAAATCTACAGTTGAGTTTAAAATGGCCACTCATGGAATGCTTGTGATGGCTTGTTTGCGTTTATTTTTAGTGTCCTTTGTAAATGAAGGGATCATACTTTTCTCTTCATTTTCCTATCATTTAATTTAGGATAATTGTTAAAACTTCCGAGAAACTCTTCCTTAAAATTAAAATATATTTACCTATGCTCTTTTCAAATTGTAATTGTATAAATAATGTATTTCTAAATTTCAACTCTGAGTTTAAACATCTATTCAATTCGTATTATACATTATGCATAAATAAATCCCACTTTCCTCAATTAAAATTTCTATTTCAAGTCAAATGTTTTAAACTACATATAGTTTGCCTTCAATGAATAGTGAAAAGTGAATAGTAAAAGTAAATAGTGAATAGTAAAAATAAATAGTGATTAGTGAATAGTAAATAGTGAAAAGTGAATAGTAAATAGTGAAAAGTGAATAGTAAAATGGTCCCCATCCTAGGAAGACACCCTCAAGGTGGCGGTAATTTCAAAAGCAATACTACAGCCCAAATTTTATTTCTTTCATGGTAGCAAAATTACAACTTGACTTATAACAAAATTTAAAACTAATATTTCTACTAAGCTTGCACAGAAATAATACTTTTACAAACTTAATTAAAACATCAACTAACTCACAACTTTGCAAGTAGAAGAAGAAGGAATTAGATGAGTCTAATATCCTTTTAAAAACAAATTTTCTCTTCCTTTCCTCATTTTAAAATGGTAAAACTTAATGAACAATAGAAATACAACATCAACCCAAAAATAGAGGATTTCTTCCCAACTTCAAAATACCAATTTATACAACAATAGGGAGATAACTTTCTCCTTTTGATGAATCAACCAGGATGCAGTCACTAATCCTTACGAGTAAAGGAAAATAAAATATTTTCTCAACACAAGAAACTTCTCCAAACTTCACAAATAGCTCCAAGAATAACTGCATAACACACAAGGGAAGAAACACCACACAAGCTGCTCTCCTCCCTACCGTAGACTCGCAAGAGGGTCACCCCCGAGCTAGGGAGATTATCCAAACACCTAGGGAATCCAAATCCACTTCACAACAAGTAAAAAAAATAACACACCGGAACACACATACACCCATGGATATTTACACAACACAAAAACTCAACAAAGGTGAGTTTACAGAGGGGTAAGAGAGTGGACACACTCAACTCTAGAGTACCACCCTTCACAATAATTCAACACAATTTTTCTCATGGCCTCAAGCGAAACAAGAGCATCAAATTTCAAGGAATTATCATATTTGGCTCTCAAGCCATATAACCAATTTTCTCAAATTCACACAAATGCCCTCAAGGCTTTCAACATCTAAAAAGAAACATGGCATGCACTCGAGGAGGATCACTCCTCCCTTACCCCACACTTGATGAGCATTTCTCCCAAGTGGAAGACGCTCTGTCAACACCCCACAATTGATGAGCATTTCTCTGAAGTGGAAGAAGCTCTGTCAACAACCCAATAAAATCTCCCCACAATAACAAAATTTACAACACAAGCAAAATAAATAATTTTCACACATCCTTCATGCAACAAATAGAAATACATAGGAAAAGCCATGAAATCCAAATAAGTAATTTTCACACATCCTTCATGCAACAAATAGAAATACAAAGGAAAAGCCATGAAATCCAACCTTAAAAAGCCCTTTAATGGATGAAGTTGATGAAGAGCTCCACACTTAGTCTCTTCTCCCAATCTCTCCTTCTCAAAAAAAAACAACAATCTCTCTATCATCACAAGCAAGGGATAACGAATGGAGGATATAGGATGGCTAGAATAATTTCGGCATTATGAGGCTATGAAGAGGAGAATAGAGAAGGAATTTGGGCATTATGAGGATGCCAGAAGAAGATTTCCTAGAGGAAATTAGGCATGATAAGAATGCAAGAATGAAGTCCCCCTGCAAGAATGAAGTTCCCCTACAAGAATCAAGTTCCCCTGCAAAAATCTAGTCTTCCTAATTGCTTAGAGAATGGTCTTATTTATAGATTTTCTAAAAAGGGAATGGAAGGCGAGGATCAAGAGTTGAGATCAAGGGCTCACATTATTTGTGAATTTTAAATTCATAGTGGATGAATTAAAAATTCATTTTTTTAGGAAGAGTGGATTATGACATCAATGGCTCACATTATTTGTGAATTTTAAATTCAGTGGATGAATTAAAAATTTATTTTTTTGGGAAGAGTGGATTATGACATTAAGGGCTCACATTATTTGTGAATTTTAAATTCATAGTGGATGAATTAAAAATTTATGGGAAGAGTGGATTATGACATTAAGGGCTCACATTATTTGTGAATTTTAAATTCATAGTGGATGAATTAAAAATTCTTTTTTTTTAGGAAGAGTGGATTATGACATTAAGGGCTCACATTATTTGTGAATTTTAAATTCATAGTGGATGAATTAAAAATTTATTTTTTTGGGAAGAGTGGATTATGACATCAAGGGCTCACATTATTTGTGAATTATAGATTCACATGTGAGGACAAAAATGAATTAAAGATTGTAATATTTAAATAACCCCACTCCTTTTTCCACTATCCCAAGTGGAATTAAAAAAAAAATATCCCCACCCATGAAGGACCACACCTTTTCATGGGGACTCTCAACAAAAGTGAGGGAACAAGAAGATAAGCCCCTCCATTATTGGTGGACCATGGAGTCATTTCAAACCTTGGAAATGGAGAAAGGATGGGCTTGAGTGTTGATCCCACTCATCCTATCCTTCCCATGCCTCCAAATTCATCACTTAACTTCACTATGAAGTTAAGGTGACCATACGGAGGTTAACTAAGGGTTACCCAAGTCAAAAGTGACCCTAGACCCATAGGGTATAACCCAGGGTCAATTTAAACTTAGTTAGGACACCCAGGGTCAAGTTAAGACACAAAAAAATGGTCTCAAAAATTTAAATTAAATAAATAAAATTCAAATACAGTTCTAACAACACAAATCATAATTCAATTTTACAAAAGGGCAGACCTAACCCATTCAACCTCATGCAAGACAATATTACAACATTACAACATTGCATCAAACATAGAGTTGATCTTGGTTCCTCATGGAACTAGATCAGCTTCACAAGGGATTATGACATAATGTGTGGAATAATCTCTTGTATCTATGGTTTTGTTAGAAATACTTGCACACTGAATCTCAAAGTTAATTCCACATATACATATCATAGCCGAAGCAAATTTAATACATGCATTTCTAAAGCATACCACAGTTCTTATAAACATAATGAAATCACATGACAATTTTCTATCTAACCTCACCCAATTAGTTTTCCTGTAATGTAAACATTAATTGGACATCACCTAATTAGTTTTCCTAATAGAATAAACATCTATATAACATCACCCAATTTGTTTTCTCTTAAAGCAAACATCTAACTTACATCACCCAATTAGTTTTCCTTTAACATAATAAGGTTTAATAGTTTGAAAATCTGAGAACAACAGTCCCATAAATATAAAAATACCAACAACAGTAAGCTAAATAGTCACATGTATGGAAATGAAAAAGTGTAGGCCTCACACAAGGTGTATCAAATGGATGTCAAGTCTTCTTTCCTAAATGGTGATCTAGAAGAAGAGGTATACATTGAGCAACCGGATGGATTTCAATTATATGATCATGAAGATATGGTTTGCAAGTTGAAGAAGGCATTGTATGGACTCAAACAAGCCCCAAGAGCTTGGTATGAAAGATTCAACAAACATCTTTTGAAGATAGGTTTCAACAAAGGAACTGCTGACAGTAATCTGTATTTCAAGATTGATCATGAAAATATCTTGATTGTTGAAGTATTTGTTGATGATATCATTTTTAGAGGAAAAGATAGTATGTGCAAGACTTTTTCAAATCAAATGAAAAGTGAATTTGAGATGTCTATGTTTGGGGAAATGAATTTCTTCTTAGGTCTGCAAATCACTCAAACAAAGAAAGGAATCTTCATATCACAGACCAAATACATGAAAGAATTGTTGAAGAAATTTGGGATGGAAGATTCAAAGACAATGAATACTCCCATGGCAACCGGGTGTAAACTGAGCAAAGATGATGAATCTTTTAAGGCTGATTAGAAAAAATATAGGTCAATGATTGGAGGACTACTCTACCTTAATCAAACTAGACCTAACATTATGAATGTTGTTGGTCTTGTTGCCAGATTCCAAGTTGATCCTAGAGAATCTCATGTCATGGCAATCAAGAGAATTCTCAGATATCTGAAGGGAATAGTTGAGTATGGTTTATGGTATCCCAAGGATCATGATTTCTCTCTCCATGCATATACAGATTCTAATTGGGTAGGAGATGTGGATGACTAGAAGAGTACTAATGGTGGTGCATTCTTTTTGGGGAAAAGATTGGTGTCTTCGCTAAGCAAGAAATAAGAGGTAATATCTCTGTCCACTACAGAAGTAGAGTATATTACAGTAATAGGCAGTTGCACTCAAGTACTATGGATGAAGCAAATGTTAAGAGACATCATAATAGAGTACGATGAACCTATCACAATCTTCTGTGACAACTCAAGTGCAATAAACATATTAAAAAATTTGGTGTTGCATTCAAAGACAAAACATATATCCATCAAGTTTCACTTTTTAAGAGAACAAGTGAATAAGAATGAAGTCAGACTGGAGTTTGTACCCTCAAAGGATTAGATTGCAAACATTTTTACTAAACCTCTACCTAAGGACTCTTTTGAGTATCTCAGGGGGAAGTTAGGGGTTATCACCCCTCTAGTTCTAAATTAAGTTGCACAGATGTGCATTAGTCCGTTGAATCTCACAGTCATATCTTGTGATCTGGATTGATGTTAGAAGGCTTCTACTCAGGGGGAGTAGTCATTATAACTCTAAAGAAGTACGAAGTGGTTGCAAGTATGTGCCCTTTGCCATTGATGTCAAAGGGGGTGAGAAAGCATGTGAAAAACAAAAGAGGTTGCTGATCAAAGAGGGAGCAATGAAGAAAGAAAAGACATGTGAATGTTTGATATTGATAGGGGGAGCCAGTGAGGAGAAGTTCTTGTCTTGATGGTTAAAATAGTTTTTCATATCATATGTTGTCATCAATGACAAAGGGGGAGATTGTTGCAAGTATGAGCCTAACTGGTGTTAGCATTGATGTCAACAAACTCCTATTGCATTGATGTCAAGGATTGGATGAGCTATGTACTGAGGATATTGAGAAAATTAGCCCTATCAGAAATAGAGAAGGACCATGAAGACAGTAAAGTTCTATGAAGCAAAGGTCCCAGTAAGTTGACATCAAAGTATGTGCATCAAAGGGTTTGTAGATATGTGTCTGAAGGTGCTCCAGTCAAGATTTCAGAGATCCGCATGAAGATTTAGAGAAGTTATGTCCATGTGATTAAAACTAGTTCTGGCAGCTGTTCAAACGTGACAAAGTGGCACAAATAGGTCTAGTGAGTTCCAGAAATGAAATATCTTGTTCTGCGGATCTGGTGGCATGTTTGGGAAGCTAATGTGAATTGACAACTCAATTGGCTCATGGTTTGGAGGTCCACAAGCAATCCTTCTAATATGACAATGATGACCGACTGCATTCTTGACGTTCTAGATGAAGATACAAATGATTATAGTAAGTATAAGTAGTGTGGATGTTCTTGGTGATTCAAGTAAGCTTGTGGGGGTCTCTAGATTGTGTCTAGTTTATGTTGGTAGTCTGCATTGAAGATTGAGCTCGTAATTGAACATTCATCTTTGGGTGATGGTGTTCTTCCTAATCTTGGCTGACTGGATGATTTGCACATGATCCTGAAGATGTTCTATGAAGCACGACATGTTCCTCAAAGAAGATTGAAGTCCTATGTGTAGCTGACAGTGTAGTAATACACATGAGGTTTTTGTAACAAGTCAAGTTGTATTTTTGTAATTTCTCTGTAATAAAATAAAGTATGTTGTGCCAACTTTGATGATCATTCCAAAGTTAATGTCATGTATAAATAAGAATTGTAAAGTCATTCAAAAGTATCCATTGTTGTGATAAGAAAGTGGTAGAGAGGAGAGGAGAAAAAAGTAGAGCAGAAGTGTTGAGCTTAAATGGAACTGTCTCAAGCATAATGAAGATGCTAATCTCTAGTTCAAGTATGTAATATTTATATTATTCTGTAGATAGTGTGTCTCCTGTAGGCAGTGGGCCTCTTGTGAGCAGTGTGCTCAAGAAGAGAGCCCCAATTGGCAAGTGTCATTTTGTTCTTCTTATTCTTTTAACAAAGAATACAATCTTGGGTTAGTCACCCCATGGTTTTTCCCTTAACTGGATTTTCCACTTTAAAATCTTGGTGTCATATGTTTTGAATGTGTTTCTACTCTTGAGTTATTGCATTATGGTTCCATGATCATTATTATGCTATTGAAATATAAAAAGCATTTAAGAAATTAAAGAACAAAAGTTTTGGTGACAACTAATTCAACCCCCCCTCTCAGTTGTCTGTCCTAAAACCAACAACAAAAAGAGATTGGGAAAGATGATTGAGAGCACAAATGTCATGGTGGATGAAGACTTGTATCAGATCTCACAAGAACCAAAGGATTGTAGATTTGATAAACCTCTCTACATAAAAGAAGAAGAAGGTGAGAAAGAAGAGAAGGAACAAGAATCAGAGCATATCCTTAAAACTCTAGCAAAATATGTTCAAATAAACCATTCTGTAGATCAAATCATTGGAGTTAAGAATGAAGGTGTGTAGACTAGGAGAAGGTTTGTAAAGGCAAGTGAGCAAGTGAATTTGTGTTTACTATAAAAGGTAGAGCCCAAAACCTTTTCTAATGCTAGCAAAGATGATGGACGGTTGAAGGCAATGGAAGAAGAATTGGATTAGATAGAGAAAAATTAGACATGGGAATTGGTTCCTAGACTAGCCAATAAGAATGTAATAGGAACAAGGTGGGTATTCTAGAACAAACTGAATGCAAATGATAATGTTATAAGGAACAAAGAAAGATTGGTGTGTAAGGGCTATTCTCAAGTTGAAGGCATTGATTTTGAGGAGACTTTTGCTCTAGTTGAAGGGATCTTTCTTGGTTACTCAACCAGAAGCAAGGCTTGTAGAGGCTACAACAAAAGATTGGGAAAGATGATTGAAAGCACAAATGTCAAGGTGGATGAAGACTTGTATCAGATCTCACAAGAACTAGAGGATTTTAGATTTGATATACCTCTCTACATTGAAGAAGAAGAAGAGGAGGAGAAAGAAGAGAAGGAACAAGAATCAGAGCAGATCCCTAAAACTCAAGAAAAATATTTTCAAAGAAAGCATCCTGTAGATCAAATCATTGGAGTTAAGAATGAAGGTGTGTAGACTAGGAGAAGGTTTTCAAAGGAAACTAAGCAAGTGAATTTGTGTTTAATATCAAAGGTAGAGCCCAAAACATTTTCTAATGCTAGAAAAGATGATGGATGGTTAAAGGAAATGGAAGAAGAATTGGATCAGATAGAGAATAATCAGACATGGGAGTTGGTTCCTAGACCAGCCAATAAGAATGTAATAGGAACAAAGTGGGTATTCTAGAACAAAATGAATGCATATGGTGAAGTTGTAAGGAACAAAGCAAGATTAGTGTGTAAGGGCTATTCTCAAGTTGAAGGCATTGATTTTGAGGAGACTTTTGCTTCAGTAGCAAGGATGGAGGCAATCTAAATGTTTCTTTCCCATGTTGCTCACAAGAACTTCAAGGTTTATTAGATAGATGTCAAGTTAGAATTTTTGAATGGTGATCTAGAGGAAGAAGTCTACATTGAGCAACCAGATGGTTTTCCGTTGTCAGAAGATCCAAACATGGTATGCAGACTCAAGGAAGCCTTATATGGGCTCAAGCAAGCTCCTAGATCTTGGTATGCTAGGTTGGATAAGTATTTACTTCAGTAAGTATTCAAGAAAGGTACCATAGATAGTAATCTTTACATTAAGGAAGAGGGAGACATGATTTTGATAGTTACAATATATGTTGATGACATCATCTTTGGTCAAGATGATAATATGTGTAAGAGGTTTGTAGAAGAGATGCATTAAGATTTTGAGATGTCTATCATTGGTGAGATGTCTTTCATCCTTGGGCTTCAAATTGCTTAGCTAGATGATGGTATTTTTATTTCTCAAGCTAAGTATGTAGAGAGATGTTGAAGAAGTTTGGTATGGAGGACTCCAAACTAGTAAGTACTGCTATGGTTATTGGTTGTCACTTGAGTAAGGCAGATGAGTCACCAGAGGCTGATCAGACTCTTTATAGATCTATGATTAGAGGATTATTATTCTTGACTACTTTTAGACCTGATATTATGCATGTAGTATGTGTGGTTGCCAGATATCAAGCTAGTCCTAAGAAAACTCATGAGAAGGCAGGGAAAAGAATATTCAGATACTTGAAGGGAACTCCAGATTATGGCTTATGGTATCCAAGAGGTAATGACTTTGATCTGAGTACTTACACTAATGTTGATTGTGTTAAGAAATAGATGTTGTACACCTTGCATAATATTTTATTATTTTATTCATATAAAATAAATATTTATTTGTTGTGCATCTTAATTGATGTGTTTAACCACATTAATAGATATTTATTTGGAGGCCACTTGTAAAAGTTGAATGTAACATTGGGTTAATTATTTTATGTGAGTGGGACACATAGAGTGATTAATTATTTATTTATATTATTTGATTATTTGGGAAAACTTAGTACCAATAATCAAATGTGGGGTCAATGGTTTTATAGGCTAATGGTTTCATGTATCCATGGTTTTGGAACACATGATTTTATCCAATACCACAAGTTGTATTTGTGTGAGCTTGGTCTATAAAAACAAGTACATGGTTAGTGGTTTGGGTGGGTTGGCTATTTCATTGTAGGTGGATTAGAGATTAGTGAGAGGTTGTCATTGTATTGAGCTCTATCCTATAAGTGCATATTGTGAAGCATGGCAGGTGATGTGTGGATTCATGCTTGGACACATGGAGGATGCATTGGAGGTGCTTGATGTTTTAGAGGTATTCATGGAGAGTCATGCCATGTATTGTAATATCTTTATTGTTGAATAATACATATGAGTATGGATGCTTTTGGAGGCTGGGTTTTTCCCTCTTGAGGGTTTTTCCAGGGTATACCTTGTGTTTGTCATTTGATCTTTACATTATGGTTATTTGATGCATCTTTTTCTCCTATTAGGTTATGTGGAATTGGTTTTATTTGACTTACAAATTCCTAACATGTGGTATGAGAGCCATGTTTATGGTTGAGGGAGGTGTGAGCTCCTTGGATTGTTATAACCCTTGTGTGTAGATCAGGTGCAAAATAGAAGTTATGGCAATGCATGTAAGGATTTGGGACATTACAAAGTTTTGTATAGGTTGTATTGCAGATTGGGAGTTTTGGGTATTGGAGATTTGCTATATATTTTGTAGATCTGATGATTGAAAAATCATGGCTGAAGAGGGTTTTCTTGGTTTGGCTTCATGAGGGTTTTGAGGAGGAATTTCTACAGATGACCTCCTAAGACAAAACATACCTCACCATTGAGTCCAGGAGGCCCAAGAGGCAAAGAATAACATATAGTATGCCCTATTTTTGGCCATAGGGCCTGAAGGGAGAAAAAGAGCCCCCTCCCTGGTTTGTTGGTATAGCCGTACGACTAGGTACGCTGCAACATAAATTTTTTTCTTAAAAAACCATGTACAATGCATTTTCTATAGTTTTGAAAAATCAAAAATTAAAAATTAAAAACTATAGTGCTTTTAAAAAAAATCAAGATATGAAATAAAAAAATTTCACAGGGGGGGTGGGTAATCCCTATACCCCCCTGGCTTGCATCTACGCCTATGCATATGGTGCATGGCCCCTAGTTGGATGGCACAAGGGATGGTCAGTTCCTAGATGGATGATGCAGGGGACGCTCAGCCCCTAGTCAGTTGGCGAGCCATGATCAATGGGCCATGGGCCCCTAGTTCAGCAAGCAGGTAGTGCCCCTGCCGGTGGCCGGGGGCCTCTACCAACACCGGTGGCCATGAACAGCCTGCAAGAGCTTTTAAACAATAAAAAAAATTATATTGCAGGCCATAAAACTTAAACAGCAGGCGGTAAATATTTTATGACAACGGATTTCTTTTTGGGCTTCAATAAAAAATTAAAACCTTATTAATGTATGGTCCATGAATAATAAAATGAAATTGAAAAACTTTTTCATATCTACCACATCATGATGATGCTAGACCAGCCAAATGCCACATCATCTATTTTTGGCCAGTCAACATGCACAGTCAGCACCACGTCAGCAATGATGTCAGCATTGTACAGACAGGTTCCCACTAGGGGTCCACTTTTAGCCCTCGAAGGGCATTTTCTTCCGGGGTGCATAACTTTCACATACAATATCATTGTTTTGACTTTGTATAGGCATTGAAAAGGTCTCTCCAAGAATTACATAGTAGTATAAGTCTCATGTCAGATTTTGTTGTTTTTGTTAGAATTTAGTGCCTGAAGCCAGACATTGCTCTCAAACAATTTTATGCTCATAACTTTTGCATACAAATTTATATTTTTGATTTTAGATAGGCATTGGAGAGCTATTGCAATGTACTGCAATTTGGATCATGTAGATTTTTAGTTTGGTGTGCAGAGAGAGATTGGTACTTGTTTGATCTCTTGTAGGAGCCTAAGATTCAAAGTGCATTTATGAGTGCATTCAGATGGATTTTTTAGTACAAACTTGTGGGAGTGCATTTTGTTATGAGAATATAGATATGGTATAGCAAGTTTTCAAATTTGGTGCTTCCAGTTACAGGTTTACAGGTATTTTTAGAGTTTGGACTTTGATGGAGATAGGTACATAGGTTGTCTTTTAGTTTGAGGACATGGTTGATACACGTGTGAGACTTCGAGACTTGTTTTACTGGGAGTTGTGTATAAGGCAACAATGATGATGATTATGGTGACATGGATATGGAGGTACATGTTACCTAAATTTCATTGCAGCTCATTTAGGTAGAGTTTTGATTCAAAGTTTAAAAGGTACATTTTTATCTAATCCTTATTACATTACATTCAAGTGTATAAATGAAATAATTCAAAAAGATTATGATTCTCAAATTACTACATTTATCCAAGTGCATGTAACATCAGAAAGATTTATACAAATCCTTTCTAAAAAATAAATAATCTTTATTGAATGTAAAATGAACCTTATCTCACACAAGCCGTGAGATTACCTTTCTTATTCAATGAAATTAAAGAAATGATTTATACATGAATAAGTAAATGAAAGAAAGTGCATGTAAGGATTGAGGCCACTCATTGCCTGAGAATGACTGGTTCTGGTTTTGGTGTGTTGTCCTATTGCCCCGAGTTGTTTTTGTCCTTCCTAGGTTTTAGGTTGCTTCTAGTTCCTACATCTAGCAAAAGAATAATGTTAGAGCAATGCATTAATCAATGAATGGTCCCTAACCTGACATGAACAAGTACCTATGCATGTATAAACTGATCCTCAAATGCATTAAACAAGAAATGTATACTTTTGATGTCCTAGAAAACAAGCAACTCATCAAACACATCCAAAGTATGCATTTATTTTCTAATAAATCTGCTTCATGTGCAGATACAGGTGAAATTGTCTTTCTGAGTGATTCATTACACTACATTATGAGTGGGGAAAATGTGGCTCCCATGAGGGTTGAGCCCAGCTCATAGTCATTAAAGAACATTTCATATGTATTTATCAGATGCATAAAGGACAAAAGCCTAGAGTGAGCCAATGATAGGTAAAGATAGAGCACTCACTATCTTTAGAGTAGTCATAAAGATGCAAAAAAGACAGCAATAATAGTCATTAGAGATTTGTTAAAATGAGTAGGGATCTAATGACAGTGAGTAGAATTCAAAGAAAAAAATAGTCACTAGTTGACTGTCATAATAGTCAGAGAAGGACTATCACATAGTTTTGCATGCAAGGATATATCAACATTGTAATGAACGTATAGAAGTAGATAGTAGACTGAGAGATGATGCTCAAAAGGTCTGTACATGTTGGGGCTTTAGTGAAGGAGTAGTCCTATATAGTGTAAACAAAGTTTAGGGTCTGCCCTATTTTCTAAAGGTCTGACAATGGCCTGGGAATCCTATCAAGTTATACAGGGTCTATTAATATAAGATCAAGAGTTGAGAACTATTTCTCAAACAATCTTTATGTCAAAGTTTTTAGAAGGACCATTCTAAATCCTTGGTAGAGAGCATCTGTTCACTTCTATAGAGACAAAGTAACAAGGAAAGAAGGCAAAGTCACCAATGTTGAAGGTCAGTAAAGAAATGTAAAGACAAATAGTGATTTTGAAGAATGAAGAATGTCAAGCTAATAGAGAAGCTCAGTGTTGAAGGATACAAAGATTTTTCTCCAACTCCTTAAAAAGAAAAGAAAATCAAGTATAATAGATAGCCTACAATGATATAACAACATGCTAGATAGTCATCTTCATCAATGGAACAGTCCTCTTTCAGAAGCTCTCAGCCATTAACAGATGATAATGATTGTCAGTGAAAGGGGACAGTGTCGAAGCTCAATGATAGTCATAGGTTTGCCAACTAGTAAAGATTATAGGCAAGGACTGTTATTGAGGGCATAGTAGAAGACAATTTTAAAAGCAAAGACTCTTAAGGAGACAACAGTCATGAGTTTGTGAAGTCATGCATGGTGTAAGAGTTTCTAGGGTATGACAGAGAGTTTGGGGGTAGTCCCAAGTCTTGCTATAAAGTTAGGAGTCTTTGTGATCACCAAATGGACAAGGCCTCCAACAAGTGTGACAGCAATATTTCTATCACAATCCAATAGAGGAAAACAAAGAGTCAAGCAGATGTTGAAGGCAGCAAGCAGGAACGCGGATTGGGTTTTTTAGTTTGATCTCTAAGTAAGGACTGAAACAATATAATGATTTTAAAGAGACACAATGAAATGAGAAAAATCCTCATTATGTAGAGAGCATAGATACATTTTATCAATGTTTTATTAACAAAGGACATCATGGAATCTACAGTTATGTATCAACATTGTCAAAATAGAAATAAAGGGATAGAGATAATAGATAGGTGCATTGTTGGTTTTCTTTGTCATGTATCACTCACCATGTTTTACTATAAAAAATGATTGTAGATAGCATCATAAGGGGCATGCAGTCAATCAAGGGTTGGTGGTATGAAATCTAGAAAACTTGCATAAACCCTACCCAACAAAAGAGCCCACAGTGATCAAGAGTAAGGGACAATCTATGGAAGAAGCAGAATACAAAGTCATGTTGAGAATAGTCCATCACTGACAACAATAATAGGACAACAAAATCAGTCTTGGCAAAGAATAGCAAAAGGAGACTATTAAAGGTGGTCAAATGACTATCCACAATGGGCTGACAGTCAAAGGAGAAGTAACAGTCATCTGTGAAGAAGAAAAGTGAGCAAAGGACTGAAGTCTATGAGGACAATCATATTCACAGGAGATTGACAATCATATTGACTGTGTTTTGACTGAAGCAAAGATAAAGAGTTTACAAGGATGTAGTCCAATGACTTTAGGAAACAAAGAACAGTTAGGTTGATGTGAAAGGGACAATCCCAAGAGGCAGGGTAGTAACATACCCAGTAGCAGTCATGTAGTGGGCTGGAAGCAAAAAGTAGTTAGCTCATAATGTAGAAAGGATTCGCATTGTAAAGGTATGAGGGGCAGCTATGACAACAAAGATCAAATGGGAACAGACAAGATGGAATAGTAGGAATAGTTTTTTCTGACTGTTATATATTCAATAGAGAAGGTCCTCAGTGATTGTTATACCCAATAGTAGCAGTCCTAGAAGGTAGTGGTTAGTATGAAGAGAGTCTTGATCTCAGAGACAAGGAAGGAGACTATGTTTGACAACCACATATAATAGAGGAATGACAGTCATAATGATGGTGAAATACCTTGTCCTGAGCCAATGTATGCAGAGATGAAAGACTATTTTCATGCTTGAAGGAACAGTCATAATCGAGGATGACATATTACATAGCAAATGAGAATGCTATGAGTAATATACATAAGTCATTGTCAGAATACCCAGACAACATGCCCAGAGCTTATGCATTGTGTCCATTATTGAATAGTTACAGGAACATTATTGCTACTACAAGAGCATATACCAGAAATATTTCCAAGTTCATGACAGGTAAAGGAAAATATGCTCAGAAAGAGTAAGAAGTGCAAAAGTATATAGCTAATAGTAACTGTCAAAATGCCTTCTTCTAATAACAAAAGTCAGAGAATCTCATGCAGGAGAGATATATATAGAAAAAGTAAACACAGTAAGGGTTTTATGTCATCAAAATCCTGAGTTAAAAAGATCTTCATTCTTTAGTGACAGAAAAGAAAGCAAAGAAACCAGTAAGATCTTCAACATCTGTTGTTATATTTCATGGTTGTTCTCAAAAGGTATTGAGGGTTTCGTTTCTGTAGAAACCCTAGCTCAAAAAGGAAGCCCTAGTGTTTTTTTTTAAATACTTTTTCTGTCAGCAAAAACTAAGAATAGTTTCAACTAACAAAGCCATATATAGGAAAATCACAAACAGAGTGATGTTTCTGAATAGGAATAACAAATATTGCTAGTTTCTGTAGCATCATATCTGGAAAAGATAGTTATATATGTGTGCAATGAAACCAAAATTACAACCATCACAGAAAATGAGCATTTATAGCATATACAGTGGTAAAAAGTAGCATAAATGATGAGCTTTTATAGTATTGTTTCAGGAAAAGAACTTCATCATGCTTACCTTTAGTTTTGGAGCAGAAATGTCAAGAACTTGGTGAAAATGTTCTCAGAATCACCTATAGGAAGCTCGAGAATGAAACCCTCATGTTGGCGATGAACAGACAGTAGAGCAATTTGTAAAAATGCAAAGTGATGAATGAAAGTAAAAGTTTCTTTTGTATTTCTTAGGGTTTCAAAACCCTAGGGACCCGATGGGTTTTCTTTTTGTCTTTTATTTTCTTTTGCATAAGTTTTAAAATTTCCCATGGTCAAAACATCAAAAGGATAATTGCTTAGGTAATGCCACAAGGTGGGTGAATATTTGTTAAGGCTTTGATTAAGTCTTTTATTTCCCTTCATGCTAGGTTATGCACTTTGGTACTTTTTGTCACATTTATGTTTATTTCTCCTTGCATATACTATGAAATGTAAAACAATCACCTTAAATGATGACCTTTATGAATCATTTAAGTGTTATTGTTAGCTGATATTGCAAAGGAGAGAATAATGGAGAGTGTTGTGAATATTCATTGACTTTAAGGGGATATAGTTGGAGTTGTGGAGATGTGGTAAACACATGCCAATGTTATAGGTATTTGTTTGTTTCCTTGAGGTAGAAGATTGACTAGTTCTTCTGGATAGTTAGTAGTTGGTTTGTTTTGGAGAGGGTATCTAGGAGTGGTTTTATTACTCTTAGAGTCCTTTCTAGACTTGTTTTCATGAGCCATCATGTTTGGCTAAGTCCTAATGGACTTTTTTTTGCATTATGGACACTTTTGGAGATGATATAGGCCCTAGATTTTAGGCTTTTTAGGGGCATCCGACCCCAATCAGTTTGAGATTCCTTCTATTGTGGAACCACCTAGATAGTGGTCGATATAGTCACTCTTGTGACTTTATTATTCTCAGTTCTTACATGCAGATTTTTGAGACTTGTGATTTTATCCTTGCTCAGTTTTTTGCTAGTTTGTAATTCATTTCTCTTGGACATGTATACTAGTGGTGGCCTTGGACATCAATAATTATGAGTATTTTACCTTCCCACTTTATGCTTTATTGTGTGTATCTTTTGATTGATTGAGTTACTTGTGAAGTTCTATCTATTTCCTTGTAATTCTGTCTCAAGCCAAGCACCTTGTTTGTAGAAAAGTATGTTTTACAGGTTATAATCTGTGTTAAAGATGCAAATATTTTTAGTTGTGAAACTTCTTTCCTTCTAAAGGTTTAAGCATTTTAAACCACTTTATAAATTACTTATGCAAAGACATATGAAAGTTAGTTGTGTATGACAAATTCAGTCATTGTTGAAATTGTATATGCAAGCTGTGTTTATAGGTTCTAGTTAGTTTTGGTGCATCACCTTAGTCGTAGATTTCATTTTTTATGCAATCTTTTCTTACCCTTTTCCTCATCAAAGCAATAGTTTTTTAGGTGATAACTATAGGAAGCCGGCCTTCTCTGGATTTTGACCTCTACTTTTAAAGTGACCCACAGCTTTAGAGGTCTTCCCATGTTTCAATAGATTGTTAAACCTTATGCTTAATAGGGTGTAAATCTCATTGATAACAATTTTTGACATGCTTAGTGGGACCGATTGGAGTATCATAGTCCACAAGTCCTCTATTCATTGTTGATATTTGGTGTGTATGTCAACAACATCAGCCTTTGGAGGCAATATTCACACACCTGGTGACTCTACAAGTGAAGAATCAACTGGTTTTAGCAGTCCAAGTACAAGTAACTAATGAGGTTGATGCTACTTGTTAGTTTTCTACTTTTTGAAAGAATTTTCTTAGCACTCGGTGACTCTATTTGGTGTTATAACTCATTTCTTAGTGTTACAAGACCCCGTTGTCTATATACATTCAAATCAGTTATCTAGACTTGCCTATGTTTCATCTTTTACTCTTGCAATGTCTAGTTATCAGCACTGTGATGGTTTTTCACCTCCATTCCATAAAAATCATGCATATATGCCCTCTCACCAATCATATCACATAGAACAGCTTGCTGGTTTTATTCCAACTAATCCTGTAATAGCAGATTATCAATAGTCCTATCATGTTTTTCACCCTCCCATCCCTGCTCAATCTCAATATTACCTAATATATGATCAAATTCAACCCCAAGAAGAGATTTTTTTATGCCAACCAGCATGTTTATTCACACAATCAGCCTCAAGAGCACCCTTACCAGCATGTGTTAGATATGATCCAAAAGTTTGACTATTTTTTGTGGGATTTGAGCCAAAATCTTGAACAAATGAAGATCAGTGATATTAGTAAGAAGTTCTCACACATGTATTGGATGTTCGTTGAAATTGAGAAGCAAAAAGAGATTATCTTGCAGCAGCAAGAGTTGACTGAGCAATTTGCTATTTATGATCAAGAGTGGGTGACAAAAAGAATACAGTTTGAAAGAAATCTTAAAGGAAAGATAGCTACTAAAAAGGAGCAAATGAAGCTTTTGTCTGCTCAGGTGCAAAGTAGTCGAGCTTACTCAGATTATCAATGCCAAAAAGGGTGTGAAACCTAGGTAGCCCTTTCTATTCCTAGTTTCAACTCAACTCTTCCTGTAAAGTTGAATCATCCTATGGATGAAGAAGGTGTGAGTTTTTCTACTTCAACAATAGTTTGAAAATAGCAAGAGGACATCAAACAATCTGATGAGTTGATGATTAACAAGAATCAGTATGAAAATGGAGCCTTGGACCATGAAGAAGATTATAAATCTAAACCTGACACCATTTTCCAAGTTATGAGCTTTGATATGTTCAAGCAAGTTATGAGCTTTGATAAAGCTAATGTTGACCTTTTTGGAGAGATGTACACAGGTATAATTAATCAGTTTTCTTCAATGTTGGTTAATAAGGAATCAGACCATTTAGGAGAAGTTGGCAATCATGATGAACTAGAACAACAAATTCACAAGCTTGAACAAGTCTTGAAGCAACAGGAGGAATATGGTCCTAATAGAGAGGAGTTCATTCTCTCAAGTCAAGAAACTTGTCATGAATCTGATTTGCAAGGTCTTAGCTAGTTGGAGGAGCTTCCTTTTTGTTGTACTGAAGAGCTTGAGGCTAATATATCAATTAAAGGTTTGCTTCAAGAGGCTACTTTAATGTTTGAGTTTTTTCCTTCCTTCATTGAAGAAGAAAGTCCTAATTTGAGGTGTACCTCCTTAAGTGATAATGAGGATTTTGAGCATGGACCAGTTGTCCCTAAGAGCCTTCTAAAAGTGGATTGCTTAGATGAGCTGTTAAACACCCTAGTGGAAGAGGATTGTCCATTGACCATGGAGGAGGAATCAACATGGCAGCGTATTATGCAAGGTGAAGGTAATGTTGTTTTTCCTAAGCATCCAAATTATTTTCTCTATAGTCCTAGCAATGGAACCACGAAGTAGGACAGCCATGAAAAGCAGGAAGAATGTGAAGTAGCCAATAATGGGAGTCTAGGTTTTATCCATACTAGGGGTTGTCCAATCAGATATTTAGCTAGTATGGAGGCTATTGAAGTACAAGAGGTCATACTTGCTCACAAGTATGAAGATGCAATTAAAGAAGAAACTTTCTTTGGAGTTGCAGATGAAAGGGATCAAATTCAGCTCACTTGTCTAGTCCATGATAGCAATAGGCATGATCAAAATCAAGGTGTGAGTGAGTTTATTTGTACCTTTTATGAAACATTGCAACAATCTATTGAATATATGCACGTGTTTCATGTTCTTTCAGAAATATGTAATCATGTAATGCATCAGTTGTTGTTTAGAAAGGGGTGTTATTTTGCAAAGCCAGTCAATGGTTTTGTTTGACCAGCTTCTTTTCTAGTTAGGATAGGTTAGAATATATTTCTAGATATAGTTTTCAATTCACTAAGTGTTGTCCAGCATAGTTAGATAGGTTGCTTTCTGCATTTTTCTTTTTAGTTAGGTTTCCAAGTGTCTGTTGGCAAGAGATACTGTGTGGCTTCATGAGTGTTGTCATTGATGGAAACAAAGTCCATCCCACTCATCCACAGCACATAGTATGTCTATATCAGAAGTCAGATTGAAGAGTGTTTTGGTCTGATGAACAAGAACAAAGCATGAAGCAAGGTCTGACATTCAGGTCCGGATCTCTCAAAGGAAGTATCTCAGCAAAGTATGGACTTGGTGAAGTTAGTAGGAGTACCATGACTACTACATTCTAGAGATTGAGCCTCCGGTGATGAAAGAGAGAAAAGATATGAGCATCTAAGTGTTGGGTTCCTGATAGGCAGAGCAGATTAAGGAAGAACCAACCGGCAGAACATCAGACTTTAATCTAAATGAGAAATTGGTAGTGATCAAGCTACTTGAGGGATCATTCATGGTTGGCCGACATGATTGATGACTTTTATGTCTATGTCCTTGATATGCATCACATAGTAAGCATGGATTCAGCCAATAGATCAGTATGTTGGAAAAATCTTGAGTATTCTAGATGCCGACTAGAAAGATGTTGAGATCCTTGATGCAGATATATAGACCAGATAGATTTTGGTATGAAGGTGTGTGGTGTGTGATAATGTGTGAAGAAAGGAAGAGATAGGTGTGGAAGAAATAATACAAGTTTGGTATGTGACAGAACAACAACACTAAAGCAGAGGAAGAATGAAGTGTAGTAGATCAGTTTATTGAGCCTAACTGGAACTAAACCTTAGCATATGTGGATGCCTCTAATAATTTCAAACACCTGGTTACTTTCTATATACCTTGTAGACAGTGAGTCTCTTGTAGGTAGTGAGCCTCTTGTGAGCAGTGTGCTCGGGCAGTGAGCCCTAATTGGCAAGTGCCATTTTGTACTTCTTATTCTTCTAACAGAGAATATAATCTTGGGTTAGTCACCCCATGGTTTTTCCCTTAATAGGGTTTTCCATGTCAAAATCATTGTGTTATGTGTGTTGAATTTATTTCTACTCTCATGGTTATACATGCTTATATGTTTTGATGTTGCACTAATTGTTAAAGAAGAACAGAAAGTTAAAATATTCAAGATAATTGATTCACCCCCCCTCTCAGTTATCTACCTTGTTTCCAACAATTGGTATCAGAGCTAAGTTCCTCCTAACAGAGCCTAACATCTTGAGGAAGATCTGGGAGTCTCAATGGATATGTATGGTATGAGGGAACAACTTCAGTCTGCCCTAGATGATCTTGAGCAATCTCACTCTGAAGTTAATAACCTGAGGGAAAGACTCAAACAAGCTGATGATTTCATAAATGAACTCAAAGAAAAACTAAGTATCTCAGTGAAGAAAAGAAAGGATCTACTTCAACAATTAGCAAGTCAAAGTGAAGCCAATGATACTAATGAAGATCTGAATGAGAAAAACAAGTTATGTGAGAAGCTATCAAAAGAGGCCATTATGGTAAGACATGAAATGGAATCAGGAGTTATGAAATTCACCCAAGAAATTGAAGAGAAAAGAAAAATGGAAGACAATATAAGACAATCTCTCAAGGAGAAGTCAGAAGATTGCCACAAAATAGATAGAATAATCAGGCATCTAGAATCTGATCTTGAAGAAACTAGAGATAATGAAGAACAACTTGAAAATCAGATAGACACTCTTAAAAGGGATCTTCAAACAACAAATGAATACAAAGAAAAATTCAAGATAAACTCTGCTCAACTTGAAGTTCTTGAAATCCAAAAGAGGGTAGATGACAAGCATGGCTTGGCATATGAGAAAGGTGAAAGCTCTAGATCTGGTCAGAAAAACTCTGGATTAGGAAATCCAAGGTACAGGCCTAGAAGACCTCTGATAAGACAACCAAATCCTCAAAGATATCCATCCTTAAATGGATACTGCTACAATTGCAATAACTTTGGTCATAAAGAAAATCAGTGCAAAAGAAGAATGAATTAGACTAATTCATCCTTCTCCAGACATTGTTTTAATTGCAAAAGGTATGGTCACAAATCTCATGAATGTAGAAATATGCAAATAAACAATTCATTCAATGGTAGATGCTTTGCATGCAATAGAATGGGACATATAGCTAATTAATGCAGATCAAGAGGATATCAGTCAAATTTGCAAATAAATGTTGTTTGCTACAATTGCAATAGATCCGATCATATTGCCAAATTGTGCAGAAGTAAGAATCAGGATAAAAGGGGTCCAGTGCATCATAATCAAAATCAAGACAAAGGGAGATGAACAAGATTTGGGTGAAGAGAAATACATAAAATGTTGGGGATGGATCCACACCAAAATTTGGTGTTGATATTCCTTCCAGAAACTAAATTAGATGAGCTGTGGCTCAGGTGGAGTCACAAAGGAAAATAAATTCCCCCAGCTAGTCAATCGATGCCCAAAATTGGCACATGGAAAGTTGTGGATTAAAGGGTTCTCAGAGAAACATCTATTTGCAAGGAGTTTGAAGAGGTTAATCATCCAAGATTAATCCAGTTTGATAGTCATCCAACAAATGCAGGATTCTCACAGTTAGATCTGGTATGATTCAAAATTGAATTATTTTGATCTACGGATAAATGGAATGATTGGAGAAAGGGAGATACATTGTCAATTATCGCAACGAATAACTCTAAGTGCTTCTTAGTGATTAAGAAGGATCTCTCTTAGAACAAGGCAACCAGAATGACTTAAGGTATGCATTTATTGCAATAAGAAATTAGGGTTTGCACAGAGATATAAGGACTCTTTCATTCATCATTTGCACATTTGCACTCAAGAAGAAGAAAGAAAAGGCTTTGCAAACAAGATTGCTTCAACCCTCTCAAAGATCAACCGCAGAATCTGATTCAACCAGCAATCTTTTTCAGCTCATATCGTGAACCCTAGAAGCGTAAAGAGGTATTTCCATTCTTGAATATCTCTCTATGAATCTTTTTGTAAGATGGCTACTCCAAATGTTGTTAAGATCACTAATAGGTCACGTCCTAAGTTCAAGAAACATCCTTACAAATCCCTAGAAGTTGACCCCTTAGGCGCATTCTCCAGCATTCTACATGGGGTTCTGCATGTAGAAGATGTTAGGGTATACATACATGCAAATATTGAGGAATTTGGGGAATCTAAGCTGATGGATGTCTATCACAAGGAATTAATAGATGAAACATTTGAAATTAAACCCCAATACAAGGCCATCCAGGATAAGCATTTTGGACATTACATCCATTTCCCCTGTTTTGTAGAAGATGAATGGGTCCGGTATTTTCTGAGAAGAATGCATGACAACTTCATGTGGTTGATGAGGCCATTTAAGATCACAAAAGATGCCATTAGGGCGGTAACTGGATTGCACTCATCCAGTGGGTTGCCTACTCTCAAATTAGTCAAAAATCAAACTGTAAGTGAGGCTACTAGATCAAAATTTGACAAGAGGGCAATGACAATAGAAGACATCATAGATCTGGATATCAAATTTGCCTCTATGATAATTGGTTACAAAATCTACCACTCCAGCAGGGAGAATTCAGTATCTGGAACTGTTATATATACTACATATGAAATGCTAAGGAAAAATGATGATAATGATCTTTGTGAGCTTCCCTTGAACCAACTATTAGAGAACTTATAGAAAATAAAGAAGGATAAGAAGAATTCATTTAAGTACGGTGGCTTGATATTATGTCTATTCTTTTACTATATGAATGTGCTACCCAGATCTAGTGGTTGGGTATGGCAAAATGACAGGCCGGTTGCCATACAAATCAGAGATTATATGTATGGGCTTGGTGATGCCAAGGCACAAAGTACAACACTCTGGGGTTACTTCAAAAACTTCCAAGGCATGATACATGCCAGAGAGAGAATCCCCTAATCTCTAGTTGAAAAGTACAAGGATATAGTGTGCTTCATGGTAGACATTGATCAATACCTAATGGAGGCAATGGAACCTAGAACAGTCTGGATTATGCTAATGGGCTATGAGGTAGATGAGAAAATTTTGGAGCTACATGTTCAACACCTTCTAAGTCAACCAAAGGACCCTAAGGTAGAAAGGTTTGGAACTTTCCAAGAGTTGAGTGTAAAAATTCATGTTGAACTGAGATAGCCTGAGATCAAGAGAAATGTGAGAAGGGAAGTAGAAGAAGTTGCCAAGAGATATGGGATATCAAAGGAGGTAGTTGATGCTAACAAAGAGAAAATAGAAAGAGTAGAGAAAGAGAGACAAGAAGCAGAAAAAGAAAGTGATTCAGTGCAAGCCCCCTCTCAGACCAGATCCTCTAAAAGCTCTGCAGTT
Source organism: Cunninghamia lanceolata (assembly GCA_027924645.1). Lineage (NCBI taxonomy): Eukaryota > Viridiplantae > Streptophyta > Pinopsida > Cupressales > Cupressaceae > Cunninghamia > Cunninghamia lanceolata. Next base: position 11,079,266 of record BSBN01000780.1, read on the forward strand.
GCCACTTCTAAGAGCCCAAAAGCCTCAAAACCGGAAGCAAAGACATCCGAAAAAGGAGAAAAGAGAACAAAGACAAAGGCCACAAGGTCGTACATAAGTCAAAAGGATGATGAAGAGATAGAGACTAATGAGGAGGTCAAGAAAATGAAGAAGAAAAAGAAAACATCCATGGAATCCTCTGTCGGTAAACATACAACAAAAAAGGCAGAAGAATTTATTGAAAGGCCTACTCTCTCCATTGATGATGTCATCAAGGCAGTCACTATAGATGGAAATCTACAACCAATGACAGAATTCTATGATGAATGAAGTGAAGCTAACTAGAAGATCTTGCAAGATTCTACAGTCACGTATCTAAACATCTATAATAAAGCATTCATTGAAATCATATCTCTAATTCCCAAAAGCTTAGAGAAGGAACTTCAAATGAGAAAGAACAATGCTAAGGCAAAGGACCTAGAGATCTGGGAACAGATTACTATTCAACTCTATCCTTCCATTACCTCTCAACAAATGAACATGATCTTCAAGGACTACAAGGATGAGTTCCGGAGCAAAGCAAGAATGAACCAGCTTATACTTGGAGAGACTGATAGGGTCAAAAAAGAAACTGAAGACATTCTCCAGAATGCCTTCATGAGATTCAATCTCCCTGTTACAGAGGACATAAATGAAGAACCCTCTACCATGGATGTTGAGGGATTAAGTACTTCAAAAGAAGAAACTACTGAGAAAAATGTAGAAAGGAAAAAAGAGATGGATGAAGAAAAGACTAAGGACTTGGATTCCTTTGTTCCAGAAGAGGAAGTCCATGAAGAAGTAAAAATCTCTCTTCTGGATCCCCCAGTAGACTCTGGAACTGAAGGAGAAGAAAGAAAAGAAGAGAAAATCAATCAAGAAGAAGAGGTAAAGGGAAGAGAAGAAGATCAAACATAGAAGACCCTAGATGATAGTTCTAAGGCTGTAGACGGAGAGAAGACTCTATGTCCAGAAAGAGACACTATAGAAGTAGTTAAAGACTTCCTGACAAAAGAAATGATGGAATTAGATGAATTGGAGCTATTCCGAGGACCACTCAGTTTTGACCCTCTCTTCGGTCCAGACAATGAAGATAGCATCTTTTGCTCAAGCCAAAGCAAAAGAAAAGCTTTTGAAGTCTCACATGGAAGACTATGAGCTAATAGAGATTGTATCCAGTGTGTTGGAGAAGATCATGCCATCCTTCCAGAAGGATCCTTCAGCCTCTTCATCCATTAACTTGAAATCTCTTGTTAATTCTATTAGCACACATTTTGATTCTTTGGAGAAATCAGCAGAAGAGAAAGTTCGGAAAGAGTTTTTAGGTAAGAGATTCTCTGAAGTACAGGGACTCATAGCAAATAATAGGAGAAATCTAGATATTGGGATAAAGAGCCTAGAAAATGCTCTTAAAGATGGCAGAGAAATATATAAATTTTGTCTATCTTGGTCCACAGTGACAACAGACATTGCCAAGAAAGTGGAAAAACAAGAGGGTAAACTATTAAGTTTATCTCAAAATTTTGATCCTCTCACCTCATCCATAATGAATCAAGAATGCCAGGCTATTGACACTATTAATGAGATAAAGTGGCTTGAGAAGGAGAAGAAGAATAGAATAAGCTGAATGAGTGAACTAAGAGGGATAATTATCCCTAAGTTGGAGGCAATGCATGAGGCTCTAACCAATGCTCAGACTACAGCCCAGACCAGTGATCCTGTAGACTTAAAAAGGACAGAAGCTTTTGCATTTTTGTTGAGTGGCCACATTTCAATTTTGGACAGGATGAAGCAGAGTTGGGCAACAAAATTTGTCCAGCTGAAAACCACTTTTGCGGATATACTTAAGCATATGTAAGTATAACTTGTATATATACTTATGTGGCTATGTATAGGCTGATTTTTAGAAATTTTGGTGTACGGATTCTACCCTTTTCGATTGATGTCAAAGGGGGAGTGAGGAGTAGTGAAAAATGTAGAATCCAGCTAAGGGGGAGCTCTGGTAAAAATGTACATAAGATAGAGCATCAGCCAAGGGGGAGTTTGTTATAACACTTAGTCATTTTTCACTAAGTGTTGCCATCAATCCCAAAGGGGGAGATTGTTGGCAAGAGATACTATGTGGCTTCATGAGTGTTGTCATTGATGGAAACAAAGTCCATCCCACTCATCTGTAGCACATAGTATGTCTATATCAGAAGTCAGATTGAAGAGTGTTTTGGTCCAGTGAACAAGAACAGAGCATGCAGCAAGGTCTGACAATCAGGTCTGGATCTCTCAGAGGAAGTATCTCAGCAAAGTGCAAACTTGGTGAAGTCAGTAGGAGTACCATGATTGCTACATTCTAGAGATTGAGCCTCCGGTGATGAAAGAGAAAAAAGATGTGAGCATCTAAGTGTTGGGTTTCTGATAGGTAGAGTAGACTGAGGAAGAACCAACCAGCAGAGCATCAGACTTTAATTCAAATGAGAAATTGGTAGTGATCAAGCTACTTGAGGGATCATTCATGATTGGCTGACATGATTGATGACTTTTATGTCTATCTCCTTAATATGCATCACATAGTAAGCATGGATTCAGCCGACAGATCAGTATGTTGGGAAAATCTTGAGTATTCTAGATGCTGACTAGAAAGATGTTGAGATCCTTGATGCATATATATATATATATATATATATATATACTAGATAGATTTCAGCATGAAGGTGTATAGTGTGTGATAATGTGTGAAGAAAGGAAGAGATAGGTGTGGAAGCAATAATACAAATTCGGTATGGGACAAAATAGCAACATTAAAGCAGAGGAAGAATGAAGTGCAGTAGATCAGTTTATTGAGCCTAACTGGAACTGAACCTCAGCATATGTGGATGCCAATGATCAGTTCAAACATCTGGTTACTTTCTATATACCTTGTAGATAGTGAGTCTCTTGTAGGCAGTGGGCCTCTTGTGAGTAGTGTGCTCAGGCAGTGAGCCCTAATTGGCAAGTGCCATTTTGTACTTCTTATTCTTCTAATAGAGAATACAAGCTTGGGTTAGTCACCCCGTGTTTTTTCCCTTAATAGGGTTTTCCACGTCAAAATCATTGTGTTACATGTGTTGAATTCATTTATACTCTCATGGTTATGCATGCTTATATGTTTTGATGTTGCACTAATTGTTAAAGAAGAATAGAAAGTTAAAATATTCAAGATAATTGATTCACCCCCCGTCTCAGTTATCTACCTTATTTCCAACAATGTCTTTCACTATTGTTTTGTTGAGTTACAGAAGTCAGAAATATGTTGACCAAGTGTTTTAGAAGTCTCTGACTGACCCTATACCCAATGGATAAGCTTTACGAAATTGGTCTGTTGTTTAGCAGGCAAACATATAGCATATGTCACCAAAAATGTTACCTAAATTTCACTGCAGCTCATTCAGGTAGAGTTTTGATTCAAAGTTTAAAAGGTACATTTTTATTTGATCCTTATTACATTACATTCAAGTGTATAAATGAAATAATTCAAAAAGATTATGATTATCAAATTACTGCATTTATCCAAGTGTATGTAACATAAGAAAGATTTATACAAATCCTTTCTAAAAAATAAATAATCTTTATTGAATGTAAAATGTACATTATCTCACACAAGCCGTGAGATTAACTTTCTTATTCAATGAAATTGAAGAAATAATTTACACATGAATAAGTAAATGAAAGAAAGTGCATGTAAGGATAGAAGCCATTCATTGACTGAGAATGACTGGTTCTGGTTCTGGTGTGTTGTCCTGTTGCCCCGACCTATTTTTGTCCTTCCTAGGTTTTAGGTTACTTCTAGTTCCTGCATCTGGCAAAAGAATAATGTTAGAGCAATGCTCTAAGTAATGAATGGTCCCTAACTTGACATGAACAAGTACCTATGCATGTATAAACTAATCTTCAAATGCATTAAACAAGAAATGTATACTTTGGATGTCCTAGAAAACAAGCAACTCATCAAACACATTCAAAGCATGCATTTATTTTCTAACAAGTTTTCTTCATGTACAGATATAGGTGAAATTGTGTTTCTGAGTGATTCATTAGGCTACATTGTGAGTGGGGAAAATGTGGTTCCCATGAGGGTTGAGCCTAGCTCATAGTCATTAAAGAACATTTCATATGTATTTATCAGATGCATAATGGACAAAAGCCTAGAGTGAGACAATGATAGGTAAAGATACAACACTCACTATCTTTAGAGTAGTCATAAAGATGCAAAAAAGATAGAAATAATAGTCATTAGAGATTTGTTAAAATGAGCAGGGATCTAATGACAATGAGTAGAATTCAAAGAAATAAAAAAAAATAGTCACTAGCTGACTGTCATAACAGTCAGAGGAGGACTGTCACATAGTTTTGCATGCAAGGATATATCAACATTGCAATGAGAGTATAGAAGCAGATAGTAGACTAAGAGATGATGTTCAAGAGGTATGCACATGTTGGGGCTTGACTGAAGGAGTAGTCTTATATAGTGTAAATACAGTTTAGGCTCGGCCTTATTTTCTAAAGGTTTGACAATGGCTTGGGAAGCTTATCAAGTTATATATGGTCTATTAATAGAAGATCGAGAGTTGAGACCTATTTCTCAAACAATCTTTGTGTCAAAGTTTTTAGAAGGACCATTCTAAATCCTTGGTAGAGAGAATTTGTTCACTTCTATAGATACAAAGTAACAAGGAAAGAAGGAAAAGTCACCAATGTTGAAGGTCAATAAAGAAATGTAAAGACAAATGGTGATTTTGAAGAATGAAGAATGTCAAACTAATAGAAAAGCTCAGTGTTGAAGGATACAAAGATTTTTCTCCAACTCCTTAAAAAGAAAATCAGATTAGGTATAATAGATAGCCTACAGTGATATAGCAACATGCCAAATAGTCATCTTCATCAATAGAATAGTCCTCTCTGAGAAGCACTTAGCCATTAATAGATGATAATGATTGTCAGTGAAAGGGGACAGTGTTGAAGCTCAAAGACAGTCATAGGTCTGCAGGCTAGTAAAGATTATAGGCAAGGACTGCTATTGAGGGCATGGTAGAAGACATTCATAATAGCAAAGACTCTTAAGGAGACAACAGTCATGAGGTTGTGAAGTCATACATGGTGTAAGAGTTTCTATGGTATGATAGAGAGTTTGGGGGTAGTCCCAAGTCTTGCTAACAAGTTTGGAGTCTTTGTAATCACCAAATGGACAAGGCCTCCAACAAGTGTGACAATAATATTTATATCACAGTCCAACAGAGGAAAAATTAGAGTCAAGAAGATGAACATAGCAAGCAGGAAGATGGATTGGGTTTTTTGGTTTGATCTCTAAGTAAGCACTAAAACAATATAATGGTTTTAAAGAGACACAATGAAATGAGAAAAATCCTCATTATGTAGAGAGCATAGATACATTTTATCAGTGTTTTGTTGATAAAGGACATAATGGAATCTACAGTTATGTATCAATATTGTCAAAATAGAAATAAAGGGACAGAGATAATAGATAGGTACATTGTTGGTGTTCTTTGTCATGTATCACTCGCCATGTTTTACTATGAAGAATGACTAGTGGTATGAAATCTAGAAAAATTGCATAAACCCTACCCAACAAAAGAGCCCACACAATGATCAAGAGTAAGGGACAATCTATGGAAGAAGCAAAATACAAAGTCATGTTGAGAACAGTCCATAACTGACAACAAGAATAGGATAGAAAAATTAGTCTTTGCAAAGAATAGCAAAAGGAGACTGTTAAAGGTAGTCAAATGACTATCCACAATGCATTGACAGTCAAAGGAGCAACAACAGTCATTTGTGAAGAAGAAAAGTGAGCAAAGGACTGAGGTCTATGAGGATAGTCATATTCACAAGAGATTGACAGTCATATTGACTATGTTTTGACTGAAGCAAAGATAAAGAGTTTACAAGGATGTAGTCCAATGACTTTAGGAAACAAAGAATAGTCAGGTTCATGTGAAAGGGATAGTCCCAAGAGGCAAGGTAGTAATAGACCTAGCAATAGTCATGTAGCCGGTTGGAAGCAAAGAGCAGTCAACTCATAATGTAGAAAGGATTCATGTTGCAAAGGTATGAGGGGCAGCTATGACAACAGAGATCAAATTGGAATAGACAAGATGGAACAGTAGGAACAGATTTTATGACTATGATATATTCAATACAGAAGGTCCTCAGTGATTGTTATACGCAACAGTAGCAGTCCTAGAAGGTAGTGGTTAGTATGAAGAGAGTCTTGATCTCAGAGACAAGGAAGGAGACTGTGTTTGACAGTCACATATAATAGAGGAATGATAGTCATAATGATTGTGAAATACCTTGTCCTGAGCCAATGTATGCAGAGGTGAAATACTAATTTCATGCTTGAAGGAACAATTATAATCAAGGATGATAGAGTACATAGCAAATGAAAATGCTATGAGTAATATATATAAGTCATTGTCAAAATACCCAGACAACATCCCCAAATCTTATGCATTGTGTCCATTATTGAATAGTTACAGGAACATTATTGCTACTACAAGAGCAAATACCAGAAATATTTCCAAGTTCATGACAGGTAAAGGAAAATATGCTTAGAAAGAGTAAGAAGTGCAAAAGTATATAGCTAATAGTAACTGTTAAAATGCCTTCTTTTGACAACAAAAGTAAGAGAATCTCATGCAGGAGAGATATATTCAGAAAAAGTAAACATAGTAAGGGTTTTATGTCATCAAAATCTTGAGTTTAAAAGATCTTCATTCTTCAGTGACAGAAAAGAAAGAAAAGAAACTAGTAAGAGCTCCAACAACTGCTATTATATTTCATGGTTGTTCTCAAAAGGTATTGAGGGTTTGGTTTCTGTAGAAACCCTAGCTCAGAAAGGAAGCCCTAGTGTTTTTTTTTGAAATACTTTTTCTGTCAACAAAAACTAAGAATAGTTTCAACTAACAAAGCCATATACAAGAAAATCACAGACAGAGTGATGTTTCTGAATAAGAATGACAAATCTTTCTAGTTTTTGTAGCATCATATCTAGAAAAGATAGTTATATATGTGTTCAATGAAACTAAAATTACAACCATCACAGAAAATGAGCATTTACAGCATATACAGTGGTAAAAAGTAGTAGAAATGATGAGTTTTTGCAGTATTGTTTCAGGAAAAGAACTTCATCATGCTTACCTTTAGTTTTGGAGAAGAAATGTCAAGAACTTGGTGAAAATGCTCTCAGAATCACCTATAGGAAGCTCAAGAATGAAACCCTCATGTCGGCGATGAACAGAAAATAGAGCAATTTTGCAAAAATGTAAAGTGATGAATGAAAGTAAAAGTTGCTTTTGTGTTTCTTAGGGTTTCAAAACCCTAGGAACTCGACGGGTTTTATTTTTGTCTTTTATTTTCTTTTACATAAATTTTAAAATTGCTCATGGTCAAAACATCAAAAGGATATTTCCTAGGTAATGCCACAAGGTGGATGAATATTTGTTAAGACTTTGATTAAGTCTTTTATTTCCCTTCATACTAGGTTATGTACTTTGGTACTTTTTGTCACATTTATGTTTATTTCTCCTTACATATACTATGAATTGTAACAATCACCTTAAATGATGACCTTTATGAATCATTTAAGTGCTATTGTTAGATACTATTACAAAGGAGAGAATAATGGAGAGTGTCGTGAATATTCATTGACTTGAAGGGGATATAGTTGGAGTTGTGGAGATGTGGCAAACACATGCCAATGTTATAGGTATTTGTTTGTTGCCTTGAGGGAGGAGATTGACTAGTTCTTGTGGACAATTAGTAGTTGGTTTGTTTTGGAGAGGGCATCTAGGAGTGTTTTTATTACTCTTAGAGTCCTTTTTAGACTTATTTTTCATGAGCCATCATGTTTGGCTAAGTCCTAATGGACTTTTTATTGCATTATGGACAATTTTGGAGAGGATATAGGCCCTAGATTTTAGGCTTTTTGGGGGCATCCGACCTCAATCAATTTGAGATTCTTTCTATTGTGGAACCACTTGGATAGTGGTGGATATAGTCACTCTTGTGACTTTTTTGTTCTCAGTTCTTACGCGCAGATTTCAGACTTGTGATTTTATCCTAGCTCAGTTTTTTGCTAGTTTGTAATTCATTTATCTTGGACATGTATACCAGTGGTGACCTTGGACATCAATAATTATGAGTATTTTACCTTCCCACTTTATGCTTTATTGTGTGTATCTTTTGATTGATCGACTTACTTGTGAAGTTATATCTATTTCCTTGTAATTCTTTATCAAGCCAAGTGCCTTTCTTGTAGAAAAAGTATGTTTTGTAGGTTATAATCTGTGTTAAAGATGCAAAAAAATTTTGTTGTGAGACTTCTTTCCTTCTAAAGGTTTAAGCATTTTAAACCTCTTTATAAATTACTTATGCAAGGACATATGAAAGTTAGTTGTGTAGGACAAATTCAGTCATTGTTGAAATTGTGTATGCAAGCTGTGTTTACAGGTTCTAATTAGTTTCGGTGCATCACCTTAGTCATAGATTTCATTTTTTTTGCAATCTTTTCTTACCCTTTTCCTCATCAAAGTAATAGTTTTTTAGGTGATAACCATAGGAAGTCGGCCTTCTCTAGAGGTTGACCTCTACTTTTAAAGTGACCCATAGCTTTAGAGGTCTTCCCATGTTTCAATAGATTGCTAAACCTTACATTTAACAGGGTGCAAATCTCATTGATAACAATACACTTTTGCATTGGCACGACATGATCATCTATGTGATTGATAGTGTTGGAATTAGGTTAGACAACTAAGAGGGGGGGCTGAATCAGTTGTCACTACTTGTAACCTTTTCTACTTTTAATCTTCTTTCACAACTTATAAATAGATTAATCATGTAAACATTGAAGCATGACTTAACAACACATGAGTAGAAACAAAATGAACATACATAACACCAGAATTTTTACGTGGAAACCTAGTAAAGGGAAAACCACGGTGGGGGCTAACCCACATGATTCATACCCTATTAAAAGTACTTAAAATAAATGGGAAGGCACTTGCCTTCGGGTGCACTTCCCAAAGCACACTTCTCAAAGAGGCTCACTGTCTATAGGAGGGTCACTGCCTACAAGATTTTATGTTTAATACAGAAAGAATGAACTAAGAAATAGCATCTTCTTCATGCCTAGTTTAGTCCCATTGAAGCTCTTAACTCCTTTGCTCTGCTCCCACACTCTGCTCTACTCTACCACATCTTCACTTGCATCCTTCCCTTTGACGGCCTCACTTCACTTATTTATATATGACATTAACTTTGGAAAGATTATCAAAGTCATCTTTACAAACATCTTATTACAATTGTTCTTCAAGGTCGGCCTAACAAACTGTTACAATTACAAGACTTGATTTGATATAAAGTATTACATGCAAATCCTTATAGTGTCAGCCAAACATTTTCTGGGACTTGAATCTTCTTCAATCAACACACTACTCTCCAGAGAATTGCCTTTAGATCATCTACAACACACTTGAAACATTCAGTCAACCAAGGAAGAAATATTCAATCAATGAGCTCAATCTTCAATGCAGACCTCTAACATAGTAGGCACACGATCCAAAGACCTCCACAAGCACATTGAATTCAACAATAACATCCATACTACTCCAAATCATCAAAATCACTTGTAGATTCATCTGGTACCTCAAGAACACTATCTGTCATACTAGAAAGATTGCTTGTGGACTTGCAAACCATGAACCACTTGAGTTGAGGATACTCACTAACTTTCCAAACATGCCTCTAGATTGACAAATCATAAGTTTTCATTGCAGAGCAATCCGGACCAATGTCCTGTCATTCTGTCTCTTCTGAACACTGTAAAACCTGGTTCTACTTAGATGGCCATAGCTTCTTCAAATCTTCATGTGGACCTCTCAAATCTTAACTAGAGCTACTTTAGACAATCCTCTACGTGGCCATATGGTCCACGTACTTTGGTCTTCATTCCTCTAGAAATGCAAAGCAATCTACTTCACTGATCTACACTATTTCCCTTGTTTAGATGACAAAGGGATATGTTGACATCAATGACAACACATCATAGGCACATATTTGCAACAATCTCCCCCTTTGTAATTGATGGAAAGATATGATGTGAAAAAATAATTCAACTACCAAGAAAAGGATTTCTACCTCTTTCTTTTATCACTTCTACAACCACTCTCTTCACTGCTCCCCCTTTCATTGGCAACTAGTTTTTCACATGACTTCTCTCCCCCTTTGACATCAATGGAAAAGGGCACATAATTGCAATCTTTTCTCACCATTTTTGTTTCAGAATGATCTCCAAATTTTGCATATTGACTACTCCCCCTGAGTAGTATCTTCTTAACATCAATCTGGATCACAAGATATGACTATGAATTCCACCAGATTGATGCACACTAGTGCATCTTAGTTCTGAATAGGAGGGGTAATAACCCCTAGCTTCCCTCTGAGATACTCAAAGTATCCTTAGGCAGAGGCTTGGTTAATATATCCACAATCTGATCCTTTGAAGAAACAAACTCTAATCTGACTTCATTCTCACTTACCTTCTCTCTCAAGAAGTGAAACTTGATGGATATGTGCTTTGTCTTTGAGTAAATCACCAGATTTTTTGAGATGTTTATTGCACTTGAATTATCATAGAAGATTGTGACAGGCTCTTCAAACACAATTTTGATATCTTTCAATAGTTGCTTCATCCACAAGACTTGAGTACAATTGCTTGCTGCTGCTATATACTCTGCCTCTGCAGTAGACAGAGATATTGCTTCCTACTTTTTGCTCAACCAACAAACCAATCTCCTTCCAAGAAGAATACACCACCACTAGTACTTTTCCTGTCATCCACATCTCTTGCCCAATCAGCATCTGTATATGCATGAAGAGTGAAGTCATTATCCTTTGGATACCATAAGCCATAATCAAATGTTCCCTTCAGATATCTAAAAATTCGTTTGACTACTACAACATGGGATTCCCTAGGATCAGCTTGAAATCTAGCAACAAGTCCAAATGTATTCATAATGTCAGGTCTGGTCTAAGTCAAATAAAGAAGTCCTCCAATCATGGATCTATACCTTTTCTGATCTGCCTTAGGTGAATCATCATCTTTACTCAACTTGTATCTGGTTACCATAGGAGTACTTACTAGTTTGGAGTCCTCCATTCCAAACTTTTTCAACAATTCTCTCACATACTTAGACTGAGATATGAAGATACCTTTTTCTGACTGAGTGATTTGTAGACCTAAGAAGAAATTTATTTCACCAAACATGGACATCTCAAATTCACTTTGCATCTGATCAGCAAAATTCTTACACATGCTTCCATTTCTACCAAAGATGATATCATCAACAAATACTTCAACAATTAAGATGTGCTCATGATCAATCTCGAAATAAAGATTACTATTAGTTGCGCCTTTGCTAAATCCTAGCTTTAGCAGATACTTATCTAATCTTGCATACCAGGTTCTTGGGGCTTGTTTAAGTCCATAAAAATCTTTCCTTAATCTGCAAACCATATCTTCTTGATCAGACAAGTAGAATCCTTCTAGTTGCTCAATGTAGACTTCTTCCTCTAACTCTCCATTCAGGAATGTTGAATTGACATCCATCTAGTAAACTTTGAAATCTTTGAAAGCAACAAATGCAATAAATAATCTAGCTGCTTCAATTCTTTCCACCAGAGAAAATGTTTCTTCAAAATCAATTCCCTCTACTTGAGAATATCCTTTGCACCAATCTTGCTTTGTTTCTCACAACTTCACCATCTTCATTCAGTTTATTCCGGAAGACCAATTTGGTTCCAATTAGATTTTTGTTTTCAGGTCTAGGAACAACATCCCAAGTATGATTCTTTTTAATTTGCATTAATTCTTCTTCCATTGCTTTTACCCAATTTTCATCATTACAAGCTTCATTCATTATTTTTGGTTCAATCTTTGAAATCAAACAGTACTCTACTTGATCTTCAACAATTCTTCTTCTCATTTGAACACCTTTATTTTTGTCTCCTATGATTTGATCTTCAAAATGATTCAACCTTACATACCTGAGGGTTTTGGGAGTTTCTTGAACTTCTAATTCTTGAGGTCGTTCCTCAACATCTGCACTAACTTCTTGAGTCACTAGATTTTCTGGATCAATCTGGATCTGAGTCTAGGTTTGAATTTTCTTTCCTTGACTTTGACTTTCATCTTGATCATTTGAATCATATCCACAAGGCTTGGAAGATCTTTCTTTGCTCTCATCAACCTTGACATTAGCACTTTCAACAATCTTTTTCAATCTCTTATTGAAGCACCGGTATGCCATGCTTTGATTAGAGTAACCCAAAAATATTCCTTCATCACTTCTTGCATCAAACTTACCTAGATCCTCATCTCTTTTGATATAGCATTTACTACCAAAAACTCTAAAATATTTCATAGTAGGAGGATGACCAAACCATAGTTCATAAGGTGTCTTACTAGAATTACCTTTGATCTGCACCCAGTTAAGAGTGTAGACAATAGTACTCACTGCTTCTCTCTAATAGACTTGTGGAACATTTCCTTCCATCATCATGGTCCTAGAAGCTTCTTGAATTGTCTAGTTCTTTCTTTCCACAACTTCATTCTGCTGAGGAGTCTTAGGAGCAGATAACTATCTTTTTATTCCATGCTTTTCACAAAATGTATCAAACTCACTGGAGGTAAACTCTCCACCTCTGTTAGATTTTAGACACTTTATCTTGACACCAATCTCATTCTCCACCATAACCTTGAACACCTTGAATTTGTCAAGAGTTTCTAATTTTTCTTTTAAGAAAGTTACCCACATCATCCGGGAGTAATCATCAATTAGCAACATAAAATATTTGTCTCCTTGCACACTCCTAATTCTAGTAGGACCACATAGATCAATATGCAAAAGTTCCAACAATCCACTTAAAAATTGTTCTTTACTCTTGAATGAAGTTCTATTCTGTTTACCCAGTTGACATTCTCTACATTCTCTACTCATGCTATCAGCAGTTTTCACAAGTTTTGGAAGATCTCTCACAGCCTGAGTAGAACTTATCTTGACAATATTATCAAAATTCACATGACACATTCTCCTATGCCATAACCAACTCTAAGAAATCAAACAACTTTTTCTAGTACCACTTAAATGAAAGATGTTACCTTTAGTTTGTGTACCTGATGCAATCATAGTTCCAGAGCTTGCTAAGATTTTACATTTTCCATCCTTGAATCAGAGATCATACCCTTTGTCAACCAACTGTCCAACACTGAGAAGATTATGCTTCAATCCTTCTACATACAGAACATCATTAGTGTTATTCTTACCATCAAAAGAGATGGATCCTTTGCCATGAATTCTACTAGCTGAATTGTCTCCAAACTTCACAATTCCACCTTCATATCTTTCCAAACTTATGAGCTTACTTTTATCACTAGTCATATGATGAGAACATCCACTATCAATCACCCATTCATCCTTTTCTTCAATTTGAGCAGCCAAGGCACTTTCCACATTCACACAGCAAGTAGATTTAGTAGACACTAGATCTTCTTCTTTGATGGTAATGAACACCCATTCATTTCCTAAGTTACTTCCCATATTAGATTCATTATCAGTGACACCTTCTTCAGCTTCTTGGACATAGTAACATTTGTTCTGAGCCCTTGATCTGTTAGGGTTTGTCTTTGAAACCCTCCCTAGACACCTTGAGGAAAAATGACCAATCTTATTACAAGCAAAACATTTGAAAGACAACTTTCCTTCATACTTACCAGATCCTCTTGGCAATGTTTTAGAAATAAGAGCTTCAAGTTTTGTAGTCTCAATTTCATCATCTTCAAGATCCTTCCTTACTTTCTCAAATCTTTTTGATCTTCTTGAAGAGATTTCACCTAGATCATATCTTTGTTTTCCATAAACACTAGCCTTGAATGCAGATTCAGACTTAGGAAGAGAATCACCAAACTCACTCATTTCAAATGCTAAAATCTTACCAACAAACTGATCCCTTGTAATAGTTGTCATAGTCCTGATCTCTTCAATGGGAGCAACTTTATGCTTGTATGCCGCAGGTCAGGATCTAAGCACTTTGGTAACAATTTCTGATTCTTTCAATATTCCACCAATACTCCTGATACCAGCCACAAGTTCATTCACCTTCTGCATGTAGGAAGTAATGTTTTCATCTTCACTCATCACCAACCTTTCGTATCTACCCTTTAGGCTTTGTAGCTTGGCACATTTGACATATTTATCACCTTCATACCGAGTCTCCAACTTTTTCCAAATTTCATGAGCAGTTTTCAATTCCAGGACATTTGTCATTTTTGTATCAGTCAGGGCACTCAAAAATGCTTCTTTAGCTCAAATATTGTATTCAGCTTCCTTGAATTCATCTAGAGTTGAAGGGCCATTCTTCAGAATCTTATGCTCATCCATAGTTATCAACCAAAAGGTATCACCCATACATTGCAAATGACATTGCATGCACACCTTCCAAAGGGAGTAATTTGTTCCATCAAATCTTAGAGTTTCCTTCTTGTAAGTCAACATCTTGGATCTCCTCAAGAGGTCAAGTTTCTTTTAAAGGAACTGGCTCTGATACTAATTGTTAGAATTAGGTTAGACAACTAAGAGGGGGGGTGAATTAGTTGTCACTACTTTTAACCTTTTCTGCTTTTAATCTTCTTTCACAACTTACAAATAGATTAATGATGTAAACATTGAAGCATGAATTAACAACACATGAGTAGAAACAAAACAAACACACATAACACTAGAATTTTTACATGGAAACTCAGTTAAGGGAAAACCACAGTGGGGGTTAACCCATGATATTCATACCCTATTAAAAGTACTTAAAAGAAATGGGAAGGCACTTGCCTTTGGGAACAATTCCTAGAGCTCACTGCTCAAAGAGGCTCACTGCCTACAAGATTTTATGTTTAATACAGAAAGAATGAACTGAGAAATAGCATCTTCTTCATGCCTGGTTCAGTCCCATTGAAGCTCTTAACTCCTCTGCTCTGCTACAACACTCTACTCTTCTCTACCACATCTTCACTCACATCCTTCCCTTTGATAGCCTCACTTCACTTATTTATATATGACATTGACTTTGGAAAGATCATCAAAGTTGGCTTTACAAACATCTTATTACAATTATTCTTCAAGGTCAGCCTAACAAACTGCTACAATTATAAGACTTGATTTGATACAAAGTATTACATTCAAATCCTTATAGTGTTAGCCAAACATTTTCTGGGACTTGAATCTTCTTCAATCAACACACTATGCTCCAAGGAATTGCTCATAGATCATCCACAACACACTTGAAACATCCGGTCAGCCAAGACTAGCAAGAACATCAATACCAAAGAAGAAATCTTCAATCAACAATCTCAATCTTTAATGCAGACCTCCAACATAGCAGACACACAATCTAGAGACCTCCGCAAGCACATTAAACTCAACAATAACATTCTGTCATGCCCACATTTCACATGCGGTCACAACACGCTAACCTGCATGTCATGTCCACATGCGTCATGTGGTCATGATACTAACTATCAAAAATTTTCCCTTACTACTCTAAAAGCCCCCCCTCGCACCAACAAGCGTGCTCAGTTGCGTATGCTAGGATGCATACGTTTAAGTCGTCATTGTTACTATTAATAGCAGAAAGATTTCACATACGTGTACATTGACTGTACTGGACTTCCTATTCATGTTAAGAGGTCGTTGCTGTTTGATTTGAAATGTTAAGTTTTATGGATAGTAAAATGGCCCCTAAATTAGTTATCTCAGACAAATTCAAACTTGCCTTACATTTTTTTTTAAATTAATCATTTAAAGCCCAGTTACATAGTTCCTATAATATAAATATATCTACTTCGGTACTCTCTTATAGAGATCTATATATTTTCTATTATTTGAACATTTAAAGGGTATATATATATATATATATATGTATATATATATACGTATATATAATTTGATAAAATTTACATTTCAAAAGTACAACCAATATAAGTTTTTATCTACATTGATATATATATATTCGTCGACCAATATTTTTGTATTCTGTTATTACAAAACGTAGATATATGTTTATAATATATATATATATATATATATATTTGTCAAAAAATATCATCTCGAAGTATACCTATATATATATAAGTTTATATATATTCATATATACATCTACATACATGGTTAATCAGAATGAAAATTATAATATATATATATATATATAATATTGTTAGTTTGAAATTATTAAACCGTGAATACACAATTCCTTTTATATTAAAAAAGTACATTTTAGCGTAGATTACATTTACTCTATTAGTATTAATTCACGAATCTTAAATTTTCGATAGATAGAAATATATATATATATATATATATACCGGATTATCTTTATTCATATATTGTAAATTGATTGAAATTATAAAAATCTCAAGAATGATATATATAGATATATAATGTTATTGAATGACATTTCAAATTCAAAAATAAGAATTATATTAAATCTTATGATAATATATATATATATATTTTTTCTTTTTCAAAGTATTTACCAAAACATTATCAACATATATATATAACTATAATCATAAGATGTATTATTTTATATATGTTTTGTTTATAAAACATGGGATAGCCCTATATTCCCATTCATTCACTCTCCCTTGAGTTCCATTCGTGAAACCCTAACCTAACTTTCCTTTTGAGTGTTGTGAGAATGGTAGAGTAATGGGGAGGGTGGAACTAGGATAGAGGAAAATGCAGTACCAAGACGGCACGGTGGTGAGTAGGCACAGCGGAGGTGAAGATTGGATGGTGCGGTGGTGAGGAGGCACAACAGAGGTGAAGATTAGGTGGCACAGGTTCTGCAAAGGACAGGGGCAGCGGAGGCATCAACCGCTCGTGGTAGATAGCGGTGGTGTTGGCCGCTAGGAGCGGTGGAGTCAGTCCACAGTTAACGGAGGCTATGCAGAGGACAAGAGTTGATATCTGGTGAGGGTCTGGGTCTTCAGTCCATGGCGGAGGTGTTGTGGCCGCAGGGCTCAATGGAGGCGGTGAAGTCTACTGCCCACGAAGAGGTGGGTAGTGATGGCAGAAAGGGGGTGTGGGGATAGCCCGTGGGGCTTGGGTGTGAATAGGGGTGTGGGTGGGGCTCCACCCCACCCCACACCCACTATGTAAAGAATCTTCGATGGGGGTTAAAACCCTCACCATTGTTATTTATTTTATTTATTTTTTTTGTCTCCAACAACAGTAATTTAATAGAATTTAATTCTCAATGTAGCTTTTATTTAAAAATATATGTTTATATATTAACCACTTCATTAAAATTAATCTCTCTCTCTCTCTCTATATATATATATATGTATATTTATATTGAAACCAATAAATTGAATTATTTTCTATCAATTAACAGATAGGGTAGAATTAATGAGTTTGAATTTATAATGAGATCTCTTGTAAAATCTAAATTCAAAAGCAACACAAATTATAAATGTAAATATAAAATTTAGAGTATTACACAAAAGTATTCAAGTGAAATTTCCTTTCATTTTACTCTTCAATTTCCAATCCAAATTAGATCCATTTGGAAATGCATGTTAAAAAAAAAAATCAAAGCAAGATTCTTCTATTTCCATATCACCAAACTACAACTTCAAACTTTTCTCTAAATTTATCATTTCCACAAATTATGAAACTGAATTAAACATTACAAGTCTATCCAATCAGCACCTAATGCTCAACCTAACAGACTAGGAATACAAGGAGTTTAACCATTCAAAAAAAAACATACAATTTTCTTTCTTTCCTTTCTCACAAATGGTAAAGAGAACTAAATAACATAATAAGGGAGGATTTTCTCTCTACTCCCAAAATACCAATTTTTACAACAATTTCAGAGAGAGGAGATCTCTCCTCTAAAACTCTTACAAGATGAAACTATAAGAGACCAAGCTCTCTTAACAAGCAAGGAAAAAGGTCATTTTCTCTAAAACAAGATAAACTCCTCCAATCTTTACTACATGCTCCAAGAGATAACCTGCATAACAAACAAAGAAGAAAACACCAACCAACTAGCTCTCCTCCCTACCATAGACCCACAAGAGGGTCACCCCTGAGCTAGGGAGACCATCCACATAACCAGGGTAGATTAAACCAAAAACACTCCACAACATTGATTCACAACAATAGAAGCAAAAACACACAAACTCCCATGGTTCTACACACATTACAAAGACTCAGCTGAGGTGAGTTCAAAGGGGGTAGGGAAGTAGACTCTCTCTACTCCAAGGTGTCATTCTTCTCAAATAATTATCATAGCTTATCTCATGGCCTAAAGCCAACAAAATTATTCTTTCTCATGGCCTCAAGCCATCCAAATAAAAATCACAGGGAAATCACATATAGGCTCTCAAAGCCTTATAGCCCTCTAGGCTCAAAATTACCAACATGCCCTCAAGGCTTCCATATAACAAGAAATAAGGATACACCTGAGGAGGTTCACACCTTCCTTCCCCATACAAGATGAGCATTGTCTTCCAACTGGAAGAAGCTCTTTCATACACCCAACACAAACCCAAAATAGTAAAAATAACACAAAGACAACCATTGCAAATTCCGCATTCATCAAACAAGAACAAAGCATACAAAGAAGAGTAAACTAGTCCACTAACCTCTACAAGCCCAATTATGGAATGTATTTTGAAGAAGAGCTCCACCCCTAGTCTCCTTCTCTAAGTTCTCCTTCTTTCCACAATAATCCAACACCCTTACCCTCTCCCTCTTCCCCTCTTTAAAACAAATTCTCTCCCTTATCCCTTATTCCAAGTGGCATTAAAAAACTAAACCCACTCATTATCCATTATCCCCAATGGACTTAAAACAATTAACCCCACTCAAGAGGTTCCCCACTATAGCCCTTTTACAACACATGTAGAAATAAAATATAATAAGAAAAATAGAAATAAAAAGGAAGTGGATGACACACCACCCTTTTTATGGGGTCTCCCACTAAAAGAGAGGCACAAAGAGAAAAGCACTCCATTATTGGTGGATCATGGAGGCATTCTATGACTTGGAGGTGGGTCTAAGTGTGGATTCCACTCATCCCATTATCTCCATGCTCCCAAATTCGTCACTTAACTTCACCATGAAGTTAAAGTGACTATATGAAGGTTATCCCAAGGTTATTCTAGTCAAAAGGGTCCCTAGACCCATGGGGTATAACCTAGGGTTGATTTAAACCTAGTTAGGACTCCCAGAGTCAAGTAAATACACAAGAAGAGGGTCTAAAAGAAATAAAGTTAAAACAAGATTCAAAACAACATCTCTTACAACACATATCACAATATAATTAAATCAGAAGATAGACCTAATTCCCTTGACCTCATGCATTATTACAACATTACAACATTACCACAATTCACCAAACACGAGGTTGATCTTATTTCCTCATAGAACTAGATCGGCTCACAAGGATACAACATAGGGTGTGGAATGATCTCCTGTATTTGTGGTTTCGTTAGCAATACCTGCACACTCAAACTCGAAGTCAATAACACATAAAGATATCATAGCCGAAGCAATATAAATACATGCATACCTAAACATTCTACCATATAAACATACTGAAATCACATTAAAGTTCCATTTCTAATATTATCCATTCATCATTCACTTAAAAGCAACATCTAACTATCATTGCACAATTGTTTTCTTAAAATCAATTAGGTTTAATAAAAAAGAATTCAAGATCAACAGTCCCCTAATCATAAAAGTAATAGCAATAGTGCTGTAAATAGTCTCATCAATAGAAGTGAAAAAGGTAGGCCTCACATCCTCCCCCACTATGATTGTACTTCCTCCTAGAAGTCATCAAAGAGGTGAGGGTAAAGTGTCTTTAGGCTCGTTGCATCTTCCCATGTTGCAGTGACCTCATCATACATATCCCACTGGACCCTAACCTGGTCTAGCTCTCAACCTCGAAGGCCCAGCGTTCGATGAGCCAATATGCGTATTGGCTCCAAAGCCAGCTGCTCATTTGCCTCTACCTGAAGAGCACTCCAATCCAATACATGAGATAAGTCAGAAATATAACGACGTAGAACTGAAACATGAAAGACATCGTGGATATGAGACAGGCTAGGTGGCAAGGCTAAACAATAGGCTACAGGTCCTATCCTCTCCAAAATCTCAAAAGGTCCTACAAACTGGGGTGCGAGCTTAGAGCCTTTTCCGTAATGGATTGGACTCTTGTGCGGTCCACTCTCAAGAATACCCTGTCACCCACTGAGAAGCTTTGATCCATTCTCTTCACATTGGCATACTTCTTCTATCTATCTTGAGCTTCCTGAAGCCTCTGTCTGATCAATGTGACCTACTGTTCCATATCCTGAATTATTTCAGGACCAATGGCAACTCGGTCCTCTAACCGATCCCAACTCAAAGGCGTCCTACAAGGTCTACCATATAAAGCCTGGTAAGGAGGCATACCCAACGAGCTGTGATACCCATTATTGTAGGTGAACTCAACTAGATATAGGTACTCCTCCCATTTAGACTGATGATCCATAACATACATGTGAAGCATGTCCTCTTACACTTGATTAACTCTTTCTGTCTAGCTGTCAGTCTCAGGATAGTAAGCAGAACTGAAGTTGAGCTATGTGCCTAATGCTTGATGTAAGGCTCTCCAAAATGATGATGTGAAAATGGAGTCTCTGTCAGATATGATGCGGTGAGGTACTCCATGTAGTCTGACAATCTAATCTAGAAACACTCTCACCACTGATGGTGCATTATACGTTGTGCGTACCAGAGAGAAATGCGCCACCTTGGTCAACTTGTCAACTGTCACCATGATGGCATCATGGCGTCATGATGACATAGGTAGACCAACAATAAAGTCCATGGAAATGGTGTCCCACTTCCATTCAGGTATCTCGTGAGGGTACAAAAGGCCTGCTTGATGTTGATGCTCAGCCTTGACCTTCTGACACTCAAGGCATCGAGCAACATACTCTACAATATCATGTCTCATCCCAGCCCAATGATATAACTGTCGTAATTCTACATGCATTTTATTCACTCCTGGATGAGCTACATAGGGTGCTCTATGAGCCTCAGAGAGTATTATTGTACGTAGGTCACCCGCACGGGGTACATAGATGCGCTGCCTATGTTTAAGCAATCCATCCGACTCAAGAGAATATCCTACGAATTTGCCCTTCAGGACCCCCTGATTCTAGATTTCTTGTTGCACCTCAAGAAACCACTCGTCCCTAGGCAGATGCTATAGAATATGCTCTCTCAAATCCACCTTCAAAGTTAGAGTCAGGATCTCGTGGCACCTTCGACTCAAAGCGTCGGCGACCACGTTCTCCTTTCCTTTGATGTAGTGGACATCAAAGTCATACTCACACATGAACTCCATCCAACGCCGTTGGCAGGCATTCAAATTAGGCTGAGTGAAAATGTACTATAAGATATGATGATCTAAATGGAGCTCAAAACGTCAACCTAAAAGAAAATGTCTCCAACGAATAAGAGCATGAATAACTGCTGCGAGCTCTAAGTCGTGAGTAGGGTAGTTTAGCTCATGTGTTTTAAGTTTTTGCGATTCATAAGCAATCGCTCTACCACCTTGCCTAAGCACAGCTCCCAATCCCTCTAATGATGCATCCGTGCAAACAACAAAATCTTCTGCCAGATCAGGAACAACTAATATGGGAGCGCTGGTAAGACGTTCCTTAACGATCCCAAAGGCCTTCTCACACTACTCAGTCCAAGTGAATCCCTTCCCTTTTCGCTGAAGGGAAGTGATAGGATGTCCTATCCTAGAGAAGCCTTCGACAAACCTACGGTAGTAACCAACTAGTCCCATAAAGCTCCTTACTTCTGTTACATTGGTGGGTGCTGGCCATTCCTGAAATGCTTTGATCTTCAATGGATCTATGGAGATGCTGTCGCCTGATAAAATGTGCCCCAAATACTACACTTCTATCCTGAAAAAGGCACACTTCGCCAAGTTGCCATAAAGCTGATGCTCACGTAAACACTACAATACCTGACGCAAATGGTCCACATGTTCCTCCTCAGTCTGTGAATAGATCAAAATATCATCTAGGAATATGACCACGAACTGATCTAGGTAAGTGTGGAACACCCCGTTCATGAGGCTCATGAACATTGCAGGGGCATTCGTCAAACCGAAAGGTACCACTGTAAATTCATAATGGCCATATCTGGTTTGAAAGGTAGTTTTGTGAATATCTGATTCAGTGATTCGTAATTGGTGATACCTAGATTTTAGATCAATTTTTGAAAACACTTTGGCTCCCTGCATTTGGTCAAAAAGATCGTCAATCTTAGGTAGAGGATATCGGTTCCTCACCGTCACTTTGTTCAACTGTCTGTAGTCCATGCATAGCCGAAGAGATCCATCCTTCTTCTTTACGAAGATAACTGGTGCGCCCCATGGTGAAATGCTAGGTCAGATGTGTCCCTTCTCTAATAATTCTTCTAACTATAGTTTAAGCTCTTTAAGCTCATGTGTAGTCATTCTATAAGGTGCACAAGACACTGGTTCTACCCATGGTACCAAATTGATGTGCAAATCAACTTCCCTGCGTGGAGGCATACCCAGTAACTCTGGCTTAAAAACATCAAAAAATTCTCTTAGGATAGGGTGATCATCTAAGGTAGTTTCAGGTTCATCCTCAGATCTATCATTGACTTTGATAGCAAACATCTGACAACCCTTCCGTAAGCAACACTTAAGTTGCTAAGCAGATATCGTATGAGCAGTCGTGGGCTTCTGTATGCCCACTATCTTGATTGGAGTGCCATGATCATCTAAACAACTAATCATCCTTTGGCAGAAATCTAGCTTAGCTCTATGAGCTACAAGCCAGTCCATACCAAGAACTATGCCATAGGATCCTAATGGAATAACCCTAAAGTCACATGTTGTAATGAAAGAACCCAAGGAAATCTCACAATTTCTAACAATGGTATCAACTGCCACCAGCCTGCAACATTCCACTAATAATGTAGACATAAAAGAGTTGGTAGCTCCGGAATCAAATAGGATAGAGATGGGAAAATCTCCAATCATACCTGCCGTCTCTATGACTGAAGCCTAGAAATCAGCCTGCTAGTTTTCAACCACTACAAACATAAGGTGGGATTTACCCATATCACCCACAGTCTGCTCGGATCCTCCTACACAGTGCTATCTCCCTACTGTAAAACCCTGTGGGCACTCTCTAGCTAGGTGTCCAGCTTCACCGCAAACATAACAAGGACCCTTAAACTAAATCTGTACAGTCTGAGTCCTGCTCGACTGCTGCTGTCTTGATCTACCAGTGGACCCTTGTGAGCCCCTATATGACTGATGTGGCCTCGCAGGTCCCGCAGGTGGTCCCTGCTGTCTCTGATCCCTTCGCGGGCCCTACTGTTGCCAACCTCTATTATTACCCCCATGTGACCTCAGCTGTGTTCTAGCTTTCTGTTGTTGCTATGACTGTTGTTGTTGTGGGGACCTAGGAGGTAATGATGTTGTACTGAATCCTCCTCTAGGGGGTGCTTGTGGTGGTCTATGGAAATTCGGTTGATATTGTTGTTATCCCTGATCCTAGAACTGAGGGCAAGAACTCTACCCCCGTCCCTGAATCTCCTCAGCAATATAAGCCTTCTCGGCAGCATCACTCAAAGTCTGGAGATCTGCCATCCAAACAGGTCCTGCTATACTGTGGTTTAGTCCTCTAATAAACTTATGCACCAGGAGTTTCTCGTCATGGAGATACTCTGCATATCTGGATAACTCTGTAAACCTACTCTCATACTGTGCCACTGAGAGTCCCCACTGCTGTAGGTCATGGAACTCATCTATCTGACGCTATCTGTAATAATCTAATAGGTATCGCACGTTAAAGCGCTCAATAAAGGTCTCCCATGAGAGGGTGTCTAAGGAGAGGTGACGCTTGCACTCCTTAGTGCGCCACCAGGTAGCTGCTGCATCTTGTAATAAGTGTACTACCACATGAGCCTTCGTATTGCCTGCATATGGATGTAATGCAAAGCACCTGTCTAAACTGATAAGCCAGGCCTTTGCCTCAGCTCCCTCTATGGTTTTGATGAAAGTAGGAGGGTTTAATCTCAATATGTCCCTGATGGAATCTCCTTTATCTCTGCACCCCCTTATAGGCTCATCTGCATGATAATCATAAGGCATGGGACCCAACTGCTCTATTCGCATTATCTCATCATGCCTGGTATGATGTGTGGGGCTCCTGCTACAGGCCCTATCAGCTGAATCAACCTCCTCTGTATCAGGCAACTTGACATAAGGCTCCACATGTGGTACCCCCTGCAGCTCTACATGGGGCTCCAAACATGGCTCAACATGAGTCTCAGCTCGTGGCTCCACGCGTGGTTCCTCTCGCAAAACATCGCGGGGCTCAACACGTGGCTCTATGCGTGGCTCAACTGTAGCTGATGGAAGCCTATCTAAGATAGCCTGTAAGGCCTGTAATATTTGTGGTCCCATATCAGGTGAGGCTGGTGGTATCTACAGTACTTGAGGAACTAGTTGTGGCTATAGAACTGGCTGAACCTATGGAATTGGCTATTTTGGTGGGACTGGCTGATCCGGTCCCACAGTTGAAGAATCAGTACGCACCTTGGTGGGTGGAGTACGGCAGGTCAGTATTTGCCGAACTCGTCTGGGAGGCATCCTACAAAATGAGGTAATCGCTAGTCAGTTTGATCGCGGAAGTGATAATGTGCCTAAACATGCCCAGTGTTGGAAACAACTGTGCTCTGATACCAAATGTCATGCCCACATTTCACATGCGGTCACAACACGCTAACCTGCGTGTCATGTCCACATGCGTCATGTGGTCATGATACGAACTATCAAAAAATTTCCCTTACCACTTTGAAAGCCCCCCTCGCACCCACAAGTGTGCTCGGTTGCGTATGCTCGGATGCATACGTTTAATTCGTCATTGTTAGTATTAATAGCGAAAAGATTTCACATACATGTACATTGACTGTACTAGACTTCCTATTCATGTTAAGAGGTCGTTGCTAATTTACACTCGGTTTGATTTCAAACGTTAAGTTTTACAGATAGTAAAATGGCCCCTAAATTAGTTATCTTAGACAAATTCAAACTTGCCTTGCATTTTTTTTAAATTAATCATTTAAAGCCTAGTTACATAGTTCCTATAATATAAATATATCTACTTCGGTACTCTCTTATAGAGATCTATATATTTTCTATTATTCTAACATTTAAAGGGTATATATATATATTTCTATATATATACGTATATATAATTTGATAAAATTTACATTTCAAAAGTACAACCAATATAAGTTTTTATCTGCATTGATATATATATATATTCGTCGACCAATATTTTTGTATTCTGTTATTACAAAACGTAGATATATGTTTATAATATATATATATATATATATATTTATAGTCAAAAAATATCATCTCGAAGTATACCTATATATATATATAAGTTTATATATATTCATATATACATCTACATACATGGTTAATCAGAACGAAAATTATAATATATATGTATATATATATATATATATAACTTTATCTATATATATACATATATATATATAATATTGTTAGTTTGAAATTATTAAACCACGAATTCACAATTCCTTTTATATTAAAAAAGTACATTTTAGGGTAGATTACATTTACTCTATTAGTATTAATTCACGAATCTTAAATTTTCGATAGATAGAAATATATATATATATATATATAAAGATATACCAGATTATCTTTATTCATATATTGTAAATTGATTGAAATTATAAAAATCTCAAGAATGATATATATAGATATATAATGTTATTGAATGACATTTCAAATTCAAAAATAAGAATTATATTAAATCTTATGATAATATATATATATATATATATATTTTCTTTTTCAAAGTATTTACCAAAACATTATCAACATATATATATAACTATAATCATCTATATTAAACTTATGTATTATTTTATATATGTTTTGTTTATAAAACATGGGATAGCCCTATATTCCCATTCATTCACTCTCCCTTGAGTTCCATTCGTGAAACCCTAACCTAACTTTCCTTTTGAGTGTTGTGAGAATGGCAGAGTAATGGGGAGGGCGGCGCTAGGGTAGAGGAAAACACAGTACCAAGACGGCACGGTGGTGAGTAGGCACAGCGGAGGTGAAGATCAAGCGGCGTAGTGGTGAGGAGGCACAATGGAGGTGAAGATCGGGTAGCGCGGGTTCTGCAGAGGGCAGGGGTGGTGGAGGCATCAACCGCCCGTGGTAGATAGTGATGGTGTTGGCTGCTAGGAGCAGTGGAGTCAGTCCACAGTTAACGGAGGCCGCACAGAGGATGGGAGTTGATATCTGGGGGGGGTGTAGGTCTTTAGTCTACAGTGGAGGTGTTGTGGCCGCAGGGCTCAATGGAGGCAGTGAAGTCCACTGCCCACGAAGAGGTGGGTAGCGATGGTGGAAAGGGGGTGTGGGGATAGCCCGCGGGGCTTGGGTGTGAACGGGGGTGTGGGTGGGGCTTCACCCCACCCCACACCCACTATGTAAAGAATCTTCAGTGGGGGTTAAAACCCCCACCATTGTTATTTATTTTATTTTTTTTGTCTCCAACAACAGTAATTTAATAGAATTTAATTCTCAATGTAACTTTTATTTAAAAATATATGTTTATATATTAACCACTTCATTAAAATTAATCTCTCTATAAATATATATATATATATATATATATATATTTGTATATTTATATTGAAACCAATAAATTGAATTATTTTCTGTCAATTAACAGATAGGGCAAAATTAATGAGTTTGAATTTATAATGAGATCTCTTGTAAAATCTAAATTCAAAAGCAACACAAATTATAAATGTAAATATAAAATTTAGAGTATTACACAAAAGTATTCAAGTGAAATTTCCTTTCATTTTACTCTTCAATTTCCAATCCAAATTAGATCCATTTGGAAATGCATGTTTTAAAAAAAATCAAAGCAAGATTCTTCTATTTCCATATCACCAAACTACAACTTCAAACTTTTCTCTAAATTTATCATTTCCACAAATTATGAAACTAAATTAAACATTACAAGTCTATCCAATCAGCATCTAATGCTCAACCTAACAGACTAGAAATACAAGGAGTTTAACCATTCAAAAAAAAAACATACAATTTTCTTTCTTTCCTTTCTCACAAATGGTAAAGAGAACTAAACAACATAATAAGGGAGGATTTTCTCTCTACTCCCAAAATAACAATTTTTACAACAATTTCAGAGAGAGGAGATCTCTCCTCTAAAACTCTTACAAGATGAAACTATAAGAGACCAAGCTCTCTTAACAAGCAAGGGAAAAGGTCATTTTCTCTAAAACAAGATAAACTCCTCCAATCTTTACTACATGCTCCAAGAGATAACCTGCATAACAAACAAAGAAGAAAACACCAACCAACTAGCTCTCCTCCCTACCATAGACCTGCAAGAAGGTCACCCCCGAGCTAGGGAGACCATCCACATACCCAGGGTAGATTAAACCAAAAACACTCCACAACATTGATTCACAACAATAGAAGCAAAAACACACAAACTCCCATGGTTTTACACACATTACAAAGACTCAGCTGAGGTGAGTTCAAAGGGGGTAGGGAAGTAGACTCTCTCTACTCCAAGGTGTCATTCTTCTCAAATAATTATCATAGCTTATCTCATGGCCTAAAGCCAACAAAATTATTCTTTCTCATGGCCTCAAGCCATCCAAATAAAAATCACAGGGATATCCCATTTACGCTCTCAAAGCCTTATAGCCCTCTAGGCTCAAAATTACCAACATGCCCTCAAGGCTTCCATATAACAAGAAATAAGGATACACTCGAGGAGGTTCACACCTTCCCTTCCCCATACAAGATGAGCATTGTCTTCCAACTGGAAGAAGCTCTTTCATACACCCAACACAAACCCAAAATAGTAAAAATAACACAAAGACAACTATTGCAAATTCTGCATTCATCAAACAAGAACAAAGCATACAAAGAAGAGTAAACTGGTCCACTAACCTCTACAAGCCCAATTATGGAATGTATTTTGAAGAAGAGCTCCACCCTTAGTCTCCTTCTCCAAGTTCTCATTCTTTCCACAATAATCCAACACCTTTACCCTCTCCCTCTTCCCCTCTTTAAAACAAATTCTCTCCCTTATCCCTTATTCCAAGTGGCATTAAAAAACTAAACCCACTCATTATCCATTATCCCTAATGGACTTAAAACAATTAACCCTACTCAAGAGGTTCCCCACTATAGCCCTTTTACAACACATGTAGAAATAAAATATAATAAGAAAAATAGAAATAAAAAGGAAGTGGATGACACACCACCCTTTTTATGGGGTCTCCCACCAAAAGAGAGGCACAAAGAGACAAGCACTCCATTATTGGTGGATCATGGAGGCATTCCATGACTTGGAGGTGGGTCTAAGTGTGGATTCCACTCATCCCATTATCTCCATGCTCCCAAATTCGTCACTTAACTTCACCATGAAGTTAAATTGACTATATAAAGGTTATCTCAAGGTTATCCTAGTCAAAAGGGTCCTTAGACCCATGGGGTATAACCTAGGGTTGATTTAAACCTAGTTAGGACTCCCAGAGTCAAGTAAATACACAAGAAGAGGGTCTAAAAGAAATAAAGTTAAAACAAGATTCAAAACAACATCTCTTACAACACATATCACAATATAATTAAATTAGAAGATAGACCTAATTCCCTTGACCTCATGCATTATTACAACATTACAACATTACCACAATTCACCAAACACAAGGTTGATCTTAGTTCCTCATGGAACTAGATCGGCTCACAAGGATACAACATAGGGTGTGGAATGATCTCCTGTATTTGTGGTTTCGTTAGCAATACCTGCACACTCAAACTCGAAGTCAATAACACATAAAGATATCATAGCTGAAGCAATATAAATACATGCATACCTAAACATTCTACCATATAAACATACTGAAATCACATTAAAGTTCCATTTCTAATATTATCCATTCATCATTCACTTAAAAGCAACATCTAACTATCATCGCACAATTGTTTTCTTAAAATCAATTAGGTTTAATAAACAAGAATTTGGGATCAACAGTCCCCCAATCATAAAAGTAATAGAAATAGTGTTGTAAATAGTCTCATGAATAGAAGTGAAAAAGGTAGGCCTCACACATTCGCACTACTCTAAATCATCGGAATCACTTGCATCTTCATCTGGTACATCAAGAACACTATCTACCATGACTGTCATACTAGAAATATTGCTTGCAGACCTCCAAACCACGAACCACTTGAGTTGAGGATACACATTGATGTCCTAAACATGCCTCTAGATTTGCAGATCATAAATTTTCATTGCAGAGCAATCTGAACCAATTTCCTATCACTTTGTCTCTTCTAAACACTATAAAACCCAGTTCTACTTAGATGGTCATAGTTTCTTCAAATCTTCTTGCAAACCTCTCAAATCTTAACTAGAGCTACTTCAGACAATCCTCTACATGGCCATATGGTATATGTACTTTGGTCTTCATTCCTCTGGAAATGCGGAGCAATCTATTTCACTGATCTGCATTGTTTCCCATGTTTCTGACAAAGGGATATGTTGACATCAATGACAACACATCATAGGCACATATTTGTAACACATAGGTATGGGCTATGATGTTAGATTCATGATTATAGGTGGTGTTGTTTTAGGAGATTGTTCTTATCTCTTAGATGCTTGATTAGTTCCTTGAATATGGTTACTCATTTGTGGACTTATTGGCAAATCGAATCTTGCATTGATTTGATGTTTGAGTCTTGGAGTCTACAGGTTGTCTTCTTTGATATCTCAGTTTGCATATTACTAGTGTGATCATGAGTTTTCATGTTACATTTGTTTTGGATCTATGAGTTATGTAGTTTTGTATGTTGATCACCTATTTGGCTATAGTGGGATGACTCGGATGTGGACTGTCTATATCCACGAGATTGATTTAGTGTTTATACAAAATTTGTTAGTTGGCCTTGTCTGTGGTCATTTGTACATTGGTATGGTGCTTTGGGATGAGAGGATGGATGATTAGAGTGCCTGGATAGTTAGCTATTGGGACTTATAGCTTGTTTATCATGATGTCATGGATAGCTTGGATACATGTTTTATGTGAGATTTTGACAATGATGGTTTTATCTTCTTGGTTAGAGATTTAAGTTTACATGACCTTTTGGGAGTTATTGATGTTACAGTGGGATTCCTTGATTGGTTTGGGGCCATGGATAATCTTTATTTAGGAGATGGCTTCTTTGTTGTCATGGATAGCTTGGAATCATGATTCGATGGGAGCTTTGGAAGTGATGTGGATTCATAATTTGTAATGGATGATCTTCTGCAATAGATGTGAGTGTCTTGGAGATGCTCTTGGATTATGATTCTTTTTCAGTGAGAGTGCTAACATTTTGATTTCCATTGTTAGTAGATGATTATCTTCATTTGATTGGAGATGTTGAAATCTTGGTTAACCATGGAGGACTTTTTTTAGTCGTTTGTTGAGGTGTCAATTTATGACTTGTCAGTTTGACATGTTTATCCTTTTATTTAGAGATGTTGATATTGTGTCTTGATGGACTCTTGATGGTAGCTTAAAGTTTTGACATGATACAGGTTCTCTTAAGATAGGATGTGTGCACTGTTGCATGTGATCTTCCTTGGAGGAGATGGTTAGATCATAATGTCATGATGGGCTTCTTGATTATGTAGATGTGTAGTAGGAGCATTGACATGGATCTTGTTGTTTCTCTTGGTATTGAGTACTTTGGTCCTGTGCTTGAGAGCTTCATGATAGTGTGGTATTGCATTTGGAGTTTGGCATGGATTGATCATGGAGGTGCTCATGGATACTTGGAGACTTAGGTGAGGCTAGAGTTCTCGTATGATGAGAGACACTTGTTGAGACAGTTACTCTTTGGAGGTTTCAGTAGATAGACCAAGGAGCCTTACACCTAGATATGGACCTAGAGGAGATTGTTCTTTGAGAGAGTCATTGTCTCTTGGTGTATCCTAGAGAAGCATTCTCAATCCCCACTCTTGATCTACTTGGCAGTTTATCATCTATGAGGTATTTCCCATCCTTTTAGATGCATTTTGCTTTATGTTTTATCTTCTCATGGATATGGATCTTGAGTTACGATTATTGGTTCTAGAGGGTTCATTTGAGGGATATTATTATCTCCTTGTTCATATGGTTTGATTTATGATGTTTATTATGAGGAGTTTAGGAGATGTAATTGGGCTTATTCCTAGTTATGGAATGATTAGAGAGGCTTACATCTATGTTGGTTACATGTTACATATGTTCATTTGATCTATGAGATTGAATGGTTGGGTGTTGTTGAGGCTTTTCATTTTGGGTTTTAGAGGAGATCATACTTGACACAACTTAGCACTTTGAGGTGTTTGTAGAAGAATGTAATGTCCCCTTCTAGTAAGCTGAAAATTTTCACTATTTAACACAACTTTAACTTAGTAAAAGAGAACATTAGTAATATTTTAATCATTTCTTTCAACATATAATCATTAAGACTATAACATATTAGATTATATTCACATTAAGTTTCATATAAAACACATTCACATAAATGTTATTCATTTTCATCATTGGTTCATGATCTATCTTATATCATTAATCACACATGAGTCATGGACATACCTTGGGGAGGACGTTCGTAATCCTACCCATTAATCAGACCACTCACCTAATATGAGAGGGTGGGTTAAGGATTCCAAGACCCACGGCTGTAGGTCCAAGGCTTCACCTCACACTCGGAGGTACTTCACTCTTGGCTCGGAGGGGCTTATAGCCAGCTCAAGGTTCACCTACAGTTAGGCCATTAATATTATCTAGGTCCTATGCAACCATAGGGTCAAGAACTTCATACTACACCTAGAAATACTTTGTTCTTACCCTAGGTCTAAGAGCTTCATGCTACACCCAGCAATACTTCACTCTTAGCTCTGAGGAGCAATGACTTGCCAGCTCGAGTGCTAGACACTAGATTCCTTCTAACCACCAGTCTCATACTTATAAGGTGTGTAGGTGGATTAAGAGGAAGGCTACTAATCCTAGCCCAGTATTCCATGGTCATGTTGATTTCTTCTTAAGGATGATTTTATAATCAATCTCTTTATAGAACATACTTATTATTCTAGGCATCATGCCTTCTATTTAAAAAATTCACTTTCTTGGATATTCAATAATTACTAGTATATTGATATTTCCCCTTGAATGCATATTTCATTAGATGTTTACTCTACTATTATTAACTTTTCCTAATATGAGATTATTAGAGCTTCCTAGCAATCATTGGATTATTCACAACATTCATAACCTTATTATTTATATCTTACAGGTTATAAATTTAACAAGTAAATATAACTTCTTACAATTCATAAATTGAATAAGTAAATATAATTACTTACTTACCTGTCCTGGGATTCCTTACCTATGCCGCAATAATATAATTTTTATTGCACTGTCATTTATATATTTTATAATATATATTTCACACCCTTTATCTACTATATATATATATTATTTATTTTTACTTGAATTATTCCTCTAATTTTCTCTTGATGTACATATCTCTATATATTAATTTATCAGATATTCTTTTTTATATTTTCTTCCCATGATGT
This sequence comes from Cunninghamia lanceolata, assembly GCA_027924645.1. Taxonomy (NCBI): domain Eukaryota; kingdom Viridiplantae; phylum Streptophyta; class Pinopsida; order Cupressales; family Cupressaceae; genus Cunninghamia; species Cunninghamia lanceolata. The sequence continues at coordinate 11,112,159 of BSBN01000780.1, forward strand.
TTTCCTTTCTATCTCACAACCTTTATTTATTTCCCTTTCAAGGATATGTTCGAAGAGGCTCGCTCTTTTATCTTATTTTATTTACAAGCATATAATATGGTGGGATAATGTTTAACCTTATTACTTTGCCTTATTCCAAATTACTTTACTTTCTAAATTAATTTACTTTCTACCTTTAATGGGTAAGACTCTTCGTAATATTTATTTTTATATATATTAATATATCTTATTAATTATTCACATAAATATTATATTAAAATATTTATATTTATAACATATCTAGATAATTAAATATATATTTTATAATATTTAAATTATATTAAATTAATAATATTATTTATTAAATAATAGATATTAATAATATATTTTAAATAAATATATTATATATTTAGTTTATATAAGTCTAACTTATTATTTAAATAAACGATTCAATTATAAATCATTATAGGGACATGACAACCCTCCCCACTCAAGATTGCTTGTCCTCAAGCAACTATAATTAGGTATCCTAAAGTAATATTTAATAATATTAAAATTTATTAGGTTTCCCTTATATAAAATAAAATTACACTCACCAATAATATAAAATAAACTCTATAAAATGTAACAAATTAATATAGCTAATAAACTATAGTGTCATAAAATGATAATTTATAAATTTGGGTTTACTCTTTTTTTCAGCACTAAATTTTATAAATAATTTATTTTATAACTATTATTTATTGAGGTTTATGTACACCATAAATACTTTGGGTTAATTGTTTATGTATATTTTAATTTGTTTTTTCACTCATTTCACCCCGTCGTAGGTTACCCATTGATGAAAATAACTTTGTGAAATATATTACTTACAAGAACTAAATAGAGATGTTTAATATATATTTATTTATAAATTGTATTTTAATTATTTTATTTTACTATTTCATTTAGTATAATTTTATTGTTATTAAGAGTTGTTTTATTTTTATTTATTTTATTTATTTTTTATTTAACTATTATTCACAGGATGGCAGGATCTGATACCACTATAATGTCCCCTTCTAGTAAGCTGAAAATTTTCACTATTTAACACAACTTCAACTTAGTAAAAGAGAACATTAGTAATCTTTTAATCATTTCTTTCAACATATAATCATTAAGACTATAACATATTAGATTATATTCGCATTAAGTTTCATATAAAACACATTCACATATATGTTATTCATTTTCATCATTGGTTCATGATCTATCTTATATCATTAATCACACATGAGTCATGGACATACCTGGGGAGGACGTTCATAATCCTACCCATTAATCAAACCACTCACCTAATATGAGAGGGTGGGTTAAGGATTCCAAGACCCATGGCTGTAGGCCCAAGGTTTCACCTCACACCCAGAGGTACTTCACTCTTGGCTCAGAGGGGTTTATAGCCATCTCGAGGTTCACCTACCATTAGGCCATTAATATTATCTAGGTCCTATACAACCATAGGGTCAAGAACTTCATGCTACACCTAGCAATACTTCATTCTTACCCTAGGTCTAAGAGCTTCATGCTACACCTGGCTTGCCAGCTCGAGTGCTAGACACTAGATTCCTTCTAACCACCAGTCTCATACTTATAAGGTGTGTAGGTGGATTAAGAGGAAGGCTACTAATCCTAGCCCAATATTCCATGGTCATGTTGATTGCTTCTTAAGGATGATTTCATAATCAATCTCTTTATAGAACATACTTATTATTCTAGGCATCATGCCTTCTATTTAAAAATTCACTTTCTTGGATATTCAATAATTACTAGTATATTGATATTTCCCCTTGAATGCATATTTTATTAGATGTTTACTCTACTATTATTAACTTTTCCTAATATGAGATTATTAGAGCTTCCTAGCATTCAATAGATTATTCACAACATTCATAACCTTATTATTTATATCTTACAAGTTATAAATTGAACAAGTAAATATAACTTCTTACAATTCATAAATTGAATAAGTAAATATAATTACTTACTGTCCTGGGATTCCTTACCTATGCCGCCATAATATAATTTTTAGTTCACTGTTGTGGTTTATATATTTTATAATATATATTTCACACCCTTTATCTACTATATATATATATATTATTTATTTTTACTTGAATTATTCCTCCAATTTGCTACTGATGTACATATCTCTATATATTAATTTATCAGATATTCTTTTTTATATTTTCTTCCCATGATGTTTTCCTTTCTATCTCACAACCTTTATTTATTTCCCTTTCAAGGATATGTTCGAAGAGGCACGTCTCTTATTATGCTTGGTGGTAAAAGACATACTTACCCTCTTATAAATTTTATTACTTTATATTAATTCCCTTTTGTGGTAAAACTAGTTCTAACCATACGTAACTCCCTTATCATAAGAGGATAGGTTAAAAGATGTTTATTTATATTATTATTTATTTATATTATTATATCATTATAATAAATATTATATTAAAATATTTATATTTATAACATATCTAGTTAATTAAATATATATATTTTATAATATTTAAATTATATTAAATTAATAATATTATTTATTAAATAATACATATTAATAATGTATTTTAAATAAATATATTATATATTTAGTTTATATAAGGCTAACTTATTATTTAAATAAACGATTCAATTGTAAATCATTATAGGGACATGACAACATTCTGATTTATAGGTTTTCTCTCTTTGTCTTATGGCTACTTTCTCGAGGATCATGTTGATATGGTTGGACTTGGGAGAGTTATGGTGACATGTTGTGAGAGAGTATGCAATGATTTATCATGCATGTGTGGATCATTGTGATTGTTCTTGATACTACTTTGGCTTGTTGATTAGCCACACCTTGGTTTGAGTGTTGATTGATAGACTTGATATGCCTTTGATCTATTTTTAGATTTGGCATTACCCATGTAGTGGGATTTCCTGGTTGTATGTGTTTTCATTGACAGGTTTTATACATGGAAATTGTGAATGTAGTATATGGGTTGGATATGTTGTTGGCATGAGTTTATTGATGTTGTTGATACCTATGAGGTATGGATGGTTGGATGTATTAGCATATGTTGTGGGTGCTATTTCTAGTCATGTGGGTTTTTTTCTTTGAGTACAATAGCTTGGAGCCTTTTTTTATCACTTGGATTTGATGCTTGTGTTCTTCAGACTGGTGCATCTTCACCTTGGCATGTTCCTTTTCTTCCATAGGTGGCATGTTGGAGGATGAGAGGAGTTCTTGCTTGAGATGGTGGTCACATTGATTTTATTGTAGGTATCTTGATGGAGCATGAGAGCATGTTGGAGATTCATGTGAGTTCATGTTTGCCTATGATGATGTATTTCATTGATTGACCCTTATGCAATGTATACAACAAGTGGGGGAATGTTAGGAAATTGGTGTTGTACACCTTGCATAATATTGTATTATTTTATTCATGCAAAATAAATATTAATTAGTGGTGCATCTTAATTGATGTGTTTAACCACATTAGATAATTATTTGGAGGCCACTTATAAAAGTTGTATGTAACATTGGGTTAATTATTTTATGTATGTGGGATACATAGAGTGATTAATTGTTTATTTGTATTATTTGATTATTTGGGAAAACTTAGTACCAATAATCAAATGTGGGGTCAATGGTTTTATAGGCTAATGGTTTTGTATATCCATGGTTTTATCCAATACCACAAGTTGTATTTGTCTTATCTTGGTCTATAAAAGCAAGCACATGGTTAGTTGTTTGGGTGGCTTGGCTATTTTATTGTAGGTCGATTGGAGGTTTGTGAGAGTCTGTCACTGTATTGAGCTGTATCCTATAAGTGCATATTATGAAGCATGGCAGGTGATGTGTGGATTCATGCTTGGACACATGGAGGATGCATTAGAGGTGCTTGATGTTTCAGAGGTATTCATGGAGACTCATGGCATGTATTGTAATATCTTTATTGTTGAATAATACATATGAGTATGGATGCTTTTGGAGGCTGGGGTTTTCCCAAGGTATATCTTGTGTTATCTTATGTTTGTCATTTGGTCTTTTCATTATGGTTATTTTCTACATATTTTTCTCCTATTGGGTTATGTCAAATTGGTTTTATTTGAGCTGCAAATTCCTAACATGTGGTATCAGAGCCATGTTTATGGTTGAGGGAGGTGTGAGCTCCCTGGACTGTTATAACCCTTGTGTTTGTAGATCAAGTGCAAAATGGAAGCCACGGCAATGCATGTAAGGATTTGTGACATTACAAGGTTTTGTGTAGGTTGTATTGTAGATTGGGGGTTCTAGGTATTGGAGATTTGTTGTATATTTTGCAAATCTAATGATTGAAAAATCATGGCTGAAGAGGGTTTTCTTTGTTTGGCTTCGTGAGGGTTTTGAGGAGGAATTTCTACAGATGACCTCCTAAGACAAAACGGACCTCGCCATTGAGTCGAGGAGGCCTGAGAGGTGAAGAAAAACATATAGTATGCCCTATTTTGGCCATAGGGCCTGGAGGGAGAAAAAGAGCCCCCTCCCTAGTTCGTTAGTATAGCCATACGACCAGGTATGATGTAGCAAAAAAAAATTTCTTAAAAAATCCTACACAATGCATTTTCTATAGTTTTGAAAAATCAAAAACCAAAAATTAAAAACTATAGTGCTTTTTTCAAAAATTGAGATATGAAATAAAAAAATTTCAGAGGGGTCAGGTACTCCCTATACCCCCTGACCTACGTCTGTGCTTGCGTATACAGTGCACAATCCCTGGCTGGATGGTGCAGGGGATGGTTGGCCCCTGGCTGGATAGTGTGGGGGATTGTCAGCTCTTGGCCGACCAGCGAGCCATAGCCAATAAGCCCTAGACCCCTGGTCCATTAGGTAGGTCATGCCCCTGCTGGTGATCAGAAGCCTCTACCAACATCGGCAGCTGTGAATAGCCCACAAGGGATTTTAAACAATAAAAAAAATTATATTGCAGCTGTCAAACTTAAACAGCAGGCAGTAAATATTTTATGACAGCGGATTTCTTTTTGGACTTCAATAAAAAATTAAAACCTTGTTAATGTATGGTTGATGAAATACAAAATGAAATTGAATTTTTTTTTTCATATCTGCCATGTCATGATGATGCTAGACCAGCCAAACACTACATCATTTATTTTTTCCCAGTCAATGTGAACAGCCAGTACCACATCAATGATGACATCAACATTGTATGGACAGGGTCTTGCCAGGGGTCCCCTTTTAGCCCTCAAAGGGCATTTTCTTCTGGGGGCATAACTTTCACATACAATATCAGTTTTTGGACTTCTTATAGGTGTCAGAAAGGTCTCTCCGAGAAATACATAGTAGTATAGGTCTCATGATCAGATCTTTCTATTTGTGTCAAAATTTGATGCCTGATGCCAGGCATTGCTTTGGGACAGTTTTATGCTCATAACTTTTGCATACAGAATTAGATTTTTGATTTCAGACAGATGTTGGAGAGCTAGTTCAGTGTAATACAGTTTGGATCATGTAGATTTTTAGTTTGAAGTGCAGAGAAAGATTGGTACTTGTTTGATCACTTGTAGAAACATGAGATTCAAAGTGTGTTTATGAGTGCATTCAGATGTATTTTTGGGCACAAACTGTGGGAGTGCATGTTGTTATGAGACTATCAATATGGTATAGCATGTTCTCAAATTTGGTGCTTCCATATATAGGTTTATAGGTGTTTTCAGAGTTTAGACTTTGATGGAGATAGGTACACAGGTTGTCTTCTGGTTTGAGGACATGGTTGATATGCATGTGAGACTTGGAGTCTCATTTCAGTGGGAGTTGAGTACAGGTACAATGATGATGATGATGATTATGGTGTCATGGATATGTAGGTACACTTTTGCATTGGCACAACATGATCATGTATGTGATTGACAGGTATGGGATATGATGTTTGATTCATGATTACAGGTGGTGTTGTTGTGTTGTTTTAGGGGATTGTTCATATCTCCTAGATGCTTGATTAGTTCCTTGACTATGGTTACTCATTTGTGGACTTATTGGCAAATCAAATCTAGCATTGATTTGGTGTTCGAGTCTTGGTGTCTATAGGTTGTCTTCTTTGATATCTTAGTTTGCATATTACTATTGTGATGATGAGTTTGTATGTTACATTTGTTTTGGATCTACAAGTTATGTAGTTTTGTATACTAATCACCTATTTGGCTACAGTGGGATGACTCAGATGTGGATTGTCTATATCCATGAGATTGATTTAGTGTTTATGCAAACTTTGTTAGTTGGCCTTGTCTATGGTCATTTGTACATTGGTATGTTGCTTTGGGATGAGAGGATGGATGATTAGAGTGCTTGGATAGCCAGTTGTTGGGACTTATAACATGTTTATCATGATGTCATGGATAGCTTGGATACATGTTTTAGGTGAGCTTTTGACAGTGATGGTTTTATCTTCTTGGTTGGAGATTTAGATTTACTCAACCTTTTGGGAGCTGTTGATGTTACAGTGGGATTTCTTGATTGGTTTGGGGCCATGGATAATCTTCATTTAGGAGATGGTTTCTTTGTTGTCATGGATAGCTTGGTATCATGATTTAGTGGGAGCTTTGGCAATGATGTGGATTCATAATTTGTGATCAATAATCTTCTACAGTGGTTGTGGGTGTTTTGGAGATGCTCTTGGATTATGATTCTTTTTCAGTGAGAGTGTTATGTCAGAAAATGTCCCCTTGGGGGATTTTTCCTCTTAAGGTTTAGCTCCCGGGTCTTTAGAATGCATTATAAGCATCTTGCATTTTAATTTTGAATCCCGATGACAAAACCCTGAAGTTTTATGATGAATAGGACCTAGGGGGTGCTATAATGTTAAGCCCTGCCTAAAATAGGGAGGGAGGACTTGGGTGCCCATGCCCTAGTCCTGTCGTATTTTAGGTCAGGACCTAAATCTAAGTCTCGGTTATGTGACTGGTATTAGATCCTATACCAACATCTTAAGTTTGAATTATGAAATTCTTAGTGAGAATGAATGTAGAAGCATATATAAGCATGTTTAGGGATTCATTTGTAAACTAGAAGATGATTGTGAACTTTAGGCATACTTGTGATTTCAAGATATTCATTGTTGCAAGAGCAGAGCATTGTTATTGTGTTTGTGATTGCATATTTGACTCCATCTCCTCATGGCATGAAAGAGCATTCTTCCTCCCATGAGATCTACACTACAAGGTGATATCAATTGTGTTTTTTATCATTTATCATTCAAATTTTTCCACTATCCCATACAGATACACTATCATTATTTGACAACGACGTTTAGAAGACTTGAATGTCTCTCTGGGACTTGACTGAGGCAAGCCTCTAAACACCACAACCCCCAACCCACTTTTTTGTGATTGTAGGTTACAGGTTTTGAAAGCAAAAGTGGAGTTGCAGGGAAGCATTATAGACTATCGAAAGTGATGTGCAAAGAAGAAAATAGGGACCTAGACTCAGGTGCCCACTCATTAGTCCTCCAGATCTTGCAATGGTGAAATCTCTAAAACAACATAACTATGTTGCAGACAACATTCCCAGATCCTGACAAAAATTGAGCCATTGGACTAGGGTGCCCGCTCATTAGTTCCTGACTTTTTTGCACACCAAACTTTGAAATCTAGTATGTATTTGGTTGTCATTTGATATCTCTGTGTGCAAGCATTTTTTGTTTTTCATTTGTTTGTTTATGATTTTACAAAATTGGGGTTTTGATTATAATTGGACTTAATCAAACAACAAATTCATACAACTCCAAATTTCCACTGTTCTAAGTGACAGGAGATCTATAGTAGATTCTTCTACTCAGTTGAATGTCCTTAAATGTAGGTAGTGAAAGGAGGATTTAACCACACCTTACATCGAATTGAAAATCCTACTTTTTCTACATAACATTTTAGTGAACCTGTGTTTTTAATGAATTTTGCACCTTGCTGAGTGTTGTACTTTAGATTTACATTCATTTAATTCATTCATCTTATTGCATTTGAAAATTTACAAAAAAAAATTGCATTCTAGGGTTTGATTTTTGACATGGTTTGCATTAATTTAATTGCATTTAATTAAATTTATGATTTTTCCATTAGATCTGAAATTTATTTTCATTTAATTCATAATTTTCAATATTGCATTTGAAAATTTACAAAAAAATTAACATATTTGAAAAAAATTGCATTCTAGGGTTTGATGATTTTTGACATAGTTTGCATTAATTTAATTGCATTTAATTAAATTTGTGATTTTTCCATTAGATCTGAAATTTATTTTCATTTAATTCATAATTTTCAATATTGCATTTGAAAATTTACAAAAAAATTGACATATTTGGAAAAAATTGCATTCTAGAGTTTGATGATTTTTGACATAGTTTGCATTAATTTAATTGCATTTAATTAAATTTCTGAATTTTCCATTAGATCTGAAATTTATTTTCATTTAATTCATAATTTTCAATATTGCATTTGAAAATTTACAAAAAAATTGACATATTTGAAAATTTTGAAAAAATTGCATTCTAGGGTTTGATTTTTGACATAGTTTCCATTAATTTAATTGCATTTAATTAAATTTCTGATTTTTCCATTAGATCCTAAATTCACATTCATTTCATTCATAATTTTCTTATTGCATTGGAAAAATTATGAAAAAATTGAAAAATTTCAAAAATTTGAAAAAATTTGCATCATAACTTGCATTTTGACATAATTTGAATTAATTTTCATTTAATTTCTTATTTTTAAATTATATCTGCACTAAATTACAAAAAAAATCATTATTATTTATCATTTTCAATATCACATTTAAAAATTGCTGATAAGGGCATGGTTCGGTGGTTAAGTTACTCAGTTGTAGTGGTGGCCACCAGAGTTCAAACCCTCGCTAGGCCAACAAGCTTGTAGGCTTTATGCCTTTGCTGGGCCAATGAGCTCGTGGGTTTGAAGTGTTATTGCTTGGGGATGAGGTCCCCCGTGTTGTGGCCTCACTGGTTCATTGCTCCAATCAAAAAGCATTTGGATGGAGCTAGAGGGCATGTCATACCAGCGTTGCTAGTCACATTAAAAAGTTTACTAGTCACATTTAAAAAAAAAATATATCACATTTGAAAATTTACAAAAAAAAAATTGCAAAATTTGAAAAAATTGGCATTTTTAGCTTGCATTTTGACATAATTTTAATTTAATTTCTGATTTTTGCATTAGATGTGAAATTTATTTTTATTTAATTCATAATTTTCAATATCACATTTGAAAATTTACAAAAAAAATTGAAAATTTTGGAAATTTTAAAAACAAATTGCCATTTTTGGCTTGATTTTCAAATAATTTGAATTAATTTCCATTTAATTTATTATTTTTAATTTATATATGATTTAAATTACAAAAATTCATCATTAATTAATTTCTTGTATTGCATTGTCATCATAAAATTGCTAGGGTTTGCTTGAATTTTGAATTTTTCATATAACTTAGTAATTCCAAAAGCTAGGGTTGGTAGGTAAAATCTTATTTTCAAATTTTTATACTTATCTTAGGCACTCATTCAAATCTGATTTTGCATGTAGTGTTGCATTTTAGTGTGTTCTTGCATTTACATTCAAATAATTGCATTTACACATTTTCAATTTCAACGAAAACTAGCAATTTTTACTAAATTTTGGCTTATTTTGCATATAAGATCGCATTATAGGTGTGTTGTGAAGGGTATAGTGGATTTATTGGACTGATATTAGACTTATTATTTTCTATCCTTCATCACTTTCCTCACAACACCCCTTCTCTTACTCATTTGCATTGAAAATTTGTGAAAAATTGCATATTTTAGCTCTATTTTCACTAGGTTTTGACTTGTCATCACTATATAATTGCATCAAAGGCATGTTGTGAAAGACATTATTGAATCATTGGACTCTTATTAGGCATATAATTTTCTTTCCCTCTTAAAATTCTTCACAACACCTTTTCTTTCATTGACTTCCATTGAAAAAAGTGAAAAAATCAAGTATTTTAGGTCATATTTGCATTTAATTTTGCACTTACTTTCTTGAATTCATATAAAAAATCATTCAAATGTGATCTTGCATACATTTGAAAACATACATTTGATAGTATTGCAAACCTTGTTTGAAATATTGCATTATCTTAATTACACATTGTGTATTTCGACACCTAGGGTGCACTACTAGCTCTTATTGGAAATTGATGTTTTTGGACATTTTATTATAGCATCTTCATGTTATTCTTCTTTGAAATGTTTGCATGAGTATATCTTAGATTTTGAAAATTTCTCTAATTTCACTAATGAGAATCCTTATGTTCTAGAGCACATAGATTCTGTAAGTAGTATTGATGATTCTATATGTTCTACATATGAGCTGCAATTACTTTGTTATACACATGATTTTACTAGCTTCACATTACTCATAGGAGCATATCCTTTGATATTAGAAGATTTAACTAAGTTCATCTCTAGGAATACTCATGAGAAAGATAAGAGTGAAATTTTTTTTTCCATTAGTACTTTGAAATCAATAGCTAAAGAACATGATGATGATGATTCCATAGGTTATCCTACTTCTCCTATAGTTGAATGTCCAAAAACCTTAGATGAGAAGACTATGGACAACTCCATTAATGATACAATGCCTAACCTTCCTAACAACATTGTACCTTCCTCTCATTCCAATGCTCTCCCTGGCCAATATGTAGCATTAGTGGATGAGAAAAGGTCTCTCACGTTAAATCCTTTAGGGATAATCAAGAGGAAAACAATGTTAATTCAATCTTCACTAATAGACTTTCTAAAAATGTTCCCAAGATGATTGTGTGAGGGGCACCTAGTTCACCACCTTGCTTAAAACTAGTGATTATGGTTCAAGGTACTCAACAACCACCTCCTAAACTGGTACTCATTGTTAGAGGTCTTCCATATTCTTCTCAACCTCCTGACTACATCTATAATGTTGCTAAACAAATAACACATCAAAATTCACAACCTAGTCATGCTGTGGTTGCTCATGCATATAACACTAGAAATCATAGTAAACAAAATAAACAACAACTGAGCATTCTAATATATTTACCAACTTCTCAACCTATGCTCCCTCTACCACCCCATCTTACTCATAAAAGTGGTCAAGAATATGATCTTGTCGAGCAGCTTCGTGCTACTCCAGCTAAGATCTCTTTTTGGGATTTAATACAAACATTGCCTACATACAATGGAATGCTCCAAGAAGCTTTACAAAAGGTGATTGTGCCACCTACTATTAAGCTGAATGATGTAGTAGCTCCATTAGACTGTATGCATGTGACAAAAATGGATATTCTCTTTCAACCACATGAATTAGCATCAATTGAAGTTCAAAACCAATATGATCCTCTTATAATATGTGTCTAAGTAGAAAATAAATTGGTCAAGCATGTTATGATTGGTAATGGATCAACTCTAAATGTTTGTGGTATGGATTTGTTACATAAAATTAAGGCTGACACATCTTTAATCAAACCAGATAGCATTAGCATTCATGGCTTTCATAATGTTGGTAGACAATTAGTGGGTACTCTAACTTTACCTATAAAGGTTGGACTTGCAACTTTGTCTACTCTTTTTCATGTCATGCTTAGTTCACTTTCATATAATATGATTCTTGGTAGACTGTAGATTTATGCCATGGGGGCAATTCCATCTACCCTTCATAGATAAATAAAGTGCATTTATCAAGACAAGCTCCACATTTGGAAAGCTAATCCTAAACCAGATAGTTGTTTACATATTGAAAAGAAAAAATAATTTAACAATTATACAAATCTAAATAGCTTATGAGCTGAGTCATCAATACCTTTTGCCACAGATAATGTAGTGCAAGACTCTAAACCATTGAATCTACTTTTTGGTGATGATTGAGGTTCATTAGATTTTACTCCTTCCAGATCAAGGGAATATAAATTTAATAACTCTAAAACATCAAAAGTAGCATCGATCTCATCAAAACAATCCTTGAAAACATCTAAGGAATGTAAAGCATCCTTGGTAGAAAACAAAAATAATACTATTACTTATACTACAAATTATGAGACCTATGAGGCTTCACCATCTTCTAAGGAACTGACATCCCTCTATGGTCAAGGATTTAAAATCCTTTATAACAATTGTGACTATGTAGGTAATGGATGTGGTGTAAATAAACAAGGGATTCAAGTACCTATAGAATCTACTTCAAGACATTACTCAAGTGGCATTGGATATAATCCTTTTAAAGAAAAGTAATCCTCTCATCGCCCTAAACTAAATGTTAATATGATATCAACAAGACCAAATCAACATGCAAGATATCCTAAGATAAAAAGCCACACTTGTTCTAGCAAATATTAAAGTAGCTCTCAAGGGTGGCCTCTTCATAGATATGTATGTTCTTGACATTGGGATCTATCAGGTAAGTATTTCTAACCCTTTACCTCCATGTTGTGTTTCCCTCGTGATGTGCTATATGTTATTTAGGCCTCCTAGGATGACCCTTGATACTCTTGTAAGGTCAAGGATACTAGGAGACCACCTCTGTTGTGACCCTTCTATTTGTATCATCATTCTTCTATATTTCCTCTCCTCTATTTTAATTGTTGTGTGTTGTGTCTGATGGATATAGCGTTGGTGACTTGGAGGCACCCTCCTACATGACTATCCCTAAGGAACTTGTTTCTCCTCTCTTGATTTATTGTTTACCTTCCTCTAGTGGTTCTATCTAGCGGGTAGATGATGAAAACCTTATTATATTGATATGGACCTAGTGTTCCTTCGGTGAGAAATAAAAAAATGGACCTAGTCCATACATGACGATGGGGTTGCTATATATTATCTGAAGCTTGGCTAGTAGAATCATTCTGTGTAATCTTGATGTTGTCTTATCGTACTTAAAAAACATAACAATACTGCTACTCTGTGCACTTTGTCTATCTTGAATCTAGCCTTGTATTGTTGTTTATCATGATTATATGGATGCTAACACCTTTTCTTGCAGGAAATTGTGTGTTTGTGGGAACATTTGGCAATCATAAAGTACATGTCACCTATGGGGGGAATGGGCTTTGTGAGATCTTGTGTTCCCTTATGTGTTTTCTTCCTACCTTAACGTGCTTGATATTTCTACATGATATCAACCACCTTAAGGTGGGGGCATATATAAGGTAGGTTGTCTGATGATTTTGGTACTAACAAAGCATGTTTGTAAGCCCTCTACGGATGCAGGATGTTGTATCTCTAGGTGAGATCACATCTTTCTTTTTATATTGTAATCATTAAACTCTCTACGGAGGCGGGATATCATGCATATCCTTTTATTCTAAAACCCTCTATGTGAGGCAGGGATGGTGTATTTCTTGAGGAGATTGCACATCCTGTCATTTTCTAAAAAGCGCTCCGAGGAGGCGGGGCGGATTTGAGACTATCCTAACCCTTAAGTGTGTCTTCGGCGATTGTTGTGGTGAAGCCCAATTGTTGGTGTGTGCCTATAATGTGCCTGAGATGGTGGGGGCTTAGCAATAAGTTCCTTCCATCACCTGGTTTTCTATGTTTTCTCCATATCTTCCATGTGTCTTTCGTGTGTTTTCCCCCTTGTGTGGCTAACCCTCACTTGGGCTTTGTATGGCATGTTTTCCCCTCTCATGTATGTGTAGTGACGTGCTCCACTTACACTTGAAGTTTTGTATGGTGTGTTTTCCCTTTGGGGTTGTATGTTGCATTGTTCCTTTTCATGTATTTGCATTCATTCATATATATAAAAAAGAAAAAGAAAAAAGAAATAATCACTGCATTCACTATGTCTTCAATGTTTTCTTCTCAGTGTCTTGTGTGACTGTAATTGTCTTCTCCATGTTTTATGTGTCTGTTACTGCACTCAATGTGTTTGGTGTGTCTTCACCATGCCTGGCATGTCTGCTGTGTTTATTGACCATACTTTAATGCATGTATTGGCCTTGCGTTTATACATACATTAAAGTGGGGGTTAAATGTTATGTCAGAAATGTCCCCTTAGGGGATTTTCCCTCTTAAGGTTTAGCTCTCGGGTCTTTAGAATGCATTATAAGCATCTTGCATGTTAATTTTGAATCCCATCGAGAAAACCCCAAGGTTTTATGATGAATAGGACCTAGGGGGTGCTATAATGTTAAGCCCTACCTAAAATAGGGAGGGAGGACTTGGGCATCCACACCCTAGTCCTTCCCTATTTTAGGTCATGACCTAAATCTAGGTGTTAGTTATTTGACCATTATTAGGTCCTATGCTGACATCTTAAGTTTGAATTACGAAATTCTTAGCGGGAATGAATGTAGAAGCATATATAACATGTTTAGGGATTCATTTGTAAACTAGAAGATGATTGTGAACTTTAGGCAAACTTGTGATTTCAAGATATTCATTGTTGCAAGAGTAGAGAATTGTTATTTTGTTTGTGATTACATATTTGACTCGATCTCCTTATGGAATGAAAGAGCATTCTTCCTCCCATGAGATCTACACTACAAGGTGATATCAATTATGTTTTTGATCATTTATCATTCAAATTTTGCCTCTATCCTGTAGGGACATGTAGTCTTTATATGACAACAGTGTTCAGAAGACTTGAATGTCTCTCCAGGGCTTGACTAAGGTAAGCCTCTAAACACCACAACCCCCAACCCACTTTTCTGTGATTGCAGGCTATAGGTTTTGGAAGTGGAATAAGTGGAGTTGCAAGGAAGCATTACAAATTGTCAAAAGTGTAGAGTAAAGAAGAAAACAAGGATCTAGACTCAAGTCCCTACTCATTAGTCCTCCAGATCCCACAATGGTGAAATCTCTAGAACAACAGAACTATGTTGCAGACAACATTCCCAAATCCTGACAAAAACTAAGGCATTGGTCTAGGGTACCTGCTCATTAGTCCCTGACTTTTTGGCACACCAAACTTCAAAATCTGGTATGTATTTGATTGTCATTTGATATTTCTGCATGCAAGCATTTTCCATTACTTGTCCATTTCTTTATGATTTTATGAAATTAGGTTTTGATCATAATTGGACTTAATCAAACAACAAATTCATACAACTCCAAATTTCCACTATTCCAAGTGACAGGAGATCTGTAGTAGATTCTTCTACTTAGTTGAATGTCCTTGAATGTATGTAGTGAAAGGAGGATTTAACCACACCTTACATCGAATTGAAAATCCCACTTTTTCTACATAACATATTAGAGATGTTAACATATTGGTTTACCATGGAGGACTTTTTTGAGTTATTGGTTGAGGTTTCAGTTTATGACTTGTTAGTTTGACATGTTTATCCTTTTATTTAGAGATGTTGATATTGTGTCTTGTTGGATTCTTGATGCTAGCTTAGATTTTTGACATGATATATGTTCTCTTGAGACAGGATGTGTGCACTATTGCATGTGATCTTCCTTGGAGGAGATGGTTAGATCATGATGTCATGATGGGCTTCTTGATTATCCAGATGTGCAGTAGGAGTATTGACATGGATCTTGTTGTTTCTCTTGGTATTGAGTACTTTGGTCCTGTGCTTGGGAGCTTCATGATAGTGTGGTATTGCATTTGGAGTTTGGAATGGATTGATCATGGAGGTGCTCATGGATACTTGGATACTTAGGTGAGGCTAAAGTTCTCTTGTGATGACAGACACTTGTTGAGACAGTTACTCTTTGGAGGTTTTAGTAGATAGACCAAGGAGCCTTACACCTAGATTTGGACCTAGAGGAGATTGTTCTTCGAGAGAGTCATTGTGGCTTGGTGTATCCTAGAGGAGAATTCTCAATCCCCAGTATTGGTCTACTTGGTAGTTTATCATCTATGAGGTATTGCCCATCCCTTTGGATGCATTTATCTTTATGTTTCATCTTCTCATGGATATGGATCTTGAGCTATGGTTATTGGTTCTGGAGGGTTCATATGAGGGATATTATTATCTTCTTGTTCATATGGTTTGATTTATGATGTTTATTATGAGGAGTTTAGGAAATGTGATTGGGCTTATTCCTAGTTATGGAATGATTATGAGTTCGATCTACCTTGATTAGAGAGGCTTACATCCATGTTGGTTATATGTTACATATGTTCATTTGATCATACTTGACACAACTTAGCACTTTGAGGTGTTTGTAGAAGGACATTATGATTTACAAGTTTTCTCTCTTTGTCTTATGGCTACTTCCTGGAGGATCATGTTGATATGGTTGGACTTGGGAGAGTTATGGTGACATGTTGGGAGAGAGTATGCAATGATTTATCATGTATGTGTGGATCATTGTGATTGTTCTTGATACTACTTTTTCTTGTTGATTAGCCACACCTTGGTTTGAGTGTTGAT
Source organism: Cunninghamia lanceolata (assembly GCA_027924645.1). Lineage (NCBI taxonomy): Eukaryota > Viridiplantae > Streptophyta > Pinopsida > Cupressales > Cupressaceae > Cunninghamia > Cunninghamia lanceolata. The sequence continues at coordinate 11,128,545 of BSBN01000780.1, forward strand.
TGATAGACTTCATATGCCTTTGATCTATTTTTATATTTGACATTACTCATGTAGTGGGAGTTTCTGGGTGTATGTGTTCTTCATTGACTAGTTTTATACATGGAGCTTGTGATTGTGGTATATGGGTTGGATATGTTGTTGGCATGAGATTATTCATGTTGTTGATACATATGAGGTATTGATGGTTGGATGCATTAGCATATTCTGTGGGTTCTATTTCTAGTTATGTGGGTTTTTTTCTTTGACAACAGCTTGGAGCCTTTTGTTATCACTTGGATTTGATGCTTGTGTTCTTCGGATTGGTGCATATTCACCTTGGCATGTTCCTTTTCTTCCATAGGTGGTACGTTGGAGGATGAGAGGAGTTCTTGCTTGAGATGGTGGTCACTTTGATTTTATTGCAGGTATCTTGATGGAGCATGAGAGCATGCTAGAGATTCATGTGATTTCATGTTTGCCTATGATGATGTATTTCATTGATTGACCCTTATGCAATGTATACAATAAGTGGGAGAATGTTGGGAAATATGTGTTGTACACCTTGCATAATATTGTATTATTTTATTCATGTAAAATAAATATTTATTTGTGGTGCATCTTAGTTGATGTGTTTAACCACATTAGATATTTATTTGGAGGGAACTTGTAAAAGTTGTATGTAACATTGGGTTAATTATTTTATGTATGTGGGACACATAGAGTGATTAATTGTTTATTTGTATTATTTGATTATTTGGGAAAACTTAGTACTAATAATCAAATGTGGGTTCAATGGTTTTATAGGCTAATGGTTTTGTGTATCCATGGTTTTGGAACATGTGGTTTTATGCAATACAAGTTGTATTTGTGTGAGCTTGGTCTATAAAAGCAAGCACATGGTTAGTGGTTTTGGTGGGTTGGCTATTTCATTGTATGTGGATTGGAGGTTTGTGAGAGGCTGTCATTGTATTGAGCTCTCTCCTGTAAGTGCATATTGTGAATCCTGGTAGGTGATGTGTGGATTCATAGTTGGACACATGGAGGATGAATTGAAGGTGCTTGATGTTTCAGAGATATTCATGGAGACTCATGGCATGTATTGTAATATCTATATTGCTGAATAATACATATGAGTATGTATGCTTTTGGAGGCTAATTTTTCCCTCTTGAGGGTTTTCCCATGGTATATCTTGTGTTATCTTGTGTTTGTCATTTGATCTTTGCATTATGGTTATTTGCTGCATCTTTTTCTTGTATTGGGTTATGTGGAATTGGTTTTATTTAACCTACAAATTCCTAATAGATTGGGCTAGTTGTGTTGATGATAGAAGAAGTACAAGTGGTGGTGATTTCTTTTTAGGAAGTAGATTGGTTTCATGGCATAGTAAGAAACAAGATTTAGTATCCTTATCAACTGCAAAGGCAAAGTATATTGTAGCAGCATCTTGCTGCACACAAGTGTTGTGGATGAAGCAAACTTTGAAGGATATAAAGGTATCGTATGATGAGCCTATTCCTACCTTGTGTGACAATAATAGTGCTATCATTATTTCCAAGAATCAAATGATGCATTCTAGAACCAAGCATATATCAATGAGGTATCACTATTTGAGAGAGAAGGTTGCAGATAAAGAAGTGAAGTTGGAATATGTTCCAACAAAGGATTAGATTGCAAACATTTTCACAACTGCTATTGCAAATGATACTTTTGAGTATCTCTAGTAGAAGTTAAGGGTAATTGGCCTCTCCTTCTTCTTGCTAGATGCATAGTTGGTGCATCTATCTAGGGGGAGTTCATGCTATATCTTTTTCCTAGACTGATGGTGGCTACCTCTCAGAGGGAGAAGGTTGAAAAGGAGAGTTTGTAACCTGAGGAGGAGAAGAATTTTCCCTTTGTCCTTCATGTCAAAGTGGGAGAATGAGTTGGTGTGTGTTTCCATCAATGCCAAAGAGGGAGATTGTTGCACATATGTTACCTAAGGTTATCATTGATGTGGTTGTATGGTTGTCATTGATGTCAACACTAATGAGCATTACACATATGTTACCTAAGTTTGTCACTGATGGAGTTGTGTGGTTGTCTTTGATGTCAACACTATGCTTGGATGCTTATGATGATGATATACTATGTTCATGGTGTGCTAGTAGTGGTTGCTGATATTCATGGTTGGATGTCATGCCTTATTTAATGTAAGTAAAGTTGTATTAATCATGTTTGTGGTTAGCAGAGATGATTTCATGATGATATATTAAGATGGGAATTAGAAGCATTAAGATGAATGATGATATATTAAGATGAGAATTAGAAGCTATGAGAAGATGTTGCTGATGCTTGAAGCATGTTGTATGATCCTTCCTATTTTTCCTAAGAAAGTATGAGTTGCTACAAGAAGGTTCTGGTCTTTGGAAGTTGGTGAAGGTTTCTACTGCAGGAAGTTGCCTTGAAGACTAGTTGGTAAAATGCTCTGCATTCCTCCACATTTGAATATATGTTCATGAGGTTTAGGAGTTAAGTTTAGTATGTTGTAAAGGTACTAAATCCAAAATTTCATATCATTTTCTCCTCCGCAGTGAAAGTTATAAGTGACAGAGTTTTGATCTGTGCTCTGGCAGAATGAGGTGATGATGAAGGATTGTTGGAATGCTCCACATTCCTCCACAATGATATATATGGCTATACAATTTTGAGGATATGTTCAGAGTAGTGTATGAGTGTATCCAAATGAGTTTTAGGTGATTTAGAGGTCCGCAAGTTCAGTTTTCAAATGATAGTGTACTACAGATGGTTCTGGATGCCTAATTATTCTTAGGACACATGATTGAGTACTTGCGCTAGTTGGAGATTGTACAAACTAGTTATATGAGTTCATGTGGACATTATACATATCTCTATACTTCTTAGGTTTGATGCACATGCAAATCTTTCAAGTTTCCAGTACCACACAAAGTTTTCAAGTCAGTATGGGAAGAGTTATTGTTGCTGAAGCTGACTGAGGTATGTTATTGATGTGTGCCACAATATTCTTGTTCTGCAGAGTTCAAGGAGCATTTGGAGATGGTGTATAGGTCATGCCAACTCATCTAGGAGAAGTGCAAACAATTTTCAATCTTTCATGAGTACCACCAAGATTGGAATGACCGATGTGCTACAAGCTTCATGTGTTCTTGCTTAAGGGTGACCTATTTCAAATGAGTGTTATGTGTGGATGTTATTCTTTGAAGGATGATTCTATGAAGGATGTTTAGGACTAGGTTAAGCATGTGTTGGGGTATGCAAAGCATGTTTCTCTTTCTGGAGTGGTGTGTAGTTCATGTTAGGGCTTTCCCTCTACATGTTTCATGTTGTGTGATCTCTGGCCTACTTGTAAATTATAATATTCTTATTGTATTGGCTGACTTGTAATGTAATAATATGTATATATTATAAACCTACCTGATCTAGATGAGGTATGATTGCCAAAATGAGTATGTGAAGAGCAAAATATGAATATAATATGCATTATGATGTGTGACTGAAGGAGAAAGAGTAGAATTGTTAGAGCCTATCCCAATTCATAGTGAAGACATTTTTGTGATAGGAGGAAAGTGAAGAGTGTACCTATTGATCCAAACATCAAAAGAGGAGTGAAGAGGTAGAATTGCAATCATCAAAGGTGTGAGCTTCATTTTCAGTTTTAGGAAGTAGAAGGACTGTCATGCTGTAATCTTTTCTAAGTTTGTTCTCAGATCAGGGAGTAGTAGCTTCCTTGGGTTGTAGCCTTAAAAAAAAGTCTATAGGGAGTTGTATCTTCCTTGGGAGTGACCCCAAAACAAAGTGAGTAGGGAGTAGTAGCTTCCTTAGGTTGTAGCCCTAAAACAAAATTTTAATCTTTTATTGCAGTGAGGTTCATATATTGTAAGTTAATCCTCACCATGGTTTTTCCCCTTTTGGGGTTTTCCACATATATCTAGTGTTATGTGTTATTATGCATTGTGTTGATCTTTCTTGTTTATGTTAATGCTATAAAGTTTAAGATTTAATCTGCTCTAGAGTATTTGAATTTTGTTTGGATATTGATTCACCCCCCTCTTAGTATCCTAGTGTGTTCAACAATGCCAAACTATTCGCATGCCTTGTCTATGCTTCCACACTTTGCATACATGTCAAAAGGGCAGCTACAAATACAATATGTGACAAAATTTCTATATCCTTTATGCTTTGATGGTTGTCTATACCCTATTCCAAAGATCCCATTTTGGAATAGGAAGGAGGATGGTGGATAAGGTTGTAGAATTCAGATTTACATCTACCAATTATATTTTCTTGAAATTTTGTTTTGTGCATTTTCTTGAAAGTTTCTAAATCCTTTTTGAAAAAATCCATTTTGTGCATATCTTGCAATCATTGCATTCCATGAGACAACATTTCTTTGAGGCATCATGTTAAATAGTTAATGTGCCTTGTCTATGCTTCCACACTTTGCATACATGTATCCTAGGGTAGTTGCAACTACAACATCCATCAAAATTCCCATATCCTTTATGCTTTGGTAAATGTCCATACCCTGTTCTGAAGATCCCATTTGGACATAGACAAGGAGGATGCTCGCTAAGGTTGTGGAATTTGGATTTACACTCGTCAATTGAATTTTCTTGAAAGTTTCTAAAGCCTTATCAAAAAAACCATTTCGTGCATATCTTGTAATCATTGTATTCCATGAGATAACATTTCTTTGAGGCATCATGTACAACAATTTACTTGCCTTGTCTATGCTTAATCACTTTGCATACATGTCTCATAGGGCATTTGCAACAACAACATCTACTGAAATTGCCATATCCTTTATGCTTTGATGAATGTCCATACCCTATTCTGAATATCCCATATGGGCATAGACAATGAGGATGCTAGATAGGATTTGTGGAATTTGGATTTACACCCGCTAATTGCATTTGCTTGAAAGTTTTTAAAGCTTTTTTCAAAAAATCTAGTTTGTACATATATCTTGCAATCATTGCATTCCATGAGACAATATTTCTTTGAGGAATCATGTCAAATAGTTCATGTTCCTTTTCTATGCTTCCACACTTTGCATATATGTCTCCTAGGGAAGTTTCCACTACAACATCTGTCAAAATTACTTTATCCTTTATTCTTTCATGGCTGTCCATACCCTGTCCCAAAGATCTTAATTTGGCACAGTCAGGGAGGATACTTGCAAAGGTTATGGAATTTGGTTTTACCCGTGCCAATTGCATTGGATTGAAAGTTTATATATCCCTTAATTTCTCATGCATATGGATAAAGTATGTTTTCATCTTATAATGGATAATGGATGTGTACATGTTTTCTATTAATGATAATGGATGTTATTTTTTTACAATTTTCAAGAAATGTGAGGTCTGAAGTTACATTGCCTCATAAACTTTACCTTCTTGTACTTCATTACCTTCAAGTAGACTTGTTTCCTCACACTCACCAGTTAGTGAGTGAAGTTAGCTACAATTCACAATAGAAATTATGTAAATACATGTGATAACAACTCTCTTATAGATCTTATGCAAATTTCTCATTACCTACGTTAATTGTGCATTTGTCTTTCTCTTGCAGAGAGAGATGTTTGGCATGATTCACATATCCTCATTTCACCTTCTATATGTTTTCTATTCTTTGCATATCCTCATTTCACCTTTCTACATTTGATTTACACCTTTCACTTTGCATACATGTCTATCAGGGCAATTGCAACTACAACATCTGAAAAAATTCCCATATCCTTTATGCTTTGATGGATGTAATTAGAACACATTAGATCAAGTGGGAACACCATATCAACCTAAGGAGAGTAGAGAAAAGACCTAAAAATGAAGAATACAACATAGCTTTTAGTTTATCTTCATCTACTAGAAATGTGCTAGGAGTAAAATTTTTCATTCCATACCTTGTGGTTTTGAATTAACTATACCAATGCATCGGAGTGGATAGGTGAATGCTAGGGGAGGTGTCTTTTTCATGGTGAAAACTCTTGGGCATTATTGGCTACATCAAACATAAGCAATCTCTCAAGAGCCCTAAACAAAAAGGTTCTAGTCTTTGGAAGTTGGTGAAGGTTTCTACTGCAGGAAGTTGCCTTGAAGACTGGTTGGTAAAATGCTCTGCATTCCTCCACATTTGAATATATGGTCATGAGGTTTAGGAGTTAAGTTTAGTATGTTGTAAAGGTACTAAATCCAAAATTTCATATCATTTTCTCCTCTGCAATGAAAGTTATAAGTGACAGAGTTTTGATCTGTGCTCTGGCAGAATGAGGTGATGATGAAGGATTGTTGGAATGCTCTACATTCCTCCACAATGATATATATGGCTATACAATTTTGAGGATATGTTCAGAGTAGTGTATGAGTGTATCCATATGAGTTTTAGGTGATTTGGAGGTCTGCACGTTCAATTTTTAAATGACAGTGTACTACAGATGGTTCTAGATGCCTAATTATTCTTAGGACACATGATTGAGTACTTGTGCTAGTTGGAGATTGTACAAACCAGTTATATGAGTTCATGTGGACATTATACATATCCCTATGCTTCTTAGGTTTGATGTACATGTAAATCTTTCAAGTTTCCAGTACCACACAAAGTTTTCAAGTCAGTATGGGAAGAGTTATTGTTGCTGAAGCTGACTGAGGTATGTTGGTGATGTGTGCCACAATATTCTTGTTGTGCAGAGTTCAAGGAGCATTTGGAGATGGTGTATAGGTCATGTTGACTCATTTGGGAGAAGTGCAAGCAATTTTCAATCTGTCATGAGTACCGCCAAGATTGGAATGACCAATGTGCTACAAGCTTTATGTGTTCTTGCTTAAGGGTGACCTATTTCAAATGAGCGTGATGTGTGGATGTTATTCTTTGAAGGATGATTCTATGAAGGATGTTTAGGGCTAGGTTAAGCATGTGTTGGGGTCTACAAATCATGTTTCTCTTTCTGGAGTGGTGTGTAGTTCATGTTAGGGCTTTCCCTCTACATGTTTCATATTGTGTGATCTCTGGCCTACTTGTAAATTATAATATTCTTATTGTATTGGCTGACTTGTAATGTAATAATATGTATATATTGTAAACCTACCTAATCTATATGAGGTATGATTGCTAAAATGAGTATGTGAAGAGTAGAATATGCATTATGATGTGTGACTGAAGGAGAAAGAGTAGAATTGTTAGAGCCTATCCCAATTCATAGTGAAGACATTTTTGTGATAGGAGGAAAGTGAAGAGTGTGCCTATTGATCCAATCATCAAAAGAGGAGTGAAGAGGTAGAATTGCAATCATCAAAGGTGTGAGCTTCATTGTCAGTTTTAGGAAATAGAAGGACTGTCATGCTGTAATCTTTTCTAAGTTTGTTCTCAGATTAGGGAGTAGTAACTTCCTTGGGTTGTAGCCTTAAAACAAAGTCTGTAGGGAGTTGTATCTTCCTTGGGAGTGACCCCAAAACAAAGTCAGCAAGGAGTAGTAGCTTCCTTGGGTTGTAGCCCTAAAACAAAGTCAACATGGAGTAGTAGCTTCCTTAGGTTGTAGCCCTAAAACAAAATTTTAATCTTTTATTACAGTGAGGTTCATATATTGTAAGTTAATCCTCACCATGTTTTTTCCCATTTTGGGGTTTTCCACATATATCTAGTGTTATGTGTTATTATGCATTGTGTTGATTTTTCTTGTTTATGTTAATGCTGTAAAGTTTAAGATTTAATCTACTCTGGAGGATCTAAATTTTGTTTGGATATTGATTCACCCCCCTCTTAGTATCCTAGTGTGTTCAACAATGCCAAACTATTCGCATGCCTTGTCTATGCTTCCACACTTTGCATACATGTCAAAAGGGCAGCTCAAATACAATATGTGACGAAATTCCTATATCCTTTATGCTTTGATGGTTGTCTATACCCTATTCCAAAGATCCCATTTTGGAATAGGAAGGAGGATGGTGGATAAGGTTGTAGAATTCAGATTTACATCTACCAATTGTATTTTCTTGAAATTTTGTTTTGTGCATTTTCTTGAAAGTTTCTAAAGCCTTTTTGAAAAAATCCATTTTGTGCATATCTTGCAATCACTGCATTCCATGAGACAACATTTCTTTGAGGCATCATGTCAAATAGTTAATGTGCCTTGTCTATGCTTCCACACTTTGCATACATGTAGCCTAGGGCAGTTGCAACTACAACATCCATCAAAATTCCCATATCCTTTATGCTTTGATAAATGTCCATACCCTGTTCTGAAGATCCCATTTGGACATAGACAAGGAGGATGCTCACTAAGGTTGTGGAATTTGGATTTAAACTCGTCAACTAAATTTTCTTGAAAATTTCTAAAGCCTTATCAAAAAAACCATTTTGTGCATATCTTGTAATCATTGCATTCCATGAGATAACATTTCTTTGAGGCATCATGTACAACAATTCACTTGCCTTGTCTATGCTTAATCACTTTGCATACATGTCTCATAGGGCATTTGCAACAACAACATCTACTGAAATTGCCATATCCTTTATGCTTTGATGAATGTCCATACCCTATTCTAAATATCCCATATGGGCATAGACAAGACAGATGCTAGATAAGATTTGTGGAATTTGGATTTACACCTACCAATTGCATTTGCTTGAAAGTTTTTAAAGCCTTTTTGAAAAAATCTAGTTTGTACATATATCTTGCAATCATTGCATTCCATGAGGCAATATTTCTTTGTGGAATCATGTCAAATAGTTCATGTTCCTTTTCTATGCTTCCACACTTTGCATATATGTCTCCTAGGGAAGTTTCCACTACAACATCTGTCAATTACTTTATCCTTTATTCTTTCATGGCTGTCCATACCCTATCCCAAAGATCTTAATTTGGCACAGGTAGGGAGGATACTTGCAAAGGTTATGGAATTTGGTTTTACATGTGCCAATTGCATTTGATTGAAATTTTATATATCCCTTAATTTCTCATGCGAATGGATAAAATATGTTTTCATCTTATAATGGATAATGGATGTGTACGTGTTTTCTATTAATGATAATGGATGTGTTCTTTGTACAATATTCAAGAAATGTGAGGTCTGAAGTTACATTGCCTCATAAACTTTACCTTCTTGTACTTCATTACCTTCAAGTAGACTTGTTTCCTCATACTCACCAGTTAGTGAGTGAAGTTAGCTACAATTCACAACAGAAATTATGTAAATACATGTGATAACAACTCTCTTATAGATCTTATGCAAATTTCTCATTACCTACTTTGATTGTGCATTTGTCTTTCTCTTGCACAGAGAGAGAGAGAGATGTTTGGCATGATTCACATATCCTCATTTCACCTTCTATATGGTTTCTATTCTTTGCATATCCTCATTTCACTTTTCTACATTTGATTTGCACCTATCACTTTGCATACATGTCTATCAGGGCAATTGCAACTACAACATCTGAAAAAATTCCCATATCCTTTATGCTTTGATGGATGTAATTAGAACACATTGGATCAAGTGGGAACACCATATCAACCTAAGGAGAGTAGAGAAAAGACCTAAAATGAAGAATACAACATAGCTTTTAGTTTATTTTCATCTACTAGAAAGGTTCTAGGAGTGAAATTTTTCATTCCATACCTTGTGGGTTTGAATTAACTATGCCAACGCATCGAAGTGGATAGGTGAATGCTAGGGGAGGTGTCTTTTTAGTGGTGAAAACTCCTGGTCATTATTGGCTACATCAAACATAAGCAATCTCTCAAGAGCCCTAAACAAAAAAGGTGTCAAACTTTGGACCGACTGTTCTATCAAACCATGACACCTAATAACATCTTTGCATGTATAGGTGGATAAAATCCACGTACAAATACCTACCTTGGTTATTTTTAAATCAATTTCATTTGCCTATGGTGGCAAGGAACACATTGTTCCAAAATGCTTTAGTTTCATGCAGTGGGAAGGTGATAGGAGTGAAATTTTGTATTTCACAGTTTGTGGGGCCAAACTAAATATTCTAAAATGTCAGGGTGGATGGATAAATGCTAGGGGAGGTCTCAATTCATGGGCCAAGTGTCCCAGTCGTTCTGGGCTAGTCACTTAAGATCCATAAGAGCAAAAAACTGTCAAACTTTGATAGAGCAGTTCTTGGAATTCGTGGCTTCTAGGAATGCTCCATTTGGATCTACAGGTGCACATGGGATCTATCCATAATAACCTCTCCCAGTTTTTGTTAAATCCAATTTGTTTGACCATGCTGAAAATAAATGCATTCTTCCAAAATACTTCAGTTTCATGCAATAGAAAGGTACTAGGAGTGAAAATTTGCATTTCACAGCTTGTGAGGCCAAACTGACTATGCTAATGCATTAGGTTGGGTGGGTAAATATTAGGGGAGGTCTCATTTTCTACACCAAGTGTCTCAGTCATTCTAGGCTGCAGGCTACCTGCAAAGTCACTTAAGATCCCTAAGAGCAAAAAACTGCCAAACTTTGACAGAGTAGCTCTCAGAATTCATGGTAGTAAGGAATATTCTATTTGGACCTACAAGTGCACATGGTGTCCATACACAATAACCTCTCCCAGTTTTTGTCAACTCCAATCTGTTTGACCATGTTGAAATTAAATGCATTCTTGCAAAATGCTTTAGTTTCATGTAACACAACCTTGCTAGGAGCCATATTTTTTATTCTTCTTATCGTGGGACCAAACTGACTATGCCATCATGTTGGGATGGGTGGGTAAATGCTAAGAGTGTTCTTGTTTCATTCTCTAAGTGTCTTAGTCATTTCGGGAAGCAGGCTACCGGCAAAGTCACTTAAGATCCCCAAGAGCAAAAAATGCCAAACTTTGATAGAGCAGTTCTCAGAATTCATGGTAGCTGGGAATGTTTTGTTTAGACCTATAGGTGTACATGGGGTCTGTCCATAATAACCTCTCTTGGTTTTGGTCAATTCCAATCCATTTGACCATGCCAAAATTAAATGTATTCTTTCAAAATGCTTAGTTTCATGTAGTTGAAAGGTGCTAGGAGTAAAATTTTGTATTTCATAGCTTATGGGGCTAAAACCAACTGTGTTAACACATCAAGGTGGGTGGGTAAATGTTAGGGGAAGTCTTGTTTCATGGGCAAAGTGTCCCAATCATTCTGGGATGCAAGCTACTGACAAAGTCACTTAAGATCCATAAGAGTAAAAAAACTACCAAACTTTGACAAAGCAGTTCTCATAATTTGTGGCAGCTTGGAATATTCTGTTTGGACCTATAGGTGCATGTGGGGTCTATCCAAAATAATATTTCCTACTTTTGATCAACTCCAATCCATTTGACTATGCTGAAATTAAATGCATTCTTGCAAAATGCTTTAGTTCCATGTAGCACAACCTTGTTAGGAGCCATATTTTTCATTCTTCTCATCGCGGAGCTGAACTGACTGCGCCAATACGTTGGGGTCGGTAGGTAAATGCTAGGGGAGGTTTTTTTTTGTGTGCCAAGTGTGTCAGTCATTCCAGACAGCAAGCTACTAATAAAGTCACTTAAGATCCCTAAGAGTAAAAAACTACCAAACTTTAACGGAGTAGTTCTCATAATTCATGGTAGTTGGGAATGTTCTGTTTAAACCTACAAGTGTATGTGGGGTCTTTCCATAATAACCTATCCTGATTTTGGTCAACTCCAATCCATTTGACCATGCCAAAATTAAATGCATTCTTCTAAAATGCTTCAATTTCATGCAATGGAAAGGTGCTAAGAGTGAAATTTTGCATTCCGCAGCTCATGGGGCTGAACTGACTATGCCAACATGTTGGGGTGGGTGGGTAAATGCTAGGGGAGGTCTCATTTCATGGGCCAAGTGTCCCAGTCATTCCAGACTACAGGCTATCACCAAAGTTACTTAAGATCCCTAAGAGCAAAAAAACTACCAAACTTTAAAAGAGCAGTTCTTAGAATTTGTGGTAGCTGGGAATGTTCCATTTAGACCTATAGGTGCATGTGGGGTTCATCCACAATAACCTCTCTCAGCTTTGGTCAACTCCAATCTATTTGACCATGCTAAAATTAAATGCATTCTTGCAAAATGCATCAGTGGCATGCAACACAACCTTGCCAAGAGCCATATTTTTCATTCTAGTCATCATGGGGCTACACTGATTGTGCCAACACATTAGGGTGGGTGGATAAATGATAGGGGAGGTCTCATTTCATGTGCCAAGTGTCTCATTTGTTCTAAGTTGCAGGCTACCACCTAAGTCAATTAAGATCCCTATGAGCAAAAAAATGACAAATTTTGACAGAGCAGTTCTCAGAATTTGTGATAGATGGAAATATTCCATTCAGACTTACAGGTGCACATGGGGTCCACCCATAATAACCTCTACCGATTTTAGTTAACTCCAATCCATTTGATCATGCTGAAATTAAATGTATTCTTGCAAAATACATTAGTGGCATGCAGTACAACCTTTCCAGGAGCCATATTTTTTTGTTCTATTCATCGTTGGGCCAAACGGACTATACAAATGCATCAGGGTGGGTAGATAAATACTAAGGGAGGTCTCGTTTCATGCACCAAGTGTTCCAGTCATTTTGGGATGGAAGCTACCACCACGTGCGTGGTATCTTGCATCCTAAAATGACTGAGACACTTGGCGCATGAAACAAGACCTTCCCTAGTATTTATCTACCCCCTTGATGCATTGGTGTAGTCTGTTTGGCCCCATGAGTTGTGGAATGCAAAATTTCACTCCTAGAACCTTTCCACTACATGAAACTAAAGCATTTTGTAAAAATGTATTTAATTTTGGCACCATCAAATGGATTGGATTTGACCAAAAATGGGAGAGATTATTGTGGATGGACTCCATTTGCACCTATAGGTCTAAATGAAACATTTGCAGCTAGCACAAATTCTAAAAATTGCTTCGTCAAAGCTTGATAGTTTTTTGCTCTTAGGAATTTTAAGTGACTTTGTTGGTAGCCTATAGCTCAGAACAACTGGGACACTTGGCACACAAAACAAGACCTCCCCTAGCATTTATGCACCCACACCGATACATTGGCACAATTGGTTCAGACCAATGACAACCGAAACAAAAAATATGGTTCCTAGCTAGGTTGTACTGCATGCCATTGATGCATTTTGCAAGAATACATTTAATTTTGACATGGTCAAATGGATTGGAGTTGACCAATACCAAGATCTAGATTATTATGGATAGACCCTATGTGCACCTGTAGGTCTAAATTAAACATTCTTAGCTACCATGAATTCTGAGAATTGCTTTGTCAAAGTTTGGTAGTTTTTTACTCATAGGGATCTTAAGGGACACTTGGCGCATGAAACGAGACCTCCCCTAGAATTTACCTGCCCACCTTGATGTGTTGGCATAGTTGGTTCGGCCCCACGATGAGTAGAACAAAAAATATGGCTCCTAGCAAGGTTGTGTTGCATGCCACTGATGCATTTTGCAAGAATGCATTTAATTTTGACACGATCAAATGGATTGGAGTTGACCAAAACTAGGATAGGTTATTGTGGATGGATCCCATGTGCACCTATAGGTCCAAATAAAACATTCCTAACTACCATGAATTCTAATAACTGCTCTATCAAAGTTTGGTAGGTTTTTGCTCCTAGGGATCTTAAGTGACTTTGTCGGTAGCCTACAACCCAAAACGACTAGGATAGTTGGCGCATGAAACAAGACCTCCCCTAGAATTTACCCACCCACTTCAATGCGTTGGCATAGTCAGTTTGACCTAATGAGTTGTGGAATGTAAAATTCCACTCCAAGCACCTTTTCACTGCATGAAACTGAAGCAATTTGCAAAAATGCATGAAATTGAAGCATTTTGTAAAAATGCATTTAATTTTTGCATGGTCAAATAGATTGGAGTTGACCAAAACTTGGAGAGATTATTGTGGATAGATCCCACATGCACCTATAGGTCTAAACAAAATATTCCTAGTTGCCACGGATTCCAAGATCTACTGCATCAAAGTTTGGCAATTTTTTGCTCTTAGGGTTCTAAGTGACTTTGTCAGTAGCCTATTGCCTAAAATCACTGATACACTTGGCACAAGAAAAATGAGCTCCCCTAGCATTTAACCACCCACCCTAATGTGTTGGTGTAGTTAGTTCAGCCTCATGAACTATGGAATATAAAATTCACTTCTAGCACCTTTCCACTGCATGAAACTGAAGCATTTTGGAACAATGTGTTCCTTGCCACCATAGGCAAATGAAATTGATTTAAAAAAATGAGGTAGGTATTTTTAGGTGGACTTGACGTCCACCTATACATGTAAATAAGATGTTCCTAGGTGTCATGGTTTGACAGAGAAACTGATCCAATATTTGATACCTTTTTTATCTTAGGGCTCTTAAGAGATTATCTCCATCCAATGCAACTGACAATGACCAAGAGGCTTCACCACTAAAAATACATCTCCCCTAGCATTTACCCATCCTCTTGGACATTTTGGCACCATCTGTTTGGCCCCAAGAGATGTTGAATGTAAAAGTTTAGTCCTAGTACCTTTCTAGTAGATGAAAATTTAGTACTATAAAGGTGTTCACTTGATCCAATGTGTTGTAGGGCATCAATTAAGGCTACCCTTACCACTGCTATCAATTGTTAGCACCAAATGTGAGGAAACAAATGAGGGTTTATCATTAAAACTCATACTAACATCATTAAAACTCATTAAACTCATTATAAAATATCATTAAAGGACATATCATCATGAAATAATCATGAAAACCTACCTTACTTTCCTTCCAATTAAAGCAACTTCATAATGATTATGCCTACCTCCATCATACTCAAATCCTACATGCAAATACAATTGCACTATTTAGCTAAAATGAGTACACCAATGAACTCTATAATGAAACAAAGCTAATTAACAAAGACCAAGGAGCACATATAAGAAGGTAAGATAGGTGTCAAAAATATAGAAGGTGAAATGAGGATAGGAAATAAAAATAACATACATTTCTGTCATTGCACTGATTCAATATAATGAACCATTCAGATCTGCTCTACTCTTTATTGTGTCAAGTATTGCCTTGTGGTTAGACTCATGAACCTTCTGCAAGGTCCTGTTCAATTTTCTACCCCCATATTTGATCAAATGAACGTTTGATACAACAACAAAGTTAGATTAATGAAGAATCTTCCTATGTGTGTCAAATTCCTTGAACAATCACACATCACACTTTTTCACTAGGTACCTTCTAAGCAATGTTCTAGTAACAACCATTGATCCTATAGGGTACTCGATGTTTTCTACATCTATAATAGGGACATCTAATTTATTTTTTGCCTCAACACAACAACACAAATAATAATATATTCCTTCTTCATTGTTTGTAGCTGTAATAACTACATAAACATGCCCTGCATTGATATGTGCATTTAGTTTGATGAATATAGTCAACAATACAAAACAACTACAAAATAAGATGGAATATTGAATTTTATTAAATTTGACTACTAATAATACTTGGTTGAACTAGATCTAAAACATGGTCAAAGTCAACTAATGATTCAATCTCTGTGATTTGTAGTGTTTTTAGGAGTCGATACGTGTCAATCAGCTTAGGCTTCTTGTACACCATTCATCAACCCACACCTTTGACTTAGTCATACCAAGCTTAATCTGTACATGAAGAACAAAAGCATACCATCCACCGTGTATGAATACTCCATGAACCTGCATTAGAGCTCTAAAAGAGTGTAGCTCACTCGATCCTATCAATGTACAACAATCCTCATATTTTTCAATGTTAGTGTCATCAACCAACCAAAAATATCTATGAATTGTAGACTTACATTCATTACCTAGAACCATTGTAGCATTACACCATTCGACAATAGATCTCACATATGTCAACTTTGCATTGTCTTTGTACTTCAACTCTTCTTGTGATAATGCATTTTTGATACATGCTCCTTTACCATCATGCTCCCCCTTTCCATGCCTGATCCCAGAGAAATTCCACATATGTTGAACACCATTCATCTTATGCATCCTTCTCAAAAAATAGAAAATATGTGAGTTCTTGAATCATGATGCACATTTATCTAACCATATGATTGATATGCTCTTGCTAGCCAAATCACAGTAGAACATCTGAAAGTAGCCTTGTATGAACTTTGTAGAATGTGCGTGATCATCACTGATATAAAATGACAGTCCCTCAAGATCTTGTTTTCATCCTCTGTACTGTCAACTGCATGAATGAATACTATATAAACAAATATAGCAACCTATGTAGAGTTGTAATATTGTGATTGTACCTCATTTTCTGGTTGTAGTGTGTAGTTCTCTACAATTTCAACAATTGAAAGGATGGTATCAAGTGGAAACATGTCCTTACATAACTTGAATTGAAAGTCCAACCATTGAGCTCTATGGGTATGCCTTGCATACTTGTAAACTATATTCTCTCAAAAATAGAGATAAAATGATATACTGGAATCTTTTCAATGACCAATTCACACCTTTTTGCTTCTTTACCATCTTTTAGACTATATTCCATAGTCTTATATTTGCTAAAACTTACTACTTTGTTTCTAATTGTACATGTGTTCTCCATATGTTCACAAATTGGTAAATGTTGCAACCCACCACAATGATCACATGTGCCATCCAAGCATATGTTCGTGTGGAATAATTGACCATCCACTCTTTGACATAAGATGCTCGATATCAAATATCTTGAAGAACTAGGTGGACACTTTATATTACACTCCTGCAAAACATAATTAGTATGTATATGTAGACACCTAAAATTGACTTGCTTCGCAAACCAATTTCCCATGTCTCTACACCACCAATTATCCCTCCTATTAATTAAATAAATTTATTTTATTTAATTATTTTATCCCTAATCGTCTACCCTTAACCATTTACCCATCCCTTGTGATCAATTAATTCATTTAATTTATCACTATACCCTCATTGATTAAATAAATATTCTCAATATTTATTTAGTTAATTTTGTCCATTTCCCTAATCCTTGTTAAATAGATAAATCATGCTTATCTAATTAATCTACCCTACTAATCAGCCCAAACCTAGCCCAGTTGATTAAATAACAATTATTTAATTAGCTACCCTAGCCTACCTACCTCCTAGACTTAAATTAATTAAGCTAAACACTTAATTAACCTTGCTTAGCCCATCCTCCCATACACCTTTGAATAAAAATTAATTTTTTATTCAAAGGGTCAAATCTTCCTTACACATCATTTATCACCCTCTTACACATTTAAGTGTACATGTGTCCTTCAACCTTCACATCTCCACATAAAAGAGAATTTTTAATTCACACTCCCCCATGAGTTGAATTTTTAATTCACTTGTCATATCCACTCTTCCCAAAAATAAATTTTTAATTCATTTTTATCCTCAACACCTTTCCCCATGTGATTTTTTAATTCACAAATAATGAGAGCCCTCCAAATCCATTGACCAAATCTCAACCATTGATCTCTCTCACCCACTCTCCTTGTGACACTTGTCACAAGGCTATGAATCCAATCCAAACCCTAACTCTCAATCATTCCTAGCCCTTGATCTCAACTTTTAATCATCACCCTCCATCCCTTTTCCAAAAATTTTTAAATAAAGCCCTCACCCAAGCCATTAAAGACAACTTCTTCTTGCATCCTTATCATCTCCAAATTTCTCTCAAATCTTCTCATCATACCATCATAATGCCAAAATCACTCTAGCCTTATCTCTCATCTCTATCCAACCTATTAGTCTATCCTCCAATCTCTCATCATATTGTGTTGAAAGCAAGAGCAATCCACATTTCATCAACTTGGGTAAAATCTAAGGAGTTTGGGTGCAACTCCTTCCACCCTATCAAGGAGAGGGATCACATTTGAAGGTATAACTTTGTGTATTTATGCATTTGGTTTTTATTTCTAACTTCATTTGTTTTCCTAATTCACATTGGCATGGCTGGTGGGACCCACAATGTCTTAGTCTAACAATCTTCTGAGTTTTTTTGTTGTTAAGATGTGTTTTTTGCATATTAGTGCTATCTTCCTGCACAGTAGCACCATTTTACCTGCATTTTGGTGCTATTTTCATAATGTGATGGTGCCTTCTTACCACGACATTGCTTGATCATTTGGACTCACATATTTTGTGTTTTTTCACCTTTTCAGCATCTTTTGTGTCGTTTACTCTCTATTTTGTAGGATTTTATGCAGGGACAAGGGGAGACTATGTCAATTTTTTTCCTAAAATCAAACCCTTGACCATCACTACATCATTTTGGTGCTAAACTCACCCAGTTTGGTGCTATCTTTCTCACTATACACTATAAACTAAGGCAAAAAATACTTTGGCGCTATCTTGCCTCTGTATTGGTGCTACCTTGTATATTGGCTCTATCTTTTGAATTGGTGCTATCTTGTCTATTGGCGCTATGTTGTATATTAGCGCTATCTTGCCTATGTATTGGTGCTATTTTGTATATTAGCACTATCTTGCCTCTAGATTAGTGCTATTTTCTATATTAGTGCTATCTTTTGTATTAGCACTATCTTGCCTTTGGTTTGGCGCTATTTTCTGTACTAGCTTAGGGATCTGTATAGGGTTGGGTCTCTATTTTGCAGGGTATTTCAGATCATCCAAGACCATCATCTCAAAACTACTAACATCTTTTGCAGGGATTTAGTAGATTAGACACATCTTCTTTTGGTGCACTAAAAAGAATCTTTGTGTGCCTTAGTGTAAAGAACATTTGATTTTGGTTAAACTAAAATTAATCATTGCTTACAACAAACAACTTTAGGCACATTTTTTATTTGGGCTTAAAACAAACATTAGCTTTTATTTGCCGTGTCTTGTGCACTTGCATGTTTGTGTTATCCCATAGGGTAGAATCAATGTATCCTCTCCCCTTACCTTCAAAAGGATCTTGGGTGAAGAGAAATGGTTATATTCTATTATTCTTTTTAGGATGTGGGCCTGCCCTTGAGACACATCCTTTCGGAGAACTCATTGGCAACCCCAAGCAGTACTTTCATCTGGTCTGCTATATGTAAATTGAGGATAAGGCGAAAGCCAAGTCTAATCGGTATGAGCGCTTACCATCCGGTGCTAGCTTGAAAGGAAATAGTACCCTCGAGGTATATTAAACTCCTAGTAGAGCTAGTCAAAACCCTAAGTGGTTTATTAGATGTTCGTAAGGTACCAATCCCCCAAATGTACCCCCACTATGAACCATTATTTTAGAAGCCAAAATCCCTCTACTTGTTCAACAAGTATTGTCCTTTCCTTGCCTTAGGTTGTGCATGCTTGATAAATCTTTCACATTTTTCACAAACAAAACCTTTGGCCATTGTGTTTTCTTTCTTGATTATTTGTCTACTTGCCAAGAAAAATCAATTTCATCCATCAATCCAACCATTTGCATCCTTTAGCACCATTCCTCTCTGTTTCAATACCATTTCTATTTGTTTTAGCACCTTCTTCATCCATCTCCAAAAATCAAATTTTTCCATCAAAAACATCAATTTTATAAGCCCATTTTTCAAAAAAATTCTAGTAGGGGGCTACGCCCCCAAACCCCTGTCAACAGGGGGTCACGTCCGGTCCCCTGCACCCCCCTCACATCGAGCCAAGATTTTCTCCCAACACCACTAAACCATACCCCCATTTATCAAACCCCATAAGTTGAGCTTATCCAATCCCTTTATTTGAGCTTGATCAAATTCTAATCCACTTCATCTCTAGTCATAATCTATCTTCATCATTCTAATTGTTCTTATCCACTTCATCTTAATCCAATCACCCATCTATCCTAATCATCCTAACCACCTATCTTATCCATATCATCATCCAAACCATTCAATTCAATCTTATCTCAATCACCCTCATCATCCTTAATCTAATTCATCAACATCATTCTAATCCCATCTCATCCAAATCAAATCCAAAATCCAACCAACATCAATCCATAATCTTCCAAACCATATTCCAAATCCAATCCAAAATCAACATCGATCCCAATCAACATCCAAGTCCACCAACATCACTATCAAACTCCAAATCCAAATCAACCCAATCAAAAATCAAGACCTTAATTAATCATCCAATCAAATCAACCAAATCAATTCTATTACTTAAGTGTCATTAGTCCACCTTAAGTATAGAGAATCATCCATCTTTTGAAGCAAATTGAATCACCCTAAGGTCTTGAAATTTGATTCCCAACATCGCAATCATCCATCATCTTCCATCATCCCATACCTCCCCAACAACATGGATCCTTATGTAGCAATGCAACAATTACAAAGACTTAGAAAAATTTATGAGAACATGGATCCTAATGCTAAGGAAAAATGCAAAAATGACATTATAGATATCCCCTTAGCACACCTCATCATTGGAGAATCCCAAGCCCCTACCCAACCTCCATCATATCAACAAACATCTTACATATCCACACCATCAACCTCCTATCAACCTTCATCATATCAAACTTTAACCTCATATCAATCTTCATCCCCTTACACATCCATGCCATCATACCTATCCAACCAATCAATACCTCCACCTTGTCCATCCCCCAACCTTTGTCATGCTAACTTTGATAAAGGGAACACCAATCTAGCACACCTTATCTCTGAAATCCAAACCTTATATCAACAACCATTTCCCCATACAAATCCCCCATCCTCTAATCCCCATCCTATCAACCTTCATCCATCACCCTACCTACCTTACAATCCATCAATCCCAACCTCCCCAACACAATGTTCCTCCAACCTTATCAACCTTAATCCATCACCCTATGTATCTCCAACCCACCAATCCCTATCACCCATACACCATCTAATCCACCATCAAATCTTCCAAATCCTAAGCCCATGACATCCAAAGAATCCTTGTGGGATTTCCTCCAAAGAACATCACCAAGAAAAGCTATGGAATCCCCCAAATCCTCCACCCCTCCAACACCACCATCTACTCCAACACCTATCCTTGAACCCACCCAAGAACCATCACTACCTAATCCCATCACCTACCTATCCAATCCCAATCCTAATCCCACACCAAGCACCCTTACTATATGTCCATTATATTGTTCTTCAACCTATACACTCATGAAGGATGCCATCCATTGGCTATTAGCAAGGAATCAAACACCCTCATGCAATCCAACACCCACCAAACCTCTTAAACAATCTCCTAGCATAAGTCAACCACCTATCACGTCCATCCAAGAACCTACCATCACCCCCACTAATGAGTGCCAAGTTGCACCCATGAAATACATATTATACCTCTCTTTTTCTCCTTCCGGAGTCCATCTTTCCTAATGTCTGCACCCAAATAAGCTAGCAAGATCATTCTAGTTAATGATTAATTGAGATAGATTACTTAAGATTATAATTTCTGATTGAGTGACTAATGTGCATGGAATTGATGGAAAAATGCAGAAACTTCTCTCTTTTCGAATCAACAGGTGTAAATGCTAGGAACAAAAATTTTGTGCATCTTCGGAGATAGTCTTCAATGATCTCCAGAGAAAATACCAAAGTACCATGACACCTGAAGTTTTGAAGAAATGAGGAAAGCCTCTCTGGGGCTCTGCGAGAGTCTGGAGTATCTCCGGAGCTGAACAAAGAAAGCTACAGATATCTCCAGAGCTACAAACATATCTACAGAGCTACAAACATATCTCTGGAGCTACAGACGTATCTCCGGAGCTACAGACAAGGACAGATATCTCTGGCACCTCCTGAGAGCAGGGTATATTATATTTCCAACATAAGCTTCCAATCAGGCACTCTCAGCAATGATCTTAATACCCCTCATTTCACTCAAATCATCACCTAAGTGGTGAAGGGTCATCTTTAGTTAAACTGCTAGAGTTTTTATCTTTATAAAGTTTTTGCATGAGTTACGGATAGAATTGATTCAATACCCATATTTTCAGGGCCTCACTGCCCAAATGTATTAAGACTCAAACTTAGAATTCTGAGTGGAATTTTGTTCCACTCAGTCTTCTTTTATTGCATGATTATTTTCCATAGTTAGATAGCTAGTACAATAAAGAGATGGATGTCATCTCATAAAGGAACTGGTAGAGAAGATAGGTGATAGGTCATCACTCATTTTGATATATACTGATAGAAACAACAGAAGAAATATACAATGATTGAATTATTTTGATTCTCAGTAATCTCAATTCTGTGATAGCAATATTTTTCATGAATGCAAAGTGAATGAATTGGACTGGATTTAGTTGTGATCTTCTTTTGTGTTGATTTTCTACTATGGCCTTCAGCCCTAAGGGTGTGGAGCAAGGGCCAACTCTCACCACCAAGGCAGGAGGCTAGTACCACTATTTTATTACTTCAGCTTTTTGATATGAAAAGTATTTACTGATTTTGATAGATAGATGCATGTTACTATTTTTAAGAATTACTTTGAGTAAATTTCCTGTTTAATTCTATTTTAGCATTCCTTAAATTCATTCAGTAAGTAGATAGATTAATATTTTCAAATTAGTAGAAGTTGTTAAGATTAGCTAGAAAAATTGGTAACTGTAGAATCCCTAGTTGCAGACAACCGAGGACACAGTCCCTAAATTTTTGACATCTAAAAATAGATTAAATGATGAGGTACAATGACACCTTGTCTTTTTTGGCACCATTGCCTGGGATATCTTGTGTTATTTAGGGAAACTGAGTTAAAACAATTTTTAGGATAGATCTGTATGGTTAGAGCTAGAGATTCGAAAGGAAGATATATAAAGCAGACACCCCAACAACAAGCCATAGGGGAAAGCAGTGGGGTGGCACAAGATCTTGTTGAAGAGAGGAACCTAGAGCCTACTTTGGAAGCTGCACCTCAGAACAATAATCCCTTAGATCCTCCAAATCTTCCACTTGCCGATTATATCCAGGAGTTACAACAAAAGTTTCAAGTAGATCCTTTAATAGAACCTAATTTCCTAGAACCTTAGGGAGAAGAACCAGTATTAAACATGGAAAATGATAATCATGAAGAAGAGGAGAATCAGGCTCCAAGAACCTTCTCATATCCTATTGTTTTGGCTGCTGGAGACAATGCTCCTATGAAGAATATCTCACCAGCACACTTGCCAAATTTTATAGGACTTTCTTCTGAGGATCCAGATCAGTTCTTGTTTGAATTCAAAGTAGTCTGCCAAACTTATGATTATGGATTGGATAACCAGAAACTCAAACTGTTCCCTTCGACTCTGAAAGATTCTATGATGAGATGGTTTATTGGTGTACCCCAGAATTCTATCCATTCTTGGGATCAGATGGAAACAGAGCTTTTGGAAAAATACCAAGATTACTATAGATCTAGTAATAAAAATGAAGAATTGTTTTAAATTAGGTAGGGGGAGGAAGAAACCTTAGAGGACTATGTGGATATGTTTAATTTTGCCTTGAGAAGGTATGGCAACCTAGTGGATCACTCCTTGGCTAGAACCCTATTTGTAAAAGGATTGGATAGAGAATCAAAATAGGCACTGAATCTAATGGGAAAAGGAAATATCAACAAAATGGATATACCTGCCATAGAAGAACTCTGCAGGAACTATTCTAGAACCTAAAATGGAGTGAGGTCATCCAAAAATTTTAAAGGAAAGAATGAAATAGGACAGTTAATGGAGGAGATTTTAAATCTAAAAATAAACATTTTGGTCCAATTAAATACCACATTGGATGGGATTCAAGGAAAAAATAAAACAACTGATCAAAATAGAAAAACTGAACCACTCTCCATCTATTGTCCTAGGTGTAGAAACAAGCATCTATTGAGAAAATGCCCTTTGGACAAATCAAAAAAATTTTAGATTTGTGATAGGGAACATCCTACTAGTCAATGTAGTCAACTTCCAGCCTTGAAAAGATTGAGTAAGAAGAATGTTGTAATAGAGGAGGAATTGAACTATGTGGGACAAAAACAAGCTGGGAATTTCCCTTACAATCAGTATCCAAACTAGCCCTCTTAAAGGGGTCCTTCTAATTAGGAAAATAATCAGTGGAATCCAACTTGGCATGGGCCTCAAAATAATCCTCCTTGGGGACAGCAAGATTGACCAAGTCAACATTGGCAAAACCAAAATTGGCAAAATCAACCTTGGGGAAATCAACAGTGGCCACCACAGTTTGGATCACAAAACATGCAACCTTAATGGGGTTCTCACTAGGGATATAATCAACAATACCAGGGATAAGCTAGATGTTTCCAACCTCAATAACAAGCTTTACTGACTGGACCCTCCAACACACAAGGTCAATCACAAAATGAACCAGTTAGCCAACCACCTGTACCAGTTCAACCTATACCAAACCCATGGAATAAACAAGGAGTAACTATTTACATGACAGAGCAAGAAAATTTGGGTGGAATTAATGCTATATATTCAAATAATCTCTAGCTGCATTCTGGGAAAGCATTCCCAAGACCATCTCCTCTAACTATAGTTGAAGTAACCAATGATGAGTAACCTGAAAATTTGTCAAATCAACCCCTGGAGAAGATTACTAGTGAAAAAGTGCTAAAAGAATCATCCTTGGACAACTCCAGAGTTGCTCCTAAAAGATTAACTCTAGAGAACATTCCTAAACACAATTCTAACAAGAGCTCTGGAGATGCTCTGGAGATGGAAAAACTAGCACCATACCCAGAACGGCTTAAACAATATGTTCCCTAGAAAAAGATCTTACAAAAACAAGTCCAAACCAACTTGGAATCAGAACTTTTACAAGAAATCAAGCAACTAAACATTGAAATTCTTCTTCTCCAAGAAATCAGAGATGTACTAGAACTAAATTAGTTCATTAAAGAGTATTGTATCAAAATGCAAGGTAGGAAGAAAAACTTTCCCTCCACAATACATGTGGAAGGAAAAGTAGTAGATCTATTGATGTGAGAAATTCTCCTTCCAAAATATGGAGACCCTGGAAACCCTATCATAACTATTTTCATCTCAGGAGTAGAAATTTCAAATGTTCTGGTTGATATGGGAGTAGCAATTAATGTGATGACAGTTCACACAATGAACAAATTAGCTCTATCAGGTATCCAATCCACAACTACAATTCTTCAACTTGCTAACCAGTTAGTAGCTGTTCCAAAAGGAGTAATCACTGATGTACCAGTTGTGATAGATTCATGGGAATTTCTAGTGGATTTCCTGATATTAGAACCTAGAAACCAAAGAAATGCTTATCCATTGATCTTAGGAAGACCATGGTTGGCTATAGTAACATCATCTATTGATTGTCAAACTAGGGATATGGTCATTTCTAATGGGATAGATTTGAAGAAAATATCTCTGTATCCTCCAGCTAAACCATTAATGTATTATATAGGAAGAGTATGGGTGGATGAGCCAGAGAACAATGACAACAGTGCCTCAGTAGCTATGGTAATCATCAAGGAACATCTGGGAGAGTTAGAAGAAGAAATATACTATGATACAATAGAAGACATTACTCACATCCTAATAAATGAGGATGTGATGTGTTAGGGTTAGCTAGTAGAAGATATCAATTAAATGCAAATAAAGATTAAACAGAGAAATGGAAATACACAAAATTAATAACAGCGAGAGACAAGTTTTAACGTGGTTCACCCAAACTCGGGCTACATCCACCAAACATAGAGTCCAATATTATTATCTAGTAAATCAAACCGATTACAACCAACAATCCCTGCAACTCAATACCATTGCAAGTGCTACAATACAATATATAATCAAAACCCTAACCCTTAGCCACTTTTTATCAAGCCTTTTTGTTAGTTATAAAAATAGGATTTTCTTATGTTGGTCACAAAAATAGGATTTTTTATGTCGGCTCTAAAAAAAATTTAGTGTACAGTACTTTCCTGATCAGTCGCCACCTACCAACATGATGGAACTCGCCCAAGACTCTAGGAGAGAACTTCTTACTTCTTTTCATTGTACCCTCGCCAACATCATTCCTTGTGGGGAAACCTTTTATAGAGAATTAGCCACTTTCCACATGTTGCTTCCACATTCTTGTCCTCTCAATACTATGACTCCAATGTGCAGATTAGCTACATCTATGGAACAAATCACAAAATAGGTCATGATTCTACCAGGGAAAATACTTAATATCAATACTTAGTTAATAGCTAATTAGGAAGAAAAACTCATCCAAATTATGATTTCCCATTCAACAAATTTTATGTAAAATATGTACCCATCATATATACAGTGAGGATGTTAAACCTGTCAGACAGCCCCAGAGAAGATTGAATCCTGCTTTAAAGGACATTGTCAAAATTGAAATAGAAAAATTCCTTCAAGCAGGGTTCATATATCCAATCTCAGATAGTCAATGGGTCTCACCCCTTGTCATAGTACCTAAAAAGAATGGGAAATGGAGGGTGTGTATTGATTATAGAGAACTCAACAAGGCCACAAAAAAGGACTACTTTCCCTTACCATTCATTGACCAAGTACTGGACAACCTTGCTGGGAGAAAGTATTTTTCTTTTCTAGATGGATTCAGTGGGTATAATCAAATTCAAGTAGCACCTGAAGATTAGGATAAAACCACCTTCACGTGCTCTTGGGGAACTTTTTCTTACAAAGTTCTTCCCTTTAGACTATGCAATGCACCAACTATATTTCATAGACTTGTTTTAGCTATTTTTGCTGAACTAGCTAATGAATGCATGGAGGTCTATATGGATGACTTTACTGTGTAAGGGGATAATTTTGAAGAAGCTCTCACAAACCTTGAGAAAGTACTGAAATGCTGTGAGAAAAATCAATTATCCCTTAGCCATGAAAAGTGCTTTATGATGGTAGAGGAAGGAATTGTTTTAGGACACCACATTTCAGCAAAGGGGATCAAAGTGGATCAAAACAAGATAGAAGTGATTACACAGTTGCCTTCCCCTAAAAATCAGACAGAAGTTAGAAGTTTTCTGGGTCATGTAGGCTACTATAGGAGATTCATAGAAAATTTTAGCAGAATAGTTGTCCCCCTGTTTACCCTACTTAACAAAGACACAGAATTTCTATGGACAGAAGAATGTCAATCAACATTTGAAACCTTGAAAGAGAAGCTTACTGTCACACCAATTTTGAGAGGACCTAATTGGACTTTGCCATTTCACATATAGATTGATGCTTCAAATGAGTCCATTGGGGTAGTTTTAGGACAAAAGGAGGAAGGAGAAAGTATGCATGTCATTTATTACATTAGCAAAAATATTACCTCTGCAGAAAGAAATTACACCACAACTAAAAAAGAATTCTTGGCAGTCATCTATGCTATAAACAAATTTAGGCACTATATCACTAGATATAAGATATTTGTACACACTAATCATGCAGCGATGAAGTACCTAATGAATAAACCAGTAGTGGGTGCAAGGATCATCAGGTGGTTATTGCTATTGCAGGAATTTGATATTATCATAGTTGATAATCCAGGAAAGTTTAATTTGGTTGTTGTTTTTTTGTCAAGATTGCATACATGAGGAGAAAACCAACCAGTGGAGAACAAGTTCCCAGATGAACATCTTTTTTCTATTTCCTCTACTGCACCTTGGTTTGCTTACATAGCTAATCTTTTAGCTACAATCTTGTATCCATCCCATTTTACCTCAAAACAAAGAAAATATTTGGTTAAAGAAAGTTTATTTTACAAATGGTTGAATGGTTTACTATTTAAATGTGTCCCTGATTTCATTCTATGCAATTGTCTAAAATTTGATGAGGATTTTAATGTGTTGAGAGCATGTCATGATGAACCATCTAGTGGCCATTAGTCTTTCTACCGGACAGTCCACAAGATCCTCGGAGCTAGTTACTACTGGCCCTCTCTTCATAAAGATACAAAGAAGTATGTGCAGCACTATGACCAGTGCCAAAGGATGGGACAACCAACCTTTACCCAGGAGATGTTACTGCATCCTCAAGTCATGATGGAACCATTTGAGCAGTGGGGTCTAGACTTTGTGGGACTAATTTCCCCACCATCATCAGGCAAGGAGTACATTCTAGTATGCATAGACTATGTTACTAAGTGGGCTGAGGTTCAAGCATTACAATTTGTAAGGGAAGAAAAAGTTGCTGATTTCCTTTATAATAAGATTTTCTTAAGGTTTGGAGCCCCAAGATCAATAGTTTCAAATAGAGTACCTTAGTTTACTTAACAAGTAATCCAAGCATTCATAGATTTATATCAAGTCAAACACAGAAAATCTTCACCTTACCATCCTCAAGCGAATGGGTAGGTAGAAGTAACTAATAGGGAACTTGAAAATATTTTGACAAGGACAGTAGCAATGAACAGAAAAGATTGGGCTAGCAGATTACCTGAAGCAGTTTGGGCTTACAATACCACTTGAAAGTCCACAACAAAGTTCTCACCATATGAATTAGTTTATGGGAAAAAGCCTATTTTGTCTATAGAATTTGAACTCCAGACACTTAAAACTATATTGGATATTGGTCTACCATTGTCTATAGCTCAATAGAACAGAATTCTTCACCTCAATGAGTTGGATGAAATTTGGATAGAGGCCATTCAACAAATAGAACTGGTTCAATATCAGAGGAAGTAGTGGTATGACCAACACATCAAAAAGAGGACATTTCAACAAGGTGATTGAGTTCTTCTTTATGATTCTAAATTCAAAGAGTTCAAGGGGAAATTACAAACTCATTGGATGGGTCCTTATCAAGTAAAGGAAGTTTTTGAAAATGGAATAGTATTATTGGAACCTATTGATGGAAGCATGGACACATTCCTAGTAAATGGTCATCGAATCAGACTCTATAAAAAGCCATCTACTAAAGAAGAATTTCTTAATGATTTGTGTTTTGATACAGGGGATACCTCCTCTGTCATAGTGTTGGATTGAATAAAAAAAAAGAAAGTTGAAAACCAGCAAATGGTGGCCTTCTAAAAAAAAAATTACAAAAAAAACAAGGTTGAAAACCAGCAAATGGTGGCCTTCTAAAAAAAAGAAAAAAAAATAAGGAAGATTGAAAACCAGCAAATGGCGGCCTTCTAAAAAAAAACAGAGAGAGAAAGATGGAAAACTAGTAAATGGCTATCTTTCTCAACTTAGGGAGTTGAAAACCAGCAAATGACAGTTCCCTTTTGTTGTGTGGTTACACAACACACCCCATTTTGACTTGGCAAAATAGGGACCCAAATTTTTGGCTTTGCTTGTGTTTTCTGCTTGCTGGCAGTCTAGTAAAAGTATGTCATGCATATAACCCTCTATAGGAGGATGTGGTAACTCATCATCATGAGGTTAGTTTGTCAAAGTTCTTGTTTCATGATATTAACCTCATATTTGGAAAGAGCATCAAATTTCATGCAGGTTTGCCTTTTGCATCACCCTGATATTCATTAGGATGTGAAAGTTATGAATGATCAAAATCCTGGTCAAACCTGATATTCACAAGGAGGAGGATCATATTTCTTAATATCAGTCATCTTTTGAAAGATCACCCTGATCTAATTTATCACCCAATAAAGTATTTGATTCGTGGCATGCAGACATCAAATTTTAGGTGATAATGACCTTTACCCGTCAACAGCCTTATATATTTTGTGAGAGTCATATTCCTCAATGTAACCTGATATTTCTCAATATCATCCTGCCGCAAAATATCCCCCTAAACCATTATCCTGATGATGTCATTTGAGTTCAATAAACAAAGAAACAAACATGACGATGATGTAATCAACACATTTACTTCTCAGGGGCATATTTCCTAAACATTATCCTTCTCGCATAACATGATGATGATGTCATGATATCATAGTGATATACTGAGCCAATATCTGGATGACATCATCCGGATATTCTGAGAAAGAGGGATTATAGTTTACCCAGTCATCATCATTTTTGTAACATCACCTAACATATTGAAATATCCTCCTGATGTATTAAGCATGACCTAATGGTGTGTTCATCACCCCGATATCCAAATATCATCATGTATTCGAATATCATCCTACCATGCGAATATCACCCACCTCTTGTTGCCGCCATTGACATTTAATGTGTCAAGTTGTGGTAGGTAGTTCCCGCCAACCACAAATCACGATCATACACCTGGCCAGATCCTGAGTTCCCCTAAAAAATCAACGATTGTAATCTAATATGTCAGGGTTTGCCCTAATTTCACCCTAATTGCAAAGTTAAAAGGTAAATTCAATTGTCATTTTTACACTTACTTTGCGATAAAACCATTTTTACAGAGTGCTAGCTTTCCAAACCCTCGTACGGGCGATACTTGGATGTACAGAGCTTACAAGCAAGAAGAAGAGCGAGATTATCACCTAAATTAAAAGTACATTCAGAGAACCACTGGTATAATCAAAGGGATCTGCATAACTAGGTAAGTAATTGAAACCTTCATCTTGTTGCTTCTGTATAATATGGTATGATGTTGCAAGTGTTAGTTTATACATCCTATGATAGGTAAATGCTGAATAGGTATAGTATGCATAATGTTAGTAGAGATAAATCATTATGTGGATGCTTGTGAATATCCATTGTAAGACAAATCTTGTTAATTGTAGATATCCATGGCTGACAAGAGGTTAGCTAAGTGCGAGACTGAATTCAGCAAGCCTATGTTCGCATATCCTAGAGGAATCCTATTCAAGTATGGTGCCATAATAGATACACATCAAGGAAGTACTGATTTGGAGGCCTGGTCTGCCAAAATGAATGATGAAAAGAATAGAAGCACCTTGCTAGATGCAGTGTTCGTGTCAGGAATGTGGAGTGCGGCTGGTTTTCCGTACTCCATGGAGTCTCCCGAGCTACATATTGAATGTGCATGAAATTACAATCCACAAACAAGACAGGTGGTGAAACATGGGAGAATATATGCAGACCTGTCCATCAAGGGTCTTTCCAAGACATTTGGATTGCCATTGGGCAGGAAGGTTAACAGCATAGATTTGAAGAAATCTAAACTTGAATATGAAAACAATAAGAAGCAAGCAAGAAAGAACATGTATCAGTGGAGGGCTAAGAATAGTGTATATCCTGCAGTGGCCAAGCTTCCAGTGCACTTATATAAGTATGATTTTGATGACGAATATCAATATATGATTGCATTGCTTAGCAGGGTGACAGGCCAGCCTGATGCTGGTAGTTTTAAAGACTGGATGTACAGTGTCATCATGATGTGCATATATGCAGATACCAAGCCACTATGGGGCCAATTGATTAGTGATGCTCTACATGAGCAGCTTCTGAGCCTGGGAGGTTCAAATTGTTCCTTTTACATGACATCATACATTGTCTACTCCTGTGCTTACAAAGGCACATTTGATGCATTAACAATGGTTGGAAAGATTGGTGGAACCACCAATGATGCTCATATTTGGGATCATTATCCCCAGTTGCAAAGAGCAAATTCCCTCCAGGATTACAAATTGGTAAATGATGCATTCTCTATGCATCTGGTGAGGACCATGGAGGAAGATATAACAAAAAGATTGAGCATGGAAGCTCAAGAAGTAATCTATAGGCATGGAGCCTGGTACATCCAATTTGCAACATTTTCTTACATGAGAATTGAGGGCTTTGAAGGACAACCCCTTATGCTACCAAGATATCCCACTGATGTAGTGGTATTAATGGAATTTATAAGACAAAGCTCCACAATACTGAAGGCATACAAGGATGCTCAGAAAATACCACCCATTTTGTTTCCAGTAACAATTGGCTGGTATATGTGCCCAGATTCAGAAAATATCAAGAAAGTCATGGTTAGTTTGAATAAAATGCAATTGCAGTCATTCCCACTGGTAAGGCCATATGATCCTTATGGGAGGATACAGAAAATAATAGGGAAACCTATTCATTAGGGGCACCTAGAAGACTTTTGGGCGGATTGTGAAGATGAAGCAGAAGCTAGAAGAAGAAGATACCAAAGGTTAATGCTGAATCAAATCAAAATCTTTGACTACATTTCCATTCCTTCACAGTTGAAAAAGGATGATGGTAGGATAATGGCAGATGAGTACGAAGAAAAGAAAATATATAATGATACAATATCTACACCTGACCTAACCATACAAGAAGACATATCTTGGGACCCTTTCATTGCCAGGACATTATAGCTAACCCAAGCTTGGGTTGATGAACAAATTGATGCATTGAAGAAGAAGGGTGTTGCCAGTACTGAAGACAATAAAAAGAAGCGACAAGATATTCCTGATGAGGAATATGATGATTTTATAATTGAAAAAAAGGAAATCTAAAGGAGAAAGGCTGCCTCCACAACAACAGCAAAGCAAAAGACCCCACAGGGGTAAGAAAGTTGATAATGAACCCAAAGGGGTGATTATTGAAAGAGCAGTGTTTCCAGCTGAAGATGTAATAGCATCAGGATCAAGATCAGCATCACCACCATAGGTAGATAAACAAAAGGCCAAAAAGATTCAAAAGATGGTTACAGAAACTGCTGAGACCCAAGAAGAGGCTCAATCCTGACAAAAACAAATAGAAGAGGATATCCCCTGGAAGAAGAGCCTGAGGAAGAGGAAGCCCCTTTATTATTCAAAAGGAAAAGAAAAGCCCCACAGGTGATGGTATTTACCACACCTAGAAACAAAGAACCTCCATGAGGGGTGAGATGAAGCAATCCCCTATAATGTTGAAAGGGGCTGGTAGTGAAGCATTCCATAAGGAATTTCAACACAATGTTCTGCTTCCTACCATTGTGAAGTTCAAGACTGAACAAGTGGAAGAGCAGATGAAAGAAACCTCGCAAATGTTTCAAAGAGGTCATATCTCACTGGATGAAATAGTTAATTTATCTGATGATGAGGTAGTGGAGGATGTAACTTCACAGAAGATGGAAACCCTTGCTACAGGTACTCACATGACTCCTCATGGGACTCCATTAGTTCAAACAATATTGGAGGAGATGAAGCAAGTGGAATCTGAAAAGGAAAAGAGTCCAGAGAGGATAGCTCAAGAAATGGGGCTAGACACATTAGTGAAACATGTGACAAGTCCTGCAGTAGTGGATTTGACATATAGATAGGATGTAAGTCCTGAACACCCGGCAGGTACACCTGATAAAGGAAAACATATAGAAGAAGTGAAGATGGTAGAACCAGAGGGCCATGCTTCAGAAATAAGCCAACAACACCAACAGGATTCATTAGTTAAGCCCATTATAGTAGAGGTTCAGGAAAACAAGGCTGATGAGAAAGATGTATTAGAAGATCATGCTTCTAAAGTTCAAGAAGTAAGTAATGCAGGTGTAGAACAAATTGTGGTTTTAGATAAATACCAGCACCTAAGGAAGATTCCACAATATCCACTACTAAGAGTATGCCTCAACAAGAGGAAAAGTCAAAAGTGGATGAAGTAATAAAGGAGAAGGATCATGATCATCAGGATCATCATATCAACGCATCATAGGATCCTCCACCTCAAGATGATGCTCCTCCAAAAAAAGAAATTCCTCAACAAGAGGATATACCACAGGATCGCTCTTAGTATGAGCATCATGAAGAAGAAACAAGGAAATCACCTTCTCCATCACATATGCTGACAGATACTAGAGATCAAGGTGAACATCATGATGATGCTGAGAAAAATGATCAGGTACCTCAGTGGTTGGAAAAGGAAGTCAACACAGAAGTTGGTTTTGAGATTCAGGAATTTGATGTATCCACTTTGTTTTTAGAAAATCTAATAAAACCAAGGAGGAAGCCCAGAATGACTTTGGCCATTAAGAGAGATCCAACAACTAGAAGAAGGACTGCATAGATAGCAATTCCTACTATAGATAAAGAAAAGGGTAAAATTACTCTGGAGGAATTCCAGATTAATATAGTTGACTTAGGATTTGCAAATGAAGACCAGAAGGGTCAGGAAGGTAAGGATATCATTGATTCCTTAACTCAAAGAATTAAGAGAGAGAAAGATAAGAATAAGCAACATAAAGAGCACATTGCTCAGTTGCATGCATACATAAAAGGGTTAATTAACCTTGATGATACATCAACTGATCATGCAGTCCCATTGATTGCTATTTCTCAAGATGAAGTAAATAAACTAGATCTCATGAAGCATGAGTCATCTATAATGAGAAAGTGGATGTTATCCACATTTGATGAAGTGGAGGAAGTGGTAAAAGCTTCTTTAAAGAGATGGAATTCTTTAAGTGTCTCCAGGCAAAAAGTTGACAAATTGCAGGTGGAGATTGGGAAGAGATCTTTTCAGCTGGAGAAAATTTTAATCATCTTGGAGGAAGTAAGGAGAATTGACCCTCAAGTTCTAGTAAGCAATCAAGTGCTAAATAATAATAATGCACTATTGGTGGACATATGGTATAAGGATATCAAATTTGAATGTGAGGTACTTAAAAGATGCAACACTAAATTAAGAGATATCAGCATAAAGCTACATGATATGATGTCATATGAAGCTGAAATTTTAGAAGTGCTGGAAGGGAAGGTGGAAGGGAAGATAGAGAATCAAGACGAGGAGTTTGCAATCAAAGCTATACATAGTAACTTCCAATAGGTAGCTAATGATCCCTTAAACAATCTAACAAAAGAAACCGTGGAAAAATTATGAGGATCAGGGTCAAGATGGAAAATTATCAGGAGACATCCAGCAGTAGGAGAAGTAAATTAGAAAATCTCCAATGCAAATATCAAATGCATAAGCACGCCGCCATCAAAGAAAAAACTCAGGATGGTGGGGAAATAGAGAGAATAGTACAGCTATATAAAAATATAAGGACATCTATGTAGGTCCATATCAAAGAAGACCATCATCATGATGATGAAGAGAGAGAACGTGGTGAGAGTGATGATGATGACAAAGAGCATGATGAGGATGCATCATAAAAAGGGAATATAAGCATCAGTTACTTATGAAAATAAGTATCTCAGATGGTTGCCAGCTGCCAACATGTGCCACTTGATAAAGTTGACAAAGTCAAAAGAAATACTCACCATAGATATTCATAGATAAATCAAAATCGTAGATCTTTTGTAACGGATTCCTCACCTTGTTCTATAAAAGGTGTATGAATGCCTCATTTCAAACATTCAAAACTTAATTGAAATCCATCTGCTAAAATATTCAGGGCTCATTTCAAAGCTTTTTATATACATTTATATCCTTGCATACTTAATGAATGAGAAGACTTGTTTGATTACAATTCATAGTAAATCTTGAGTAATCAGTGTGTGAATTCTAGATATATGCTGTGACTTGCTACATCCCTTGGAGTGCATATCTACTTGCATATGTTGTTTTCATACAATTCCTTTGAAGTTAGCATCAACTGTATCTAGCTGTGGAATGTCTTCGTGAACATATGGTTTGGTTTTCTTCTCTTCATGACTGTATCTGATGTATATGTGGTTCAATAGCTGAAGGTTTAACATTAATTTGAAGCATTTCTTTCAATTTCTTTAAATTTCAGAGAATTTTACCATCATAAATGAAATATTTTACTTGTGATGGTCAATTCTCTCTAGTTTTAGGGCCAATCATGAAAATGCTAATTTTTCTAAGACATGGAAATAGACACCCTGAGTTTAGCATAAACATCACCAATTTCCTATATTCTGCCATCAGGGCAACTGTAGAAAAATATCAGCAAAATAAGGGTCCCATGAAACATCATGGTCTCATCTTTCTAGTAGTTAAACACCACTTCCTGTCTCAGGCCAATGGGGAGGAATTATGTCAAAACTTTCTTGAACAGACTTCCCAGAACATAGGACTAGAAATGGCACAACCAGGAGGTGAGAGTTCTCCTACTCACCAAGAAGAAGAAATTGAGCCTTCAGCCTCCTCCATAGCTGTTCAAAGAGGAAAGAAACCCTCACAGGAGGCATCTTCATCTGCAGCCCCTATTCCTAATAAAAGGAGGAAAGGCAAAGAAATTATAGAGTCTACTCCTAGACAAACCCCATACATGACTCGATCAGTTAGGAGAAAAATGACTCTAACTAAGGAATCTTGCCCTAAGGAATTAACAGAGGGAAGGTCAGGATAGAGAATAGAGGGAACTTGGTGGGCTAAAGAACCATCTCATGATTTAGATGAGACCCCTCTAGTCAGGAAGAGAAAACAAAGAGAAGTTTCCCCAGTACCATCTGTTCACCTGGGGTCAAGTCCAATTTTAGAACCATCATGTGCTCCGGAGATAGAACACATACAAACTCTTACTATTTTCTCAGACTCTAAGGATGAGAGACCTGCTCCAGAGGTACCTACCCCACCTCTACTATGAAGAAGCAAAAGGTAAAGATAGCTCTCACAGGATGAGGAAGATACTGCCCTCCTAGCTGAGGTACTCCTAGGTTTTAGAACATATGAGGATAAAGTTGGGCCTTCATCAGTACCAACAGAAGCAAAAGAACCCCAAGAGGACCCTCAAGACATGTAGCCTGAAGAAAATGATGAAGTAGGGAAAATGGGTATAATTCACAATGCAGGGAAGATGGCCATGGAAAACCCTGATGATCAGCCAACAACCACAGAAACAGCCACAGAAATAGTAACAGAGGCAGAAGAAGAAACCTTCTCTCATCCCTCTGATCAAGAGGATGTGGAAATTTCAAAAGAACAACAAATGATGGAAGAAATTGAAAACTTAAAGAGATTACTCTGGGGGAAGAATCTGATTATTATTGACCTCAAGAAGGTCAGAGTAGAGGTAGAAATGGAGCAAAAACAAATCATTGAAAATATACAAACAAAACTCCAAAGCAAAGACAAGATCATCCAGGAGAAAGAAGTAGAATTAGAGGCCCTGAGAATTGAGAAAGAAGTAGAATTGGAGGCCCAAAAAATTGAGGCAGTCAAACTGTTGGAAGAGAAAGAGAAAGAGGTAGCACAGAGTGTTTCTGAGCTCACCATGGCTAGAGACAATAGCCTCACAATAATGGCAGCATTGACTAAGAAAATACAAAGCC
The DNA here is from genome assembly GCA_027924645.1 of Cunninghamia lanceolata. Lineage (NCBI taxonomy): Eukaryota > Viridiplantae > Streptophyta > Pinopsida > Cupressales > Cupressaceae > Cunninghamia > Cunninghamia lanceolata. Next base: position 11,165,517 of record BSBN01000780.1, read on the forward strand.
AGGATAGATAGTTAACTTGGGCCAACAACATACTAGATGACTAGGAGGAATATATTCAAGAGTTGGCTAGCCCAAGGGCAACCAATGAGTAGGAAATACAAATAGATGCCTATGTGGGTCCAATCCCCATTGATATTCCTAAGGCCCTAATCTATTGGGAGAAGAAATGTAGAGAATATGAGGCTTCCAAGCTTATGTTGTAGTTACAAAGGGCAGTCACTCCCAAAACAAAATGAATAGAAGCTCTAAAAGGAAAAATCCTTGAAATGGCCTCCCTTTCTTAAAAAATTCTATCCTACAGACCTCCAAGTTCCAGCTATTCTATGTTCTTACAAGAAAGAGTCCTGCAGAGGAAATTGTCTTTAGTCCTATCTAACCTGGTTGAGGATACTGAGACAGCAGAAGGATTCATGACAACATATACAAGGAGTAATGATGAGGACAAGAATTTCCTATGTGAATTATACCTACATGGGTTCTGTGTTAATGATATAACTTTCATTCTTAATCATTTTGTGGGGGAATGTCAGCTTAAGGCATTTATGTCTCTAATGAGGAATCATCAGATCTAGAATGAAAGGATGGAAGATCATCTCAAGAAAGATTTAAAAATAGATCTCTTCATCAGTAAGGAATGTCTCAATCCCAATGCTTTTAAGATTCAATTTAGGTCCCTTATCTATCATCCTGAGGATAAGAACAAAAATTTTCCATTATACCTAAAAAGTTTGCAAGAATGCTCCATCGATTTTGGTCTTTTCATGATCAATTCAGCAAACCTAGTACTTGCCATAGCAAAGAAGAGATGGAATATTTTGACCCTGGAGCAGAAAATGAGAGAGGTGGTCACCCCTGCAAACTTAAGATTATTTATGAGAAAAGCAAAGTTGATATCAAAAATGATGGATAACCATAAGCAGGAATGGATAGGTGGATGGTTTAGGACCCCTCTAATAATTGAACCACTCCCTGTCTGGGTGGAACAGATGGAAGATGAGAAATTGTAGGACTAGATGAAGTAGGTTGATGAATACAGAGGCAATGGTAATATCAACCGCACAACTTGGACCACCTATGCACAGGATTATAGCTTGACTGACAAGCTGCTTCGCCAGAATAAATCTAGAATGTGAGAAGTAGGAGGACCTGCCAAACCTTAGGTATGGGGGGATGATGAGTGCCAACTTACACCCATGAAATACATCTTTTTACCTCTCTTTTTCTCCTTCCAGAGTCCATCTTTCCTAATGTCTGCACCCAAATAAGCTAGCAAGATTGTTCTAGTTAATGATTAATTGAGATAGATTACTTAAGATTATAATTTCTGATTGAGTGACTAACGTGCATGGAATTGATGGAAAAATGTAGAAACTTCTCTCTTTTTGAATCAACAGGTGTAGATGACAGGAACAACAATTTTGTACATCTCTGGAGATAGTCTTCAATGATCTCTAGAGACAATACCAAAGTACCATGACACCTGAAGTTTTGAAGAAATGAGGAAAGCCTCTTCGAGGCTCTACGGGAGTCTGGAGCATCTCTGGAGTTGAACAAAGAAAGCTACAGATATCTCCAAAGCTACAAACATATCTCCAGAGCTACAAACATATCTCTAGAGCTATAGACATATCTCTAGAGCTGCAGACAAGGACATATATCTCTGGCACCTCCTAAGAGTAGGGTATATTTCCAGCATAAGCTGTTGATCAGGCACTCTCAGTAGTGATCTTAATACCCCTCATTTCATTCAAATCATCACCTGAGTGGTGAAGGGTCATCTTTAGTTAAACTACTTGAGTTTTTATCTTTATAAAGTTTTTGCATGAGTTACAGATAGAACTGATTTAAATCCCATATTTTTAGGGCCTCGCCACCCAAATGTATTAAGACTCAAACTTAGAATTTTGAGTGGACTTCTGTTCCACTCAGTCTTCTTTTATTGCATGATTATTTTCCATAGTTAGACAGCTAGTGCAATAAAGAGATGGATGTCATCTCATAGAGGAACTGGTAGAGAAGATAAGTGATAGGCCATCACTCATTTTGATATATACCGATATAAATAGTAGAAGAAATATGCAATGATTGAATTATTCTGATTCTTAGTAATCTCAGTTCTGTGATAGCAATATTTTTCATGAATGCAGAGTGAATGAATTAGACTGGATTTAGTTGTGATCTTCTTTTGTGCTGATTTTCTACTATAGCCTTCAACCCTAAGGGTGTGGAGCAAGGGCCCACTCTCACCACCAAGGCAGGAGGCTAGTACCACTATTTTATTACTTTAACTTTTTGATATGAAAAGTATTTAATGATTTTGATAGATAGATGCATGTTACTATTTTTAAGAATTGCTTTGAGTAAATTTCCTATTTAATTTTGTTTCAACATTCCTTAAATTCATTCAGTAAGTAGACAAATTAATCTTTTCAAATTAGTAGAAGCTGTTAAGATTAGCTAGGAAAACTATTAACTATAGAATCCCTAGTTGCAGACAGCTGAGGACATAGCCCCTAGATTTTTGACATCTGAAAATAGATTAAATGATGAGGTACAATGACACCTTGTCACCCACTTCTATCCAAACACATGAGCCATGTCAAGAATCAAATCCAAAGCATGTTGAAATATCAACTCCTTCTCCTAATCAAGATATAACCATCCTATCTAATCCCATCCCCAATCCTCTCCCATCTATTGATCAACTTATTGATCCTACAGCATCTTCTACCACCCCTTCATCATCCCCTATTAATCCTTTACCTCCATCAACAAATCCCATCCCAAATCCATCATCCTATTCACTTGGACAAGGCACCTTCATCCATGGTGACTCCCTTGTAGGAGGTGAACAACTTCCATCCACCACCTATCCTTCTCCAACAAATAATGGACTCGAGTCTTGTTTCCAAAGCACCAAACATCCCATTGCATGTCACATGCTCCAACACATGAACTATCAAGGCAAAGGCTTAGGCCTTCATGAACAAGGCATCTTGGAACCCATCGACACCACATTCCATTCATCCTCGCATGGCCTCGGCTATACATCCCAAGGCAAACAAAATAAACATGTTGGTACTACCCACGCATCCTCCAAAATCCACTCACCCAATTCCAAATCTAGTGCATCACATCACACTCCTAAATCATATGTGGCCATCCCTCCTCCATCATCATATCATTTGCAAAAGCATGTGACCATCCGTCTTCCTCCATCAAATTTACCTCTGCTACTTCCAACTCCAAATATCCCTATCAAATCCACTTTACCTCCTATCCTACCAATGCCAAACACCCCTATCCACAAATCCTCTCATTCTCCTATCCTCCCAACTCCTAATATCCCCATCCTCAAATCTCCTCATCCATTTATCCATAAATCCACTTTTAACCCCTCCACAAATAAGCCCCCTAAATTTCCCAATCAAGACCAACAAAAGCACACATCTTTCAAACATGAAGCTTCCCCCAAATCCATGGGATTCAAAAATTTGAATGCCTTGACTCATAAAGTACAAAAGCCTAAAGATGTTATCCCTTCCAAGAAAAATCAAAAATCCAAAAGGCTATCAAAGCCCACACCATCACAAGAAAAAGCAAAAACAAAAATGGTGTGGGTCCCTAAACAAAAAGTACCAAACTCTTGGGAAGCATGCACATCCCAATCTACCCCACAATCCCAAACATCTCGCTCCCCATCTAAAAATCACATAATTCCTAAGTCCATTTGGGTACCTAAAACCCCAAATCGACCATCCAAAAATCCCCTATCCTGATCCCCATTACTCCCAATTCCACATCCAAAGTACAAGCTTCTAAATACATCACGGTGTGTGCAACTGTTGGTCTTGGTCCCCCTCCACCACTTGACATTTCCACATACCCCCATTTCTCCATCTTTCATCCACTATCCTACATATCTTCCCCATCACATTCCTATGGTCCATGCTATTGCATAATCTACATCATAATCCACATAATCCACATCATAATCTGCATAATCCACATCATAATCTACATAATTCACATCCTAAACCCACTATCCACCGATATCCATACAATCGTCATCCATAATGCTATCCAACATGGGACCATCTTCTCCTTGCTATGGAAACATACGCTAGAGTCCCCATTCCATCAAAAAAGAAAAAAATCATTAAAAAAAAAATCAAGAAAATAGTAAAGAGAAAAAATTCATCCAATGGTGAAAACCACTCCTCGTGGTGCCTTGGGCAAGTACCATGATGAAAACCCCTTATGGGAATCATGCGTAACCCCTTCTCCATCCATTTTTGTACCCCTACACTTGGGGGCAAAATCATACCTTTCATCCACATCCTTTGTATATCCTATCCATCATCTATCTTTATCCTATCATATACATATCTGCCATCCCCTATTTATCCTAGCATTCCCCATCTACTCTATCCACTATATCCTCCTCCTTAGATCTTGATAAAGACAAGGGGCAAAATATCAACAACTTGCTTTGGACACCTCTCGGTAGACTCCCTTTCCAAGCATATCCTTCATCCATCTATTACAAAGTCCATCCATTCAAACATGAACCCATCATGCAAAATTCTTTAAGCATTGGGCCATATGATTCCTTGCAACCTAGCCCTTGGAGAAAATCCTTATCCCCATCTCCCATCCATCTATCTTGCATCCCTATCTCTATCTTCCAATCCATCTATCATGAATCTCCTCTCTATCACCTTCCACTGACAATCCCTCCATCTACTTATCATGTATCCCTACTTGATCCTTTATCCCCCATCCTACCCCTTATCTGCATGTATCTATCCATTTATCAAAATCTCCTATCCATTATCCTTTCATTGCCAATCCCTCAACCCACCCCCATCACCTTCACCTCTAGACTTGGTGTTCCATTGTCATTAGTATCTAGCACTTAGGCTATCCAAACGAAATACAATGTAACCATCTCATAATAAACCATTCCCTTTCAAAAATCACAAAAATCCAAAAAAATCAAAAAATCCATAAAATCCCAAAAATGTCCATCCCAAAATCAAACATCATTCCATCAACATCTCATCTTCTAACATCAACAGATCCATCTCGACCATTCCCACATCATCATCACAAATTAGAACTACATATCATCACCACCCGCATCTTAATGTACCTTGATCCTGTGGATACATGGTATGTAGGTAGTTTGGAATACGCAGGAAGTTTTCAGTACTCAGGAACATAAGATGCACCCATCCAACCCACTTGGATGGTCCCTATCCCCTAATGTTACACAATATCCCAAGCATCGCATTACCTATCAAAGCATCATCCCTTAACAAAAATTATCCACTATCAAATCAACATCGACCACAACTTATCACCATCATATCTTGCACCAACACCAACTATTTAATCATCCATCAATTCCTTCCTTAGGATATATCATTCCTATAAAAGGCAAAATCTATCATATCATCATCCATCTTGGCAAGAGATATAATGGCTATTTGTTGTGTTCATTGGTCTTTTGGTTTTTTGATCTTTTATCTTTTGTCCTATTCGAAGATCACATCAAAGCTACCTTGATCTCACTATATCATGGTATGTGGTGAAAACATCTAGAATGGGGCATAGTCTTTCTTTTGTATGTTTTGCTTGTGGGTTGGTTTCATTACTCCAAGCTAGTATTCATATCTTGTGGATCGTAGGGTCGGTTCTAGCATATTGATCTCCTTGTGCATCTAAGGTTCATCATACCTTTTGTGTATTTAAGGCTTATGCTATGAGTCCCCTTCCCTCATCTAAACAAGGTTGTACTATCTTGGGCATGCATGGGATCACCCTCTTTTTTGCATGTCTAGTCCATGCAAATGTTGGCTAAACATCATCACCCTGGTCTTCTATACCTTGGTGAAAATATCCACTTTGCTATATCAAACCTAGGATTGCTCTAAATCATTTTTAGCACAATGATCATCCATTTTCCAATCCATCTATCATCTAATCATCAGTCCATCATCATTCTTTCATCTCACCCCTTATCCTCCAACCACTTCTACCAATCCATCCCATCCATTTCAAGAGCACACCTGTGTCCTTACAACCCGCCTATCCTCTCGAGGGGGCATCACCCTTACCAATTATCCCTAGACCTTACCCTATTCTTCTAAACCAAAACCATTTTTCTATCCAATCCAACTCTATGTTTTAACTTCTTTGAAATAATGTTACTTAGCTACAACACCATTTCAAAGAAGGGCAAATGTAGACACCTAAAATTGACTTGCTTCGCAAACTAATTTCCCATGTCTCTACACCACCAATTATCCCTCCTATTAATTAAATAAATTTATTTTATTTAATTAATTTATCCCTAATCATCTACCCTTAACCATTTACCCATCCCTTGTGATCAATTAATTCATTTAATTTATCACTATACCCTCATTGATTAAATAAATATTCTCAATATTTATGTAGTTAATTTTGTCCATTTCCCTAATCCTTGTTAATTAGATAAATCATTCTTATCTAATTAATCTACCCTACTAATCAACCTAAACCTAGCCTAGTTGATTAAATAACAATTATTTAATTAGCTACCCTAGCCTACCTACCCCCTAGACCTAAATTAATTAAGCTAAACACTTAATTAACCTTGCTTAGCCCATCCTCCCATACACCTTTGAATAAAAATCATTTTTTTATTCAAAGGGTCAAATCTTCCTTACACATCATTTATGACCCTCTTACACATGTAAGTGTACATGTGTCCTTCAACCTTCACATCTCCACATAAAAGTGAATTTTTAATTCACACTCCCCCATAAGTTGAATTTTTAATTCACTTGTCATATCCACTCTTCCCAAAAATGAATTTTTAATTCATTTTTATCCTCAACATCTTTCCCCATGTGAATTTTTAATTCAGAAATAATGAGAGCCCTCCAAATCTATTTACCAAATCTCAACCATTGATCTCTCTCACCCACTCTCTTTGTGACACTTGTCACAAGGCTATGAATCCAATCCAAACCCTAACTCTCAATCATTCCTAGCCCTTGATCTCAACTTTTAATCCTCACCCTCCATCCCTTTTCCAAAAATCTATAAATAAAGCCCTCACCCAAGCCATTAAAGACAACTTCTTCTTGCACCCTTATCATGTCCAAATTTCTCTCAAATCTTCTCATCATACCATCATAATGCCAAAATCACTCTAGCCTTATCTCTCATCTCTATCCAACCTATCAATCTATCCTCCAATCTCTCATCATATTGTGTTGAAAGCAAGAGCAATCCACATTTCATCAACTTGGGTAAAATATAAGGAGTTTGGGTACAACTCCTTTCACCCTATCAAGGAGAGGGATCACATTTGAAGGTATAACTTTGTGTATTTATGCATTTGGTTTGTATTTCTAACTTCATTTGTTTTCCTAATTCAAAATTTTATCTATATATATATATATATATATATATATACATATATCTATATATATATACATATATCTATATATATATACATATATCTATATATATATACATATGTGTGTATATATATGTGTGTGTGTATATATACACATATATATATGTATCATTACCATTAGAAAACTCAATATGTACTCTAAAACAACAAGTTGTGCATGTGTGATTTATTTTGACATAAAAAAGATTTACCATTTCAAAATAGTTTTTGACTAATTTTGATTTGAGGACACATCTCTTGAAATTTCTTGAAAACTATGTTTGAGCCACATCCAAAAAAATGCTTTGAATGTGGCTCACAGTTTTGACAACCAATTCTCCTTTTTACAACATCTCTTGCATTAAGAGATACCCTTGTGTTATTTTTCTTAAATTCTTCAATGAGGGATCTCAAGGCTTCAACAACAACATTATCTTTCTGTGGGAGTCTCTAGAGAATACCCACAATTCATTGGTATTTGGGTCCTCAACTCTTTCATGCCTTCCAACGACTCTCATTAGAGTTTTTTTACTTATTTTCAATGCTTCACTTGTCTTTCTAATGAGGTGAGCTTTCTTTGTTTGATGGCTTACTATTGTCGATGTAATGGCACATCATGAGACATTACTATCCTTGGTACATGAGGTAGAACCCATAGTCTCATATGGACTCATTAGATTCTTTACAATTGATTTTTCACTTGAAGCATAAGATGTTCTTAGGCCAAGAATCTTTATAATGGGCCTAAATTTTGGATTTCTCATCAATTCAACAAACAGTTGACATCTTCCAGTTTCATTTAAGTTGTCAAAAAATATTTTCCATATCTATTAGCATATCTTTGGCAAGTACACTTGGGCACCTTATCCTACATGGGCTTCAAAACATTCTTATTGATATCAATTAGAAACTTAGGCTTTCTATGCAAAATTATAGGAGGCATTTTCAATGGTGAAGTTGACTTGGTATTAATAATTTCTTCAATATTTACTTAAGATAGGATAGATGGTGTACCTTCAATTGGAGATGAAAAGATGAAAAGCCTTGAAGTTGAGATGGATAATATGGTGTAGGTCTTCAACTTGACATGTGAATGATAACATGTCTCTAACTTGAGAAGAGAATGATGATCTACCTACAACTTGACCTGTGAAAGATGGAGTGCCTCCAACTTGAGAAGAGAATGATGGTGTACCTTCAACTCGACTTGCGAAAGATGAAGTGACTCCAACTTCAAGATTCAATTTCTTCATTGAACGGAGGTTTTGGATTCATTTCCTTTGTGCCACCAATTCCATCTCTTTCTTAGCTTGATTAGATGATTCATGTTCCTCTTGAATTGACAACAGTGGTATGCCTTCTTCTATGGTTGAAAATTTCCTACTTTTGCGAAGTTGCCTCATTCCTTCTCTTTTCTTTGCATTCTTAGCTTCATGCTCTTCTGGTGTTAGAGTATTTGCTTGTTTCCTTGAAATGATGATGATTTCTATATGCATCATGAATAAGACATAGATAAATTAGCCCATCTTGATACAATAGAGTAAAGTAATCTCATACCCAAATCTAAAAATAATCATATAATTAAAGTGAATAAATGATTATAAATCTGAAAATTTATAGTTTCCTAAGGTGTTCCAACTTGAAACATACAGATTGCACACATGTCATATACTAGCAATCCTTTACAAATCAAGATTAAGCTAGGATAATATTTGAATTACAAGTCAAGATGACATATCATACCATTCTTGAACTTCATGGAGTAACTAACATTCATCATTCAGATGATATTTAAGAACATATCATAGCAATATAAAGGAGGTTTTCCAACACTTACAATGTCTTTTAGCTCTCTCTATTTATAGAAATCAACTTTTCCATACAAGGTTTTTAACATTACATCAACGGACAAGATTAATTTGATCCTAAGATCTCAAGTCAACTAATTTCATTTTGGCTACAAGAGTTCTCCATCGTTGGAATAAGGGTCTCTTAGGATATGGTCAATATTTACAAATGGTGGTAGGCACAATCTCTAGGTTAATTTCACATTTTCTTAACATATCTTCTAAAACACGCTTGTCTCCTTCACCTAGGTGAATTGGGAATGCAATTTCCAAGGTAACAACTTTAGTTGACAAGCATAAATAAAATTGTATGGAGCTTAGTTTTTTTAGAACAACAATAAATCAGGTCATCAAATAAAAAATTTATCTTTTTTTCATCTCATTCTCTTAGCCAACAATTTTATTGATATTGTATTTGTATACACCTAAAAATGACATGACTCTGTCTAAATAAATCTTCTTAATATTTATTTTATCTAAATTCCTCTATCAATAGCCGATGATGGCATGGTTCAGTGGTTAAGTCACTCAGGATGTAGTGGCGGCCACCAGAGTTCAAACCCCTGCTGGGCCAATGATCTCGCAAGGCTTTATGCCTTCGCTGGGCCAATGAGCTCGCGGGTTTGAAGTGTTCTTCCTAGGAGATGAGGTCCCCCAATTGTGGCCTCACCGGTTCATTGCTCCGGGCAAAAGCATTCGCATAGAGCCAGAGGGCGTGTCACACCAGCGTCGCCGATCACGTTAAAAAGTTTACCAGGTGCATTATCTTTATAAAAAAAATTCCTCTATCAATAAATAAATAAATCAATTTATTTATTTGGTTCGTATTCCTACCATTAATTGAATAAATTACTTTTATTTAATTAATTTCATAGAAGTCAACTTCATTCTTCCAAACAATTTAATAATTTTAATTATTTAATTAAATCAAATCATTCCTCCAAATTTAAATAAATAAATCAAATTTATTTAAATTCTCTCAATCTCTGAAAATAAAATATAATCAAATATTTTATTTATTCTTCTATCTTGCACAAACAATTAAATAAACTTATTTGTTTAATTTGCTTTCTTATCTTCAAATTTCTCAAAAATCTTCCAAATCTTCTAAAAATAAATCTTCTTCTTCATGCACACAAACTTAAATAATTTATTATTTAATTTCTCTCAAATCATACAAAAAACAAATCACAAGTTGAGTTAATTGATTTAATCAATCTTGTTTTTTTATCAACAACTCTTAAATTAGAAAAAAAGCTTTTCAATTTATGAAATCAAATCTTATCTTTATAAAAAAAAGTAGTTAACTCAAACAAAACAACTTTTTGTGTGACACTTGTCTTCTTTCTATTCATGCACATCCTCTCAAATCTTCTCAATCATTGATCTTCTTATTTCTTCTATACCGTTGATCTTCTCTCTCATGAGTCTATAAATTGAACCCTATTCTTCCATTTCTATCATCCAAGCTTTTAGTAAACTTACTTTGCAAGAATTATAGGCTGCCTTTGGCACCAAACCATTCCATAGTTTGCGATCACCCTTTTATCATTGCAATTGTGTTGGAGAATCTTGTTGGAAACAAGGCAGATAACTGAGAGGGGGGGTGAATTAGTTATCTCAAAATTTTCTTAATTTTCTTTTCTTTTGTTATCTTAATAATCAGTGCAGCATCAAATCATATAAGCATACAAAAATAAAATCAACACACATAACACAAGGATTTTTACGTGGAAAACCCTGTTTAGGGAAAAACCACGGGGTGACTAACCCAAGATTGTATTCTCTGTTAAAAGAATAAACGATTACAAAATGGCACTTGCTAATTAGGGCTCACTGCCCGAGCACATTGTTAACAAGAGGCACACTACCTACAAGAACTTACAGAAGGTAATTAGATGTTTGAACTGATGAGAAGCATCTACAAATGTAAGAGTTTAGTTCCGGTTAGGCACAATACATTGATTTGATGAACTTCATTCTTCCTCTACTTTTATACTGTTGCTCTGTCACATACCGGACTTGATCTGCTGCTTTCACACTTGTCCCTTCTTTTCTTCGCACTTTATTTCATTACTTGTATCTTTCACACACCTACATACTAGAATCCATCTAGTATATATATCCGCATCAAGGATTTCATCAACTTTCTAGTCGACAACATGAACACTCAAGATATTTACAAATTACTGATCTGTCAGCTGAATCCATGCTTGATTTGTGATGCGTATCAAAAGCATAGGCATATAAGTCATTAATCTTGTCATCCAACAATGTATAATCCCCCAAATAGCTTGATCAACACCTTTTACTTATCCAGATTGAAGTCTAATGCTCTGTCGGTCAGTTCTTTCTCCATCTACTCTGCTTGTTTGGAACCCAACACTCAGATGCTCATATATTTTTCATGCTTTATCACCAGAGGCTAGATCTCTAGAATATAGTAGTCATGATACCCCTCTTGACTTATCCAAGTCTGTAACTTGCTGAGTTACACCATCTAAGAGATCCAGACCTAACTGTTGGACCTTGTTACATACTTTGTTCTTGTTCACTGGATCAAAACAATCTTCAATCTAACTTCTGGTATAGGCATACTATGTACTGTGGATGTGTGGGATAGACTTTGTTGCTATCAATGACAATACTCATGAAGCAACACAATGTCTCTTGCCAACAGTCTCCCCCTTTGGCATTGATGGCAACATCTAGTGAAAAATGGCTAAGTGTTGCAGTAACTCCCCCTTGGCTGATGCTCCGTCTTTTGCACTATTTTACTAGAGCTCCCCCTTAGCTGGATTCCACATTTTTCACTACTCCTCACTCCCCCTTTGACATCAATGGCAAAGGGCGGAATCCACACACCAAAATTTACAAAAATTAACCTATACATGGCCACATAAGTATATATATGTTATACTTACATATACTTAAGTATATCCGCAAAAGTGGCTTTCAACTGTACAAATTCTGTGGCCCAGCTCTGCTTCATCCTATCCAAAATGGAGATGTGACCACTCAACAAAAATGTATATGCTTCTACCCTTCTTAAATCTTTTGGATCATTGGTCTGGGCTATGGTCTGAGCATCTATCAAGGCCTCATGCATTGCCTCTAACTTAGGGATAATTATCCCTCTAAGTTCACGCATTCTATTTATTATATCCTTCTTTTCTTTGTTTAGCCTCTTTATTTCATTTATGATGACAATGGCCTACAATTCTTGATTCATTAAAGAGGTAGTAAGGGGATCAAAATTCTGAGATAAACTTGATAGTTTACCTTCTTGTTCTTTCACCTTCTTTTCAATATCCTCTATCACTTTGGGCCAAGATAGACAAAATTTGTACATGTCCCCACCATATTTAAGAGCATTTTCAATGCTCTTTATTCCAATGTCTAGGGTCTTCCTATCATTAGTAATGAGTCCCTGTACTTCAGTGAATCTTTTTCCCAAAAACTCTTTCCGGACCTTATCTTCTGCTAATTTTTCTAGAGATTCAAAGTGAGTGGTAACATAATTTACCAAAGATTTTAGGTTGCCAGATGGTGAGGCTGAAGGATCCTTTTGGAATGATGGCATGATCTTCTCCAGTATCCTAGATGCCATCTCCATCAGCTCATAGCCTTCCATGTGAGATTTCAGGAGTTTTTCTTTTGCTTTGGCTTCAGCAAAAGATGCTATTTTCATTGTCTGGACCGGAGAGAGAGAGTCAAAATTTAGTGGCCCTTGAAATAGCTCAAGTTCATCTATCTCCATCATTTCTTTGTTTAAGAAGTTCTTCATTGCCTCTACAGTGTCTCTTGCCAGTGACTAAGTCTTCTTTTCTTTTGGGATCTTAGAACTGTCATCATAGTTCTTCTCTGCTTGTTCTTCTTCTTTTTCCTTAACCTCCTCTTCTTGAGTCACTTTCTCCTCTTTTCTTCCTTCTCCTTTAGCTTCTGAGTCTGGAAAGTTTGCAGTGGGATCTGGAGGAGAGATGTTACTTGTGTTTACTACTTCATGAACTTCCTCTTCCAGAATAGAGGAGTCCAAGTCCTTAGATTTCTCTTCATCTATCTCTTTTGATCCTTCTACATCAGAAGATTTTTCATTGGTTACATTTAATTCTTCAACATCCATGGTAGAAGGTTCTTCAATTGATTCCTATATAATGAGAAGATTGAATCTTTTCAAAGCATTCGAGAAGATATCTTTGTCTCACTGGCTACTTGGTCAATTTCTCCAAGCATAAGTTTATTCATTCTTTCCTTACTCTGGAACTCATCCTTACAATCTTCAAAAATCATGTCCATTTATCTTGGAGTGATAGAAGAATAAAGTTGAATCATTATTTGTTCCCGAATCTCTAGGTCTTTTGCCTTTGCATTCTCTTTTCTTAGTTCAAGTACCTTTTCTAGACTCTTGGGAATTAATGATATAATTTCAATGAAAGCCTTATTGTAAATATTCAGGTACCTGACAGTAGCTTCTTCCAAAATCCTCTTGTCGGTATTACTGTATTCATCATAGAACTCTGTTACTAGCTACAGGTTTCCATCCACAGTAACTTCCTTGATGATGTCATCAATGGAAAGAGTGGGCTTTTCAACAAATTCTTCTACCTTTTCTTCCTTATTTTTGCTAGCAGAGAATTCCCCGGATGTTTTCTTCTTCTTCATTTTCTTGATTTCTTCATCAGATTCTGTTTCTTCATCATCCTTGAGGCTTGTATATGACCTTGTGGCTTTGGTCTTTATCCAGATGTCTTGACTTCTGGTTTGGTGGTCCTTGAGCTTTTAGGAGTGGAAGGTATAGAGCTCTTGGAAGATCTAGTCCAGGAGGAGGCTTGTACCAGAACATCTCCTTTCTTTGCTTCTTGTTTTTCTTTTTCAACCCTTTCCATTTTCTCTCTATTTGCATCTACTGCCTCTTTGGATAAGCCAAATCTTTCGGTAATTTCTTAAACTTCCCTTCTTACTTTCCTCTTTATCTCCAGTTGTCTTAATTCAACATGTATTTTTACACTTAGTTCTTGAAAGTTTCCAAACCTTTATGTCTCAGGGTCCTTAGGCTGGCTCAATAGGTTTTGAATATGTAGCTCCAAGATTTTCTCATTGACCTCATATCCCATAGGCATTATCCACACTATTCTGGGCTCAACTGCCTCCATTAGGCATTGATCAGTGTCAACCATGAAGCATACTGTGTCCTTGTATTTCTTAACTATGGATTGAGGTATCCTCTCTGTCCTGCATCATGCTTTGGAAGTTCTTAAAAGAAGCCCAGAGAGTTGTGTTTTGAGCTTTAACATCACCAAGTCCATACAAATAATCTCTAATCTGGGTTACAACCGGTTTATCATTTTGCCAAACCCAACCACTAGATCTGGGTAGCTCATTCATGTAATAAAAGAACAAACACAATATTAGACAACCATATTTGAAGGAATTCCTCTTATCCTTTTTGATCTTCTACATGTTTTCTAATAGTTGATTTAGGAGAAGATCACATAGATCATAATCTACATTTTCCCTCAACATCTGATATGCTGCATATATTGCAGTCCCAGACACAGAATTCTCCCTGCTAGAATGATAGATTTTGTACCCAATTATCATTAAGGCAAACTTAACATCCAAATCTCTGATGTCATCTATGGTCATTGCTCTTTTGTCAAACTTAGATCTGGTGGCTTCAGTTACTATCTAGTTCTTGATAGATATTAGTGCAAGTAATCCACTGGAAGAATGTAGTCCAATTATTGCCCTGATAGTATCTTTTGTTATCTTGAAGGGCCTCATTAACCACATGAAATTATCATGCATCCTGCTTAGGACAGACTGGACTCAATCATCTTTTGCAAAATAGGGAAAGTGTATGCAATGTCTGAAGTGTTTATCCTGGAGGGCCTTGTATTGAGGTTTGAGTTCAAAACTCTCATCTATTAGCTTTTTGTGATAGATGTCCATCAATTTAGAGTCTCCAAATTCCTCAATGTTGGCGTGGATACAGACCCTAACATCTTCTATGTGCAATACCCCATGCGGAATGCTAGAAAATGCACCTAAAGGATCAACTTCTAAAGATTTATAGGGGTATTTCTTGAATTTAGGATGTGGCCTATCAGTGATCTTTACAACCATTGGAGTAGCCATCTTGTAAAAGATTTAGAGAGAGATTTTCAGAATGGAAGTACCTTTTTACGCTTTAGGGTTTGAAATAGGAGCTGGAACAAATCATTGGTTGAATTCAATTTTCTAGTTGATCTTTGAGTAGATTGTAGAAACTTCGTTGAAAAGCTCTTCTTATCTTCTTCGTGAATGCAAGTGTGCAAATGATGAGTGAAAGAACCCTTTTATTCTTGTGCAAATTCTAATTTCCTTTTGTAATAAATGCACAACTTAAGTTATCAGGTTACCCTGTTTTAAGAGAGATTTTCTCAAATCATTGTGCTGATCTTGGAATCATTTTCAATGAGGATTGACAACATATCTTCTTTTCTTTAGTCATGCCATGGGTCTGCAGATCCAAGTATTTTAATTCTGAATCATTGTGGATCTGTCTATGAAAATCCTGCTTTACCAAATGGCTTTCAAACCAGATCAACTTGAGTGATTAAACTCTTACAATACTCCATGCAGATCTTTCATATTTTTATTGAGGGTTATTTAGATATTTTTCTGAGAACCCTTTAATCTGCAGCATTCCATGTGCCAAATTTAGGCACTAATTGACTGGCTGGGGGAATTTTTTTTTTTTTGTGACTCCCCCTGAGCTAGAGCTCACCCTTTTAGTTTCTAGAAGGAATATCAGCACCAGATTCTAGTGTGGATCCATCCCCAATATTTTTTGTACTCTTCTTCACCCAAATCTTGCTCATCTCCTTTTGAACTTCATCCGCATTCAGTTTACCTTTACCCTTATCTTGTTTCTGATTATGTTCCACCGGACCTTTTCTATCCTGATTTCTGTTTCTGCAGAATTTGGCAATATGACCAGATCTATTGCAATTGTAATAGACAACATTTCTTTGCATATTTGATCAATATTATCTTGATCTATATTGATTAGCCATATGCCCCATTCTATTGCATGCAAAGCATCTACCATTGAATGAATTGTTTATTTGCATATTTCTGCATTCATGAGATTTGTGACCATACCTTTTGCAGTTGAAACATTGTCCAGAGAAGGATGGATTAGTTTGATTCATTCTCCTTCTGTACTGAGTTGCTTTATGACTGAAATTGTTGTAATTGAAGCAATATCCATTGAAGGATGGATATCTTTGAGCATTCGGTTGCCTTACTAGAGGTCTTCTAGGCCTATTTCTTTGATTTCTTGATCCAAATTTCTTCTGACCAGATCTAGAGCTTTCACCTTTCTCATATCCCAAGCCACGCTAATCATCTACCCTCTTTTGGCTTTCAAGAAGAACTTCAAGTTGGGTTGAGCTTATCTTGAATTTCTCTTTGTATTCATTTGTTGTTTGAAAATCTTGTTTAAGAGTGTTTATCTGATTCTCAAGTTGTTCTTCATTATCTCTAACTTCTTCAAGATTAGATTCAAGATGCTTAATTATTCTGTCCATTTTGTGATAGTCCTTTGTCTTCTCCTTGAGGGATTGTTTTAGATTATCTTCAATTTTCCTTTTTTCTTCAATTTCTTGGGTGAATCTCATAACCCCTGATTCCATTTCATGCCTTACCATAATGACCTCTTTTGATAGCTTCTCACATTGCTTATTTTTCTCATTCAGATCTTCATTAGTATCATTGTCCTCACTCTGATTGGCTAATTTTTGAAGTAGTTCATTTCTCTTTTTCATAGAGATACTAAGTTTTTCTTTTAGCTCATTTATGAAATCATTAGCTTGTTTGAGTCTTTCTCTCAAATTATTGACTTCAGAATGGGATTGTTCAAGAGCATCTAGGGTAGATTGAAGTTGTTCCTTCATACCATATATTTCCATTGAGATTCCTAGATCTTCCTCAAGCTGTTAGGCTTTGTTCAGAGGAACTTAGCTCTAATACCAATTGTTGGAAACAAGGCAGATAACTGAGAGGGGTGGTGAATTAGTTATCTCAAAATTTCCTTAATTTTCTTTTCTTTTGTTATCTTAATAATTAGTGCAACATCAAATCATATAAGAATACAGAAATAAAATCAACACACATAACACAAGGATTTTTACGTGGAAAAACCACAGGGTGACTAACCCAAGATTGTATTCTCTGTTAAAAGAATAAAAGAGTACAAAATGGCACTTGCTAATTAGGGCTCACTGCCCGAGTACATTGCTCACAAGAGGCACACTGCCTACAACTTACAGAAGGTAATCAGATGTTTGACCTAATGAGAAGCATCTACAAATGCAAGAGTTTAGTTCTAGTTAGGTACAATACATTGATTTGATGCACTTCATTCTTCCTCTACTTTAATAATGTTGCTCTGTCACATACCAGACTTGATCTGTTGCTTCCACACTTGTCCCTACTTTTCTTCACACTTTATTTCATTACTTGTATCTTTGACACACCTAAATACTCGAATCCATCTGGTATATATATCCACATCAAGGATTTCATCAACTTTCTAGTCGATAGTAGGAACACTCAAGATATTTACAAATTAATGATCTGTTAGCTGAAGCCATGCTTGATTTGTGATGCGTATCAAAAGCATAGGCATAGAAGTCATTAATCTTGTCGGCCAACAATGTATAATCGCCCGAATAGCTTGTTCAACACCTTTTACTCATCCAGATTGAAGTCTAATGCTCTATCGGTCAGTTCTTTCTCCATCTACTTTGCCTGTCTAGAATCAAACACTTAGATGCTTTCATGCTTTATCACCAGAGGTTAAATCTCTAGAATATAGTAGTCATGATACCCCTCTTGACTTATCCAAGTCTGCAACTTTGCTGAGTTACACCATCTAAGAGATCCAGACCTAATTGTCAGACCTTGTTACATACTATGTTCTTGTTCACTGGATCAAAACAATCTTTAATCTGACTTCTAGTATAGGCATACTATGTACTACAGATGTGT
Organism: Cunninghamia lanceolata; assembly: GCA_027924645.1. Taxonomy (NCBI): domain Eukaryota; kingdom Viridiplantae; phylum Streptophyta; class Pinopsida; order Cupressales; family Cupressaceae; genus Cunninghamia; species Cunninghamia lanceolata. Next base: position 11,183,853 of record BSBN01000780.1, read on the forward strand.
GGGATAGACTTTGTTGCCATCAATGACAATACTCATGAAGACACACAGTGTCTCTTGCCAACAAATCTCTTCATTGCAAACCTATCATAGCCATTGCCACTTGACATCTTGGAAAATAGAAAGGAAGTGCACCTTCTGAGGGCCATATTCATACACAAGATCATTTGAGATAGGCAACCAATGGAAGCCATGAAGTAAAGAGGTTTGCAAGGTTTTTGTTCTTTGTTTGTTTGATCTTCTTTTTTTCTTATTTCATTGAGTTTATTGGATTACTTTGATACTATTGATAATCATTCCAATTTTCTGATAACATTTTTGGTACCCACCGTGGGGCCTTACCCTAATTTAACCTCAAAACTAAGTTTTTGTGTGTTAGGTTCCATTCACAAGAGGATTCTGTGCATCTAATCATTTCTAACATGCATCTAATCTTTGTTTCCATGCATTTGATAGATAAGCACATCCATACTCTATTTCAACACATTTGACCTCTGATACGGTGTATTTACTGAAACTATACATGTGTCTTCTGTTTCTGCACTTTTGATCTCTATTTTTGCGCATTTGTAATCCTACGCATCTAATTTATTTTTCTACATATATGATCTTTGTAGCTATGTATCTGTTCTAACAATGATGTTTTAGAGTGATTTCTTGTGATTTTGCTAACACTAACACTTCTCATAGGAATATTCTCTGATCTACTTGCAGGTTAGGGGCTGGTTTAGTCATATAGCTGCATTTGTTAACTCATCTCTAGATCTGATTAGCAAGGAAAGTAAATGGATGTTCATGCAAATCTCATTTAGCTCTAACTAGGAGGATTGTAATTTGATCTTGTTGCATCAACAACTTGAATATAGTCCCAATGCTAGGAGGATAAAATTGAACCATTACTATCTTGCTTCTTTCAAAGTTAACAACTCACGTATGTGCCCAAGTACATTAACTCATTTAGTCTTTTTCATTTTAAGTAGGGGAAAAGAACAATTATCTTTTATGTTTTTGGAATGATAGTAGGTCTATGCTCTCCCCTCTTTTGGGTGACCAAAATGCCAAACCTATCATTTTGCATGTGTTTCCTTTAGAGAGGCCTACCCTTAGATATCCTTCCATCCAAGTGGGAATGACCTTAAGTGGTAACAAGCTAAAGCCAAGATCTACCTAGCCACTATAAATAAATTGTGTTTAGAGAAAAAGCTTCAAACAACAAGTGTTGTTAAGTTACACTAACAGCCAACCTCCCCCAAAACCCTCCAAGGCGTAACCCTTGAAGGCTGGGAGACTCCATAATGGAGAGTAGCACTGTCGCATGTATAACCACTCGAACAATTGCACTTACTAATCATCCTTTGTTTTTAGAATCCAAAATCCCCCATAAATCGGTGCCGAGAAGGGCGATTATCACCTCCCAAAGATGCCTCACATAACAGTGAGAATTTAGTTTATATTGTCCCTACCAGTCTAGGATTTGTACTTGGTTTTTGTCAAAAAATTCCAAAAAAAATTACAAAACAAAAATCAAAATCATGAAAAATTCTGTGTTTGCTGTGTCTTACTTGCCACAATTGAGAAATTAGATCAAAAAGACTAATTTTCAGCTAAGAAACCAAAGAACATTGAAAAACATGCCAAAAACATTGCAAAATAAATCAAAAACCTAGAGCTATGCATTCACACTATAGAGCTATGCATATATTTTGACCTACTGCGTATATATTTCAACCTACTACGCATTTATTGTCTGTTCCTACACTTTTGTTGTTTACTAGAGTTGCACATATATTCTAACTTGCTACACATTTACCATCTGTTCTGGCACATTTGTAGTTGTGCATCCACAATAGTGAGCATTTCCCTATCATTTGAGAGAAAATTTTCAACCTTTCTAAGTACCCATTTCAACCTCGTTCCAGTTTTAGAGATCAGATTTACCGTACAATCACTTCTCCTATCCATTTTCCATAGTGTACCCTCTTTTTTAGTCAGTCGTCTCATCCACCTCGTCTAAATCTTCTGAAAACTGAGTCCAAAGGTATGGAACTAGGTTGCATCAAGATAATTCTAGATCATAGCAAACCCAAACAATCGCTAGTAAAGTCTCCACTATTAGGATACATCATCCTTCTCTATTGAAACTTTTCACTAGCTGTGTTAGTGCAAGACTAGTCCCTATCAAGTAAATGGATTACCAACATCCTTACTTGTGGCTATCACTTTGTATCGACTGATTCGTTTGAAATCATAGATCATAGAAAACCCTTGTCAAAATATTTTCACCACAAGTATCCCCTTCACTGCAACCTTCAAACTCACCTTGTCAAAGCATCCAATCTCATAACATCCCATTCCAAACCATACCGCATGGTCCTAACTAGATCTTAGAAACAAAAGCAACTTAAAATGGCTGGAACATCAAATAGAATTGTATCCCCTCATGACAGCGATGAGGAAATCTCACAAGATGAGATACAACAAGCCTTCCAGGATAGGAAATTCCAACACATGATGGACAAAGTCATCAACTGGGACCCTTCAAAGTTCTTCCTCTACCTAGTAAACCAAGGGCTTAAACACCCCGTTGAGTTTGATGTTGATACATTAAAAGAACTAGGAGAGGAAAGAGCTCACGAAAAGAACACAAATGAGGAAAGCTCCCTTGACAAAGACAAAGGGAAGAAAACAATAGACTCAAACATACCTATAGACATGCTAACAAAGCAAATTTAGACCTTGCAATAGAAATTTGAGGACCTCCAAATAGGGACGTCCACCAAAACTTATTCATTGGAGGATATCTTGCCATATGCCTTTGACAAAAGCTTGAACATGGTACCCTTCCCCTTTCGGTTTGAAGTTCCTAAGTTTGACAAATACAGAGGAAAGGGTGACCCCAAGGACCACATCCAAGAATTTAGCACCATATGTCTAGAGGTGGCCCACAATGAAACTTTCCTCATGAGACTATTCTCTCAATCACTAGGAGGACAGGCCATGGAATGCTTCTCTCGACTACCCTCGGGTATTAAAACTTTTGATGAGTTAGTAAACAATTTCTTCACACATTTCTCATACAACATTGAACATGAGGTATCTATGCTAGACCTATGCAACATGAAACATAAAAGTGGTGAATCTTTCACCACTTTCCTACAAAGGTGGAGACAACTAGCAAGCAAATGCCCTCATCATATCCAGAGAAACAAATGATAGAAATGTTTGTCCACAACCTCAATCCTGATCTTAGCTACCAAATACAAATCCAAGGTCCTACAACATTCATGAAAGGGATTGAGATGGGATTATTTATTGATGGGGAACGCACAGTGGTTACCACAGACCGATGCCCTAATTTTTTCACAGGCAAATAACTAATAGCTGATCCACCGAATCACTCCATAGGCCAAGTTTCTTCTTCTTCTCCAATGCCCCGATGGTATTTACCCCTTAGACAAGGCTCATTCTATCAATGATGCTCAAAATCTTTGGTCGATTCACTAAAATGTTGTCACATAGCTTTCCTCCTGCAAACCCTAGCACATGGAGACACTAGGTCATTTTACTAAGTGAAACCCTCGATCCGGATCATCTGCACTATCGAATAGGAAAAACAAAACAAAGAACAAAAGGAATATTGATACATTGAAGCCATTCCACTAATTTCGACATAAATCTCACTAGTAGAATGCTTCACGGTGACATATGGCAACAATGGAAAATGCAAAATGAATGGAAATCTACAGTTGCGTGATCTACAATTACAGGGAATAGAAAACTAATTGACAGAATAGAATTGCTTTATTTCTCCTGAGCGCAGTCAATCACATTCGATCTAGTTAGAAAAAATGATCATTCAATTCATACTTCTGGGCATTTAACAAATCGCCCTAATTAGTACCACACTAGCTCCAAGCGGCTAGGAGAACAATCCAAGTGGCTGGGAGACAACTGACCAAAACTACCCTACTGCCTTATTTTGGCATTATTGCTATTTTTAGCATTATGTGATTACAACTTGACAAATGTCCCCTAAGTCACTTGGGACTTTACAAAATAGACCTAAAATGAAAATGCATTGGTCAAATAGACCTTATTACAAATGAAAACATGATTTTTGAGGTGCTCCTGCACCATACTCCTCAAGTGAAAATTGTCTTAAGTCCTCTTAGAGACTAACTGCTGCAAATCACCACCCCACTTTTTGATGTCTACTTCTAGCATCCATATGGCTTCTAAGTCTAGAAGTCCTTGCCATTTGACCAAGTGCTCAAAATATGTCTGATTTCTGGTCTTCTTGGCTATCCTGCTATCCAAAATACACTCCATCTGTGGTGGTTCCTTGGGTGGTAAACATTGCACCCACTCTGCATTGTCTTGAACAGAATCTGCTGTACCTTTTCCTGTATCAGGACTTCTATATAATGTCAGTTCAGCAACATTGAAGATAGGTGAAATGGCAATGTCATCAAGGAGTTCAATTTTGTAAGCATTAGAACCATATTTTTCCAAAATCTGACAAGGTCCAATTTTCCTCATCATCAACATGCTGTGGCTTCCCTTGGGTAGTCAGTTCTTGTTGAGATAAACCATGACCATATCTCCAATTTGGTACTGCACATCCCTTCTTCTTTGATCCACTTGAGCCTTGATCTTTTGACTGTTCTAATGTAGAGTATCCTTGACTTGTTGATGGATCTCTTATATAGCCTCTGCAAATGCATCAGCATGTCCACTCCTTTTGTCCATCCCTTGAACATCTCTCAATTCAAAAATTCCTCTAGGATGACTACCATAAACAAATTCAAAAGGACTTAGACCTGTACTTCTATTTGTAGAATCATTATAGGCATACTCTGCTTGTGAGAGTACCACATCCCAACTACTGCCATGTTCTCTTGTCAAACATCTCAGCAGATTGCCTAATGACCTATTCACAACCTTAGTTTGACCGTTAGTCTGAGGATGATAGGCTGAACTAAAAGACAAATTTGTACCAAATCTTTTCCACAAGGTTCTCCAGAAATGTCCCACAAATTTGCTATCTCTATCAGATACAATACTCAAAGGCAATCCATGAATCCTGACAATTTCCTTAAAGAACAAACCTGCAATGTAACTAGCATCATTGGTGGTCTTACAAAGAATAAAATGTACCATTTTGCTGAACCTGTCTACCACAACAAACACACTGTCATAACCTATCCTTGTTTTGGGCAATCCCATCACAAAATCCATACTCAAACTTTCCCAAGGTCTGTTTGGTATGGGAAAAGGTTGGTATAATCCTGCATTGGTTGAGTCTCTCTTTGCTTGCTGGCAAATCATACAACTCTCAACAAACTTTTTGATATCAGATTGGATCCTTGGCCAAAAGTAAAACCTTCTCACAAGATCTAAGGTCTTATTGAGCCCAAAATGTCCTCCTAAGCCACCACTATGTTTTTCCTTCACTATAATATCCCTCATTGAACACTTAACGATACATAGTTGACTACCTTTAAACAAAAGTCCATCTGTAATGTATAGACTAAAAATTCACTATGGAAAGCATTGGCAAACTCGCTGCATACCCTGTAAATCTCCTTAAAATCATGGTCCTCTTCATACAATCCTTTAAGTGACTCAACACCCATACTTTGTAACTACACTTCTTGCATTGTCAGCACCCTTCTGCTTATAGCATCAGTAATCTTATTGGTTATGCCCTTCTTATGTTTGATAATGAAGGTGTATGCTTGAAGACTTTCCACCCATTTCATGTGTCTATGACTGAGCTTTTCCTGTCCATTCAAAAAACTAAGAGCATGATTGTCAGTGTATACAATACATTCCTTAGGAAGCAAGTAGTGCCTCTATTTTTTCAGAGCTTGTACCATAGCATACAATTCTAAATCATAAGAGGAGTATTTCCTCTTGGATTCATTTTACTTTTCACTAAAGAAGGCTACTGGTCGACCTTCTTGTCTCAACACTACTCCTATGGCTAGTCCACTTGCATCACATTCAATTGTGAAAACCTTATTGAAATCAGGCAACACTAAGACATGGAATTTAGCAACTTTCTATTTCAGACTTTCAAAACTCCTATCTGCTTCTCTTGTCCACACAAACTTCATCTTACCTCCACCCTTGATGGTCTCCAACATAGGTGCACAGATGTCACTATAGTTCTTAATGAATTTCCTGTAAAATGTGGCTAAACCATGGAAACTTCAGACCTCTCTGGTTGTCCTCGGTGTAGGCCAATTCAAAATAGCTTCTACCTTGGAAGGATCCATTTTCAAATCACCCTTAGAGATGATAAAACCTAGGTACACCAATTCTTGTTTCATGAAGTCACACTTTTCCAAGTTTATCAGTAATTTATGATCTTGCAGCCTCTTTAGGACTATCTCCAAATGTTTCAAGTGCTCTTCCTTGCTCTTACTAAATACCAAGATATCATCAAGGTAGACTACCACAAATTTTCCTATAAATTCCTACAACACCTCATTTATCAGCTTCATAAAGGTGCTAGGGGTGTTTGAAAGACCAAACGGCATCACAAGCCACTCATACAACCCTTCATTGGTTTTGAAAGCTGTCTTCCACTCATCCCCTTCTCTTATCCTTATCTGATGGTACCCACTCTTCAAATCTATCTTAGAGAAATAGGTAGCACCTCCCAAACAATCAATTAGATCTTCTATTCTAGGAATAGGAAACCTATATTTGATGGTTATCCTATTTATTTCCCTAGAATTAGTACACAGTCTCTATTTCCCATCCTTCTTTGGGGCTAAAATAGTAGGTACTGCACATGGACTCAAACTCTTTCTTATTAACCCCTTGTCTAAAAGTTCTTGAACCTGCCTGGCTATCTCCTCATTCTCCTGAGGTGTCATCTTATATGCTACCTTATTAGTGATGCAGAGGTAATAGGTAGTAGTGGATAAAGTTCACACAATGAACTTGGATGTTAAAGCTTCCTTCTAAAGTGTTATAAAGGTGATGTGATATCAGCCTACACAAGGCTACTCAGGAGATTGACCTAGCCTAGGACCACATCCTAGTGTCCACCACACAGGCCACTCAACTCTCACTTGGGGAGTCACTGCTCAACCCAACCTATATGCACAATCTACGTTCAATAACTCACAACCTACTACCAATATACTCTACCAATCAAGATCTTTACACTACCATCAACATATGCTTGTCTAGAACATGACTAACACTAGGTCTTTGACCAAAAAACTAAGTGTTACACTTGCAAGGGCAGAGGACAGTAAGTTGCAGCATGACTGTCCTATGACAGTGCTTAATGAAGGCTTATTTCTTGTAGCCTTTATGAATGACTAAACCATGGATAACTCTCCAAAGTTCCAAATGACCCTTAAGCCTTGGTGTATATTCAAACACCCATTATGGACCTACAATCATCCACCCACATGCAAGCCCATACTATTTCTCAGGCATTGAGGACCGTAGACTATCTTTACCTAGGAATTAGGCCTAGTTTGGAAGCTCTATGAAGAAAATACACCTAATCTGCATGCTCTTCATCAACCAAGTAGTTATATAGGCCTATCTTCACCACAAAACATCAGAACCACCATCTATTCAATCTTTCCTTTGACTGTTCTCTCCATTTACAATATTGTCCACTACTTCATGCTAGCGAGTCACTATTTTTGACTAGTTAGAGTCATACCAAACGCTTTGAAGAGGAGCCTTCAACCTAAAAAATAATGAAAAACATAAAACCTAGCCTAGCTTCCTCCATCCTTCTAAAAATGGGTGATAACTTTCAAAGGATAGAGGAAAAATTCATCATTTTGGACACAAACCCTAGTTTAGAGGGTTCAAAACAATTCTTGCAAAATGAATTGGTTCTCCCTCATATAGAAATGTCAAGAGCTCTAACTATATGCAAAATAAAGGTGATTCAACATACAAACATATTTTCTAGACCTTGGACCCCTTACTATTCATACCAGGCCGTACAAAATGACTGTTTCTTGCAGAACACAGAAAATCACTATTTTTTCAATCCAAAAAAATCCTCTTCTTATTTCTGTCCGCATGTTTAAACAATATTTAGTTTATAAAAGGTTTTGGAAACCTTTCCTCTTCTTATTCCACTATACAACTGCCCATCAAGGGCAGTGAAGCGTTAGAAAGTACCTTTTTACAAGAACACAAAGTTTCCAAAAGACAAGTACCTAGAAAATAGGCCTTCACTAACACTATAATGGACTAGTCAATCAAAATGACTAAGTCTTTATTACAAAACATGAGAATGGCTTTCAAAGCCTTAGAGGAAAAGAGAAAAACATGATGACAAACTAGGAAATAGCTAAAAAAATGACTAAACTGGGAGCTCCTGCACCAATTAGGAAGTACTGCTCCTAGTATGAGATCTATCTGATGGCTAATGTCTCTGATTGGTGGTAGGGAATTAGGTATATCCTTTGCAACCACTCCTTTTTAACTCTCAAGAAAATCTCTAACCTCTTTAGGTCCTACTTCTCTCTCACTTTTCTTCTTTTCCCCCTTAGGCTTCACAATCAAAGCAAAACCTTCTCCATCACCTTCCTATAATGTGTCCATGAATTCTTTTTCTCCTACCAACATTACACTAGACCCTACATGTTGTGGATCCTCTTCTACCAATGACTGTATCCTATAAGTCACACCATCCTTTTGGAATGAGTAAGCATTCTTTTCTCCATCATGATGAGCCTTTATGTCAAACTGCTATGGTCTGCCTAACAAAAGATGGCAAGCATCCATTGGAAGGATGTCACACAAAATCTTGTCTCTATACCCCTTAATACTGAATTCTACCCATGCTTGTTCATTGATGAGTATGTGCTGCCCCTTATTCAACCAACTGACTTTATATGGACTGCTATGGGGTATCTTTTCTAACTTCAACTTATCACTGCTTCCAAAGATATAATGTTATCAGTAGAACCAGAGTCAATAATGACTTTAAAAACCTTACCTTGGATCTTGTAGTTTATTCTAAACATTGCTCTTCTTTGAGAGGGTTCTGCCTGCACTAGTTCCTTGAGTAGCATCCTCTTGATCATCAGATTCTCTCCCATTTCTAATTCTAGATTCACTTCAGGAGATGTCACACTCCTTGCATCTTCTTGAATCAAAGTGGTTCTCCTCTCACCACCATGAGAAGTTGAGGTCTTCTCTGGACACTTATATGCTGAGTGCCCTATCTGATTACAGTTATAACATCTCATATTGGAGAATTTGGACCCTCTACTTGATCCATTTGTCCCACCTCTTCCATTAGGCCTTCTTCCTCAGTAGCCTCCTCTGCTACTTGAGTCCCCAACTTGCTCCTCTTGGCTAGACTCACCACTAGGCCTATGGTTAGGACTTCTTCCTCCAAAACTGCCTCTACCTCTAAAATTCCTTCCACCTCTATCTCTATTGTTCTGCTCACCCTTTCTCTTTATCTTCTCTTCAGCCCTTAAGGCCATTTGGAAGCACTTGTTCACTGTGTCTGGTGCTAAGATGTTGATCTCATCTTAGATGTTCATCCTTAGGCCATTCAAGTACCTGGCCACCTTCTCTGACTCTTCTTCTTGTCTCTTTGATTTGAGACTGATTTTATGAAACTCTTGTGTGTATGCATTCACATCAAGGTCTCTCTGCCTGAGGTTCTACAATTTCTTATACATCTGCACATCATAATCCAGGGGTAAGAACTATGCCTTGAGTTTGGTCTTCATCCTTTCCTAGGAGGTTATCATATTCTTCCCCTCCTTGACTCTCTCTCCTTGTTCATAATTCCACCATGCAAGAGCATAACCTTACAATCTTGCCTTTGCCAACTTAACCCTCTTATCACCAAAGATTTCTTTATATTTGAAATTATTGTTCAATGCCTCAATCTAGTCAATCACCTCTTCATCTTCCATACTTCCACTATACATAGGCAACCCATCTATGGTGTCCCTATTGACTAACTTTAATGCATTTAAAAATGCCCTCTGGTCTACTGGTATCTCCTCTCTCTTTTTACTAGTTTTAGCATTTTCTGCATCACCTTCATCATTGTCACTTTCATCTTCCCTCTCTTTGCCTTTGGACTTCTTGAACTCCCCCAACTTAGATGCAAGCATCTCCTTGATCAGCTTCTTAATGGCATCCTGCGACATACTTTTGGGAGGCATCCTCTCTGCCTCTATCTCACTTTCTTTGTCTGACATTAACATTCACAGACAACACCCAAACGCCAACACTCTTGTAAATTCTTAATTCGATTTGTAGCCCAAATCTTTTTTAGGCTCTGATACCAATATGATGAGGAACAAACAATGGTTACCATAGACTAATGCCCTAATTTTTTTCACAGGTGAATAACTAACAGATGAACCACCGAATCACTCCATCAGCCAAGTTTCTTCTTCTTCTCCAATGCCTCGATGGTATTTGCCCCTTTGGCGAGGCTCGTTCTGTCAATGATGCTCGAAATCTTTGGCCAATTCACTGAAACGTCATCGCACAGCTTTCCTCCTGTGAACCCTAGCACATGGAGATGCTAGGTTGTTTTACTGCATGAAACCCTCATTCCAGATCATTTGCACTATTGAACAGGAAAAAAAAACAAAAAACAAAATGAATACTGATACATTGAAGCTATTCCATTGATTTCGATAGAAATCTCACCAGTGGAATGCTTCACGGTGACATACAGCAACACTGGAAAATACAAAATGAATGGAAATCTACAGTTGTGTGATCTATAGTTACAAGAAACAGAAAACTAATTGACAGAATAGAATTTCTTTATTTCTCCTTAGCACAGTCAATCACATTCGATCTGGTTACAAAAAAGGATCATTCAATTCATACTTCTGGGCATTTAACAACTCGCCTTGAGTAGTACCACACTAGCTCCAAGCAGCTGGGAGACAACTGACCAAAACTACCCTACTGCCTTATTTTGGCATTATTGCTATTTTTAGCATTATGCAATTACAACTTGACAAATGTCTCCTAAGTCACTTGGGACTTTACAAAGTAGACCTAGCTACAAACTGAAAATGAAAATGCATTAGTTAAATATACCTTATTACAAATGAAAACATGATTTTTGAGGTGCTCCTGCACCATTTATCAAAAAAGCTATGATTGCAAAGGGGCAAATAAAGTTGTTCAAAGACAATCCTAACTCTAACTATACCACGAATAAGTCAAAATTTTGGACCAAGAACAAAAACATAGTCAACGATGGGGTGGTTGATGCCAAACTAGCAACTCCTAAACAACTGATTCTCAATGTTAAGGGAGCTTCAAGCAACACAACACCCAACAAACCTCCATCAAATGAGCAGAGACAATCACCATGGGATTTCTATTCGAGACAAAAGTTTACACTGTTGGGAGAATCACTTGAGTCTGCCTTGAGAAAGTTGTTAGCAAATAATGAGATCACCCTTCCCTCCACAAGCGACTATGAACCCTAAGTAAAACCTCCTTGGTGGAATGAGACCCACTATTGTGAGTACCATAGGGGAAGAGGACACAAAACTAATGACTACATTCGTCTAAAAAATGTCATTCAAGACTTGTTAAACGAAAACTATGTCAGCACAAGAGATCATCCAAATAACCAATCACATGTGGTGTACAAGGATCCATTCCCTAACCACGACAAATAACATAACAACAACAACCACAACAACAACAATTGACAGAATCAGAATAATACAAATTACACAAACGTACCATTCGAGTACACCGTTAATAGCATAACAGAGCATATCCCGTATATCAATGTGCTCACATTCAACGAACAATCAGATCCCAATGCAAAATATGATTACACCATCATTACTTGCAGTGGAAAAACTACCTTACACACACTTCCTCCAAGGTTGTTAGCCTCATCGTCTACCCCCCACCAATACAATGTCATAGACCACCTACAAAAGACTCTGGCCAACATTTCCATCCTAGAGTTGTTGCGTCTATCACCAGCACACAAAGAAATTCTTGAAAAAGCCTTAGTGGAAACCACTGTCCCCACCAATTTGGCCCAAGAGAAGTTTCAAGCCATGGTAGGTCACCTTACCTCATCCAACATCCTCTCATTCACTGAGTAGAATGATCTATCTCTATCACAACCTCATAACGTCTCATTACATATCAAAGCTTTCATCCACAAACACTACATCAAAAGGGTTCTCATTGATGGATGGGTAGGTTTGAATATTTGCCCGTTGAAACTAGTCCTTACATTGGTGTTCACAAAAAATACAGTAGATCTAAGGAAAAAGATTACAATCAAATCCTACGATGAGGAAGACAAACTACCAAGGGAACTGTGGTGTTACCACTAAGAGTTGGATTAGTTACAAAAGAAGTTGTGCGTCAAGTCCTTGATAGGGACCTCACCTATAACATTCTCTTAGGTAGACCTTGGATCCATGCCATGAAAGGTGTGCCTTCCACCTACCACTAATGCATCAAATTCCCTTACAATGGCCAAGAGATTACCATCCAAGGTGACCCCAATCCCTTCCAACATTGCAACACCATCCAATCAAGACCTGAAACCATCATCCCTAACAATAGAGCTTCCACTTCCCCCATCTCCCAATGGGACCATATCTCCCAAGCTTCCACATCCAAGGTCAATGAACAAAAAGTCAAGATCAAAGAAACTGGGATAGGAGAATACTCCATTGAGCACAACCTTTGTCTATACAAAATGCCTCTATGTCCAAAATCCTTTGGACAACCTTCACCCTGCCCAAAGCCATCTGTAACAACGGAGTCTCCTACTACTCCCTTTGTCTAGTGGGGTACCTTGTCAAATGAAAGTGATGAAAGAGATGTGTTACAATGGCTCTACATTGATGAAAATGACACAAGACTAACAACCTAATCTCCCAATAGAAATCTATGGGCATGGACAATCTATTTTACACAATGGGTTATGAAGGACAAGGCCCCATCAGCTTAAGAAAGGAAGGAATCATCAAACTCATTCAACTTTCTTCATCCTCATTGGCTCAAAACACAATAGGGCTAGGATACCAAGACAAAGCTAAAGGCAATGGCAAAGCTAACGCTACCACTTGTTTTGTGGAAATGATCCATAATCTCCAAGAGGACAGTGATACAGAGTCTAATGAATATGAATGGGCTGAACTCTTAGAACATTCCTATGAAGACAAAGGAATTGATATTGTTCAAACCTATAGCCCCTACCATGAGGGACTAATGCCTAAGCATAGACCGATAGAGTGTGATTCGCCTATTCTTGATAGCACAACTTACAAGGAAGGTCAGAGTTCACACGAGATAAACAATCTTAAGGAAAGTAGCATACCAAACCTTGTTCCTATAACTCCCCATCCTAACAACATATCCATCCTCACCATAATACCCACTGAATTAGATCAATATATCGACCCCCTCCCCCTAGTACATCCTAAGCTTATTGATTGGGATCTATGAGGAACCCCTCAACTTGACATATTCCAAAATGATGATTCCTATATTGACTTCATGTAACTAAGAGACCACTTACCATGGGAGTCTTGTGTGGTTACACAACATAGCCCATTTTGACTTGACAAAATAGGGATCCAACTTTCTGCTTGGCTTGTTCTTGGTTTTTCTGCTTTTCGATGATCTGGTAAAAGTAAGTCATGCAGGTGACCCTGCATAAGGGGGTTGGGCAAGTCATCATGATGAGGTTAGATTAGTCAAAATTATTATTTCACGTCAATAACCTCATGGTTGGAAAGAGTACAAAATTTCATGTAGGTTTGCCTTTTGGATCACCCTGATATTCCTTAGGGAACAAAAGTTATCGCAAGTCAAAGTCTTGGTCAAACCTGATATTCTGGGGGGGTCATATTTCATAACATCAGTCATCTTATGTAAGATCACCCCGATCTAATTTTATCACCTAATAATCATTCAGTCCGGAGTTCTGGATGTCAATTTTACGTGATAGTGGTATTTACCCATCAAACAACGTCATATGTTTTATGGGGATCATATTCCCAATATCACCTGATATTCTCAATATCACCCGATATTCCAAATATCACTCGATCTTCTGAATATCACCCTATTGCAAAATATCACCCCAGTGCTAATATGATTATGATGTCATCCAATCCCGATGAACAAGTAAAATCACCCTAACGGTGATGTCATCATCCTTTTTACCTCACGGAGGTATATTTCTGAAGATCACCCCTTTTCAATAACATGATGGTGACATCATCCCAATCTTTCAAAAAGGGGTCATATTCCCAACATGTCCCGATATTCTGAATATCCCCTGATTTTCAAACATGACCTGATATTCTCAACATCACCTGATTTAGTGGCATCAGTCTTCCCACTCAAAGGCGGAGGGTCATATTACACATAAGGGGTCATATTTTGAATATCACCTGATATTCCAAATATCACACAATCTTCTGAAGAACACCCCCTCATCCTGCCCCATGACATTAAATGCACATAAATGCAGTAGGTGGATTCCCACCGACTGTGAACACAATTCAAACACTTGGCAACATCTGTAGATTCATGGCAGAAGATCAATGGTTTTGATCGATCTAACCTAGTTTTGCCCTAATTTACCCTAATAATGAGATATAAAGTGAATTTCCAAGGTCATTCTACATTTACCTTGAGATAAAATGAGAATTTATAGAGTGCATACTCAAACCTTCATATGACCTACCTGTGGATGCATACAACCTACAACAGAACAGAACACGTGATTATCACCGGTATCTGAGCCCCTTTTTCATAATCATCAGCCTAATCTAGGAGATAAGCGTTGTAAGGTGAGTAATTAAAAACCCTCTTGTTGTCATTTTCTGCATGTCCAAGTAGGATGCTTTTCCATTGGTTTGAGACTGTAAGTATGCATATCATGATGAAATGAAGATTAATAAGTATAATATGCATGATGCCGTAAATGTATAATGTTGTATATGCATGCATGTGGATATTGTGGTAAGACCAATTGTGTTCATTGCAGGAATCCATGGTGGACATTAGGTGGAGCATGTCTGAGTGTGAATTTCTTAAGCCTATGTTTTCTCAACCTGAAGGAGTGTAGTTCAAGTATGGTTTCATCGGGGATACTCATCAAGGAAACATAGATTTAGTGGCATGGTCATCTAAGATGCATAACAATAAAGAAAGCACCCTACTAGATGCCATTTTTACATCAGGAATGTGGTATACGGCTAGATTTCCTTACTCCATGGAAACTCCAGAGTTGATAATAGAGTGTGCTAGGAATTACAATCCTAAAGTGGAAAAACATGGCAAGGTTTATATAGATTTGTCTATCAAAGGGATTGCAACTACTTTTAGCCTCCCACTTGGAAAGAAGGTAATTCGTATGGATCTGAAAAAACTGGAGACTGAGTATATAAATAACAAAAAGACTGCAAGAAAGAGGATGTACCAATGGAGAGCAAAGAACAACACTTACACTACCTCTGCCAAATTACCAGTGCACCTATACAAATTTGACTTTGATGATAAATATCAATATATGATTGCCCTACTCAGTAGAGTGACAGGCTAGCCTACTGCCGGAAGTTTCAAGGATTGGATATATGGGGTCATCATGATGTGCATTTATACAGATAATAAGCTATTATGGGCTAAAATCATTAGTGATGCCCTAGATGAACAAATGATGAAATTAGGAGGCCTGGAATGTGCATTTTACATGACTTCATATATTGTATATTCATGTGCTTACAAGGGTAAATTTGATGCACTTACCACAGTTGGAAAGATTGGTGGCAGTTTAAATGATGCCCATATATGGGACCATTACCCTCAATTACAGAGAACAAATTATCTCCCTGATTACAAATTAGTGAATGATGCATTTTCTATGCATCTGGTCAGAACAATGGAGGAAGATAGAACCAAAAGACTGAGCATGGAAGCTCAGGAGGTGATATACGAGCATGGTGTCTGGTTCATCAAGTTTGCCACATTTTCCTACATCATAGTAGAAGGCTATGAAGGACAGCCATTAATGCTACCCAGGTACCCTACTGATGGGGTAGTCTTGATGGAATTTTTGAGACAGATATCAACTATACTAGATGCATACAAAGAAAACAAGAAGATACCTCCAGTATTATTTCCAGTGACTATAGGGTGGTACATATGTCCTGATTCTGAAAACATAAAGAAAGCCATAGTGGGTCTGAACATGATGAACCTACAGCCATTCCCACTAGCCAGATCATATGACCCCTATGGAAGGATGTAAAAGATCATAGGCCAACTTATACATAAGAAGAACTTAGAGGATTTCTGGGCTGATTGTGAGGATGAAGCTGAAGTTAGAAGAAGAAAATATCAAAGGCTCACTCTCAATTAGGTTAGGACATTTGATTACATTCCAGTGCCTGCGCAATTGAAGAAAGATGATGCCAGGTTATTGTCAAATGAATATGAAGAGAAAAAAGTGTATAACGACACCATTTCAACCCCTGACTTGACGCAACCTGAGGATATTTCATTAGATAATTTTATAGGTGAGGTGCTACAGTTGACCCAAGCATGGGTAAATGAACAAATCAATACAATGAAGAAGGGTGTAGCCCTCACAGTAGATAACAAGAGGAAAAGACAGGAGATTTCAGATGAAGAATATGATGACTTTCTTGTTGAGAAGAGAAAATCCAATGGAGAAAGGTTGCCACCTCATAAACAAAGCAAAGGACCCCCTAGAGGAAAGAAGAAAACTGATGATAGTCCTAAAGGGGTAATAGTTGAAAGAGTTTATACATCAACTGAAGGTGCATCTGCATCAAGACAGTCGTCAGCCTCATCTGTACAACCTTTGGTAGATGAACCAAGAACAAAAAGAATGCTAAGGCCAGCTGTGGATACTGCAGCAATAAAAGATAAAGGCCAAACCTCATAGCAGATTGTGGAAGAAGATATTCTTGAGAAGGAACTAGTGCATAAGGAGCTTGAAGATAATGATCCGGTGACATTCACCACGAAGAGGAAGGTACCCCTAGTGGCATCACCACCTAAAAGATAGAGAACATCTATGAGGGGTGAAATAAGACATGACCCAGTAATATTAAGGGGAGCTGGTAGTGAAGTATTCAGGAAAGAATTGCAACATGATGTGCCACTTCCTACCATAAATTAGTTTAAGACTGAGAAGGCTGAAGAGAAAGCAAAAGAGGCCACTAGAGCAGTTCAAGGTGGTCCTTTCTCATTGGAAGAAACTATGGACCTATTAGATGATGAATTGGTTCAGAACGTGACTTCTTAGTAGATGGAAACCCTTGCTTCTCACACTTGCATGACACCTCATGGAACGCCATCCTCACAGAGGGTGATATTAGAAGAGTTGAAGCAAGCAAAGCCAAAAAAGGAAAATAGCCTAGAGAGAGCATCCCAATAGATAGGGCTTGATAAGTTAGTTGATCAGGTAACTAGCCCTATAGTGATAGATCTGACATATAGAGAGGATGTAAGTCCCGAACATCAAGCAGGTGCACCTGATAAAGCATAAAATGTTGAAATAGCCAAGCTGGCAAAAATAGAAAGCAACATTTTAGATATGGGTTAGCAATAACTATAAATACCAGCTGCATCCAAAATAGTAGAAGTCCATCAAAAGGGTGGGGATGATAAAGACACATCAGGTGAAGATGCCCCCCAGATTCAAGAAACCTCAGGTGATAAAGAAACATTAGGTCATGAAGACCTTAAGACCCAGGAGGTAGACACCTCAGATGCATATTAGAATGTGATTCAGGATCAGGTAGATGTACCTAGTTTAAATGCAATGATATCCACAGATACAAATGTGCCTCAAGATGAGGAAATCCCCAAAGTGGATGAGACACAAAAGGAGGTGGTGTAGGATCAGTTTCAGGACCAGTATGTAAATACATAGCATGATCCTCCCCCTCAAGAAGAAGTTCCACAACAGGAAGAAATACAAGAAGATCACCCTCATGAAGAGTATCATGAGGAAGAAATAAGGAAATCACCCTCTCCATCGAGAACTGAGACAAATGCTAGAGACTAGGGTGGACATGATGATGATGATGGACACCAAGGATCCAGAGATCAAGTACCTCAATGGCTTGAGAAAGAAATAGGTACAAAATTAGGTTTTGAGATTCAAGAATTTGATGTTTCAACATTATTTTCAGAAACCATCATGAAGCCTAAGAGGAAATCCATATTAACATCTGCAATAAGAAGAGATCCTTCTACAGGCAAAAGGACCATCCAGGTAGCACTTCCCACTGTTGAAAAGGAGAAAGGCAAAATCGCCCTAGAAGAATTTTAGATCACCACAGTTGATTTGGGGTTTGCCAATGAAGACCAAGAAGGTCAGGAAGGGAAGGATATAATAGATTCTTTAACCCAAAGGGTGAAGAAAGAAAAAGAGAAGAATAAGCAGCATAAGGAGCACATTGCTCAGCTGCACTCATACATAAAAGGGTTGATTAACCTTGATAATACACCATCAGATTAGGTAGTCCCATTAACTACAATTTCTCAAGAGGAGGTTAATAAATTAGACCTTATGAGGCATGAATTAGTGATAATGAGGAAATGGATGTCATCAGCACTAATAGGAGCTGAGGAAGTAGTGAGAGCCTCTTTGCAAAGGTGGAATTCTTTGAGTATCTCTAGGAAGAAAGTTGATAAATTATAGACTGAGGCTGGAAGAAGGTCATTCCAATTGGAGAAAGCCTTGGGTGCTTTGAGTGAAATAAAGAGGATTAATCCTCAGATCCTAATAAATAATAAGGTACTAGATAATAACACTGCCATGTTGGTAGATATTTGGTATAAAAATGTGATAAACTAAAGAAGTGTAGTAATAAGTTAAGAGATATCAGTGTGAAACTGTACAACATGATGTCTTATGAAGCAGAGGTCCTAGAACCCCTTGAGGGAAAAGTAGAGGGGAAAATTGAAAACCAAGATGCAGACTTTGCCATAAAAGCTCTGCATGATAACTTCCAGCCAATGACTGATGACCCTCTCAACCACCTAAAAAAAGAAGCAATGAACAAGATCATGAGGGTCAAAGTCAGAGTGGAGAACTACAATGAAACATTGAGTAGCAGGAAGGGTAAATTGGAGACCCTCAAAGATAAATTTCAAACCCACAAGCACACCATCAGTAAAGCTAAAACTCAGGATGGTGGGGAAGCTGAAAAGATAGTAGAAGCATATGAAAATATCAGGACAGTAATGCAGGTCAATATACAAGGTGATATCCATCAGGATGATGAAGACATAGAAAGCGATGATCATGATGATCATGATGAAGAAGAAGAGCTAGAAGAGTAAGTGAAGATGTGCCACAAGGGAAACATCTGCATCAGGTACTTAAAAGAAAATGAGTTACCTAGATGGTTGTCAGCTGGTAACCTTTGCCATGAGAGACAGTTGACCAAGTCAAAAGGAATATGCACTGTTGATTCTAGTTGATAAATCTTGATCGTAGATCATTTGTAACCGCTCCCTCACCTTGTTCTATAAAAGGTGCAGGGATGCCTTGTTTTAAACATTCAAAGCTTAATTGAAATTTGTTTGCTGAAATATCAGGGCCTATTTCAAAGTTATTGTAAACATACATGTTTTTGCATACTTAATGAAAGAGAAAACCATTTTGATTACAAATTATCATAAATCTTGAGTAGTCTATGTTTGAATTCTTGATATATGCTTTAATTTTCTACGTCCCTTGGAGTGCTCATCAGTCTACATATATTATCTTCATTCATCATCCTTTGAAGTTTGCATCATCTGTATCTAGTTGTGGAACATCCTGGTGAAAATATGGTTTGATTTCTTCTCCTCGTGACTATATCAAGTGTGTATGTGACTCAATAGCTGAAGATTCATCATAATTTGAAGTATTCTTTTACATTTCTTTTAATTTCAGAACAATTCACTGTCACAATTATAAATAACAGATAATCTGAAGCAAGTAACATGAAATATGTTGATATCTTGTAGATAACTAAAAATTCATAGCATATTTAGAGTTAAAGCATGTTCAATAGATAAATATCATGCAAAGATCCAAATGCAGACACAATATTTGAAGAAATATACTGTGTAGAATGACCTTTCTGTGTAGTATCTTTACAGGAAACATAATTTACTGATAAACAAACGTAAGGCCCCTGAATGGAAAACAACAACACACATCAAGCATTGAGTAACATCAGTAGATTATGAACTAATCCATGGAGACTTGGGATCATGAATTCTTTGAATTCATCATATCTTTCAAGATGAGTAAAGGTTGATGTGTAACTTTTATTCTATGTTTGCTTATGACTAACATCATGACCAACATAAATTGGTGCTAGAAGGAGGGCAGAATGGGAAAATACATCTTGCTTCAGTCATCATTCATTTTATGTAGGCTCCTCGCTCCTAACGCAACATAAATTAGCGCTAGAAGGAGGGCTCGATCATCCTCAATAGGTTTTGTCTGATTTACAGTAAGGTAATACTCATGATCCTCTGTATTTCCAGTTAGATGTAGAGATTTGTTGTTTTAAGCTTGTGAACATTAATCCTTTGTGAAGATTTCAAAATTAATCATAAATATTGCAAGCTTTGTGGTAAATCATCATGAATTTGCAAAGACTAGTCTTGTTTCAAGTAAATTTGTCAAAGCTTTAAGGTAATTTGCTTTAGAAATCTGATATCCAGTTGCAAGTGTCACCAGAACTCAATATCACCTCATATTTGCATTGTTCATGCAAATATTCCATAAATATCCAGTCAGTCTCACTTGCTGACCATAAATTTTGCCTTTGCTAGTAAAGTCCAACCAATATTTACAATCACTTAGCCAATTTTCCTTAAAATTGAGAAATCCCGGCTCATAAGACAAATACCAGGTCTAGGTCTAGTGGAATCTTTGAAGAATTGCCTGTCAGAGGATTTAGACCTAGAACTGTGGACATCCATCATACTCCCAGTTCTAGTGCTTCAGGAGCTTCACTAGAGCATCCTCCTGTAACTCCTATTAGCGTACAAATACCTACAGGATCGCCTATTACACCTCAAGTTCAACCTTAGCCAGTCATACCTCAGGCTCAACCTCCTCTGGTTGCAATGTCTCTCTTTGCAACAAAATCACCATTGAATTTTAATGCATATCATCCTTTGCCGAAGAATCCTGACAAAATTTATCCAAAGTATCATCCATATTAGGATGCAGATGATCACATCAGACCTTTCAAGGAAGACTATTGTAGGGCCATAATAGAGCATCAGGATGTTGTATGTAGGTTATTTCCATTTTCCTTAGGGGAAGAGGCTTATAACTGGTATATTAGTCTTGGTCAGGGTTCTGTCAAATCATGGGCTATCCTAGAGAAATCTTTCATTGATAGGTTCAAAATTCCAATAGATCCTTCAATGAACTATCATTTGTTTGCCAACATCAAATGATTTGAAGGAGAGCCTATTGTGAACTTCAACAGTAGGTTCTAGAAAATGCTATTTAAGTTAGTTGCACCTTATGTTGTAGTAGATGAAGCTGCTAGGAGCATATATTATTCAGCCCTGGATCCTTTAACTTCTATGTTTATCAGGAGAGCACATCCTAATGTCACAACTTTGAAATAGGCTTTCCAAGAGGGTATCAAAGTTAGCCAGCAGGTAGTTCCTACTCCAACACCAAACATTGCCTTTCCCATACTTCCTGGTTATCCAACATATCTCGCCCAGCAACAGCCTAATGGAGCCATGATGCCTCCAGCTGTCATGCCAAATCCTTTGCAGATACCTCCACTGAGTATCATGCCACCTCCAAAAGGAAATGGCCAAATGATACAATATCCAGGACAAGCTCAGGCACCTTCGGTTGTAGATCAGTCCAATAACAATCATGGATCTTCTTTTTTCAAGACTTTGACAAAAAATGTAGTGGCCAAGGTTCAGGAAGAAAAAGAAGAAATTAAGGAAATATTAGCTCAGTTAAGGAAACTTACAATTGAGAGTACTCACTTAAGGAGTCAAAACTTCTACTCCCAGCCTAATTAGAATAGAGGCTATAACAATGACACACCTAATTATCCTGATAGGGGGTACAACAATAACTAGAATAACAATGGCAATAATAATCCTCCTAGATAGCATAGAGTGTGGAACACTAGGCCAAATAATGGTTCCTTGCCATCACCCCTAGAGAATCTACCTCCTGGTGAACCAAAATAGGCCACTAGGGTTAACCTTGCAGAAGTAGCCCTAACTAATTGGTGCAGGATTCACAACATCAATGCTCATGCAGAGCTTGACTGTCCTCAGTTTAGGGTTGCTGCTAGTATTTTCTAGACTGAAGTGTCCAATACTTCAAGAAATCAACTTCATGTAGAAGGAAATGAACTTGTTCCTTGTGGATATGACTCAGCCTTAGTGCTAGAAAGTTACACTCATCATCCTTATCAGCAAATAGTGCCTGCTCATCAAGATTACACCCTGGCATGTGAGGAATCAGCCATGGCTTTTGAGTCAAATTATGTTTTCCCTTTTGAGGATGAAAATGAGCCTTCAAATGAACATGAGGAGGTACATGCCTATCAATAGCACTATTAGGGTAAGCATAACTACAACCTGAGAAATAATGCAAACAGGCCTGTTGGTCCTTTGACCTCTTCCTTACCTCTGAACAATTTCAATATATCTCCAGATCCCAAGGCAAGTAATAACCCTAGTTTTCCCAAGGTGAATGCTCAATATTTAACACCACAGAATAATGTGCCAAAGGATACAAACCTACCTCATGAATTTGACAAGCTGGTCACATATCTGGCAGATGAAATGAAAAAGATAAAGATTAGCTTGTCACTATCAGAATTTCTCAAAACTCCTTCCATTAAGAAGGCATTTATGAAATCACTAGATGATCCTGCTCCTAAAGAAGATAGTCATACCTCAGGTCAATTTGGTAACAAGGATCATGCTGCTAGAGATCCTAATGTCAAACATAAAGTCCCAGCTACTGTTCAAGCTGCAGAGACCTCCCACATGACCTTATATAGAGATAAAAGTGAGTCGCCTCCATTTCTCCTTACTATAAGAATGTTTAGCAAAAACCTACACAATTGTTTGGTACACTCAGGAGCATCTACCAATGTTATGCCCCTGTCTATATGCAATGCTTTAGGGCTGCATCCTGCTAATTCATTAAAAAAGGTGACACAATTAGATAAATTGAGGTGAGTGTGGTAGGAGAACTAACACACATTGACATGCAGTTAGCATCTGATCCCAGAATCCAATATTATATCAATATTTAGGTAGTTGATATACCTGATACCTATGGGATGTTACTCAGCAAAGACTGGTCTAAAACCCTTAATGGATATATGTCCACAGATTTTAGTCATATGTGGTTACCCTGGAAAGGGATACCAAACCAGATAAGAATTGATGCTGAGCCTCAAATGAAGCATATGATCACTGAATATAACAAAACTAACGAGATCATGTATGTGGATGTGGAACCCGGGGTTTACCCCATCAGGCCACAGACTATCAGGATAGAAGAAATCCTGATGTATGATGTTCATCATCATCATCATGACCCTCAGGATGAAAAAATAGTTGTAGAATCTGATGATAATCCTAAGAATGAAAATGAGGTAGACCATTACAAGAATTTCGAAAGGCACTTGTCTAGAGAGGTAAAATGATGTCAGTTGTTAGAAATACCTATTAATGATATTCTAATTGATGGATGGTGTAGGTTGCATAATGAAGCACATTTTGAAAAAGCCTATGAAGCATGCATAAACATGTTGGAGCTGGAACAAGCGTACAGTGATGCATCGGCATCATCATCCTCAGAGGTAAGTTCATCAGACAGTGACAGTTATAGTTATGCTGATTGTTTTTTATTTTCTGCAGGAACAGGAGAATCCATACAGCAAGATGAAAATCATGTTCAAATGACAGAAGAAATGCTGGTATGTAACTAGAATAATGTTACAAGCAATGAGAAAATCACCCCAGGGAGTGATTGTTTTCTAGAATCAGATTGTGAGTCATCTGATGAAGATAGAGGCAACAATTTGTGTAAATTTGAAGAGTTTTTAGCAACAAAGGTTCAGAAGATGACACAACAGCAGAAATCTCCACAGGAGGCTTTGATTGAAGGTTGGTGTAGGTTACATGAAGCACCTCATTCAAAGACTACTTGCTCTTTGTGTCTACATTTTTGAAAAGACAGACACTGCCTAGTTCAAAAGATTCTCCTTCTGATGGTAAAAAGAAAGAAGAAGCCTCAGCTTCACATAAGAAAGAAAAGATGAAGTTTGAAAAAACTAAGCTACCAAAGCTAAAGTGGATATCAAGTGGTGCAGCCGCTAGAGCTGCAAAGAAAAGAGAAGGCTTAGGTAAGCCTTTAGCTGAGGATAAGCCATGGATCCTTAGATTTGATGGATCCAAGTCAAAACAAGGAGTTGGAGTAGGGATAGATCTTGTTGATCCATCTGGAAAATCCTACTTGGCAGCATACAGACTACAGTTCTCCTACACCAACAATGTAACAGAGTATGAAGCTCTAATTCATGGGATACTATTTGCCCTTAAGAAGAAAGTAAAAATTATGCATGTCTATGGAGACTCAAAATTAGTTGTGAGACAAGTGAGAGGAATTTACTCCTACAACTGTAAAAAACTATCCAATTACAAACACAGGGTGTGGGACCTGATAGAATCTTTTGATGCATTCAAGATCACGTACATACCCAGAGAACAGAATCATAGGGCAGATGCTTTAGCCTAGGCTGCCAGTACATTGGAGCCACTGTCTATTTCTGGACTCAAGAGATTTTCAGCAGAGTTGGTATCAGTACCTTCTGTGCCTAACAATGTGACCAACCTCCAAGTATTTGACAATTATCAGTATATTTTAGATTTCATCTCCAACAGAGATATATTTGATGCGCATATCATAGATGAGAATAATGTAGAAGATCATGTCTGGGAAGAGGAAGAAATCTTAGAGTTGCCCAGCAATAAAATTCCTAAGGGAATGATAGAGTTAGAGAGAGCATTTGATCTAGACAACATGCTTAAACAGAAAGATCTTCCAAAAGCTGATGGAGGACAATATTCATAGGTCAACATTGGACAAGATGATGAAAAGAAAAATGTCCTAATTGGGAAAGTTTGCACAAAAGAAGAGTTAGAAGGAATAACCCAGGCCCTCAAAGATTACATCCATGTCATTGCCTAGACTTATGATGAGCTAAAAATGTATGACACATTAGTCATCACACACACCATACCCCTCAAGCCATATGCTAAGCCATTTAGACAGAAGCAAAGGCCTGTCAATGCTTTCCTGGAACCCCTTATTTTTGAGGAGGTTAAGAAATTGTTAAATGCCAGGATCATATTTCCTATGAGGCATTCCACCTGGGTAGCAAACCTAGTCCCAGTGAGGAAGAAAAATGGAGACATTAGACTATGCGTGGACTTTAGGAACTTGAACAGAGCATTTGAGAAGGATAATTATCCTTTACCTTCCCTAGATGAGGCCTTGCAAATTGTGAACGGTGCTAAAATGATGTCATTTCTGGATGGTTTCTCAAGCTCTAACTAGGTAATGGTGGATAAAATTGACAGATTGAAAACTACCTTCACCACAAAGTGGGGGATATTCACTTACAGGCGCATGCCATTTGGGTTAATCAACACTGGAGAAACATTCTAGCGAGTAATGGACATAGCCTTCAGAGGCTTAATAGGAAAATGCATAGTCATATACATGGATGACTTAATCGTGTTCTCTAAAGATAGAGGAAACCATGTAGAAGATCTCAGAAATGTGCTTAAAAAATGTGAACAATATGGGATATCCTTGAACCCCAAGAAATGCATATTTGAGGTAACAATAGGAAAATTACTGGGCCACCTGATAACTAAAAATGGGATTATCATTGATCTTAACAGGGTGGAATCCATCATGAAAATATAGCTTCCTGGAAGCAAAAAGGAGGTCAAATCTTACTTTGGTAAGATTAATTTCATTAGGAAGTTCATCACTGGCTTTGCAAAAATAGTCAGACCCTTAAATGCCATGCTCAAGAAGGACGCTAAAATTGAGTGGACACCAGAGGCTAGAGCAACTTTTGAGGACATTAAAAAAGCTATATCTGATGCTCCAGTTCTGATAAGTCCAGACTACACCAGGGACTTCTATATTTATTCATTAGCTTCAGAGCATACCTCTGCAGTAGTGCTAACATAGAGAAATGAAGAAAAGGAAGAGAAGCCCATAGCCTTCATGAGCTACCCTTTCAAAGATATTGAAATAAGATATATGGAGGTTGAAAGGAAAGCACTTGCTCTAGTCAGAGCAGTAAAGAAGTTTAGGTATTATATTCTAAGAAGTAAGGTTATTGCTATGGTACCTGATGCAGCAGTGAAGATGCTATTAATGTAGAGTGAGCTAGGTGAGAAAAGGGCTAAATGGATTACTATCTTACAAGAATATGACATGGATATTACACCCATGAAGCTAGTGAGAGGACAGGCTTTAAGCCAAATGATATCAAAGATTGACCCCAATATCATGAGTCAGCAGTATGTAATTAATGCAAAGGACAATCGAGAGTTGTACTCAGACATCAGGCACATCCTGATTACTAGAAGATGTCCTCCAAGACTATAGGCCTCACAAAGGACAACCCAAAAAATAAGGTCACAGAAGTATATGATGAAAGGGGGAATCCTTTTCAAGAAAAAATATGAAGGGATATACCTAAGATGCCTAGAAAGGCTAGAAATAGATAAAGTGCTATCAAAGTTACATGACAAGTTTGGAATAGCACATGGGTCATCCTTGGCCACTACTCACGCTATCCTCAGGGCAGGATACTACTGGCCCACAATTTTTAAGGATACTGCTGAACATATTAAATGTTGTCATGTGTGTTAGGTTTCTACTAACAGAGAGAGGTATGTTGTTCAACCTTTGTAGCCAGTGATGGAGATGCACCCATTTGCACAATGGGCTATGGATTTCATAGGGCCAATCAATCCTCCATCATCCTTAGGCCACAGGTATGTCTTAACTATTACTGACTACTATACCAGGTGGACTAAAGCTGTTAGCACCAAGACCTACAATGCTGAGGATGTCATCAGATTTTTGGAAAGTAATATTTTCACCAAGTATGGAGTTCCCTATGCTCTGGTAAGTGATAACGGGTCTACTTTTGCTTCAACTAAATTGTCAAGCTGGGCTTTTGATTATGGGATCATATTGAAGTTCTCCTCAAACTATTATCCCCAAGGGAATGGATTAGCAGAATCCACCAACAAAAATTTGTTGAATATCATAAAAAAGTTAATAGAAAAGAACCCTAGGGAGTGGAACACCCTTCTGAAATATGCCTTGTCGGTACACAGAACTAGGAATAAGGTTACATTAGGAAACTCACCTTTTCACTTAGTATATGGGGTGGATCCCATCCTCCCTGTTAATTTAAAGATTCCTACACTACAGTTTGCACAAGAGTGCCTAGGCATAGACAATAAGCAAGAAGTCAGGTTGCTTCAGTTGATGCACCTAGAAGAGAAAAGAAGTCAGGCAATTGATCAGTTTGCCAAACATCAGGCTATTGTCAAACACTGGTTTGACAAAAGAGCCAAGATTAAGGCCTTCAGGATCTCAGAATTAGTCCTGATGTGGGACAAAGCACATAAGAGGAAGGGAGACCATGGTAAGTTTGATAAACTCTGGATAGGTCCCTTCCAAATTTTTGAAATACTAGGAGACAACACTTACAGGCTTAAAAACTTGATAGGTGAGGATGTTCCATTACCAGTTAATGGACAATTCCTTAAACATTATTTCAAAGCCTAAGTTAGCTTCATGACAGTCATGTGTATCATAGTGTATATTTGTATAGTTGTTTGTACAGTTTTGTTTTGTGTTTCATTTTTGTTTTGGTTAGTCAAGATGATGCAGCTCATCACCTTAGAAAATAACTAAATTGTTAGGATTCAAGTGATGAGAACAAATTTATATATAGGTTATGACTCATTCTGAGAAGTACTTGTGATCAGGTCTGTGATACTTTTTCATCAGGGTGCCTTTTCTTGACCAAAGCGATTCTTTCACAATGACTCACCTAACAGCCTTGGGTTTGTTGAACACACAAGTATAGGTGTTAAGTGAAAAATCTAAAGGGACTCCCTTGCTACCAATACAATCTCCAACCTAAATCAGCAAGTGACCATACCTTGCACATTGAGCTTGCATGATGACATCGGATTTACAGAATATAGAATATTGAAAAATCAAAAAAGAAATAAAATTAGGTCATCTAAGTAACTCTACCAGGGCTATAGACGCCTGCTGGCAGTGGGGCTCTACTTAAGGGGATTATATAGATAACCTTGCCAGGGCTATGGACACCTGCTAGCAGCAAGGCTCTATCCAGGTTGGCTATGAGGGATGCTCCCAAACTATGTACCTTAACATCAGTTACTCATGTTTTCAACTTGCTTTCAAGATGAGGATAATTAATCATTTGCACACACTTGATTCTTTGTTAGCATTATTGATGTAGACACCTAAAATTGGCTTGCTTCGCAAAATAATTTCCCATGTCTTGACACCAATTTATCCCTCCTATTAATTAAATAAATTCACTTTATTTAATTAAGTTATCCCTAACCATCTGTCTATCCCTTGTGATCAATTAACTCACTTAATTTATCACTAGACCTTACAACACTATCCTTCATTAATCAAATAAATATTCCCAATATTTATTTAGGTCAATTCTCCCTTTCCCTAATCCTCATTAATTAGATAAATCATGCTTATCTAATTAATCTAGCCTACTAATTGACCTACCCTAACCTACCCTAGCCTACCTCATCCTAGCCCTAGGATCAATTAAACAAAACCTCTGTTTAATTAATCCTAACCTCTCATTTGGGTGGTCAAACCTAGTTTAACACCCTTCCCCACATCCTCCAAATAAAAAATTAAAACAAATCATACATCACATTTACTTCTCTTACAAACCCCTTACCTCACCCACCCTCATTCATTACCTCTTATCCCCAAATGAATTCTTAATTCATTTCCCATTCCCCAAATGAATATTTAATTCATTTCCCATTCTTTCACACCCATACCTCATTTATCACCCCTTTTCCCAAAATGAATAAAAGATTTACTTTTATTCCTAGCCCTTGATCTCATCTTTTGATCCTCACCCTCCATCCTCATTTCTAAAACTCTATAAATAAGACCCCTCTCTAAGCCATTAGGAGGGACTTCTTCATGCATCAAACCTCTACCAAAATCTCTCCACAATCTCCTCATCATAACATCATAATGCCAAAATTATCCCTCATCTCCATCTAATCTATCAATCCCCATCTCATCTACATTGTGTTGAAAGCATTGAGCAATCCACATTAGTCATCTAAATGGGTAAAACCTGAGGAGCTCTTGGGTGCAACTCCTTCCCGATCTTGGATTTGTGAGTCAAAAGAAAGGTATAATCATTTGTATTTCACATTTGATTTACATTTAGACTTCATTTTGTTCTCATTGATCACATTGGCACGCCCGGTCTTGGATCTAATCGTCAGTTTTTAAAGGTTTTGTTGTCAAAATCTTCATTTTCTAACTCTCGTTTTGGGAAGTTTTGCAAGTTTTGGGGGTGAGTTGTTGCAGGTTGCATCTTGGGTGGAAACTAACCTCACCATCGCGATCAAGACATCGATTCCATGAATTTTGACTATAAATTCAACTATGTTCTGTGATTGGAAATTTTGAAATTTTTTTAGGGGCCACAGGCCGTACCATACGGATCCGTATCGTATGGAACCCACGACCCTTGGTGTACTAA
Organism: Cunninghamia lanceolata; assembly: GCA_027924645.1. Lineage (NCBI taxonomy): Eukaryota > Viridiplantae > Streptophyta > Pinopsida > Cupressales > Cupressaceae > Cunninghamia > Cunninghamia lanceolata. Next base: position 11,213,780 of record BSBN01000780.1, read on the forward strand.
TCTCTGGTTCTATGAAGTTTTCATGTTTTCCTATCTAATATCATCTATGCTAGATTTATGGGTCATTTTGAAGGTTTATGGCACTTTTGGTATTAAAACCCTAGCCTTAATACGCCACTGTCGCCACCAGTGGTGGTGACCTGCACCACCTCCATCCTTTGCTCCCCATAGATATAGTTAGAGCTAACTGCCACTATGAAACTGCGATCCTAGCCATTGCTCATTGCAAACCCGGTCACTGCCACCACATACTCGTCACCACCAAGTTGCCCCTGGTCGCCGCCTGTATTTCCCTCATCCTCCGCTCATGACTTCATCAACACTCCTAGCCTCTGCTAACCTCTCACCTGCTGCTCCCAAATCCTCCACCGTTCTCTACATATGCCAACCTCCCCCTGTCGCCACCCATTTCACCTAGTCGTCGCTCTCTACATATGCCTACTACCTGCCTGAACACCACCACCTGTGTCTACCGCAGAACCCTGCCATCCACCTAGCCTCCCCGTCCTCCACCGTTTAGCCACTGTTAACCCTAATGGCCAGCTGAAATTCATCGACTGCTTAGAGCTTACCATCGCCACTGGCTACTTTGGGTCTCCTCTTTGAAAACCCTAAACTTAGCATCACTTTAAACACTGACTGTCGGGTGTTTAAGTCTTTCAACCGTGGCAGTCAAAGGGGTCGAGGGGAGCTTTAAACCGTTGGTCAGTGCTTTCAAATGACTTCTACCTCTCATGCAATTTGGGCTTTGGTCATAGTTTAGGTCACATTTCTCACCGGCCATAGCACCAGAAGGGGGTAAGGGGGCTAATCTCCCCTTTAGTCTTTTATTTTTTTTGCTTGATTCTAGCCTACGGTCACATGGTGGACCAAGGGCTCAACAAGCCCAAACTGCCAGAATAACCATAACCACCAGAGATAGCCACCAAGGGCTTAACAATCACATGTGACCAAGATTTCCGAAACGGTTAGCCTTTAACATTAATTGCCAGGGCCTCTTGTGCTTTCCACATACTGAAATAGGCAGTTTTTTTCAAATTTTCACAACTTTTGCATATGGTAACAAAATCACACAAAATTGGTAGTGTTGGAAAGAGGACTTAGTGAACTTCGTAGCTGTGAAGAAATTTTTAGGTTACTATACCTTTTTGACCACTTTTTTGTAGTCAAAGTCAAACATGCTTCAAAACTTCAAATGCTCATATCTTTTGCATTTTTGATCAAATTTTCACAAATTTTTTTTTGAAATCACATAGAATTTCATATAGAATCTATTTGTGCACTTATTTTCTCTATATCATTTCATTTTACATCAGATTTTAGTAGATTCTTGATTTTTGCATAACGATAATCTTGGCTAGTCTACTTGCTCCATTTTCGTTCTTGTGACTTGTAGGTGATCATTCGGGGCTACAAAAACATCAGGATCAGCATATACATCAATTTGGACAAAAATTTAATTAGGTGCATTTGTTTCATCCTTTATCTCTCAATCTTGTTTAATTACACACTTCAATTTGGGATATAAAATGAATCATTGCTTGCATACACATTTCGATTTGGGCATCTAAAACAAACATTGCTTGATCACACATCATTGAAATTGGGCATAAAATCAACTAGTGTCTTTAATCACATCTTGAAATTGGGCTAAAAAGAATCATTTCTTGACGTGTCTTTCTCACATTTCAATTTTCTAAGGGTCAATTAACCACTACAAGTGTGAATCAGGTGTGTGTGTGTGTATGCTCTCTCCTCCTACCGTAAGGTGACCTTGGAGATCAAAAACACCTCACTTGATTTACTTTTTTTTACCCTTTCCTAGGAGGCTTGCTAGGGGATTTCATCACCCCTAGGGACGACCTCATTCGAGGCAGAATCGAAAGACTCCCTCTTTGAAATCAAAATTTTATCACTCTTGGCTAAGCCCCAAAGAACTTTCTACCTTTGGGAAGTGAAGGTGAAGGGTGGGTTACCCCCTTCTCCCAGCTATGTGACAGGATTTCACTTTCAATTCTTAGTCAACCTTGTGTAAACATTGCCCAAACCTAATTGGCCATACCTTACATCAAACTAGACATTAGGGCATGTTGATGTGTCTTCCATAGATGCTTGTTTAATCATCATTACATTTCATTTTCAAAATTCAAAATTGCTTGTGTCTTGCGTGAGTGAATCATATTTGTACATGTGTGATCAATTGATTGAACATTGCCAAATCAAGCTAAACATCAAACACATAAGACATGTCATTCAAATATAATCACATTCATCCTAATCACTCATTTTTAGCCACTTCATTCCTAATAACATCCAAGTCATCCTAAATCAATCCTGATCACATCTTAATCACATCCTTGTCACTCTACATCATCAAATCATCATCATTCTATCCAAATCATTATCCAATCAACATCATTATTCCATTCTTATCAAATCAACCTTAATCCCAATCATCCCTAAGCACATCCTAGTCATATCCCCATCCTTCATCCTTATCCTAACAACATCATCTTAATCATTATCCTAATCATCCCTAATCATTCCATATCAAACCTTAATCTTATCCAAGTCATCATCACATCACATCAACATCAATCCCAATCAACATTCACATCCCAACTCCAAATCCAAATGAACCCAATCAAAATCAAGACCTTAATTAATCATCAAATCCAATCAACCCAAATCAACTCTATCACTTAAGTGTCATTAGTCCACCTTAAGTATAGAGAACCATCCTTTGAAGAAAATCAAATCATCCTAAGGTCCTAAATTTTGACTCCCAACATCACAATCATCTATTATCCCACATCATCCCATACCATCTCCAACAACATGGATCCTTATGAAGCAATGCAACACTTACAAAGACTTAGAAAAGTCTATGAAAACATGGATCCTAATGCTAAGGAAAAATGCAAAAATGACATTTTAGATATGCCCTTAGCACACCTCATCATTGGAGAATCCCAAACCCCTACCCAACCTTCATCATATCAACAAATACCCTACACATCATCCCCATCCACATCATATCAATATTCATTCTTTCAACCTTCATACCAACCTACATCTTACATATCCACTCCATCAACCTCATATCAATCTTCAACCTCATATCAACATTCAACCTCATACCAACTTCTATCATATCAACATTTACCCTCATATCAATCACCATCCGCTTACACATCCATGCCATCATACCTATCCAACCAATCAATACCTCCACCTTATCAATCCCCCAACCTTTGTCATGCTAACTTTGATCAAGGGAACACCAATCTAGCACACCTTATCTCTAAAATCCAAACCTTATATCGACAACCATTTCCCCATACAAACCCCCCATCCTCTAATCCCCATTCTATCAACCTTAATCCATCACCCTACCTACCTTACAATCCATCAATCCCAACCCCCCCATCACAATATCCCTCCAACATTATCAACCTTAATCCATCACCTTATGTATCTCCCAATCCACCAACCCCTATCACACATCCACCATCTAATCCACCATCAAATCTTCCAAATCCTAACACCACGACATCCAACGAATCCTTAAGGGATTTCCTCGAAATAGCATCACCAAGCAAAGCAAAGGAATCCCCCAAATCCCCCACCCCTCCAACACCACCATCTAATCCCACACCTATCCTTGAACCCATCCAAGAACCATCATTACCTAATCCCATCACCCCCCTATCCAATCCCAATCCTAATCCCACACCAACCACCATCATTATCCATCTATTATATTGTTCTTCAACCCACACAATCATGAAGGATACCATCCATTGGCTATTAGCAAGGAATCAAACACCCTCATGCAATCCAACATCCACCAAATCTCTTGAACAATCCCCTATCATAAGTCAAGAACCATCATGTAGCCAATGTCAAGAACCCATAAGTCAAGAACCTATTGCATCCATCCAAGCACCTATCACATCCATCCAAGTACCCACCACATCTATCCAAGTCACTCCCACTTCTATCCAAGCATATGAGCTATGTCAAGAATCAAATCCAAAGCATGTTGAAACATCAACCCCTTCTCCTAATCAAAATCTCACCATCCCATCTAATCCCATCCCCGATCCCCTACCATCTATTGATCAACTTATTGATCTCACACCATCTTCTACCACCCCTTTACCATCCCCCATGAATCCTTCACCTCCATCTACCAATCCCATCCCAAATCCATCCTCCTATTCACTCAAACAAAGCACTTTCATCTGTGGTGACCCCCTTGTAGGAGGTGAACAGCTTCCATCCACCACCTATCTTTCTCCAACAAATAATGGACTCGCGTCTTGTTTCCAAAGAACCAAACATGCCATCGCATGTCGCATACTCCAACATGTGAACTATCAAGGCAGAGGCTTAGGCTTTCACGAACAAGGCATCTTAGAGCCCATCCACACCACATTCCATCCATCCTCGCATGGCCTTGGCTATACATCCCAAGGAAAATAATCTCAACATGTTGGTACCACCCACCCACCTTCCAAAATCCATTCATCCAATCCCACACATGGTGCATCTTATTGCACTCCCAAAACATATGTCGCCATCCCTCCTCCATCATTCTATCATTTGCAAAAGCATGTGACCATCCATCTTCCTCCATCAAATTTACCTCCACTACTTCCAACTCCAAATATTCCTATTAAATCCACTTTAGCTCCTATCCTACCAACTCCTAATATCCCCATCCTCAAATCTCCTCATCCATTTATCCATAAATCCACTTTTAATTCCTCCACCCATGAACCCCCTAGAATTCCCAATCAAGACCAACAAAAGCACACATCTTTCAAACATGAAGCTTCCCCCAAATCCATGGGATTCAAAAATTTGAATGCCTCAATGCATAAAGCACAAAAGCCTAAAGATGTTATCCCTTCCAATTAAAATCAAAAATCCAAAAGGCTATCAAAGCCCACACCATCACAAGAAAAAGCAAAAACAAAAATGGTGTGGGTCCCCAAACAAAAAGCACAAAACTCTAATAAGGTATCCACATCCCAATCCACCTCAAAATCCCAAACATCATGCTCCCCATCTAAAAATACAATAAATCCTAAATCTATTTGGGTCCCTAAAACCCCAAATCGACCATTCAAAAATCCCCCATTCTGATCCCCATTACTCCCAACTCCACATCCAAAGTACAAGCTTCCAAATACATCACGGTGTGTGCAACCATTGGTCTTGGTTCCCCTCCACCACTTAACATTCCCACATACCCCCATCTCTCCATCTTTCATTCACTATCCTACATATCTTTCCCATCACATTCCTATGGTCCATGCTTTTGAATAATCCACATAATCCACACCATAATCCACTACCCACCATACATTCCATCTTGTCCTATCTACCAACATCTATGCAATCATCATCCAAAATGCTATCCAACATGGGACCATCTTCGCCTTGCTATGGAAACAGATGCTAGAGTCTGCATTCCATCAAAAAAGCACAAAAATAAAAAAATCAAGAAAATAGTAAAGAGAAAAATCTGTCCAATGGTTAAAACCACTCCTTGTGGCGCCTTGGGCAAGTACCTTGATGAAAACCCCTTGAGAGCGTCATGTGTAATCCCTTCTCCATTCATTTTGTATCCCTACACTTGGGGGCAAAACCATATCCTTCATCCACATCCATAATATCCTTTGCACATCTTATCCACTATCTTATCTTTATCCTATCATAATCCTATCCACTATCCCCTATTTATCCTATCATATTCCTATTCACCATCCCCTATTTATCTTATCATTCCCCGTCCATTCTATCCACTATATCCCCCTCCTTAGATCTTGATGAAGACAAGGGGCAACATATCAACAACATGCTTTGGAGACCTCTTGGAATACTCCCTTTGTAAGTATATCCTCCATCCATTCAAACATGAACCCATCATGCAAAATTCTAAGCATTGGGGCATATATTTCCTTGCAACCTAGCCCTTGGAGTAAATCCTTACCCCCATCTCTCTTCCATCTATCTAACATGCATCCCTATCGCTTGTCCATTCATCTACCACAAATCTCCTATCCATCATCCTTTCATTTCCAATCCCCCTCTCCAACCCCATCACCTTCACCTCTAGACTTGGTGTTCCCTTGTCATTGGTATCTAGCATAAAGGTTATCCACACAAAATCCAATGCAACCATCATAATAAACCATCCCTTTTCCAAAATCCAAAAATCCAAAAACATCACAAAATCAAAAAATACCAAAACAATAGAAAACACACAAAATTCCAAAAAAAAATTATCCATCACAAATTAACATCATTCCATCAACATCTCATCATTTTCTGACATTCTCAATATCACCCAAATCATTCATCTCATCATCACATCTATCATCATCTCACATCATCATCACAAATTAGAACTACATATCATAACCACTTACATCTTAATGTGCTTTGATCCCATGGATACAGGGTATGTAGGTAGTCTGGGATATGAAAGACGTTTCTAGTACTCAGGTGCATAAGTTATACCCATCCAACTCGCTGAGCTTACACTAGATCCAAGCATCGCATCACCTATGAAAGTATCATCCCTTAACAAAAATCATTAACTATCAAAGCAGCATCAACCACAATTTGTCACCATCATATCTTGAGCCAATCTTACAACATCAACTAATCATGATCCAATCATCAATCGATTCCTACCTTAGGATATATCGTTCCTACAATAGGCAGAATCTATCAATCATCATCCATCTTGGCAAAAGATACAATGGTTATTTGTTTTGGTTTGTTGGTCTTTTTGTTTTTAATTTTTATCTTTTGTCCTATTCGAAGATCACATCAAAGCTACCTTGATCTCACTATATCATGGTATGTGGTGAAAACATCTAGAATGGGGCATAGTCTTGCTTTTGTATGTTGTGCTTGTGGGTTGTTTTCATTACTCCAAGCTAGTATTCATATCTTGTTGATCATAGGGTCGGTTCTAGCATATTGATCTCCTTATGCATCTAAGGTTCATCATACCTTTTGTGTACTAAGGACTTATGCTATGAGTCCCCTTCCCTCATCAGGACAAGGTTGTACTATCTTGGGCATGCATGAGATCATCCCTTTGTTTGCGTGTCTAGTCCATGCAAATGTTGGATACACATCATCACTCTAGTCTTATATACCTTGGTGAACATATCCACTTTGCTATATCAAACCTAGGATTTCTCTAAATCATTTTTCAACACAATGATCATCCACCAATCAATCTCCCAACATTATCACACTTTCATCTTGCCCCTTATCCTCCAACCACTCCTACCAATCTGTTCCATCCATTTCGAGAGCACAACCATGTTCTTGCAACCTGCCTTTCCTCTTGAGGGGGCATCACCCTTACCAATTATCCCCAAACCTTACCCTATTCTTCTAAGCCAAAATCATTTTTCTATCCAATCCAACTCTATGTTTTAACTTCTTTGAAATGATGTTACTTAGCCGCAACACCATCTCAAAGAGGGGCAAATGTAGACACCTAAAATTAGCTTGCTTCGCGAAACAATTTCCCATGTCTCGACACCAATTTATCCCTCCTATTAATTAAATAAGTTCACTTTATTTAATTAAGTTATCCCTAACCATCTGTCTATCCCTTGTAATCAATTAACTCACTTAATTTATCACTAGACCTTACAACACTATCCTTCATTAATCAAATAAATATTCCCAATATTTATTTAATTCAATTCTCCTTTTCCCTAATCCTCATTAATTAGATAAATCATGCTTATCTAATTAATCTAGCCTACTAATTGACCTACCCTAGCCTACCTCATCCTAGCCCTAGGATCAATTAAACAAAACCTCTGTTTAATTAATCCTAACCTCTCATTTGGGTGGTCAAACCTAGTTCAACACCCTTCCCCACATCCTCCAAATAAAAAATTAAAACAAATCACACATCACATTTACTTCTCTTACAAACCCCTTACCTCACCTATCCTTATTCATTACCTCTTATCCCCAAATGAATTATTAATTCATTTCCCATTCCCCAAATAAATTTTTAATTCATTTCCCATTCTTTCACACCCATACATCATTTATCACCCCTTTTCCCAAAATGAATAAAATATTTACTTTTATTCCTAGCTCTTGATCTCATCTTTTGATCCTCACCCTCTATCCTCATTTCCAAAACTCTATAAATAAGACCCCTCTCTAAGCCATTAGGAGGGACTTCTTCATGCATCAAACCTCTACCAAAATCTCTCCACAATCTCCTCATCATACCATCATAATGCCAAAATTATCCCTCATCTCCATCTAATCTATCAATCCCCATCTCATCTACATTGTGTTGAAAGCATTGAGCAATCCACATTAGTCATCTAAATGGGTAAAATTTGAGGAGCTCTTGGGTGCAACTCCTTCCCAATCTTGGATTTGTGAGTCAAAAGGAAGGTTTAATCATTTGTATTTCGCATTTGATTTACATTTAGATTTCATTTTGTTCTCATTGATCACAGTTGCCATGATGAAAATTTATTATATAGAAAGATTATGATGCTTATACTTAGAAAGAGTTAGAATATTATATATGAATGTGATCACCTCACTTGAATCATTGGAATTTTGTTGTTTTCTTTGGTGGCAAGTTATTGTGTGGTTACACAACACGCCCCATTTTGACTTGACAAAATAGGGACCCAACTTTCTGCTTGGCTTGTTCTTGGTTTTTCTGCTTTTCGGCGGTCTGGTAAAAGTAAGTCATGCAGGTGACCCTGCATAAGGGGGTTGGGTAAGCCATCATGATGAGGTTAGATTAGTCAAAGTTATTATTTTATGTCAATAACCTCATGGTTGGAAAGTGTACAAAATTTCATGCAGGTTTGCATTTTGGATCACCCTAATATTCCTTAGGGAACGAAAGTTATCGCAAGTCAAAGTCATAGTCAAACCTAATATTCTGGGGGGGGTCATATTTCATAACATCAGTCATCTTATGTAAGATCACCCCGATCCAATTTTATCACCTGATAATCATTTGGTCTAGAGTTTCAAACGTCAATTTTATGTGATAGGGGTATTTACCCGTCAAATAGCATCATATGTTTTGCGGGGGTCATATTCTCAATATCACCCGATATTCTCAATATCACCTGATATTCCAAATATCACCTGATCTTTTGAATATCACCTTGTTGCAAAATATCACCCTAGTGCTAATATGATGATGACTTCATCCAATCCCGATGAACAAAGAAAATCATCCTTTTTACCTCACAGAGGTATATTTCCGAAGATCACCCCTTTTCAATAACATGACAGTGATGTCATCCTGATCTTTCGAAAAGGGGTCATATTCCCAACATGACCCGATATTCTGAATATCCCCTAATTTTCAAACATCACCCGATTTAGTGGCATCAGTCTTCCCACTCAAAGGCGGAGGGTCATATTACACATAGGGGGTCATATTTTGAATATCACCTGATCTTCCGAAGATCACCCCCTCATCTTGCCCCATGACATTAAATGCACATAAATGCAGTAGGTGGATTCCCACCAACTGCGAACATGATTCAAACACCTAGGAACATCTGTAGATTCAAGGCAGAAGATCAATGGTTCTGATCGATCTAACCCAGTTTTTCCCTAACTTACCCTAATAATGAGATATAAAGTGAATTTCCAAGGTCATTCTACATTTACCTTGAGATAAAATGAGAATTTATAGAGCACATACTCAAACCCTCATACGACCTACCTGTAGACACATACAACCTACAGCAGAACAAAACATGTGATTATCATTGGTATTTGAGCCCCTTTTTCATAATCATCGGCCTAATCCAGGAGATAAGCGTTGTCAGGTAAGTAATTAAAAACCCTCATGTTGTCATTTTCTGCATGTCTAGGTAGGATGCTTTTCCATTGGTTTGAGACATTAAGTATATATATCATGATGAAATGAAGATTAATAAGTATAATATGCATGATGTCGTAAACGTATAATGCTGTATATGCATGCATGTGGATATTGTGGTAAGACCAGTCGTGTTCATTGCAGGAATCCATGGTGGACGTCAGGTGGAGCAAGTCTGAGTCTGAATTTCTTAAGCCTATGTTTGCTCAACCTGAAGGAGTATAGTTCAAGTATGGTTTCATCGGGGATACTCATCAAGGAAACATAGATTTAGTGGCATGGTCGTCTAAGATGCATAATGATAAAGAAAGCACCCTACTGGATGCCATTTTTACATCAGGAATGTGTAATGCAACTAGATTTCCTTACTCCATGGAAACTCCAGAGTTGAAAATAGAGTGTGCCAGGAATTACAATCCTCAAATAAGGAAAGTGGAAAAACATGGTAGGGTTTATGCAGATCTATCTGTCAAAGGGATTGCAACTACATGCAGCCTCCCACTTGGAAAGAAGGTAATCAGTATAGATCTGAAAAAATTGGAGACTAAGTATATAAATAACAAAAAGACTACAAGAAAGAGGATGTACCAATGGAGAGTAAAGAACAACACTTACACTGCCACTGCCAAATTACCAATGCACCTGTACAAATTTGACTTTGATGATGAATATCAATATATGATTGCCCTTCTCAGCAGAGTGATAGGCTAGCCTATTGCCAAAAGTTTCAAGGATTGGATGTATGGGGTCATCATGATGTGCATTTATACAGATAGTAAGCCATTATGGGCTAAAATCATTAGTGATGCCCTAGATGAACAAATGATGAACTTAGGAGGCCTCAAATGTGCATTTTATATGACTTCATATGTTGTATATTCATGTGCTTACAAGGGTACATTTGATGCACTTACCACAGTTGGAAAGATTGGTGGCAGTTTAAATGATGCCCATATATGGGACCATTACCCTCAATTGCAGAGAACAAATTATCTCCTTGAATACAAATTAGTGAATGATGCATTTTCTATGCATCTGGTCAGAACAATGGAGGAAGATAAAACTAACAAACTGAGCATGGAAGCTCAGGAGGTGATATACAAGCATGGTGTTTGGTTCATCCAGTTTGCCACATTTTCCTACATCAGAGTAGAAGGTTATGAAGGATAGCCATTAATGCTACCCAGGTACCCTACTGATGGGGTAGTCCTGATGGAATTTCTGAGACATATATCAAGTATATTAGATGCATACAAAGAAAACAAGAAGATACCTCTAGTATTATTTCCAGTGACTATAGGGTGGTACATATGTTCTGATTCTAAAAACATAAAGAAAGCCATAGCAGGTCTGAAAATGATGAACCTACAGCCATTCCCACTGGCCAGATCATATTAACCCTATGGAAGGATGCAAAAGATCATAGGCCAACCTATACATAAGAAGAACTTAGAGGATTTCTGGGCTGATTGTGAGGATGAAGCTGAAGTTAGAAGAAGAAAATATCAAAGTCTCACCCTCAATCAGGTTAGGACATTTGATTGCATTCCAGTGCCTACAGAATTGAAGAAAGATGATGGTAGGTTATTGTCAAATGAATATGAAGAGAAAAAAGTGTATAACGACACCATTTCAGCCCCTGACCTGACGCAACATGAGGATATTTCATTAGATCAATTTACCGGTGAGGTGCTACAGTTGACCCAATCATGGGTAAATGAACAAATCAGTACAATGAAGAAGAAGGGTGTAGCCCTCACAGTAGATAACAAGAGGAAAAGACAAGAGATTTCAGATGAATAATATGATGACTTTCTTGTTGAGAAGAGAAAATCCAATGGAGAAAGGCTGCCACCTCATAAACAAAGCAAAGGACCCCCTAGAGGAAAGAAGAAAACTGATGATAGTCCTAAAGGGGTAATAGTTGAAAGAGTTGATACATCAACTGAAGGTGCATCTACATCAGGACAGGCATCAGCCTCATCTGTACAGCCTTTGGTAGATGAACCAAGAACAAAAAGAATCCTAAGGCCAGCTGTGGATACTGCAGCACTAAAAGATAAAGGCCAAACCTCACAACAGATTGTGGTAGAAGATATTCTTGAGAAGGAACTAGTGGATAAGGAGCTTGAAGATGATGATCTGATAACATTCACCAGGAAGAGGAAGGCACCCCTGGTGGCATGACCATCTAAAAGATAGAGAACATCTATGAGGGGTGAAATAAGACATGACCCTATAATATTAAGGGGAGCTAGTAGTGAAGTATTCATGAAGGAATTGCAACATGATGTGCCACTTCCTACCATAATTTAGTTTAAGACTGAGAAGGCTGAAGAGCAAGCAAAAGAGGCCACTAGAGCAGTTCAAGGTGGTCCTTTCTCATTGGAAGAAACTGTGGACCTATCAGATGATGAAGTGGTATAGAATGTGACTTCATAGCAGATGGAGACCCTTTTTTCTAACACTCGCATGACACCTCATGGAATGCCATCCTCATAGAGGGTGATATTAGAAGAGTTGAAGCAAGCAGAGCAAGAAATGGAAAATAGCCCAGAGAGGGTAGCCCAATAAATAGGGCTTGATAAGTTAGTTGATCAGGTAACTAGCCCTGTAGTGATAGATCTGACATATAGAGAGGATGTAAGTCCCAAACATCAAGCAGGTGCACTTGATAAAACATAAAATGTTGAAATAGCCAAGCTGGCAGAAATAAAAAGCAGCATTTTAGATATGGGTCAGCAACAACTAGAAATACTAGCTGCACCCAAAATAGTAGAAGTCCAGCAAAAGGGTGGGGATGATAAAGACACATCAGGTGAAGATGCCCCTCAGATTCAAGAAACCTCAGGTGATAAAGAAACATCAGGTCATGAAGACCTTAAGACCCGGGAGGTAGACACCTTAGGTGTGGATCAAAATGTGATTCAGGATCAGGTAGATGTACCTAGTTCAAATGAAATGATATCCATAGATACAAATGTGCCTCAAGATGAGGAAATCCCTAAAGTGGATGAGACACAAAAGGAGGTGGTGCAGGATCAAGTTCAGGACCAGTATGTAAATAAACAACATGATCCTCCCCCTCAAGAAGAAGTTCTACAAGAGGAAGAAACACAACAAGATCACCCTCATGAAGAGTATCATGTGGAAGAAATAAGGAAATCACCCTCTCCATCGAGAACTGAGACAAATGCTGGAGACTAGGGTGGATAGGATGATGATGATGGACACCAAGGATCCAGAGATCAAGTACCTCAATGGCTTGAGAAAGAAATAGGTACATAATTAGGTTTTGAGATTCAATAATTTGATGTTTCAACATTATTTTCAGAAACCATCATGAAGCCTAAGAGGAAAGCTAGATTAACATCTACAATAAGAAGAGGTCTTGCTACAGGTAGAAGGACCGCCCAGGTAGCACTTCCCACTGTTGAAAAGGAGAAAGGCAAAATCACCCTAGAAGAATTTTAGATCACCATAGTTGATTTGGGGTTTGCCAATGAAGACCAAGAAGGTCAAGAAGGGAAGGATATAATAGATTCTTTGACCCAAAGGGTGAAGAAAGAAAAAGAGAAGAATAAGCAGCATAAGGAGCACATTGCTCAACTGCACTCATACATAAAAGGGTTGATTAACCCTGATAATACACCATCAGATCAGGCAGTCCCATTGGCTGCAATTTCTCAAGAGGAGGTTAATAAATTAACCTTATGAGGCATGAATCAGTGATAATGAGGAAATGGATGTCATCAGCACTAATAGGAGCTGAGGAAGTAGTGAAAGCCTCTTTCCAAAGGTGGAATTCTTTGAGTATCTTCAGGAAGAAAGTTGATAAATTACAGACTGAGGCCAGAAGGAGGTCATTCTAGTTGGAGAAAGCCTTGGGTGCTTTGAGTGGAATAAAGAGGATTAATCCTTAGATCCTAATAAATAATAAGGTACTGGATAATAACACTGCCATGTTGGTAGATATTTGGTATAAAGACATCAGGTTTGAATGTGATATACTGAAGAAGTGCAGTAATAAGTTAAGAGATATCAGTGTGAAACTGCACAACATGATGTCTTATGAAGCAGAGGTCCTGGAACCCCTTGAGGGAAAAGTAGAGGGGAAAATTGAAAATCAAGATGCGGACTTTGCCATAAAATCTCTGCATGATAACTTCCAGCCGATGACTAATGACCCTCTCAACCACCTGACAGAAGAAGCAATGAACAAGATCATGAGGATCAAAGTCAGAGTGGAGAGATACAATGAAACATTGAGTAGCAGGAAGGGTAAATTGGAGACCCTCAGAGATAAATTTCAAACCCACAAGCATGCCATCAATAAAGCTAAAACTCAGGATGGCAAGGAAGTTGAAAAGATAGTAGAAGCATATAAAAATATCAGGATAGTAATGTAGGTCCATATACAAGGTCATATCCCTCAGGATGATGTAGACATAGAAAGCAATGATCATGATGATCATGATGAAGATGAAGAGCCAGAAGAGTAAGTGAAGATGCACCACAAGGGAAACATCTGCATCAGGTACTTAAAAGAAAATGAGTTACCTAGATGGTTGCCAGCTGGTAACCTGTGCCACGAGAGACAATTGACCAAGTCAAAAGGAATATGCACCATTGATTCTAATTGATAAATCTTGATCGTAGATCATTTGTAACCGCTCCCTCACCTTGTTCTATAAAAGGTGCAGGGATGCCTTGTTTTAAGCATTCAAAGCTTAATTGAAATTTGTTTGCTGAAATATCAGGGCCTATTTCAAAGTTATTGTAAACATACATGTTTTTGCATACTTAATGAAAGAGAAAACCATTTTGATTACAAATTATCGTAAATCTTGAGTAGTCTATGTTCGAATTATTGATATATGCTTTGATTTGCTGCGTCCCTTGGAGTTCTCATTAGTCTGCACATATTGTCTTCATTCATCATCCTTTGAAGTTTGCATCATTTGTATCTAGCTTTTGAACATCTTGGTGAAAATATGGTTTGATTTCTTCTCCTCATGACTATATCAAGTGTGTATGTGACTCAATAGCTAAAGATTCATCATAATTTGAAGTATTCTTTTACATTTCTTTTAATTTCAGAACAATTCACCGTCACAATTGCAAATAATAGATAATCTGAAGCAAGTAACATGAAATATGCTGATATCTTGTAGATAACTGAAAATTCATAGCATATTTAGAGTTAAAGCATGTTCAATAGATAAATATCATACAAAGATCCAAATGCAGACACATTATTTGAAGAAATATACTGTGTAGAATGACCTTTCTGTGTAGTATCTTTACAGGAAACAAAATTTACTGAGAAACAAACATAAGGCCCCTGAATGGAAAATAGCAACACACATCAACCACTAAGTAACATCAGTAGATTATGAACTAATCCATGGAGACTTGGGATCATGAATTCTTTGAATTCATCGTATCTTTCAATATGAGTAAAGGTTGATGTGTAACTTTTATTCTATGTTTTCTTATGACTAACATCATGACCAACAGGGAGATCATAAAGCTGGCTACACCATAGAACTAAATTCCATGGCTTATTTCAGAGAGGGTGCCAAGCCTTCCAGTTGCAAAAACATAAAAATAAAAAATGGATCTGAGTAAAAACTGCTCTGTGGTAGTATTAGATCCCAAAAAAGTAAAAACAAAGGACACATCGAAGGGTGAAAACCTCTCTGAGGCACTAGACGATGGAAGGCTTGACACTCTTCTTAACCACATGTATCAGGAGAAGTCATAGATTGTGGTAGAATCGATAGAACCAGTGGACATCGGCACAGAGGGTAATCCTAAGATTATACACTTTGCTAAATCTTTATCTCTACTAGAAAAGACAAATTTTGTACCCTTCATGAGGAAAAAGATCAACTTTACTTGGTCATATGTAGATATGCCTGGTCTAGATCCAGACTTGGTCTTGCATCATTTGCCACTTGATCCTAGAATAAAACCTATAAAGCAGAACCTTAGAAAAATGTATCCTCATGTTGCACTACTAGTCAAAGAACTCAAGAAGCTACTAGATGTCAGGTTCATCGGACCAATAGACTATCCTGATTGGATTTCAAACATTGTACCTGTCACCAAACCAGATGGAAGAGTTAGAATTTGTAATGATTTCTGAGATCTTAACAAGGCCTTCTGCAAGGATGATTTCCCATTGCCTAACATTGACATCATCGTTGACTTAACAGTGGGTCATACTATGCTTTCTCTTATGGATGGTTTCTATGGATACAATCAAATCAAGATAGCACTAGAGGATCAACATAAGACAACATTCACCCATCCATGGGGTACTCTATGCTAGTGTGTAATGCCATTTGGGTTAAAGAATGTAGGGGTGACATATCAACACACTATGACTAATATATTCCATGATATGATGCATGTAACAATGGAAGACTATGTGGATGACATCCTTGCCAAATCACTTATAAGGGAGTCATACTTAGATGTCCTATAAAAGGTTTTTTAGCGGTTGGAACAGTTCAAAGTTACATTAAATCCGAAGAAGTGTGTGTTTGGGGTCACCTCTAGAAACCTCTTAGGCTTCATAGTATCAGCAAACGGGATTAAGGTAGATCCTACAAAAGTCAAGTCTATCATGGAGATGCCTCCACCGAATAACATTACCCAATTGTGGTCATTGGAAGGAAAATTACAAGCAATCCACCGATTCATCTCCTAACTGGCAGACAAGTGCCAAGCTTTCAATCATCTCTTACATAAAAACAATCCATTTAGATGGGATGAGAAGTGTGAAGAAGCATTTTGCAAACTTAAGGAGTATCTTATGAATCCACCTATCTTGATGCCTCCTATACAAGGCAATCTGCTATTACTTTACATATCTGCTACACAGACAACTCTAGGCACCCTTCTAGCACAATAGGACAGTGAAGGCAAGGAAAGGGCCATATACTACATCAGTTGCACATTAGTGGGGTATGAATTGCAATACTCTCAAATCGAAAGATCTTGTCTTGTTGTGGTTTTTACTTCCCAAAAACTACGGCATTACATGCTTGCACATTCCATCAAGCTTATTGCAAAGATAGATCCCCTGAAGTACTTATTAAGCAAAGTAACTCTCACAGGTCACCTAGCTAAGTGGGTAATGCTCCTAAATGAATATGACATTGAGTATGTAGAACAAAAAGCTATCAAAGGTCAAGTCATTATCTATTAGTTGGCAGAGGCGCCATTACAAGATACCACTGCAATGAAGTTCTAGTTTCTAGATAAATTAATCTTCTCTATCACAACACAGTCATGGGCACTCTATTTTGATAGCCCCTATACAAACCATGAATTGGGGGTGAGCATCTTGTTGGTCACTCCTCAGGGCGCCACAATACCTAAGTCTTGTCATATTCTTTTTCCATGCACAAACAACATAGCAGAATATGAGGCTTTGGTCATTGGTCTTAAACTAGCAACAAAATGGAAAGTAAAAGAACTTCATGTCTATAGTGATTCACAACTCGTCATCAGTCAAGTCAATGATGACTATCAGACAAAAGATAAAAAGCTCATTCCCTACAAGCATATGGTGGATGATTTTAAAGAGTACTTTGTGATCATCTCCTTTGAATAGATACCAAGGATTGAAAACAAAGAAGCAGATGCCATGGAAACCATTGCCTCACTCCTTGACATACCAAAAAATGAGTCACATTTTGAGTTCTTGGTGGAATCAGTCACGCAGCTAGCTTATGACATCCCTGAAACCCAATCCATTTGCCTTCTTGTCAGATCTGATTCACCCTTGTATGGTAAGATTTACACTTACCTTAAGGACAACACTTTACCACCTAACTTATCCAACAACCAACACTAAACCTTCATTTGACAAACATCCCGCTACACTATTATCACTGATACCCTATACTGCCGAGGTCTGGATGGTACTTTACTTCGATGTCTTGAAAGTGAGGAATCTCAAACCACCTTGCGAGAAGTGCATGAAGGAATATGTAGATCACACTCTAGTGGTCCTACTTTAGCCAAGAAACTCATGCGTTTGGGTTCCTATTGGCCAAACATGGAGATGGACTCCTATCACTTTGTCAAGAAGTGCAAGCAATGTTAGATACATGGAAACCTTGTGCATGCACCAACTCAAGAACTATGACTTTTAATGACACCTTGGCCCTTTTGTCAGTGGGAACTTGACCTTGTGGGAAAAATCCACCCTCCCTCATCCAATGGCCACAAGTTCATCATAACCACCACCGAGTATTTCACCAAGTGGATTAGAGTTGCTCTACTCACCAATGTCACAAGCAAACAGATTGCCTCCTTCATCCTCAATTACATCATTTGTCGATACAAAATTCCCTCAACATAGTCACGGATGATAGAAGACCTTTCAAAAAATAGGAAGTCCAAGAGCTTTGTGACAAATTCAAAATCCAACACCACTTCTCCACCCCCTATTATCCCCAAGGCAATGGTCAGGCAAAGGCATCTAACAAAACAATCTTGAAAATCCTCAAGAAAACTATCAACGACATCGGCCGTGATTGGCACATACAACTCAATCCTGCTCTATTGGTCTATCGAACCAGTATACCCACTCCCACAGGTGGTACCCCATATGCCCTTGTCTATGGATCAGAAGCCATTTTTCCCATCGAGGTTGAGTTACCATGTCTAAGGGTGTCGTTAAAAGGTCTTATTACTGATGAAGACTACAGAGTTTCCAGATTGCAAGAGTTAGAACTATTGGAGGAGAAATGGCAGAATGCCTTCAACCATCTCAAAGCATACCAGCAAAGGATGTCATGAAGCTACAACCATAGAGTCCATCCCAGAGCATTCAATGTTGGTGATCTAGTACTTAAGGAAAATCCTCGCAATCAGTAGGATCAAGAAAAGAAAGGAAAGTTTGAACCCAACTGGCTTGGTCCTTATGTAATCATTGTTGTCTATGGATTAGGAGAATATCAGTTATCTACTTTAGAAGGTAAGCTATTTGATGAACTAATCAATAGTATGCATCTTCATTGGTTCTATACCTAGAGAACCCCAATGTAAGGGGGGGCATAAAATCAAAAAATCACAAAAAAAAATTAAATAAAAAAAATTGTCCTCTGGTGAAAACCTGGTAAATAGGTGCCTTGGATAGATACCATGATGAAAGCTTGGCAAACAGGCGTCATGTTTATTTTGACTCCCCTACAATAAAAGCAAAGTACTGAAAACCTGGCAAATAGGCACTCTCTGCAATGTGAATCGCTTCCTCCATCTTTGGGAAACTAGTCACCTTGTGTCTATTCTTCCACCGTTATCCATTATCCAATCATGCCAGTTTCACAATAAACACCTTGCATAACAAAATGATGGCCTATCATGGCTTGATACTCTATAACCATTGTCACCTAAATACCTAAGTGTTGGTGATGATGTTAGTCACAACCAAGCACACAAAACAAAAGTTACACAACAACCTTTGTTTATCCTGACAGATACAATGAATTCAAAGAATTCATGATCCCAAGTCCCCGTTGATTAGTTCATAATCTGCTAATGTTACTATGTGGTTGATGTGTATTGCTATTTTCCATTTTGGGGCCTTACGTAGATTAGTAGATTCTGCTTCTGCAACAATGCTATACAAGGAAGTTTCTCTACACATCATATATCTCCAAATGATGTGTCTAAGTTGATATTTGCATGAGTTCTACCCCTATTTATGATTCTCTGCATGACATTTTTAATACTACATGCATTTAGCTCAAAATATGCTAATGATACTCAGTTCTCTTCGGGATGTCAACATATTTTTCTGTTCTGCTTAATATTTATCGTGATGTGCAGTTATGAAAGTGATTTCAATGAAACTAAAATAAGAAAAAGGGTTAGAGCGTGAGATTCCTAAAATTACTTGATTGAGATCATTGATCCACATACATGTTCCCATACAACAATGGAGAGAAGAAAACTAAAATCATACTTCACCAGGATAGTCCACAAATCCGCATGATTCAGTGCAAATCTTCAAGGGAAAAGTTGACAACTTGCAATGAAATGAAAGCGCTTCTATAGAACACAGCATTCACCAATACATATCCAAAAATCAACTTGAAGACTACTTAAGGTTTACAATCAGGATATAGTCTGAAGCTTCATCTCCATATAGTATGTTCATAAAATAGGTACATTTACAATGATCTGAGGAAAGGAACTTGTTTATTTCAACAATCCAGTCCTCACTAGTCTCAGTAATCTGATCTCTTCATAAAACTATTACAGGTCTAATTTTTTTGTATGATTGACCTTCTCCCTGTTCCTCTCTTTCAAAAATAAAATGGGCTCAATATATATCCCTGGTTTTTCCCCAATATAGTGCCCAAAACCCTAGGAGATCAACAGTCAGCATCTTGAAATGCAGCATCAGATGGTGAGAAATGAATCCCGACAAGAATTCGAGCAGCATACCCAGACAGGGTGCCACTCCCTTAATAATGTTTCCATCTACCAAATCCTCGCATTGAAAGCCCCTCCTCTTCTGGTGTGTTTGGCCCCTCGAGATCTGGCCTGCCACCTGGGACATCATCGTCATTTAAAACCCTGCCTTTGCGTTCACCTGGACACTGTCACTGTGTTGGCAACTCTGCATCTTCCCAACTACTCCAACAATCTGTAATAAACAAGTAGGAACTGGCATCATCATTTAATAAATCGGAACGAAAAATGAACATTTATATTAAAACTGGTTCTAAATGCACAAACACAGTCATCAGGCTCAACAACCATGGAAGACGTGCATAAAAAATGCATATACAATGTTAAAACTAGTCAGGTCAACCATCGTTGACCGAAAACATGCATTCGGGCTCCAAAAATGGATTCAAAAATCTGATCACTTCGCTTTCCTGCCCCTTTTCCTTGTTTAAATCTTTGTATCTTCTGATATACAAGCTAAACGTGATACATCGGATTAATCAGATTTCAAACTGTTTGAATTTCGGCTTGTACACTGGTAGTGTATATTGGTTTGTATATCGTAACATACAAACGCATATGCATACAAAGAATTTTTTGTATTGGACCTCCATTTCGAATCTAGCTTGTATGTATAACAATGCATCTTTGATATACAAGCTAGGAATATGCAACGATTTAACTCCTTTTCATTTCCTTTTCGCGTCCGCGCAATGCATAAGACACTTGTATCTCGCCAATATACAAGCCCACCTATATACAAGGACTTAACCCCTTTTAAACTTCTTTTGCGTTCGTGACTTGTATATGGACGCTTGTATATTTGCCTTGTATGTAAAAACATACAAACGCAAAACATACAACAATTTAACTCCTCTTTATGATGCTTTCGCGTCTGCGGCCTGCGCATTGCAAATGTATATATCAAATGTATGTTAGATACATACAAACAAAACATACATGTGACGGACCTAAACACCTATTCATTTTGACTCTTAGCTATTTCGGGTCCACCTTGTATGTACAAATATAACTTTAACAAATGCATACAAGGCAAAAAGACATACAATTGACTTTGTATATGAACCCGACTACTCATGCGACAAAGTATAAAATGGCCTTTGCATATACAAATGACTTTGTATATGGAAGGCGATATACAAAGATCTTTGTATACAAGCGAACTCTCATACAAATGGCCTTGTATATGCAACTCGATATACAAAGAGACTTGTATGTGCAAAGAACAAACCCTTCCCTTGTACATTTTACCAAAATGCTCATAACTTGCAAAATATGGCAAATTTTGACATGGTTCAAAAAGCAACCCTAGCTCATTTTTGACAAGGAATCCAACCATACTATGCACTGGTATTGAAATGCATTTCTTCTCCATTTTTAACAAGGTTTGCAATTTTAATTCCTTTTTCCCTTTACCACCAAGCAAAATGACACACACAAGCAAAAAGCAAAAAGCCACAGCAGGGGTCCTTATTTTACTAAGGAGTAAAATGGGGTGTGTTGTGAACATCACAACAACTAGCAACCAAACAAAATAATCAAATTCAACCCATTAAAGAAAACCAAATTAAATAAATTCATAGCTTCCAACTATCTTTTCTGTAAATTATTATCCAACTTGAGACTCATATATATTGAATAAGGTGCATGAATTTCTATTTCAGTTTAAGTGGGTGCACATGATTAATTATCCTCATCTTGAAGATTGGTTGAACAAACCAGTGACTGATATTAGCCTACGTAGGTGAGGATGTTCCCTCATAGCCGACTAGATAGAGCCTTGCTGCCAGTGAGTGTCCATAGACCCAGCAAGGTTATCGTTACAATTCTCCTAAGTAGAGCCCCACTGCCAGCGAGCGTCTATAGCCCTGGTAGAGTTATTTAGATGGCTTAATCTAGAATTTTAGTATTATTCATTTTTTTTTTGTATTTTGATAGAGATTTCATAAGATACCACATTTGTAACTTCATGATGCAAGGAGTGGTCACTTGCTGAAATTAAGCTAAGAATTGTAATGGTAGCAAGGGTGACCTCTGATTTTTCACCTAATATCTACACTGGTAAGTTCAACAAACCCAAGGATTTTAGGTGTGTCATTGTTAGAAACATTCCTTGAATACTCAACCCATTCTTATTGAATACAACATTTCACAAGTTAAACAACTTTCTACATTCATGATAGTTACAACAAGTTATGCATGGATTTCAAATAATTAACCTTAATGACCTCAATTTCCATTGTTTTCAGTGGTTGTTAATCTGCCCCTTTATACTCTAAATCAAAAGAAAGATCCATGCTGAGGAAACAAAGAAACCAAAACAAAACAAGTGAAACAAAGTCACTGTACAAACAACTATACAAAGAAAGTACACTATGATACACTTGACTATCATGATGCAATCCTCAAGCCTGAAAATAGTGTTTGAGGAACTGTCCATTAACTGGTAATGGAACATCCTCACCTATTAAGGACTTGATCCTGTAGGTACTGTCTCCTAGAATTTTAGAAATTTGAAAGGGGCCTATCTAGAGTTTGTCAAACTTACCATGATCACCCTTCCTTTCATGTGCTTTGTCCCACATCAAGACTAGATCTGAGATCCTAAAAGCCTTGATTCTGGCTTTTTTGTCAAACCAGTGCTTGACAACAGCCTGATGTTTAGCAAATTGGTTAATTGCTACACTTCTTTTTTCCTCTAGGTACATTAGTTGTAGCAACCTAACTTCCTGTTTAATATCTATGCCAAGGTACTCTTGTGCAAACTACAGTGTAGGAATCTTTAATTTGACAGGGAGGATGGGATCCACCCCATATACTAAGTGAAAAGGTGAATTTCCTAATGCATCTTTATTCCTAGTTCTATCTACCCACAAGGCATATTTCAATAGAGTGTTCCATTCCCTTGGGTTCTTATCTATCAGCTTTTTTATGATGTTCAATAGGTTCTTGTTTGTGGATTCTACCAATCCATTCCCTTGGGGATAGTAGTTTGAGGAGAATTTTAAAATGACCCCATGATCAAAAGCCCAACTTGACAATTTAATTGAAGCAAAAGCAGGTCCATTATCACATACTAAAGAATATGGAACTCCATACCTTGTCACTATATTGCTTTCCAAAAACTTAATAACATCCTCAGCATTACATGTCTTGCTGATGACAGCTTCAGTCCACTTGGTATAGTAATTAGTAATAGTTAAAACATACCTATGGCTTGAGGATGATGGAGGATTGATGGGTCCTATGAAGTCCATTCCCCATTGAGCAAAGGGGCGCATCTCCATCACTGGCTGCAAAGGTTGAGCAGCATATTTCTCTCTGTTGGCAGCAACCTGACACATATGACAGCATTTGATATGTCCAGCTATGTCCTTAAAAATTGTGGGCCAATAATACCCTGCCCTAAGGATAGCATGGGTGGTTCCTAAGGACGATCCATGCACGGTCCCAAATTTATCATGTAATTTTGCTAGCACCTTATCTATTTTTGATCTTTCCAGGTACCTTAGGTATATCCCCTCATAATTTTTCTTGAAAAGGACTCCTCCTTTTAACATATATCTCAGCGACCTTATCTTTAGGGCTCTCCTCTGTGAGGCCTGCAGCCTTGAGGGACATCTTCTAGTGATCAGGATGTGCTTGATGTCTGAGTACCACTCTCCATCATCTTTTGCATTTACAACATACTACTGGCTCATGATATTGGGATCAATTTCTAATATCATTCGGCTCAATGCCTGTCCTCTTACCAACTTCATAGGTGTTATGTCCATATCGTACTCTTGGAGGATAGTAATCCATTTAGCCCTTTTCTCACCTGGTTCACTTTGCGTTAACAACATTTTCACTGCCGCATTAGGTACTACAGCAATCACCTTACTTCTTAGGATGTAGTGCCTGAACTTCTTGACTGCTTGGACCAAGGCAAGTGCCTATCTTTCAATGTCCATATACCTGAGCTCTGCATATCTGAAAGGGCAGCTCATGAAGGCTATAGGCTTTTCTTCCTTTTCTTCATTTTTCTATGTTAGCATTGCCACAGAAGTGTGTTCTGAAGCAAACGAGTAGATGTAGAAGTCCTTGGTGTAATCTAGACTGATCAGAACTGGAGCATTTGATATGGCTTTCTTAATGTCTTCAAAAGCTGCTCTAGCTTCCGGTGTCCATTCAATTTTAGCATCCTTCTTGAGCATGGCATTCAAGGGCCTGATAATCTCTACAAAGCCATTGATAAATTTTCTAACAAAATTAATCTTACCAAAGTAAGATTTGAGCTCTGTCTTGCTTCTAGGCAGTTGTATCTTCATGATGGATTTTATTCTGTTAGGATCAATGATGATCCCATCCTCGGTTATCAAGTGGCCTAGCAATTTCCCTGTGGTCATCCCAAATATGCACTTCCTGGGATTCAAGGATATCCCGCATTGCTCACACTTCTTCAGCACCTTTCTCAGATCCTCTACATGGCTTGCTCTATCTTTGGAGAATACTGTTAAGTCATTCATGTAAATTACTATGCACTTACCAATCAAGCCTCTAAAGGCTATGTCCATTGCTCGCTGAAATGTGGCTCTAGTGTTTATCAATCCAAACAGCATGCACCTGTAGGTGAAGATCCCCCATTTCGTAGTAAATGCAGTTTTCAACCTATCAATTTTGTCTACCATCACCTGGTTATATCCAGAGAAACCATCCAAGAAGGACATCATCTTGGCACCATTCACAATCTGCAGGACTTCATCTAGAGAAGGCAAAGGATAATTATCCTTTTCAGAAGCTCGATTCAAGTTCTCGAAGTCCACGCATAGTCTGATGTCACCATTCTTTTTTCTCACTGGGACCAGGTTTGCCACCCACATGGAGTATCTCATAGGAAATATGATCCTAGCATCGAGCAGTCTTTTAACTTCTTCGAAAATGATTGGCTCTAGTAAAGCGTTGACGGGTCTTTGCTTTTGCCGAAAAGGCTTGGCATTTGGCTTCACAGGTATCGTATGAGTGATGACTGATGTGTCAAAAGTTTTTAGTTCATCATATGTTTAGGCAATAACATGGATGTAATCTTTGAGGGCCTGGGTTATCCCTTTCAATTCTTCTTCTGTGCAGACCTTCCCAATTAGGACGTATCTTCTTTTATCACCCTGCCCCATGTCAACCGACAAATATTGTCCCTCATCAGCCTTTTGAAGATCCCTTTGTTTCAGCATGCTGTCCAAATCAAATGCTTTCTCTAGCTCTATCATTCCCCTAGGGATTTTGTTACTTGGCAGCTCTAGGATTTCTTCTTCTTCCTAGACATGATCTTCTAGATTCTTTTCATCAATGATCTGTGCCTCAAAAACATCTCTATTGGAAATAAAATCTAATATATGCTGATCATCTTCAAATACTTGGAGATTAGTTACATTATCAGGTAGTGAAGGCACTAATACTAATTCAACTGAGAATCTTTTAAAACTTGATATGGGTAGTGGCTCTAGAGTATTGGCAGCCTCAACCAAAGCATCTGCTCCGTGGTTTTGCTCTCTAGGTACATGGGTGATATTGAATGCAGCAAACTCTTCTATTAAGTCCCACACCTTGTGTCTATAATTGGACAGCCTTCTATAATTGCAGGAGTATATACCTCTTACCTGTCTGACAACTAATTCTGAGTCTCCATAGACACGCAGGATTTTCACCTTCTTTCTAAGTGCAAACAGTATCCCATGAATTAGAGCTTCATACTCTGCCACATTGTTTGTACATGGGAACTGCAATTTGTAAGCTGCCAAGTAGGATTTTCTAGATGGGTCAATGAGGTCTATTCCTACTCCAGCTCCTTATTTTGACTTGGATCTGTCAAATCTAAGGATCCATGGCTTATCCTCATCTAAAAGCTTGTCTGGTGCTTCCTTTTTTCTTTTGGCTCTGGTGGCCACACCACTAGATATCCATTTTAGCTTTGGTGTCCTAGTTTTCTCAGACACCACCTCATTGGCTTTATGGGGAGCTAATATTTCTTCTTTTCTCTTATCATCAGGAGGAACATCCTCTGGGCCAGGCAACATATGCCCACTTAAGATATACAGGCACCATGAGCAAGACGTCTCTGAGTGAGGTGCCTTGTGAAACCTGCACAACTTCTCAATCAAGGCATCCTGGGGAGGCCTATGCTGTTGTGTCATCTTTTGGATTTCTTCTAACAGAAACTCCTTGAATTTGGATAGATTGCTATGACTATCCTCATTAGATAACTCGTAATCTAACTCCACTAAACAATCACTCCCAGGGGTGATTTTCTTCTTGTTCTTATCATTACCCCCATTGCATACCAATATCTCTTCTGTCATATGAACAGAACTTTCATCTTGTTGTGCGCATCCTCCTGTTATTGTAGGAGACAAGAAAAAATTAGTATCACCATCATTATCTGCGGAACTCACCACAGGTGAATATGCTTCGCTATATGCTTGTTCCAACTCCAACATGTCTAAATAGGCATCACAAGTTTTTTCAGAATGAGCTTCATCATGCAACCTGTATCATCCATCATTTAGAATATCATGAACAGGCACATTTAATAATTGACATTGTTTCACCTGTCTAAACAAATGCATCTCAAATTTCTTGAAATGATCTAGTTCTATTTTATTTCCAAGATTACAATCAGGCTCTAAATTTATTTCATCACTCCAAAGGTCACCATTCTGATCATGTATGTCAAGCATCAGGATTTCTTCTATGCTGGCGGTTTGAGGTCTGATGGAGTAAACTCCAGGTTCTGCATCCACATACATGATTTCATTGGTTCTGTTATATTCGGTGATCATGTGTCTCATGCGAGGTTCAGCTTTGATCTTTATCTGATTTGGTCTACCCTTCCAAGGTAGCCACATATGCTGAAATCAGTTGACATGTATTTGTTGAGGGTTTTTGACCAGTCTCGGCTGAGTAACATTCCATATGTATCAGGTATATCAACTACCTGAATATCATTGTAGTGCTGGATTCTGGGATCCAATGCTAGCTGCATGTGAATGTGGGTCAGTTCTCCTACCACACTTACTTCTATTTTGTCCAATTGTGTTACTTTCTTCAATGATTTAGTAGGATGTAACCCTAAAGCATTGCATATGGATAAGGGCATCACATTGGTGGATGCTCCTGAGTCTACTAAGTAGTTGTGCAAATTTTTACCAAACATCCTTGTGGGAAGGAGGGAGGGAGGTGACTCACTCTTGTCTTTGTATAGGGTCATGTGGGAGGTATTTGTAGCTTGAACAGTAGCTGAGGTTTTAGGTTTGGCATTAACGTCCTTGGTAGCATGATCTTTATTTCTAAATTGGCCTGGGGTATGACTATCTTCCTTTTGAGCAAAACCATCCAATGATTTCATGAAAGCATTCTTGATAGCAGGGGTTTTAAGTAACTCTGACATTGGCAGGCTGATCTTAATTTTTTTCATTTCATCTGCTAGATATGTAACCAATTTGTCAGATTCAGGAAGTGGATTTGAAACTTTTGGTGCTGTGTTATGCAGTGTCAGATATTGAGCATTGACCTTGGGGAGTCTAGGGTTATTACTTGCCTTGGGATCAAGTGGAGTATTGAAATTGTCTGGAGGCAATGAGGTGGTCAAAGGATTAGCAGATCTATTTGGGTTATTCCTTAAGTTGTAGTTATGCCTACCCTGAGGTTGCTATTGATAAGCATTGACTTCCTCATGCTCAATTGATGGCTCATTCTCATCCTCAAAGGGGAAAACATAGTTAGACTCAAAAGCCATGGCTGATTCCTCACATGTTCAAGTGTAATCCTGATGTGATGATATTGTCTGCTGATAAGGACAATGCATGAAGCTTTCCAGTACTAGGGCAAAATTGTACTCACAAGCGACAATTTCATTTCCCTCTGCATAAGGTGGGTTACTTGAGGTACTGGCCACTTTAGCTTGGAACATGCTAGCAGCAATCTTGAATTGAGGACAGTCCAACTCTACATGAGCATTGGTGTTATGTATCCTACACCAGTTCGTAAGTGCTACCTCTGCGAGGTTTACTCTGTTGGTCTGTTTAGGTTCACCAAGAGGCTGATTGTCTAGGGGTGAAGGCAAGGAACCATTGTTTGACTTGGTGTTCCACACTCTAGGCTATCTAGGAGGATTATTGTTGCCATTATTGTTATTGTAATTGTTGTACCCCCTATCAGGATAATTTGGTCTATCATTGGCATAACCTCTATTTTGATTAGGCTGAGAGTAGAAGTTCTGGTTTCTCAGATGAGTGACCTCAGTAGTGAGTTTCTTTAATTGAGCTAATATTTCTCTGATTTCTTCTTTCTCTTCCTGAACCTTGGCCACAACAACCTCTATCTGAGGCTTGAAAAAGGAAGACCCATTGTTATTATTGGATTGTTCTATAGCCTGAGGCATTTGTGTTTGATATGGTAACATCTGGTTATTCCCACTTGGTGGGGGTATGACACTGAGTGGTGGTATTTGCAAAGGGGATGGCATCACAGCTGAAGGTACCATGGCTCCATTGGTCTGTTGGTAGACAGGATATGTAGGATAACTAGGAAGTGTAGAGAAGGTAATGTTTGGTGTGGGAGCAAGAGCCAATTGTTGACTAACTTTGATAGCTTCCTCAAAAGCCTATGCTAAGGTTGTTACACCAGGGTGTGTCCTTCTAATAAACATGGAGGTCAGGGGATCTAAAGCTCAATAATAGATGCTCCTAGCAGCTTCATCTGTTACAACATAGGGAGCAATTAGCTTAGACAACATCTTCTGGAATCTAGCATTGAAGTTTGCAATAGGTTCTCCTTCGCACCTCTTGATGGTGGCAAATAGATGATAGTTCATTGAAGGATCTATAGGCACCTTGAACCTATCCTTGAAAGCTTTCTCTAAGGCATCCCATTAACGGACTGAACCCTGACCTAGACTAGTATACCAGTTATAGGCCTCCTCCCCTAAGGAGAATGGAAACAATCTGCATACCACATCTTCATACTCAATTCTAGCCCTACAACAGGCTTCCTTGAAGGTCTTGACATGATCATCAGCATCTTGGTACGGATGGTACCTAGGACAAATTTTATCTAGATTTTTAGGCAAAGCATGATATGCATTGAAGGCCAGCGGTGACTCTGCTGTGAAAAATGACATTGCAAATGGCGGGGGCTGAATTTGGGGTGTGACAGACTGAGGCTGGGCCTGAGCTGTGACAGGTGGCCCTATGGGTATTTGAAAGCCAATAGGGGTTACAGGAGCACACTCTAGTGAGGCTTCTGTCACACTAGAATCAGGAGTGTGATGAATGTCCACAGTTCTAGGCCTAAATCCCTTGATAGGTAGTTCTTCGAAGAGTCCAGTAGATTTGGACCTGATATTTGGCCTGAAAGCTAGGATTTCCCAAGTTTTCAAGGCAAAATGGCAGGTTTATGGTCAGATTTTGAAACTAATGGGATATTTAAGAAATGTATTCTAGAATCTACAGTTTCTTTGTCAAGGCCCTCCTTCTAGTGCCAATTTCTGTGTTGGTGATGATGTTAGTCACAACCAAGCACACAAAACAAAAGTTACACAACTACCCTTGTTTATCCTAAAAGATACAATGAATTCAAAGAATTCATGATCCCAAGTCCCCATCGATTAGTTCATAATATGTTGATGTTACTATGTGGTTCATGTGTATTGTTGTTTTCCATTTTGGGGCCTTACGTAGATTAGTAGATTCTACTTCTGCAACAATGCTATACATGAAAGTTTCCCTACACAACATATATCTCCAAATGATGTGTCTAAGTTGATATTTGCATGAGTTCTACCCCTATTTATGATTCTTTGCATGACATTTTCAATACTACATGCATTTAGCTCAAAATATGCTAATTATACTCAGTTGTCTTCGGGATGTCAGCATATTTTTCTATTCTGCTTAATATTTATCATGATGTGCAATTATGAAAGTGATTTCAATGAAACTAAAATAAGAAAAAGGGTTAGAGAGTGAGATTCCTAAAATTACTTGACTGAGATCATTAATCCACATACATGTTCCCATACAAAAATGGAGAGAAGAAAACTAAAATCATACTTCACCAGGACAGTCCACAAATCTGCATGATTCAGTGCAAATCTTCAAGGGAAAAGTTGACAACAACATGCAATGAAATAAAAGCGCTTCTATAGAACACAACATTCACTAGTACATATCCAGAAATTAACTCGAAGACTACTTAAGGTTTAAAATTAGGATATAGTCTAAAGCTTCATCTCCATACATTATGTTCATAAAATAGGTACATTTACAATGATCTGAGGAAAGGACCTTGATTATTTCAACAATCCAGTCCTCACTAGTCTCAGTAATCCGATCTCTTCATAAAACAATTACAGGTCTAATTTTTTTGTATGATTGACCTCCTCCCTATTCCTCTCTTTCAAAAATAAAATGGGCTCAATATATATCCCTGGTTTTTCCCCAATACAGTGCCCAAAACCCTAGGAGATCAACGGTCAGCATCTTGAAATGCAACATCAGATGGTGAGAAATGAATCTCGCCAAGAATTCGAGCAGCATACCTAGACATAGCACCGCTCCCTTAATAATGTTTCCATCCGCCAACTCCTCACATTGAAATCCCCTCCTCTTCTGGTGTGTTTGGTCCCTCAAGATCTGGCCCGCTGCCTGGGACATCATCGTCATTTAAAACCCTGCCTTTGCATTCACCTGCATGCTGTCACTGTGTTGGCAACTTTGCATCTTCCCAACTACTCCAACAATCTGCAATAAACAAGTAGGAATTGGCATCATCGTTTAATAAATCAGCAGGAAAAATGAACATTTATATTAAAACAGGTTCCAAATGCACAAATAGCCATCGGGCTCAACAACCATGGAAGACACACATCAAAATCGCATATACAGTGTTAAAACCAGTTGGGTCAACCATCATTGACCGAAAACATGCATTTGGGCTCCAAAAATAGATTCAAAAATCTGATCACTTCGCTTTTCTGCCCCTTTTCCTTGTTTAAATCTTTGTATCTTCTGATATACAAGCCGGATGTGATACATCAAATTAATCAGATTTCAAACTATTTGAATTCCAACTTGTATACTGGCAGTGTATATTGGTTTGTATATCGTAACATACAAACACATATGCATACAAAGAATTTTCTGTATTGGACCTCCATTTCAAATCTGGCTTGTATGTATAACAATGCATCTTTGATATACAAGCTAGGAATATACAACGATTTAACTCCTTTTCATTTCCTTTTCACGTCTGCGCAATGCATAAGACACTTGTATCTTGCCAATATACAAGCCCGCCTATATATAAGGACTTAACCCCTTTTAAACTTCTTTTGCATCTGCAACTTATATATGGACGCTTGTATATTTGCCTTGTATGTAAAAACATACAAATGCAAAACATACAACAATTTAACTCCTCTTTATGATGCTTTCGAGTCTGCGGCCTGCGCATTGCAAATGTATATATCAAATGTATGTTAGATACATACAAACAAAACATACATGCGACGGACCTAAACACCTATTCATTTTGACTCTTAGCTATTTTGGGTCCACCTTGTATGTACAAATATAACTTTAACAAATGCATACAAGGCAAAAAGACATACAATTGACTTTGTATATGAACCCGACTACTCATGCGACAAAGTATAAAATGGCCTTTGCATATACAAATGACTTTGTATATGGAAGGCGATATACAAAGATCTTTGTATACAAGAGAACTCTCATACAAATGGCCTTGTATATGCAACTCGATATACAAAGAGACTTGTATGTGCAAAGAACAAACCCTTCCCTTGTACATTTTACCAAAATGCTCATAACTTGCAAAATATGGCAAATTTTAACATGGTTCAAAAAGCAACCCTAGCTCATTTTTGACAAGGAATCCAACCATACTATGCACTAGTACTGAAATGCATTTCTTCTCCATTTTTAACAAGGTTTGCAATTTTAACTCCTTTTTCCCTTTACCACCAAGCAAAATGACACACATAAGCAAAAAGCAAAAAGCCATAGCAGGGGTCCTTATTTTACTAAGGAGTAAAATGGGGTGTGTTGTGAACATCACAACACTAAGGTTGTCAAAGTACCATATCCATAGTGTCAGCATTATCTTAGCATCCATCGTCAATATCAGGGTTCACCCCAAACTACATTGCCTCTGCATCATCACATAGGCAAGGCCACTATCAATGCACCCCCGAGGCTCCACTTCTCATCCATTCCATCATGTGTCATATGTCCTTCTATCTATCTGAGTCCACACCATTTCTTATTGCCTAGGTCTTAGGTCCATCAGGGTTCACCCTAAACTACATTGCCTCTGCGTCATCGCATAGGCAAGGCCATTTAGCAATGAGCCTTTGAGGCACTATGTCAGTCCCTTAGGGTCTATTTCTTTGTATCCATTGTCAGTTCATCCATAATAAGCTAGATACCTCTACTTGATAGGGGGAAAATCCTCAACCTAGTTAAGGAGTTGGATTTTGTAGTGCCACTTTGTTCATTAAGGACACCAATAAGAATTGTGGTACCTTTCACCAAGCATGCAGGCACAAGCAGAACCTGCTTTCAAACATAAATTTTGACATAGGACATCAACTTATCCAAGGCAAAGAAAAAACAAGAGAAAATGATCCAAATGATTCTATCTAAATTATGGCAAGAAGGATACATCTAATGCAAGAATGTTTTGTGTTTGTGATTAGGTTAGGTTACAACGTCTTCATTTTTTATCATGTTTCCTATGCTACTCAAGGATACCAAAAGCTAGAGATGTTATGATGGGGGCACAATTCTCTTCTTTGTTTGCTGCTTGTGGGTTTAGCTTTAGTAATGTGAAGCCTTGTCTAAGCACATGATCAACTCAAATGATCATTGAGGACATTAGGGGACTAACATGAAACATGTATAATCCTTGTTTGTTGATGAACACGAAATACTCAGGTCATCTTGGTTCAATTATACCTAGATGCTTGTATTAACTTGCTAAATCAAAATCCATGTAAGTGATACTCAGGTCATCATGGTTTAATTATACCTAGATGCTTGTATTTTCTTACAACATTTCAAAAACACAAAAAAAAAAACAAGAAAGCCCAATGATGAAATTGTTACCTAAATTTCACTACTAGCTCAATTAGGTTACATTATGAGTGGAGGGAAATGTGGCTCCCACAAGGGTTGATCCCAGCTCATAGACCTTATAGAACATTTCAGACCACACCTGTCTCGAGCAATAACAGTTAGTAGGAAGGCAACCATAGAGACCTTGCACAATGAAGACAACAGGACAACAGTCACGTGTTTTCACTATATCTAGAAAAGTACAATTTGGGTTCTTGAGATTTTTGGATACAAATTAGAAAACAAGAAGAAAAAATATAATAAATTTCTCACGAACCCAGTTTATAGATTTTGAGAACTTTTCACCAGTCCTAAGGCAATTTTTTCATTTTTAGATTAAAATCTCTGTTAAGAGAAGGGACAACCAACAAAGCTAGAGGTGACAGTGATACATAGTAAGGATAATAGTAAAGAGTAGTTAATAGTCCTTGAATACCTAAAAGTAGTCATATTATCACTATCCAAATTAGTCCCAAAAAATTAGTCATAAGAGTGACTGTTCCCAGCATCAAAACCAGTCAAAAATGTGACCATGATGGCCCAGAATTGTTTTCAAAGGTTCAAAAGGTTCAATGGTTCAAAGGTTCAAAGGTTCAAAGATCTGTTTGCTAGAAAAAGTGTTCTAGAAAATAAAAGGTTCAAAAGGTTCAAAGGTTCAAAGGTTCAAAGATCTGTTTGCCGAGCCTAGAAAACAAAAGGTTCAAAAGGTTCAAAGGTTCAAAAGTTCAAAGATCTATTCGCCGAGCCTAGAAAACAAAAGGTTCAAAAGGTTCAAAAGGTTCAAAGATTCAAAGGTTCAAGAGTTCAAAAGTTCAATTTTTGATCTATTGTCCGTTTCCGCTATGCGCTCCTCATTAGAATTAAATGTTATGTCATAAATTTCATTATTTTCTACATGATTTTGTATAAATTTTGAATTGTAAAGCATTAACTAAGGTGATGTAATTATGAATCACTTAGTCAATGATAAATGAATGCAGAAATTGTGTATTTATGTCATTTATTGTGAAAATATCAAACATTTATGATGCTGTAGGGGAGTTATTGCACATATTTGACTTATTTTCATGGCCTTAAAGATCATTTAAAGGCATTCAAAGACATTTTTAGGTGCCTTTATGATAATTGATGGCATGCCTTAACTTTTTCTGAATTGTGAGCACACTTTGGAGGACTTTGGATAGATTTTTTTGAGATATTTATGAGATACACGAAAATGGAGGTGGTTGATCCTTATCTTATGGCAGCTATTTTAGAAGTATATAGTCTTCTTCCTTGTTCATTATTCACAAGTTCTTGCTATTCACTACTCTATATATTGTGATTTTCTAAGTTCTTTTGCAGAAGTGAACAGTCTTGTAACCCATTTTCAGAGATATACAGTATTGTAACACCCTTTTTAGCAGTAATAAGCAATTTATACCTTCCCATTTTCTTCTGATATTGTGTGTCCTTAGTGATTAGTATAGATCTTTGTGATATTCTTTGTCTTTAGAGATGTATTTCATGTTGGTACCTTTATGTAGGGATACATATTTTTGTAGGTTGTGAGATGTGTAAGGAATAACAATCAATTTTGAGTAGTGAGAAAACACCTTTCTCCTTTGTAGAACTATTGTTATTTAGCCTCCTTACAAAGTAATGATGCAAGGATTATGAGTTGTTGGGTTGTGTAGGAGAGCCTTATTTTTACCGGTTCTATAGTGTGTCAGTTCTGTGTAGTCTCTGATGATCTTTTGGTGCATCACCTTAGACAATAGGTTTCATTTCCATGTAATCCTTCTTACCCTTTTCTCTGCAAAGACTTTAGTATAAGTAGTATAGGTGGAGTATCAATAGGAAGCTGGCCTTCTTCAGAGGTTCTTTCCAACACAGGTGACCCATAGACCTGGAAAGATCCCATGTTTCTCCAGATTGCCAAGTTTTACAACTCAGCAAGGGTGCAAATATGAGAGACAATAGAAATAAGCACTTCAAAATACTTGCAATATCAAGATGGAAAAACCATTCGCATCCAAAAAGCATCCACAAAGAATCCATATCCCATACAATAAAAATTCTATGCAGAGTATCAATGTTTACAGATAAAAGCTTGTGATCCTTTCATTCACCTTTCCTCTATCAATCAGTCTTCTATCTATCATTGTGTCACTTCTGCGTTGATTGAGTACGTTTGGACATAACAAAAAACATGGCATAGTTTGCATATCATATCACATGAGATAGTCATTAAAATGATTAAATCATTTGCATACATACTAGCACTTTAGATCATCCATATACATTTACATCAGCATAACATAGTGTCAACAGAAAAAATCAAAAACATAGCTAAGTACATATAGATCATCTCATAAACTACATAATCATATAGATAACATTCCCATTTGCATGTTAGGTGTATACATGAAATCATCTAAGTCTACATTAGATCATCATCGTATCAGAGTCCTAGAATCATATCTCATAAAGCATCATAGTGTAGAATCATAAACTGCATCATCATATAGACATCAACAACAAGGTGTGCATCCATATAGACATCAAAAGTAAGGGGCATACATTAGACATCACATAATGAATGTAGACCATAACATAAGTTGCATCAGCATATAAATATAACATAAATATGTCCAAGTGTACAATATCAAAGTCCATCTATGAGCCAAGTCATAAAAAGTATGCATACATCACAAAAATAATGATACATGCCTTGGTAACAGTACAAAGTGAGATAAATACATGCATATCAGGCTATCCATGAGCCATAAAAAATGTGTCTGTATAAGCAAAAATAAGTACAAGTGTAAAGACTAGCCTTGCTTCCGTGGGACACTATTCCTAGCACTGCCCTCTCTATCCCCTTCTCTACCTGACCTAGACTGATGTGGGCCCATCACTGACGCTCCTGACCATGATCCACCTACCCTCTGTGAAACCATAGACTAGCTCATGTAGCTAGGTGCCCTCTGGTCTGCTGGCACGACTCCATGATATAATCCCCTATAATACTGAGTTTGGGCCTGCACTCTAGCAAGCTCACCTTGAACCTGTGCCATCTAAGTCTACAGCTGGTGTACCTGAGCCTGAACCTGTATGACCTACATCACCAAAAATCTTGTAGCCCCATTAGTAGCCAAGGTAGCTATGGCCATGTCTCTCTCTGTTGTCAAGGCCCATAACCTTGCCAGTGTTGTGTCTCACTTCATAGTAAGACTAGATATCACCCCTACATTTGTCTCCTTGCAAGACTCTGCAGCTCTCAATAGTGCTCTAAACTGCTTCAACTGGCCTTGTAACATAGCAATGACCCCATCTTGTGCCTACTGCTATATGTTAATCTAACCTAGAGCCTGGGGCACCTGTGGTGCAACCAAAACCTATGGAACCTATACCTATGCTTGTTGTTGTACAACTACCTGTAAGGGCACCTGCTGTGGTGCCGGCACCTATATCTACTATGCAGCCTGCTGCTAGGAGGATCACTCCCCAACTCTCCTCCTTTGTCTCTATCTACCTCCATCTCCACCACCCCCTCCTTCACCTCCATCACCTCTGTCATCTCCATCTCCCCATCCTCCTCTCCCCCTCCTCTGTCTCCTCCTCCTCCTACCTCCATCATCCTCATCATCTAAATCTACCTCTTCCAGGTGAGGAACCAACTCTCTAGGTCCTAAATACCTTGGGAATGGGTGGGCCGCCAAGCACTCCTCATAGTCAGGAGTCATCCCTGCATCCACTACCTCCCTCCTCATCAGCCAAGCCTCGTAGGGTATTTGAAGGAAGTCTGCTCTAGCCTCCTCATAGGAAGCAACCAGGCCCCATCTCAACCACTTTGTGTGTGTCCTAGTAAACCGTGCCTGCCCCTGTGGCTGACCCTGCACTCTCCCAAACTGTCTATGCACTCGGTGGACTATCTACCTCTCCAGAATGTGATGGGTCCACCTAGTCAACCACTGACTCTGAAAGCAATAAGGGAACTCATCATCCTCGTCATCCCATGGCTCATAATCTATGTATGGATGTCAAATAACTCCATCCACATTATCTAGTGCATGTCTCTAGTACTCAAGCTTTCCTAGCTTATGTTGGGAAATAACACCTGCATAACCATATGAGTAAGGCTCCCCTCACTGCCTAGAAAACACGCAAGTGGGCTGAGTGATGGCTATGTGCTCCCATAACCAAAACTGTAACAATGAGATGCTGGCAGAAAAACTAGCTCCTTTGTGGTAGACCATCTGATGCATGTCATGATACAAGCAAGCCAAAACATAGACACCCCATGCAAAGAAGGTGCCCTCTGCAACCATCCTCTCTAAAGTCTTGCCCCAGCCAATGGGGAACCCATGCAACCTCCTGTCGGGGCATACCACACCCCTGATCAGTCCTGCCACTATCCCCAGGAAGTAATCATAGTAGTCATGTATATCTTGCCATGAGATCACCTGACCCTCTAGCTTTGGATCATCAAAGACACACCTGCACTCTGCTAGTCTGACATCACGCTAAGACTCGTACTCCATGAGCTCGCCCTGGATCGGTAAGTGCAGGATCCTATAGAGGTCCTCAAGAGTAATTGCCATCTCACCAGTAGGTAGATGGAACGTCCCATCCTCACTATGAAAATGCTCTACCATAGCAGTCAGTAAACTAAGGTTCACACGAACCTCAAGCATAAAGAAAACATAGTCCAAACCCATTGCACCGAGTGCCTCCCGATCCATCTCTATGAGCATATACCACTGCAACATCAGTAAGGGAAACTGCTCCCATGACATGAGTACATCATGAATGTCCTCTTACAATCAAGCAAAGTAATGCGTCAACCAAAATTGCTTCAACTGTAAATCTTCTCAACCTATCAAACCATCCTATCACTTACTTAACATATCAAAATCATCAACAAGCATATCATCTCTTGACTAGATTCCTGCAATCTCAGAGATAGCTTATCGATTGATGCATCGAGCAAGATGCCAATCAAGTCAATTTCGTTAAGTAAACTGACTATCTAAAACACATGCATCGAACCAAAAGGTAAATGTACCATTTCACAGTAAATTCACCACTTTTGGCAGATATGCCACGACATTGAGTAAATGCGCAGTTTCATACAAAAAGTGTAGCTTCACATATCATATGCACATCATTAACAAATGTGTAGGAAGACAACACAGATGCGTCATTTCATAACAAATGCGTAGATTGGCATAACGTATGCACAATATCAACACATGCACTGATTCATAATGCGAATGCACTGAAATGCAATAGATGTGTAGTTTCACATGGCAGATGCACCGAAACACAATTCAGTGTATTCATTTCCCTAAGTTTTCCCTAGCATTTATTAGCCTAATAAATGACCCTAGGCAAGTTTTATCGATCTACATATCGGTGGTCCTACCTCAGCTGGCTACTCAAACCATCGAATGTGCTCAAAGTGATGCTCCTCACATGGAATATCCATATCTATACTGACATCTCTAGCTCCTGTGCTCTCCTAAGCTTTGAGGGACCAATCAACAAAAGCCAAGTGTGCAAATGACTAGTATTGTCGACCCAGGTCCTATATATAGAAAGTGAACCCTAACTGGCTGTGGGGTGACTGTGACTACTTCCCAAGCCCATTTCCTTCCATTTCTCTGAACCGTGACCCATTTTTCTTCAACCTAACCTATTTTTTCACCTTCTTCATCATGAGATTGTTCGTCTCATGTCCTTCTGCCCTTCTTCCTATCCAATCTCCTAAGGGGGCACCCTACCATCATTAAACCTGTACTAGGGGCAAACCAAGACATGTATCATTATCAGAAAAATCTATTCTTTGAAACAACGTGATAAAACACATTGCATCAAAGAGGGGCAAAATGTATACACCTAAAAATGACACGACTCTGTCTAAATAAATATTCTTAATATTTATTTTATCTAAATTTCTCTATCAATAAATAAACAAATCAATTTATTTATTTGGTTCATATTCCTACCATTAATTGAATAAATTACTTTTATTTAATTAATTTCATCGAAGTTGACTTCATTCTTTCAAACAATTAAATAATTTTAATTATTTAATTAAATCAAATCATTCCTCTAAATTTAAATAAATAAATAAAATTTATTTAAATTCTCTCAATCTCTAAAAATAAAATATAATCAAATATTTTATTTATTCTTCTATCTTGCACAAACAATTAAATAAATTTATTTGTTTAATTTGCTTTCTTATCTTCAAATTCCTCAAAAAATCTTCCAAATCTTCTAAAAATAAATCTTCTTCTTCATACACACAAAATTAAATAATTTATTATTTAATTTCTCTCAAATCATGCAAAAAGAAAATCACAAGTTGAGTTAATTGATTTAATCAATCTTGTTTTTTTATCAACTCTTAAATTAGAAAAAAATCTTTCTAATTTATGAAATCAAATCTTATCTTTATAAAAGAAAGTAGTTAACTCAAACAAAACAGCTTTTTGTGTGACACTTGTCTTCTTTCTATTTGCGTACATACTCTCAAATCTTCTCAACCGTTGATCTTCTTATTTCTTCTATACCGTTGATCTTCTCTCTTGTGAGTCTATAAATTGAACCCTATTCTTCTATTTCTATCATTCAAGCTTTTAGTAAACTTACTCTGTAGGAATTATAGCGTGCCTCTAGCACCAAACCATTCCATAGCTTGTGATCACCCTTTTATCATTGCAATTGTGTTGGAGAATCTCTTCATTGCAAACCCATCATATCCATTCCCACTTGACATCTTAGAAAATAGAAAGGAAGTGCACCTTCTGAGGGCCATATTCATACACAATATCATTTGAGATAGGTGACCAATGGAAGCCATGAAGTAAACAGGTTTGCAAGGTTTTTGTTCTTTGTTTGTTTGATCTTCTTTGTTTCTTATTTCATTAAGTTTATTTGATTACTTTGATACTATTGATAATCATTCCAATTTTTTGATAACAGTATTAGGTTCTCTTTTAGTACTTTCTCACTCTATCATATTCTTGTTAGAATAGTGTATGTAGAGGAACCTCCTACTAATTAGAAAAAAAATGAGATAAATGAAAAATGAAACATAAATATTTTAATCAAGATCAATGAAAGATCTAAGAACATGACAAGTTAGATTAAAGATGCAACATATTCATTCCTATTTAGGACAAATCCCTTCTCTAATCCTTCTCCCATTCCTAGTCAAATTGGTTGTGAAATTATAATCAAGTGTCAAATTTAGTTTCTTTTTGTAACTTCACCAAATTTGATATCTTTTTTTTATCTTGACTGCTACTTCATGATGCATGACTCTTTTATTTCATGAAAAGGCTATGCACCCACCAATATCAATACTCTATCTTCCTTAACTATCTAATAACTCCTTGATAAGTCACTATCTATTCAAGACAACCTCATTGTGATTATAATTGTCCTAATAACTATGCCAATGACATGTACATGGTTATCTTTTAGTTGACCTATTTGGCCATCTAGTGTCCACAACAATCTTCCCTACCATATGAATATCCTTTCAAGACCACCTCTATGTTTATATAGTATCATGGATACTTATTTTCATGGATTTAAGATTAATTGTCTTATCATTTAGTCTTGATTGTCACCTTGTGTATCAGTTGCTATCCTACCCATGGGTGAGAGGTCATAACTATTCATAGGGTTGCATGATAGCTATTGTAGTATAACAGTCTTTAGGTTGATATGATAGCTCTTGTGAGTATACTCAAGTGACAATCCTTAGCTTGATTTTGGCATGATGATAATTCTTTGACTAACATGATTTCCCTTAGTATCCTTCAAATTGTTTAGGTTAGTGTTTGAATCAAGATAATAGCAACATGATTGCACATCTACTCCATAGTGAAAGTGTTTCCATGACCTTGCTCTAGTTTAGGATTATCCTTGAATGTTGATAAGACCCCTTTAATAAATATATACCAATACTATCTTGATGATTTCCTTCCCATGGTGATATGGCTTGTTGTCATAGATTGTTATCTCAAATAACTATAAATTTTCACTTTGTCATGATAATTTAACTTGTCAAAATGATAATCCTCTCACTTCCCTCATGATTGTCCTATAACATGACATTTCATGCTTTAGAATAATCATAAAGTGAAGTAAATGAATACATAAAGAACATACCTTAGATTTCAAGATTCAAGTTGCCCTTGAATCCTAAAAAATTTGGCTTCAAAATCCTCAAAAATTTTAGCTTTTTGGAAAGTTCCTTCATATTCAATGTTGAATTCTATATAACTCTAATAGGATTAGTCAAATTTATGAAGAAAACAAATATATATCATCAAATTCAATCTAATTACATGAAAATTATCATTCAAACCATATGAAACATGGAACTATTAGTTTAAATAATCAAATTCTATCTAAAAACATCTAATTTACTTCTTCTACGTTGAAAAACCAAAAAAAGGTGGTGGATTAAGTAAACAATAATTGTCAAAATGTCAACACCATGAAAAAGTATTTTTTTGTCCAATAATGCATGAAACACAGGGAATAACAGAGCATGTGGATATGATTCATAGATCTTGTATGCTTTTTGTCCACTTTTTTAGGTTCACCAAAACATGACCACTTTTGTCATGCATGGAAAGTTTTAAGTGTTGTCATGCATGAAAAGTTATAACTATTTTAAGTGCATGGAAAGTGGGGAGGGAGGTAGAGAGGTGAGAGAAAGAGGGTAGGAGGTAAAGAGGGGAGGGAGAGGGTAGGAGGTAGAGAGAGAGACTGGTTTTGACATACAACTTTAAACCTCTAAACCCTAAAGCCTTAAACAGTAAATAATGCCCCTAAACCCTACACCTGAGCAACCCTAAACCTCTAAACCCTAAATAATTCCCATAAACCCTAAATCCTAACCCCTAAACCCTAAAGCCAAGAAACCCTAAATCTCTATCTCCCTATCTCTATCATCCTTCTACCTCTTAATATCTCTCCCTATGTCTCTAGCCATGTCCCTCACTCTCTAACTCCATATCTCTCCCCTTGGTCTCCTCTATATCTCCCTATCAATCCTCTCTCTAAACCCTAAACCCTAAACCTCTAAACCTTAACCCCTAAACCATAAACCCTAAACCATAAATAATGCCCCTAAAACCTAACCCCTAACTCCTAACCCCTAAACCCTAAATAATGCCCAAAACCCTAAAACCCCAAACCCCTAAACCCTAAACCCTAAACCTCTATCTCCCTATCTCTCTCCTATCTCCCTATATATATTGTCCCTCTACTTCTCAATCTCTCTCCCTATGTCTAGACCTATCTCTCACTCCCTATATCCCTATCTATCCCCTCTATCTCCTCTATCTCTCCCAATCTCTATTGGTCCCCTCTCTCTATCTATCTCTAAACTCTAAACCCTAAACCCTAACCAATAACCCCTAAATCCTAAACCTAAGAAACCCTACCTCTAAACCCTAAATAATTCCCCTAAACCCTAACCCCTTATTGAAATGCACTAGACAACTGAGGGGGGGGGGGTGAATCAGTTGTCTCAAAAACTCAACCACTTCTGCACTTAAACATTAATCACTTGTCCATAATTATTATGATTAAACAATGAATGCATGAAATTAGAAACTTAAACACAGATGCAACATTCAACACAAGAGACACTAGATTTTTACGTGGAAAACCCCAATGTGGGGAAAAACCACAAAGAAGATTAGCTCTCAAAATATATTGCAATCTTTGAAAAATGATGTTCATGCTTGGTCACTCCATAGGCCTAGAAGATGCTGGCTCACTGCCATGAAGTACAACTAGGTCTAGCAGGCTCATTGCCTCAACCCTAAATCTAGAAAGATTACAATGAGGGTTGTTAAACCCTACTGGTGGCTCATTGCTAGGCTCACTATGAAGATCAGTATCCTCTTCATGTCTAAGATTAATACATTGTAGTACAATAGTACCTCTGCTCTACTCTACCTTTTCACTTCTTTCCTTATCTTCACATCTTCCCTCAAGGACATCTTTTCCATGACTCAATTACAAGTATTTGTACACTTCATCAACCTTAAAATGATAATCATGGTCAGGATTACAATCATCAACCATTGGAACAATCTCCAAGGTTGGCATTACAAACATTTACAAAATAGGTCTTGACCTAATACAAAATTATGCTAAGGAAATGTAGTATAGAAGTATATGGATCACAAACATGATCTTCCATGCCTTAGTAGAGACTCAAACATGATCTTCCACACCACAACATGCTTCTATAATCTTCAAGGGATCTCTACAATCACTACAATTAACCAAGTCAGCTAAGACTGGTTACACACTATGTTGTTTGGGAATAATCTTCAAACACGGTCTCAATTCCTTAACGTGGAGCAATGTCAAGGTAGGAACATGATCAAGAGGCATCCACAAGCATGTTGAAATCACCAGGAGCAACCACACAAACTTAATCCACTTTATCCATGAGATTCTTCACACTAGAGCACATGAACTTCATTGTCTTTAACTGTCATAAAAGAAAGATAGATTGTGGACCACCAAAACATGAACCATTGAAATTGTGGGCACTTATCATCATCCTAGACTTCCCTCTAGAATCACAGAGCAAAACACTTTAATGTAGAGGAATGAGGAACAAAATACTTTCTCTCTGGCACCAATAAATAATCAGAAAAAATAGTGTTTACTCTGGTGAATGTAACTCACTCAATTCTTTAAATTGAAGGCTCAAAATCAGGATTTAGAATCTTCAGACATGCCTCTAAATAAATTCCAATCCGTAGACCAAGATCTTCAATCTGCAAGAAATACGGAGCAATCTTCTAGACTGTTCTTCAGCATGCAACTCAATGTCTTCACTACAATTCACTGCAACTCACAGTTTCTTCTGGAGAGGCAAATTTTCTTAATATCCCCAACATATAAAGCTTCTAAACAGATAACAAAATAGGATACAGTTGACACCAATGACAACAAAGATATGTTGACATCAATGACAACACTGATTAGGCACATACTTGTAACAATCTCCCCCTTTGTCATTGATAGCAACATATGATGTGAAAAACTGTAACAACCATCAAGACAAGATTCTCCCCCTATCTCTTTACACATCTGCACTCTTTCTCTAATAGTTTTTCACATGATTTCTCTTCCCCTTTGACATCAATGGAAAATGGCACATACTTGCACTCTTTTGCTCTGATCCAATCTCTCTTCTGAACTCTCTAACTACTCCCCTTGAGAAGTAGC
This sequence comes from Cunninghamia lanceolata, assembly GCA_027924645.1. Classification (NCBI taxonomy): domain Eukaryota; kingdom Viridiplantae; phylum Streptophyta; class Pinopsida; order Cupressales; family Cupressaceae; genus Cunninghamia; species Cunninghamia lanceolata. The sequence continues at coordinate 11,258,645 of BSBN01000780.1, forward strand.
CCTAAAAGTATCAATCCGGATCTAAGGAAGGAAATCTAATCACCACCAAACTGATGCACTCTTGTGCATCTTAGTTTAGAGTAGGAGTGATAACCCCTAACTTTTCTCTAAGATAATCAAATGTATCCTTAGGTAGAGGCTTGGTGAAAATGTCTGCAATCTAGTCTTTTGTAGATACATACTCCAACTTGATTTCATTCTGTATCACCTTTTCTCTTAGAAAGTGATATCTTATGGATATGTACTTTGTCCGTAAATGCATTACTGGATTCTTTGATATGTTTATGGCACTTATATTGTCACAAAAGATTGAAATTGGATTTTCATACACAATTCTGATGTCCTTCAATGTTTGCTTTATCCATAACACTTGAGTACAATTGCATGTTGTTGCAATATATTCTACTTCTGCAGTGGATAGAGATATTGAATCTTGTTTCTTGCTTAACCAAGATACCAGCCTTTTTCTGAAGAATAATGCACCTCCACTTGTACTTTTTCTATCATTTGCATCTCTAGCCCAATCTGCATTAGTGTATGCACTAAGAGTGAAATCATTATCCTTTGGGTCCACAAACCATAATCCATTGTACCTTTCAAATATCTTAGAATTCTCTTGACTTCCATCACATGTGACTCCTTAGGTTCTGCTTTAAATCTTGCCACAAGACAAACTACATGCATTATGTTAGGTCTAGTTTGAGTCAAATAAAGTAATCCTCCAATCATAGATCTGTACCTTTTCTGATTTTCCATAGGTGAATCATCATTTTTGTTCAACTTACAACTAGTTATCATGGGAATATTTACTAGTTTAGAGTCTTCCATCCCAAACTTCTTTAACAACTCTTTCACATACTTAGACTGAGAAATGAAGATACCTTTATCCGATTGATTTATTTACTGACCTAAAAAGAAATTCATCCCACCAAACATGGACATTTCAAATTCACTTTGTATTTCTCCAACAAAAGTTGTGCACATACCTTCATTGCCTCCAAAAATAATGTGATCAACAAAGACTACAATAATTAGGATTTGTTCATTATTGATCTTGAAATAGAGATTACTGCCGATAGTACCCTTGCTAAACCCTAACTATATCAGATACTTATCCAGCCTAGCATACCAAGCCTTGGGGGCTTGTTTTAATCCATACAATGCCTTCTTCAATCTTCATACCAACCTTGCTTTGTTTCTTACCACTTCACCATTCTCATTCATCTTGTTTCTGAAGACGCACTTGGTGCCAATTACATTTTTATCTACTAGTTTGGGAACAAGATCCCAAGTTTGATTCTTCTCTATCTACATCAGTTCTTCTTTCATAGCCTTTACCCAATTCTCATCATTGCAAGCTCCATTCACAGTCTTAGGTTCAATCTTGGAAATTAGACATACTTTTACTTGTTCTTCTACAGCTCTTCTTCTGGTCAGGATTCCTTTTCTCTTATCTCCTATGATTTGATCTTTAGAATAATTAAGTTTTACATACCTTGGTGTCTTGGTAACACTTTCTAGAGCTTGTTCCTCTTCATTTGAACTGTCTTCATGTTGCATCACTTCTTTGATTGCTAAAACATATGGTCCATCTTCTTCACATCCACTTGGTTCTGAACACTTCTCCTTACTTTCATCAACTTTGACATTTGCATTCTCAACAATCTTATTCAGCCTCTTATTATAGCACTGGTAGGCCTTGCTCTTGGTGGAGTTACCAAGGAAGATTCCTTCATCACATCTAGCATCAAACTTACCTAGATCTTCTTCTCTTTTGATATAACATTACTACCAAAAACTTTGAGATATTTCATAGTAGGAACTTTACCATACCACAATTCATAAGGAGTCTTAGAACTGTTACCTTTGACTTGGACTCTGTTTAGGATGTATACAATAGTGTGAATTGCTTCTCTCCAATATACTTATGGAAGATCAGCTCCCTTCATCATGGTTCTAGCCTATTTTTCCTTTCAACAACTCCATTTTGTTGTGGAGTTCTAGGTTTAGATAACTATCTCTTTATCCCGTATTCTTCACAAAAGAAATTAAATTCAATTGATGTAAACTCTCCTCCTCTATCCAACCTCAAACATTTGATCCTAAAATCCATCTCATTTTTAACCATTGCCTTAAATGCCTTGAACTTATCTAGATCTTCTTCTTTTTCCTTCAAAAAGGTAACCCAAGTCATTCTAGAATAATCATCAATAAGCAACATGAAGTACATGTCTCCTTGTAGACTTCTTACTTTGGTAGGTCCACACAAATCTATATGCACTAGTTCCAGTAGTCCATCAACTGATTGGTCCTTGCTTTTGAAACTTGGTTTCCCAAATTAACACTCCTTGCAAATAGGATTAGTAGGCTTCGCAAGCTTAGGAAAGTCTCTAATAGCCTATGCAATACTTATCTTCATAATGTTATCAAAAACAGATGTGACACAGCCTTCTATGCCATAGCCAACTTTCATCAGTTTGAGCCAACAAACAATAGTTATCAGTTCCTTTCAAGTGATAGATATTACCTCTAGTCTTCTTACTAGTTGCAATGACTATTCCAAAGCTTTCCCTAATCTTGCATCCATTGTCCTTGAAGCTTAAATTATAACCTTTATCACACATCTGACCCACACTCAAAAGATTGTGCTTTATTCCTTTCACATACAAGACATCTTCAGTATTATGCTTGCCATCAAAAGAAATAGATCCTTTACCACAAATCTTACCAGTTGTATCATATCCAAACCTAAATAGTCCACCATCGTATCTTTCCAAACTCACAAACTTACTTTTGTCACTAGTCATGTGGTCACAGTAGCCACTATCAATAACCCATTCATCTTTGTCTTCAACAACCTAAGTAGCCAAAGCACTTTCCACTAGTTTTTCTTCCTTCACACAACTAGCAGGATTAGTAAACACAGGTTCTTCCTTAATAGCAATAAACAAGCATTCATTACCAAAAGTACTAGCATTATCTAGTTCACTATTATTTGATACTCCTTCATCATCATCAAAATCTTCAACATAATAACATTTCTTTTGGATCCTAGGCCTGTTCTCATATCTTTTTCTATTTCTTTCAATTCTTTAGAGCATCTAGAAGAAAAATGGCCTACTTTACCATAGGAGAAGCATTTAAAAGGTAATTTACCTTTAAACTTACTAGATCATCTCTACAGTCTATCAACAAAGTTGGCCTCAATTTCATCAAACTCATCATCAGATTCTACCTTGTACTTTTCTGATTTGGAGGTTTTCCTAGAAGTACTGGCTTTAAAGGCAGTCTCAACTTTTGGTAGGGCATCACCAAACTCTCTCATTTCAAAGGAAGTAAGCTTACCAATTAACTGATTTCTGTCAATAGTTTTTACTTGCATAAATTCTTCAATTGCAGATACCTTGTGACTGTATGACTTTGGTAGTGATCTGAGAATTTTCATCACAACTTCCTTATCACTGAGAGTTCCCCCCCATACCTTTTATCCTAGTGACAAGTTCATCAACTCTTTGCATAAAGGATGTTATGTTTTCATCTTCATTCATCTTCAAACCCTCATATTTCACTTTCAGACTTTGTAGCTTGGCCTCCTTCATAGAATCATCTCCTTCATATAGATTTTTCAACTTCTCCCATACCTCATTTGCAGTTTTAAGATCCACAACTTTTGTCAGCACTGGGTCACTTAAGGACTTAACAGAGAAACTTTTTCTTTGACATCCACCTCATATTCTTTGATTTCATCTTCAGTCATCAAACCATTTTGAGGCATGGTGTATTTTGCTTCTGTAGCTTTCCATACTTTGTAACCAAGACAAAAAAATGGCTTTTCATTTGTACCTTCCAAAGAGCACAATTCGTCCCATCAAAATGTGGCGCTTCCTTCTTATAAGACATTTTGGATCTTTCTCAAGCTGTTAGACTTTGTTTAGAGGAACCTTGCTCTGATACCAATTGTTGAAATGCACTGGACAACTAGAGGGGGGGTTGAATTAGTTGTCTCAAAAACTCAACCACTTCTGCACTTAAACATTAATCACTTGTCCATAGTTATTATGATTAAACAATGAATGCATGAAATTAGAAACTTAAACACAGATGCAACATTCAATACAAGAGACACCATATTTTTATGTGGAAAACCCCAAGGTGGAAAAAACCATGGAGAGGATTAGCTCTCAAAATATATTGCAATCTTTGAAAAATGATGTTTAGGCTTGGTCACTCCATGGGCCTAGAACATGCTGGCTCATTGCCATGAAGTACAACTAGGTCTAGCAGGCTCACTACCTCAACCCTAAACCTAGAAATATTACAATGAGGGCTATTACCCTGAGTGCTATTAAACCCTACTGACAGCTCACTGCTAGGCTCAATACCAAGATTGGTATCTTCTTCATGTCTGATATTAATACATTGTAGTGCAATAGTTCCTCTGCTCTGCTCTGCCTTTTCACTTCTTTCCTTATCTTCACATCTTCACTCAAGGACATATTTTCCACCACTCAATTGCAAGTATTTATACACTTCATCAACCTTGGAATGATCATCAACGTTGGCATTACAATCATCAACCATTGGAATAATCTCCAAGGTCAGCATTACAAACATTTACAAAATAGGTCTTGACCTAATACAAAATTATGCTAAGGAAATGTAGTATAGATGTATGCAGATCATGCCACACCTTAGCTGGGACTCAAAAATGATCTTCCACCCCACAACACACTTCTCAATCTTCAAGGGATCTCTGCAATCACTGGAATTAACCAAGTTGGCTAAGACTGGCTACACACTATGTTGTCTAGGAATAATATTCAAACATGGTCTCAATTCCTTAACGTGGACCAATATCAAGGTAGGAACATGATCAGGAGGCATCCAAAAGCATGTTGAAATCACCAAGAGCAACCGTACAAACTTAATCTAGTTTATCCATGAGATTCTTCACACCAGAGCACAACTATCTTCAACTATCATAAAAGAAAGATAGCTTGCGGACTACAAAAACATGAACCATTGCAATTGTGGGCACTTATCATCATCCCAAACTTCCCTTTAGAACTGTAGAGCAAAATACTTCAATGCAAAGGAATGTGGACCAAAATACTTTCTCTCTCGCACAGTAAATAATCAGAAAAATGAGTGTTTACTCTGGTGAATGTAACTCAGTTGTTTACACCGAAGGCTCAAACTCAGGATTTAGCATCTTTAGACATGCCTCTAAATAACTTCCAATCTACAAACCAAGATCTTCAATCTACAAGAAATGTAGAGCAATCTTCTGGACTGTTCTTCAGCATGCAACTCACTATCTTCATTGCAACTTAGTTTCTTTTGGAGTGTCAAATTTCATTTAAACATCTCTCTCTCTCTCTCTCTCTCTCTCTCTCTCTCTCTCTCTCTCTCTCTCTCTCTCTCTCTCTCTCTCTCCCTAAACTCCTAAACCCTAAATAATGCCCCTAAACCCTAAGCCCTAAATTCTAAACCCTATACTAGATCAACCCTAAACCTCTATCTCCCTATCTCTCCTGTATCTCCTTATCTCTATCATCTCTCTACCTCTCAATCTCTCTCCCTATCTCTCTGGATATCTTGCTCACTCTCTATCTCCCTATCTCTCCCCTCTATCTCCTCTATCTCTCCCTATCTATCTCCTCTCTCTCTCTCTCTCTCTCTCTCTCTCTCTCTCTCTCTCTCTCTCTCTCCTATCATTCCTCTATTTCCCTGTCTCCCCCCTCTATCTCTCCCTCTCCCTTATCGATGAAGGAAATGAAAACAAGAAAACTAGGACTCTCCCCTCCATTTCCCCTCTCTCTTCCTCTCCCTTATCAACAAAGCAAATGGAAACAATAAAACTAGGACATGCAAAGAGGGATGAGGATATAAATTGGGAGGATGAAATGGAAACAAGATAAAATGAAAGTTAATTGGATGGGAAAAATGATGAGAGGAGAGGTGGAAAATAGTAAAATAGAGAAAAATTGGTGGGATCTAAAGGGAAATTGGAAAGGAAAAGGAAAATTAGGAAAGCTACGAAAAGGAAAACTAGGAGAGAGAGAGAGAGAGGTAAGGATGGAGGAAGAGACCTAGAGTGATCACACAAAGAGGTGAGTGAGAGAAAAGAGAGCAAATGATCGATAGAGAGTGCAAGAGAAAGAAGGTAAGGGTGAGTTTTTATTTCACAATAACGTGAACACGTTATAACATGCTCATGTTATGGTTTTCTTTGGTAATTTCCAAGCCTTTGACTTGGATTTGCCTTGGGTTTCCAGCCCAAATGCTTGGGTTGAGTTTTGAACGTCCAAAGACATGCTTTTACAAATTGTAAAAAAAATTACATAATCTAGAGCGTGCTCCCAATCAGGTTTGCACTTGTTTCAATGAAAAGTTGAAAAAATACCATGATAATCTTAAGCTCTCTCTTATATTTATAACCATATAATTTTTTTGACATTTTGAGTATGTTAAGGTTTTCATCTTTAATTTCTTTTGTTAGTGTATCCATTTTTTGTCAAAAACTAGTGTGTGGTATTTTTGACTTTTAACCATTCATCAAAATTTCAAATAAATTACATTTTTAGAAACTAGACGCCATTCTACATGTATTCAAAAAAAATTTGGATTTTCCATTATTTTTCAAAAAATTTAGGGGGGAACATGCTCAATTTTCTATTTTTTAGGATGTGTCCACTTTGAAAATTAGTAAAAAAATTAATTATTCATGAAACAATTATCAGAAAAATCAAGGATAAACTACATGGTGTTAGCTAATTCTCATGGAAGCAAATTTTTGAAATATTAAAAAAAGTTAACATTTTAGGGGGCCACACCTAATGCTATGTTATGTTTTTTTGAAAAAAATAGGATCAAATTGTGTGGGCCCCCTTTTGAACCCCTTACTCTCAACCATTTTTTAAAAACAATAGTAGTTTAGAAACTAGATTTGGAGCATTATGACTCTTTTTTTTGTTGCATCTTCAAATTTTGAGTGTAACTATCTTCAATTTCTCATCCAATATTAGTCTTTCTTGATTTCAGAAAAAAATGGCATCTTAAGACCCCCTTTTGGTCCCCCATCTTTATGCACTTACGTAGGTACCAACATTGATTTTATGTAACAAGTCTATGCCACAAACATTAAGACCTGATCCACCATCAACCATGGTGATGGCACCTTCAAGTTTTGCAAATTTGAAGTGCCTATCTCCTCTCAATGTCTCGACAGAGGTTAGGTCAACGTACTACTAAATCTACCTTAGAGCTCATCTTTGCTGATTAAAAGTTTGCAACTCAGAGGTCATCTTGCAAATCTATATGGTAGAAAGTTTTTTGGTACATATGGTAGTGTGCCTATTTAGTTTCACACTTCTTGGATGAGTTCTAATGGGCTATTTAATGCTTTTCTGACTACGACTAGGCTAGATTTGGTGTTCTAAAAAATTGTAAATTTCATAATTCTGAAAGTGACCCATTTCATTTTTTGGTCTAAAACATCTCTAGTTCCATTTTCATCAAAAAAGGAGTCCATATGATACATTATTTTAATGTGTTTTGATTGCGGCAAACACGTCCGGCATGCCAGTTTACAAAGGTCCCAAAAATCTTCTGGTGATGCAAATTTTGAGGAGTTGGGTATGTTTTAAATAATTAATTATGGCCCTACATAAATTTTCACGGCCTCTAGATTTCCCGTGTGCCCGCAGTGAATGCACCATTTGCCTGGGAGGAGAAATTAACTAATTGTCATTTTTCCTAGGTTGCCAAACATAATTTTTCTTAAAATATTCATATGTTTTAATTGGAAAATATGAGTGATAAATGTTTTAATATAAAAATTATTATTAGAATAATGTTTAAACCTTATAAAAGGAAAACAAAGGAATAAAAGCAATTTATAAGCTTAGTGCAACAATGCACAAGCTTATTCACTTCTCCTTGCAACAACTGCACTTGTGCGCTAAGCCTTTTCTTGGGCAGATTTTTGGTCATAGATCAGTTTTGGAATGTAGATGGGTGTGATATCATCTCCTTCAAGGTTTTTATGGGGCCTTCTTGATCTGGTTCAAGCATATATTGTTGCAGGATAGAGAATCTTCACGTTTTTTGCTCTGGGGCAAATTTTTGAGGATGTATATGTGTTGCAAATGATATTTTCCACCTCCCAAATGATGCCAAGACATATTTTCATGTGTTGGAAATACTTTCAATGCTGATTTAGCTAATTTTGGGTGCCTACAACCATAAAAATGCCCAACACAATAAAAAAATGACCCAACAGTGAGAATAAATTAATTGGCAAATAAAATATAGTGTTTTGGTGACAAATACTATAATATAAACATTATTATTATAATGTTTATGCCTTATCAACAAAACAGAGGCATTTTAGGATCTGAGTGCACTAGCACACAACCCACCTCACTCTCCTTCCTCAGATGTGCACTCATGCGCTAAGGCCTTTTTATTGGCTAGTCTTGACAAAATAAATGTACAGGTATTGATTGCAAGCTTTTTCTCTTATTGGTGGAGGAGAATATGCACGAGAATACAAGCAGCTGGAGCCTTACAGTCCCGAGGAAAAATTAAACAAATCAAATGAAGAGGATTTCACAATCTTCAAGGAGGAAAACAAATTTCAAAGACAATATCAAGTTGTTCAATGAACTAGATTAATTTAAAAAAATGTATTACTAGCAGGAGCCAATCAAGATCAGAAATTAAAGTTCCCAAGTTGCAAATATAAAAAAAAATGTAATTAAAATTTATAGCGGGAAATCTTGGCTGACATAATCTGCTTCTCTTTATAAGGGAACTGGTATCATTGTAAAGGAAGGGTTTTTCTAGGCTTTCGATACAAGTTATCCACATATTTGGGGAATAGATTGATTGTAAAAAAGGCTATGGAGTCTGGATTTTAGAAGGAAAATGCTCCTGTAAGTGAATAAATTTCTAAATGGCATATTTTCTATTCAGATTTTAGTATATGAAAAACACTTTTGTGTGTATTATCCGTGACTGTCTCCTTAAGTATGAATGCTTTTCTTTCAAGTAAAGTTGCCAAGGGTTTTTTGAGCTCGTCTGCATATATTTACTATGTTGTATATTTGTATCATTGCGTCTATTCAAGGAATGGATTAAAAATTCTTTAAATCAGATATAGGGGAAAGTATAATGTATTGAAGGATCATTGAAGAAGAGTCATAGGTGATACTCTTTCTCAAGATATTACTATAAGACAGTGATGATGATTCCAGCCCTCTAAATATGAAGTTTTAGATGTCAGATAGAAAACATTTGCATGGTAACATTTGGCTCTGTTGCCCTGATAAAGCACCGGTCTAGGGTTTATTTGCCCAAAGGTCTAGAAGATAACATAATTTAATGATAAATCTTTCAAATCATTTTGTTTTATGTTTTGTTTTAGTTTAGGTGATGCATGTTTTCAGATTTGAACAATGAAAATCTAAGAATGTTGTCAATCTAGGGTTAACCTTACAAATCTTGGTGCAAATATATGAGAACATTCTGATTGGTATTGAAAAGCTATATTTATTGATTGTGAATAAGGGAATACCCCCTAGGTGTGGTAGAACTTGAAGTGTAGGGGAGATAGGAGATAATCTCCCACTCTGTTGGCCAAGTCTCTCATTGAATCTAAGCATAAGAAGTGGCAAGTCTTTAGGATTTGATGCATGCAGATTTGGGAACCAACACGTGGTACATCTAAATCTCATTTGTTAATGATGATAAATATCATAAGATGCTCATATTGGTTTTGAACTTCTATGGGAGGTAATTCATGTGGTTGAAAAATAATATCTAATTTTGTCACATGCATACAATCTAATAGAGCTGCTACATCATTTGGATTAACAATAGGTGGAACAATCACCTTTTGTAAAGCTTCTTGGAGCATTCTGTGGTATCTAGGTGATGTTTATATCAACTCCCTTAAAGAGATCTTTGCTAGAGTATCTCAGAGCTGCTAAAAAAGATCACAATCTCTACCATTATGAGTACCTAGGAAGATGAGGGGGTTGAGGAAGAATAGGTTGAGAAGGTGGAAGAGAAGTAGGAACAAATTTATTTGTTTCTTTTTTTATTGTTTCTAGTGTTATATGCATGAGCAACTTCATGATGAATGAGTTGCTGCAACACATTTTTATTAAATGAACTATTTTTAGTGATTTATTTTGCATAATTTAAGATATAACCAGGAGGTCTAGGTGTTTTCAAAGATCTTCCTATTGTGAGAGATTATGATTAAGGAGAATCATTATGAAGATGCACAACAATTTTGGGTTTCCCAGGTTCTTTTGTAGAACCAGAAACATAAATTGTATTGATGATTCTTTCAAATAGACATGGTTTAGGAGTCGTAGAGGATGATTCTGTAGAGATGAAGTCATCCAAGGATTCATCTAACATATCAAAATCATCACTACTAAATGGCTCATTAAATGCATTAAAATCTTGAAGAAAGAAGTCTGACATAGTTGCATACCCTATTATTTCAAAATCTATAGTGATAAAGTAAAGAAGAGTGAATGAAATGAAGTTTCTTTATGCATAATATGAAATATACCAAGCTATAAACAACAATGCTTTAACTATATTATCTAATAACTAGCTAAAACATACTCACAATTTATCAATTTTCAAGCTAGAATTACCATAAAATTAGATTTTAGATAACCCTAATCAATATATATGAATGAATGAAAAATGTATAAGGAATGTATATCAAACTAAGTTATAATCAGATCTAAAGCATCAGATCAAAAATTTATATTGCACTATGATGATCTAATCTCATGAATTTTAAACAATATCAGAAGTGTAGGTTATTTTCAATCTAAATCAAATGCAAAGAATGCTCTAAACACAAAGAATGATTATAAGATACAACAAATGAATTCACTTTAATCATCCTAATAATACTAAAAAAATCTGAAACAACACACTAATCTACAAACCCTAGGTTTAAGACTAGCTAGATTTTTATGAAATGCAAGGATTTTGTAACCCTAATGATGAATTTAATTGCAAGACTTATTATATGTAAGCAAGGAAATGATGAATGAAATTAATCTAAATCAGATCTATGACAGAAAATAAAATTTTTCAAATGAAGAAGGATGTAAGAGTGTAAGAAGAGTCAAGTTCACCAAAGTGTTATGATGAAAAGAGAGACCTAGCTCAACAAGTTAAACCAAGTCAAACTCTCTTCTATCTAACATTGAGACACAAACCGAGCTTAGATTCTACCCTTGAAGGAGAGCCAAGATATATGGGTTCTATCTCTTTGTTGTATAGATAAGTGTCAAACTAAATTCAACCAATCTAGCTAGGACAAATGATCAAACCCTAATTGAGAGAGATTGAGCTACAGATAACCGTCAGAAATAGAAACAAAGAATCTAGCTCAAGGGGTCCTCCTAGGTCCCATTTGTCATGTTACCTAGGGCTCATTCCATCAAGATGCTAAAATATGAAGTAAGATGTTTTAAATACATGCAAAAGACTTGGGAGCTAAACCTTATGAGGGAAAAGCCCCCAAGGGGACATTTTCAGACATTACATTTAGCCCCCACTTTAATGTATGTATAAATGCAAGGCCAATACATGCATTAAAGTATGGTCAACAAACATAGCAAACACACCAAGTACGGATATGACACACCAAGCACATTGAAGACAAGGACATGCACGCAAAACATGGAGAAGATAGTTACAGTCATGTAGAACATGGAGAAGACAGTGAATTCATAGAAGACACATTAATGCATGGAAGACAAGCATGATTCTTTTCTTTTCTTTTTCTCATATATATAAAATGCAGATGCAAGTACTAGAAAGTAAACAAACCTTCCACAATGTAGGAAGCACTCATTGTGTTGGTTTTTAAACTACATAAATGGGGCAACACACACACAAGACATGCAAAACCTCCCAAAATGCAGGAAACACTCATAGCACTAGTCTTTAGACTGCATATGGGGCAACAAACATGCCAAACAAAGCAAGCACACTAAACACACACACTTGAAGACATGGAGAAAACACGGTAGACAAGCAATGGAGTGTACCTATTTCTAGGTCCAACACCATCTCAAGCACATTACAGGCACACACCAATGATTGGGCTTTGCCACAACAATCATCGAAGACATGCTTAAGGGTTGAGTTAGTCACAAAACCGCTCCCCACCTCTACAGAGGACTTTTAAAAATGACAAGATGATGCAATCTACTCCAAGAAATACACCATCCTTGACTCCACAGAGGGCTTAAGATAAAAAGGATATACGTGATATCCTGCCTTCGTAGATGGCTTACATGATTGATTGATTGCAAACAAACTCAGGATGCAAGAAGCACTCAACATGCTAGTCTTTAAACTGCATCTGAGGACAAGCACATAGCTAACATCTACAATAGACAACTTACCTTATATATACCCCCACCTTAAGGTGGTTGATATCATGCATCGATATCAAGGAGGTTAAGGTAGGAAGAAAACACACAAGGGAACATAGACTTTCACAAAGCCCATGACCCCTGGAGGTGACATGTACTTTATGATTGTCAGATGTTCCCACAAACACATCCCTACAAGAAACATGTTAGTGTCTACAACATCATGTTAAACAACAATATCAATGCATATGATTAACCACACAAAGAACCAAGGTTAAACAATGAATTTGGAGTTTGAGGATAACCGTAGGGGTATATCATGAAGTTCTCTAAATCAAGTACCGCCAAGGGTAGATTCAAAGACAAATAAAGGTGCATAGAGTATTAGTATTGTTAAGGTTTGTAAATGAGATAGAAATATCATCAAATTCACTACATGGAAAGCATGATGCTTCCACTAGCCAAGCATCAGATAAAATATACAATCCCATTGTCATATTAGTAACTAAGTCTATTTTTTGATTTCTCTCGAAAGAGACAATAGCTCTACATCAGTATAAATGTTTTTCATCATCCACCCACTAGATGGAAATACTAGAGGAAGGGAAGCAATAAATAAGAGAGGAGAAACAAGTGTCTTAGGGACAGTCATGTAGGAGGGTGCCCCCAAGTCACCAACCACAATGCTATGTTCGTAAGACACAACACACAATGATGAAACTTGAGAGAGGCAATTTAGAAGAATGATGATACAAATAGAAGGTCACAATAGAGCCGGTCTCCTAGTATCTCAGACCTTACAAGAGAATCATGGGTCATCCAAGGAGGCCTAAACAACACATAACACATCATGGGGGAAGCACATCACGAGAGAGACAAAGGGTTAGAGATACTTACCTGTAGGGTCTTCATATTAGATTTTAGAACTTGCAAACCTCTTGGAGAGGTACTCGATCATGTTTAATGGAAAATTTGAGTGATTCTTATGAAATTTTTATTTATTATCATATGATGCTTGTTTTGTAATTTCTTGTTGAAATGAGACTTTTTGTTGCTTATGAGGGGGAGAACCACTATTATTCCCAACTGTTGATTGTTGTCTTACTCTTTTCTAATTTTTAGTGAGTTTTCATTGTTGAATCATTCTAATATGGTGACAGGAATCATCTTGTACCATCTTACTCATTTGTATCAGTTGTTGTTCTTGCTTTTCTGATGTATTCTGATTATCTCTCGATCCATATAAGGATAACGAAGGAGGAACCTCAACATAAATTCCATTTCTTTGTGGACGAGATGGATTATCCACTTGTTTCTTATCTACTTCAATCATTCCCATGATGCTATCATAGTCCAAGTAATCATCCTTGTCTACTTCCACTAAGCCTTGTTCCACCATATTGTTTTCAGTATGCTTAGGGAAAGGATTAGTGAAGATTTGTAAGTTCTGATTTAGCGAAGCAACTGACTTGTTTCCATTATCATTCACACCCAATACCTTGATGATATTTGAAACAATAAGGTCTTGTATCTCATGTTTAAGAAGCATACATCTTTTAGTTTCATGTCCTTGAATTCGATGATAATGACAAAAGGCATTAGCACCGAAGTAAGGTCCTTATTTACTAGGATCAATAGGCTTGATCAGGGGAAGCTTCAGAATGTTATTACTCATAGCTTGGTTCATGATAGAATGATAAGACTCAGATATTGGGGTAAATTTTCTTGGTTGATATGATGCTTTCTTCAAATTATTGATAGCTAAAACATTCGAAAAGTTGTTCATATTCAGTCCGTTAATCTTGATGAAGCTCCTGTTATTATTATTTCTCTTAAAGTTGTGTGATGATCCACCCGTGGACTATCCTACTTGAGCCAATGAGTTTTGATTTTCATACTGACTAGACAAAAGTTGATAATCATGAAGGTTGGTGAATAAATGTTGAAAGGAGTTATACTTCATCAAGAGGATCTTATCACGAATATTAGGTTGTAGATTTGTGATAAATATCTTCTGAACATCCTCATCTTTCATTTGATATTGAATCTATGCATAAAGTCCTTGATACCAACTAATGAACTTAGTCAACTTCTCTTTTAAACCTTGTTTGCATTGAACCAAGTCAATAAGAGTGACTTGGGGTCTAATATTTGCTTGAAAATGTTGTAAAAATAGATCAATCAACTATGAAAAGGAGTGTATTGAAGTTGGAGGTAAAGAGCAAAACCATTCTAAAGTAGTGTCTTTGAGAGATTGTGGGAAAAGTTTTTCCAACAAATCCTCTTGAAAATAAAAATCACTACACATAGCTATAAATGTTGCCACATGGATATTAGGATCACCTTTTCCACCATATTTTTCAAAACATGGAGTCTCAAACCTCTCATGCATAGGAAAGGGGATTATGGGCATGATATATTGGTAAACTAGGTTGCAAATAATTTGTCAAGTTTGTTACCTTTTGTTGTAAAGTAGTCATGCCCTATAAAAGTTGGTTTAGGATGGCATCATTGGGAGATGCGATTTGTTGTGAGGAATTGGAACCAAAGTGAGGAGGTGAATGAGCTTGAGATACAATAGGCGGAGGCTAGGAATATGTCTACAGTGGTTGGACATAGTGATAAGTGGAAATTGGTTGTGAGTAGGTAATAGGTGGCTGAAAATGAGTGGAATAGATAGGTGGTTGAGAATAATTATGCATAGAAGAGGTCCCTTTAGAAACTAGTTTATGATAATCAAATCCCATAGCTTTGTAATTAGTGCCATTAGATACTCTGATACTAGTGGTAGCATTACTACAAGCATTTGCATCAGTTGTTAAGATTGTTGATGTAAAAGTTGATATTCCTGTAGTCGGTATAGGTATGGATACTTGAGTATGAGATGGTGATAAAGTGTTATTTATCACTTGTGTACATTTAGTCACCAACATGATATTGGTTTATACAATATGTGCTAGACTGTGAATTACATTAACACCATCTTGTCCCTCTTTTATCAATTTTCTTATATTATCAATCGTAGGGATAGCTTCTTTAGCTATTCTCTCATTTTCCATAAATAATTAAAATTGGGCTAGCTCTTTATCCAAATTTTCTATTTGCTCATTAGATACATATCCTATTGCCTCAATAGTATCATCAATATCATGAAAAGTTTGTTCTTCCAATGTGGTTGGAGGATGTATAATATTTTGTGTAATTTGAGTTTCTCCCTATGTAAAGGTGTTCAAAGGATTATTAGAGATAGGAATGTCATTTTCTTCAAGAGCACTAGATCCCATTAACCTTTTACTTCTTCTTAAAGGGATATTGTTTTTAGGACAGTGTGTCATAAATCTTATACAAAATCATACAACACACAACGCACAAACTAAGAAAACAAATCCTAAGAGAAGGATATGATTAAAGGCCAAAAATGCTTGGTTGTTTGTACCTTTTCTAATACAAATGAATGGAACAAAGGTGTTGTAAGGATTTTGATTAGAGGCAGAAAATTATATGTTTGATATCAGTCCAAAATAGCAATATGATCCTTCTCAACACTCTTGATGCAAATCCAAAATAATTCCAAGTCAAACTATAGCGAGACTATGTCGAAATAGGCACTTTTTTCACCAAAACTTAATGAAAAAGAGCATAACAAAGGGTTTGTGAGGAAAATGATGATGGAAAGAAAATTATATCAGTAATAACAACACTTAGTGATAATATTTCCATCACAACATGCTTTTAGTGCCACTTAAGGTCAAACCCTAGTGAAAATATAGCAAAAGTAGGTTATTTTTCACAGTTTTTCACTCCATAAAATATAGCAAAAGTAGTGAAAATATAGCAAGACCTAGCAAAAGTGGTGTTTTAATTAATTTTAGGAGGTGCATAAAATAAAATCAATGATATAAGTCACCTCAATCCATAAAATTTGTCTCAACACACTTGGAGTGCAAACTAGGCCAAACCCTAGGGCAAAAATAGCAAATTTGTGTGGTTTTTCACCTAATTTTCAATACAAGAGTCCATTAAAAGGGTATTGAAAATATTTTTAGGAGGGGAAGAAAATTATTACCCTAATAAAATCCAATTAATGCAAAAATACCCTTCACAACATGCATATGGTGCAAGTTTAGAGGGCTGATAAGGCCAAATTTAGTGAAAATCAGTGTTTTTGAAGCCCTAGATTTTAGATCTTGACACAAAATGTTATATGAATTCTTTGAGGTATGAATTATGATGAAAATTAAATACTATTAGATCTAAAAATTAATTCCATTCTTTAATATGCAAAATGCCAGTGCAAATCTAATGAAAATGCATGAAAATTGCTAGTTTTAGTTGAAATTTTCTATGTAAAAATGCAAATATTTCAAATATAAATGCAAATTTACACAAAAATGAAAGGATACAGACAAATTATAATTTTAATGAGCCTCTAAAATCAGTAGAAAAATATGAAAGAAAATTTTGCCTACTAACCCTAGATTTTGGAATTACTAAGTTTAATGAAAAATTATCAAAATTTCTACCAAACCTTAGCAATTAAATGATGAAAATGCAATGCGAATTTCTGAATTTTTGTATTTTTCTATATTTTATATTAGATCTAATGCAAAAATCATGAATTAGGAAAATTTAGAAAGAATTGATACAAATTAGTAAGCCTAACAATGCATTTTTTTTAATTTTTCAAAATTTTCAATTTTTTTGAATTTTCTCAATGCAATAAAATGAATGACTATATGAATGAATGAAATCAATCCAAATCTGAAGACAAACACTCAAAAAGTTGCAATTAAGTCCAAAAACATGGGTTCACCAAAATGTTTAGGTGAAAATTGGATTGTTTATTGTTTTAGTTGTTAGATGTTGGAATCCTCCTTTCACCTTTAACATTTAAGGATCTAGGGTCGAGTGACAATGTACTATCATACCCTAGGTCACTATGAGATGTAAGGAAACTTGGATTAGGCTGTTTAATTATCAATTTTCCTTCTCTTATGCTTAATTAACCATTAAAACCATAATTATGCAAATACGACAATAAATTGACGAATAACAGAAAAAGTTCTTGTAGAGAGATGTAAAATATCAAATCACAAAGTATCTATTTTTAGGGTTTTGAGGTGGAAAATTTAGGGACAAAAGAGTAGGCTCCCAAGTCCAATGCCCTGCATTTTGTTCAGATCTGGGAACTGTTGGTCATGATGTTAGTCATTCACAAACATAGAATAAAAGTTACACAACAACCTTTACTCATCTTGAAAGATACGACGAATTCAGAGAATTCATGATCCCAAGTCTCCGTTGATTAGGTCCTAATCTACTGACGTTACTCAGTGGTTGATGTGTGTTGCTGTTTTCCATTCAGGGGCCTTACGTATTTCTACAAAGTTCATCATCATCATCCAAATATCCTGCTCTGTATGTCTGCTCTGCATAAATCTCCAACAATTCTACCTCTGCACTGTGAATTTAGTCAAATAATGTGCCTACAGGCTGATATTTGCATGATTTCTACCATTATTTGCAATTCTTTGCATGATATTTTCAATACTGCATGCATTTAACTCAAATATGCTAATGATTTTCAATTACCTACGGGATTTCAGCATATTTCTCTATTTCTGCTTATTATTTATCGTGATTTGCAGTTATGGTGATGAATTTATGAAATTAAAAAAACGAAAAGGGTTAAAGAATAAGATTCCCAAAACTACTTGACTAAGATCACTGATCCACATACAAGCTCCCATACATGCAATGAAAAGAAGGAAACTAGAAATCATACTTCACCAGGACATTCCACAAATCCGCATGATCTAGTGCAAATCTTCAAAGGAAAAGTTGATAACAACATATAATGAAATGAAAGCGCTTCTAGTTGAACACAGCATTCACCAGTACATATCCAGAAATCAACATGAAGATTACGTAAAATTTACAATCAGGATGTAATCTGAAACTTCATATCCATTCAGTATGCTCAAGAACAGGTACATTTTGTAACGCCCGCCTTGAACGCCTTAAAGAATACACACTTTTGCAATATGAAACAGGAAATTTTTTTTTTTTAAAAGATTAAATAACGATAACATAACTAATTACAACATATTCTCTAAGGGTCCAAGGCTGCATCACTTAACAAATCAGCTAACATAATTTAACATACATCAACAACTGATCCAATCCAAAGCATAATTGAACAACTGATTCATATTCATTGCATGTCGACAAATAATGTAATACCATCTACATAATTAAGTACACAACAGATATGCTTTCCTTACACATGAGTACATCATGATATCACCATTTGTAGACTACATCAGAATTACATACACAATAAATGTTCTGTTACACAAATCTGGTACAAGGTTTTACACATACATCTTCATCAACTGGTACAAGCACAACTGAAACAAATCCTTTTCTGCATAAGATCCTGACAAGAGAACCAATGGATAAAATAGCTCTTCCACCCGACCATGTGGAACCCAAAGGTCCACCCCCCGAGCTAGGAGTTAACATGAGGTCCCAAACACTGACAGTCAGGTAGACGAAGGACAAACAAGAACAAAGGACGACCAAACGCCAATACAACACATGGCAATATCAATACAACACAACATAACTTAACTTAACTTTCACTTCCAGAGGCGACACAAAACAAATGAGGAGAGACCGAACAAGGAATGCTAGGTTGTAGTAGGGAGAGTGTCATCGCATGGTCCTAACATGGGTTATCCTGACAGCCTCTCACTAGGCGCCGACCCCCATCTATGG
The DNA here is from genome assembly GCA_027924645.1 of Cunninghamia lanceolata. Lineage (NCBI taxonomy): Eukaryota > Viridiplantae > Streptophyta > Pinopsida > Cupressales > Cupressaceae > Cunninghamia > Cunninghamia lanceolata. The sequence continues at coordinate 11,277,850 of BSBN01000780.1, forward strand.
TTATCCTGACAGCCTCTCACTAGGTGCCGGCCCCATAGGGTGACACATGCGGAATCGACCTTCCTTTCATGAGGACAAGGAAGTCAATCATGCCGACCAGGCCTTCTCTACCCATCCTTAGTCTAAACAAGCACTACATGCCATGGGAGAGGAATCCATTAATCTTATTAGTGTGAAATCTACCCTTAACCCCCTAATTAATTTTTAGGTTATCACTTGATTAATCTACTTCCAACGGGTTATCCTGACTGCCACTTTGGGCGCCGGCCCCACGTTGAAAGCCACTCTCCTTCCTAACACCTAGTAAACCTTAAAACATCATGCAAGACATATAACAATACACGTAAATGAACACTGCAAGGCATAAACCCTCTTGCATCAAAATAGAATCATAACATCAGTTGATATCCAATACTTTTAACATTACATAACTTTATTCTTTTACAGATTTCAGGTCTCTCCTTACGACAAAACGGTACAATAAGATCACAAGAGGATTGATATCTCATCCTGAGATTATTACTTTACAAGACACAACATTCAATCGTGACAGTACTTCATTATACTACACACTTTGTTTGATACACATACGCTATTATGTCGTAATTACAAAACAACAATACACAAGTTGCGAAAACATAACAACGACGACTAAGCCTCTGGAATACAAGTTTGAAAAACCTCAATACGACTCATTACAACACTAAATCAATTCAATTCAAAATTCAAGAGATGAAATACTACAATTCATTCTCAGTTTAATGCAAACAGCTTCTGAAATAAAATCAACATTATATTACAACAATTAAATTAATACCTTGCAACCAAATCTCTAACTAACCTTATATTGTTTCAAAGATAAATAAATTGATTAACTAAATTGTTACAATAATAGATAAAAGAATCACTTAATTTCCGTTTACCGTTTGACACTTCCATAGCGATATCTTACGGCTGAACGGTAACTACACGAGGAGGGTTCAATCACGAAAAGTTTGTTTCCTTCATACGGTCTATCAGACATTCTAATGAGCTCAACCAAATGGATTCTTTTATGATGGTTTAAAGATGTCCCTGAAATTGATCTTATCTGTGGTGAGGACGATCGTAAATGCGCCCTATGCGAACAGCTTGGGATAACTTACTACTGAGATGCAAAATTGCTATTGACCGTTTTACCATTGATATGCATTCGGTCTGACGACTTCCAGCTATGATTACTAAACTTGCAAACTTACTGTGTTGACGGTATCCACGTACATCGTTTGCTCATTTTCTAACGAATAGCAATAATCTCAAAAGACGGTGAAAATCTAGAAAAACGCTATGTTACAGCAATGGTTTCTAGAGGGGATCTTATTGCAGTTTACGCCGTTCAAGAACGAATTTCCTGGTGCAGCGGTGGATCTTTGTTCACTAAATACATTGCTACAGAACAAGGGTGAATGTTTCATAAACTGAATATATATATCTCTAGAGCCGAAAGTAATATGCCAGTCGACTGTCTGCAGGAATTTGCACCCTGGTATTCTATAGTTATCAGAAGCAATTGCTCTACAGCTCATGGTTTGAGAAAGATAAGCATTAGAAATGGAAGAATATGCAGATTAGTAAATGGTACACCAAGCAGATTATAATTGTGATGAAGAATGCCTGATACAAGTGTAGTTACTATCTCAAAAGAAAATGCTTCCAATCTTTCTCTGCCGGTCCTAGGGAAACCTGGGTTGAAAGCTTGCTATTGACATCTGAATAAAAGCCTGGCCTTGGATTGAACTTGGGTTCTAACTCCAGGTAAAAAAAAAATAGAAACTAATTCCCAGTTATTAGTTTACAATAGTTGTATTAAATTGATATATTTCCAGTTGAGATATTACCGGGAGGAGGGGCTTGTGGTGGAGTAACGACAGCTGCACGCGTTGAGAAAGAAAAGGCCTCATATTTTTACTATCAAATCTAAATATTCATCTAATGTATAAATGGGAAAAGTATAAGAGTATATAAATTCCCAGTCACCATTATTGGATTTAAAAGTCAATTAAAGCCAAAACCTAACTTAGTCCGTGACAACCAAATGAGAAAACAAAGTTCTTTCTGGGAGATTGAGAAGCCAAGCTTTGGGTAAGAAACCATGCTTCAAAGTATAGCATCAATGATCCCAATAACAAAGCCAAACGAAGGAACAAATCAGAGGGAAGGCAAGAGAAATTTAAACCGTGTTTTTGGGACGCCCTCTCTAAGATGTGGATGCAGTTGCAGCGTTCTTCTTCTGCGATCGTCATCTCAGTGTGGTCTCTCTACGCTTAAGATAAATTGCACAACCCCGGCATTCACAGTTTTGAGGATGTGGGTTTCCTGGGATGCTCTACATGAAGAGCAGCAAGGAGCAACATGATACCAAAAGCAGCACCATAAATAACAGCCCTACTCCATCCAAGCATCATTGTTTACCAGTTTTGCAGGAGAAACTTCAATTCCCAGGTCCTCAAAACAGATCTAGCAGAACTGAATTGGACTGGATTCTCAACATGGTCTTTGCAAGGCTAGTATGACTTGATATATAGCTGGATAAGAAAATAAGGGCCAACAGGGAACAGGTTTCCACGGTAGAGAATCAAGACTAGGCCACAAAAGTAATGGGCGGAGCAATATGCCACTGGACATGGCATTGAAAATAAAAGTCAATGTGGACATTTAATGAATCGATTGTGATTGGGTAAATTGTCATCAGTGCACTGTCTGTTTCGTCTGCCTCAATAATTTCCCGTGGATCTTCATCAGTATCGCTTGATTTGCCTGAGAGCTGCATACAAACTGCCATGTCGCCGCCAATACTGGGTTTATCTTGGTGCACATCATTGGGCGTGAATGCACAGACTTGCCATCTCACCAGATGAAAGAATCCATCCGTTTCTCCATCTGCTGGTCTCTCTTACCCCCACAATACATATTCCTACATATTTTCTCCGATCTTCTTCCATCGCGTTTTCTTTATCGCTCTCAAATTATTTTCCAATAAAACAGTCCGTGTATTGCTTTACTTGGCTCTCACTAGAAAACTGGTTATCATGGGAGGAAAACTCGTTATCATGGGAAGAAAACCTAAAATAGGTCCATCTATAGTTTCCAAACTAGTTTCCCGCTTAACACAGAGAAAGATACATTAAAAACATTGATCTGATCCTAGGGACGACTAGCTGATGTAAAATAAAATTCTATTGTTGTTGCCATCATCCTCCGATTCCGCACCAAGATGGGATCGTTGAAGATAGATGTTGTAGCTTTAAATGATTTGGCAGATAGGTGCAAACGGCAAATTTCACAATCATTGCTGGCATCTCCTAAATGACGATGGAGGATTATACAACAAGGTATTTTCGCAGTCAGATGTAAGAGATGATGGTTAAGAGAAATAGAGTTGTATTTCGACCTATTACTATACCCTAACCTTTATCATTGAAACTACGGTTAAATCGCCGATGGTTAGCGCTAGCACACACCCAAAGTAGCGTTTGACTGGGACAGCGATCTACAATGAATAGAACGGTTTGCAGGAATAGACCATAGCGGTTTGTTAATAGGATTAAGAAATCCACGCAATGTTATTCTGGCAGGATCATAGCAAGATCCGCTTCTTAGAAGAGAATCGTCCATTCTTTTAATAGGCTCTGACCTGCACTCAACACCTCAGAAGAGCCCGGTGATTGGAGTGCGACGGAGGAGAACAACTCAGGACATTGCTTTCATGTTGATCTTCGCCCTACTCCTGGACGCTGGCATATAAGGGTGTATAAGGAGAGGGTAGCGATCTGTACAACCAGTTGCAAGGGTAGAGTTGGAGTGATGCATCAGCCAACAGCGACTAGTTCACGTGGAGGTCATAAACGGGACAAACTTAACACATTCAAGGTGATTGAATTCACACAAAATCGGGGTCAATCATTACCCAGCAATTACCTACCACCCACAGACTGAATTCCATTCACATTTATAAATAACAATCAACTATATTGAACAGAGTGTCAGATTACTAATCTACGACATAAAATGATCAACTAACTTCCAATCCATATAATGAATAACATCAAAGCATCTAAAACATTAGTTCATTTATCAAATTGTAAAGCATAAAATGGCATAATCCAACATCAACATCTGTTATCTAATTAAGTTCACAATGAAGTAACAAGATAACAAGAGATCCATCTTCTACGGTCTAGGACACTATAAAGTTTAAGCAAACATCAATCTGATGGACGATGAGACGAGGGGCACTACACATTTACAGTGATCTAAAGAAAGAACCTTGACATTTCAACAATTCAGTCTTCATTAGTCTCAGTAATCCGATCTCCTAATTGATTCTACAGTAATTGGCCTTAATGCACCAGATGCGTCTGTGTATTGATCTATTAATGTCTCAGGCTCTGGCCTTTATATAGAGCAAATGCCAGAAAATAGTTACAATCATCCAAGGATCAGGATCCTCTCATAATAATCAACAGTCCAGATGACAAGCACATGCTTCGCCAGTTAGCAAATGTACAACTGGCACAGAATATTCCAGCATCTTCAACTTGATTCGGTCTCCAGCTGGCAAACAGCATATTTGACAATATCCTCCTCACTTCTGGTTCATGTTGCCTCCTTGTGCAACTTTGCAATGCTCAGCTTCAGCAGCAGCATCATGACTTCCTGCAAATAAACAGACAAACATTAAGTTCATCATCATGTGGATAAACAACAAGAATTTAAACATTTTATTAAACAAGCCTCCAAAATGTGCAGCTACAGGTAATCGAGCTTCAAATTAGTGGAAAATTATGCACTAAATGCATAAACAGCATCAAAACACTCGGGTCAACCATCATTGACTGGAAATCAGCAATCGGGTCTTCAAATTTCCATCGCTTCATTTTCCCGCCCATTTTCTTGTATATCGGGCTCCAAATATGATCATGTATCTCAAAATATACAAGGAAATAACTGCTTTTAACAAATTATTTCAAATCCGGCTTTGCATGCTCTGTTTGTATGTTTCGGGTCATCATCATATTCGCATCGGTGTGACCACATATGATCGGGGTGACAAAATTAGACTTGGCCGATGGCAACAGTTATACCGACGCCAAAAATCATGATGATGCCCAACTCTATGTCTTCTATCTAGCTGTAGGATATCATGAAATATGATGCTCCTCCCTTCCGAATGCTCTGATGAAAAGCACATCAAGATGTTTCGCTTTGGCATATTGGGGAAAGAAAGACATCATCGTCATCATCATGTCGAAGGAAAATAGGAGGATTTGGAATATGATCCTGCTGCTGAGGAAAGGAATATGATGGTGATGTCATCGTCATATTCGAGCTTCATTAAAATGCAAAAGATGACATCACCGTCATGTTTCGTTAAGATCAGGGGATAAATGTAATATCGGGTCACCTAAGGAAGATGATCGGGACGATGCATGTAATATGACCCCTTTTTGGCCAAGGTAACCCTCTCAAAAGATCAGGATGATGATGATGATCATCATCATATCCTCACTAGGTGATTTAAAATATGATCCTGCTGAATGTCTAGATGACGTCATCAGGATATCCGGGGCTTTTGTTAATCTTAGAACATGACGTCATCGTCATATTCGCGAACCGGATCATGTTTTGGAAAATATCCTGCCAAAGAAGAAATGTGATGGTGATGTCATCCTGATATTTGCTTCTTCGTTTATCAGGTCGGGATGACGTCATCAGGATATTTGCAAAAGGTTATATTTCTCGGCAGGAGGACATTACGAAATATCGGGTAGACAAACAAGATCATGATGATCTTGACAACATGACTTAGGAATGGAATATCACCCTCCCTTTGAAAGATAGGGTGATCATCATGATTGTGTAAAAGGAGATCAGGAGGATATGAAATATGATCCTGCCTTGAAAGATCAGGATGATGATGATCACCAGGACTTTGACGTGCACATGCAAATTATGCAGATGGTGGATTTTCTAAGTAGGGTGTTATTATAATATCAGCATGATATTATAATATCAGGTGATGTTAAAATATCATGATGCTCACGATGTGCCCAAGGTCATTTGACGGGTAAAACACACTATCACTTAAGATTGACGTCCGGATATTGGGACTGCATGATTTTTATCCGTTGATAGACCAAGATTATGATGATGACCTTTCGCGATACAAAAGACCGCTCGACGGGGAAAACTTACTATGACTTAAAGTTAACGTCCGGATATTTGAACCTCAGGATATTATTGGGGGGGCGTTTCAAATATGATGATGATGTTCATCATACAGCAAAATTGAGTTTATAAAATATGACCCTCTTCTTGCGAATATCAAGTTTGACCAAAACTTTGACTGTGCATAACTCCCTCATATGGATGAATTTTCAAGTGATGTAAAAGGCAAACCTGCATGGAATTTCAAACTCTTTCTAAATATGAGGTCATAGAAACAAAATATGAACTTTGACAAACTGACCTCATGATGATGACCAACCTCATCGAATATCATGATGATGATGCACCTGACCTATTTTACCAAACCGCCAGAAGACAGACAACACAAGCCAGAACAAAAGTTGGGTCCCTGTTTTGATAATGCAAAATGGGGCGTGTTGTGTAACCACACAACAACTTGCCACCAAAGAAAACAACAAAATTCAAATAATTCAAGTGATATGATCATATTCATCTATAGTATTCTAATTCTTTCGAAGTAAAATCATCATGATCTTTGAATGATAAAGTTTCATCAAGGTAACAGTGCTAACAAAGGATCATGTGTGTGCATATGATTAATTATCCTCATCTTGAAAGCAAGTTGAAAATATAAGTAACTGGTGTTAAACTACATAGTTGGAGATCATCCCTCATAGCCAACCTGGATAGAGCCTTGCTGCCAGCAGGCATCCATAGCCCCGACAAGGTTATCTATACAATCTCCCTAAGTAGAGCCCCACTGCCAGCAGGCATCTATAGCCCTGGTAGAGTTACTTAGATGACCTAAGTTTATTGTTTATATATTTTTTATTTATATATCCGATATCATCATGTCAGCTCATTTGTACAAGGTGTGGTCACTTGCAGCTTTAGGTTGGAGATTGTATTGGTAGTAAGGGAGTCCCTTTAGATTTTTCACTTAACACCTATACTCATATCTTCAACAAGCCCAAGGCTGTTAGGTGTTTCATTGTGTTTGATCACCTTGGACAAGAAAAGGCACCTAATGAAAAGATATTATAAAACCTGATCATGAATATTTATCAGAATGAATTACAATCTATATCTAAATCTGATCTCATCACTTGAATCCTAACAATTTAGTTATTTTCTTAGGTGATGAAGTGCATCATCTTGACTTACCAAAACAAAAACTCAACCAAAACAACACAAAACAGAAGAAACACTATACAAACAACTAACCTACAAAAAGGAAACAACAGGAACAGAACAAGAAAGCAAAACAAGCAGACTGTACAAACAACTAACCTACAAAATTAAATACAAACTACTACTAGGCAAACAAAAACCAAAAAACGACCCAAAGACACCTGTATTTGCATACTTCTTTTGATTGTGCAGGAGCATCAGGGTATTAGTTATGGTTCTCAACCTAGCAAATTTATCTTTATATTCTGACAAATATTCTGATATTCTGAATTCACTGTATTCAACAGAACAACTCTTGATGATCAGCAACTGAGGAAGCTCATCATGCTCATGATTAATCCATATGCATGTCTTATCTCCTGAATTTCCATAATCAAAATAGTATTCAACATCATTTACTGTGGAAAGGAGAAATACAACCTGGTGTATATATGATTCTGTTGGACATGCTTCTTCATTGGCAATTGGTCCTCCATTTGTCATTATATTTTCACTGCTTGGCTCAGTGTCTGGTCTCTCTTCAAATTGAAGGATGTATGACTCTTGATGTATTAATTCTTCATCTCTATCCAACTTTATCCCTTCATTCTGGATGTTCAGTTTATCCTCCAGTTTAGGAAACTTCTCAATATTTTCTTCAATTTCCTGCACATCAGCATCTAAATAAGTATCTTTATTATCACAACCTGATATACAGAAATTTATCATTTCTAAATCATGTGACTGTAAAAGAGAAACAACTTTCACTTGATAAGGACACTCCCCTGTTTCATTCTCAAAATATTTCTGGAGTAACATCTGATCATGCACAACAACTCCAAAGTCTTCTACATCTTCATCTTTCAGGAATTGTTCATTAAATAATTCACATTTTCTATCTATTAAAGGATCTGGTTCCATTAACTTGCAACATTCTTGCATTTGATCATTCAATTCAAAGAAGTCAGGTAATAAATCAGCATTTATTTTATTTTCTATGGCTCCCTGAGTTACTATCATAGGAACTTTATCATCAGCAGTAGTGTATTTAAACTGCTCTACTATCTGTTTACACTTCTCTTTACCATAGAATGACTCCAGGAAAGATGTTTCATCTTCTTTATCAAAAGTATTAGGATCAGAATCAAAAATATTATCCTGATGAGTGATTTCTTCTCTAAAATTTTCACAAGATTCATACCTGCATACTGACTGATCCTTACTTGTATTAGGAAGTAGAGAACTCCTATCAATCTCACCATAAAATGAATCCAGGAAAGATGTTTCCTCTTTTTTACCTTCTGGAACTGATTCAGCCACTGTATTTTCTAGAATCTTTTTCAACATGACCAAGCAAGGGTAGCAATCTCTCTCTGAATGCTCTTCATCATGTAATCTGCACCAGCTTTCAATCAAGACATCATCAGTGGATAAACCTAATATTTGACTACACTGTATATTTCTAGACAAGTATAATTCAAAATCCTCAGATCGGTCCACTTCAGTGTCTGGACAATTAATAACTTCTGGTGCTGCATCTGCTTGTTGCTCCAGAATTTCCTCATTTTCCTGGCAAATTTCTTCATTTTCCTGGCAAATTTCTTCATTTTCCTGCCAGATTTCGGCCCTGAACACATCCAGAAAGAATATTAATCCTTTCAAGTATAAATCCAACCTTGTAAAGAAAGTTAAACAATTTATTTCACTGTGTTCCACAGTCTGGTGTATCCTGCAATAGGTAGATAAACCAAAGTTAGACAAACTGTGAGGGTAAAGCTGCCTATTCAAAGTTTCCTGAAATAAAGGAATGTTAATTTGACAATTGCCTTCATATACATCCATCAAAATGAGATTCTATTTTTCAATTTTTTAGTATTTTGAAATTTTAAGGAGATCTATCATATCTCAGAATAAAACTTGAAAGTTCAGAAAATCAAACTAATCTTTGATGTTTCGAGCTAGATCTTTGCAAAGGTGCAACCAAAACATCTCAGATAAGAGATCTTTGCAGAAATTTAACTGAAATGCTGAAATATTTATGCAATATTTGCAGAAATCCAAAAATTCACAGCTCTCGCCCTCCTTCTAGCACCAATTTATGTTGGTCATGATGTTAGTCATTCACAAACATAGAATAAAAGTTACACAACAACCTTTACTCATCTTGAAAGATACGATGAATTCAGAGAATTCATGATCCCAAGTCTCCATTGATTAGGTCTTAATCTACTGACGTTACTCAGTGGTTGATGTGTGTTGCTATTTTCCATTCAGGGGCCTTACGTATTTCTGCAAAGTTCATCATCATCATCCAAATATCCTGCTCTGTATGTCTGCTTTGCATAAATCTCCAACAATTCTACCTCTGCACTGTGAATTTAGTCAAATAATGTGCCTACAGGCTGATATTTGCATGATTTCTACCATTATTTGCAATTCTTTGCATGATATTTTCAATACTGCATGCATTTAACTCAAATATGCTAATGATTTTCAATTACCTACGGGATTTCAGCATATTTCTCTGTTTCTGCTTATTATTTATCATGATTTGCAGTTATGGTGATGAATTTATGAAATTAAAAAAAGGAAAAGGGTTAAAGAATAAGATTCCCAAAACTACTTGACTGAGATCACTGATCCACATACAAGCTCCCATACATGCAATGAAAAGAAGGAAACTAGAAATCATACTTCACCAGGACATTCCACAAATCCGCATGATCTAGTGCAAATCTTCAAAGGAAAAGTTGATAACAACATATAATGAAATGAAAGCGCTTCTAGTTGAACACAGCATTCACCAGTACATATCCAGAAATCAACATGAAGATTACGTAAAATTTACAATCAGGATGTAATCTGAAACTTCATATCCATTCAGTATGCTCAAGAACAGGTACATTTACAGTGATCTGAAGAAAGAACCTTGACATTTCAACAATTCAGTCTTCATTAGTCTCAGTAATCCGATCTCCTAATTGATTCTACAGTAATTGGCCTTAATGCGCCAGATGCGTCTATGTATTGATCTATTAATGTCTCAGGCTCTGGCCTTTATATAGAGCAAATGCCAGAAAATAGTTACAATCATCCAAGGATCAGGATCCTCTCATAATAATCAACGGTCCAGATGACAAGCACATGCTTCGCCAGTTGGCAAATGTACAGCTGGCACAGAATATTCCAGCATCTTCAACTTGATTCGGTCTCCAGCTGGCAAACAACATATTTGACAATATCCTCCTCACTTCTGGTTCATGTTGCCTCCTTGTGCAACTTTGCAATGCTCAGCTTCAGCAGCAGCATCATGACTTCCTGCAAATAAACAGACAAACATTAAGTTCATCATCATGTGGATAAACAACAGGAATTTAAACATTTTATTAAACAAGCCTCCAAAATGTGTAGCTACAGGTAATCGAGCTTCAAATCAGTGGAAAATTATGCACTAAATGCATAAACAGCATCAAAACACTCAGGTCAACCATCGTTGACTGGAAATCAGCAATCGGGTCTTCAAATTTCCATCGCTTCATTTTCTCGCCCATTTTCTTGTATATCGGGCTCCAAATATGATCATGTATCTCAAAATATACAAGGAAATAACCGCTTTTAACAAATTATTTCAAATCCGGATTTACATGCTCTGTTTGTATGTTTCGGGTCATCATCATATTCGCATCGGTGTGACCACATATGATCGGGGTGACAAAATTAGACTTGGCCGATGGCAACAGTTATACTGACACCAAAAATCATGATGATGCCCAACTCTATGTCTTCTATCTAGCTGCAGGATATCATGAAATATGATGCTCCTCCCTTCCGAATGCTCTGATGAAAAGCACATCAGGATGTTTCGCTTCGGCATATTGGGGAAAGAAAGACATCATCGTCATCATCATGTCGAAGGAAAATAGGAGGATTTGGAATATGATCCTGCTGCTGAGGAAAGGAATATGATGGTGACATCATCGTCATATTCGGGCTTCATTAAAATGCAAAAGATGACATCACCGTCATGTTTCGTTAAGATCAGGGGATAAATGTAATATCGGGTCACCTAAGGAAGATGATCGGGATGATGCATGTAATATGACCCCTTTTCGGCCAAGGTAACCCTCTCGAAAGATCAGGATGATGATGATGATCATCAACATATCTGCACTAGGTGATTTAAAATATGATCCTGCTGAATGTCTAGATGATGTCATCAGGATATCCGGGGCTTTTGTTAATCTTAGAACATGACGTCATCGTCATATTTGTGAACCGGATCATGTTTTGGAAAATATCCTGCCGAAGAAGAAATGTGATGGTGATGTCATCCTGATATTTGCTTCTTCATTTATCAGGTTGGGATGATGTCATCAGGATATTTGCAAAAGGTTATATTTCTCGGCAGGAGGACATTACAAAATATCGGGTAGACAAACAAGATCATGATGATCTTGACAACATGACTTAGGAATGGAATATCACCCTCCCTTTGAAAGATAGGGTGATCATCATGATTGTGCAAAAGGAGATCAGGAGGATATGAAATATGATCCTGCCTTGAAAGATCAGGATGATGATGATCACCAGGACTTTGACGTGCGCATGCAAATTATGCAGATGGTGGATTTTCTAAGTAGGGTGATATTATAATATCAGCATGATATTATAATATTGGGTGATGTTAAAATATCATGATGCTCACGATGTGCCCAAGGTCATTTGACGGGTAAAACACACTATCACTTAAGATTGACGTCCGAGTATTGGGACTGCATGATTTTTATCGGGTGATAGACCAAGATTATGATGATGACCTTTCGCGATACAAAAGACCTCTTGACGGGGAAAACTTACTATGACTTAAAGTTGACATCCGGATATTTGAACCTCAGGATATTATCAGGGGGGCATTTCAAATATGATGATGATGTTCATCATACAGCAAAACTGAGTTTATAAAATATGACCCTCTTCTTGCGAATATCAGGTTTGACCAAAACTTTGACTGTGCATAACTCCCTCATATGGACGAATTTTCAAGTGATGTAAAAGGCAAACCTGCATGGAATTTCAAACTCTTTCTAAATATGAGGTCATAGAAACAAAATATGAACTTTGACAAACTGACCTCATGATGATGACCAACCTCATCGAATATCATGATGATGATGCACCTGACCTATTTTACCAAACCGCCAGAAGACAGACAACACAAGCCAGAACAAAAGTTGGGTCCCTGTTTTGATAATGCAAAATGGGGCATGTTGTGTAACCACACAACAGGAACTCAGTCTGTAACTCTTTCCTACTATTCCAGAGATTCTCTCGTCATGGAAGTTGGAGGACTAATGAGTGGGCGCCCAAGTCCAAGGTGCTATTTTTCCTTCTGTTCTGCAATTCTAACACTTCAAGATGCCTTCCTGCAACTTCACTTTGTCCAGCTCCTCAACTTGTAACCTACAACCATGAAAACTTTGGGAGGGGGTTGTGGTGTTTAGAGGCTTGCCTTAGTCAAGCCTTGGAGGACACTTAAGTCTCCAAATACCTTTGTGGGATAAAGAGTGCATGCCTAGGGAGGTAGAGGTAAAAACCAAATGAGTAATTGATCACAAACACAATATAATGTCACCTTGTAGTGAAGATCTCATGGGTGGAAGATGCTCTGCATTCTGTAATGAAATGGATGCTCAAATCTACAAAACACAAACACATAGACCACACAAATCTTCTCTTGGAACATAATGAAGGCCTTGAATCACCTTGAGAATACATAAACATCACAATTGGCATCTAATTGAAATCTAGTTTACAAATGAATGCCTAAACATACTTTTATATGCAACTACAAACACTCCCACCAAGATTTCGTAAATTCAAACTTACCATGTTGGCATAGGACCTAATTAACAATCACAAACTGACACCCAAAAATTAGGACTGCTCCAAAATAGGGTAGGACTAGGGCACAGGCACCAAGTCCTCCCCCCTATTTTAAGCAGGTTCTATCTCAAGGGGTCCTCCTAGGTCCCATTTGTCATGTTACCTAGGGCTTATTCCATCAGGATGCCAAATTATGAAGTAAGATGTACTAAATGCATGCAAAAGACCAGGGAGCTAAACCTTATGAGGGAAAAGCCCCCAAGGGGACATTTTATGATGTTACAAGAACAAATGAGATGGACTCAAGATCTCATTTTCTAGCCTTCATACAAATATTTCCAAGACAAAAGATGAACTCCACTTGATCTAATAGAAACATGCAATAATTCAATAGCATAGATAACAGAACAATAGAGAGCATTTTTCAAATCTAATCAATCTAGTTTCAAATGAGATAAGTCAATTACTTTTATACGAGGCTATAGAAAAGAGTAATTTGAATTAAAGAGCCAACATCATGCGCTAAAAAGAAAATTTGAGTTTAGGGTCAGCCTAACCAACACTAAATCTGACTTGTAGACCTAAACTGTCTCCCTAAAACATGGGAGTGACCAGGGCGCTTGAGCTCCCTAGGACCTTTGGGTAATTTAAGGCTCAAGCTTGCATTTAATGTGGTGCTAACTTCAAATTTTAAATTATTTTCTGGGTTATGATGAAACTTTAACCAAAATCATAACATTTTCTATAAACGGGGCCCAAATAGGACTTTAAGGTGAACCTAAAAATGAACTAGGCTTGGGATCACTAAAGGGAGGCACTAAACATAGTGAAATTGTGCCTACACAACTAGTGTACATAATTCACAACATAACAAATGTAAACTAATGAGTTGTGGAATATTCTATGTAGATTCAAACTATAATTTTTTTATATTTTAAAAAAAATTATTTTTATCATTTTATATTTTTATTTTTCAATCAATTTTTATTTTTTCTATTATTTTTTATTGAGTGACATTATTCCATAATGCATAACTTTCACTACAAATACATTTTTTCATGATTAATTGGAATTAAACCATTAACTCCACTATCTAGTGCATGGATATTTTTTGATAAATTTTTTTTATCAAATATGTTATTGATTATTAATTTTTGAATTATTAGTAACAAAAATTTTACACCTATTTTATTCCATAATGCATTTCTCTTAGCATATATATATTGAAATTAAAATTTTCTTATTTCATTGAAATAAGGGCATCTATATGTAGTGCAATGCATTTTTTTGAGATTTTTCTATCAATGATTGTTATTTTTCCTAGTGTCTTGAATATAGGTCATTAGTTTTTCATAATAGACCTACATCTATTATAAAGAATTTTAAAAATATAATATTAAAGAAAACATAGTACATATAATAATTTTTGGAAAGATAATAGTAACGGCTACATCCTTACAAAATGAAATTTCCAAAAGACTTCATTTGATCGCCCAAAAGGTGAAGCAAAATTGGTTTTTTGTCAGCATTTTGATTGGTGTAGAGGAGACTCTATCAAGGTTTTGATTTAGGCCTAGGGGGTTATATCCAAGGGGATTTGATCTAACCCCCTTCAATCAAAACCCATTAGATGAAACACATCTAGGCTTAAATCATTAATTTTTTTTTAAATATGTGATTTTAGGGAAAAATCAGGATGTCCCACAAGTGGGACACACTATTGTGGGATCACCTGTATCTTTGCATACTAATGATATTTTTCAAGAATGTATGATAGAAGCTCCACCTAAATTGGTAAGATATTTCATTTCAAGATTTTTTTGTGAAAGGGTAGATGGACAGTTGTTTTATAAGAAATCATGTTTGGATAGAACATGTGATAGTTGCAGCGGTTTACAACATTTGAGAACTTGTGTACACATGGAGAATACACATGAAATTGGAAATGAACTAGTACCTTTTTGGAAATATAATTTAGTGGAATACACTCTAAAAGATGGTAGAGTAAAAAAGGTGTGAATTGGTGAGTGAAGAAATATGAGTATATGCATTTATGCTTATTTTTCAAGAAAAGATAGTTTATGAGTATGCAACACATACACATAGAGATCAATGGTTGGACTTCAAATTAAATTTATGCAAGGACACATTTTATCTTCATATGATCATGTCAATTGTAGAAATTGCAGAGAATTATACACTACAATCAGATATTGAGGTTCAGTCATAGTACTACAACTCCACTTAGGTTACTATATTGGTACATATAGCATTAATTCATGCACCTAATAGTATAGATGAAGAAATAAAGATCTTGAGGGAGTATCATTTTTATATTAGTGATGATCATACACATTCTAGTGTTTGTGCAAGGTTTCTTTCAGATGTTCTATTGTAATTTGAGTAGCAGGAACATCATATTTGGTTAGCATATCATATGCTCAGATAATTGTGAATCACAATTTAAGAATTCATGGATTCTCTATTGGTTGAGTAGGATGCATATAATGAGTGGTGTTCAACATATATGGAATTTATTTGAGGTTGGGCATGGAAAAGGGAGAGTTATCTTAAAACCCTAAACTAGGTCAAACCCTCTTCTATCAACATTGGAACACAAACTGAGCTCAACTTCTACCCTTGAAGGAGAGCCAAACTACATGGGTTTTGTCCTTTTTTTGTATAAAGGAGTGTTAACCAAATCTAACCAATCAAACTAGGGCTAAGTAGGAAACCCTAATTGATCAAGATCAGAGAATAGATGACTAACATAAATAGAAATAGGAAATATAATACAACAATAGAGATTAGGAAAGAGAGAAGAACCAAGATCTGAGTTCAAAGTAGAGAGGTACTAGAGCGCTGGATGCCCTAGACCCAAATTAGGGTTTTTATAGGATCTTCAGATCTAGGTGCCTTCACCTGGTTGTCTTCTTGTCTCCTGTCACTTGTTATCTTCAGATTCCTCTAGATGTGACCTACACACAAACAAGAAGGAAAGAGGGTTGATTGTATTTAGGAGCTTTCCTAAGTCAAGCTCTATGAATGGTGTTTCCACCTCCATAATAGAAATGATAAGAGATCAAAGAGTATGTGCCCTAGGAGGGTAGAGTAAAATCTGAAGTAGAATGGAATGTTGTAATAAAGCAAGAAGGAAAGAAGTCACCATGAATATGGAAACCCTAGCTTTCTTGATGTGGCATCACAACTTGATTGAAGAAGTTGATGTCACCTTAGAGAGATCTTCACAAGACCTACAAGAAGTTAGTACAATGATAATCCACCATAGAGAGATTTAGATAAGAATAAAGAGAATGAGAGAGAAGGAGAGAGAGTGCAAGTGTACCTATATTGTTGAGATGTTCAAATGAATAAACTAACTTTCTTATATATGCATTCTCTCTCTCCAAAAATGAATGAAACCAAATAGGGATGACATGTATAAGACAAGAAGGTGTTCTAAGTTGACACCACAAAAATAGGGTCGGAACTAGGCGCCCTGGTCCTTTAGCCCCACAAACTTTGGAGAGTGTCAATTAGAGTGGGCTTAGACCTTTCCTAAGTTTTATTTGTCACATTTATTCATCAGGATCAAGAATTAATTGTTTTAGGTCTACCCAAGTGCTAAACTAGGTGTAAAATGACAAGGGTACACATTTTACTCCATAACATTTAGCCCCCACTTTAGTGTGGGTATGATCTTATGCTCACACTTTCAATAAAGTATGAAGAGGACATATTTCAATCACAACTAGTATACAAGTCATAAAATGTCACCATAATTGAGGGGTGATCAAGCCCCCAAGATTAAGATTCTATGAAGCTAGAAGAATTGCATACACATAAGATACATGACATAATTCACTTGCACATGGAGCATTTAGAAAATATGAGACAAGACAATACATACACAAGGCATACACTTTGAGAAATTATGATGTATACATGCAATACTCAAAGTATACATGCTTAACATGAAGCATACGCATAATACAAAAATTATATGCACAATACACAAAGTATATATAGAATACATATGAAACACACATGGAATGTTGAAATTAGGGCAGACAACTAAGAGGGGGGGTGAATTGGTTGTCATAAAATTTTATCTTTTGCTGCATTTAATCTTCTTTACAACTTATTAATGATATAACCATGAAAGCATGAATCAACAACACATGAACAGAAACACAATCAACACACATAACACCAGGATTTTTACGTGGAAACCCAGTTAAGGGAAAAACCACAGTGGGGGTTAACCCATAAGATTTATTCTCTGTTAAAAGAATAGAAAAATGGGAAGGCACTTTCCTTTGGGCACGCTGCCCAGAGCTCATTGCTCCTAGAGACTCACTATCTACAAAAATATTCACATGGTTAACATTGAAAGGTTGGACTGAGAAACATCTTCTCCATGCCAAGGTTTAGTTCCATTGAAGCTCACAACACCTCTGCTCTACCCCCAAACACTTCTTCACTACCTCCATATCTTCACATTCACTCACCCATTTACACAACTTCATTACACTTAATTATACACGACATCAACTTTGGAAAGAACATCAAAGTTGGCCTTACAATCATCTATCTGGAACATTCTCCATGATAGGCATTAAAAGTAATTACAATCACAAGACTTGACTTAATACAAAATACTACATGCAAACCACTACACTATCAGCCAAACATAGCTGGGACTCAAATCTTCCTTGAACAACATGCCACGCTCCATAGAACTTCTCTTATATCATCTAAAACATGCACAAGGCATCCGTTCGGCCAAGACTAGAAAGAACAAAAACACCCAAGGAGAAATCTTCAAATACGAGCTCAATCCTCAATGCGGACCACCAAAACAATAGGCACATGATCTAGAGACCTCCACAAGCACAATGAAATCAACAAGAACAACCGCACCACCTCAAATCACCAAAATCACTTGCATCTTCATACGGGAACTTAAGAACACTAACTGTCATGACTGTCACACTAGAAAGATTGCTTGCAGACCTCCAAACCATGAACCACTTGAGTTGAGGATACACACCAACATCCCAAACATACCTCTAGAACTATAGATCATAATATTCTAATGCAGAGAAATCCAAACCAAATTCCTGTCCCTCTATTACCTCTAAACAATTACAAAACCTGGTTCTACTTAGATGGCTATAACTTCACCAATCCTCCATGCAGACCTCTCAAATCTTAACTAGAGCAACTTCAGACAATCCTCTACAAAGCTCTTTAATCCATAGACTCTGATCTTCATCTCACTGGGAATGCAGAGCAATCTACCTTACTGAACTGCACTGTCTTCATTATCTCTGACAAAGAGATATGTTCACATCAATGACAACACATCATAGGCACATATTTGCAACAATATCCCTCTTTCTCATTGATGGAAACATATGATGTGAAAAATTTATTCAACCATCAAGACAAGGACTTCTCCCCCTTTCTCTTATCACACCTGCAACCGCTTTCTTCACTGCTCCACCTTTCACCAGCAACTACTTACTTCTAAGTTTTTCACATGACTTCTCTCCCTCTTTGACATCAATGGAAAAGGGCGCATATTTGCAATCATCTCTCCCCCTTTTTGTTTCTTAGATAAAACCAAACTAAACTCCAGAATTAATATACTGACTACTCCCCCTGAGTAGCATCTTCTTAACACCAATCTGGATCACAAGATATGACTGTGAGTTCCACTAGACTAATGCACACTAGTGCACCTTAGTTCTGAATAGGAGGGGTAATAACCCCTAGCTACACTCTGAGATACTCAAAAGTGTCCTTAGGTAGAGGCATAGTGAAGATATCTACAATCTGATCCTTTGAAGAAACAAAATCCAATCTGATTTCATTCTCATTTACCTTCTATCTCAAAAAGTGAAACTTGATGGATATGTGCTTTGTCATTGAATGCAACACCAGATTCTTTGAGATGTTTATTGCACTTGAATTATCACAGAAGATTGTAATAGGCTCTTCAAAGACAATTCTGATATCCTTCAACATTTGCTTCATCCACAAAACTTGATATAATTACTTGTTACTGCTATATACTCTACCTCTGCAGTAGATAGAGATATTGCCTCCTGCTTTTTTCTCAACAAAGAAACCAATCTCTTTCCTAATAAAAATACACCACCACTAGTACTCTTCCTGTCATCCACATCTCTTGTCCAATCAGCATCTATATATGCATGAAGATTGAAATCATCATCCTTAGGATACCATAAGCCATAACCAGATCTCCCCTTTAGATATCTAAAAATTCTTTTGACTGCTACAACATGAGATTCTCTAGGATCAACTTGAAATCTAACAACAAGGCCAACTTTATTCATAATATTAGGTCTGGTTTGAGTTAGATAAAGTAGTCCTCTAATCATTAATCAATACCTTTTCTGATCTACCTTAAGGGAATCATCATATTTACTCAACTTGCATCCAGTTATCATAGGAGTACTCACTAGTTTTGAAACCTCCATTCCAAACTTTTTCAACAACTCTTTCACATACTTAGATTGAGATATGAAAATGCCCTTATCTGATCGAATGATTTGCAGACCTAAGAAGAAATTCATTTCACCAAACATGGACATCTCAAATTCACTTTGCATCTAATCAGTAAATTTTTTACACATGCTCTCATTTCCACCAAAGATAATATCATCAACAAAGACCTCAATAATCAAGATGTGTTCATGATCAATTTTGAAACAAAGATTACTGTCAGTTGTATCTTTGTTAAAACCTAACTTTAGTAGATACTTATCTAATCTTGCATACCAAGGTCTTGGGGCTTGTTTAAGTCCATACAATGCTTTCCTCAATTTGCAGACCATATCTCCTTGATTAGACAACTAGAATCCTTCTAGTTGCTCAATGTAGACTTCTTTATCCAACTCTCCATTTAGGAATACTGACGTGACATCCATCTGGTAAACATTGAAATCTTTGTAAGAAGCAAAGGCAAGAAATAATCTAACTGCTTCGATTCTTGCCATCGAAACAAAAGTTCAAAATCAATTCCCTCTACCTGGAATATCCTTTGTAAACCAATCTTGCTTTGTTTCTCACAACTTCACCATTTTCATTCAATTTATTTTGGAAGACCCATTTAGTTCCAATTACATTTTTGTTTTTAGGTCTAGGAACAAGATCCCAAGTATGATTCCTTTCAATTTGCATGAATTCTTCTTCCATTGATTTTACCCAACTTTCATCATTACAAGCTTCATTCACTAATTTTGGTTCAATCTTTGAAATCAAACAATACTCCATTTGTTCTTCAAAAAAATTTCTTCTAGTTTGAACACCTTTATTTTTATCTCCTATGATCTAATCTTCAAAATGATTCAACCTTACATACCTAGGAGTTTTGGGATTTTCTTGAACTTCTAATTCTTAAACTTGTTCCTCAACATTTGCACTAGCTTCTTGAGTCACTGGATTCTCCGGAGCAATCTAAATCTGGGTTTGAGTTTGAACTTCCTTTCCTTTATTTGGACTTTCATTTTGATCATTTGATTCATATCCACAAGACTTGGAAGGTCTCTCCTTGCTTTCATCAACCTTGACATTAGCACTTTCAACAATCCTCTTCAATCTCTTGTTAAAGCACTGGCATGCCTTGCTTTGGTTAGAATAGTACAAACATATGCCTTCATCACATCTTGCGTCAAACTTTCCTAGATCTTTATCTTTCTTGATATATCATTTACTACCGAAAATGCTCAAGTATTTCATAGTAAGAGCATTACCAAACCACAGTTCATAAGGTGTTTTACCAGTATTGCCTTTGATCTACACCTAGTTAAGACTGTAGATAGCAGTACTCACAGCTCTCTCCAATAGAAATGTGGAACATTTGCCTCCATCATCATGGTTCTAGTAGCCTCTTGAATAGTTCAGTTCTTCCTTTCCACAACTCCATTCTGCTGGGGAGTACTAGGAGTAGATAACTATCTTCTTATTCCATGCTTTTCACAAAATGCATTAAACTCACCGAAGGTAATCTCTCCACCTCTATCAGATCTCAGACACTTTATCTTCACACCAATATCATTCTCCACCCTAGCCTTGAACACCTTGAATCTGTCAAGAGCATCTGATTTCTCTCTCAAGAAAGTGACCCACATCATCTGGGAGTAATCATCAATCAGCAACAAAAAGTATCTATCTCCTTGTAAACTCCTAACTCTAGCAGGACCACACAAATCAGTGTGCACAAGTTCCAACAATCCACTTGAAAATTGTTCTTTACTTTTGAATGTAGCTCTATTCTATTTTCCCAACTGACATTACTTACACATGTTATTAGCAGGTTTTACAAGCTTTGGAAGATCTCTCACAGCCTGAGTAGTACTTATCTTGACAATGTTATCAAAGTTTACATGACACATTCTCCTATGGCATAACCAACTCTAATCAATCTAAGAAATCAAACAACTTTTAGCAGTACCACTTAAATGAAAGATATTACCTCTAGTCTGTTTACCAGATGCAATCTCAGTTCCGGAGCTTCCCAAAATTTTGCATTTTCCATCCTTGAATCAGAGATCATACCATTTGTCAACTAACTGTCCAACAGTGAGAAGATTATGCTTCAACCCTTCTACATAAAAAACATCATTAGTGTTATTCTTACCATCAAGAGAGATGGATCCTCTACCATAGATTCTACCAGCTGAATTGTCTCCAAACTTCAAAATTCCACCTTCATATCTTTCCAAACTTACAAGCTTATTTTTATCACTAGTCATATGATGAGAAAATCCACTGTCAATCACCCATTCATCCTTTTCTTCAACCTGAGCAGCCAAGGCACTTTCCACATTCATAGAGCTAGCAGATTTAGTAGGAAACAGATCTTCTTCTTTGATAGCAATGAACACCCATTCATTTCCAGAGGTACTTCCCATATCAGATTCATCTTCTATAACTCCTTCATCAGCAACTTCTTGGACATAGTAGCATTTCCTCTAAACCCTAGGTCTATTAGGGTTTGGCTTTGAAACCCTCTCTGAACATCTTGAAGCAAAATGACCAATCTTATTGCAAGCAAAACATTTGAAAGGCAACTTTCCTTCATACTGATGCAGAGGCATCCACACTAAAACCTTAACATACAGCATGGATGTCTGCAACCCTTCATCATCATCATCATATTTTCCTTAACACTGTCAGCATCATCATATTTACTCTGCCGACCGATATCTTCCTGCAGACAAGCCTTCGCCCTTTCGCATGTCAGCAGCATCATCATATCCGACTATCGACAGCATCATCATATTTGGCAAGCGCAAACATCCTCCTGACGTTCACTGTTCACCTTACCGCCAAACTCTACCTTCACTATCTTCAGCATCATGATGTTCAACATCATGTTCATCAGCAGGATATAGAACATCCAGTTCCTCCCATATATCCTGATGATGCCATTTTAACGAACTTCCAACCTTAGCAAATTTTCAATTCGTTGATCCTCCTGGGATGACCCGATCTACTCTCTGGGTGATCTTCCAAACTCTAACTATCAGCTCGACCTAGCACATACCCATGCTAGGGTTCTCAACATCTCTCGACGGTGATCCTGCACACCTGCATGCGAACAAACAAACTAAATCCTAACCTACTGTACATAACCATTCCACCGATTCGACGAATCAACCGGTGGAATGGATCAGCGGATCCATGAAACCACCAAAATAGCAAATCGATTAAACAATGGAATTCAACAGAGGATGAACACTAACAGGATCTCTTTATTGATTTCAACAGATGCTATTACAATACTCTGTCTCTCTCTCACAAAGTCTGATCGATCATCTCCAATACCAACCGATCCTCATGCATAAATAGGTTTTCCTGCGAGTACTACTGACCCGACTTCAAGCGGCTGGGAAATCTCTCCAGGCGGCTGGGAGATCCAATCGGACCTATAGCATAACAGCTGTCCTAACAAACTACCTAAAAATAGCAAAGCATGGTCAACATGACCTTATTACATGCATTGGTCTTATCAGACCTTCTTGGAAACATTAACAAGACTCAAAACAAACTAACTGCCTCATGGAGGCCAGATGTCAGGTAGGTGCTCCTGCACCATACTCCCCAACAGAAAAGAACTCATGTCCCATGAGTTTAGTTGTGGAAATCCTCCACCTTTGCACTTTATCATGTCAGTATTCTGACCTGTTCCAGCTTTGTCCTCTGCTGGCTCTTGGCTACTCCAAGACTTCTGAACTGTAACTTGCTTTCTGGCAAGTAAATCCTCATGCCTGTTAATGTAGGCCTTTCTCACACATACCCTGTGTTTGTCAGGTTGTCTCACTAGAACCTCTGTCTGAACTGCCTCTTGAACTTCTGCAATGTTCAACTCTGTCTTCCTTTCAACCTTTATAGGACAAACAATAGTCCCAACTATGACAACATCCTTATCATCCCTCTCAACTGGTTGCTGTCTGCAAACCTGTTTCTGCACCTGCTGCTGACCTCTGTCAGTCACAACTAAAACTTTCTTCACCCTGTTGTCCTTAACAACTTCTTTCCCTGCAGTGTCCTCAACTGCCTCTATGCCTGCTCCTATAGGCATCTGCACAAACTCCTTCTTTCCCACTAAAATGATTTTGGCTGCCCCCTGTACTGCAGCATTTTCCTGTAATGGCATCAACCTAATAGTCTTCCCATCTTTCTTGATGGTGTAGGTATTAGCATACCCATCATACAGTACCCTCCTATCAAATTGCCATGGTCTACCCAACAGTAGGTGACAACATTCCATGGGCAAAATGTCACACAAAACTCTATCATGATATGCTCCAATCTGAAAATCCACATATGCCTGTTCATAGACAAAAAGTGATTGACTATCACTCACCCAAGATGCCTTGTAAGGGTGATGGTGTGGAATCCTTTCCAAATTTAGTTTATCCACCATTTCCTGAGATACCATGTTGTCTGTTGAACCAGTATCAATGACAACCTTACATACTTTACCTTTGCTCTTGCATGTGGTCTTGAAAAGAGCTCTTCTTTGCATCATATCCTTTGATGCCTGCAAACTAATTCTCCTGAGCATCAATGCTTCTCCATCCTCAGGATATGCATAATTGTCAGGCTCCCTATCTCTTTGATAAGTGTTTGAACTCTGCACACTTTGCTCTACTTTCTCTTCTTGCACAAGTTGTACTCTCTTGTCATTTGTTCTATCATTTCTGGATGATGAACCTTTGCTCTCTAGACATTTGAAAGATGGATGACCAAAATCACCACAGGAGTAACACTTTCCTAAAAATGTAGTAGAACCTCTACCACCTCCAAATCTTCCTCTATTACCTTTCCATCCACCTCTGAAATCAGACTGTCCTTGTCCTTGACCAGTGTCTTCTTGACCCTCATTGGTTTGCCTTTGTGTAGGGGCTGCTCCTCTTCCCCTCATATTGTTTCCTCTTCCTCTCATGGACTTATCTTGTCCTCTATTCATCTTTTCTTCAATCCTGATTGCCATTTGATAACAATCCTCCACATTCTTAGGGTTAGCTAAAACTAACTCATCCTGTATGTTCAATCTCAAACCAGCCAAGTACCTAGCCACCTTTTCTACCTCATTCTTATGATGACCAGATCTCATACTCAACTTATAAAACTCCTCAGTATATGCCTTCACATCCATTTCCTTCTGCCTTAAAAATTGCAGCTTCTTAAACATCTGAATTTCATAATCCCTTGGCAAGAATTTACCTTTGATCCTTGCTACCATTTTATCCCATGAAGTGATCTTTGACTTCCCTTGTTTCCTTCTCTCAGATTGTACATAATCCCACCATACCAAAGCATGACCTCCTAACTTGGTCTTTGCAATCTTTACCTTCTGATCCTCAGCAACATCTTCACATTCAAAGTGATTATCAAGTGCAGCAATCCAATCCAGCAACTCATCTTCATTCAAACTTCCATTATACTTGGAAACATCAACCTTTACCTTAGGTTTATCACTCTGCACTGCCTTTAACAGTTTTGCAAATTTCTGGTCTTCAGCATCTAGATCTTCAGCTACCTCTTCATACTCTTCAACAGCATCTTCATCTTCTTCAGACTCACTGTCTTCCACTTCCCTCTTTTTGTTCCTTTCCAGGGCTACAAGCCTGGCTTGAAGTGCTTCAGCAAGCTCCTTCATCTTCCTCATCTCTCTGGCATGTTTTTCCTTCATCTCCTGCAATTCCCTTGCAGTACCACTACCTTTCAGAGGCATTTTGTCAACCTCTCACTTCTCTACCTCTGTCCTTTCGGTGACAGAATCAACTCTACCTCTGCCCTTTCTGTGACAGAATCAACACTCAACAGCCCAGACCTTTTGCTGAGCTCTGATACCACTATGATGCAGAGGCATCCACACTAAAACCTTAACATACAGCATGGATGTCTGCAACCCTTCATCATCATCATCATATTTTCCTTAACATTGTCAGCATCATCATATTTACTCTGCCGACCGATATCCTCCTGCAGACAAGCCTTCGCCCTTTCGCATGTCAGCAGCATCATCATATCCGACTATCGGCAGCATCATCATATTCGGCAAGCGTGAACATCCTCCTGACGTTCACTGTTCACCTTACCGCCAAACTCTACCTTCACTATCTTCAGCATCATGATGTTCAACATCATGTTCATTAGCAGGATATAGAACATCCGGTTCCTCCCATATATCCTGATGATGTCGTTTTAACGAACTTCCAACCTTAGCAAATTTTCAATTCGCCGATCCTCCTGGGATGACCCAATCTACTCTCCGGGTGATCTTCCAAACTCTAACTATCAATTCGACCTAGCACATACCCATGCTAGGGTTCTCAACATCTCTCGACGGCGATCCTGCACACCTGCATGAAAACAAACAAACTAAATTCTAACCTACTGTACATAACCATTCCATCGATTCGACGAATCAACCAGTGGAATGGATCAGCGGATCCATGAAACCACCAAAACAGCAAATCGATTAAACAATGGAATTCAACAGAGGATGAACACTAACAGGATCTCTTTATTGATTTCAACAGATGCTATTACAATACTCTGTCTCTCTCTCACAAAGTCTGATCGATCATCTCCAATACCAACCGATCCTCATGCATAAATAGGTTTTCCTACGAGTACTACTGACCCGACTTCAAGCGGCTGGGAAATCTCTCCAGGCGGCTGGGAGATCCAACCGGACCTACAGCATAACAGCTGTCCTAACAAACTACCTAAAAATAGCAAAGCATGGTCAACATGACCTTATTACATGCATTGGTCTTATCAGACCTTCTTGGAAACATTAACAAGACTCAAAACAAACTAATTGCCTCATGGAGGCCAGCTGTCAGGTAGGTGCTCCTGCACCACATACTTACTGGATCCTCTTGGTAATCTTTTAGCAATAAGGGCTTCAAGTTCTTCAAGCTCAGATTCATCTTTTTCAAGTTCCTTCCTTGCCTTCTCATATCTGGTTAGTCTTCTTGAAAAGATTTCACCTGGATCAAATCTTTGTTTTTTGAAAACATTGGCTTTAAATGTAGATTCTAATTTAGGAAGAGAATCACCAAACTCACTCATTTCAAATGCTGAAAGCTTGCCAACCAACCGATCCCTTGTAACATCTGTCACAGTCCTGATCTCCTCAATAGTAGCAACTCTGTGCTTGTATAAAGTAGGTAAGGATCTGAACACCTTGCCAACAATCTCTGATTCTTCCAATTTTCCACCAGCACACCTGATACTACACACAAGTTCATTCACCTTCTACATGTAGGAAGTGGTGTTTTCATCTTCACTCATCCTCAAACATTCATAGCTACCCTTCAAGATTTGTAACTTAGCACATTTGACATATGCATCACCTTCATACAGAGTTTCCAACTTCTTCCAGATTTCATGAGTAGTTTGCAATTCCAAGATATTTGTCATTTCTGTATCAATCAGGGCACTCAACAATGCTTCTTTAGCCTAAATGTTATTTTTAGCTTCTTTGATTTCATCTGGGGTTGTAGGACCATTCTATGGAGGAGTATACTTATTCTTAGTTACCAACCAATAAGGATCACCCATGCATTACAAATGACACTCCATGTAATTCTTCCAAAGAGAGTAATTTGTTCCATTAAATCTCTGACTGTCCTTCTTGTATGTCGACATCCTAGATCTCCTCAAGCGGTCAAGGTTCTTTTAGAGGAACTGGCTCTCATACCAATTGTTGAAATTAGGGTAGACAACTGACAGGGGGTGAATTAGTTGTCATAAAACTTTATCTTTTGCTACATTTAATCTTGTTTACAACTTATTAATGATATAACCATGAAAGCATGAATCAACAACACATGAGCAGAAACACAATCAACACACATAACACTAGGATTTTTACATGGAAACCTGGTTAAGGGAAAAACCACAGTGGGGGTTAACCCATAAGATTTATTCTCTATTTAATGAATAGAAAAATGGGAAGGCACTTGCCTTTGGGCACACTGCCTAGAGCTCACTGCTTTAAGAGACTCACTGTCTACAAAAATATTCACATGGTTAACATTGAAAGGTTGAATTGAGAAACATCATCTTCTCCATGCCAAGGTTCAGTTCCATTGAAGCTCACAACACATTTGCTCTGCCCCCAAACACCTCTGCTCCATAGAACTTCTCTTAGATCATCCACTAAACACACAAAGCATCCATTTGGCCAAGACTGGAAAGAATAGCAACACCCAAGGAGAAATCTTCAACTACGAGCTCAACCCTCAATGTGGAACACCAACACAATAGGCACACAATCTAGAGACCTCCAAAAGCACAATGATATCAACAAGAACAACCACACCACCTCAAATCACCAGAATCACTTGCATCTTCATACAAGAGCTTAAAAACACTAACTGTCATGACTATCAAACTAGAAAGATTGCTTGTGGACCTCCAAACCATGAACCGCTTGGGTTGAGAATACACACCAACATCCCAAACATACCTCTAGAACCTCATACCATAATATTCCAATGCGGAGCAATCCAGACCAAATTCTTGTCACTCTGTTACCTCTGAACAACTGTAAAACCTAGTTCTACTTAGATGGTCATAACTTCACCAATCCTCCATGTGGACCTCTCAAATATGAACTAGAGCAACTTTAGACAATCCTCTACAAAGCCCTTTAATTTGAAAACTCTGATCTTCATCTCACTAGGAATGCGGAGCAATCTATTTTACTAAACTGCATTGTCTTCACTATCTCTGACAAAGAGATATGTTGACATCAATGACAACACATCATAGGCACATATTTGAAACATGGAATACATGCAAAGAACTCAACAGGCATACATAAAGAATACATAGAGAATACACATGAAGCATGCATGAGGCATGAAGAATACATAGAGAACAAGAATATATGAGGAAAACACATGCATCATACAACAACCACATGAAGAAGCACATAACAGAAGACCCTGAGTTAGCATGACAAAAGAGACTTCAATATAAAAGGTTATCTTAATCACCGTGCATCATTCCCCAATATCCAATAAGAAAAATTCTACGAGGGGGTTGGTTAGAAATGAGAAGAACAAGAGGGTACACACACATCATACACATAATCCATATCAAGAAAAGTGTTTCCATTTAAGGGAACACATGACCTACCTCCTGCAAGAGGATTCACATGAAGACTTGCATAATAAGAAGGTGTTGCAACCATACCCAAAGGTACTCTAGCCAACCTCAAGTTGGTGGTTTCAATCCTTCTTTGAAACATGCAAGGAGCTTCAACTTAGAAGAACAAGATAGGCTCAAGATCTTTCTTCCAAGCTTGGTGCAATCCTTTCCAAGAGAGTGCAACAACAAAGATAATTGACAAGTGTTTTTGATTTAAAGATGAGAATAAGGCTCATAGCATGATATATCCCCCACCTTAAAGTGATTGCTAACTCTATCAAGGAGCAATCGCCTTTAATTTAGAATAAATAAGAAATATTGAAGAGGCACGAGAGCTTTCTAAAAGTACATGACCGAATAATATGTGTTCTCACAAGCTACATCATCACAAGGGGTTGCCCGCAAGATGTGCAAACCAAGGTGATGCTTGTAGGCATGTTGTACAATGGCTTGTGTAGTCATGGTATGATGTCAAGCATTGCAACAAGGTGCCACATAAATATGAGGATGACAAAAGAAAGATCACTTAAATGTAGAGTACACATAAATTGAATCAACATGAAAGGATGCTAAATCATCCAAAAGAAAAAGAAGGAAATTGTAATTTGTAGCATATAGAAGAATGAAGATACTTATAGAGGAATGAGACAATGCATTCTATCTCCTTGTACCTTTGTGCTAACAAGGGTGCCAAGGGAGATATAACAATAAAAAAAACATCACAATACAGGGATAATAGTATGTAAAAGCATACCTAAAATGAGGAGCAACCACACTTGTGAGTCGGTGTATAACAAATCGTCCTCCCCCAACTTGCTTATTATAAAATGGATGGAGTACAAGGTGCTATAGGGACTACATCAAGCATGGTGAAAAGTGCTAGAGCTATACTGTGTTTGAAGTTTTTGATTTTTGTTACCCAAGACTCAACATTCATTTGTAGAATGGTCAAGTGCTCGATGATATGCACAGTAATGAAGTGTTGAATGATTATTTTGTAGAACCTTTTTGTGTGTTGGAGGAGAAAGAGTGATTAAGTGGTCTTTTAATAGACTCGACAACATACAGTCTTGTTGAGATAGAATAGAAGATATAGGGGGAGTAGGAAGCAACTTTTTTTGTTGTCAACATGGTGGAGATAACGTAGGAGAATGTCAGAAACCTATCCCTAGTTTAGACAAGTGTAGTTTTGGTTCCATGAGTTCCTTAATTCCTTTTTCTTTGTATCCTAACCCATTTCCATTGTATCCAACTTTAGAAAAAAATTTGAATCCATGTCTATTATGCATCTCCAAATCTAAAGGAAGAGGAGAGACCACATTATTAGCTTTGTTGAAATGAGAAGTGTCATCATGTGTTGAAGGAGTAGAAGGATAATTCTTTTTATCATGGTGAGGAGGGTCAACCTTTGTTTCAACAAGCCATGGGGGTTGAAATCTAAAGGGACCTCATCATTGCCAAGACATGTATTAGAAGCAAATAATTAATAAGATTTGAGATTTTTAGATTGAGATTATATATCACAAATGACTGCCATTTCTGTAGAAGAAAGTGGAAAATCATTAGTGGTAAAATCAATATGAAAATTTTCATCATCATTACTTTTGAGCTTAAGTTTTTTATGAATAGGAGATTGTGTTGAAAAAATTGTATATACCTTCGAGGTTTGTGGGTGTGAGAGTGAGATTTTATATTCACCTATAAAGGAGGGTGTAAAATCTAATGAACCCCAATCATAATCCAAAAATGCATTCGAAGGGTCAACACTATCCTAAACATTACTATTGTTAGAAGAAAAGGGTAGAATGGTTTGGCTTTTGTTAAAGAAGGGATCAAATTACTTAGAGGAATTTGATGTCTCACTTCCATTTGTAAGCAACTTTCCGGAATCAGTTCAACTTCAATCGTACGGAGCTTATTTTCAAAAATGAACTTTATTTAATGATAAAGTGTAGATAGGACAACCCTCATGGCATGAATCTAAGGTCTATCAAGAATAATATTGATGTAGCCTAAGCATTCCAAGTTGTAGAGCAATCTTGCATCAACCAAAAACATTTACATTCTTTCTTTTCTTTCATTTTCAGTTCAGTTCAGTCAGTTGTAGTTTTAGCATTTTGTACTGCATTTTTCTGCATCTTCATATCAAAGGTCATGGAGTAGGACATAGCATCTACACATCATCATCTACAAATATCTAAATTTTAGGCCATTTGGACTTGTCTACTGAAAGTTATCGGTTCAAAAGATCACCTATTTTCACAGAGCAGTGCATACAGATAGTTAGCTGAAGGAGAAGGTTTACAGAGAACTTTCATGACTTACAGAACTAAATGAAACATGTCACATGCCACATAATGATCATATAGACCTTCCTTGAGGTCCACACCTTGATTCATGTATTTCTAGATAATTACCAGATGTTTAAGGACAACCTATTTGTTTCTACATGTTACATTCCTTCACTGGAGTTTGTAACCTTTCTTGCCCAACACAGAGGATTTATCGAGCTTCGAGATGATATATATAGATCTATAGGATGTATTAGAAAGGTAGTTGATTAGTTAGATAGTATTTTAGTTCATGATCATTAGATGTTTTGTACTTCAAAGAAATATCTGTTGTAACTAGATTTTAGGCCTGTGAGCCTTTTGATTGTAGCCCGCATGTTTCCAGCATATAAGCATTCTAAATATATGATATATTGAGCATTTGAATCTTCCATTGCATTCTAAATTGGTGTTGTTTCTATTGTGTTTACTCTTGTTGCATGGCCTAGATAGTTCACTCGGTGGACCCTTTGACCATGACTGCACCAAGTGGTATCAGAGGGAAGTTTTGAATCCTTTGGGAAGTGAAGGCATTCTGTAAGATCTTGTGGTGAACCGATCAACAACCAGAGGAAATCTACTTGTGTTTGTTAATAGATCACTGATTGTGAGGTAGTTTCTACCTTGTAGTCAGATCACCAAATTGAGGTAATTGTACTAGATCTGATCCAGGAGCATCCTAAGTTGTAGAGCAATCTTGCATCAACCAAAAACATTTGCATTCTTTTGTTTTCTTTCATTTTCAGTTCAATTTAGTTAGTTGTAGTTTTAGAATTTTTGTACTGCATTTTCCTGCATCTTCATATTAGATCTCATGAAGAAGGACTTAACATCTACATATCATCATCTACATCATATCCAAATTTTAGGTCATTTGGACTTGTCTACTAAAATTTATCGCTCTCAACAGATCACCTATTTTCATAGAATAGAGCATGTAGATAGTCAAGCGAAGGAGAAGGTTTGTGGAGCACTTTAGTGACTTGCAAAGCTAAATGGAGCATCATTCAAGGTACATAAGGATCAGATAGACCTTCCTCAAGGTTTGTACCTTGATTCATGCATTTGTAGATCATTACCATATGTTTAGGCCCAAACTATTTGTTTCTACATGTTACATACCTTCATTGGAGTTTGTAACCTTTCTTGGCCGACATGGAGGACTCTTTGAACTTGGATATGATAAATATAGATCTCTGGGATGTATGAGGATATGATTTAGATATCTTAGATTAAATGTTTTCTTTTGGAAGGTTCTTCAAATCAATATCTGTTGTAACTGGAATTCAGGCCTATGAGCCCTTTAGTTGTAGCCCGCATGTTGTTGGCATATAAGTATTCTGAATATATGATATATTGAACATTTTGAATCTTCCATTGCATTCTATAGTAGGCATTATGACTAGAAGAATGAATGAAATGATGGAGATGATCAAAACAATGAAATTTAGACTAGATGTTGTAGAATAAGATAGAAGAAGAGGTCTAACCCCTAGACATGATGTTGAAAGTGATGATGATGAATTTCAATCTACTAATCAAAATGAAGAAAATCTAGAAGAAGAAGAAGAAGAATCAAATCAAGTGAAGATGTTGAAAGCTATTTTGAAGACTAGAAAGAGGCCTAGAGTGGAAGTATTGAATTGTAATGGAAATTTGAATCTGAAGGAACTGATTGATTGGATAAATGATTTGGAGGAATACTTTGAATATGAAGAATATGAAGATCTAGAGAAGGTTATCATTGATAGTGGTAGTAATGATGTTTTGGTTTTAGAGGAGATGGTGACTAAGCTAAATCTAGAGAGATTGAAACACCCTAAGCCATACAAGATAGCATGGATTCAGAATGAACACAAGGTACTAGTGAGTGAACAATGTTTGGTGAAATTTCATATAGGATCTTATCATGATGAAGTATTGTGTGATATTATGCTAATGGATGTATCTCATATATTGTTGGGTAGACCATGGCAATATGATAGAAAAGCTATACATGATGGGAGAAAGAATAATTACACTATAGTATCTAATGGAAAGAAAATTACCTTGATACCTTTGGAAGATGAGCCTAAGAATGAAGTATGTGGGAATGCTAGAATCTTTTTGGTAGATGGATGGAAATTTCTAGATGGTTTGAGATATGAGAATATATCTTTTGCTTTGATTCCTAAGAAGCATGGAACCCTAAGTACAGAGACTAAAGAATCACAGCGAGAGGAGATAATTGAATTGTTGATAGAGTATGAAGACATCATATTAGATAATGTACCTGAAGGATTGCCACCAATCTAGACTATCAGTCATCATATGGATCTTATACCTGGAGTAGTTTTCCTAACAAAGCAACACATTGGATGACACTAGCAGAGAATGCATAACTAAATAGACAAATACAAGAATTGTTGAGACAAGGATTGATCAAAGAACATTTGAGCCCTTGTGTAGTACTTGCAGTGCTAGCACCGAAGAAAGATGGAGAATGGAGGATGTGTACAGACTCTAGAGCAATCAACAAGATCATAGTTAAGTATAGATTTCCATTGCCAAGGATGGATGACATTATGGACTGTTTGAGTGGAGCAAATTATTTCACAAAGATAGACTTGAAGAGTGGATACCATTAGATTAGGATCAGAGAAGGAGATGAATGGAAGACTTCTTTTAAGACTAATGAATGATTGTATGAATGGTTAGTGATGCCTTTTAGATTGACTAATGCACCGAGTACTTTCATGAGGTCGATGAATGAGGTTTTGAAGAAATTATTGAGTAAGTTTGTTATTATATACATGGATGATATTCTAATTTTCAGTAAGACAAAAGAAGAACATTTGTGGCACCTTAGACAAGTATTGCAGAGACTGAGAGAATAGAAATTAATGATAAACATCAAGAAATGTAGTTTCATGAAGGAAGAATTGGTATATTTAGAATTTGTGATTTCTGCAGAAGGATTGAAGATGGACCCTGAGAAAGTTAGAGCAATTGTTGAGTGGCCAACACCTGACAGTATTGGAGAAGTCAGATCATTTCATGGATTAGCTAGTTTCTACCTGAAGTTCATTAGAAATTTTAGTTTGGTATGCACACCAATGACAAAGATAATGAGAGGTGACAGAAAGGATTTCAAGTGGACATCAAGAGCAAATAAAAGTTTTGAGTTATTGAAGCAGAAAGTGATAGAGCAACTAGTGTTAGCATTACCAAATTTCAACAAGGTATTTCAAGTGGATTGTGATGCAAGTGAAAATGTAATAGGAGCAGTGTTAAGTCAAGAAGGTAGACCAGTATCATATTTTAGTGAGAAGTTGAATGATGCAAGGAGAATATGTTCAGTTTATGATCAAGTGTTTTATGCCATAATTCAAGCCTTGAAGAAGTGGAGACATTACTTGTTACCTAAGGAATTTTTGTTGTATATAGATCATTAGACTTTACAATATTTGAATAGTCAAGGAATGTTAAATCAGAGACATATGATATGGGTAGAGTTCATACAGAGTTACACATTTGTATTGAATCATAGGAGTGGGAAGTCAAACAAAGTTATAGATGCATTGAATAAGAGAAGGAATTTTTTGACAAAGATGAGAGTTCAAGTATTAGGTTTTGAAGAATTGAAGCACATGTACGAGGAAGATCTTGATTTTGTAGAACCATGGAAAGCATGTAAGGAACCTGTTGTGATAGATAGAAGTAAGGGGTTAGATTATTTCATTCAGGAGGATATGTTATTCAAAGGAAATTAGTTGTGTATACCTAGGAGTTCAATGAGATATAATTTGATCAAGGAGAAACACAGTGGTGGATTAGCAGGACATTTTTGAATTGACAAGATAGTGGCTTTGGTAAGTGAAGATTACCTTTGGCCTTAGATATATAAGGATGTAAGGAAGTTTGTACAGAGTTCTAAGTATGTTAAGTTGCAAAAGGTAGTAGTCAGAATACTAGTTTGTACAAATCTTTGACCGTACCAAAGAGACCTTGGGAAGATATAAGCATGGATTTCATATTAGGAATTCCAAGAACATAGAGAGGACATGATTCTATATTTGTAGTGGTGGATAGATTTTCAAAGATGGCACATTTGATACCTTGTAAGAAGACAAATGATGCAGTGCATGTTGCCAACCTATTTTCAAGGAGATTGTGAGATTGTATGGATTACCTAAGACCATAATTTTAGACAGAGATACAAGACTCATTGGATACTTTTGGAGGACATTGTGGAAGAAGATGAAGACAGACCTAAAGTTTAGTTCAACATTTGATCCATAGATAGATGGACAAACAAAAGTGGTCAATAGGAGTTTAGGAAACTTGTTGAGATGTTTGGTAGGAGGGAAGGCAAGAAGTTGTGAACTAATTCTACTACAAGTAGAGTTTGCATACAATAATTCAGTGAATAGGAGTACCAAGAAGACACCTTATTGTAACTAGAATGAAACCTAAAGGAGTTACAGAAATGAGAGATATCTATATGGAGAATAAGAGAAGTACAGAGGAAGAAGAATTTGGATGATACATGGTGCATAATTAGGTTAAGAAGCATTTGGAGGAGATGAATAGTAAGTATAAGGAGCAAGTAGATGAGAAGAGGAGACACAAAGAATTTTTAGTTGGAGATGAAGTAATGATGTATCTAAGAAAAGAGAGATTTCTAGTAGGGACATATAACAAGTTGACGATGAATAAGTTTGGACCATGTAAGACACTTAGGAAATTTGATTCATTAAATGCATATGAAGTAGAGCTACTAGAGACATTGGGTATATCACCTATATACAACATTGCAGACTTATATCAGTATCATGAAGGAGAATTGAGTGACAACATTCAAGATGATTTGAAGGATCGGTTACCATAGCAACAACTGGAGCAGATAGAAGACATCTTGGACAATAGAGTTGGGCACAATACCAGAGGGAAGCAATACAGAGAATATTTGGTCAAGTGGAAAGGCAGACCAGAAGAAGACTCATCTTCGATTTCTCAGGCTAAGGTAGATCACCTTGGTTTTCCTCTAGCCCTAGCAAAGTGAGGGACTCACTTTTTCAACAACCCTAGGTGTCTGATGCAAGAGCATCTTAGGTTGCAGAGAAATCTTGTATCATCCAAAAACATTTGCATTCTTTCTTTTCTTTCATTTTTAGTTCAGTTCAGTTAGTTGTAGTTTCAACATTTTGTACTGCATTTTGCTACATCTTCATATCATAGCTCACAAAGTAGGACTTATCATCTACATATCATCATCTACATCATATCCAAATTTTAGGCCATTTGGACTTGTCTACTGAAAGTTATCGCTATTAGAAGATCACCTTTTTTCACAGAGTAGAGCATACAGACAATCAACTAAAGGAGAAGGTTTGTAGAGCACTTCTGTGACTTGTGGAGGTACATGAAAAATTTCACATGGCACATAATGATTAGATAGACCTTCCTTGAGGTCCTCACCTTGATTCATGCATTTGCAGAGCATTACCAGATGTTTAAGACTGACCTATTTGTTTCTACACATTACATTCCTTCATTGGAGTTTGTAACCTTTCTTGGACAATGTGGAGAATTTCTTGAGATTGGATATGATATATAGATCTCTAGGATGTATTAGAAATGCATTTGATCAGTTAGATAGTTCTTAGTTCATGATCATTAGATGTTTTGTTATTCAAAGCAATATCTGTTGCAACTAGATTTCAAGCATGTGAGCCTTTTGATTGTATCCCACATGTTGCTGGCATATAAGTATTCTGAATATATGATATATTGAGCATTTGAATCTTCCATTGCATTCTAAATTTGTGTTGTTTTCATTGTGTTTACTCTTGCTATATGGCCTAGATAGTTCACTCTATGGACCCTTCGACCGTGACTGCACCAAAGATTGTATGTAAGAGAATTAGGCATGAGATGGATAAAGGTAGACAATGTCACAGGTCCAGCCTTAATATTTAAGGTGATTATACCTAGTGATTTTCTACCAACATTATCAAAGCCATGAATATTGAGTTTATCTAGTTTAATGAGAGACATATCAACATTGAGTTTATGTAACAAGTCCATGCCACAAATATGAAGAGCTGATCCATGATCAATCATAATGCGTCTTACCCTCATTCTATTAATAATGATGAATATCAAAAGGGGATCATATTGGTTTTGAACTTCTATGGGAGATAATTCATGTTGAAAAATAACATCCACTTTTATCACATGCATATAATCTAACAGGGCTGCTACATCATTTTGCCTAATAAAAGGTGGAACAACTACCTTTTATAGAGCCTCATGGAGAATTCCCTTGTACCTAGGTGATGTTTGTATTAAATCCCATAGAGAGATCTTAGTCAGAGTAGCATGAAGATGCTTGACAAGATCATATTCTCTACCCATATGTTGAGGAAGACTACGAGGTGGGGGAAGAAAAGGTTGAGAAGGTGGAAGAGAAGTGGTCACACTCAGTGCTTGTTTACTTTGCTTATTATTATAAGTGTTTTGTGTGTGTGAGAAACCGCATGATAGTGAGATTGTTGCTACACATTTTGAACACCTTGATTCCTTTGAGTAATTTGCTTTGCAAAATTGAAGATGTAACCAGGATGTCAAGATGGTTTTGGAACTCCTCAAACTATAATCATAGGTTTAGAGAAAGGAGGTAGATTAGGTGCCTCATGGATAATGATCTTAGGAATATTTTAAAAATTAATGCACTTATTCATTCTTCCCTTAGTGGGTGGGATAAGTCTATTAATGATGATGGCATTGATATTGTTATCTCTTTGAAAATTAAATGATTTAGGATAATGTGATGAACCCCCAATATCTACCCATGAGGGATCCCATGTGAGGGAAGGATCTTCATCCACTAATGCTTCATATTTTGAAGGGAGAGAATTATAATGAAGAGAAGGTAGAGTTATGTTAGGAAATGTATCAATGATTTTCTCTTCTAGCACCAAAATATCCTCACAAGTGGGAACCATTTTGGGAGAGGGATCCAAAACATAGGGTGACATAGGCAAAGCTAGGTCACCATAATATGCATTATAGTTGAGATATATGGGAATAGACATGGAATTATCATGCTTTGTAGTAGAAGTGGAATAAGAACTATCACCATCATCTTTCTCATGACAATTCATGGAGATGAATTTAGTAAAGTCTTCTAATATTGAAGGATACACACCCATGAGAGTCATGAAGCTAGCAAAATCAGAAATATAACAAATGATATCATATATGGAACATATAGAAATATCAATATCATACATGAATGCTATATGATCTAAAAAATATAGATGCATATTAATGAGTTTAGAAAAAAATTCAAAATCTATACTATATGCATGCAAAGATTCCAAAGAGGAAGAACAAGAAGAGTCCATAATCAAATTTCTTGTCTACTATATGAAAATACGATATGGAAAAACAATGTACAATCAAATTAAGCAATCATTCAACATAGTGTTGTCTCATGTTTGAAATGTTACTAAAGCATCCATGCCTTAGAAAAAATTTCATCCATTTTTGCCACTTTCCTTTCTTTTTCCTCGAGTTGCGTTTTACTTAGTCATTTTCTTGCATTGTTAGCAATCCCTTGTGTTTTTGAACCAAAGTCAATGGGTTCAAAAGTTCATGAACCGCCCGACTTCCTGACTAGTCTTTGAGTCTAATGTCTAAAGTCCCTCCTTGCATTATTCTTGGTCATTCATTTTTGGGCAAAAGTCTTTGTTGTCGAGAGGCAGAATTTCCTTTAACTTCCAAACTCTCAAGGTTGTGGTTCAAGAGTTCCAAAAGTTTCTGACTTGCCAATTTCAAAGGCCATCTTTTCTTGTGGTACCATTTTCCTGAGCTAGCATGTCATACAATGACAAGACACTTGTCACCTCACATTTAATTTGAAATGCATGCAGATGAATTGGCACATTTCTTGGAGAGAAACTAAAGAGGATTTTCACAATTTTCAAAGCTTGATATGCCACCAGAATTTAATGATATTTATGAATGAGTTATGAGAAGTGACATGAAATCTGAATGAATTAACAATCTCACTTGAAGTTTTCATCATTTCACTAAGGGAATGTATTGCAAAGCAAGGAAGAGTTAACCCACTATGTGCAAGAAGCCAAAAGAATTCTAGACTTGCAGGTTAGCATGATTGGCCTTCCTTATCTAATTTTCTTTCCTTTCTTCTGATATAAAAACCAAAGCATTTCTTTTGGGTGGTGAAAGCATTTCATGTATCTATATAGTGAGTCTCCTATTAGTGAATTATATTTCTCTGCCCTATCTATGAATGCTTTAGAGTTTCTAGCCAATTAGTTCCTCAAGTTTGTGAAAATGAAATTCAAATTTTAGGGAGCTCCTTTGGTTCCTATTGTAGAGAATGGTTATTTGGTGTGAGAGATACAGAGCTCAGTCATATTAACCTAGAAGATTTCAGGAAAAGGATACAACTTGAAGGCCGAACCACCCTACCTAACAAAATAATGACCAATGGTTTAGACAGAGCTGGGGACTTTCCACTTGTAGTGTGTTGTCCAAATTTAGTGGTTGCATGTGCTAACAATTATTTCCTAGAATATTAGGAGATAAGGGCATTAGATGGCTCTGTTGTTGCCAAAATTGACTTGTAGTCAATCGCTCTTGCCTTGAGTTTTGATGAATATGAGGAGAATGCTAATGTTTCTATGTCTTCTGCCTAGGGGTACTATAATGAAAGAAGAGACTAGTGCCAAAATTGCATTACTAAGACCTTGCTGGAGATTGAGAAAAGGGGAAAGTCAAGACTCCCTGCTAATCTAAAGAGGAGTCATTTCAAGGAGGAAATATCAGACATGATCACTCTGTTGAACCGTGTAGTTGAGAGCTCTGAGTCTGATACTTTCAATTATTAGACGTATAGGTTTATCTTGCTTGTCTGCAGAGATCACCATATTGACTGGGCAAGGATAATCAATGAAAGTATGTATGAGCAATTGATAAATTTATCACAGAATGTAAAGTTTTACATGTGTACCCAACTGGTATATGTACTTGCTCATAGAGAGGTTGGTTGACCTGGGTTAAGGACTAAAGGAGTTCCCACCATCGACATGCCTATGTATTATACTTTTCCATAATTACATAGAACTGAGGTTATGAAAGATTTTTGGTGGATTAATGATGCTTTCTCTATGTATCTTACAAAAAGAATCGAGGGTTCAATGGAGATAAGGTTTTCTGTAGAGGTTGCTACCTTGGTCATGAACTTTGGAAGCTTCTATGTCTAGTTTGAGTGCTTATCTTACCTAAGAATTGGGGGTTACAAAAATGCCCCATTGAAATTGCCACAGTACCCCTCAGATTATCTTGTGTTCTTAGAGGTATGTCGTCAAATGGGAATTGGGAATATAAGGTACCATGCCTTGAAAAAGAAACATTATTCTTTTCCCATGACATTTTCCTTCTATTCTTGCAAAAGTAAGTGATAGTGATTCCTTGATTTTCACTCAGTTAGGAGATGATAAGAAGATCATCTAGTTTGGACCCAACTCTCTAGAGAATTGGCTCACAATCAAGTGGAGATGATGAATGCCACATGAGGAGAGTAGTAAGCTAAAAGATGCATGTGAGCAAGATGATCAACCAATAAAGAGTAACACTAGATTGCCTACTTCTCCATCAAAAGTAGTTGAGAGCTCTAAGTCTGATACTTTTGATTATTGGATGTGTAGGTTTATCCTGCTTATCTGCGGAGATCACCATATTGACTAGGCAAGGATAATCAATGTAAGTATGTATAAGCAATTGGTAAATTTATCATAGAATGTAAAGTTTTACATGTGTTCCCAACTGGTATATGTACTTGCCCATAGAGAGGCTGGTTGGCCTGGGTTAAGGACTCAAGGAGTTCCCACCATTGACATGCCTATGTATTACATGTATTATGCTTTTCCACAATTACATAGAACTGAGGTTATGAAAGATTTTTGGTGGATTAATGATGCTTTCTCTATGTATCTTACAAAAAGAATCAAGGGTTCATTGAAGGTAAGGTTTTCTATAGAGGCTGCTTCCTTGGTCATGAACTTCGGAAGCTTCTATGTCTAGTTTGACCACTTATCTTACCTGAGAATTGGGGGTTACAAAAATGCCCCCTATGTATCTTACAAAAAGAATCGAGGGTTTGTTAGAGATAAGGTTTTCTATAGAGGCTACTGCCTTGGTCATGAAGTTCGGAAGCTTCTATGTCTCTGCTTATCTTACCTGAGAATTGGGGGTTACAAAAATGCCCGATTGAAATTGCCATAGTACCCCTCAGGTTATCTTGTGTTCTTGGAGGTATGTTGTCAAATGGGAACTGTGAATATAAGGTACCATGCCTTGAAAAAGAAAGGTTATTCTTTTGCCATGACACTTTCCTTCTATTCTTGCAAAAGTAATGCTAGTGCAAGAAGTGTAGATAAATTGTTTTCTGAATTTAATCTTCATAGCTTGTCATCTCGAATAGACTTTGATAGTAAGAATTTTGTGAAAACAAACATGCATGAGGGGGTTCTTATCAACACAAACCCTATCTTGAAGATTTCTGGGAGGATTGTTTAAATGAAAGGGAAGTACAAAGAAGGAATTGGATGAGGTTAACCATCGATTAGGTCCGTGCTTTTGAATTGTCTATGTGAGTTCCTGACATAGTTGACGATAACTCCAATATTTTGGAAAAAGGCTATCATGATGCTTCATTACAACCATTACCTCCTGTGAAGTGGTCAAAGAAGGAGATCACTGATGTTAAATTTCATTCTTTACATATGATAAGAAGAATAGAGAAGTGGTTGAGAGGGAAAATTAAAGGATAGGCCGGTTCAGCTATACCTAAGGACTCATCTACTCAGTGTCAGAATAGAACTCAAACCACTCACTCTTAGAGAAGATCATCTAGTTTGGACCCAACTCTCTAGAGAGTTGGCTCACAATCAAGTGGAGACAGTGATCGCCCCATGAGGAGAGTAGTAATCTAAAAGATGCATGTGAGCAAGATGATCAACCAGTAAAGAGTAACACTAGATTGCATGCTTCTCCATCAAAAGTAGTTGAGAGCTCCAAGTCTGATACTTTTGATTATTGGATGTGTAGGTTTATCCTGCTCCTTTGCAGAGATCAACATATTGACTGGGCAAGGATAATCAATGAAAGTATGTATGACCAATTGATAAATTTATCACAGAATGTAAAGTTTTACATGTGTTCCCAACTGGTATATGTACTTGTTCATAGAGAGGCTAGTTGGCTTGGGTTAAGGACTGAAGGAGTTCCCACCATTGACATGCCTATGTATTAAACTTTTCCACAATTACATAGAACTGAGGTTATGCAAGATTTTTGGTGGATTAATGATGCTTTCTCTATGTATCTTAAAAAAAATTGAGGGTTCATTGGAGATAAGGTTTTCTGTAAAGGCTGCTACCTTGGTAATGAACTTCGGAAGCTTCTATGTCCAGTTTGACCGCTTATCTTACCTGAGAATTGGGGGTTACAAAAATGCCCCATTGAAATTGCTATAGTACCCCTCGGATTATCTTGTGTTCTCAAGGAGGTATGTCGTCAAATGAGAAATGTGAATATAAGGTACCGCGCCTTGAAAAAGAAAGGTTATTCTTTTCCCATGAAACTTTCCTTCTATTCTTCCAAAAGTAATGATAGTGCAAGAAGTGTAGATAAATTGTTTTCTAAATTTAATCTTCATAGCTTGTCATCTCGAATAGACTTTGATAGTAAGAATTTTGTGAAAACAAACATGCACAAGGGGATTCTTGTCAACACAAACCCTATCTTGAAGATTTCTGGGAGGATTGTTTGAATGAAAGGGAAGTGCAAAGAAGGAATTAGATGAGGTTAACCATCAATCAGGTCTATGTTTTTAATTACCTATGCGAGTTCTTGACATGGTTGATGATAACTCCAATATTTTGGACAAAGGCTATCATGATGCTTCATTACAACTATTACCTCCTATGAAGTGGTCAAAGAAGGAGATCACTGATGTTAAATTTCATTCTTTACATATGATAAGAAGAATATAGAAGTGGTTGAGAGGGAAAATTAAAGAACATGCTGGTTCAGATGTACCTAAGGACTTATCTACTCAGTGTTAGAATAGAACTCAAACCACTCACTCTCAGAGAAGATCATCTAGTTCAGACCCAACTCTCTAGAGAGTTGGCTCACAATCAAGTGGAGACGATGAACCCCCCATGAGGAGAGTAGTAAGCTAAAAGATGCATGTGAGCAAGATGATCAACCAATAAAGAGTAACACCAGATTGTCTTCTTCTCCATCAAAAGTATACCATGTGCCCCTTATTAATAATCCCGTAAGTGATAGCGATTCCTTGATTTTCACTCAGTTAGGAGATGACAAGAAGATCATCTTATTCAGACCCAACTCTCTAGAGAGTTGGCTCACAACCAAATGGAGACGGTGAACGCCCCATGAAGAGAGTAGTAAGCTAAAAGATGGATGTGAGAAAAATGGTCAACCATTAAAGAGTAATACCAGATTTCCTGCTTCTCCATCTAAAGTAGTTGAGAGCTCTGAGTTTTATACTTTCAATTATTGGATGTGTAGGTTTATCTTGTTTATCTGCGGAGATCACCATATTGACTGGGAAAGGATAATCAATGAAAGTATGTATGAGAAATTGATAAATTTATAACAGAATGTAAAGTTTTACATGTGTTCCCAACTAGTATATGTACTTGCTCATAGAGAGGTTGGTTGGCCTGGTTAAGGACTCAAGGAGTTCCCACCAACGACATGCCTATGTATTACAATTTTCCACAATTACATAGAACTAAGGTTATGAAAGATTTTTGGTGGATTAATGATGCTTTCTCTATGTATCTTACAAAAAGAATCAAGGGCTCATTCGAGATAAGGTTTTCTGTAGAGGCTCCTACCTTGGTCATTAACTTTGGAAGCTTCTATGTCTAGTTTGACTGCTTATCTTACCTGAGAATTGGGGGTTACAAAAATGCCCCCTATGTCTCTTACAAAAAGAATCAAGGTTTCATTGGAGATAAGGTTTTCTTTACAGGCTGCTACCTTGGTCATGAACTTCGGAAGCTTCTATTTCAATTTTTACCACTTATCTTCCCTGAGAATTGGGGGTTACAAAAATGCCCCATTAAAATTGCCATAGTACCCCTTAGATAATCTTGTGTTCTTGGAGGTATGTCGTCAAATGGGAACTGTGAATATAAGGTACCATGCCTTGAAAAAGAAAGGTTATTCTTTTCCCATGACAATTTCTTTCTATTCTTGCAAAAGTAATGCTAGTGCAAGAAGTGT
Organism: Cunninghamia lanceolata; assembly: GCA_027924645.1. NCBI lineage: Eukaryota > Viridiplantae > Streptophyta > Pinopsida > Cupressales > Cupressaceae > Cunninghamia > Cunninghamia lanceolata. The sequence continues at coordinate 11,322,513 of BSBN01000780.1, forward strand.
AGATAAATTTTTTTCTGAATTTAATCTTCATAGCTTGTTGTCTCGAATAGACTTTGATAGTAAGAATTTTATGAAAACAAACATGCACGAGGGGGTTCTTATCAATACAAACCCTATCTTGAAGATTTCTGGGAGGATTGTTTGAATGAAAGGGAAGTATAAAGAAGGAATTGGATGAGGTTAACCATTGATCAGGTGTATTCTTTTGAATTGCCTATGTGAGTTCCTGACATGGTTGACGATAACTCCAATATTGTGGACAAAGGCTATCATGATGCTTCATTACAACCATTACCTCCTATGAAGTGGTCAAAGAAGGAGATCATTGATGTTAAATTTCATTCTTTACATATGATAAGAAGAATAGCGAAGTGGTTGAGAGGGAAAATTGAAGAATAGGCTGGTTTAGCTGTTCCTAAGGAGTCATCTACTTAGTGTTAGAAAAGAACTCAAACCACTCACCCTCAAAGAAGGTCATCTAGTTTGGACCCAACTCTCTAGAGAGTTGGCTCACAATCAAGTGGAGATGGTGCACACCCCATGAGGAGAGTAGTAAGCTAAAAGATGCATGTGAGCAAGATGATCAACTAGTAAAGAGTAATAGCAGATTGCTTGCTTCTCCATCAAAAGTAGTTGAGAGCTCTGAGTCTGATACTTTCAATTATTGGATGTGGGTGCACACCCCATGAGGAGAGTAGTAAGCTAAAAGATGCATGTGAGCAAGATGATCAACTAGTAAAGAGTAACACCAGATTGCTTGCTTCTCCATCAAAAGTAGTTGAGAGCTCTAAGCCTGATACTTTCAATTATTGGATGTGTAGGTTTATCCTTCTTATCTGCAGAGATCACCATATTGACTGGGCAAGGATAATCAATGAAAGTATGTATGAACAATTGATAAATTTATCATAGAATGTAAAGTTTTACATGTGTTCCCAACTAGTATATGTACTTGCTCATAGAGAGGCTGGTTGGCCTGGGTTAAGGACTAAAGGAGTTCCCACCATTGACATGCCTATGTATTACACTTTTCCACAATTACATAGAACTGAGGTTATGAAAGATTTTTGGTGGATTAATGATGCTTTCTCTATGTATCTTACAAAAAGAATCGAGGGTTCATTAGAGATAAGGTTTTTTGTAGAGGTTGTTGCCTTAGTCATGAACTTCAGAAGATTCTATGTCCAGTTTGACCACTTATCTTACCTGAGAATTGGGGGTTACAAAAATGCCCCATTGAAATTGCCATAGTACCTCTCAGATTATCTTGTGTTCTTAGAGGTATGTCGTCAAATGGGAACTGTGAATATAAGGTACCACACCCTGAAAAAGAAAGGTTATTTTTTTCCCATGACACTTTCATTCTATTCTTACAAAAGTAATGATAGGGCAAGAAGTGTAGATAAATTGTTTTCTGAATTTAATCTTCATAGCTTGTCGTCTCAAATAGACTTTGATAGTAAGAATTTTGTGAAAACAAATATGCACGAGGGGGTTCTTATCAACACAAACCCTATCTTGAAGATTTCTGGGAGGATTGTTTGAATGAAATGGAAGTACAAAAAAGGAATTGGATGAGGTTAACCATTGATCAGGTCTGTTCTTTTGAATTGCCTATGTGAGTTCCTGACATGGTTGATGATAACTCCAATATTGTGGACAAAGGCTATCATGATGCTTCATTACAACCATTACCTCCTATGAAGTGGTCAAAGAAGGAGATCATTGATGTTAAATTTCATTCTTTACATATGATAAGAAGAATAGCAAAGTGGTTGAGAGGGAAAATTGAAGAATAGGCTGGTTTAGCTGTTCCTAAGGACTCATCTACTTAGTGTTAGAACAGAACTCAAACCACTCACTCTCAAAGAAGATCATCTAGTTTGGACCCAACTCTCTAGAGAGTTGGCTCACAATCAAGTGGAGACGGTGCACACCCCATGAGGAGAGTAGTAAGCTAAAAGATGCATGCGAGCAAGATGATCAACTAGTAAAGAGTAATAGCAGATTGCTTGCTTCTCCATCAAAAGTAGTTGAGAGCTTTGAGTCTGATACTTTCAATTATTGGATGTGGGTGCACACCCCATGAGGAGAGTAGTAAGCTAAAAGATGCATGTGAGCAAGATGATCAACTAGTAAAGAGTAACACCAGATTGCTTGCTTCTCTGTCAAAAGTAGTTGAGAGCTCTGAGTCTGATGCTTTCAATTATTGGATGTGTAGGTTTATCCTTCTTATCTGTGGAGATCACCATATTGACTGGGCAAGGATAATCAATGAAAGTATGTATGAACAATTGATAAATTTATCATAGAATGTAAAGTTTTACATGTGTTCCCAACTAGTATATGTACTTGCTCATAGAGAGGCTGGTTGGCCTGGGTTAAGGACTAAAGGAGTTCCCACCATTGACATGCCTATGTATTACACTTTTCCACAATTACATAGAACTAAGGTTATGAAAGATTTTTGGTGGATTAATGATGCTTTCTCTATGTATCTTACAAAAAGAATCGAGGGTTCATTAGAGATAAGGTTTTCTGTAGAGGTTGTTGCCTTGGTCATGAACTTCAGAAGATTCTATGTCCAGTTTGACCGCTTATCTTACCTAAGAATTGGGGGTTACAAAAATGCCCCATTGAAATTGCCATAGTACCTCTCAGATTATCTTGTGTTCTTAGAGGTATGTCGTCAAATGGGAACTGTGAATATAAGGTACCACACCCTAAAAAAGGAAGGTTATTTTTTTCCCATGACACTTTCATTCTATTCTTACAAAAGTAATGATAGGGCAAGAAGTGTAGATAAATTGTTTTCTAAATTTAATCTTCATAGCTTGTCGTCTCAAATAGACTTTGATAGTAAGAATTTTGTGAAAACAAATATGCACGAGGTGGTTCTTATCAACACAAACCCTATCTTGAAGATTTCTGGGAGGATTGTTTGAATGAAATGGAAGTGCAAAAAAGGAATTGGATGAGGTTAACCATCGATCAGGTCTGTGCTTTTGAATTGCCTATGTGAGTTCCTGACATGGTTGACAATAACTCCAATATTTTGGACAAAGGCTATCATGATGCTTCATTACAACCATTACCTCATGTGAAGTGGTCAAAGAAGGAGATCACTGATGTTAAATTTCATTCTTTACATATGATAAGAAGAATAGAGAAGTGGTTGAGAGGGAAAATTAAAGAATAGGCTGGTTCAACTGTACCTAAGGACTCATCTACTCAGTGTTAGAACATAACTCAAATCAATCACTCTTAGAGAAGATCATCTAGTTTGGACCCAACTTTCTAGAGAGTTGGCTCACAATCAAGTGGAGACGATGAACACCCCATGAGGAGAGTAGTAAGCTAAAAGATGCATGTGAGCAAGATGATCAACTAGTAAAGAGTAATACCAGATTGCCTACTTCTCCATCAAAAGCAGACCATGTGCCCCTTATTAATAATCCCATAAGTGATAGTGATTCCTTGATTTTCCCTCAATTAGGAGATGATAATGTACTTCAATCTTTGTTAAGTACCCCAAATTCACCCAATTCAAGTGAGCCTCAAGTGCACAATTCTCACCTTGTGAATATGGATGGTGTAGTGAGCATAATTGGCACTACTAATATCCCTTCTTCATTTCCTACCTGGTTGATAAAGGTAGTAGAAAAGAAGAAAAGGTATACACCAATGGTGGATACCAGTATAGATACTATGGCTAAGTTACCATAGGAGACTCCTAAGCCCAAACATTCTAGAAGAATGTCAAGGATGGTAATAGACTTTGTCACAGGAAACTAGTTCTTTGAAATTACAGATCTAGTGGGGAATAAGAATGAGAATGAAGTGATTGAAGTGGACTTCAAGATGAGTAGAGTAGATATGGACCCTCAATCATGGAGGGATATATCTATCATGCCAAATATCTAGTTAGCGATTTATCGAAAAGGGCCAAGAAAGAACAAGATGAGAACGTTAGGTTGTGTGCACAAGTAAGTTCCTTGTCTATGTTCATTCAGTCAATTTTAAAGATTATAGCACCTTCAACCAATGCTTTGCTTGATATGAGTGTTAGTACCCTAGACCCCAATTTGTTGCAACAAATAAAGAGATCACAAGCCCTAAGTAGTGTTGTCGAACAATGGATAGAAAAGGTGACACTAGATGGTTTAATTTTCATTGAAGAGGCTTATAAGTTGTTTAATCTCATTTCAAGTAAAAGAAAAACTTTAATCATTGATTTCCAAACTACCAAAAGTGATTGTAATACATTATTCTTAATCTCTAAGGAAATACAAGATATGGCTAAGATGGGTAGTTGAGGAAGTATTGGCAGATCCTAAGGAAATGAATTCTGGAAATTGGTCTAATGTAATTGAATGGAAGTTATCTATTGTGGGGGCACTGGAGGATGAAATGAGAAGCACTCTTTCTATTTATTATAGATAATTAAGTGATATTAAGGGTGACTTTGCCATCTTAGAGATAGTAGCCATCAGTGATGATGATGTTAAGCTACTCGATGTCAAAGAGATCAAGCAAAATTTCAAGAAGATGGTGACAGAGGAGATGGTGAGTTATGATGTGGTCACAATAGAGTCAATTGGGAAGGTTGTAAGGGTGTCTAACTATGTCAAGATGTTTAAAGTTGGATTGGATGACATGCACAAAAAGATGATTCAAGTTGATAAGGTGGTGAGTAAGAAGAATCCATCTGAATCAGCATGACTGGAAGACCCAACAGTTTGGCATTGTCATCAATCATCAATAAGTATAGGTCTTACAAGGTGAAGCTAAGAGCACATGAAGCTCAAACGGTACAAGGTGGTACATGTGATGAAGGAGAATAGGCAAAGGAGAAGGAAACAACACAGGAAGGTGATACTGAAGAAGAGAATGTGGCAATTATTGATTAGTTCTCTTTTCTTATGCTTTAGTTTATTTCATACTTTCTCAAAAACTATATGCTCTAGAGGGCCCTTATTTTTAATGGTATTTAATGTTTAAAATTCTTTAAATTGACTGTCTTGAAGAAGCCGTTAGGTTTTAAAAAAGATAGTTATTGGGGACTTGGCTATAAATTTAATGAGCTAGTCAATGTATGGATCTTTTAGCAAACTTTGTATTGGTGATAGATCAAGTTTTGGCTTTCTATTCAATTGCTTTATATATATGAAATAGAAATCAATGTAGTGGAGTTTTGATGATCGTAAACTTTGTGTTAAGGTTGTTTAAATTTTCATTCTTCTTATCTTGAATTTATAGCTATTGGTGTTGATAGTATTTCTATATTAAAGTGGTTGTATATCTTTGATTCTTGCTCACTACTGGGAATTATCTATCTTTCAGTTTATGATTCATGGTGGTGATTGTATGATGTATGGTGTACTTTTGTATTGATTCATTGAAGTTGATGTGGTGGAATTCTTTGAACTTCTTTTCAGTTGATTATTTTGTGGATGTATATTGCCTTTATTGCTTTCTGGTTAAAAGCACCACCTTTATCTTTCTTTCTAGTTAAAAGCAATACTAGTTCTTCATTCATTGAATATCAATCAAAGGTAGTTGCGCCTTGTAAAAGAAGTAGAGAATCTTTGTAAAATACCATTACAATAGGTTCAACTAGTGTTACATTTGTCATTTGTTTGGGTGTAAGAATATAGAGTTAGGTGACAAATCTGTTAACCAACACATAGCAAAGATCTAAAATAAAATTTTCAATATAACAACTAGATGCAAGACTAGCTAGGGTCTCACCATCAATCCCTAGATCTTATTGCCTAATCCAAAATTCTTTGATGCAAGAATGATTTTTCTTTTGTAGTTTGAACATGAATGATATTTATGAAATGGCATAGCAATGTAATATCATATTTGACCACTAATTATCATCATCAAAACTTGGAACAAGAGTTTTATCAACATACCCTAGGTGCAAGACTAGCTAGGTTTTCCAAAAATGCAATATTTTTGAAAACCCTAACAATGAATAAGTGAAAATACTAAGTATATCACTAGGAAATGATTAAATAATGCAATAACAATCATATCTGATGCAAAAATCAGAAACTTATATCATGTTGTAATGATCTAAACTTGTGAAATATAGACAATGTGTCAAATATGCTTTTTTCTAAACCCAAATCAAATGCTTGATTTTCTAGTTTCTAATGAAAAGATGCAAAGATATTATTTTCATAAACACAAAACTTATATGATAAAAAAATGAAATCAATTTAATCAACCAAATAATGCCACAACACACAAATCTAAAAACCCTAGGCCCAATACTAGCTAGGCCTTCTATGAATGCAAGGTTTTTGTAAACCCTAACAATGAAATAATACAAAATTAGGCTATATAACTATGTAAAATGATGAATGAATTTGACTTAATCAGATCTAGGGTAGTAAGTAACTCATATTTTAAGCAATATGTTGAGTTCACCAAAATGTTAGATGGTAAAGGGAGACTTAGCTTAAAACCCTAAACTAGGTCAAATGCTCTTCTATCAACATTGGAACACAAACCAAGATCAACTTCTACCCTTGAACAAACTACAGAGATTTTGTCCCTTTTTTGTATAAAGGAGTGTTAACCAAATCTAACCAATCAAACTAGGGAAAAGTAGGAAACCTAAATTGAGCAAGATTAGAAAATAGACAACTAACAAAAATAGAAATAGGAAATCTAATACCACAACAGAGATCAGGGACAGAAAAGAACCAGGATTTGAGTTTGAGAGTAGAGAGGTACCAGGGCATTGGGTGTCTTAGACCCAAATTAGGGTTTTTGTAGGATCTCTAGTGCTGGGTGCCTTTGCCTGCTTGTCTTCCTATGTCCTGTCACTTGCTATCTTCAAATTCCTCTAGATGTGACCTGCACACAAAAAAGAAGGAAAGAGGCTTGGTGCCATTTAGGAGCTTGCCTAAGTCAAGCTCTATGAATGGTGTTTCCACCTCCATAATAAAAATGATGAGAGATCAAAGAGTGCATGCCCTAGGAGGGTAGAGGTAAATCTAAAGTAGAATAGAATGATGTAATAAATCATGAAGGCAATAAGTCACCATGAGCATGGAAACCCTAGCTTGCTTGATGTGGCATCACAACTTGAATTAAGAAGTTGATGTAGCCTTAGAGAGATCTTCACAAGACTTGCAAGAAGTTAGTACGACAATGATAATCCACCATAGAGAGCTTTAGAGAAGAATAGAGAGCATGAGAGAGAAGAAGAGAGAGTACAAGTGTGCCTAGATTGCTTAGATGTTCAAATGAATAAAATAACTTGCTTATATATGTATTATCACTCACCAACAATGAATAAAAGTAAATGGAGCTGACATGTAGAAGACAAGGAGGTGTTCTAAGCTAGCACCACAAAAATAGGGTCAGGGCTAACAATTGGGACCATGACGCTAGGTGCCCTAGTACTTTAGCCCCACCAACTCTAGGGAGTGTCAATTAAAGTGGGTTTATACTTGTCCTATGTTTATTTTGTCAGGTTTATTCATCAGGATCAAGAATTAATTGTTTTAGGTCAACCCAGGTGCTAAACTAGGTATAAATGGAAAGGGTACACATTTTACTCCAGATTAGGAGCATGATGGTGTTGGAGCATATATTAAAAGAGACTTAGTCATGCAAAGCAACACACAACAGAAACACACACAATGTTAATTCTATCAATATCAGCAAGAGATCTCCATGTCTCACTGAAATTACTCTTCTCTTTTCTTCTCAGCCTGGCTTACCTTGTCGGCCTCACTATCTTCTGTCTCACTGATGGTTTCCTTCACACCAATACCTTCCTATGCATCAGCCAAACATTATACCATCGACCTCCTTTTCATATGTTATTTCGAATTGCTTTGTCTTCCTGACATCCCCTTGATACATTTGAATCTACACATACATTACTTGACCTACCATGTTGGTTCTTCCTACCGTTCCTTCCGGTCAGCACTTGTATCTCAAACCAATGTATGTCTTGACATACAAATGAAATATACAAACGGAATATACAATCAGCGACTTCCTATCACCAGTTCTCCTCCCTGCTATTAACAGTCATTCCTTACATCCACAGACAAAAATCCTTCTGATCTACATTCTAACTACCACTTCTGCTGGTCACCCTTTGTATCATATGCAATGTATGTTTTCGTTGTATCTTCATAACATACAACAATGATATGCAATTACAATATATGCACAATTGACACTCACATACAATAACAATATACTCATAAACTATCTATGACATACAATGGACATATACACAAGGAATGTATCTTCTCAGACAATTTCGACAGACATAGGAATTATTTGCCCAATATACTTTGGCGATATACTCAGGCGATGGATTTTCACATACGGTTGCAAGATACACACAGAATGTACTTAGGTACATTAGTGATATACACAGGAGTTGTATATTCAGTGAATGATCATAAACTTAACTTGAATGGACTCTTACACATGCATTTCATCATAGGATATATACAAGGTGATACTCAGATATGACAGCGATATATATAGGAAATGTACCTTCATACATTTGTGATATATACAGAAATTGTATATTCAACAAACAACCCAAACTTGACCCAAATAGACTTTTATACATACCATTCTTCATAGCATATACACAGGAGGCTGCTCGCATGCAAATGCGATATATTCACATACTGTTCCCGGCATACAATTGACGAATATACATAAAATGTATATTTGAATTTCTTGCCGAATAAGTTCCTCTACAATGGATTCTACAATTTATGTTCTTTCATTCCCATTGAACAAAAGGAAAACAAACAGAAACTAATGTACACAATCCATTCCATTGATTTCACAGAAATCCACTAGTGGAATGGATTTAATCATGCATCTCAGCAGTAGAAAACTAAATTGAATACAGAACAATTCTATACAGATAATATACAAGACAAATTGACACACAGGGTATGTACACAGAACCTCATAATTTGTAAACACAACTGGTAGAATTTCTATTTCTTCTTCCCAGCTTCATACATTTAATCATTATAGAAAAATGGAAAAACACAACAACAACAACTTTTTCTCGACCTCCTCTCTGAGTTTTGTTACCGACTCCTCTCTCCTCTATTTTTAGGATTTTGCTTAAACCAAGATTATAACAAAAAGCCCTAATTAATCACACAGCACCTGTTTTGCATAAGACAGCAAAACATCAGATAATATGACACATTTGATTTAACCCTACACATAACCCAACTGTCTGTTCTTATCCATGATGCTAAATACTGGCCTTGGGAAGAGAGATATTAAAACATAAAATGTCAACACAAAATGCTACATTTGACAATGATATACAAATGCTACATGGTAACATGAAATGTTTAAAACATATTAAAGCCTTATTCTTCTCCCTCTTGTGCATATTTATCTTGTTGAAGGGGTGCTCCTGCATCATACTCCCCGGGAGAAGAGATCTCAAGACCCTTTGAGATCAGAGTTTGAAGGTCTGCACCATTGTTTGTGATCTGATCTTCAGTCATCCAAACTACCTCTGAATTAGGTTTCCCCTACCAAGCTACTAAGTACTCCATGTACTCTTTGTTCCTTGTCTTCTTTGTCACTCTTGAGTCTAATATCTGCTATAATTTTGGTGGATCATGCTTAGGAATATCATCACCTGCTGCATCCTGTAATGGTTCCTGTTCAACATATGCATGCTGCTTGTATGGAGTTAAATCACATACATTGAAAATGGGTGATAATCCAAGATTAGGAGGAAGTTGGATCTCATAGGCATTCTACCCACACTTCTTCAAAATCTAACATGGTCCAATCTTTGGTCCAATCTTCCTTTGTATTAGCTTGGTATATTTACCTTTTGGGAGCCTCTCCTTCTTTAGATTAACCCATACCAAATCTCCAACATCAAATTGTACATCCCTCTTTTTCTTGTCAACATATGCTTTGTATTTCAATGTAGTCTGTTGAAGCTAGTTCTTGACTTGATCATGCACTTCTTTGATAGCTAAAGCAAAAGCTTCTCCATCTGCACTAATAGGCTCTCCTATAGGTAGATCTCTCAGCTCCAAAATACCTCTTGGATGAATACCATATATCACCTAAAAAGGTGACTTCCCTGTACTCCTATTGATGGTGTCATTATAGGAAAATTCTGCTTGTGGTAGGATGTTATCCCACTTATCTCCATGCTGCCTTGTCAAACATCTTAACAGATTTCCTAATGAATGGTTAACTACTTCAATCTGCACATCTGTTTGAGGATGGTAAGATGATGAGAAGGATAAATTGGTTCCAAGATTCTTCCAAAGAGTCCACCAAAAGTGGCCAATAAATTTTACATCTCTATCTGAGACTATGCTCAATGGCAAGCCATGTATCCTCACTACTTCCTTGAAAAATAGGTCTGCAACATATGAAGCATTACAAGTGGTTTTGCATGGCAAGAAATGTGCCATTTTACTAAATATGTCTACTACAACAAAAACACTACCATATCCCTTCCTTGTCCTAGGCAAACCTAATACAAAGTCCATGCTTATGCTCTCCCATGGCCTAGAAGGAATGGGCAGTGGCTGATACAAACCTACATTAGTGGATCTCCCCTTTGCCTTTTGACATGTCACACATGCCTTCACAAATTTCCTCACATCTGACTACAACTTGGGCCAATAGTAATGTCTCTTCACAAGATCAAGAGTCTTGTCTAGACCAAAATGTCCTGCCATGGCCCCACAATGTTTCTCCTGAATGATATTCAGTCTCATAGAACACCTTGGAATACATAACTGTCCACCCTTAAAAAGTAATCCCTCTTGGATTAGAAATTCAGAGAATTCAATATGATATTCATCTCCAAAGGAAGTACATACCTTGTAGGTTTCTCCAAAATCTTCATCCTCATCATACATGGCCTTCAAAGAATCAATGCCAACACTTTCCAATTGAATCTAATTTATGGTTAGAACCCTTCTACTCAAAGCATCTGCTACTTTGTTTTTGACCCCTTTCTTGTGCTTGAGTGTGAAGGAGAAAGCTTGCAAAGTTTCCACCCACTTCATGTGTCTATGGTTCAACTTCTCTTGACTATTTATAAAATTGAGGGCCTAGTTATCTGTGAACACTATAAATTCTTTGGGCATCAAGTAATGCCTCCACTTTTTGAGTGACTGTACTAGAGCGTACATCTCCAAATCATATGATGAGTATCTCTTCTTTGCATCATTTAGTTTCTCACTAAAAATGCAATAGGCCTACCTTCTTGAGTGAGTACTACTCCAATTGCCATGTGACTGGCATCACATTCTACGTGAAAAATCTTGTTGAAGTCAAGAAGTACAATAACTGACTTCTCTACCACCTTCTTCTTCAATGTTTCAAATGAATCATCTGCCTCCTTTGTCTAAGTGAATCTACACTTCTGTCCTCCTTTTATGGTGTCAAGCATGGGTGCACAAACATGACTAAACCCTTTTATAAACTTCTTATAAAAGGTTGCTAACCCATGGAAACTTCTAACATCATTCAAGGTTTTAGGAGTTGGCCAAGACAATATGGCACTTACGTTCTCTTGATCCATTTTCAATTTGTTATGTGAGATGACAAATCCCAAGTAGATGATCTCTTCCTGCATGAACAAACACTTTGCTAAGTTGATCATTAGCTGCTCTTCATGTAACTTTTTGAGGACCAAGTTTATATGGTTGAGGTACTCTTCCCTTGTATTACTGAAAATCAAGATGTCATCTAGATATACTATGACAAATTTACTAATGAATTCCCTCAAGACCTCATTCATCAACCTCATAAAGGTACTAGGGGAATTGGACAAACCAAAAGGCATGACCTTCCACTCATATAACCCCTCATTGGTCTTAAATGCAATTTTCCACTCATCTCCTGGCCTAATCCTAATCTGATGATTGCCACTCTTTAAATCTATTTTTGTGAAATATTTAGCACCCCCCAAACAATCAAGTAAATCTTCTATCCTAGGGATTGGGAACCTATACCTGATTGTTATCTTGTTGATAGCTCTTGAATTAGTACAAAGTCTCCAAGTGCCTTCCTTCTTTGGTGCTAGTATAGCCGGTACTGCACATGGGCTTAAACTCTTGCCAATTAGGCCTATCTCCAAGAATTCCACAATATGCCTTGCTACCTCTATATTCTGTTCTGGGGTAAGCTTGTATGCTTCTTTGTTTGGAAGTGTAGATCCTGGGATTAGATCTATGCAATGGCTGATGTCCCTCATAGGTGGTAGGGACCTTGGTATTCCATTAGAGATGATGCGTTGGTACTTGTCCAATTGCTCTTGGATAACAGGATCTATGAACTTTTGCCTCTTCTCTCCCTTGACTTCTTGCTGTTGTTCCTTGTTCACCTTTAGGCATGGAATTAGAGCATATGTAACTGCTCCTTCTTCTACTATCCCTTTCATGAATTGTTTGCCTTCTACCATCATCACCTTAACTTCTTTTCCTTTTGATTCCACCTCATTCTCCATTAATGGTAGCAACTCTATCGCCTTACCATTCTTGGTGATTGAATATGTGTTTCTAACTCCATCATGGTATGCTTTCAAGTCATACTGCCATGGTCTTCCAAATAGGAGATGGCAAGCATCCATCTTGGCAATGTCAAACAATAATCTATCCTTATATGGTCCAATTTGAAATTCTACCCAAGCCTGTTCTTCCACAATTGTTTGCTGACCTTGGTGGAGCCATGAGATCTTATATGGGCAAGGATGTGGCAGTCTTCTAAGCTTAAGCATTTCTACCATTTCAAGAGACACAAAATTTTCAGTGGATCCAGAGTCAATCAGAACTTTACATACCTTTCCTCCTGCCTTGCAAGTAGTTTTGAAGAGAGACTTCCTTTGTGGGGGTTCTTTGTTGGGCACCTTCATGGTGGTCATTGCTCTTCTAATCATCAAAGATTCTCCTTTCTCAGGATATCCATAACTGTCAGGAGAATTCACACTTTGACAATCAGATTCTTGGATCAGATTGATTCTCCTTTCTCCTATTGAACTTGTTGCCTTTCTTGGACATCTGCTGGCTATGTGACCTTCTTGATTACAATTGTAACATCTGATAGGTCCTCTTCCTTGAGATCTTCCTCTAAATGGTGGTCTTCTACCCCTAAAGTTTCCTCTTTGATTGTAGTTTCTCCCTTGGTTCTGACTGCTGTCTCCTCTATTGTTCTCTTGATTGGATTCACCTTGGTATCCAAATCCATTTCCTCTGCCTCTGAAAGGACTTCTTCCTCCCCTTTGCTATCTCCCTTTTCCTCTATTGTTCTTGTCATGCCTTCTCTTTAATTTCTCTTCCACTTTGAGTGCTAACTAGTAGCACTTTTGGACTGTATCTGGGTTATGCAGATTTAAATCTTCTTGGATGTTAAACCTTAATCCATTGAGGTACCTTTCTACCTTCTCTTCCTCACCCTCCTTTACCTTTGTTTTGACACATAGTTTCATGAACTCTTCTGTGTATGAACTGACATCTAGCTCCTTCTGCTTCAAATTATGTTTCCTCTTATGTAATTGGATGTTGTAATCCAATGGGACATAGGCTTCCTTCACTAAAGCCATCATCTTCTTCCAAGTAGCAACTTTGTTCTTTCCTTCTTTCACCCTGTCATCTTGGATGAAATTCCACCAAGTCATTACAGCTCCTTTCATTTTGGATTGAGCCATCTTCACTCTTTGGTGGTCTGGTATTTCCTCGGTCTTAAAGAAATTATTCAAGGAGTCTATCCACTCCATCACGGAATTAGGTTCCATTTTTCCTACAAGCACTGGCAGGTCTATTTTCATATCCATGGTTCTTCTCTCCATGGATTTGAGGGCATTAAGTAAGGGTCTCTGGTCTACAAGAACCTCTATCTTTTCCTTCTTAGCGATCTCCTCTTCATCCTTGTCTTCTCGCTCACCAGAATCTTCTTCCCTCTTCTGTACTCTGTCCCTCAACTTCTCTACCTCTCCTTTCAAGGCCTGATTCTGAGCCCGAGCTGCTTTGCTCTCTGCCATTTGTTTTCTCACTAAGATAGCCAACTCAGCATTGGTCATCTTTGCTGGGTATGCTTCTGACCCTTCTCCTTCTAACATCTTGTCTCCTTCTTCTACCCAAAGAACACTCCTAAGCTCTGATACCACTATGATGTAGAGCGACACACAATGGAAACACATAAAATGTTAATTCTATCAATATCAGAAAGAGATCTCCATGTCTCACTAAAATTACTCTTCTCTTTCCTTCTCGGCCTAACTTACCTTGTCGGCCTCGCTATCTTCTATCTCCTTGATGGTTTCCTTCACACCGATACCTTCCTATGCATCAACCAAACATTATATCATCGGCCTCCTTTTCATATGTTATTCCAAATTGCTTTGTCTTCCTGACATCCCCTTGATACATTTGAATCTACACATACATTACTTGACTTGTTGTGTCGGTTCTTCCTACCATTCCTTCTGGTCAGCACTTGTACCTCAAACCAATGTATGTCTTGACATACAAATGAAATATACAAATGGAATATACAATCGGTGACTTCCTATCGCCAGTTCTCCTCCCTGCTATTAACAATCATTCCTTACATTTGCAGACAAAAATCCTTCTAACCTACATTCTAACTACCACTTCTGCCGGTCACCCTTTGTATCATATGGAATGTATGTTTTCATTGTATCTTCATAACATACAACAACGATATGCAATTACAGTATATGCACAATTGACACTCACATACAATAACGATATACTCACAAACTATCTACGACATACAATGGACATATACACAAGGAATGTATCTTCTCAGACAATTTCAACAGACACAGGAATTGTCTACCCGATATACTTTGGCGATATACTCAAGCAATGGATTTTCACATACGGTTGCAAGATACACACGAAATGTACTCAGGTACATTAGAAATATACACAGGAGTTGTATATTCAGCAAATGATCAAAAACTTAACCTGAATGGACTCTTACACATGCATTTCATCACAGGATATATACAAGGTGATACTCAGATGCGACAACGATATATATAGGAAATGTACCTTCATACATTTGTGATATATATAGAAATTGTATATTCAACAAACAACCCAAACCTGACCCAAACAGACTTTTATACACATCATTCTTCACAGCATATACACAGGAGGTTGCTCACATGTAAATGCGATATATTCACAAACTGTTCCCGGCATACAATTGATGGATATACATAAAATGTATATTTGAATTTCTTATAGAAATAACTTCCTCTACAACAGATTCTGTAATTTCTATTCTATCATTCCCATTGAACAAAAGGTAAACAAACAGAAACTAATTTACACAATCCATTCCACTGATTTCACAGAAATCCACCAGTGGAATGGATTTAATCGTGCATCTCAGCAGCATAAAACTAAATTGAATACAGAACAATTCTATATAGATAATATACAGGACAAATTGACACATAGGGTATGTACACATAACATCAGAATTTGTAAACACAACTGGCAGAATTTCTATTTCTTCTTCCCAGCTTCATACATTTAATCATTATAGAAAAATGGAAAAACACAACAACTACTACTACTACTACTTTTTCTCAACCTCCTCTCCAAGTTTTGTTACCGACTCCTCTCTCCTCTGTTTTTGGGATTTTACTTAAACCAAGATTATAACAGAAAGCCCTAATTAATCACACGGCACGTGTTTTGCATAAGACAACAAAACATCAGATAATATGACACATTTGATTTAATCTTGCACATAACCCAACTATCTACTATTATCCATGATGCTAAATATTGGCCTCGGGAAGAGAGATATTAAAACATAAAATGTCAACACAAAATGCTACATTTGACAATGACATACAAATGCTACATGGTAACATGAAATGTCTAAAAGATATTAAAGCCTTATTCTTCTCCCTTTTGTGCATATTTATCTTGTTGAAGGGGTGCTCCTGCACCACTTAGCATGAGAATAGTTGAAGTTCAAAGACAATGAAAAGTTGACAGATGCAACATCCATTGTCAAATGGTGTAACTCTATAGTGGGTCCAAGAAATGAAAGTAAGTCTACAATTCGTAGATTTTTTTAGTTGATAGAAGAAGATAACATTGCAAAATATGAATATTAGTGTATAGCAACATGATCGAGTGAGTTCCACTCTTTTAGAAGCTCAAATGCCACTTCATGGACTATTCATTTGAGGTAGATGGTGTGTTTTTGTTCATCATGTACAGTTTTTTCTTGGAATGAGTCTAAGTCAAAAGAATGGGTCAATGAATGGTGTGCTAGAAATTTAATCCCACTTCAGACGTATCAACTTCTAGGAGCACTACAATTCATGTAGATGGAATGATCAATTGATTTTGACCATATTTTAGATCTAGTTGAACTAGGTATTATAGACACATTACTTAATGAAAATTAATATATTTTAGATTATGATGTAGTATTTTTGTATCATTTATTGAATTAATCTCTTTTGTGTAATTTAATGTAGGCCTTATTTATACAGTTATTGCATATGGTGATAATAATGAATGAATGAATTATTATTTATGTCATTATGCTGAGGCAGAAAAGAATGATAGCCTCTGTCATAGATGGACAAAATATTGAGTATCCTACATGATCGGTGGTTTTTACTAGAACAAGGTTTAGAAGGTATCCAATATAGAAGTCCAATGTGTGGTGTTTTGAGGACTTTGACACACATAGGAAAATTCTTCATTATTCAAACCTTTTTAGGACATTAAATGTTTAACTGATAAAATATGAGTGTACACCATTGAATAAAAACTTGTGGAAAGTTTGCAAGTCTGACCATGAAGTAATACTTGACACTATAAAGAGTAGAGAGGATCCACATAGTTCATTGGATTGAATTAGTAGAATGACACAAAGGTATGTACACTTCTTAAGTTTTGTGATTTGATTACATTTTTCTTTTCTTTTCTTTATTTATTTCTAGTAGTGTTATTAATGTAGATTAGTAGTGCCAAATAAACATTCACCTTCTCATGGTTGGTACAGTTAGTAAAGAATTTTATATTCTTGAAGCAAAGAGAAACTTTAAAAATTAACAATAAACTAGTATGTCCTCATATATTCTATATTTTTGACATTTTTTCTTACCTTAATTTCACCTTTTATATGTTTGACATTATATTTTTAGCTGGAGGGGAGAGAGAGATAGATAGAGACAAGGAGTTTGGGAAAGAGCAGAATTGAGGATGAGAGAGACATCTACTTTCAATTCCTTCACCTCTCCTTGTTAGTTCATTGTTAATTTTCCTTGCCTTCACCTTTCCTTCCATCCCATACTTAGATTTTCTTATCTTATGCCATGCCTTCTCCCATTTCCCTTGCCTCCCTTCTTGCATCATTTCTTGATTCTTACTTTTTCTATTAGTAGTTTTCTACCCAACCCCTTGTCCTCGATAAAATTTTAGTCCTCATATCATAGCATGATATTCCATGTTCCTTATGATATTTACTCTCCCTCTTAGCCTCATCTCTCCTACTTCGTACCATGTTGTACCTCTTGATTTTGTTTATAAGACTTCTCTTCATTCTAAGGATGCCATAATTAGTCTTGAGGAGCATGTATTACACATGATGATTAGGTTGCATTCTTTCTAGATGTTATATTAGATGATAAGATCTAGATTTAACTTTAGACAAATTTTGATTTTGGGTAGATTTGGTTAAAAGATGATTTTATTTGATGAGATGGAAGCTTTGTTTTTGATAGGGGAATGGATTTGATGTTGATGAAGATTTGGTATGGTTTAAAGTGATGAGATGAAGATATGGGTCCAAAGTAGGTCAATAGATGATCAAAGTTTCTAAGGTTTCTAATTTAAAGATGGGATGATTAGGAGGAATGAAAATTTTGATTAAAGAGATGATCTTATGGAGTGATGGTTTAGTGAAATTGGTAATGGATAATTTTAGGTCACTTTAAAAGTCTGCTAAAATCCTAAGGATAGTCAAATTAATGATTGTGAAGTTGTTATGTTTAGATGTTTAAGGTTACAGGTGAAGGCATTGATAGATGAAGTACAGGTACTGATAGAGGGATCTCAGGCACTAACAAGTCTAGAGAAGACATTGACAAGTAAGGCTCAAATGTTAATAGGTAAGGTGCAGGTGCTAATATGTATGATGTAGGTGTTGACAGGTCTAATGTAGGCACTAACAGACCAAGTACAGGAGCTAATAGGGATTGATAAGGTGTTGATAGAGACTACAAATGTGTTGATTGACCCAAATTATTGGTAGTTTCACTATTATGTAGAGGTGCTGATAGGGTTGACTCTGGTGCTAATAGAGACTAAAGAAGCACAATTATAGACTGCAAAAGCTCTAGCAAAGGCTGTGAAAGTGCTGATAGGATTGGCTTAGGCATTGAAAGGATCTGATTTGTGAGTTGTTTTGTGTCTTGTTCATGGGATTTCTTGGTAAGAGATTTGATAAACAATAAGACACAATGGCTGATTGTAATTTTAGGGAATAAAGGTTGATAGGCTTTTACAAGTTTATCACATTAAGACACTTCAAGCACATAAACATTCCATAAAATTTTTCAAGTAAGAGTGATTTTGTAATGTGGGCCCATACGATAGAATACCTATCCATGTTCTTACCTAACTAAGAACACTTCAACCTGAGTAGATAGCTAGGGATAAGGGCATTGCACCCAATACCCCTTTCCTTGGAGGCTTTTATGCCTTACCCAAAGAAAACTTCTATCTTGGCTTCAAGGAGGTATGATGATGAGTAACTTCAGGGGGCATCCACTTCCCTTTCACCACACTAGAAAATGACTGATGGTCTTAACTAGGCTTTACAAGTTTCTAGGGGAGATCCCAATATATGTAAGGTATGGGGGAAAAATCTATGAACAAGGGATTACCAAGCATCCAACCAAGAATGCTACCACTCTAGTCTCAGTGAACCGAGGGTCTTGAGGGTTTTGTTTAGACCAAATGGGGTCCCTATTGAAGTGAGTCTTTTGATTCTCACAATGTTTATATACCCCACCAGAACATGGGGTTGAGATCATCCCTTGGAGTGGGTATATCTCTAAGCAGGCTTCATAAGAAAGAAAACACTACTCACTTTTGATCCCCAATATCGCACAAGGCACTAGAGAAGATCATACATTAAGGTAGTGCTTCTTTGGGGAGATAAAACAAAGGACTTAAAAAATGATTTATGATCCCTAAGATCACCCAAGGGTGTGAGGAGAGAGCATACATCCTAATGAAAATTGAGACAAAGCATACAAGTTTTTTTCCCTCTACTTTAATTGTGTGCAACTAAAACTAATAGAAAAGAATTGCAGTTTGACCATGAGGCTGTAGAAAATGTTAGTAGTTTACAAATGATGTCTTCATCAAACATTTAAGGGCCACAAAAAACTAGATTAGTGTCCAAAAGATCATACAAATTATACTTAGACAAAAGCACTAACAAAAGCCTCTAATGTGCTAACAGAAGCAACCTAGGTGCTAATAGAAAGCACTTAAGTGCTAACTAAAGTGCTGGCAAAAAATGCTAAGGTACTATCAAACATGCCTAGGCACTAAGTAATAAATCTTAGATGCTGACAGAAGGTTGCAAAAACACTAACAGATAATCAAATGCACTAAATAGTGCAACCTAAGTGTGAATCTAAGAGTTGGAGGTGCTAATACACAATGATATACCTCATTTTACTTGTAGCCAAATGCACTGAACTTGTAAAAGGAGATGCTGAACCTACTAGTGGAAGCACTAAAATTGCAAGCAAAGGTATTGTCCTAACATAGAAACCAGAAACCCTACAAAATATGTTAATCTTTTTGGAATACTATGTGAATCAGATTACTTTCTATAGAGCCAGATAGGGTTAGTTATCAAATTATAATATAAATATTTTAGGTCCAAATATAGTGTCAAAAGTTAAGAAAGGATTGTAGGCTAAAAGGATTTCAAAGTTGATTAAAAAACCTAGATAAAATTTGTCATGTTGTAAAATGTCCCCTTAGGACTTTTACCTCCTAAGTTTAGCTCTCAGGTCCCTTGTTTTGCATCTTGCATGTAGATTTTAACTCCCAGAACAAAATGACCTACAACCCATGTCAAATGGGGCTTCAGGGACATTGTCAGATTTAACCATAACCTAAAATAAGACCTAGGAGCTTCAGTGCTCGTGCCCTAGTCCTTCCCTAGTATAGGCAGGTCTCAAATTTGAATGTCAATTATGTGACTATTAAAGGTGTCCCATGCCGACATCTTAAGTTTGAATTATGAAATTAAAGTGGGAATGCATATATAAGTATGTTTAGAGGTTCATTTATAGACTAGAAGATGATTATAAACTTTTGGCAAATTTATGATTTTAGAGCATTTAAGATATTCATTGTTGCAAAGCAAAATATTGTTGTTGTGTTTGTGGTTGCAAATTTAGCTTCATCTTCTCATGTATTGAAGGATTTTTATCTACATGCGAGCTACACCTCCAAGGTGACATCTATTTGTGTTGAATCAATCATTTATCAATTTGGTTTTGCCTCTATCCCACAAGGATACACACTCTTTATCAAACAATGGTATTGGAAGGCTTGAATGCCATTCTAGGGCTTGACTAAGGCAAGCTCCTAAACACCACAACCCCCAACCCCTCTCCTTGTGATTGTAGGTTACAAGTATCGGATTTCACAAAGTGGAGTTGTAAAGAAAGGTTGTAGAAGATAAGGATTCTAGATCTGATGGAAAGAAGCAGTTTGGTGAACTATCGGGGCTAGGGCGCTAGTCATAAAGCCCTCCAAGGTTGCAGAGATAGAAATCTCCATGATAGTGATAATGAACATTAGAAGAGGTCCTGACATCCTGAAGAATATCCTGCCTTGGGCTAGGCCACTAGTCACAATGCCCTCTGCATCTATAGAGCTAGAAACAGATAGAACAATGATCATTAATGTTGGAAGGAGTCCAGAACCCCCTAAAGAAAATATTGCATTTGGCTAGGGTACTAGTCATGAAGCCTCTGACTATTTAGATTCCCAAACTTAAAAAAATGCTAGTAACTAATCTCTGTCTACTATCTTGGTCTGTGAGCATTTGTCGTAATTTATCTGGTTGCTTACAATTTTATATAATTAGGCTTTTGACCATACTTGATCATTAAATTAATACATTAAATCAATAATCTCTAATTTTTCACATCATTACAAGGGACTACCAAACTATAGGTGAATCCTCTTGCAAACATTGTGATTCAACTCAGTTGAATGTCCTTGAATGTTAGTAGTGAAAGGAGGATCTAATTAACAAAACCCTTGTCACATTCCTGCTTTTCCTATAAAAAATTTTGGTGAAATTGTGTTTTTATTGAAATTTGCACCTTTTTGAGTGTTGTACTTTAGATTTTAATTCATTCATTGCATTTTCATCTTATTGCATTTGAAAATCTACAAAAAATTGAATTTTTTTTTAAAATGGCATCCTAGACTTGTATTTTGACATAATTTCATTGCATTTAATTTAATTTCTGATATTTTCATTATATCTAATATAAATTACAGCAATACATCATTAATTAATCATTTACATTGCATTTGCATGCCTAATTTGTTAGATTTTGTTTGAAATTGTGCATTTTTCATAAAACAACCTAGTCTTTGCATTAGCTAGGGTTTGTAGTTAAAATATTGTTTCAGATTTTACTACTATTTAAAAAAACTCATTCAAATCTAATTTTTGTTTTTAGTTTTGCATTATTGTGTGTTTTTGCATTTACACATAGTCAATTTTAACAAAAACTAGCATATTCACTCAACTCTCTTCAAAATTACATTTGCATTGAGCATTGTAGTATTTTAGAATCATTTTCAGATCTGATCTGAGCTATTTCACAATATAAATCTGATTATAAAACATTCATACATCATTTTGCATAGTTTCATGTCTTAATTTCACAACTAGGGTTTAAAATCCTTGCATTTTCACTAGATTTTGACTGATTTTCATCTAGATTTGCATTATAAGTGTTTTGCATAGGATATTACTAAATTAGTGGACTAATAATAAACATTAAATTTGCTTCCCTTCATTAATTTCTTCACAACACTACTTCTTTTAGGCATTTGAATTGAAAAAAGCGGAAAAATCAAGCACTCTAGGTCATAAACATACATAGTTTTGCACTTGCTCCTTGCATAAGTATTGAAAATCTTTTAAAATCTGATATTGTATTCATTTGAAGAAATATATACATGGCTTCTCATCACAACAATAATGCTAGGTACCCTCCTAGGCCTTATTTGAAAAGAAGGAGCCCTGAACCTGAAATCACATTTACACCTTATGATAAAACATTTGTAGATAATGAAGGGCCTCTTTACATTACTGTGACTATAAAGGAGATTCCAGTGCATGGTACACTTATATATCCTAATTGCATGACTAATGTTGTAACTGAAGAGTTCCTTCTCTCACATAATTTAACACAAGATTCTTATGAACCTTCAAATTTAATGAATAAGACACACACTAGAGCTTTCATACCTACCTTTGGGAGAATATCCTTATTGGTTACAGTATATGATAAAGATGTAGATAAATTATTTGATGTTATCCCTATATCTAACCTCTTCCATGTAAAACTAGGACACCCATGGTTAAAAGCTATGAACACTATCCCCTCAACCATTCATAATTGCATAAAATTCTGTTTACATGGACAAGTGTGTACTATTCAACATAATACATGGAAACCTATGGTTATGGAAAAGAACTTTACACTTGATTACTTTTGGCCACAACCTGATAGAGACCCTAAGCCATGAAGAGACCACTATTTCATACAATATAGACGATACAAAGCAAAACTTATATCTAGAGTGGCCAGGCCTCCTATGTAAACATTAAGAGAAGGACAACCCACATTAGAAGAACTTCCTAGAGAAAAAGGTAATGGGCTCTATGTTGAGGTTCCTCCTCCATCATCCTTACAAGGATCGAGAGTGATTCATTAAGAAAAAACACTTAATCAAGACAAATGAGATTTGAACAAGCTTCCTCCTCTAACACAGAAAGACCAATAGAAAAATATGACAATACTTTTGAAGATATAAGTAATAGGACAAGAAGAAATAGAACAATAAGAGAAAGGAGGAGAAAAAGACAAGCTTTTTCCCCAAAAAATGCACCTCAACAAGAAAACATTCCACCTAACATTGAATCAAACCAACAAGACTTTAAACCTAGGGCTTCAAAAACAACGATTTTCACTAGATTTGGCCTTATTGACTCTCTAAACTTGCACCATAGACATGTTGTGAAGGGTATTTTTTCATTAATTGGTTTTTATCAAGATGATCATTTTCTTCCCCTTTTAAAAATCTTCACAACACCTTTTGATTGGCCTCTTGCATTGAAAATTTGGCGAAAAACTATACATTTTGACTATTTTTGCCCTAGGGTTTGACCCAGTTTGCACTCCAAGAGTGTTGTGACCAATTTTATAGATTAAGGTGACTGATATCAGTGCTTTTATTTTCTGTACCTCCTAAAATTCATTACAACACCCCTTTTTCTAGGTCTTGGAGTTGAAAAACCATGAAAAATAGCCTATTTTTGCTATATTTCACTAGGATTTTACCTTAAGTGGCACTAAAAGTGTGTTGTGTTGAGAATCTTGACATTAAGTGGCTGTTATTATTAATAAATTTTTTTTCCATCATCACTTTCCTCACAACACCCTTTGTTATGCTCTTTTGCATTGAGTTTTGGTGAAAAAAGTGCCTATTTCGACATATTTTCACTATAGTTTGACTTGGCATTATCTTTGATTTGCATCAAGAGTGTGTTGAGAAGGATCTTATTACTATTTTGGACTGATATTAGGCATATAAATTTCTTCCCCTGATCAAAATCCTTACAACACCCTTGGTTTCACTTATTTGCATTGGAAAAAGTACAAAAATCAAGCATTTGAGGCTATTTTGGATATATCATTTTGCACTTGTCTTTGACATACTATTGGAAAAAAATTCAAATCTGATTTGAGCATATAAACATGGCCTCTAATCACAACAACAATAATAGGTTCCCTCCTAGACCTTCCATGAAAAGAAAAGTCCTTGAACCTGAAATTGTATTTACACCTCATGATAGAACAATTGGAGACAAGGAAGGACCTCTTTACATCATTGTGAAAATAATGGGAAATCCTATGGATGGAACTCCTACAGTTCCTCCCTCGAAATCCTTACATGGATTAGGAGGTCATTACCAACAACAGAATATTCCACCTAGACAAATGAGATTTGATCATCTTCTAAATTGCACAAGCCTAAGAAAGAGGATAGCCCTATCTTAGAAGAGATAAGTGGTAAAAGAAAATGAAATAGAAAAGAAAGAGAAAGAAGAAAAAGAAGACAAGCTTATACTATAAACCTTGCCTCTCAACAAGAAATAATTGATCCCAACATTCAAAAGAATAAAAAATGATCCTAACAACGAACAACATGATGTACAAGACATGAATTTGGCTATAGTACCTTATGTCCCACTTTCCTCTAACATTAGGGAGTGGGAGGATGATGATGATTTACTTGATGATGAGACTTAGCACGAAGACCCTATAGGCAAGTATCCCTAACCCTTCATCTCTCTCATGATGTGTTTCCCCCGCGATGTGTTATGTGTTGTTTAGGCCTCCTCGGATAACCCCTAATTCTCCCGTAAGGTCTGGGATATTAGGAGACTACCTTTGTTGTGACCTTCTTCTATTTGTATCATCATTCTTCTATATTGCCTCTCTCTCTCTTATTTCACTATTGTGTGTTGTGTCTTACAGACATAGCATTGTGGTTGGTGACTTGGGGGCACCCTCCTACGTGATTATCCCTAAGACAAGTTTTTTTCTCCCCTCTTATTTATTGTTTCCCTTCCTCTAGTGTTTTTATCTAGCGGGTGGATGATGACAAACATTTATACTGATGCAAACCTAGTGTCCCTTTCGAGAGCAATAAAAAAATGGACTTCTAGTTCCTAATATGACGATGGGGTTGTATATCTTATCAGATGCTTGGCTAGTGGAAGCACTCGTGCTTTCCGCGTAGTGAATTTGATGATGTCTTCATTGCATTTACAAACCTTAACAATATTGCTGCTCTATGCACCTTTGTTTGTCTTTGAATCTAGTCTTGGTTGTACTTGATTTGGAGACCTTCATGATATATCCCCATGGTTATCCTTGAACTCCAAACTCGTGGTATAACCTTGGCTCTTTGTGTGGTTAATCATATGCATTGATGTTATTATTTATCATGATGTTGTAGACACTAACATGTTTCTTGCAGGGATGTGTTTGTGGGAACATTTGGTGATTGTAAAGTACATGTCACCTCTAGGGGCATGGGCTTTGTGAGAGCTTGTGTTCCCTTGTGTGTTTTCTTCCTACCTTAACGTACTTGATATCGATACCTGATATCAACCACCTTAAGGTGGGGGCATATATAAGGTAAGCTATCTATTGTAGATGTTAGCTATGTTCTTGTCCTCAGATGCAGTTTAAAGACTAGCTTGATGAGTGCTTCCTGCATCTTGAGTTTGTTTGCAATCAATCAATGAATCATGTAAGCCCTCTGTGGAGGTGAGATATCATGTATATCCTTTTTATCTTAAGTCCTATGCAGAGGCGGGGATGGTGTATTTCTCAAAGCAGATTGCATCATCCTGTCATTTTCAAAAGTCCTCTGCGGAGGCAGGGAGCGGTTCTGTGACTAACTCAACCCTTAAGCATGTCTTCAGTGATTGTTGTGGTGAATCCCAATTGTTGGTGTGTGCCTGTAATGTGCATGAGATGGTGTTGGACCTAGAAATAGGAACACTCCATCGCTTGTCTACCCTATTTTCTCCCTGTCTTCAAGTGTGTGTGTTTGGCGTGCTTGCTTTGTTTGGCATGTTTATTGCCCCATATGCATTCTAAAGACTAGCTCGATGAGTGATTCCTACATTTTGGGAGGTTTTGTGTGTCTTGTGTGTGTATTGCCCCATTTATGTAGTATAAAGACCAGTGTGATGAGTGCTTCCTGTGTTATGGGAGGTTTGTTTACTTTCCAGTACTTGCATTTGCATTTCATATATATGAGAAAAAGAAAAGAAAAGAATCATGTCTGTCTTCTATGTATTAATGTGTCTTCTATGCATTTACTATCTTCTCTATGTTTTGTGTGACTTTTACTGTCTTCTCCATGTTTTGTGTGCATGTTACTATTTTCTATGTGATTGGTGTGTCTTCTCCGTGCTTGGCATGTTTGTTGTGTTTGTGACCTTACTTTAATACATGTATTGGCCTTGCATTTATACATACATTAAAGTGGGGGCTAAATGTAACGTCAGAAAATGTCCCCCTGGGGGCTTTTCCCTCATAAGGTTTAGCTCCCGGGTCTTTTTGCATGCATTTAGGACATCTTCATAATTTGGCATCCTGATGGAATAAGCCCTAGGTAACATGACAAATGGGACCTAGGAGGACCCCTTGAGCTAGACCCTGCCCAAAATTGGGGGGAGGACTTGGGCGCTCGCACCCTAGTCCTATCATATTTTGGGGCAGTCCCAATTTTTGGGTGTCAGCTTGTGACTATTTTTTGGGTCCTATGTCGACATGGTAAGTTTGAATTTATAAAATCTTGGCGAGATTGTTTGTAGTTGCATATAAAAGCATGTTTAGGCATTTATTAGTAAACTAGATTTCAATTAGATGATTACTAGCAAGCTATTATGTTCTCAAGGTGATTCAAGGCTTTCATTGTGTTGCAAGAGTAGAATTGTGTTGCCTATGTGTTTGTGTTTGCAGATTTGAGCATCCATTTCATCATAGAATGAAGAGCATCTTCCTCCCATGACATCTTCACTATAAGGTGACATTATATTGTGTTTTCATCATCATTTCCTTTGGTTTTTGCCTCTGCCTCACAAGGGCATGCACTCTCTATCTGACAATGGTGTTTAGAGACTTAAGTGTCATCCAGGGCTTGGCTGAGGCAAGCCTCGAAACACCACAACCCCCTCCCAAATTTTTCATCTTTGCAGGTTACAGGTTGCGAAGTTGGACAAAGTGAAGTTGTAGGAAGGCATCTTGAAGTGTCAAAATTGTAGAACAGAAGGAAAAACAACACCATGGACTTGGGCACCCGCTCATTAGTCCTCCAACTTTCATGATTGGAAAATCTCCAGAACAATAGGGAAGAGTTGCAGACTGAGTTCCTAGATCCAGACAAAAATAGGGCATTGGACTTGGGTGCCCACTCTTTTGTCCCCAACTTTTCCACCTCAGAACCCTGAAAATAGGTACTCTGTGATTTAATATTTTTCTTCCCTCTACAAGAGCTTTTTTTGTTATTCTTCTGTTTATAGTCGTATTTGTGAAATTAGGGTTTTAATGGTCAATTGAGCATAGGAGAAGGAAAATTGATAATTAAACACCCTAATCCAATCTTCCCTACATCTCACAATGACCTAGGGTATGATAGTGCATTGCCACTCAACCCTAGATCCTTGAATGTTAAGGGTGAAATGAATGTTTAAGGTAAAATTTAGATTTGTTTTGTTTTAATGTTTGAATCCTCCTTTCACCCTTCACATTCAAGGATCTTAGGATTGAGTGGAAAAGCACTATCAGGTCCTTGGTCACTTACAAATGTAGGGAAGATTGGATTAGAGTATTTGATTATCAATTTTCCTTCTTTTATGCTCAATTATCCATCAAAACCCTAATTATGCAAATCCGGCAATAAACAAATGAATAACAGAAAATACCTCTGTAGAAAGATGTAAAATTACAAAGTACTCTATACCTATTTTTGGAGATCTGAGGTGGAAAAGTCAGGGACAAAGAAGTGGGCGCCCAAGTCTAGGTTGTCCTTTTTTCTGTTGTTATGCAATTCCAACACTCCAACATGCCCTCCTACAACTTCACTTTGTCTGCATCATCAACCTGTAACCTACAATCTTAAAACTTTGGGAGGGGGTTGTGGTGTTTAGGAACTTGCCTTAGTCAAGCTCTGAAAGGACACTTAAGTCTTCCAAACACCTTTGTCAGATAGAGAGTGCATGCCCTTGTGAGATAGAGGAAAAAACAAAATGAACAATGATCACAAACACAATAAATGTCACCTTGTAGTGAAGTTCTCATGAGAGGAAGAAGCTCTTCATTCCATGAGGCAATGGATGCTCAAATATGTAAACACAAACACATAGACAACAAATCTACTCATGCAACACAATGAAATCCTTGAATCACCTTTAGGATGCATGAAGTTCACAATAACAATCTAGTTCTCAAATGAATGCCCAAGAATGCTTTTATATGTAGCTACAGACACTCCCACCAAGATTTCATAAATTCAAACTTACCATGTTGTCTTAGGGACCAAATAACGGTCATAAATCGACACTTAAAATTTGGGTCTGACCTAAAATAGGGCAGGACTAGGGCGTGGTCACCCAAGTCCTCCCCCCTATTTTGGATAGAGTTAAGCTCAAGGGGTCCCCCTAGGCCTCATTTGTCATGATACCTAGGGTTCATTCCATCGAGATGCTAAATTATGATACAAGATGTCTAGAATAAACTCAAAAGACCCGAGAGCTAAACCTTATGAGGGAAAAGCCCCCAAGGGGACATTTTCCAACATTACATTTAGCCCCCAATTTAATGTATGTATAAATGCAAGGCCAATACATGCATTAAAGTACGGTCACAAACACAATAAACATGCCAAGCATAGAGAAGACACGCCAATCAGATAGAAAATAGTAACAGACATGCAAAACATGGAGAAGATAGTTACAGTCATGGAGAACACAAAGAAGATAGTAAATGCATAGAAGACACATTAATGCATAGAATATAGGCATGATTCTTTACTTTTCTTTTTTCTCATTTATATGAAATGTCAATGCAAGTATTGGAAAGTAAACAAACCTCCCATAATGTAGGATGTACTCATCGCGCGGGTCTTTAAACTGCATATATGGGGCAACACATACACAAGACATGCAAAATGTCCCAAAATGCATACTGCATATAGGGCAACAGACACGCCAAACAAATCAAGCACACCAACACACACACTTGAAGACACGGAGAAAACACGGTAGACAAGTGATGGTGTATTCCTATTTCTAGGCTCAACACTATCTTAGGCACATTACATGCACACACCGATGATTAGGCTTCACCACAACAATCACCAAAGACATGCTTAAGGGTTGAGTTAGTCACAAAACCTCTCCCTACCTTCATAAAGGACTTTTGAAAATGCAACCCCACCAGCATCATGGAGACGCCTTATAGTGAAAAGGAAGCATGGCATGCAACCCCACCTACATCACAGAGATGCCTTACGGTGAAAAGGAAGTATGAGATCAAAAGTATACAACCCCACCCGCATCATGAAGATGCCTTACAGTGGAAAGGAGGTATATGAAACAGATTTCAAGATTTCTCAAACACACTTTACTAGCATCTAGAATAGACAACTTACCTTATATATGCCCCCAACTTAAGGTGGTTGATATCAGGTATCGATATCAAGCACATTAAGGTAGGAAGAAAACACACAATGGAAGAAAAGCTCTCCCAAATCCCATGTCCCCTAGAGATGACATGTACTTTACAATCACCAAATGTTCCCACAAACACATCCCTGCAAGAAACATGTTAGTGTCTACATAATCATGAGAAAAAACAACATCAACGCATATGATTAACCATACAAAGAGCCAAGGTTATACAATGAATTCAGAGTTCGAAGATAACCATGGGGCTATATCATGAAGCTCTCTGAATCGAGTACCACTAAGGCTAGATTCAAAGACAACAAAGGTGTACAGAGCAGCAGTATTGTTAAGGTTTGTAAATGAGATTAAAAAACATCATCAAATTCACTATGCGGAAAGCATGGGTGCTTCCACTAGCCAGGTGTCAGATAAGTTGTTACAACCCCATCGTCATATTAGGAACTAAGTCATTTTTTGATTGCTCTCGAAAGGGACACTAGGTCTGCATCAGTATAAATGTTTTTCGTCATCCACCTGCTAGATAGAAACACTAGAGGAAGGGAAATAATAAATAAGAGAGGAGAAACAAGTGTCTTAGGGACAGTCACGTAGGAGGGTGCCCCAAGTCACCAACCGCAACACTATGTCTGTAATACACAACACACAATGATGAAATTAAAGAGACAGTCAATATAGAAGAATGATGATACAAATAGAAGAAGGTCACAACAAAGGCAGTCTCCTAGTATCCCAGAGCTTACAGGAGAATAAGGGGTCATCCCAGGAGGCCTAAACAACACATAACACATCACGAGGGAAGCACATCACAAGAGAGGTGAAGGGTTAGAGATACTTACCTATATGGGTACCATCATTAAGAACATACCTATATAGGATATCTATTATGTTGTTTTGATCTTATTGAATTAACATTAAGTGTAGGGCGACGGGAGACTTTCTTCTCTTTAAAAGGGTTATATCCAATGTTGCTTGAGTAATGTGTTGAAGTGGATTCTATAGGTACTTGAATCCCTTGTTGATTTACATCACATCCCTTACCTACATATTCACAATTGTTATAAGGGATTTTAAATCCTCGACCATAAAGGGATGTCATTTCCTTAGAAGATGGTGAAGCCTCGTAGGTGTCATAATTTGTAGTGTAAGTGAGAGTATTGTTTTTATTTTCTACCAAGGGGACTTTAGGTTTCTTAGGTGCTTCAAAAGATTGCTTAGGTGGAATCAATGCCACTTTTGATGTGTCAAGGCTATTAATTTTATATTCCCCTATACTGTAAAAATTAAAATCTAATGAGCCCCAATTATCACCAAAGAGTGCATTCGATGGTATAGAATCTTTCACAACATCATTCGTGGCTAGAGGCTTTGATGAATTGTTTAAGCTCATATGATTGTAAACTAGTTTTTGCATTTCAATATGTAAACAGTTATCTGGTTTAGGATTACCATGAATAGTATGAAGTTTACCTTTGAATATAAATTTGATTAAACGATGCAAGGTGGAAGGAACTGCCCCTAATGCATGAATCCAAGGTCTACCAAGATTCATGTTGTAAGATAAAGAGCAAGGCATGACATGAATCAGGGTAGGCACAAGCACAGATCCTACTTGTATAGGTAGAGTTAGAATGCCCATGGAGTGTCATCCAACATTGTCAAAGCCACGAATGCTAATGCCATTTGGTTTGATTTGTGATGTGTCAACCTTGATTTTGTGTAGTAGGTCAATGCTACAAACATTTAGAAATGATCCATTGTCAGTCATCACTCATTTTACCAATGTTTTGTTTATTGTGACAAAGATTATAAGAGGATCATATTGGTTTTGAACTTTAATTGACGGTAATTCATATGGTTGAAAGAGAATATCCATTTTTGTTGCATGCATACTATCCAATACAACTGCTACATCATTAGGCTTAGCAGTAGGTGGGGCAATCACCTTCTGTAAAGCTTCTTAGAGCATTCCATGGTATGTAGGTGATGCTTGTATTAAATCCCAAAGGGAGATCTTAGTCGGCGTAGCACGAAGCTATTCGACAAGATCATACTCTTGACCACTTTTATGAGTAAGACGAGATGGTGGGGGGAGCATAGGTTGAGAGCATTGAAGAGATATAGGTACATGCGGTGCTTGCTTACTTTGCTTGTTATTACAGGTGTTATATGTGTGAGCAATCATATTGTGGTGTGGTTTTCATAACACATTTTGAACACCTTGAACCATAATCATCAATTTTAAGCAATAAGGTGCACTAGGTGCCCCCCACACAACCATCTTAGGAATATTGTTACCAAGTCTATTAATGAATATTGAATTAACATTATTTTCCTCTTGATTGCTCCCAATATCCATCCCGAAAGTATTTAATGTGAGAGACCTTTTCTCATCCAGTAATGCTATATCTTGGCCAGGGAGAGCAATGGGATGAGAGGAAGGTACATCATCATCATCATACTCTGTGGTGGAAAAAGGCTTTTCACTCTCATCTTTCTCATGAGTATTCTTAGAGATGAATTTAGTTAAATCTTCTAATATCAAAGGATATGCTCCTATGAATAGTGTGAAGCTATTAAAATCATGTGTATAACAAAGTAATTGTAGCTCATATGTAGAACATATAGAAGCATCAATACCACTTGCAGAAGCTATGTGCTCTAGAACATGAGGATTCTCATTAGTGAAATTAGAGAAATTTTCAAAATCTAGGATATACTCATGAAAAGATTTCAGAGATGAATAACATGAAGAGCCCATAATGAGATGCAAAATCAGACTTTGAAAGCATTCTCAAAAGTATGCAAAAGACCAATGCAAACATTATGCAAAAATGACCTAAAATGCTTGTTTTTTGTACTTTTTCAATGCAAATATATGAAAGAAAAGGTGTTGTAAGGATTTTTAATAAGGGCAGAAAATGATAAGTCTATTTTCAGTCCAATACAACAATAAAATCCTTCACAACACACTTTTGATGCAAATCTAGGATGATGATAAGTCAAAACCTAGTGAAAATCAATAAAAATTGCTAGTTTTTTTTGTTGAAATTGAATATGTGTAAATGCAAATTTTTGAAATATGAATGCAAAAACACACTAATATGCAACACTATATGCAAAATTAGATTTGAATGAGTGCCTAAGATGAGTAGTAAAATCTGAAACAAGATTTTAACTACAAACCCTAGCTTTTGGAATTACTAGGTTATAAGAAAAATTTGAAATTTCTAACAAACCCTAGCAATTTTAATATGAAAAATGCAAATGATTAAATAATGATGAATTTATGTAATTTAAATTAGATCTAGTGAAAATATCAAAAATTAAATTAAATTAAATGAAAATTAATTCAAATTATTTGAAAATCAAGCCAAAAATGCCATTTTAAAAAAAAAATTCCAAAATTTTCAAATGTGCTATGAAAATGATGAAAATAATTTTTTGTAATTTAGGTCAAATATAATTTAAAAATCGGAAATTAAACTAAATTAAATGAAAATTAATTCAAATTATTTGAAAATTGAGCCAAATGTGCCAAAAACAAAAATTAAATTTTCAAATGCAATGAGATGAAAATTAAATAAATGAATAAATTTCAAAGCTAATGCAAAAATTTGAATTAAAGTGAAAATGACTTCAAATTAAATCAAAATGCAAGCAAAAAATGCCAATTTTTTTCAAATTTTTCAATTTTTTTAATTAATTTTCAAATGCAATGAGATGAAAATTAAATAAATGAATGAATTTCAAATCTAATGCAAATATTTGAATTAAAATAAAAATTAATTCAAATTAAATCAAAATGCAAGCAAAATTGCCAATTTTTTTCAAAATTTTCAAAATTTTCAATTTTTTTGTTAATTTTCAAATGCAATGAAATGAAAATTAAATAAATGAATTAATTTCAAATCTAATGCAAAAATTTGAATTAAAGTGAAAATTAATTCAAATTAAATCAAAATGCAAGCTAAAAATGCCAATTTTTTTTCAAAATTTTCAATTTTTTTGTTAACTTTCAAATGCAATATGAAAATTATGAATTAAATGAAAATAAATTTTAGATCTAATGCAAAAATCATAAATTTAATTAGATGCAATTAAACTATGTCAAAATTCAAACCCTAGAATGTAATTTCTTCAAAATTTTCAAAATTTTCAATTTTTTTGAATTTTTCTCTATGCAATAAGATGAATGACTATATGAATGAATGAAATCAATCCAAATCTGAAAACAAACACTTAGCAAGTTGCAATTAAGTCCAAAAACATGGGTTCACCAAAATGTTTAAGGTAAAATTTGGATTTGTTTTGTTTTAATGTTTGAATCCTCCTTTCACCCTTCACATTCAAGGACCTTAGGATTGAGTGGCAAAGCACTATCAGGTCCTTGGTCACTTACAAATGTAGGGAAGCTTGGATTAGTGTATTTGATTATCAATTTTCCTTCTTTTATGCTCAATTATCCATCAAAACCCTAATTATGCAAATACGGCAATAAACAGATGAATAACAGAAAATGCCTATGCAGAAAGATGTAAAATTACAAATTACTGTGTACCTGTTTTCGGGTTCTGAGGTAGAAAAGTTGGGGACAAAGGAGTGGGCACCCATGTCCAAGGTGTCCTTTTTTCTATTGTTCTGCAATTCTGACACTCCAACATGCCCTCCTACAACTTCACTTTGTCTGCATCATCACCCTGTAACCTACAATCATAAAACTTTGGGAGGGGGTTGTGGTGTTTAGGAGCTTGCCTTCCAAACACCTTTGTCAGATAGAGAGTGCATTCCCTTGTGAGGCAGAGGCAAAACCCAAATGAACAATGATCACAAACACAATAAATGTCACCTTGTAGTGAAGATCTCATGAGAGGAAGAAGCTCTTCATTCCATGAGGCAATGGATGCTCAAATTTACAAACACAAACACATAGACAAAACAAATCTACTCTTGCAACACAATAAAAGCCTTGAATCACCTTTAGGATGCATGAAGTTCACAATAACAATCTAGTTCTCAAATGAATGCCTAAGCATTCTTTTATATGCAACTATAAACACTCCTGCCAAGATTTCGTAAATTCAAACTTACTGTGTTGGCCTAGGGACCAAATAACAGTCATAAACTGATACTTAAAATTTGGGTCTGACCCAAAATAGTACAGGACTAGGGCGCAGGTGCCCAAGTCCTCCCCCTATTTTAGGTAGGGTTAAGCTCAAGGGGTCCCCCTAGGCCCCATTTGTCATGATACCTAGGGTTCATTCCATCGGGATGCTAAATTATGATACAAGATGTCCTAAATGCACTCAAAAGACCCAGGAGCTAAACCTTATGAGGGAAAAGCCCCTAAGGGGATAATTTCTGACGTTACATATGACAAGAAAAAATAGAAAAGCAAGAGAAAGGAGGAGGAAAAGGCAAGCTTTTTCCCAAAAAAATGCACCTCAACAAGAAAACATTCCACCTAACATTGAATCAAACCAAGAAGAGCTTAAGAATGAACAATTTAAAGACAAAAACAAAAGTTGGGCTATGGTACCTTATGTACCTCTTCCTCTAACATTTGAGATTAGGAGGATGATGATTTGGAGGATGACAACTACTAGTTCGGTTGTACTTTTAGGTAAGTATTTCTAACCCTTTATCTCTCTATTATGTTTCTCTCATGATGTGTTATGAGTTGTTTAGGACTCCTTGGATGACCCTTGATACTCTTGTAAGGTCAAGGATACCAGTAGATCACCTCTATTGTGACCCTTTGTCTATTTTTATCATCATTCTTCTATCTTGCCTCTCCTCTATTTTTTATTGTTGTGTCGTACCTTAGGGGCATAGCGTTGCAGTTGGTGACCTGGGGGCACCTTCCTATGTGACACATTTGTTCTCCTCTCTTCATTTATTGTTTACCTTCTTCTAGTGGTTCTATCTAGCTAGTGGATGATGAAAAACAAACATATACTAATACGGACCATGTGTCCCTTCAGTGAGTAAGAAAAAATGGACCTAGTCCATACATAACGATGGGGTTGATATATATTATCTGATGCTTGGCTAGTAGAATCACTCTGTGTGATATTTTTATGTTTTCTTATATTTGATAACAAACCATAACAATATAGTTGCTCCGTGCACTTTGTTTATCTTGGGTCTCGCCCTTGTTACACTCGGTTCTGAGATCTCTAGAGTAAAGAGCCATGGTTATACTCGGTTTCTAAATCCATAGTATGACCTTAGATTTTGATGTGATTATTTTCATGCATTGCTTTTATCATGTGATGTGGTTATTATCTTAGAGAAAGATTTCTAACCTCTCTTCTTGCATGAAATTGTGTGTTTGTGGGAACATTTAGTGATCGTGAAGCACATGTCACCTTTGGGGGCATGGGATTTGTGAGATCTCTTGTTCCCTTATGTGTTTTCTCTCTACCTTAATGTGCTTAATATTGGTACATGATGTCAACCAACTTAAGGTGGGGGAATATATAAGGTAAGTTGTCTGATGATTTTGATACTAACGAAGCATGTTTGTAAGCCATCTGCGGAGGTGGGATGTTGTATCTCTAGTGTGAGTGCACATCTTTATTTTATATTGAAATCATTAAGCCCTCTACGGAGGCAGGATATCATGCATATCATTTTATTCAAAGCCCTCTGTGGAGGCAGGGATGGTGTATCTCTTGAGATAGTACACATCCTTTTTATTTCAAAAGTCTTCCAAGTAGGTGGGGTTGGTGTATCCTCCCTTAAGTGTGTCTTTGGTGGCTATTGTGGCATAAGTCCAACTGTCAGGTGTGCCTGTAGCATTCTTGAGATGGTGGGGGCTTAGAAATAAGTTCCTCCCATCACCTTATTTGCTACTTTTTAGACATAACATGTCTTGGGCATGTTATACGGGTTGAACTATGCCAGACAACTGAGAGGGGGTGAATCAATTGTCCCAAAAACTCAAACACTTCTACACTTAAACATTAATCACTTATTTGCACTTATTATGATTAAACAAGGAATGCATGAAATCAGAAACTTAAACACAGATGCAACATTAAACACAAGAGACACCAAATTTTTACATAGAAAACCCTAAGGTTGGAAAAACCACTTAGAGGATTAGCTCTCAAAATATATTGCAATCTTTGAAAAATGATGTTCAGGCTTGGTCACTCCATGGGCCTAGAACATATTGGCTCATTTCCATGAAGTACAGCTAGGTCTAGCAGGCTCACTACCTCAACTCTAAACTTAGAAAGATTACAATAAGGGCTGTTAAACCTTGAGGGCTATTAAACCCTACTGGAGGCTCACTACCAAAATCACCATCTTCTTTATCTCTATAATGAAACAACTTGCACAATATCTGAATATAATAGTAATATGCTGCAAATACTTGATAATAATATGCCACTTCGAGGGGGCAACCTCCTAATCCTCTTCGAGGGGGACACCTCCAATAGTCTTTAGTAAGAACACAATACTCAATATGATGTGAAATGAGACTCACTACCTCCTATATATACCTATTTATGCCTAGGATATCACCCAGGCTGACTTAGATAGCCCTATAGAAGCCTTAGGCTGACCTAAACAACTAAATAACAATATAATAATGATAATATGACTTAATTAGGAGTTAAGATAGCCACAAGCTAACTATTCATAACCCTATGTACACCAATATTAAGGGCATAGCATGCCCCCCCTCTTCAAAGAAGCATTGTCCTCAATGCTAACCAAGTGTGGATTCTTTTGAATGAACTCCTCATCCTCCCATGTGGCCTCTTCAACTAGTAAATTCTTCCATTGGATGAGATACTGAGTGAGGGTTCTATTCCTTAGCTTCTTCATGCGTGTTTGAAGAATGCCCTCTGGTTCCAAAATTATTCTTCCTTCTTCATCGAGCTCTGGTAGTACTGTTTGAGTAGGAATATTCTGCCCAATTACCTTCTTCAAACAAGAAACATGAAATTCTAGATGTATCTTTGTTGTTGGTGGCAACTCTAGCTTGTAGGCAACACTACCAATCTTTTGCATGATTTGGTATGGCCCATAATATCTTGGAGACAACTTATTATTCTTTTTTTGTTGCTTCATTGAGATTTGTTTATAAGGCTACAATCTCAAGAAGACCCAATCCCCAACTTCAAAATTTCTTTCACTACGATGTTGGTCTACCTGTTGTTTCATTCAATTTTGTGCCATAGCTAAATTCTCCTTGAGTCTTGAAAGTACCTGTTGTTGATGAAGCAAGTGGTCCTCTACTACCTAAACTCTTGGTGACACTTTTAATGATGATGTGATGGAAGGAGGATGATATCCATAAAGTGCCAAAAATGGAGACATTTTTGATGAGCTTTGAAAAGAAGTGTTATACCACCATTCTACCAGTGGTAGCCAATCTACCCATTGAGATTGTTTCTCTGAAGTGAAACAACGTAGATATCCTTCCAAACATTTATTAACAACCTTAATTTGCCCATCTGATTGAGGATGGTATGAAGAACTATGAGCCAATTGAGTATCCAAACATGAGAATAAATCTTTCCAAAAGTGACTAGTAAAGATAGGATCACGATCACTGACAATAACCTTAGGTGTACCATGTAGCTTTTCGATATTCTCCAAGAAAACTTTTGCCACTGCACTTGCTGTAAAAGGATATGATAATGCAATGAAATATACATATTTAGTGAGGCGATCAACTACTACCATGATGACATTATGACCTTTAGATTTGGGAAGCCCTGTGATGAAGTCCATGGATACCTCTTCCCAACGCTAGCTAGGAATAGATAAGGGCTGCAAGAGACCTGGTGTCTTAATTGTCTCCCCCTTATTTCTTTGACAAACCAAACATTCAGCCACAAATTTTTGCACCTCACCTTTTAGCCCTTACCAAAAAAAATCTTGCTTGACCTGATGATATGTCTTCAAAAATCCTGAATGACCACCAACTGGGGACTCATGTAGCTCTGTGAGAATCTTGTGTTTAAGAGTGGAATTCTTGCAGAGATACAAGCGCTCTTTATACCAAAGAATATCTCCCTTCAAACAAAACTTATCTGAACTACAAGGATCACTTTTTAATTGTTGGATGAGATTACTTGTTGCCACATCATTTTGCCACTCTGCTTTGGCTTCTTCCACCCAATTTGCTTGTAATATTGAAAAGGCACACAATAAGGCTTCATCTTTCTCATCCTTCCTAGAAAGTGCATCAGCCACAATATTTTCCTTCCCTTTCTTATATACAATCTCAAAGTCATATCCCAACATCTTAGTGACCCATTTTTGTTGCTCTTCAGAGGATAGTCTTTGTTCCAAAAAATATTTTAGGCTATCATGTTCTGTCTTAACCTTGAAGTGTTGGCCCATTAAATAAGGCCTCCATTGTTTAACTGCGTGAAGGATTGCTAGCATTTCCTTCTCATAAATAGGTTTGAGCTGATTTTTACCCTTTAATTGACGACTCTCAAAAGTAATTGGTCGACCTTCTTGCATGAGAACTGCTCCTATTCCATTTCCAAAAGCATCACATTCCACAATGAATTCCTTGGTGAAGTCCAGATTGGCAAGCACTAGAGTTGTACACATAGCCTCCTTCAATTTCTCAAATGCTACATTAGCAGACTCATTCTAATGAAAAGAATCCTTCTTCAAGAGAGTGGTGAGGGGTGCTACTATACTACCATAATTCTTCACAAATCTTCTATAGTACCCTGTCAATCCCAAGAAACCCCTCAGTTTCTTAATGGTTTTTGGAATAGGCCATTCCATGAAAGCCTTAATTTTGTTAGGGTCCACCTTTACTCCTTCATGTGAAACTATGTGTCCCAAATACTCCACCTCCTTAAGACCAAAAGCACACTTGAATGGCTTAGCAAAGAGTTGATGATGTTTGAGTAATTGTAATGCTTGATCTACATGCTACAAATGTTCTTCCCAAGTCTTGCTATAAATCAATATATCATTAAAGAACACTAACACAAACTTTCTCAAGAACTTCTTAAAAATGGAATTCATCAAACT
This sequence comes from Cunninghamia lanceolata, assembly GCA_027924645.1. Taxonomy (NCBI): domain Eukaryota; kingdom Viridiplantae; phylum Streptophyta; class Pinopsida; order Cupressales; family Cupressaceae; genus Cunninghamia; species Cunninghamia lanceolata. Next base: position 11,362,155 of record BSBN01000780.1, read on the forward strand.
TTGGAATGTAGATGGTGCATTGGTAAGGCCGAATGACATCACCAAAAATTCATAATGACCCTCATGAGTTTGGAATGCTGTCTTACAAATATCTTTCTCCTTAATCCAAATTTGGTGATAACTAGATCTAAGATCTAACTTGGTAAAATACATAGCTCCATTCAATTCATCTAGCAAATCATCAATGACTGGAATAGGAAACTTATCTTTAATGGTGTACATGTTGAGCACTCTATAATCTGGACATATGTGCCAAGTTTCATCCTTCTTATGCACCATCACCACAAGTGAGGAGTAAGCACTTTGGCTATGCCTAATAATTCCTGCCTCTAGCATCTCCTCAACAATTTTTTCTATCTCACTTTTTTGTATGTGTGGGTACCTATAAGGCATGATGTTTGGTGGTTGGCTACCTAGAATTAGTTGTATGGCATGGTCATGATCCCTCTTAGGACGAAGTCCTTTAGGCATATCTCCAAGAACCACTGAGTGACGATCAATTATTGCTTGTAAATCTAGATGAGTAGGAGCATTAGATTGAGAGACTTCTAATGAACATAGCTGGGCCACAAATCCATCCGCTCCTTTCTTAAGCAACTTTTACATTTGATGAGAGCTTACCATCTGTGGGGATTTTGCCTTCAACCCCCTTAGCTCCACTACCTTTCCTTCTGATTGAAATCTCATGAATAGTTCTTGGAAGTTCATGTCAATTGTTCCCAATGTAGTAAGCCATTGTACTCCCAAAACAATATCTACTGCACCCATGGATATTGCATACATTGGGGTATCAAGTTGATAATCTCCCATGGATAATTTAATGCTATGACACTTCCTCAAACAACTAACTGTACCCCCATTTGCAATCAAAACTTGAAACTCTAGGGCTGGATATATAAAACAATTTAGACGAGTTGCCAACTTTTTGTTGATGAAATTATGAGTACTACCTGAGTCGATCAACACTGTTACTTTCTGCTTCTTTAAGAAACCCACTACCTTGAGAGTTTGTGGTGCACTGAAACCTGAGAGTGCATGACAAGAAATGATTGGTTGAGAATCATGTGATTCCTCACTTGACTCCCTATCCTCCTCTAATATGGGTTCCTCCTCTTCTTCCTCACTTGGACCTTCAATATAGAACAATTTCTTTTCACTACATTTATGTCCTCGACTATATTTGCTATCACAATTGAAACACAACCCTTTTTCTCTTTTCTCCTCAATTTGCTGTGGAGTCAACCTAGTAGGTTGAGGAAGAGGTGTTGAATATCCTTTCTCTCTTGTCATATTAGCCCCTTGCCTTCTAGGAATCAAATACTTCTCCTCTACCCTGCGTGCCAAGATAAAAGACTCATTTACTGAGCTAGGACTAAACATGTGTACCTCATGTTGAATGTGATCGTTGAGACCACCCAAGAATAAATCATTGAAGTTCTCCTCTATAATTGTATCCACTCTTAAGGATAGATTTTGGAATTTTTGAATATAATCCTTAATTGATCTTGTTTGTTGAATTTTAGCAAGCTGGCTGAAGAAGTTGTCTGTCACACTATTGCTATATTGTGCTTGGAGTTCTTCTATAAAAATTGACCATGAGATGATGAGACCCTTTTTTCTCTGATGAGTACAAAGCCAATGATACCAAATGAATTGATCTGATTCTAGATATAGGGAAGCCATCGTGACCTTTTGTCCATATGGGATTTGATGTACTTCAAAAAAAATCTCCATTTGGTTTATCCATGTTAGAGGATCCTTACCATCGAACTTGCGCATATTCACCTTTGGAAAAAGATTCCTAGATCCCATAGGAGTATTAAAATTTGTGTCATTATTAGTCGACTTGAAGGTTTCACCTTGGTTGCTTGAGAACTCCTTTCTTGGTTCATTCATATAGGCGCTTAACATGCTTCATATATCTGATATATCTCCTCTTTGGTCACACATATCCCTCTTAACCTCTTCTTTGAACTTACTTATTTCCTCATTGGGATTACTATCCTCTATTATTTCCTCATCCTTATCAGAGGATTTCCCTGGTGTGGCAGCATTCTTTTTGCCTCTTGTTGCAGGCCCTATCATGATGTAAACCAATATTTTTGAGATAAATCACACAAATGAAATGTAAATTTTCTGAAATTTTTATTGTAACTTACTAAGGCCAAGATACCACTTACCAAAAACAAATCCAAAAAATTATCAAATTTGCTGCCTTGAGAGCGAATTTGTTGGAAACCCTAATTTTGAAATAACTTGCCTATTTTTGCTTCAATTCCTCTGAAATCTAGACTGTATCTTCTTTAATATGGTCTTCAAAAACCCTTTAAAAATCTTTAAAAAATTCGCTAAAATCTAAAAGTTATGCTATTCCCAAAATCACCTCCAATGTTGAGAAAAAATCTTGCCTCTACGGTGCCAAGATCATGCTCTGATACCACTTGTAATGAAACTACTTACACAATATCTGAATATAATAGTAATATGCTACAAATACTTGATAATAATATGCCACTTTGAGGGGGCAACCTCCTAATCCTCTTCGAGGGGGACACCTCCAATAGTCTTTAGTAAGAACACAATACTCAATATGATGTGAAATGAGACTCACTACCTCCTATATATACCTATTTATGCCTAGGATATCACCCAAGCCAACTTAGATAGCCCTATAGAAGCCTTAGGCTAACATAAACAACTAAATAACAATCTAATAATGATAATATGACTTAATTAGGAGTTAAGATAGCCACAAGCTAACTATTCATAACCCTATGTACACCAATATTAAGGGCGTAGCAATGTCTGAGATTAATACATTGAAGTACAATAGTTCCTCTGCCCTGCTCTGCCTTGTCTGCTCGACCTTTTCCTTATCTTCCCATTTTTTCTCAAGGACATCTTTTCCCTAACTCAATTACAATTATTTATACACTTCATTAACCTTGGAATGATTATCATGGTCGGTATTACAATCATCAACCATTGGAACAATCTCCAAGGTTGGAATTACAAACATTTACAAAATAGGTCTTGACCTAATACAAATTATTCTAAGGATTTGTAGTATAGATGTATGCAGATCACACCACGTCTTAGGTAGGAATCAAACATGATCTTCCATGCCATAAAACACTTCTACAATCTTCAAGGGATCTCCGCAAATACTAGAATTAACCAAGTCAGCTAAGACTGGTTGCATGCTACATTATCTGGGAATAATCTTCAAACACAATCTTATTTCCTTAACATGGACCATGATCAGTTAGAATCCACAAGCTTTTTGAAATCATCAGGAGCAACCGCAGAAACACACACTACTTTATTCATGAGATTCTTCACACGAGAGCACATGAACTTCACTGTCTTCAACTATCATAAACGAAAGATAGCTTATGGACCACCAAAACATGAACCATTGCAATTGTAGGCACTTATCATCATCCCAAACTTCCTTTTAGAACCACAGAACAAAACATTTTAATGCAGATGAATGCAAAGCAAAATACTTTCTCCCTGTCACTAGAGAATAATCAGAGAAAGTAGGTTTTACTCTAGTGACTATTACAACTCTCTCAATTCTTCACACCAGAGACTCAAACGTAGGATTTATCATCTTCAGACATCCCTTTAAATAACTTCTAATCCATAGACTAAGATTTTTAATTAGCAAGAAATGTGGAATAATCTACCAGACTGTTCTTCAGCATGCAACTCACTGTCTATACTGCACTTCACTGTAACTCACTTGTTTCTTCTAGAGAGGCCAATTTTCTCAATATCCTCAACATACAAAGTTTCTAAACAAATAAAGGAATAGGACATAGTTGACACCAATGACAACAAATATATGTTTGCATCAATGACAACACCAATTAAACACATACTTGCAACAATCTCCCCCTTTGTAATTGATGGCAACATATGATGTGAAAAACTGCAACAACCATCAAGACAAGATTCTCTCCCTATCTCTTTACACATCTACACTCTTTCCTTCTGATTCTCCCCCTTATCTCTTTATACATCTGCACTCTTTCCTTCTGAGTTTTTCACATGATTTCTCTCCCCCTTTGACATTAATGGCAAAGGGCACATACTTGCACTCTTTTGCTCTGATTAAATTTCTCTTCTGAACTCTCTAACTACTCCCCTTGTGAAGTAGCCCTAAAAGCATCAATCCAGAAAGAAGTAACTCTAAGCAGCACCGAACTAATGCACTCTTCTACATCTTAGTTTAGAGCAGGAGGGGTAATAACCCCTAACTTTTCTTTGAGATACTCAAAAGTATCCTTAGGCAGAAGTTTGGTGAAAATGTCTGCAATCTAATTTTTTGTAGATACATATTCCAACTTGACTTCATTCTCTGTCACTTTTTCATTTAGAAAGTGATATCTTATGGATATGTACTTTATCCTTGAATGCATTACTGGATTCTTTGATATGTTTATGGCACATGTATTATCACACAAGATTGTAATTGGATCTTCATACACAACTCTGATGTCCTTCAATGTCTCCTTCATCCACGACACTTGAGTACAACTACATGTTGCTGCAATATATTCTACTTTTGCAGTGGATAGAGATATTGAGTCTTATTTTTTACTTATCTAAGATACCAGCGTTTTTCTCAAAAAGAATGCACCTCCACTTGTACTTTTTCTGTCATCTACATCTCCGGCCCAATCTGCATCAGTGTATGCACTGAGAGTGAAATCATTGTCCCTCTGATACCACAAACCATAATCCATTATGCCTTTCAAATATCTCAGAATTCTCTTGACTACCATCACATGTGACTCCTTAAGCTATACTTGAAATCTTGCCACAAGACAAACTACATGCATTATGTCAGGTCTGGTTTGAGTCAGATAAAGTAATCCTCCAATCACAAATCTGTACCTTTTCTGATCTGCCATAAGTAAATCATCATTTTTTCTCAACTTACAATTGGTTATCATGGAAGTATTTACCAGTTTAGAGTCTTCCATCTCAAACTTCTTTAACAACTCTTTCACATACTTAGACTGAGAAATGAAGATACCCTTATCTGATTGATTTATTTACAGACCTAAAAAGAAATTTACCTCACCAAACATGGACATTTCAAATTCACTTTGCATTTCTCCAGCAAAAGCTATACACATACCTTCATTTTCTCCAAAGATAATATCATCAACAAAGACTGCAACAATTAGGATTTGTTCATTAATGAACTTGAAATAGAGATTATTGTCAATGGTACCCTTGGTGAATCCTAACTGTATCAGATACTTATCCAACCTAGCATACTAGGCTCTAGGGGTATGTTTTAACCCATAAAATGCCTTCTTCAATCTGCATACCATGTCACCATGATGTGATGACTAGAATCCTTCCATTTGTTCAATATGGACTTCTTCTTCGAACTCTCCATTCAAGAATGCAGACTTTACATCCATCTTATATACCTTAAAATCTTTGTAAGATGTAAATTCCAGAAACATTCTTATAGCTTCAATCCTTGCCACTAGTGCAAATGTTTTCTAAAAATCTATTCCTTCAACTTGAGAGTATCCTTTGCATACCAAACTTGCTTTGTTTCTTACTGCTTCACCATTCTCACTCATCTTGTTTCTGAAAACCCACTTGGTACCAATTACATTTTTATTTGCTGGTCTAGGAACAAGATCCCAAGTCTGATTCTTCTCTATCTGCATCAATTCTTCTTGCATAGAATTTACCCAATTATCATAATTGCAAGCTTCATTCACAGTCTTAGGTTCAATCTTGGAAATCAGACAGAAATTTACTGTTCATCTGTAGTTCTTCTTCTGGTCAGGATTCCCTTACTCTTATCTCCTATGATTTGATCTTCAAAATGTTTGAGTTTTACATACCTTGGTGTCTTGGTAGCACTTTCTGGAGCTTGATCCTCTTCATCTAAGTTGTCTTCATGCTATACCACTTTTGAAATATCTGGTTTGTCTGATTCATATCCACTTGATTCTGGAGACCTTTCCTTGCTTTCAAAACTTGTTCTTGTTTGTTTCCCAAATTGACACTCCTTGCAAAGAGGATTAGTAGGCTTCACAAGATTAGGCAAATATATAACATCCTATGTAGTACTTATCTTCATAATGCTATCAAAATTGATGTGACACAACCTTCTATGCCATAGCCAAATTTCATCAGTCTGAGCCAACAAACAATAATTATCAGTTCCTTTCAAGTGATAGATATTACCTCTGGTCTTCTTACCAGTTGGAATGATTGTTCTAGAGCTTTCCCTAATCTTGTATCTATTGTCTTTGAATCTTAAGTCATAAACTTTGTCACACATCTGACCCACACTCAAAAGATTGTGCTTTATTCCTTTCACATACAAGACATCTTCAGTATTATGCTTGGCATCAAAAGAGATAGATCCTTTTCCACAAATCTTACCAGTTGTATCATCTCCAAACCTAACCAGTCTACCATCATATCTTTCTAAACTCACAAACTTACTTTTGTCACCAGTCATGTGGTGAGAGAAGCCACTATCAATAACTAAAAGGAAGCTAGGTGTGCAAAAATCACTTCCTACACTAATCTAAAGAGGAGAGAAGAGTGCAAATTCATTTTAATCCTTACAATTATAGAATGTTAAGCACAACAATGGAGATATTGCAGCAATACACATACACACAGAAATGAGACAGAAGAGAGAGACAAGATATACATGGGGAAAACCCTTATTGGGTGAAAAACCCCACACTCCAAAACCTGCACAATGTATTATCAAAACTGAAATGGTTTACAATACACTTGCAATGCAAGATCTTAGGAGTCTTTGACACTCATATCTAGAGATAAAACAATAGCATCACAGTACCTGTCAATCACATAATACATCTCCTCTCAACGTACCTGTTTATATAGAAGTTTACAAGGAAAAGATGATATTTCCTTGAGATGGGCATCCAACATGGCCTCATGGCCCAAAACCCATGCCTAAGGACACTTGTCCAACACTGCAGCATGGTCATGACACTTGTCATAACACCCCATCCCAAAATGGTCACCTATTCCCAAGTTGGGCAATGACATATGCTCTTACAACTCTTATGACCATCATAGAATCTGTCATATTGACATATCTTATAGCTATAAGAGAATCTGTCATACACAGGCTAAAAATAACATATTCTCTTACAACATGTCATAACCCTCCTTGGGACTCCCAAAGATGCATTCTTCCAAGATGCCTTGTGACACATGTCTTTACCTGTCATAGAACATTCCATTTATGACTCTTACGCATCATAGATTTGTCATACGAAACTATCATAACCATTTCGGTCAATATTCCCTTACACACTATCCAAGATGCCAACACATAGAAAAATATTCCTACCACTAAGTGGGACACCTATCTCCTCATGTGAGGACAAATTTACATGTTGTCACATTCCATGTAGGATGACACATCATTGTGCCAACTCTCACAAGATGACAATAAGGATTTGCATCCTAATTACAATAATAGGCAATAAATAAATAAATACATTGAAATAATACAAGGAATTACCAAGGTTGAGACACCTTAATTCCCAACATTCTCCCACTTGTCAAACACTTTGTAAGAGCCAATGGAAATAATTGGATTTAACTGCTATAGGCCGAGAGGCCCATAGACTTTGAACACCATCTGAACTTCTCTGTGCCCACTAGTTTTGTCAATGCATCTGTAACATTCTTCAAAGTATCCACCTTCTCCAAATTCACCTTCCCATCCTCTACCATGTCTCACATGAAGTGAAACTGTACATCAATATGCTTTGTTATAGCATGGAAAGTTGGATTCTTTTCTAGACAAATCGCACTTTGACTATCACAGCAAATCGTAATCTGTCCTGCATCAACACCAATATCTAAACACAATCTTTTAAGCCAAATGGCTTCCTTACAAGCATGAGTTTCTACCATATGCTTAGCTTCTAGCCTGGAGAAAGTGACCATAGGTTGTCACTTACTCATCCAACTAATTGCACCACCGAACATAGTGAACACATAAGCACTGGTGGATCTCCTCCTGTCAATGTCACCCGCCCAATCAGAATCCATGAATCCACAAATATAAACAAAATGCGGAGGTCCTGTAGGATTACTATGATAGCATATGGAATACTCAGAGTACCCCTCAAATATCTGAACACTTGTTTAACTACATCCCAATGTACTCATCCAGGATTAGCCATAAATTGACTAAGGACTCCCACTGCTTGGGCAATGTCTAGTCTTGTATAGACCATAGCATACATCAAACTACCAACAACACTAGCATAAGGTACTCTACTCATGTCATCCACCTCACTAGGAGATTTTGGACAATCATTAATAGACAACTTTATCCCCAATGAAACAGGAACGCACAATGCTCTAGAATCTGCCATGCTGAACCTATCCAACACGGTCTTCACATATTTACTCTAGCTTAATAAAAGTTTTCTGTTAGCTCTCTCTATTTTGATTTCCATTCTTAGAATGTACCTGGCTGCCCCTAGAATTTTCATCTCAAACTATCCTAACAACCGAGACTTCAAATTAGAAATCATATTCTTACCATTCGCAATTCACAACATATCATCAACATACAATGCAATAATGAGAATGTGATCATTGTCAAACTTGTAATACACACAATGATCTAATTTTTATCTCAGAAATCTAATTGACAACACAAAGGTATCAAATTTCATATACCACATCCTAGGAGACTACTTCAAACTAGACAAAGACTTCTTCAGTTTGTAAACCAAATTTTCTTTACCTTTCTCTATGTAATGCTCTGGCTGTGACATGTAAATCTCTTCCTCCAAATCACCATGAAGGAAAGTTGCCTTCACATCTATCTGCTCCACCTCTAAGTCATAAGTAGTTGCAAGAGATAACAAGAACCAAATGGATGTCAGCTTTACAACGAGAAAGAAAATTTCACCATAATTATTTCTCTCCACTTGTGAGTACCCCTTCACAACCAATCTAGCATTGTACTTTTCAACACTACCATCTACACCAAATTTCTTCTTGAACACCCATTTGCATCCAATCGGTTTCCATCCATCAGGCAAAGACACCAAGTCCCATGTTTTTATTATTCTCCAAAGAAGCCATCTCATCTTTCATGGCCTCCTTCCAGGAACCTGCATCTCTCATGCCCATAGCCTTTGTCACAATTCTAGGCTCATCAGTGTTAGTAACTAAGGCAAAAGCACAACTAGAATCAAGTAATGAATAACCAAACCTATCAAGTTACTTTCTTGTTCATGTAGACCTCCTCAATAACTGAGCTTGAGGTTCTTCTTCTTCTTCTAAGATTTCAGAGCTGCTAGAGCTCTCCTCATCATCAGGTCTCACAGGGTCTTTCGGTTTAGTCTTCTTAGGGGTAGAAGGAAACTAAACCACATCTTCTTTCTTTTCTGTCTATTCTGGATGTAGAACAAGGAAAGAAGGTGTTAGCTCTATGAAGATAACACTTTTTCTATAGAACACTTTTTCAGCCACAGGATCCCAATGATGTAGAGACACTTTGGATAGGAGGAAGATAGACAAGTTGACTAGGTTTGTACTACCCCAAAAAGCCTAAATTTGAGGTTCTTCATACAAAAGTGGGAACAAATGTTAGGGGCTCAAAATTCTTCCTATAAAAGGTGTTTTTAGATGTTGTGGGACCCATTCCAATCATTGACAAAGACAGACCACACTCAGGGTTAGCACTTCCTTCACAAACCTAAGAAATGACTTGTAGCCCTAAAAAAGGAGAATAGTCCTAATAACATTTGACATATGTCTTCAAATGCAGATCTTGAATAGTTAGAAGATACCCATTTGGACTCCCTATTACATATCTAGAATTGGGTATAGGTTGTTTTGGACGGAATACCCCAACCTATAACTCCTCTCAATGACCTAGAGCCCCAATTAGGCCTAAAATACAAAGAGACCACCCTAAAACTCATGCACAGAACTCAACCAATGAATTGAACATTTAGAATACATTCCAAAACTATGGATTTTATGGGTTTTGTACTCCTACAATCTGTTGTTCCCAAAAATATCTCTATGGTTCCTCCAATGGGCTTAATAGATGGTCATATTAAGTCTCGTCTAACAAATCTGGCAAGCACCAATTCTCCCTCTCCTACAAACACCCAAAACACTTAAAATTCAAATGAATACATCCATCCCACTGGTCTTATGGCCTTGAAAGATAGTGGGATGGTCAATCTCCCATCATTTGGAAACAAACCCTTATCTAGGTTTTGATGAGGCTGTTTTGGAAGAAACCTTATATCTCCTTACTATAAAACTTTCAAGAATCCAAACTACTTTCAAATACAAGGTACCTCCTTATACTATCCAATCAAAACATGAGGAAATGATAACAATTCTGTACCTTCCTACAGTACGGCCTATAGCAGCATTTTCCTTAAGAAAATAGAGTTTCCAAAATGAGCAGTCCTAGTGATATGGCCACAAAACTCTTCTTACTTAGTATCAAAGCACCAAAGTGGACTTGAATGAAATCTATTCCCTCACCCTATTCATTCCACATGTTTGGGGTCCATAACTATTCCGTACAGGTGAGAAGTACAGACTGTTTTCTTTAGAAAATTTAGGAAAGACAACAAAACAACAGAGAATTGATGTTTCTATTGCATAGAACTCCTTAAACCACACTCCCTGATCATGTTCAAGGTGATTTTAAACTTGTATGCAACTTGATTAACTCCAATAAGGTAGTTTGTTCGATAGGAAGGTTTACAACCACGTCTTCCCCATCAAATTTCCTTGACAGTTTTGCAACTACAACTACCTACCAGTTTTGTCCTTACATGTTTAGGACTATTTAGGCCTTAACAAGTGCCTTCAAACATTTGGAAATTGTATTATACCTTTGACATACCTTTCTAACACTTTGACATGCTTTTGTAAGGCTTACAACATGAAATGTATGACTATCTTTTACATGCCTTGGAAGGCTTACAAACATGCCTTATTACAAAACTACCTATTACACCTTATGATATCAACAAGGAATGGACACAGTCCTTATTACAACATGAAGATGGTCTTCAAGACCTTATTCGAGAAATACAATGTGAATCACAAACATGAAGAAAAAAAAACATAGATGATCTCCTTGGTGCTCCTGCACCACCCAAAGCTTGTATCCTTTCACACTGACACCATAGCCAATGAAAATACACTTAACAGCCTTGTTCTCCAATTTAGACCATTTCTCCCTAGGTACATGTGCATATGCCTCACAACCAAAAACACAAAAATGTCTAACTAAAGGCTTCTTACCAGACCACACCTCCATAGGTGTCTTACCAACAAGAGTTGATGTAGGAGACCTATTTACCAGGTAGCAAGCAGTGGCTACAACTTCAGCCCAAAACTTTTGTTTGAGGCTTGCTCCACTAAGTATACTCATAGCCTTCTCCATTAGTGTCTTGTTAATCCTCTCTACAACTCTATTTTTCTACGGGGTGTATGGAGTTGTCTTATGTCTTTCAATCCCTTGCTCTTTGCAAAACTTATCAAACTCTACCGAACAAAACTCACCACTGTTGTTAGTTCTCAAACACTTAATCTTTTTACTAGTCTAATTCTCAACAAAAGCTTTAAACTCTTTGAACCAATTAAAGACTTCAGACTTGCTTCTAAGAAAATTAATCCATGTCCTTCTACTATAATCATCTATGAAAGATACAAAATATACAGATTTGGAAAACAAAGGAACACTAACATGACCAAACACATCAGAATGAATAAGGTCCAACACACTAGAAGACTTGTGAGAACTAGAGTAAAACTAAACACGGTTTTGCTTTCCATATATACAATGTTTGCAAAAGTCAAACTTAAGATTACAATCATTTAACCCCTCAATGAGGTTTTTATTTTTTAGGGTTCTAAGACCCTTCTCACCAATGTGACTAAATCTCTTATGCCATAACATTGTCTTTTCAGCAGGAAGTTTAACTTCCAAAGCATGAGCACTACCATCAGAACTTGTTACAATAGATTTCTTCACTGCTTGTTCAGATGGTGGGGATGAAGTGATTGCAGCTCTTTTCTTCAAGTCAGAATAACTATTGCATTGTGAAGTGCATGCCTCCAACTGAAATAGAGTACCTCTCTAAGTACCCTTTGTAAGCACCATAGATCCTCTAGTCATCTTGCATCCATCCTTCGAAAAGACAACCTGCACACCTGCATCATTCAACATACTTGTAGAAAGTAGGTTCTGTGCCAAGCCTGGGATGTGCATAACCATAGTGATCCCCTTCACTTGTCCATCAGGGAATCAAATTGACACTCTTCCTGAACCAACAATCTTCAAATGAGAATCGTCACTGAGGTACACTCTTCCACCATCAAACTCTTCATACTTCATGAACCAACTTCAATGCGAGGTCATGTGGAATGATATACCAGAATAAATCAATCACACATCATCAGATGCATGGCTGGCCAAGGCTATGATGAAGGCATCACCATCATATTGTAACTTGCTAGAATCTGAATTTGGGGCATTCTTCTTCTTCTTTTTCTTTTCCTCTTTGCATTCCTTTTAGAAATGCCTAGTTTTGCCATAGTTCCAACAGAGAGCCTTGGATTTTCTAGGAGATTTGGATCTCCCACGGGATTTGGATCTACCCTTTTCACCTTTCTTGTCCTTCTTCTTCCCTTTCTCTTTGGGTATTCCACGAACCGCAAGAGCTTCTTTGGCCATATCGGATGTCTTTCTCCATATTTCTTTAGATAATAGCAAAGACACCACATCTTCCATCTTGAAGGTGGTTGTAGTGCTTCAGATGGCAATGACAAGATGATCCCACGAATCTGGCAAAGAACAAATTAGGGTCATATACTGATCCTCCTCCTCCATTTTCACACCCACGAATGTCAACTATGCAACAATCATGTTAAAAGCATTCATATGGTTTGCAATAGATCCTCTATCTTCCATCTTCAGATTATACATCTTCTTTTTCAAAAAAAGCTTGTTCACTAAGGACTTGGCTTGATAAACATCTCCCAGCTTCTTCCAAAGATCTTTCACGCTCTTCTCCTCATGGACATTCAATAGGATAGAGTCAACTAGACAAAGTCTTGTGAGACCCTTAGCCTTCTGATCTTTAAGGTCCCAATCAACTTGTGACATTGTCATAGGTTTTGTTCCATCAACGGTTTCCCATAGGTCATGATCAACAAGTAGGTCTTCCATCTTGAGTTTCCACAACTTGAAATTTGTGCCATTGAACTTCTCCATGTCTACTCTTCCAGATGTGGTTGCCATCTCCTTCATGCAACAAGATACAGAATACTCTATACAAACTCCCACTCAACCTAAAATTAGCTCAAAAAACCCCTACCCAGCAGCTAGAACCAAAACTAGCTAGGCTTTGATACCAACTGAAAGGAAGCTAGGTGTGTAGAAATCACTTCCTACACTAATCTAAAGAGGAGAAAAGAGTGCAAATTCATTTTAATCCTTACAATTACATAATGTTAAATATAACAATGGAGATATTGCAGCAATACATATACACACATAAATGAGAAAGAAGAGAGAGACACAAGATATACGTGGGGAAAACCCTTATCAGGTGAAAAACCCCACACTCCAAAACTTACACAATGTATTATCAAAACTGAAATGGTTTACAATACACTTGCAATGTAATCTCTCAAGATTCTTCAACACTCGTATCTAGATACAAACTAACAGCATAATAGTACCTGTCAATCACATAATACATCTCCTCTCAAAGCATCTATTTATATAGAAGTTTACAAGGCAAAGATGAGCTTTCCTTGAGATGGGCATCCAACATGGCCTCATGGCCCAAAACCCATGCCTAAGGACACTTGTCCAACACTGCAGCATGGTCATGACACTTGTCATAACACCCCATCCCAAAATAGTCACCTATTCCCAAGTTGGTCAATGACATATGCTCTTACGACTCTTATGACCATCATAGAATCTGTCATATTGACATATCTTACAGCTATAAGAGAATCTGTCATACACAGGCTAAAAATAACATATTCTCTTACAACATGTCATAACCCTCCTTGGGACTCCCAAAGATGCCTTCTTCCAAGATGCCTTGTGACACGTCTTTACCTATCATAGAACATTCCATTTATGACTCTTACGCATCATAGATTTGTCATACGAAACTGTCATAACCGTTTCGGTCAATATTCCCTTACACACTATCCAAGATGCCGACACATGGAAAAATATTCCTACCACTAAGTGGGACACCTATCTCCTCATGTGAGGACAAATTTACATGTTGTCACGTTCTATGTAGGATGACACATCATTGTGCCAACTCCCACAAGATGACAATAAGGATTTGCATCCTAATTACAATAATAGGCAATAAATACAATGAAATAATACAAGGAATTACCAAGGTTGAGACACCTTAATTCCCAACAATAACCCATTCATCTTTATCCTCAACAACTTGAACAACCAAAACACTTTCCACTGGTTTTTGTTTTTTCACACAACTAGCAAGATTAGTAGACACGTGTTCTTCTTTAATAGCAATAAACAAGCATTCATTACCAGAAGTACTAACATTATCCAGTTCACCATTATCTAATACTCCTTCATCATCATCAAAATCTTCAGCATAATAACATTTCCTTTAGATCCTAGGCATGTTCTCATATCTTTTCCTATTTCTTTCAATTCTTTAAGGACATCTGGAAGCAAAGTGGCCTACTTTACCACATGAAAAACATTTAAAAGGTAATTTACCTTTGAACTTATTGGATCCTCTTTGCAGTCTATCCATAAAGTTGGCTTAAATTTCATCAAACTCATCATCAGATTCTACCTTGTATTTTTCTGATCTGGAGGTTTTCCCAGAAGTATTGGCTTTGAAGACAGTCTCTACTTTTGGTAGGGCATCACCAAACTCTCTCATTTCAAAGGTAGTAAGCTTACCAAGAAACTAATCGCTGTCAATAGGTTTTACTTGCATAAATTCTTCAATTGTAGCTACCTTGTGACTATAGGTGTAGACACCCAAAATTGACTCATTATCACTAGCATTCAAACATCGCATTATCCATCATTTGCATTTGTCTAACACACTTGAGCAATATCCCTAACACATCTATTTCTTCTATTTCCTCTACGCTATAATTGAACAATCCTTAATTATTTAATTATCTTCTTTCTATCTATTTTTAATTAAATAAATCTTATTTATTTAATTAAAAATTCCATTCATAAACCCACTTTCCAATTAATTAAATAAATTTTATTTATTTAATTAATTTCTCTTATCATTTATCTTATGAGCCAACATGTATGCCTCTTTCATTTAAAAAAGATAAATGGTACTACATCTTTTATTTAATATCTTTCACATGTAGTACTTTTTTATGTACACAGGCACACATGAGCCTTATCTTCCCTCCATTTGTCATCTTCACATTCACCTATGATTATGATTTAATCTTAGCCATTCACATATCCACCGAATCTGTACTATTGATTGATTTTGGTTGAGTTCTATATAAACACCCTCTCATTTCATACTAGATCTATCCAACATTCAAATAATGTCTACATTATCATCCTGAGTATATTGAGTACTTTAGCATCCATCTAGCATATTAGCTTTATCATCCATCCATCATGGCAGATTTTATCTTCATAATTGTTCATTGTTGAAGAAGCAATCCACATCATAAACAAGGAATCATACAATCTCGGTGATATTGTTCTTGAATTACATGCTTTTGATTTCATTTGGATTAGATTCTTTGATGATGGTAGGGTTAGGTTTTCATGGCTATGCTTGATCTTATTAACCTAATTTTTTACCTATCACATTTTGGCATGCCTGGTGGGACCCATGTCCTTGATTAACTTTGCTATTTGAAGTTGTTTTTGTGAAGATCAGATTTTTTGAGTGCTTACGGCAAGTTCCAGTCACTTTTGAGCGAAAACCACTTGATGTCTGAATTACGCATCACTTTTGAGCTGAAACCTGTCACTTTTTAGCATTCTTGGATTGCTTATGAGCAAATAGTAGTCGCTTACTGCCTATTTCGCATCACTTACAAGATAACAGTGGTCACTTATGCCTTTATTTGAATCACTTTTAACCTAACAATGATTGCCTTTAGCTATCTGAATTGCTTATTGCGAAACTAGGGTTTTTGTTACATTCTATTTTTTTCGCAGATCTGAGTCGTTTATCACCCATAACTAGTCGCCTATTGCCTTTTCTCATCACTTATGAGCTTTATCAATCTACATCTAGATTTATTAGCATCACTTCTGATCTATAACATTTCACCTATGGCAGAATATAGTTCGCTTTTGATCAACAGTTGATCACCTCTGGTAAACTGTGTCATTTTCAGTCTTTATCATTTGCAGTTTGGTTTTCTTGGCTACTAATTGGGTATTTGTGTAGCATCTTATCGATTATCTAAGAAAAGGAGGTTATCAAACTACTAACATATCTATTGTAGCTTTGATCGGTCCAAGAGTTGTGGTTTTTCACTAAATTACTAACATTTGGGCTTGGTGATTAAAAAGAATCATTGCTTGCTCCATGCTTGATTTATCTTTTTTTTGATTGCTTGCATGTGCTTGATTGTAACCCAAATTTAATAACAAAAGTATCCTCTCCCCTTGCCCATCAAATGGATCTTTGGTGTATGAGAACTTGTTATTATCTTTAGACAGTCTTCCTTCTCGGTGTGAGAAGGGATACGACCCAAGCGGTAATGGGCTAAAGCCAAGTCCTTCCGAACTGCTATATAAGAAAAGTGTTTGTGTCAAAAGACACAAACAATGGGTGTTGTTGTGTTTTACCGACAACTAACCTCCCCCCAAATCCTCCAAGGCGTAACGCTTGAAGGCTGGGAGACTCCATAACGGAGAGTAGCACTGTCGCACATATAGCCACCTAAATGGATGCCCTTATTAGCAACTTTGTGTAGTAGCCAAAAACCTTCTATTTGTTGACAGAAAAGGTGGGACCTTTGAACCTACCCCAATTCATGTGGTTCTTAGAAGAGATAGCAGGGACAATCCTAAGGTTTGGTGGGGGGACAAGCCTTGGGAAACCTGGATCTTGCTATGCATGAGAAGTGTGTATCATGGAGAGGAGTCGGTACTACCAAGATCTTGAAGCTATCCGCTTTGAATAAGTACGGCAAGGGGACTCAACAAATATAGTCCTTTCCTAGCCTAGGTTGTACAAGTTTGTGATTGTTGTGAGTGTGAGTGATTGCAATTACTATTCTCTATCAAAAAAAACACAAATCAGACATCTTTCCTGACAGACATAGTCACTTTTGAGCTTAAACTTCCCGCATACAGACAATTAGATCACTTTTAAACAACATTCAGTCACTTTTTACCTAAGCTGGATTGATTTTAAACAACAGTCAATCACTTTTTGCCTAAAATGGATCACTTTTAAACAACAGTAAGTCCTCTGGTCTAAACTGTGTCACCTTTGATCAACAGTAAATTGCTTATAAGTCAATACTAATCGCCTGTAGCAAATTAGATCGCCTCTAGTTAACATTGTAGCCTATTATCCAAACCAAAACTAGATCACATTTGAGCTATTACCAGTCACTTTTGGCCTTTTTTGAGTCACATATGAGCTATTACCTATCACCTATGGTCAATTACTAGAAAATCTTAGTGACTCAGTCGAATCAGTTACACTTCCATCTTGCTTAGCCTTAGCATTAGCTTTCAGACCTATCTCTGATCATTAGCAGATACCTAGACTTTGTCTCCTACTTTGAGTTTACCAACCAATTGAACTTTGTGAGCTTTTCATCTTTTTGAGATCCCAAACCAACAAACCAAACATCAAATCAATCAACCTGATCAATCAACAAACATCATCTTTTGGCTTTAGCTTTAGCAACATTAGCAAAATAGTAACCTTAGTAAATAATTTTTCCCTTGATTATGTGAGCTATTCTCTAGGGAAGTCCAACCAACAAAGCAACCAAGCAACCCAACAACAAAACAAATAGCCAACCAACAACCAGCAACCAAACAATCAGCAAACCATCATCTTTTTGGGTCTCAAAACCTTGACAAGCTAAAGTTTAGTTTTCAACATCATCCATCATGCCTCAAACTAGGAGTCAATATAGAGCTGAAATGGAAGTCAAATTGCACGCTGAAATGGAAACTAAATTAAAAGATGAGATGGAATCTAATATGCAACAATCTAGATCAACACCTCTTAGAGGCGCGACTCAATTTACGACCGGTATGCCTCCTCATATGCTTGTGCCCCATGGGTACACCATTGGAGAGTCATCTTCACAACAAGTGCAACCTCAAACATTTTTGGAGACCTATGAGGAACAATCCCAAGAAGACTTATCAGAATTTTGAGATACACATGTATGGGATCAATTTGAGAGACTTGTTTTATCTAATCCTAATCACTACTTCTTGCAACTTGCCCGCATGGGAGCTAAATTACCAAATTTTTTTGACATATCTACTATTAGAGAGCATGATCCAAACACTCTTGCTATTGTTGCAAAGGGACCATCCACTATAGTCACACCATCCCATACCATATCACAAACTCCATCTGCCAACACATCTCTTTCACTACCTATTGTTACTTCATTTGATCCACCATGCTCGGAGTACACTCTAGAACCTTTGATAATTCCAACCAATGTGCTCCCTTTCATTTCACAAAATCTAAACATTCTGCCTTTCCATGTTCCCCAACATACTCCTTCTCCTACCATGATTGTTTCCATGCCTCAAGTAACACAAGTTGTCCATGTGGCCCGAGTGCAAACTCCCCAAACATCACAAGCTATCCCCATATACCATATTCCGCAAGCTTCTCAAGCTATCCAAACAACACCAATAGTCCAAGCTTCACAACCATCACAATCCACTACATCACATGTGGACACCAAATCTCATATTCCAACCACTGCTAATATGATCTCCACTATTGCCACTAATTCATCCAATACATCATACAATCCCAATGTTAGTCTTATTGACATGAGTGACCCGCCTATTATTTCTCAAGCTAATCCTAGCACTATAGTCACTTATGTTGATCAACTTACATCTGTTCCATCATCTTCTTACAATCCTTCACAAACCATCAATCCATCTAATGCTACCCAAGGTTTGCCTATTGTCACTCAACACATGACATATACCAATCCTCATGTTGTCGAAAATACAAAACCTAGTGTCCATCCTTCTTTCGCATCTACCAATCCTTCCATCACTTACCATGTCACAAATCCAACTCAAAATACACAACCATTAACTAATGCCAATCCATCTTCCACTTCTCATGTGATGCAAAATCTTGGTGCTAATTTGTCACAATATACCCAACCACTGCTTGTGTCTTAAGGATAGCAATCTTCAACCACATATTGGTCGCATACCAATCCTTTGACATACATTGTAAGTACGCAACCTCAAGAAATGGTCATGGCTTCATATATCCCACAACAACAACCTCAATATACATCATACCATGTTTCACCCCCTTTGCAACAATAGCAATTATCTCTAGTGGATGTTCAACAAATGATTAACCAAGTGGTAGGACAAAGTAAGCAGACATTGTCCTTAGAAAACATATGCACTAATCCATTTGACAAGTCACTTCATATGACACCTTTTCCTCCACACTTTGAAATTCCACAATTTGACAAGTACAAAGGAAAAGGAAATCCAGAAGATCATCTTAGAGCATTCTTTGTGGCATGTCTCGATGTTGCTCATGATGATACATATCTTTTGAGACTATTTCCTCAAAGCTTAGCAGGACAATCTCTTGAATGGTTCTCTCATTTACCTCTGAGAATTAAGTCTTTTGTAGAGTTAGCAAATAAGTTTTGATCACACTTTGCTTTTAACATTGAACATGAGGTAAACATGAATGACCTTGTCAACAATAAACAATGCAATGGTGAAGCCTTTTCTTCATTTACTCAACGATGGCATAATATGGCTAGCAAACTATCATGGGAAATACCTAAGAAGCAACAGCTCAATATATTTGTTCAAAATCTTCATCCTGAGCTATCATTCCAACTACAATTGCAAAGTGCTAGCACCTTTGATGAACTTGTTTCCAAAGGAGCCATCATTAAGCGAGCTTTAATTGCTAAAGGCACTATCAAGATTTTTCGGGATAACAAGGACTATCGTCAAAATTCCAATGATAAGTCTCACTTTTGGAACAAAAACAAGAATGTTGTCAATGATGGTGTTGTGGATGCAAATAATATACAAGCTATGAAAGCTCCCATTAACATTCAAGTTTCTTCTACAACAACACAACCATTTCAAGGAACTCGACAATGACAAACTTCAAATCCTCGCTGACAATTTACACCATTAGTAGAACGTATGGAAGTTGTCTTTTGAAAACTTCTCCAAGTGGGCGATATTATGTTACTAGATGCACCACCCAATGGTGAATGACTCTTCAAATCTCCTTGGTATAAAGAAAATGAGTATTGTGATTACCATAGAGTTAAAGGACACAAAATAAATGGTTGTATGCACTTAAAGCATGTTATCCAAGATTGCATCGATCAAGATTTAATCAAAATTACACCTTCAACAACTCAACCTGCATAGCAACTGACATCAAACTATGATCTAGATGCTTTCAAGAATCCACTTCCATCTCATGAAAACCAAGTAACCCTCATGCTAGGAATGCCAATCAGTATAACTATGAATCATCTACTATTGGCCGCATTGACCATGCTCACATTTCTAGCATTACTATCCAAGGCAAAGCACCCGACAGCACTATAACTACTCAAAGAGGTCACATTACCATTCAAGGAGCACCTGTCCATCCTACTCAACCATTCTCTAACTATAATATCCTTGATCACCTTGGCAAAACACCTATGCATATTTCCATTTTTGAGTTGCTTCGCATATCCCCTCCTCACAAAGCTATCCTTGACAAAGCCTTACAAGAATCTTCGATGCCTAATGATATTGATATCACACAATTTCAATCTATGGTCTCTAGCATTGTAGCCCCTTGTCATTTAACCTTTTCTAACAAAGATCTTCAGCCCTCCATTCACCCTTCACACAAAGAAGCCCTTCACATTGAAGTGTTTGTCAAATAACGCCGTATCAAATGAATCTTGGTGGATGGTGGAGCTGGTCTTAATATATGTTCCTTGAAATTAATAAAAAAAATTGGGATATTCTGAGAAAGATGTTGACACCTCCAAGGTCATTACTATCAGAGCATATGATGATGCCGAGAGAGATATTGAAGGGATTATTTACTTGCCTATCCAAGTTGGGCTGATCACTACTGAAACCCATTGTCAAGTTCTTGATATTGAGCTTCCTTATAACATCATCCTTGGTCATCCATGGATACATGCCCTCAAGGCAGTTCCTTCTACATACCATCAATGTCTTAAATTTCCACATAAGGGTGTTGAGATTACTAACCATGCTGATCCTAATCCATTTGAATTTTGTCATGCCTTTCAAGCTAAATACCAAAGTCTCAAACGCATTCCTATCAACACTGAGGCATATCCATCTTCATGATATGTAGATCCATCTAACCTACTCAAGCCATCATCCAAGAAAACTACTTCCGATCTCCATATCAAGTACACTAAAAATGGTCTAGATGAGTACACATTGCAAGAACCTTCATCCATATGCATTTCTGATATAGAAGCTAGATCTTCTTCGGTAAGAGAGACTTCTAACTCTGATACCATTGACAACTCCCTTCATATCACTAACCTTTTTCTGGGATCCTCTATCTTCATGCTCTCCACAACCCCTTCATCTCCATCTAATGAGGAACTCAAGTCTAGTTCTCCAAACATTCCTAGTCCCAGTGTCAAACACCAGCCTCCCCAAGCTAAAGATGTTGGTAATTCATCCATCCATCCTAAGTCCACCATTTCCTATCAAAAACTCCATTCTAAACCCCATAAGCATGTGACTGTCCATCTTCCACCATCCAATCTACCTCCACTTCTTCCAACTCCTAAACTCTCACCATCAACTTTATTTCCATATCCTCCACTTCCACCATCCTATAACCTACAAAACCATGTGACCGTACATCTTCCACCATCCAATTTAGCTCCACTACATCCAACTCCAAATATCCCTCCATTTTCCTCACCTTCATTACTACCAATGCCTAATTATCTCCTTATCCATCAGCACCATTACATTCCTAATCATGACCAACAAATGCACATACCGTCTAAGCATAAAACTTCCATTCATTATGCTAACCCCTCTTCCATCAAATCCATGGGATTCAAAAATAAAAATTTGGATACCTCTACCTCTAAAGATAAAAATCCTACCAAGAATCCTAAAGATTCTCATGCCTTAGGGCATCAAAGCAAAGAATCACAGTCTAGTGCATCTAAAAAGCTAGCTGAGCCTAGAACTCCACAAGAAGAGCTTATGACCAAAATGGTTTGGGTTCCTAAGCAAACAAGCAAGCCAACCGAATGACGCATCCTTATCATAAACAAAAAATCCCAATCATCCCCTTCCACCCAAAAACTTCCATTCCATCCAACAATCCCACAAGCAAAGAAAAAATCATAAAAATACTAAGTCTATGTGGGTCCATAAATCCTTCCATCATTCATCTCATAAGCACATATCACTCTTGTTTCCTACACCATCTTACCATATAAAGCTTCAATGTTTATCATGGTGTGTGCAACCATTGGTCATGGTTCCCTTCTATCCCATATTTACACATACCTACATCTCCCCCATCCTTCGTCTACTATCCTTTATCCGTTATCTTATCTATATCTTCCCCATCACCTTCCTATGGTCCATGCTTTTGCATAAGCTCTCCATAATCCATATCATAATCCATTAGCATTTTCATCATAATCCATCTATCCCCCATCCTTGCATAAGCCTTCCATAATCCACTATCCACCTAATCCATCTTTCATCCATGCAATCCCTTACCAACATCTTCAAGCATAACAACATAGTCCATATGATGACATCCATCTCTAACAGGACTACCAACATCCATTGAACTAGACACTTGAGTCCCTCCTATCCATTACCTTGGTGAAAACCTGGCAAATAGGCACCATGTGTAATTGTCTATCCTAAAAAAAAGAACATCCAATAGTGAAAACCACTTTGTGGCACTTTGGATAACAAAAAATAATAGTATAAGATAAATAATCCATCCTCTTGTGAAAACCTGGTAAACATGCGCCTTGGATAAGTACCATAGTGAAAACCTGGCAAACATGTGCTATGTGTAGTGACAAGCCTCCATTATCTACTTAGTTTGTTTGATCACCACTCTTCCTAGCATACTTTGCCATCTTACCCTACATAATCCAGATCATAATCTGCATTTCATCACAATAAACAGCTTTTCCATCTTCACCTCTGTCAATGCTAGCTATCATACTTGAGACATTGTTGCGATAACTATATCTTTTTGGCACCTTAGCATCTTGTCCACACATGTTATCCATTGTCGTTTTTCCATAATAAACCTCATCCCGCACTGGGGACACTTGTTGAGCCTTATTTGGAAGTGGATACCACCAGCTCTAGCTAATAACACATCGAACACCTTAGCTCACCACACAACAAACTTTCAACTTCAACCATAGCATTCATCCAACGACAAACATGGGAAATATTTACAACCAAGATTCGTATCTTTGCAATCAATTCAAGCTCTGCCAACATCCAAAAACATCAAAAACATCACCAATGCAATCATCCAAGCAATAAAGTTAATTCATTAAACATCACTCACCAACATAATAAGAAAGAACTACATCAACAACTCTATCGTTAAAGCCTTGATCTTGTGGATACAGGGTATGTAGGCAATCTGAGATGCGAAGGAAGCACTTTGATTCAGGGAAAGATGATAGCCCCTCTTTTCATCATCCATGTTTCATCCTTCTTCTAATCATCCTCTAATCTTTCATTTCACTTTCTTCTATCTTTCACCACTCACATCATCAATAAACCCAGAACTACATATTCATCATGTCTCATCATCATCATCGTAAATGTGCTTTGATCCTATGGATACAGCATATGTAGGTAGTCTAGAATACGAAGGAAGTATCCAGTACTCAAGCACAGATGATCCACCCCATCTTCTTCATCTTCTCTCATCTTCCATTTTCTTCTCTTTGATTAGCTCAAGCACGAAGTAGACTATGTGTATACTGAAAGCTCTAGTACTTAACCAATCAAGAATAAGTCAGAAGCTATTTGTTTGAATGCCTTAAGCCAACATTTGCTATAGCATTTTATCAACATCTTTAGCCTTCAATAGGATGCATCTTTTCTCTTAACAAGGTGCCAGCTTAAAGCCCATCCAAGAGCACCTAAATTTGGCAAGATAACGTGATGACAATATCTTTTGTTTTATCTTTTATCCCTTTTCTATGCCTAATCAAGACTACCTTGATCTATCTATATCTTGGTATGTGGCGATGAAGTAAGGAATGGGGAATGGTCTTATTGCTTTTGTATGTTGTGTCTGTGGGATGATCTTATTCTCTTCCTATGCATATTGGTATCTTGTACGTGTTGGGATTAGCATCTTACATATCAATATCTCTAGCATCTGAGAAGCTAAAAAGTCTCTTATGCACATGAGACTATTCTATGTCGAGACTAGCTCCGTACATATAACCAACAAGATGTCACTATGCATAGTGGAGATAAGCTCAAACCATTTCTTGTAGCATCAAAGTCCATCTCGAAACACTAGCTCTATTCATATCTTGTGCATGTTGGCTCAACATCTTGACCTCATGCATTTAGACAAGATTGTAGCATGCTAGTTTTGCATTGGATATCTCGACACCTTAGTCTTCTATACCCTAGTGCATAACATCCACATGCTATATCAAACATAAGGATTACATTTCTTTTCATTCTTGAGCAATTAATTTTAAAACTACCCATCACACCATCTATTCATCTTATTATCCACCAATATAGTCCTTAACCAAGATCAATCATCTACCTCCCTTGTCTTTTTTCCACATCTCTTATCCTGCAAAATAACTGTGTTAGGCATATATAGGTCCATCACATATCATCTTATTACCATCTATCTATATGCATGAGTACATGTCATCTCATTACCATTTACATATTTGCATTATCATACATTTCCATTCATATCATTTGCATAAACTTCCATACATAATCCATGAAAAATACAAATACAACATGCATAACCATCATAATACCAATAGTGGATCCATTACAACATCATGTAGATAACAAACATACCATCATATATATATATACATGTGTCAATATATAAGTGTCTACATATACAAGCTGAGCCATAAAGAATGTATGTACAAGCAGCTCTAGGCCTCATCATGATACAACATAATATACATAAACAAGGTAGCCCTAATGACTATTGGTAGCTCCCTCACCCTGACTGCCACCACTAGGTCCTGCAGTTGTCCCCCTATCTCTCTGTGGCCCCATCACTGATGCTACAGATCGAGATCCACCTATCCTCCAAGAACTTGATGCTATTGATATGCTCCTGAAGCTAGGCTACCTCTGCTCTATGGGCACAGTCCCATAGTACAAACCCCTATAATACTCCGTCTCACCCTGTACTCTTTGAAGTTCTACTTGTACCTATGTCAACTATGTGGCCAAATACATTGTAGCCCCATCTGTACCCAATGCAGCCACTACTCTATCCCACTTGCCAGTCATCCCCTATAGCTATTACATAGTTGTATCCCTCTCTGTCCATAGACCATATCTTAGCCTTCATCGCCTACATCTACTATATAGCCATGTCTCACTCAACTCTCATCATCTGCTTGCTCTGCCTAGCTGTATCTCTCTTTCCTATCACTCTAGCAAGTGCATTGTCATCCTGTCCATCCCCAACCTACACTCTAACCTGTATTTGAGCCTGGTATGTCTAAGCCTAAGCCCTAGCATGCCATAAGCCAATCACTACCTGGTGTCTATCCAACTCCACTCTCCTCAACCTCATCTGAGCCCACTGCCTCCATCTCCTCTCCTCTCTAATCCTCCTTCACAGCTGTTGAATCCCAACATCGTCACCTCCTAATATCTCTCCCTAAGGATGTGCAAGTATCTAAGGCTGCCCCTGCACCTATCCGTGTAACTGTATCCCAAGAGCTATTGGTACAACAACCTGCACTGGTGGAGCCCATCATCGTCTCCTCTTGACTAGTCTCTCCATCACTATCTCTCCTATCTCTCCAACCCGCATCAGGCACGTCAGTCTCACTGTCACCCAGTATGCATCATAATCTGGTAGCATACCTAGATCTACAGGACCCTATCCCCATTACCATCCAATTGGTTGTAGCCCCTCTCTCTCTGCCAAAACTATGTCAACCACTACCTCTGGCCCCCAATCAAACACCTCCCATTGAGTCATCCCAAAAATGGCATCACCAACCGGTACTACCTGTGGTAGCCTAAACTGTCTCAAAACCCTCTCGAGAAAATAATGCTCTATAATGTATATCCCGTGTCCAAAAATATATCTTGCCTACCTAGCATAGAAGTATCCTCCTCATCCCATCTCTTGCATCCTAGCCATGGCCTCCATATAAATTTATCTACCTCATCCAATATCATCCACCAGTACACTAGTCCTCTGTGCTACCGGTATGTCAAATCTCCTCTATACATCCTAGCATAAGGCTCTCCTGCTATTCTAGCCACCCATCCATCTGGTCTCGTCACTGGAATATGCTCATATGCCCACACATGCAAAACTGTAACTCCTGCAGACATACTAGCCCCGAACATATATGCGCAATCATGCAGGAAAATATAGAGCTGTCGAAGCACACACTTTGCCCATGCATATCTCGTCCCATAGCAGAACATCCCCTCCATCACTAACCCCCATCCTACTGGAAACCCTCTTGCTCATCTGTCTCCAACTAGCCATCTGATAATAGCTACTACCAGTCACTACAATCTGTCACATAACTCCTCCATCCTTGCCATAGGAATCTCTAAGCCCTCTACTCCAATGTCTAGTGTCCCGAACAATCTCTTGAATGCAACTGGACCCATATTAGGATCCTAATCTACTCAGTCCCCATTAATAGGAATACGCAGAATCTAGAACACATCCTCTAGTGTGATCTTAGCCTCTCCTGTCAGTAACAAGAAAGAACTATGCTTGTTCAACCATTTCTCCACCATCACCATCATTAATCCTTGATGTGCCTGCACTGGCTCCAATCTAGACACATGCTCTAATCTGAGGATCTCTAACACTAGCCACTCCTCTACATCTAGTAATCTCACCAACTGCAAATCCCTTAGGTGTGGCTCTCATGATAACAAAGGCGGTAGGATATCCTGCATCATTTCACTCATCATGTCAGTCCCTTGCATTACATACAACTACTATAAAACTGGATCGTTTACTACTATAGTAGTTTCTATCTACTATAAATGACTCATTTTTACATATTTGCTTATCTGCTGATCACATGCGACCTAATTTTCTACATGCACTTATTTCTTGCCCGTATGCGACCTACTTTCCCTATGCGACTGCTTATTGACCAAGTACGAGCTATATTTCTATATGAATATACCTTTTGCCTCTAAGCGATCTCTATCCTATACACAAGCATCTTTTCTTTACAAGCGAGCTAAACCTATATATGCACCTACTTTTAGCCCATAAGTGACTTGCTCTTATCTATATGCGTATTTTGCCTATATTTGTCTAGCCAACTGGAAGTGACTTGTTCTCCCATATACAACCAAGCCACGCCTATAAGTGACCTTAACTACCTTAAGCGACTAGGTTTTCTTCCTAAGTGACATGAACTGCCTATCCTAAAACCTAGTCGCTTATGGTGACATGTGTGCATTTATGATGCTTCTAGCCTATCAAAATCATGTTTTTAGCAAAAGTTTTGATACATACCGATATGCCTTCTCCCTTTGGTCATCCATGTGTCCTCACTTGCTCGACACAATGATCTCTACGTGGAATCACCATCCTAATAGCTCTCCAACTCTCGTCGTACACCAACTCTCAGGAGCTCTAGATCTCTATAAGCAAATGAACACAACTGAGCACAAATGAGCCTATTTGCCCTTGAAGGACCTACTTATAGTCCAACACCAAACCCTAATTCTTCTATGCCAAAGCCTATTTTCTTCTGTATCATCCCATGTTTCCCCCCAACCCCTCTTTTCTTTGTGTCCACCCCATTTTCTAGCTTTTCCTTTTATCGCGAGCCAACACATCCCTTCTTGGTTAGCTTGGCTTACCTCTTGAGGGGGCATCACCTACCAGTTTCACTGGGGCATAAACTTTTTAATCGAATGAATATCGTTTCTTCTTTAACACAACGCTCTATCGAACATTGTATCAAAGAGGGACAAAATGTAGACACACAAAATTGACTCATTATCACTAGCATTCAAACATCACATTATCCATCATCTACATCTGTCTAACACACTTGAGCAATATCCCTAACACATCTATTTCTTCTATTAATTAAATAAATTTATATTTATTTAATTAATTCATTAACTATTTCTTCTATTTCCTCTAAGCTATAATTAAACAATCTTTAATTATTTAATTATCTTCTTTCTATCTATTTTTAATTAAATAAATCTTAGTTATTTAATTAAAAATTCCATTCATAAACCCACTTTCCAATTAATTAAATAAATTTTATTTATTTAATTAATTTCTCTTATCATTTATCTTATGAGCCAACATGTGTGCCTCTTTCATTTAAAAAAGATAAATGGTACTACATCTTTTATTTAATATCTTTCACATGTACTTTTTTATGTACATGGGCACACATGAGCCTTATCTTCCCTCCATTTGTCATCTTCACATTCACCTATGATTATAATTTAATCTGAGCCATTCACATAGCCACGAATCTACACCGTTGATTGATTTTGGTTGAGTTCTATATAAACACCCTCTCATTTCATACTAGATCTATCCAACATTCATATAGCATCTACATTATCACCCTAAGTATATTGAGCACTTTAGTATCCATCTAGCATATTAGCTTTATCATCCATCCATCATGGCAACTTTTATCTTCATAATTGTTCATTGTTGAAGAAGCAATCCACATCATAAACAAGGAATCATACAATCTAGGTGATATTATTCTTCAATTGTGTGCTTTTGATTTCATTTGGATTAGATTCTTTGATGATGGTTGAGTTAGGTTTTCATGGCCATGCTTGATCTTATTAACCTAATTTTTTGCCTATCATAGTAGGACTTTGGTAGTGATATGAGAATTTTCATCACAACTTCCTTATCACCAAGAGTTTCCCCATACCTTTTATTCTGGTGACAAGTTCATCAACTCTTTACATAAATTCTATTATGTTTTCATCTTCAAACTTTCATATTTCACTTTTATACTTTGTAGCTTGGTCTCCTTCACAGAATCATCTCCCACATATAGATTTTTCATCTTTTCCCATACCTCATTTGCAGTTTTAAGATCCACAACTTTTGTCAGTACTGAGTCATTTAATGAACTTAACAGAGCATCTTTTGCTTTAACATCCACTTCATATTCCTTAATTTCATCTTCAGTCATCAAACCATTTTGAGGTAAGGTGTATTTTGTTTCTGCAGCTTTCCATACTTTGTAACCAAGACAAAGAAGATGACTTTTCATTCATGCCTTCCAAGAGCATAATTCGTCCCATCAAAATGTGACACTTCCTTCTTATAAGACATTTTGGATCTTCCTCAAGTTGTTAGAATTTATTTAGAGGAACCTTGCTCTAATACCAATTGTTGAACTACACCGGACAACTGAGAGGGGAGGGGGTGTTGTCACAATAATGGGTTATACTTTCTGGGACATCCTAATTTTTACTGAAATCGCATATTTTTAGAAAATATAATGATTTAAGCCTTGAAAGGTTCCATATAAAGGATTTTAATTGAAGAGGGTTGGATCAAACCCCTTTAGATTCAAACCCCCTTGGATAGAACCCTACTAGTTTTAAACCATACCTATAATGGAGTCACCTCTACACCTATCAAAATGCTGATAAAAAATCACTTTTGACTTACCTTTTGAGGGATCAAATTAATTCATTTAAAATTTATGTTTTGTAAATATGTAGTCCTTATTATAAGCTTCCCAAAAAGTATAATTTTAAATATATTTAATTTGATTATTATATTTATTTTTTATTTCTTGTGAATGTAGGTTTTTCACTGAACATGAAGTTCTCTATTCTACACACATGAAAATTTAGTAAATTAGTGAAAAAAAATTCTAAAAAATATCTATGCCCTAGGTATTGATGTCCTTGTTCCAACAAAAAAAAAATGAATTTCGATACATACATAAAAAGTTATGTTTTACGGAATATGCCTATGTCTAAATTATAATTGGTTTGACTTCAAAACTTAATTTAAAAAAAATATTCAACAAAACATTATGAAACCAAATGCATGCCCTATATATCAATGTTACCAATCTAAATTCAAAAGAATCAGAATTTTATCCTTTGTAGAAAAAAAGTTATGCGCTACAGAATACACATCACTTTAAAAAAATGTTGTTTACTATTAAAAACCAGTTATCAAAGGAGACGCAAAAACTTTTACAATTTAACTCCAATTTTTTTAAAAAAAATATATTTACAATCGACAAACAAAATTTCACAAATCACTAGTTTGCATCATCTCCAAATTCCTAATAGTTTAGCGGCTATAGGTGTTAGAAAGTGAAGATTTAGTTCAAAATGTTGATTCCAATGTCAGGTTTGGCCAAAAAGTGTAACCCATTATTGTGGGATGACCTAGCAGTGAATCAATTGTCCCAAAAACTCAAACACTTCTGCACTTAAAAATTATTCACTTATCCACACTTATTATGATTCAACAAGGAATGCATGAAATCAGAAACTTAAACACAGATGCAACATTAAACACAAGAGACACCAGATTTTTATGTGGAAAACCCCAAGGTGAGGAAAAACCACCGAGAGGATTAGCTCTCAAAATATATTGCAATCTTAGAAAAATGATGTTCAGGCTTGGTCACTCCATAGGCTTAGAACATACTGCTCATTGCCATGAAGTACAACTACGTCTAGCAGGCTCACTGCCTCAACCCTAAACCTAGAAAGATTACAATAAGGGTTGTTAAACCCTACTAGGGGCTCACTGCTAAAATGCCATTTTCTTTATGTCTGAGATTAATACATTGAAGTACAATAGTTCCTCTACTCTACTTTGCCCTGCTATGCCTTATCTGCTCACTCTTTTCCTTATCTTCCCATTTTCACTCAAGGACATCTTTCCATGACTCAATTACAAGTATTTATACACTTTGTCAACCTTGGAATGATCATCAAGGTCAACATTACAATCATCAACCATTGGAACAATCTCCAAGGTCGGCATTACAAACATTTACAAAATAGGTCTTTACCTAATACAAATTATTCTAAGGATTTGTAGTATAGATGTATGTGGATCATGCCACACCATATCTGGGGCTCAAACATGATCTTCCACGCCATAACATGCTTCCAGAATCTTCAATGGATCTCTGCAAATACTAGGATTAACCAAGTCGGCTAAGACTAGTTGTATGATACATTATCTGGGAATAATCTTCAAACATGATCTCATTTCCTTGATGCAAACCAATGTAAAGGTAAGAACATGATCATGAGGAATCCACAAGCTTGTTGAAATCATCAAGAGCAACCACAGAAACACAAACCACTTTATTCATGAGATTCTTCACACCAGAGCACATGAACTTCAGTGTCTTCAACTGTCATAAAAGAAAGATTGCTTGTGGACCACCCAAACATGAACCATTGTAATTGTCGGTACTTATCATCATCCTAGACTTCCCTTTAGAACTACAAAGCAAAACACTTTAATGTAGAGGAATACAGAGTAAAATACTTTCTCCCTGTCACCAGAGAATAATCAGAGAAAGTAGGTTTTACTCTGGTGAATTCAACTCTCTCAATTCTTCACACTAGAGGCTCAAACTCAGGATTTATCATCTTTAGACATCCCTTTAAATAACTTCCAATCTATAGACCAAGATCTTTAATCAACAAGAAATGCAGAATAATCTACTAGACTATTCTTCAGCATACAACTCACTGTCTATATTGCACTTCACTATAACTCACTTGTTTCTTTCAGAGAGGCCAATTTTCTCAATATCCTCAACATACAAAGCTTCTAAACAAATAAAGGAATAGGACATAGTTGAAACCAATGACAACAAAGATATGTTGACATCAATGACAACATCGATTAGGCACATACTTGCAACAATACGGTGCTCATGTTTTCCGTGTGTCTTTCGTGTGCTTGTTCCCAAGTCTAGTCCAAAGAGCATGGAGAAATGCCCCTCCTATGCTTTAGGATTTTGGTGTAGTCACTGTTAGGAGGGTCTACAAAATGAATAGTCTAAACCATGCAACAAGAGTAAACATAACAAAAAAAACTCAAAGATAGAATGCAAATGCAGATTCAGTCATTTAGTATATCATTGATTCAAAATACAAAATTTGGCTGACAACAAGCGGGCTTACAATTAGGGCTCACAGGCCTAATTCCTTAGTTATAGAATATGCAAAAGATATAGCTTTGAAGTGCCTTACAGAAGAAATTCAAAAATGTCAAACTTGTAAATTATGCTAACTGCTTTCCTAGGCATTTATTACATGATTATATATCATCTCCAAAACATAAGATTCCTCCACATTAGCCAAGGAAGATCACAAACTCCAATGAAGAGCTGTAACATGTGTACATGGATAGGTTAGGCCTAATTGTATAGAAATCATCCAAAAATGAATGGAATATCATGCAAATATTAGAGAGGGTCGGTCATGATCCAAACAACATTGAATGATGTGTCATTTAGCTTTGCATGTCATGAAGGTGCTCCACAAATATTCTCCTTTCGCTAATTATCTAAGACTGTCAGGATGCTTTGTTCTAACAAAATAATCAATCTTCTGATAGTGATTTCTTTCTGGTACCTAATCCAAATAGTCTAAAATTTGGATATGATGTGCATAAATGTGTCTAGATGCTAAGTCTAGCTCCTCAAGGTTTGAAATGAAACTATGTCAGAATGCAGAGAAAAATACTAAAATTAGTACTAACTGAACTGACTGTACTAAACTAGAAAATAAAAGAAAACAAACTGAAATGTAAATATTTTTTGTTGATGCAAGATTGCTCTTGAACTAGGGATGCTCATACATCAAACATATGGGGTTGTTGAGAAATGTGAGTCCCTCACTTTACTCAGGCTGGAGGAAAACCAAGATGGTCTACCTCAGCCTAAGAAATCCAAGGTGAGTCTTCTTCTAGACTACCTTTCCACTTCACAAGATATTCTTTCTATTGTCCTCCTCTAGTGCTATGTCTAACTCTATTGTCCAAGATGTCTTCAATTTGCTCCAGTGCTTGTTGCGATAATTGTTTCTTCAAGTCTACTTCAATGTTGTCACTGAACTCTACTTCATGATACTGATATAGGTCTTTAATCTTGAAAATAGGAGATATCCCCAATGTCTCTGATAACTCTACTTCATATGCATTTCCTGAATGAAACTTTCTAAGTATCCTACATGGTCCAAACTTCTTCATCTTTACCTTGTTATGTCTCCCAACTAGAAATCTCTCTTTTCTTAGATATACAATCACTTCATCTCCAACTACAAATTCTTTGTGTCTCCTCTTCTCATCTACTTGCTCTTTATAATTTCTATTCATCTCCTCCAAATGCTTCTTAACCTGATTATACACTATCTCCATGTGTCTTGCAAATTCTTCTACTTCTACACTCCTCTTTTCTTCCATATTGATATCTCTCAACTATGCTACTCCTCTAGGGTTAGTTCCTATCACAATCTCAAATGTTGTTCTTCTGGTACTCCTATTCACTGAATTATTATATGCAAACTCTGCTTGTGATAGAGTCAAATCCCAATTTCCTACCTTCTCTCCAACCAAACATCTCAACAAGTTTCCCAAACTCCTATTTACTACCTCTATCTGTCCATCAGTCTGTGGGTGAAATGTTGAACTAAACTTCAAGTGTGTCTTCATCTTCATCCAAAGTGTCTTCCAAAAGTATCCACGAAAATCTTGTATCTCTATCTGAAATTATGCTCTTAGGTAATCCATACAATCTCACAATCTCCTTGAAAAATAGGCTAGCTACATGAACTACATCAGTTGTCTTCTTACAAGGTATGAAATGTGCCATCTTTGAAAACTTATCCACCACCACAAATACTGAATCATGTCCTCTTTGTGTCTTCAGCAATCCCATTATAAAATCCATACTTATGTCTTCCCAAGGTCTCATCGGTACTGTCAAAGATTTGTACAATCCAGTATTTTGACTACTCCCTTTTGCAACTTGACAAACACTACAACTCTGCACAAATTTCCTAACATCCTTATGTATATGAGGCCAAAAGTAATTATATCACTTACCAAATCCACTGTCTTATCAATGTTAAAATGTCTTGCCAATCCACCACTATGCTTCTCTTTGATTAAATTATCTCTCATTGAATTCCTAGGTATGCACAATTGATTTACTCTGAACAACATGTCTTCATGAATGAAATAATCTAACCACTTAATTCTATCTATCAAAACAGGTTCCTTAGATGCTTTCCAAGGTTCTACAAAATCAAGATATTTCCTCATACATGTTCTTCAACTCCTAAAATCCCAACACTTCAACTCTCATCTCTGTCAGCAAGTTCCTTCTTCTACTCAATGCATCTATAACTTTATTTGATTTTCCACTCCTATGCTTCAATACAAAAGTATAACTCTCCATGAACTCTACCCATCTGATATGTCCTTGATTCAATTTTCCTTGACTATTTAGATATTGCAAAGCTTGATGATATGTATAAAACACAAACTCCTTAGGCAACAAATAATGTCACCACTTCTTCAAGGCTTGAATTATGACATAGAACTCCTGATCTTAAATTGAATATCTTCTCCTTGCATCATTCAACTTCTCACTAAAACATGCTATGGGTCTATCTTATTGACTTAACACTACTCCTATTGTATTTCCACTTGCATCACAATCTACTTGAAATATCTTATTAAAATCTGGTAATGCCAACACAGGTTGTGCTGTCAGTTTTTGCTTCAACAATTCAAAACTTTTGTCTACTCTTGATGTCCACTTAAAGTCTTTTTTGTCATACGGTTACATTTTGAACTAAAATTTCTAATGAACTTCCAGTAGAAACTAGCTAATCCATGAAATGATCTAACTTCTCCAATGCTCTTAGGTGTAGGCCATTCAACAATTGCTCACTTTCTTAGGGTCCATCTTCAATCCTTCTACAGAAATAACAAATCCCAAGTATACCAATTCTTCTTTCATGAAACTACACTTCTTGATTTTTATCAACAATTTTTCTTCTCTCAACCTCTGTAATACTTGTCTCAAGTGCACCAATGTTCTTCTTTTGTCTTATTGAAAAGCATAATATCATCCAAATATACAATAACAAACTTACCCAATAATTTCTTCAAGACTTCATTCATCAATCTCATGAAAATACTCAGTGCATTTGTCAATCCAA
The DNA here is from genome assembly GCA_027924645.1 of Cunninghamia lanceolata. NCBI lineage: Eukaryota > Viridiplantae > Streptophyta > Pinopsida > Cupressales > Cupressaceae > Cunninghamia > Cunninghamia lanceolata. The sequence continues at coordinate 11,397,937 of BSBN01000780.1, forward strand.
AAGGCATTACTAACCACTCATACAATCCTTCATTTGTCTTAAAAGAAGTATTCCATTCATCTCCTTCTCTTATTCTAATCTGATGGTATCCACTCTTTAAGTCTATCTTTACAAAATATTTTTCTCCACTTAAACAATCCATAATACCATCCATGTCCTAGGTAAAGGAAATCTATACTTAACTGTGATCTTGTTGATTGTTCTAGAGTCTATACACATTCTCCATTCTCCATCCTTCTTTGGTCCTAAAACTGTAGGTACTCTACAAGGACTCAAGATTTCTCTTATGAAACCTTTCCTCAATAGCTCATGTATCTATCTATTCAGTTCTTCATTCTTTGCTAGTGTCATTCTGTCTGTTGCTTTCTTAGGTAAACTAAATCTAGGTACAAGATCCATGTGATGATTGATACTCTTGATTGGTGGCAATCCTTTAGGTACATTGTCTGATGTGATGTATTTATACTTTGTTAGCAACTTAGTTATCTCCTCCAATTGTGATTCTTTAGTCTCTATCTTTAGGTCTTCAGGATTCTTAGGAATCAAAGCATAACACATATTCTCATGTCTCAAACCATCCAGAAATTTTCTTCCATCAACCAAACAGATTCTAGCATTCCCACATACTTCACTCTTGGGATCATCTTCCAAAGGAATCAAAGTAATTCTTTTCTCATTTGATGTTATAGTATATGTATTCTTTCTTCCACTATGTAAATCTTTCATATCATACTATCATGGTCTACCCAACAATATGTGACATACATCCATAAGCATAATATCACACAATACTTCATCATGATAAGATCCAATATGAAATTTCACCATACATTGTTCACTCACCAATACCTTATGATCATCCTAAATCCATGCTATCTGATATGGCTTAGGGTGTTTCAATCTTTCCAACTTCAGCTTAGTCACCATCTCCTCTGAAACCAAATTATCTTAACTACCACTATCAATTACAACTTTACAACATTTACCTCTTGATTTGCATCTAGTTGTGAACAAGCTTTTCCTTTGTGGTCATTGCTCATTTGTTTCTTCTTGAAATAGTACTCTCCTCATGACAAGTGATTCTCCTTTCTCAAGTTTACCAACTGAATTAGGTGATCCAACAGGTCTTCTTCCACATAGGTCATTCTTCCACTGTTCTCTGTCTTCTTGTTTGTACTCCCTTGATTACATTCAAATGTTCTATGTCCTTCACATCCACACTTAAAATAGGTTCCTCTTAATGTTCTCCTATCATGTCCTCTTCCATCTCTCCTATATCCTTCACTCCGGTATGAATTAGGGTTTCCTCTATAGTAGAAAGTTTTGTCATCTCTCTGGTATGAACTGCTATCTTTGTCTTCCTTCTTGAATGTGTTATCTTGTCTGCTCTGCTCTGCAAATGATCTTTCTCTTCCAAAAAATATTCTACCTCTCTCAAATTAACCTCCTCCTCTCTGTCTCTGCTCATGCTTCTTGTTCAACTTTTCTTCAACTTTCAGGGAAAACTAATATGAATCTTTCAATGTTGTCATCCTCACCAAACTCAGTTCTTCTTGAATGTTCAATCTTAGTACATTGATATATCTAGTTACTTTGTCCTTGCTTTCTTCACTATGTCTTGTCCTTATGATCATCTTATGAAATTCTTCAGTGTACTCTTTCACAAATTTCTTTTGTCTCAGGTTCTGCAATCTCTTCAATAGCTCTAACTCATAGTCAGCAAGTATAAATAGATTCTTTAACTTTTTCACCATTTTGTCCCACTTTGTAATCTTCTCTTTTCCTCTTCTATTTCTATCTAACTGAAGTTCTTTCCACCATATAGTAGCATGTCCTTTCAACTTTGTCTTTGGAAACTTCACCTTCTCTGGATCTTCAACTACTTCATACTCAAAGTATTCTTCTAGGTCATTTATCCAATCAATCAACTCCTCAGGATTCAAATTGCCAATATAGTTTGGTACATCAACTCTAGGTCTTTTTCCAATCTTTGAAATAGCTCACAACACATTCACTTGATCCAATTCTTCTTCTTCATCTCCTAGGGTTAACTCATTTTGGTCAACAGATTGAAATTCTTCATCATCATCACTTTCAACATTAGGTCAAGGTGTAAGTCCTCTTCTCTGATCTTCTTCAACAACATCTAAGAAAACTCACATTATTTTCATCATTTCCAGCATTTTATCCATTCTTCCAGCCAGAGTACCAACAACAGATAGTCTCCTCGGTGGCATCTCTTCCTCAGATCAAGTGTAACTACCTCAATTTAGCAATCGGGCTACAAGGTGACAAATGCCCCACAATCAGCGATCAATTGACAACATGAGTAGTCTTCCTCAAATTCAATGATCTATTCGCAGAAAGATCTTACAGAATTCCTTCTCCAACTCTGCTCAATTCACTCCCAAAAGATTCAAACTTCAATCTTATACCACTTGGTGTAGTCACGATTAGGAGGGTCCACAAAGTGAATAGTCTAGAGCGTGTAGCAAGAGTATACACAACGGAAACAACTCAAAGATAGAATGCAAATGCATATTCAATCATTCAATAAATCATTGATTCAAAATACAAACTGGCTGGAAAAATGTGGGCTTACAATTAGGGCTCACAGGCTTAATTCCTCAATTACAGAATATGTACAAGATATAGCTTTGAAGTGCCTTACAGAAGAAGTTCAAAAATGTCAAACTTGTAAATTATGCTAACTACTTTTCTAGGCATCTATTACATGATTATATATCATCTCTGGAACATAAGATTCCTCCTCGTTGGCCAAGAAAGATCATAAACTCCAATGAAGAGCTGTAACATGTGTACACGGATAGGTCAGACCTAATCATATAAAACTCCTCTACAAATGAATGGAATAACATGCAGATCTCAGGGAGGATCAGTCATAATTGAAACAACATTGAATGATGTGTCATTTAGCTCTACATGTCATGAAGGTAGTCCACAAGTCTTCTCCTTTAGCTAATTGTCTGAGACTGTCAGGATGCTTTGTTCTGAGAAAACATTCAATCTTTTGATAGCAATATCTTTCTGGTACCTGATCCAAATGGTCTAAAATTTGGATATGATGTACATGAATGTGTCTAGATACTAAGTCTGACTCTGCAAAGTTGTAAATGAAGCTACGACAGAATGGGAACCAAAATACTGAAACTACTACTGACTGAACTCACTATACTAAACTTGAAAATAAAAGAAAACAAACTAAAATGCAAATGTTTTTGGTTGTTGCAAGATTGGTCTTGAACCAGGGATTCTTCTACATCAGATTTGTATGGTGTGTTTGTTCCCAAGTATAGTCCAAAGAGCGTGGTGAAATGCCCCTCCTATGCTTTGAGATTTGAATGGTGTGCTTGTTCTCAAGTGTAGTCCAAAGAGCATTACAAAATGCCCCTCCTACACTCTAAGATTTGTATTGTGTGTCTTCTCCCCCATATATAGTCCAAAGAGGGTGGCAAAATGCCCCTCCTACATTTTGGGTTTATGTGTTGCATTTTTACTTTCCATGTATCTGCATTCATTTATATATGTGAAAATGAAAAGGAAATAATGACTGCATTCACTGTGTTCATCATGTTTTGCATGTCTTCAATACATTCTTCTCAATGTTTTGCATGCCTGTTACTATCTTCATTATGTTTGGCATGTCTGCAATGTGTTTTCTCTAATGTTTACCTAAGACTGGGGGCTAGAAATAGTTCCTTAATCTTTGTGTATATATTAGGTTCAAGTGCTTGGCATGTGTTGGTTCCCAAAATTGCATCTTGCTAATCCTAAGGGTATGTCAGATCCTATGGTTAGACTAACAAGGTTTTGTCCAATGAAACGGAGTGACCCTATATGGTATATTACCCACTGCACTTTATGTTCTGCTTGACCTAGGTGGGTGTACCTTAATAATTAAGCAGATTATGAACTTTAAAAGTTGTGTACTTTTTGACTCTGGAAATCTATTTCTTAATGGCATGCAAATGTGAAATAGATGCAAAGCTAACAATTAATCCTACTGCTAATGTCTAAAATTTGAATGTGTGAATAAGGTTTTTATGAAGTATTGTTTTATAGTGAATCTGACCAGTGTTTTCTATCTACTTTGGGCAACAAAGTGAAGATGTGTGTGATAAATGTGTCCTCCCCCTTGGCTTAACTCAAATTATTTGGCACTTTTCAAATGTTTATACTTTGTATAAACATGCAAGGTTGTTAGTTATCAGGCACTTCTTACAAATCCTAGTGATATCTCCCTAGGTTACTATGACTATTTGAAAGGATTTTAATTCTTGTTTGAAGGAAACCAGTTAAGATGATTTATTTAAAAGGATTTTAATTCTGGGTAGAAACCAATTAAAAGGAATCTCTTAAAAGGAATTTAATTCACTTCTTGCAGAAACCAATCAACATGAATCACACAAAGGCAGCAAATGTGTCTTGACAAATTAAATATATGCTTGATACACTTAATTTGAATAACAAGGAAAGACCACTCTAGAGATAGCAAGATAATGTATATGAATTAATATCAACAAATAGTTGAACACAAAAAGGTTAGCCACTAGATTATAATATTCTTTCTCCGTTAAATTGCTTCAGAAGATTTTACAATATGAATCAGAAGTCTTCATTTTTTGGTATATTCTATCTACTATCTAGTCCTACTGATTGATCCTCCTACTTTTGATAATGATCTTTCATCTTTGATTTTTATCTCTCATAAATACTTTTTGTTTTCAAGGGTTGTGACCCTTCACATATCTGTCTGGTGCAACTCTTCACTTAATTTATCTAGATCAAAATATTTTAATTTTAATCTCCTTGATCTTTGCACTCCCATGAAAATGATTTTAATGATTATTATAATCCTTCCTTTGTTGGCGATTTCACCTCCTATTTACTTGTATGTATTTTCACCTGTAAAATGTTCTTTGGGTAAAAATAACTACCCCCTCCAAGATTTTTATGTTCTCTTAATTCCTAGGGTAAAAATGTTTTAATTTTGAGGGGAAACATTTTGCAATTGCATTTTACATTATTGACAAAATAATATGCCCCAAAGCAACATCAAATTCACGGTGATTATTTTAATAAAACTTTACTTTGCACTTTATGCAATTCACACACTTTCCATTTTTATTCTATCGGAGGGACTTAAACTTACTTACTCCAATGTATGAAAGTCACTTCGATATCCTTTTGTATACCTTATACCTTTTGATCTCGACATGTAAAAAGTCTTCAGGACCCACCTCATTAGCATATCAAAGAGACTTTAATAATCTCCCATCGATATGATACTCTCTCTTTGATGGTATTCAATAATATTTTACACGCTCTTGGTTATCAGTCTGTCGAAGAGACCTATTAGCTAGTCTTCCCGACATGGTAAAGTCTCTTCAAAGTTAAGTATTTCATATATCCTCTTGATTTCATTTAACCATTAATTTCATTCTCTAGTGGGGAAGCACCATCTCCATATCAAGGGGATCACAACTTAACTCTTTCCAAATTTCACCTTTCCCTTCGATATGCTTAAGTGTTATCATGATATTGAAGGGGGTTTGGAATGACTCCTTCTGATATGCAAGAGTCCTCTCGATATAGGGTTTCATATGTGTTTTTCATCTCTCCGTTATCAATGAACTTCAGTTTGAAAACTAGGTATTGGTTTGGACATAATCCCATTTGGAGTAAGCATATCTTCCATCATAAAGTTCAAGCCTTGAGGAATTGTAACTAAACCATGGTAGCCCCTAGTAGAACTTAAAGTTGCCCCAATGGTAATTATGTTTTGGTAGTACAAGACATTAACGATGCCACCAATAAGACATCCATACCAAGAAAACATGGAGGTGTGTAGACATGATCTAAGCAAAGCCCCAATACCCATTGCCATGTGAGAAATCCATAAATAGGATTGCCCTCAGGATACTTCTCAAAATAGAATTGTGGACTCTCACCTTGCTCTATAATTGTCCCTTTGATCTATGTCTTCTTCCACAACTAACCCCCTTTTCTCATTAGGTGTGGCCATGTTCCTGATTTATAGTAATACCTCCAAATACCTTTATCTACATCAGCCTCATGGAGAAATGAAAAAACAAAATTCTCTCATGCTCATTTGAGGAAGGAGTATGCCATAGGGTTTCCATGTCTTTTATAACGAACCAACCAAGGACAATTACTGGATAAATATCCCATAGAAGATAAGTGAGGCTCTGCCAAACTATGCTCCTATGAAAGCTTCATGAATATTGTTTCCAATATGTGCTATGGCACCTCATTTGAATCAGCATCCCTATTAACTGTAACATATTTTTTTTCCCATTGTCCTTGTACATTTGGATGTGTTAAAAGAGAATGAGAGATTCATTTTCTTAACTATCTCTAAGAAATCAATGTATCTTCACCTGAGTCAGAAAGACTCAATACCTTATCGAATGTACTTTTAGTCTATATCAGCTGGGACAATTACTTTTATGCAACTGAATTTCCTAGTTTTAACTCCAAAATGTTCTATAGTCCCTTTCTCTCCAACATCGATACAATGAATCTACATCTGGATATATCTAAGCTTTGGTGATATGACCCACTTGAATGTCAATCCTTGCTATTGAAATTGGGACATCATTCAGTGTTGATGTTATATTGTTCCCTTATTGATTGGTTTAAAATCCAGGCCTAGATCATTCAACTGAAGATTTTTAGTGAAGATAACACAAAGTTGACAGAGCAATAAGGCATGGAAGCAAACAAGATATTTTTATAGGGCCCAGTGGAATGCTTCCAATGGATATTTGTGACCTTCATAATAATATGCTTCATGGGATACACCTTGAATGCAAAAATAAACTTCTCTTTGCACCATTCAATCTACTATCACCATACTCATCCCTTTCAACATTAATGGAGGATCCCAACTCAAATCTAGGCAAACTCTTAGACAAAATCTTTAAATATTTAAAAACCTAAAAACTTCATTTGTTGATCTAGTCTATTTGTTGCAAGAAGAAAATTAGACTAAGAAAATTGTTTCTGAGCTCTATTTATAGGCCTCACCAACAACACTTGTATGACACAAGTCAGGTCCCCATGTGGGCCCAACTATTTTTTTTATTTTGAAACAAAATTTTGTCCTCAATTGATCTGAGACTATTTTAATATACTTCTGAGGTGAAAAATTGCAATGGGTACTCATTAGAATCTTCTTTCTGGCATCTTGCACAATGACCCAAAACAAGTCATGTGTCCTCCAAAATCACCCTGGAAAACTAGTTAAACCATCTCCTGGAGTCATGAAAATGCATAGGCATGTAGACATTTGAACCAAGAATTTAGTATAGCAAACAGATTGGAAAAATGCATCCTGAGGTGCAAGATATCAACATTCAAAATGACCCACTTGGCCATTTCTGGAACTGCATCTGTCAAAAACCAATTAGGGCTCACCAAGTCACCATCCCGAAAAAATACTAAATCTCCTCATGGGAAGCTGCCACTAGAAACACTAGATCATTTAGGTCCATTGAGAATGTGTTCAAAGGGGTTTCTTTCCAATCCACTTTTTTCATGAAATATAAAAAGCCAAAGTTGACCCCCTAAAACTTTTCTAGAAATGCAGTCATCAAAATAGTGAAAAAATTATTTTCTTTTGATTTTGAAAAAAATAGCAAATGAGATGCTAGGGTTTTAAAAATTGGCATGAAAGTACATTAACATGTGGGACAATCTAAAACACCAATTGGGTCATCATGAAAATCATCCAGCTCATAAATATTATTCTCTAAAGTTGACCTCCTTGGCAGTTTTAATAGTGTACGACCAACAGACTCTTCCAGAACTCTTCAACTTGGTGCTTCAAAACCTTGTCAAATCAGATCATAGGGAGCCAAAATTAGGTGGATAGACTTACATATGGTAGATGAACATATTTTCAAAGTGGTTTGGTATAAGAGTGAATGGGTCTCAAGCTGCGAATTTTCAAAGTGGGCTCTTGGGATAGATTTATAGGTGCATTTCTGAGTGCTGTAATTAGTTCTCATTATTGACATGTAAAATTTTGCCAAAATTTTATAGTGCCAATAATGCATTTGTTATATTTTGATCATACTTTAATGCATGTATGGGCCATGCGTTCATACATACATTAAAGTGGGGGATAAATGTTATGTAGTAAAATGTCTCCCTAAGACTTTTACCTCCTAAGTTTAGCTCTCGGGTCCCTTATTTTGCATCTTGCATGTTCATTTTAACTCGTGGAACAAAATGACCTAAAACACATGTCAAATGGAGCTTAAGAGACATTGTGAGCCTTAACCCTGCCCTAAAATAGGACCTAGGGGCTTGGGCGCTCACGTCCTAGTCCTTCCCTATTTTAGGTAGGTCCCAAATTTGAATGTCGGTTATGTGACCGTTAAAGGTGTCCCATGCCGATATCTTAAGTTTGAATTATGAAGTTAAAGTGGGAATGCATATATAAGAATGTTTAGGGATTCATTTGTAAACTAGAAGATGATTATGAACTTTTAACAAATTTATGATTTTAGAGCATTCAAGATATTCATTGTTGCAGAGCAAAATATTATTGTTGTGTTTATGATTACAGATTTAGCTTCATCTTCTCATGTATTGAAAGATTTTAATCTACATGCGAGCTACACCTCTGAGGTGACATCTATTTGTGTTAAATCAATCATTTATCAATTTATTTTTGCTTCAATCTCGCAGGGATACACACTCTTTATCAAATAACGGTATTGGAAGGCTTGATTGCCATTCTGGGGCTTAGCTGAGGCAAGCTCCTAAACACCACAACCCCTAACCCCTCTCCTTTTGATTGTAGGTTACAAGTATTGGATTTTGCGGAGTGGAGTTACAGAGGAAGGTTACAGAAGATAAGGAATCCGGATCTGATAGAAAGAAGCAGTTCGGTACACTATCAGGGCTAGGGCATTAGTCATAAAGCCCTTCAAGGTTGTAAAGATAGAAATCTCCATGACATTGATAATCAACATTATAAGAGGTCTCAACATCCTCAAAAATATCCTGCCTTGGGCTAGGGCGCTAGTCACAGTGCCCTCCACATCTATAGAGCCAGAAATAGATAAAACAATGATCATTAGTGTTGGAAGGAGCCTAGAACCCCTAGAAGAAAATATTGCATTGGGATAGGGCGCTAGTCACAAAGCCCCCAACTATTCAGATTCTCGATCTTCAAAAAATGGTCAGTAACTAATCTCTGTCTACTATCTTGGTTTGTGAGCATTTTTCATAATTTATCTGGTTGCTTACAATTTTATATAATTAGGATTTTGAGCATACTTGAATGTTAAAATAATATATTAAATAAACAATCTCTGAATTTCCACATCGTTACAACTAACTACCAACCTGTAGGTGAATCCTATTGCAAAATTTGTGGTTCAACTCAGTTGAATGTCCTTGAATGTTAATAGTGAAAGGAGGATTTAATTAACAAAACCTTGTCACATTCCCTCTTTTCCTATAAAACAAAATCTTTAATTCCTTACAAGACAGATGTTAGACTTGTAGAAAGATGTTAGGATAGCTGCAAAACACATTGTTAGTCTATAGAGATATAAAAATTTTCAAACAACATAGAGTAGAATAGAGGCGCTACTCTAAGCTGTAGAGGTGTGATTGTGGGACACACAGGCACTAAGATAGGACTCTTAAGCAAAAATAGAATAAGCCTAGGTGCTAACAGATGATTTAGAAGCACTAAAACTTCTTGCAAAATAACCTGTTAGTTTATAGTTGAAGGCACTAAACAAATTGTTGTAGGTGCTATTCCATCTGACTAAGGTGCTAATCCACAATCGAAGGTGCTAACCTATCACCTGCACAAAAACACATGAAAATTTATTCCCAAAAAGTTAAATTTAGGGATGGATTCATCCCACCAGGCATGCCAAATGAAGATGATAGAATGGGGAAGATGTTAAAAACACAAAGTAAACACAAATAAATGGTTATACCTTAAAATCCTACTCCATTTTAGTCTCCTTGATAAGGTGGAGGAAATGCATGCACCCAACTACAAATCCTATCTTTACTCAATGCAAATGAAATGTGGATTGCTCAAGTATGTACTAGCATAATGAGGGCAACAATTTGGCTATGAAAAATGGTGAATTATGAGAGCATGAGTTTGATGTTCAAGTGTTAGAGTTAAAAATTCTTGGAGAAGCTTCTTATTTATATATTTTTGGGAGATTTTGGATCAATTGTGGAAATTCAAAGATGAGATACAAGGCTTAAGATTTCATAGTGAAATCAATGGATAGGGTTTCATCAACAAAGATGGAGGGCTCACAATATTTTGGAACTTTTAATTTGGCCTTGGGAAGGATTTGCATTAATGAGGATGGAGACATGTGAATTAATTAAAAATTCATTTCATGGGTGAGTGGGATGAGATGGGACAAGTGCATGGATTGGGAAGGATGAGGTGGGGACACATGTGAGTTCAATTAATTAAATAATGTAGATTATTTAATTAATTATGGGGAGATGGGTTAATGATGGTTAGATTAATTAAATAGGTGGTTAATTTAATTTTTCTGGGTATAGAAAATTAGTGGATGGGTTAATTAGTGATCCAAATTAATTAAATAGAGGTTTATTTAATTAATTTGGCTGTAGGGATTTGGTAGGATAGGGTACCTAGTTATTTAAATAAATGAGATTTATTTAATTAACCTTGGTTTGGCTATAGGTAAGGTTGAATTAAATAAATAAATGGACTTTAATTAATTAATTTAGGTTATTGGCAAAGAGGGATAATTAATTAATTAATTATTATTTGTTTAATTAATTTTTGGGTAATTGTTAAGGAGTGTAATTAATTAAATATAAATTAATTAAATAATTATGGGTAGGTGATAATGGGGATCAGATAAATTAATTAAATAAAATGGTTTATTTAATTAATCGTGAAACAGGGGATAAGTTAGTGTGGAAGGAGATGTTAAGGAGATGCCAGAAAATGGTATTGTAATGTATGTCATTTTTAGGTGTCTACAAAATATATATAGCAGATGGATAGTACTGATTAACTATACTTTGTTAGTCATCAAAAGAGGAGCATATTTCCTTCCTTACCCTTTTCATGAGGATGGTTCACATTTGAGAGAAAAGCATTCACTGTGGCACATCAAATTTTACAAATTTTTAAATTTAATGTTGACTCTCACTGGTAGTATGACCCATGTGACATGATTAAAGCAATGCTTCTAGCCAATAGGAACACTGGAAGTAGATTTCAACATCAAAGTAAACCCCTATTAGAAATTATTACCATTTTTTGACCATAGCTCAAAAATTGGCTGAGTAGATTTATCATTTATCATTTTTGAATGAGGTTTGATTTAATTCTGTTATGTGCTAGTTGTATAGTTATTATGACAAATGTAGTTTAGTTGTTCAGATGTAGGAAAGAAAAGTTTCAAATCATTCATTGCATTGTAGAGCAGTAAAATGAGATAAGTATTCATTCACCACAATGATTATTCATTTACAAGTTTGAATACATAAGAGAATAAACATTGCATTGAAGGAAACTAAGACATATCTGATGTCCCACACAAGCTATGGGTTATAGCTAAACTCATGCAAAAACAAATAAAATACTATGCATCTATTGAAGAAGAGGGAAAGACATAGCCATCATTGCCTTGTTTTGGTTGATCTTCATAGTAGCCTCCAGTCCTGCTCCCGATCTCAGCATGTACCTGAAAAAATTGTGGGAAAGGTCCCATTAGAAGCTTTGGTTATGAAAATACTTCATCAATCAAGAGAGGCATAATAGTTTAGTTATAATGCATTGATCAAATGAGAACATCCATATGAAGGAACTGAAGAGAAGCAAATATAAGAACATCATTGTTTTATTCTAATCCATTTGTTTCATGTGCAGGTATAGGACAAATCATGAAGCTGATTGAAGACTTTCAACATGTGGTATCAAATGGGCTCCCACAAGGGTTGAGCCCAGCATGCTACTACCCCTTGGTCTCAAAAGGGATGAATAGAGGAAGGAAAACCATTAATGACATTCACATGACAAGCTGAAGGATTAGCAAGACAATCATATGCATCAGTCCCATTTCAAGACATGACCATGATTTCACTTCAAAGTATGAAATGCAACCAAGAACATGACTTGAACTGATGGAGGACAAAATTCAATGCGTATAACAACTTATGTACTACTCCAACTGTTATGAAAATGACATTCTTAGGCATGATAATAATCAGGAGTACACAATGCATTTGTAATCATTAGACTGATAAAGAATAAGTGTTCACAAGTGTTGACTATTTGAGAATTACTTACTCATCTATGATCAATAATCCAATTGGAGTATCCATTATAAAATAGTAAGCAAGTTGCAAAGACAGGTGAGTACCAAGCATCATACTTTCTCATTTAAGTGGAGTACCGGAATCAAATTTAGAATTCAATTACATAAGCTACCTTTTAAATGATGAAATATTTCCAATTATGCTTCACATTTTGCTACTGATAAGTTGAGCATCAGAATAGTGTGTGTCACATATTATATTCATTGCATATCTATAAAAGAAACATGATAGTATTGCAGATCTGTAGCAGAATAATACAAGACAGGCTTATTTTGTCTTTGATAAACTTCAAAAGGATCAAAAGAACACTTCATTACATATGTTGTAATAGAATATCATTACCATGTTACAAAGGAATAGCTAAACTAATATGATCATCATCCTTTATGCTACAGAGTGTCATTTTTGGTCAAAATGAAATGTATAAGTGCATGACTGCATCTGGTTATGAATGAGCTCAAATAAAATCTTGATCATAAGATGTGATCTATCAAATTGGTGACATCAGATATAGTGGACCTGCTTGATGTCCTACATGACATATTACATAATGCATTTGATATGATGAAGTACAATAAAGAGGAACATCAGAAGGTTCATGTTGCTACAGTTTATATAGAAAAAGTAAGTGATTTCTTCATTTATTACAATACCACAATGTCATGACACAGCCAAGTCATCAATCATATATGAAAAGTATATTTGCTACAGTCCACTGAATGGACAAGTGAAGCTACAGAATTGAAGACATGTATGCTACTACAGAAAGAAGAAAAGTTCTAAGTTCAAAACTAACAGTATACACTTTATTTGCAAAGTCCATGAAAGAACAAGTGAAGCTACAGAGGTAGAGAACAGTGTATGCAATCATCACTCTTCTTAAAACAATGACAGTGATTATAACTAAACAATGATAGCATAAGAGTGGGAAAAGATATCATATGACAGTATATGCTAGAGGAGTAATTTTGTTCTCAAAAGAAATAAGCCCTTGTTCAGTTTTGAAAAAATCTGGGTTCATATAATGGGATAAAAATGCAGAGATATATCTATTAGCAAGTTGTGGCATATAGTGCCATTTACATTCATTTTCTCAAATACCCATATCGAGTTTTAGAACCCCAATGCATTTTGCAGTGTTGGAGAGAAAGAATGGTAATGTAAAGCTGTCCAGGCAAGGCCGTAGGTGAGGTGACTATTTATACAAAATAAAAATGAAACCCTTGTCGGGTTTAAAAAAGTTTTCATTCTTTTTACAATACACAGTCGAGCAAGGTGGGAGTGAAGTGTTGTAAACATGGCTGCCAAAGTAAAGGAAGTTCTATGTAATATAAAATGAAACCCTCACTTCAAACACAAGGAAACATCAAAATTTTGACATCAAAAGGCAAAGAGTCATCTACAGAATGTGTTACATGCCACGACTGTGCCATGTGTGAAGGTATTTCACATACCCAGCTAACTAAAAATGAAACCCTCATCATAGTTGCACATACAGAAGTGAAAAAAGCAGAGATGAAAAGAGATAGTCGGACTTATAGTATGGCATTGTAGTAGCAAAGAAAACTATATGGCCATAGCCAGCTCAACTGGACTTTTGTCATTTTTTGCCATTTTCACAAAGTTCAACATAGAAAAGCCAAACAATATATGTCAAAGCAGAGAAAACTGAAGAAAGAGCAGCATGGCCATAACCATTCTAATGAAGAAGAAGCCAGTAAAACATAGTCAAATGCCAATATAAGCCTCAGATTATAAACTTACCAAGTACAACCTTTTGTTTTGGCTAAAGAAGTGTAATGTTCATGACCACTAAAGACCAAAGATGGAACAAAATAGATAGAGAATGAAATCCCAAGTCGGCGGCCACAGTTGTAGAGCCAAACTTAACACCAACAAATGAAAATGACCGAAGTTTTAGGGTTACATTTGCTTTTGTTTCGATGTCCTTTTCATATTTTGACCATGCAAAACAACATAATCATTTTATCCAAATGAGATCGGGGTTAACGCCTTGTGTTCGATGGTGCCTAGTAATCATAAGGAGAAGTGGTTGACATCAAAAGAATATGGTTTATTTAATGAAGTCAAAGGTGGACATTATCATGAGTAAACAAGGCTTGTGCCTTTAGAATCTTTGCAAGGTCTTGGTTTCGTATGGTGTCAACTTACATTGGAGTCTAAGTATCATTTGACAATGCATGTGGTTGAGTGTCTTTGACCTCCCACTTATGCATTTTTCTTTTTTCCTTCACATTTTTCATGTGTATGCATAAAGATCAAACAAGAACCTTAGAAATGTGAAGAGTATGCAAGATGATGACATGGTCAAAGGGGTCAAACGTGACATGGTGGCACTATAGAGGTAGTGAGTTGGCATAGTCCAAGGCATATGCAGAGATGAGATGGCAGAATATTGACACATGTAGGCCATGGTGTCAAGCCTTTCAAGGCTTTTATTTATTTTTTGCAAATATGTGTAATATTTCATTTTTTTATGATTTTTATAGAAAATCATTTTGTGATATCTTGTAAATATCTTGGTGAAATTATAAACTAGATATCATTTTATTTTTGCAAAAAATCATATAGAATAAGATGTTGATTAAAATTGTAACAACATTGTAAAGTTAACTTTAAAGAAATGAAGTTATAAATTGCTTTTAAAGTTTAACTATTTTTAGGCAATTTATAGGCTAAATTCCATTTTGATTTATTTTATTTAGAGTCATATAGGACAAATTTTGGAGCTGTCACAAGTAGAGAAAAGCAGTTTTATGGTGGGACCACATGAGAGGGCAATTTTGCATCTTTATTTTCTAGATTGGTGACAGATTCAGTGCTTTATTTTTGGCTTTCATGAGTAGCTCGAAAATGGACTTAGGGTCTATTTTTAGAAGCTTTTTCAGCTTTCTTCAGGGGAGATCTTTTGGAGGCATTTATAGGAGAAAAACTTAGTTTTTTCTCAACCAAGTAGCATCAGTTTCTTCTCTCTTGTTCACAGGCAGAGTTGTATACAGGCAATTGGCTCATATTTCATTTTTTTAGTTTATGCATTGTACTCCTTCTAGTTCTAATAGCAAATCATCATGTTTCACATATTTTGTAGTCTTGATCTAATGTTATATTGTGACTTTTTATGTCCTTTATTATGTCTCAATGCTGCTAAAACTTAGTTTTTCCTGGTTACAGTTTGTGTTTGATCCAAACCTTGTTGCAAATTACTTAAGGAATAAACTATTAGTGGAATTGTGAGGATTCAAGTTAGAGGATCTGTTTTGTGAGTGATTGAGATTCATTAAGTTTAGATTTGTTTGCATTTCAATTACATACTTCTAGCCTTTTCCCCTCAAGTCAGTAGTTTAGGAATTATAAGATAACTAACTCACTCTAGGGATTCATTCTCATGAAAGGAGACTCACATCCGAGAATGATTCCATGTTTCAACAAGTAGTTAAGTTTTTGTAAGATTAACAAGGGTGCATACTTGAATTGACAACATAAATATTGAAAAACAAGAATTCTTGGGATGAGGTCAAAAAAGTAATGGAGGAAACTAGTACTGAGAAAGGTATACTTTTGAACAATTATTAATAGAAATAATGTCATTGCACCCATAGAGAGTGCCATATATGCCAATTAGGAGCTATGATAATTTTTATAAAAGAGCTACTCAAAAATCTATTTAAAAAATACCAGAGTCTCTAAGAGTAGTTTGTACAGAGGAATGGTGGACACAAAAAAAAAAAAAAAACCTTTTGGTCTATGAGGAAGGATCTAGGTGATCCAAAAACTACTATAGATTTTGAGGATATCTCAAAAGATGAGTTTAGCAAATTTTGGAATATAGAGTATCTGTCTAAAGTAACCAATGATGAATCTAATGATGATAGGGAAAATAAACTATTGGATCCTAGTGTCAACTATGCATACAAACTGGTTTGAGTGAGACCACAAAACAAACATATATACTTCAAGGGTAGCCATAGTAAAAAAATAGGTTATGAATGTGGTGGTTTTGGGTTCAAAGGGAAAGACAACAATTGGGTGGTAATATAGGTAGACCCTAGAAGGCTTGGTGATATTTGAGGCATTGGAGCTAATAAACAAGCCCAAGGGCATAAAAGGATAGATAGTACAGTTCAATTTGTTACAACTTCAAATCCTTAGAGTTAGATATAATCACAACTAGTACCACAAGGGTTTTTAAATATTCAAGTTACTCATTTTATTTATAAAGGAGATAGTAGATAATCTAGTGCTACTAGTGGCGATGGTACAGATAGTAGTAGTAATCAACAAGTTCTACAACAACAAAATATTTAGAAGAGGCCAATACTAGAAATTACTATATAGAAAATTAGTGATCAAAGCCTTTTGAAGAGGCAAAATATTATGATAGTTCTAAGTCCAACTACGTCCATTTCCACCTCAAAGGAATTATTTCTAGAAGGCATCCCTCCAGCTGTTATTTTGACCAAGATAGGAATGGCTAATCCTCAGCTTAGAGATGCCCCTAACATTACAAGTACTCCTTCACCATTCAAGCATTCAATTGTATCACAAGTACCAAGTTTTGATTACAAAGATGAGTTTGAAAAGAAAGCAAAAAATTCTAAAAGTCATAAGAAGCAAGTGCTAGAGAGCACAACTACTATAACTTCAGAGCCTACAACAACTAGGGTATTGCCTACATATGACCCAGATACATAAACCACAGAGTACATGATTGTTGTCTCCAAAGTTCAAAATAAACTAGAGGATCATATGCATCGCTCTGATTATGAGGTGAGCACTATCAAAGTGGATTTTCTTGGAATGAAAATTTTCAATAAAATTAATTATCAAAAAGAGACAATGAAGTGGTGTACATATCATTGCTAAAACAAGAGAGAGATAGAAATAGGTTATAGAATCAAATAGAAAAGTTGTAGGCAAACCTAGCAAATGAGAAAGAAAAGAGAAAAGAAATAGATAACAAGAATAATGAATTAGAGAAAAGGATAAAAAAATTTACCTCCAGATCTACAAGCAAAGAGAATGAATAGACAGAGGTGGAGCTAAATAAATTAAAGAAAAGGTTAGATGAAAGCATAATGAATTATGATAATGAAAGAGCCAATTAAAAAAAATTACAACAAAACCTGATGGAAGCCAATGCATTAGCAAAGACATTACAAGTCAAACTAGACAAACAAAAAGAAAAAGTAGAACTGTGGAAACATAAGAATAGAGGAAAAGAGAAGAAACACTAAAAAACTATTGCTCGAGCTGAAGAAAGTAGAAAATGAAATAAAGTCTTTCCAAAATAGAGTATCTGAATTTATAGAAAAATAATGACGCATGTAAAACAAAACATTTGGGAGGAAATAATGCAGAAGATTGATGATTTATCTCAATTTTTTGAATTGATTGATGGTTTGATAGTACAAAATATTAATATCAAACAACACGTTCTTGATAATAGAAACATGACTTCAACATAGAAAATTGCAAAGAAAATTTTACAAACAATCTATAAAATTAGTGACAATGAATTGACATCTAAAGGAATTCACAACTAGATTGATGCCTCAATAAATCATCATATATCATTCATAAGTATATGATGCTAGGTGATTCATAGAAATTTCTAGATCAGGTTGCAAAAATGATGCAGAAACTACATAAAAAAGGTTGAATACTTGAAAGAGTTTGGTTTGTTGTTGGATTTTGACACAATAAAGTGATCCATTAGAAAGGGTGTTTTCAAAAAGAAGATGGAGGATGTAATGAAGTTGGATTTGGACCAATTTCCTTAGAAGCTAGATGAGGTAAACTTTTTGGATTCCATCAAACCATTGATAACCTTGAAAGCAACTTTGATTGATACATTCAAGTTATGTTCCACTATCAATTATGAATTGTTAACAAATTTACAAGTCAATTACTCTGAGTTTGAACAAATTGCACTTCCATCAGATGAATAGTGGAGCATGCTACACTATAAGATGATAGATTGATTTGATATTATGAGTTTCCAACTCAGCATTGTGCAGAGTTATTTAAATGAGAAAGATACTGTAATACTTCTATGTATTCCTTCATGTGAAAATAAATATCAGACTCAAATCCATTTATGTGTTCAGATTATCTGTATTATTTAATTGCTTAATCTAGGAAAACTATGGTTTCTAGACACATATTAAACATTTGATAATGCTATATATGCTACTAAAGTTAGTATGCATTTAGTTGAATGCATGTAAAACTAATTAGTATCACATAATAATAATATGTTAAATATTCAATGGAAATTGAAAATGTGTAAAATTTAGATGCTAAAATAAAATTGAATTTAGAAACAATGTTTAAAATTTAGATTCTAAAATGGAACATTGGAATATAGTAGTATGTTAATTTATTATTTTTTAAATGGAAAATAAAAATTTATATCAAGATCTTGTTGTTACATCATAAAATGTCCCCCTAGGACTTTTACCTCCTAAGTTTAGCTCACGGGTCCCTTGTTTTTGATAATGCATGTTAGAAATGACTCTCGAGACAAAATGCCCCGAAGCCCATGTCAAAGTGGACTTAAGGGACATTGCAGAGCTTAAACCCTAACCCAAAATAGGTCCTGGGACAAGGGCACTCGTGCCCTTGTCCTATCCTATTTTGGCAAGGTCCCAAATTTGAATGTCAGCAAAGTGACCATTAAAGGCCTTCCTTGTCAGCATCTTAAGTTTGAATTATGAAATTAGAGAAGGAATGCATATATAAGCATTTTTAAGACTTCATTTTAAATCTAGAAGATGATTTTGAGATTCTGGTGAACTTATGATCATAGAGCATTCAAGGCATTCATTGTGTTGCAAAGTAGAATATTGTTATTATGTTTGTTATTATAGATTTGGCTTTATCTTCTCATGGTGTGAAAGAGTTTCATCGAGATGTGAGAGCTACACCTCTGAGGTGATATCTATTTGTTTTTACCTCTGTCCTACAAGGGTACATACTCTCTATCTAACAATGGTGTTGGAAGGCTTGCATGCCATTTTGGGGCTTAACCAAGGCAAGCTCCTAAACACCACAATCCCCCAACCCCTCTCTTGTGATTGCAGGTGACATGTGTCAAATTCTGTGGAGTGAAGTTGCAGAGGAGTGTTGTAGAGCATAAGGATCCTAGATCTAAAGGAAAAAAGTAGAAAAGAGCATCTACAAGACTTGGGCGCTAGTCCCTATGTTCTCTAGGTTTGCAAATCTAGAAATCACTAGAACATTGACAATTAGTATTAGAAAAGGTCCGGAAACCCCTGACAAAAAGACTACCTTGGACTTTGGTGCAAGTCCCTTTGTCCCTGACATTTTAGGATCCCAAATTTTGAAATCTGGTATATGTATCTAATCTTCATTTAGTATCTTTATGTGTGAGAGTTTGTTGGAATTCATCTATTTGTTTATGATTTTGCATAATTAGGGGTTTGAGCATAATTAGGCTTAAATTAACACAACAATCATCAATTTCCAAATTTCCTTATCATTCCAAGAGACAACAAACATGTAGCTGAATCCTCTTTCAAAAGTTGTGATTCTACTCAGTTTAATGTCCTTGAATGTATGTAGTGAAAGGAGGATCTAACTAAAGTATACATCAAATCAACCATATCCCTCCTTTTTCTACATTACATTTTGGTCAACCTGTGTTTTATTATTTTTCACCTTGCTGAGTGTTGTACATCAGATTTGTATTCATTCATTTCATTGTCATCATATTGCATTTGAAAATCTACAAAAAAAAATTGAAATTTAAAAAAAAAAATGCATCCTAGGCTTGCATTAGGGCATAGTTTGCATCAATTTCATTACATTTCATCTAATATCTAACTTTTACATCAGATCTGATATAAATTATAGAAATTCATCATCCTATAACCCTTTACATTGCATTTTCACACTACAATTGCTAGGGTTTGATTGAAAGTTTGGATTTTTCTCATAACCTATTGATTCCAAAAGAGTAGGGTTTGTAGTTAAAATCTTGTTTCAGATTTTACTACAAGCATCTTTGATACTCATTCAAATCTGATTTTGTTTGTAGTGTGGCATCCTAGTGGGTTTTTGCATTTAAATCTTAATTTTTGGCATTTACACATGCGTATTTCAACACCTATATCTTCATCCTAGGGTTTGTTCTATATTAGTTTGTACATTGAGTGTTGCATTCTTTTACATGAGTCTTATAACTTGCTTCCCTAATAGAAATATCCATTTAAGAAGAAGTATTAGACTAATGGGTTCTAGTGCTCCTAATACCAATGGTGTTCCTATATTAGAAAATCCATTAAACACCTTGTTTACAAAAGGAGAAACACAAGCTTTACAAGATATTATACCTCTTAAAACTACAATGGAAGAACAAGTATTTCATGATGTTAAGGACCATATTGATTTGATAACACATATACCTGATGAGAAAATAAACAAACTTGATAAAGAATTAGCTCATTTTCAAGCAATTATTGAAAATGAAAGGATAGTGGAAGAAGTTGTACATGTGGTTCATAACATAAGAGAGTCATTAAAAGAAGGACAAGATGGTGTTAATATGCTTCAAGGATTAGTGCATATAGTGCATCATAATGTTATTTCAGTGACTAAATGTGCAAATGTTATTAATAACATGTCATCATTGACCCATACACAAGTATCAACACCTATACCGACTATTGGAATGTCCACTTTTACATCATCAATTCTTACTACTAATTCTTATAGTAATGATACCACTGGTATTGGAGTATCTAATGGCACTAATTCACAAAATTACAAAGCTATGGGATTCAACTATCAAAATCAACCACCTAGGGTGACTTCTTTTATGAATAATCACTCTCAACCACCTTTCACCTACAACTATTCTCAACCACCTTTCACCTACAACTATTCTCAACCACCTTCCAATCATAATTACTCTCAACCACCCTTTGTTACCACTCACAATCAATCTCCTAAAAATTTCATGAACATAGATTCTAATTCTCAAACTACATCTAATGATGCCCTCTTAAACCAACTCTTGCAAAGCATGACCTCTTTACAACAAAAAGTGACAATTGACAAATTCCACTCAACCTAATTTACCAACTTATCATGCTCGTAATCCTCTATCTTATGTAATCCTGAGAACTCCTATGCCTGATAAGTTTGAAACTGATCACTTTGAAAAATATGGAGGAAAAGGTGACCCTAATACTCATGTGGTAACATTCATGGCTGTGTAGTGATTTCTTCTTTGAAGAGGACTTGTTAGAGAAACTCTTCCAATGGTCTCTCAAAGATACTTCTTTGGAATACTTTTTCTCTTTACCTCTGAATTCAATACACTCTTTCTCTCAACTAGTTGATCAATTTTTACAACATTTTCAAGAAAACATTAGACCTCAAGTCTCATTGATTGATTTAGTTCATTGCATGCAAGGTCCGAAAGAGAAGTTAACAAAGTTTGTTAGTCGATATCATGATCTTTATGTACAAATTCAATACTAGATGAATGATGAGGATGTTGAGAAGGTATTTATTACAAATCTACATCCTAACATCCATGATAAAATTCTCTTGATGAAGTATAACTCTTTTCAACATTTATGCACAACCGTTTGTGATTACCAACTTTCATCTAGTTAGTATGAAAACCAAAAATCATCAGCTCAAGTTGGTCAATCCATGACCAGACCTTCACAAAACAACTTTAAGAGGATTAATAAGAGTTTCATCAAGATTAATGGATAGAATTCAAACAACTTTTCACAAGTGTCTACTATCACAAATCCAAAGAGGGCACCATTTCAGTATCGACAACAACAAAGATAATTCACTCTGATATATGACTCCCTGCATTCTATCATGAATCAAACAGTGAGTAATAATCTTTAGAAGCTCCCCCAGATCAAACCATTGGATAGTAGTAGAATGAAAGGAGCTCATTTCAGTGCTAATGCTTTTTGTCATTATCATCGGCAACAAGGACATGATACTGAATGATGTATGCATCTTAAACATGAAATTCAAGACCTCGTTGACTCAAATGTGATATAGGTAACTAGTGTGACTGATAATGGAAATAAATTGGTTTCTCCTTTGAATCAAAATTTATAGATCTTTACTAATCTATTTCCTAAGCATACTGATAACAACATGATGGAGGAGAATATAGTAGAGCAGGAAGATAATTATCTTGAATATGATGAAATAATTGGTATGATAGAAGTGGATAAGGAAAATATTGAAGACTTACCTCATCCACATGGAAAAGGTATTTATGTTGAGGTTCCACTACCATTATCCCTTCAAGGATTAGGAGTCAACCAAAATGCATTATAAAGACAAATTGAATAACCAAGACAAGAGATTATGACACAAGTGAAAGTTTCTATGATGGAAGATAGTCCATTTCCCTAAAAAAGACTGAATCACTAAAATAAGAAATCAAAGGATCAAAAAAGAACAAGGTGGTTATCATCAGTAGGAAATAATAGTGGCCCTCCCCTCGCAAGAAACAAAGGATTTCAAATATACAAGGATTTGAGAAACAAATACTACATGGCCATTCTAGAAACAAAGATCAATCTAATATGAACCACTCAAATTTCACAAAAAACGTGATGGAACATCTTTCTAAGATGCTCACAAGTTTCCAATTCTAATATGATTGTGCCTTCAGGTATGTCTTTCTAACCCTTTCCCTCTATGTTGTGATCTCCCCATGATGTGTTGTGTTTTCTAGGCCTCCTTGGATGAACCTTGATATTCTTGTAAGGTTGAGGATACTGGGAGACTACCTCTATTGTGACCATTCTTCTATTTGTATCATCATTCTTCAATTGTTTCTCTCTATTTTATTGTTGTGTGTTGTGCCTTAGGGGCATAGTGTTGTAGTTGATGACCTATGTGATGATCCTAAGACACTTGTTCTCCTCTCTCATTTTTATTGTTTACCTTCTTCTAGTGATTCTACCTAGTCGGTGGATGATGAAAAACAAACATATACTAAAATAGACTGCATGTCCCTTCAGCAAGCAAAGAAAAAATGGACCTAGTCTATATATGAAGACGGGGTTGATTTATATATCCGATGCTTGGCTAGTAGAATCACTCCATGTGATATTTGATGTTGTCTTATCTTTTCTAACAAATCATAACAATACATCTGCTTCATGCACTTTGTTTATCTTGAATCTCACCTTAGTTACACTCAGTTCTGAGATTTCTACAGTATAGCCCCATGGTTATACTCAGCTTCCAAACCCGTAGTATAGCCTTGGCTCTTGATATGATTATTTTCATTTCTCTTATCATGTGATGTGGTTATTATCTTAGAAAGATTTATAACCTCTCTTGTTGTTTATCATAGCAATGTGTGTGTTTGTGGGAACATTTAGTGATTGTGAAGCACATGTCACCTTTGGTAGCATCAGCTTTGCAAAAGCTCATGTTCCCTTGTGTGTTTCTCTCCACCTTAACATGCTTGATATCAATACATGATATCAACCACCTTAATGTGGGGGCATATATAAGCTAAGTTGTCTGATGATTTTTGGTACTAATGAAGCATGTTTGTAAGCTCTCTGCGGAGGTGGGATGTAGTATCTCCAGCACGAGTGCACATCTTTATCTATATTGCAATAAAAAATCCCTCTACAGAGGTAGGATATCATGCATATTATTTTATTCAAAAATCCCTCTATAGAGGTAGGATATCGTGTATATCATTTTATTCAAAATCCCTCCGTGCGAGGTGGTATGATGTATCTCTTAAGCTAGTGCACATCCTTTTATTTCAAAAGTCCTCTAAGCAGGCAGGGTTGGATCTGAGACTATCCTCACTTAAGCATGTCTTTGGTGGTTATTATGGCATAAGCCCAACCATCAGGTGAGTCTGCAGTGTGTTTGAGATGGTGGGAACTTAGCAATAAGCTCCTTCCATCCCCTTGTTTGTCATGTTCTAGATGTATAGTATGTTTTTGGCATGCTATACAACGCTCCTATTTTCTGTGTGTCTTCCCCTGTTTGTAGTTTCAAGGGTGTGGTGAAATGCCCCTTCTACACTCATGCTTTGTATGACATGTTTTCTCCCAAGCATAGTTTCACGGGTGTGGTAAAATGCCCCTCCTATGCTTCAGTTTTTGTATGGTATGTTTCCTCTCAAGTCTAGTCTCAAGGGTGTGGCAAAATTCCCCTCCTACATTTTGGGGTTGTGTGTTGCATTTTTACTTTCCATGTATCTGCATTCATATATATGAAAAAGAAAAAGAAAATATCAAGTGTATTCTCCATGACTGCTCTTATGTCTTCTCCATGTCTTGCATGCCTATTACTATCTTTTCCATGTTTTGAGTGCTTGTTATTGTCTTCTTCATGTTTTGCATGTCTACGATGTGTTTTCTAGTGCTTACCTGAGACTCGGGGCTAGAAATAGTTCCTCAATCTTTGTGTATGCCTTAGCTTTAAGTGCCTGGTGTGTTTTCTATGTTTTTGACCATAGATTAATGCATGTATGGCTGATAAGATTATACATACATTAAAGTGGGGGCTAAATGTTACATCATAAAATTTCCCCCTAGGACTTTTACCTCCTAAGTTTAGCTCTCGGGTCCCTTATTTTTTATCATGCTTGTTAGAAATGAATCCTAAGACAAAATGCCCTGAAACCCATGTCAAAGTGGACTTAAGGGACATTGTAGAGCTTAAACCTTGACCCAAAATAGGTATTGGGACAAGGGTTCTCGCGCCCTTGTCCTTCCCTATTTTGGTGGGGTCCCAAATTTGAATGTCAGCAAAGTGACCGTTAAAGGCCTTCCTTGTCAGCATCTTAAGTTTGAATTACAAAATTAGAGTGGGAATGCAAATATAATCATGTTTAGTACTTCATTTTCAAACTAGAAGATGATTTTGAGATTTTGGCAAACTTATGATAATAGAGCATTCAAGGCATTCATTGTGTTGCAGAGCAAAATATTGTTATTGTGTTTGTTATTGCATATTTGGCTTCATCTTCTCATAGTGTGAAAGAGTTTCATCTTCGTGAGAGATACACCTCTGAGGTGATATCTATTTGTGCTTTCAATCAATCATTTATCATTTATTTTTTCCTTTGTCCTACAAGGATACACACTCTCTATCTAACAACGGTGTTGGAAGGCTTAAATGCCATTCTGGGGCTTGACCGAGGTAAGCTCCTAAACACCACAACCCCCTAATCCCTCTCTTGTGATTGTAGGTGATAGGTGTCCAATTCCATAGAGTGGAGTTGCAAAGGAGTGTTGCAGAGCACAAGGATCTTAAATCTAAAGGAAAAAAGAAGAAAAGAGCATCTACAAGACTTGGGCGCTAGTCTCTATGTCCTCTAGGTTTGTACAGTTGGAAATCACCAGAACAATGACAATCAGTAGTAGAAAAGGTTCAGAAACCCCCAAGAAAAAGACTACCTTGGACTTTGGTACGAGTCCCTTTGTCCCTGACATTTCAGGATCCTGAACTTCAAAATCTGGTACACACATAATATTCATTTAGTATTTCTATGTGTGAGTATTTGTCAGAATTCATTTGTTTATTTACGATTTTACATAATTAGGGTTTTGAGTATAATTAGGCTCAAATTAGCACAATAATCATCAATTTCCAAATTTCCTTATCATTCCAAGAGACAACAAACCTGTAGTTGAATCCTCTTGCAAAATTTGTGATTCTACTCAATTTAATGTCCTTGAATGTATGTAGTGAAAGGAGGATCTAACTAATGTATACTTCAAATCAACCATGTCCCTTTTTTTCTACATTACACCAGTGATAGAAAAATAAAATATCATCAACAACAGTTTGGAGTTTGGAATATGAAACACAATATAAATACCTAGTAAGTACTTTAATCTCTTCCATTTTCCTAATCATATCCTCGCTTTGACCATGAGATTGAGAGTCATCTTGATCCTAGTCTTCATTTTCTTCACTTTGCATATGTCTCCTTAAGTGCATCTCATCACTCTCACTACATGTTTTATTCATTGTGTCATTGTCATATGTGCTAGTATGGATTGAAGTGTTACACAACCCTCTTCTTTCACATATGGACCTCTAGATTGTGAGTTCCCTTTCAAAAGGAAAACTTCAAAATTAATTCCTAGTTGTATACATCCTCAAGAAATTTTCAAATTTTTTGTCAAGTTTGTTTCTTATCTTTGATTTCAGAACCCCAATGCATTGAAAACTCTCTCATCCTCCACCAACCATAATATCATGGTTTGACATAAATCAACAAGTTTGAAATATTTTGATAAATTGAA
Organism: Cunninghamia lanceolata; assembly: GCA_027924645.1. Classification (NCBI taxonomy): domain Eukaryota; kingdom Viridiplantae; phylum Streptophyta; class Pinopsida; order Cupressales; family Cupressaceae; genus Cunninghamia; species Cunninghamia lanceolata. The sequence continues at coordinate 11,424,657 of BSBN01000780.1, forward strand.
TCATGCAATATTTCTCTCTGACTTAAGGTTTACCAAAGCTTTGTTATCAATCCATCTTGGAAAGTACTCTCCATGAGTTTAAACTGTTCCATCATTGATGTTGCAAAATGTGTTGATTTCTCTATAAGCTTAGATTTATTTATAATTCCTTCTATTTATTGTCCATTGAATTATGAACTTTTGGAAAAATGATTGACCAAGGTCTTTATCTTTCAATGAAAATTAGTTGGTTGACATTTTACCCAATATTGAGGATATACAATAGACATGGCTTCAAGTAGTTCATCATTAGGGAATCAATCTCTAATCTCGAGGAAAGAGATCTTGCAATATCCTTCAAAGTAGTACTTACAGAATTAACAATGTTGTCAAAATCTTCCCTTGTAATAGGTACTTCTTTGATAGTGCCCTTGACCCTTGTAAAATAGTGAATTGGTATCTCATATCCCCATATAGAGACACATAACTCCCTACTTGCATTAAACTGTAAAAATTAGCAGAATTGTTCACATTTTTCGTCAAGTGCCAGCTACTAAATTTTGGACATATGAATGACTACTCTAATAGATATAGATTATTGAGGGTCATGCATATTATTTTGCATAGTTTAGTATATTTTGAAATATACATAGTTCTTTCTTAGGTATTTTTCAAAAGAATGTTCATTTCCTCTAGCATGGGAAGACTACCAGATAAAGTTAAGAGTGCCTCTATGTCACTTAACCTATGTAAGAGGTCAGGAACTTTGTCTACTATGAGGCAATGTTCATACATTACTCTAATCAAGGATTGATATTCTAAAAAACACGTTGCATTGGTCCATGCAAGGAGATCTATCTAGTATCAACATCCTTAAGAAGCTTGTTTCTTGGAGTTATTCCCTTATCAAAATGTTAAAATTCCAAAAACCGTTTGGGACTTCAACAGTAGAGCTCACATACTCGATCTTCAATTTTTGATACTATACAAAACTTTCTCACAATTTTAAATGCTAAATTCATTTTGTGGGCCATGTGGTGAATGGAAATCATGTATGGTGAAAAAGAAGTTTGTAGCTTTATGCAAAGACTATTCCTATGACATTGCAAAACTAAAACTCCATCTACCCCCACACACATCAACTTTTTAGCAATTGTGTACTTATCCATACCTCCAATTTCATTCAAATATTTCTAAACTAGTTCAAATAGATTTTATGATGTTGCATTCTCCTTCACTTTATAAATAGAGAGTAGATGAGGTTGGTGGACATGTTTTTGTACAATATACACATGCATATGTATAACCAAGAAGTATTATTTATTGCTATAACTACATCTAAAGATAATGCAATAAAAGTTATCTCTTTTATTTTTTCCTATAAATCTTGTTTTTCTATCTCAACAAGATAACTTGCCCATTTCCATCCATTATTTATTGACCAATGTGTGTTAGGAAAGTTAGGAATGCCCATAAAAGATAATAAACTATTATATTCTGGGTAGTTTGTCATATGACACCCTCTAGTCAAAATATAAAAAACAACACTCAACTGAATAATTTTTTTCCATTTGTGCTTCTGCCATAATCTTTCCAAATTGAGCTTCAATTGAACCTCCACATGCAACAAGCTTCACATTTTTTCATATGCGCATCATATTCAAGGGCATACTTAATATGAAGACATTATTCTTGTGTTTTCCATCTTATCACTGATTTTTCTTTTTTGTCTGTGATTTAATTTTCATAAACTTTACCAAAATGGTTTTCTATAGTGTCAAGTTTTAGCTGGAACCTCTTGTCGCTATGAAATTTCCAACTACAAGTATTACACTTGCATTCATATTTGTTTGCATTCTCCATTGGTTCAATGAATGGGTACTATTGGTGCTCATATTTTCGGCACCTAAACCTACAAATTTATTCCCAAAATCTTTCAAAAATCCCAAGTTTGGCCCCTATGTCTTGCATTATTTTTGACACCTTCATAAATCCTTAGAAAATCTTAAAAATCCTAAAAATCTAAGTGTTTGGTGCCCTATCAGCTATTTTGGCCCTACTAGGAGCAAGTCAAAGTTTTCCTTGGTTCTTGGAATCAAGAAAAACCCTGATGGTGTTCGTAGTCACCCCCAATCATTGAAAGGAAGGAGTTTTGGAGAGTTCCTAGTGGTTAGGAACTCATTGACAATGAAGGAAAAGAGAAAAGAAGAAGTTTTAGCAAGTTCCTACTGACCAAGAACTTGCTGATAAAGTTTCTAATGCCCTCCCAAGTTTTGAAAATGTAAAATTAAATATTTTAAAGTACTGGAAACACATTTTTTGCAGGTTAAAGAGTTTGAGTGCCTGCCTACCTCGTAGAAATGCCATTAATGACTAGTTTGACTAGATTCAAAGTAGGTAGTGTTTAATATAAGGGTTAGTGGATTTAATGTGGTAGGTGTGGGTTCCTTAATTTGTATTCCTACCTAGTATCATGATAGTTGTCTTTGTCTTGGATGCTCTGCTCTCTGCTTCCCATAGCTGTTTAGGGTTTTTTAGGGTTTTGCTTTGACTGCTTTCGGTGCCAATGGAGGTGATTGCCTTGGGTAGTGCCTCTGGGACTATGATGGAGGACGCTCCTTCCAACGGATGGAAACAAGCGGTAATAGGGGAAAAGGCGAGGTCTTCTAAATGCATGATGGGTCTGCCTATCAAGAAAGCTTCCATAGACGGAACAGTTCTGGATATTCTGGATGGTTTGATTGAAGAAATCATGGTGACCATGGATTTTGCCCTGGTAGGTAAATTCTTTTCCTTCCGTCCCAATATTGAGATGGTTTGAAAATGGGTTTTATCTCGTGGAGAATCAAGGGTAGTGTTTCGGTCATTGCTTTGGCAAGAGGTTTATTCCTTTTTAAGTTCACCAGTAGGGAGGATATGATTGCTACTCTTGCTGGGGGGACCCTGGCTTTATGGGTCACACTCGCTTGCTTTGTATCAATGGAAACCTGGGTTTGACCCTAGCTCGGATCTCAATAAGTCTGCTCCTGTTTGGGTCTGATTACCTGGGTTTCCCTTGGAATTCTGGGATGAAATTTTTTTTTCTGCTATTGGTAACTCTTTTGTCTAGTTTGTTACTATGGACCATACTACCCGTACTCAATCCCGCTGTGTTTTTGCTCATTTTTGTGTCAATGTGGAGATAAACCAAACCCTTCCTGTGTCCATTGAGTTAAACTCCAAATTTGGGATTTGGACTCAGCCAATCCTTTATGAAAATGCCACCACTTTCTGTCAGATATGCAAGAAGAAGGGCCATATAATGACTCAATGTAAAGCAAACCAAACGGGTCAGAAGACTGACTCCCATAATGAGGTTGAGGACCACTCACAAAAATATGTTACCCCTGACCATCAAGGAATGGGGGGTAATGCGGAAAATGTTTTCCAAGATGACCATACTGAATAGGCTAAGGACGAGCACAGCGAGATGGCTACGGGTATTAAGGATAATGCTTATCTAGAGGATAATACCGAACATATTCTGGACATAGTTTGCCATAATGAGGTTTTAGGCACTGTTAATCATGTGGTTCAACAGACTTCTAGTGGGTTTGAGGAGGGAGAAATACAGGATCGATTGATAGATGGGGATGTTGAAGATGATAAAGCCCTTGACCCACAGGCCTTATCAGCTATTCCCTTAGGCACTAAAGATCTTGAGTCAACCAGGAACCATGTGCTGGAAATAGGTGATCAAATTGCTGATCCTCCATTGACAGTTGAAATCAGCCCAAGTGGTAGTGGTAATGACCAAGAGGGATGGATTACCCCTAAGAAGACTCGTAAAGGTAAAAAGACTGCTGATGTTGGCACTGACTCCAAACAAGGGAGACCAACCCTATGGGAAACTCAGCAAAGAGAGATTGCCAGGGAAATTGCCAGTGGTAAGCAGAAAACACTAGAGATCCCTTCCCTCAGACCTTTGAAATTAGGATTTTATCCTGGAATCTGAGGGGTTTCAATAGCCCCTCAAAATAGTTTGAGGTCAAAAACTATGTTCTAGAGAATAAATTAGACATTTTGCTTCTACAGGAGGTCAAGATGATTGAGGAAAACTTTAAGAAGATTGCTGATTACATATGGCCTAAGGCTAAGTTTTGTATTAGTCCTACTATAGGGGCTTCTGGCAGGATTGTTACAATGTGGAACAGTGCGAATGTTCAGGGTTCCTTTGTGGCTTCTGGCAAGCATTTCCTAGTTATCAATTTCTCCTTGCCTTCTCTCAATTGGTATTTAATCAATATTTATGCTCCTAACACTAGAGTTTAGAGACAATCTTTATGGACTGATTTGAGTAATACCCTGACCAAGTCCCTGCGCTCTAGATGGATGTTGGCTGGTGACTTCAACACTCCTTTGTATCCCTCTGAGAAATCTGGTGGGATCCTAGACTACTCTAACAACATGTTTGACTTTGCTAAGTTTATCAATGTCTGGGGATTGCTTGATGTGGAGTTGCAAAATTAGATCTTTACCTGGTCCAACAGGAGATGTGGGGACCATATGATCCAGGTTAAATTAGATAGGGTCCTTATATCGAGTAACTGGGACAATCATCAGAATATGCAATTGCAGGCTTTTCCTAGAACCATATCTGATCATTGCCCTATCTTCCTTCATTGGCATGATCAATGTCATTGGGGTCCTTTCCCTTTCCATTTTGAAGCTATGTGGATTAAGCATAAGGATTTCAGACAACTAGTGACCCAATGGTGGCAAATTCCTATCCAGGGTACTCCTATGTTCAGATTAGTTAAGAAGCTTCTGCATATCAAACATGAGGTTCGTGGATGGAATAGATATAGTTTTGGTCATGTGTTTTGGTAGAAGAAAACTTTAATTGGACAAATTGAGGATATCCAGCAGCAGATTGCTCAAGGTGATGTTTCAGAAGATACTTCTAAGAAAGAACAAGATCTAATTTCAGATTGGAAGAATCTTATGTGCCGTGAAGAGGTCTTTTGGAAGCAAAAATCCAAGATTCAGTGGCTTAAGGAGGGTGATCACAATACTACTTTTTTTCATATTTCTACCATGAAACATAGGAAGGCTAACTCAATCACAAAACTATGTTTGGACAATGGTGATGTTACCACTGAGGACAATGAGATTGGGGAACAAGCTGTGTTATTTTTTCAAAATTTGTTGACTGAACAAGCTACTGGTGTTGATAATGATAGGGCTACTAATCAATTTATTGACAAAATCCCCTATCTCATAACTGAGGAAGATAATCTGGAAATGTTGAGGCCTATTTCTGAGGAGGAGGTTCGTGCTATTTTATTCTCTATGGGTCCTTTTAAAGCTCCGGGTTTGGATGGCTTCCCTCCGATCTTTTTTCAGGAATATTGGGATATTGTGGGGGCTGATCTCACTGCTGTGGTTCGTGATTTTTTCAAAACTGGTAAGCTTTTAAAGCAGCTCAATAACACCTTTATTGTCCTTGTCCCTAAAAAGATGAAACCCACCAATCTTTTTGATTTCAGACCCATTAGCTTGTGTAATACTGTCTATAAGCTTTGCACCAAAGCCCTTGTCATGAGACTTCAACCTTTTCTTGATAAAATTATTTCTCATTCCCAAAAAGGTTTTGTCCTAGGGCGTCAAATTTTGGATGCTGTGATCTCCACCCATGAAACCATTCATTCCATGGAGAAGAGTAGAATTCCTGGTATGGCTCTCAAGTTGGATATTTCTAAAGCCTATGATAGGGTCTCATGGGATTTTCTGTTTCAAGTTCTTAGAAAATTTGGGTTTAATGACAAAATTCATCTCCTTATCTAGACGGCCGTCTCTTCTGCCAAATTTTCTATCTTGGTCAATGGGATTCCTAGGGGTTTCTTCTCCTCCTCGCATGGACTCTGACAAGGGGATCCCCTTTCTCCTTACTTGTTTATCATAATGGCTGAGGCTCTTGGGAGATACATTCAAGCTAATGTGGCCTCTAAGCATCTTGTGGGCATTAAACCTGCTTCCTCCCTTGCCCCTATGTCTGTGCAGCAATTTGTTGATGATACCCTTCTTTTTGGTATCTCTTCGGTGCTTGAAGCTAGGAGATGGAAGAATATTTTAAACCTTTATGCCATAGCCTCTGGGCAAAACATCAATTTCCAAAAGAGTAATGTGTATTTTTTTAATACTCCCACTCCTCTCCATCAAAAAATCATCCATATTCTGAACTGTGCTAAAGATGTTCTTCCTGCTATCTATCTAGGTCTCCCCTTTACGGTTAAAGAAGTTTCTCAAAATTTACGGAACAACCTTTTGGAAAGAACTCAGAGGAAGTTGATTGGTTGGAAGGGAAAAATCCTCAGTAGTGTTGGTAAATTGCAGCTTCTTCGGGCCTCCTTGCAAGGTATACCCACTTATTTCCTTTCTCTCTTCAAAATTCCTACTTCTTTTGCTGACAAGCTAGAACAGATTCAAAGAAAATTTTTATGGATGGGAGCTGAAGATAAATAATGAATGTCCTTGGTCAGCTGGGAAAAAGTGTGTCTCCCTAAGTCCCATGGAGGTCTCAATATTAGAACCATACGCAATATGAATAAAGCCCTGCTCTCTAAAATTAATTGGAACCTGATTCATCATCATAAAGATTGGGGAGAAATCATGCAAGCCAAATATTTGCATGTCACTGACTGGTCTAACTTCCTCCAGCAAGAAGGTCTTCCTAAGGGATCTGTTATTTGGAATAAAATGCTGAAATCTAGAAGTTTGCTCACGCAAGGGATTAGAAGGAAATTGGGTAGTGGTATGGCTATCAAGTTTTGGACTAATATTTGGATAAAAGATAAGGCTCTCATCACTCAGGGGGATTTTGGTGAGATTGCTGGCATTGCTACTCAGTTTTTTGGTGATAAGGACAATGATTACATGTTAAATAATAATGGTCACAGGAACTGGAGAAATTTGTTGGATTTCTGTACTCATCACCCTGATCTTGCCTCTAAAGCCTAGATGGTTCAAAAGTTGATTCAAGAAGTTAGAATCCCCCTCTTCCCTCGTGAAGATGAGCAGTATTGGTGGCCGGACAAGAATGGTCAATTCTCTGTTAAGTCTGCTTATCACTTATTGGTTCCTGAGGTTCATAGAACGGAGATATGCAGGAAAGTGTGGAACCACAAACTGATCCCAAAAATTAACATGTTCTGGTGGGCCTCTATTCATAACAAGATTCTAACCCAAGATAATTTGTAGAAAAGAGGTTTTACCTTGGTCAACAGATGCTGTCTGTGTGGTGAAAAGGAGGAAACGATTTCTCATTTATTCTTCCACTATGACTTTGGTATTCAGTGGGCTTGCAATTCTGATATCCAGGAAGTTATTAATAGTTGGTATCCTCCCTTTTCTCACCCCTGGCTTATTGAGTTATGGAATCAAACTCTGCCGTGTTTGAGTTGGACTTTGTGGAAAGAGCGTAATCACAGGATTTTTAGGGATACTGCTAGAGATGCCTCCCAGGTCTCTCATACTTTCATTAAGACTCTTCTGGAGAGTGTCACTACGGCCCATATCCGTACCGTAGAGAAACCTCTGACCAAGGAGGAAGAACAAATCGCGGCAAACTAGAAGATTCTCAATCATATTCCTGTTCATAACAATACCAAATTGTTGCAGAGGCTTAATACTAGATGGAGGCCTCTGACTTCTAACTCGATGAAACTCAACTTTGATGGGGCCTCTAAGTTAGATGGTACAGCTAGTGGGGGAGGGATCATCAGAGATGATAAAGGGTGGATTTTTGCTATCTATGCTGGAGGTCTGGGCTGTCACATCAATAACTATGCTGAGGCTATGGCTCTTCTTTGGAGAATTAAATTAGCTATATCCCTTGGTATTAGGAATTTGGATATCCAGGGAGATTCAAAAATGGTCATTGATTCTGTTACCAATGTGTCGAATGTTGGCATTCAGTTGAAAGACATTATTAGGGATATACAGCTTCTCTTGCAGAGGATCCCTAATGTGAATATTTCACATATTTACCGTGAGGGCAATGGAGTTGCAGATGCCTATGCCGAACTTGGACAACAGTATTCAAATTGGAGGGTTTGGCACTGATTTGATCATATCCCTTTAAATCTTAAGGCCCTCATTCTTAAGGATGTGCCCAGGTCTTGATGAGTCAGATGTTTTGGAAAGACAGCTCATATTGTCAGTTCCTTGGAAGGGGGCTGACGTGTCTCTTGAAGTATGAGTCCTTTCATACCTTCTCTACTGTCAACTCCGCTCCCTTCTCTCATAAGGTGAGCAGACGACAGGATCATCATGGTGTGTGCCGGGTAATTATGGTTAAGCATGGGATTGGCATTTGCAAGGCTTCCCATATTTATGATAATGTGTGCGATGTTATGACCTACATTATTAGCCTTGATCATGTTAGTAATTATTCTATAAATATGACTAAGGAGATTTCGGGTCTCTGTGACATGCACTGTAATTCCGCCATGGGAGGAGATAGAATTAGAACTGAACTCGTCTCATGCTGTGAATTCAAAGACAATCTGGTGGTTTGGCATTATTGCAAAGAGGGTGGGATTAGCCCCTATTTGGAGAGGCTTAATGGGTATAATGAAACTATTTCCTAATAATTTGCACGGTCTTGGTAGAACAGATGGGTTTCGGTGGGTGGAATCAGCTTTGAAGTTTCTAAACACGTGATTGCTATGGCCACTAGTATGTCTACTCAGGGTTTGAAGCTATAGAGGAAAACTAAAATTGTGGACTTTTCTAGCCAGAAGCTCTTTCTTGGAGATGGCAAAGAATTAGTCCCTTACCAGGGAGGATTTGACAAAGCCAAGTTGCTTGAGCCATGGGATGCTATGTGTTTTCTCCTCATGAAGTATTTCACCCTGGAGGGGTGCTTCACCAGGTTTTATAACTATCATCTCCCCCTTTTAAATCATTTACGTCGTAATGCTCAAATTAGCTTTCTATTTTATCTGCTTTCTTTCCTTGAACATTCTGTCCTTAGGGTTAGGTGAAGCTGGCTAAAAACCCTGCTATGAAGCCTATCCCTCTTCATCAGGGCCTTATTCTCTATCTTTATAATCACCATCTTGCCCTCAAACCCTCTAAATCCATTTAAACTAATAGTGGGGAAGGGGAACCCTCCTCTAACCCTAAGGATATTCTTGATGTGGATGAACCCGGGCCCTCCCCTGTTCCTATCAAGACTAAAGAAGTTTGCACTCCTGAGGAGATTCCTGCTGATACTTTGGGCCCTACTATCAATATGAAGGGTAAAAAGAGGAAGATTGTTGGCGATATAAGTGCTGGGAAGGTTGTGGTTGGGACCCCTGAAACTTTTGGTAGGACCCCGATGGGCCAGAGAAGCCAGTCTAATTCTTCTGCGAAGGTTTGTAGGGATGGTCTTTCCTCTGGAGTTCGACAGTCAGGGCATATTGCTGGCAAACCGGCTCCTCACATAAAGCTCATTGACTACTTTGAGAGTGGTTCAGATGAATCCACCCAGAGGGATGAAGACATGGATATGGAGATTCAGGACATATCTGGTGATGATGAAGGCAAGTAGGAGACTCATGATATGAGGGCTACCACTGAGGATGTTGCTGACTCTGCTGGAAATGCTGACAAAGTGGGTGAGATGTTCGTGGAAGAGGCTGAGGATGCTATGGATACTGATGATGGTCTAGGGGCTGAACTTACGGGCCTGCGTTTTCGCATTGCGAAGCTAGAATAGAATCTCTCCATTGTACTCAGGACCTCTATTCTCCTCAACCTCTCTGTGCTGAAGAATCTGGGGGTGACTGTCAATGCTGACAATGATGATCTTGCTAAGAATGTGGATGATATTATTAAATCTATGGTCTAGTAAGGAGAGATGTTGCCTCCTTAGTTATTGTTGTTATACTGCTGATACTCTATTACTCTGTTTTTATGGTATTAGTTTATAGTGGCTGGTTTTGCTGGTTATGCTGGGAAATTTGTATTTGATGTATCTGTTGTATCTGGTTCAAGGCACTATTTGTGTTTGCTACCTTTTTGGGCCTTTCTATTTTTTGTAAGGGTTTGGCCCCTTGTTTAGCCACCTTATGTTATCAAAAACAAGTGATATTGTAATGCTATATATACATGAGAAAATGTAATAGTTGTTGGTAGTTGAGCCAACTAGTTGGTCTCTAAGCCAATTTGGGTGTGCAAGTGTCTTAGGAGATTGTAGGGCATGAAGAAAAGGAAATGTCTAGGTTGCAAATGGAAGAGTGCATTTGATACAACATAGGAATAATATTGTACTTGGTAGATCTTCATATGGTATTATGTATCCATGGAAGAATGTAGTTGTTGAGGGGTGTTTGAACCCATTTACTCATCCTTTGCTGCCACACTTTCTAGTATGATTAAACCATACAAACTCTTTTGTATGGGTAATTCCTTTGCTTCAAATGGATTTATGCCTTTCTTTTATGGATTACTAAGTATGTTTATCATATGGGATTGAATAAGAGATTTGTATGTGTATGCACATCTAGTCCTATTGAAGCTTATTGGATGCATCTCTTTCCTCTTTGTTGTTCATGACTTTGTTGCCTAATGGAGTAGGCACCATCCAGATTGGTGAAGGGTCAACATTTTCTTTTAATCATTTCTCTATTCTAAATAGATGTAGGAGAAGAAGTAGTTTAGGTTTTCACATGTTCATGATTATATGTTATAACTAGGGACAAATTTCAAGAAACATAAAACTATTTTAATCATTTGTAAATCATGTTCATGCATGCCTATACCTTGTAACTTATGTATGTAACATTAAGTAGATTCATCTTGTGGGATATTATGTTCTCATATTTGGGTGGATGTACAAGGTGTAGTAATCAATTTTATTAGAGGTTTTATGCAGCCACTTTGTCTTGGCCTAGTGACACTTATGGGGGTCAAGTGTACATTAGGTATGGCTGTGAGTGTTGATTATGTTTCATTCATGTCTCTAGAAATATCCCTCTTGGGTCTAGCTGAGTCTGAAGTGTAGGAGAACATATCCACTCTCTTTACCTAGCCTTAACCATGCTCAATCTATGGATGAGCCTTGACACCTTTGGCCTGGAAGGAGAAATACTCTAGGATTTTGGACCTACAGTTTTGGGACCCAACATAATAGCATCATTGTTGGAGATAAAGTTACTTTAGCCATTGCTAGGCTATAGGTAGTGTTGTGATGTTCACAACACACCCCATTTTACTCCTTAGCAAAATGAGGACCCCTGCTATGGCTGTTGCTTTTGCTTGTGTGTGTGTTGTTCTGCTTGGTGGTAAAGGGAAAAGGAAGTGAAAGTACAAACCTTGTTGAAAATAATGAAAAATTGCATTAAATACCAGGGCAGAGTATGGGTGGATTCCTTGTTAAAAATGAATAGGGGTTGCTTTTTGAACCATCTTAAAATTCCCTATATTTTGCAAGTTATGAGTATTTTGGTAAAATATACAATCGGGTTTATATGTTGCGCATACAAGGTCCTTTGTATGTCAGGTTGTTGTATATGCAAGGTCCTTTGTATATCAGGTTGCATATACAAGGTCAAAACATACAAGGTCGCTCATATACAAGGTCCTTTGTATATCGGGTCCTTGTGTTAGTCGCAAAATCAGTTGTCAAGTTTTCTAAGTCAGCAGGTTGCATATACAAAGTTATTTGTATACTTTTATGCTTGTATACATTTGGCTAACATTCATTTCGGTACATACAAGGTGGACCTGACATAGCTCAAAGTTGAAATGCATAGTCCATCGGGCCCGTTGCATGTATTTTTGGTTTGTATGTTTGAAAAGTGTGAAACATACAAGGTGAATATACAAGGCTATATACATGGCGCGAAACTGAAAAGTTATGAAATAAGATGTAATGGTTGTATATTTTGGGCTTTGCATGTTTCAGGACATACAAAGCAAAATATGCATTGGTTATATGCAGGCCACAGACCCGAAAGTTTTTTCAAAAGTTGGTTAAGTCAATGTATGTTTTTTTTGCTCTGTATGTATCTTACATACAAAGCCAATATGCATTATACATATACATAGCGTGGAACTGAAGAAAGATTAGATTTCGTTTAAACCAATGCATCCTGACTTAATGTATATCAAATGATGCATTGCACTTTATGCAAGTTGCGGAGCTGAAAGTGAATAAACTCTGGTTTATAAAAGGTTGAAGTCTGAAAAGGGACATACAAAGGCATTTGTATGTATTGGGCCTTGTATGCAAGGGGATATACAAGCGAACGATGCATATTCAAGATGCAAAGCCAGACGCCAAGAGAAAATAAAAAATGGAAAGGTCTTTGCATATTTAGTGCTTGTATGTCTACAATGTACATTTCCAATATGCATGCCGATATACAAGCCCCGGATGTGAAGAGAAGTTAAAAGTAGAAAATTCTTTGTATTTTCGGTGCACTTGTATGTTTACGATGTACAAGCTGGTATACAAAGGAATGACATACAGTCGTGAGATACGAGGAAAAGGGTGGGAAAGCAAAGCGAGGGGATTTTGAATCCATGTTGGAGCCCGATAGCATGTTTTTGGTCAATGGTGGTTGACCTGACCATTTTTGACATTGTATATGCATTTGGATACATGATTTTTCATGGATTCTTAGCCCGATATCTGTGTTTGCAAATTCAACCTGATTTAATGTAATTTTATCTTCCTACTAGTTTATTAAATGATGATGCTTAACTTATGTATGTTGACCACAGGTGCACAGGTATATTGGTTACGAAGCAGTCATCGGCCATCGGTAAAGGGAGAAAGAGCTGCGCCAACGGTGGTTGTCTTGCCAACTGTGGAGAAAGAAGATGAAGACAAGTTGCATCGATGATGAATATATACAAAGGGTTTAAAGGCGCCAACACTGCAACTGAAGACCAAGTTGGTGGCACATTAACTGCTATAATTAAAGCAAATCTAACATTCTAACCAGGTGGCAGATCGGATCACAAAAAATTGCAGACGACCAAGAGGAGTAAAGGCTTTCAATGCAGAGGAAAATGCAGGTGAAGGAAACATTATTAAAAGGAATAGCAACAGTTATTTTGGTGACTGCTAGGGTTTCAAGGGGCATCCTTATGCTCAGTATGCATGCTGCTCAGAGATTTTTTGGCAAGATTTATTTTCCACTATTTGATGCTCACTTGAGATGTGCACCGTTGATTAACTAGGGTTTGGAATTGTATTGGGGATAATCAGAGCCATATATTGAGCCCCTTTACTTTGTAGAAGAAGAGGTCAATCAATAAAAAAATTTGACCAAAAAACAATTTCACATAGGAGATCAGATTACTGAGACTAATGAGGATTGAATTGTTGAAATGTCAAGGTTCTTTCTTTAGATCATTGTAAATGTACTTGTTCTAAAGCATACTGAATGGAGATGAAGCTTCAAATTACATCCTGATTGTAAACTTTACGTAATCTTCAAGTTGATTTTTGGATATGTAATGGTGAATGCTGTGTTCAAATAGAAGCACTTTCATATTATTGCATGTTGTTGTCAACTTTTCCTTTGAAGATTTGCACTAGATCATGCAGATTTGTGGAATGTCCTGGTGAAGTATGATTCTAGTTTTCTTCTCTTCATTGCTATATCGGAACATGTATGTAGATCAGTGATCTTAGTCAAGTAATTTTGGGAATCTCATCCTCTAACCCTTTTTCTCATTTTAATTTCATTGAAATCACTTCCATAACTACAAATTTTGATAAATAATAAGCAGAACAAAGAAATATGCTGACATCTCCTAGAGAACTAAATATCATTAGCATATTTGAGCTAAATGCATGTAGTGTTGAAAATATCATGCAAAGAATTACAAATAATGGTAGAAATCATGCAAATATCAACCTATAGACACATTATTTGAAGAAATATACTATGTAGAGTAACCTTTCTGTGTAGCATAGTTGCAGAAAATAGAATCTATTGATCAATGTAAGGCCCCTTGAAATGGAAAATAGCAACACACATCAACCATTGAGTAACGTCAGTAGATTATGAACTAATCAACAGAGACTTGGGATCATGAATTCTTTGAATTCATCGTATCTTTCAAGATAAATAAAGGTTGTTGTGTAACTTTTATTGCATGTTTGTGTGGAACATCCTCATCAACATAGAATTGGCACTAGAAGGAGGGCCAATTTTCAACTGATCTTTATAGTAAACTAGCCAATTTTCCTTAAAAATTTAAGAAATCCTGGCTCTCATGGTGCAGGAGCACCTTGACTTCCATAGGAGTTTGATTAAAATAATTCAATATTGTATTGAGGTCCATCAAGTCATTTTTATGTGTCTAGGTCAATAGGAGTTTCAAACATGCAAAATATTGCATATAATGTAATAGGTTGTTATGTAAAAGTGCAAAAAAAGAATAAATAGAGGAATATCAAAGGTCAGTTCACTTGAGGAAGTTAAAAGTTAGTTGGTCACTGAAAAGACAAGATGAGATGCCTTTAAAAAAGGCCTTTTAACCTTTAGAAATGCGGAGGTGATTGAAGGTTTGTGAATGGAAAGTCAAAAAACACTGTTTTCTGTGTTTTCTCCTTGTTTGTCCTTTGCATGTTATCAATCCTTGATGGAAATGATGGTAGTAGTATTACCTTTCAAACTCCTGAGGTCTCTGACCAAATGTCTAAGGTAGATGTAAAGAAAATCATGGTTTTATGACTGTTTTCTGTATACAGTCAAGAAAAATAGAGTTTTGAGGGCAGCTAAGAGGTATAGGTGTAAGGTTTGTTAAAAACATTAATGGGAATGGACTTTTGATGTATGTTTAAGCTTTAATAGACCTATTTTGATGTATTCCAAGTGTTTTTTGGGAGAGTGTGAAGTCAGAGGTTGTAGAACCAATAAACTCTGTTTGCATGCAAGGCCTAATAGCCCTATTCTGCTCGCTGACAGTCCATTTTTGGACAGTTCCTTCCAAAGAAACATACACTGAATTTAAGATATGTTTCAAACCATCTTAATGGGTATTTAAAACACTCTTTATAGTCCAAGGAGGAGGTCTACATCAAGAGTTAAATTCTGACAATCATAATTAAAGGGCTACTAGGAATGGAGTAACATATATGTGAAAAGGGTATTAATGGAGTCTCCTGACTCTTAGAGTAATTTGAATGTGTTTGTTTAGTGGATTTAAACTTGTTGGAAGTCTCTTGTACCCTAGTGAAGATCTGGATCATTGCAATGCATTACAAACTTGTTCATTGAAGTTCCTTATGTGGTTTTGTGAGTCCAATCTAGAAGACAAATTTTGAAATTTGGTAAAAGTTATGTGTTTATCATTATCCTCTACATCAGATTGGTATTAGAGCTAGAAAAAGCTCTGGGAGGAGATGTTGAAACAATATGTTTGTTAGTGACCGTTATTTGCTAAGTTGTTTGGTTGCAGGTGCTTATCCATGTAGCTGCAGGAGGATGTTTTCTGAGATTGTGTGTGGGCAGACAAGATGAGGTCTGTCATGACCATTCTCCAATGGAGATTAGGTTGGATAAGGGTGCATAGAGAAATCACTGAGGAGAGAGTGGTAGGTTCATCACCAGGATCTGCTGTTGGGTGAGATGAATGGTTTGGTGAGTTGGTTTGTTGTGAAGCAGTGGGAGAGATGGAGATCTGACTGAAGAAGCACTTAAGGTTGCAGCCTGAAGAGTACTCCACTAATGGGAGTAGAAGGAGCTTTAGGATGCTCTAAGATGATGGTAGTTCAGATTTGTTGGTTGGTTGGTCACCTTTCTATGAATGAGAAGATTTGAAGTCTGAAGCTGAGAAGATTGAAGATAAAGACAGAGGAAAAAGACTTTGTTGTTGATACATTTCCAAGGGACTTGGAAATCTTTGTTGGTTGGTTGTATGGTGCAGGAGCATCTTGACTTCCATAGGAGTTTGATTAAAATGATTCAATATTGTATTGAGGTCCATCAAGTCATTCTTATGTGTCTAGGTCAATAGGAGTTTCAAACATGCAAAATATTGCATACAATGTAATAGGTTATTATGTAAAAGTGCAAAAAAAGAACAAATAGAGGAATATCAAAGGTCAGTTCACTTGAGGAAGTTAAAAGTTAGTTGGTCACTAAAAAGACAAGATGAGATGCCTTTAAAAAAGGCCTTGTAACCTTTAGAAATGCGGAGGTGATTGAAGGTTTGTGAATGGAAAGTCAAAAAACATTGTTTTCTGTGTTTTCTCCTTGTTTGTCCTTTTCATGTTATCAATCCTTGATGGAAATGATGGTAGTAGTATTACCTTTCAAACTCCTGAGGTCATTGACCAAATGTCTAAGGTGGATGTAAAGAAAATCATGGTTTTATGACTGTTTTCTGTATACAGTCAAGAAAAATAGAGTTTTGAGGGCAGCTAAGAGGTATAGGTGTAAGGTTTGTTAAAAACATTGATGGGAATGGACTTTTGATGGATGTTTAAGCTTTAATAGACCTATTTTTATGTATTCCAAGTGTTGTTTGGGAGAGTGTGAAGTCGGAGGTTGTAGAACCAATAATCCCTGTTTACATGCAAGGCCTAATAGCCCTATTCTGCTCGTTGACAGTCCATTTTTAGTTGCCCTCAAAACTCTATTTTTCTTGACTATATACAGAAAACAGTCATAAAACCATGATTTTCTTTACATCCACCTTAGACATTTGGTCAAAGACCTTAGGAGTTTGAAAGGTAATACTACTACCATCATTTCCATCAAAACATTGATGGGAATGGACTTTTGATGGATGTTTAAGCTTTAATAGACCTATTTTGATGTATTCCAAGTGTTGTTTGGGAGAGTGTGAAGTTGGAGGTTGTAGAACCAATAAACCCTGTTTGCATGCAAGGCCTAATAGCCCTATTCTGCTCGCTGACAGTCCATTTTTGGACAGTTCCTTCCAAAGAAACATACACTGAATTTAAGATATGTTTTAAACCATCTTAATGGGTATTTAAAACACTCTTCATAGTCCAAAGAGGAGGCCTGCATCAAGAGTTAAATTCTGACAGTCATAATTAAAGGGCTACTAGGAATGGAGCAGCATATATGTGAAAAGGGTATTAATGGAGTCTCCTAACTCTTGGAGTAATTTGAATGTGTTTGGTTACTAGATTTAAACTTGTTGGAAGTCTCTTCTACCCTGGTGAAGATCTGGATCATTGTAATGCATTAGAAACTTGTTCATTGAAGTTCCTTATGTGGTTTTGTGAGTCCAATATAGAAAACATTTTGAAATTTGGTAAAAGTTATGTGTTTATCATTATCCTCTACATCATTTCAGGCCAAATACCAGGTCCAAATCTAATGGACTCTTTGAGGAATTACCTGTCAGGGGATTTAGACCTAGAACTGTAGACATTCATCACTCTCCTGACTCTAGTGCATCTGGAGCTTCACCAGAGCGTGTTCCTGTAACTCCTATTGGCTTACAAACACCTACAGGACCACCTATCACGCCTCAGGTCCAACCTCAACTTGTCATACCTTAGGTCCAACCTCCACTAGTTGCAATGTCATTCTTTACAACAGAGTCACCTTTGACGTTCAATGCATATCATGCTTTGCCTAAGAATCCTGATAAAATTTGTCCTAAGTATCATCCATATCAGGATGCTGATGATCACATTAGAACTTTCAAGGAAGCTTGTTGTAGGGCTAGAATTGAGCATCAAGATGTGGTATGCAGGTTATTTCTATTTTCCTTAGGGGAAGAGGCATATAACTGGTATACCAATCTTGGTCAAGGTTCAGTCGGTTCATGGGATGCCTTGGAAAAAGCTTTCAAGGATAGGTTCAAGATACCTATAGATCCTTCAATGAATTATCATTTGTTTTCCACAATCAAGAGATTTGAAGGAGAACCTATTGCCAATTTCAATGCAAGGTTCCAAAAGATGCTATCTACGCTAGTTGCTCCCTATGTTGTAACAGATGAAGCTGCTAGGAGAATTTATTACTCAGCTTTAGATTCCTTGACTTCCATGTTTATCAGGAGAGCACATCTTGGTGTAACAACTTTGGTAGAAGCTTTTGAAGAAGCTATCAAAGTTAGCCAGCAATTGGCTCCTGCTCCCACACCAAATATTGCCTTCCCTACACTTCCTGGTTATCCTACATATCATGTTCACCAATAGACCAATGGAGCCATGATACCTCCAGTTGTGATGCCAGCCCCTTTGTAGATACTACCACTCAGTATCATGCCACCACCAAATGGAAATGGCCAGATGTTACAATATCCAAGACAAACACAAGTACCTCAGGTTGTGGAACAATCCAACAATAACAATGGATCTTCCTTTTTCAAGCCCCAGACAGAGAATGTAGTGGCCAAGGTTGAAGAGAGAAAGAAGAAATTAAGGAGATATCAGTACAGTTAAGAAAACTTACCACTGAGATCACTCATCTGAATAGTCAGAACTTCTATTCTCAACCAAATCTGAATAGAGGTTATGCCAATAACAGACCTAATTATCCTGATAGGGAGTACAACAATAACTACAATAACAATAATCTCCCTAGACAGCCTAGAGTGTGGAACACTAGGCCAAATAATGGTTCCTTGCCATCACCCTTAGACAATTAGTCTCCTAGTGAACCTAAATAGACAACTAGAGTAAACCTTGCAGAGGCAACACTTACAAACTGGTGCAAGATACATAACACCAATGCTCATGCAGAGCTAGACTGTCCTCAATTCAGGATTGCTGCCAGTATTTTCCAAGCTGAAGTGTCTAATACTTCAGGAAATCCACCTTATATAGAGGGAAATGAAATTGTCCCCTATGAATATGATTCTTCCTTAGTGCTAGAAATCTTTATGCATCACCCTTATCAGCAGACAATTTCATGTCATCAGGATTACACCTCAACATGTGAGGAATCAACCATGGCTTTTGAATCTAACTATGTTTTTCCATTTGAGGATGAGAATGATCCATCAATTGAGCATGAGGAAGTCAATGCTTATCAACAGCAACCTCAGGGCAGGCATAATTACAACTTGAGGAATAACTCAAACAGATCTGTTGATCCTTTGACCACATCCTTGCCCCCAAACAATTTCAACACTCCACCTGATCCCAAGGCAAGTAATAACCCTAGAAATCCCAAAGTCAATGCTCAATACTTAGCACCACAGAGTACATCACCAAAAGATGGTAATCTACCTCCTGAATATGACAAATTGGTTACATATCTGACAGATGAAATGAAAAAAGTTAAAATCAGCCTGTCATTGTTAGAGCTACTTAAAAACCCTTCTATCAAGAAAGCTTTCATGAAAACATTGGATGATCCTGCTCAAAAAGAGGATAGTCATACCTCAGGTTAGTTTGGAAATAAAGATCATGTTGCTAGGGATGTTAATGTTAAACTCAAAGCTCTAGCCACTATTCAAGCTACAAAGACTTCCCACATGACCCTATACAAAGACAAGAGTGAGTCACCTCCTTTCCTCCTTACCATAAGGATGTTTGGTAAAAATTTGCACAACTGCTTAGTAGAGTCAGGAGAATCTACCAATGTAATGCCCCTATCCATATGCAATGCTTTAGGGTTACATCCTGCTAAATCATTAAAGAAAGTAACACAATTGGACAAAATAGAGGTAAGTGTGGTAGGAGAGCTAACTCACATTCACATGCAGTTAGCATCAGATCCCAGAAATCAGTACTATATTGATATTTAGGTAGTTGATATACCTGATACATATGGGATGTTACTCAGTAGAGACTGGTGAAAAACCCTTAATGGATACAATTCAACCGATTTCAGTCATATGTGGTTGCCCTGGAGAGGGACACCAAATCAAATAAGGATAGATGTTGAACCTCGCATGAAACACATGATCACTAAATATAACAAAACCAATGAAATCATGTATGTGGATGTAGAACCCAGAGTTTACTCCATCAAACCCTAGACTGCCAGCATAGAGGAGATCCTGATGTTTGACATTCATAATCATAATGATGACCCTCAAGATGATAAAATAACATTAGAATCTGATTGTGACCGTGAAAATGAAGTAGAGGTAGATCATTTCAATAATTTTGAGATGCATTTGTTTAAAGAGGTGCAACAATGCCAATTGTTAAAAATGCCTGTTCATGATATTTTGATCAATGGATGGTGCAGGTTGCATGATGAGACACATTCTGAGAAGACTTGTGATGCCTGTTTAGACATGTTGGAGCTAGAACAAGCATACAATGAAGCATCTTCAACATCATCCACAGTGAGTTCTGCAGATAGTGATAGCGAAACTGATTTTTGTTTGTCTTTTGCAGGAATAGGAGAATGCACATATCAAGATGAAATTTCTATTCAGATGACATAAGAGATATTGGTATGCAACAAGAGTAATGCTAAACATAAGAAAAAAATCACCCCAGGGAGTGATTGTTTAGTAGAATCAAATTATGAGTTATCTGATGAAAATAGGGGTAGTAATCTGTCCAAGTTCGAAGAGTTTTTATCAAAATAGATTCAAAAGATGACACAACAGCAAAGATCCCCACAGGATGTTTTGATTGAGGGATGGTGCAGGTTACATGAAGCACCACATTCAGAAACTGCTTGTTCATTGTGTCTACATATTCTGAAAAGGTAGATGTTGCCTAGTCTAAAAGATTTTCCTTTTGATGGTAAGAGAAAAGAAGAAATATCAGCTTCACATAAGGTTGATAAGGTGAAGTCTAAGAAAGCTGAGATCCCAAAATTAAAGTGGATATCAAATGGTGTAGATGCTAGAGCTAAAAGGAAGAAAGAAGGCCCAGACAAGCCTTTAGCTGAAGATAAGCCATGGTTCCTTACGTTTGATGGATCCAAGTCAAAACAAGGAGCTGGAGTAGATTACAGTTCCCATGTACAGATTGTAGTTCCCATGTACAAAAAATGTGATGGAGTATGTAGCTCTAATTCATGAGATTTTGTTTGCACTTAAAAAGAAAGTGAAAATTCTGCATGTCTATGGAGACTCAAAATTGGTTGTGAGACAGGTAAGAGGTATATACTCTTCCAATTACAAAAGGCTGTCCAATTACAGACATAGGGTATGGGACTTGATAGAATATTTTGATGTATTCAACATCATGCACGGACCCAGAGAACAAAATCACAGGGAAGATGCCTTAGCCCAGGCTGCAACTACTATGGAACCTCTATCCATATCCGATATAAAAAGATTCTTAGTTGAATTAGTATCAGTGCCTTCTATGCCAGATAATGTAACTAATCTTCAAGTATTTGATGATGATCAGCATATATTGGACTTTATTTCCAACAGGGATATTTTTGAGGCATAGATCATAGATGAAAGGAATGTAGAATATCATGTTTGGGAAGAAGAAGAAATCCTAGAGTTGCCTAGTAATAAGATTCCTAAGGGAATGATAGAGCTAGAAAGAACATTTGATCTAGACAACATGCTAAAATAGAAGGATCTCCCAAAGGCCGATGGAGGACATTACTCACAGGTTAACATTGGAAAGGATGATAAAAAAACAAATGTTCTAATTGGGAAGGTTTGTACAGAGGAAGAGTTGGAAGGAATAACCCAAGCTCTCAAAGACTATATCCATGTCATTGCCTGGACATATGATGCGTTGAAAACTTACGACACATTAGTCATCACTCATACTATACCTTTGAAGCCAGACACCAAGCCTTTTAGGTAGAAACAAAGACTCGTTGATGCTTTACTGGAGCCCATTATTTTTGAAGAGGTTAAAAGGCTACTTAATGCTAGGGTTGTGTTTCCTGTGAGACATTCCACATGGGTGGCAAAGCTGGTCCCAGTAAGGAAGAAAAATGGTGACATCAGATTGTGCGTAGACTTCAGAAACTTAAATAGAGCTTCTAAAAAGGATAACTATCCTTTGCCCTCTCTGGATGAAGTTTTGCAAATTGTGAATGGCACCAAGATGATGTCATTCTTGGACAGTTTCTCTGGTTACAACCAAGTGATGGTGGACAAAATTGACAGATTGAAAACCGCATTCACCATAGAGTGGGGGATCTTCACTTATAGGCGCATGCCATTTGGGTTAATAAATGCTGGAGCCACATTTTAGTGAGTGATGGATATAGCCTTTAGAGGCTTGATTGGTAAATGCATAGTCATATACATCGATGACTTAACAATTTTCTCTAAAGATAGAGGAAACCATGTAGAGGACCTAAGAAAGGTGCTGAAGAAGTGTGAACAATATGGGATATCCCTGAACCCTAAGAAGTACATATTTGGGATAACCACAGGGAAGCTATTTGGCCACCTGATAATAGAAAATGGGATTATCATTGATCCTAACATGGTGGAATCAATCATGAAGATACAGCTTCCTGGAAGCAAGAAGGAGCTCAAATCTTACTTTAGTAAGATTAATTTTGTTAGGAAATTTATCACTAGCTTTGCGAAGATTGTCATACCCTTGAACGCTATGCTCAAGAAGGATACTAAAATTGAGTGGACGCCTGAAGCTAGAGTAGCTTTTGAAGATATTAAGAAAGCCATATCTAATGCTCCAGTTCTGATCAGTCCAGATTATACCAAGGATTTTTGCATTTACTCATTTGCTTTAGAGCATACATCTACAACAGTATTAACACAGAGAAATGAGGCCAAAGAAGAAAAACCTATAGCCTTCATGAGCTACCCTTTCATAGATGCAGAACTCAGATACATGGATGTTGAAAGATAGGCACTTGCTCTGGTTTGAGCAGTTGAGAAATTTAGGCATTACATTTTGAGAAGTAAATTGATTTTTGTAGTACCTAATGCCACAGTGAAGATGCTTTTAATGCAAAGTGAACCAAGTGAGAAAAGAGCTAAATGGATCACTATCCTCCAAGAGTATGATATGGACATAACACCCATGAGGTTAGTAAGAGGACAGGCATTGAGCGAGATGATATCAGAAATTGATCCTAATATTATGAGCTAGCAATAAGTTATAAATGCAAAGGATGGTGAAGAATGGCACTCAGACATCAGACACATCCTGATCACTAGGAGATGTCCTTCAAGATTACAGGCCTTACAGAGGAGAGCCTTAAAGATAAGGTCACAGAAATACATGATAAAAGGAGGAGTCCTTTTCAAGAAAAACTATGAGGGGATATACCTTAGATTCTTGGAAAGACAAGAAGTAGACAAGGTGTTAGCAGAGTTACATGATAAGTTTGGGACCGCACATGGATCACCTTTAGCTACCACTCATGCTATCCTCAGGGCAAGGTATTACTGGCCCACTATTTTCAAAGATACTGTTGAACACATCAAATGTTGTCATATGTGTCAGGTTGCTACAAACAAAGAAAGATATGCTGCTTAACCTTTACAGCCAGTGATGGAGATGCGCCCATTTGCTCAATGGGGAATGGACTTCATAGGACCTATCAATCCTCCATCATCTTCAGGCCACAAGTATGTTTTAACTATTACTGATTACTGTACTGTTGTGTGGTTACACAACATGCCCCATTTTGACTTGGCAAAACAAGGACCCAACTTTTCTTTTGGCTTGTGTTGTCTGCTTTCTAGCGGTTTGGTAAAATCAGTCATGTTCATCATCATGTGGAGTCAAGATGAGGTAAGCCCCAATATGAGGTCAGTCTGTCAAAATTCGTATTTCGTATATATGACCAAATATTCTGAAAGAGCATTAAAATTCATGCAGGTTTGCTTTTTACATCACCCTGATATTCATCAGGATGTGAGAGTTATGAATAGTCAAAGTCTTGGTCAAACCTGATATTCGCAAAAAGAGGGTCATATTTTATAACCTCAGTTATGCTGTGTGAAGAACATCATCATCATATTTGAAATGTCCCCCCCCCCTGATAATATCTTGCGGTTCAAATATCTGGACGTCAACGTTAAGTGATAGTAAGTCTTCCCCGTCGAACGGTCTTTTGTATAGCGAGAATCATATTTTGAAAGTAACCCGATATTCATTAATATCATCCTGATGCAAAATATCACCCTTAACAAACATCCTGATGACATCATCTGAATCCGATAAACAAAAAAACAAACATCCTGATGACATCATCATCATATTTACATTTCGACAGGATATTTTGTAAACATGATCATGTTCACCCAATGTGGCGATGACGTCATGAGACATTTCCAATACAAAGAACAAATATCATGATGACATCATCCTGATATTCAAAGAGGAGAATAAGTTTGAAGGTCATCATCATATTTTGGAATATCACCCGATAGACCGAAATATCCTCCTGATGTGCTGGGGAGGATGATATCGAAACTCAACCCGATATTTGTGAAATGTCATCCTGCTCTCATGATATCATGTCATATGGATATTCCCCCGCTCCCTTTGCCGCCATTGCCATTAAATGCGTGCAGATATGGTAGGTGAGTCCCGCCGATCCCTGAACCCAATGAAACGTCTGGCGAGATCCTGAGTTTTCACACGAATGATCAAAGATTACGATCTAACTTGTCAGAGTTACCCTAAGTTTACCCTAACTGCGAGGTTAAAAGGTAATTCAACCGCCATTGTTACATTTACCTGCGTTAAAATTGTTTTACAGAGCACTAGCCTCCATTTCTGCATAACAGCTACCGTTGCGCGACTGGAGCTCATAGACTGAGGGAGGAAGGTGATCAGCAGCTGAATCAAGAGCGTCTTAGAGATATACTGGTATAAAAAGAAATCGGCATAACTAGGTAAGTGAACTGAAACCCTCATCATGTTGTTTTTAAATAATGTTGAAAGTTCTGGTTATGTATCCATGCAAGTAAGTAATGTAGAATTGATACAATAAGCATGATATTTGCAGTATGTATGCATGCATATCCCGTTGTGAGAAGAAATGTTGTTAATTGCAGGTACCCATGGCTGAAAAACGCTTAGTCAAGTGTCAGGAAGAATTCAGCAGGCCTATGTTCTCTTCTCAGAGAGGGGTCTTGTTTAAATTTGGGGCAATTACAGACACCCATCAGGGGAGTACCAACCTGGAGGCTTGGTCAACCAAGCTGAATGATGGGCAGGATAAGAGTCCGGTGCTGGACGCTGTGTTTGTATCAGGTATGTGGAACACTGCTGGCTTCCCCTACTCCATGGAGTCTCCGGAGCTGGTTATTGAGTGCGCCCGGAATTACAACCCTCAGACGAGGCAGGTGGTGAAGCATGGGAGAATGTATGTAGACCTATCCATCAAAGGTCTATCCCAAACATTTGGACTGCCAATGGGCAGCAAGGTAAAGAGTGTAGACTTGAAGAAGTCTGAAATAGAATATGAGGCCAACAAGAAGACGGCCAGAAAGAACATGTATGCTTGGCGGGCCGAGAACAGCACATATAATGCAGCGGCCAAGCTCCCTGTGCGCATGTTCAAATTTGATTTTAATGAAGAATATCAGTATGTGATTGCCCTACTGAACAGGGTGACTGGCCAGCCTGATACTGGAGAATTCAGAGACTGGATGTATGGCATAATAATGATGTGCCTATATGCGGACATCAAGCCACTGTGGGGCCAAATCATAAGTGATGCTCTGCATGAGCAGCTACTGAACCTGGGAGGTTCAGATTGTGCCTTCTACATGACCTCCTATATTGTTTATTCCTGTGCATATAGAGGCACTTTTGATGCCCTGGTCACAGATGGAAAACTGACAGGCACGAATGTAGCATATATATGGGATCATCATCCCCAGCTGCAAAGAACCAAATATATCAAGGACTACAAATTGGTCAATGATGCATTTTCTATGCATCTGGTGAGGACCATGGAAGATGACAGAACTAAAAGACTGAACATGGAGGCTCAGGAGGCAGTATACAGGCATGGGGCATGGTACATCCAATTTGCCACCTTTTCCTACATCAGGATAGAAGGTTTTGAAGGGCATCCCCTGATGCTGCCAAGGTATCCTACAGATGCAGTAGTTTTAATGGAGTTTATCAGGCAAGGCTCCACCATCATACAGACGTATAAGGATGCCAAGAAGCTGCCACCAATTTTGTTCCCAGTCAGCATCGGCAACTACATGTGCCCTGACTCTGACAATATTAAGAAGGTTATGGTCACTCTGAACAAGATGAATTTACTGCCCTTCCCAGTAACAAGACCATATGATCCTTACGGCCGAATGCAGAAGATCCTAGGAAAGCCTATTCACCAGAGGCACCTAGAAGATTTTTGGGCTGACTGCGAAGATGAGGCAGAGGCCAGGAGGAGGAGGTATCAGAGGTTAACTCTGAACCAGATTAGAACGTTCGACTGCATCTCCCTCCCTCAGCAGCTGAAGAGTGATGACAGCAGGATCATGGCAGATGAATACGAGCAGAAGAAGATCTACAATGATACCATTTCTGCCCCTGACCTCACCATGCAGGAGGATATGTCCTTGGACCCATTCTTTGCCAGAACCATACACTTGACCCAAGCTTGGGTAGATGCACAGGTAGAGGCATTGAAGAAAAAGGGTGTTGCCATCACAACAGATAGCAAGAAGAAGGGGCAGGACATCCCCACAGATGAATATGATGACTTCCTGCAGGAGAAGCGGAAGACTAAGGGAGAGAGGACCCCTCCACCACAGCAACCTAGCAAAAGGGCCACAAAGGGCAAGAAGGTGGAAAAGGGACCCAAAGGGGTCATAGTTGACAGGGCAGTATTCACAGCGGAGGAGGTAGCCAAATCAGGGTCAGAATCAGATTCTCCTCCAAAGCCCAAGAAGGCCAAGACAGCAGAGGCTAGAACCACAGAGACCCAAGAAGTGGGTCAATCATCCAGACAACCAGGCAAGGATATCCTCATGGAGGAAGAGCCTGAAGAAGAGGAGGAAGCTCCGTTGATAATCAGAAGAAAGAGGAGAGCTCCGCAGGTGTTGGTTCCTACCACACCTAAGAAAACAAGAACCTCCATGAGAGGTGAGATGAGTCAACCCCCAGTGCAATTACAAGGGGCAGGTAGTGAAGTGCAGAAGGAACTTCAGCACAATGTTCCACTTCCTACCATTGTCAAGTTCAAAATTGAACTGGCAGAAGAGCAACAAAAGGAAGCATCCCAGGCGCACGAGACAATAAACTTGTCTGATGATGAGGTGGTGCAGGATGTAGCTGCACAAGAAATGGAAACACTTGCGGCTGCTGGCATCAGTGTGACTCCTCACAAGCCTCCAACGGTTCAAATAGTGCTTGAGGAGATGAAACAAGCAGAAGCGGAGCGAGAAAAGAGCCCAGAGCAGGTAGCTCAGGACATAGGGCTGGATACATTGATCGCTGAGGTGACAAGTCCTGCAGTTGTAGACTTAACAGAGAAGCAGGATGCAATTCCTGAATAGCCAGCAGGATCACCTAATAAGGGACACTTAATAGAAGAGATAGAGATGGCAGAAACAGAAAGCCACGCTCTTGAATCAGGCCAACAAAGCCCACAAGATACATTAGCAGGACCTGCTATAGTAGAGGTCCAAGAAGCAAAGGATGATGATGAGAAGAATGAAGCGATAGAGGATCCTGCTGATAAGGCACAAGAGGTGGATGCTGCAGGTACAGAACAGATAGCCGCTGCGGAACAGATGCCATCACCTCGGGTAGATCCAGTGATATCAGAGACGGTGGACATGCCGCCAGAAATAGAGAAGCAAGAGGAGGATGATCAACCTCCATAGGGGGAAGAACTGGGGACAGGTGAAGAAAGGATGGAGAAAGATCATGATCATCATGATCCACATACAGGTACACCGCCAGGTTGCCCACACAGAGAAGATGCTCCCCCAGAAAAGGAGGTTCCTCAACAGGAGGAGGCACCACAGGATTCGCAGCAAGGTGAGCATCAAGAGCCAGAAAAAGAAAAGTCACCATCTCCACAACGCTTCTTGGTGGAAACGGGAGATAGAGGTGAACAGCATCATGATGCTGAAAAGCATGATCAGGTGCCTCCATGGTTAGAAAAGGAGGTAAATGTTGAGGAGGAGCTGGAGATTCAAGAGTTTGATGTCTCCACCCTGTTCGCCGTAGATATAATGAAACCCAGGAGGAAGGCCAGAATGACTTCGGCCATCAAAAGAGATCCGGCGACAGGGAGAAGGACCGCACAAATTGCTGTACCTGCGGTAGAGAAAGAGAAAGGCAAAATCACTGTGGATGAATTCCAAATAAGCACAGTTGATTTGGGTTTTGCCAATGAAGAGCAGGAAGGTCAGGAGGGAAAGGATATCATTGACTCTCTGATTCAGAAAGTGAAAAGAGAGAAAGAGAAGAATAAGCAACATAAAGAGCACATTTCTCAGTTGCGTGCATATATTGAAGGCTTGACCAACCCTGAAGATACCACAAGCGAAGCTGCAGTCCCATTGACTGCCATTTCTCAGGAAGAAGTGAATAGAGTGGACCTCATGAAACATGAGGTTTCCGTAATAAGAAAGTGGGTGTCATCCACATTGGATGATGCCATTGAAATAATGAAAGGTTCTTTGAAGAGGTGGAGCATCCTAAGTGACTCCAAAACTAAGGTGGATAAATTGCAGATGCAGACCGGAAAAAGGTCTTATAAACTGGAGAAAGTCCTCAGCCTGTTGGACGAAATAAGGAAGATAAATCCACAACTGCTTATCAGTAAGCAGGTATTGAATAATAATACCGCATTGTTAGTGGATATCTGGTATAAAGATGTACAGTTTGAATGCGGAGTCCTCAAAAGATGCAATAATAAGCTGAGGGAGATCAGCATGAGGCTACGCGATTTAATGGGCATTGAGGCAGACATGCTAGAAATGCTAGAGGGCAAGGTGGAAGGGAAAATTGAGAATCAAGATGAAGATTCTACCTTTAAGGTTCTGCGTAATAACTTCCATATAGAAGATGATGGTACGCTCGTCCACTTGACAGAGGAAGTGATAAATAAAATAGTGAGGATCAAGGTCAAGATGGAGACCTACAACGAGACACTGCAGGACAGAAAGAATAAGCTGGACAACAGTAGGGATAAGTATGAAGTGCACAAACACGCCATCATCAAGGCAAAGACTTAAGATGGCGGAGGAATAGATCAGGTTGTGCAGTCGTACGAACAGATCCAAAGCAGCATGCAACCCCATATGCAACAGCGTCATCATCCGGATAGCGAAAGTTCAGAAAGCGATACACATGATGATGACCCGCATGCATCAGATGAAGAGCATGATGAAGATACATCATGAGGGGGGGAGTATTTTGCATATGCAGTATAGATAGTTGCCAGCTGGCAACTTGTGCCTTTTTGTAATATTGGTAAGTCATGAAATGATGACCGTTGATTTATATTGATAAATCAGATCCATGGATCTTTTGTAACGGATTCCTCACCTTATTCTATAAAAGATGGTGGAATGCCTTGTTATATTGATTCGAAACTTAATTGAAATTTGATTGCTGAAGTATTCAGGACTTATTTCAAAGCTGCTGTATATGTACATGTCTTTTGCATACTTAATGAAAGGGAAGAGTATTTTGATTACAAATCTTCGTAAATCTTGAGTAATCTGTGTTTGAATTCTGGATATGTGCTTTGATTTGCTGCGTCCCTTGAAGTGCTCATCATGTTGCATGTATTGTTTTCATTCATTATCCTCTAAAGTTTGCATCAACTGTATCTAGCTGTGGAATGTCCTGGTGAACATATGGTTTGATTTCTTCTCCTCATGACAGTATCAAGCATGTATGTGGATCAAAAGCTAAAGGTTCAACTTAATTAGAAGCATTTCCTTTAAATTCTTTCAATTTCAGAGCATCTCACTATCACAATTGCAAATAAACTGATAATCTTCAGCAAACAACCCAAAATATGCAGACATCTCGTAGATAATCGTAAATATTTAGCATATTTGAACACTAAGCATGCACAATTGAAAATATCATGCAAAGATCTAGGTATTTTACTTCCTTTCATCAAATACCTGCATAATTTGACTTCTCTGTAAGGAATTTCTGCAGGAACGTCATGATGATAGTGCATTTTCACGTAAGGCCCCAAAATGGAAACAGCAACTCACATTAACCACTGAGTAACGTCAGTCGATTAAGACCTAATCACCGGAGACTTGGGATCATGAATTCTTTGAATTCACTGTATCTTTCAAGATGAATAAAGGTTAATGTGTACTTTTATTCTATGTTTGTTTGTGACTAACATCATGACCCACATAAATTGGCGCTAGAAGGAGGGCAGAACTGGAAAAGACACCACTGCTTTAGTCATCATTCATTTTATGCAGGCCCCTCGCTCCTATCGCAACATAAATTGGTGCTAGAAGGAGGGCCCGTCTGGAAGATCATGCTCATCATCAGTATTTTCAGGTTTGATGACGCATAGAGTAAGGTACCCTCAGATTGTCTGTGAATTTCAGTAAATTACGTAAATATTTACTGTGAAAAGATTGTATATGCACATTCTATGTAAAGATTTCTAGATCTCACATAAATATTGCAAGCTTTACAGTAGATCTCTCTGAATTCACTAATATCGGCTAAAGATACGTAAATTTGTTCAAACTTTGAGACTTTTAGGTCTTAGGCACTCGAGATCTTTTGTTACGGGTCAGGATATCCCAATATCCTATCACATTTGCAGTGTCTTCGCAAATATTTTGTAAATATCCAGTCTGATTTGCAATTTGACCGCAAATATCACCTCATCCAGTGAAATCTAACCAATATTTGCAAATTTTCAGCCAATTTGCCCCCAAATCAAGAAATCCTAGCTTACAGGATAAATACCAGGTCTAGACCTAGTGAAGTTTTTGAAGAATTGCCTGTTAGAGGTTTCAGACCTAGGACTGTAGACATTCACCATACTCCAGGATCAAGCGCGTCTAGAGCTTCACCGGGACCTCCTCCTGTGACCCCTGTCGGTTTGCAAATACCTTCCGGTATATCCGCGACACCTCCTGTTCAAACCCAGGGTATACCTTTAGTTCAACCTCAGCCAACTGCACCACAAGTTCAGCCCCCTCAGGCTGCAATGTCTTTCTTTGCAGCAGAGTCACCCTTGACTTTTACTGCATATCATGAGTTACCAAAGAATCCGGACAAACTTTGTCCAAAGTATCATCCTTATCAAGATGTTGATGATCATATCAGGACATTTAAAGAAGCGTGCTGCAGAGCCAGAATAGAACATCAGGACGTGGTGTGTAGATTATTTCCTTTTTCCTTAGGGGAAGAGGCTTATAATTGGTTCATCAGTCTTGGCCAAGCTTCTGTCGGTTCGTGGGCTATCTTAGAGAAAGCCTTTCTTGACAGGTTCAAGGTCCCTATTGATCCATCCATGAATTACCACATGTTTGCCACAATCAAAAGATTTGAGAATGAGCCTATTGCTAATTTCAATGCTAGGTTCCAGAAAATGTTGTCCAAGCTAGTTGCCCCATATGTGGTGGCTGATGCTGCTGCCAGGAGTATCTATTATTCAGCCCTGGATCCATTAACTTCCATGTTCATAGGAGAACACATCCTGAGATCACTACTTTGACAGGAGCTTTTCAAGAAGCAATCAAGGTAAATCATCAGTTGATACCTGCTCCTACCCCAAATATAGTATTCCCTACTTTGCCTGGCGTACAAGCACAATATCCAGCACCATATCCTTCAGCTTATCCTTCACAATATCCTGCACAATATCCTAATGGATCAGTGATACCCCCAGCAGTCATGCCTGCACCTTTGCAAGTACCTCCATTGAGTATTATGCCTCCTCCTAATGGAAATAGCCAATTGCCACAATATCCTACACATGCTCAGACACCTCAGGGTACCGATCTATCCAACAATAACCATGGATCTTCCTTTTTCAAGCCTCAGACTGAAAAATGTAGTGGCCAAAGCTCAAGAGGAGAAGGAGGAAATCAAAGAAATTTCTGCTCAACTCAGAAAACTCACCACAGAAGTAACACATTTGAGAAATCAAGGGTTTTATTCGCAGTCAGGTCAGAATAGAAATTATTCCAATGATAGACCAAACTACCCTGACAGAGGTTATAACAACAATTTCAACAATAACGATGGAAACAATAATAATCCTCCTAGACAGCCCAGAGTGTGGAACTCCAGGCCAAATAATGGTTCATTACCATCACCCCTAGACAATCAGCCTCCTGGTGAAGCCAAACAGACTACCAGAGTCAATCTTGCTGAAGCAGCCCTTACCAATTGGTGTAGGATTCACAATACAAATGCACATGCAAAATTAGATTGTCCACAATTTAGGATTGCTGCCAGCATCTTTCAGACTGAAGTGTCTAACACTTCTGGAAATCCACCTTAGGTAGAAGGAAATGAGATAGTTCCTTGTGGATATGACTCAGCTTTTGTGCTAGAAACGTACATAAATCAGCCTCATCTGAGTTATGATCAGACCTGTGAGGAATCTGCCCTAACCTTTGAAACAAACTATGTTTTCCCCTTTGAGGATGAAAATGAACCTGCAAGAGAGCATGAGGAAGTACATGCATACCAGCAGCAATACCCTGGTAAGCACAATTATAACCTGAGAAGTAGTGCCAACAGACCTGCTGGTCCGTTGACATTATCTCTACCTCCAAACAATTTCAATACACCTCCTGATCCCAAGGCTAGCAATAACCCTGGGTTTCCTAAGGTGAATGCTCAATACTTGTCTCCTCAAAACACAGTAACAAAAGTCGTAAATGCACCTCAGGAGTCTGACAAGTTAGTCGGCTATTTGGGTGATGAAATGAAGAAAATCAAGATCAGCCTGTCCTTATCGGAGTTACTGAAAACTCCTGCCATCAAAAGGGCATTCATGAAGTCACTAGATGATCCTGCTCCTAAAGAGGATAATCATCTTTCAAGTCAATCCAATGGCAAGGAGCATGCTGTTAAAGATAACATTATCAAGCCCAAAGTGTCAGCTACAGTCCAAGCTACTGAAACCTCCCACATGACCTTGTATAGAGATAAAACTGAATCACCTCCATTTCTCCTCACCATAAGAATGTTCAGCAAGAACTTGCACAATTGTTTGGTTGATTCAGGAGCCTCAACGAATGTTATGCCTTTATCAATATGTAACGCATTAGGACTGCATCCTGCTAAATCCTTAAAGAAGGTCACTCAACTAGACAAGACAGAAGTAAGTGTGATAGGAGAACTAACTCACATTCACATGCAGCTAGCATCTGATCCTAGGATACAATATTACATTGACATTCAGGTAGTGGACATACCTGATACATATGGGATGTTGCTTAGCCGAGATTGGTCTAAAACGCTTAACGGATATATGTCCACAGACTTCAGTCACATGTGGTTACCATGGAAAGGTATACCTAATCAGATCAGGATTGATGCTGAGCCTAGAATGAAACATATGATCACGAAATATAACAAAACAAATGAGATCATGTATGTAAACGTAGAACCTGGAGTTTATCACATCAGGCCGCAAACTGTTAAAATAGAAGAGATCCTGATGCTGGATGTTCATCATCATCATCATGATGATTATCATGAGGACATGCCGAGTATGTAATTTGATAATAATCCAGATAATGAGAATGAAATAGATCGCTTCAGAGATTTTGAGATGCATTTATCTACTCAGGTAAAACGTTGCCAATTATTGAATATACCTACTAATGACATTTTGATTGATGGATGGTGCAGATTACACGGCGAAGCACACTTAGAAAAGACTTGTGAACCATGCTTAGACACGATGATACTGGAGTAAACGTATAGTGAAGCATCATCATCATATTCCGAGGTGAGTGTTACATCTGATGATGATGATAATACTAATTCTTATTTGTCTCCTGCAGGAATAGAAGAGTCGACAGATCATGATGAAGATCATATCCGGAGAGAAGAAGAGGTCCTGGTGTCGGATCTGATAAATGATATGAGAAAAGAAAAGATCACTCCTGGTAGTGATTGCTTCATGGAATCAGATTATGAGTTGTCTGATGAAGATAAAGGCAGTGACCTGACGAAGTTCGAAGAATTTCTAGTAAAAGAAATAGAAAAGATGACACAACAGCGTAAATCTCCCCAGGAGGTTTTAATTAAAGGTTGGTGTAGGCTGCATGAGGCACTTCACTCAAAAACAACTTGCTCACTATGCTTACATATTTTGAAGAAGCATGTAGCTATATGTGCTGAACATCATCCTCCTGCTGAGATGGAAGAGAAAATAGAAAAGCCATCAGGCTCACCAAATAAAGGAAAGAAGAAACTTGAGGATGACATCCCCAAGTTAAAGTGGATATCAGGCGGAGCAGCAGCCAGAGCTGCAAAGAAGAAAGAAAGTTCAATTAAATATCCTGCTGAAGACAAATGTCCTGCTGAAGATAAGCCTTGGATCTTAAGGTTTGACGGATCTAAATCCAAGCAAGGTGCTGGGGTAGGAATTGACCTTATTGATCCATCAGGGAAGTCCTACTTAGCAGCTTACAGACTACAGTTCCCCTACACCAATAATGTCGTAGAGTACGAGGCTCTGATTCATGGAATGTTGTTTGCCCATAAGAAGAAAGTGAAGATCTTGCATGTCTTTGGAGATTCAGGACTGGTTGTGAAACAAGTAAGAGGAATTTACTCTTGTAATTACAGAAAGCTATCAAATTACAGACATCGTGTGTGGGACCTGATTAAAGACTTTGATGCCTTTAATATCACTCACATACCAAGAAAACAGAACCAGAGGGCAGATGCACTTGCCCAGGCTGCCAGTACATTGGAACCGCTGTCTATATCTAGTCTGAAGAGATTTTTAGTAGAATTGGTGTCAGTACCTTCAGTACCTAACAATGTGACTAATCTCCAGGTGTTTGATGATGATCAGCACATCCTGGACTTCATATCAAACAAAGACATATTTGAAGCTCAAATTATAGATGAGAATGGTATGGAAGATCATGTCTGGGAAGAAGATGAGATATTAGAGTTGCCTAGCAACAGAATTCCCAAAGGTATGATTGAATTAGAAAAAGTCTTTGATCTAGATAATATGCTTAAACATAAAGATCTGCCTAAGGCAGATGGAGGTCAATATTCACAGGTGAATATTGGACAAGCTGATGACAAGAGAAATGTCTTATTGGGTAAGGTTTGTACACCAGATGAGTTAGAAGGAATAACTCAGGCCCTTAAAGATTACATACATGTAATTGCATGGACTTATGATGAGCTAAAGACATATGACACTTCTGTCATAACTCATACTATACCTCTCAAGCCAGATGCAAAACCTTTCAGACAGAAGCAGAGGCCAGTCAATGCTCTGCTTGAGCCAATCATCCTTGAAGAAGTCAAGAAATTGTTAAATGCCCGGATAATATTTCCTGTGAGGCACTCCACTTGGGTGGCGAATCTTGTGCCAGTCAGAAAGAAGAATGGAGACATCAGATTATGTGTAGATTTCAGGAACCTGAACAGAGCATCAGAAAAGGATAATTATCCTTTACCCTCTTTGGATGAAGTTCTACAAATTGTGAATGGAGCCAAGATGATGTCCTTCTTGGATGGTTTTTCAGGATACAACCAAGTGATGGTTGATAAAATTGACAGATTAAAAACTGCCTTCACCACAAAGTGGGGTATATTTGCATATAGATGTATGCCATTTGGACTTATAAATGCTGGAGCTACATTCCAGTGAGCAATGGACATAGCCTTCAGAGGCTTAATAGGAAAATGTATAGTCATCTACATGGATGACTTGACAGTATTCTCCAAGGAAAGGGGAAGTCATGTTGCTGATCTCAGAAGTGTACTGAAGAAATGCAAAGAATATGGAATATCGTTGAATCCTAAGAAGTGCATATTTGGAGTCACAACAGGAAAATTACTAGGCCACCTGATCACAGAAGATGGAATTATCATTGATCCTGACAGGGTGGAATCTATTATGAAGTTACAACTTCCAGGAAGCAAAAAGGAACTTAAATCTTATTTTGGTAAGATAAATTTTGTGAGGAAGTTCATCACTGGCTTTGCTAAGATTGTCAGACCACTGAATGCCATGTTGAAAAAAGATGCACAAATTGAGTGGACACCAGAAGCCAAGGCTGCCTTTGAAGATATAAAGAAAGCCATTTCAGATGCTCCTGTCCTTAGTAGTCCAGATTATACAAGAGATTTCTACATCTACTCATTTGCCTCAGAACATACTTCTGCAGCAGTGTTAACTCAAAGAAATGAAGAGAAAGAAGAGAAACCAATTGCTTTCATGAGCTATCCTTTCAGAGATGCTGAATTGAGATATGTAGATGTTGAAAGACAGGCACTTGCATTAGTCAGAGCAGTAAAAAAGTTTAGACATTATATACTGAGAAGCAAAGTAATTGCTGTGGTACCAGATGTAGCGGTGAAGATGCTGCTGATTCAGAGTGAACCTGGTGAAAAAAGAGCCAAATGGATTACTGTATTACAAGAATATGACATGGAGATCACACCAATGAAGCTGGTAAGAGGACAAGCTCTGAGCCAGATGATATCTGAAACTGATCCAAACATC
This sequence comes from Cunninghamia lanceolata, assembly GCA_027924645.1. Lineage (NCBI taxonomy): Eukaryota > Viridiplantae > Streptophyta > Pinopsida > Cupressales > Cupressaceae > Cunninghamia > Cunninghamia lanceolata. The sequence continues at coordinate 11,461,175 of BSBN01000780.1, forward strand.
ATCAGTCAGCAGTATGTGATCAATGAGAAAGACAATAGGGAATGGTATTCAGACATCAAGCACATCCTGATCACCGGAAGATGTCCTTCAAGAATGCAAGCCTCACAGAGAAGAGCCTTAAAGATAAGATCCCAAAAGTATATGATAAAGGGAGGAACCTTGTTTAAGAAGAATTATGAAGGAATATACCTGAGATGCTTAGAGAAACCAGAAGCAAATAAAGTTTTAACAGAGTTACATGACAAGTTTGGTATTGCACACGGATCAGCATTGGCCACAATACATGCAATCCTCAGAGCAGGATATTACTGGCCTACAATTTTTAAGGACACGGCTGATCATGTTAAATGTTGTCATGTTTGCCAGGTTGCTGCCAACAGAGAAAAATATGCTGCACAACTGTTGCAGCCAGTGATGGAAGAGCGCCCATTTGCACAGTGGGGCATGGATTTCATAGGACCGATCAATCCTCCGTCTTCCTCAGGCCATAGGTATGTCCTAACGATTACTGATTATTGTACCAGATGGACTGAGGCTATCAGCAGCAAAACTTTTACTACGGATGATGTCATTAAATTTTTGGAAAGCAACATTGTCACCAGGTATGGAATTCCTTATGCATTGGTAAGTGATAATGGTTCTGCCTTCATTTCCACCAAATTGTCAAGTTGGGCTTTTGATTATGGGATCATACTTAAGTTCTCATCCAACTACTATCCCCAGGGAAATGGATTAGCAGAATCCACCAACAAGAATTTACTGAGTATAATAAGAAAATTGATAGAGAAAAATCCCAGGGAATGGAACTCATTTCTGAAATATGCCTTATGGGTAGACAGAACTAGAATGAAAACCGCATTAGGAAACTCACCCTTCCAACTAGTATATGGGGTAGATCCTATCCTCCCTGTAAACTTGAAAATTCCTACTCTGCAGTTTGCCCAAGAGTATCTAGGTGTAGATAATAAACAGGAAGTCAGGTTGCTTTAGTTGATGCACCTGGAAGAAAAGTGAAGTCAAGCGATTAACCGATTTGCAAAACATCAGGCTGTTGTCAAACATTGGTTTGACAAGAGAGCCAGAATTAAAGCTTTCAGGATATCCGATTTAGTCCTGATGTGGGATAAGGCCCATGAAAAGAAAGGTGATCATGGTAAGTTTGATAGATTATGGATAGGTCCCTTTTAGATTTCTGAAATTTTAGGAGATAGCACTTATAGGCTTAAGAACCTGACAGGTGAGGATGTCCCATTGCCAGTCAATGGACAATTCCTCAAACATTATTTCCAGGCCTGAATGACTTCATGACAGTCATATGTATCATATTGTATATTTGTATAGTTGTTTGTACTGTTTGTTTGTTGTATGTTGTTGTTGTTTTGTTGGTTGGGACCTTGTTTTGGTAAGTCAGGATGATGCACTTCATCACCCTAAGAAAATAATTAAATTGTTGGGATTCAAGTGATGTAATCACATTTAAATATAGGTTATAATTCATTCTAGGAAGTATTCATGATCAGGTTTGTGATATCTGTTCATCAGGGTGCTTTTTCTTGGTCAAAGCGAATCCATCACAATGAAACACCTAACAGCCTTGGGTTTGTTGAACACACTAGTATAGGTGTTAAGTGAAAAATCTAAAGGGACTCCCTTGCTACCAATACAATCTCCAACCTAAAGCTGCAAGTGACTATACCTTGTACAAATGAGCTGACATGATGATATCAAATATAAATATGAAAGAGAAAATCAGAAAAGAAATAAAATGAGGCCATCTAAGTAACTCTACCGGGGCTATAGACGCCTACTGGCAGTGGGGCTCTACTTAGGGAGATTGTATAGATAACCTTGCCGGGGCTATAGACGCCTGCTGGCAGCAAGGCTCTATCCAGGTTGGCTATGAGGGATGATCCCCAACTATGTAGTTTAACACCAGTTACTTATGTTTTCAACTTACTTTCAAGATGAGGATAATTAATCATATGCACACACCTGATCCTTTGTTAGCTTTATCACCATGATGAAATTTTATCATTCAGAGGATTATGATGCTTACACTTAGACAGAATTAAAACACTATAGATGAATGTGATCACATCACTTGAATCATTGGAATTTGTTTATTTTCTTTGGTGGCAAGTTGTTGTGTGGTTACACAACACGCCCCATTTTGACTTGGCAAAACAGGGACCCAACTTTTCTTTTGGCTTGTGTTGTCTGCTTTCTGGCGGTTTGGTAAAATTAGTCATGTTCATCATCATGTGGAGTCAAGATGAGGTAAGCCCCAATATGAGGTTAGTCTGTCAAAATTCATATTTTGTATATATGACCAAATATTCTGAAAGAGCATTAAAATTCATGCAGGTTTGCTTTTTACATCACCCTGATATTCATCAGGATGTGAGAGTTATGAACAGTCAAAGTCTTGGTCAAACCTGATATTCGCAAAAAGAGGGTCATATTTTATAACCTCAGTTATGCTGTGTGAAGAACATCATCATCATATTTGAAACGTCCCCCCCCCCCAATAATATCCTGCGGTTCAAATATCTGGACGTCAACGTTAAGTGATAGTAAGTCTTCCCCGTCGAACGATCTTTTGTATAGCGAGCATCATATTTTGAAAGTAACCCGATATTCGTTAATATCATCCTGATGCAAAATATCACCCTTAACAAACATCCTGATGACATCATCTGAATCCGATAAACAAAAAAACAAACATCCCGATGACATCATCATCATATTTACATTTCGACAGGATATTTTGTAAACATGATCATGTTCACCCAATGTGGCGATGACGTCATGAGACATTTCCAATACAAAGAACAAATATCATGATGACGTCATCCCGATATTCAAAGAGGAGAATAAGTTTGAAGGTCATCATCATATTTTGGAATATCACCCGATAGACCGAAATATCCTCCTGATGTGCTAAAGTGTAAACAAAGGTGCGTTGTCACCTGAATTTTGTCGCGATAATAGTTCCAATGCTGGGGAGGATGATATCGAAACTCAACCCGATATTTGTGAAATGTCATCCTGCTCTCATGATATCATGTCATATGGATATTCCCCCGCTCCCTTTGCCGCCATTGCCATTAAATGCGCGCAGATATGGTAGGTGACTCCCGCCAATCTCGGAACCCAATGAAATGTCTGGCGAGATCCTGAGTTTTCGCACGAATGATCAAAGATTACGATCTAACTTGTCAGAGTTACCCTAAGTTTACCCTAACTACAAGGTTAAAAGGTAATTCAACTGCCATTGTTACATTTACCTGCATTAAAATTGTTTTACAGAGCACTAGCCTCCATTTCTACATAACAGCTACCGTTGCGCAACTGGAGCTCATAGACTGAGGGAGGAAGGTGATCAACAGCTGAATCAAGAGCATCTTAGAGATATACTGGTATAAAAAGAAATCGGCATAACCAGGTAAGTGAACTGAAACCCTCATCATGTTGTTTTTAAATAATGTTGAAAGTTCTGGTTATGTATCCATGCAAGCAAGTAATGTAGAATTGATACAATAAGCATGATATTTGCAGTATGTATGCATGCATATCCCGTTGTGAGAAGAAATGTTGTTAATTGCAGGTACCCATGGCTGAAAAACGCTTAGTCAAGTGTTAGGAAGAATTCAGCAGGCCTATGTTCTCTTCTCAGAGAGGGGTCCTGTTTAAATTTGGGGCAATTACAGACACCCATCAGGGGAGTACCAACCTGGAGGCTTGGTCAGCCAAGCTGAATGATGGGCAAGATAAGAGTCCGGTGTTGGACGCTATGTTTGTATCAAGTATGTGGAACGCGGTTGGCTTCCCCTACTCCATGGAGTCTCCGGAGCTGGTTATTGAGTGCGCCCAAAATTACAACCCTCAGACGAGGCAGGTGGTGAAGCATGGGAGAATGTATGCAGACCTATCCATCAAAGGTCTATCCCAAACATTTGGACTGCCAATGGGCAGCAAGGTAAAGAGTGTAGACTTGAAGAAGTCTGAAAGAGAATATGAGGCCAACAAGAAGATGGCCAGAAAGAACATGTATGCTTGGCGGGCCGAGAACATCACATATAATGCAGCGGCCAAGCTCCTTGTGCGCATGTTCAAATTTGATTTTAATGAAGAATATCAGTATGTGATTGCCCTACTAAACAGGGTGACTGGCCAGCCTGATACTGGAGAATTTAGAGATTGGATGTACAGCATAATAATGATGTGGCTATATGCAGACATCAATCCACTGTGGGGCCAAATCATAAGTGATGCTCTGCATGAGCAACTGCTGAACCTGGGAGGTTCAGATTGTGCCTTCTACATGACCTCCTATATTGTTTATTCCTGTGCATATAGAGGCACTTTTGATGCCCTAGTCACAGATGGAAAACTGACGGGCACGAATGCAGCATATATATGGGATCATCATCCCCAGCTGCAAAGAACCAAATATATCAAGGACTACAAATTGGTCAATGATGCATTTTCTATGCATCTGGTGAGGACCATGGAAGATGACAGAACTAAAAGACTGAACATGGAGGCTCAGGAGGCAGTATACAGGCATGGGGCATGGTACATCCAATTTGCCACCTTTTCCTACATCAGGATAGAAGGTTTTGAAGGGCATCCCCTGATGCTGCCAAGGTATCCTACAGATGCAGTAGTTTTAATGGAGTTTATTAGGCAGGGCTCCACCATCATACAGACGTATAAGGATGCCAAGAAGATGCCACCAATTTTGTTCCCAGTCAGCATCGGCAACTACATGTGCCCTGACTCTGACAATATTAAGAAGGTGATGGTCACTCTGAACAAGATGAATTTACTGCCCTTCCCAGTAACAAGACCATATGATCCTTACGGCCGAATGCAGAAGATCCTAGGAAAGCCTATTCACCAGAGGCACCTAGAAGATTTTTGGGCTGACTGCGAAGATGAGGCAGAGGCCAGGAGGAGGAGGTATCAGAGGTTAACTCTGAACCAGATTAGAACGTTCGACTGCATCTCCCTCCCTCAGCAGCTGAAGAGTGATGACGGCAGGATCATGGCAGATGAAGACGAGCAGAAGAAGATCTACAATGATACCATTTCTGCCCCTGACCTCACCATGCAGGAGGATATGTCCTTGGACCCATTCTTTGCCAGAACCATACACTTGACCCAAGCTTGGGTAGATGCACAGGTAGAGGCATTGAAGAAAAAGGGTGTTGCCATCACAATAGATAGCAAGAAGAAGGGGCAAGACATCCCCACAGATGAATATGATGACTTCCTGCTGGAGAAGTGGAAGACTAAGGGAGAGAGGACCCCTCCACCACAGCAACCTAGCAAAAGGGCCACAAAGGGCAAGAAGGTGGAAAAGGGACCCAAAGGGGTCATAGTTGACAGGGCAGTATTCACAGCAGAGGAGGTAGCCAAATCAGGGTCAGAATCAGATTCTCCTCCAAAGCCCAAGAAGGCCAAGACAGCAGAGGCTGGAACCACAGAGACCCAAGAAGTGGGTCAATCATCCAGACAACCAGGCAAGGATATCCTCATGGAGGAAGAGCCTGAAGAAGAGGAGGAAGCTCCGTTGATAATCAGAAGAAAGAGGAGAGCTCCGCAGGTGCTGGTTCCTACCACACCTAAGAAAACAAGAACCTCCATGAGAGGTGAGATGAGTCAACCCCCAGTCCAATTACAAGGGGCAGGTAGTGAAGTGCAGAAGGAACTTCAGCACAATGTTCCACTTCCTACCATTGTCAAGTTCAAAACTGAACTGGCAGAAGAGCAACAAAAGGAAGCATCCCAGGCGCACGAGACAATAAACTTGTCTGATGATGAGGTGGTGCAGGATGTAGCTGCACAAGAAATGGAAACACTTGCGGCTGCTGGCATCAGTGTGACTCCTCACAAGCCTCCAACGGTTCAAACAGTGCTTGAGGAGATGAAACAAGCAGAAGTGGAGCGAGAAAAGAGCCCAGAACCAGAGAAGAGCCCAGAGCAGGTAGCTCAGGACATAGGGCTGGATACATTGATCGCTGAGGTGACAAGTCCTGCAGTGGTAGACTTAATAGAGAAGCAGGATGCAAGTCTTGAACAGCCAGCAGGATCACCTAATAAGGGCCACTTAATAGAAGAGATAGAGATGGCAGAAACAGAAAGCCACGCTCTTGAATCAGGCCAACAAAGCCCACAAGATACATCAGCAGGACCTGCTATAGTAGAGGTCCAAGAAGCAAAGGATGATGATGAGAAGAATGAAGCGATAGAGGATCCTGCTGATAAGGCACAAGAGGTGGATGTTGCAGGTACAGAACAGATAGCCGCTGCGGAACAGATGCCATCACCTCGGGTAGATCCAGTGATATCAGATACGGTGGACATGCCGCTAGAAATAGAGAAGCAAGAGGAGGATGATCAACCTCCACAGGGGGAAGAACTGGGGACAGGTGAAGAAAGGATGGAGAAAGATCATGATCATCATGATCCACATACAGGTACACCGCCAGGTTCCCCACACAGAGAAGATGCTCCCCAGAAAAGGAGGTTCCTCAATAGGAGGAGGCACCACAGGATTCGCAGCAAGGTGAGCATCAAGAGCCAGAAAAAGAAAAGTCACCATCTCCACAACGCTTGTTGGTGGAAACGGGAGATAGAGGTGAACAACATCATGATACTGAAAAGCATGATCAGGTGCCTCCATGGTTAGAAAAGGAGGTAAATGTTGAGGAGGAGCTGGAGATTCAAGAGTTCGATGTCTCCACCCTGTTCACCGCAGATATAATGAAACCCATGAGGAAGGCCAGAATGACTTCGGCCATCAAAAGAGATCCGGCGACAGGGAGAAGGACCGCACAAATTGCTGTACCTGTGGTAGAGAAAGAGAAAGGCAAAATCACTGTGGATGAATTCCAGATAAGCACAGTTGATTTGGGTTTTGCCAATGAAGAGCAGGAAGGTTAGGAGGGAAAGGATATCATTGACTCTCTAATTCAGAAAGTGAAAAGAGAGAAAGAGAAGAATAAGCAACATAAAGAGCACATTGCTCAGTTGCGTGCATATATTGAAGGCTTGACCAACCCTGAAGATACCACAAGGGAAGCTGCAGTCCCATTGACTGCCATTTCTCAGGAAGAAGTGAATAGACTGGACCTCATGAAACATGAGGTTTCTGTAATAAGAAAGTGGGTGTCATCCACATTGGATGATGCCATTGAAATAATGAAAGGTTCTTTGAAGAGGTGGAGCATCCTAAGTGACTCCAAAACTAAGGTGGATAAATTGCAGATGCAGACCAGAAAAAGGTCTTATAAACTGGAGAAAGTCCTCAGCCTGTTGGATGAAATAAGGAAGATAAATCCACAACTGCTTATCAGTAAGCAGGTATTGAATAATAATACCGCATTGTTAGTGGATATCTGGTATAAAGCTGTACAGTTTGAATGCGGAGTCCTCAAAAGATGCAATAATAAGCTGAGGGAGATCAGCATGAGGCTACGCGATTTAATGGGCATTGAGGCAGACATGCTAGAAACGCTAGAGGGCAAGGTGGAAGGGAAAATTGAGAATCAAGATGAAGATTCTGCCTTTAAGGCTCTGCGTAATAACTTCCATATAGAAGATGATGGTATGCTCGTCCACTTGACAGAGGAAGTGATAAATAAAATGGTGAGGATCAAGGTCAAGATGGAGACCTACAACGAGACACTGCAGGATAGAAAGAATAAGCTGGACAACAGTAGGGATAAGTATGAAGCGCACAAACATGCCATCATCAAGGCAAAGACTCAAGATGGCGGAGGAATAGATCAGGTTGTGCAGTCGTACGAACAGATCCAAAGCAGCATGCAACCCCATATGCAACAACGTCATCATCCGGATAGCGAAAGTTCAGAAAGCGATACACATGATGATGACCCGCATGCATCAGATGAAGAGCATGATGAAGATACATCATGAGGGGGGGAGTATTTTGCATATGCAGTATAGATAGTTGCCAGCTGGCAACTTGTGCCTTTTTGTAATATTGGTAAGTCATGAAATGATGACCGTTGATTTATATTGATAAATCAGATCCGTGGATCTTTTGTAACGGATTCCTCACCTTATTCTATAAAAGGTGGTGGAATGCCTTGTTATATTGATTCGAAACTTAATTGAAATTTGATTGCTGAAGTATTCAGGACTTATTTCAAAGCTGCTGTATATGTACATGTCTTTTGCATACTTAATGAAAGGGAAGAGTATTTTGATTACAAATCTTCGTAAATCTTGAGTAATCTGTGTCTGAATTCTGGATATGTGCTTTGATTTGCTGCGTCCCTTGGAGTGCTCATCATGTTGCATGTATTGTTTTCATTCATTATCCTCTGAAGTTTGCATCAACTGTATCTAGCTGTGGAATGTCCTGGTGAACATATGGTTTGATTTCTTCTCCTCATGACAGTATCAAGCATGTATGTGGATCAAAAGCTAAAGGTTCAACTTAATTAGAAGCATTTCCTTTAAATTCTTTCAATTTCAGAGCATCTCACTATCACAATTGCAAATAAACTGATAATCTTAAGCAAGCAACCCAAAATATGCAGACATCTCGTAGATAATCGTAAATATTTAGCATATTTGAACACTAAGCATGCACAATTGAAAATATCATGCAAAGATCTAGGTATTTTACTTCCTTTCATCAAATACCCGCATAATTTGACTTCTCTGTAAGGAATTTCTGCAGGAACGTCATGATGATAGTGCATTTTCACGTAAGGCCCCAAAATAGAAACAGCAACTCACATTAACCACTGAGTAACGTCAGTCGATTAAGACCTAATCACCGGAGACTTGGGATCATAAATTCTTTGAATTCACTGTATCTTTCAAGATGAATAAAGGTTAATGTGTACTTTTATTCTATGTTTGTTTGTGACTAACATCATGACCAACATGTACCAAGTGGACTGAAGCTGTCAGTAGTAAGACATGTAATGCTGAGGATGTCATCAGGTTTTTGGAAAGCAATATAGTAACCAGGTATGGAGTTCCCTACTCTTTGGTATGTGATAATGGATCTACTTTTTCTTCAATTAAACTATCAAGTTGGGCTTTTGATTATGAAATCATCTTGAAATTCTCCTCAAACTACTATCCCCAAGGGAATGGATTAGCAGAATCCACAAACAAGAACCTATTGAACATCATAAAGAAATTGATAGAAAAGAACCCAAGGGAGTGGAACACTTTATTGAAATATGCCTTGTGGGTAGATAGAACCAGGAATAAGGCTGCATTAGAAAATTCTCCTTTTCATCTACTGTATGGGGTGGATCCCATCCTCCTTGTTAACTTGAAGATTCCTACACTGTAGTTTGCACAAGAATACCTGGGCATAGATAATAAACAAGAAGTTAGGTTGCTACAGTTGATGCACCTAGAAGAAAAAAGAAGTGAATCAATTGACCAATTTGCTAAACATCAGGTTGTTGTCAAGCGCTGGTTTGACAAGAGAGCCAGAATTAAGGCTTTCAGGATCTCCGATTTAGTCCTGATGTGGGACAAAGCACATGAAAGGAAACGAGATCATGGCAAAACTCTGGATAGGTCCATTTCAAATTTTTTAGATTTTAGGAGACAACACCTACAGGCTTAAGACCTTAACTAGTGAGGATGTTCCATTACCAGGTAATGGACAGTTTCTCAAACACTATTTTCAAGCCTGAAGTAGTGCCATGACAGTCATGTGTATCATAGTATACATTTTTATATAGTTATTTGTACAGTCTGTTTGCTTTGTTTGCTTTGTTGTGTTTCCTCAGCAGGGATGTTTATTTTGATTTAGAGTATGAAGGAACATACTAACAACCACTGAAAATAGTGAAAAATTTAGATCATTCAAGTTAATTATTTGAAATATATGCATAACTTGTTATGACTATCATGAGTGTAGAAGGTTATTTGACTTGTGAAATTTTGTATTGAATAATTGTGGGTTGAGTATTCAAGGAGTGTTTCTCACAATGACACACCTAAAATCCTTGGGTTTGTTGAACATACCAGTGTAGTTATTAGGTGAAAAATCAGAGGTCACCCTTGCTACCATTACAATTCTCAGCTTAATTTCAGCAAGTGACCATTCCTTGCATCATGAAGTTACAACTGCAATATCTTATGAAATCTCTATCAAATAAAAAAAATATAAAAATAATGAAATGGATTTTACTGAAAATCTAGATTAAGCCATCTAAGTAACTCTACTAGGGCTATAGACTCTTGCTGGCAGTGGGGCTCTACTTAGGAGAATTGTAATGATAACCTTGTCAGGGCTAAGGATGCCTACTGGTAGTAAGGCTCTATCCAGTTGGCTATGAGGGAATGACATCAACTACGTAGTCTAATGTTAGTCACTAGTTTGTTCAACTGATTTTCAAGATGAAGATTATTAATCATGTGCACCCACTTAAATTGAAAGGAAAATTCATACACCTTATTGAATACATTGAGTCTCAAGTTAAATGATGGTTTGCAGAAAAGATAGTTTGAAGTTATGAATTTATTTCATTCAATTTCCTTTAATGGTTTTAATTTGATTGTTTTGTTTGGTTGCTATTTGTTGTGATGTTCACAACACGCCCCATTTTACTCCTTAACAAAATGAGGACCCCTACTGTGGCTATTGCTTTTGCTTGTGTGTGTGTTGTTCTGCTTGGTGGTAAAGGGAAAAGGAAGTGACAGTACAAACCTTGTTGAAAACAATAAAAAATTGCATTAGGTACCAGGGTAGAGTATGGGTGGATTCCTTGTTAAAAATGAATAGGGGTTGCTTTTTGAACCATCTTAAAATTCCCTATATTTTACAAGTTATGAGTATTTTGGTAAAATGTACAATCAAGTTTGTATGTTGTACATACAAGGTCCTTTGTATGTCAGGTCATTGTATATGCAAGGTCCTTTGTATATTAGGTTGCATATACAAGGTCAAAACATACAAGGTTGCTCATATACAAGGTCCTTTGTATATCGGGTCCTTGTGTTAGTCACAAAATGGGTTGTCGATTTTTCTAAGTTAGCGGTTTGCATATACAAAGTTGTTTGTATACTTTTATGCTTGTATACATTTGGCTAACGTTCATTTTGGTACATACAAGGTGGACCTGACACAGCTCAAAATTGAAATACATAGTTCGTCGGGCCCATTGCATGTATTTTTGGTTTGTATGTTTGAAAAGTGCGAAACATACAAGGTGAATATACAAGGCTATATACATGGAGTGGAACCAAAAAGTTATGAAATAAGATGTAATGGTTGTATGTTTTGGGCTTTGCATGTTTCGGGACATACAAAGCAAAATATGCAGGTCACAGACCTAATAGTTTTTTTAAAAGTTGGTTAAGTCAATGTATGTTTTTTTTCTTTGTATGTATCTTACATATAAAGCCGATATGCATTACACATATACATAGCGCGGAACTGAAGAAAGATTAGATTTCATTTAAACCAATGCATCCTGACTTAATGTATATCAAATGATGCATTGCACTTTATGCAGGTTGCAGAGCTGAAAGTGAACAAACTCCAGTTTATAAAAGGTTGAAGTCTGAAAAGGGACATGCAAAGGTGTTTGTATGTATTGGGCCTTGTATGCGAGGGGATATACAAGCGAAAGATGCATATTCAAGATGCAAAGCCAGACACAAAGAGAAAATTAAAAACTAAAAGTTCTTTGCATATTTAGCGCTTGTATGTCTATGATGTACATTTCTAATATGCATGCCAATATACAAGCCTCTGATGTGAAGAGAAGTTAAAAGAAGTAAATTCTTTGTATTTTCTGTGCACTTGTATGTTTATGATGTACAAGCTGGTATACAAAGGAATGACATATAGTCGCGAGATACAAGGAAAAGGGAGGGAAAGCAAAGCGAGGGGATTTTGAATCCATTTTGGAGCTCGATAGCATGTTTTTGGTCAACGGTGGTTGACATGACCATTTTTGATGTTGTATATGCATTTGGATATGCAATTTTTCATGGATTCTTAGCCCGATATCTATGTCTGCACATTCAGCCTGATTTAATGTAATTTTTATCTTCTTGCTAGTTTATTAAATGTGATGCTTAACTTATGTATGTTGACCATAGGTGCACAGGTATATTGGTTACAAAGTAGTCATCGACCATCAGTAAAGGGAGAAAGAGCTGTGCCGACTGTGGAGAAAGAAGACGAAGACAAGTCGCACCGATGATGAAAATATACAAAGGGTTTAAAGGTGCCAACACTGCAACTGAAGACCAAGTTGGTGGCACATTAACTGCTACAATTAAAGCCAATCTAACATTCTGACTAGGCGGCGGATCGGATCACAAAAGATCACAGAGGAGTAAGAGGAGTAAAGGATTTCAATGCGGAGGAAAATGCAGGTGAAGGAAACATTTTTAAAAGGAACAACAACAATTATTTTGGTGACTGTTAGGGTTTCAAGGGGCATCCTTACACTTAGTATGGGTTCTACTAAGAGATTTTTTGGTGGGATTTGTTTTCCACCGTTTGATGCTGCACTTGAGATGTGGACTGTTGATTAACTAGGGTTTTGGAATTGTATTGGGGATAATCAGAGCCATATATTGAGCCCCTTTACTTTGTAGAAGAAGAGGTCAATCAATAAAAAAAATTTGACCAAAAAACAATTTCACATAGGAGATTGGATTACTAAGACTAATGAGGACTGAATTGTTGAAATGTCAAGGTTCTTTCCTCAGATCATTGTAAATTTACTTGTTCTAAAGCATACTGAATGGAGATGAAGCTTCAAATTACATCATGATTGTAAACTTTACGTAATCTTCAAGTTGATTTCTAGATATGTAATGGTGAATGCTGTGTTCAAATAGAAGCGCTTTCATATTATTGCATGTTGTTGTCAACTTTTCCTTTGAAGATTTGCACTGGATCATGTAGATTTGTGGAATGTCCTGGTGAAGTATGATTCTAGTTTTCTTCTCTTCATTGCTATATCAGAACATGTATGTGGATCAGTGATCTCAGTCAAGTAATTTTGGGAATCTCATCCTCTAACCCTTTTTCTCATTTTAATTTCATTGAAGTCACTTCCATAACTTCAAATTTTGATAAATAATAAGCAGAACAGAGAAATATGCTGACATCTCCTAGACAACTAAATATCATTAGCATATTTTAGCTAAATGCATGTAGTGTTGAAAATATCATGCAAAGAATTACAAATAATGGTAGAAATCATGCAAATATCAACATATAGACACATTATTTGAAGAAATATACTATGTAGAGTAACATTTCTGTGTAGCATAGTTGCAGAAAATAGAATATAATGATCAATGTAAGGCCCCTTGAAATGGAAAACAGCAACACACATCAACCACTGAGTAACGTCAGTAGATTATGAACTAATCAACGGAGACTTGGGATCATGAATTCTTTGAATTCATCATATCTTCCAAGATAAATAAAGGTTGTTGTGTAACTTTTATTTCATGTTTGTGTGTGAGTAACATCCTCATGAACAGGTAGTTGGAGATATTTTCAAATCCCTTATAATAGAGATTCAAAGTTTATATTTTGTCATGTGTTGAGTTGGTAGCCATTTTTGGGGAAGATTTATTGTTGGGTTGAAATGAAATGGAAACTATACTGGTGAACTAAACCTAGACTTGTTTGTGCCTTGACAATCAGTAATGCTTCAAGGAGTTCTCTTTTTGGAAGAGGTGGCAACTCTATTGTCAAAGAACAAAGAAAGTTTGTTTGTTGTTGTTACATTGTTTCTATTGGCGATTTGAATGCCCCATCTCAATGTGTCATAGTTGATGTTCAAAGGTACATGTTTTTTCTCCCTAACTTTGAGATTGAGTTTTTGTCATGGTGAAGGAACATATAATTTGTAATACCTCTATTTTCTACCATGCATTTTAGAGTATTTTAGTCATGGCCTCAAGATATGAATTTGAAGACTCTAGGGATGCTCCTTCATATACATCTTCATATGTTTTAGACCCTAGAAACTAAATTGGATTAGATACCTATGACCATTCTACTAATGCTATTTATAGTCATGGATCTACACTATATACAAGCCCAAATGCATATGCACCCATGCAAAGTCAAAATGAATTAGGTAGGCTGCAATATAAAATTGAAAAAGAAATGAGCTAATAAGAGTTCATGTGGCAGCAAGAAAAAGAAATTAAAAATTGTATTAGGCTTCTTGATTATAGGGTGTAGTCCCATGTTTTCCCTGCTACCCCTAAATATTAGATTTCTCAGTCCCTTGTTCCCTTCAAAATGATTTAAAAATAGTTAGTCCTCTTTTCTGTTGAGTACAAAACATAGAGCATGCCATCCAAGGTCTACAATTAGATGCCCAAGTTTGATGGGTATAGTGCTAGGATTAAGGTGCAATCAACCTTGTAAATCCTATGTAATTAATTATTCCTATTATTGTTTGTAAATCACCCATAAGGGATGAAAGGTTTCACCATCAACGATCTCGTTTCAGCTGCATGTTTATATCCAGTTCCTGAGGCTAATTCGTCCATGACAGGGGATTGCAGGGGTTTTTCCCCCCTATTAGGGGTTCGGGGGGATCATCCCCCTAGTGGTGGGTTTGGGAGCTGCACACCCTAGCAGGGGTTCAAGTACAGTGCCCTCGAAGCCAAATTTTATCATTGTAAATTTGGACAGTTCATCATTAGGTCATAGATCTGAAGGTCGATATTATGTCATTTTTTTTATACTAGAAGGTAACCCCCTTTTATAAGGATATTTGTATTGCATTTTTAGCAGAGTTGAGAGTAGCTGGCATCGCTAGATTGAAGACTAAAGAAGAATCTAGGAAGTGCGTGTATTGTAATCTCATATTTGAAGATAATACAAATTGGAGACTCTTTTCTTGGTGGAGTTTTTTACCTAAAAGGGTTTTCTCCACGTTACATATTGTATTATGTGTTCAATTCTTAATGCATGTTATTTATGTGTAGTGGGTTTTATTTTTATTGCAATCTCCATTGATTCTACATTATTTAGCTAACACTAATAAGGTTTGAATCAGATTTCTATTTTGTCATTTGCACCTTCACTCCTAACATTTAGTATCAGAGTCTAGCCAGTTTTGATTCTTGGGTGGTAGTGTGAAGGTTTTTAACTATAGTGGGAGATTTGGTTGTTTTTTTGTAGATCTTGTGTAGATATCATGGCTTCATCCACTATTGCTTCTACCTCATAGTTGGACATTGAAAAGTTTAATGTCATGGGGTACAAATTGTGGAAGCTAAAAATGGAGGATTTTCTAGAAGAAAGAAACCAGTGGTTGGCTGTTACAAAAGAGAAGAAACCTAATGATGTTGCTCCTAATGAGTGGGAAATACTAGATAAAAAGGCATGAGGTACAATTTGGTTGTGTCTTGCAAATTCTATTCTATTGAATGTTGTGAGTGAGAAATCCACACATGGCTTGTGGAAGCTTCTGGGTGAGATCTACCAAGCTAAGAGTATAGTAAATAATATTTATTTAAAGTGTAAGTTATTTTCTATGAAAATGGAAGAGGGTGAATTGGTTGCAGAGCATTTGAATTTGTTTAATTTGTTATTGAGTCAACTGGCATCTATAGATGTTGAGGTGAATGAGGAAGATAAATTTATATTGCTTCTCTGTTCTTTGCTTGAGTCATGGGAGAATGTTGTTTTGGCTATCACTATGTAATGTAGGAAAAGGGGGAAGATGTGATTAAATTGATTTGCTTGTATGGTTTAGTTGGATCCTCCTTTCACTACATACATTCAAGGACATTTAACCGAGTTGAATCACAACATCTGCAAGAGAATTCACCTATAGGTTGGTTGTCACTTGTAATGATAGGAAAATTTGGAAATGGATGATAATTGTGTTAATTTAAGCCCAATTATGTTAAAAAACCCTAATTATGCAAAATCGTAAACAAACAAATAAATCTTGACAAATGCTTGCACACAGAGATACTAAATGAAGATTAGATGCATACCAAATTTTGAAGTTCAGGATTTTGAAATGTTAAGGACATAGGGACTCGTACTGAAGTCTAAGGTAGTCTTTTTGTTGGGGGTTTCCGGATCTTTTCTAATACTGATTATCATTGTTCTATTGATTTCCAACTCTGCAAACTTGAAGGACACATGGACTAGCACCCAAGTCTTGATAGTGCTCTTTTCTTCTTTTTCCTTCAAATCTAGGATCCTTATGCTCTGCAACACTCCTCTGCAACTCCACTCTACAAAACTTGACACCTATCACTTGCAATCACAAGAGAAGGGTTGGGGGTTGTGGTGTTTAGGAGCTTTCCTCGGTCAAGCCTTGGAATGGCGTTCAAGCCTACCAACACCATTATTAGATAGAGAGTGCCTATCTTTACAAGACAGAGGCAAAAAAAAATGATAAATGATTGATTGAAAGCACAAATAGATATCACCTTGGAGGTGTATCTCTCATGGAGATGAAATGCTTTCACACCATGAGAAGATGAAGCCAAATCTGTAATAACAAACATAATAACAATATTATACTCTGTAACACAATGAATGCCTTGAGTGCTCTATGATCATAAGTTCACCAAAATCTCAAAATCATCTTCTAGTCATCTTCTAGTTTGCAAATGAAGTCCTAAACATGCTTATATATGCATTCCCACTTTAATTTCATAATTCAAACTTAAGATATTGGAAAGGAAGGCCTTTAAGGGTCACTTTGCTGATATTCAAATTTGGGACCCTGCCAAAATAGGGTAGGAAAAGGGCATGAGCGCCCTTGTCCTAGGACTTATTTTGGGTCAAGGTTTAGGCTCTGCAATGTCCCTTAAGTCTATTTTGACATGGGTTTTAGGGCATTATTTTTGGGAGTCATTTCTAACATGCATGATAAAAAACAAGGAACCTGGGAGCTAAACGTAGGAGGTAAAAGTCCTAGGGAGACATTTTACGACATAACATTTAGCCCCCACTTTAATGTATGTATGATCTTACGAGCAATACATGCATTAAAGTATTGTCGAAAACACATAAAACATGCCAATTACTTAAAGCTAAGGCATACACAAAGATTTAGGAACTATTTCTAGCCCCCAGTCTCAGGTAAGCACTAGAAAACACATTACAGGCACGTAAAACATAGAGAAGATAGTAATAGACACACAAAACATGGAGAAGATAGTAATAGGCACACAAGACATGGAGAAGACACAAGAGTAGTCATGGAGAATACACTTGATCTTTTCTTTTTTTTCATTTTCATATATATATATATGAATGCAGATACATGGAAAGTAAAAATGCAACATGCATAACCCCAAAATGTAGGAGGGACATTTCACCACACCATTGAGACTAGATATGGGGGAGAAGACACACCATACAAATCCCAAAGTGTAGGAGGGGCATTTCACCACACCCTTGAGACTACACTTGAGAGAACAAATGCCATACAAAACTTAAAGCATAAGAGGGGTATTTTGCCACACCCTTGAGACTACGCTTGGGAGAAAACACGCCATAGAAAGCCCAAGTGTAGGAGGGGCATTTCGCCACAACCTTGAAACTACACATGAGGGAAAACACATGGAAGACACATGGAAAACATGAATGCCGTATAGCATTCCAAAGACATACTATATGTATAAAACATGACAAACAAGGTAATGGAAGGAGCTTACTACTAAGTTGCCACCATCTCAAACACGCTGCAGACACACCTGATAGTTGGGCTTATGCCAAAACAAATGCCAAAGACATGCTTAAGGGAGGATAGTCTCATATCCAACCCTGCCTACTTGGAGGACTTTTGAAATAAAAAGGATGTGCACTAGTTCAAGAGATACACCATCCCACCTTGCATAGATGAATTTTTAAATAAAAGGATATGCATGATATCCCACCTCCGTAGAGGGGCTTTTTGATTGCAACATAGATAAAGATGTGAACTCATGCTGGAGATACAATATCCTGCCTCTGCAGAGGGCTTACAAACATGCTTCATTATTACCTAAATCATTAGACAACTTACCTTATATATGCCCCCACCTTAAGGTGGTTGATATCATGTACCGATATCAAGCAAGTTAAGGTAGAGAGAAAACACACAAGGGAATGAAAGATTTTACAAATCCCATGCCCCCAAAGGTGACATGTGCTTCACGATCACTAAATGTTCCCACAAACACACATTTTTCTATGATAAACAACAAGAGAGGTTAGAAATCTTTTCCTAAGATAATAACCCCATCATATGATAAAATCAATGCAAGTAAACAAGATCAAGGCTATACTACAGATTCAGAGACCGAGTATAACCATGGGGCTATACTTCATAAATCTTAGGACCAAGTGTAACCAAGGAGAGACTCAAGATAAACAAAGTGCACAGAGAATATGTATTGTTATTATTTGTTAGAAAAGTTAAGACAACATTAAATATCACATGGAGTGCATCTACTAGCCAAGTGTCGGATATATATAAATCAACCCCATCATCATATTTAGACTAGGTCTATTTTTGTTTGCTTGCTGAAGGGACATGCGGTCCGTATTAGTTAGTTATTTTTTTTGTCATCTACAGATTAGGTAGAATCACTAGAAGAAGGTAGAAAATAAAATGAGAGATGAGAACAAGTACATTAGGGTTGTCACATAAGAAGATGCCCCCAGGTCATCAACCACAATGCTATGCCCCTAAGGCATGACACACAACAATAAAATAGAGGAGAAGAACAATAGAAGAATGATGAAACAAATAGAAGAATGGTTACAACAGAGGCAGTCTCCCAGTATCCTCAACCTTAGAACAGTATCAAGGGTAATCCAAGGAGACCTAGACAACACATAACACATCATGGGGAGATCACAACATAGAGGGAAAGGGTTAGAAATACTTCCTTGAAGGAACAATCATACTAGAATTTGGAACTTGCGAGCATTTTAGAAAGATGCTTCATCAAGTTTTGTGTGAAATTTAAGTTGTTCATATTAGATTGATCTTTGTTTCAAGAATATTCATTGGATATTTATTTCTCAAATCCTTGTATATTTGAAATCCTTTGTTGCTTGTTAGGGGGAGAAACACTATTATTTCCTACTGATGATAACCACCTTGTTCATTTATGATCCTTTGATTTCTTATTTTGGTGAGTCAGTCTTTCTTAGGGAAAGGGACTATCTTCCACCATATCAACCTTTTCCTATATCATTATCTCTTGTTTCAGTTGTTCAATTTGTCTTTCTAATGCATTTTAGTTGACTCTCGATCCTAGAAGGGATAACGATGGAGGAACCTCAACATAAATACCTTTTCCATGTGGATGAGGTAAGTTTTTAATCTTTTCCTTATCCACTTCTATCATACCAATTATTTCATCATATTCAAGATAATCATCTTCCTCCTCTACTGTATTTTTCTCCATCATGTTGTTCTCTATATGCTTAGGAAAGGGATTAGTAAAGATCTGTAAATTATGATTCAGAGGGGCAATTGATTTATTCCATTATCATTCACACTAGTTACCTGTATCACTTTCGAGTTGATGAGATCTTGAATTTCGTGTTTAAGATGAATACATCGTTCAGTATCATGTCCTTATTTCCAATAATAATGACAAAATGCATTAGCATCGAAATGAGGTCCTTGCATTCTACTATTATCCATTGGTTTGATCAGAGGGAGCTTCAAAAGATTATTACTCACTGCTTGATTCATGATAGATTGCAGGGAGTTAGATATTAGAGTGAATTATAGTCTTTGCTGTTGTTGATATTGAAATGATGCCCTCTTTGGATTTGTGATAGCAAACACTTGTGAAAAGTTGTTTGAATTTTGTCCATTAACCTTGATGAAACTCTTATTAGTCCTCGTAATGTTGTTTTGTGAAGGTTCGGCCATGGATTGACAAAATTGAGTTGATGAGTTTTGGTTTTCATACCGACTAGGTGAAACTTGGTAATCATGAAGGGCTATGCATAAATGTTGAAAAGAGCTATACTTCATCAAGAAAATTTTATAACGGATGTTAGGTTGTAGATTTGTAATAAATACCTTCAGAACATCCTCATCATTTATCTGGTATTGAATTTGTGCATAAAGAGCTTGATATCGACTGATAAACTCTCATAACTTCTCTTTTGGACCTTGCTTGCAATGAACTAAATCAATCAATGAGACTTGAGGTCCAATGTTTGCTTGAAAATGTTGTAAAAATTGATCAACTAGCTGAGAGAAAGAGTGTATTGAATTCAAAGGTAAAGAGTAAACCATTCCAAAGTAGTATCTTTGAAAGACCATGGGAAGAGTTTTGCTAACAAGTCCTCTTCACAGAAGAAATCACTACACATAGCTGGGAATGCTGCCACATGAGTAGTAGGATCACCTTTTCTTCCATATTTTTCAAAGCAAGTAGTTTCAAACATATTAGGCATAGGAGTTCTTAGGATTGCATAAGATAGAGGATTACAAGAATGATAAGTTGGTAAATTAGGTTGAGTGGAATTCATCAAGTTTGTCATTTTTGTTGTAAAGAGGTCATGCTTTGCAAGACTTGGTTTATGAGGGCATCATTACGAGATGTGGTTTGAGAATTAGAAGCTGTGATCATGAAATTTTGAGGACATTAATTGTGAGTGGTAATGAAGGGTGGTTGAGAGTAATTGTGAGTGGAAGATGGTTGAGAATAGTTGTAGGTGAAAGGTGGTTGAGAGTACATGGGATTGAGTAGTGGTTGAGAGTGATTTTTCATAAAAGAAATCACCCTGGATGGTTGATTTTGGTAGGGGTAAGTGCAAAAAGATGGGGGGCCAAAAAGTGGCCAAAAATTTTTGAAAAAAAATTTAGGCATAACGCGAGCGCGTTATAACGCGCTCGCGTTATAACGCGCTCGCGTTATGGCTTGGCAATGACAAGCCTAAGGCTCGTCATTGCCGAGCCATAACGCGAGCGCGTTATAACGCGCTCGCGTTATAAAGCGCTTCATATAAAAAAAAAAACGCTGTCATTTCATTTTAGTTCATTCCATTGTGAGTTTTTCCTCCGCCCGCGGCTTAAAACCCTTCAAAAACGCGCTCGCGTTCTACAAAACACCGTTCAACACAAAAGATTTGTCGATTCATCACCGAAATGCCGCCGCGACGTCGAGCACGCCAAAGGGGTGAGTTATCTTTGTTTTTTTGTTTGAATTTCTTACTAAATAGGTAGGTTTTGTGTTGATTTTTGATGCATATTTTATTAATTGTAGGAAATGTTAATGCACCTCCTCCTCCTCCTCAAAATCCTCAAAATCCACAAAATCTTGAGGAAGAAATACCTGCAGAACAACAACCTCCTCCATTCATTCCTCGACATGCCCCTGGAACACAAGATAATATAATGGGGGAAATTGAAAACAACAAAAAACAAATTGAAGATATAATTGCAAGGTTGAAAGATCCTTCCACTTCAACCTTGCATAGGTCCACGCTTGCCGAATCTCTTGAGTCTATGTTATCAAATGTAAATTCAATTAGCAAGCAAATAACTAGTTGGACCGATAAAAAGAGAGAGTTTAGAGATTACTATGCAGATAAATTGTCATATCAAGATGTCAAAAAATTACAAATTACAAAAGTAGACTTGTGTTCAATTTTCACAAACCCACAAACAAATCAAC
Source organism: Cunninghamia lanceolata (assembly GCA_027924645.1). Taxonomy (NCBI): domain Eukaryota; kingdom Viridiplantae; phylum Streptophyta; class Pinopsida; order Cupressales; family Cupressaceae; genus Cunninghamia; species Cunninghamia lanceolata. The sequence goes on from BSBN01000780.1 coordinate 11,482,841, forward strand.
CTCCACCCATTACATGCAAGAGGTTCCCTATCCATTGGTGCAACAACCAAGCGATAAGGGACAATTTCGGGCAGAGGTGGTGGATGGTTTTTGACCATCCTCCATGCAATAACAATGAGGTCCCGCAATACTTTTTGAGGAAACTCTACTCCGAGTTTGTCCTCAATAAAGTGCCAAACTATTTTGATATGCGGGACTTCCAGGGTAGAGGTGGGGGCTCAGCACAGGATAGACCAGGGGCACGTCTTGACCCACAGCGGGTAGTGAGACGAGTAATCAGCAGACCAGCCCACGAGCATGTTTCTATTCCTTCCATTGTGAAGGAGAGTGTTGAGGTCGATACACTGAGGTCGATTAGTGCCTTGACCCAGAGCATCATAGAGCATGCCGATCCTGCAACACAGAGTGGGTTAGGAGATAGTGCGAGGAGTAGGGTCCCACCGCATACTTGCCAGGCTTGCGGGTCAGCCTGTGGTTATGACCCCATGGACAGTCAGGACGCAGGTGCACAGGCTACATCTGCAGCTGAGCAGATGGCGATGACAGATACCCTCCTGAGTGAGACTTTCGGCCTTGATACTCAGGTAAATATTAGCAAGTTTATTGAATTTAATTTATTAAATTTTATTTTTGAAATACAAGATTAACTAATTTAAATTGATGATTTTAATGAAATTTCAGGGTCATAGCGTCGATGCAGTTTTCAGTGGTTCTCCACCTACATTTTTCACTAGATCATCTACTGTCGAGGTATGTAACTAATAAACAATTATAAATATTACATGTGAATAGCATCGTTATATGAATGGTATTCTAATTTCTGATTTTGGATGTTGAATAGGTTAACACTGTAGATTTCATGGCAACACCTGCCAGCGGTGGTGGACTTCAAAGCTTTACGGAGGTAATAAAATAAATAGTTTAATGAATGAATTGTACTTACTAAATTTTTGTATGTGATTTGTGTGTTTTATTGTGTGTACTTCCATGTTTAGATGAGCGTGTGTGTATGTTAGGAGCCATGATTTGCATCACTATTATAGTTTTCGTAATTGAATAATGTTGTTTTATTTCCAGATGATGCAGGCTGCGGATACACCTCCCCATGTTCATAGGGCAATGGAGCAGGGTGTGGCCTCTGCAATTCATAGCTCTATGGCATTGACAGGGGTATGAGGCAGATTAGTAAATTTCAATTTACATTCATTGTTATAGTTGTCTATTTTTGAAAAATCAAAAGATTATTGATTTGAAGTTTAATTTCTATCTGGATGGTTTCTATAGGACATGACATCACCAGGGCCTTTTCCTTCTACTGAGGCAAGCGAGCAGACAGATTATATGTTAGCGGTAAGTGATTATTTTGTTAAATGTTTCATTTTTTTATAACATGTAATTTCTATATATTAATATCTATACTTTTTTTTGTAACAGGTAAAGGTGCAGGAAGAACTAAATAGGAGAAGTAGCCCTCGGGTTCGTAGTAGACCACCCACATGCATGTCTCCATCCCCTAGAAGATCAAAGGCTGCTCGTGATTTATTCTCTTCACCAGCTAGAGGGGAATGACTTTTTATTGTGTTCCTCTGTTGTATGCCTATATGGCATTTGTGGACATATATTTTGTATTGTACATAGTTGACATTGTATGCCTATATGGCATTCTTGTAAGCCTATATGGCTATTTTGTATATATGTTATACTTATATCGACAGATATTGATGTATGCGTATATGGATATTTGGTTAATACAAATCTTTTTTATTGATGGCGTCCATACTTGCATTATAAATCCACTTTTGAATGGATATTTGTAGATGGCTACTTCAAATATTTAAAGTCTGATTGTATTACATAGGATGTTTGCATTTTCTTTGATAGGCTTGATAGGCCATGGATTACATGATGGTGTTTGATGGAAAAGTATGGTACTAGAAGACTCTAGTTCATTCTTAATAGGCTTGTGATTGATAATATCTTTGCATGATTGCACTTGATCTTGGATCATGGGCATGTTGTTAGGATTTTGATTGCATCGTGATGTTTGATGGATAGGCATGGTGTAAGTGTAAGATACCCAACTAGTTCTACGAAAAATTTTCCTTACTTAAACACTTTTACTTGCTAACAATTCATCAACTACTTCAATAACATAAAGATATACATCAAGATAACTATTTGAATGAAACAACATTAGAGTTGGGTACTTGTCTTGTTACTTGATTCAATCAACTTGCAATGTCTTATTACATGGAAAATGCTTTCAATAGCATGAAGTACAACTCATTCAATGGAAATACAAGGACAGGCCTTGAAGCCTTGATGTTACAATGTCTTCCTTATTTGAGCAACATTTGAAGATTTAGAATGTTCAACTCATCACCTCACAAGGTAGGTGCATATTTGAAGGATTTACAGGTTTTTCTGACTTGGGCGCCAAGTTGAGGTGACCTCCTCCTGAAGTTGCGCCTTGTCAACATTAGGTGCCAATTAGAGTTTATGGATGCTCTGGATTGTTTCCAAGAGTAGGCGCCAAAACATCATCATTATGAAAGTGTTTTAAATGCTAGGCGCCCAAATCAGCCCTCTGGAGTCTAGGCGCTCCTTTCATGCATTCTGTGTTCTAGGCGCCAATTGAAAGCAGTGGAGAACAGGGCAAGCGCCTTCCAAACTAGGTGTTTCCTTGAGGTGACAAGGACTTAGAAAGTGCGCCTAAGGTGAGTGCCTTGAGTGAAAAGGTCTAACAAACATCTTTGAACCCCCTTTCAAGGTTAGGCGCATTCTGGAGGTGGAAACAAGTAGAAGGTGCGCCTTAGCTTCCTTTGTCAATTCTTGCAAGTCTTTGTTGATTAGGAAGGTGGAATGCTTCATTGTAGAATGAGCGCCTATCTTCTAATGTCCAAACTACTTCTTCTGGCTCACTCTGTGGCTAGGCGCCAGAGCTAAACTGTTCACACAAGGGAGTGCGCCTAGACTCACTTGATGTTTTCTTACTACTTCAACCCCTGGAAGATGTTCCAAGGTGTTCCCTTTTACAAGCACCTGACCTCCCAAGTTCCTTCATGTGCTATTCCTTGAAGGCGCCAAAACTGAGCTCCAGTGCCATGGGATTGTGCCTAACATCTTTGAAGAGTTTCTAAGCCTTTTGCAAGTTGATATCCCAAACTCATCTTCTAGGCGCAACAGGAGCTTTCCAAAGGAGTTTCCAAGTTTTAGACGCCAAGCGAGGTCATGGGTGAATGGAACTGCGCCTTAGGAGATGACTGGATCCTAAGCGTCAGTCTGGAGTTACAGTGGAATTGATATGCGCCTCAACTAGCTTAGGCGCCCATTTGAAGTGATTCCTTTAACACTTCTCTGTCAATCTCAACTGCAAGGATGATCTCCTAATCCAATTTTGATCCTCTGGAGATGCAAATAGCTTTACATTTCACTAGGTTCCATCAATGATGATCATCAACCAAAGCACATTTCAAAGGTGAGATAGGCAAGTGAGGCGCCAAACTAGTCCTTAAGACTTATCTCCTTCTATCAAGTCAATTTCAACTATGTGAGAGAGTTCTATTCTAGGCGCAAAATGGAAATGTTTCATCAATTGGTGCATCTTACAAAGCTCCCAATTCTAGGCGCCAGAGCCAAAGAGTTTTTCCCAACACATGCACCTGGGCTAGGAATTCACGTAAGAGACATCACTTAGCTTTAAAACTTTCAATCTATAGCCATCTGGGCTAGGCGCTCCAATGGAGGATCCTTGAACTCATGCATTGGCGCCTTCTAGTTCTAGGTACCCATTTTGGATGATTCATCCTGATACTAGCGCCCAAAATGACTAGACTCTCTTCATTATCCAATTCACTTAGAAGACTCAAGTTGGAGACTTAGTTGTCTATCCATGTTCTCCGGAAGATTCATTGTACCTCTATGCACTATCTCCTTCAAGGCGCACATTTAGCTCCAAAACGCAAATTTCCATCATCAACCCATCAAGGTACATCATCTTCCCTTTGTATCCCCTTCAAGGCGCAGACATTCACTTCTTCACACTCAAACTCACTCTCTGGCGCCAGAATAGGTGTATAACTTCAAATAAGGCGCTAATCTTAGGTTTCTAAGTACTTAGTTTGATCTTAAGGCTATCCTTCCTCTAAGCACTCTCTTCAACTCCCTCACTGAAGGCCCTCTATAAGTTTGGGCGCATTTCATCCCAAGGCGCTTCAACATCATCCAAGGCGCAAATTCACTCTCCAAGACAAGGTGCAAAAAACCCTATCCTAAGGCGCTCAAATCTTGCTTCTAGACCTAGGCGCACAAATATGAGATTAAGGATCATTCTGGCCACCATCACTTCCCTAAAGGCGCAAAATTGGTGTAGATACATTCCATTTATTAAGGATCATTCTGGCGCCCAAATCTTGTCAAAGCAAAGGATCAATAGGTTCTCTCTAAGGCGCACTCCAGGGTTTGATCTTGCAAGACTTCTCACGTCAAAATTTTGACCAAGACACTCAAGGCACTAGTCTTTATCATCTAACCCTACAGTGCACTTACTCATTATGATATACTCCTCAACTTTGTATTCAACCTTGCCCAAGGCACATATTCACTATAAGGCATTCTCACGTTGTCAAGGCTCAGAGGGCTTCAACTTGCTAAAGGGTAGAGGTCTAGGCGCATATCTGACTTGAAGCTCAAGGCGCTCCAACCCTCTTGCTCTGGAATTCCTTCTAGGCACTAAGTGACTTCTCCAATTCCTTGAAAACATTTGAAGTGTTTTACCTTCTCAAGGTGCTCCTTCGAACTTGACTCCAAGGTGTTATAATCTCAAAGGTGCTGACATCATCTCAACCAAAGGCGCTCAATGATTCATCCCATATCTAGGTGCTAAAACACTTAATCAACCAAGTCATTCAAGGCGCCATTCAGTAAACTCATCTTCCATGATATTCCTATCAAGGCGCATATCACTTCTCTCATGGGCTTTAGGCGCTCAGTTGAGTGTTTCAATACTATTTAGGTGCCAAATTCATTTTAATGCACCAAACACAAAGAGCTTTCAAACACTGGGCGCTCACAAAGAGTCTTCCAACCTTGGGCGCTAAATTAGGTCTTTGCAACTATCCAAGGCGCATATCTTCGTTTGAACAACTTATGGTGCCAAGACAACTTCTCATTAGGGCGCTCAAAACACTTGTGTTTACATTTGAAGTGCTTTACCTTCTTAAGGTGCTCCAGACTAACCTGACTCCAAAGCGCTCCATCATCATCCTTAAGGCGCTAAAAACATCATCCAACTCCTTAAGGCACTTCACTGTGAAAGTCTGAAGGCGCTCTACCTAGACCTTTCCCCTAGGCGCCAGAACTCCTAAGCACTCACCAGATAACTCTCTTCTTCAAGGCGCAAATCTTCCTATACTATGATTGCCTTTGAAACGCCGATTAACGTGATGTGAGGGTGCAAAGGCTACTCCAATCCTCAGTGAGCGCCTAGTTTAAACAAGGAGAAATAAAGCATTCAAAACTATCCAAACGATCATCCCCTTCCTAATGTCTTCACTGCTCCAGAAAACCTTGGCCAAAATGACACATAACAACTCCTATGAGCGCCCTTATGCCCTAGGATCATCTAGTTTGTGCGTCTTGTAATGAGTAGTTCATGTAAGTTTGGAATGAGCGCCTTGAATAAGTGTAAACTAGCCTAGAGAAGGGTATGTGCGCCTTGAGCATTCCAGAGATAATTGTGCGCCTAGAACAATATGAGTGCTCATGATGATGATTAACGCCCTGATGAGACTATGAGCGCCTTGTTCAGGAGATACCTTGTTTGATCATAAAATGCACCTTGAGTCTTGAAGGTTTTGAGCGCCTAGGTGATTTGGATGTTGGGATGTTGGTATGCGCCCAAGATTGAGGTAAGTGAGCGCTTGTAATGGAGGAGAGCAATGAGATGAGGTTTAGCGCCTCCAAGTAAGGTCAGAGGTGAGGTTAGAGGTGAAATGCGCCTTTGGACCATTCTGGCGCCTTGGATGAAGAACCTATATCTTGAGCCCAAGAGGTAAAATTTGCGCCTTAGTGGATTTGGAGAGTTACAGAGATTAGAGAAAAGTGCCTTGAAGACAGAGTTGTTCAAGGTGCATGTGTGATTTGGTCAAAAACAGGCGCCTAGAGTGAATAGGCTTTCATCCTGACTTAATACACTGCCTCCTTCTGACGATTTTTGGGGCAGCAGAAAACCTTTCACCACGGGCAAATGCCTCAGAGCTATAAAAAACCAAGAGAGGTTATTGTAGAGGCACTCTATGTGATCCCGTTGCCTCAGACGGAATGTTTCTAAGTGACACGGTTTTTGAGTAACATCTCGTCAAAGATTGCTGCCTTTTTGCACTTTGGACTCTTCAGGGATATCGTCGGTACAATGTAGCTCCGACTGTTTCGACATGTTTGGGTGAGAAATAGGACCATGCCTAGCATAAATGTACCCATTCGGACGCGTTGGAACAGTCAGTTTGGTCGCATCAGGAGCAGGACGAAAGTTACACCCCTTTGCAACTTTACACTGCCTCCTTCTGACGATTTTTAGGGCAACAGAAAACCTTTCACCACGGGCAAATGCCTCAGAGCTATAAAAAACCGAGAGAGGTTATTGTAGAGGCACTCTACGTGATCCCGTTGCCTCAGATGGAATGTTTCTAAGTGACACGATTTTCGAGTAACATCTCGTCAAAGATTGCTGCCTTTTTGCACTTTGGACTCTTCAGGGATATCGTCGGTACAATGTAGCTCCGACTGTTTCGACATGTTTGGGTGAGAAATAGGACCATGCCTAGCATAAATGTACCCATTCGGACGCGTTGGAACAGTCAGTTTGGTCGCATCAGGAGCAGGACGAAAGTTACACCCCTTTGCAACTTTACACTGCCTCCTTCTGACGATTTTTGGGGCAGCAGAAAACCTTTCACCATGGGCAAATGCCTCAGAGCTATAAAAAACCGAGAGAGGTTATTGTAGAGGCACTCTACGTGATCCCGTTGCCTCAGACGGAATGTTTCTAAGTGACACGGTTTTCGAGTAACATCTCGTCAAAGATTGCTGCCTTTTTGCACTTTGGACTCTTCAGGGATATCGTCGGTACAATGTAGCTCCGACTGTTTCGACATGTTTGGGTGAGAAATAGGACCATGCCTAGCATAAATGTACCCATTCGGACGCGTTGGAACAGTCAGTTTGGTCGCATCAGGAGCAGGACGAAAGTTACACCCCTTTGCAACTTTACACTGCCTCCTTCTGACGATTTTTAGGGCAGCAGAAAAGCTTTCACCACGGGCAAATGCCTCAGAGCTATAAAAAACCGAGAGAGGTTATTGTAGAGGCACTCTACGTGATCCCGTTGCCTCAGACGGAATGTTTCTAAGTGACACGATTTTCGAGTAACATCTCGTCAAAGATTGCTGCCTTTTTGCACTTTGGACTCTTCAGGGATATCGTCGGTACAATGTAGCTCCGACTGTTTCGACATGTTTGGGTGAGAAATAGGACCATGCCTAGCATAAATGTACCCATTCGGACGCGTTGGAACAGTCAGTTTGGTCGCATCAGGAGCAGGACGAAAGTTACACCCCTTTGCAACTTTACACTGCCTCCTTCTGACGATTTTTGGGGCAGCAGAAAACCTTTCACCACGGGCAAATGCCTCAGAGCTATAAAAAACCGAGAGAGGTTATTGTAGAGGCACTCTACGTGATCCCGTTGCCTCAGACGGAATGTTTCTAAGTGACACGGTTTTCGAGTAACATCTCGTCAAAGATTGCTGCCTTTTTGCACTTTGGACTCTTCAGGGATATCGTCGGTACAATGTAGCTCCGACTGTTTCGACATGTTTGGGTGAGAAATAGGACCATGCCTAGCATAAATGTACCCATTCGGACGCGTTGGAACAGTCAGTTTGGTCGCATCAGGAGCAGGACGAAAGTTACACCCCTTTGCAACTTTACACTGCCTCCTTCTGACGATTTTTGGGGCAGCAGAAAACCTTTCACCACGGGCAAATGCCTCAGAGCTATAAAAAACCGAGAGAGGTTATTGTAGAGGCACTCTACGTGATCCCGTTGCCTCAGACGGAATGTTTCTAAGTGACACGGTTTTCGAGTAACATCTCGTCAAAGATTGCTGCCTTTTTGCACTTTGGACTCTTCAGGGATATCGTCGGTACAATGTAGCTCCGACTGTTTCGACATGTTTGGGTGAGAAATAGGACCATGCCTAGCATAAATGTACCCATTCGGACGCGTTGGAACAGTCAGTTTGGTCGCATCAGGAGCAGGACGAAAGTTACACCCCTTTGCAACTTTACACTGCCTCCTTCTGACGATTTTTGGGGCAGCAGAAAACCTTTCACCACGGGCAAATGCCTCAGAGCTATAAAAAACCGAGAGAGGTTATTGTAGAGGCACTCTACGTGATCCCGTTGCCTCAGACGGAATGTTTCTAAGTGACACGGTTTTTGAGTAACATCTCGTCAAAGATTGCTGCCTTTTTGCACTTTGGACTCTTCAGGGATATCGTCGGTACAATGTAGCTCCGACTGTTTCGACATGTTTGGGTGAGAAATAGGACCATGCCTAGCATAAATGTACCCATTCGGACGCGTTGGAACAGTCAGTTTGGTCGCATCACGAGCAAGACACCAAAAATGCAAAGGTTGCTTTGTGCAACTTGACAACATTGACACTTTTTTGCAACATGACTCAAAGACTCAAACTGACCCCAAATGACTCAAAGTGACTTAAAATCACCTTGATTATAGAGGTCAAGGCGCTCCTTATCATTCATTCATTATGAGCGCCTTGGGAGAATGGTATATAGGTCATCATCATGATTGGGCGCCCTGGATCCAGAGTGTTGGAGAGATCATCAAATGGTGTCTAGTAGGGTGAGTTATGAGTTTGGTCGCATCAGGAGCAGGACACCAAAAATGCATAACATGATGATGGAAAAATGTGTACATATGTGTAAAAATGCAGGAGGAAATAAAAAAAGACAAACCTTACAAATTAATGTGCATACTTACAACTCAATGTAACATAACTTTACAAAATCAACGTGAATACTTACAAATTAATCCAATGAACCATCTGGATCTGCTCTACTCTTTATTGTGTCAAGTATTGCTTCATGGTCAGACTCACGCACCTTCCACAATATTTTGTTCAAAGGTCTACCCCGATACTTTATCAAATGAACATTGGATGCCACGACAAGGTTCGAGTAATGAAGAATCTTTCGATGCATGTCAAAGTCCTGAAATAGCCAAATATTAACACTCTTATGTGGGTACCTTCTAAGCCATGTTCCAGTAATAACCACTGATCCTGTAGGGTATTCGATGTTTTCTCCATCTGTAACAGGGGCCTCCAATTTCTTTTTGGCCTCAACACAACGGCATAAGTAATAATCTGTTCCCTCTTCATTATCTTCATCTGCAATAACTGCATATACGTGTCCTACATTGATATGTGTAGCAAATTAGATGAAATTAGTCAACATTACAAAAACACTACAAAGTAAGATGACATTACCTGGTTGAACTAGATGAAATTAGATGCATATATGTGCCCTATATTACCTGGTTGAACTAAATCTGATATGTGGTCAAAGTCAACTGACGATTCCATCTGTGTTAGTTCCAGTGCCGTCGGGGGTCGATACGTGTCAAGTGGGCTAAGATAACTTAACTGCCATTCGTCAACCCACTCCTTTGACTCGCACTCATCCCAGACTTGAATTGTACAGGAAGAACAAAAGCATGACATCTTTCGTGTATGGATACTCCATGAACCTGCAATTGAACTTCTGAAAGAGTGCATCTCATTTGATCCTGTCAGTGTACAACAATCCTCATATGGTGCAATGTTAGTATCATCTATCAACCAAAAAAATCTACGAACTAAAGACTTACCTTCATTACCTGGACCCATGGAAGCATTACACCACTCGACAATCGATTTTGCATCTGTCAACTTTGCATTGTCTTTATACTTTAACTCTTCTCGTGCTATGGCTCTTTTGATACATGCTCCTGCACCATCATGCTCCCCCTTTCCATGCCCGGCCTCACAAAAGTTCCACATATGTTGAATACCTGTAAAATTATGCCTCCTACTCAGCCAATAGAAATTCCGCGAGTTCTTGAATTGTGATGCACAATTATCCGACCATATGATATGCTGACTGAACGATATGCCCCTTCTAGCCAAATCATTATAGAACACCTGAAAGCAACCTTGCACGAACTCCGTAGAATGCGTGCGATCATCACTAATATAGAAATGATACTCCCTTATGATCTTTCTGTCATCCTCTGTACTATCATTCGCATGAATGAATGCGATGTGCACAAATATAGAAACCTGTGTGGAGTTGTAATATTGTGATTGCACCTCACGCTGTGGCTGTAGACTGTAGTTCTCTGCAAAGTCGACGACTGAAACAATGCTACCAACTGGAAATGTGTCCTTGCATAACTTGAATTGCAAGTCCAACCATCGAGCTCTATGGGCATGTCTTGCATACTCATACACTATGCTGTCACGAAATATAGGCATAAACTGATACACTGGAATCTTTTCAATAACTAATTCACACCTCTTTGCTTCTTTACCATCTTTTGTATTGTATGCCACTATTTTATACTTGCCAAATTCTACTAGTTCATTTCCAACCGCATGTGTTATTTCCATATGTTCACATATTGGCAAATGTTGCAAGCCACCGCAACGATGACATGTGCCATCCAAGCATAATTTCTTGTAGAATATTTGACCTTCCTCTCTTTCACATAAAATTCTTGATATGAAATCTCTTGAAGATGTTGGTGGGGCACATATGGCACAACCCTGCAAATCATTGTTAGTATGCATATCTAAACATATAGACCTATAAGCATCAAAATGGTTAGAAAATTCAATATGTAATCTACAACAACAAGTAGTGCGTGTGTGATTTATCTTAACATAGAAAGGTTTTAGCATTTCAAAATATCTTTGACAAATTTTAATTTGAGGATACTTCTCTAGAAATTTACCATAAAACTGTGTTTGAGTCTCATCCAAAAAATGCTTTGGATGTGGCTCGCGGTTCTGACTACCAATTCTCCTTCTTACCACATCCCTTTGATTCGGAGATACCCTTGTGTAATTCTTCCAAAAGTCTTCAATTAGTGACCTCAATGCTTCAACAATTGGTTTATCTTTTCGTGGTAGTCTCCCCGAGAACGCCCATAATTCATTGGCATTAGTGTCCTCAATTCTTTGGCGTCTTCCAACGGCTCTTGATAAAGTTTTCCTATTAATTCTCAATTTTTGACTTGTCTTTCTAATAAGACGAGCTTTCCTCGTTTGACTACTTACTATAGTCGATGTAATCACACGCCGTGTTGCATTACTATCTTTTGTGCGTGAGGTGTTACCCACACTCTCATACGCACTCATTAGATTCTTGACAATAGATTTTTCACTTGAAGCCTCTGATGTTCTCAACCCAAGAATCTTCATGATAGACCTATACTTTATACTTCGCATCATTTCAACGAATAGTTGACATCTTGCAGTCTCATTTAACTTTTCAAAGAACAATCTCCAAATCTTATTAGCATATCTTCTACAAGTGCGTTTTGGAATCTTACCTTCCATTGGCTGCAAAATATTCTCATCAATATCAATCAAATACTTTGGCTTTCTATGCAAAATTCTAGGTGGTGTCAAGTTAGGTAAATTCATCTCAACATTAGGAATTTCATCAATATTTAAATGAGATGGGTTAGATGGCATACCTTCGATCGAAGATGGAATAGATGACATACCTTGAGGTTGAGGTGGGAACGATGGCGTACCTCCTTCATCACATGTGAGTGATGATGTACTCTCAACTTGAGATGTGGTAGATGGTGTCCCTACATGTTGTCTTGCGATAAAGGATGTGTCTCCAACTATGGTATTTAAATCTCTCGTACCACGAAGTTTTTGCATTCGTTCTCTTTGTGCCGCCAATACCATATCTCTTTGTGATGGTTGTGGTTCCTCTTCAATTGGTATGTCTTCATTTATCGTGTCCAATTTCCTCTTCTCACGAAGTTCCCTCATAGCCATTGCTTTCTTTGCATTCTTAGCTTCTATCTCTTCCTGTGTTGGTTTAATTCTTGATCGTTTCCTCGGCATGACGGAGAATTTGTCTGTAGCATGATAAAGAGACCAATATTAGTTCTTAAGAAATGAATACATGATAATAGTGGGATTGTATTTTTTTTATGTTGTAAGGATTTATTCTTGTATAGTTTGACATCATGGTATGAACTAAGGTTTGTTTATTACACATAATTATTAAAGAGCCCAAGTGTAGAAAATATACATGGCATCATGTGAGATTGTAGGTTGCTTTCTTGATTGGAAATGTGTCTATTTTAAACATGTATGATAATGTATGATAAAGTAATTCAATCCGAAATAAGGAAAATGTAAAGAACATGCATGTAAAGACTTGACATACCTAAAAAACGAAGATTTGAATGGAGAGAGTACCCAATTATGTAGTGTTTTTATCTTCTTGCATCAAACTCCTCAACAATTTGAGTTTTTCACCACTTGCTTCCTTTTCAATGTTAAATTCTTAAAATTGAATCAAAATTAACATTGCAATACTACAAAAATTGAAACTTGTATAGATATATATCAAATTTGGTTTGAAAACTATGTTATTTCCTCCTTCTCAAGTTGGCAAAGCAGAAAAGGTGGTGGAAAGATCATGCAAAGGTGGTACAATGTGTCAAATGTGCATGTGAACTTCCCAATAGCATGAAAGCACTTCTTTTTTGTCGGAGCACGCGCAGAATCAGTAAGAAAACAGAGCATGTGGGCCTGGATCACGGGGGTAACCACTTTTTTACCGTTTTAGTAGAATTACAAAACGCGAGCGCGTTATAACGCGCTCGCGTTATAATGCGCTCGCGTTATAACGCGCTCGCGCTATAACGCGCTCGCGTTTTGTCCTCCTATAGATCTCTAAACCCTAAACCCTCAACTCTAATCCCTTGACCCTCAACCCTCAATGTCAAATCCTAATCCCTCAACCCTATCCCTAAACCCTCAACCCTCAATGTCAAATCCTAATCCCTCAACCTCAACCTTGTCCCTAAACCCTAATCCCTTCAACCTCAACCCTATCCCTAAACCCTTGACCCTCGAACCTCGGCCCTCAACGTCAAACCGTAATCCCTTGATGCAGAGCGAAACAAGTTGAACATTAACACAGGTGAAAAAATCCTTGAAAGTCCACAAAATAACCTTTACAGTGTATATCGGCAAGACAATTTAAATGTCACACCGAAATGTACCTCAACCCTCAACCCTCAACATCAAACCCTCGAACCTTAACCCTTAACATCAAACCCTAATCCCTCAACCCTTAACTCTAATCCCTCGACCTTCAACCCTGATCCTAAACCCTAAACCCTCAACGCCAAATTCTAATCCCTCAACCCTTCACTCTAATCCCTCAACCCTAAACCCTATCCCTAAACCCTCAACACTATACCTTAAACCCTAATCCCTCAACCCTAACCCTAAACCTTGTCCCTAAACCCTAATCCCTTCAACCTCAACCCTATCCCTAAACCCTTGACCCTCGAACCTCAGCCCTCGACGTCAAACCCTAATCCCTCAACCCTTAACTCTGATCCCTCATCTCTCAACCCTAACCCTAAACCCTCAACCCTCAACATCAAACCCTAATCCCTCAACCATCAACCCTAATCTATCATCCGTCATCCCTCCACACTCTACTTTAACCCTAATTCCTCGACCCTCAACCCTATCCCTAAACCCTTGACCCTCGAACCTCAACCCTCAACCCTCAACGTCAAACCCTAATCCCTCAACCCTAAACCCTATCCCTAAACCCTCAACGCCAAATTCTAATCCCTCAACCCTTCACTCTAATCCCTCAACCCTAAACCCTATCCCTAAACCCTCAACACTATACCTTAAACCCTAATCCCTCAACCCTAACCCTAAACCTTGTCCCTAAACCCTAATCCCTTCAACCTCAACCCTATCCCTAAACCCTTGACCCTCGAACCTCAGCCCTCAACGTCAAACCCTAATCCCTCAACCCTTAACTCTGATCCCTCATCTCTCAACCCTAACCCTAAACCCTCAACCCTCAACATCAAACCCTAATCCCTCAACCCTCAACCCTAATCTATCATCCGTCATCCCTCCACACTCTACTTTAACCCTAATTCCTCGACCCTCAACCCTATCCCTAAACCCTTGACCCTCGAACCTCAGCCCTCGACGTCAAACCCTAATCCCTCAACCCTTAACTCTGATCCCTCATCTCTCAACCCTAACCCTAAACCGTCAACCCTTAACATCAAACCCTAATCCCTCAACCCTCAACCCTAATCTATCATCCGTCATCCCTCCACACTCTACTTTAACCCTAATTCCTCGACCCTCAACCCTATCCCTAAACCCTTGACCCTCGAACCTCAACCCTCAACCCTCAACGTCAAACCCTAATCCCTCAACCCTAAACCCTATCCCTAAACCCTCAACACTATACCTTAAACCCTAAACCCTCAACGCCAAATTCTAATCCCTCAACCCTTCACTCTAATCCCTCAACCCTAAACCCTATCCCTAAACCCTCAACACTATACCTTAAACCCTAATCCCTCAACCCTAACCCTAAACCTTGTCCCTATACCCTAATCCCTTCAACCTCAACCCTATCCCTAAACCCTTGACCCTCGAACCTCAGCCCTCGACGTCAAACCCTAATCCCTCAACCCTTAACTCTGATCCCTCATCTCTCAACCCTAACCCTAAACCGTCAACCCTTAACATCAAACCCTAATCCCTCAACCCTCAACCCTAATCTATCATCCGTCATCCCTCCACACTCTACTTTAACCCTAATTCCTCGACCCTCAACCCTATCCCTAAACCCTTGACCCTCGAACCTCAACCCTCAACCCTCAACGTCAAACCCTAATCCCTCAACCCTAAACCCTATCCCTAAACCCTCAACACTATACCTTAAACCCTAAACCCTCAACGCCAAATTCTAATCCCTCAACCCTTCACTCTAATCCCTCAACCCTAAACCCTATCCCTAAACCCTCAACACTATACCTTAAACCCTAATCCCTCAACCCTAACCCTAAACCTTGTCCCTATACCCTAATCCCTTCAACCTCAACCCTATCCCTAAACCCTTGACCCTCGAACCTCAGCCCTCGACGTCAAACCCTAATCCCTCAACCCTTAACTCTGATCCCTCATCTCTCAACCCTAACCCTAAACCCTCAACCCTCGACGTCAAACCCTAATCCCTCAACCCTCAACCCTAATCTATCATCCGTCATCCCTCCACACTCTACTTTAACCCTAATTCCTCGACCCTCAACCCTATCCCTAAACCCTTGACCCTCGAACCTCAACCCTCAACCCTCAACGTCAAACCCTAATCCCTCAACCCTAAACCCTATCCCTAAACCCTCAACACTATACCTTAAACCCTAAACCCTCAACGCCAAATTCTAATCCCTCAACCCTTCACTCTAATCCCTCAACCCTAAACCCTATCCCTAAACCCTCAACACTATACCTTAAACCCTAATCCCTCAACCCTAACCCTAAACCTTGTCCCTAAACCCTAATCCCTTCAACCTCAACCCTATCCCTAAACCCTTGACCCTCGAACCTCAGCCCTTGACGTCAAACCCTAATCCCTCAACCCTTAACTCTGATCCCTCATCTCTCAACCCTAACCCTAAACCCTCAACCCTCAACATCAAACCCTAATCCCTCAACCCTCAACCCTAATCTATCATCCGTCATCCCTCCACACTCTACTTTAACCCTAATTCCTCGACCCTCAACCCTATCCCTAAACCCTTGACCCTCGAACCTCAACCCTCAACCCTCAACGTCAAACCCTAATCCCTCAACCCTAAACCCTATCCCTAAACCCTCAACACTATACCTTAAACCCTAAACCCTCAACGCCAAATTCTAATCCCTCAACCCTTCACTCTAATCCCTCAACCCTAAACCCTATCCCTAAACGCTCAACACTATACCTTAAACCCTAATCCCTCAACCCTAACCCTAAACCTTGTCCCTAAACCCTAATCCCTTCAACCTCAACCCTATCCCTAAACCCTTGACCCTCGAACCTCAGCCCTCGACGTCAAACCCTAATCCCTCAACCCTTAACTCTGATCCCTCATCTCTCAACCCTAACCCTAAACCCTCAACCCTCAACATCAAACCCTAATCCCTCAACCCTCAACCCTAATCTATCATCCGTCATCCCTCCACACTCTACTTTAACCCTAATTCCTCGACCCTCAACCCTATCCCTAAACCGTTGACCCTCAAACCTCAACCCTCAATCCTCAACATCAAACCCTAATCCCTCAACCCTTAACTCTAATCCCTCGACCTTCAACCCTGATCCTAAACCCTAAACCCTCAACGCCAAATTCTAATCCCTCAACCCTTCACTCTAATCCCTCAACCCTAAACCCTATCCCTAAACCCTCAACACTATACCTTAAACCCTAATCCCTCAACCCTAACCCTAAACCTTGTCCCTAAACCCTAATCCCTTCAACCTCAACCCTATCCCTAAACCCTTGACCCTCGAACCTCAGCCCTCGACGTCAAACCCTAATCCCTCAACCCTTAACTCTGATCCCTCATCTCTCAACCCTAACCCTAAACCCTCAGCCCTCGACGTCAAACCCTAATCCCTCAACCCTCAACCCTAATCTATCATCCGTCATCCCTCCACACTCTACTTTAACCCTAATTCCTTGACCCTCAACCCTATCCCTAAACCCTTGACCCTCGAACCTCAACCCTCAACCCTCAACGTCAAATCCTAATCCCTCAACCCTAAACCCTATCCCTAAACCCTCAACACTATACCTTAAACCCTAATCCCTCATCCCTCAACCCTAAACCTTATCCCTAAACCCTAATCCCTCAACCCTCAACCCTAATCTGTCATCCCCCAACTCTAATCCTTCATCCCTAAACCCTAAATGCTATCCCTATTCCTACACCCTCAACAGAATCAATACTATACCTTAAACCCTAATCCCTTATCCATAAACCCTCCAACCCTATCCCTAATCCTTATACCATCCACACTCTACTTTAACCCTAATTCCTCGACCCTCAACCCTATCCCTAAACCCTTGACCCTCGAACCTCAACCCTCAACCCTCAACGTCAAACCCTAATCCCTCAACCCTAAACCCTATCCCTAAACCCTCAACACTATACCTTAAACCCTAAACCCTCAACGCCAAATTCTAATCCCTCAACCCTTCACTCTAATCCCTCAACCCTAAACCCTATCCCTAAACCCTCAACACTATACCTTAAACCCTAATCCCTCAACCCTAACCCTAAACCTTGTCCCTATACCCTAATCCCTTCAACCTCAACCCTATCCCTAAACCCTTGACCCTCGAACCTCAGCCCTCGACGTCAAACCCTAATCCCTCAACCCTTAACTCTGATCCCTCATCTCTCAACCCTAACCCTAAACCCTCAACCCTCGACGTCAAACCCTAATCCCTCAACCCTCAACCCTAATCTATCATCCGTCATCCCTCCACACTCTACTTTAACCCTAATTCCTCGACCCTCAACCCTATCCCTAAACCCTTGACCCTCGAACCTCAACCCTCAACCCTCAACGTCAAACCCTAATCCCTCAACCCTAAACCCTATCCCTAAACCCTCAACACTATACCTTAAACCCTAAACCCTCAACGCCAAATTCTAATCCCTCAACCCTTCACTCTAATCCCTCAACCCTAAACCCTATCCCTAAACCCTCAACACTATACCTTAAACCCTAATCCCTCAACCCTAACCCTAAACCTTGTCCCTAAACCCTAATCCCTTCAACCTCAACCCTATCCCTAAACCCTTGACCCTCGAACCTCAGCCCTTGACGTCAAACCCTAATCCCTCAACCCTTAACTCTGATCCCTCATCTCTCAACCCTAACCCTAAACCCTCAACCCTCAACATCAAACCCTAATCCCTCAACCCTCAACCCTAATCTATCATCCGTCATCCCTCCACACTCTACTTTAACCCTAATTCCTCGACCCTCAACCCTATCCCTAAACCCTTGACCCTCGAACCTCAACCCTCAACCCTCAACGTCAAACCCTAATCCCTCAACCCTAAACCCTATCCCTAAACCCTCAACACTATACCTTAAACCCTAAACCCTCAACGCCAAATTCTAATCCCTCAACCCTTCACTCTAATCCCTCAACCCTAAACCCTATCCCTAAACGCTCAACACTATACCTTAAACCCTAATCCCTCAACCCTAACCCTAAACCTTGTCCCTAAACCCTAATCCCTTCAACCTCAACCCTATCCCTAAACCCTTGACCCTCGAACCTCAGCCCTCGACGTCAAACCCTAATCCCTCAACCCTTAACTCTGATCCCTCATCTCTCAACCCTAACCCTAAACCCTCAACCCTCAACATCAAACCCTAATCCCTCAACCCTCAACCCTAATCTATCATCCGTCATCCCTCCACACTCTACTTTAACCCTAATTCCTCGACCCTCAACCCTATCCCTAAACCGTTGACCCTCAAACCTCAACCCTCAATCCTCAACATCAAACCCTAATCCCTCAACCCTTAACTCTAATCCCTCGACCTTCAACCCTGATCCTAAACCCTAAACCCTCAACGCCAAATTCTAATCCCTCAACCCTTCACTCTAATCCCTCAACCCTAAACCCTATCCCTAAACCCTCAACACTATACCTTAAACCCTAATCCCTCAACCCTAACCCTAAACCTTGTCCCTAAACCCTAATCCCTTCAACCTCAACCCTATCCCTAAACCCTTGACCCTCGAACCTCAGCCCTCGACGTCAAACCCTAATCCCTCAACCCTTAACTCTGATCCCTCATCTCTCAACCCTAACCCTAAACCCTCAGCCCTCGACGTCAAACCCTAATCCCTCAACCCTCAACCCTAATCTATCATCCGTCATCCCTCCACACTCTACTTTAACCCTAATTCCTTGACCCTCAACCCTATCCCTAAACCCTTGACCCTCGAACCTCAACCCTCAACCCTCAACGTCAAATCCTAATCCCTCAACCCTAAACCCTATCCCTAAACCCTCAACACTATACCTTAAACCCTAATCCCTCATCCCTCAACCCTAAACCTTATCCCTAAACCCTAATCCCTCAACCCTCAACCCTAATCTGTCATCCCCCAACTCTAATCCTTCATCCCTAAACCCTAAATGCTATCCCTATTCCTACACCCTCAACAGAATCAATACTATACCTTAAACCCTAATCCCTTATCCATAAACCCTCCAACCCTATCCCTAATCCTTATACCATCCACACTCTACTTTAACCCTAATTCCTCGACCCTCAACCCTATCCCTAAACCCTTGACCCTCGAACCTCAACCCTCAACCCTCAACGTCAAACCCTAATCCCTCAACCCTTAACTCTGATCCCTCGACCCTCAACACTATACCTTAAACCCTAATCCATATCCCTCAACCCTTAACCCTTAAAACTTAAACCCTATCCCTACACCCTCAACACTTGACACTATATCTTAAGCCTTAAACCCTCATCCCTAAAGCCTCAACCCTCAATCCTTAAACCTTAAACCCTAAACCCTATCCCTAATCCCTCTACCCTCAACACTCTAACCCTAACCTCGACATTAAATGCTAATCCGTCAACCCTAAACCCTAATCCTAAACCCTCAACCCTAAACCTTATCCCTAAACCCTAATCCCTCAACCCTCAACCCTAATCCATCATCCCTCAACTATAATCCCTCATCCCTAATCCCTAAATGCTATCCCTATTCCTAAACTCTCAACAGACTTGATACTATACCTTAAACCCTAATCCCTTATCCCTAAACCCTCCAACCCTATCCCTAATCCTTACACCCTCCACACTCTACTTTAACCCTAATCCCTCGACCCTAAACCCTATCCCTA
This sequence comes from Cunninghamia lanceolata, assembly GCA_027924645.1. Lineage (NCBI taxonomy): Eukaryota > Viridiplantae > Streptophyta > Pinopsida > Cupressales > Cupressaceae > Cunninghamia > Cunninghamia lanceolata. The sequence goes on from BSBN01000780.1 coordinate 11,502,931, forward strand.
AACCCTTGACCCTTGAACCTCAACCCTCAACCCTTAATGTCAAACCCTAATCCCTCAACCCTTAACTTTGATCCCTCGACCCTCAACCGTAATCTGTCATCCCTCATCCCTAAACCTTAAACGCTATCCTTATTCCTAGACCCTCAACGGGCTCGATACTATACCTTAAACGCTAATCCCTTATCCGTAAACCTTTCAACTCTATCCTTTATGCCTTAACCCTATGATGAATAGCCTTGAGTGTAAAAAAATTTGAGTGGGACATAACGCGAGCGCGTTATAACGCGCTCGCGTTATGTTGAACATGGGAAAAGACAGGCTTCCGGGAAAAATGTAAGGCAATAAATAACGCGAGCGCGTTATAACGCGCTCGCGTTATTTCTTGCTTTGGGAATCCCAAGCCTTGGGCTTGGGATTTGCTTTGGATTTCCAACCCAAAGGCTTGGAGTGCCTTATGAACAGTCACAGACGTGTTTTTCTGTATTCTTCAAAATTTCACATAATTTCGTTCGTGCTAACCCTCAGATTTGCACGTGTTTCAAGGTTGAACAAATCGAACACATGGGTAATGTTAGGCTTTCTCTTAGCTATTTGACGATGTGATTTTTTTCACATTTTAACAATGTTAAGCCTTTCATCTTTAATTTCTTTTGTTTGTGTGTCCGTTTTTATGCAAAAACCACTGTTTGGTCTTTTTTTCATTGTAAAATAACTATTCATTCAAATTTCAAAAAAATTACATATTTAGAAACTAGACTCCATTCTACAAATATTAAAAAAATAAAAAAATGATTTTCAATTAGTTTTCAAAATTTATAGGGGTAGCACGGCCAAAATTCTATTTTTTAGGATGTGTCCACTTTAAAAATTAGTAAAAAATCAAATATTCATCAAAAAATTATCAGAAAAATCGGGCATAAACTACATGCTATTAGCTAATTTCTCACCGAAGCGATTTTAAAAATACCAAAAAAAAGTTGACCTTTTGAGGGAGCCACAAAACATGCTATGTTATGTTTTTTTGACAGAAACAACACCAATTTCTGTGGCTCCCTCTTTTGAACCCCTTAATCTATGCCATTTTCAAAACAAAATAGTAGTTTAGAAAGTAGACTCGGAGCACTACGAACATTGTTTTGGTTGCATCTCTAAATTTTGAGTGTAACTATGCTCAATTTCTCATCCAAGGCCAGTATTTCCTGATTTCAGAAAAAAAGTGGCCACTTAAGACCCCTTTTTGGCCCCCCATCTTCTTGCACTTACCCGTAGTTGAATCATACAACTTTGTAATTTTGTGAATTAGTGCCATTAGATACTCCAATATTAGTGGTAGCATTACTATAAGCATTAGGAGTGAGAATTGATGATGTAAAAGTATACATGCTAGTAGTTAGTATAGGTGTTGATACTTGTGTATGGGTTGGTGATGACATGTTATTAGTAACATTTGCACATTTAGTCATTGACATAACATTATGATGCACTATATGCACTAAGACTTGAAGCATATTAACACCATTTTTTCCTTCTTTTAACAACTCTCTTATGTTATGAACCACAGGTACAGTTTCCTCTGCTATCCTTTCATTTTCTATAAATGCTTAAAAATTAGCTAGTTCTTTATCAAGTTTGTTTATTTTCTCATCAGGTACATGTGTTATCACATAAATAGGGTCCTTAACATCATGAAATATTTGTTCTTTCATTGTAGTTGTAGGAGGTATAATATCTTGCAAAGTTTGTGTTTCTCCTTTTGTAAAGAAGGTGTTCAATGGACTTTCTAATGTAGGAACACTATTGCTATTGGGAGCACTAGAACCCAGTAGTCTAATACTTCTTCTTAGATGTATATTTATATTATGGTAGTGGGTTGTAAGAATTATTCAAAAGCATGCAACACTCAAAATGTAGACACCCAAAATTGTCCCAAATTTGTCCATGTCCTGCAACACCTAGTCAAATACATTATCCTAGACATCATAAGCATTTTGTCCTAATTCCCATCTTAATTCCACTTATCCATTAGCCAATTAATTAAATATATTTTATTTATTTAATTAAAATCCCATCTTAATCCCATCCTAATCCCACTTAGCCAATTAATTAAATAAATTTTATTTATTTAATTAATTTCCCATTCATAATCCTATCCTTAATCCTCATCCTAATTAATTAAATAAATTTTTTCTATTTAATTAATTTCCACATCATATCTTATCCTATCCTAATCATCTTCCCAATTAATTAAATAAATTTTATTTATTTAATTAATTTTCCAACACATATCCCAAATAATTCAAATATTTTATTTGAATTAAGTCCTTACCTTTCATCATAATCCGACATGTGTGCATCTTTTATTAAATCATCTATTGTAGTACAACTTTCATTTAAAATCCTTCACATGCACAACTAATGGGACCTAATTTTAGTATTTGTGCACACAAGCACACATAAGCCTTATCCTTCTCCTGACACTTGTCAAATGACTACAATTTCTTAATGTGCAAGGAAATCAAACTTAATCCTATCCATCCATTTCATCTAAAGCCCTAATTGATCTTAACCATCCATTTGAACCAATCCAATCCTATAAAGCAAGCTTCTCTTGAGCGATTTGAGAGGGAGATTAGAGAGAAGAAGAGAGGAGATTAGAAGGGAGGAGATTAGAGGGGAGATTAGAGGAGATTTAGGGATTCTTCTTCATGCAACCTCAATGTTGAATTATCATCTCAATGAATTTGCAAAAACTCTTGACATACCTCTTGGGTTGCTTGAATGGAAGTAGATGACTCTTGGATAGGTTCTTGGTCAACAACATGAGAACATGATGACTCTTGACTTGGATTAATAATAGGAGACTCTTGACTAGGCTTGATGGCTTGTAGATCACATGATGGGCTTGAAGGGTTAAAAATGTTAATTGAGGGCTCTTGGATAGGCTCAAGGATAGGTGGACCACATGATGGGATTATAGGATTGGACATGACCTTTGGAAGTTCTTTGGTAGGCTCATGAATGGGTGTTTGACATGGAGGTAGTTTATTCCTAGCTAGTAGCCAATGGAACACATCCTTCACAAGGGTATGAGTGGATGGGCAATATAATGGATGGATGATAAGGGTATATGGCATTGGATTAGGTTGGGGTGTATATCAAAAAATGATGTATATCCTGTTGGAAAGAGACACTATAAGGATTCATGAATGTTGTCATTGATGGCAACAAAGGTTATCCCACACATCCGCAGGACATGATGAGTCTTTACTGGAAGTCAAATTGAAGAAGTGTTGAGGTCCAGTGAGCAAGAACAGAGCATGTGGCGAGGTTTGACAGTCAGCTCCAAATCTCTCGGAGGAAGTATATTGGTGAAGTGTGGATTTGGGGAAGTCAAGAGGACTACTTTGACTTATAGATTCCAAGGATTTAGCCTCCAGTGATAGATGAAGAAAAAGATATGAATACTTGAGTGTTGGGTTCCTAATTGGCAGTGTGGATAGAGGAAGAACTGACTAACAGAACATCAGACATTATTCCGGATGCATTACTGATGATGGTAAAGATTCTTAAGGCATAAATTATGATTGACCAACATGATTGATGACTTATACAAGTATATCCTTGATCCGCATTACTTGGTAAGCAAGGATTCAGCCAACAGATTAGAGTTCATGGAAAATATTGACTATTCCAGATGCCGACTAGAAAGGTGATGAAATCACTTGTGTGGATATATATACAAGATGGATTTAGTTGTGAGAAGTGTTGTGGTTTTGGTGTGGTGCGAAGAAAAGTAGTAGAGTAGAGTGAAAGCATTAAGGCAAGTCCGGTATGTGAAAGGACAGCAACACTAAGGAAGAGAAATGATGAAGTGTAGCAGATCAGTGTACTGAGTTTAACCAAAACTGAACTCCAGCATATGTAGATGCTCCTTATCAGTTCAAGTATTGTATTACACTCTTTATAAATTATAGATAGTGAGTCTCTTGTAGGCAGTGGGCCTCTTGTGAGCAGTGTGCTTGGGCAGTGAACCCTAATTGGCAAGTGCCATTTTGTAATTCTATTCTTCTAATAGAGAATACAATCTTGGGTTAATCACCCTGTGGTTTTCTCCCTTAACAGGGTTTCTATGTCAAAAATATTGTGTCATGTGTATTTCTATTTCATGGTTATGTTTGCTTGTTTGAATTGATGCTGCACTAATTATTAAGAAAGTTTAGAAAGTTGAAATAATTAAGATAACCGATTCACCCCCCCTCTCAGTTATCAACAATTGGTATCAGAGCCAAGTACTTCTTAACAAAGCCTAATAGATTGAGGAATATTTGGGAATAAAAATGGATGTATATGGTAGAAGGGAACAACTCAAGACTGCCCTTGATGATCTTGAGTAGTCAAACTCTGAAGTCAATGAATTAAAGGAAAGACTCAAATAGGCTGATGATTTCATAAAAGAACTAAAAGACAAATTGAGTCCCTCTATGAAAAAGAGAAAGGAGTTACTTCAGCAACTAGCAAGTCAAGGTGAAGCCAATGATACAGATGGAGATCTGAAGGAGAAAACTAAGTTATGTGATAAGTTATCAAAAGAAATCATTATGGTAAGACATGAAATGGAATTAGGAGTTATGAAGTTTACCCAAGAGGTTGAAGAGAAAAGAAAAACTGAAGATGATCTAAGACAATCTCTCAAGGAGAAATTAGAAGATTGCCACAAGATGAATAGAATTATCAGACATCTTGAATCTGATCTTGAAGATGCTAAAGATAATGAAGAAAAACTTGAGGATCAAATAGTCTCTCTTAAAAGGGATCTTCAAACAGCAAATGAATATAAAGAGAAATTCAAGATAAGCTCTGCTCAACTTGAAGTTCTTCTTGAAAGCCAAAAGAGAGTAGATGACAAGTGTGGCCTGGGGTATGAAAAAGGTGAAAGCTCTGGATCTGGTCAGAAGAATTTTGGATCAGAAAATCCAAGGAACATGCCTAGAAGACCTCCGGTAAGGCAACCTAATGCTCAAAGATATCCATCCTTCAATGGATACTGCCACAACTACAATAACTTTGGTCATAAAGCTAATCAGTGCAGAAAGAGAATGAATCAAACTAATACATCCTTCTCTGGACAATGTTTCAACTGCAAAAGGTATGGTCACAAATCTCATGAATGCAGAAATATGCAAATAAACAATTCATTCAATGTTAGATGCTTTACATGCAATAGAATAGGTCATACGGCTAATCAATGTAGATCAAGAGGATATCAATCAAATATGTAAAGAAATGTTGTTTACCAAATTTGTAATAGATCCGGTCATATTGTAAAATTCTGTAGAAGCAAGAATCAGGACAAAAGGGGTCTGGTATATCATAATCAAAATCAAGATAAGGGAAAACAAAAAATGAATGCAGACGAAGTTCAAAGTGAGATAAACAAGATTTGGGTGAAGAAAAGTACAAAGAATGTAGAGGATGGATCTGCACCAGACTCTAGTGTTGATATTCCTTCCAGAAATTAAATAAGTGAGCTCTAGCTTAGGGGGAGACATAAAGAAAATCTTGTTCCCCCAGCTAGTCAATTGGTTCCAAAACTGGCACAAGGAGAGTTGCGGATTAAAGGGTTCATAAAAGAAACATCTAAATAAAGTATGGTTTAGATTTGGAAGATCCGCAAGATGTTTAAGATCAAAATTGATCCGGTTCTTCAAGTCATCCAAATAAGGCAAACCAGAATGACTTAGGTCGAGCATTTATTGGAATTTGATATTAGGGTTTGTGGAGAAATATAAGGGTTTTCTCATTAGGCATTTGTTCATTCTGCATTCAAGAAGAAATGAAAAGAAGCTCTGCAACAAAAATTCCTCAAGCCCATCAAAGATCATCTGCATAATCTGATTCATCCAGCAATTGATCTGGCTCACTTCGTGTAACCTAGAAGCGCAAAAGGTATTTTCCATTCTCATTATCTCTTTACAAATCTTTGAAAGATGACTACTCCAAATATAGTGAAGATTTCTGATAGGCCACGACCTAAATTTAAGAAGCATCCAAATAAATCCCTAGAAGTTGATCCCCTCGGCGCTTTTTCAAGCATTCTGCATGGGGTTCTGCATGTAGAAGATGTTAGGGCATATATTCATGCAAATATTGAAGAATTTGGGGATTCTAAGTTGGCTGATATCTATCACAATTAGTTAATAGATGATTCTTTTGAGCTCAAACTTTAGTTCAAGGCCATCTGAGATAAGCATTTTACACAGTGCATTCATTTCCCCTATTTTGAAGAAGATGAATGGGTCCAGAATGTGTTGAGCAGAGTACATGATAACTTCCTATGGTTGAATAGACCATTTAAGATCACCAAAGATGCAATTAGGGCAGTAACTAGTCTGCATTCATCTGGTGGGATACCTGTTCTCAAATTTGTCAAGAATCAGATAGTGAGTGATGCAACCGGATCAAAATTTAACAAGAAAGCTATGACAATTGAAGATATCACTGATCCGGATATCAAATTTGCATCCATGATAATTGGTTACAAAATTTATCACTCCAGTAGGGAAAATTCAGTACCAAGAACTGTAGTTTATACAGCTTATCAGATGCTAAAAGAAAAAGTTGACTATGATCTGTGTGAACTTCTTCTAAACCAACTATTGGAGAATTTACATAAGATCAAGAAGGATAAGAAAAATTCCTTCAAGTATGGTGGGCTGATATTGTGTCTATTTTTCTACTTCATGAGTGAGCTGCCCGGATCAACTGGTTGGGTTTGGCAGAATGACAGACCTGTTGCAATCCAAATTAGAGACTATTTGCATGGGCTTGGAGATGCTAAGACAAGAAATACAGCTCTGTGGGGTTATTTCAAGAACTTCCAAAATTTGATGCAAGCAAGAGAGAGAATTCCCAAATCTCTAGTTGAAAAGTATAAGGATACAGTTTATTTTATGGTTGAAACTGATTAGTGCCGAATGGAAGCTATGGAACCAAGGACAGTCTAGATCATGTCGATGGGGTATGAGGTGGATGAGAAACTTGTGGAGCTGCATGTCCAACACATGCTTAGTCAACCCAAGGATCCCAAAGCAGAAAGATTTGGAACCTTTGAAGAATTGAGTATAAAAATTCATGTGGAACTTAGACAACCAAAGGTAAAGAGAAAAGTGAGAAAAGTAGTAGAGATTATTGCCAAAAGATATGGCATATCAAAAGAAGCTCTTGATGCTAAGAGAGAAAAGGTGGAAAGGGCAAAGAAAGAGAAGGAAGTAGTAGAAAAGGCAAGTGATCCAGTAGATGCCCCCTCCCAGACTAGATCATCTAAAAGGGCTACACCTATCTCTGATAAAAGCTCAAAGACATCAAAACTGGAAGTCTAGACATCTGAAAAAGGAGAAAAGAGAACAAAGAAAAAGGCAACAAGATCCTATGTTAGCCTGAAGGATGATGAAGAAACTGAATCAGACAAGGAGGTGCAGAAAATGAGGAAAAAGAAGAAGATATCTAGTGAAACCAAGGAGGCAGAAGCAGAAGAGTTTGTTGAAAGGACCACCTTTTCCTTAGATGATATAGTTAAGGCAATCACTGTGGATGGAAATCTGAAGCCATTAACAGAATTTTATGATGAATACAGTGAAGTTGATCAAAAGATTCTGCAGGATGCCACAGTTAAGTATCTAAACATTTACAACAAGGCTTTCATTGAGATTGTATCTTTAATTCCTAAAAGCCTTGAGAAGGAACTTGAATTGAGGAAGAATAATGCCAAAGAGAAGGATATGGAGATTCGGGAACAATTAGCTATTTAGCTTTATCCCTCCATCACTCCTAAGCAGAAGAGTATGATCTTCAAAGATTGTAAGGATGAATTCCAGAGAAAAGCTAGAATGAATTAGCTTATGCTTAGAAAAACTGACGAAGTAGCAAAAGAGACAGAAGAGATCCTCCAGAATGCATACAAAAGATTCAACATTCCTATTATAGAGGACTTAGGTGATGATTCCTCGGCTACAGATATTGAAGAAGAAGCTACTGAGACAGTAGCAGAAAAGGTTAAGGAGACAAGGGAAGATAAAGGTAAGGACTTGGAATCATCTGCTCCGAAAGAGGTGGCCCATGAACAAACAAATATCTCTCCTCTGGTTTCCCCTACAGTCTCCAGATCTAAAGGAGAAGAAAGAATAGAGGAGAAAGAAGAAGCGAAAGGAAGAGAAGAAAGTCAAGCTGAGAAGAACATAAGTGATAGTACAGAAGAGAAGAAATCTCTGTCTCTAGCAATAGACACTACAGAAACTGTCAAGGACTTCTTGACAAAAGAAATTTTGGAGATTGATGAACTAGAGTTACTTCAAGGTCCATTTAACTTTGACTCTCTCTCCCTAGTTCAAACAATGAAGATAGCTTCATTTGCCAATGTGAAGGCAAAAAAAAAACTCTTGAAGTCTCACATGGAAGACTGTGAGCTAATAGAAGCTACATCCAACATTTTAGAAAAGATCATGCCATCTTTTCAGAAGGATTCCTTAGCCTCCTCATCCGGTAATCTCAAATCTCTAGTCAATAGTGTTAGCACACATTTTGATTCCCTAGAGAAGTCAGGAAAAGATAAGATCTGGAAGGATTTCTTGGCAAAAAAATTATCAGAGGTACAAGGGTTAATAGCTAATGATATGAGAAATATGAATATTGGGATAGAGAGCTTGGAAAATGCTCTTAAGGATGGAGGAGATGTATACAAATTTTGTATATCCTAGACCATAGTAACAACAGATATTGAGAAGAAAGTAAAAGAACAGGAGGACAAACTGACAAATCTATCAAAGAATTTTGATCTTTTCTCATCTTCCATAATAAATCAAGAATGTCAAACTATTGCAGTCTTGAATGAAATCAAGAAGCTGGAGAAGGAAAAAAAATAGAATAAGCAAGTTGGGTGAACTTAGAGGGATAATTATCCCTAAGTTAGAGGCCATGCATGAGGCCATAAAAGAAGCTCAGATCATAGCCTAGACCAGTGATCTGATAGATCTAAAAAGGGCAGATGCTTTTGCATTCCTATTAAGCGGTCATATATCAATTTTGGACAGAATGAAGAAAAGTTGGGCAATAGAATTTGTCCAATTGAAGACAACTTTTGCAGACATTCTTCAGTATATGTAAATACTTATGCAGCTAAGTATAGTTGAAATTTTGAAAATTTTGGTATGCGGAACCTACCCTTTGCCATTGATGTCAAAGGGGGAGTGAAGAGTAGTGAAAAATGAGGAATCCAACTAAGGGGGAGCTTCAGAAAATGTACATAAATACAGAGCATCAGCCAAGGGGGAGTATAGTGTGACACTTAGTCATTTTTTACTAAGTGTTGCCATCAATGCCAAAGGGGGAGATTGTTGGGAAGAGACACTATAAGGATTTATGAATGTTGTCATTGATGGCAACAAAGGTTATCCCACACATCCGCAGGACATGATGAGTCTTTATCGGAAGTCAGATTGAAGAAGTGTTGAGGTCTGGTGAGCAATAATAGAGCATGTGGCTAGGTCTGACAGTCAGCTCTAGATCTCTTAGAGGAAGTATCTTGGTGAAGTTCAGATTTGGGGAAGTCAAGAGGACTACCTTGACTTATAGATTCCAAGGATTTAGCCTCCAGTGATAGATGAAGAAAAATATATGAATACTTGAGTGTCGGGTTCCTGATTGGTAGTGTGGATAGAGGAAGAACTAACTGGTAGAACATCAGACATTATTCCGGATGCGTTACTGATGATGGTAAAGATTCTTAAGGCATAAGTTATGATTGAATGACATGATTGATGACTTCTACAAGTATATCCTTGATCCGCATTACTTGGTAAGAAAGGATTCAGCCGACAGATCAGAGTTCATGGAAAATATTGACTATTCCAGATGCTGACTAGAAAGGTGATGAAATCACTTGTGAGGATATATATACAAGATGGATTTAGTTGTGAGAAGTGTTGTGGTTTTGGTGTGGTGCGAAGAAAAGTAGTAGAGCAGAGTGAAAGCATTAAGGCAGGTTTGGTATGTGAAAGGACAACAACACTAAGGAAGAGAAAGGATGAAGTGCAGCAGATCAGTGTACTGAGTTTAACCGGAACTAAACTCCATCATATGTAGATGCTCCTTATCAGTTCAGGTATTATATTACACTCTTTATAAATTGTAGACAATGAGTCTCTTATAGGCAGTGGGCCTCTTGTGAGCAGTGTGCTCGGGCAGTGAGCCCTAATTGGCAAGTGCCATTTTGTAATTCTATTCTTCTAATAGAGAATACAATCTTGAGTTAATCACCCCATGGTTTTCTCCCTTAATAGGGTTTCCACATCAAAAATATTGTGCCGTATGTATTTCCATTTCATGGTTATGTTTGCTTCTTTGAATTGACGCTGCACTAATTATTAAAAAAGTTCAGAAAGCTAAAATAATTAAGATAACTGATTCACCCCCCCTCTCAGTTATCAACATATCCCTCTCTTGTCCTCTCTAATTTCCCATTCTTAATCCTATCCTTAATCCTCATCCTAATTAATTAAATAAATTTCCACATCATATCTTATCTTATCCTAATCATCTTCCCAATTATTTAAATAAATTTTATTTATTTAATTAATTTTCCAACACATATCCCAACTAATTCAAATATTTTATTTGAATTAAGTCCTTACCTTTCATCATAAGCTGACATGTGTGCATCTTTTATTGAATCATGTATTGTAGTACAACTTTCATTTAAAATCCTTCACATGCACAACTAATGGGACCTAATTTTAGTATTTGTGTACACAAGCACACATAAGCCTTATCCTTCTCCTGACACTTGTCAAATGACTACAATTTCTTAATGTGCAAGGAAACCTAACTTAATCTTATCCATCCATTTCATCTAAAGCCCTAATTGATCCTAGTCATCCATTTGAACCAAGCCAATGCTATAAAGTAAGCCTGTCTTGAGCCATTTGTGGGGGAGATTAATGAGGAGAAGAGAGGAGATTAGAAGGGAGGAGATTAGAGGAGAGATTAGAGGAGATTTAGGGATTCTTCTTCATGCAATCTCAATGCTGAATTATCATCTCAATGAATTTGTAGGGTATGTAGGCAGTCTGGAGTACGAAGGAAGTAACCATATTCAGGCACAGGCGATTTTCCTCTTTATCCTGTCATCATTTCTTCTGTCATCTATCTTCTACATCATTAATAAACAACTTCTTCCAATCAATCTATCATTCAATCAATCTATTTCCTTCATTAATCTTCATCCATCATTTCATCATCCTCAAATCATTCCAAGCAATGATCCAAGTGCAAGCCCATCCTTAATCCATACCAATCAAGTCAATCAATCAAGCCAAATTATCCAAGCGCAGTCCATGGTCTTGATCCTAGCCTTGTTGTAAGCCAAAGCAATCAGCCAATCAACCAACCAACTTAGCAAACAACCTTGTGTTGATCTAGGGATATAGATTTCCCCACCATTGCAACACTCTCAACTATCATCATCAATCAGCAATCAATCGTTGGTTTATAGCTTGACAAGGGCACTACCTTGTTTGTTTTTGAATCATTTGTGCATGATTGCTTGCTTTATTGTGTGTGTTATCATTTTTATCTTGCATTTGCATCATATCAGTATCAATCCAGCTAATATTCATATCTTGTATCTTGACAAGGTTTTATTACGCTTGGGCACAAGACACATCGTCACCCTGGTCCTTATACCTTGGTGCATAACGTCTAGTGCTAAATCAAACATCATGGTTGCTCACATTCATTGCAGCATAACGCATCTTCATTTCTTCTATCCATTCCTTTATCTTTCTTTCTTAGACAATCCCTTCCATTCCGAGAGCCTACCCGTGTTTGTCCAACCTACCTATCCTCTCGAGGGGGCATCATCATCCCATTTCATCCTCATCATCATCCTATCTTTTCACTATCATCATCATCCTTTTCCTCTATCCATACCATAGCTTCTTTGAAATGATGTTACTTGATACAAATCTCATCATCTCAAACATCATCTCAAAGAGGGGCAAAATGCAGACACCCAAAATTGTCCCAAATTTGTCCATGTCCTGCAACACCTAGTCGAATACATTATCCTAGACATCATAAGCATTTTGTCCTAATTCCCATCTTAATTCCACTTATCCATTAGCCAATTAATTTATTTATTTAATTAATTTCCCATTCATAATCCTATCCTTAATCCTCATTCTAATTAATTAAATAAATTTTATTTATTTAATTAATTTCCACATCATATATTATCCTATCCTAATCATCTTCCCAATTAATTAAATAAATTTTATTTATTTAATTAATTTTCCAACACATATCCCAACTAATTCAAATATTTTATTTGAATTAAGTCCTTACATTTCATCATAAGCTGACATGTGTGCATCTTTTATTGAATCATGTATTGTAGTACAACTTTCATTTAAAATCCTTCACATGCACAACTAATGGGACCTAATTTTAGTATTTGTGTACACAAGCACACATAAGCCTTATCCTTCTCCTGACACTTGTCAAATGACTACAATTTCTTAATATGCAAGGAAACCTAACTTAATCGTATCCATCCATTTCATCTAAATCCCTAATTGATCCTAGCCATCCATTTGAACCAAGCCAATCCTATAAAGCAAGCCTCTCTTGAGCCATTTGAGGGGGATATTAGAGAGGAGAAGAGAAGGGAGGAGATTAGAGGGGAGATTAGATGAGATACAGGGATTCTTCTCCATGCAACCTCAATGTTGAATTATCATCTCAAGTCATCATCCATCCTCTTTTATCCATCTAGCTTGCATCTATCAACCATCAATCATCCATCATTTATATTCTTATCAATGTTATACTGCAGAATCGAGCAATCAACACAACAAATTGATCAATCAATCGAGCTCATCTTGCATCTTTGAGGTATTGAATGATTCGGGTTTAGGTTATGTTATTTCATTGTTTGATCATTTCCATTTATAAATCCAATTTTTTTGATATACATTTTGGCACGCCTAGTGGGACTCATGTCCCTAATTAACCCTCCTTGTTTGAGTTGTTTTTGTGAAGATTAGATCTCTTGGAGCATCAATCTTTTATTTTTACAGGTTTTTGTTGCAAAAAATTACATCTTTCTAACCCTAGTTTTGTCTAGATTTGCAAATCTTGGGGGTAAATTGTCACAGGTGATCTCTTGGGTGAAAACTAACCCCATCATCATGATCAGGATGCTATTTCTGAGTTTTTTTGACTGTAAACTTGATAGGTTTCAGTGACTGGAATTTTTGAAAAAAATCACGTATGGCCTATGTGAATATCTCTCTGTGCAAATCAATTCTTTATCTTTGTTTTGTGGTGCAAGTTCAATTTTGATGTTGGCAGGCTAATATTATGTATGTAGGCTTAATATCTGAATTTGTAGGCTTGATAATTTGTATCTCTAGTTTCATGCTTGGTTTTGAGATTAAACATCATTGAGATTTCTATATTTGTTGGAATCCCTGGCCTGCGAATCACCACACAATCTTAATGCATCGCAGCCCTCATGCAGATCTTAGTTGCAATCTAATTCTATCACAAGCAAGCCTTGCTTGGCCAACGGTCTCATTTAAATGTCCCCCACTATCAATGCTGAAACCTTGATTTGCGCTACCTTTTCATACCTTCGCCATTGAAATTGCTGACCCGGTCATATCTCCTGTTGTTGTCTCCATATTCTAGATCCCGTCACCCCTAGTAATCTGATCTCTGCTATTCCTCAATATTCGTTGCCACCTTAGAATTACCTTACCTCCACAGTCAACCTCCCAAGATTATCTTAGTCACCACTTGGTTTCCGCTCATCCTTTTATACCATTCGACCTTGCTTGAAAACCTTATAGTCGCCACTACACCTAATTTGGTCATTGTCTATAAACTCTTGTCACAGCCTTGCAACTGCTTGTCCGCTGCTAGTCAAAACCCCAAAACCCTAGCACTTCTAGATCCCGTAGCCTCTTGTTAATGCCCGTCAACACCATAGGTTTGTCTTTGTGATTGCCATCCCCGATCTCTCCGGTCATGTCTGTAGAGCCATCATTGCCCATATAAACCTTCTTTTGATTGCCTGCATAGATCATCAAATTGTACATCGATTAAGGTGGTCTTTAGATCTGCTTATGGAGGTATCGATCTACATCATTTAAACTGACATATTTTTCAACCACCCGTCGAAGTCACCAATTGAAATCCAAGTTTCTCGATGGTCAAAGCCAGTAAAAAAACCTCGGCAGTATAAAAGGCAGTCATCTTGAAATCTATGAGGTATCTCAAGATCTTGATAGTTTTGTGTACAATCCACATTTGCAGCAGATATTCTTCCATTAGTCAGCATTTCAAATAGCCGGCAGGTTGTTTAACTTCACGATAACCTTTGTTTTCATTCAGTGGTGTGCAACGATAGTTAAATCATAGTCTTCAAGCACTGAATGTCAATCATCAAAGGGTTGTATCTGGTGAATCACAACATTGCATCATCATTGATGATGTTGGTTGGAAGGGAACATAACATATAACATAAGCGATGGATCTCATGCAAGTTCAGTGAAGGATCTTAGCATTATGAAAGACAACTATGGGTGTTGATTCAATGAGACCCATGCATTAACTCTTGTGCATCGAATCCTCTACTGAGCACCGTTGGAGGCTAAGCTGTGATGGTTCCAAAGAGATATCATTGACACCTTCTAGAGTTATGTGATCTATTTGAGGTAGTGCTACTTGTATTAGCGATTGGGTGATTGGCCTTTGACTAGGGATCTTGAGTTAGTGTTAGAGGGATCTGAGGCAACATCCATCACACTGCCATCAGCATAAGGTGACAATGATGATCAGTTGTAGAAGGAAATTGCATCGAAAATGGCTCTCGGTGGCAGTCAACATTTAAATCGACAGTCTTTACAAAATTTTTAGCATTTACTTTGAAAAATCCTATGTCATTTAATAGTTGGTGGCCATTTGTTTTTGTAAAGTCCTACAGTTTACGCTTAACAATGATCAATAGTCATTTTATAAAAAGAAGTAGCGATAAATAGATCTACAGTTCCAAATTCTGACCGATATTTTTTGTACCATCCTTTGGCGGGTCATTTGAGGGTCGACTGACATTTATTCCATTAGCCAAGGTGTGAAATAAAAAGGTCATTTTTTTAAGGGATTATAAAAGGATGGCCAAGTTGTAAGGCGATACCAGCTCCATCAAACATAAAAGGAGGGCTGACGAACTGGAAATCACATCAAACTACCATAGTGAAATCGTTTCAAGAAAAGAGATTACAATTGCATCAATCAGAGAGTCATGTCCATTTGAGCGGACTGGTTGGATAAGGAGGCTGAGGATCCCATTAGACTGTTCAATATCCATTCCTCATATATGCAACTGTGATAAACTTCAGAAAGTGGAAGGGACTACCCAGTATAGTCAAGAGTAAGTTCAAAGCTAAGTCTTTTCATAGTATATGTCTGACTATATACAAATCATAAGATACTACACATGTGACCAAAATTTTGCAAAGCAATCAGAAATCAAAAAGTCAACCTTAGTCAACTAGATTTCTTCAAACATACCAAAGGCAGCTTTTTTTTCAATTTTTCATAACTTTCACATATGGAGGGCAAATTGCGCGCAAAAGGACTCGCTGGAAAGTTGGGAGGACAAAATTCTCATCTGAATAGGTTTTATTAGGTGACTGTACCATTTTTCAAACTTTTTTATCAGTCAAAGTTTAGCTTCATTGCAAACTTCATTTGAGCATAACTTGAGCAATTTTGATCGGTTTTCAGCGATTTTTTTTCAAATTGCTTAGAATCTCCTAAAATTTTTGTTTATGCAATCTATTTTTCTATATCAATCCATTTTCATCAGATTTTTATCAGATTCTTCATCACTTTCATGTGCAAGTTTACTTGGTCTTTTTTGATTTTTTTAGCTTGTGGTGAAACAACGGGGCTGGAACAACATTTGGATCAATCAAAACAACAAGTTGACAGTGAATTAACCAGGTACAATCATTTCATCTCTTATCTTCCAATTGTGTTTGATCACACATTTGAACTTTGGGCTTAAAATCAATCTTTCTTGCAATCATGTCATTGAAATTGGGCTAAAATGAATCATTGTCTTTCATCACATTTGGATTTGGACTTAAAAAAAAAAGAACAAGTGTTTCAATTGTCTTTCATACATTTCATTTCTCTAAGGGTAAATTAATAAGTGCAAGTGTGAATCAAGTGATAGCTCACTTGGTTTGCTTTTGTAAACCCTATCTAGGAGGCCTACTTGGAGACACACCACTCCAAGGGATGACCTCAATCGAGGCTGAATCGAAAGACACCCTCATTGGGAGTTGTAAATCTTGTCACTCTTGGCTAAGCCCCAAAGAACTTTATACCTTTGGGAAGTGAAGGTGAAGGGTGGGTTACCCCTTTCTCCCGGATGTGTGGTAGGATTTTACATTCAAATTCCTAGTCAACCTCATGTAAACATAGCCCAAAACCTAATTGGCCATACCCTATTTCAAACTAGACATTAGACTTGTGATGTGTTTTCAAGTGCTTTCTTAATCATCACATTCTTCATATTTCAAAATTAAACTTGCTTATGTGTCTTGCATGAGTGATTCATGTGTGTATATGCATAATCATTTGTTTGAACATTGCCAAATCAAGCTATAAACACCAAACACATAAACAAATCAATCTAAACTTTCATCCAAACAATCCACATCATCATCAAATCATAATCAAACATTTGCCAAAAAGGACTTAAGACTTAAACACTTGTGTGACACATGTCAACCTTAGAGGACCTCCAAAAACTCCTTCATATGCTTCGCCACATGCATCCAAGCCAATCACCTTTAGAGCAGCAAACATTTCAAAGCATTCAAGAACTGATTCAAATATGTCAAACAAACCAATCCTCACACATACAATACCTCTTGGTAGAAATCCAACACCTCTTAGCCACTTGCAAAGTCCAATGACCATCCTATCTAGCATCTATCCCATCATATTTATCCACTCATCAACCCAATTCGATACCAACTTATTCCATTTCTTTTAATGTTATGCCTTATCCACATCAACACATCACATCAAAACACCAACCAATTCAACAATTCCAACAACAACAAATCCAAATGCCATCCCAACCTCAACAAATTCCACCTCAATCCTATGTGTCATCCACCTTAACTTCATACTAACCTCATCTATCTACACATCATATCAATGCCACACCAACCTATCAATCTCCACCCCAACATTATCTAATTCCTCATTCTAACATTCCAACATACCACCAAGCCCATCCACAAGGCAACCAAGTGTCATCACAACAAGAACATGTAAGCCCAAATCCACATTGGCAACAAGATCAAATGCCCTCAACTTCATACCGACCCCAAGATCTTTTGTCTACATATCCCACCATTTCACCTAACCACCAAGACTATCAATGGCCTCCACAACAAGCACAAGTGAGCCTAAGTCCACCTTTACAACAAGAAGCACATGCAAGTCCAAGTGGCCCCTTGTACATAAATAAAGCAAGCCCAAGTTATCCTATGCAAAACTTAATTACCTTTGATAAGGGAGATACCAATATAGCCAATGCATCCTATGAGTGGCCTCCACCATCCAATCACATGCCAACACATGAGCCTACTATCCCTATCATAGCACAACCATATGATCCTACCCCTAGTCCATTGGTCCACCAACCTTCATCACCTTCATCCTCATGTTCTACCAATCTTCCACTACAAGATCCCTTGAACATAACCGTACAACAATTGATTCAACCAAATTTGATTGAGCTGCCACCGATAGAACCTTTTGAACCAATCCTTAAATCCCCTTGGTATAATGAAAACCATTATTGTGCATACCATAGGTATAAGGGACATACAACAACCAATTGTGTCAAACTTAAGAGATTGATCACAAACCTCATAAATTGTGGTAAGATTATCCCTTCATCCAATCCAAATACTAATCCACCCAATCCAATTATCCCCCAACCTAATCTTAGTCCTAAGCCTACAACATCATCTGATATTATTGCTCATCCATTATATTGCCCATCCACCCATACCCTTGCAAAGGATGTGATCCATTGGCTACTAGCTAGGAATAAACTATCTCCATGTCAAACATCCATTCATGAGCCTACCAAAGAACTTTCAAAGGTCATGTCCAATCCTATAATCCCATCATGTGGTCCACCTATCCTTGAGCCTATCCAAGAGCCCTCAATTAACATTCTTAGCCCTTCAAGCCCATCATGTGACCTACAAGCCATCAAGCCTATTCAAGAGTCTCCTATTATGAATCCAAGTAAAGATTCATCATGTTCTTATGTTGTTGACCAAGAGCTTATCCAAGAGTCATCTACTTCCATACAAGCAACCCAAGAGGTATGTCAAGAGTTTAATCCTAAGCATATGGAAACATTAAGCCCTAGTCCAAGTCAAGATCAAAACACTTTCATGCAACCCATCCATAACATTTACCTTCTTTATGATCAAGATGATACCAATGAAGAAGCTATCCATGAGCACCTTGATCCTATCCATAATATTATATCCATCCATGAGTGAGATATCCAAATTGCTCCTAGTCATCCGCCATCTAGCCCTATCCATAATGAGCAAACATCCACTTGTCATAATGAGACACTTGTCCCCCAAGTGAGCATAAAAGATCAAACAAATAGCTTAGATCTTAGTGAGCACAATGCTAATCAAGATCCTAATGATCCTCCTTCCACATACACCATCTATTCCACTTCAAATCCACTATCATGTCCTAGTGGTCTCACCACCTTTGTCCATGAATGTTCTTCCTTAGGACAAAAACAACCTCTATCCACTTCACCTTCTCCATCCAATAATGAACTCAACTCTAGTGTTCAAACCACACCTAGTCCCATTGTCTATCGCATACTCTGAAACGTGAACTACCAAGGTAAAGGCCTAGGTTTTTATGAACAAGGTATTTTGGAGCCAAACCATGTCAAAGTTCCTCCATGCTCATATGGCCTTGTATACACACCCCAACGTAAACCCTCTAAAGATGTTGGTAATTCCTCCATCCCTCCTAATTCCACCACTTTCTATCACAAACCACATCATATAACCAAAACTTATGTTGCTATTCCACCTTCATCATCCTACAAATGTCAAAAGCATGTGACCGTACACCTTCTGCCATCCACTTTTCCTCCACTTTTACCAACTCCAAATATCCCTCCATCCACCTCGCCACCATTGCTTCCAACACCTAACATACCTATCATTCATAAGTATCCTTACATCCCTAATCATGGTCAACAAAAGCACACATCGTTTAAGCATAATGCTTCCAATCATTCCATCCACTCCACCCACCCCATGGGATTCAAAAGAAAAAATTTTGATGTCTCTAATTATAAAGAAAACAATCCTACCAAAAATCCTAAAGGTCTTCATACCTTAGGACATAAAGAATCAAAATCAAAGAAAAGTTCATCTAAGCAGCCATCTAAACCCTTACCTCCAAATGCAAAGCCCAAAAGCAAAATGGTTTGGGTTCCTAAGCAAATAGCTAGCAAGTCAAATGAGGCATCCTCATCCACATCTCAAGAATCCCAACCACCTATATCCATCCAAGAGCCTATTTCCATCCAAAACTTCCATTCCCTTCAAAAATCCCACAAGAAAAACAAAAGCACTAAAATCCTAAGTCCATGTGGGTCCCCAAATGCTTACATCAACCATCTCCTAAGTAAACATCTCCATTGCTTGCTACACCACCATCTCAACAAAAGCTTCAATGTTTATCATGGTGTGTGCAACCGTTGGTCATGATTCCCTTCCATTCCAAAATATTCCCACATACCTCCATCTCCCCAACCTTCATCGATTATCCTACATATCTTCCCCATCACCTTCCTATGGTCCGTGCTTTTCCATAAGCCTATCATCCTAAGTCTGACATAATACATTATCCCCCATCCATCCTTGCATATACCTTCCATAATCCACATCATAATCCACTATCCCCTATCCTTCCATGCATAAGCTTCCATAATTCATCATCCACGCAATCCCTTATCAACATCTATGAGCATAATGACATGGTCCATGAGATGACATCCATCTCTAATGGGACACTATCACCTCTCATAGTGCTAGACACTTGAGTCTCTCCTATCCATTACCATGGTGAAAACCTGGCAAACAGGCACCATG
This sequence comes from Cunninghamia lanceolata, assembly GCA_027924645.1. NCBI lineage: Eukaryota > Viridiplantae > Streptophyta > Pinopsida > Cupressales > Cupressaceae > Cunninghamia > Cunninghamia lanceolata. Next base: position 11,523,225 of record BSBN01000780.1, read on the forward strand.
TGTAATTGTCATCCCCCCCCCCAAAAAAAATCAAAATAGTAAAGAGAAATCCCTTCGTTCAACGGTAAAAACCCGGTAAACAGGCACCTTGGATAAGTACCATGATGAAAACCTGGCAAACACGCGTCATGTGTAGGTTGATCTTCTATGTCACTTACACTTGGGGGCACATTGTCTCATCCAACCTATCCATTTCCAAACTATCTATCCCATTATATCGTTTTCCATTATATCATGCTACATCCTACCATCCTTAGCCATTACATAAACATGCCTATCCTATTGAACCCATTTATCCATCCTCCCACCTTTTGACTTTGATGAAGACATAGGGGCAAAATGTTGAAACATGTTTGGATATTTCTTGACATACCTTCTTTCCAAACCAAGTCCTATACATTAACCATTTATCCATCCCATTTAAACCAATCCATCATGTCATACTATCATATGCCTTGTCATCCAAATCTAATCCATCATGTCATCCCATGGTCCTAAGCGTTGTCATGAAAAATCCTAAGCATTACCACCTAGAATGGGGCAATTATTCTTCCTATGCAACATAGCCTTTGGAGATCACATCCTAGCTCCCTTATGATCCATCCACTATGGCGTATCCTTATCATGAACTTTCCACTATAGCCTACCTATCCGTTTATCATGAGGCATGCATCCATCCCTTATATGGCCTATCCTCTTATCTATCCATCCAACTCTCATGAACCTTCCATCCCATCCAACTCTCATGAGCCTTCCATCCCATTTACTATCATCCGTCCTTTTATCCATCCAATCCCATTCATCCATCCTTGCACCTAGACTTAGTCTTCCCTTGTCCTTGGTATCAAGCACAAAGGCTACTCAAATTGTACATCCATTGACACAAAAATAAAATAAAATTAAAATATGTCAAAAAAATCCAAAAAATTAAATATCCAACAAAAAATCCAAGCAATAAGATCGATTCAATCATCAATCCAAAACAATCCACTCCTTCAACATTCAATCAAAATCAAGTCATCATCCTCAATTCTTCTTATCAATAACATTCATTCATCCATTTCAATCAATCACTTCTTCCAATCATATCAATCAAATCAATCTAAGCAATGATCTTAGATCCAAGTCACACTAATCCATATAAAGCAAGCCAATCAATCAAGGAACATTATCCAACCAAATCAATCATCATCAATGGGATATAGTGTTCCCGTATCCTTGTGTTGATCTAGGGATATAGCTTTCCTTGCAATGACAACACTATCATCATCAATCAAACAATCAACAATTGGTTTATGACTTGACAAGGGTAATACCTTATTTGTTTTACATCCTTTGAGCACACTAAGAACACTTGCTTATGCTTAGATTGAGTGGTACTCTAATCATCACACCATCACTATCATCATTCAAAACAATCCAATCATCAAAACTATCAACTCGGCAATAGCAAACATCACAACCAAAGCACATCAAACCAACCATCAAAACAAATACTATCAATCATCAGCATCAACACAAAAGCAAATCAACTCAATCACATCCAATCCAATCGAAACAAATCCAATCAAAAGGAAATCATTCCAACACTATCATCCCATCATCAAAATTTCATCAATCCATAACTTGATCAATTCAATCCATTTTTCATCATCTCATCAATAAAACACAAATCAGAACTACATCTCATTTCCATCGTTAAGTGCCTTGATCCCATGGATGCAGGGTATGTAGGCAGTCTGGAATACGAAGGAAGTGCCCATATTCAGGCATAGGCAATTTTCCTCTTGATCCTGTCATCATTTCTTCTGTCATCTATCTTCTACATCATTAATAAACAACTTCTTCCAATTAATCTATCATTCAATCAATCTATTTCCTTCAAATCAATCTATCATTCAATCAATCCATTTCCTTCATCAATCTTCATCTATCATTTCATCATCCTCAAATCATTCCAAGCAATGATCCAAGTGCAAGCCCATCCTTAATCCATACCAATCAAGTCAATCAATCAAGCCAAATTATCCAAGCGCAATCCATGGTCTTGATCCTAGCCTTGTTGTAAGCCAAAGTAATCAGCCAATTAACCAACCAACTTAGCAAACAAGCTTGTGTTGATCTAGGGATATAGCTTTCCCCACCATGACAACACTCTCAACTATTATCATCAATCAGTAATCAATCATTGGTTTACAGCTTGACAAGGGCAATACCTTGTTTGTTTTTGAATCATTTGTGCATGCTTGCTTGCTTGCTTGTGTGTGTTATCATTTTTATCTTGCATTTGCATCATATTAGTATCAATCCAACTAATATTCACATCTTGTATCTTGACAAGGTTGTATTACACTGGGGCACAAGACACATCATCACCCTGGTCCTTATACCTTGGTGCATAACGTCTAGTGCTAAATCAAACATCATGGTTGCTCACATTCATTGCAGCATAATGCATCTTCATTTCTTCTATCCATTCCTTTATCTTTCTTTCTTAGACAATCCCTTCCATTTCGAGAGCCTACCCGTGTTTGTCCAACCCGCTTATCCTCTAGAGGGGGCATCATCATCCCATATCATCCTCCTATCATCATCATCCTTTTCCTCTATCCATACTTTAATTTCTTTGAAATGATGTTACTCGACATAAATCTTATCATCTCGAACATCATCTCAAAGAGGGGCAAAATGTAGACACCCAAAAATGTCCATGTCCTGCAACACCTAGTCAAATAACATTATTTAGACATCATCTAGCATTTTGTCCTAATCCCACTCTTAATCCTATTTATCCATTAGCCAATTAATTAAATAAATTTTATTTATTTAATTAAAATCCCATCCTAATCCCACTTAGCCAATTAATTAAATAAATTTTATTTATTTAATTAATTTCCCATTCATAATCCTATCCTTAATCCTCATCCTAATTAATTAAATAAAATTTATTTATTTAATTAATTTCCACATCATATCTAATCCTATCCTAATCATCTTCCCAATTAATTAAATAAATTTTATTTATTTAATTAATTTTCCAACACATATCCCAACTAATTCAAATATTTTATTTGAATTAAGTCCTTACCTTTTATCATAAGCCAACATGTGTGCATCTTTTATTGAATCATGTATTGTAGTACAACTTTCATTTAAAATCCTTCACATGCACAACTAATGGGACCTAATTTTAGTATTTGTGTACACAAGCACACATAAGCCTTATCCTTCTCCTAACACTTGTCAAATGACTACAATTTCTTAATGTGCAAGGAAACCTAACTTAATGCTATCCATCCATTTCATCTAAAGCCCTAATTGATCCTAACCATCCATTTGAACCAAGCCTTTCCTATAAAGTAAGCCTCTCTTGAGCCATTTGGAGAGAGGAGATTAGAGGAGATTTTTAGGGATTCTTCTTCATGCAACCTCACTTGGCCAAATTTTCATCTCAAGCCCTCATTCATCATCTTCAATCCATCTAGCTTGCATCTATCAAGCATCAACCATCCATCATCTATCTCCTTATCAATGTTATGCTGCAAAATTGAGCAATCAACACAACAAAGCGATCAATCAATCAAGCATCTTGCATCTTTGAACTATTGAATTATTTGGGTTTAGGTTATGCATTTTATTGTTTGATCATTTCCATTTGCAAATCCAAATTTTTTTATATACAGAAAATCATAAAACAAACCCTAGGATGAAGGTACATTTGTTGAAATACACAATGTGTAAATACAAAGATTGGAATGTAAATGCAAAAACACACTATGATGAAACAGTACAATCTAAAATTAGGTTTAAAAGAGTGTTTAAAATAGTAGTAAAATCTAAAACAAGATTTAACCACAAACCCTAGCTATTGCAAAGATTAGGTTATATGAAAAATACACAATTTTAAGGAAATTCTAACAAATAAAGTATGAAAATGCAATGAAAATGATGTACTGCTGTAATTTATATTATATCTGATGCAAATATTAGATATTTAAATTAAATTCAATGAAAATAATATAAACTATGCCAAAATACAAGCCTAGGATGCTTGATTTTTTCAAGTTTTTCAATTTTTTTGTAGATTTTCAAATGCAATATGATGACAATGAAATGAATAAATAAACATCTGATGTAAAAAAACTCAGCAAGGTGCAAGATGTAATAAAACATGGGTTCACCAAAATGTAATCTAGGAAAAGGGGGAAGATGGGATTGATTTGCTTGTATGGTTTAGTTAGACCCTCCTTTCATTACATACATTTAAGGATATTTAACTGAGTTGAATCATAACTTCTACAAGAGAATTCACCTATAGGTTCATTGTCACTTGTAATGATTGGAAAATTTGGAAATTGATGATTATTGTGTTAATTTAAGCCCAATTATGTTAAAAAAACCTAATTATGTAAAATCGTAAACAAACAGACGAATTCTGACAAATGCTTCCACACAGAGATACTAAATGAAGATTAGATGCATACTAGATTTCAAAGTTTAGGATTTTGAAATGTCGACGACAAAAGGACTCGTACCAAAGTCCAAGGTAGTCTTTTTGTTAGGTTTTTTAGATCTTTTCTGATATTGATTATCACTATTCCAATAATTTCTGACTTTGAAAACCTAAAGGACACATGGACTAGTGCCCAAGTCCTAATAGTTCCCTTTTCTTTTTTTTCCTTCAAATCCAAGATCCTTATGCTCTACAACACTCCCTTGCAATTCCACTCCTTAGAATTTGACACATGTCACCTATAATCACAAGAGAGGGGATGGGGGGTTGTGGTGTTTAGGGGCTTGCCTCGGTCAAGCCCCAAAATGACATTCAAGTCTTCAAACACCATTGTTAGATAGAGAGTGTGTATCCTTGTAGGACAGAGGTAAAAACAAATGATAAATGATTAATTGAAAGCACAAATAGATATCACCTCAGAGGTGTAGCTCTCACGCAGATGAAACTCTTTCACACCATGAGAAGATGAAGCCAAATCTGCAATAACAAACACAATAACAATAATATGCACTCTGTAACACAATGAATGCTTTGAATGCTCTATGATCATAAGTTCTCCAAAATCTCAATATTGTCTTCTAGTCATCTTCTTGTTTGCAAATGAAGTCCTAAACATGCTTATATATGCATTCCCACTTTAAATTCATAATTCAAACTTAAGATGTCAGCAAGGAAGGCCTTTAACGATCACTTTTCTGACATCCAAATTTGGGACCCTAACAAAATAGGGTAGGACAAGGGTGTGAGTGCCCTTGTTCTAGGACCTATTTTGGGTCAAGGTTTAGGCTCTGCAATGTCCCTTAAGTCCATTTTGACATGGGTTTCAGGTATTTTGTTTTAGGAGTCATTTCTAACATGCTTGATCAAAAAGATGGGACCCATGAGCTAAACTTAGGAGGTAAAAGTACTAGGGTGACATTTTACAACATAACATAGTGCTAACCTCATAGATTTGAATTTGGACTGCTCTTGTTTTAGTTTTTCTATCACATGAATTGAGAAAGAAAAGTTTGGATAGTTCAGGGGATGCTCTTAGTGTCAGGGGAAGGTCTATGGAAAGAGGACCAAAAGGAGATCAGAAGGGGTCTAAAGACAAGTTTAAGTGTAATTCTAAGACTCTTGGAAAGAAGAACAAAGTTAAGTGTTGGAACTATGGAAAGAGATGAAATTTGAAAAAAGGAATGTAGAAACACGAAGAAACAATGGGATTCTGCTACTGATAAGTCTTCGAATGTAGGTGATGAGGTTTTACTTTCTACATGTAATGTTGTTTCTAATGATCATTGGTTGGTTGACTTAGGATACGACATGACCCCACATAAAGAATGGTTTTCCACATATGAAGAGTATGATGGAGGAAATGTGTCCCTCGGGGACAACTCTACATATCCTATTGTTGGATGAGGGAAGATAATATTGTGTTTCAGTGATGGGAGAATTAAAACCCTCCTTGGTGTTTTGCATGTTCTTAGATTGGCTAGAAATTTAATTTCTATTTAAAAGTTGAATGATTTGGGAATGCATGTGACATTTGATAAGCATGGCTGCAGATTGGTGAGAGGAAACTTAGTGGTAGAAAATACGTAAAGATTGGGAACTCTGTTTAAGCTAGAAGTCACTACTGTTTGTAATGCCTCTTATGTATCTAAGGCTAATACTGAAAATACATGTATGTTGTGGCACCGTGGATTGGGCCATATAAGTCAGTCTAGTTTAAAGACTATTTTAAATAAAAAATGTTAGATGGTTTATCTTGTTCTAATGAGAGTTTCAAATTTTGTGAACATCATGTGTCTAGAAAATAGAATAGATCTCTCTTTCCTTTTGGCAGTAATAAATCTGATGATAAATAGGAACTTATTCATTAGGATGTTTTTAGTCCAGTGGATGTTGAATCAATTGGAAAATCTAGATATTTTGTTTCCTTCATTGATGATGTCTCGAGGTTTACCTAGATTTATTTTAATATGCATCACAAATATGAAGTTTTCACTAAATTTATGGAATTTAAAGTTTTAGTTGAAAAGCAATCAGACCATAAGATAAAGGTTTTGACATCTAACAATGGAGGGGGATACTATTATAAGGAATTTAATGAATTATATAAGCATGCAGGTATTGTTAGACATAAGACAACTCCATATACACCACAATATAATGGAGTGGCAGAAAGGATGAATTGGACAATAATGGAAAGAGCCAGAAGTATGCTAAGTGAATCACAGTTGAAAAAATGTTTTTGGGCAAAAGCTGTGTGTACTACAAGCTACTTGGTTAACATATCTCCAAGTAAGGCTCTTGTTTCAACTCTTTATGAAATGTGGACATGTAAGAAACCTTCTGTTTCACATTTAAGGGTATTTGGCTATGAGGCTTACATTCATTTGCCTAAAGAAAAATGAATTAAGTTGGATCCAAAAGATGAAAAGTGTACTTTCATTAGATATGGTGATAATGTAAAAGGTTATAAGCTTTGGAATCCACTAACCTGAAAGATTATTTATTCTAGAGATGTTATTTTCAGGGAACTTAGTGTTATTTCAGAACCTGAACAACCAAAGGAAAAAGAAGAAAAGGTTAAGGGAGTGAACTTTGAATTAGAGTATGAAGATGCACCTTAGGAAGAACAAAATGATGGATTGAGGGGTGAAGAAGTAGAAGAAGACTCGAGTGAAAGTTTTGATGAGGAAGAATCCATTGTAACAAAATAAATTGGTACAAATGAGCATACAAAAGAACCTAAAGAGTCTCTTACTCCACCCCTGAGAAGATCCACAAGACAATGAAATCCATTGTATAATATTTTCTTTATTGAGTATTGACGATGAGCCTACATCCTACAGGGAAGTTATTCATGCAGATGATAGTTAGTCTTGGTAGTTAGCCATGCAGAACGAGATGATAGCTTTAGACTCTTGCAACACCTAGGATCTTGTTCATTTTCTCAAAGGAAGAAAGGCCAAAGGTTGTGAGTGGGTTTTCAAGAAGAGGTTTGGATCAAACAGGTCATTGGATAGATTGGTAGCCAAGGGCTACTACTAGAGAGAGGGAGTTGATTTTGGTGAAATATTCTCTCCTGTTGCTAAATTAACTTCTATTAGATTTATTTTATCCATTATTGAAGCTTTTGATTGGGAAATAGAGAAAATGGATGAAATTGTATTGTTTATAGAAAAAACTGTGTAGCTTTTTTGCCTCAACATTTCAGATTACACTCCATGATCCATCATCATGAAGAAAAGTAGAGAATGCAAATGAAATAAAACTGCAGAGATAGTCTCTTAAAAAGTGAGAAAGGGTTAGGCCCAAGTTACAAGACAAGTCCAAGGGGAGAAGAATAAGAAAAGCAAATAAAAACAGATAGAGTAAAAAGGAAACCTACAAGGAAATAAAATAAATAATAAGATTAAATAAGTAGCTAAATATAATAGGTATCTATATATATAATAATTAGATATAAATAATACTATATAAATGTATATGCCTAAATATTTATCTAAATATATATATTTATATAAATAAATCTATATAAATATATATTTATATAAGTATGGAAATGTAGAAATATTTAAATATACAAAATAAATTAAATAATTAATTAACTAAATTAAAAATAAGAATCTAAAGGTATCAATGCAACTAAAAATATATAAAAAGGTAATACATATAAATAGGTGTATGTCTAAGAATCTAACTATATGAATGCAATTACATATAGAAGAAAAGAATAATAAAGGAAGAAAGAGAAGAGAAAGTATAAAAGAGAGAAACAAGAGAAAAAAGGTAAGGTAGAAATAACAATATAAAAGGAACACGAGACAAAAAGCACAAAGACAAAGAAGAGAGGAGTAACCAGGAAGGAACTAGGGGAGAAAATTATAAATGTAAGGGATGATAAAGTAAAAAGAGAAGTAGATAGAAAGAGATAAAGTAGAAAGGAAACCTACTAGGAAATAAATTAAATAATAAAATTAAATAAGTATCTAAATATAATAGGTATCTAACTATATAAAATAATTAGATATAAATAATTAAAATATAAATATATATGCCAAAATATTTATTTAAATAAATATATATAAATGTAGAAATATTTAAAAATAAAAAATAAAATAAAAATTAATTAACTAAATTATAAAATAAGAATCTAAAAGTACCTATGCATAAAAAATATATAAAAAGGTAAAAAAAGGAGTAAGTCTAAGTATATAACTATATGTATGCAAATACATATAGATGAATGCAAATAAATGCATAATAGAAGGAAATAAAGTATATTAATATAACCTAATAAATTACACACCTATATAAGAGAACATAAAATATATGGAAGACAAGAATAATAATTGAAGGAGAAGAGAAAGCATAATAGAGAGAGACAAGAGAAAAGAGGAACATGTAGAAATAACAACACAAAGGGAGCACGAGATAAGAAGCATGGTGATAAAGAAGAGAGGAGTAACTAGGATGGAACCAAGGGAGAAAATTGCAAATGCAAGGGAAGATAAAGAAGTAAAGAGATAGGAGAAAAAATAGGAAGAAGAATCTAAATAAGACAATCAAGTAGTGGAAAGAATAGAAGAACGGGAGAAAGGTGAAAACCTAAAAGTGAATAATAAATGCATAAAAATGAGAACAACAAAATAATGAAAAGAAGAGGAGAAACTAAAAGAGCAAAGCCTAAAGAAAGAGGAATAAGACACAACCGGCTAAAGGAAAAAGGTTGAAGGAAAAGAGAAGATGAACTAAAAGGATGGGATCAAGGTGGAAAAACCATAAAGAGGACCAGGAAAATATCATGTCTACAAGAGAAAATGGATGTTAAGACTACATTTTTGCATGGACACCTTGAGGAAGAAATTTACATGCACCAAACTATAGGTTTTGAGGTAAAAGGGAAAGAACATTGGGTTTGTAGATTGAAGAGGTCTCTTTATGGTTTGAAACAATCCCCCAGAATGTGGTACTAGAAGTTTGACTCATTTGTGTTGAAATTGGGTTTCTTTAGAAGTGAGGAGGATCACTGTGTGCACATTCATTGTATTGATGATTCTATTCTGATCATTGCATTGTATGTTGATGACATGTTATTTTTCAGCAATACTAAGGGTATGATAAGTGAATTGAAAGCCCAACTTTTAGGTGCATTCAATATGAAGGATCTTGGAGCCGCCAGGTATATTCTAGGTATGGAGATCAAGAGGGATAGAGAAAACATAAAGCTTTGGTTGTCTCAGAGTAAGTTTGTGAATACCATATTTTAAAGATTTAGTATGCAGGACTGTAGCCCAGTTAGAGTTCCTTTACCCATTTGTACTAAGCTTTCATCGGATATACATCCAAAGAATGAGGATGATTTAGAGGATATGTCTAATGTGCCATATCCTAGTTTTGTACAGAGTTTGATGTATGCAATGGTTTACAATAGGCCATATATTGTTCAAGCAGTGGGAGTTTTGAACAGATTTATGTCTAACCCTAGTAGACAACATTGGAATTATGCAAAGAGGGTGTTTAGATATGTAGCAGGTACTCCTGATTATTGTTTGATTTATTCTAGTATGATAGTGTTGACAAAACTTTGGACATATAGGGATTTGTTGATGCAGATTGGGTAGGTGACTTGGATAGTCAAAGGTCCACTAGTGGCTATGTGATTACTTTGTTTGGTAGAGCATTAAGTTGGATGAGAAAAAGGCAAACCACAGTTGCTTTGTCCACCACCAAAGTAGAGTATATAGTTGCTACCCATGTCTCTAAGGAGGCAGTTTCATTGAGGAGATTGTCTAAAAGTATTGGTTTTGATTGCATGATCATTCAAATTGGTTGTGATAGCCAGAGTGCTATTTGTTTCGAAAAGAATCCTATGTATCATGCTTGGACTAAGCATGTTGATGTATAGTATCACTTTGTTTGAGAAATGGTTGCAAGTGGATAGATTGAGATTAAGAAGGTAGACAATCAGAAGAATGTTGTAGATGCTTTGACCAAGCCTGTGAGCACAGAGAAATTTGTTTGGTACAGAGAGGGCATGGACCTTGCTTCTAGTGCCTGATTATTTTATAGTTTTGCTATGGGTATTTACAATGTATGATGTCAATTGGGAGAATGTTAAGATTAAAGTGCCATCAACCTTGTAAATCCTATGTAATTAATTATTCCTGTTATTGTTGGGTCATCCCACAATAATGGGTTACACTTTTTGGCCAAACTTGACATTGAAATCAACATTTTGAACTAAATCTTCACTTTCTATCACCTATAGCTGCTAAACTGTTAGGAATTTGAAGATGATACGAACTAGTGATTGGTGAGATTTTGTCTGTAGATTCTAAATATATATTTAAAAAAAAAATGGAGTTAAATTGTAAATTTTTTTGCATCTCCTTTGATAACTAGTTTTTAATAGTAAACAACATTTTTTTAAAGTGATGTGTATTCTGTGCACATAACGTTTTTTCTACAAAGGATAAAATTTTGATTCTTTTGAATTTAGATTGGTAACACTAATATCTAGAGGATGCATTTGGTTTCATAATGTTTTGTTGAATATTTTTTTAATTAAGTTTTGAAGTCAAACCAATTATAATTTAGACATAGGGGTATTCTGTCCAACATAAAAAAAAATTTATGCATTAGAATTCAATTTTTTTTTGTTGAAATAAGGACACCAATATCTAGAGGACATGTATTTTTTAGAATTTTTTTCTCTATTTTCCTATTTTTTGTATGTGTGAAACAAAGACCTTGATGTTCATTGAAAAACCTACATTCACAAGAAATAAAAAATAAATATAATAATCAAATTAAATATATTTAAAATTATACTTTTTGGGAAGCTTATAATAAGGATTACATACTTACAAAACATTAATTTTAAATGAATTCATTTGATCTCCAAAAAGGTAAATCAAAAGTGGTTTTTTATCAGCATTTTGATAGGTGTAGAGGAGACCCCAATATAGGTATGGTTTAAAACTAGCGGGGTTCTATCCAAGGGGGTTTGAATCTAAGGGGGTTTGATCAAACCCTTTTCAATTAAAATCCTTCAAATGGAACCTTTTGAGGCTTAAATCATTATATTTTCTAAAAATATGTGATTTCAACAAAAATTAGGATGTCCCAGAAAGTGTAACCCATTATTGTGGCAACACCCTGTTTGTAAATCACCCATAAGGGATGAAAGGTTTCACTAAAAAACATTGTCTTGTTTCATCCTCGTGTTTATATTTAGTCCCTGACACTAATTCATGCACGGTGGAGGGTTGCAAGGGGGTTCCCCCTATGAGGGGTCTGGGGGGATCATCCCCCTGATAGGGTGTCCAAGGGTTGCATGCCCCAGAGCCAAATTTTATCATTGTAAATCTAGACCGTTCGTCATTAGGTCACAAATTTGATGGTCGATATTATGTCAGTTTTCTTGTCCTAGAAGATAACCCCCTTTTATAAGGATATTTGTAGTACTTTTTTAGTAGAGTTGAGAGTAACAGGGACCACTAGATTGAAGATTGAAGAAGAAGAGGAAGTGCATGTATTGTAATATTATATTTGAAGATAATATAACTTGGAGCCTCTTTTCTTGGTGGAGTTTTTTACTTGAAAGGGTTTTCTCCATGTTACATACTATGTTATGTGTTTATTTCTTAATGCATGTTATTTTTGTGTAGTGGGTTTTATTTTTGTTACAACCTCCATTGATTCTACATTATCTATAGGACATTAATAAGGTTTGAATAAGATTTCCATTTTGCGGTTTGCACCTTCATTTCTAACATATAGAATTTGGGAAGGGGACACACGATGACTTCTTCAATTTCATGGATGAGTTTTAGTTTGAGGACGAGGACATGTGGATGAGGTTTTTTGATAGGTCCTTGCATGGAAAGGCAAAAGAATGGATTCATAGTTTTCCAAAGCAATCCTTTGCCTCTTGGAATGAAATTATGGCTACTTTTGAAAAGAAATTTGCAAAAGGTCTACACCCTACAGATCTTTTCATAGAGTTGGAAGAAATCAAAAGACAAGAAGAAGAGTATAGCATGGATTTGGTCACAAGTTTGCAGTTACTCTTTCTAATATTTTGGATGATTTTAGATCTAACACTCCCACCTACATTGATATATTTTTTGAAGTAGTTTAAGTTGGATTGAGTTCAGTGCATGAAGATTTGGAATTAATGAGCATGTAGTAGGCCTATTTATGCCTAGACTCCATGGAGAAGGTAAGGGATGAATAGATAGTAAGTTTGTTATCCAAAAGTTTTGGTGCTAATGGTAATGAACATGCTAATGTCAACAACAAACATGTCAATACAACTAATTAGATGAGTACAACATGAAATGAATATGATTGTGTAGTTAAAAAGGTAGAATGTGAAGGTGGTGCATTGTATGACAGTGATGCGGATGATGAAGATAGTGTGTACAACCACCTTTAGATAGATAGTTCATCAATTGAAGATGATAATATTGAAATCCATGATGACTTACAGCTTAAGAATGAGTATGTGGCTTTTTGAACAAAGATGAAGATGTGTACAGGAATGAGCAGTTAGTTGGATCAACTTGTGAAGCTAATCATGTTGTGTGTGCACATGCAAGTGATGTTCAAGGTGAGCAAGAAACTAGTTTCATGTATGATGTTTTTCCCTCCTTTGTTCCATTTGATGATGAAGCAGTAAGTGTTTGTTTACATGAGGTTGATGTGGATATGTCTGCACTTGATGATAATTGATCAAAGAAAAGTGCTATTGTATCCATGAACTTTCAATGTGAAGAACTTGCCCTTGTTGAATGGAAAGGTGGTGATCATGTGGATGCATATGAGAACCTATTTATTTGATGCAAGGTTTGTTATCTTCCCCATGTCGAGTGTGCTTCATATAGGCCACAAGGAAATGCTAGAAAAATAAACAAGGAAGAAGAGGTGTGTCATCAATTTTTTTGTAACAATTAATATGACACAATAGTTTGCCTAAGTGAAAGTTTGAAATAGAGAGACAATTCGAAGAACTTGGTTCTTCACATGAGGTGTCTCATGGTGATGCTAAGTTTTATGCTAATGGTTTAGATTGGAACCTGAATCATATCTATGATTTGGATATTGAAGGATGTATCAGTGGTGCAGGAGCACCTAATAGAACATTGTGGAACAAGGAGGCATCAGTGAATAAGAGAGGAGTCCATGGAGTCCATCAAGTCAAATGGAATAGCCTAAAACTAATAATGACATATTGTAATGGTCAAGATGATGTAATGTTTAAATGTCTTGAGGGTCCTGGTAAGGACCCTAGGACCAAAAATGATGTAAGTTGGGCCAATAGTGCCCCTAGAGTCAAATAGAGGTGTCTAAGATCAATAAGAAGGTTTAATGAACCCAAATAAAATCAAACATGATAAATAAATAAGGTAGAAGTTCATTAAATAAGGCAGAAATTCATTAAACCAAAGTTCAGAAATTTAAATTTCTGAATTATGCATTTAGGAGGGAAAGTCAATTTGAGTAGTTTCTTGGTGGTTAAACCAACTCCAACCGATGGGGATTGGTTAAGAAAGTTGGATAGAACTTATGTAAGCATTCCAAGGCATTTTATGTACGGACAAGTACATTGGAGGGAGTTTAGAGGTGCAAAATTGAATAAAAAAATAGAATTTTCTGATTTTTTCTATAAATCTGCTGTTGCAGGCCGTACCATTTCTTTGTACGGAACTGTTTTGATCTGAAACCAATTGGATGTGGTAGGGGATTGAGTTAAATTTCATTTGCAATTGGTTTGAGGTTATTATAGTGAATTTTGAGGGAGATATCACGTTTTTTCTGGAACTGCCTGTTTGACTGTGAAAACAGGGATTTTGAGGGTTTGCAATGCATTTTTGGACCTTTCCATGAATGTAGGATTATGATTCTCATGGAATAGGTCCTTATTAACATGTAACATATGTTTCTAACCCTGACAAAGCAGGAGGAGTGTAAATGGGAGAGGTGGTCACCATTTGAAGTCAAGGATTGCTTGTGGAAGAGCATTGAAATGGTGGCATGGTTATAGCAACTGGAGATCCATCTTAACAAGGTGATATTTTTATGATTGCTGTTGTTTAATATGGTCAAGGAGATGGTGTTAGACCTTTGAATGAGGTCTGGAAGTGATTGGAGGTGGAAGATCTAGCAAGCCCTAGGTTTTGAGGCCTAGAAATGAGGTTTTTGTATTCCAAACCATAAATGTGCAAACCATCTGATAAGACCTGGAAAATCCTTGGTTTTGAACCCTTTCCTAAGACTTTTTTTAGGTTTGAAGTGTGTGGGACAAGTTTGTCATAGGGTTCCTTTGTAAAATGGTCAATTTAGGCCTTGTAGGAAGGCAGCAGGGTGTTAGGACAGTCACATTTCGTCCAAAACAACAGTAGGTGAGTTTGAGATATGTTTTAGAACTCAATAGAGGGTATCCAAATCAGTCATTTTTTTCAAGAGTGTTTTGGGAAAGTTTGGAGAAAAGTACAGTTTAGTCGCTGAACAAGACTACAAGGATTAGGCCGGTTTAAGGGGAATTGTCAAGAATCTATCAAATTGGTTTGTGAAACCTTTGGAACCTTGTTGGTTGGGGTAGGTTGAGACCCTAGAAGGTGTTAAAATTCATCTGAGAATTTGGAATCCAAACTTGAGCCCTTTGGTGGAGTTTAGGACAAGAAAAAGACTAGTGAAGTCTTGCTGATTGAAACCCACATTTGGTCTAAACCTTTTGTTCTTGTTAAATTATCTCTAAGACCTAACACCTCTGCATCATAGTCGTATCAGAGAGCAAGTAGGTCCTTGAGGAAGTGGAACAAAGGCAAACATAGAGTTACCTATCTATCAAGGGAAGATGGATAGTGAAGAGCTATTAGGGTGGATAGATGCCCTTGAAAAAATTTTTGAGTATGAGGAGATGAATGATGAGAAGAAGATTAAATTTGCAAAAACAAAGTTGAGAGGGACAGCACTTACATGGTGGAGTAGTGTGCAAACAGAAAGAGTGGCTAGAGGTGGAACAAGAATCACTTCTTGGGGTAGGATGAAGGATATGATGAAGGATCAATTTCTTCTATCCGATTACTCCATTCAAACAAAGAGGATGAGGCAGAATTTGAAACAAAAGGACATGGATGTTATGTCCTATACTGAGCAATTTCATAAGCTTAGTATTAGAGGAGGATTGGAAGATGAAGAAGAGAAAGTGGCAAGATACCTTAATGGGCTTAGGTATAACTTGCAAGATGAGATTGGTTTGACAATACCAAAATCACTTGGAGAATGTTTTCAGTTGGCCATACGGGCTGAAGAGAGGGTGAAGAGGAAGCAAGAAAGACAAGGAGGTAGTGGTAGAGGATATAGAGGTAGGGGCAGACCTACTAATGAAGGACAAAGCAGCAATGAGAAAGGCAAAGAGTTTTCTGCAGATCAGAGAGGTGGATATAGAGGTAGAGGTAGGTTTGGATCAGGTAGAGGAGTATTCACAGGTAGGTGTTATCATTGCAATGAAGTGGGACACACATCTTTCAAATGTCCTAAGAGAAATGATGCTGATAAGAACAAGGAGAGAAGAGTTCATTTGGCACAAGAAGAGGAAAAGAAAGAAGACCAAGAACCAGCACCAGCCTATCCAGTTACAGATGGAGAATTGCTCATGGTAGATAAAGGCAAAATGCAGCAAGCACCATAGGTATCCATTTTCAAAACTAATTGTTTAAGCCATGAAAAAGTATGCAAGTTGATTATAGATTCAGGTTCACATGATAATCTAGTTTCTTGGGATATGGTGCGCAAGTTGGGATTGAAAACATTTGATCATCCTAGTCCTTACAAAGCCACTTGGGTAAGTCAAGAACAACAAGTAAGGGTTAATCAGAGGGCATATGTTGATTTTTCCATTGGTCCATAGCATGATTCTATTTTATGTGATGTTATTTCAATGACATGTGGGCATATAATTTTGGGTAGACCATGGCAGCATTTGAGAAAGATAGTTCATGATGGTTATACTAATAACTATTTGGTGCACAAAGATGGTAAATTGTTTAGACTAATCCCTTTCCCTTGTGGAGACAAGAAGGAACATGTTACAATCTGTTTTGGAGAGAAATTGAAGTTGGATGTGCAGGTTAGACAGCAGGAACAATTGCAGCAAAAGAAGGTTTATAACAGTCCTAAAGAGCAGCAAATTTGGGACTTAAGTTGCATCAAGATTGGGGCCATTGAATGCCCTATAGGGAGGCAGGAAAAGGAAGGTAGACAGCAGGTCTTACAGAGAAGAACAAATTAGATGGAGAAGGCAAAAGTATTACAACAGCAGAGTCCTAGGCAAGGACACCAAGACATGTTTTATGATGCTAACATTGTTTGTAAGAGCCATGCAGGTGGAAGAAGAAGAACAACCCTTGGAGAGTTCATGTTCCCTGTCACAAATCAGAGGAACCTTTCAACAAGACTACAGGATGTTTGGAGCAAAGCATATTACTCTTGGGACAAGAGTTTTTATCATGCTGGGGAGTATGGTGCAGGAGCACCTAATAGAACATTGTGGAACAAGGAGGCATCAGTGAATAAGAGAGGAGTCCATGGAGTCCATCAAGTCAAATGGAATAGCCTAAAACCAATAATGACATATTGTAATGGTCAAGATGATGTAATGTTTAAATGTCTTGAGGGTCCTGGTAAGGACCCTAGGACCAAAAATGATGTAAGTTGGGCCAATAGTGCCCCTAGAGTCAAATAGAGGTGTCTAAGATCAATAAGAAGGTTTAATGAACCTAAATAAAATCAAACATGATAAATAAATAAGGTATAAGTTCATTAAATAAGGCAGAAATTCATTAAACCAAAGTTCAGAAATTCAAATTTCTGAATTATGCATTTAGGAGGGAAAGTCAATTTGAGTAGTTTCTTGGTGGTTAAACCAACTCCAACCAATGGGGATTGGTTAAGGAAGTTGGATAGAACTTATGTAAGTATTCCAAGGCATTGGATGTACGGACAAGTACCTTGGAGGGAGTTTAGAGGTGCAAAATTGAATAAAAAATAGAATTTTCTGATTTTTTCTGTAAATCTGCTGTTGCAGGCCATACCATTTCTTTGTACGGAACTTTTTTGATCTGAAACCAATTGGATGTGGTAGGGGATTGAGTTAACTTCCATTTTCAATTGGTTTGAGGTTTTTATAGTGAATTTTGAGGGAGATATCACGTTTTTTCTGGAACTACCTGTTTGACTGTGAAAACAGGGATTTTGAGGGTTTGCAATGCATTTTTGGACCTTTCCATGAATGTAGGATTCTGATTCTCATGGAATAGGTCCTTATTAACATGTAACATATGTTTCTAACCCTAACAAAGTAGGAGGAGTGTAAATGGGAGAGGTGATCACCATTTGAAGTCAAGGATTGCTTGTGGAAGAGCATTGAAATGGTGGCATGGTTATAGCAACCGGAGATCCGTCTTAACAAGGTGATATTTTTATGATTGCTGTTGTTTAATATGGTCAAGGAGATGGTGTTAGACCTTTGAATGAGGTCTGGAAGTGATTGGAGGTGGAAGATCTAGCAAGCCCTAGGTTTTGAGGCCTAGAAATGAGGTTTTTGTATTCCAAACCATAAATGTGCAAACCATCTGATAAGACCTGGAAAATCCTTGGTTTTGAACCCTTTCCTAAGACTGTTTTTAGGTTTGAAGTGTGTGGGACAAGTTTGTCATAGGGTTCCTTTGTAAAATGGTCAATTTAGGCCTTGTAGGAAGGCAGCAGGGTGTTAGGACAGTCACATTTCGTCCAAAACAATAGTAGGTGATTTTGAGATATGTTTTAGAACTCAATAGAGGGTATCCAAATCAGTCATTTTTTTCAAGAGTGTTTTGGGAAATTTTGGAGAAAAGTACAGTTTAGTCGCTGAACAAGACTACAAGGATTAGGCCTGTTTAAGGGGAATTGTCAAGAATCTATCAAATTGGTTTGTGAAACCTTTGGAACCTTGTTGGTTGGGGTAGGTTGAGACCCTAGAAGGTGCTAAAATTCATCTGAGAAGTTGGAATCCAAACTTGAGCCCTTTGGTGGAGTTTAGGACAAGAAAAAGACTAGTGAAGTCTTGCTGATTGAAACCCACATTTGGTCTAAACCTTTTGTTCTTGTTAAATTATCTCTAAGACCTAACACCTCTACATCAATCAGCATAAGTGAGATTTATGTATGTTGGCCACCCATTGTCCAAGAATTTGATGAAGACTTGGTTGATTATGAAGCTTTCCTTTTTGAAGGTCAAGTTTCTATTGCTAGGGATGATAGTGCTATGCTTGAGATGGAGTCGTATGTTGGGGTCCAACATACATGTGAAGTAGTTTCTGAGAAATAGCTTTAATGCCAAGTTGGATGTCAACATACTGTAGCTCACTTTGAAGGTTTGCCAGAGCTAGATTTTTGAAGTTTGATTTACAAGAAGATATGTCTTATTTTATAGATTAGTAGTGCAGTTAGACATATTTTTCTTTGCCTTCTGAATGGGAGACATTTTCTTTTTTCCTTGATTCACACATAGAGGTTGGAATGTATGATGTTGTTACATGTATAGATGGATGTTTACTTCCATCCATATCTTTTATTGCTGACCTAAATTTGATTTCCTCACCCCTTGCTATTGGGAATGTGCATGAGGTTGTGTGGGATAGTTCTTGCATAAGTTTCATATGGTTGCCTTGCAACAGTGTTTGTGGTGGAGCTAGCCTTTGCTACATGGGCAGTGGTTGCAGTTTAGTGTAGGCATGTGGTATCCATCTTTTGTTGCATCTAGGTAGTGAGTGCATATTTGGTTGATGGAAATCAACTCCTTTGTTCAGCTCATCTTTGATAGAGGCAAGTAGCCTCATCCTTCTCTTGTAGGGTTGAATTTCATTGTATTAAAATTTTGTTTACAATCATATTTCCTTTATGTCTTCATGTCCATGACTGCAAGTCCTATTGTATATACACTCTTGTTGTAAATACATTTTTTGGTTCTCCCCTTGTTGTTTATTTCCTTTTGTGATCTACCCCAAAGATAGTTGGTTCTCGTTGTGCCAAGTTTGGCACACATCCCCAACTTGAGCCATTGTTGGTTCTTAGATTTTTGGCACCTTAACCTACAAATTTATGCCCAAAATCTTTCAAAAATACCAAGTTTGTCCCTCTATGTCTTGCATTATTTTTTATTTCTTCAAAAATCCTTAGAAAATCTAAAAAATCCTAAACATCTAAGTGTTTGGTGCCCTGTCGGCCATTCTGGGCCTACTAGAAACAAGTCAGAGTTTTCCTTGGTTCCTAGAACCAAGGAAAACCTTGATAGTATTCCTGGTTTCCACTGATCATTGACAAGAAGGAATTTTAGTGAGTTCCTGGTGGTTAGGAACTTGCTACCAAAGAAGAAAAAGAGAAAAGAAAGAAGTTTCCACTAGTTCCTGGTGAATAGGAACTTGCTGATAAATCTCTTGATGCCCTTCCAAGTTCTAAAAAGGCAAAATTAGAGATTTTAAAGTACTGGAAACATATTTTTTCATGGGTTCAAGAGTTTGAATGCCTGCCTACCTCCTAGAAATGCCATTAATGCCTAGTTTGACTAGATTCGAGGTAGGTAGTGTTTAATACAGGGGTTGGTGGATTTAAAATGGTAGGTGTGGGCACCCTAGTTTATTTTCCCACATAGAATAGCAAGTGATATTGTAATTCTATATATGCATAGTAAAAGATGTAATAGTTGTTGTTCGTTGAGGCAACTAGTTGGTCTCTAAGCCAATTTGGGTCTGCAAGTGTCTTAGAAGATTTTAGGGCATCAAGCAAAGGAAATGTTTGGGTTGCAAATGGAAGAGTGCATTTGTTACAACATAGGAATAATATTGTCAAGTATATCTTCATATTGTATTATGTCTCCATAGAAGAATCTAGTTCTTCAGGGGGTGTTTGAACCAAGTTACTCATCCTCTCTAGCCACACTTGCTAATATGATGGTAATGTATGACATAATTTAAATCATATAAACTCTTTTGTATGGGTCATTCCTTTGTTTCAAATGGGTTTTTGCCTTCATTTTATGGATTAGTAAGTATGTTTATCATATGGCATTGAATCTAAGATTTGTAAGTGTATGCACATCTAGTTATGTTGATGCTTATTGGATGCATCTCTTCTCTCTTTGCTATTCATGACTCTATTACCCAATGGAGTAGGCACCAGTCTAGATTGGTGAAGGGCCAACAATTTATTTTAATCATTCTTGTATTCTGGGTAGCTATAGGAGTAGTTTAGGGTTTTACATGTTGTTCATGATTTTGTGTTATAACCAAGGACAAATTTCAAGAAACGTAAAATTGTTTTAATCATTTATGAATCATGTTCATGCATTCATGTACGTTGTAACTTGTGTATGTAATGTTAAGTGGATTCATCTTGTAGGATATTATGTTGTATTATTTGGGTGCATGTGCAAGGTGCAGTAATAAATTTTATTAGGTGTTTTATGTAGCTAGTTTGTCTTGGCCTAGTGATAGTTATGGCGGTCAAGTGTACATTGGGTATGGTTGTGAATCTTTATTTGTGTTCCATTTCAAGCCTCTAGGAATATCCCTCCTAGGTCAAGTTGAGCCTGAAGTGTAGGAGAGCATACCCACTCTCATTAGTTGGCATTAACAATCCTCAATCTATGGATGAACCTCTTTCTCACCTTCCTGATGACACCCCTACCCTAGAAAGTGGAGAAATACTCTAGAATTTTGGACCTATGGTTTTGGGACCCAATAGGTACTTTGACACTCAATCAATCTAAAAATTCCTTGTCATATCTGACTCATGCCCCATTTTTTATTTAGATTTTGTTTTTCCCTTCCATACAAGATCTGCATCTTTGTTATCACTTTTTGAGGTCAATTTATTCATATTATCATTCCCACTACCCTAGGTATCCCATGGAACATCATTTGCGGTATTGTCATCCAGGTTAATGAACTCATTTTGAACTTCCTCTGAGGTATCACCTTGTTCATTAATATATGACACAAGTCTTGATGTTGTAGCTCCATCCGATGGACTACAAACATTGCCAAAGTATGACATTATGTTTTCATGTTTTGATGACCTCCCTTCACCACTTTCAAGAAACTTGTTCCTGCTTGACATCTCTCACAAAATAAAAGCTACAAAAAATGTCTTTTTGTTTAAGAGGAATCATAGACTATAGATCCATGGTTCCTAGATGTATTCCCACTCAATATCATCTATACTAATGAAACCAAATTGACAAAGAGATAAATAATTAATAATTTAAGAGGAATCTTATATTATAACACTATAAAGAAATGATCACTTACCTTTAGGATTTCATTGACTTGCTAATGCCTGTAGTTGTAACTTGACCATGATCTGAATCAAGAGTTCAAAGAAAAAAATGTGTAAAAGATAAATTAGAGTTTTGATTGTATTTATATCAATCTATATTTGGTGAATTTTGTGGGATTTTTAAATGGTAGAGTAATAATTTGGTGAATTTTGCATAATTATAAAATGGTGCATATAAATGTCGGGTGAATTAAAACTTGATCAAACACATATGTTGCAATCTTCAAGGCAATTATGACCCTTAGATTAGCATGGAGGTATAATGGTATTGGCAAAATGGGTCCTCATACATGGTGAAATTTTAATGCTATTGGTAAATATGTGGCTAAATTAAAACATGCCTTTGAAATTCCAAATGAATCCTGTTAGAAATGCGTAGGTTATTGTGGCAAAAATACTAGTTATGATTGCCTCATAAAATAAATTAGCGATGAATTGAAATGCATTTGATCAATAATTTGTAAAATATGGGTGATTTGGCCCTCTGTTGATTGCAATCTATTCCCCAAATTTGAATTTGTGGATATGAACTATTTGGCAATTGGTGAGGATTCTCCACTAAAAAATCATTGTTGTACACTTTATAATTGTTCATTTAAGACTAGTCATTGATCGATGGCTTAGATGTATGTACAATGTAAACCAATGGTAGTGGGAGAATCAGTTATGATTCTCCACTAAAAAATCATTGTTGTACACTTTATAAATTTTCATTTAAGACTAGTCATTGATTGATGGCTTAGATGTATGTACAATGTAAACCAATATTAGTTATGATTGCCTCATAAAATAAATTAGCAGTGAATTGAAATGCATTTGATCAATAATTTGTAAAATCTGGGTGATTTGGTCCTCTGCTGATTGCAATCTATTCGCCAAATTTGAATTTGTGGATATGAACTATTTGGCAATTGGTGAGGATTCTCCACTAAAAAATCATTGTTGTACACTTTATAATTTTTCATTTAAGACTAGTCATTGATTAATGGCTTAGATGTATGTACAATGTAAACCAATGGTAGTGGGAGACTAGGTTACTAATAAAGTGATTATGATTTAATCATCCAATACATAAAAAATAATAAGAATAAGGAATGCACTCCATGTTATTTATTTTGGTATTTTAAAAGGCATATTATGTTTTTAACTTAATTGATGGTTGATAGATGTTTACTATACAAATCAATGGCATTAATTCATTAGCTAATTGTTAAACTAACAAATGACTCAATAACTCTATGAGCTGTGACCATTTATTTAATCATATGAATGTCTAGATTATGACATGTACATGTGAAATATACCTTAGTCATTACATTATTATGACTCATTAACATAAGATCTATAACCTATATCAAAACTCAAGGTAGATCACTAGTTGTGAAGGAAATTCTCCATGGCTCATGAACTATGAATTTATTCATAGCATGATACTAACTTTAGGAACCAATCATAAAGTGTCATGCCGACATAATTTTTGTACTAACTATATTAATTATGTTTCATTAAAACACTACTCTGATCAATGGCCTATTTAAATTGATTATTCTTATCAATGGTAGTAGTCCATAAGATAACCATCAAAGTGAAGATCATTTACTCTACCAATGGCCTATTGTCATTGATTATGATACTGTTGGCAAGAGACACTATGTGGATTCATGAGTGTTGTCATTGATGGCAACAAAGTTCATTCCACACATCCATAGGACATGGTATGTCTTTACCGGAAGTCAGATTGAAGAGTGTTGTAGTTCGGTAAGCAAGAACAGAGCATGTAGAAAGGTCTGACAATTAGGTCTGGATCTCTCAAAGGAAGTATCTCAGCAAAGTACAGACTTGGGGAAGTCAAGAGGAGTATCATGAATGATATATTCTAGAGATTGAGCCTCTGGTGATGAAAGAGTGAAAAGTTATAAGCACCTAAGTGTTGGGTTCCTATTTGGCAGAGTAGACTAAGGAAGACCTGACCAGCAGAGCATCAGACCTTAATCTAGATGAGATATTGATGGTGATCAAGTTTATTGAGGTATCATTCATGATTGGCCGACATGATTGATGACTTCTATAAGCATCTTTTTGATATGCATCACTTGGTAAGCAAGGATTCAGCTGACAAACTAGAGTTTGGGAAAATATTGAGTATTCTGGATGCTGACTAGAAAGATGTTGAAATCCTTTGTGCGGATATATATACCAGATGGATTTTGATGAGAAGGTGTGTGTGGTGTGTTGTGAAGTGCAAAGAAAATCAGAGAGCAATGTGGAAGAAGTAGTACAGGTCCGGTATGTGACAAGACAACAGCACCAAAGAAGAGGAAGAATGAAGTGTAGTAGATCAGTGTATTGAGCCTAAGCAGAACTGAACCTCAGCATATGTGGATGCTTCTCATCAATTCAAGTATCTTGTTACTTTCTTTATACCTTGTAGACAATGAGTCTCTTGTAGGCAGTGAGACTCTTGTGAGCACTGTGCTTGGGCAGTGAGCCCTAATTGGCAAGTGCCATTTTGTACTTCTATTCTTTTAACAGAGAATACAATCTTGGGTTAGTCACCCTGTGGTTTTTCCCTTAACAAGGTTTTCCATGTCAAAATCGTTGTGTTATGTGTATTGATTTTGTTTCTGCTTTCATGGTTACGGATGCTTATTTGTTTTGATGCTGCACTAGTTGTTAAAGAAGAACATAAAGTTAAATTAATTAAAGATAACTGATTCACCCCCCCTCTCAGTTATCAACACTTAGTATCAGAGCTAAGTTCCTCCAAACAGAGCCTAATAGCTTGAGGAAGATCTAGGAATTCTAATGGATATGTATAGTATGAGGGAACAACTTCAGTCTGCCCTTGATGATCTTGAGCAATCTCACTCTGAAGTCAACAACTTGAGGAAAAGACTCAAACAAGATGATGATTTCATAAATGAACTAAAGGAGAAACTAAGTATCTCTATGAAAAAGAGAAAGGAACTTCTTCAAAAATTAGCAAGTCAAAGTGAAGCTAATGATAC
This sequence comes from Cunninghamia lanceolata, assembly GCA_027924645.1. Taxonomy (NCBI): domain Eukaryota; kingdom Viridiplantae; phylum Streptophyta; class Pinopsida; order Cupressales; family Cupressaceae; genus Cunninghamia; species Cunninghamia lanceolata. Next base: position 11,548,125 of record BSBN01000780.1, read on the forward strand.
TAATGAAGATCTGAATGAGAAGAACACATTATGTGAGAAGCTATCAAAAGGGGTCATTATGGTAAGACATGAAATAGAATCAGGGGTTATCAAATTCACCCAAGAAATTGAAGAGAAATGAAAGATTGAAGATAATCTAAAACAATCTCTCAAGGAGAAGTCAGAAGACTACCACAAAATGGATAGAATAATTAGGCATTTGGAATCTGATCTTGAAGAAGCTAGAGATAATGAAGAACAACTTGAGAATCAGATTGACACCCTAAAAAGGGATCTTCAAACAACAAATGAATACAAAGAGAAATTCAAGATACGCTCTGCTCAGCTTGAAGTTCTTCTTGAAAGCCAAAAGAGGGTAGATGACAAGCAAGGCTTGGGGTATGAGAAAGGTAAAAACTCTGGATCCAGTCAGAAGAACTCTGGATCAGGAAATCCAAGGAATAGGCCTAGAAGACCTCTAGTGAGGCAACCAAATGCTCAAAGATATCCATCCTTCAATGGATACTGCCACAATTGCAATAACTTTGGTCATAAAGCAAATCAGTGCAGAAGAAGAATGAATCAGACTAAGTCATCCTTCTCTAGACAGTGTTTTAATTGCAAAAGGTATGGTCACAAATCTCATGAGTGTAGAAATATGTAAATAAACATTTCATTCAATGGTAGATGCTTTGCATGCAATAGAATGGGACATATGGCTAATCAGTGCAGATCAAGAGGATATCAGTCAAATATGCAAAGAAATGTTGTTTGCTACAATTGCAATAGATCTAGTCATATTGCCAAATTCTACAGAAGTAAGAATCAGGACAAAAAGGGTCTGGTGCATAATAATCAAAACCAAGACAAAGGAAAAGGAAAAGTGAATGTAGATGAAATTTAAAGGGAGATGAACAAGATTTGGGTGAAGAGGAGTACAGAAAATGTTGAGGATGGATCCGCACCAGAATCTGGTGCTAATATCCCTTCCAGAAACTAAATAGATGAGTTCTGGCTCAGGGGGAGTCACAAAAGAAAACAAGTTCCCCCAGTCAGTCAATTGGTGCCTAAAATTGGCACATGAAAAGTTACAGATTAAAGGGTTCTTAGAAAAACATCTAAATAAGCCTTGGTAAAGATATGGAAGATCCGCAAGAAATTTAGAAGAGGCTAATCTTCCAAGAATGATCCAGTTTAACAGTCATTCAGTAAGAATAGGATTTTCATAGTTAGATCCAGTATGATTCAAATTTGAGGTATCTTGATCTAAAGATAAATGGAATGATTGGAGAAAGGTAGATAGATTGCCAATATTCACCAAGAATAACTCTAAGTGCATCTCAATGATCCAGAAAGATCTCTCAGGACAAGGAGAACAAAGCAATTGGAATAACTTAAGTTGTGCATTTATTACAATGTGAAATTAAGGTTTTCATAGAAATATAAGGGTTCTTTTGTTCATTCATCCTGTAATCTGATCTCGGTCATATCGTGAACCCTAGAAGCGTAAAAGGTATTTTCCACTCTTGAAATCTCTCTCTGAATCTTTGAAAGATGGCTACTCCAAATGTTGTGAAGATCACTGATAGGCAACGTCCAAAATTCAAAAAACATCCTTATAAATCCCTAGAAGCTGATCCCCTAGGTGCATTTTCTAGCATTCTGCATGTAGAAGATATTAGGGTTCACATACACACAAACATTGAAGAATTTGGGGAATCCAAATTGATGGATATCTACCACAAGGAACTGTTAGATAAATCACTTGAACTTAAACCCCAATACAAGGCCATCTGGGATAAGCATTTCGGATAGTGCATCCATTTCCCCTGTTTTGTAGAAGATGAACTTGGGTACGGTATGTTTTGAGCAGAGTGTATGACAACTTCATGTGGTTGAATAGACCATTTAAGATCACAAAAGATGCTATTAGGGCGGTAACTGATTTGCACTCATTCGGAGGGTTACCTGTTCTCAAATCAGTCAAAAACCAAACTGTGAGTGAGGTTACCAAATCAAAATTTGACAAGAGAGCAATGACAATAGAAGATATCACTGATCCGGATAACAAGTTTGCCTCCATGATAATTGGCTACAAGATATATCACTCCAACAGGGAAAATTTAGTACCCAAAATTGCAATTTACACTGCTTATCAGATGCTAAGAGAAAATGTTGACTATGATCTTTGTGAGCTTCTGTTGAATCAACTGTTGGAGAATTTGCAAAAAATAAAGAAGGATAAAAAGAATTCATTCAAGTATGGTGGCTTGATACTTTGCCTATTCTTCTATTATATGAATGAGCTACCTGGAACTAATGGCCGGATATGGCAGAATGACAAACCTATTGCCATACAAATCAGGGATTATATGTATGGGCTTGGTGATGCCAAGACACAAAATATAGCTTTGTGGGGTTACTTCAAAAACTTCCAAAACATGATGCAGGCAAGAGAAAGAATCCCCCAATCTTTGGTTGAGAAATACAAGGATACAATATGCTTTATGGTAGACACTGATCAATGCCTAATAGAGGCAGTGGAACCAAGAATAGTATGGATCATGCCAATGGGGTATGAGGTTGATGAAAAAATCCTAGAACTGCATATCCAACATCTACTGAGTAAGCCTAAGGACCCTAAGGCAGAAAGGTTTGGAACCTACCAAGAGTTGAGTGTAAAAGTTCATGTTGAACTTAGACAGCCTGAGATCAAGAGAAAAGTAACAAGGGAAGTAGAAGAATTCACCAAGAGGCATGGAATATCAAAGGAGGTAGTTGATGCCAACAGAGAGAAGATGGAAAGGGCAGAAAGACAAGAAACAAAAAAAGAAAGTGCTCCAGTGCAAGCCCCCTCCTGGACCAAATCCTCCAGAAGCTTTTCACCTGCCACCTCTGAGAGCCAAAAAGCATCAAAACTGGAAGCCCAGACTTCCAGAAAGGGAGAGAAGAGAACAAAGAAAAAGGCCACAAGGTCCTATACGAGTCAGAAGAATGATGAAGAAACTAAGACTAATGAAGAAATCAAGAAAATGAAGAAGAAGAAGACGAAAACATCCAATGAACCCTCTACTAGTTATATCAAGGAAGAAGAAGTAGAAGAGTTTGTTGAAAGGCCTGCTCTGTCCATTGATGATGTAGTCAAGGCAGTTACTATGGATGGAAATTTGCAACCTATAACAAAATTCTATGATGAGTATAATGACACCGATAAAAAGATCTTAGAAGAAGCCACAATTAAGTACTTAAACATATATAATAAGGCATTTATTGAAATCATCTCCCTAATTCCCAAAAGTTTAGAGAAGGAACTTGAAATGAGAAAGGAGATTGCAAAGGCAAAGGACTTGGAGATCTGGGAACAAATAACTATTCAGCTTTATCCCTCCATCACTCCAAAGCAAATAAGAATGATTTCAAAGATTGCAAAGATGAGTTCCAAAGCAAAGCCAGAATGAATACAATTATGCTCGGAGAGACTAATCAAGTGGCCAAAGAGACTAAAGACATCCTCCAGAATGCTTATAAAAGATTCAATATTCCTATTGTAGAGGACATAGATGATGAATGTACTGAGAAAAATGCAGAAGATCCAAAGGAGATAAGTGAGGAGAAGACCATGGACCTAGATTCCTTTGTTCTAGAAGAGGAAGTCCATGAAGAAGTAAATATCTCTCATCCGGATTCCCCTGCAGACTTCGGATCTAAAGGAGAAGAAAGAATAGAGGAGAAAACCAGTCAAGAAGAAGTAAAGGAAAGGGAAAAAGACCAAACAGAGAAGACCCCAAGAGACAGTTCTGAGACTGCAAAAGGGAAGAAGACTCTGTCTCTGGAAAGAGACACTGCAGAAACTATCAAAGATTTCTTGACCAAAGAGATGATGGAAATTGATGAACCAGAACTGCTTCAAGGACCATTCAATTTTGATTCCCTCTCCCTGGTTCAAACAATGAAGATAGCATCCTTTGCCCAAGCAAAGGCAAAAGAAAAACTTCTGAAGTCTCACATGGAAGACTGTGAGCTGATTGAGATTACATCCGGTGTATTGGAAAAGATCATGCCATCCTTCCAGAAGAATCTTTCAGCCTCTTCATCTGGTAATCTCAAATCTCTTGTTAATACTATTAACACACATTTTGATTCCTTAGAGAAGTCAGTAGAAGAAAGGGTTCAGAAGGAGTTTTTGGGAAAGAGATTCTCTGAAGTACAAGGGCTAATAACAAATGATAGGAGAAATTTGGATATTGGAATAAAGAGCCTAGAGAATGCTCTTAAAGATGGTGGTGATATATACAAATTTTGTCTATCTTGGTCCACCATAACAACAGACATCACCAAGAAGGTGAAAGAACAAGAGAGCAAACTATCAAGTTTATCTCAAAGTTTTGATCCTCTCACCTCTTCCATAATAAATCAAGAGTGTCAGACTATTGTAGTCATAAATGAAATAAAGAAGCTTGAAAAGGAGAAGAACAATAGAATAAGTAGGTTAAGTGAAATGAGAGGGATAATTATCCCTAAATTAGAGGCCATGCATGATGCCCTATCTGATGCTAAGACCACAGCCCGGACTAGTGATCCAACAGATCTAAAGAGGGTAGAAGCTTTTGCATTCCTGTTGAGTGGTCATATTTCAATTTTGGATAGGATGAAGCATAGTTGGGCAACATAATTTGTCCAGTTGAAGACAACTTTTGTACATATACTTCAGTAAATGTAAGTATGTTATGTATATATATTTATGCGGCCAAGTATAGATTATTTTTAGAAATTTTGCTATGCAGATCCTACCCTTTGCCATTGATGTCAAAGGGGGAGTGAGGAGAAATGAAAAATGTGGAATCTAGCTAAGGGGGAGCTCCGCAAAAGTGTACATTAGAAGAAAGCATCAGCCAAGGGGGAGTATAGTGTGACACTTAGTCATTTTTCACTAAGTGTTGCCATCAATGCCAAAGGGGGAGATTGTTGGCAAGAGACACTGTGTGGCTTCATGAGTGTTGTCATTGATAGCAACAAAGTTCATTCCACACATCCACAGGACATGGTATGTCTTTACCAGAAGTCAGATTGAAGAGTGTTGTGGTCCGGTAAGCAAGAATAGAGCATGCAGGAAGGTCTGACAATCAGGTCTGGATCTCTCAGAAGAAGTATCTCAGCAAAGTGCCGACTTGGGGAAGTCAAGAGGAGTATCATGACAGATATATTCCAGAGATTGAGCCTCTAGTGATGAAAGAGTGAAAATTTATAAGCACCTAAGTGTTGGGTTCCTGTTTTGCAGAGTAGACTGAGGAAGACCTGACCGACATAGCATCAGACCTTAATCCGGATGAGATATTGATGGCAATCAAGTTTCTTGAGGTAGCATTCATGATTGGCTGACATGATTGATGACTTCTATAAGCATCTCTTTGATACGCATCACTTGTTAAGCAAGGATTCAGTCGATAAACCAGAGTTTGGGAAAATATTGAGTATTCCGGATGCCGACTAGAAATATGTTGAAATCCTTTGTGCGGATATATATACTAGATGGATTTCGATGAGAAGGTGTGTGTGGTGTGTTGTGAAGTGTGAAGAAAAGCAGAGAGGAGTGTGGAAGTAGTAATACAGGTCTAGTATGTGACAAGACAACAACACCAAACAAGAGGAAGAATGAAGTGCAGTAGATCAGTGTATTGAGCCTAACTAGAACTGAACCTTAGCATATGTGGATGCTTCTCATCAGTTCACGTATCTTGTTACTTTATTTATACCTTGTAGATAGTGAGTCTCTTGTAGGTAGTGAGCCTCTTGTGAGTAGTGTGCTTGGGCAATGAGTCCTAATTGGCAAGTGCCATTTTGTACTTCTATTCTTTTAATGGAGAATACAATCTTGGGTTAGTCACCTCGTGGTTTTTCCCTTAACAGGGTTTTCCACATCAAAATCATTGTGTTATGTGTAATTGATTTTGTTTCTTCTTTCATGGTTATGGATGCTTATTTGTTTTGATGCTACACTAGTTGTTAAAGAAGAATAGAAAGTTAAATTAATTAAAGATAACTGATTCAGCACCCCCTCTCATTTATCAACAGATACATAAAACCAAATCAATGCTAAATGATGAAAATTGAGCCTTAGTGGGGAAATAATTAGAGGAACTTGTTCTATAGGATGAATATATGAAATAGGGGCCTGCAAAACACTAATGATATAGTACTACCTATTCTTGTAGGTACTTGGACACCTTCACCTTGCCATCGTACATCTCATATGAGAAAGGTACCTATTGCCCCCCTTTTATTGGTACATGGTAGATTGGCTAGGACACATCATCATCTTTGATATATTGGATTATGGTTGTAATAGACTATATAACTACATTAGGTGATAATAATATTACTAGCCAAATGGCTCCACCAATGTTCTTATACCTAGTAATTAGTCACCAAATAAATATAAAAAAATAGTTAAGTGAAAAATGACTTCCAATAGTAAGACATTGAGTGATTATAACAAAAATGCATACCATAAAGAAATGGTTTGAATTCTTATGAGAAGCATTTTAGACCACTTCACCATGGAAGTTTAGTGAAGATACACTAGCTAAGGTATTGGTGCCTAGAAAAACCAGTTCCCAAAATGCTTCATTCTACCCCAAAAATCCCACAAAGTCCATCAACTTTCCCAATTTTGCCTTTGAGTTCAAAACCCATCAATTATACTTGATCTGAGATAATTTACATGGGTTCCCTTCTAAAAATTTTCTAAGTAAAATTCCCCTTTTGTTCCTTGTGTTTCCTAATATTTCTTTCCCTTTTAAAAATCTCTTCATTTTTGCCCTTTGTTGTCAAACTGGTGAAATTCCAAACTTGCAAACTTGTTCACAAGTTCAAAGTTTTGTCAGTTTGCTGAAAACCATAAGGTGAGGGAAGAGAGGGAGAATGGTTCATTGGAAGAAAAAAGAAGCTAAGACACCTTTGTTAGTGATTTTTTGAGTTTGCAAACTAGAAAGTTTGCTGACAATATACTTCATTGACAGAATGAAAGAGGAGGCAGCCATGACTTGCAAAATGTGTTTAAAGTAGAGGAAAAGGTGCACATAAAGGCCTTTGTCAGTGAATTTTTAAGTTAGAAAACTCAAAAGTTCGTTGATACCTATGTTCCCCAACTGCAAGCAATGTGAAAAAGGCCAAGGTAAAGTGGCGAAGGCAAAAGATAAGGAAATGTAGCACTTTTCCTCTGGTTTGCAAAAAATCATTTTTGCCAACAAAGCAAATCAAAAAGAGCAAATGTTGACTAAAGGGAGATGGAGCATAGTGATAACTTTAAGAAACCCCTCCTAAAAAAAGATATAAAATCCTTGCGAATCTTCTACTTTTTTTGGAAAAAAAATATTAATAATCTATTGGCGAATCTTTCCTTTTTTGAAAAAAATATTTAATTTTATTGGCGAATTTTTTAAATCACTAGAAATTTGTAGAAAATCCTAGAGAATCTTGACAAAAAATAGGAAAATGCATTAATTACTATGGCGAATCCTTCCTAAAAAACAAATTAAATTCTTATGTAAAAGTAAAGGCCTGAAGGTGGTAGTGATCGACTAGTTTAAGGTATAGTGCTCATGTCTATAATTCCTTAATTCCTTAATATTTTAAATAAAAAATTGAATATTTTAAATTGGCCCTAAATTATTTTTCACCACCATTGATTTTATTTATAATCTAATGGTTTGGGTTCTATTCTGCGGACCACAATGTACCCACGGAGCTCCAATGCCCATGGGGCCCAAATTTGCATTTGGGACATTGATTTTAATGGAGATCAATGGCCCAAATGTAATTTTAGGTGCCATGGGCATTGGAGCTCCATGGGTACACTTTGGCCCATGGAGTTTAACCCTAGTTGTTAGATTATAAATTGAGATCAATGAACCAACTACAATTTTGGGCTCGATGGCCATTGGAGCTCCATGGGTACATTTTAACCCATGAAATACAACCACAGTTGTTAGATTTTAAATAAAATCAATGATGGTGATTAAAAATTGGTTATATGGCCCTAAAGTAACCAATAATTATATAATATTATTGGTGATATAATTTAATTTTTTACTAAATCTTATAAAATTTGGGCGAATTTGATCTAATTGGGTATCTAATATTGTGACGAATTTCTAAGTTTAATAAAATAAATATTCTAGTGATTTAACAAGGACTAAAATAAAATTTTGTAAAAATGTGGTGATTCAGGTCACCTTATAGCTTGTACTATTAGCCAAATTTTGAATCCCCAATTTCAACTATTAGCTAATTGGCGAATATTAGCCACTAAAACAATCACTAATGGAGAAAGGGGCTTGGTTCAGATGACTGAAGATTCGCTGATGGAGGGATGAAAATCCATAGGTTTGGCAAATAAAAAATTTGCCGACATAAAAGGAAAAGGTAGTAGGTTCAGAAAAGGTGACTTTTGCCAACTAAACAGTGGATAAGGCAAAATGATATAAAAGGAGAGGAAGTGGAAGGCTCAAAAAATTAGATTTCTGTTGATAAAAGGAAAATGGCTAAGTCAAGCAATGAAGAAGATAAAGCAAAGGGTTCAGTTAATAAATCGGCTAAGGGCCAAACTAGTAGAAAAGTTTGGTAAATTTGAAATTTGTCGATAAAGGCAAGTTCACCAACAAGGTCACAATAAGAAAGAGAGAGAAAGGTTTGAAAATTTGAAGATTTGTCGATAAAGGTAGAAAAGTGGCAAAATATAGAGTCAAAATAGTTCACCATGGGGTAATTTTACTGACAAAGTAGAAAAGGTGCACCAAATATGCCAAGTTCAGAAAAGTCACAATTCACCAACTAAGGAAAAAGTGAGAAGACAAGGCCAAAGGTAAGGTTCCAAAAAAGTGAAATTTGCCGATAGGATAGAATTGGTGCCAAGGAAAATGAAGCTACTGCCAAGGTTCCTAAAAGTGGGAATTCATTGACTAAAGGGAAAAATGAAGATCTTAGGCATAAAATCAAATGAAAATCAAATAAATGTGAAGAAAAAACTAAATGTAATAGTTTGAAATATTTTAAACTTAGTTTAACTTATTTTAGAATATTGTAAAAGGATTTACCTAGTATTTTGGCAGATTGTAAAAGTGTCATGATTGCTAGGTGGTGTAGGCAAATCTGAACTCAAAATTTAATGTCTGGTAGGTCAAGGCCAATTGCAGATGGTTGAAACAGTAAATATATTTAATGCAAAAGGACCAAAAATTAAATGGAAGGATGAAGTGCCTCAGATGACAAATCTTTCTGTGGGTATTTCCATTCTAAAAGAATGCTAAGGTATAGGTGATTTTAGGTTCATGGATGTTCTGGCAGAATCTCTGGGCCAAATCTTAAATGTAGTATGGGCAAAAGCACGACTGCCTGTTGACCTAATTTTGAATGCCCAGGAGCTGTACAGTATGAGTTTTAATTGCTATATATGCATTAGTTTTGGATGTTTTCAGGGTTGGTCTCTAAGCTAATTGTCTAGTCTAGGAGTGCCTAAGGATTATTCTCTTGCACCAAAACATGTTCTATCTAGTTTGTTAGTGAAGGGATGTATTCAGCATAGTACACCAAGGCTGTGTAATGTAGATATGAATGTAATGGTATATCTCCATGGGAGTTTGTAGTTTGTATATTTCCCTTACCACAGTTGCTAGTATGATTGTAACAGATGTTTGGAGATATGTGACAACATCCAAGTTAATACAAGGCTTTGTATTTGCCATTTTTTTGTTACATATGAATCATTGTAGTTCTCTTTTGGATTATTAAGTATGTCCATTATATGAGGATCTATTAGTGTTATATATGTGAATATATGTCTAGTTCTATTGATCCTATGATGTGCATTTTCTTCCCTCCTTGCATTTTATGACTCTGTTACCCAATGGAGTAAGCACCGATCCATATTGGAGAGGGATCAATTGTTAGAATCCGTAAAATAGATTATAACCTAGAATCAATTGAAAGAGTTAGAAACATAAATTATAAATGCAAAAGCATAACAATACCAAGAAATTGATGTGAAATGCTTGAATGGAAAAATAGCATCAGATAACTATCTCCAATATTAAATTATAATACAAGCTAGGTAGCATGCTTATATAGACTAGGGAGAGTGAGGAGGTGGCAACACCGACTAATGAGGAGCAACCATCTATCAGACTAAAGATAGAAAAGCATCTTCCCAAGATAGCTAATGGATGCTCACGTGTAAGAAGATGACACCTCATAATCCTCTCACCTAATAAAACATGCTTTATTAACCTAAGTAGGGTAAGTGCAAAAAGATGGGGGGCCAAAAAGTGGCCAAATTGTTTTCAAAAAAAAAAATACAAAATGCAAGCATGTTATAACGTGTTCGCGTTATGGTTTGGTAATGATGAGCCTAAGGCTCGTTAAAATCAAACCATAATGTGCTCACATTATAACGTGAGCATGTTATCACCTATTATAAATTAAAAAAAACTCATCTCATTTCATTTCATTTATTTTTTCTCCACTATTCCCGCAGTCTGCAAACCCTAGGAAATGCGCTCGTGTTTTGGATTCCTTAATTCGACACAAAAATCTTATTGATTCATCGCCAAAATGCTGCCATGACGTTGAGCATGCCAAAGGAGTGAGTTTATTTGTCTTTTTGTTTGAATTTGCTTCTAAATAGGTAGGTTTGAGTTGTTTTTTGATGTATATTTCGTTAATTTTTAGGAAATGTTAATGCACCTCCTCCTCCTCCTCCTCCTCAAAATCCACAAAATCTTGCAGAACAACAACCTCCTCCATCCATTCCTTGACATGCCCCTGGAACACAAGAAAATATAATGGGGCAAATTGAAAATAACAAAAAATAAATTGAAGATATAATTGCAAGTTGAAAGATCCTTCCACTTCAACCTTGCATAGGTCCACACTTGTTAAATCTCTTGAATCTATGTTATCAAATGTAGATTCAATTAGCAAGAAAATAACTAGTTGGACGGATAAGAGGAGAGAGTTTAGAGATTATTATGTAGACAAGCTGTCATACCAAGATGTGAAAAAATTACAAATTACAAAATTAGACTTGTGTTTGATTTGCACAAACCCACAAACAAGTCAACCTCCACCCATTACATGCAAGAGGTTCCCTATCCATTGGTGCAACAACCAAGTGATAAGCGACAATTTTGGGAAGAGGTGGTGGATGGTTTTTGACCATCCTCCATGCAATAATAATGAGGTCCCGCAATACTTTTTTAGGAAACTCTACTGCGAGTTTGTCCTTAATAAAGTGCCAAACTATTTTGATATATGGAACTTCCATGGTAGAGGTGGGGGGTCAGCACAAGATAGACCAGGGGCACGTGTTGACCCATAGCGGGTAGTGAGATGAGTAATCAACAGACTAGCCCGTGAGCATGTTTCTATCTCTTCCATTGTGAAGGATAGTGTTGAGGTCAATACACTTCAGTCCATTAGTGCCTTGACCTAGAGCATCATAAAGCATGCCAATCCTGTAGCACAGAGTGGGTTGGGAGATAGTGCAAGGAGTAGGGTCCCACCCCATGCTTATCAGACTTGCAGATCAGCTTGTGGTTATGACCCCATGGATAGTCAGGACATAGGTGCATAGGCTACATCTGCATCTGACCAGATGGTGATGACAGATACCCTCCTGAGTGAGACTTTTGGCCTTGATACTCAGTTAAATATTAGCAAGTTTATTGAATTTAATTTATTAAATTTCATTTTTGAAATGCAAGATTAACTAATTTAGTTTGATGATTTTAATAAAATTTTAGGGTCATAGCATTGATGCAGTTTTCAGTGGTTCTCCACCTGCATATTACACTAGATCATCTACTGTCAGGGCATGTAACTAGAAAACAATTATAAATATTACATGTGAATAGCATCGTTATATGAATGGTATTCTAATATCTGATTTTGGATGTTGAATAGGTTAACATTGGAGATTTCATGGCAACACCTGCCAGCGGTGGTGGACTTCAAAGCTTCACAGAGGTAATAAAATAAATAGTTTAATGAATGAATTATACTTACTAGATTTTTGTATGTGGCTTGTGTGCTTTATTGTGTGTACTTCCATGTTTAGATGAACTTGTGTGTATGTTAGGAGCCATGATTTGCATCACTATTATAGTTTTCGTAATTGAATAATGTTGTTTTATTTCCAGATGATGCAGGCTGTGGAGACACCTCCCGATGTTCATGGGGCAATGGAACATGGTGTGACCTCTCGATTCATAGCTCCATGGCATTAACAGGGGTATGAGGCAGATTAGTAAATTTTAATTTACATTCATTATTATAGTTGTCTATTTTTGAAAAATCAAAAGATTATTGATTTGAAGTTTAATTTCTATCTGGATGGTTTCTACAGGACATGATATCACCACAGCCTATTCCTGCTACTGAGGCAAGTGAGGAGATAGATTATATGGTAGCGGTAAGTGATTATTTTGTTAAATGTTTCATTTTTTATAACATGTAATTTCTATATATTAATGTCTATACTTTTTATTGTAATAGCTAAAGATGCAGGAAGAACTAAATAGGAGGAGTAGCCTTCGGGTTCGTAGTAGACCACCCACATGCACGTCTCCATCCCCTAGAAGATCAAAGGATGCCCATGATCTATTGTCTTCACCAGCTAGAGGGGAATGACTTTTTATTGTGTTCCTTTGTTGTATGCCTATATGGCATTTGTGGACATATATTTTGTATTGTATATAGTTTACATTGTATGCCTATATGGATATTTGGTTAATACAAATCTTTTTTATTGATGGCATCCATACTTGCGTTATAAATACACGTTTGAATGGATATTTGTAGATGGCTACTTCAAATATTTAAAGTCCAATTGTATTACATAGGATGTTTGTTGATCCAATAAGCTAGCTATTGTTATTCAAGTATCACCTAAACCTCATTTTGGAACTAAAAGATAAAAGTTGTATTTTAAGAAAAAAAATCATCATGTTGAATAGAAAATATTAATATTCTTTATCAGTAGCATATAATGTCAACTATATGCAATACAAAAAAATGAATCATCATGTTATTATTTATGTTTGAGATCCTAAAAATGATTAAGTCTGGTAGCCTGATATCCTAAAACACTAGGATGAATATCCAAGTCATTAGGATGATTGCGCCTTGAGAAAAAGTCATTAAGATGAGCACCTAAAGGAGACTTTCTTAAACATTCAAACATTGAGCAACAAGCATGAAGGGTTAAGGCGCAATTTGCAACTCATAAAGCCTCAAAAGGGCACCCAACTTGGAGAGAACATTCATTTAAAACAAGGTGCCCATTGACACCTGTTCCACCATAAAAGTGCACCTAAGGTGGAAGGAGAACAAGCCTCTAGTAAGTGAAGTGCACCTATTGTCTAAACCACTTCATTATGGTGCCCTACCATGAGGAGGAGTATATAAGTCAATAGGAAATGGTGCCTAGAATGGAAATGAAGGACTAAGTGGCATTTTCAATAAGCATCAATTCACCTTGAGCTTTCAATAAATACATCAAATTGAGCCCCATAAGCCTAGGCGCCCTTTGCCTTCAAAAGAACCTTGTATTGGTGCCTTGGAGGAAATCAACTTACAATGACAAGTCTTGGAGGTTTCTCATTTTGGATGATGTATTTTGAGATTAACTACAATGATTGAAAGTTAAGATGAATGGAAAGAACCTATCTTGAACCTTAGGCTCCCTTCATGTAATTTCCCACCATCATGATTGCCTAGATCTAAGAAGAAGGAGTGAATGAAGGATCTTAACGTCAAGAAGCATGTTATCAATCAACTTAGAGAAGTCTTTGACAATAATTATGATGAATTGAGTACATGGAAGTAAAGGAAGTACATATCAACTCCAAAGTGTGCCTAATGATCAATAAGAAATTCTTCCAAAGCAAAGGCGCTCATTGTGAATTTTCCTAATAGTTTTGGTGCCTTGAAGTCTAAGTGAATGAAAATCATGAGGATGTAATGTCCCTTACCCAACTTGCCCTAGAATTCACTTGTGAATTAGGTTTAGGGTTTCTTCTGTTTTAATGGGGTAACCGTGGGTTGAATAGATCACACGTTCTTTTGAATCAGTACCTACAATATCATGTATATTCAAATCCATATTGCTACATTTAAGTATTAATATTTAGTATTCATTAGTCCAACATAAACACACTTGCATTTTTAAACACATTGGTAAAGGAAAACATTCATCATGCTAGGGGAGGGGAAGACATAAGACCTTAGTAGCCTAAGGCCTATCACAGTCCTATTGCCCAATCCCTTGACTCGGGCCTATGGGGCTGGTCCTTTTGCTCAATCCCTCGTCTCGAGCCTATAGAGGCATGTTACAATGTGGGACCCCCATACCTCCATGATCCAATCCCTTGACTCAGGCCTAAGGGGCATAACGCCCAATCCTAGTCTCGGGCCTATGGGGACGGGACCTAGATGGGGTTTATAGGCAATCTACTAAGGTCTATGCATTCTCCCTTCCTGGTTAAATCACAAACATAATACATGCAATTTCCAGACACATTTCCAAAACATACAATTTGCCTTTATTATTATGAATGGTATTATACAATAATATATGATACAACATGAGATATATTTGTAATGTCCCTTTTTGTCTACTGCGACTCTTCTTGAGTTGGCCTCATGCCTATTCTTTAATATTTATATATTATAGTATTTGTTATAATATTAATAATATCTCTATATTATATTATTATATATGTTATTAATAGTATTATATATATTATTATAATATTATTTATTATTGTTATTATAATATAATTATTATTATAGTGTTATCATGGATATAATTTTTATCCCATTTGTTGCTGATGCACATATCTCTATATATTATTTTATGATATCTTTCCTACTTATGACTCAGAAATATATATATGTGTGTGTGTGTGTGTGTGTGTGTGTGTGTGTGTGTGTGTAATGAATGCAGATCTAAATATATGTATTTATTGGATACTCTTTTTATATTTTCTTCCGATGATGTTTTTCCTTCTATCTCACAACCTTTTATTTATTTCCCTTTCAAGAGATATGTTCAAAGAGGTGCGTCTCTTATTATGCTTGGTGGTAAAAGACATACTTACCCTCTTATAATTTTTATTACTTTATATTAATTCCCTTTTGTGGTAAAACTAGTTCTAACCATACGTAACTCCCTTATCATAAGAGGATAGGTTAAAAGATGTCTATTTATATTATTATTTATTTATATTACAATATAAGATAATAATAATAATATTTTTATTTATATTATTAGATATATAAATAATATATTATTTATTTATATTATTTGTATTTATATTATATCATTATAATAAATGATATATGATTTATATTATATTATTTATATGTGTTTTTTATAAATATAATAATAATATATCTTGTTAATTGTTTTAAATAAATATTATTTAAATATATTAAATATATTCCCTTTATAATATTATTCATATCTTTAATTTGAATGAATAATACATAATGGATTCAATTATAAATTACTAATATAGGGACATGACAACCCTCTCCACTCAAAATTCAAGCAATCACAACTAAGGTGAAAGTTTAAGTAATTTAATATTAAAGTATACATAAAAAATGGTAATAATAAATTTAATATTAAAGTATATAATACTTTTTTTATTTTTATTTTTATTTATTTATTTATTTTTAAATGTTATAGTTATGTTTAATAGGGTTGTGGATCTAATCACATGGTTATTATGATCACAAATTAGTTAATTTATAGATGTGTTCTTGAAAATACATCTATATATAAACTATATATGATGTATTTATACAACATATAATAGTTATAATATTAATTGAATTTACTGTATGGGGTTATATATTATGATATAATCTTATAGCTATTAAATAACATTAAGTTGAGATGAAAACAACTTTTTCAAATATATTACTAAATTATATTTTAATTACTTTATTTTACTATTTCATTTAGTATATTTACTTAATGAATTTTATTGTTATACAAGTTGTTTTATTTATATATTTCATATATTTTTTAATTAAGTATTATTCACAGGATGGCAGGATGACTACTCTGATACCACTGTAATGTCCTTTACCCAACTTGCCCTAGAATTCGCTTGTCAATTAGGTTTAGGGTTTCTTCTCTTTTAATGGGGTATCCATGGGTTGAATAGATCACACATTCTTTTGAATTAGTACCTACAACATCATGTATATTTAAATCCATATTGCTACATTTTAGTATTAATATTTAGTATTCATCAGTCTAACATAAACACACTTACATTTTTAAACACATAGGTAAAAGAAAACATTCATCATGCGAGGGGAGGGGAAGACATAAGCCCTTAGTAGCCTAAGGCCTACCACAGTCCTATTGCCCAATCCCTTGACTTGGGCCTATGGGGCTAGTCCTTTTGCCCAATCCCTCATCTCAGGCCTATAGGGGCATGTTACAATGTGGGACCCCCATCCCTCCATGATCCAATCCCTTGACTCAGGCCTAAGAGGCATACCACCCAATCCTGGTCTCAAGCCTATGGGGACGAAACCTAGATGGAGTTTATAGACAATCTACTAAGGTCTAGCATTCTCCCTTCCTAGTTAAATCACAAACATAATACATGCAATTTCCACACACATTTCCAAAATATACAATTTGCCTTTATTATTATGAATGGTGTTATACAATAATATATGATACAACATGAGATATATTTGTAATGTCCCTTTTTGTCTACCTTGACTCTTCTTGAGTTGGCCTCATGCCTATTCTTTAATATTTTTATATTATAGTATTTGTTATAATATTAATAATATATCTATATTATATTATTATATATGTTATTAATAGTGTATACACCTAAAAATGACATGATTCAGCCTATATAAATATTCTTAATATTTATTCCCTTCTAATTCTTCTATCAATAAATAAATAACCAAATTTATTTATTTGATTCACATTCTTCTAAGTTAATTAAATATGGAAATATTTAATTATCTCTCCTAAAGTTAAAATTAAATAAATTCCTTTGTGAATATTAATTCTTCCAAACAATTAAATAAATTCTTAATTATTTAATTAAATCAAATTCATTTCATTCAAATTTGAATAAATCAAATCAAATTTATTTAAATCCTCTCAATCTCCAAAAATAAAATAAATAAAATATTTTATTTATCCTTCCAAATCATGCACAACAATTAAATAAATTTATTTATTTAATTAGCTTTCTTATCTTCAAAATTCTTTAAATATTTTCCAAATCTTCTAAAAATAAGTCTTCTTCTCCATGCACACACAATTAAATAATTTATTATTTAATTTCTCTCAAATCATGCAAAAGCAAATCTTAAGTCGAGTTATCTATTCAATCAACCTTGTTTTTATCAATATATCTTAAATTAGAAAAAAGCTTTCTAATTTATAAAAAGCATGTCTTATCTTTAGAAAAGAAAGTGATTAACTCAAATAAAACAACTTTTGTGTGACACTTGTCTTCTTCTTATTCAATGCACGTTCCTCAACTATTCTCAATCGTTGATCTTCATTCTTCCAAGTCTATAAATTGAAACTCATTCTTCCATTCCATTCATCCAAGCTTTTAGTATCGTTACCTTGCAAGAATTACAGCGCGCCTTTGGTACTCTCGTTATTCCTTCGTTGCTTGTGATCACCCTTGTTACCACGCATTACGCATCATCACCATAGCCATTCACACTTGACATTCTTAAACAAAGCAAAGAAGTGCTCTATGAGGGCATCATTCATACTTTCAAAGAACGATTTGTGCTAGGTGAACAATGGAAGTTTCAATTTGAGGAAGGTTTGCATTGTATTGTCCATTGATTTATTTGATTAATCTCCTTAGTTTCACTATTTCATTGAGTTTGGATATCTGTTATTGTTTATCATTGCATATTCATTGTTTGATCCAATTTACCCTAACATTTTTGGCACCCACCGTGGGGCCTAGCCCCAAATTTAACCCAAAACTGAGTTTTTGTGTTTGAGAAGTTCATACATAGGACAAAATAGTGCATACACTCTCTACTCTAGCGCATCTGTCACCTGTCATGGTGCATTCATTCTCGCAGCACTTACGATCTTTGTTTCGGTGCTTCTGTCACATGTTCCGGCACATTCATTCCCACAGCGCATATACACTCTTTTGCGGTGCTTATGTCATCTGAAATGACACATCAGATATTCCAGTGCATATACTCTGTATTCCAATGCTTATAAGATTTGTTCTAGCACATATGTATAATGGCGCTTCTGTTGACTATTTCTGCGCATTCAGTCTCTGAAGTGGCACATTTGTTGTAGGCAAATATTTTAGGGTTTTCTAGGAGATTTTTGTTAATGCTGACATCTTTTTAGGAATTCTCTTATCAGTTTTGTAGGCTAGGCACTGGTTTAGATTCATAGAGTTGCATTTGCTAGATCACACTTTGATTTCTAAAACAAGAAAGTAAAACAGATGTTCATGCAAAGTCTCACATAGTCTAACTAGGAAAGTGGTAACTAAACCTTTGCTATCTTGCATTGTAACATTGCTATCTTTTCAAAGTTATTGCTATTTGGACTAAAATTGAACTCACTATTGCTATCTGGGTTAAAACTGAACCACTACTATCTCGATTGACCAAAATTTCAAAGTTAACAATTTGTGCTATCGTGGATTAAAACTAAACTCACTATTGCTATTTGGGTTAAAACTGAACCACTACTATCTCGATTGACCAAAATTTCAAAGTTAACAATTCATGCTATCATGGATTAAAATTGAACTCATCATTGCTATCTTGGTTAAAATTGGACCATTGCTATCTTGCTACTCACTTCAAAGTTTTGTGTTTGCCCAAGTAGATAGCTCATCTAGTTTTTCTTATTTTTAACTAGGGGAAAAGAACCACTATATACTGCATTTTGGGAATGATACCAGGCCTATGTTCTCCCCTATCTTGGGTGATCAAAATGCTAGAAGTATTATTTTCACATGTGTTTTTCCTTTAGAGGGGCCTGCTCTTGGATACCACTTATCCAAGTAGGAACGACCCTAAGTGGTAACAGGCTAGACACCAAGCCCTTCCAAGCCACTATAAATAAATTGTGTTTGGAGCGAAAGCTTCAAACAATGAGTGAAGTTGTGTTACACCGACAACCAACCTCCCCCAAAACCCTCCAAGGTGCAACCCTTGCAGGCTAGGAGACTCCGTAACGGAGAGTAGTGTTGTCACATGTGTAGCCACTCAAACGGTTGCCCTCATTAAACACCTCTTGTTCTAGTGGCCAAAAACCCTTGTAATCCATTTCGAGCCTAGGATTTTGTACTTGCCTTTTTCTTTTAGTCCAAATAGAGTAAAAAAAAAAATCTCAAAAAAAAACCTTAAAAATATCTGTGTTTGCTATGTCTTCTTGCCATAAATTCAGAAAATCAGATCAAAAGACCTTTTTTTGCAACCAAAGTACCAAAAACATAAAAAAATTCCAAAAATTGCAAAAAAACTAAGAGAAAGCCAGAGCGGTGCATTCGTCCTCTGTTCCCACACATCTGTGCCAACCTACAGCTCATTTGTTTTGACTTCCAGTGCTTCTATTATCTGTTACAATGCTTTTACCTTTTGCCAGAGCGGCGCTTTTGTTACGACTTACAGCACATTTACCAATTTCTGCGGTGCATGCATGATAGTGAGTACTTGCATAGTTTTCAAGAGAGAAATTTTACCAGTTATGGATACCCATTTCAGTCTAGTTTCAAGTTCAAAGATCAGGTCTCACCTTGCAATCAGTTTCCCATTCATTTCACACCAAAATCTCTCTTTTGTTAGTCGTCCCATTCACCTTCTGTCAGGTCTTCCTAGTCCAAAATCAAAAGCATCCCATATCAGGTTAGCATAGGTCCCCTTTTTTATATCACTTTGGATTCAATTAAACCTAGTAAGTCATAGAACTTTGCTAGTGGTCTTGGTGCACGACTAGTCCCTACACAGTAAGACAGGTATTGAGTATCCTTACTAGTGGCTATCATCTTGTATCGGCTGCCTTACTTGGAAACATTGATCAAGAAAGTCCTTTGTCAAAATCTTGTCATAAGTATCCTATTCTTAGTAGTCTCCTTCGGCACCTAGCCAAAATCTCTTGTCCCATTCCACCTCGTCCCACATCACCTTGCATGGTTCTTACTAGATCTCAATACAAAAAACAACTTGAAATGGCCGGTTCGTCCAACCACATCTACACACCTCACGATAGTGATGAGGAAATCTCTAATGAAGAATATCAAGGAAGCATCCAAGATCAGAAATTCCAATGCTTAGTAGAGAAAGTGCTCCAAGACAACCCTCATAAGTATTTCCATCACCTTGCTAGTCTGGGAATTAAACTCCTTGTAGATTTTGATACAAGCACAATCTTGGAAAACATAGAGGATGATCATGAAAGGGGAGAGAAAAGCCTAGACCCAAATGTAGAAGATAAAGGAAAGAAAACCATAGACCAAAGTACTCCTATGGAAGAAATGAGGAAAGAACTAGAGGGTCTAAAGCAACAAATGTAAGATCTCAAGACGGGTACAAACACTAAGATATACTCCTTGGAAGATATTGCACCGTACCCCTTTGATAAAAGTCTGATCATGAAACCGTTTCCCTATCAATTCAAAATTCCTAAGTTTGACAAATACAAAGGGAAAGGGGACCCTATAGATCACATTAGGGAATTCAATGTAGTATGCTTAGAAGTAGTTCACAATGAGACTTACTTAATGAGACTATTTCCTAGATCACTAGGCAGTCAAGTTATGGAGTGGTTCTTGCGGCTTCCGCTGGGCATCAAAACTTTTGATGAGCTAGTCAATAAATTTATGACGCACTTCTCTTACAATATTGAACATGAAGTAACTATGCTTGACCTATGCAACACCAAGCAAAAGAGTGGTGAATCATTCGCCACCTTCCTACAAAGATGGAGACAACTAGCAAGCAAATGCTCATACGATGTACGTGAGAAGCAACTAATGGAGATGTTTGTCCATAACCTCAACACCGATCTTGGCTATCAAATACAAATACAATGCCCTACTTCATTCTTAAAAGTCATCAAAATGTGATTGTTTATCAAAAAAGCTATGATCGCCAAGGGGTAAATCAAGTTATACAAAGACACACCTACCTCCAACTACACGATTGACAAATCAAAGTGTTGGACCAAGAATAAGAATGTTGTCAATGATGGAGTGGTTGATACCAAGGCGGTGACTCCCAAGCAACAACCCATACTCACTCTCAAAGGAGAAGCAAACAATGTTACACCCATCAAAACGTTCTCTTGGGAGCCAAGACCATGGTTCAGTACCAATCCAAGATGAAAATTCATGCCATTGGGCGAGTCCCAAGAATCTGCATTATGGAAGTTATTGGCTAACAATGAAATCTCCCTACCGCCAACAAGTGATTATGAGCCTATCGTTAAACCTCCCTATTGGAAAGACACTAACTATTGTGAGTATCATAGAGGAAGGGAACATACAACCAATAATTGTATCTATCTCAAACATGTTATCCAAGACGTGCTTGATCAAAATCAAGGAGGAACCCAACAGCATACCTCCAATGAGACACATGTGGCTTATAGGGATCCACTTCTCAATCATGACAGGCCATACAATAACAATAACAACAATGGAAATAACAACAACAATAATAACAACCATGGCAATAACAACGGCAACAACAATCATGGCAATAACAACAACGGCAATAACAACAATGGTAACAACAACAACAATCGCAACAGGCCAAATCAGAATAGTGGGAATAGTAATGCCAACTACGCAAGTGTGCCATTCGACTATACCATAAATTGCCTATCCAAAAATGTCCCACAAATCAATGTGGTCATGCCTAATCAACAATCAGAACCTAACAGAACTGGTTGTAGTATCATTACCTGCAGTGGTAAAGTCACCTTGAATACCATCCCTCCAAGGTCGTCACCTTCTCAGTCCAACTTCTATTAGTATAATGTCATAGACCAACTACAGAAGACTCTGGCCCACATTTCTATCTTGGAGTTGTTGTATCTATCTCCTTCTCATAAGGAGATTCTCAATAAAGCCTTAGTGGAAACCACTGTCACCACTAACTTGGCCCAAGAGAAGTTTCAAGCCATGGTTGGTAATCTAACCTCCTCAAGTACCATATCATTTACCAAGCAAGATGACCTCTCAGTGTCTCAACCTCACAACACCCCTCTACATAGTGTCACCTTCATCCACAAGCACTACATCAAGAGGGTTCTCATTGATGGGGGAGCTAGTTTAAATATTTGCATGTTAAAGCTAGTCCTTACATTGGGGTTCTCTAAAAATGTCGTCGATCCAAGGAAGAAGATAACTATCAAAGCCTATGATGAAGAGGAGAGAACTACCAAGGGAACAGTGGTATTACCTATACAAGTGGGACCTATCATAAAAGATGTAGTGTGCCAAGTCCTAGATAGGGAACTCACCTATAATATTCTCCTAGGAAGACCATGGATCCATGCAATGAAAGTTGTTCCCTCTACCTATCATCAATGCATAAAATTCCCACATAATGGAAACCAAGTTACCATCCAAGGCAACCCTAACCCCTTCCAGCATTGCAACTCTATCCTTTCAAAACCTAATTGCATCATACCAAACAATAGAGCATCTACATTCCCTACCCCATAGCAAGACCATACCTCTGAAGCTTCCTCATCAAGGCCCAAAGAGCAGAAGATTACCATCAAAGAAACTGGAGTTGGGGAATACTCTATTGAGTACAACCTCAATCTAGCCAAGTTGCCCTTATCTCCTAGATCCTTTGGTCTACCCAAGCATTTTCCAAAGCCATCTGCTCCTCCTATAGCTCCCACAGCTCCCTTTGTAAAATGGAGGACCTTATCTGATGAAACAAAGGAAAGAGACATCCTACAATGGCCTTATACTAAAGAAGAAGAAAGCATACAACAAGAACCACCTAAGCTCCCAACAGAACTCTATAGGCGAGGAGAAGCTATCCTATATAGAATGGGTTACGAAGGACAAGGCCCTATCAGCATAAGAAAAGAAGGAATCATAGAACCCATTCAACCTTCTTCATCCTCATTGGCTAGAAATACAAATGGGCTAGGATATAAAGGTAAGGGTAAAGCTAAGGAAAATGCTTGTCTTGTAGAAATGATACATACACTCCAAGTGGACAGTGACACAGATTCTAATGAGTATGATGGGATGAGCTAACAGAGCATTCCTACGATGACAAAGAATGTGATACCATCTAAAATTATAGCCCCTACTGTGAGGGACAAACGCTACTGAATAGACCACTAGAGTCTGATTTACCTAGCTCTAAGTATACGACTTTTGAGGAAAGTTAGAGTTCTATCACAATAAACAACTTGGAGGAAAGTACCATCCCAAACACTCCCATCCCAATACTCCTAGTATATCCATTCAAACTATCAATGAATCAGGTCTATCCTCCGACTCCCTCCCCTTGTGCATCCTGAGCTTATTGACTGGGATCTACGAGGAACTCCTCAACTAGATATGTTCCAAAATGATGATGCCTATATTGACTACATGGAACTTAGGGACCACCTACCCAAAGGGGATCATAAAGTTGGTTTTGCTATTGAACTTAATACCGTGGCTTACTTCAGAGAGGGTGCCAAGCCTTCCAGTCGCAAAAATATCAAAATAAAAACTGGATCTGATGGTGAAAACTGCTCTGCGATAGTGTCAAATCCCAAAACAATAAAAAGAAAGGATGCATCCGAAGGTGAAAACTCAACTGTGGCACCTAAAGATGGAAGGATTAACACTCTCCCCAATGACATGGACTAGGAGAAGTCTCAGATTGTTGTGAAACCCACAGAGCCAGTTAACTTGGGAATAGAGGAACAGCCTAAGATCATTCACTTTGCTAAATCTCTCACCCCACCAGAGAAGACCAAGTTCGTACCATTCTTCAAGAGAAAGCAAGTCAATTTTGCTTGGTCATACGCAGATATGCTAGGGTTAGATCCAAATTTGATTCTACATCATCTTCCATTAGATCCAGGAGTGAAACCAGTGAAATAGAAGCTTAGAAAGATGCATCCACACATAGCATTGCTTGTAAAAGAAGAACTCAAGAAATTACTGGATGTAGGATTCATGAGAGCTATAGACTATCTAGAATGGGTCTCCAACATAGTACCAATTTCCAAACTAGATGACCGAGTCAGGCTATGCAATGACTTCAAAGATCTAAACAAAGCTTGCCGCAAGGATTATTTTTCGTTGCCAAATATAGATATCATAGTCAACTTGACAGCAGGGCATACCATGTTGTCTCTCATGGATGGCTTCTCAGGATACAATCATGCCATTTGTGCTAAAGAACGTAGGAGCCACATATCAATGTGCTATGACCACTATATTTCATGATATGATGCATGTCACCATGGAAGATTATGTAGATGATATCCTAGCAAAGTCACTCACAAGAGAATCACATTTGGATGTGTTAGAAAAAATCTTTCAGAGATTAGAGCAATTCAAAGTTAGGTTGAACCCAAAGAAGTGTGTGTTCGGAGTCACCTCATGCAAACTCCTAGGTTTTATTGTATCAGCAAATGGAATGGAGGTGGACCTCGCAAAAGTCAAGGCTATCATGGACATGCCACCACCTAAGACTCATTCACAACTCATATCGCTACAAGGCAAGCTACAAGCAATCTATAGATTCATATCACAACTGGTAGACAAGTGTCAACCATTCAGTCATCTCCTACACAAGAACATTCCATTCAGATGGGATAAGAAATGTGAAGAGGCATTCAACAAACTAAAATAGTACCTTATGAATCCACCTATTCTCATGCCTCCCATCCAAGGGAGACCATTAATACTTTACATATCTACTACACCTACAGCTCTTGGGGCTCTCCTAGCACAGCAAGATTATGAAAATAAAGAAAGAGCTATCTACTAAATCAGTTGAACATTAGTGGGCTATGAGTTGCAATACTCACAGATAGAAAGATCATGTCTTGTGGTAGTTTTTGCCTCCCAAAAACTCTGGCATTATATGCTTGCACATCCAGTCAAACTTATTACAAAGATAGATCCACTGAAATACCTACTAAGCAAAGCAACTCTCACAGGTTGCCTAGCCAAATGGGTAATGCTCCTAAGTGAATACGACATTGAGTATGTAGATAGAAAAACTATCAAGGGACAAGTCATTGCTGACCAGCTAGTAGATGCACCAATACAGGATACCACACCAATGCAATTTGAGTTTCCAGATGAATCCTTATTCAATGTCTCAACACATTCCTAGAAGCTCTACTTTGATGGGTCCTACACAAACCATGGATCGGGGGCAGGAATCTTGTTTGTAACTCCTCATGGTGACACTATATCGAAGTCTTACCGATTGTTATTTCCATGCACCAATAACATAGCAGAATATGAAGCCTTAGTCATTGGTCTCAAGATGGCAATAGATTAGAAAATCAAAGAGCTACATGTCTACGGTGATTCTCAACTAGTAATAAATTAGGTCAATGATGACTAGCAAACCAAAGATGAGAAGCTTGTCCCATACAAGAGAATGGTGGACGACTTTAAGGAATACTTTGTGATTATATCTTTTGAGAAAATACCTCGTATTGAGAACAAAGCAACAGATGCCATGGCGACCATTGCCTCTCTTCTAGAGATACCGGGAAATGAGTTACGGTATGAGTTCTTAGTGGAAACTATTCGACAACCAACTTATGATCTTTTGGAGACCCATTCCATATGCCTTTTAGTTGGATCTGATTCACCTTGGTACGGTAAGTTTTACACTTACCTCAAGGACAACACCTTCCCACCTGACTTATCTTCAAACCAATGACGAACCTTTATATGCCAAGCCTCTCACTATACCATTATTGTCGACACCTTATACCGACGTGGTCTAGATGGTACTTTACTCTATTGTTTAGAATGAGAAGAATCCATAACCACCTTACAGGACATACATGAAGGGATTTGTGGAACACACTCTAGCGGTCCTTCCTTAGCCAAGAAACTCATGCGTTTGGGTTATTACTGGCTGAACAAGGAAACGGATTCATATCAGTTTGTCAAGAAGTGCAAGCAGTGCCAAATACATGGGAACCTGATACATGCACTAGCTCAAGAGTTGAGACCTTTAACGACACCTTGGCCCTTTTGCCAATGGGGACTTGACCTTGTGGGAAAGATCCATCCACCCTCCTCCAACGGCCATAAATTCATCATAACCACCACTGAGTACTTTACCAAGTGGATTGAAGCCATTCCCCTCACCACCATCACAAGTAAACAAATCTCCTCATTCATCCTGAATTACCTCATCTGCAGATACGAGATTCCCTCATCCATTATCACAGATAATGGAAGACCATTCAAAAATTAGGATGTCCAAGAACTCTGTGACTGATTCAAAATCCAACACCATTTCTCCACACCATATTACCCCCAAGGCAATGGTCAGGCTGAAGCATCCAACAAGACCATCTTGAAACTCCTCAAGAAGATAGTCAACAATACTGGCCGTGATTGGCACATCCAACTCAATCCCACTCTATGGGCCTACAGAACCAGTATACACACTCCCATAGGTACAACACCTTACACCCTTGTCTATGGCTCAGAAGCTATCCTTCCCATTGAAGTTGAGTTACCATCTCTTAGGGTGTCATTAAAAGGTCTCAAATCAGATAAAGAATACAGAGTTTCCAGATTGCAAGAACTAGAGTTACTAGAGGAAAGGAGATAGAAAGCCTTTGACCATCTCAAAGCATATCAACAGATGATGTCACAGAGCTATAACAACAGAGTTCACCCAAGAATCTTCAAGGTTGGAGATCTAGTACTTAAAGAGAATCCCCGCAATCAACAAGATAGGGAAAAGAAAGGCAAGTTCAAACCTAATTGGCTTGGGCCTTATGTAATTGTAGCTACTTATGGATCGGGGGCATGTCACTTAGTGACATTAGAGGGTGAGCTATTTGATGACCCAATCAACAACATGCATATTCGCCGGTTCTATACACAAAAATAAAAAAATTAGAAAAATACAAAAAAATTGTCCTTTGGTGAAAACCTGGCAAATAGGTGCCTTGGATAGGTATCATGATGAAAACCTGGCAATCAGGCATCATGTATACTTTCTAGCTTTTCGTGCAAATAAAAGCAAGTGGTGAAAACCTAGTAAACAGGTGTTACTTGTGATAAACTGCCTTCTCCATCTTTGGGAAACCAATCACCTTGAATCCATTCTTCCTTGTGTCCCATTCGACCCATATCTATCCCATAATAAAATCTTGATAGTAACCTATCACGGCTTGATACTCTCTCTCTTTGTTGGCCTTGTCAACCAAGGTTTTATCCCATATCCTATCCATAGTGTCAGCCTGGTATAGTGTCTCTCATTGGTCTCTATGGTCCAAGTCCATCAACTACGTTGCCTCTGTGTCGTCATGTAGGCAAGGCCATTATTCTAATGTGTCCCCGAGGCTCCCACGGTCCCATCCATCCCATTTCTTGTCGTATTTCTTCTAGTCCATCCATGGTCCATTAGGGTTTACCTCGAACTACGTTGCCTCTGCATCGTCATGTAGGCAAGGCCATTTACCAATGAGCCCCCGAGGCATTAGGTCAGTCCCTTAGGGTCCATCTCACCAATAAGGATTGTGAAATCTTCTCGCCAGACAAGCAAGCGTAAGCAAAGCCTGTTTCCAAGCAGAAATCCTAACGCAAGACATTAACCTATCCAAAGCAAAGCAAATAAACTCCTAAGGCCTTCTAAATGATTTTACCCAGATTATGGCAAGAAACAAACACATCTAAATGCAAAAATGTTTTGTGAGTCGGAAACATGGTTAGGATACAGAGTCTTGATTTTTGCTATCATGCCTTTCTATGCTACTCAAGGATGACAAAAGCTAGAGATGCTATGATGGGGGCATGATTCTTTTCTTTGTTTTTTGTTTGTGGATTAAACTTTAGTAATGTGAAGCCTTGTCTAAGGACATGATTGGCAAAAGATCATCAAGGACATCAAAGGTCTAACATGAATGGGGGCAATCCTTGTTTGTTGATATGCAAGAAATACTTAGGTCATCTCGGTTCAATTATACCTCAATGCTTGTATTAACTTGCTAAATCAAAATCCATGTACGCAATGCTCAGGTCATCTCGGTTCAATTATACCTAGATGCTTGTATTAACTTAACAACATTTCAAAAAAGTACCAAAAAAACAAATCACCCAATGATGAAATAAGCACTTCAAAATATTTGCACCGTCAAGATGTCAAAATCAAAGCATCCATCATACATCCATATCCCATGCAATAAAAGATCAAAGCAATACAGAGTAACAATACAAAAGTCAAAGCTTGTGAAGCTTTCTATTGAGTCATTCTTCTATTCAATCTGTCTTCTATCTATCATCCTGTCATTTCTGTGTCGATAGAGTACATTTGGACACCACAAAAACATAGCATATAGCTGCATACCATATCACATGAGATAGTAATTTACATGATTAACTCAGTCATATACATAGTCATTACATTAGGTCATCCATATACAATCATCATATAGTGTCAAAATAGAAAACAACCAAAAACATAGATAAGTGCATCACACATAGATAACATTTGCACTCACATAGATTAGAAGCATGTCAAGTAAAAAGCATCTAAGTTTGCATTAGGTCATATAGCATCACATAACATCATATCAAAAGCTACATCTACATAACATCTCATAGCATCAAGTAAAAACATCTAAGTCTGCATCAAATAAACACATATATTGCATCATACGATAGAAATACATCATAAAATCATACATATAGAGAGAATCACATAGCTGCATCATCATATAAATATCATGAAAATGTGTCCAAATGTACAATATCAAAATCTTTGTCTCTAAATCAGTGTCATATACAAAAGTACATCTCGACGGATGGTGATACATGTCTCAAAATAAACAAAAGTGGTACAAGTCTATCCAGCTATCTGAGCCATCAAAAAGGTACATAGATCAAGTCTATGCTACCCCTGCTGCTGTGGACCACCACTACCAATAGTGTCTCCTCCTCTGCTGGCCTCAGACTGCTATGGGCCCACCAAAGAGGCCACTAACCTTGATGTACCTGCTCTCTGGGAAGCCGCAAACTGGCTCATATAGCTAGAAGCCCTCTGACTCACCGGTACAGCACCATGATACAACCCTTGATAGTATTGTGCCTGTGCCTGTTGCACCTACCCAACCAAGAAACTGGTTGCTGCATCTGTCCCTAGGGCTGCCAATGTGGTATCCTGCTCTACACAGATAATGCGTATCCGTGCATTTGCCATGTCTCTCTCTAGTCAACCCTGCAATCACCTCTGTATCTATCTCTCACTAGGTGTCGATTCTCTTGAGCTATGCCCATAGCTGCCTAATCTCTCCCCTCAAGGTAGCTATAGTCCTCTCCTACACATCTGACTATGGATGACCCTAAGCTGCCTCTGCCTGTCTCTTCCCCTGTGGCTGAGGTCCCTGCTACTGTGCCACCTGCTGGGGTGGTGGCATCTATGCCTGATGTGGTACCTATTGTGTAGCCTGTGATGGCACTGTCTGCTCAGCCTGGGATGGTCCCTCCCTGCCTCTCCTCCTCTGTCTAGGTCGACCTCTGTCATCCCCATCATCTCCTCCATCTCTGTCACCCCCTCATCCTCCTCTCCTCCCCCTCCTCCTCCTCCAGCCAACCTGGCCCTCATCATCTGAATCTGCCTCATCTATGCAAGGCATCAGCACCCCAGGTCCTGAGTATCTCAGAAATGGGTGTGTAGTAAACTAGTCCTCATAATCCTGTGTCACCCCTGCATCTATAATCGTCCTCCTCATATCCCAGGAAATGTATGGCGTTTGTTGAAACTCAGCCAGTGCCTCCTCATAGGATGCCATCGGCCCCCATCTGTACCTCTCTGCATGTGTCCTGGTAAACTGCACCTACCCCTATGGCATGCCCTGTCTCCTCCCAAACTGCCTCTGTACCCAACTGACTATCTGCCTCTCTAGGATAAAGCATGTCCATCCTATCAGGCACCGCATTTGGTAGCAGTAAGGCAGCTTGTCTGCCTCATCATCCCATGGCTCACAGTCTAGATATGGTCACCACTCGACCACATCTACTCCATCTAATGTGTGTCACTAGTACTCCAGCTTCCCCAACCTGTGTTGGGAAATCACTCCTGCATGGCCATAGCTGAAAGGCTCTCCTCTCTATCTCTCGAACACACGGATCAGTCTAGTGATAGCTATGTGCTCCCATAGCCAAAACTGTAGAAGTGACACACTTGTAGATAGGCTCGTACTCCTATGATATACCACTTGGTGCATATCGTGGTATAAATGAGCAAGTACGCAAACCCCCCATGCATACCGAGTACCCTCTGTAATTATCCTCTCCATGATCCTACCCCAACCAATGGGGAACCCATGCGACCTCCTGTCGGGGCATACCACACCTCCGATCAATCCTGCTACAATACTTGGGAAGTAGTCGTAACACTCATAGATGTCCTGCCATGGGATAACCTGTCCGACCAGCTCAGGGTTGTCGAATACTCACCTGCACTCAACGAGTCTTGCACCTCTCTGTGGATCATACTCCACCAAGTCACCATGAATAGGCTAGTGTAGAATCTAGTAGACATCCTCCAATGTGATGGTCATCTCACTAGTAGGGTGGTGGAAGGTCCCATCCTCACTGTGGAATCTCTCCACTGCGGTAGTTAGCAATTCATGATTCACCTGAACCTCAGGCATGAAGCAAACATAGTCGAGTCCCATAGTGCCGAGTGCCTCTCTGTCTATCTCCATCAGCATGTATCTCTGCAGCATAGGCATAGGGAACTGCTCCGTAGACTGAAGTGTACCTCGTACATCCTCCTATAAGCACGCAAAGCAAGGCGTCAATCCAAAATTGCAAGTCCCATATTCAACATATCTATAGAAACATATCAACTAACTTAGCATTTCAAATTTATCAAAATAACACACTACATCTCTTGACTAGAATCCTGCAATCTCAGAGATAGCTTGTCGATTGACGTGTCAAGCAAGACACCAATCGAGTCAATTTGCTAAGTCTTTCGCTTATCTATATCATATGTACCACAATAGGTGGTAAGTGCATTGTTTCATAGTAAATGCACCATTTCTTGACCTATGCGCCACTTCTGGTAAATGCACTACAGAGACACATGTATGCGTCGCCCTATGCTATACATGCGCCACTCCGATGTATGTGCCGTTACATCTCATGCATGCGTTGCAAGATTATGTATGCGCTGACTTATTCTACATATGCGTTGATTCTACATATGTGCCACTTTATTGAATGTATGCACTGCAAAACTACAAATGTGCCATTTCGCACAACGTATGCGCCGCACTAGCTTTTAGCGCATCTGTTTTCCCTAATTTTCTCCTAGCATTTATGACCCTCAAACACGACCCTAGGGAAAGTTTTTTGAGCTACATACCAGGGATCCTGCCTTTGCTAGCTGGTTGAATCGATGAACGCACTTGAATCGATGCTCCTCACGTGGAATGTCCATCCTCGTGCTGACTGCTCTATGCTCTAACTGCTCTATGCTCTGACTGCTCTAAGCTTTGCAATGCAAATCAAACCAAGACAAGTGTGCAAATGAATTGTCTTGTGGGCCCAACTCTTATTTATAGCATGCAAACCCTAATTCGGCTAGGTGGTGACTATGACTACTTCCCATGCCCGTTTCTTCCAATTTCCTTCCCATTTCTTAGAAACGCGTCTTATTCTTTCCAAACCTAACCTAATTTCCTGTCGTCTTTGTGAGATTGTTTGTCTCTCGTCCTTCTGCCTTCTTCCCGTCCAATCTCTCAATGGGGCATCTTATCATCATAACCTATACCAGGGGCAAACTGGGGCATGTATCATTGTCAGACTATCTATTCTTTGAAGCAATGCCGTAAACTGCATTGCATCAAAGAGGGGCAAAATGTATACACCTAAAAATGACATGATTCAACCTAAATAAATATTCTTAATATTTATTCCCTTCTAATTCCTCTATCAATAAATAAATAACCAAATTTATTTATTTGATTCACATTCTTCTAAGTTAATTAAATATGGAAATATTTAATTATCTCTCCTAAAGTCAAAATTAAATAAATTCCTTTATTTAATATTAATTCTTCCAAACAATTAAATAAATTCTTAATTATTTAATTAAATCAAATTCATTTCTTTCAAATTTGAATAAATCAAATCAAATTTATTTAAATCCTCTCAATCTCCAAAAATAACATAAATAAAATATTTTATTTATCCTTCCAAATCATTCACAACAATTAGCTTTCTTATCTTCAAAATTCTTCAAATATCTTCCAAATCTTCTAAAAATAAGTCTTCTTCTCCATGCACACACAATTAAATAATTTATTATTTAATTTCTCTCAAATCATGCAAAAGCAAATCTTAAGTCAAGTTATTTATTCAATCAACCTTGTTTTTATCAATATCTCTTAAATTAGAAAAAAGCTTTCTAATTTATGAAAACATGTCTTATCTCTAGAAAAGAAAGTGATTAACTAAAATAAAACAGATTTTGTGTGACACTTGTCTTCTTCTTATTCATTGCACGTTCCTCAACTATTCTCAATCGTTGATCTTCTCATTCTTTCTATACCGTTGATCTTCATTCTTCCAAGTCTATAAATTGGAACTTATTCTTCCATTCCATTCATCCAAGCTTTTAGTATCGCTACCCTATAGGAATTACAATGTGCCTTTGTCACCCTTGTTATTCCTTCATTGCTTGTGATCACCCTTGTTACCACGCATTAGGTATCATCACCATAGCCATTCACACTCGACATTCTTGAACAAAGCAAAGAAGTGCTCTCTGAGGGCATCATTCATACTTTCAAAGAATGATTTGTGATAGGCAAATAATGGAAGTTTTGATCTGAGGAAGGTTTGCATTGTATTGTCCATTGCTTTATTTGATTAATCTCCTTAGTTTCACTATTTCTTTGAGTTTGGGTATCTGTTATTGTTTATTTATTGATATTCATTGTTTGATCCAATTTACCCTTACAAATAGAATTATATATATTATTATAATATTATTTATTATTGTTATTATAGTATCATTATTATTATAGTGTTATCATGAGTATAATTTTTATCCCATTTGTTGCTAATGCACATATCTCTATATTATTTTATGATATCTTTCCTACTTATGACTCAGAAATATATATATATAATGCAGATCTAAATATATGTATTTATCAGATACTCTTTTTATATTTTCTTCCGATGATGTTTTTCCTTCTATCTCACAACCTTTATTGATTTCCCTTTCAAGAGATATGTTTGAAGAGGCACGTCTCTTATTATGCTTGGTGGTAAAAGACATACTTACCCTCTTATAATTTTTATTACTTTATATTAATTCCCTTTTGTGGTAAAACTAGTTCTAACCATACGTAACTCCCTTATCATAAGAGGATAGGTTAAAAGATGTTTATTTATATTATTATTTATTTATATTATATAATTTATATCATAATAAATGATCAATGATTTATATTATATTATTTATATTTATATTACAATATAAGATAATAATAATAATAATATTTGTATTTATTTTATTAGATATATAAATAATATATTATTTGTATTTATATTATATCATTATAATAAATGATAAATGATTTATATTATATTATTTATATGTGTTATTTATAAATATAATAATAATATATCTGTTGGTGATTGTTTTGATGCAATCATAACAATTAGTTAAAATTCACATAAAATAAACCAAAACTAACTTGAAAGATATGAAGGAATCGGTTAAGATTCACTTAATCCCAAGTTTAATATGGTCAGGTCTTGACCTGTTGGGCAAATTCAGTTAGTCAATGTGAAGCTGTAATGTTTAAGGGGCCTTACGTAGTTTAGGGTTTCATGTTGGTTAACTGGACTCAAATTTATGCAAAAAGATTATAAATATCAGTGTGTTTGTTCATTCTTTTGCATAAAAGTGTTACTGTGCTGCAAAGCCTTAAATGGTTTTCTTGAATTATTGCAGCTTTCTCCTATTAAATATTATGAAAACTGTCTACTTTCAAACTCTGTTATGCATGCTCTTTTCAAATATGAGACAAATTTCCTTCAAATTTCTACATTTTAAGCTAAGTATTTTCAGATGGGTTGGGAAAAGTTAGAAATATCTAATCTAAACTTCATTCACTCTACCAAAGGATCTAGTTGTTCTGTTATGCACTTTATAAATAATACAGCAATTTGATCAAATCCACAGACAAAACCTTAAATGTATATTCTGAGCATTTTCACAAACATACACCTAAGATTGCAAGCTCTAAGAGAAAATGTTTCAAACACAAAGAAGAGCAGGAAAACACTCAAAAGATAGATTCAGAATTCCAGATTCAATTGTATTAGAAACAAATAGTCATATAAGATTTACAATGTCTGAATGACTCTTAGCTTCATTGACCAAACTACAAAAAACTTATAAGCTTTACAGATACAGTAAGGAAGCTAGATGTTCCATGCATTCCTTATTGCAGACACAGATGATCTCCTTCTTCTACTTCTAAACTAAACTAGAATGCTATTTTTACAAATTCTTGCTGCTACAAATCTCTATGTAGCCCCTGTGTAAAGTTGTACAGTGCATAGAGGTACAATATATAGACTTTGATTGTCCTCAATACAACTCAATACCCTAGTTTAAACAATGGTTCAAACCTTTGGTTACAATATAAATACTAGAGATCAAATCTCCCAAAATATCTCTGAGCATACATCCAATCTGGGCGAAATATGCCATTCTGGAGACCCTAGCAGCTCAATAATAACTTCTGTGGTCTGCTGCAATAATGTCTTCAACTACATTTTGTCTTCATCAGTGAAGACACTTGACTTCTTCACACTTCATCATTATCTTCCTCTACTCGTGAGATTTGATTTCCTCCTCCATGATGTCACCGCCATTAAGTTTCAGCTCCCCTTCAACTGCAAACTTGCAAAAATGGATAAGCAATAAGTATCATTTCACATTTAATAAAACTGCAGGAAGGAAAACAACTGCCAAATCTAGTCATGACTATGTGAACGCATCAATCGTGCCCTAAATCTGTGGAAATTGCGTCCAAAAAAAATGCATATACAACGTCCAAAATAGTCAGGTCAACCATCATTGACCAAAAATATGCATTCGGGCTTCAAAAATAACCTCCAAATTCCTATCGCTCTAATTTCCTGCTTATTTTCCTATGTTTAAATCCATGTATATTGATATACATGCCGGGCGCGACGCTTCCATTAAATCAGATTTCAATTTCCTTTTAATTCCGGCTTGTATATGGCAATTGTGTATCAGTTTATATATCTTAATGTACAAGCCAAAAATATACAAGCAATTAATTCTATTTAAACTACTCTTTAATTCTGCCCCATGTACATATGCATTGTATCCTCTGATATACAAGTTGGACGCGATACAAGCAATAAATCAGTTTTGATTTCCTTTGGGTTTCGGTTTGTATGAGTGCAATGTATATTGGTTTGTATACAAGAACATACAAATGCAAAATATACATGCACCTATCATCGATTTATAACTTTTCAAATCCGCCATAGTATAAATGCATTGTATCTTTTTGATTATTCAATTCAGATGTGATACAAGCATTTAATTGCCTTTAAATTTGCCTCTAAGTTCCGCAATGTATATGACTCAATGCATCCTTCGCTTGTATATCCCCTACATACAAGCAAACTCGATATACAAGTGGTGGGGTCCCCCTCACCTTCTTCTTTGGTATGTCTTTTTTTGGACCTCAAATTTTATACACCACATTTTATTCACCTACTGAGTCTGCACAATGCACATAGTACAATGTATATCTGAATATACAATTTGGACGTAATACATTGGTTTAACCCAATTTCAATCTTTTCAATTCTAGCTTGTATGTTTAACCTTCCATATCGGTTTGTATATTAGAAATATACAAACGCAAAATATACAAGAATTTTCACCTTTTTAATTTCTCTTTTGAGTCCACACTACATATGTTATTTTGTATCTTTCGATATGCATTGCTTAAAGTGTACATGGACTTAACCTTGTTTGATAAATTTTTAGTTCCGAGGTTGTATATTTTGTTGTATGTTCCAATATACATAATGTAAAAGATACAACGACTTAACTCCATTCAATAACCCCTTCAAATCTGCATTGTATATGGGCCTTGTATATTTTGTTTGTATGTTCCGCTTGTATGTTGAAACATACAAGCGCCGAATATACAACGACTTAACTTGTTTTAAGTAGTCCGTCGGGTCCATGTTGTATATGCGCATTGTATATTATACAAGCCCTGCCCCTTTCTTTTCAAACTCACGGATATACAATGAATTAACACCATTTAATAACCTTTTTAGGTCCTCAAAATGCATAAGTGCATTGTATATTTATATGCTATTTAAACATACAAGCTGGCAGAAATACAACCA
The DNA here is from genome assembly GCA_027924645.1 of Cunninghamia lanceolata. Lineage (NCBI taxonomy): Eukaryota > Viridiplantae > Streptophyta > Pinopsida > Cupressales > Cupressaceae > Cunninghamia > Cunninghamia lanceolata. The sequence goes on from BSBN01000780.1 coordinate 11,584,826, forward strand.
TAAAACCTCTTTTCATAATATTTGAATTCCATGCCACGTATAAAGTGTATTGCACATTTGCCTTGTATGTTTCGACCTGCCAAAATATACAATGTGAGATACATACAAGGGAATTCAAACCCTCATTCATTCTAACTCTAAAACCACTTCGGGTCCATCTTGTATGTACATACTTCAAAACTTTTACCAAATGCATACAAGATAAAGGACATGCAATTAACATTATATATGAAAGCGATATACAAAAGGGATTGTATATGCAACGTACAAATGACCCAATATGCAAATAACAATGTACATGAACCCAATTGCAAAAGCGACTAAGTATAAAAAGGACTTTGCACATACAACGGACTTTGTATATGCAAAGTCCTTATACAAACCTGAATGTACATTTTACCAAAATGATCATAACTTGCAAAATATGGCAAATTTTAAGATGCTTCAAAAAGAAACCCTATCTCATTTTTCACAAGGAATCCAACCATATCATGCACTGGTACTAAAAATGCATTTTTTTCTTCATTTCTATCAAAGTTTGCAATTTTAACCCTCTTTTCCCTTTACCACCAAGCAAAACAAAACACACAAAAGCAAAAAACCAAAGCCACAACAGGGGTCCTCATTTTGCTGAGTAAAATGGGGCATGTTGTGAACATCACAACAACTAGCAACCAAACAAAACAATTAAATTCAAAGCATTCAAGAAAACTAGATGAAATGAGTTCATAACTCCCAACTATTTTTCCTGTAAATTATTATCCAACTTGAGACCTAAGGTATTCAATAAGGATGCATGAATTTTCATTTTCAGTTTAAGTATGTGCACATGATTAATTATCCTCATCTTGAAGATCGGTTGAACAAACCAGTGACTGACATTAGCCTACGTAGTTGAGGATATTCCCTCATAGCCAACCGGATAGAGCCTTGCTGCCAGCAAGCGTCTATAGCCCTGGCAAGGTTATCGTTACAATTCTCCTAAGTAGAGCCCCACTGCCAGCGAGCATCCATAGCCCCGGTAGAGTTACTTAAATGGCTTAATCTAGATTTTTAGTATAATCTGCTTTATTCATTTTATATTTTATATTTTCTGATTCTTGAAAGAGATTTCATAAGATATAGCAATTTGTAACTTTATGATGCAAGGAGTGGGCACTTGCTGAAATTAAGCTGAGAATTGTAATGGTAGCAAGGGTGACCTCAGATTTTTCACCTGATATCTACACTGGTAGGTTCAACAAACCCAAGGATTTTAGGTGTGTCATCGTGAGAAACCTCTCTTGAATTCTCAATCACTGTTATTGAATACTAAATTTTAGAAGCTAAACAACTCCACATTCATGACAGTCACAACAAGTTATGTATAAATTACAAATGATTAACCTGAATATTCAAAATTTTATACTGTTTTCAATGGTTGTTAGTTTTCTCTTTAATACTCTAAAGAAAACAAAGATCCCTGCTGAGGAGAAAACAACAAACCAACAACAGACTGTACAAAAAAGACAAAAAAAATGGAAAACAAAGCAAAAGGACAACTGTACAAACAAAAGAACAAAAACAAAACAAAAAACAGAAAGAAATAGAAAATAAAACTATACAAACAACTAACCCAAAAATAGCAAAAGAAAACTATACATTACTTACACTATTTTACACAAAAATGGACTGCCCCTTTACCTCAGGCCTAGAAGTAGTGTTTCAAATGTTGGCCATTAACTGGTAATGGTACATCTTCTCCAGTCAAGGTCTTGAGTCTAAATGTGTTGTCTCCTATTATTTCTGAGACTTGTAATGGGCCTAACCATAGTTTATCAAATTTTCCATGGCTCCCTTTCTTTTCATGTGCTTTGTCCTAGCACAACACTAAGTATGATATCCTGAATGTCTTGACTCTCGCCCCTTTATCAAACCACCTCTTAACTACTACCTGGTGTTTTGTAAATTTCTCTATGGCTCGACCTCTTTTCTCATCTAATTGTAGCATTTGTACTATCCTGGCTTCTCTATGATTATCGAAGCCTAAATACTCATTGGCAAACTTCCAGATTGGTATTCTCAGATTTACCGAAAGTATGGGATCAATCCCATAAACTAAATGATAAGGTGAACTACCTAAAGCTGTTTTGAACTTGGTCCTATCTACCCATAGTGCATATTTCAACAAGGTATTCCACTCTCTAGGACTCTTTGCAATTAGCTTTTTGATTATATCTAATAAAATTTTGTTCGTAGACTCAGCTAATCTGTTACCTTGAGGGTAATAATTTGAAGAAAACTTTAAAACAATCCTGTATTCAAATGCCCATTTAGAAAACTTTAAAGAAGAGAAAGCAGGGCCATTATCACATACCAATGAATAGGGAGTTCCAAACCTGGTGATGATGTTTTCTTCAAGAAACTTTATAACTACCTCAGTTGTGGAGAATTTGCAGCATGTGGCCTCAATCCACCTTGTACAATAGTCTGTCACCGTAAGTATAAACTTGTGTCCTGCAGAAGATGGAGGATTGATGACTCCAATAAAATCTAGGCCCCATTGTGCAAATGGTCTTGATTCAATCATAGGCTGTAATGGGTTGGCCTGATTTCTTCCCTTATATGCTGCAGTTTGATAGGTGTGGTAGCTCTTAATGTGACTCTCACTATCTTTGAACATTGTGGGCCAATAATAGCTTGCCCTTAATATCTTGTGTGTTGTAGCTAAATGGGAACCATGACCAGTTCCATACTTATCATGCAGCTCTGTCAACACTTTATCCGCTTCAGCTCTATTTAGACATCTCAAATAAATTCCATCATGGTTCTTCATGAATAGAAGACCTCTTTGCACCATATATTTCTGTGCTTTAATCTTCAAAGCTCTCCTCTGAGAATCTTTCATCTTATTTGGGTACTTTCCAGTAATTAAAAAGGTGTTTAAATCATTATACTAGTCTGATGCATTCTGGGAATTCAACACATACTGTTGTTTTATCAAATCTAGATTTGTATTTGCTATTGTTTGTACCAATGCCTGCCCTCTGACCAGCTTCATGGGAATGATTTCCATGTCAAATTCTTGCAGCGTGGTGATCCACTTGGCTCTCTTTTCTCCAGGTTCATTCTACATCAGCAACATCTTTACTGCTACATCTGGCACTATGGCTTTGATCTGGCTGCATAGAATGTAATGTCTAAATTTTTTTATGGCTCTCATTAATGCAAATACTTATCTCTCAGTATCTAGATATCTCAACTGTGCATCCTTCAGAGGCACGCTCATGAATGCGATGGGCCTTTCTTCATTGTCCTCACCTTTTTGTGTCAAGGCAACCGCGACTGAATGGGAGGATGCAAAGGAATAGATATAAAATGTTTTGGTGTAGTCTGGGCTTGCCAATACAGGAGCATCAGAAATTGCCTCCTTAATGTCTTCAAATGCAGCCCTAGCCATAGGCGTCCACTCCATCTATGCATCTTTTTTTAACATGGCATTTAACGGTTGTACGATCTCTACAAAACCTGTGATAAACTTTTGAACAAAGTTAATCTTACCAAAAAATGATTTTAACTCTTTCCTATTGTTTGGGATTTACAATTTTTTTATTAATTTTATTCTATCTGGGTCAATCAATATTCCATATTCAGAAATGACATGCCCTAGTAATTTACCTTCAGTAACTCCAAATGAACATTTCTTAGGATTAAGGGAAATCCCATACCTTTCACATCACTTGAGTATTTCCTTGAGATCTTCAGCATGAATGGATGCATCCTTGGAATACACAGTCAAATCATCCATATACACAACAATGCACTTACCTGATAACCCATGGATTGCAATGTCCATGGCTCTCTAAAAAGTGGCACTTGCATTGATCAAACCAAAAGGCATTCTCCTATATGCATAATTTCCCCATTTGCAAGTGAAGGTGGTTTTTAATTTGTCATCCCTATCTATTAAAACCTGGTTATAACCCAAGAAACCATCTAGAAAAGACATCATCTTTGCCCCATTTACTGCTTGCAGCACTTCATCTATAGGAGACAGAGGATAATTGTCCTTTTTAGATGCTTTATTCAAATTTCTAAAATCTATGCATAAACTGATGTTTCCATTTTTCTTTCTTACTAGTACTAAGTTAGCTACCTAGACTGAATGTCTGACTGGAAAAATTATTCTAGCAGACAACAATTTCTTTACTTCTTCGAAGATTAAAGGCTCTAGAATGGCGTTTACAGGCCTTTGTTTCTGCCTAAATGGTTTAATCTCTAGTCTCAAAGGTATTACGTGAGTTATGATGGACGTATCATAGTTTTTCAAGTCTTCATATGTCCATGCTATTATGTGTTTGTAATCTTTCAGAGCATCCAAAATTTCTTTACTAATTTTCTCAGAGCAAGCTTTTCCGATTGGCACATTTTGTGGATTTTGCTCTGTCCCTAAGTTGTGTAAATCACACTTTCCCCTTCTGTTTTGGGTAAATCTTTCTATCTTATTATTCCATTGAAGTCAAAAACATGTTCTAGTTCAATTACCCCTTTGGGTAAAAATTTGCTCTTCAAGTTGATTATATCCTCTTCATCCCATGTTATCTTAGGCCTTTCCTACTCATCAATGATTTGAGCCTCAAATACCTCATTACAAGTCAGAAAATCAATAATTTGCTGATCCCCTCCAAATACCTAAAAATGTGTAACGTTGTCTGGGATACTGGGAACATTAACTAGCTCAATAGCAAATCATCTCAATCCTGACAGTGTCAAGGGTTCTAATGTGCTAGCTGCAACTGCTAGTGCATCCGGCCTGTGGTTCAGCTCTATAGGGATGTGCTCTATGTTGAAAGCATCAAATGAATCTATTAAACCCCATACTCTATGCCTGTAACAAATCATTTTCTTGTAGTTGCAAGCATATAGTTTCCTTACTTGTCTGACTACTAGTTTAGAGTATGAAAATAACCTGATCATTTTCACCTTTTTCTTAATGGCCATGACAAGTCCCAAAATTAAGGCTTCATATTCAACAATATTGTTAGTACAGGAAAACTGCAGTCTATATGCTGCTAGGTATGACTTACCCTAAGGATTTATAAGTTCAACACCTACACCCGCACCCTGTTTTGATTTGGACCCGTGACATTTTAATGTCCACATACCATCTTTACTTTTTTATCTGTCCCTTTGGCATGCTTCATCTTCTCTATTACTTGTGAGGTGCTGGTATATTTATTCATGGGTATTTTTGTTCGGTTAACTTGCATATGTGTATTTTTAGCTTGCAAATCAGAAAGACAACTACCCTTGTCCTTTATTCCCTCTTCTAAATTTGAAATCAGAGCATCTACATTACTCTGAAAGTATTTCTATGTTTGATCAAGATTCATATTTTCCTCTTGTGACTCTACCCTCTTTATGCATTTTTTGTATTCATATTCAATGATGTCTTTACACACTCCACAACTCTCCTCAGAGTGTGGCCTATCATGGACCCTACATTTGTTTTTATACAATTTACATTGGGTGGGTAGACCTTGTTTAATGCATTCTTCCACCTCTTGTCTAATGGCATGACCAAATTTTTCCATTGCACTATTTTCTTCATCCGAAGAATTTCCATCAGACTCAATGAATAATGCTGTCTCCTTGTTGACACATTTTTCTCTAATGTTTAACATCATGATCTCTTCAATTTGCACCAGGTTCAACAGTAGCACATAATATTTCATTCGTTTGATTATACTCTACTATCATGTGTTTCATCCTGGGTTCTGTCTCTATTCTAATCTGGTTTGGGATGCCTCTCCAAGGTAGCCACATATGTGAAAAGTCAGTGGCCATATATCCATTTATTGTTTTGGACCAATCCCTACTTAACAACATTTCATAATTCACAGGTATGTCCACTATTTGAATGCCAATGAATTGGCTCACCCTAGGGTCTGAAGCTAATTGCATTTGAATGTTCATGAGGTCTCCTATCACACTAACCTCAGTCTTATCTAACTGTGTGACAACCTTAGCAGATCTGGTGGGAGTTAGCCCAAGAGTTTTGCATATTCCTAAGGGCATTATGTTGGTTGATGCACTAGAGTCTACCATGCAGTTGTGTATGTTCTTCCCACACAATCTAATAGTTAACAAGAAAGGGGGAGCATCCTTTTTATCAACATACATTACTACATTTGTATTGGAAGGAAGCTCAACTTTCTTACTTTTCTCTTTAGGCGGTGAATCTCTATTAGGAACAGTTATATCAGCAGCAACCCCATCTGCTATGGATGCATCCAGAGATTTTATAAAAGCATTTCTGATCCCTGGAGTTTTCAATAATTCATTCAGAGGTATACTGACCTTTATTTTCTTTATTTCTTCCAACATGTAACTCATTAATCTTGTTGTTTCTACTATTTTAGTTTTACTTGTTTGGGCCTTTTCTAACACTATTCCACTGTTTGCATTAGCCTTAAGTATGGTAGGGTTGTTGCTAGCATTCTGATCTGGGGGTGTATTGAAGTTGTTAGGAGGGATGGAAGTGGTGAAAGGTCCTCCCGGCCTAGTGTTGTTCCTTAAATTGTAGATGTGGTTTTTATTTGTCTGTTGAAAGGCTTGCACCTCTTCTATTTCAGTTAATACCTCATTTTTTGTTTCAAAAGGAAACTAAAAAGCATTTAACACAAAGGCTGATTTAGGATAAAGATTTTCACAAAAGTATGGTTCATTCTCTAACAATTCATCTTCCTTCTCTTCTGTAGTTGCAAAGGTAAAGGTTTCTAAAACTAAAGCTGTATCATACCTCGAGGGTACTACCTCATTACCCTTGGGAATGAGAAACTCAGAAGTAGGAGGCTGCACCTCTATATTAAATATGTTGGCTGCTAAATGAAATTGTGGACAGTCAAGCTCAGCATGTGCATTGGTATTGTGAAATCTGCACCAGTTTTGTAGTGATGTATTGGCCATTTGGATGCCAGCCATTTGTTTTGCATCATGATTATCTATATTCTCAAAAGGAGAAGCTAGAGTACAATTGTTTGGTCCAGTGTTCCATGTTTTAGGTGGCCTAGGTTGATTCTGATTTCTGTTATTGTTACCCCAGGCCCTATTATCTATCACTGGCCCTCTATTTTGCATTGGTTGCCCTTGGTTATGACCTTGATGCTGATTATAGTTTTGACTCTGATTTGAACATTGGCCCTAGCTATTATTTTGGGTATGGCTTTGATTATAGTTTTGATTGTAATGCTGATTTTGATTTGAACTATAGTTTTGATTTTGGCCTTGATTATAATTCTGATTTTGATTGTATCCCTGGTTACCTCTCCCATAGAGGTTCTCATTTCTTAGTTGTGTTACTTTAGTGGTCAATCTCTTCAAATGTGCAGTGATCTCTTTGATTTCTTCCCTTTCCTCTTGTGCTTTTGCCACAGTTGTATCCCTAGGGGGTTGGAAGAAAGCTTGACCGTTATTTTGACTATTATTAGAAGTGTTACTTGTGTAAGGAGCTATGGCTTGGATTGGGGTAGGACTATACACAGGTGTGTAAGAAGGAACCAGATTTAGTAATGGAGTGTGATGCATAGGGACTCTATTCCATGGTTGTACTTGATTCTGCATCCCAAAATTTCCTCCATTAACAAATGAGCTACAAGTTGTATGCCTCATCTCTTGATTTACTAATGCTGCCTCTTTATAGGCTTTGGATATTGAATCTATGTCAGGTTTTCTTTTGACAAACATGGCAGTTAAAGGATCCAAGGTAGCATAGTACATGGCTAACAAGGTATCATCATCTATTGTGTAAGGGGCTACCAGCCTAGAGTAGGCCTTTTGAAATCTGTCATTGAAATTATCAATCAACTCTCCCTCACCATATTTTATAGGAGCCAATTTATGATACAAGATGCAAGGATCAATGGGTCCTCTAAATCTAGACAAAAATGTTTCTTCCATAAGTGACCAGGAAGAAACATAGCCATTGGGTAGGTTTGCATACTAGTTAAAGGCTTGTTCATTAAAGGTGTAGGGAAACAATCTACACACAACGTCCTCATGTTCTAATCTAGCCCTAAAGCATGCTTCCTTGAATATTCTAATGTGGTCTTCCGAGTCTTGGTGCAACTGGTATTTGGGACATATCTTTTCTAGATTTTTGGACATCTCATTGTAATCATTGAAGTATATGGGAGACTAGACATTGAAATAAGCCATTGTGGGTGCTTAAGCTTGACCTGGACCTATAGGAATACCTGAATTTCCTAGGGGATTGGGATTTCTAGGAGTACCTGAACCAAGATTTAAAGATCTAAATGAAGATCTGTTAGGACTCACAATGTTACGAATGTTAAAAGGTGACCCAGGAGGTGTTCTAGATGAACTCCCTGCTTGCGATATTTTAGGATTCCAAATCAAAGGGCTCTTACTTCGCCTTGTATCAGGTAGTTGCACAAAAATATCCCCTGAATTGGATCTAGATCTGGTCACCCTATCACTGTTATTAGCCAGTTTGAAACAAACCCTAACTCAAGTCGGCCCTCCTTCTAGCACCAGAAAAACTGTTGGTGATTGTTTTGATGCAATCATAACAATTAGTTAAAATTCACATAAAATAAACCAAAATTGACTTGAAAGATATGAAGGAATCGGTTAAGATTCACTTAATCCCAAGCTTAATCTGGTCAGGTCTTGACCTATTGGGCAAATTCAGTTGATCAATGTGAAGCTGTAATGTTCAAGAGGCCTTACGTAGTTTAGGGTTTCATGTTGGTTAACTAGACTCAAACTTATGCAAAAAGATTATAAATATCAGTGTGCTTGTTCATTCTTTTGCATAAAAGTGTTGCTGTGCTGCAAAGCCTTAAATGGTTTTCTTGAATTATTACAGCTTTCTCCTCTTAAATATTATGAAAACTGTCTACTTTCAAACTCTGTTATGCGTGCTCTTTTCAAATATGAGACAAATTTCCTTCAAATTTCTACATTTTAAGCTAAGTATTTTCAGATGGGTTGGGAAAAGTTAGAAAGATCTAATCTAAACTTCATTCACTCTACCAAAGGATCTAGTTGTTCTGTTATGCACTTTATAAATAATACAACAATTTGATCAAATCCACAGACAAAACCTTAAATGTATATTCTGAGCATTTTCACAAGCATACACCTAAGATTGCAAGCTCTAAGAGAAAATGTTTCAAACACAAAGAAGAGCAGGAAAACACTCAGAAGATAGATGCAGAATTCTAGATTCAATTATATTAGAAACAAACAGTCATATAAGATCTACAATGTCTGAATGACTCTCAGCTTCATTGACCAAACTACAGAAAACTAACAAGCTTTACAGATACAGTAACGAAGCTAGATGTTCCACACATTCCTTATTGTAGACATAGGCGACCTCCTTCTTCTACTTGTAAACTAAACTAAAATGTTATTTTTACAAATTCTTGCTGCTACAAATCTCTATGTAGCCCCTGTGTAAAGTTTTACAGTGCATAGAGGCACAATATATAGACATTGATTATCCTTAATACAGCTCAAAACCCTAGTTTAAACAATGGTTCAAACCTTTGGTTACAATATAAATACTGTAGATCAAATCTCCCAAAATATCTTTGAGCATACGTCCAATCTGGGTGAAATATGCCATTCTGGAGACCCTAGCAGCTCAATAATAACTTCTGTGGTCTGCTGCAATAATGTCTTCAACTGCATTTTGTCTTCATCAGTGAAGACCCTTGACTTCTTCGCACTTCATCCTTATCTTCCTCTGCTCCTGAGATCTGATTTCCTCCTCTGTGATGTCACCGCCATTAAGTTTCAGCTCCCCTTCAACTGTAAACCTGCAAAAATGGATAAGCAATAAGTATCATTTCACATTTAATAAAACTGCAGGAAGGAAAACAACTACCAAATCCAGTCATGACTGTGTGAATGCATCAGTCGGGCCCTAAATTTGTGGAAATTGTGTCTAAAAAAAATGCATATACAGCATCCAAAATAGTCGTGTCAACCATCGTTGACCAAAAATATGCATTCGGGCTTCAAAAATAACCTCCAAATTCCTATCGCTCTAATTTCCCACTTATTTTCCTGGTTTAAATCCATGTATATTGATATACATGCTAGGCATGACACTTCCGTTAAATCAGATTTCAATTTCCTTTTAATTCCGGTTTGTATATGGCAATTGTATATCGATTTGTATATCTTAATGTACAAGCTGGAAATATACAAGTAATTAATTCTATTTAAACCACTCTTCAATTTTGCCCCATGTACATATGCATTGTATCCTCCGATATACAAGTTGGATGCTATACAAGCAATAAATTAGTTTTGATTTCCTTTGGGTTCCGGTTTGTATGAGCGCAATGTATATTGGTTTGTATACAAGAACATACAAATGCAAAATATACAAACACCTATCATCGATTTATAACTTTTCAAATCCACCATAGTATAAATGCACTGTATCTTTTCAATTATTCAATTCAGATGTGATACAAGCATTTAACTGCCTTTAAATCTGCGTCTGAGTTCCGCAATGTATATGACTCAATGCATCCTTCGCTTGTATATCCCCTACATACAAGCAAACTCGATATATAATTGGTGGGGTCCCCCTCACCTTCTTCTTTGGTATATTTTTTTTCGGACCTCAAATTTTATACACCACATTTTATTCACCTGTCAAGTCCACGCAATGCACATAGTGCAATGTATATCTCAATATACAATTTGGATGTAATACATTGGTTTAACCCGATTTCAATCTTTTCAATTCTGACTTGTATGTTTAACCTTCCATATCAGTTTGTATATTAGAAATATACAAATACAAAATATACAAGCATTTTCACCTTTTTAATTTCTCTTTCGAGTCTGCACTACGTATGTTATTTTGTATCTTTCAATATGCATTGCTTAAAGCGTACATGGACTTAACCCTGTTTGATAAATTTTCAGTTCTGGGGTTGTATATTTCGTTGTCTGTTCCAATATACATAATGTAAAAGATACGACGACTTAACTCCGTTTAATAACCCCTTCAAATCCTCGTTGTATATGGGCCTTGTATATTTCGTTTGTATCTTCCGCTTGTATGTTGAAACATACAAGCGCCGAATATACAACGACTTAACTTGTTTTAAACAATCCGTTGGGTCTGTGTTGTATATGTGCATTGTATATTATACAAGCCTCGCCCCTTTCTTTTCAAACTCACGGATATACAACGAATTAACACCATTTAATAACCTTTTCAGGTCCATGAAATGCATAAGTGCATTGTATATTTGTATGCTATTTAAACATACAAGCCGGCGGAAATACAACCATAAAACCTCTTTTCATAATATTTGAATTCCTCGCCACGTATAAAGTATATTGTACATTTGCCTTGTTTGTTTTGACCTACCAAAATATACAACGTGAGATACATACAAGGGAATTCAAACCCTCATTCATTCTAACTCTAAAACCACTTCGGGTCCATCTTGTATGTACATACTTCAAAACTTTTACCAAATGTATACAAGATAAAGGACATGCAATTAACATTGTATATGAAAGCGATATACAAAAGGGTTTGTATATGCAACATACAAATGACCCAATATGCAAATAACAATGTACATGAACCTGATTACAAAAGCGACTAAGTATAAAAAGGACTTTGCATATACAAAGGATTTTTTATATGCAAATTCCTTATACAAACCTGAATGTACATTTTACCAAAATGATCATAAATTGCAAAATGCACTGGTACTGAAAATGCATTTTTTTCTTGATTTCTATCAAAGTTTGAAATTTTAACCCTCTTTTCCCTTTACCACCAAGCAAAACAAAACACACAAAAGCAAAAAGCAAAGCCATAGCAGGGGTCCTCATTTTGCTAAGGAGTAAAATGGGGCGTGTTGTGAACATCACAACAATATCTTGTTAATTATTTTAAATAAATATTATTTAAATATATTAAATATATTCCCTTTATAATATTATTCATATCTTTAATTTGAATGAATAATACATAATGGATTCAATTATAAATTACTAATATAGGGACATGACAGAGCATGAGCACTTAGGGATGAGATAGTCTTCATAAGAGTTTAAATAAGAACATCATCAAAATGCGCCTTGGTAGAGAGACTTGAGACCATCATCAAATAAGCCAAAATATCTATCTCCAATCTAGGCACAAATTCTAGCTCCTCCCAACTCAAATGAGCACCTAAGTTGAAGTCAACTTTTATCTATACAAACCTCAGATTGTACCTTGATTGAGGAAGGGATTTGAACCTCAAAATTTAATCATCTCAAGACAAAAGCTTCCTTAGACACTTGGCATTTGATTGAAATCATTGAGAATTAGAAAGAACCACCTAAGGATGTAAGGTGCACTTTTCACCCATACAAGCCTAAAATTGTACTTAAGGGAAATAACTTGATTTCATATCAATAGGTGAGTGCCTTGAGAGAAAGGATCACTCTAGGTCATTTTCAATTGTTGAAAGCACAAAAATGATAAAGATAAAGGCAATTGAGTTAGGTGCACTTTAGCCTTTGATTTGTAGCAAGATTATTCCATGTGTAAAGAGGATTCCTTTGTGTTATAAAATGTTTATCAGGAGGATTGATGTGTTTCTTGGTTTGTATTGTAGGAAGATTGAAGGAAAAGGTAGGAGCATGAGCTTGGAGTCGCCTAGAGTCATCATGTAGCTTCTCGAAAGGAGCCTTTCACATTCATTCATGCCAAAGAGTTAAGATGGAAGTAATCACTACCAAGGTAACACCACTTTAAGAAGTAGCTGCTCCAAGAGGTCACAACAAGATATATTTCAAGTCTTCTTCATCAATGACATCACCAGTTGCATCATGTTTGAAGACTTCCATCTATCACTTCAAGTTCCATTCATCTTTAAGTATCAACTAGATTCTTCATCAATCATTGCTTCAAGATCAGCATGTAGCTGCTCCAAAGGAACTTCTCATCATCATCAAGCATTCCAAAGACATCCATTCAATTTCAAGTCCCTCTGATACATTCAAGCCTCCTTGAGAAGTCATCTACTTCACATATATGGGAAAGTGTTATCATCAATATCTACACTTCAAAGGACCTTTCAAGTTGGAACACTTCTTCATCAAACATTTGAAGACATCCATCCAAGCTTCAAGTTCTTTCACAATCTTCAAGTCCAGGAGAAATTGCATCTAGTGAACTCATTAATTGGTGCATAGGAGGAAAAGACCTTAAACTTACATTATTGAGTCAGCACTTTAGAAATTGAGCCATTCATAGTCAATTGGAGTCATAAAATATCAAATACAAAGTCAAATTAGACTTAGGCACCCCTTCATATAATTTCCCACCATCATGAGTGCCTAGATCTAGGAAGATCATCTAATTGCGCCTAGGAATAAGATACAAGTCAAAGACGTCAAATTTGAGCACCTAGAAGTGTGATGGATTGAAGAAGTTACATTGGTGCCTAAGGGTAAGTTGTATCTAATGAAATCACCTAATTGAGCCCCTAGGAGGTATAAAGCTTAACATTGACATGAGGACAAGCGCTTAGTAAAGGAGAGTTTCTCAAACATTTAAACATGTGAATGAAGTCATAGAAATGCACTAAGTCATCTAGGTGCCATTTTTCCCTTGTGTACCTTTACATTTGCACCTAAGAAGAAGTTGCTTCAGTTCATTGGAGTGTTTGAGTATTGAGGATTTCTTAGCAATGCTTTGCAACTTTACACTGCCTCCTTCTGACAATTTTTGTTGCAGTAGAAAACTTTTCACCATGGGCAAACACATCAAAGATATAAAAAATTGAGAAAGGTTATTGTAGAGGTACTCTACATGATCGCGTTACCTCAGACGGAATGTTCCTAAGTGACACAGTTTTTGAGTAACATCTTATCAAAGATTGCTACCTTTTTGCACTTTGGACTCTTCAGGGATATCATCGGTACAATGTAGCTCAGACTATTTCGACATGTTTGGGTGAAAAAAAGGACCATGCCTAGCGTAAATGTACCCATTTGGATGCATTGGAATAGTTAGTTTGGTCACATCATGAGCAGGATGAAAGTTACACCCCTTTGCAACTTTACACTACCTCCTTCTGACAATTTTTGGGGCAGCAGAAAACCTTTCACCACGGCCAAATGTCTCAGAGATATAAAAAACTGAAAGAGGTTATTGTAGAGACACTCTATGTGATTGCATTTCCTTAGATGGAATGTTTCTAAGTGACATAGTTTTCAAGTAACATCTCATCAAAGATTACTGCCTTTTTACACTTTGGACTCTTCAGGGATATCGTCGGTACAATGTAGCTTAGACTATTTCGACATGTTTGGGTGAAAAATAGGACCATGCCTAGTGTAAATGTACCCATATAGACACGTTGGAACAATCATTTTGGTCGCATCAGGAGCAGGACGAAAGTTACACCCCTTTGCAACTTTACACTGCCTCCTGACGATTTTTGGGGTAGCAGAAAACCTTTCACCATGGGCAAATGTCTCAGAGATATAAAAAATTGAGAGAGGTTATTGTAGAGGAACTCTACATGATCATTCTACCTTAGACAGAATGTTTCTAAGTGACATGATTTTCAAGTAACATCTCGTCAAAGATTGCTTCCTTTTTGCACTTTGGACTCTTCAGGGATATCGTCGGTACAATGTAGCTTAGACTATTTCGACATGTTTGGGTGAAAAATAGGACCATGCCTAGCATAAATGTACCCATCCGAACGCATTGGAATAGTTAGTTTGGTCACATCAGGAGCAAGACACCCAAAATACATAACATGATGATGTAAAAATGTGTAGATGTGTAAAAATGCAGCAGGAGATTAAAAAAAGACAAACCTTACAAATTAATGTGCATACTTACAACTCAAAGTAAAATGACTTTACGAAATCAATGTGAATACTTCATGGTCAGACTCTACTCTACTCTACTCTTTATTGTGTCAAGTATTGCTTCATGGTCAGACTCACGCACCTTCCACAAGATTTTGTTTAAAGGTCTACCCCGATACTTTATCAAATGAACATTCGATGCCATGACAAGGTTCAAGTAATGAAGAATCTTCCAATGTGTGTCAAAGTCCTGAAATAGCCAAACATTAAAACTCTTATGTGGGTACCTTCTAAGCCATGTTCCAGTAATAACCACTGAGCCTATAGGGTATTCAATGTTTTCTCCTTCTGTAACAGGGGCCTCCAATTTCCTTTTGGCCTCAACACAATGACATAAGTAATAATCTGTTCCCTCTTCATTATCTTCATATGCAATAACTGCATATACGTGCCCTACATTGATACGTGTAGCAAATTAGATGAAATTAGTCAACATTAAAAAAACACTACAAAGTAAGATGACATTACCTAGTTGAACTAGATGAAATTAGATGCATATACGTTCCCTATATTACCTGGTTGAACTAAATCTGATATGTGGTCAAAGTCAATTGATGATTCCATCTGTGTTAGTTCCAGTGCCATCGGGGGTTGATATGTGTCAAGTGGGCTAAGATAACTTAATTGCCATTCGCAAACCCACTCCTTTGACTCACACTCATCCCAAACTTGAATTGTACAGGAAGAACAAAATCATGACATCTTTCGCATATAGATACTCCATGAACCTGCAATTGAGCTTCTGAAGGAGTGCATCTCATTTGTGTTAAAATCCATAAAATAGATTATAACCTAGAATCAATTGAAAGAGTTAGAAACATAAACTGTAAATGCAAAAAACAATAACAGCGATACCATGAGATTGATGTGAAATGCTCGAATGGCAAAATAGCATCAGATAACTATCTCCAATATCAAATAAAAATACAAGCTAGGCAACATGCTTATAGAGACCAGAGAGAGGGAGGAGGTGGCAACACCAACCAATGAGGAGCAACCATCCATCAGACTAAAGATAGCAAAGTATCTTCCCAAGATAGCTAATGGATGCTCACATGTAGGAAGGTGACACCTCGCAACCACTCACATAATAAGACATGCTTTATTAACCTAAGCAAGCTTAAATAAATGTGTAGGAAAAACCTTATAATAAGGAATAAAAAACCTACACTAACACCCCCCCTTAAGCATAGCTTAGGTGGGTAAAGAGATGGGTCCTGGCAAATCAAGCCTGATGAGGTACCCATGTACAATGAATTCCCCCCAAAAGCGAAGTAGCCCCCCCACAAAAGAGAGTACACCGCTTGAATAAAGAGAGAAAGAAGGAGCTAAGAAGCCCCCTAAAAGGAGGACACATACTGCACCCCAAGCAAAGCTTGCAAATGAATGAACTTGCTCTCAGTGAAGGGTTTGGTGAAGATGTCAGCTGTCTGATCTGATGTCAGACAATACTGAAGATCAAGAACCTACTCATGAATCAGCTCCTGAATGTAGTGCATGTGAATCTCAATGTATTTGGTCCACTGATGATGGACCGGATTGGTCACAAAAGATGACCATAGGCTTCCTGAAGGAAATACCAAACTCAATGAGAATGTGTTGAAGCCAAATGGCTTTAGTAGTAGCATTAACTGCTCCTTGATACTCATCCTCTGTAGATGAAAGAGCAATAGTAGACTGCTTGTTGCTCGACTAAGAAATCAGACCAGAACCAAGAGAGAAGCAATACCCTGAAGTAGACTTGTGATCCTGAGAATCGCCTGCCCAATCTGAATTTGTGTATCCCACCAAGTCAATATCTATGCCTGCTACATAATGAATCCCATAATTGTGAGTGCCCTGTACATAGTGAAGAATCCTCTTAGCTGCTTTCCAATGTAGCTCATGGGGCTCCTGCATGAACCTAGAGACCAGGCCCATGACATATGAAATATCAGGCCTCGTGTGAGTCAAGTATATGAGACTCCCAACTAATTGGTGATACAAGGTAGCATCTACCAAAGGTTAAGAACAAGAAGCCTCAAGTTTGACTCCTGATAGAAAGGGTGTTGGTGCAGGCTTACAGTTAGCCATGCGAAATCTGGAGAGCATATTAAGAGCATACTTGGGCTGAGAAAGAAAGATACTAGCCGAAGACTGTGTAATCTCAATGCCCAAGAAATAGTGAAGAAGACCCAAGTTAGATATCAGAAAATGATCATGAAGGGCAGTTTTCACTGCCTTGATGGTGGATGAGGAACTCCCTGTAATCAGCAAGTCATCAACATAGAGAACAAGGAAAGCGAGAGTATCATCTTGCTATAAAATGTAGATGTTTGAATCAGAATGGCACCGAGTGAACCCAACTGATAGAAGAAAGGAGTCCATCTTGGCATACAAGGGGCAAGGGGCCTGTTTAAGGCCATAGAGAGACTTTCAAAGTTGGCAAATAAGTGAAGGATCCTGGATGAACCCCTATGGTTGCTCCATATATATCTCCTCTGAAGGTCACCATGAAGAAAAGCACTCTTCACATCCATCTGATGAACTTCCCAGCGATGAGCTGCAACAATGGAAAGGACAAGTTGGATTGAATTCATCTTGGCAACCGGAGCAAAAGTCTCAGAGTAGTCAATCCCAGGAACTTGGGAGAATCCTTTTGCAACCAAGCGAGCCTTATGTTTATCGACCGACCCATCTACAGCAAATTTTGTTTGATAGACCCACTTGCATCGAAAAAGTTTTCTTCCATTAGGTAGTGGGACTAAATCCCATGTATGGTTCCTTTCCAAGGAACTGAACTCTTCCTGCATAGCAGCATCCCACTCAGGGACACTAGAAGCTTCCCTGAAGGACTATGGATCAGAAGCTGAAGCAAAGAAGAGATGAGGAGCCTGCTTAAACTATGACCTTGTTCTTCTTGCATCTAAAGGATTACCAACCCAATCACCTGCTGACTCCAAAGTCTGATGAGCCCAAAGAGGCCCACTAGTAGGAGAATCTGGAGGAGAATCAACATCCTCTAAATGATGACTAAGAGAGGAGGAAGATGAACCCTCATCATCGCCATCTAAATTGGAGGAAGAAGACTCCTTAAGAGGATTAAGGTCCTCAGAAGAACTATCATCATGAAGTCGCAGTGTCTCCATGGGAATGAAAGATGGAGAGGTGGTAGAAGAAGTATCCTCCTCAAACTGAACACTCCTCTTAATAAAGAGCTCATGTGTGGTAGGGTGGAGTAGCCTATAGCCTTTGACACCATCTGGATAGCCAATAAATATGCAAGGCCTACTCTGCGGATCCATAGCCTTGCATTTCTCTATTGGAATGTGGGCCCATGCAGGAGACCCAAATACTCGGAAGTGCTTGACTATGGGTTTTTGACTGGTCCAAGCTTGAAAAGGAGTTACCCCCTTCACAGCTCAGTGAGGAACCTAGTTCTGAATATAACATGCACAGTTGATGGCCTCTACCCAATACTAAGGTGCTAATGATTTGAAGTCAATCATGCAATTGGCTATTTCCTTCAATGACCGATTCTTTTGTTCTGCAACTCCGTTTTGCTGTGGACTGTAGGGAACTGTGTGCTGAAGATCAATGCCCTCTGAGGTACAAAATTGCTCAAACCTTTGGTTGACATATTCCCCACCTTTATCGGTGCGCAGAATCTTAACAACCTTCCCAGATTGTTTCTCTACAAAAGCTTTAAAGTTCTGAAAAGACTCAAACACTTCAGACTTTTGTTTAGAAAGTATACAAAGGTGTATCGGGAAAGATCATCAATGAAGGTCAATACATATCTAGCTCTACTGAATGAAGGATGTTGAAATGGACCAGCCAAATCACTGTGTACTAATTCCAAGAGCTGTGTGGCTCTCCATGCTTTTCCTTTGTCAAATTTTTCTTCAGGATGCTTGCCAAGAATGCAACCTTGACAAACCCCAGTAGAGAATCGAATAGAAGGCAACCCTCTAATCATGTCATGTTGATTGAGCTACTGCAAGTAGCGATAGTTCAAGTGGCCAAACCACTGATGCCACAAACAGCTCACCTCATCTGAGTGAGTGAGTAATGCAAGTGAACGAGAATCAGGAACAAAATGAGAAAAGTGATAAAGCTGAGAATGGTTATCAACTTTTCCTACAGCAACTATAGACCCACTGTGCAGATCACTGATAACCACTGAGTCAGGTGTAAATTCAACTCTCTTGTTGGAACCTATATGGGTGATCTGGTAGACAGATAGGAGATTAGTTGACAAAGAAGGCACACAAAGAACTTCATGGAATGTCCCATCACCAACATCAACAGACCCTCTCCCAAGAACTTCCTCTGGTGTATCATTACCCATAAGAATATTAGGCATAGAACATGACTCCAAGGATGAGAAACTTTCCTTTGTATTGGCCATGTGGTGAGAAGCACCTGAGTCAATTACCCAACTATCTGGTAGTGTAGCAACTGCAACAAGGGCCTTGCCCTTCCCCTTACTATTTTTTGTGTCCTTTGAAGATTGTGAAGAATCTTCTTTAGCTAAATCTGGCACTTTGATATTATTCTTCTCACGAAGATAAGTGAGATGAGCTATTTGCTTTTTCAAACACTTATGCTCATCCTGACCAGGTTTCTTACAAAAGGCACACTTTGTCTTCTCCTTTTTAGACATGTTGTCTTTAGAGGAAGACTCAGGAGCTGCATTGTTTGCAGCTTGTTTTGGACCTTGTTTCTTCTCTCCTTGATCCTTTTGTTTCTTATTTTGCTTTCCATTGCCTTTCTGATTTTTAGTGCCCTGATTTGTAGCCAAGGCATGAGACTTAGAAGGCTTAATAGTGCCCATGTGAACTAATTTATCCTATTCTTTAGTAAGTTCAGCAGCAAATTCATCTAAAGAAGGCATTTTGTAGGTAGTCCCAAGAGCACTTTTGGTGGCATAAAATGTAGAAACAGACACTGAGTAGTTAGGACCAAGCTTAGAAAGAATACTTAAGATCAATTGTTGATCTTTCTTTTCAATCCCACATTGCTTCAACTGTAATCTAATGGCCTTTAGCTTTGTGAAGAAGTCTTGTATTGTATCAAAATTACATGGATTTAACCCTATTAGCTCATTCTCCAATTGATGTCCCCTTAATTCATCTTGTTTACCAAAGAGATTTTCTAAAGTAGTCCATACATCATTTGACCAGTGTCGTAGCAGAATCGACATGAAAAAGAAGATCAAGAGATACAGACATGCATAGAGTTCCAAAAGCTTCATCTAGCCTGTTATGAAATTTAGGCCTTTCTGTAATTAAGGTTGGTTCATTTTCTAGACCCATTGTTACTCTATATAGTCCTAACTTCTTAAGTTGGATAGTCATCTTGGACTTCCACTAATAGTAGTTGTAGGGTCTTAGAACAGGCACTATTAATTGATCCATCTTAATGCAGAATTAGATTGTTGTTGTTGTTGTGAGGAAAGAAAAGATGCAAGAATACGCAAGACACCCCCCTTTTCCACTCAATCAAAGAACCCCCCCAAGAAAATTTGATTTGGCACTTTATATTTAGTGCATTTACAATTTCCACCAGCAAGAAATACTGAGTGGACTTGAACTCAATGCTATTATAGATCCTCAAAAAGAGCATATACTGAAACTAATACTTAGGGCCAATTCCTAGTAACATAAACAACACCATTTCAAACTACACGAAAAAAATCCACTTTCAAAAAAAGAATCACCTCGATCCGAGGTTTTATGCAAAAGTTATGCCTCTTCAGAGTTCCCAAAACAAGGACTGCATAGTGTCCCGACTGAGAATCTGCAATTTCTAAAAAATATCTGCACTAAAATCAAAAAAAGACTATACTAGTGCATAGAGCACAAAAAAATAACTAAGATCAAATTTTTTTTGTGAGAAACAGAGTCCGTATGAGCAAGAATGGAGCATTTAAAAACTACATTCAAATCTGCAACTGCAAATGAAGAGGGGGTCTTCAGTAGCTTTTTGAGTTCGTTTCTACAAAATGTACAGTCTGCATGCAAAAACTAAAAGATACCCAGATGGTTTTTCTGCATTGCGAACAAAACACAGAAGCCATTTTTCTTACTGATGTACAGAAGATGTAGATCTAGTGTAAAATAGATGCCTTTAGTCACAAAAAAGTCCCCATCAACCAAAAAATGGCATGCAAAGGTAGAATCAACTACCTAAGTCAAGAAAATGCATGCTGCAACCTGCAATACTGATTAAAACACTAAATATGCAAGCCGATTGATAGATTTGAGCAAATCAAGATTTACCAGATCTTTATAAATCCTTTTTGATTCTCCAGATCATTCAAAAAATGCAAGAGAAGAGCATACGGGATTTTACAGGATCTCTACAAAGAATCTAACATTACAAAACTTGCTCTGATACCATGTTAAAATCTGTAAAACAGATTATAACCCAGAATCAATTGAAAGAGTTAGAAAGATAAAGTGTAAATGCAAAAAACAATAACAGTGATACCATGAGATTGATGTGAAATGCTCGAATGGCAAAATAACATCAGATAACTATCTCCAATATCGAATAAAAATACAAGCTAGGTAGCATGCTTATATAGACCAGAGAGAGGGAGGAGGTGGCAACACCGACCAATGAGGAGTAACCATCTATTAGACTTAAGATAGCAAAGTATCTTCCCAAGATAGCTAATGGATGCTCACATGTAGGAAGGTGACACCTCGCAACCACTCACATAATAAGACATGCTTTATTAACCTAAGCAAGCTTAAATAAATGTGTAGGAAAAACCTTATAATAAGGAATAAAAAACCTACACTAACAATTTGATCCTGTCAGTGTACAATAGTCCTCATATGGTGCAATGTTAGTATCATCTATCAACCAAAAAAATCTACTTACTCAAGACTTTACTTCATTACCTAGACCCATGGAAGCATTACACCACTCGGCAATTGATTTTGCATTTGTCAACTTTGCATTGTCTTTATACTTTAACTCTTCTCGTGCTATGGCTCTTTTGATACATGCTCCTGCACCATCATGCTCCCCCTTTCCATACCTGGCCTCACAAAAGTTCCACATATGCTGAATGCTTATAAAATCATGCCTCCTACTCAGCTAATAGAAATTCTACGAGTTCTTGAATTGTGACACACAGTTATCTGACCATATGAAATACTGACTGAACGATATGCCCCTTCTAGCCAAATCATTGTAGAACACCTGAAAGCAACCTTACACGAACTTCATAGAATGCGTACGATCATCACTAATATATAAATTATACTCCCTAATGATATTTTTGTCATCCTCCGTACTATCATTCGCATGAATGAATGCGATGTGCACAAATATAGAAACCTGTGTGGAGTTGTAATATTGTGATTGCACCTCACACTGTGGCTGTAGACTATAGTTCTCTACAAAGTCGACAACTGAAACTATGCTACCAACTGGAAATGTGTCCTTGCATAACTTGAATTGCAAGTCCAACCATCAAGCTCTATGGGCATGTCTTGCATACTCATACACTATGCTGTCACGAAATATAGGCATAAACTGATACACCGGAATCTTTTTAATAACCAATTCACACCTCTTTGCTTCTTTACCATCTTTTGTATTGTATGCCATTATTTTATACTTGCCAAACTCTACTAGTTCATTTCCAACCACATGTGTTCTTTCCATATGTTCACATATTGGCAAATGTTACTAGCCACCGCAATGATGACATGTGCAATCCAAGCATAATTTCTTGTAGAATATTTGATCTTCCTCTCTTTCAAATAAAATTCTTGATATGAAGTCTCTTGAAGATGTTGGTGGGGCACATATGGCACAACCCTGCAAAACATTGTTAGTATGCATATCTAAACATATAGACCTCTAAGCATCAAAATGGTTAGAAAATTCAATATGTAATCTACAAGTAGTGCGTGTGTGATTTATCTTGACATAGAAAGGTTTTAGCATTTCAAAATATCTTTGACAAATTTTAATTTGAGGATATTTCTCTAGAAATTTACCATAAAACTGTGTTTTAGTCTCATCCAAAAAATGCTTTGGATGTGGCTCACTGTTCTGACTACCGATTCTCCTTCCTATGACATCCCTTTGATTTAGAGATACCCTTGTGTAATTCTTCCAAAAGTCTTCAATTAGTGATCTCAATTCATCAACAATTAGTTTATCTTTTCATGGTAGTCTCCCCAAGAACGCCCATAATTCATTGGCATTAGTGTCTTCAATTCTTTGGCATCTTCCAATGGATCTTGATAAAGCTTTCCTATTAATTCTCAATTCTTGACCCGTCTTTCTAATGAGATGAGCTTTCCTCATTTGACTACTTACTATAGTCAATGTAATCACACGCCGTGTTGCATTACTATCTTTTGTGCGTGAGGTGTTACCCACACTCTCATACGCACTCATTAGATTCTTGACAGTAGATTTTTCACTTGAAGCCTCTGATGTTCTCAACCCAAGAATCTTCATGATCGACCTATACTTTATACTTCGCATCATTTCAATGAATAGTTGACATCTTGGAGTCTCATTTAACTTTTCAAAGAACAATCTCCAAATCTTATGAGCATATCTTCTACAAGTGTGTTTTGGAATCTTACCTTCCATTGGCTGCAAAATATTCTCATCAATATCAATCAAATACTTTGGCTTTCTATGCAAAATTCTAGGTGGGGTTAAGTTAGGTAAATTCATCACAACATTAGGAATTTCATCAATATTTAAATGAGATGGGCTAGATGGCATACCTTCGATCAAAGATGGAATAGATGACATACCTTGAGGTTGAGGTGGGAACGATGGCATACCTCCTTCATCACATGTGAGTGATGATGTATTCTCAACTTGAGATGTGGTAGATGGTGTCCCTACATGTTGACTTGCGGTAGAGGATGTGTCTCCAACTATGGTATTCAAATCTCTCATAGCACGAAGTTTTTGCATTCATTCTCTTTGTGTCGCCAATACCATATCTCTTTGTGATGGTTGTGGTTTCTCTTCAATTGGTATGTCTTCATTTATCATGTCTAATTTCCTCTTCTCATGAAGTTTCCTCATAGCCACTACTTTCTTTGCATTCTTAGCTTCTATCTCTTCTTGCATTGGTTTAATTCTTGATCGTTTCCTTGGCATGATGGAGAATTTGTCTATAGTATGATAAAGAGACCAATATTACTTCCTAAGAAATGAATACAAGATAATAGTTGGATTGTATTTTTATTATGTTGTAAGGATTTATTCTTGTATAGGTTGACATCATGGTATGTTAAGGTTTGTTTATTACACATAATTATTAAAGAGCCCAAGTGTAGAAAATATACATGGCATCATGTGAGATTGTAGGCTACTTTCTTGATGTGGAATGTGTCTATTTTAAACATGTACGATAAAGCATGATAAAGTAATTCAATTCAAATTAAGGAAAATGTAAAGAACATGCATGTAAAGACTTGACATACCTAAAAAATGAAGATTCGAATGGAGAGAGTACCCAATTATGTAGTGTTTTTTTCTTCTTGCATCAAACTCCTCAAGAATTTGAGTTTTTCACCACTTTCTTCCTTTTCAATGTTAAATTGAATAACACTCAAATATAATTACTCACAACAATACTATTAACCAATCTATAATGTTAAATTCCTAAAGTTGAATAGATATATATCAAACTTGGTGTGAAAACTATGTTATTTCCTCCTTCTCAAGTTGGCAAAGCAGAAAAGGTGGTGGAAAGATCATGCAAAGGTGGTACAATGTGTCAAATGTGCATGTGAACTTCCCAACAGCATGAAAGCACTTTTTTTTGTCGGAGCACACGCAAAATTAGTACGAAAACATAGCATGTGGGCTTGGATCACGGGGGTCAACACTTTTTTACCGTTTCTATAGCAGGACAAAATGTGAGTGCATTATAAAGAGCTTGCGTTATAATGCACTCGTATTTTGTCCTGCTATAGATTGATCACATCTTGTGCATTATCTTCCTTAACACAAGTAGGGATGACCACATCTTGTGCTTCATCAACTAACACTTCCAAGCCTTACAATTTCTCTTAAATATGGGAGGATCCATGACTGGAAGAGCCAAGCCACTTGGTCCCGCCTTGCTGAAGGATGACATTCTGGGAGAATTAGGAGATTTTCCTTTGGAGATCATATAATCTTTAAATGATTTCCATCTTGGTAGGTCCTCTGCATTAGAGAAAAACCACTGATGGTGTCTGAGAGATAAGAAATTCTTCATCTCTTTGGTGATCCATTTCTCTTTCCAAACCTTCCCCTTCAGACTTGAATGACCACAAGGTTTTTGAGGGAGAGCTTTTCTTGTTTCTTGCAAGAGCTTGCCAGATGCTCCGCCATATGATAGGCATAACAATGAAAGGGCAAGCCCTCATAATCAAGTTCTTGATAGAAAATGCCCATCGAGGAAGAAACATAGATCTTCTTTGAAAGTAGAAGTTCTAGTTTGTGACAAGTCCTTATCCAAGCATAAATAGCAGGGGTTCTGTCAAGCGATTGCCAATCCACTTCCACAAAGTCTCCTGAAGACTTCTTGATTGATTCCAAAACATCCACACCTTAAAACTGGAGAGGCAATCAACATAATCAAACCCATAAATCTACATTTGACGACAGAAACTCTCTTCAGGCTAGATTAAGAGTCTAACATTTCAACTCAAGTCTAAACCCATCAACATCTAAATAACCTGAATACAAAATCTTTGTTTGCCTATCTTTAGAACTCAATCCTCAACGTCAAACCCTATCCCTAAACCCTAAACCCTAAAGCCTCAACCCTCAACCCTCAACGTCAAATCCTAATCCCTCGACCCTTCAATCTAATCCATCAACCCTAAACCCTCAACACTATACCTTAAACCCTAATCCCTTAACCCTCGACCCTAAAAATTACCCCTAAACCCTAATCCCTCAACCCTCAACCCTAATCTAGCATCCCTCAACTCTAATCCCTCATCCCTAAACCCTAAATGCTATCCCTATTCCTAAACCCTCAATAGACTTGATACTATACCTTAAACCCTAATCTCTTATCCCTAAACCCTCCAACCCTATCCCTAATCCTTATACCCTCCACACTCTACTTTAACCCTAATCCCTCAACCCTCAACCCTATACCTAGACCCTTGACCCTCAAACCTCAACCCTCAATCCTCAACATCAAACCCTAATCCCTCAACCCTTAACTATGATCCCTCGACCCTCAACCCTATCCCTAAACCCTAAACCCTAAAGCCTCAACCCTCAACCCTCAATGTCAAATCCTAATCCCTCAACCCTTCAATCTAATCCATCAACCCTAAACCCTATCCCTAAACCCTCAACACTATACCTTAAACCCTAAACCTTATCCCTAAACCCTAATCCCTCAACCTTTAACCCTAATCCATCATCCCTCAACTCTAATTCATCATCCCTAAACCCTAAATGCTATCCCTATTCCTAAACCCTCAACAGACTTGATACTATGCCTTAAACCCTAATCCCTTATTTGTAAACGCTCCAACTCTATCCCTAATCCTTATACCCTGCATACTCTACTTTAACCCTAATCCCTTGACCCTCAACCCTATCCCTAAACCCTTGACCCTTGAACCTCAACCCTCAACCCTCAACGTCAAACCCTAATCACTCAACCCTTAACTATGATCCCTTAACCCTCAACCCTATCCCTAAACCCTAAACCCTAAAGCCTCAACCCTCAACCCTCAACGTCAAATCCTAATCCCTTGACCTTTCACTCTAATCCCTCGACCCTTCACTCTAATCCCTCAACCCTAAACCCTATCCCTAAACCCTCAACACTATACCTTAAACCCTAATCCCTCAACCCTCAACCCTAAACCTTATCCCTAAATCCTAATCCCTCAACCCTCAACCCTAATCCATCATCCCTCAACTCTAATCCCTCATCCCTAAACCCTAAATGCTATCCCTATTCCTAAACCCTCAACAAACTTGATACTATACCTTAAACCCTAATCCCTTATCCCTAGACCCTCCAACCCTATCCCTCATCCTTATACCCTCCACACTCTACTTAAACCCTAATCCCTCGACCCTCAACCCTATCCCTAAACCCTTGACCCTCGAACCTCAACCCTCAACCCTCAACGTCAAACCCTAATCCCTCAACCCTTAACTTTGATCCCTTGACCCTCAACCCTATCCCTAAATCCTAAACCCTAAAGCCTCAACCCTCAATGTCAAATCCTAATCCCTCAACCCTTCACTCTAATCCCTCAACCCTAAACCCTCAAGACTATACCTTAAACTATAATCCCTCAACCCTCAACCCTAAACCTTATCCCTAAACCCTAATCCCTCAACCCTCAACCCTAATCTATCATCCCTCAACTCTAATCCCTCATCCCTAAACCCTAATCCCTTATCCCTAAACCCTACAACCCTATCCCTAATCCTTATACCCTCGACACTCTACTTTAACCCTAATCCCTCGACCCTCAACCCTATCCCTAAACCCTTGATCCTCGAACCTCAACCCTCAACCCTCAACGTCAAACCCTAATCCCTCAACTCTTAACTCTGATCCCTCGACCCTCAACCCTATCCCTAAACCCTAAACCCTAAAGCCAAAACCCTCAACGTCAAATCCTAATCCCTCAACCCTAAACCCTATTCCTAAACCCTCAACACTATACCTTAAACTGTAATCCCTCAACCCTCAACCCTAAACCTTATCCCTAAACCCTAATCCCTCAACCCTCAACCCTAATCCATCATCCCTCAACTCTAATCCCTCATACCTAAACCCTAAATGCTATCCCTATTCCTAGACCCTCAACGGGCTCAATACTATACCTTAAACCCTAATCCCTAAACCCTCCAACCCTATCCCTAATCCTTATACCCTCGATACTCTACTTTAACCCTAATCCCTTGACCCTCAATCGTATCCTGAAACCCTTAACCCTCGAACCTCAATGTATTCAACCCTCAACGTCAAACCCTAATCCCTCAACCTTTAACTCTGATCCCTCGACCCGTAACCCTTAAAACTTGAACCCTAAAACCTATCCCTACATGCTCGACACTCGACACTATATCTTAAACCCTAATCCCTTAACCCTCATCCCTAAAGACTCAACCCTAAATCCTTAAACCTTCAACCCTAAACCCTATCCCTAATCCCTCTACCCTTGACACTCTTATTTAACCCTAATCCCTTGACCATTAACCCTATCGCTCAACCTCAACCCTCAACCCTCAACCCTCAACCCTCAAGTCTCAATATTAAACCCTAATTCATCAACCCTAAACCCTAATCCCCTCAAACCTAAACCCTATCCTTAAACCATCAACCCTCAAAACTATACCTTAAACCCTAATCCCTATCCCTCGACCCTTAACCCTTAAAACTTAAACCCTATCCCTACACCCTCAACACTTGACACTATATCTTAAGCCTTAAACTCTTATCTCTAAAGCCTCAACCCTCAATCCTTAAACCTTCAACCCTAAACCCTATCCCTAATCCCTCTACCCTTGACACTCTAACCCTAACCTTGACATTAAACACTAATCCATCAACCCTAAACCCTATCCCTAAACCCTCAACCCTCAACACTATACCTTAAACCCTAGTCCATCAACCTTAAAACCTAATCCCTCAACCCTCAACCCTAAACACTATCAATAAACCCTCGACACTATACCTTAAACCCTAATCCCTCAACCCTCAACCCTAATCCCTAAACCCTAAATGCTATCCCTATTCCTAAACCCTCAACCCTTGACACTATACCTTAAACCCTAATCCCTTATCTCTAAACCCTAAACCCTATCCCTTAACCCTTAACCCTTAAAAATTAAACCCTAAAACCTATCCATAAACCCTCGACACTCAACACTATATTTTAAACCCCAATCCCTTAACCCTCAGCCCTAAAGCCTCAACCCTCAATGATTAAACCTTCAACCCTAAACCCTATCCCTAATTCCTCTACCCTTAACACTCTACTTTAACCTTGATCCCTTGACCATCAACCCTATCCCTAAACCCTTAACCCTCAACCCTCAACTCTCAACATTAAACCCTAATCCATCAACCCTAAACCCTAATCTGTCAACCCTAAACCCTAATCCGTCAACCCTAAACCCTATCCCTAAACCCTCAACCCTCAACACTATACCTTAAACCATAATCCCTCAACCCTAAAACCTAATCCCTCAACCCTAAACCCTCAACCCTATCCCTAAACCTAAAAAATCTGCTTTGCCTTATGTTAGGTTGTTAAACCCATCATTTTTGACACTCTTCTCTTAAAGATATTTGAGTTGCAAGAATATGTCAAAAAAATGGCTATGAACTTTTTTAATGTTAGTAATGTTATATGACATGTTTTTTTGGCCCATCTAGGGTTCATTATGCCAATAGGTGTACACACTATGAGAAAAGCTCTGTGTATGGTACATCCACAGTGAGTAATTAATAGTTGAAATCAGAAGGATGATCATTATGAGAAAAGATTTGCATTGGGGTACATCTATGTTTCTTTCTATCCACCCCGCACTTAGGGGAGGTATATTGTTATGAAATAGGTAAATAATCTCCCATTGTTTACTAGCTCTATCCACAAGAACTACTAAACTATACCTTAAACCCTAATCCCTCAACCCTAAACTTTCAACCCTAAACCCTATCCCTAATCCCTCTACCCTAAAAACTCTACCTTAACCCTAATCCCTTGACCCTTAACCCTAAATGCTATCCCTAAAGCCTCAACCCTAAACCCTAATCCCTCAAGGTCATAAACTCTAATCCCTTATCCCTAAACTCTAAATCCTATCCTTAAATGCTCAATCCTCGACCTTAAACCTTAATCACTCAATCCTTATCCACCCCTGTCCTCCCCTATCTGGCTCAGTCCCATCTCTACCCTCCTCTGCCCTCGACACTATACATACATACATATAGGAATACATAGATACATACATACGTATAGGCATACATAGATACATACATACATACATGATTAATAGCCTTAAACATAAAAAAATTTAAGGGGAACATAACGCGAGCACGTTATAACACGCTCGCATTATTTCAAACATGACAAACAACACGAACTTTTGTGGAAAAGGAAAAATGCAAAGCAAAATATAACGCGAGCGCGTTATAACGTGCTCGCGTTATAACGCGCTTTGGGAATCCCAAGCCTTGGGCTTGGGATTTGCTTTGGATTTCCAACCCAAATGCTTGGAGTGCCTTTTGAATAGCCATAGACGTGTTTTTCCATATTCTTCAAGATTTCACATAATTTCGTTCATGCTAACCCTCATATTTGTACGTGTTTTAAGGTCAAACAAATCGAACACCTAGGTAATGTTAGGCTTTCTCTTAGCTATTTGACAATGTGATTTTTTTCACATTTTAAGAATGCTAAGCTTTTCACCTTTAATTTCTTTTGTTTGTGTGTCCGTTTTTGGGCAAAAACCACTATTTGGTCTTTTTTTTATTGTAAAGTAACTATTCATTGAAATTTCAAAAAAATTACATATTTAGAAACTAGACTCCATTCTACAAATATTTAAAAAAATGATTTTCAATTAGTTTTCAAAATTTATAGGGGTAACACAGCCAAAATTCTATTTTTTAGGATGTGTCCACTTTGAAAATTAGTAAAAAATCAAATATTCATCAAAAAATTATCAGAAAAATCGGGCATAAACTACATGCTATTAGCTAATTTCTCACTAAAGCGATATTAAAAATACCAAAAAAAAAAGTTGACCTTTTGAGGGAGCCACAAAACATGCTATGTTATTTTTTTTTTACAGAAACAACACCAATTTCTATGGCTCCCTCTTTTGAACCCCTTAATCTATGCCATTTTAAAAAAAAAATGGTAGTTTAGAAAGTAGACTCGGAGCACTATGAACATTGTTTTGGTTGCATCTCCAAATTTTGAGTGTAACTATGCTCAATTTCTCATCCAAGGCCAGTATTTCCTGATTTCAGAAAAAAAAGTGGCCACTTAAGACCCCTTTTTGGTCCCCCCATCTTCTTGCACTTACCGAGCAAGCTTAAATAAATGTGTAGGAAAAACCTTATAATAAGGAATAAAAAACCTACAATAACACCCCCCCTTAAGCATAGCTTAAGTGGGTAATGAGATGGGTCCTGGCAAATGAAGCCTGATGAGGTACCCATGTACAATCAATTTCCCCCAAAAGAGAAGAAGCCCCCCGAGAAGAGAGAATCGCCCCCCAACCAAATAGAGAGAGAACAGACCCCCCATAGTAGAGAGAGTGAAAGAGACTATGAAAATCCCCCACAAAGAAGTAGTTTTAGTGTCGAAGGAGCATGTCCCTATATGAATGTTGAAGATGATCCATTTGTGGTGAATGACATTTCTCCTCTTACGAAGAAAAAACTCCAATGGTGAATGCTAAAGTAACTCCCACTCAAAGAAGAAAGGTGAGGAAAGAAACCTCATGATGTATCATGTCTCAGAACTCTGCTCAAGTGTCGTCATGCTGATGTTAAAATGAGTTACAATCAAATGAAGATTCTCAGGCCTAATAGAAACAAGCAACCTCTCAAAATCATGTGAATAATTATGAAGAATAGGATATGAAGAACTGATGTATGAAAGTGGAATGTCAATACACGCCATGTGGCTACAATGTAAATCCCACAAGATGTCCTACAAAGAATCACTAGAAGCCCTTAGTGAAGCCTCTCTAAACTTTGTACTAATAGAAGGTGCAAGGACAAAATAACTGTCATGAAAGAGGAGAGATAACCCCTCAAATGTGTCCTCCAAATCTAAAATGTGAGACTCCACAAACAAAGATGCATTGTCTGATAGATAGGAATCCCAATCAGTAAGAGTGTAATGATCCTATTGCAAAGAATCACTAGAAGATCTCAAATAAGCATCTCTAGAATCTGATGAAGCAACAAGTGTTGTATCTAAAGATGGGGTATCAATGTATGTCACACAAGATGAGGCAAAAGAAGTCTCAGTATCATCCACAAGAGCCTGGTCATCCAAGGAAACATCACTATCAGATGAAGATCCAAAGCCTCCATACAACTATTGGATGATGGTCTAGGCAGTGAAAGGGTACTTAGTGTGCTCTATGTGATGTAAAATATCCTTAGAAACAGTAATACATATTAGTCCATAGACTATGTCATTATTGTTAAACCATGTAGTCTTCTGTTCATAGTCACTTGGCTTAGGAATGAGTCCAAGGAGATGGGGCAATAGATCTTGCTCAAGGCATTAATTATTTATCCCTTGTTTTCAAGACAAATAGTTCTCTGAAATTAACTTAACAATAGAAGGATGGAAATAACCAAAATCTATGATGAATCCCCAAAATAATTACAATAACGCCATAAAAGATGTAACTTAAAGAGAGCACATAAGACACCCCCTCCTTTCACTCAATCAAAGAACCCCCCACCAAGAAAATATGATTTGGCACTTTATATTTAGTGCATTTACAATTTCCACTAGCAAGAAATACTGAGTGGACTTGATCTCAATGCTATTACAAATCCTCAAGAAGAGCATATACTGAAAATACAACTTTGACACAATACCCAGTGAAATAAGCAACAGAATTGCAAGCTACACAAAAAAAAATCACTTTAAAAAAAGAATCACCTTGATCCGAGGTTTTAAGGAAAAGTTATGCTTCTTAGAAGTTCCCAAAATGAGAACTGCGCAATATCACAACTAAGAATCTGTAATTTCAAAAAATTTCTCTGCATCAAAATAAATAAATGTTTGCACTAGTGCATAGAGCACGAAAAAATAGCTAAAATAAAAAAAATTCTTGAGAAATAGAGTCTGTATGAGTAAGAATGGAGCATTTGAAAATTGTCTTCAAATCTACAACTGCCAATAGAGAGGGGTCTTGTTGTAGCTTTATGAGTTTGTTTTTGCAAAATATATAAGCTACATTCAAAAAATAAAAGATACCTAGATGGTTTTTTGATTCTATGAACAAAACCCAGAAGGCATTTTTCTTTCTTATGTATAGAAGATGTGGATATAAGGTAAAATAAACTCCTTTAGCAACAAAAAATGACCCCAACAACCAAAAAATGACATGCAAAGGCTGAATCAGCTACCTAAGACAAGCAAAGGCATGCTGTAACCTACAATATTGATTAAAACACAAAATATGCAAGCTTCAAAACCCTTATTTGTAGGTATGGCCAACGATCTCCAAAATGAGTGAAATGAAAGCCAAAAATGACTTTCAAGAGCCTCTCGAATGCAATGGAACAATAAAAAATGATGCCAGACTATCTGAGGATGCTGCAATCACCTAGATCTCATACATGCAAAACAAGATTACTAGATCTTCATAAATCTTTTCTGATTCTCCAAATCATTCAAAAATGCAAGAGAAGAGTATACAAGATCTTGCAAGATTTCTACAAAGAATCTAACCTTACAAAACTTGCTCTGATACCATGTTAGAATCTGTAAAACATATTATATCCTAGAATCAATTGAAAGAGTTAGAAACATAAACTATAAATACAAAATCATAACAATACCAAGAGATTCATGTGAAATGCTTGAATGGAAAAATAGCATCAGATAACTATCTCCAATATTGAATTAAAATACAAGCTAGGTAGCATGCTTATATAGACCAAGGAGAGGGAGGAGGTGGCAACACCAACCAATGAGGAGCAACCATCCATCGGACTAAAGATAACAAAGTATCTTCCCAAGATAGCTAATGGATGCTCAGATGTAGGAAGGTGACACCTCATAATCCTCTCACCTAATAAAACATGATTTATTAACCTAAGCAAGCTTAAATAAATGTGTAGGAAAAACTTTATAATAAGGAATAAAAACTTACACTAACATCAATCACTCTTTAAAATCAAACAAATCATTCACCTATTGTTTAGGGGAAAAAACCATCTTTCCTGTGCATGTACATTCACATAGTTGAATCAGCTACATAGGGGTTTAGTGATAGCTAATCATTCTTGACTTAGTGATAGCTTTTGGAGCCAAGATGATGAGTTGGGTTTGGTTGTTCAGTTATTTTTAGTTTTTCATCTAGTTTGAACTTAATACCTATTTAGGTATACCCCTTGAAATATCCCTCTAGAGTTTAATATGAGATCGAAGTGCAAAGGAGTCTACCCACTCCTGTTAGCTGGCCAAAATCCCCCTCAACTTTTTGATAACCTCTTCCTATCACCCTGATGACAATCCTTGGCCTAGGTGATTTAGTTGTGTTTTAGAGTTTTGGGTTGCAGCTATTTTGGGTCCCAACAGATTGGCCTCATTGCTAGTGACAATTTGTAACGACGAAGAATTTAGAGACCCCTATAATAGTTGTTGCTGGGTGCAGTTTGTTGTGTATGTAAGTTGGCAGCCCGTAAACTTACAGCAACAGATTGGCACCATTTCCAGGGATAGTAATGTGCTAAGTTATAAATATTTGAAGACTCTACTAGTGTGAGCAACCTAGAATCATTTTTGAAGTGTTGAAGATTGTCACGCTTCAAGGGATTTCCTCATTCAGTGAGGTGGTGACTCTGTTGTCAAAAGAAAATAAAGTGTTGCTGTTGTGTACATGTTTCAAGGAGATTACAACTTGTTAAGGTACATGTTTTTCTTCCTATCTTGACCATGGTTTGTTTCTCAGTAAAGGAACATGTTGTTTTCTTTCCTTTGTCATGCACAGGTGGTTTGTAGTTGGTCATGGCCAACTGGTATGAACAATGATACCTTAAGGAGGATTCTTCCTATACATCTTCTTATGTTGCAGACCCTAGGAACTATATGGCTGTTGACTATCTTGACAATGCATTTTTTGATGATAGCCCTACCATCTCTACAAAGTAGTTTTTTTAAACCTTTACATAATAGAAGTGAGTTGACTAGGATGTAATATGAAATTGAAAAGAAAAAGTAGTTACTTGAGTCTTTGTTGGAACAAGAAAAATAATTAGAAAGGTAGATCAAGCTATGCCAATCTAGGCCACAGTCCAATCCCCTTCCTATTTTTCATAGTTGCTCTTTTCCTTAGCCTCCTCATATTGCAAATGAAAATACATATAGATAGCTTGACCTCTCATGGATTGATTATGAAAAGTAATGATGCCTAAAAAGATTTACTATCAGATGCCATTATTTGATGGGTCTGAGGTTTATGATGGGAAGGTGCACATTGAGGGTAAGTGCAAGAAGATGGGGGGCCAAAAAGTGGCCAAATTAATTTAAAAAAAAATTAAGTCATAACGCGAGCGCGTTATAACATGCTCGCGTTATAACTTCCTATAAATTAAAAAAACGTTTCCAATTTCATTTCTTTCTATCTTCTCCTCTCTACCTGTGGCTTGCAAACCTTAGAAAGCGCGCTCGCATTTTGTAAAACTCCATTTAACACAAAAAGCTTATCAATTCATCACCAAAATGCCACCACGACGTCGAGCATGCCAAAGGAGTGAGTCATATTTATTTTTTTGTTTGAATTTGTTTCTAAATAGGTAGGTTTTTGTTGATTTTTGATGTAAATTTCATTAATTGTTAGGAAATGTTAATGCACCTCCTCCTCCTCCTCCTCCTCAAAATCCACAAAATCCTGAGTAGGAAATACCTGCAGAACAACAACCTCCTCCATTCATTCCTCGACATGCCCCTGGAACACAAGAAAATATAATGGGGCAAATTGAAAACAACAAAAAGGAAATTGAAGATATAATTGCAATGTTGAAAGATCTTTCCATTTCAACCTTGCATAGGTCCACGCTTGCCGAATCTCTTGAGTCCATGTTATCAAATGTAGATTCAATTAGCAAGCAAATAACTAGTTGGACGGATAAGAAGAGAGAGTTTAGAGATTACTATGCAGACAAGTTGTCATACCAAGATGTGAAAAAATTACAAATTACAAAATTAGACTTGTGTTCAATTTTCACAAACCCACAAACAAATCAACCTCCACCCATTACATGCAAGAGGTTCCCTATCCATTGGTGCAACAACCAAGTGATAAGGGACAATTTTGGGCAGAGGTGGTGGATGATTTTTGACCATCCTCCATGCAATAATAATGAGGTCCCGCAATACTTTTTGAGGAAACTCTACTACGAGTTTGTCCTCAATAAACTGCCAAACTATTTTGATATGCGGGACTTCCAGGGTAGAGGTGGGGGGTCAGCACAAGATAGATTAGGGGCACGTCTTAATCCACAGCGGGTAGTGAGACAAGTAATCAGCAGACTAGCCTACGAGCATGTTTCTATCCCTTCCATTGTGAAGGAGAGTGTTGAAGTCAATACACTTCAGTCGATTAGTGCCTTGACCCAGAGCATCATAGAGCATACCAGTCCTGCAACACAGAGTGGGTTGGGAGATAGTGCGAGGAGTAGGGTCCCACCCCATACTTGTCAGGCTTGCGGGTCAGCTTGTGGTTATGACCCGATGGACAGTCAGGATGCAGGTGCACAGGCTACATCTACAGCTGAGTAGATGGTGATGACAGATACCCTCTTGAGTGAGACTTTCAGCCTTGATACTCAAGTAAATATTAGCAAGTTTATTGAATTTAATTTATTAAATTTCATTTTTGAAATACAAGATTAACTAATTTAAATTGATGATTTTAATGAAATTTTAGGGTCATAGCGTTGATGCAGTTTTCAGTGGTTCTCCACCTGCATTTTTCACTAGATCATCTACTGTCGAGGTATGTAACTAGTAAACAATTATAAATATTACATGTGAATAGCATCGTTATATGAATGGTATTCTAATATCTAATTTTGGATGTTGAATAGGTTAATACTATAGATTTCACAGCAACACCTGCCAGCAGTGGTGGACTTCAAAGCTTTACGGAGGTAATAAAATAAATAGTTTAATGAATGAATTGTACTTACTAAATTTTTGTATGTGATTTGTGTGCTTTACTGTGTGTACTTGCATGTTTAGATGAACGTGTGTGTATGTTAGGAGCCATGATTTGCATCACTATTATAGTTTTCGTAATTGAATAATGTTGTTTTATTTCAAGATGATGCAAGCTGCAGAGACACCTCCCCATGTTCATAGGGCAATGGAGCAGGGTGTGGCCTCTGCGATTCATAGCTCCATGGCATTGACAGGGGTATGAGGCAGATTAGTAAATTTCAATTTACATTCATTGTTATAGTTGTCTATTTTTGAAAAATCAAAAGATTATTGATTTGAAGTTTAATTTCTATCTAGATGGTTTCTATAGGACATGACATCACCAGGGCCTATTCTTGCTACTGAGGCAAGTGAGGAGATAGATTATATGTTAGCGGTAAGTGATTATTTTGTTAAATGTTTTATTTTTTATAACATGTAATTTCTATATATTAATGTCTATACTTTTTATTGTAACAGGTAAAGATGCAGGAAGACCTAAATAGGAGGAGTAGCCCTCGGGTTCGTAGTAGACCACCCACATGTGCGTCTCCATCCCCTAGAAGATCAAAGGCTACTTGTGATTTATTCTCTTCACCAGCCAGAGGGGAATGACTTTTTATTGTGTTCCTTTGTTGTATGCCTATATGGCATTCTTGTAAGCCTATATGGCTATTTTGTATATATGTTATACTTATATCGACAGATATTGATGTATGCCTATATGGATATTTGGTTAATACAAATCTTTTTTATTGATGGCGTCCATACTTGCATTATAAATCCACGTTTGAATGGATATTTGTAGATGGCTACTTCAAATATTTAAAGTCTGATTGTATTACATAAGATGTTTGTTGATCCAATATACTAGCTATTGTTATTCAAGTACCACCTAAACCTCATTTTGGAACTAAAAGATAAAAGTTGTATTTTAAAAAAAAATGAATCATCATGTTGAATAGAAAATATTAATATTCTTTATGAGTAGCATAGAATGTCAACTATATGCAATACAAAAAAATGAATCATCATGTTATTCTTTATGTTTCAGATCCTGAAAATGACTAAGTCTGGTAGCTTGATATCCTGAAACACTGGGATGAATATCCAAGTC
Organism: Cunninghamia lanceolata; assembly: GCA_027924645.1. Taxonomy (NCBI): domain Eukaryota; kingdom Viridiplantae; phylum Streptophyta; class Pinopsida; order Cupressales; family Cupressaceae; genus Cunninghamia; species Cunninghamia lanceolata. The sequence goes on from BSBN01000780.1 coordinate 11,622,797, forward strand.
ATTAGGATGATTGCTCCTTGAGAAAAAGTCATTAAGATGAGCACCTAAAGGAGACTTTCTTAAACATTCAAACATTGAGCAACAAGCATGAAGGGTTAAGGCGCAATTTGTAACTCATAAAGCCTCAAAAGGGTGCCCAACTTAGAAAGAGCATTCATTTAAGACAAGGCACCCATTGACACCTATTCCACCATAAAAGTGCACCTAAGGTGTTAGGAGAACAAGCCTCTTGTAAGTGAAGCGCACCTATTATCTAAACCACTTCATTATGGCACCCTAGCATGAGGAGAAGTATATAAGTCAATAGGAAATGGCGCCTATAATGCAAATGAAGGACTAAGTGGCATTTTCAATAAGCATCAATTCACCTTGAGCTTTCAATAAATACATCAAATTGAGCCCCATAAGCCTAAGCGCCCTTTACCTGCAAAAGAACCTTGTATCGACGTCAAGAGTTGGTCATATCAGCGTATCGACAGACCTTGGTTAGGCTTTGTCGATAGTGGTCTGTCTTGCTGACGAGTGTGGTTCGAAGTCGAAGACATTAGTGTATCAGAAGATAATCCCATCTGCGCATTGGAAGAGCAGTTGAGAGATTCACCGATGAAGGGGTTCACACTGACAGTTGAAATCCATCAGTGTATCAGTCCAACGAGATTAGATTTCACCGATGTATCAGAATAACTTGGATAATTTGATATTGATTTGGGTGAGTGCACATTTGATCCTACTTTAGATTTGATTCTTGACATAGATCTTGAGTTTGGATGAAAATAAAGGTTTCTTGGATGGGATTGATAGGGTTTGCATAATTAACATGGTTGCATGATAGATTTTGACTTGAAATTCTAGTAAGAGACTCTTTGATAGGCTTGATAGGCCATGGATTACATGATGGTGTTTGATGGAAAAGTATGGTACTAGAAGACTCTAGTTCATTCTTAATAGGCTTGTGATTGATAATATCTTTGCATGATTGCACTTGATCTTGGATCATGGGCATGTTGTTAGGATTTTGATTGCATAGTGGTGTTTGATGGATAGGCATGATACTATGTGACTTTTGGATAGGCTTGGGAGAGGTACACTAATTGAATTTGTGATTTCTAGTTTGAGATTTTTCCTCCACTAGAAGTCCTTGGAGGAAATCTAAAAAGGATGATTTGGATGTAGTGGGTTTGGATTGATGGGATAAGTTGGAATGTAAGGATTATGAGATGGAGGATTTGAATAGGATACATAGGATAAACAGTTCTCACATGTGGTTGGGATTGGAGATATGAATTGAATATGAGGACATTGGTCTAAAGTGGTTCTTCCCTTACCAAAGGTACCATAAGGATGATCATTAGATGTGTATTTAGGATTGGCATGATAGCTAGTGCTAGTCATTTCTTATTTGACATATTCTTGCATGTTCATGAGTGGGAGATGAAGGTTTATGGAAAGTTTGCATGTAATGATCTCATAGTTAATGCTATTGTCATCTTGATATCATCTTGATCTACAAGACTATCATCATCATCATTGTCAAAGGGATTTTTTGATTGATTTGGATAAAAGATCTCATTTAAAGGATGCATGGTTTGAGGACCTATTTTGATTGTGATTTTGGGTTTTGCATGAGCCTCGTACAAGGTAATAGGCATAGGGTTTTTATCTTGCATAAGGATTTTTTCAAACCAAGGGTCCATGATGGAAATGATTAAGGATGATAGAATGTTTGGATTTTGGACTTTGAGATGTTTATGGTTGTAAATGTTTATTGTTTGGACTCAAATTTTGTTAAATGGTTGTTTGAAAGAGGACACATCAAACACAAAAATAAGATTGGTTTAAGTATGGATGCAAATGATGTTTACTAGTTTATGAAATGAAGACACATCAGGTACATTAATTGCCTATTCTATTGAAGTGGGTGTATCAATCTCGATGGGCTCAACAATATTCTGGTTTGAGGACATGGTTGATACATGGTGAGACTAGGAGTCTTGTTTCAGTGGGATTTGAGCATAGGTATAGCAATGATGATAATTATGGTGTCATGGATATGTAGGTACATTTCAGCATTGGCAAGATTTGACCATGTTTGTAGTTGATAGGTATGGGTTATGATGTTTGATTCATGATTACAGGTGGTGTTGTGGTTTACTTTTAGCACATTGTTCTTATCTCTTAGATGCTTGATTAGTTCCTTGACTATGGTTACTCATTTGTAAACTTGTTTGGAAAGTTGAATCTATGATTGATTTGGTGAAGTCTATAAGCTATATTATTTGATATCTCAGTTTGGAAGTTACTAATGTGATGATGATTTTGCATGTTTTCAATGGTTGGGATCTACAAGTTATGCATTTTTTTGGGATGCACACCTCATTGATTGTAGTGGGATGACTTGAATGCATATTGCCTATATCCACAGGATTTATTCAGTGTTGATGTAGATTTTGTTATTTTTCCTTGTCTATGCTCATTTGCGCATTGGTATGTTGCAATGGGATGAGAGGATGAATGATGAGAGTGATTGAATAGTTGGTTATTGGGACTTGTAGCATGTTTATCATGATGTCATGGGTATCTTAGTTGCATAGTTTAGTGTGAGCTTTTGACAGTAATGATGGTTTATCTTCTTAGATTGGAGATCTTGGTTCTACTTTGGAGTTATTAGTATTATAGTTGAGTGTGTGTGGACCATGGTGATCTTCATTTAGGAGATGGTTATCACAATGCCATGTGTAGTTCATATCATGGTTTAGTGGGAGCTTTGATAGTGATGTGTATTTTTCACCTAGTGATGGTTGATCTTATATAGCGGTTGGGTGTAATGGACAAACTCTTGGATTATGATTATTATTTGTAGTGAGAGTGCTTTGACATCTTGGCTACTATTTTTAGGAGATGGTTATCTTCATGTGGTTGTAGATGTTGATCCTTGGTTTAGAGGTGTTTGGTAGTGTGTCTTAGTGGACTCTTGATTCTAGATTAGAGTATTAGCATGATACAAGTTCTCTTGAGACTAGGATGTCTGTATTGGTGCATGTGATCTTCTAGGAGGAGATGTTAGATCATGATGCCATGTTTGGATACCTAATTTTGTAGTTGGAGTTTTGATAGTGGTCTTGTTGGTTCTCATGGTATTGAGTACATTGGTCATGTGCTTGGGAGCTTCATGATAATGTGGTGTTGCATTTGGAGCTTAACATGGATTGATTAGTTGTAGGTTCTCATACATACTTTGAGACTTGGGTGAGGCTAGAGTTCTCTTGGGATTAGAGACACTTGTTGAGATGGTTACCCTTTAGAGGTTTTAGCAGGAAGACCAAGGAGACTTTCACTTGGATATGGGCATGAGTTAATTATGGACCTAGAGAAGATTCTTATTGGAGAGAGTCATTGTGGCTTGGTGTATCTTCGAGGAGCATTCTCATTCCCCACTCTTGGTCTACTCGGCAGACTATCATCTAAGATGTATTTCCCATCCTTTAGATGAATTTTTTTAATGCTTTATCTTCTCATGGTTATGGATCTTGAGCTATGGTTATTGGTTCTAGAGGGTTCATTCGAGGGGTGTCTCTAAACATGCTTTTTCTCAGGTGTTAAACTGGAGTTGTCTAGATGCACAAGTGCGCCTCCCTTAATGAAGTTCATTTTGTTAAGTTAGTTCATCCTAGTGACTCAAGGGGTTGTTATATTCTTTAGGCGCAATCTTTCATAGACTAAAACATTCACTCCATGTTAAGGTGCTCAAAGTAGGCTTTGGAGATGGAAAATGGCACCTTAACTCACTTATGTAAATTTTGGACTTTTAGGCAATTGAAAGATGTCTTGGAGGGCTCAATTCTTTAAGGCACCCATTTTGTTCACCACTTGTAGCATCACTTGTTCAAGGCACATGTTTGGGATTCTCCAGATGATGAAATGCTCCTTGACTCCCTAGGCAGTTAGACTCCAACTCTAGGTGCAATATAATGATGATTTGAGCTAAAATAAGCATCTAAAAATCTAAGGTATTATTTGAGGCTTCCACTCCAAATTCTACCTAGGTGCTCACCTAGGGTGAAATGATTATCAAAGTGTGCCTTAATCATTCCTTCCTCTATGTGCCCACTATCAGGATCAGGTCATCAAGGAGCTCTAAAACTCAAACACCACTAACCTCATCATGCAATAACCCCAAGACATCATCTAAGCTTAGTCAAACACATTGGAGTTCAAAAAAAAGTAGGGGGTCCCCATTTGCAATGGGGCGATGTGTGATTTGGTCACAACAGGCGCCTAGAGTGAATAGGCTTTCATCCTGACTTAATACACTGCCTCCTAATAATTTCTGGGGTAGCAGAAAACCTTTCACCATGGGCAAATGTCTCAGAGATATAAAAAACTGAGAGATGTTATTGTAGAGGTACTCTACGTGATCACATTGCCTTAGACAGAATGTTTATAAGTGACATGGTTTTCGCGTAACATCTCATCAAAGATTGCTACCTTTTTGCACTTTGGACTCTTCAGGGATATCGTCGATACAATGTAGCTCAGACTGTTTCGACATGTTTGGGTGAAAAATAGGACCATACCTAGCGTAAATGTACCCATTCAGACGTGTTGGAATAGTCAGTTTGGTCGCATCAAGAGCAGGACGAAAGTTACACCCCTTTGCAACTTTACACTACCTCCTTCTGACGATTTTTGGGGCAGCAGAAAACCTTTCACCATGGGCAAATGCCTTAGAGATATAAAAAATTGAGAGAGGTTATTGTAGAGGCACTCTATATGATCATGTTGCCTTAGACAGAATATTTCTAAGTGACATAGTTTTTGAGTAACATCTCGTCAAAGATTGCTGCCTTTTTGCACTTTGGACTCTTTAGGGATATCATGGGTACAATGTAGCTCAGACTGTTTCGACATGTTTGGGTGAAAAAAAGGACAATACCTAGCGTAAATGTACCCATTCGGATGCGTTAGAATAGTCAGTTTGGTCACATTAGGAGCAGGACAAAAGTTACACCCCTTTGCAACTTTACACTGCCTCCTTTTGACAATTTTTGGGGCAGTAGAAAACCTTTCACCATGGGCAAATGCCTCAAAGATATAAAAACCAAGAGAGGTTATTGTAGAGGCACTTTACATGATCACGTTGCCTCAGATAGAATGTTTCTAAGTGACACAGTTTTTGAGTAACATCTCGTCAAAGATTGCTGCCTTTTTGCACTTTGGACTCTTCAGGGATATCGTCGGTACAATGTAGCTTAGACTGTTTCGACATGTTTGGGTAAAAAATAGGACCATGCCTAGTGTAAATGTACCCATTCAGATGCGTTGGAATAGTCAGTTTGGTTGCATCAGGAGAAAGATGAAAGTTACACCCCTTTGCAACTTTACACTGCCTCCTTCTGACGATTTTTGAGGCAGCAGAAAACCTTTCAGTACGGGCAAATGCCTCAGAGATATAAAAAACTGAGAGAGGTTATTGTAGAGGCACTCTACATGATCATGTTGCCTTAGATAGAATGTTTCTAAGTGACACAATTTTTGAGTAACATCTCGTCAAAGATTGTTGCCTTTTTACAATTTGGACTCTTTAGGGATATCGTGGGTACAATGTAGCTCGGACTGTTTCGACATGTTTGGGTGAAAAACAGGACCATGCCTAGTGTAAATGTACCCATCCAGACATGTTGGAATAGTCAATTTGGTCACATCATGAGCAGGACACCAAAAATGCAAAAGTTACTTTGTGCAACTTGACAACATTGACACTTTTTTGCAACATGACTCAAAGACTCAAACTAACCCCAAATGACTCAAAGTGACTTAAAATCACCTTGATTTTGGTGCCCATTGTACATTATAGAGGTCAAGGCACTCCTTATCGTTCAAACATCTTAGATGAGTGCATAGGAAAGGAAAAAGCTCTAAGATTCATCATCATGAGCGCCTAATATCAAGAGACTTTAATGGCTCAAACATTAGCATGGAGTCCTAAGGCACATTTCATGTCTCCTTTCATCCATTTTGGCACCTTGTATGTGAAGGAAGATCTAAAGGCATGAAAGTGGATGTCATATTGCAAGAGTTTGGATCATCAAAATTGAAAGAAATAAGTCTATTAAGCTTGGGTGCCCTTGGTCTTCTTTTCATTCATTATGAGCACCTTAGGAGAATGGTATATAGGTCATCATCATGATTGGGCACCCTAGATCTAGAGTGTTGGAGAGATCATCAAATGGTGTCTAGAGGAAGTAGGGTGAGTTATGAGTTTGGTCGCATCAGGAGCAGGACACCAAAAATGCATAATATGATGATGTAAAAATGTGTACATATGTGTAAAAATGTAGGAGGAAATAAAAAAAGACAAATCATACAAATTAATGTGAATACTTACAACTCAATGTAACATGACTTTACAAAATCAATGTGAATACTTACAAATTAATCCAATGAACCATCCGGGTCTGCTCTACTCTTTATTGTGTCAAGTATTGCTTCATGGTCAGACCCACGTACCTTCCACAATATTTTGTTCAAAGGTCTACCCCGATACTTTATCAAATGAACATTAGATGCCACGACAAGGTTTGAGTAATGAAGAATCTACCGATGCATGTCAAAGTCCTGAAATAGCCAAATATTAACACCCTTATGTGGGTACCTTCTAAGCCATGTTCCAGTAATAACCACTGAGCATGTAGGGTATTCGATGTTTTCTCCATCTGTAACAGGGGCCTCCAATTTCTTTTTGGCCTCAACACAACGACATAAGTAATAATATGTTCCCTCTTCATTATCTTCATCTGCAATAATTGCATATACGTGCCCTACATTGATATGTGTAACAAATTAGATGAAATTAGTCAACATTACAAAAACACTACAAAGTAAGATGACATTACCTAGTTGAACTAGATGAAATTAGATGCTTATATGTGCCCTATATTACCTGGTTGAACTAAATTTGATATGTTGTCAAAGTCAACTGACGATTCCATCTGTGTTAGTTCCAGTGCCGTCGGGGGTCGATACGTGTCAAGTGGGCTAAGATAACTTAACTGCCATTCGTCAACCCACTCCTTTGACTCACACTCATCCCAAACTTGAATTGTACAAGAAGAACAAAAGCATGACATCTTTCATGTATGGATACTCCATGAACCTGCAATTGAGCTTCTGAAAGAGTGCATCTCATTTGATCTTGTCAGTGTACAACAATCCTCATATGGTGCAATGTTAGTATCATCTATCAACCAAAAAAATCTATGAACTGAAGACTTACCTTCATTACCTAGACCCATGGAAGCATTACACCACTCCACAATCGATTTTGCATCTGTCAACTTTGTATTGTCTTTATACTTTAACTCTTCTGATGCTATGGCTCTTTTGATACATGCTCCTGCACCATCATGCTCCCCTTTTCCATGCCTGGCCTCACAAAAGTTCCACATATGTTGAATACCTGTAAAATTATGCCTCCTACTCAGCCAATAGAAATTCTGTGAGTTCTTGAATTGTGACGCACAGTTATCCGACCCATATGATATGCTGACTGAATGATATGCCCCTTTTAGGCAAATCATTGTAGAACACCTGAAAGCAACCTTGCACAAACTCTGTAGAATGCATGCGATCATCACTAATATAGAAATTATACTCCCTTATGTTCTTTCTATCATCCTCTGTACTATCATTTGCATGAATGAATGCGATGTGCACAAATATAGAAACCTGTGTGGAGTTGTAATATTGTGATTGCACCTCACGTTGTGGCTGTAGACTGTAGTTCTCTACAAAGTTGATGACTGAAACAATGCTGCCAATCAGAAATGTGTCCTTACATAACTTGAATTGCAAGTCCAACCATCGAGCTCTATGGGCATGTCTTGCATACTCATACACTACGCTGTCACGAAATATAGGCATAAACTGATACACTGGAATCTTTTCAATAACTAATTCACACCTCTTTACTTCTTTACCATCTTTTGTATTGTATGCCACTATTTTATACTTGCCAAACTCTACTAGTTCATTTCCAACCGCATGTGTTATTTCCATATGTTCACATATTGGCAAATGTTGCAAGCCACCGCAATGATGACATGTGCCATCCAAACATAATTTCTTGTAGAATATTTGACCTTCCTCTCTTTCACATAAAATTCTTGATATGAAGTCTCTTGAAGATGTTGGTGGGGCACATATGACACAACCTTGCAAATCATTATTAGTATGCATATCTAAACATATAGACCTATAAGCATCAAAATGGTTAGAAAATTCAATATGTAATCTACAACAACAAGTAGTGTGTGTGTGATTTATCTTAACATAGAAAGGTTTTAGCAATTTAGAATATCTTTGACAAATTTTAATTTGAGGATACGTCTCTAGAAATTTAGCATAAAACTGTGTTTGAGTCTCATCCAAAAAATGCTTTGGATGTGGCTCGTGGTTCTGACTACCGATTCTCCTTTTTACCACATCCCTTTGATTTAGAGATACCCTTGTGTAATTCTTCCAAAAGTCTTCAATTAGTGATCTCAATGCTTCAACAATTGGTTTATCTTTTCGTGGTAGTCTCCCCAAGAACGCCCATAATTCATTGGCATTAGTGTCTTCAATTCTTTGGCATCTTCCAACGGCTCTTGATAAAGTTTTCCTACTAATTCTCAATTCTTGACTCATCTTTCTAATGAGATGAGCTTTCCTCATTTGACTACTTACTATAGTCGATGTAATCACATGCCATGTTGCATTACTATCTTTTGTGCGTGAGGTGTTACCCACACTCTCATATGCACTCATTAGATTCTTGACAATAGATTTTTCACTTGAACCCTCTGATGTTCTCAACCCAAGAATCTTCATGATAGACCTATACTTTATACTTCGCATCATTTCAACGAATAGTTAACATCTTGCAGTCTCATTTAACTTTTCCAAGAACAATCTCTAAATGTTATTAGCATATCTTCTACAAGTGCGTTTTGGAATCTTACCTTCCATTAGCTGTAAAATATTCTCATCAATATCAATCAAATACTTTGGCTTTCTATGCATAATTCTAGGTGGTGTCAAGTTAGGTAAATTCATCTCAACATTGGGAATTTCATCAATATTTAAATGAGATGGGTTAGATGGCATACCTTCGATCAAAGATGGAATAGATGACATACCTTGAGGTTGAGGTGGGAATGATGGTGTACCTCCTTCATCACATGTAAGTGATGATGTACTCTCAACTTGAGATGTGGTAGATGGTGTCCCTACATGTTGACTTGCGGTAGAGGACGTGTCTCTAACTATGGTATTCAAATCTCTCATACCACGAAGTTTTTGCATTTGTTCTCTTTGTGCCACCAATACCATATCTCTTTGTGATGGTTGTGGTTCCTCTTCAATTGGTATGTCTTCATTTATCGTGTCCAATTTCCTCTTCTCACGAAGTTCCCTCATAGCCACTGCTTTCTTTGCATTCTTAACTTCTATCTCTTCCTGTGTTGGTTTAATTCTTGATTGTTTCCTCAGCATGACGGAGAATTTGTCTGTAGCATGATAAAGAGACCAATATTAGTTCCTAAGAAATGAATACAAGATAATAGTGGGATTGTATTTTTTTTATGTTGTAAGGATTTATTCTGGTATAGTTTGACATCATGGTATTCTAAGGTTTGTTTATTACACATAATTATTAAAGAGCCCAAGTGTAGAAAATATACACGGCATCATGTGAGATTGTAGGCTGCTTTCTTGATTGGGAACGTGCCTATTTTAAACATGTATGATAAAGCATGATAAAGTAATTCAATCCAAAATAAGGAAAATGTAAAGAACATGCATGTAAAGACTTGACATACCTAAAAAATGAAGATTTGAATGGAGAGAGTACCCAATTATGGAGTATTTTTATCTTCTTGCATCAAACTCCTCAACAATTTGAGTTTTTCACCACTTGCTTCCTTTTCAATGTTAAATTGAATAACACTCAAATATCATTACTAACAACAATACTATTAACCAATCTATAATGTTAAATTCCTAAAATTGAATCACAATTAACATTGCAACACTACAAAAATTGAAACTTGAATAGATATATATCAAAATTGGTGTGAAAACTATGTTATTTCCTCCTTCTCAAGTTGGCAAAGCATAAAAGGTGGTGGAAAGATCATGCAAAGGTGGTACAATGTGTCAAATGTGCATGTGAACTTCCCAACAGCATGAAAACACTTCTTTTTTGTCAGAGCACGCGCAGAATCAGTAAGAAAGCAAAGCATGTGGGCCTAGATCACGGGGGTAACCACTTTTTTACCATTTCAATAGCAAGACACTCGTGCTATAACGCGCTCACATTTTGTCCTACTATAGATTCACCACATCCTTTGCATTGGTCACATCTCTTTCTTGCAAGAGCTTGCCAGATGCTCTGCCATATGATAGGCATAAAGATGAAGGGGCAAGCCCTCATAATCAAGTTCTTGATAGAAAATGCCCTCAACCCTCAACCCTCAACCCCAAACCCTAATCCCTCAACCCTTAACTCTAATCCCTCGACCCTCAACCCTATCCCTAAACCCTCAACCCTCAACGTCAAATCCTAATCCCTCAACCCCGAAACCCTATCCCTAAACCCTCAACACTATACCTTAAACCCTAATCCCTTGACCCTAACCCTAAACCTTGTCTGTAAACCCTAATGCCTCAACCCTCAACCCTAATCCATCATCCGTCATCCCTCAACTCTAATCCCTCATCCCTAAACCCTAAACACTATCCCTATTCCTAGACCCTCAATAGGCTTGATACTATACCTTAAACCCTAATCCCTCTACCCTCAACACTCTTATTTAACCCTAATCCCTTGACCATTAACTCTATCTGTCAACCTCAACCCTCAACTCTCAACATTAAACCCTAATTCATCAACCCTAAACCCTAATCCCTCAAACCTAAACCCTATCCCTAAACCATCAACCCTCAACACTATACCTTAAACCTTGATCCCTATCCCTCAACCCTTAACCCTTAAAACTTAAACCCTATCCCTACACCCTCAACACTTGACACTATATCTTAAGCCTTAAACCCTCATCCCTAAAGCTTCAACCCTCAATCCTTAAACCTTCAACCATAAACCCTATCCCTAATACCTCTACCCTCGACACTCTAACCCTAACCTCGACATTAAATGCTAATCCATCAACCCTAAACCCTAATCCTAAACCCTCAACCCTTAACACTATACCTTAAACCCTAATCCCTCACCCTCAACCTTAAACCTTATCCCTAAACCCTAATCCCTCAACCCTCAACCCTAATCCATCATCCCTCAACTCTAATCCGTCATCCCTAAAACCTAAATGCTATCCCTATTCCTAAACCCTCAACAGACTCGATACTATACCTTAAACCCTAATCCCTTATCCCTAAACCCTCCAACCCTATCCCTGATCCTTACACCCTCCACACTCTACTTTAACCCTAATCCCTTGAACCTCAACCCTATCCCTAAACCCTTGACCCTTGAACCTCAACCCTCAACCCTCGACGTCAAACCCTAATCCCTCAACCCTTAACTCTTATCCCTCATCTCTCAACCCTAACCCTAAACCCTAAACCCTAAACCCTCAACCCTTCACTCTAATCCCTCAACCCTAAACCCTATCCCTAAACCCTCAACACTATACCTTAAACCCTAATCTCTCAGCCCTCAACCCTAAACCTTATCCCTCAACCTTCAACCCTAATCTGTCATTCCTCAACTCTAATCACACATCCCTAAACCCTAAATGCTATCCCTATTCCTACACCCTCAATAGACTCGATACTATACCTTAAACCCTAATCCCTTATCCCTAAACCCTCCAACCCTATCCCTAATCCTTATACCCTCCACACTCTACTTTAACCCTAATTCCTTGACCCTCAACCCTATCCCTAAACCCTTGACCCTCAAACCTCAACCCTCAACCCTCAACGTCAAACCCTAATCCCTCAACCCTTAACTCTGATCCCTCGACCCTCAACCCTATCCCTAAACCCTAAACCCTAAACCCTCAACGTCAAATTCTAATCCCTCAACTCTAAACCCTATCGCTAAACCCTCAACACTATACCTTAATCTCTAATCCCTCAACCCTAACCCTAAACCTTGTCCCTAAACCCTAATCCCTCAACCCTTAACCCTAATCTGTCATCTGTCATCCCTCAACTCTAATCCCTCATCCCTAAACCCTAAATGCTATCCCTATTCCTAGACCCTCAACAGGCTCGATACTATACCTTAAACCCTAATCCCTCTTCCCTTCACACTCTTATTTAACCCTAATCCCTTGACCATTAACCCTATCCCTCAACCTCAACCCTCAACCCTCAACCCTCAACTTTCAACATTAAACCCTAATTCATCAACCCTAAACCCTAATCCCTCAAACCTAAACCCTATCCCTAAACCATCAACCCTCAACACTATACCTTAAACCCTAATCCCTATCCTTCAACCCTTAACCCTTAAAACTTAAACCCTATCCCTACACCTTCAACACTTGACACTATATCTTAAGCCTTAAACCCTCATCCCTAAAGCCTCAACCCTCAATCCTTAAACCTTCAACCCTAAACCCTATCCCTAATCCCTCTACCCTCAACACTCTAACCCTAACCTCAACATTAAATGCTAATCCATCAACCCTAAACCCTAATCCTAATCCCTCAGCCCTCAACACTATACCTTAAACCCTAATCCCTCAACCCTCAACCCTAAACTTTATCCCTAAACCCTAATCTCTCAACCCTCAACCCTAATCCATCATTCCTCAACTCTAGTCCCTCATCCCTAAACCCTAAATGCTATCCCTATTCCTAAACCCTCAACAGACTCGATACTATACCTTAAACCCTAATCCCTTATCCCTAAACCCTCCAACCCTATCCCTAATCCTTACACCCTCCACACTCTACTTTAACCCTAATCCCTCGACCCTAAACCTTATCCCTAAACCCTTGACCCTTGAACCTTAACCCTCAACCCTTAATGTCAAACCCTAATCCCTCAACCCTTAACTCTGATCCCTCAACCCTCAACCCTATCCCTAAACCCTAAACCCTAAACCCTCAACCCTAATCTATCATCCCTCAACTCTAATCCCTCATCCCTAAACCCTAAATGCTATCCCTATTCCTAGACTCTCAATGGGCTCGATACTATACCTTAAATGCTAATCCCTTATCCCTAAACCCTCCAACCCTATCCCTTATCCCTTAACCCTCATGATTAATAGCCTTGAATGTAAAAATATTTAAGGGGAACATAACGCGAGCGTGTTATAATGCGCTCGCATTATGTCAAACATGACAAACAACAGACTTGTGGGAAAGGAAAAATGCAAAGCAAAACATAATGCGAGCGCATTATAACGCACTCACGTTATGTCTTGCTTTGGGAATCCCAAGCCTTGGGCTTGGGATTTACTTTGGATTTCCAACCCAAAGGCTTGGACTGCCTTATGAATAGTCACAGACGTCTTTTTCCATATTCTTCAAAATTTCACATAATTTCATTCGTGCTAACCCTCAGATTTGCATGTGTTTCAAGGTCGAACAAATCAAACACTTGGGTAATGTTAGGCTTTCTCTTAGCTATCTGACGATGTGATTTTTTTCACATTTTAACAATGTTAAGCCTTTCATCTTTAATTTCTTTTGTTTGTGTGTCCGTTTTTAGGCAAAAACCACTGTTTGGTCTTTTTTTCATTGTAAATTAACTATTCATTCAAATTTCAAAAAAATTACATATTTAGCAACTAGACTCCATTCTACAAATATTAAAAAAATAAAAAAAATGATTTTCAATTAGTTTTCAAAATTTATAGGGGTAGCACGACCAAAATTCTATTTTTTAGGATGTGTCCACTTTGAAAATTAGTAAAAAATTAAATATTCATCAAAAAATTATCAGAAAAATTGGGCATAAACTACATGCTATTAGCTAATTTCTCACCAAAGCAATTTTAAAAATACCAAAAAAAAGTTGACCTTTTGAGGGAGCCACAAAACATGCTATGTTATGTTTTTTGACAGAAACAACACCAATTTCTGTGGCTCCCTCTTTTGAACCCCTTAATCTATGCCATTTTCAAAACAAAATAGTAGTTTAGAAAGTAGACTCAGAGCACTATGAACATTGTTTTCATTGCATCTCCAAATTTTGAGTGTAACTATGCTCAATTTCTCATTCAAGACCAGTATTTCCTGATTTCAGAAAAAAAGTGGCCACTTAAGACCCCTTTTTGGCCCCCCATCTTCCTGCACTTACCCTTGAGGCATTTTCAAACTTCATGGACAAATTTTAGTTTGAAGATGAGGATATGTGGATGTGTTTTTTTGTTAGATCTCTATGTGGAGCAGCACATAAGTGGCTGGCTAGTTTCCTTGACCAGCATTTTACTTCCTAGGATCAATTGGTGGCTACTTTTGAAGACTTTGCAAGTAGTCTAGACCATGTTCTTCTTGTCCAAGAGCTAGAAGATCTTAAAAGGAAAGAAGAAGAGCCTAGCATGGAGCTCAGCCATATATTTGTGGTGGCCCTGTCTCACATCCCTAAAAATTTTAGACCCGATCTTCCAGTTTATATTGACATGTATTTGAGAGCTTATGATGCCACCTTAAGCTCGAGTTCTATATGAAAGGAGTTCAATCTAATGAGTATGAAACATGCCTACTTGTTCATTGATTATTTTGATAAAGTTAAGAGGTATATGATTAAAAAATCATTATCCTCAAATGTAGAAGTGACTGGCAATGGACAAGTTGTTGTAGGCACCAAGGATGTGGATGCTTCATGTGATTGAGGCACAATGTCATGTGATGATTGTGTGTGTAGGAGGGTACTGGTGTAGTGTATGACAATAGTTTAGATGAAAACAATAGTGACTGTACCTACCTTTGATTGGATCAGTCATCAGTGGATGATGAAGATGACAAAACCAATGATGATTTCCAATCTAGTGAAGAGAGTTTTAACCTTGTTGCCTGCTGTAGTATTGTAGACCACCTGGAAGGTATGTATACAAATGAAAAATTGAATGACTCAACTCATGTAGTTGATTATGTAGAGCATACATGCATTGATGAAGAAAGTAATGATGGAGCGATGAGAATAAGGCACAATGCCCTTTATGAAGAGAATGCAAGTCCGTCAGGTAATACAATTCATGATTATCATTGACCTACATGGATAATCTTCTTTTTGAAACTAATTTAAAGATCACTGAATTTAAGCTGTCAGCTTTGGAGGTGGAGAGTTTTATGTTGTATGACCCGGTTACCTATGTACACCAAGTGGATAGAGAGGGAATACAAAATGATCTTAAGGGTGAACAAGAGACTAGTCTCTTATTTAGTGTGTTACCCTTATTTATCCCTGAAGATGACATTGATGTCATTGACACTCATTTACATGAGGATGATGTGGATTATGCTTTAGGTGGACATCATGAAGTGACTACTACAACTACAAGTGATTCTGAGGTAATTGTTTCCCGTTATGAAAACTATGTCCCAAATAAATTTTTGGAGCTTTGTTTGGGGTAGCTATCCCTTATTGATGTGGATCATGTTGAGAGCATATTTTTGAGCTCGATGGTTGGGCCTGGCAACATTAAGGCTAGATTTTCTAATGTGGGTCAAGTTTATGATTTAAAGGGTGAAGAGGAGAAAATCATTATTGATTTTCTTAGTAGCAAATTTTACACAACATTGTGTGTCATGGAATACAAAACAGAGAGACAACTTGAAGATTGTGAGTCTTCACTTGAAGTGCCTCAAATTTCTGATATATGTGCTAATGGTGTAGATTTAAATCTAAATCATGCCTTTGATTCAGTCATGGAGGAGTACATTAGCATATGTAGTGCAGTTGTGCCACAAGAATTAGAATAGTCATATGACATAGCCCAACTTGAGACCACACCTAGGCTGTATACATTTTAGCTTGATATTTTTCTTCATGCTAATATTTATGTAGATTCTGAAATACATCATACTAGCATGAAATGTGAAGGTGTGTACTTCTATGTGAGTCAACATGATGATGAGTCATATTATCTATGGATGCCTTGCCTTGGCAATAATTTTTTCTATCTTTAGCATGATGATATGAATGTCTATATTTTGTATGTGCATGCATTCAAAATATTTTTATTGCTGATGTTGGGTGATTAGTGTAGCAAAGGATTGAGGGATATCAAATCCTTCAATAGGCTTGTCTTTGACAAAGGCAAGTACCTTCACCATTTTTTCTATATTGTTAGCCTACAGTGTCCTAAATTTTGGATACATTCATTTTTTACTATATGTTGTTTTGTAAATATGTTTTTTGTTTTATCCCTTTACATGTTTTGTGTTTTGGTCTACCCAAAAATATTTTGAGGTTCTCATTGTGCCATATTTGCCACACATCCCCAACTAGAGTCAGTGTTGGTGCCCAGAAAAACCAGTTCCCAAAATGCTTCATTTTGCCCCAAAAATCCCATAAAGTCCATCAATTTTCCTAGTTTTGCCTGAGTTTAAAACCCATCAATTATACCCAATCTGAGATATTCTACATGGGTTCCCTTCTAAAAATTTCTAAGTAAAATTTCCCTTTTGTTCCTTGTGTTTCCTTATATTTCTTTCCCTTGGAAAAATCTCTTCATTTTTGCCCTTTGTTAGTAAACCGGCAAAATTCTAAACTTGCAAACTTGTTCACAAGTTCAAAGTTTTGTCTGTTCACTGACAATAAGGTTCACCAACAACTATAAGGCAAAAGAAGAGAGGGAGAATAGTTCATTGATAGAAAAAAGAAGCTAAGATGCCGTTGTTAGATATTTTTTGAGTTCACGAACTTGAAAGTTCTCCGATAATATACTTCACCAAGAAAATGAAAGAGGAGGTAGTTGTAGCTTGCAAAAATTGTCTAAGGCAGAGGAAAGGGTGCACGTAAAGGCCTTTGTTAGCAAATTTTTGAGTTATTAGACTTGAAAGTTTGCCAATAGCTATGTTTGTTGACTATAGGCAATGGCCAAGGTAAAGTAGTGAAGGCAAAAGATAAGGAAATGTAACACTTTTTCTATGGTTTGCGAAAAATAATTTTCGCCAACAAAGAAAATCAAAAAGAGAAAAAGTTGAATAAGGGGAGATGGAGAAAGGGGCTTGGTTCGGATGCCTGAAGACTCGCTGATGGAGAGATAAAAAACCATAGGTTTGGAAAAGGAAAAAATTTTTGACATAAAAGGAAAAGGTGACAGGTTTGAAAAAGCCAACTTTTGCCGACTAAGCAATGGACAACGCAAAGTGATAGAAAAGGAGAGGAAGTGGAAAGTTCAACAAATTGGATTTTTGTTGATAAAAGGAAAATGGATAAGTCAAGAAATGAAGAAGATAAATCAAAGGATTCAATCAGGAAATCGGCTAAGGGCCAAACTAGTAGAAAAGTTGGGTAAATTTGAAATTTGCTAATAAAGGCAAGTTGCTTGATACGGT
The DNA here is from genome assembly GCA_027924645.1 of Cunninghamia lanceolata. Lineage (NCBI taxonomy): Eukaryota > Viridiplantae > Streptophyta > Pinopsida > Cupressales > Cupressaceae > Cunninghamia > Cunninghamia lanceolata. The sequence goes on from BSBN01000780.1 coordinate 11,640,320, forward strand.
CAAAATAGGAAAGAGAGAGAAAGGTTCAAAAAATGAAGATTTGCTGATAAAGATAGAAAAGTCACAAAAGATAGAGTTAGAATAGGTTGCAATGGGGTGATTTTGCTGACAAAGCAAAAAAGGCGCACTAAACAGGCCAAGTTTAGAAAAGTCACAATTCACTGACTAAGGAAAAAGTAAGACAAGGCCAAAGGTAAGGTTCAAGAAAAGTGAAATTTTTCGATAGGACAGAATTGGCACCAAGGAAAATGAAGTTGTTGCCAAGGTTCCTGAAAGTGGAAATTCGTTGACTAAAGGGCAAAATGGAGATCTAAGGCATAAAATAAAATGAAAATCAAATATATGTGAAGCAAAAACTAAATGTAATAGTTTGAAATATTTTAAATTTAATAATTTAAAATATTTTAGAATAATGTAAAAGGCTTTACAAAATATTTTGGTGGACTGTAAAAGTGCCATGATTGCTAGGTGGTGCAGACAAATTTGTACTTAGAATTTATTGTCCGGTAGGTCAAGGCCAATTGCAGATAGTTGAAACAATCAATATATTTAATGCAAAAGGACCAAAAATTAAATGGAAGGATGAAGTTCCTTAGATGAAAAGTCTTTCTGCGGGTACTTCCATTCTAAAAGAACACTAGGGTATGGGTGTTTTCAGGTTCATAGATCTTCTGGCGGGATCTTTGGGCCAAATCTTAAATGCAACATGGGCAAAAGTATGGCTGCTTGTTGACCCAATTTTCAACATCCCGGAGTTGCACAGTATGAGCTGAATTGCTATATATGCATCAGTTTTGGATGTTTTAAGGGTTGGTCATTGAGCCAATTGTCTAGTCTAGGAGTGCCTAAGGAGTATTCTCTGGCACCGAAACATGTTCTATCTAGTTCAAAGTTAGTGAAGGGATGTATTCAGTATAGTATAGGAAGGCTGTGTAATGTAAATATGAATGTAATGGTATGTCTCCACGAGAGTTTGTAGTGATTTTGGTAAATATATAATCATAGTTGTATATTTCTATTGTCAATTCAACTATGCACCCTTGTTAAGTTTGTGAAAACTTAACTACTTGTTCAAACATGGAATCATTCTTAGATGTGGGTCTCCTTTCATGAGAACAAATCTCCAGAGTGAGTTGGTTCTCTTATAATTCCTAAACTACTGACTTGAGGAGAAAAAGGATAGAAGGATGTAATTGAAATCCAAACTAACTCTAGAATCTAAACTTGATGAATTTCTATCACTCACAAACAAATCCTCTAACTTGAATCCTCACAATTCCACTGATAGTTTATTCCTTAAGTAATTTACAACAAGGTTTGGATCAAACACAAGTTGCATCTAGGAGAAACTAAGTTTTAATAGTATTGAGACATAATAAAGGACATAAATAGTCACAATATAACATCAAATTAAGACTGCAAAATATGTTAAATAGGATGATTTGCTATTAGAATTGGAAGGAGTACAATGCATGAAATTAAATATGAGCCAACTGCCTATATACAACTTTGCTTGTGAACAAGAGAGAAGAAACTGATGCTAACTAACTGAGAAAAATTAATACTTTTCTCTTATAAATGCCTCCAAAAGATCTTCTCTGAAGAAAGCTAAAAAAGCTCCTAAAAATAGACCCTAAGTCCATTTTCGATCTACTCATGAAAGCCAAAAATAAAGCACTAGATCTGCCACCAATTTGGAAAATAAAGCTGCAAAATTGCCCTCTCATGTGGTCCCACCATAAAAATGCTTTTCTCTACTCATGAAAGCTTCAAAATTTGTCCTATATGACTCTAAATAAAACAAATCAAAATGGGATATTTGATCTATTTTATTAGCCTATAAATTGCCTAAAAATAGTTAAACTTTAAAAGCAATTTATAATTTCATTGCTTTAAAGTTAACTTTACAATGTTGTGGCAATTTTAATCAATATCCTATTTGATATGATTTTTTGTAAAAATAAATCGATATCTGGCTTATAATTTCACCAAGATATTTTACAAGATATCACTATTGATTTTCTATAAAAATCATAAAAAGATGAAATATTACACATTTGCAAAAATAAATGAAAGCCTTAAAGGCTTGACACCATGGCTTCCATGTGTCAATATTCTTCCACCTCATCTTTGTCTAAATGCCTTGGACAATGCCACCTGACCACCTATACAAGTGTCACATGTCAAATTTACCCCTCTCATAATGTCATTGCTCATGCATGTATATCACATTTTCAAAGGTTTTTGCTTTGGTCTTCTCATACATCTGAAATATATAAATAAAATGCATAAGTGGGAGGTCAATGACACTCAACCACATGCATAATCAAATGATACTTGGACTTCAATACGAGTCGACCACATAGGAGATTAAGGCCTTGAAAAGATTCTAAAGGAACAAGCCTTGTTCACTCATGATTATGTCCACATTTGACTTTATAAAATAAGCCACATTCCACAAGCTGTCAGCCTCTCCTTTTCATGATTGCTAGGCACCATTAATGCAAGGTTTTGACCCTGATCCCATTTGGATAAAATAATTATGTTGTTTGCAGGGTCCAAAAATGGAAAGTGAAACACTTGACCAAACAAAAAGAGGGGTCAAACCCTAAAAGTTAGGCATTTTCATTTTATTGTCGACTGTCGAACTTGCTCTGCAACTGTGGCATGCCGCCGACTTGGGGTTTCTGGCTTCTACATTTTCTTCCTCCATTCGATGACTTTTGAGGTCAAAACTTTCACCATTTTCTGAGTTAAATGACAACGAAAGTATTACAGGTAATGTATATGTCATTTGAAATTATCATTTGTCATCATTCTCTATTTCCTGTGGCTGACTGTTTCATTAATCATGGCTCTTTCTATGCACTGCAATATTTGACACTCTTTTGGTTTCTTTCTTTGTGGTCGACCCTGTGACTATGGCAAAAATGAGAAAAACCCTCAAGTTGGGCTACGGCCATACTAGCTCTTGACTCTTCTGCAACTTTATGGGTATGGTCTCATTTCATCACTTTCATTGTAGTTCCATTTGCTTCACTATATGTGCAAACCATAATGAGGGTTTCATTTCTACATCAGCTGGGTATTTCAAAATAATTTCATACATACTATGGCCATTGTATAGAACGCATTCTGTGGCTTGTTCTTTGTCATTTGATGTGAAAAAATTGAAGTTCCTTTGACTGTGAAATGAGGGTTTCATCTTTACATCTATACAAATGATACCTTGCACAGCCATTGCTATAGCATATACTTGCTTTGCTTGACTGTATCTGCAGAAAGAAAGAAAGTGTCAAAAGCTTTGACAAGGGTTTCACTTTTCATCAGCTATATATAAATGATATTTTCCTCTATGACACCACCTTGACATAGACACCTTATTTTGTCATTCTTTTTTCTTGCTTATGCAAAATATGTTAGGGTTCTAAAACTTGACATGGGTATTTGAAAAGAATGAATATCCATGGCATTATAGGTTACATCCTTACTTAGATATATCTCTGCACTTTTCATTTCACTTCATGAGCCAAGTTTTTGGAAACTAAGATAAAACACTCTTCCTGTAGCATATTCGGTACATGATATGTCTTCTCTACTTCTTTATGCTAGCAATGTATCATTTATATTTCAATAATGACTGTAATACTTCTATTGTCATTTGTCTCTTTTATATGATATATTATCTTGGTTGTCCATGGTCTTTGCATACAAAATGCGTACTGTCAGTTTTGATTTTAGAATCCTTTTCTCTCTATAATAGCATATATGTCCTTCATTTATGTAGCTTTACTTGTCCATTCATTGGACTATACCAATTAGATACTTCATACATTGCTGATGACTTGGCACTATATCTGATGAAGATGGCACTTGGTTAACTTATTGTGTATACATTGTGGCAACATGATGACTTTTTCTGTTCCTCTTTACTATACTTTATCATATCAAATGCATTATGTAAGCTGTCCTATAGGACATCAATCAGGTCCACTGTATCTTGTGTGAGCAGTTTGATAGATCACTTCTTCTGATGAAGATTTTGTTTGAGCTCATTCATAACTAGACACAACCATGCACTTATACACTTCACTTTGACACATAATGACACTTTGTAGCATGAAAGATGATGATGATCACACTTGTTTAATTATTCTTTTGTCACATGACAATGATGTTCTATTACAACACATGTAATGAAGTGTCCTACATTCCCTCTTTTCAAGCTTGTCAAAGACAAAATGAGCCATCTGACTTGGTTGTCTTGTATTCTTCTTCTATAGATCCGCAGTACTAGCATGTTTCTTTCACAGATATGCATTGAATGTAACATGTGATACACACTATTTTGATGCTCAACTTATCAGTAGCAAAAAATGAAGCATAATTTGATATATTTTATCATTTAAAAGACAGCTTATGAAACTTAATTTAGAATTTGATTTTGCCACTCCAGTTAAATGAGAAAGTATAATGTTTGGTACTCACCTATCCTTGTAAACTTGCTGACTGGTTTATAATGGATACTCCTATTGGATTATTGATCATGGATGAGTAAGCAATCCTCAAATAGTTAATGCTTCTGAACACTTATTCTTTTATTGGTCTGATGATTATATATGCATTATGTACTTCTGACCATTATCATTCCTGACAATGTCATTTTCATGACAGTTGGAGCAATGACATAAGCTGTTATATTCATTAAGTTTTTTCCTCCATCAGTTTAGGTCATGTTCTTGGTTGTATTTCATACCTTGAAGTGAAGTCATGGTCATGTCTTGAAATGGAACTGATGTAGATGATTGTCTTGCTATTCCTTTGGCTTATCATGTGAATGTCATCAATGATTTTCCTCTTTCTATTCATCCCTTCTGAGATCAAGGTGTAGTAGCATGTTGGGATTAACCCTTGTGGGAGCCCATTTGATACCACATGTTTAAAGTCTTCAATTAGCTTCATGATTTGTCCTATACTTACAAATGAAACAAATAGATTAGAATAAAACAATGATGCTCTATGTTTGCTTCTCTTCAATTCCTTCTGCATATGGATGTTGCTCATTTAATCAATGCATTATAACTAAAGTATTATGCCTCTTCTAATAGATGAAGGATTTTCATAACTGGAGCTTCTAATGGGACACTTCCCATAATTTTTGTAGGTACATGCAGAGGTCAGGAGTAGGACTAGAGGCTATTACGAAGATCAACCAAAACAAGGCAATGATGTCTATGTTGGCAAGAGACATTGTGTGGCTTCATGAGTGTTGTCATTGATGGTAACAAAGTCCATCCCACTCATCTACAACACATGGTATGTCTATACCAGAAGTCAGATTGAAGAGTATTTTGGTCTGGTGAGCAAGAACACAGCATGCAGCAAGGTCTGACAGTCAGGTTCGGATCTCTCAGAGGATGTATCTCAAGAAAGTGTGGAATTGGGGAAGTCAAGAGGAGTACCATGACTACCACATTCTAGAGATTGAGCCTTCAGTGATGAAAGAGTGAAAAGATACAAGCACCTAAGTGTTGGGTTCTTGACAGGTAGAGTAGAGTGAGCAAGAACTAACTGACAGAGCATTAGACCTTAATCCAGATGAGAAATTGATGGTGATCAAGATTATGGAGGGATGATTCATAGTTGGCTAACATGATTGATGACTTCTATAACTATCTCTTTGATGCACATCACTTAGTAAGCATGGATTCAATTGACAGACCAGAGTTTGGGAAAATCTTGAGTATTCTGGATGCCGACTAGAAAGATGTTAAAATCCTTGGTACAGATATATATACTAGATGGATTTAGATGTGAAGGTGTGTGGATTGTTTGGAATAGTGTGTGACAAAAGGCAGAGAGAAGTGTAGAAGCAACAATACAGGTCCAGTATGTGACAGAATAGCAGCACTAAAATAGAGGAAGTATGAAGTGCAGTAGATCAGTAGATTGAGCCTAACTGGAACTAAACCTTAGCATATGTGGATGCCTCTCTTCAGTTCAAACATCTGGTTACCTTCTATAGCCTTGTAGACAGTGAGTCTCTTATAGGTAGTGTGCCTCCTATGAGCAGTGTGCTCAGGCGATGAGCCCTAATTGGCAAGTGCCATTTTGTACTTCTTATTTCTTTAACAGAGAATACAATCTTGGGTTAGTCACCCCATGGTTTTTTCCCTTAACAAGGTTTTCCATGTCAAAATCATTGTGTTATGTGTGTTGATTTTATTTCTACTATTATGGTTATATCTTCTTATATGTTTTGATGTTTCACTAATTGTTAAAGAAGAACAGAAAGTTAAATTATTTAAGATAACTGATTCACCCCCCCTCTCAGTTATCTACCTTATTTCCAACAATTGGTATCAGAGCCAATTTCCTCCAAACAGAGCCTAATAGCTTGAGGAAGATCTGGGAATCTCAATGGATATGTATGGTATGAGGGAACAACTTCAGTTTGCCCTAGATGATCTTGAACAATCTCAATCTGAAGTCAATAACCTGAGGGAAAGACTCAAACAAGTTGATGACTTCATAGATGAACTAAAAGAAAAATTGAGTATCTCTGTGAAAAAGAGAAAGGAACTTCTTCAACAATTAGCAAGTCAAAGTGAAGCCAATGATACTAATGAAGATCTAAATAAGAAAAAAAAGTTATGTGAGAAGCTATCAAAAGAGGTCATTATGGTAAGACATGAAATGGAATCAAGGGTTATGAAATTCACTCAAGAAATTGAAGAGAAAAGAAAAATGGAATATAATCTAAAACAATCTCTCAAAGAGAAGTCATAAGACTACCACAAAATGGATAGAATAATTAGGCATCTGGAATCTGATCTTGAAGAAGCTAGAGATAATGAAGAACAACTTGAAAATTAGATAGACACTCTTAAAAGGGATCTTCAAACAACAAATGAATACAAAGAAAAATTCAAGATAAGATCTGCTCAACTTGAAGTTCTTCTTGAAAGCCAAAAAAGGGTAGATGACAAGCATAGCTTGGGATATGAGAAAGGTGAAAGCTCTGGATCTGGTCAGAAGAACTCTAGATCAGGAAATCCAATGTACAGGCCTAGAAGACCTCTGGTAAGACAACCAAATGCTCAAAGATATCCATCCTTCAATGGATACTGCTACAATTGCAATAACTTTGGTCATAAAGCAAATCAATGCAGAAGAAGAATGAATCAAACTAATTCATCCTTCTCTGGCTAGTGTTTTAATTGCAAAAGGTATGGTCACAAATCTCATGAATGTAGAAATATGCAAATAAATAATTCATTCAATGGTAGATGCTTTGCATGCAATAGAATGAGACATATGGTTCATCAATGCAGATCAAGAGGATATCAGTCAAATATGCAAAGAAATTTAGCTTGCTACAATTGCAATAGATCCAGTCATATTGCCAAATTCTATAGAAGTAAGAATCAGGATAAAAGGGGTCGGGTGCATCATAATCAAAATCAAAATAAAGGAAAAGGAAAAGTAAATGCAGATGAAGTTCAAAGGGAGATGAACAAGATTTGGGTGAAAAGAAGTACATAAAATGTTGGGGATGGATCTGCACCAGAATTTGGTTCTGATATTCCTTCTAGAAACTAAATAGGTGAGTTCTAGCTTAGGGGGAGTCACAAAGGAAAACAATTTCCCCTAGCTAGTCAATTGGTGCCTAAAATTGGCACATGGAGTATTGCGGATTGAAGAGTTCTCAAAGAGATATCTAAACAATCCTTGGTAAAAATATAAAAGATCTACAAGGAGTTTTGAAGAGGTCAATCATCCAAGATTGATCAAGTTTAACAGTCATCTGGTAAAAGCAGGATTTTCACAGTTAGATCCGGTATGATTCAAAATTGAAATATCTTGATCTGCGGATGAATGGAATGATTGGAGAAAGGGAGATAGATTGTCAATTATCACCAAAAATAATTCTAAGTGTATTTCAGTGATTCAGAAGGATCTCTCTTAGAACAAGGTGAGAACAAGGGAATCAGAACAACTTAAAGTGTGCATTTATTGCAATATGAAATTAGGGTTTGCGCAGAAATATAAGGGTTCTTTTATTCATCATTTACACATTTACACTCAAGAAGAAGAAAGAAATAGCTCTACAAATAAGATTGCTTCAACCCTCTCAAAGATCAACCAGAATCCAATTCAACCAACGATCTTTTCCAGCTTATATCGTGAACCCTAGAAGTGTAAAAAGGTATTTCCATTCTTGAATATCTCTCTCAGTCTTTTTGCAAGATGGCTACTCCAAATGTTGTTAAGATCACAGATAGGCCATGCCTTAAGTTCAAGAAACATCCTTACAAATCCCTAGAAGTTGATCCCTTAGGCACCTTCTCTAGCATTCCGCATGGGGTTCTGCATGTAGAAGATGTTAGGGTATACATACATGCCATTATTAAGGAATTTGGTGAATCCAAACTAATGGATATCTATCACAAGAAATTAGTAGATGAAACATTTGAACTTAAAACTCAATACAAGGCCATCCAGGATAAGCATTTTGGACATTGCATCCACTTTCCCTATTTTGCAGAGGATGAATGGGTCTGATATGTTCTAAGAAGAATACATGACAACTTCATGTGGTTGATGAGGCCATTCAAGATCACAAAATATGCCATTAGGGAAGTAACCAGTTTGTACTCATCCGGTGGGTTGCCTACTCTCAAATCCATCAAGAACCAAACACTAAGTGAGGCTACCAGATCAAAGTTTGACAAGAGAGCAATGACAATAGAAGACATCATAGATCTGGACATCAAATTTGCCTCTATGATAATTGGTTACAAAATCTATCACTTCAGCAGGGAGAATTTAGTATCTGGAACTGCTATATATACTGCATATGAAATGCTAAGGAAAAATGCAGACTATGATCTATGCGAGCTTCTTCTGAGCCAACTACTAAAAAATTTGTAGAAAATAAAGAAGGATAAGAAGAACTCACTCAAGTATGGTGGCCTAATATTATGTCTCTTCTTTTACTATATGAATGAGCTACCCAAATCAAGTGGTTGGGTATGGCAAACTAACAGATTGGTTGCCATACAAATTAGAGATTATATGTATGGGCTTCATGATGCCAAGGCTCAAAGCACAACTCTCTGGGGATATTTCAAGAATTTCCAAGGTATAGTGTAGGACAAAGAAAGAATTCCTCAGACAATAGTTGAAAAATATAAAGATACGGTGTGTTTTATGGTAGACACTGATCAATGCCTAATGGAGGTAGTAGAGCCTAGAATAGTCTGGATTATGCCAATGGGCTATGAGGTGGATGAGAAAATTCTGGAATTGCATGTCCAACACCTACTAAGCCAGCCTAAGGACCCCGAGGCAGAAAGGTTTGGAACCTTTGAAGAATTGAGTGTGAAAATTCATATTGAGCTAAGACAATTGGAGATGAAAAGAAAAGTGAGAAGAGAAGTAGAGGAAGTTGCCAAAATATATGGCATTTCAAAAGAAGTAGTCGATGCAAATAGATAGAAACTAGAAAGAGCAGAGAAAGAGAGACAAGATGCAGAAAAAGAAAGTGATCTGATGCAAGCCCCCTCCCGGACTAGATCTTCAAAGAGTTCTACACCTACCACCTGTAAGAGCTCTAAATCCTCCAAACCGGAAGCAAAGTCATTCAGAAAAGGAGAAAAGAGAACAAAAACCAAGGTTACAAGATCCTACATAAGTCAAAAGGATGATGAAGAAACAGAGACAGATGAGGAGGTTAAGAAAATGAAGAAGAAAAAGAAAACATTTGTGGAATCCTCTGCCGGCAAAAATAAAGAAGAAGAAGCAGACAAATTTGTTGAAAGGCCTACTCTCTCCATTGATGATGTCATCAAGGTAGTCACTATAGATGGGAATCTATAGCCCATAACAGAATTTTATGATGAATGTAATGACACTAACAAAAGAATTTTGGATGAAGCCACAGTCAAGTATTTGAATATCTATAATAAAGCATTCATTGAAATTATCTCTCTAATCCCCAAGAGTTTAGAGAAAGTACTTGAACTTAGAAAAAACAATGCCAAGGAAATGGATTTGGAGATCTAGGAACAAATAGTTATTTAGCTCTATCCTTCCATCACTCCAAAACAAATGAACATGATCTTTAAGGATTGTAAGGTTGAGTTCTGGAGAAAAGCCAAAATGAACAAGCTTATGCTCGGTGAGATTGATCAGGTGGTAAAAGAGACTAAAGACATCCTCTGGAATGCATACAAAAGATTCAATCTTCCTATTATAGAGGATATAAGTGATGAACCTTCTGCCATGGATGTCGAAGGATCAAGGCATCAAAGGAAGATTCTACTGGGAAAATTGTAGATGAGTCAAAGGAGATAGATGAGGAGAAGACTAAGGACTTGGATTCCTCTGTTCCAGAAGAGGAAATCTGTGAAGAAGTAAACATCTCTCTTCCAAATCCACTAGCAGACTCCAAAACTGAAGGAGAAGCAAGAAAAGAGGAGAAAGAAAGTCAAGAAGAGGAGAAAAAGGGAAGAGAAGAAGAACAAATAGAGAAGACCTTTGATGATAGCTCTGAGACTACAAAAGGAAAGAAGTCTCCAGTAAGAGACACTACAGAAGCAGTGAAGAATTTCTTAATCAAGGAATTAATGGAGATAGATGAACCAGAACTGTTTCATGGACCACTCAATTTTGACTCCCTCTCTCCGGTCCAAACAATGAAGGTAGCATTTTTTGCTCAAGCTAAAGAAAAAGAAAATATTCTAAAGTCTCACATGGAAGACTATAAGCTAATAGAGATTGCATCCAGTGTGCTAGAGAAAATCATGCCATCCTTCCAAAAGGATCTTTTGGCCTCCTGATTCGGTAATCTGTAATCTCTTGTTAATTCTGTTAATACACATTTTGCTTCATTGGAGAAATCAGCAAAAGTGAAAGTCCAGAAAGAGTTTTTGGGTAAGAGATTCTCTGAAGTACAGGGGCTCATAGAAAATGACTGGAGAAATCTGAATATTGGAATAAAGAGCCTAGAAAATGCTCTTAAAGATGGCAGAGAATTATACAAATTTTGTTTATCTTGGTCCACAGCAACAACAGAAATTGCTAAGATGGTGGAAGAACAAGATGGTAGACTCTCAAGTTTATCCCAGAGTTTTGATCCCCTCGCCTCATCCATAATGAATCAAGAGTGCCAGGCTATTGCCACTATAAATGAGATAAAGAGGCTTGAGAAGGAAAAGAAGAATAGAATAAGCAGAATGAGTGAACTAAGAAGGATAATTATCCCTAAGTTAGAGGCAATGCATGAGGCCCTAACTGATGCTCAGACTACAGCCCGGACTAGTGATCCTGCAAACTTAAAAAGGGTAGAAGCTTTTGCATTTTTGTTGAGTGGTCACATCTCAATTTTGGACAGGATGAAGCAGAGTTGGGCAACAGAGTTTGTCCAGTTGAAGACCACTTTTGCGGATATACTTAAGTATATGTAAGTATAACATGTGTATACTTATGCAACTATGTATAGATTGCCTTTTTGCAAATTTTGGTGTGTAGATTTCACCCTTTCCCATTGATGTCAAAGGGGGAGTGAGGAGTAGTGAAAAATGTGGAATCCAGCTAACAGGGAGCTCCAACAAAAGTGTACATAAGATAGAGCATTAGCCAAGGGGGAGTTTGTTATAACACTTAGTCATTTTTCACTAAGTGTTGCCATGAATGCCAAAGGGGGAGATTGTTGGCAAGAGACACTGTGTGGCTTCATGAGTGTTGTCATTGATGGCAATAAAGTCCATCCCACTCATCCACAGCACATGGCATGTCTATACCGGAAGTCAGATTGAAGAGTATTTTGGTCCTGTGAGCAAGAACAGAGCATGCAGCAAGGTCCAACAGTCAAGTCTGGATCTCTCAGAGGATGTATCTTAGCAAAGTACGGACTTGGGGAAGTCAAGAGGAGTACCATGACTACCACATTCTAGAGATTGAGCCTCTGATGATGAAAGAGTGAAAAGATATGAGCATCTAAGTGTTGTGTTCCTAACAGGTAGAGCAAACTGAGCAAGAACTAACTGACAGAGCATCAGACCTTAATCCAGATGAGAAATTGATGGTGATCAAGCTTCTTGAGAAATCATTCATGGTTGGCCAACATGATTGATGACTTCTATAACTATCTCTTTGATGTGCATCACTTAGTAAGCATGGATTCAGCCGACAGACCAGAGTTTGGGAAAATCTTGAGTATTCCAGATGCTGACTAGAAACATTTTAAAATCCTTGGTGTGGATATATATACCAGATGGATTTTGATGTGAAGGTGTGTGGATTGTGTGGAATAGTGTGGGACAAAAGGTAGAGAGAAGTGTCGAAGCAACAATACAGGTCTGGTATGTGACAGAATAGTAGCACTAAAATAGAGGAAGTATGAAGTGCAGTAGATCAGTATATTGAGCCTAACCAGAACTAGACCTTAGCATATATCGATGCCTCTCTTCAGTTCAAACATATGGTTACCTTCTATATCCTTGTAGATAGTGAGTCTCTTGCAGGCAATGTGCCTCCTATGAGCAATGTGCTCGGGTAGTGAGCCCTAATTGGCAAGTACCATTTTGTACTTCTTATTCTTTTAACAGAGAATACAATCTTGGGTTAGTCACCCTGTGGTTTTTTTCCCTTAATAGGGTTTTCCATGTCAAAATCATTGTGTTATGTGTGTTAATTTTATTTCTGCTCTTATGGTTATATCTTCTTATATGTTTTGATGTTGTACTAATTGTTAAAGAAGAACAGAAAGTTAAATTATTTAAGATAACTGATTCACCCCCCCTCTCAGTTATCTACCTTGTTTCCAACAGTCTATGTCTTTCCCTCCTCCTTCATTAGATGCATAGTATTTTGTTTATATTTGCATGAGTTCAGCTATAACCCATGGCTTGTGTGGGACATCTGATATGTCTTAGTTTCCGTCAATGCAATGTTTATTCCTTTATGTATTCAAACTTGTAAATGAATAACCATTGTGATGAATGAATACTTATCTCATTTTATTGTTCTGCAATGCAATGAATGATTTGAAACTTTTCATTCTTTCCTGAACAACTGAACTGCATTTGTCATAATTGTTGGTAGGTGGCGACTGATTAGAAAAGTACTGTACACTAAAAAAAACCCTATTTTTGTAACCGACATAAAAAACCTATTTTTTGTAACCGACATAAGGCTTGATAAAAGTGGTTAAGGGTTAGGGTTTTGGTTGAGATTGTATTGTAGCATTTGCAATGGTATTGAGTTGTAGGGATTGCTGGTTGTAATCAGTTTGATTTACTGGATAATAATATTAGACTCTCTGTTGGTGGATGTAGCTAGAGTTTGGGTGAACCACGTTAAAACTTATCTCTCACTGTTATTATTTCTGTGTATTTCCATTCCTCTATTTAATCTTTATTTGCATTTAGTCGATATCTTCTGCTAGCTAACCCTAACAATAATAATAATGCAACTATCACACAACAAAGGTAAATCAAACCATCATTCAAAAATGATAAATGTTAAATCGGCTCAGCCAATTTTTGAGTTGTGGTAAAAAATGGTAACATTTTTAGTGACTTCTGCTATATGCTTGCCTGCTAAGCATCTGACCAGTTGCCTTTAATCCATTGGGCATTGAGTCATACTCTGTCCTTCTCAAAAACTCAGAAAACACTGTAATTCAACTCTCCAATAGTTCAAAACAACAACAGAAAATTGAAAGAAAACTCTACTAAAAGAAAACTAATAGGCCCTGATGGCCAAAACAAAATGCCAAAAACAAATGTGCATGAGCACTTATTTACTGCAACACTACTCTACTATGTACAAAAGAATTAGTTTACCCTTAGAGGCAATGCTTGAGGTGGATCCCATTAACTAGGATAGATAGGACCTCTCCACTCAACTTGGACAGCTGAAATACATTATTTTCTTTGCACTCTATGATAACATAAGGCCCATCCCAAATGGTATCAAATTTAGAATGCTTACCTGGCTTGTTCCTAGGTTCATTCCACTTGAAAACCAAATCTCCAACAATAAAATTCCTTGGTCTTGCTCTCTTATCAAATGCATTCTTCATTTGGGTTTGATGCATATCAAGTTTTCTTAAGGCCTCTTTCCTTGTCTCTTCTAGCTCCATGAGCTAAGCTAGCTTGATTACAAGAGGCTATTCCTCTAGCTGCTCAAGTTCTTTGATAAAGGCCAATGTAGGCAATTCAACTAAAATAGGTAACTAAGCCTCTTTTCCGGAAGTAAGCACATATGGGGAACAACCAGTAGCCCTCTTAGGTGTAATTCTGTCAGCCCATAGAGCTAACTTTAACTTTTCATGCCATGTTTTCTGATTATCCTTAATAGTCTTCTTGATGATCCTTATCAGATTTTTGTTGGTAGATTCAGCTTACCCATTACCCTATGGATAATAATTAGATGAAGTATTCAAATAGATATTATTTCTGGCAGACCAATCTAAAATTCTTAATCCTAAAAAGGCTAGACCATTATCAGAGATGATTGAATCTAGTGTACCAAATCTTGACACTAGGTCCTGATAAAAACTTAGGACAACATATTCATTTACCTCTTTTAAGGTAACAACCTTGGTCCACTTGGTAAAAGAATTTGTGGCAATCAAAATCCACTTGTGGCCTACACTTGAAGGTGAGTTTATTGGTCCTATGAAATCCAATCCCCATTTTACAAATGGTTGTTCAACTTTAATAGAATGTAGGGGTAAGGCAACAAGTATTTGCTTACCTACAAATAAGGAACACTTCTCACATCTTCTAACCCAAGCAAAAGTATCTTTAAACAAGTCAGGCTAGTAATAACTAGCCTACATAATCTCCAAGGCAGTTGTTCTAGCTGCAAAGTGACCTCCTAAAGGTCCACTGTGAAACTCTTATAATAGTCTATCAACTTGATCAGGTCCAACACACCTCAGAAATACACCACTAAAGTCTCTCCTATATAAAATACCATCAATAATAGCATAAGGAGTAGCTTGCAATCAAAAATACCTTCTACCTACCCTATCTAAACCAATTGGGCACTCACTAGTATGCAAATAATGCATCATCTGATGCACCTGGCTATCTCTTTAAGTTGGTACATTGGCTAGTTCATTATTGTTCAGCACTATCTTAGTGTCCTCTTGATGTTCTTTCTCAAACTCCTCACTTTCAGCAAGCTGCTCGCATAAGCCCTTACCTCTAATTAGCTTGGTTACTTGGATGTCAACATCAAATTCCATAACTTTAGTTATCCAACTAGCTCTCTTGTCATTTATATCTCTATTTAATAAAAAACTCTTGAAGTCGGATGAGCAACCTTTAAGTAAATTTTATTATTAGAAAGCATGTGTCTAAATTACTTGAGGCTCCTTACGACAACAAAATTATGTTTTTCCACAAAAGAATACTTTACCTCATAGTTGTGCAGCACTTGGCTAAAAAATGCAATTGGCTGCTCTAAACCTTCATTGTTTTGCTGACATAACATTGCAGAAATGGTGTCAGCTCATCCAAAAGCATATAAAATAAAATCCTTCTCATAATAAGGATTGATGAGGGTAGGGGCAACAGTGAGGGCTTCCTTTTCCCTCCTTAGTCAAACTGAATAGCACATTCTTTTTCAACATGGCAGTAAGAGGTTGTAACCAAGCTGTAATATTTGGAATAAACCTCCTAGCGAAGTTAAATCTGCCAAGAAAGCTCTGTAAGACTTTCTTATGTGCAGGCAGTGGTAGATCTAGAATAGCTAAAACTCAATCAAGGTCAATAGTAATACCTTCTTTTGAAACAATATGACTGAGGAGTCTTCCTTCATGAACTGAGAATATGCACTTTTTGGGGTTCAATGAAACTCCAAACTCCCTATACCTCTGAAAAATCTACTTCAAGTGGTCAAAATGATCATTAGAATCTTTGGAAAAAATAGTTATATCATCTAGATAGACCAGTACCATTCTATTCATAAGACCATGGAAGGCCATAGCCATTGCCTTCTGAAAGGTTGCCCCTGTATTGGACAAACAAATGGCATTTTTCGATAGGACATGGTAGCCCACTTAGTTGTTAATGCAATTTTTTATTGGTCCTCCTCTTTGACAAGAATTTGATTATATCTAGAATACCCATCTAACAAAGAGTACCTATCAGAACCTGAAATAGCCTGTAGTATTTGTTCCATGGAAGGAAGAGGGTAATGGTCTTTCAATGGGGCCTGATTTAAATCATAGAAATCAACACAAAGTTGGATTTCACCATTCTTCTTCCTGACTGGGACCAAATTGGAAACTTAGGAGGTATGTTTTATTGGGAAAATGATATTGCTTTCAATCAGTTTATTCAGCTCAGCCTTCACTAAGTGTTCAAGTTTGGGATTGAGGGGTCTTTACTTTTGCCTAACAGGCTTGGAATTAGGCTCTAACTCTATGGTGTGCTAGGCTAAACTGGGATCAAAACCTCTCAAGTCTTTATACTCCCATGCAAAAACATTAGAAAAATCTTGACATAATTGAATAAAAGACTATTGTTCTTCTCTAATGCATACCTTTCCAAGTTTCAGCAATTTGTCCTTGAAAATTTATATGGTCTGATAATGTTCTTGATTCACTGTCATGCTGCACTTATCTTTTCTGAACTGATTATTAGTGTTAAACACTGATTCTAATGTGACTAATCCCTTGGGCAACTTGTTGGTCCTCAACTAAACAATCTGATCTTCAAATTGCTACTGATATTTATGCTGATTATCAGCTGCAAATTCAGCCTTTGCACTTAAAAAACTTAAGATTTTCTTGTCACTGTTAAAAACTTGCCATGAAACACTATTGTCAAGTACATAAGGTTTGACAACTATCTTAACATATGGCTATACCTCAACATTCTGAATCTGATCAGGAATCTCAAATTGGGATCCCAAGGCTGCCAACCTATCTGCATACTTATTTTGGTCCCTGGGAACTAAAATCAAATTAAAAGCATCAAAAAATTCAATTGAATCCCACACTCTATCTTGTATTTTTTGAGCAAATCATTTTTAGCAATATTTAGATTCCTAACCTGGTTAACGATCAACTTAGAATCTCCATAAACTTGAACAGATTTGACACCTTTTTTTCGAGCCCATTCTAAACCATGGATCAGGGCCTCATACTCAGCCACATTATTTGTACAGCTGAAAGTAAACCTTAAGGCAACATAATATTTGTCTCCTTGAGGTGAAATTAAAATATTACCTCCACCAGCACCCATCTTGGTCCTTGATCCATCAAATTATAGCTTCCAAAGCTAATCTTCTTGTTGTTCTAACTGAATTTGATCCTTAATCAAATTAGGAATCACTGCATCAGGTTCTTGTATCATATAGATGCCTAATCCTACCTCATCTGTGTGATGGAAAGGGTCACTTTTCTAATCTTCAGTTGCCCAATCATCTAAATTTATGTCTTCTATAGTTGCATTGGGATCTATGCTCATGGGTTCATCCTGTTGCTTGCGGGTGATGTATAAATTAGCATTTATTGGGCTGGGAACATAGGGCTTAATATGGTCTTTTGCAAGTGGTTTAGACTGTATTGTTACTTTTGTACCATATCTCATTGTAAAGAATAAGTGAGTCCAGTCAGATGAAAGAAACCCACCCAATTTGGTTGTGAACTCCCTAGAAAGGGAGATTGCAAAACTAGGTGGAAGGTCAATAATGTAAATGTCTTGATGAATGGCAAAATTAGGACAAGCATGCAATGTAAGTGGCAGATTTTTTATTATTCCTGCAATACTAAGTGCAGATCCATCTAAGTCAACTACTCCTTTTGCAAGGGGCTCATAAACCAATCCTAATGAGTCAACTACACTTTTGGGCATAACTAAACTACTTGCCCCTGAATCTACCATATAGTTATGAACCAATTTATCACCAATAATGAGACTGAGATAGAAAGGGGGTGGTTTTACCTCATCTGCTAGCTGCCCACTCTTAACTTCTAAAATATTGGCAAGTACAACCTTGGCCTTCTCATGATTCAGATGTTCGGAAAGTGATAGTTCAACCAATGCCTCTTGCAACAAATTCTTTTGTCTTGGGATGCATAAAGCATCCATAATTGACATGTTCACCGTAGCTTTCTTAAGATGATCAACTATATTAATAGAAATAGGGGTTACCTTATGTTGTCCTCTTGTTGCAACTGTATCAATCTATCCTTGTGAAGATTGCTATCATGTTTTGGGCTACTCTTTCACTGGTACTATTTGGTCCCTTTGCAGAATTTGTACTTTCTACTATAGTACATGGGTAGTTTGTGATGGATAAACTTGGTTTTTATCCCTTATAGCCTACTTTTGTACTATAGTAGCTTGCTGGTTTACATCTATAGCTCTCAATTTTGACCTTGTGTTGCCTAAAACAAGTGTACTTTGCTGATTCTAACCTTAAAAATAATTTATACCACAAAAATTAGATTCTTCCCAATTCATTAAGACTACATTAGCTTTATTCTACTATGTTGAAACTTCACCATTAACCCCCTCTGAAATTGCATAGCTATTTTGAACCATGATTACTTGATTTCTCACTCCATTTGTGCATGTGGCTTGATTATGTGGTTGGTGACATGGATAACACCAGTCACTATCCTGGACTAGATTATTCTATGTGGGCACAAGCTCTTTTGATGTACTAGTAGTATTTGGATTATAAGCCTGAAAAGGTTGAGGGTTATAGTTCCTTTTCTGTCCCTGAGGATCAGCTTGAAAAGGTTGCCTATATTGCTGATTGGGCTAAAATTGGGCATTTTGCTGATTAGGCTGATACTAGTTTTGGTAAGCTAAACATTTCTCCATATTTACCAACTTATTTGCAATTGTCCTCAATGTATTTTCAAGCTTTGGGGTACTTTGGTTTTGGATTGGGACAACAGTTTCTTGGGCTATTTGATATCCTATTGCTGGGACAGGTGGGACAACAGCTAGAGGAGGCACTGCCATAGGCACTGATGGCTGTATTTGAGGGAAAATAGGTAAAGGAGGCCTAGGGGCTATCTTTCCTACCTGAATAAGGTAGTTTTCTTCTCTAATAGTGATCCCAAAAGAATTTGGAAGGGTGGTCCCTCCCATGGACTGAATCATTACAAAAATTTCACTATTTATAGCTTTAAGATAAAACATAAAAGCATGCGTTGGCAAGAGTTTTACCATTGTGGGAATCCTATCCTAGGTTCTATGAAATTGGTAGTTGAAATCAGCCATGTGTTTGTGGGGTGCCCTTTTGATGGTGCTTAGTTTCTCCAGCAATGAGAGATGATCAGACTTGTCCTCAAAATGTTTGTGTAATCCATTTCCCAGTAAGTCCCAGGATGTTATCAAATTTTCAACAAGTCCCCTGAACCACTATAAAGCTTTTCCTTTTAATGAAGTAGCTAAAAGTCTGAGTGCCACATTTTCTTGAGTGACATTGTGTACAGAACATAGGGTTGCTATATCTTGAATATGTTCAGCAGCAGTAGTATGATCTTCTCTAGTGAAATAAGGCAATCCTTTCAGGGCTGCCATTGGAATATCATCTCTTTGGGCAAGTTGTAATGGGCTCCCTATATTGAAAGTAGCAAATGCATATGGCCTAGCCATTATAGGTATCTAGACTATTAGCACTAGAATTCTACTTCTTTTGACTGGGCTTGTAGATCTCAATCAGGAAGGTGTAGGCTTTTATCTCCTTGATGACTTATCTATTCTACTTGATGATCTGCCTCTCCTTTTAGGTGTAGACAGCTATAAATAGTCAAAGGGGTCTGGATTAGACCTAGTTTTCATAAGCTGCAAGCACTAATATGCATACCAAACTAGAGGGAATGAGTTGCTAGGTCTATTGAAAGCCTCCAAAGGCTGGTAAAACTACTGCATATACTAGAACAACCGCTATGAGGGTACAAATCTCTCTGAAATTGCTTCCAGAGTCCCATCTGGTGTGCCAAAAACTGTTGTCAATTCAAGTATGTAGCCTTGTTAAGTTTGTGAAAACTTAACTACCTGTTGAAACATGGAATCATTCTCAGATGTGGGTCTCTTTTCATGAGAACGAATCTCCAGAGTCAGCTAGTTCTCTTATAATTCCTAAACTACTGACTTGAGTGGAAAAATGATAGAAGGATGTAATTGAAATGCAAACTAACTCTAGAATCTAAACTTGATGAATTTCTATCACTCACAAATAGATCCTCTAACCTGAATCCTCACAATTCCACTGATAGTTTATTCCTTAAGTAATTTACAACAAGGTTTGGACTAAACACAAACTACAACTAGGAAAAACTAAGTTTTAACAATATTGAGACATAATAAAGGACATAAAAAGTCACAATATAACATCAGATCAAGACTGTAAATATGTGAAATAGGATGATTTTCTATTAGAACTAGAAGGAGTACAATGCATGAAATAAAATATGAGCCAACTACCTATATACAACTCTGCCTGTGAACAAGAGAGAAGAAACTGATGCTAACTGACAGAGAAAAATTAATACTTTTCTCTTATAAATGCCTCCAAAAGATCTCCTCTGAAGAAAGCTAAAAAAGCTCCTAAAAATAGACCCTAAGTCCATTTTCAAGCTACTCATGAAAGTCAAAAATAAAGCATTGGATCTATCACCAATCTAGAAATTAAAGATGCAAAATTGCCCTCTCATGTGGTCCCACCATAAAACTGTTTTTCTTTGCTCATGAAAGCTTCAAAATTTGTCCTATATGACTCTAAATAAAACAAATCAAAATGGGATATTTGATCTGTTTTATTAGCCTATAAATTGCCTAAAAATAGTTAAACTTAAAAAGAAATTTATAATTTCATTGCTTTAAAGATAACTTTACAATGTTGTGGCAATTATAATCAATATCCTATTTGATATGATTTTTTGCAAAAATAAAATGATATTTGGCTTATAATTTCGCCAAGATAGTTTACAAGATATCACTATTGATTTTCTATAAAAATCATAAAAAGATGAAATATTACACATATTTGCAAAAATAAATGAAAGCCTTAAAGGATTAACACCATGGCTTTCATGTGTCAATATTCTACCACCTCATCTCTGTCTATATGCCTTGGACAATGCCACCTCACTGCCTATACAAGTGCCACATGTCAAATTTACCCCTCTCATAATGTCATTGCTCGTGCATGTATATCACGTTTTTAAATGTTTTTGCTTTGGTCTTCTCATACATCTGAAATATATAAATAAAGTCCATAAGTGGGAGATCAATGACACTCAACCACATGCATAATCAAATGATACTTGGACTTCAATATGAGTCAAACACATAGGAGATTAAGGCCTTGAAAAGGTTCTAAAGGCACAAGCCTTGTTCACTCATGATTATGTCCACCTTTGACTTTATAAAATAAGCCACATTCCACAAGCTATCAGCCTTTCCTTTTGATGATTTTTAGGCACCATCAATGTAAGGTTTTGACCCCAGTCCCATTTGGATAAAATAATTATGTTGTTTGTATGGTCAAAAAATGAAAAAGTGAAACACTTGATCAAACAAAAAGAGAGGTCAAACCCTAAAAGTTAGGCATTTTCATTTTGTTGTCGGCTGTTGAACTTGCTCTGCAACTGTGGCATGTCGTTGACTTGGGATTTGTGGCTTCTACATTTTCTTCCTCCATTCGATGGCTTTTGAGGTCAAAAGTTTCCCCATTTTCTGAGTTAAATGACAGCGGAAGTATTACAAGTAATGTATATGTCGTTTTCAACTATCATTTGTCATCATTCTCTATTTCCTATAGTTGACTGTTTCATTAATCATGGCTCTTTCTATGCACTGCAATCTTTGACACTCTTTTGGTTTCTTTCTTTGTGGTCGACCCTGTGATTGTCGTAAAAATGAGAAAAACCCTCAAGTTGGGCCATGACCATACTAGCTCTTTACTCTTCTACAACTTTATGGGTAAGCTCTCATTTCATCACTTTCATTGTAGTTCCATTTTCTTCACTGTATGTACAAACCATAATGAGGGTTTCATTTTTACATCGGCTAGGTATTTTAAAATACTTTCTTACATACTATGGCCGTTGTATAGAATGCATTATGTGGCTTATTTTTTGTCATTTGATGTGAAAAGTTTGAAGTTCCTTTGACTAGGTTCATTTTTACATGTATAGAAATGATACCTTGTACGGCCACTGCTCTAGCATATACTTTCTTTGCTCAACTGTATCTACAGAAAGAAAGAAAGTTTCGAAATCTTTGAAAAGGGTTTCACTTTTCATCAGCTATATATAAATGATATTTTCATCTGTGACATGGCCTTGACATAGACACCTTATTTTGTCATTCTTTTTTCTTCCTTCTGTAAAATATGTTAGGGTTCTGAAACTCGACATGGGTATTTGAAAAAATGAATATGCATGGCACTATAGGTTACTGCCTTACTTAGATATATCTCTACACTTTTCATTTCACTGCATGAGCCAAGTTTTTGGAAACATAGATAAAACACTGTTCCTGTAGCATATTTGGTACATGATATTTCTTCTCTACTTCTTTATGCTTGCAATGTATCATTTATATTTCAATAATGACTATAATAGTTCTGCTATCATTTGTCTCTTTTATATGATATATCATCTTGGTTGTCCATGGTCTTTGCATACAAAATGCGTATTGTCAGTTTTGATTTTAGAATCCTTTTCTCTCTGTAGCAACATATATGTCCTTCATTTCTGTAGCTTCACTTGTCCATTCAGTGGACTATACCAATTAGATACTTCATACATGGCTAATGACTTAGCACTGTATCTGATGAAGATGGCACTTGGTTAACTTGTTGTGTATACATTGTGGCAACATGATGACTTTTGTTGTTCCTCTTTACTGTACTTTATCATATCAAATGCATTATGTAAGATTTCCTATAGGACATCAATCGGGTCCACTATATCTTGTGTCAGCAGTTTGATAGATCACTTCTTATGATGAAGATTTTGTTTGAGCTCATTCATAACTAGACATAGCCATGCACTTATACACTTCACTTTGACACATAATGACACTCTGTAGAATGACAGATGATGATGATCACAGTTGTTTAATTATTCTTCTATCACCTGACAATGATGTTCTATTACAACACATGTAATGAAGTGTCCTACATTCCCTCTTTTCAAGCTTGTCAAAGACAAAATGAGCCATCTGACTTGGTTGTCTTGTATTCTTCTGCTATAGATCTATAGTACTAGCATGTTTCTTTCATAGATATGCATTGAATGTAACATGTGATACACACTGTTCTGATGCTCAACTTATCAGTAGCAAAAAGTGAAGCATAATTTGATATATTTCATCATTTAAAAGGCAGCTTATGAAACTTAATTCTGAATTTGATTTTTCCACTCCAATTAAATGAGAAAGTATAATGTTTGGTACTCACCTATCCTTGTAAACTTGGTTACTAGTTTATAATGGATACTCCTATTGGATTATTGATCATGGATGAGTAAGTAATCCTCAAATAGGAAACACTTTTGAACACTTATTCTTTTATCAGTCTGATGATTATATATGCATTATGCATTCCTGATCATTATCATGCCTGAGAATGTCATTTTCATGATAGTTGACACAATTACATAAGCTGTTATATGCGTTCAATTTTGTCCTCCATCAATTCAGGTCATGTTCTTAGTTGCATTTCATACCTTGAAGTGAAATCAAGGTCATGTCTTGAAATGGGACTGATGCATATGATTGTCTTTATATTCCTTCATCTTATCATGTGAATGTCATCAATGATTTTCCTCTTTCCATTCATCCCTTCTGAGAGCAAGGGGCAGAAACATGCTAGGGTCAACCCTTGTGGGAGCCCATTTGATACCACATGTTGAAAGTCTTCAATCAACTTCATGATTTGTCCTATACCTGCACATGAAACAAATAGATTAGAATAAAACAATGATGCTCTATGTTTGCTTCTCTTTAGTTCCTTCTTCATATGGATGTTGCTCATTTAATTAATGCATTATAACTAAAGTATTATGCCTCTTCTGATAGATGAAGGATTTTCATAACCAGAGCTTCTAACGAGACCCTTCCCATAATATTTTCAAGTACATGCCGAGGTCGGGAGAAGGATTGGAGGTTACTACAAAGATCAACCAAAACAAGGCAATGATGGTTGTCTTTCCCTCCTCCTTCACTAGATGCATATTATTTTGTTTATATTTGCATGAGTTCAGCTATAACCCACGGCTTGTGTGTGACATCTGATATGTCTTAGTTTCCTTTAATGCAATATTTATTCCCTTATGTATTTAAACTTGTAAATGAATAACCATTGTGATGAATGAATACTTATCTCATTTTACTATTTTGCAATGCAATGAATGATTTTAAACTTTTCTTTCTTTCTTGAACAATTGATCTACATTTGTCATAATAACTATGCAACTATCACACAAGAGAAGTAAAGCAAACCATCATTCAAAAAGGATAAATGTTAAATCTCCTCAGCCAATTTTTGAGCTATGGTAAAAAAGGTAACAATTTTCCTTGCCACATTTGTTGTTATGATTGTCATAGATGTTTGGAGATGTCTGACAGCATCCAAGTTAATACAAGGCTTTGTATTTGCCATTCTTTTGTTGCATATGAATCATTGTAGTTCTCTTTTGGATTATTAAGTATGTCCATTATATGAGGATCTATTAGTGTCATATATGTGAATATATGTCTAGTTTTGTTGATCCTATGCTATGTATTTTCTTTCCTTCTTGCATTCTATGAGTCTATTACCCAATGGAGTAGGTACTGGTCCATATTGGAGATGGATCAATCACTCCTTAAAATAAAATAAAAAATCATTCACCTGTGGTTTAGGCGAAAAAACCATCTTTCCTGTGCATGTACATTCGCAAAGTTGAATTAGCTATATAGGGGTTTTGTGATAGCCAGTCATTCTTGACTTAGTGACATCTTTTGGAGTGAAGATGATGAGTTGGGTTTAGCTGTTCATTTATTTCTAGTTGTTCATCTAATTTGAACTTAATACCTATTCAGGTATACCCCTTGGAATATCTCTCTAGAGTTTAAGCTGAGATTGAAGTGCAGTGGAGTCTACCCACTCCTGTTAGTTGGCCAAAATCTTTCTCAACTTTTTGATAAATCTCTTCCTATCACCTTGACTATAATCCCTGGCCTAGGTGATTTAGGAATGTTTTAGAGTTTTGGATTGTAGCTATTTTGGGTCCCAACATAAGGCACATATACAAAGGAATTTTTTATCAAGGCCAAGTCCATGTTTCTTTTAGAAAAATGAGGCAGAAGCAAATTTAGCACAACCTTGAGCCATAAATGGAAATTTTGAATTGGTTGTCAATAGAATAAAATTTTGTAATTTTTGGTAGATGGATCTTGACTAGTAGAGTAACACACCATTATACCATTTGAAATAAACAAAGTATAGTTCTCATAAAAGAACCAATCTACCTATTTTTTCTTAAGTATTAAAAAATTGAATGGAAAATATAAGAATGAACATGCTAGAAGCATCCGTAAGTACTTTCCTTTATATCATTATGCAAGACTATGGAATCTACAACATTATGTTGCATGCAATTTCTATGGCTTTACACATGATCCTTACATTTACACAATAGTATATATCTTTATGCAAGTCACCAATACATATTTCAAGTATTTAGTGGCAATTTGACACTTATCACTTCATTGTACAATTTGGGAATTCTCAATTATACTTTATTTTGTTGATTTTTATGACTCAATTTTAAGTGCTCACTATTCATTATATTTAAATATAAGAAGTGTGTTGTTAGTCATAGGGGATAACTAAAATCAAAGTGAAGCAGCAAGATTTATAATTTGGGTTTCAATGACTTGGTTAATGAGGAACCTCATTATAGAAAAGGATAGACAAGTTATTTTAGAAGTAATAGAACCTATGTATTAAGGAAGTGGGAGCCATTAGTTGTTGTCTCACTCTATGTGTGTCGGTCAATTGACTTATAAGAATAGTATTGCACTAGAGGATAAACAAGCTAGCATAAAAAAAAATATGGCTTGTTCATCCCCTTGAATGAAGATATATTTTGACTTATTATATGACTTTAAGTGACACTATCAACCAAAAAAGCGTGCTCACAGGTGAATAAAATATGGATTCTACTAAAGCAAATGATAATGATAATGGAAAGACAAAAGAAAATGGAGAAAAACCATGATTATGAAATACATTAGAAAGATTGTAAAGTAGTTAACAAATTTTCTATCTATTTTAATTGTAAACTTATGTAAATCTTACTATTAGCAAAAAAAAAGATTTTGTAAATATATTTCACATTTCCCATTCATTTATAGTTTTTATTATAAAACACTATGTTGTTCAAAAAATGTAGAGATCTTATGAATACTTGTGCATGAAAAATTGTAACACAAAGCAATTATTTTTCCTCTTTTAAATCTTTATAGATATATTATTAATTGTGCTACATGAATATATTGTCTTTTTGACACTAATAAAAAATTATTGATTGGTCCAATCATGCAAAAGTAATAAATGCAAAGATGGTTCATTGTTTATTTATTACAAGAACTTATATTTGCATATGATCTTAATTTACCTTAAATTAATTAAAAAACACTTAACATTTTTTTGATTTAATTTAAATACATGGGTGACAAAATCACTAACTCAAAAACCATGCACA
This sequence comes from Cunninghamia lanceolata, assembly GCA_027924645.1. Lineage (NCBI taxonomy): Eukaryota > Viridiplantae > Streptophyta > Pinopsida > Cupressales > Cupressaceae > Cunninghamia > Cunninghamia lanceolata. The sequence continues at coordinate 11,667,069 of BSBN01000780.1, forward strand.
AGTTTCCAAAAATTTAAATGAAAAATATCATTTACTTGTAACTTTTAATATCTATCTAAATTACCAAATGGATGCATTAACACATAAATAGGTAAGTAGATAGATAAAAATGACATACACTATTTATTTTTACATTTACTAAAAGACTATTACATTTTATATTATTTACTTTATTTTTAATTGAAAAGCTATTTTATTTTTCAATATTATTTTAAAAAGTAAATGAAGGAAATTATTTACTTTGACCTAAATGAAAAATAATTCAACCACAATAATTTCAATATTTTGTTCTACCTTTTCAAGTTAGTTTCTTCAAGTGGGAAGTTTTTTGTAAGTTCATATTCTCAAGTTTCATCGAAGGGCATGTTTTGTGGATTCCTCCTCACTATGATGGTAATTGTTATGAATAATATGGCTCAGGAGGCATGTTTGGAGGTCCTTCCTAGCCCTACAAATGCATAATTTTTCTGCTAGCTCCTTTTTCATACATCCCTTTGAGGATAGGGCAATGGATTTTGTAGGGATAAATAAATCTGTGGGTTATGAGGCTATGGTGCTAGGTAGTGATGGATCTAATTCTCAATTCCTCATGACAAAGTAGGTGGGATAGGTCTTGTTTATGGCTCCACCAACTATGGTTGGTGTTGGTTCTAGTGTGGGGCAACCTATGTCTTGGGCTGATGTTGGTTCAAGTAAATAGAACCCTTTTTGGCCTTATTCTCAATGCATGTTGGGGAGGGTTGAGGAATTTCCCTTAGGATTATAGATTGCATTGTTGATAGGGCCACCTATAAGCTTCAAAATTTTGTCATAGGGAAGTTTCATAGGGCAAGGCCAAACATTGATGATTTTAGGAAGCGAGCTAAAATAAAATAGAAGTGTTGCAACTATTTTGAGATCATGTCTATGGTGAAGGGATTATTTTTTATCTTTTTATTTAACCGTGGCGATTTTGTTTGAAACCTCCTAAATGACCCATGGTTTGTAGGCAAGTTGGCTCTTTTTCTTAAAAAGTGGTCTCTAAGCTTTGATCTTGAGAAGGAATGCATCAATAGAGTTCATATTTGAGTGAATCTTTCGAGATCACCTTTGGAATATTGGGAGGTAGGGGTCGCAAAGATATAGCTTCCATTGTTGGTCACCTCATTGCCTTCGATTTGGTGACCATTTCAAGGAAGTATCTATTGTTTTGTAGATTTTGTGTGTACATTGACATGGGTAAGGAGATTCAATCTTATATTACCTTGTCCTCAAAATTGGGTGAATGGGTACAACATATTATTTATAGGGACTAAATGTTAACATGTCAATACTACTAGATGGATGGCCATTCCTCCTTTTGGTTCTTGGCCAATAGGAGGTTAAAAAAATTGGAAAGAAAATATACCTAGAGATGTCTAGTAATCCTCAAAGTGAAGTGGAGCCATTGTTGGATATTGTTGTATCAAATCAAGACTTTGTTGCATAAGGTTCAAAAGTAGTAAGTAGGAATTAGATCCTAGTCATTAAGGATCTATCTAAGGAGCTTCATTAAAAATCTTGTAGCCCTTTTGGTGGGTTACAACCCCTACCCATTAAGCATTCTCCTAAGAGGGGAGAAAAGAAAATGGAAAAGGATGAGAGTCTATTCAGTCATCTCAAGATTCCTTCTATGGAAGGGATGGTTCTTAAAAAAGAATGTTTAGTTAGGAAGGAATGTTTCCAAACTATTTCTGCCAATGAAAACAAAGGGAATTAAGCCAAGAAGGAAAGTTACTTTAAGGATTCATTAGAAAGGGTTGTTCAATGCTCTGTAGAATTTTTTAATTCCAAACCACCATGAGTATGATGATCTTGGCTTGTGGGTTGTATGTCCAATGCTTGTTGTGTTCAACTCCTTTGGTTGAGCTATTGATTTTTTTAAATCTTTTGTAGCCATTGTGTTGAGAGTTCCTTATTACGACTTCTTGTTGTTTCACTGGACTTCATTGACATATATTTCTTGTTTGTAGAAATGGGTTAGGGCCCTTTCAAAAACCTACCTTTACCCTTATCAAAAAATATTTTTTTACACTTAACAAATATTTTTACTGCTACTTTTTTTTACTTAACAAGACATCACAATTATTATTTTTATTGTTAAATTCTATACTAATATTATATTTATTATTAAATATTAATATTTTGATGTCTAAATGGGTGTCAAATTTGAGTTAAAGATAAACCACCATGGCTAAAAAAGACGTGGGTAATATTTTTAATTTTTATACGAGAGCTATTTATTTTTCTATATTAACAAAATAAATAACACCATACATACAAACAAATATAAAATTAGTAAATGAAAAAAAGTTCAAACAAAGTAAGTTCAATATATTTTGTTTCACTTATCAATTATTTTTATTATTGTTTTTTGATTTTTTGTTACTAAGGCATCACTAATATTATGTTTATTATTAACTATTAATAATTTGATATCTAAATATAAGTCAAATTTATGTTAAGGAGTTTTTGTTAACACACTAAGGCTATAATTACAATCCACCAATCCACCCTTGCTACCACTATGGTAAAACCTCTTAGTATAATTAGGTTAACAATGTTACCATAGATAAAATAAAACATACCTAAATTTAGTAATGTGCACCTCCTAGTTGGAGAGTAGTGTGAGTGCTAGTTGAATCTTCTGATGGATAATGATGAACCATCTCAATTAAATCTCCATTTGCAGTAGTTTTGTTGACATCCACTTGAACCAAGAAGTTGTTGGAGAATTGTGATGCATTTGTAAGTTTTGCACTCTCAAGTTCTCTTATCTATAATTAAAAAAAAACATAATTTCTTGAATTCAATAATTAACAAATTATGCATGAAAGGAATCATAGCACATATATACACAAATAGTACCTTGTCATGAAGTAATTGATTCTGAACTAGTAGAAATTGCTCCTGCAAAATAAATATTTAATATACTTTAAGAGTTAGATTATACTATTTTAAATTTAATTCAAAATCATAATTAAGTGAAACTATAGTGAAAAAATTATATTGAAAACGTATGAAAACATACGATAGATGGAATTGACCTTCAAATTATGTTTTCAAAATATGTATTAATTTGATAAAGGTGTATCTTACCCTTTGTTGTATTGTTGTAATCTCTTGAAGAATCATATCATCCTTCATGTTTTAAAAACATATCATATACCAAAAATTAGTAAGATGTGTCTCTCTAATTTATTATATTTTAAATATTATTATATATAGAAATAGATCTTACATTCATTTTATTACCTTCTTTGATCGTACCCTATCAAGTCCTCGTTGAAGGTAAATCTCAAGTTGTTTAAGCTGCTTGATGTCTAGAGATGAAATATTTTCTCCTTCTAAATTTCTATTTAAAATTAAAAAATAGTTTCAATAATTAGAAAATATTAAATACAAAAATTTAATAAAATTGTTAGATGTAAATAAACTAAATTTATACTTTAAAATATCATATGGTTTTTAAACAATGTAAGTTTTAAAAAAATATTACATATAATAATTAAAAAGGAACAAACCTCTTTTCATTCATTAAAATATCAACTTGATGTCTCAACTTTGTTACTTCCACCTTCCAATGCTAAATCCATTCAAAAAGCAATAGTTAAACGAATTCATCTAACATATTCAATATATTTTAAAATGTTTTAAAATGTATTGTATAAACTATTTGCAATAATTAAACTATATTATATTAAATATTGTTTATTATATATAAATAACTTGTAAATAATTTTTAAATTTGAAAATAAAAAATACCTCTATGCTTGAATTTGAAGTTGCTGCACATTCTTTCTCCTTTGTATGAGTCCTCTTGTATCTCTCAATTGTTCTATTAAGACTTCATAAAAATGAAAATCAATACTATAAAAAATTAATTTATGTAAATTGTTTATCCCTAACACACATTCTCTATATTATCAATCTTATAAACAAAAATAATAAATAAATAAAATTATAATAATTAAAATATAGAAACAAATAATTTTAATTATAATTAGTTGATTATTATTCACTGTGGTAACATATATAATTAGTAGATTATTATTCCTGAAGATGTATCTAATGTGGTTGGCATGGCTATGGAAAGTCCCTTGACTCCTTCTGAGTCCTCGTTTTCTAACTAGGCTTTGATGATGAGTTCTAAACCCTAGATTTGACTATAGATTTAATGCAACTTCCATCTTCTTTGGCACAACCATCTCTCTCTTTACATGAGACAACTTTGGTGGAGGCATCAATTGAGGACATGCCTTCCTCTCTCCTTATTCTAAGGATTTAGATTCTAGTGTGTCTTAGACGATAGTCAAAATAAGGAAGAAAGGTTTTCCTAAAGATGTTTTTGATTCCCATACTTAGGTGAAGGGTGTGTGGATTGTTAGGACATGATCTAGCATTTTGTATACCTTGCTAATGGTGACAAGAGACACTGTGTGGCTTCATAAGTGTTGTCATTGATGGTAACAAAGTCTATCCCACACATCCGCAGTACATAGTATGCCTATACCGAAAGTCAGATTGAAAATTGTTTTGGTCTGGTGAGCAAGAACATAGTATGTAACAAGGTCTGACAATCAGGTCCAGATCTCTTAGATGGTGTAACTCAGTATGTTATGGACTTGGACAAGTCAAGAGGGGTATCGTGACTACTATATTCCAAATATTTAGCCTCTGGTGATAAAGCAAGAAAAAGATATGAACATCTGAGTGTTGGGTTCCAATTAGGCATAGCAGACAGAGGAAGAACTGACCGACAGAGTATCAGACTTTAATCTAGATGTGTAAAAGGTCCTGATCAAGCAATCTATGATATTATACATTGTTAGCCGACATGATTTGTGACTTCTATGCCTACATTTTTGATACGCATCACAAATCAAACATGGATTCAGTCGACAGATTAATAACTTGCAAATATCTGGAGTGTTCTTTTGCCAACTAGAAAGTTGATGAAAATCTTTGATGCAGATATATATACTAGACAAATTCCAGCATGTAAGTGTGGTGTGTTGAAGATATGAAGAAATAAGGTGCGAAGAAAAGTAGGGATAAGTGTGAGAACAACAATTCAAGTCTGGTATGTAACTGAAAAACAACATTGAACAGAGGAAGAATGAAGTGTGTCAAATCAATATATTGTACCTAACCAGAACTAAACTCTTGCATTTGTAGATGCTTCTCATCAGTTCAAACACTTGATTATCTTCTGTAAGTTCTATAGATAGTGAGTCTCTTGTAGGTAGTGTGCCTCTTGTGAGCAATGTGCTTGGGCAGTGAGCCCTAATTGGCAAGTGCCATTTTGTACTCCTTTATTCTTTTAATAGAGAATATAATCTTGGGTTAGTCACCTTGTGGTTTTTCCCTTAACAGGGTTTCCATGTAAAAATCCTTGTGTTATGTGTGTTGATTTTATTTCTGTTCTTATGATTACATATGCTTTCATGTTTTGATATAACACTAAATATTGAGATAACAAAATTAAGGAAATATTGAGATAACTAATTCACCCCCCCTCTTAGTTATTTGCCTTGTTTTCAGCAGCTAATCATTTGGTGTTGTGTGTTTTAATGGTTTCTTATTTTTGTGTCTTCTAGTGATGGTCTAGTTTGTTTGTCCCATATCTCATGGCAATTTTTTCATATGCCTTCTAGTTGTTCTTGTGTAAAAGGGTCTAGGCCCTTTCAAAAACCTATTTTTATCAATATTAAAAATATATATTTATTTTAAAAAGTTTAATTAAATGTCAATTCTATATTAGATAAGCTAAAAAAAATTATACATGAGCAAAACATATGATTCAACTTCATTATTGGATCTTAGAGGTAGTTTTTTATCACTGGCCAATAGAAGTCATTAAAAATTATCCCTAATCACACATCTTGCATCTAATAACCTTGAATTACCTTGAAGGTGCCATAAAAGTTTAACTTCACCATAGTAGACAAAGTAATAGACCATCTAACACCATTTATATCAATTTTAGGTTTTCTATTATAGATAGCAACCCAAACAAGAGGAGTTTTTAAAAGGGGCCATTGATTCAAGATCTCATTATCCCTCTAGAAGTTTTTTGTTTATAGATGCATTCTTAAGAACATTATACATGACTACTTTTGATATTAGCTTCTCTACCCTAAAAATTACCTCTTCAAATTTGGAAAAAAGATTTTCTAAAGATTCTAAAATTGTACCCTATCCAAATATGCAAAATAAGAAGAGGACTTTCTTGCTAGATGCATGCAAAGGTGAAATCGATGTATAAGGAAGGCCAAATCATGAAATGATGGAGTGAATTTGGGAAAGTACATTTCCAACCCAATTAACCACAAAGCCATTTCAAATACCTATTACTAAATCTATAGCTTAAAATTAAGTGATTTGTATCCTCCTCTTCCTTCCCAAAAATCACACCTTTACATCATTCAGTCCATTTAGTCCATTTTGGATAGTGACACTTTGAATGTGGTCACCATTTCAGGGAAGAAAACAAAACAACTAACTTCTTGGATAATCTAGAAATTTATCAAGAGGAAGAAATTAATGATTTTAGCTCAATTTCCCCTAATGAGAATTCACAATTAAATAAAATCCTTCAAGAAGATATGATTCACAAAATTTTGTAGTCCTACCCCATTTAATGGGAGAATTTTTATGTCTAACAATGCGATCTAATGATGTAGGTTCCCATCTCCATGATTATCTATTATTTTCTTTTCATATAAGGACAATCATTTTCACCATCTCTTCATCCCCCCTCACATAGAGTGGTTGATGGATCTACAAGTAAATGTGAATATATTTCTTAAAGGTAGGAGATCTATTGAGATTTATTTCAACTCTCTTCTACTTTATTTGGCACTGCCACCCATTTGTATCTATAGCACTCTTTGGTCACTATTATCAATTGGACAATTTAATGTTGTTATTGTCCATTGGTTCTTATAATTGGAGGCATTTTTTTTATAAACTCTTCTTTGCTCATAATAAGATCATTTTCTGCCCAATTTGTTTTGAAATAGGTGTGTAGATGAAGAAAACTAAAAAAAAAAGATTTACATCCAACCATAGAAGTGCCTAGGAGCCATTGGTAATTAGCTCATATGACTCAGTCAAGATCTCACATGTGTTGTTTGAATTCCCAAGGGTAGAATTCATAAATTGAATAGTTGTCAATGAGGAAATATTGATGGATTTTCCAAGATTTCTGCAATATTCAAAGGTAGCTTCTATTTTTCTTTCATATATTATGGATGTGGTACAAAATTACAAGTTTAATATTACTTGGATTTGGTTATGTTGAAGATTCTCATCTTCTAGAGGAAAGTTTTGCTAGGCCATAGTGGAATACAATGTTTTTGGTGGTTTTGCAACAACTACTAGTATTTTCTCCCTTAAGAAGTTAAAATATGATCATGTAATTGTGTGTCTTTCATGCAATGTAGCCTAGTATCCTAAATGATTGTGGATTGGCTCTGAAGAATACCCTTGTCTCTCATAAGATTTAGTTGGACAGTGTACTATCTTCAAAGGAAAAAAAGGTCTTTTTAATTCTATCAAAATTTATGATGTCATGCCCCATCTATGCTCTTTTTCCTCCTCCTACCCCAATGCTTGATGTTGTTAATCCTCATATTTTTGTCATGGTGGCTCTAGCTCATTTGCAATCATTTAACGGTTTCTAAATGTTTTGTCCACATTTTTGTGTTTAATGTCTTTTATAGCATCTATTTGTAACTGCATATGTTTCTTTGGCTAATAATTCAACCATTTTGGTGTTTATTTTACTCCATATGTTTCTACTATGTACTCAAAATTTTATATTAATAAAATTATAGGTGTTTATCACCTTTTATAAAAAATGCCATATTCATCTTAGAAAAACAAAAAAATTCTTAGAATGAACAAAAACTTATTATTTCTCAGAGTTTAATAAAAATAGAATATATGTATGGAATGAATTATATAATTTGATATCATTTTTCTTCTCATTTATATTTTAAAATGATTTAATAAACTATTAAAATAGTCCATATTTCACTCTTAAATGCATGTGAAATATATCAACAATCCTTTATTAAACATATTTTTCCCTCAGCATGGATATAAAACAATTGATAGATTTGTATTATATTAGAATAAGGACTTAATACATATATAGATTTGTATTATATTAGAATAAGGACTTAATACATGTATAGAACATTCCGAACATTTGATATTACTTATATAATACTAGAGTACATTTTGATGTATTCCACTCTAGAACTCAAGCCAAACCTTAAAAGGGTTAGAAGAAAAAGTTGTTGAATATAAAATTTACTTGTTATTTATATAATAATATTATTAAAAAATTCTTGAATATAAAATTTACTTGATATTTATATAAGAATATTATTGAAAAATTAAGTATCTAGGTATTTTATTACCCACTTTCATCCCTATTACACTTTTTTAGGAAGATACCTCATGGCTAGAATTTAACTTTATTATAGACTTGTAAGGTGTCATAGATCCAATGATTCATATGGCATAACACCCATCATGAACTTGTATTAGAAGTATTATTCTAGATCATTGTGTTATGTTTCTTCATGTGGGACCATTATCTCTTTGATCTTTTTCACTATTTTACATTTTTTTGTATTAGTATTCTTCAAAAGTTATTTCCTCATTTTCATTTCAATTTTCTTCATGAAGATGTGACTTTATGTTCTCATTTCTTATTTATATCGTACCTTTTAAAATTGTATGGGCTATGTTAGACTTTAGTGGATATTAATAAATAAATTAAAATACATTAAATATTTTGTAAGTTATTATTTATTAGACATGATGGTATTAATGATTAACTACATTTTAAGCATATTTAGATATCAAGATATTTAGATTTTTTTCAAATTATATAATATATCCTCACAAGGTTGGAATTTAAATAATTTACTCTAACCTCATTATTTAGATGGTAAATCTAGTTTACCTATTGTAGGATTCACTCCGAATCAATTCTAACCTTTCCAAACAAGTTATTGAATTCCATGCTCAATTTAAGGTTCTCGAGAAAAACCAAAAAGGTTTGTTTGAGAAGTTAGGATATATCATTGAAGATAAGGTAAGTTGCTTTGTATTATAAAGTTGGATAACTTGGATCAATGTAGCTGATTACTAGTACATCAAAACCATCCACTAAATTATTAATCAAATGGTTAGACATATGAATGTTAATATTGTCACTCCATTGGTAGAGTTGAAGTGGTAATATTTACTCTATATCTCTTTCCTAGGCACACCATGTTGTTATTCAATTACAACTTTTTGGTCAATTCATATGAATTAGCATTTTAACTTTGATCTATGATGCAGGAGCATCCAGAGGTGCTAGGGAAATCTTGCATCACCCACAAATATTTTATGTTTCTTTAAATTTTGGTATTTTTAGGATTCTTAATTTAGTTGGAGTACAAGTTGAAGCTTCCAGTGGTTTTGGATTGTCAAAATGTTTTGAAGGATAAAAATAATAACCTGCTATTTTTAGTAAGTTTGCATTTGTGTACATATGGACCTAAAATTTTACACAGAGATCCAAAATTATAAAATTTAATCCTTGGCGAAAAAATCAGCTCAAGATTATTCCTGGGTAGAGAGATACTAAGGTTTTAGTGTTTAAAAAGTACATCAAAAAAATTTCAAAATTAAATTTGAGGCATTTAGAGGCATCAAACCATTCGTCAATCGAACACTTGGTTCAAAAGTTATGGTTAACTAAAGTTGTGTTACTAGATTCTCAAATTTTAAATTTCAGATAAGAAATCTCTTGGGTGGGAAAATGGACAGTTGGACCTTTGGTGCCCAAAAGGGAAGTTACACTTTCTAGAACATTTTAAGGTAGAGGAGAAGTCGTGGGAAAGTTCTTGATGGCACTAATAAAAGAGTAGAGGGGAGTTACGAAGGGGTATGCTCCATTAGTGTAGATTGTGGCTCCGACTTACATTAATTTCTGATAGAGTATAATTTCTTTGTTGTAAAACAATCCATGTTGATGTAGCATGTAGTTCATGATTTTGTACCTCATTTTATTGAAGAAATAAAGGTTATTTCATTTCCTACCTCACATTTTCTATGATAATCTCTATTGTTGTATCATGTGTGAGTGTTGGGTGAAGTAGCCCTACATCAATGTAACTATTAAAATTAGCTATGGAGGTAGCTATCTCAAGATCAACATGCCTAAGAGCTAATCAAAAGAACCAGAGAAGATCAACATGATTGAATATCAATAATCTATAAAAGAATGTTATAGACTATAAAAATACATGGAGAACCCTTATTTGTATAGGCAAGGGGGAGACATATGACAACATAGGATTTTGAAAATTGTCACAATCATATGAAATGAGATATAAAATGAAAATACTCTAAATGTTCCCTAAGTCATCCCCAAGTAAACTTAACTAACTATGAAAAGGACATAAGAGGGTTTAGGCAATTAGGGAATAACCATATTAACATCAACGCTCCCCCTTAAGTGCAACATAGGGAGGAACAAATATATGAAAAGATGTAAAGATGGGCCTTTAAAGCTAGGCCTAATGAGGTACCCATGTACAAAATATCTCACAAACAAAGAAAAGGAGAATTTATCCACAAGGAAAAATCCTCCCCTAAAGAGAGAAAATATAAGAATGACTAAGAAGCCTTCCCAAAAGATGTCCTAGGAATATTAGGAACATGAAGAACTCTATTGAAGCATGAAGAAGCTACAAAAAACTACTATAGTTCTAAAATTGAAGAACCTCCTCTACAATCAATATGAATACTGGGATCAAAGAGGCACAAATTTGCATGAGTGACCTTAGTGAAACTACTTGAACAAGGCACATATAGAAAACATGACAAGAATCTAATAGTTGAAGATGAAGCTATTACACCAAAAAGGTACCAATAGTTAGAACATTAATCAACTAAATAAGTGAGAAGGTTGCCTCCATAGATAGGAATGTAAGAGTGTCTATATGGTATCTGTTCCATCTCACTAAAATGTATGGGTAACCAAGAACTCCATTTTTCTAGTATATAGGAACAAAAACTAGATACATAGTTGAATCCAAAGAAAAACTAAGGAATCACTAGTACAAGTAAAAATTATATTATATACCTCCTATAATGTTGACAAGGGAGATGTATGGTAGATCCACTAAAACTATTTATCACAATGTAGTAGAAGAAGGTTAAGAAGCAATCTCAAAAGATGCACAAAGAAGTACCTACAACTATGCAAAACCAAGGCACAATCACATGAAGGTAGACAAGGTTGTGATGAAAAAACACACACACAACAAATGATGTAGGAGCATCTAGGTCCACTGGCAATCTTGTGTCACCAAAAAAGTATATTTTATTTCCTGAGTTGTTTTGACTTTCTTTCTTTGCTAGTTGGTATCTGCAGTTAAATTTTGGTGAACATTGGACAAAATTTGGCTAAGTTAGAGCCAAATGGAAAATTCATGTGTTCATGAACTTTTTAGTTCACCGATGGCTTAGTTCATCGATGGGTGACTTCGCCGACATGATTTTATACAAGGCTCATTTTTCAAATATTAAGACTTTACAGTGTTGAAGGAATTTTGATTGGCAAAGTTTCAAGTTTTCAAACTTTATTAGGAAAATCATGAGTTAGCAAACTCATAAGTTCATCGATAGCCTATTTCACCAACTAGCTTTGCCAAGTTGAAGTCAAAAGCCTTTGGTTCATGAAGAAATGAAATTGCCAATTGAAAGGGAATCACTTAGTTGACAAACTATTGTATTTTCTAACCAGTTCATGAGTTCTAATATTGGCTGATTTGTCAACCAACATTCATGGAAGTTGAAATTCGTTGATAGAAAGAATTGGGTGAAGGATAAAGGATTTGGTTGTTTGTGAAACCTTAGTTTTCGTAGATAAGTCAATTGCTAATAATGGATTCATAAAGCAGTTCATGTTTTCCCAAACTTACCAATAACGTTGAAGTCAACTACTGACCAATTCCAAGTTTAGAAAAGTTAGATTTTACCGACCAAATGGCTATAGGTTCAAAAAACACAACATTCACTGATAGGTTTGAGAAATCATTATTTTTCTGATAACAAAGGGATATGTTCAAGTTCAAGAAAACAATTTTTTGTCGATAGGCATTTATCACTGAAATTTAGAAACCTAAACATTTTCTGATAGCTAAAGGCTTATGCCAACAAGTGTCTAGTTCATGAAATCATTCTTTTGCCAATAACTGTCTAGAGCCCAAATATGCATAAACTAGTGAATATACACAAAGGAAATTGTGATGTACTTATGAAGAGGTTTGACTATGGTGGTTTATCCTATTATAACAGTTTGTTTAGTTGTACAATGATTTGGGGTGGTTGAACTATTTTGAACCAAGTGCCATAAATACAAATTGCTAGGTCCAAATTGGGGGTTGGTTGGTTGGTTCGATTGTTGGTTTGTTAGTTGAGGGAGATTTTGTCCTGGTTCAAACTCTTGGAGAAGAGACATTGGAGAAGTTGTTGTAAAACAAAGATTGATGCATCTAATGACTATATAATGCATTTTGTACTCCTGAAATCATTTTGTTGCTGCTAATAATAGATTCATTTTTGTGGTGGCATGATGTTTGTGTTATTGTTTGTATTTTCTACTTAATTCAGTAGTATGATAAGACCCTTGAATTTATTCTTGCACCAACAAATCCCTGATGACACTATTATAAAGGGTGTGCAAAAATAAGGTACACATGCATGAAGGTAGACAAGGTTGTGATTGTAAATATAAGGCACACAAAACAAACCCCCCATGGTACTTTTTAAGTAGTAAAAATATTATGGAGGCATAATATGATGTGTAAAATCTCCAAAATACAAGTACAATGTATGGCACTTTATTACATTTACAAATCAAATAGTGCATTCAATAGATGCTAACAATATCAAAAATGGCCAAATGTTAAAAATAAATTCCCTAATATCTAATATATGTTTAAAAATAGAATAAACCATTGAGGTAGGGTAACATAGTAAAATACTCCTTATGGAAGAATCGACTCCATTTTATATCTCTAAGAGATCCCAAACACAATATCATATTCAACACATATCCTTACAATGATAATCACCTCCTTTATAGACCTCCTTTTAAAAACATAATGGAGGGGTAATCCCAATGAATGCCTACTCAACACATAATATAATTAATTATTCAAGTTATCCATAAGACTCAATATAACAAACTTAAGGGATGTGTCTCACATTTTGGTATCTCCATCCACCTAAATATATTATAATATCGTATCCCTAGATACATAACATGAAGTAGGCAAGTTAGGGTGGCCACCATAGCCTCTCTTAGTTCATAACTTTGAGCACCATGCTTAAAATTTTGCTACTTGGGATGTCTAATGTAGGAGTATCTTAGGGGTTGAGCAATCTTGCATCACACAAAAATATGTTATTTCATGTTTTATTTTATTTTTCAAGTTTTTAACTAGTGGCTTTCTAGATGTTAGATTCTTACCACAAAAAATAGTGATTATTGCAAAGGCATTTTCTTTCTCAATCTCCATTGTGATATTTTCTAAGTCCAATCCAAGATCTCACAATGTGGTGATTGTTCAAGATTTGTGGTAGCATTTGAGGAACTTTCCAATGTTATTCTTCCTAAGGGGGTTCATAACATATATCTCTCTATAATTAGAATTCAACCCATGGGTCCTCTTGATTAGAAATTTGTACCATGCAAACAACTATTTTGGATTTCATGTAAAATTGTGAATATTGCACAAAATTGAATACTTTGAATTTGGTCTTAGGAAAGGTTACAAAGGAAGGTTCATGACCCTTTAGTTTGTGTTACCTTATAATTTGAAGGGAACCCTATAAATAGCACAACAAGATCCTTGGAAGAGAGAAAAAAAATCAAGGAGTTAAGTCTTGCTATGGGCTTTAGGTTCTCAACTAGTGTCATGGGCACTTTGCCTACAAGCATTTATGATTATACAATAATTCTTTATCCAAAACATTGATAGTGACATATTGTGTCAATGAATTTGAATGTGGCATGTATGTTGTTTATTGATAATTAATAATACTATTATTAGTTTGTAACATCTCAATTATATTCTACATTTGTTTATATTGTGTACTCTATTTGATATTTTTCTTATTTGTCTTTGGGCTAGAATATACTATTCTTAATTGGACCCTCTATTTGTAATCACATCAAAATAGAAAAAAATAAGGACCAAAGAGAATGTATATAAAAGAAAATTATATCCTTCAATACCTCACAAGTCTTGTTGTGTCTAAAATCTTGGGATGGGTCACTTCCTAATAGATCTTTAAGAAGAAACAAAGTGAATAAAAGGAGAAACCCTCCAAATGTCTGTCTTTACCCTCAAACATCTCTTGTGTGGTGTTAAATACCTATTTTACATTTTATTATTTCAATTATTATACACAAGGGTCATATCAAGTGGTATTAGAGGATCTTTTATGCCAATCACTATGGATCTACATGAAATCAAAGAAACTACTACAACAATCAGTGGCATCATATAAGTAATGGCTATTCATGGTGGAAAATAACTTACTATGATAAATAATGGAATCAAATGGATGCAACAAAATGTGGATCAAGTATGGGATCTAGGTACCATCAAGATAAAACCATTGCTAAGATCGACTATAGATAGTTGGATGATCTGTCATGCATGATATTTGTAATGACTTGCAATATTCATATTATTTGGTTTCTTCTCTTGTTTTAGGGACAAAATCTGTTAAGGAGGGATAATCTGTTATGTACCTAGGGATATGATATTATAATGTATATAGGTGGATTGAGATGTTGATATGTGGCACACATACCTTAAGTTACTTATATTGGGTTTTGAGGATAACTTGTGTAATTAATTATATTAGGTGTTGAGTAGGCCTTCATTGAGATTACCCCTCCATTATGTTATTAGAGGAGAGGCATATATAAAGAAGGTGATTATCATTGTAAGGATATGTTTTTTTGTTTGGGATCTCTTGGAGATGTAACATGGAGTGGCTTCTTCCATAAGGAGTATTCTATAATGTTACCCTACCTCAAGGGTTTATTCTATTTCTACATATATTGGATATAAGGGCATCTTGGCCCACAAACGTCTCTTTTGTGGTGTGAGATCTATCTTATAGATTCTATCATTTAAATTATTATATGCAAGCATCATATCACTTCATCTTTAGAAATCCATGAATCATCCTTAGGCCTCCTTCCCTTCCATTAGACTAGATGTTCCTTATATTCCTTCTTTCGAGTTCTTTTGTTAAAACTTTCATTTATAATCTACATTATCTCATCTCTTGATGCAAGAGCATCTAGGTCCACCAATGATCTTGCATTGTCCAAAACAAAATTTAGTTGATTTTCTTGTTTTGTCTTGATTTGATTGTTCTTGGCATATCTCAGTATCAAGAAACCTTTGGTTTAATCAAATTTGTAAAATTTAAATTTTCGTCAGATCACAACTTTAATGGTTTGTATGAAGTTTCACGAAAACTATTGTTTCTGGAAATCTATGAAGGCTAGGATAAAATTATTTTGAAAGTATATTATTAATTGTATTTTACCAAATATGGTGAAGGTTTTGTAGCCAAATTCTCCACCATTTTGGAGAATTTTATTTTCTCTAATCGTACTAGCCAGTTTACGGAAAATTTAATTTTTCAAGATTTTTAAAAGATTGACAAAAATGGATTGGTGGGGAGATTCATAAGGTCATTCCACACATCTTTGAAATTTTTCATGTGAATATGAGCTTCCAAAAAAGAGTTATGGAAAAAGTCATTTTTTAGGCTATTTGATGCATCTTGTCGTAGTCGTGTAAATGGATTTTTTTCCAAAATTGTTTATGCAGCTTCTCGAGGTATTATTCATAGAATTTTAATTGTTTATTTGTTACTCTTTAATGCATTTTGAAATGTTGAAATAGGCAGAGGTAGAGAATCTTCTATTTTGCCGCGATTTCTCCTTGGCAAAACAAGAAAATCAGTTAGTAGGATTTTTTTTAGGAAAATTAAATATGGCTAATTGCTAATTGATTGTGAATTAAAAAACAATTTTAACTATCACTGGAATGAAGTACCATCTTAAGGCAAAAGAAGAATTTTAAAATAACATATTGAAATCCCAAATAATTGAAGGTGGAGCATCCAACATAATGGAGGATAAAAGAAATTAATTACATGCCAAACATGAGCCAACAGGGAGGCATTAAATTTAAAAGATGACATTTTGTTTTGTAGATAATAATGATAAATTAGAATGAGTATGAGTTGTGGAAGACTATAATGAAGGCACATTTATGGAGAGTAATATCTTATGAAGGTGTTAAGAAGAGTATGGCACCCATTTTGGGCATGAAAAAATGATTAAATTTGCTATAGAAACAGGTTATAATGAAGTGCTAAATGAGAATAAGTTGTTAATTTTTAAAGATATAAAATGCAAAAAACCTTCAATGATAAGGAGCACCCAGAAAGAGAAGGATGCCAACATTCTATGAGTGTATGAGAGGGGGGCACCAACAAAGGCTTAACAACCCATGAGAGGGGCATAGGATCGAATGTGGTTTGTTGTTGAAAAATAGAGAAGGAGAGTGCTATTTGGATGAGAGTCTGAGAGGTCATGAAAGGCCAAAGATGTAATTTGTTGCAGATGCATGTAGTCATTTTTATTTGATGAAATTGAATTGAAATGAAGTGTGATTTGATGTTAATCTTTTTTGTAAGCTTTGTGTTGCATTTCATTGTGGAAGTGAATTTGTATTGTGTTGAGAGTATAAGGATTAGAGAAATGTGTTATAGTGGGAGTCCCACTGTAGCTAGGGAAAATTAGATTTAGTGTTAAAAACAACAAACTAACTAAACCCTAACTATGCACCATGAAGGACGAACTAGCATGAAAATAAAAACAAAGAAAATCAAATGCAAACCGAATCCACACTAGACTTGATTGATCTCCATGGCTCTTCTCGATCTTGCATGAGAATGCATGATGTCGAAGGGTTGTTGATTGCTCATTTTCGCAACATAACGATAGGATGAAGATGATAGAGGAAAATATATAGATGGAGATCAGAAGATTAGAGGAATTTTCACAGAGTGAGGATACTGGAAGAAGATCGATCCAAAATGGCTTGTGAAAGGCTAGATTTATAGGCAAGAGATGATATGATTCGATGGCCAAGATTAAAAGTCAAATGTGTGATGTGTATGGCTAGGATTAAAAGTTAATTTTAGTGCCTATGACACACATTAAGTGGGTTATGACATAAGGCTAAAAATAGGATGAGAGGAAATAAGTGGGATTCTTTTATTTATTTTCGAGGAAAAGATGCCTATGATGCACAAATAAGTGGGGCTAAAAATAGAATGTGAGGGGAATCTCATAATTTAAATAACAAAATTATTTAAATTATGTCTGCATGAGAAGAGTTGTAGTCATGTGACACATGTCATAATGAGGGATTTGATTTAATATTTAATTTTAATTGTTTGTGGGACATGTGAAGAGGGATTAATTAAATAAAGAGGTTTATTTAATTAATTAGAAAGGTGATCAAGTGGGATAATGTAAGTGGGATAATTTAATGACCTAGGATAAATATTACAAGATGTCTTACAAGGTCATGTATGACTAGGTAAAGTTATGACATGGACAATTTTGGGTGTCTACACCCACTTGTATCATATGGTATCAGAGTTGTGTGTCTGTAGAAGTGAGAGTGAGTGCATCTTGCATCAGATGGTATCAGAGCTAGAGATCCTAAGTGTGTGGACAAATTGTTGAACATTAGGCAGTCTGCACTAGGACCTGAGGGTGGAGTTGTGAGGAGGAGATTCCTGACTGTGTATAAAAATCATCAAATGTGAGGCAGTTTACACTAGGACCTAAGGTTGTAGTTATGTGAAGTGGTGAGGGTTGTCTAAAGAGCTTGAGAGGTCTATTGTAGGTATGAAAGACTACCTGTAACTGTAGAAAGAGTTTGGTGTATGCAAAGTGTTTGCAAAAATGTTGAAGATGAAAGGTATGAGGTTTTTCTTGGGAGGACCTTTGAGAATTTTTGTGCTTGAGAGGAGAGAGAAAATAATTATGGTTTATATTAACAAGATTTATAAGATATGACAAGTTTGGAGAAAGTGCATGGGTAAGGTTGAGTCCCATGTTTCTTCTGATGATGATTTGTGTGCAGATAACATTGTGTATGTAGGAAAGGAGGATGAAGAAGAGAAAGAAGAGATTTCAATAGCATGTCTTATTGAAGGCATGAAAGAATAAAATGAAACTAAAGTTACAACAATTGAGGATGAGAATGAGGAAGCATAAATAGTTGTGTCCTTTGGAGGACGAGAAGGTTGAAGAGGAGAATAATGAGATTGTGTCTAATAATGAAGATGAGGAAGTCACAGTGGATTAAGAAAATGTTGAAGATGATATACTATTATGGATTTCAACAGTCTAGAAAGAGTGGCTTTCATTGATTATAGATGGAGGTGAAGAAAAAGTTGTAGTAGCGGTAGAGAGGGAAAAGGTTATTGAGGTAATGTCTTATTGTCATGAATTTTATAAAGATGAAAGTAATGTTAATTTGAATGTTGTAGAGATGGATGAGAGGGACTTAATTAAGGTGAAAGAATTTGAAGAGGAAGTGAAGATGGAAATATTTAATTTCCATGAAATTGTTAGTGAATATTTGTATGTAGGTGCTATAGAGGATGGTGTAGATGCATGTTGGTGGAGGAAGATGGACTATGGTAAGTTAGATCACATGAGAAGAAGAAAGAAAGTTTTAGTTGGTGGATGAGGATGGTTGATGGTGGATTAATTTCCACAAGTTGAATGAAGGATGGTGAGCAGACTAGGTGAAGGAGAGTACGTAATGTTCTAGGCAGATACTAGAAGAGGAGAAGGAAGGTGGATTTTTACAAACTTGTTGTAGTAAAGGAGTTTGATATAGGTTGTTTATAACTTGAAAGGGTTATTCAATCATCCAACTCCATTTTGTGAGTCATACTCACAAAAATTTTCTTACCCAACATGTCTGATGCAGGAGCATCTCAGTCCATAGGGGATCTTGCATCACACAAAAAAATGATTTACTTTTCTTGTTTTGTCTTGTTTTAGTTGTTCTTGGCATCTCTCAGCAGCATGAAACCTTTGGCTTAATAAGATTTGCAAAATTTAAATTTTTGTCAAATCATATTTTTAATGCTCTGCAAGCAATTTTATGGAAACAATTATTTCTATAAAACTATGAAGAATGGGATACAATAATTTTTCAAGTATATTACTGATTGTATTTTACCAAATATGGTGACAGTTTTGTAGCCAAATTCTCCACCATTAGTTTTTAGAAAATTTTATTTTTTAAGATTTTTAAAATCTGGAGAAAAATAGGTTGGTGGAGAGCTTCTTAAGGTCATTCCACACATCTTAGAAAGTATTCATGTGAAGATGAGCTTCTGGCAAAGAGATGGAAAAATTTAGTTTTTAGGGTATCTTGCACATCAAAAAATGCTTATCACTTTATAAATTAACCCTAAAGCTAAATAAAAAATGCCATGCATTGACTTCCCACTTCTCCAAGAATTTTTTCCTCCATTTTCCATTGCAAAGAAATAGGATCTTTCCATGTCAACTTGGATCAAACTTTTACTGTGAAGTCCATGCAATGATGATGGTTGAGATACATTTTGTCAAATTTCCTACCAAATCAACAATTATGGTAGATGGTGAAAGTGCCAAGAGGACTAGTTTACCAAAGTATCCACTTCCACTATAGTGTAACAAATCTTACCATGTATGCACATTCACACTTTGCAAGGCCCTAGAAAACCAAGCAAATATATAAGGAATTGATTTTATTTGAACATAACACATAACATGCTTGATAGTTGATGCACTCCCAATCAATTAAACAAAACAAACAGGAAGAAAGGACTAAATTAAATTTGAGCACACTACATCTTCTTTTTGACCAATTGAATGGCCTACAAGTGACTCTTTTGTTGTGAAACCTTTAATATAAAATGAATAATTGATTTAAAATAGATCAATAGTGTGGAAGTCTATATGACACTATGGTCTCTAATACATTTATCCAAACCTCACCTCATTACCTTGCCAATATTTGAACACAATCCACTACTTAGATTAGATGTAGCAACCCATCAAATCAATAAGACTCATGACAAATAAACAATGTGCAAGGTCAAATGATTTATCAATCTACAAACAATTACCATAGCTCACAAGATTACCCTATGTGGCCACCTCGAATTCCCTCAACCAAGCTCTTAGTATATGAAGTTCTCATTGATTTGATGACCTTTATATAATTGTCCTTGAGATCAATTCTCTAGGTTCATACTCTTTGCAATGAGACAACAACTCAACCCTCAAATAAATAATTCAAATAATTTGACTATTAGGATTATAGTTATCACTTAAATTTATTAAATGTCAAGCAAATCCAATGCTTTGGGTTGACCATATTGAAAATCAATGATCAACCATCAGCATATAACCTAAACTAAACACACTGATTAGCTAAAGAGACTCCATCCTCAATAGTTCACCTAATTCAAATAAGATGCCTCATCACATCCATTTGATTCCATTGCCCTATACCCTCAATCTTTACTTTAAGTTTAGATGCTCACCAATAAGCCAAATCATTTCATATTGTAGATTAATAACAATGGGATGTTAATAAGGAGAGATGTTGCCTCCTTAGTTTTTGTTGTTATACTGCTGATACTCTGTTACTCTATTTTTATGGTATTAGTTTATTGCGGATGGTTTTGCTGGTTATGCTAGGAAATCTGTATTTGATGTATCTGCTATATTTGGTTTAAGTCACTGTTTGTGTTTGCTGCCTTTTTGGGCCTCTCTATTTTTTGTAAGGGTCCAGCCCCTTGTTTAGCCGCCTTATGTTATCAAAAACAATGGGATGTTAATAACTTATTAAGATGAGTGGTAATCAAATCCATTGTAGTTATTATTTTTCCATAGTTATTCATGTTCTACCACTACAATATATTGGTAGATGGGATAAGCACTCACTAATCTAGTTTGTCATGATGATTAAAGTCAATTTTTGGTTATTGAAGAGACATAACAAAATCACATAAGTGATGAGTGATTACCTATTACAACTCAATGTGAAAATAAAACAAAAGGTAGAGGACAAGGTAAAAGACTTGGGCATTCACATAGGACTGAACCAAAACACTTGAATTTGTTTGTCATGGATAAAATTAGGGAACTCAAGGGAAACACACAAAGAGCCCTATTTAAGATATCTCAGATTAATCTTAAGGGTGATAAGGCAATACAAAGAGCCCTAAAAAATGTAATCTTAGATTGGGTGTCAATAGAAGTATCATGTCAAATAGTTTTAAGCATGCAAATGTAATAAAATTTGTAGTTATCTTCAATTTAATGATTCCTATGTTAATGTTTATATTATATGGCTCCATTGACAAGAGATCTAATGCTGGATGGTAGAATGGAGTGGGTGGATGAAAATTTAGGCTCAAAATTGGTTCTCCTGACCTTTTTTTCACATTTGTACAAACCATTACGTGTGAAATTTTTATAGTCCTACTTGCATTAAGGAAACAAGACATGATGCTTGTGTAATGTTGAAGTCAAGTTAATAATTACTATAGAATTGTTTGAAGTCAAACAAGAATTTTTCACATCTAAGTAATTGGTTTTTGTGATAATTTTATTTTATTCATTATGTTAGATGCTAGTCCTTAAGAATTTCTTTCCTTTTCAAAACAATTGAGAATTATATAATATTTAAAAAATACAAGTCAAAAATTTAACCATGTAAATAACTTATGATTTACTTTACATAATACATATCTTTCTTTCTTGATGTACAAATTTTTAGTTTCACTCGTGATTTCTAAATTTAAAATAATTATAATAAATTTTATTTTAATATTAGATTATGTATCATTCCAAAACAATACAAACCAATTAATAATAAGGAAATTCTATTATTTATAATGATAGAACTTAAAGTGGTTCTATTTACAACTAATATTCTTTTATTAAGTTAACCAACCAAATTCATTACCTCCATAGACATTATTTTTTAGATTATTAACTTTGTAATGATTGAAAATTACTAATATTTTCTAAAATCTTTTTATTATTTATGAAACCATGATGAGTTTACTCTAATAACGATTAATTATATTGATGGTCTACTTATTACACTTCTCTATGCAAGCACATCTAATTATAATTGTGGGAAGATATAGGGATTTTTATGTACCATTATCTCACTTGCAAGACATAAGGAAAACCTTAAGAACTGGTAGTCAAGGTGGTTACTACGCCGTGAATAATGAGTATCACTTGGTGGGGATGGTTTGAGGTGAGAAGAGGCAAGCAATCATAAATATATATATATATATATATATTTCTTATTTGGTCTATTACTCAAGTGAGTCGTTGGTGAAAGCTTCATCGTTTTTAGTATTACATGATTGCTAAGTCTTACACGTTGTTTGTTGCTTCTTGTTGCATTTGCATTGTGGGGACATAAAACATTCGTCCACAATAGGTTCCCTCTATGTCCACCAATAAGGGAAGGCAAATGGTACCTCCTATTTGGAGGGTTAGTAAGGGAGCTAAGTTCTTTGGATGGAGGTAATATGCCCCATGTTTCCCCTCTCTAAAAGCTAATACCAATGGATGGTATTTAGGATATTCATCTTAGTTACTAGATTGGTAAGAATAGTCAAGTTGATATGTGTACATCTTGTTTTAGGTCATAATGAAGATATGAAAATAAGGGGTGGCAAATCAATAGTTAGTCACTAAGTGCTTGCCAATTACAGGTTGAGGGTTCAAATACTCCACCTCAGGGGCCTCCCTTATCATGGTAGGATTTTATTGAGAAGAGGTAGGTTTATAGTTGTTGCTAATTGGAATTAGAAACCTAGTAGGCTGGGATGTTGTTGGATGAAGCAATGATGGTTTAAGTGTCAGAGTTGAATCTCATTTTGTATCAATGTGTGGGATCATATTCTATGATTCATCATTTTAAACTTTATTATAGTAATGGATCATAAAATGTGATCCAAAATATTGATACAAAAACACAATTAAATTCAAAAACATTCAATAAAAAATATATAATTACTATTAAATAAAATAAATATTATATTCAAAATTTTAAATATATCTTTATAAATAATATTTTGATTGTATTATTTTTATATTTTTAAAAGTTATTGAAAAATAATATTTTTTAAATACACAATTTAGTGCAATTTTTTTCCCCATTTTTTAGTTTTTAGTTAAACTGATGATGTCAGGCTACTCAAAACTCCTATCATGGACTTCCAACTGCCTCAAAATATTGGACGTATGAGAAAAAATGTTTTATTTTTTTTTCTTAATTATTATCTTGACGTCAAGCAGTGATGGCGTCGTTATTATCTTCTATGATGGGATGCCCTATTTTTAATCAGATATAATTTCAAGCATAATTTGAATTTCAACGATCATAATGCTTCACTAATTGGTATAGATGCCAAAAAGGGACTTTGTAAATTTGTTTCGAAAGATATCCTTGATTTAAGCATTGGACCGACACGATTACGATGACAACCTCACAGGAGTTTAGACAATTTTACAGACATCTTTATGTAACTACATATCTTTCCTATATAAGAGCAGTGTAGTTCTTCTACTTGAATTAATTTATTAGTTTCGTAGATTTGCATTTTTAATGCTCTTTGAGATGAGTAGGAATCGCATTGATTCTAAAAAGAACAAGATTACAAGTTACTGTTATAGGGGTTTCTTGATTTACTCTAAACAAAGACGACATTGACAGGGTATGAGGTATTGATATGTTTATTAGCCGATAGGCTTATTAGTGGGAGCTTTTCTCCCGGAAAAGTGTCATCCTGCTTGCCTGCTTTCCTCGGAAAAAATCTGCCATTATCTGCTGTTTCGTAGTTTTTGTGCTGTTTTTTTTCTTCCTCGGTCGGTGTATCAGGTCATTTCCTGAGTTTTTAGTTTCAAGTTACTGTCATAATTTATAATTTTTATTTGAAGCAAAGAGGAAGATGGGGAAGGGCAATTTTTAGGTAGTTATAGGTTTGATTTGTAGTTATAAAATATAACAATCCCCCAAAGCAATCTAACAATGCAATAATGTTTCTTTGGTAAAACTATAAGACATTATCTAATGACAGAGTGCCCTATAGGGAGCATATGAAGTTAGCCTTGGCATCGTATCGCATTAAAATTTAATATTTTAAAATATTTAATTTATATATTTAATATATAAAATTTAATATATTTACTAATGTTTATTTATTTTTATGATTTTATGGATTTATCTTTATATTTAAAAAAAGTTCAAATTTATATTAGTCAAATGTAATCATAAATTTTTTACTTTTTATTTTTTTACAAACCTAACTGAGTTTTATGGGAACACGAACTCAAACCCTGTGACATAAGTAAAAACAATGCGGATTGTTTTTATAAAGACCAGCTGGGAACCAATTGCAGCTGCTTACCACCTATAATTTCATTTATTATTTTTAAGTTGGTCTCAATGCAAGAAACACATTAAAAAGGGCATTGGAAGCCATGCTAGTCAAACTTGAGACATCCTATTACAAAGTCGGTAATCACCATGCCATTTCTAAGAGCCTATTTGAAATGTAAAATAATCCGTCCATTTGTTCATATATCCTTGAAATTCAATTTTTAGATGCACTAAAATCTTCAAAATGTACATTGCATTGCAATTCCTAAATATGATACTAAACTTAAGAGAATAATTAGATCAATGAGAATAATTCCTGCTCTTGACCTTCACTTTGTCCTATAAGTCTTGTGAAAATCATCATAATGTGCACACCAAAAAATTAAAAACTAATACAATCAATGAAAGTAACATGTCAAATCCATATCCATAATGCTCAACCTTAACTGTAACTCAAAATGGTATTGGTTCATCTTGCCCATCTTGCCCTCACTAGTTCTAAATTGATTTCTATACTCATGCTGGGGTGGGCAGGGACTGATAAGAGATACAGCTATGATGTTTAATAAAGCATTGGTGTTTTAACTGGTGCAAGTAGTTTTAAAATCAAAGCATTCTATCAATAGAGTTTATAGTCCTTTGATGCAAATAGTTTTAAAAAAGAAACAAATAGTTTTAACCAAATTACAAACTGATATACAACATAAAAAATATTTAAAAAATCTCATAATCAATACCTAACTATAAAATTATATGAATTGAGGCAGTGCTCTGCTCTATTTTTGGCTTTTTAAATGTAGATCATTGACTAGAAAAAACCAAAACCCCATTACTGTAGTATGATCATACTTTTAATCTTAATTAAAATAAACTTACGTAACATTTCACCCTATGGGCTATTTCGTTGAGCATAAATGTGCAACTGCTAGTTCTAATCTATAGCACAGATTGTAATTGGTTTCCTCCTAGTCAGCAAGGACAATACATCACTGTTTATAAGAGATTTGTTAAAGATATAATATTTTCTTATTAAAGGTAAAGTGGAGGATTTTGAAAAGGCTCCAACTCGTTTAACATGGAACAAAGTAAATATAACAAAGAATCTCAAGGAGTACAATCCACAGGGCAACAATAAGCTAACAATACCAAGGCTGTTACCAAAAAGCAACCAAACAGTAACACACAAGATGCACTCTACTTAAATATCATTCATTTCAATGATCAAACAATCAATAACAATTTTACACATCATTCACAACAAAAAGTGGTTAATATTTGTCCTAATTTTATTGGCCAAAATTGACCTTAGACTGTTGAAGTGAATGATATTTAAGAATAGCCCACAAGATAGATCAAAATCGATACTGGACAAACCACCAAGCAAAAACTAAAGACCAACCTATTCAAGACAGCTTGAAGTGAAATTGCTTCAAGGTGCTCTGGACCATCACAACATCTCCACGCACTGACTTATTAAACGGACACTCACTCTTTGAAGCCAAACTAGAGTCGGGAGACAAGGTAATGAAGTTTCCTTTGATCGCAACCTCTTATCCAGGATAGGACCAACAACATTCGATTCCTTGCCAACCTTTTCCAAATTACTAGCCTCGGGATAAGGCCTGACCTCAGAAGGTGAATTACAAATATATAGTATTATATATTGCGAGTGCAGCCGAGCGATGGCGGAGGGCTCTCGACTTTGGGAGGGTGGTTTTTGAATGTTTGTGTTTTGCTCCTGTTTTTGCGAGCTCTTTGTTTTGGTGGGATGTTTTCGTAGTAGTGTTCTGGATTGGTGCTTTTTGATGTTTTCGGGATGTTTTTGACAGCCAATCTAGCTTTTTCAGTGGCTATTTTGTATCAGCTTTCATGTAAATCCTTCCAATGATTAATATATGTCTGGATGCTTTGTCACTCTTTTATTTAAAATTTAAAAAAAAAATATTGCTAAAGGTTTAACAATTATTCTCAAATGAAATGGTATCTGTCACTTGTATTTAAGCCTGCAATCCATGGAATCCCTTCACAGTTTCATGATGAATTAGAACCTGAAGGAATTCAATCTGTTTGATGTATGACTACTAGTTGAGTTAAAATATTTATTAGATACTCATTCAATTGGAATAGATAGATAATACTCTCCTTTGTGAGTAAGGTGAGGAGACCACCTGTACAGCTTGCGATTCTCACTTTTGTTCATTGTGGACTATGTGAAATGGAGAGTATTTTGATATATAAAGATCTTGTTCCGAGCTGTGTTTTTACTACACAGAAGTGGAAATCGGTCTTAAACTATTTAAAAAATTAAAAAAGAACGTTTAAAAAAATTATAGTTGGAAATAGGTGTCAGGTTCAAGTCATCCTAATAACTTTAACCTAAATTGAAAAAGTAGTCAGTATACGGAAGATACAAAGCGAGAATGTGTAAAATAAAAGACCGACTGTTAATAGAAATGGACCTGTGTACTCATAATTATTGTTCTCTTGAACAGGAGAATACGGGGAGAATACATGGTACATTTTAAAATTTGAGCAACTAATATTAGAATTAGATCCAAACATATGGACATATAAAACTTGTTACTCGGCAGAGAATCTTCCATCTTCACTTCCCATGCAAGGAAGTTATAAAGATTGTTGTATGGATAACAAAATGAAATCTATCCTTGAATTGATTACTCAACTCTCTAAGTATATTCACTTCCATCCTTTGGACATTAACAGTATGCGTTCTGGGCCATTTTATGCGTAACTCTAAGACCATGGCCAATGTTTTGTAGAAACCAATAAATGCCTTTCTTATCTACTATAGAATTGCTCCTGGTATGATATAGTTATTATAGTTAAGATGACCTTACAGGTTAGAAGAAACTTAAGATTTCAAGGTATGAATAACAGTATGTACTATGGTGAATGTAAGTGTGGCATGTGATCAATGTAGGTTGCTTTGAGTACCATGATCTAATGCTCTTCACACACCAACGCCTTAACCAACTGTGTTATTCACATATATAAACAATTGTCTATAGTAACCTCTTTGAAATAAAAAACATAGTCCATTATAGACAAATCTTTGAAAACTATGATACATAGGCAATCTTACTTAGCACCTTCTATTTATAAATGAATGTCATTGGTAGATTCCAATGGATGAACAAATGGATTAAACACTAAGATAAATAATTTTTCTTGGTTTATAATTTTTTCTGAACATAAACAAAAATTATATCCTAATCCATTCTATTTAAATGGAACTATGTTATTAGAAATTAAAAATATAAAATGTGATGACATAACAAAAACAGAATAAAAAATGGTGTAGAACATATTCAGCAATAGTAGTTGATGCTTGGATAATATATGTTCGTCAGACTTAAAATGTCATACACAGCAATAGTAGTTGATGCTTGGATAACATTTGTTAGTTAGATTTAAATATCATATATAGTATTTGTCATATAAATATCATACTTTTCAATGGTTAAACAATCAATAGTAATTTTATATTTCATTCCTAATAAAAATTGGTAAATAGTTGTCCTTCATTATTCACCAAAATTTACCTTTGACCATTCAACTACGTGATATTTAAGATTAGTTAATATAAAGGAAAGTGCAGGTATTACATTCTCTTTTAGATTGAAAAACAATAGAAATATTTGAAAGACTTGTTTTTCTTTTACAAGATGCATTAATATTAACCTTAACCTTATTTTTTTAAGAAGGGTGTAACTGAATTTTATTTGTTTTAAAAAGAAGCCTCACCAATTGTTTTTAAAATGAAAGAAGTTTGAAGGGTTAAATTTTCATTAAAAAATAGGTTTTTATATAGAATAAGTTTTAGTTTAATATATTTTGATATTTTTATCATTTCTATAATATTTAATTAGATTAATCTTATTGAAAAATAGTTTTTTTTAATATCTATAATTAATTGGTTCTAGTAATTTATTCTAAAATGAATGATTGGATCTACCTTCTATAAATAGTTTAGCATTTTTAATAGTTCATTTTTAATGTGAAATACTTTTAAGAATGTTGAATCCAAGTGTCCTTCACTAAACTTCAAATTTTGAATGGCCAACATTAAGTAAAGCATGTATAGCATAAAGATCATTTGTACATATACACATGTTAAGTATATATTTAATTAATACATAATCTTCCTTACATGATGAACAATTGAGGTGTTACATAAATAATTATTTATTAGTGTTATCTATCATAAGTGTTCATTGTATATATATATATATATATATATATATATATATATATATATATATATATATATATATATATATATATAGAGAGAGAGAGAGAGAGAGAGAGTTTTGAAAATAACACATATGTTTCCAAAGCATATGTTTAAATTCAGAGTCTATTAGAGTAAATAGAATTATATATAATTTACTCTAAAAAGAATGATTGGATCTACCTTTTATAAATAGTTTAGCATTTTTAATAGTTCATTATTTTTAATGTGAAATACTTTTAATAATGTTGAATCCAAGTGTCCCTCACTAAAGTTCAAATTTTGAATGTCCTACATTAAGTAGAGCATGTATAGCATAAATATCATTTGTACATATATATATGTTAAGTATATATTTAACTAATACATAATCTTCCTTACATGATGAACAATTGAGGTGTTAAATAAATAATTATTTATTAATATTATCTATCATCAAGTGTTCATTTTATAGTAGGAACTATATAATCTAAATATATATTTTAAGAGCTAATATTGAATACTAAAACATATGTTTCAAATTCCAAGGTGTGTATATATATAATTTCGAGAGTCTATTAGAATATATATAGGAAGGCTACAAAATTTGGACTTTGAATTCAAAATTCTCGGTCTCCTGCAAGCATATAGTGGGGCATAGTAAACTATAAATGAAGGCTTGGAAATAGAAAAGTATAACAAATATCAAGAGTGTTTCGAATATACAACCAAAAACTTCACAAGCATTCACAATGTTATTCCATGTACACAATCCTTCTAGAGAGGACCCATTTCAAACTATATCATGGTAGGAGAACCTTCTATCATATTTCTCTTAGAATCTTGTAAATAAGATTCTATCATAATTAACCTCTAGAATAATTTACCATGGATAAATTAAAGCCATGCCAAAGGCTAATAAAATCCTAAACCACCTGAAAAGAGAATCACTAGATAGGAAACACAATACGCTATTACTTTATATTGTGGTATTTATAAAAAATAAATAAATAAATTGTTAAATATTAAGAATGAATGGGTAATTTCACAAATTTATAGGAATTTGGATGAATATTAAAATTATGGATGGAGTAAATTTACAAAAATATTTTTGAAGTATTGAAGAAAAGGAGGATTGAGTTAACGTATAGGAACTTGGATAAATATAAAAACTAAAGCATAAATCTATCCTTCTTTTCTAAGGGTGTTTTCACTAGGACATGAAGACCCTTTTGTGGTATTTATATGTCTTGCAAAGAGAAATATTTACTTCTTGGTGGGCCTAATGGTAGAGCTATTTGTACTCAATAGAGGAGGTCCATGTTTGATTCTAAAGGTGGGTACTATATAAATATACCTCCTTTAAAAGTATATAAGGTGAAATGCAAGAAAAGCTTCTTTATAAAATGAATCGGTGTTTATTGTGGTGATGACCTAAGAGTCAAACTTTAGCATTTCTTGTATTTGTTAAACAACTTTTTTTTAATATTTTCATCAAATATATTGTGAATACTTAATAAATATTGTTATGAAGGATTCTAACATGACAAAATTATTGAAGAGGAATTTTTAATGTCCAATGATAGAATTGGGATGAATGGCTAGTTATATTATAGTTTCTTATAACATTCATAATGTATGAGTATTAACATTTTATCTCAATCTAGCCTAGAGGAAATAAAAAATAAAACTAAAACTTATCCACATAAAATAACAAATGATTTGATCTTTGAGTCACCACTAGTGAAAAAATAAAATTAATATATTAAAAATATTTTTTTTAAGAATCATTTTCATTATCTTCAAATAAAATTTATTAATTAAAGTAGATAATTTTCATAGATGTATGTGATTATGTTTGACTTTAAATGTTCTATTGAATATATGAGTGATATGTTAGTTTCTAAAGTTGTACTTTCAATTATAAGGGATGAAACCATAATACCTAGACTTAGGCATTGACTCAATCTAGACAAAGGGACAAACCTATGATCATACTAAGGATAATTAAGGACTAATGAACTAGAGCAGGATGAATCTTCTACTCTTTGAGCCCTACCAAGCTTAAAAGGGTGTTCGTAGAGACTTTTGTATGATGAATGCAAACTTATTGACCACATGACTTAAGAAAATCCTATACATAAAAACAACCCTAAGATAGGTTGTTAGTTCATGATTATACAGGTGAAATTTTAAAGTTGTGTCATTTTTGGCACAATTGAATTTAACCATTTCTAATTAAAAGTTAATTTAGGTTGAAAATGTGTTTTTGGATAGATTCTCTCTAGCTAAAATAGATTTGAACTATAAGTTTTATAGCTAAAAGTGTCCACTAGATACATATGTAGCATCACTTTGAGCCCTACCAAGCTTAAAAGGGTGTTCGTAGAGACTTTTGTATGATGAATGCAAACTTATTGACCACATGACTTAAGCAAATTCTATACATAAAAACAACCCTAAGATAGGTTGTTAGTCCATGATTATATAGGTGAAATTTTAAAGTTGTGTCACCTTTTAGGCCATATTTTTAGTACACTTGAATTTAACCATTTCTAATTAAAAGTTAATTTAGGTTGAAAATGTGTTTTTGGATAGATTCTCTCTAGCTAAAATAGATTTGAACTATAAGTTTTATAGCTAGAAGTGTCCACTAGATACATATGTAGCATCACTTTGGTGCCAATTTTCTGCAACTTCTACCTACATAAATAAAATATTTTTTTAAATCTAAAAAATATCCTTTTGTAGATCTTAAAATGTAGTTTTCAAAAAAATAAAAATTATATTTTAGTTAGTTTTTAAATTTTATTTTTTATTTTCAGTAAAAGTAGGTCATCAACAACAACAAAATATAAGGTTTAATGTCTTCTAAAAAATACTAAAGTTTATTTTAAATTTGAAAAAATACAATGAACTAGATGAGTGATTTTATGTTGAAACGATATAATCATTTCCTATTTGAAAATTTTGAAGGAAAGAAAATTAAATTTATTATAAAAAAGTGGAAGCCCCCTTAACTTCATTTTCAACATTTTATCAACAATTAAATTAGAGTGTCAATTTTACAAAAATCTACATTCAAATAATTATTTAATATTTTTAAAAATACAAACATAAAAAAACCACATTTCATTAGTTTACATCATGTTAAAATTCAAAACATATTTATCACTTTCATGTGATTCAGGTTAAAAAATTATATCAATATTGGTTATTTCCTTTATAAAAAGGTGATACAACTTTGAACTTTCACCCATACAGTAGTTTATTAAACTTGTAGATGACATGTCTCTCAATAAAGGAGATTGAGAAACATGTTAAAGGATGCAACATCAAATATAAAAAAAAATATATCACTTCAAATGAAATCACTCATAGCCACTTACTTAATCAATAACCTAAATCTAGTAGTATACACAATCCTCTTAAAATAACACATTAATTCCATATTCACAAATGATGTGGAAGAAATTTGTAATGTTGAATGTATGCTTACCATCAAGGCATAATTAAAGAATATTTTTTTAGAACCTTGAATGAATGATTTGTAATTTGAGTTTAAAAGGTTGGATCAACAATAATTAATAGAGATTGGTGACTAATATATATTAATAACAAAGTCAAAATTCAAGTTAAATATTGCGATAACAAAGCAATCACTACTTAGTAAGATTCAATTTATTTTTTCTTTATCTTGTATATTTTGGATCCCCAAATGACCTGCTACCTAAGGTTACAACTCTTATTTGTCCATGCACTATCAAGATGTACTCGTGCATATTAAATTAGAAAGAATATATGCATCCCTTGAATGTGTATGTACAAAAATTGTCACATGCCTACATGGTACTCTGATAATGACAAAAAGTTCTAAATCATAGCCACATAGTCATGAATTACACTCCTCTCAATAGTTTCACTCTTGGTGACATGTCCCTTGTGTTTATCCCCTTACTGATTGTTTTTTTTCAACCTTCAAATTGAGTTTCCAAGCGTCACATTTTTCTCACAAGCCATTTCAGATCACCCTATTTAGGGCCACCCCATACTACTTCTGGGTCACCCCTTTCAACTGTAGGGTCACTCCTTTCAAATTTAGGGTCACCCCTTTGTCCCTTAGGGTCACTCCATAGTGTCTCTGGGTCACTCAGGTGACCCTAACTAGAAAAAGCAATGAGCTTGGTCCTAAAAGGGGGCAATCTTCATATTTTTGGATGGACAAATTGACTCATAATTTTATATTTTCTTCTTTATTTTTAGGTTGTTTTAACTCCTACTTTTTTGTGTTAATTCATCCTTTTTCTTCCTTTGATTTTATTGTGAAGTCATGATCAAATCTTTTCTCTTCTATTTTTTTACCATTTTTTCTTTGAGTTTACTTTAGTTTTCTTTTAGTTCTCTTCTAGTCTTCTTCTTATCTCTTTAGCTATTCATGAAATTGTTTCCATTTGTTCTTGAGTTAAATACTTCTTTCAATCTTATCTCTTCTTCCATTTCTCCCCATTTATACCTATAAATACCCCTCATCTATTCATTGTTTACCATCTCAAATTCACACAACCTTCTTTATGGTTCTTCATAGGCCTTTGAGCATCTTAGTTTTTTTTTTTTAGTTTAGTTTTTGCAAAAGCTTCATACATTTCCCTTTAGGAGGTTTTTCTCATGTATTCTTGCCTTAGCCAAGCTTATGGATAACATCTCCTCTAGATTTTTATGCTTGTACAAGGATCACACCTTCCTTCCTTCAAGTTTGTCATTGCTTCTAAACCATTTTTCATTTCCTTGCATCCCAATTTGTATCCCTATATCTAAGAGGAAGACCTTGTTGCTACAAAGGAGGAGATGGTTGCCATAGGACCTTTGAGGACATAGCCTAGCACTGACGTCCACTATTAAAGGTTCTTTCTTTCTTTATTAGTAGTTAGCTCACATTTTTCTCTTGAGGAAGTAAAAAATCTTTTGTCATTCTATTCATAGGATTTAGAGTTAAAATAGAGTTATTTAATTTTATTTGAATAAATTACTTTTTCTTAGAGTAGTTACAAATTTAGATTAGAAATTAAATCTTGAAAAATACAAAAACCATAGTTGCATTGCATTAGGGAAAGCCATATAGTTTGCATGCATATTTGCCTTTCATAGTAATTAGATCATCTTTAAAAATTGGGAAAAAAAAAGCTTGCATTCATTTAAGATTAACTACACTATAAATTCATTCAAACACTTCAAACATTCAAGCCCTTGGTATCATCATGAGGCATAGAATATTTAGCTTTCATTCAAAAACAAACATTGGAGAAGCCCTCAATTTTTTCACAAGGCATAGAAATCAATCAATATTTTCAAATCAAACAACAAAATAGCTAAAACATGGAAACCCTAGGTCTCATCATGAGATGTACAAACTCAACAATTCAACATTAAAACATACACAACAACTCCACATGCACCTATGATGCTCTTCTTCCATACAAAGAGGGCAATCAGTCTCAATCACCCCTGCCTAGTTGGCTTTCTCTAGAAAGGTAGGAGTGATTTAGTTGACGCCTTTAGAAAGGGTGCAATGTGTTAGTGTAGGTTTTTTATTCCTTATTATAAGGTTTTTCCTACACATCTTTTTAAGCTTGCTTAGGTAGTTTATAATGTGAGCTATTTAATAGGCCTTTTATGTTAGTGGGTGCATGTGTGTGTGGTGTCAATCCATTCATGGAAGTTACTCCACCTCCCCTTATTTTTGGAGATGCTGGAGTTACATTTCCTATTGGTCAATATTGACACCTCACCCCACTCACCTTGCCTATAAATACTCACTCCTTTGCATGAATTTTTCATGGGTTATTCAATGCATTTCTCCAATATTTTGCATCAATATTCTCTTGGCTTTTTTTCATAACTCTCCTATAGATGAATGCTTGCTGCTGATCCTGGCTCTAACATGGTATCAGAGCTCCAGGTTTGCAAGTTTCTTCTCAAATTAGTGACGGTTTTAGCCATTAGCATTTAATTTGTGCATCATGGAGAAAAACTAACCCCGCCATTATGCTCAGAAGGGTCAAAAACCCTAGAAATGCTTGTCAAATCACTAAAATCGGAGACCAAAAATTTGCTATGATTTTTTTTGTGGGTGCATCCTTTTATCTAGCGGTCCGAAGGGTGCTTCCATAGGGTACATCATTTTATCCAATGGTCTGAAGGGTGCTTCTGTAGGGTGCATCATTTTATCCAGCACTCTGAAGGGCGCTTCAACGTCCTTTTATCCAATGGTCCGAAGGGTGCTTCTGTAGAGTGCATTGTTTTATCCAGTGGTCCAAAGGGTGCTTCTGCAGGGTGCATCATTTTATCCAACGGTCTGAAGGGTGCTTCCATAGGGTGCATCATTTTATCTAGCAGTCTGAAGGGTGCTTTAGCATCCTTTTATCCAACGGTCCAAAGGGTACTTCCGTAGAGTGCTTTGTTTTATCCAGTGGTTCAAAGGGTGCTTCCGCAAGGTGCATCGTTTTATCCAGCAATCCGAAGGGTGCTTCCGCGTCCTTTTATCCAACAGTCCAAAGGGTGCTTCCACAGGACGCATCCTTTTATCCAGTGGTCCAAAGGGTGCTCCCACAGGGTTTAGCTTTTTATCCAATGGTTAAAAGCAATCCTCCATTTTGCCCTTCTCTCATGACCTAAAAAAGCAGTTTTGGGAAAACCTTCATATCTTAGGCGTCCAGACTCCATTTTGAGTAAATGAGATATTTCTAGAAAGAGGACTTAGAGCACTTTTTAGTGGTATAGGTAACTTTTCCTGATTTTATTATCAGTAACCTGTTATTTTCATTGGAAGTCAGGTCTTCTTTTTTGTGCATTACCTTCAGTATTTTGGGCATATCTATTGCATACGGTGTCGAAATTGGGCAAACAAAATATCATTGGAAAGGTGATTCCATCCTCCACACATCCATTAGGGTTATTTTTCTAGAAAATATCATTAGGTATCTGCGTTTTTATATTTCTATTTTCTGTCATGTGGTTGGAAAAAGGACATTTCAGTGAGTTTTATTTGAACAAAGGGGTTTTTTTTTCTTGAGAGAATTATTCTGTTGTTTCTATATCATTTCTTCTATATACACAATGGATAAACTTCTAGTTCCTCTTCTCACTCCATTTAACTATTTTGAGTGGAAGAGGCAAATGGAACTTCTGTTACTTAAATTGAGGCTGCATAGGATAACTATGGGTACAGATCCTGAACCCACTGGTGCTGTAGAAAAGAGAAAATAGCTTGATAGATCTAATAAAGCTAATGGGACTTGGTGTCTTTCACTTTCTCTTGATCTTCTTTTCCATGTTGAATCTTGCAAAACTCCAAATGATATATGGATTACATTAGAAGGTTTATTTGGTAAGCAAGACACCTTAAGAAGTTTTTAGTTAGAAAATGAACTTATATCATTGAGTCCATCTAACATTGATAGCATTCAGGATTTCTTTACCAAGCTTAAGTCTCTCAGGTTATAGTTGAAACAATGTAATATAGAGAAAGAAGACAGCCAGTTGATCTTGTCTATTCTTGCTAAACTAGGTTCTGATTATTCTATATTTGTATCTACTTTTTATGCTACAAGAGATGCTCTTGGTGCTAGGTATCATATGCCTTCTCTTGATGAATTTGCTGCATCACTCATAAGAGAATAGGCAAAGTTAGTGCAGATGGGTACTCTGAAGTCTTCCAAATCATAGGCTCTTATTGCAACTCAAAACA
This sequence comes from Cunninghamia lanceolata, assembly GCA_027924645.1. Lineage (NCBI taxonomy): Eukaryota > Viridiplantae > Streptophyta > Pinopsida > Cupressales > Cupressaceae > Cunninghamia > Cunninghamia lanceolata. The sequence continues at coordinate 11,703,679 of BSBN01000780.1, forward strand.
CAAAAGATGAGAAGGCTTCAAGTGGCAAAGAAAAGAAGCAGAAAAATAAGAATAATGAGAAAGACAAAGATTCAACACCTCAAGCTACATCTGAGTCATCCAGTAAAAAGGAGAAAAAGGAGAGACCCACTTGAGCATTCTGCAAGAAGCGTGGGCATAGTGAACAAGATTGTTACAAAAAGAAAGTGAATGAGTTGAAGACTCTTATTCAGAAAATGAATGTAAGTTCTCCTTTAGCCTCATCTCCTAGTTCATCTACTCCTACTCCATCATCAAAATAGCTAGAACCTTTTGAAAAAGGGCATGTTAACAAACATAAAGGTAAAGCACTTTGTGCATCTACAAGTTCCAATTCAGGTAAATGGATTCTTGATTCTGGAGCCTCTCATCATATGGTTTCATCTCAGTCCATGTTTTCTACTTTTGAGCCTTGCATTATGCCACCAATTTTAATGGGTAACAATACATATGTGAATGTAATTGGGAAGGGATCAATTGAGATTGGTGATGGTACTTTTAATGATGTACTTTGTGTACCTTCTTTGGAAAATAATCTACTTTCCATATATCAGATTACTCACAATGGTGCAGGGAAAACTATGGAATTCACACCTAATTTAGTTATCATCAGAGACTTGGAGAGTACAGAGATCATTGCTACTGGGGTTGTTGATCATGAAACTTGGTTATACACATTTTCTAGTTTTTCTCTTGATGATGGTTCAGATACTTTGGCTAATGTTCACACTCCTTGTGTGAACCATATTTCTGTGGAGAAGTGTGGTCACTCGAACCTTGCTATTCTTACATCTAATCCAGTTCTTGAGACTTGTGTTGACATTTCTTCTCCTCCTCTTGCTTCTTCAGATATTCCTTTTTCCATGGTTAAGCAGGATAATGTTTGTTCTTCTGATTTTGTTATGTGGGATGATTATTTAACAGGTATTTCGGAGTTGTTTTATGAATCTCACATTGCAAATTTTGAGGACACCTTTGATGATAGTCACAACACAGTCAGAGGCTAACACTTGGATCTAGTTTCCCTCTTCATCAAATTTGTGGGAGTGGCTTCTTCATCCTCCATTGGACTTGTTTCTACCCAAGGGAAGAAACGTTGTATGCAAACAATGCACTATCTTCTTCTCTCTTACATCTTTCACTGGATTTGAAGTTACTTCTACCTATGATGGACACTTGATTCTCTCCATCTTCTTCTTGAGGAATCATGTTTATATGATGGTTGTATCTTTGGGGAGTCTTATGACATTCTCCACCATCATTGTATATGGGTACCTAACATGGCTTCGTTTGCCGAGACCCATCTTCACATCCTCCTAAGTTGTACTTAAGGGGGGGTGTTAGTGTAGGTTTTTTATTCCTTATTATAAGGTTTTTCCTACACATCTTTTTAAGCTTGCTTAGGTAGTTTAATAATGTGAGCTATTCAATAGGCCTTTTATGTTAGTGGGTGCATGTGTGTGCAGTGTCAATCCATTCATGGAAGTTACTCCACCTCCCCCTACTTTTGGATATGCTAGAGTTACATTTCCTATTGGTCAATATTGACACCTCACCCCACTCACCTTGCCTATAAATACTCATTCCTTTGCATATATTTTTCATGGGTTATTCAATGCATTTCTCCAATATTTTGCATCAATATTCTCTTGGCTTTTTTTTCATAACTCTCCCATAGATGAATGCTTGCAGCTGATCCTGGCTCTAACACAATGCACATTTTATCTGGAATTCAACTCACCTACATTGTGTGTGAGTTACATTCTAGTTATCACATATTTTGGTGAGCTCAACGTGAAGAGAAAAACCTTTTGGTTCTACTTTTTGTGTTCCTATTGCTTCAATCCCATTTTGTCTTCATCCTACTTTTAATGCCAGGCTCACTATATTTTGATGAACCTGATGTGAACAACAAATCTTTCTAATGGCATCTTTTGTATTTTTAGGTGCTTCTTCCATTCCACTTTCATCTTTCACTTCCATGTTCATCTCATTTCTTTTGTGGTATTTTTTGCACTGCCAAACTAGGACATGATCACATAGAGTTTAGGTGAATTCCCTCTCAAAGGAAACTAGCACACTCAATAGTTCCAATATCAAATAGATTAGACTTTGAAGACTTAAATTTGAAGGGTGTGCAACAAGAGCCCCACAACTTCATAGTTTTTAGCAATCCAACATATGAAGACATAATCATTCAACTCAACCAAATAAAAACACATCGCGTGAGTGTTCGGTTTGAGATTCATCAACAAGACCAACCCATAACAAGCTATAAGAAAATGACCACCTACATGGATAAAAAGGTGAGCTATCTAGAGAAGAACTTACAAGAAGCTTAGGAGGCATGAGAAGCCCTCCACATAGCTCATAAAATTGAAATATCTATGGCACGTCAAGTTTCATTAGAAAGAACAAATGGGGCCACTCAAATGCCAATGCAAAACAATCCACCACAAGTTGGTCAAACTCAAAGAACAAAGGAAGTCACACATATAGAGATTATAGCAAGCTTGGTCCAACATGTTAGGATGCTTGAGGCTAGAGATGTTGGACAACCTTTAGAAATAAAATTGAGGAAAAACCTAGTGTACAAAGAATTCATTTCAGTGACAAAATTAGATCAAACTAGGGGACAACCAAAAACCCCTCCCATCTAAACTTTCATTCCCACAACACAAGTATTGAAGCATTCATGTCTCCCTTTCCCTCACCATTCAACATGACAAGTTTAAAACAAATAGGTGAGATTCCTATAATATTGAATCAACCACAAACTTTCCACCCAATTTTAAAAATATAAACATGATGTCATTTGGTTATCTAGCTCTCTTTGGATATCAACAATCTAGCATACCATTTCAAAGACAACAAGCACAAGAAGATCCAACTATAGGGCTAATGTTTGAAGGAATATAACCCTCTACAAACAACCCCCTTTTAGGAACATATCTTAAGTATTTAAAGGAGCCTCTTGACTACAACATTCATATTTCCATACCACCACATCCTCTCCCTAAGCTTCTAAAATTCAAAGGAGAGGGTGATTCTAGCTCTAATATCAAGGCCTACATCATAGTAATGTGGGAACTCCTTTCTTGAGATGGGGTGGTAGCTAATATTTTTCTAAAGAATTTGGAGGGTATCACTCTAGATTAGTAATATCAACTTCTAGAAGAATTGATACACTCTATTAGGTAGCTCATCAAAAATTTGCGGTTTCCTTTGACATAAACAAACTAGTCAAAATAGGAATACAAGAATTTTTAATAATCAAACAAGAAACAAATGAGTCGGTCGCACATTTCATCACATGATGGAGACAAGTCCTCTATTCTTCAACTATTGCATCAACAATTAATCATAGAAAATTTTGTCATATCTTCTTACATGCTCTCAATATGGACACAAGAGGAGTCCAAAACCTCCCTTATAAATCATATGAAGAGGTTCTCAATAGTGACCTAAGAATTAAACAATTTGGAATTGATGGCCAAAGGTAAGAGTATGATGCCAATGGAAGGTTGGTAAACCATGATAGATGTAATGATCCTTCAAGATTGAAAATCAATTTGAATATGGATGGGGTAACATACATTTCACCATCTGAGAATAATAACAAATGCAACTACAATTATCATGATAATAGTTACATAAATTTGGGAAAGAAAAGTATCAACACCATTAACTATCCTCTGAGAATAAATTTTAGATCAAATGAGAATTCATACAACAATGATTGTAATCCTTATTAGAAACCTTGAAATTAAAGTCATGATAAATACTTCTCATTTCACAAGGTAAGGGGCATGATATCGAGTCATGTTAGGAGTACCATCACTTCATATCAAACCTCCCAAAGATAAACCATTCATGGAAAATTTCTCACACTCACAAGATGAAGGAAATAGTCCCAAAAGCTATCAAAACACCTTTGATGAAAATACCTTAGGCCTTGTATAATTAGACAAAGATCTAGATGTTTGTATAACCCAAGGACTAGAATGAACAAATGCCACTATTAGTGGCTCAACTTTTTCTCACATCCTAGAACTTCTCAAAAGTTATCCTACTCATAAGAACACTCTCCTCAATTCCTTGGATTTAGGCCATCTAGTTCAAAACACTCAAAATGGAAAGTATTTTTCTTTGGCATCTAATTTTAAAAAGTTACCTTCAAATGCTGACATAGATAAATAAGGTGATCTCACCCTCTACCTAATAGTTCAAGTTCAAGAATGTTCCATTAACCATGTCATGATTGATGATGGGTTTGTAATTAGTGTACTCTCTCTCTCTCTCTCTCTCTCTCTCTCTCTCTCTCTCTCTCTCTCTCTCTCTCTCTCTCTCTCTCCTTCAAAGAATGGTTTATGATGAAACTCACATCACACGAGAAACTTCCATCCTTAGATTTCATGATAATCCAAACATATGAACCATGGGAAAATTATCCTTCCTATCACATTGGGTCCCAAAACTCTTTAAACTAAATTTTACATCATCAATGAAGAAACCACTTACAACATGATCGTAGGAAGACCTTAGATACATAGGATGAGGGTTTTGTACTACACATTATTTCAAGAGATACATTGCCCCCACATGGATCAAACCCATAACATCAAAGGAGACCTTGATCCTTTTAGCATTTATAGAATTGAATAGACCAAAACAAAGGGAAAGGCCATGGAAATCACTAGTGACCCAAGAATTAGAGTTTTTGAAAAGGGAGACATCTAGACAAATCAGAAACACCACTAAAATCTCAAATTTTACAAGGGAGGGGGTAATAGGAGAATTCCCCTTTAACCCTCATTTAACAAAACTTTACGCTTCCTTCAATTTAGTAGCCCATTCCATGTAGCAAAAATGATATTGTTGATAAAGACATTCATATCAACACAAAAAGAAGAACGAGAAACTACACAAGAGCTAAGAGAATTATCAAAAATTGTTCAGGGAACAACACTAGTTGCCCCTCAAAAATTCAAAACTAGTGGAACTACCAAAATAAATATTCAAACTCTACAAGGACAGAAAATAATAAGACTATGGGGAAAACTATGAAAGAATGAAAAATGTAAGTACATATAACTTCTCACCAAATTCAAGGACATTTTAAAACCAACTCTTTGAGTGTCCTTGCAAAGAATTTTGAATGAAGCTTAGACCACATAGGATAGGTCCTTATGTAGTAAAGGAAGATGTCAAAAATGTCGCCTACCTCTTGTAAACAATGGAAGATTAAGAGGTCAGAAGTATATCTAAAAATTCCATAAAAATCATGAAATTGTAAAGATACAAAAAAAATTTATAAGGCAAAAATATTTTTTAAATAACATGCATATAATTCTATGCATCTTTGCATCTGTGAGTGATTCACTATTGTTTGATTTTCATCATAGAAAGGAGTTCTAAGGTTGTCTAGTATAGGTTGTCCCTTCTAAGCTTTAGTGATTCCTAAAAATCATCATTATCCATTCCCCTTTGTACACTCAACAATTTTTAAGGGAAGTTAAGCTCCAAGCTTTATACTTATCCTAATCTTAGCTAGCATCTAGTCAAGTCTAAACAAAAAATGTTTTAAACCTGAATTGTCCAACAAATGACAACATACAAGTCTGATCAACTCTCTATGGTAGGGAGGAAGTCTTAGGAGTTGGTTATGCTTTTTATTCATATCTAGTCCCTTACTCACCTTACCTAGTCTTTGGTGATGGGCCTTCACTTCTTACTGGTAGTGTGAGGTTAGGTTAAGGGGGTTGACATCCAAGCCTACACTTGCCTAGTCTAGTCTTTGGTGATGAGCCCATGTGTGTTACTAGTTACATGAGGTTAGTCTATGGGGGTAATGACATAAAAGAAAAATATATACTTATGAATTGTAGACCCAGAAGGTAGAATCTCTAGGAAGTGGCTAAAAAAAGAAAAGAAAATGTAGTTTAGAAACAAAGTACACACAAGACAAACTAGAGTAATTAAAGAAACTATCTCGTCTTCTAACACCATCCTTGCTAAGTGATGAATCTAGACCTAAATTTGTTCACCATATTTGGATCTAAGTCTACTAGATACCCATAAAGTTTGTTGACCTACCTGTGTGAAAAGCTAGTCTAAATGTTTGGTCTAGATAGGCATCAATATTTTGCCTTTTATGCTAACTAAATCTAAAATTTTCTCCATTTTCCTTTCTTGTTCCCACTTGATTACCAAATCCTATCCCAAAAAGATTTAATAGGTCACCTTGTCCTAAGTAAACTTGTAATCCCCTAGAGTAAAAACCCTACTTAAGCGGGATCACAATATTTGTTCCATATGCATATCATTTTAGAAAACAAATATAGCATGTCATTATATCATGGCATCCATATAGCATAAAACTAAGAAAATTGTTTTGCATTTCCTTGTGTCTCAAATGTATCCATACATGTCCATACTACATACATTGTAAATATAAAAGATAACAAAAAAATGTCATTATCATGTGTAATCATCCTAGGTATTCATAAGCACTATATTAACATCAATAAAAAAATCTATCCAACCATATGCACAAGAGGGAAAGTAAATTAAAAGATGTCAACAAAAGCTACATATAGATAGCAACCAATTAGGTTGCAACAATAGGTGAATAAGAATGTCTGAGTACAAGTCACTCCTCCAACAAAGTAAAAAATGCAAAACTGTGCACTCAAACATAAAAGTCTCCCCATGCAAGGGGGCAAGTAGAAATACTCTTCAAAAAACATAGGTCTTTCAAAGATCTGAAGGTGGCCTACAAAAAAAGAATCAACTTGGACCTTCCCAAAATCTTTAGAACAAACCACAAAAACTAAAAGTTATAGAACTTTTCAAAAATCCCTAAAAATCAAATATGTTCCTCAAAAGTTTGCAATAAAAGGATAATTTATCTTAGCTTGTGTCTATGGTCTTTTTGTTATAGGATTTTGTCCTCGTATGTCATGTATTTATCATAATTTCTTGTTGTTATGACAAGGTGAGATAATTTAGGTAAACTCAACATCTATGGTACAATTTCTCATCTCCCTTCCAATACTTACTTTAAACTTATCATATGTTGGACTTCTGCTTGAGTTAGTTAATATTTTAGGTCTAGATGTAGGAGAAAAACAAAAGGTAAGAGGCATTCTTCGAGGATGATACCTACATGTCATGTAGACCACGAACCCGAGGAGGCAAATATGTAAGTATAAAAATCACGTCAGGCCTACATGGTAGTCCAATGATGACAAATAGGTTCTAAATCATGGACATGTAGGCATGAATTACACTCCTATCAAAAGTTTCCCACTTGGTCACATGTCCACTATGTTTTTCCCCTCCTTGACCGTCTTCTTCAACCCCCAAATTGTGTTTCCAAGCATTACATTTTACTAACAAGCCATTTTAGATCACCCTATTTAGGGTCACCCCTTAGAGCTTTAGGGTCATCCCTTTGTGTCTTAGGGTTTCCCCATAGTGTCTTTGAGTTTCTTGGGTGACCCTAACTAGAAAAGGGGCAACCTTGGTCCTAAAAGAGGTGACCCTCTCATTTTTGGATGCATGAATTAACTTGTAATTTTATCTTTTCTTCTTGATTTTTAACATGTTTTAAATCTTGTTTCTTATTCTCACTCATCCTTTTTATCACTTTCTTTCTATTGTGAAATCATGGTCAAATATCTCTTCTAATTCTTTTTCATTTTCTCTTTGAGTTCACTTTAGTTTTCTCATGTTTTTTTCTAGTCTTCCTCTTATTTCTTCAGCAATTCATGGAATTGTTTCCATTTCTTGAGTTAACTACTTTTTTCAATCATATATATTCTTCTATTCTCTCCCATTTATACCTATAAATACTCCTCATCTCTTCATGGTTTAACATCTTGAATTCACACAAGTTTCTTCATGGGCCTTTGAGCCTCTTAGTTTATTTGTTTTAGTTTAGTTTTTGCAAAGCTTCAAAGATTTCCCTTTAGGAGGTTGTTTTCATGCATTCTTAAATTATCCAAGATTATGCATAGCATCCCCTTTAGCTTTGTATCCTTTCACAAGGATCATGCCTTCCTTCTTCAAAGTTTGTCATTGCTTCTAACCCACTTTTTATTTCCTCACATCCTTGTTTTTATCACTATCACCAAGAGGAGGACCTCGCTACTATAGAGGAGGAGACCATTTCTACAAGACTGCTAAGGACATAGCCTAGCACTAGTGTCCATTATTAGAGGTTCTTTATTTATTTATTAGTAATTATCTCACATTTTTCTTTTAATGAAGTAAAATGTTGTTTTATCTTTCTCTTGATAGGATTTAGAGTTAAAATAGTGTTATCTTGTTTTTTAGAGTAGTTACAAATCTAGATCAGAACTTAAATCTTGAAAAACACAAAAAAAACATAGTTACATTGCATTAGGTTAAGCCATATAGTTTGCATGAATATTTCTATTTCATAGTGATTGGATCATCTATAAAAATTGGGAAAAGAAAATATTGTGTTCATTTAGGGTTAATTTCACTATTAATTCATTCAAACTCTTCAAACATTTAAGCCCTTGATATTGTCACGAGTAATGGAACGTTCAACTTTTATTAAAAAAAAAACATTCAGAAAGTATATTTTGTCGTGAGGCATAGAAATCAAACAACAAACATAGGAAAACATCAAGGAAACCCTCAGTCTCATCACAAGGTATACAAACTCAACAATTCAACATTCATTGACACACACAACAAATTCACTTGCACCTATGCTACTCTTCTTCAATGTGAAGAGAGTAATTAGTCCTAATAATCCTTGCCTAGCTAGCTTTCCTTGGAAAGGTAGGAGTGATTCAGCTAGCATCTTTAGAAATGGTGTAGTGTATGTGTTACCTAGAGTCTAACTCACTTTCCTTGTGTCTAAGTCACATTCTGGTTATCACAAAACACCCAAATAACTAGAGTCTAGCACAAATATAGAAAAAGTATACATAGCAACTTGAAAAAATTCCTCAAAACACCCAGTAAGACATGGGTAAAAATTACACACAAACTAGAGAGAATTCTTACATTGATTTACTAAAGAGAAAATATAGTGTCGTTGCAATAACTAAACATGTGATAAGAGTCCATTAATGCTCTCCCAAAGTTTTTATTTGGCCTTGCACAACATAACTATAGTGCTAATTACAAGGCTAACCCTAGTTTAGCCTAGAGGGTCAAAGACTTTCTTAAAATGCTATAGAGACCAACCTCTATAAATCCCACAAAATTATAAATTATAAGAAAATTTAAAAGACTAAAATTTAACACTATGTTGATAGATGTCCCAACCTAAACCCTATTTTGTAATTGCAAATAGTAATAAAAAATATGTTGTACTAATCTTTGTGACCTTCCAAATATTTTACATAAGTTTATTTCACTTGATGGTAAAAAAAAACTTTTTCCCCTACTAGTAATTCATCAACAAAATATCCCATGGATACAATAGGTCTCTTAAAAATTTTATGTGGAGATGAATTTCCACCTTCTTGTGAAAGTGCCCAACACACGCCAAGCTCTAGTGTGAAACTAAAATTACCTATACATTTTTCCCTTAGTATAAATTCTTTTTTGGTCAAAAATTAGTTTTATTTTAATGAATGATATTTCAATCTATTCATAAAATAAAAATTCACTCTTTATGTCTTCCCTTAGTTTATGTTTTATAAAGAAGATATATTATAAAATGGCAGCTTTTAAGCTAATGGTCAATGAACAGTGTTGGGTAAAATTTGACATAGAGATTGTACCATGATGAAGTCTTGTATGACATAATACCAATGGATGTGTGTCACCTACTATCGGGGAGGCCATAAGAGTTTGATCAATATGCTATACACAATGGAACTTGGGCAAACATATATATTATAACAAGAGATGGCTAGAGGCATAGATTGATTCCATTAAAATATAGGGGATTAGGTTCATAGCAACACAAGAATATGTTTGGTAGATGGAAGGAAATTCATGGATGAACTACTAAAAATTATATTTTTCATTAATTCCTAAGGTGTGGATTACTACAAATGTAGAGAACACCATGCAAGCAATGATGACACATTACAAGAAATCTCAGAGTTGTTGATGAATTACAAGGACATCATATCAGATAACATATTGGAAGGGTTGTCACCAATTAAGATCATCAGCCATCACATGGACTTGATTCCAAGTGTTAGCTCACCAAATAATGTACCATATAGGATAATGCTAGTAGAAAATGATGAACTAAATAGGCAGGTGCAAGAGTTACTAAGGGGGAGCTTGATCAGGAAGAGTTTGAGCCCATGTGTAGTACCTACAGTACTAGCAACTAAGAAGGATGATGAGTGGAGAATGTCTATTGACTCTAGAGAAATCAATAAGATCATTGTGAGATATAGATTCTCATTGCCAATGATGGATGATATTATGGATTGTCTCATTGAAGCAAAGTACTTCACCAAGATTTATTTAAAGAGTGGTTATCAATAGTTTAGGATAAGAGAGGGGGATGATTGGAAAGCAACTTTCAAGACTAATGGAGGGTTGTATGAGTGGTTGGTTATGCCTTTTGGATTGAACAATGCATCGAGGACATTTATGTAGTTGATGAATGACATATTGAGGATGTTTTTAGGAAATTTTGTGATAGTTTATTTTGATGACATTCTAATTTTTAGTAAGACTAAAGAGGAGCACCTAGAGAACATCAATATCATACTATAGAGGTTGAGAGAGAAAAAATGTTGATCAACTTGAAAAAGTATATCTTCATAAAGGAATAATTGGTGTATTCAAGGTTTGTGATCTCAACCAAAGATTTAAAGATGGATCTAGAGAAAGTCAAAGCCATTGTGGAGTGGTCTAGATCAACAAATATAAGGGAAGTAATATATTTTCATGGATTGGTGAGTTTCTATAGGAATCCCATCAAGAATCTAAAAAGCATTTATGCATTGCTAACAAAGAAAATGAGAGGGGATAAAAGGCAATTCGAGTGAACCATTAGAGAAAATAGGAGTTTTGAGTTGTTGAAGAAGGTAATAGAACAACTAGTGTTGGCCCTACTAGATTTAAATAAGATATTACAAGTAGATTGTGATAGAAGTAGGAATACAATTGGGGTAGTATTAAGTCAAGAAGGAAGACCAATAGCCTATTTCAATTTGAATGATTCTTGGAAGTGGTATTTAGTCTATGACGAAGAATTCTATGCCACAATATAAGCATTGAAGAAATGGAGGCATTAGCTACTACCCAACAAATTTGTGTTGTACACCAATCATTAGGCATTACAGTACTTTAATAATCAATGTAAATTGAACTAGAGGCATATGTAGTGGGTAGAATTCATGCAAAGTTACACTTTTGTGTTCAAGTGCATAGGAGTGGGAAGTCAAATAAGGTTGTGAATGCATTAAGTAAAAGGTCGAACTTGCAAACAAAAGTGAGAGGATAATGTAGTCAATTTTGCAGAGCTAAAGGATTTGATGAAGTTGATCCTAAATTTGCAGAGGGGTGGAAGGCATGCAAAGAACTAGTACACATGGATAGGATTAAATGGTTATCCTATTTAATTCAAAATGTGATGCTATTCAAGGGAATCTAATTATGTATACCAAGAATTTCCATGAGGGAGAATCTAATTAAAGGGAAGTATTACAAAGGTTTGGCTAGATATTTTGGAATAAATAAGATAGTTGCTTTAGTTTACGGCCACAAATATATAAGGATGTGAGGAACACCATTCAAGGTTGTAGAACTTGCTAGATTACCAAAGGAAATAGTCCAAATTTTGCATTGTATCAACCACTACTAATGCCACAGAAGCCACGAGAAGACATAAGTATAGATTTTGTTTTTGGGCTTCCATGAACACAAAGGGGAAATGACTCAATCATGGTAGTTGTGGATAGGTATTCTAATATGGCATACTTCACTAAAAGGAAGCTAGGTGTGAGGAAATCGCTTCCTACACTAATCTAATAAGGGGAGGAGAGTACAAATTCAATTTAATCCTTATAATTATAGAATGTTAACAACAACAATGGAGATATTGCAGCAATACACATACACATAGAAAGTGAGACAGAAGAGTAAGACACAAGATATACATGGGGAAAATCCTTATCAGGTGAAAAACCCCACACTCCAAAACATGCACAATGTATTATCAAAACTAAAATGGTTTATAATACACTTGCAATACAAGCTCTTAGGAGTCTTCGACACTCGTATCTAGAAACAAACCAGTAGCATAAAAGTACCTATCAAACTTGCAGTACATCTCCTCTCTAAAACCCCTGTTTATATAATAAATACAAGGCAAAATGGCTTCACATTGGCATGGGCGTCCAACATGGCATCATGGCCCAAAACCCATGCCTATGGACACTTGTCCAACTCTGTAGGATGTTCCTGACACTTGTCAAGTCACCCCATCCCAAGGAGGTTACCTATTTCCAAAATGGGCTATGACAGATGCTCTTATGACTCTTACAACCATCATAGAATTTGTTATAGCTATCATAACTTACAGCTATAAGAGAATCTAGCATACATAGGCTGTAAATAGCATATTCTCTTACAACATGTCATAGTCCACCTTGGGGTGCCCAAAGATGCTTCATGACACATGTCCATACCTGTCATAGGATCTTCTATTTCTGACTCTTAGATGTCATAACTTTGTCATAGGAATCTGTCATGACCATTTTAGTCAATACTCCCTTACACAACATCCAAGATGTCGACACATGGAAAAATATTCCTACCACTAAGTGGGACACCTATCTCCTCATGTGAGTACAAAAGTACATGTGGTCATATGCCATGTAGGATGACACATCACTGTGCCAACTCCCACAATATGACAACATAGGATTTGCATCCAATTAATACAATAGGCAATAAATAAATAAATACAATGTAAAAATACAAGGAATTACCAATGTTGAGACACCTTAATTCCCAACATTCTCCCACTTATCAAACACCTTGTAAGAGCCAATAGAATTAATAGTATTTAACTGCTATAGGCCGAGAGGCCCATAGACTCTGAACACCATCTATGCCCACTGGTTTTGTCAATGCATTTGCAACATTCTTCAAAGCATCTACCTCTCCAAATTTACCTTCCCATCCTCTACCATGTCTCGCACAAAGTGAAATTGTACATCAATATGCTTTGTTCTGGCATGGAAAGTTGGATTCTTCGCAAGTCAATTTGCACTCTGACTATCACAGCTGATCGTAATCTGACCTGCATCAACACCAATATCTAAACACAATCTCTTAAGCCAAATGTCTTCCTTACAAGCATGTGTTGCAACCATGTACTCAGATTCTGTGGTGGACAAAGCAACCACAGGTTGTCGCTTATTCATCCAACTAATTGCACCACCAAACATAGTGAACACATAGGCACTGGTGGATCTCCTGCTGTTAATGTCACCTGCCCAATCAAAATCCACAAATCCACAAAAACAAACTGAATGCGAAGGTCATGTAGAATTTCCATGATAGCAAATGGAATACTTTGAAGTACCCCTCAAGTATTTGAACACTCACTTAACTGCATCCCAATGTATCCGTCCAAGATTAGCCATAAATCGACTAAGGACTCCCACTACTTGGGCAATATCTGGTCTTGTGCAGACCATGGCATACATCAAACTACCAACAACACTAGCATAAGGTACTCTGCTAATGTCCTTCACCTCACTAGGAGATTTTGGACAATCATTAACACACAACTTTGTCCCCATTGAAATAGGAACACACAATGGTCTACAATCTGCCATGCTGAACCTATCCAACACAATCTTCACATACTTACTCTGGCTTAACCAAAGTTTTCTGTTAGCTCTATCTCTTCTAATTTCCATTCACAGAATGTACCTGGCTGCCCTGAGATTTTTCATCTCAAACTATGCTGACAACTGAGACTTCAAATTAGAAATCATATTCTTACCATTCCCAATCAACAGCGTATCGTCAACATACAACACAATAATGAGAATATGATCATTGTCAAATTTGTAATACACACAATGATCTAATTTGGATCTTAGATATCCAATCGATAACACAAAGGCATCAAACTTCAAGTACCACATCCTAGGAGACTGCTTCAAACCATACAAAGACTTCTTTAACTTGCAAACCAAATTTTCTTTACCTTTCTCTATGTAATCCTTTGGTTGTGACATGTAAATCTCTTCCTCCAAATCAACATGAAGGAAAGTTGTCTTCACATCCATCTATTCTACCTCTAAGTCATAAATAGCTGCAAGAGATAATAGAAATCGAATGGATTTTCTCTTTACAAGGGGAGAGAAAATTTCATCATAATCAATTCCCTCCACTTGTGAATACCCCTTCGCAATCAATCTAGCCTTGTACTTTTCAACACTACCATCTGCACTGAATTTCTTCTTGAACACTGATTTGCATCCAACGGGTTTCCGTCCATCAGACAAAGGCACCAAGTCCCATGTTTTATTCTTTTCAAAAGAAACCATCTCATCCTCCATGGCCTCCTTCTAGGAACCTGCATCTTTCATGCCTATAGCCTCTTTCATAGTTCTAGGCTCATCAGTGTTAGTAAGTAAAGCAAAAGCACAACTAGAATCAAGTAATGAAGAACCAAACCTATTAGGTTGCTTTCTCATTCATGTAGACCTCCTCAATGGCTAAGGTTGATGTTCTACTTCTTCTAAGCTTTCAGAGCTGCTAGAGCTCTCCTAATCATCAGGTCTCACAAGATCTATTTGTTTAGTCTTCTCAGGGGTAGAAGGAAACTGAACTGCATCCTCTTTCTTTACTATCTTTTCTGGCTGTAGAACAATGGAAGGTGTTAGTTCTTTGAAGATAACACTTCTTCTATACAACACTTTTTCAGCCATAGGATCCTAAAGCTTGTACCCTTTCACACCGACACCATAGCTAATGAAAATACATTTAACAACCTTGTTCTCCAATTTAAACCATTTCTCCCTAGGCACATGTGCATATGCCTCACAACCAAAAACATGAAGATGTCTAACTTAAGGCTTCTTACCAGACCACACCTCCATAGGTGTCTGACCAACAAGAGCTGATATAGGAGATCTATTTACTAGATAGAAAGCAGTGGCAATAGCTTTAGCGCAAAACTTTTGTTCGAAGCTTGCTCCACTAAGCATACTCTTAGCCTTCTCCATCAGTGTCTTGTTCATTCTCTCTGCAACTCCATTTTACTGCAGGTGTATGGAGTTGTCTTATGTCTTTCAATCCCTTGCTCCTTATAGAACTTATCAAACTCTCCCAAACAAAACTCACCACCATTGTTAGTTCTCAAACACTTAATCTTTTTACTTGTTTCAGCAAAGGCTTTAAACTCCTTAAACCAACTAAAGACTTCTATCTTGCTTCTGATAAAATAAACCCATGTCCTTCTACTGTAATCATCTATGAAAGATATAAAATATACAGATTTAGAAATCGAAGGAACATTAACAGGACCAAACACATCAGAATGAATAAGATCCAATACATTAGAAGACTTGTGAGAACTAGAGTAAAACTAATGAAGGGGGTAAATCATAAAACAGAAAACAAAAAAAATTGCACACAGAAAATAAAACTTTATTTTATTGATTTGGACAACTTATTACATTACAGAAGCTCAAATACAATTAAAGGAATCAACCCTCCATAGGCTGCAACATATTATAGCTTCCTCTCAAAAGACCTTGGAATCATCTACCTTTTGTAACCCCTAATCAGCTAGGGTTTCTATTTTCCTGCCTATTCTTGACTCTACACTTTCCCCCCTTAACTCTAAAATTTGTAAACGGATTTCCGTCAAATTTTTGGGACATTATGGGATATTTTAGTGCCTCATATTTCATTTTAGAAAATTTTAGGGGTTTTTCAAAAAACAAAATCTTTAATATCTTTCAGCTCACAAATGATCTTTGCCTAATTCCTTCACCAAAGGTCTTATATTTTTGTTATGAAGATTTTTGTAAGTTTTCTCTTCAATCTGTGCCCGAATGCAAACTTTCCTAAAATAGCAGGTAAACTTTCCAAAATTGGCAGTTTGTTATTTTTAGCAGTTTGAAAAAAACTGAAAGTCCTGCATCATTATTCAACAGATTATGGAATCAGAAACACTAATTATGGAAATAAATGAAAACAACTGTAATGATTTTCAAGCAACATCTTTTTGTGTGATGCAAGATTACCCTTACACCACTGGATGCTCCTGCATTAACACCCAGGGTAATTTGAGAAGTGACCCTGTCACATCTTAGTTGTTTGTTTGAGGAAAACCCAAATGGTCAACCTATGCCTTAGACAACCAAGAATAATTTTCAATAGGCTTTCCTTTCCATTTCACCAGATATTCTTCATATTGCATGGTCTGAGTACTTCTTCGCACACGACTATCTAAGATCTCGTTTATCTCCTCCATTGAAGTAGATGCCGGAATACTCCACTGTTCTTGTGTTGGGCCATCATCTATTCCACCTTCATGATATTCTGATAAATCAACAATGTTGAACATAGGAGAAATATTGATCCCACTCGGTAGCTCTACCTCATATGCATTGCCTAAATAATGCTTCTTCAGGATTCTGTACGATCCAAATTTCTTCATTTTCAACTTATTGTATGTTCCAATTGGGAACCTTTCTTTTCTCAAGTGAACCATGACTTCATCTCCTACATGGAACTCCTTATATCTCCTCTTCTAATCTGCCTTAGCCTTGTACTAAATATTCATCTTATTAATGTGCTTTCTCACCTCTTCATGTAAATTCTTCAGATGTTCTATAAAGTCTTTGGCTTCAACACTTGTCTTTTCTCCTTTGTCCAACTTCCTTAACTCTAAAGTATTTCTTGGGCTGTTACCATATATAATCTGGAATGGTGATTTACTAGTACTCCTATTAACAAAATTGTTGTAAGCAAATTCTACTTGTGGTAAAATCAAATGCTATCCCTTGGGCTTATCTCTTACTAAGCATCGTAGTAGGTTACCCAAACTCTTATTCACCACTTTTGTATGTCCATCAGTCTGTGGATGGTGTGTAGAACTAAACTTCAAATCTATCTTCAACTTCTTCCACAAAGTACTCTAAAAATAACTAACAAACTTGGTATCTCGATATGAAACTATGCTCTTTGGTAGACCATGTAATCTCACCACTCCCTTAAAAAATAACTCTGCAATATGAACATCATCATTAGTCTTCTTGCAAGGAATAAAATGTGCCATCTTTGAGAATCTGTCCACCACCACAAAAATAGAATCATGCCCTCTATGTGTCCTTGGTAAACCAAGAAAAAAATCCATACTAATATCATCCCATGGCTTCTCTGGTACAGGTAATGGTTGATACAACCCTGTATTCTAACTTGTTCCTTTTTCCATCTGACACACTCTGCAACTCTGCAAAAATTTCCTCACGTCTTGTTGCAACTGTGGCCAATAATAACTTTCACCAACAATAGCAATGATCTTATCTCGACCAAAGTGTCTAGCTAATCCCCCATTATGCTTCTCTTTTATTAGGTTCTCTCTCATGGAACTCCTCAAAATGCACAACTGGCTTCCTCTAAACAACATGCCATCTTGGATTATGAAATCCAACCATTTTGTCCTGTCCAAAGTAACAGGTTCTAGACAAGCTTTCCAGGCCTCTACAAAATCTAGATTTTTAGGATACAAACTTTTGAGCTCATCGAACCCAACAACCTCTATCTTCATTTCTGTCAACAAAATTTACCTTCTACTCAAGGCATCTACAACTCTGTTAGACTTCCCACTTTTGTGCTTCAAAACAAAAGTATAACTCTGCAAAAACTCAATCCATTTTAAGTGCCTCTAGTTCAACTTTCCTTGACTATTGAGATACTGTAAAGCATGATGATCAGTATATAAAACAAACTCTTTTGGCAACAAATAATATCTCCATTTCTTTAAAGCCTAAACTATTGCATAAAATTCATGATCATAAACAGAATACTTTTTCTTGGTATCAATACCTTCTTGACTCAAAATAGCTCCTATAGCACTACCACTAGCATCACAATCTACCTGAAATACCTTATTAAAATCTAGAAGTGCCAAAATAGGTTGCTCTGTGACTTTTTGATTCAATGTATCAAAGCTTTTGTCAGGTCCTTTAGTCCATTTAAACTCTTTTCTATCTGCTCTCATTGTCTTCATTAGGGGTGCACAAATGCTACTAAAATTTTTGATAAACTTTCTATAAAAAAATGCCAAACCATGAAAAGATCATACCTCTATGGTAGTCCTTGGTGTAGGCCATTCAAGGATAGCTCTCAGCTTCTCTAGGTCCATCTTAAGACCTTCCTCTGAGACAACAAATCCCAGGTCTACTAACTCTTTTGTAAAACTACATTTCTTCAGATTAATCAGTAACTTCTCCTCCCTCAGCGTCTCTAAAACTCTTTTGATATGCATTAGATGCTCATCCCAAGTCTTACTGAAAATTAAACTAGCATCTAAATAAACAATAACAAAACTTTCCAAAAATTCTTTCAATACCTCATTCATGAGCCACATGAATGTGCTCAGTGCATTGGTTAACCCAAATGGCATGAGTAACCACTCATACAAACCCTCCTTTGTCTTCAAGGCTATCTTCCATTCATCTCCTTCTTTGATTTAGATTTGATGATACGCACTCTTCATATCAATCTTTGTGAAGTACTTGGCTCCACTCAAACAATCCATTATGTCATCCATTCTGGGTAATGGAAATCTGTACTTGATCGTGATCTTGTTGATAGCTCAAGAATTTGTACAAATTCTCCACTCTCCATCTTTCTTTAGTGCTAGTACTACAAGTACTAGACATGGACTTAGGCTCTCTTATCAGCCCCTTCCTTAACAACTCATGAACTTGTATGTTCAACTCTACATTCTCTGCTGGAGTCATTCTGTGGGCTACCTTATTTGGCAAACTGGCTCCTGGTATCAAACCATTTGATGACTTATCTTCCTCACTGGTGGTAAAGCTTTTGGTACATTATCAGAGATAATGTCTTGAAATTCCTCCAACATATCTCAAACTTCTGCTAGTACATCTTCACATTTCTCTTGACTAATCTTAGGAATCTATGCAAAGCAATGACACTCATGCTTCATACCCTCCAAAAATTTCCTACAATCTACCAAGCAAATTCTAGCAGTACTACATACCTTCTCTTCCACCTCCTTCAACGGCTTCAACTTATTACGAACTCCATCCTTTGTTAGGGAATATGTGTTTGCACGCCCATCATGGATAGCGCTCCTATCATACTGCCACAACCTGTCCAACAACATATGACATACATGCATTGGTATGATATCACACAACACCTCATCATGGTAGTCCCTAATCTTGAACTTCACTAAACACTACTCATTGACCAAAGTTCTATGGTCCTTCTACAACCTTGCAATCTGATATGGATGTGGATGCTTTCTTCTTGTCAACTTTAAGTTGTCAACCATCTCCTCTGAAACAAGATTGTCAGTACTTCCATTGTCAATAATAATATCACAACACTTACCTTCACATTTGCACCTTGTGTGGAATAAACTCTTCCTCTGATTGGGTTCTTTCTCCTCATTCAACAAAGTTCTTCTGACAACTAGGGTTTCTCCCCTTTCAGCATCTTTAGAATGCTCAGACTGTGCATCTTCATCTACATGTGCAACTCATGCATTACCTTCAAGTCTTCTATTTGTCCTTCATTGATGTTGCAGACACTTGTATGCTCGATGCCCTTCTTCTCCACATTGAAATAGGTTCCTCTGAAACCTACTCTTCTAGGTCCTTGCCCAGGTCGACCTCTTCCTCTTCCTCTTTTCTCACCATTATTCTGGTCACAAGGACGGTAGGCATTATCTCCTCTTTGATTCCGACTGGTGCCAGCTTCTTCACTTTTCTTTTGATCTTCATTACGACCTCCATAGGGTCTTCCACCAATTCTTTCTCCTTGACCTCTTCCCCTTTGCTTGCTATCAAATTTTTTATTCAGCGTCTCTTCCACCTTCAGGAAAAACTAGTATGCATCTTCTATGGTTGTCATTCTGACTAGGCTCAACTCCTCTTGAATACTTGGCCTTAACCCATTAATGTAACATTCTACCTTCTCCTTATTGGCCTCTGCATGGCCTATCCTGATAGTAATCTTATAAGACTCTTTTGTATACTCTTTAATAGACTTGTTACATTGCTTCAGTCCCTATAGATTTTTTAGCAACTCCATCTCATAGTCCACAGGAATGAACCGCTTCTTCATTTTCTCCACCATCTGATCATATCTAGTGATCTTTCCTTTTCTTCTTCTATTCCTCTCTAATTGGACCTCCTTCTACCAAATACTGGCATGGCACTTCAACTTTATTTTTGCAAACTTGACCTGATCTGGGTCCTCCACATCTTCATACTTGAAATACTCCTCCATGTCATTGATCTAGTCAATAAGCTGTTCCAGATTCAAATCTCCAGAATATGAAGAAACTTCAATCCTGGGCCTCTTTTTGATCTTTGAAATGGCCCTCAACAAGCTATCTTCTGTAGGATCTCCTGCAGCTTCTTGTTCTTCCTCAAATAGGTCTTCTTTAGCTTCATCTTCGCTTTCTTCTCTTGTTCTCAGCTCAAACCCTCTTTGTAGCTCCTCTTACAATGCATCGATTTGCCTTTATAGAGCTCTAAAACCATCTTCCATCAAAGTATTCCTCACAATATGATTTCTTCATGGAGGCATCTTGATCTCCGCAGAAAACCCACAACCTTAGGCCCTGGTGCAAACTACCTCATAGTCAGTGATCTGTCTACACACTCAGGAACCCTTGCTTTGATACCACTTGATGAAGGGGGTAAATCATAAAACATAAAACAATAGAAATTGTACACAGAAAATAGAAATTTCTTTTATTAATTTGGACAACTTATTACATTACATAAGCTCAAATACAACTATAGGAATCAACCCTCCACAGGCTGCAACACATTACAACTTCCTCTCACAAGACTCTGGAATCATCTTCCTTCTGTAACCCCAAATCAGCTAGGGTTTCTATTTTCCCACCTATTCTTGACTCTACACTTTCACCCCTTAACTCTACTACTACCCAAGGTTCCCAAAATAGTCATAAATAGCACTTTTTGGTAGCCTCCAGCTAAACTTCAAAATTTGTAAATCCCTCCAAAAGTAGGTCAACTTTCGGGAAGCATAACTTTTGATCCGGGTGTTCGATTGACAAACTGTTTTAAGTGCTAGAAAGATTACAAGGTGAGCTATCATGCTGGAAATCTGTAAATAGATTTGTATCAACTTTTTGGGATGTTATGGGATGTTTTAATGCCTCATAACTCATTTCAAAAAATTTTAGGGGCTTTTCAGAAAATAAAAACTTTAATATATTTCAGCTCACAAATGATCTTTGTCCGATTCCTTTGCCAAAGGTCTTATATTTTTGTTATGAATCTTTTTTGTAAATTTTCACTTCAATCTGTGCCCAAATGCAAAATTTCCTAAAATACCAGGTAAACTTTCCAAAATTGGCAATTTGCTATTTTTAGCAGTTTGAAAAAAATTGAAAGTCCTGCATCATTATTCAAGAAACTATGGAACTAGAAACACTAATTATGGAAAGAAATGAAAACAATTGTAATGATTTTGAAGTAACATCTTTTTGGGTGATGCAAGATTGCCCTTACACCACTGGATGCTCCTGCATCAAAAACTGAACACAGTTTTGCTTTCCATAAATGCAATGTTCTCAAAGTCAAACTCGAGATTACAGTCATTTAACCCCCTCAATGGGGTTTTTATTTTTTAGGGTACATAGACCCTTCTCACCAATGTGGCCATATCTCAAATTCCATAACATAGTCTTTTTAGCAAGAAGCTTAGCTTCCATAACATGTGCACTACCATCAGAACTTGTTACAATAGATTTCTTCACTGCTTGTTCAGATGGTGGGGATGAAGTGACTACAACTCTTTTCTTCGAGTCAGAAGAACTATTGCACTGTGAAGTGCATGCCTCCAATTGAAACAGAGTACCTCTCAGAGTACCCTTCACAAGCACTATAGATTTTCTAGTCATTTTGCATCCATCCTTTGAAAAGCCAACTTGCACACCTGCATCATTTAACATACTTATAGAAAGAAGGTTCCATGCAAGGCCTGGAATGTGCATAACTCCAGTGATACCCTTCACTCATCCATCAGGGAATCAGATTGAGACTCTTCCATGACCAACAATCTTCAAATGAGAATTGTCACCCAAGTACACTCTTCCACCATCAATCTCTTGATACTTTGTGAACTAGTCTCGATGCGAGGTCATGTGGAATGATGCACCATAATCAATCAACCACACATCATCAGATGCATGGATTGCTAGGGCTGCGATGAAGGCATCACCATCATCTTGTGACTTGTCAGAATCTAAATCAAGAGCATTCTTCTTCTTTTTCTTCTCCTCTTTGCATTCCTTTTACAAATGCCTAGTTTTACCATAGTTCCAATAGAGAGCCTTAGACTTTCCAGGAGATTTGGATCTCCCATGAGATTTGGATCTACCCTTTTCACCTTTCTTGTCCTTCTTCTTCCCTTTCTCTCTGGGTCTTCCACGAACCGCAAGAGCTTCTTTGGATGACTGAGATGTCTTTCTTTGCATTTCTTTAGATAATAGGGAAGATACCACTTCATCCATCGTGAAGGTGGTGGTAGTGCTTCCGATAGAAATAACAAGATGATCCCACGAATCTAGCAAACAAAGCAGGGTCATACATCGATTCTCCTCCATTTTCACACCCACAGATGTCAACTGTGCAATAATCATGTTAAAATTATTTAAATGGTCTGCAAAAGATCCTCCGTCTTCCATCTTTGGAGCAATCAACTTCTTTTTTAGAAAGAGCTTGTTCACCAGGGACTTGGCCTGATAAACAAATCCTAGCTTCTTCCAAAGTTCTTTAGCAGTCTTCTCATCATGGACATTTAATAGGATAGAGTCAACTAAACAAAGTTTTATGAGAGCCTTATCCTTTCAATCTTTGAGGTCCCAATTAGCTTGTGACATTTCCGCACATTTAGTGCTATCAACGGTTTCCCATAGACCACGATCAACAAGAGGTCCTCCATCTTGAGTTTCCACAACTCAAAATTTGTGCCATTGAACTTCTCCACCTCTACTCCCCTACCCAACAGCTAAGAGCAAAACTCGCAATCTATGATACTAACTGAAAGGAAGCTAGGTGTGGGGAAATCACTTCCTACACTAATCTAATGAGGGGAGGAGAGTGCAAATTCAATTTAATCCTTACACTTATAGAATGTTAACAACAACAATGGAGATATTGGAGCAATACACATACATAGAGAAAGTGAGACATAAGAGAGAGACACAAGATATACGTGGGGAAAACCCTTATTGGGTGAAAATCCCCACACTCCAAAACCTACACAATGTATTATCAAAACTGAAATGGTTTCCAATACACTTGCAATGCAATCTATCAAGAGTCTTTGACACTCGTATCTAGAGACAAACCGGTAGGATAACAATACCTGTCAAACCTATAGTACATCTCCTCTCCAAAACACCTATTTATATAACAAATACAAGGCAAAAATAGCTTCACATTGGGATGGGCGTCCAACATGGCCTCATGGCTCAAAAACCACACCGATGGACACTTGTCCAACTCTGTAGGATGTTCTTCACACTTGTCAAGTCACCCCATCCCAAGGAGGTCACCTATTTCCAAAATGGGCTATGACAGATGCTCTTATGACTCTTACAACCGTCATAGAATCTGTCATAGTTGACATAACTTACAATTGTAAGAGAATCTGGCATACATTGGTTATAAATAGCATATTATCTTACAACATGTCATAGTCCACCTTGGGGTGCCCAAAGATGCCTTTTTCAAAGATGCTTCATGACACATGTCCATACATGTCATAGGATCTTCTATTTTCGACTCTTACATGTCATAACTTTCTCATAGGAATCTATCATGACAGTTTTCATCAATATTCCCTTACACAACATCCAAGATGCTAACACATAGCAAAATATTCCTGCCACTAAGTGGGATGCCTATCTCCTCATGTGAGGACAAAAATACATGTGGTCATATTCCATGTAGGATGACACATCACCATGCCAACTCCCACAATATGACAACATAGGATTTGCATCCAATTAATACAATAGGCAATAAATAAAAAAATACAATGTAAAAGTACAAGGAATTACCAACGTTGAGACACCTTAAATCCCAACATTCATTCAATGTAAGAAAAACAATGATGCAATACACATAGCTGATCTATTTTTCAGAGGAGTTGTACAATTGCATGGTTTGCGATTTAGTATAGTTTCAGATAGAGACACTAGGTTTGTGGGATACTTTTGGAGGATCTTATGAAAGAAGATAAATACATAATTGAATCTTATTTCAACATACCATTTGCAAACTCATGGGAAAATAGAAGTAGTGAATAGGAATTTAGAAGACCTACTAGGATGCTTAGGTGTAGAGAAGGTACAAAATTGGGACATGATCTTATCATAGGTAGAATTTGCATACACTAATTTAGTAAATAGGAGTACTAGATAGACACCATTTTAGATTGTAAATGGTAGCAAACCAAAGAATGTATTGGAGCAACAAACATTAGTAAAGAAAACAAGAGGAGTGTAGAGATAGAGGAGTTCATTGAACACATGAAGAAGGTGCATCCAGAGATAAGGAACCAATTGGAGGAAATGAATGATAAATATAAGCAAGAAACTAATAAAATAATAAGACATAAATATATTGCAGTAGGAGATGAAGTGATGGATTACCTTAAGAAAGAAATATTTTTGGTCAAAACATACAATACATTGAAGATGAATGAGGTTGGTCCTTATAAAATCAAAATGAGGTTTGATTTGAGAAATGCATTTGAGATAGAGCTACCAATAGGATTAGGTATATCTCTAGTGTTCAATATTGTAGATTTGTACCATATCATGAGGAGGACTTGAAAGGAAGCAGTACAAAGGATATATGGAAAAATACCATACCACCATAGCCAAAAAATGAGATTGAGATATTAGATAGTAGAATTGGAAAGAGTACTAGGAATAAGAAATATGAGGAATACTTGGTGAAATGGAGAGAAAGACTGGAAGAAGACTCAAGCTAGATTTCCAGGGCTTAGGTTGATTATCATGGTTTCCCTCTAGTAATTGGAAAGTGAGGGGATCACTTTTCAAATAAACATGGGTATCTAATGTAGGAGCATCCTTGGGGAAAATATAATAATCTTTCTGTCAATGCAGGTAGGGTGAAGATCACCATATGATTCTTGAAAAGCTAATTGATCTTGAAACCAACTAACTCCAAGGTCTAGGGAGTTGGGTCACAAATATACTGTCTAGGCTGAGTGATCAATGTGGGCTATAATTTTCAAGGGGCATGGTTTTTTCTAATGTCAAATTAGTTTATTTTAATCTAAATCCTAATCTACCAATAGGTGAAAAATATCAAAAGACTATGAGAATGTAAGAAGATGATATGAATTCTTTATTCGAATCTTTATTTAATCAATGAACTGAGAATTCTAGTAATTGTAATATTAAGATCAGTATTTAACCCAATCATTCATACCAAAACTACAAGATTAAAAGGGATTTTAATAACAAACTAAATGTAAATTCTAATTACTATATTTCACATCAAAATCATAAATAAATCTACAATTCCAAATTTAAGCACAATATTTCTCAATCAATAAGTAAAATAGAGAACACAATAAGGCACTATACCATTTGAAAGAAGATGAAATTGAAGGAACATGAACCATTTTGTATTAGATTTCCTCTTTGATTTAGGTACAAGTCCAACAAATTGTTACACTAGAATCTCTAGTTCTTTCTTCTAAAAGACTATCTCCTTCTAATCTAAAATGCTAAATTAAAAAGCTAAAACTAGAAATGGTAAAAAGTTTCTAAGCACAGGATGAAAGGCCTAATTCTTCAACATGCAAACCCTTTCACTGAGACAAGAGTTCCCTTTAAATAGAGTGACAAGAAAGCAAAACTACTTTCAAATAAAGCACATGCAATGCTTAACCTTATCCTCATGCATGTGCTTCAAAAAACTTTTCTATTTTTGATTTAAAAGCATGCAAATTCTCAGCACTCAAAAAGTTCATACAAAAAGATCCATGTAGAAGGTGGGGACCACTTTATAATTGTGGTGAATCCCTTTTTGCATTATAAGGAATAAAAGAATCTTTTGAGAGAATATTTCCTATTCTAAATATGGAAATTTTAAGTGGGAGTCCCCTTGAATTTCTGCTGCTATTTGAACTCTGCAAAATTGGCTAAGCATTGGTTGACTCAGTCTTCATCCAGACCATCAACCCAATCTAACGTGAACTTTGTCTTTCAAAACTCTTCGATAAAAAATTAGTAAACTTTTTAAGCTTTTGTATATCATTCTTTATAATCTTGAAGTCAAACTTAGTATCCATATATGTATCTAAAGCATCATCATTAGCACTGGAAGACAAACCAAAATTTCCTTCTATTTTCTTCTTTAATGCTTCTTTAGTTGCATCCAATGTGTCCAACTTATGCCTATCACTCAAGAGGAGGTCGGAATCTATAACCCTTGTCACCAAAATTTCAAAATTGTAGGAATTCTCATATAACTCCTTATGCAACTTCAAAACATTCATCATATATTCCACCATCAACTCAACTTTGAAAGTCAAAATATTTATAGATTTATACACAAAATCATGTTCCTCATCCTATAAAATATTGGCTCTCTCTATCTCACCTGGGCTTATTTTTCCCAATTCCTATAGAAGCTTCAAATTCTGCTCATATCTCTTTTTTTCATCCATAAGATTATCTATGAAAGAATCTATTTGCTTCTCTAATTTATAATCCTCTTCATAATGTTTGTATCCTGTTGCCAAAATTTCATTTTCTTGATTCAAAAACTTAGAAATCCAACCATCTAGTATGTTTGAATCCTTTTCCTTCATTATTTGAAAATCATCTACTTCTTGTTTCATCATTAAGATTGGGGTAGATCTGAAATTAGATCTTGTTGAGAAATAGGTCTGAGGAAGTCTCTTACAAATGTCTTCATTTGTTCTAGGGTTATCCCACAATAATGGGTTACACTTTTTGGCCAAACTTGACATTGAAATCAACATTTTGAACTAAATCTTCACTTTCTGACACTTATAGACGCTAAACCATTAGGAATTTGAAGATGATGTGAACTAGTGATTTGTTAGATTTTGTTTGTAGATTCTAAATATAATTTTTTAAAAAAATTTGTAGTTAAATTGTAAAAAAAAATTGTATCTCCTTTGATAACTAGTTTTTAATAGTAAACAACATTTTTTTTTAAGTGATGTGTATTCTGTAGCACATAACTTTTTTTCTACAAAGGATAAAATTCTTATTCTTTTGAATTTAGATTGGTAAAATTGATATATAGGGCATGCATTTGATTTTATAATTTTTTTTGAATTTTTTTTAATTAAGTTTTGAAGTCAAACCAATTATAATTTAGACATGCATATTCCGTAAAAATAACTTTTTCTATATGTATCAGAATTCAATTTTATTTTTTGTTGAAATAAGGACATCAATACCTAGGGTATAGATATTTTTCAAAAAAAAATTCACTAATTTACTAATTTTCCATGTGTGTAGTATAGAGAACTTGATGTTCGGTGAAAAACCTACATTCATAAGAAATAAAAAATAAATATAATAATCAAATTAAATATATTTAAAATTATACTTTTTGGGAAGCTTATAATAAGGAATACATATTTACAAAACATAAATTTAAATGAATTCATTTGATCCCCCAAAAGGTAAATTAAAAGTTGTTTTTTATCAGCATTTTGATAGGTGTAGAGGAGACTCCATTATAGGTATGGTTTAAAACTAGCGGGGTTTTATCCAAGGGGGTTTGAATCTAAGGGGGTTTGATCAAACCCTCTTCAATTAAAATCCTTTAAATGGAACCTTTCAAGGCTTAAATCATTATATTTTCTAAAAATATGTGATTTTAACAAAAATCAGGATGTCCCAGAAAGTGTAACCCATTATTGTGGTAGCACCCTCTATTTGCAGCTTCAATTCCTCCTCAGTTTGTTTATCCTTTTGAATCCTTGACACTATAATGTCAACTACTAAACCTAAGGAAAATGTCTCCTCTTCGTAGGTCTGCTTACCCAAATTTACCCACGTGATTTGATAATCAGAGGTTGAAAGTTCTCTGTCATCTTTATCTTTAAAAGGGATAGCAACCTCTGCAATCCTTTCCCCTTGCTCATTTACCCTATTGGTAGAAAGAGTTCTTTATCTTTTCAAGGGTTTACTCTTTTCTACTTGTACAATGATATCTTGGAGACTTAATGGTTTCACAATTACCTTTTGGCTCTTCTCCATGTTGAGCTTTAGCCAAGTGGGAGCTGAAGAAGTTGTTTGTATGGTTTTATCAACTTCTTTATCTTTATTTTGTTCATCATGTGTTGGGATCTCTCCTTTAGCCTTTTCCACTTTTAGGTTTTCCATTTCTTACTGTGGTGTTTTCTTTTGTAGATGCTCTTTCTCCTTGTTTACTTCTTCCTGCTCACTAGAAACATTGGACATGGAGGAATCAACAAACATAGTTTTTTGTTCAAATCAATTCATGTTGTTCTTCATATGTCAAGACATGCTCTTCTTCATCTTCCTCATTTTCTTGATCTTGATGAACTTGGGGTTGATGCATAGAAACATTTTATGCTATATCATATTTTGGTTTACCCTAGCCCTTTGAATCTCGTGGATCCTCCTCATCAACACTATCCTCTTTATCAATTGTATCCTTAACAATAACTTATTCATGAGGATGTTCCTGCTCTAAGGAAGTATCTTCCTGATGTCCTAGATCTATATCCATTTGACCACTCTCCTTTTCAATAATATGTTTTTGCTGGTCATCTTGAGGAGTGGATGCCTTTTCATTTAATGGCTCTTCTTGATTTTGACTATCATCTTTTAATGCCCCTATCTCTAACAAATTTACTTAACGATTATCTTCTTTTCCTTGTTCAGTTTGCTCCTCAGGCTTGTGAGTATCATCATGTTGGGTACCTACCTCTGGTAGATTCGATTGAGGACTATTCCTCTCGTCTTCTTCTTCTCTTTGAGATGTCTCATCTTCATCATCATGCCCTATAGGCGAGGGAGTGTCTCTCTCTAGAGAATCTTTAGGGACATCAATCACATAACCTTGATAAGTAAGTTCTTCAATATGAACTTCTTTCTCAACTGCCTCCTAAAATTTACTTTCTTGTCACACCTTTGTTCTTTGTGCAGACAGAGGAGGAAAAGCTACATGCTTGATTTCTGATGAAATATCCTCTTGTTGTACCGATGAAATAGGGATAGAGGCTTGCACTAAGGATGGTGTAATCTCTTGTTCATATCCTTGTGGCCTCTACTGTCCTAGATCTTACCCTATCCTAGAAATTGACCTAATACTGTCATGGTGGGGACAACTTGTGCTACTAGCTTTGCCACTAATCCATCCCTTATTCCTACTTCTTCAGATTTATAAGTGAACGCTACCTCTTTAAGGGCCTCTTGAACTAGATCTCTACCACCTATTGTGGTGTACAAACTTCAATAGCTTCCTTCTCCTTAGGTTACCTAAGCTTTTTGGCCTTTTATATGTACCCCAGGTTTAAAAGAAGTAGATTCACTTGTGGCAGGCCTCTCCTTTCTTTTAGCTTTTTCTTTCCCAAATTGTATAATTATTGCATCCAACCATGAGTTACTAAAATCCAAAACCTTTTGGATAACATAATCTAAAGAAACATCTTCCCTTGTAGACCAATCTATATTAGGAAATGGATCATTATTAACTTAATTTAAATCATATGTTGGGTTCAAAACCCATCCATCATCAGACAATTTTTGAGGGACATCATCTGTTATGCAAAATTCTCTTAATTGGAAGGCAATTAATCTACAATAGATCTTTTCCTTGACTTCAAAATCATCTATCAAATTGGCCTAGAAGTCTTCTAAAGTATATTCATGATCAATTGAAGTATCAAGCAACTTTTTAATTCTGCCATATAGACCAAAATTTGACCTAGGTAGATTCAATTATAAATTCACATCTTCTAATTCTTCATTGATAGATTTGGCAGTATTAATAGAAGGACATGAATAAAAACCCAAATTGAAAGGGAACTTTACCCCTGGCTTGTGTTTGCTTTGCAATTTTCTATGCACCTCTAGCATTTGTCTAGAAAATTCTATCAAAATCACCTTATCACTGCAATATATTGGTAATAGCTATGATGCCTTGTTGAATTCTAAAACCTTGATGTAAGTTGACCTTGGGAATTAAATAAACCATTGTCCCCATGCTCTTACCAACTCCATAGCTTCATGTGACATTTTGAAACCAATGTCTCATGTCAATCGAGTGATAATGGCAAGAGAAAAATATCATTTACTCTTTTGAAGTACTTTTCAACTTGTTTCAACTCTAATTGAGGATAGAATTCACAAATCTTGCTTTGTCCTTGGGCTTCTCCTCTAACTCCTTGAGTTGTTAATCTAGGGAAATTTCCTATCTTGGCTGCCAGATAGACAACATAAGATGTCATGTAAAACTTCTTTGTAGTTATCACTATGGTTAGTTGAGCATGAAGTTTGTCTGAAACAATCTATCCCCTGTCTAAGAAAACCTCACCCTTCAATATAACATCGATGTATTGAAACATCTAGGTATCATAGGATTTTCTATCCTCTTTACCTAGGGCTCTATTCAAAAGAGTGACTAGGTCACCAATTTCTACCTGAAATTCATCCCTTACGAGTTTTCCTAAAATATTCTTAATTGATTTCCTTTCCAACTTTAGCCATCTTCTATTTAGATCCTTAAGATGATCAATTACATTGGTTTCAAATGTTGTAGTAGCCTACTCCTCTATCAATTGGCCTAACTATCCATATGGAGGCAAGTCAAAAGTTGTCCTAATCATAGCAGGGGTCAAATCCAAGATCACAGTGCCATAAGGATCATACCACTTCCTATCTCTGAGATGATAATGTTGGGCAACTACCAAAATTAGTTCAAAGCATTGCACTAAAACTGGGAAACATGTCATATGAGCCAATCCTAAGTTGTATATCTTTTTGGACGTCAAAGTAGCATCATCATTGAATGTATCTTGTTTGAATGTCTCTATGTCCACATGGCCTAGCTCTGTATCAATGATGTTGGCCAAATAAAATGTGAATTTGGAGGCCTTATGCACTCCTTGAAACTTATACTTCATGGTGAGAGGGAGTTTCTCAATCTTCTTTCCTTGATTCTTCTTTCCCTTTTTATCCACTTCTTCAAACATTTAAGTACCTAAAAAATTACAAAAATCCATCATAAGTATTAACACAACATGAAAATCATTTAAATCCTTCAAATGACAAGTATCTTTAGCTTTGGAGAGATTTTGGGTTTCAGGAGGATAGGCGGATCAAGAACCAAAGGCCCAGGTCAGGGTTTTCATTCAGACCTGACATTTCAAAGAGTTTATCAATGTTCGGTGGGAATCAGGCTCTCGCGCGCACTTGCCACTTAGGAATCTAGACTAAAGGTTCTCACAGGTTTTGAAGTTCCAAAGGAACTTCACTTTCTTGCATTGCGGGAATCAAGTTTTTTAGGTGGATTAGGAACTTTGGGACATGGTTCCAATAGTCCTCTAGGTCTCGAAGTTCTGGAGGAATTTTTCTTAATAAAGGATTAACTTAAGTACATAAAGTGTTAATGAGAGTGGGAATCTGAGTGGAACTTTGACTGGGGAACCTAGAGCAAAAGTTCATGCGGGGCCCAAAGTTTTACAAGGACATTTTTTAACAAAGGATTTTCTCAAGCCATTAAATATACTAGTGGGGATGAAACTCGAGGAAGATGTGAAACTTAAGAACTTGGTTCCAATTTTTTTTAGGATCCGTGATCTTGAAAGGTGTAAAACTTGATATTTACGGGAAATTTAACTTCTACCATTAAAGAAAAGGAACAATGCCAAGGTTGAGATTCTGGGATGAACTCAAATCTAGGGATTTGCTTCCATAGTTCCTCTGGGATCTGAAATACTGAAGGACATGAAGCTCTTTATTGAAAGTCTAGAAACTTTAGGATTTTTTTACTCAAAATCAATGTCCATGATGATTTAAGATGCCTAGGATTTGGTCCTTATTTACAAAAACTAAAGCTAAGGAAAGAAATCTAAACCTAGGAAAGCATCTAAAAATGACTTCTAACACTCAACCCTGCAACTAGCAACAAAACTAAACTCAAAACACTGAGGAAAATGACAAACCCTGATTTTAAACATAATCGGGCTAAGGTAAATGAACAAAACAACAACCAAAGAAAATAAACACCAGCGCAAAACAAAACAAACCAAACAAGTAGAAATAAAACAATTCACCAACCTAGAAAGCCTAAGACTAGTGAATAACATGCCACACAGAGAAGTTCCATGCATAAAAACAAACTTGGGTTGATAAATTATGTGCACAAATCACAAAATCCTTTCACAAATAGGTGTAATTGATAATGGAAGAGTGTTAGGGCTCAACACTCACATAACAATCTAATTTTTAGGTGTGAGAAAAATTGATCAAAACCCTTTAAATATTACATCAATAAATTTGCATCATGCACCATAAATGCAGGATAGAAGGTAGGAGTGGGAATCCAGGCGAAACTCAGACTTCAAGTTTAAGTTTTGCAGTTCCCAAGTTCCCTAGAATCTTGAAAGCTTGACATACAACAAAGAAAAATGGTGGGGGTGAGAATCTAGGTGGAATTCAGACTTTGGAACTTGGTTCCAGAATCCCTACGGAGCCCACAATCCTAAAAGGACACAAAAAACAATAAAAACAAAGGATGGGTCGGGAATGAATCCTGGACCTGGGATCCTGGGGTTTTGGGAAACCCTGGCACTCAAAGGAAAAAATGCCAAAAACTCAAAGGAAAAGGCCAAAACAAAACCCTAAGGCAGAACTTAGGACCAAAAGGTGGGTAAAAGACCCAAAAACACCAAAGAAAGATAGAAGGAAAAAAAAAGAAAAGAAAAGGAAAAAAAAAAGGGGCCCCCCATGTTAGTCAATAAAAATATGGGGCATGTATGCAAGGTATAACACTTTGGACCGCCACAAATATTTTCTTTCACTTTGTTTGTTTTTAGGTTTTCTTTCACTAGTTAGTTATAGAAGAAGTCACCACACTTTGTTGTGTTTCATATTTAGGTCTTGCAATTTTGAGATAATGCATTGAAGAAGGATTTAGATGTCATAATAATGTTTGAGGATAATTGGTTGCATATAACAACCCTAACTTAGTTTAAAGGCTCACACCAAATTGGTAAATTGTCACAATTACGACTTTACCATTGGCACCAGAGTATTTTAGGTTTACAGTAATCAAGGAGCACATGTGAAGATCTATATAGAACCTAGGATAACATCCTTTGAGCATCACATAAATTAATTTAATATTGCCTTTGTTTTGTTTGAAGAATTTGTTATTCCATTTGACCACACGTTTCATAGAGTATTTGGCTTTGCGCCACCTTGTAGCTAATGCACATCATTTTAAAAGTTTGAGATTGCTATATATTTGTTATTCACACCCATTAGAGATCACGAAAAATAAGTAAGAGTTAAACAAAGAGTTAGAGGCTAAGTGCACGATGAAGGATTAGAATGGATTTTGAGGGTGAAGATATAGATAACACTAAAAGTATTAGGATTCATTTTGATGTAATATTTTCCATACTAGTGAATAAATGGCAATAATCGCCCATTATAGTCTATTGCAATCATTTATAATTTATACTCAATAAAGATCAAATTATTTTTCAAATAAGTGTTGTGAGAATCATGTGTGTGTGTGTGTGTGTGTGTGTGTGTGTGTGTGTGTGTGTGTGTGTGTGTGTTTTGTTTTTCTGCATGGTTGGATTGTCCTTTGTTGTACCCTCCACCCATGATCACATCAAGATATGATTATATTGCTTTATCAATTTTATCTATTTGAAATTAGTTTTTCTAGTTGACTTGTATAATAAGCTCAAGGAATTAAATGTAAGGACAAATTTGATTCTTCTTAGGATCAAAACAATAGTTTCTTATTAATCACCAATAGGTAAACAAAGATGGTGGAGCCTCTTCAGGAAGTGATTTCTAGATCTTTGGGATTTTGTATTTCAAATTAGAGGTCTAGCAAGATATCTCCCATATAATTTTAATTTTCCTTAAAGTTCAAAATGACATGGTAGGACCATGTAATTCTTAACATACCGAAAGTAAATGATGCAGGAGCGTCCAAGTTCACAAACAATCTCGCATCAACCAAAAATATTTCAAGTTTTATTTTATGTTTAGTTTGTTGTGTTTCAATTGATTTTTGGTAGTTGCTTCAAGAGGCTTTCATGATTCAAGTCAATCGGAGGCATCATCTCAAAGAAGAGCTACTTGTTATTTTTGGCATCAATACGGAATGTGGTGGCAGTTTGTTTCAAACCCGTTCTAGGTTCTTTTGTTTCAATGATAGGCCATAAATTTTAAGTGAAGGGTTGCCACTTGTTAGCATCTCACAACATGAAAACCTTGTTAATAAAGATTCATTGTAAGGAAGCGGTGGGGTCGCTAATTTGAAAGATTAATGGATGCTGCCACATGGTGGAGTCTCGCACTCTCCAAAAGCGGGATGTTATGTCGAAGAGACACGTGGCATTGAGTCACATTCTCTCGAGTCCTCCCACGTTTCATCTATACAAATTCTAAGTGGTTTTCCCATGACACGCAATGCCTCTGCACACATTCTAACTCTACAAATTCTGACACCTAATTCGGATGCGCCATTGATTAAATATAGTCAGTCAATAGATGGTGGGATCCACCTGATTGAAGGCCAATAAAGGAAGAGACCGTGGAGTCTTGTATCAAGGGTGATATGTGTCACAACTGTGCATCACCATAGAAATGCAACATTGACATATGATTCCAAATGCATCATTGGCCAGAAGTGTCAAAGTGGGCCTTGCTTCATATAAAAGTCTTCAAAGCTAAGGAAGGAAACAAGAGACACACAACACCACCATAAAAACCCATCAATTATACAACTCTGACACACCGTAGGAGTTGCGCCATGGAAACACGTGTGCAAGGAGTCCATTTGTGGTAGAAGCATTATGAACCATCCAATCAGTATTGAAGGATCCAATGGCTGGCGCAATACAAAGGTAAAAGTCGATAGAAAAACAATAGGAGACACTTGTCAATAACACGCAAAACTAATGCTGCTATTAAAGTAGCTCTACAATGAATCAAATTTGACACCTCAAAGGTGATGCACCTTTATTCCACCTATCCAGAAGGGTTCTACCAACAAGATGGAGTCCACGGAACCATTCAATCATGAACCTCATCTAACAACATATTTTGACTTGCGACGTTTCAATTTCTAATTCTCAACAGTTAACTTCCTTGAACCCAAAATATAAAGGGAAGGTGTTGTATTCTCTTAAGGGGGATTCTAGTTTGTGGATGTTTTGGAAAGAAAGTGTTGTCTTCTAGAAGAAGAGCAGACTGATTGAATTGTATAGTTTTGTACTCTTGTTTGATGTTGCATACATGAATAAAATAGTTTGAAATTTGTTGTAGTTGTTAAAATTGTTGTTTTGGCTGCTAGATTTTGGTAGTCTAAAAAAACCCCATATCTAGACTACATCAAGTAATATTAGAGCAAGTTTCCTCGATAGGAGAGGTGTTGAGGTGAGATGGTATGATGCTAGGTTGAGATAATATAGCTCTAATATTGTGTTGTAGGTGTGAGAGAGTGTTGTAATTGTAGAGAGTCGAGGATGAATTTTGTGTGAGACATGTTGGCTATCCTCTAGTAGAGATTAAAGTTGGGTAGAAGCTGTATGAACATCCTCCACTGAATAAAAGTGGGTAGAGGGTGTTTTGAGAGGTACATCTTCTAGAATGTTTTGTGGGTAGAGGATAGTTGTGGTTGTGTGTGATTTTTTGTTGTAAGTATGAGAGGAAACCTGTAACTATAGAGAGCGTAGGCTCTAAAGGTAAATTATACCTATAGGTGTGTGTGCAAGTTGCAGATTATTAGAAACTTGCATTTGGGATTAACATGTCAAGGAGGAAGAGTATGAAGTTTTCCTTGGGAAAAGTAGTAGGAGTTTCATTTCTTGTGCGAAGAGAGAGAAGATTAAGATCTGAGATTAATGAGATGTGGAGGACACCAAAGGTTTTAAGATCAGAGATGGGAAAAAGAAAGGAAGAGAAGAATATGGGTAAGGTTGAGTCCCATTATCTTTCTAATGATGGTTTGTCTATAGGTGAACTTGTATGTGTAGGAAAGGATGAAGAAGATGAAAGTGCAACAATAGGAACATGTCTTGTGGAAGGAATGAAGCAATTAGTGAAAGAGGGTGAGGATGAAAGAGGAGAAGATATTACAACAGAGAATAGTGAAGAAAGAAAAGTTGTATAGACAAGGAAGAGTGAGGCTGCAGCTGTGATTTGTCCTTTGAAGGACATATTGATAAATGCAGAGAATGATGAGGAAGGATTTGTAGTAGTAATAGAAAAAATTTAAGATATTACAAAGGTAATGTTTTATTTTTTGGAATTTTGCAAAGATGAAATTGATGCTGATTCGCATGCAAAAGAGATGGATGAGAAGATGGTGGTAAAGATAGAAGAGTGTGAAGAAGAAGAGTTGAATGTAGAGGACAAGATGGAAATATTTAATTTTCATGATATTGTTAGTGCAGATTTGTGTGTAGATGTTGTGGAGGATAGTGTAGATGAGATCGAGTGGGAAGAAGGATTTTCCTAGAGGAGGCCAGATTATGGTGGGTTGAATCCCATGAGAAAGGGAAGAGAGGAAACTGTATGGAGGAGGTGATTAGTTCATGGTGGATCAAATTCCATGTGAGGAAAGAGGATTGCAAAGCAGATTTGGGGGAGAAGGATGGAGGTTGTCCCAACTAAATACTGGAAGAGGAGAAGGAAAAGTATTCTAATGTACTTGTTGTAGTGATGGAGTTTGTTGTAGGTTGTTTACAACCTAGAAGGGTTATTCTATCATCCAACTCCATTTTTTGAGCCATGCTCACAAACTTCTTACTTGGCATGTCTAATCTAGGAGCATCCAAGTTTAGAAGAAATCTTGTATCAACCAAAAATATTTTAGGTTTTGTTTTTTGTTCAGTTTGTTGTGTTTCAATTGATTTTTGGTAGTTGCTTCAAGAGGTTTGCATGATTGATGTCAATCAGAGGCATCATCTCAAAGAAAAGCTACTTTTTATTTATGGCATCAATCCAAAATGTGGTGGTAGTTTATTTCAAACATGTTTCAGCTTCATTTGTTTCAATGATATGATTCCAATTTTAAATGAAGAGTTACCACTTGTTAGCATCTTGCAACATGGAAACCTTGTTAATCAAGATTCAATGTAATGAAGTGGTGGGGGTCATCGATTTGAAAGATTCAAAGTAGCCACATGGCGGAGTCTCAGAGTCTCCAAAAGGTTGCAGATTGACACAAGTAGGGCATTGTGCCGAAGAGACATGTTGCATTGAGTCACATTATCATGAGCACATCCATGTTTCATCTATACAAATACTAAGTGGTTTTTCTATGACATGTGGTGCCTCCACGCACATTCTAACTCTACAAATTCTAACAACTACTTCAAATGCATCATTGATTAAATATAGTGAGTCAACAGATGGCAGGATCTGCCTAATTGATGCCTAATGAAGGAAGAGACTATGGGGTCTTGTATCAAGGGTGATATGTGTCACAACTATGCATCACCATAGAAACAAAACACTGACATATGATTCCAAATGCATCATTGGCCAGAAGTGCTGAGTCATCAAAGTGGGCCCTCCTTCATATAAAAGAGTCTTCAAAGTTGAGGAAGGAAACAAGAGACACATGACACCATTGCGCAAACCCATCAATGATACAACTCTAACACACCTTAGGAGTTGCACAATAGAGACACATTTCCAAGGAGACCATTTGTGGTAGAAGCATTCTAAACCATCCAATCAGTATTGAAGGATCCAATGACTGGCACAATACAAAGGTAAAATCTAATAGAAACATGGTAGGGAGACTCTTGTCAATAGCACACAACTCTATAATGAATCAAATTGGACACCTCAAAGGTGATGCACCTTTACTCCACATGGCGAGAAGGGATCTAACAACACGATGGAGTCCACAAAACTATCCAATCATGAACCTCATCTAACAATTGACATATTTTGATTGGTGGTGTTTCAATTTCTAACTGTCAACAGTTAACTTCCTTGGAACTGAAATATAAAAGGAAGGTTTTGTATTCTGTTAGACGAGGGCTTCTGGTCTATGGATGTTTTGGAAAGAAAGTGTTGTATTGCAGAAGAAGAGTAGACCAATTGAATTATATATTTTTGTAGTCCTGATTGATGATGCATATATGAATAATATAGTTTGAAATTTGTTGTAGTTGTTAAAATTATTATTTTGGCTAGATTTTCATAGTCTGAAAAGACGCCATATCTAGACTGCATTAGTAAATCAGCAGAAGGAAAATATTAATGCCATGTAAATTTTTTAGATTAATTGGTTTTGTGTGAATTATTGCCAAATTGTTATTCTCCATCATGGTAGTTCCTGTGACAAGAGGCAAAAAGAATCCTGTCACACCTAGAGAATTTGGTCACACCTAGAAGGTGGGGAGACTTATCCTAATGATATGCATGAAGAATTCACTGAAAAAGAAAAAGAGGAAGAGGAAAAGGAAGAGGAAAACAAAAAGGACAAGGAAAGGGAAATGGAGGACGGGGAAGAGGAAGAAGAAGAGGAAGAGGAAGAAGAAGAGGAAGAGGAAGAGGAAGAAGAAGAAGAAGAATAAGGGTAGAAAGAGGAGGAAGAAGAAGACGAAGAAGAAGAGGAGAAGGAAGAGGAGGAAGAAGACAAAGAAGGAGAAGACAAGGAAGAAGAAGATGAGGAAGAAGTATTGAAAAGGAAGAGAAGATAAATAATCTAGATATCAAATGCAATAAAAAATTCATATTGAAACTTAAATAACATTGAATATGAAAAATATTATTACTACTCATGAGGATTTCTTTTTTTGATTTTTACTGCTCAAGGAAATCTTTATCTTTTCCTTTCTTTGAGGGAAATCTTACAATGTTTGCCTTATTTCCTTAGAGCCACATGTTCAATTCTTATTGTTCTATAGTGGAATGACTAAAGGAAACGGGTTACATCTTCATCTATAATTTTTTTCCCCTAGCTATTGATTTTAGAAGATCAACTTAGGACATTTGATCTATATGATATTTAGCAACCTAGACAATAAAAATAAAAGGCAAATTTACTACTTTTAAAGAACAATTAGCCTTATGTGTCATGACCACATTCGTTGGTAGGTACATGTATGGATGAGTCATATAGGTATATGCCATGTGGAGTAATCAAAAGATGACGCATTTTCCTAAGTGGTAAAATATGGCGGGGTTGTTTATAGTTTGTGTTGTGTGTACTCAAGATGTTTGCAGTGTTTATTATGTACACTCACATATGTTTTATGTGAAGGCATGAGGGTTTGTGGAACTTGGTGTTAAACAATAAAGAGTGGATGGCTGACTAAGATAGATTTGTAATGCAATTTTAAGTTGAATAAAATGTTGTCATGTGTTCTTAGGTGGGAAAGCTAGTGACCCCCCTTAATCTACTTAGCATATGCCTACCTATATTTTATGTCTTCAAAGTGATGTTGAAAGTGAGTATTGTGTCCTATTTCTATCACACCATAGTGAAATAGCTAATGGTAGATTCATACATATTTGTTTTCCCCATTTCATCCTTTGTCATTTATCTTAAAGTCATTAAATCAAGGCATTGATTGTTGTGGGAATTTGGTGACTAAAGCAGAAGTGCAAGAAGTTGCTTGGATGAATGAAATGTGGATATGCAATGTGTTCTAATTGGATACATGGGTGATTAGTAAAATGGTTTGAATTTCATGAGCTTGAAAATGATTGTGACCATTGATTTGGGTCATAATAAACTTTCCCTGTTGATCCTAGATAATTTTTTAAAAGCTTCATGCCCATGTTGATTATCTAGAGAGATGAATAACTTAGTGGTTTCCTACAAGGATGAATTCAATTTTGCGGCCATGTTATCATGCGCAAAGGAATAGTTGAGGAAGTAAATGGTATTAAATATAACCCATATCTATTTGTAAATATCAAATAGGATTCAAGTACAATAATATCAAATTTGGTTAAATGTGTTGCATGACTTTAGTGAATTCATTGTAGTTTAATAAATAGGTTATTGCAACAAGTTTAATAAAATATGTATTATAAGGATCCAAATTGCAATAAGTGTCATCAACATGGAAGATCTTGGGTATGATGGTTGGTTATAAATACAAGTTTATTAAATCTCAAGAGAAAAGATCTTTGCAATTTATTGATTGTCTACAATATTTAGGCCTTCATCTGAATCTTTAAAGGTGTCCTCTAGTTTAGTATATTCTTTGTTATCAAATGTTGTATGCATAGTCTTGAGTTTCTATGTGATTCATTGTTTGTGAAGTTTGGAGAAGCTATTTTAAGTAGAATCATCTCCAAGATTTTGATTTCTTTATTTTAGTAATTGTAAAATGTTTTCAAAGTTTTTGAAAATCTCTCTCCAAAATAGGATATGGGATTTCTTTAAGCAGTTGTGGATTATTAACGTAGATCTAGTGATGTGATGTTTCTTGATTCTATTCATTTTATCTAGATGAAATTATGGCTACATTGATGGAATTTTAGATGTAGTATTGTTTCTATATTTCAGATTCACAAGAATGTTTTTATGTTTCTTTGACTTTGGCAATGTCACAATGAACTTTAAGGCACTAATCCTCTTTGATAAAATTATCAAGTTTTTTCTTAATGTATTTTCCTCCTCCACTAATAGATTAGTGTAGATTAGGTTTTGCCACCTTGCTTAACTCAGTATTATAAATTTCCACAAAATCTTGTGAGTGCTCATATGTATATTTTTAGAGAGTCATGCATATTAGATGTCTAGGTTACACATAGAGTAAGATAAACTAGTTTTGCATATTTAGTTGCATGTGTAACCTAGTCCACTATAAAAGATATCTTTAGGTCAGAAATACTAGTAAGCCAATGTAGCGGGTTTTTAGTGACTATTAATTGGGATATCCATACACCAAAGGGTGGCTAAGTTGTGTGAACAGTGTGTTCTTTATTTCTCTTTTATCCTACCATGATCTATAGGAATATCCTCTTATGTCTTACCTAGCCAAAATTGTAGAAGAGTTTCCCCTATTGTTAATTGGCCCACAATTTCTAGCAAGATGACCATAAGTTTTGCCTCAACAATAAGAATCAACCTATGTTCCTTGGGTTTATATTGAAACTACATTCTATAGGCTTGTAAGAAACAATTTGGTGCACCAACGACATCTACAACACCATAGGTGACATTGACAATAAAGTGCAAATAAACTATGGAAATCCAATCATGAAGGAATGAATCCTATTTCCTTATATTTTAATTTGTGCTTGGTTGTAATGTTTTCTCCTAAGTGGTTTGTTATTATAAAACCCTTTATATGTTTTAGTACTATTTTAGCTTCTTAAATTAAAAAATGTCTACTTTGAAAATTTTTATCAACAATAGACATTGATTTATAATTATCAAATAATCAACAAGATTATTTAATAAGTAAAATATTAGTTTTTTACATATATTTCTTTCTCATTTGTAAAATTATTTAAAACCCATATATTTACTCTTTTTAAATACCCGTTTTCCTCATTTCTAAATTTGAATTTTTGAAAACCCACATGTTTCTATTGTTGTTTTGAGGGTCTTATATTGTGTTAGTTCCATTTTAAATATAACATCAAGGAAAATGTATAGTGAATAAATTGAACATTTACAGTCTTTATGATATATGTCACATCTCAAGGGATCCTATTCATAGTTTAAAGGCGTGTACGGAGGACTACCGAATGTAATTCTCCATTCAAAAGTTATTATTCTCCACTAATGGTTGAGTTAAGTTCATTTTTACGATTCCCCTTAATTTTTCTCACTTGAATTAATTTGGCATGTATGCATTTAATGATTAATAAAGCTCCATCTATCCCTATCAACTCGACAAAGAGAGTCAATTGGGTGATATGTTCTATAAATAACTCATTTCCCCTTATTAAAACTATGTTTTTTAGGCACACCTAACGCACTAGACACTCTCATGGCATCAATGGATTCATTTTCATATAATTTTGGATGTTTCAAACCATAAAATCCAATATTGTTTGAATGAGTGACATATATCCTTTCTTATAAACATCTTCAATAGGGGAAAACATAGAATGTATCTCATAATGTTTGCTACCTTCTCTTGCATTTGCATTAAAACATGTATTGGAAATTATATCTATAATATTAACCATTTGTGATCTATCAATTCAACTTCTATCACAATCAAAAGATTCAAGCTTTATCAAAAGATTCAAGCATTCAGAAAATTACCCAGTGTAGTGATGGAAATGGCTCTTATCAAATTGTTTGAGAAATATTATTTTTGTTTAAGGTATTTTAATGGACAAAAGATTCAAGCTCTATCAAAAGATTCAAGCATTCAGAAAATTACCCAATGTAGTGATGGAAATGGCTCTTATCAAATTGTTTGAGAAAGATTGTTTTTGTTTAAGGTATTTTAATGGACAAAAGATTCAAGCTCTATCAAAAGATTCAAGCATTTAGAAAATTACCCACTGTAGTGATGGAAATGGCTCTTAAGAAATTGTTTGAGAAAGATTGTTTTTGTTTAAGGTATTTTAATGAAATTAATTGTTCCATTAATTTCATTCAAGGTTTCAAATTCACTAGTATGACATTCAATACACTACCTCTTTCGTTTCCATATATCTTGAGAAAGTTGAAAGGCATTCATTACATAGATATTCTTCTACATTTATTCTTTATCAAGAGAGATGGAGGTGATCCCTTAGGAGATGTTAGGTGTATAAGAAGTCAGGAAAAAACCTCTATTTTTATTAGGTATCTATAATGGAATTCCTTTAATTTGTATTTTCCTGAATTAGTTCAATAGAAATCAGTATATCCTCTCTTATAAGAGGAAAAGGAAGAAGTATATGAAAAAAAAAATTGTCCATAAGAAAGATGCAACTGATAATGGTGATGTGCTCATTTTTGTTGATGAGATCCAAACAAAAAAGGTTGGGCACAATGAATAAGCATGGCTAAAAAGATAGTGCAAAGGAGGGTCTACCTCATATCTAACATTTGTATTCAAGTAAAGGTACTTATACATTATTTTGTTTAGGTTTTTCTCTCATTAGCCCAAATGAATCATGTTAGAGGTTTAAATGTCAAACAAATGTTCTCTCCCCCAAACCATTCTCCTAATCCTTCACCATATCTCATCCCAACCTTTTCTTTCATATCCATGTTCACCCCACACAAGTTGTGGGTGACCCTTTCAAGTAGTACTTACAATGATTTTCCTCTAACCCATCTCTTCACATTATCTTGGTTTTTTTGAGTGATATTTTTGTTATAATTCTATGTAACCCATGAAAACTGAAATTTTGATACACAAATAATCAACACTTTCTTGTTCTACAATAATCTAATAGTCTTAAAAGAAAATGAATAAATAATGATCGAATACCTAACTACTCAAGAAAGTAGCACTACAATTCTTTGACACATGTATTGAAGAATTCATAATAGAAACTAATGCATGAAGATTTTGGAATAGTGAAAAATGAAAATGCTCATCCCCAATAAGTCTAACAAAACATACAATTTAAAAAAGTAAATGAATTTCCATGAATGATTGGAACTAACATGGTGGATTTCAAGTCTTATGGTTCAATACATACTTTCTCTTCCTTTAATTTGTTAACTTCCTTTTTTATGAAATCATATAGAGTTGTCACATTATAAAAGGAAATGGTATAGATTTATTGAACTTATATTACTATACCAACAAAAAAATATTGGGCAACACATTAATTGTTCTCAATATTTTTTTATCTGCACACACACGTCTCTGTTAATGTATTTCAAAATATTAAATTAAAAGCTATGTTAAAAATTGGCCCATAACTCCTTACAAATGAAATAGAAAAAGAATATTCTTAATTTAATAAAACTAGACATAAATTTA
Source organism: Cunninghamia lanceolata (assembly GCA_027924645.1). Taxonomy (NCBI): domain Eukaryota; kingdom Viridiplantae; phylum Streptophyta; class Pinopsida; order Cupressales; family Cupressaceae; genus Cunninghamia; species Cunninghamia lanceolata. The sequence continues at coordinate 11,748,094 of BSBN01000780.1, forward strand.
ATATATCATGTTTCATTATAATGCTCATCTACTAAGAAATATCATTCTTTTTCATACTACTTAAAAATATAAATCTAAAATTATACTTTATGATATACTCATTAAGCATTTTTTTCTCAACAATCTCCCTTTTAATTCTTAATATTCCAACTTTTAATATATTTTGTGATGAAACAAATATATCTCTCAAAATTTATTTAGTAAAAATGTAGACAAAATCTTGTTTATCTTCTTATTCAAACCCCACAACATACTTCACATGACATTCTTCCCTAATGATACCATTGAAGACTTATGATTTCACATCCATTTGGAAAACTACCCGCTTATGATGGGCTAGCAATGTTGACATTGTTTTTATTATATCCCAATAACTAATTAATGTGAATATTTCTTCATAACTTATTTCATGAAGTTTATGCATATACTTTTGTAACCAGTCTTACCTTATGCCTTTCAATTATGTCATCACTCTTATACTTGTTCTTATATTCACTATATTCATGCCACCTCCTAACATTTTGGAATTTTAACCATCTCTCAAATTTATATCTTCTTAATTGCCTTCATTTCTTCTTCCATTTCTTCGTATCAAATTTATCCATAATTGTAACTTCATAACAATTCGGTTCATCTTGAATTTGAAAAAATTAAAATTAATTAACAACCTAATTCATATTAATAGTTTCATTCAATGCACTTTTATAGCATCATATATACAAGAGTAGTAAAGATATATATGTACTTTTTCAAAAATTACCTTGGTGTCTCCATAGATGCACCATTAATTAATTAATGATGTCTTGCACTTGAATATAAAAACAAGATTTTCTCCCTATATCTTATTTTTAAGTTTTTTAATTTTCTTGGCAATTATGGAAACCAATCTCTTTCCTCTATTATAATAATAACTAATTGCAATTTCAATGGTAAATATCTATGTATTTTTTCACAAATTCCCTAATTATTAATGGTCTCTCTATGGATACATCATTAGTTTTAACAATGTCTTGTAGTCAAGAACATTGAAAAGTCTTGTAGTCAAGAACATTTAAAAGATAAGATATCTTCTCACTATATTTTATTTATTTTTTCAAAATTTCTTCCCAAATTTTGCAAATGAGTTACTTTATAATGCCTTGGTAAGTCGACTACAATGTGTCCCAAAGTTTCTTGGCATTTCTTCCATAAAATTCTAGAAAAAATATTATAATTAAAACACCTTACATTAAAATCATCACTAAAGGATCATTCTTCTCTATTTATTTTTTCATTTCTTTTAGTTTTGCCAATGTATTTTAATCTTGCAACTTTGCATAGTCCACTTGAATAATATCCCACATTTATTTGAAAGGTGAATGTTTGCATTTTTATTGTCCAATACTCTTTTATTGTTAAATTGAAAAACAAGTAATAAAGAATTTATTTCTGCCATTAATTATTCTTTTGTAAACCCACAATAACTAAATAACCTCTAGATCTCGTAAACTTGCCTATATAAAAATTCTAAAAATACTTATCTTAGACTAGTACACCAAACAAATAATAATACTTGTTTTATTTTATTCCTTCTTACCTAGAAATCTCCTCCTTATTCTTGTTTTATTTTACCCCATAAATATATATTATAATTATTTTATTTGGTCCCTTTTAATTTTTATGTAGGCATTCTACACTCACAACAAGTGCTGAAGATTCAGATTCTTATAACCACTAAATAAAAATCCAAAAAAATTTTAAAAAATAGAAAATAAATAAAATAAAAAAAAATAAAAAAATAAAAAAATAGCAAATAAATAAAATAAAATTCAATGCATGGAGTGGATGATAATGAAATGCCACAATAAATACACCACTCTCAAAGATGGTTTTGCCATTTTAAACCAAGGTTTTGCCATTTTAAACCAAAATGCCAATATTCTAGCTGGAGTAATTTATAAATACCAAGAATAAGAAACCACTCTCAAAAATGGTTTTGCTATTTTAAACCAAAATGCAAATATTCTAGTTGGAGTAATTTATAAATGCCAAGAATAAGAAATATATTTAAGGGGAAATGAAACGCTATAAAAAAAAGTGAAAACCAAAAACCAAATACCAAATGTTGTACATCTTGCATAAATGTTTCTTTCCAAAAGAGGTTGTATATACAGTTGTAAAAGTATTTAATGTGGGTGACACAATGGGGGATCATAGTTTGGGCTCATTGGGTAAATAATATTGGTGGCAAAATGGTTGAGAAGCATCAAATAAGCTTTTCTTTCGTTGTTTTTTTCTTTCCTATAAATAGGGGTTTGGTTAGGGGGTTATTCATATCATCCTATGTTTGATTCTTACTTGAAGGCAAGCATTGAATCTCCTAGAAAAGCTTGGAGCTTGGAAATTTATTACAAATTTTTCCATTATTAGGAAGTATATTGTAATATTTTTGTTTGCTAAATAATACATAAGTTAGAAAATTTAGAGACTAAGTTTTTTCAAAAGAATTTTAACAAAGTATATAATATCTCAATCTTGTATATATACTATTGAAATTTGTGTAAATCAGATAACTTGTAATGTTCTTCTCATAAAATTGTGAAATTATTTTACACCACTTCTTTTCAGTAAATCCTATTGTAAACTTTCAATAAAAGTGCTGGCTGAAAAGCAGGCTAAAAATATAATATCTGAGTCTTGTGTATAGTTTTGTTATTCTAAAATATTATTGAAATTTGTATAAATTAGAAAACTTGTAATATTCTTCTAATAAAATTGTGAAACTGTTTTACACTATTTCCTTTCAGTAAATCCTATTGTAGATTTTCAATAAAAGTGCCCCCTCAAAAGCAGGTCAAAAATATACTATCTTAGTCTTGTGTATACTTTTGTAATTCTAAAATATTATTAAAATTATTATTGAAATTTGTGTAAATAAGATATCTTGTAATATTCTTCTCATAAAATTGTGAAATAGTTTTACAATATTTCCTTTCAATAAACAAATCTTATTGTAAATTTTCAATAAAAATGCTGGCTGAAAAACAGTCCAAAAATATAATATCTCAGTCTTCTGTATAGTTTTGTCATTCTAAAATATTATTGAAATTTGTGTAAATCAGATAACATGTAATATTCTTCTCATAAAATTATGAAATTGTTTTACACTATCTTTCAGTAAATCCGATTGTAGATTTTCAATAAAAGTGCTAGTTAAAATGCAGGCCAAAAATATAATATCTGCCTTGTGTCTACTTTTTGTTATTCTAAAATATTATTGAAATTTGTCTAAATCAGATAACTCTATTCTTCTCATAAAATTGTGAAATTGTTTTACCCTATTTCCTTTCAGTATATCCTATTATAGATTTTCAATAAAAGTGCTGTCTGAAAAGCCGGCCAAAGATAAAATATTAAAAAATCAATATCTGTTGAATTCACAAATAGCCCCTCCATAGTAAATTTAGGGGTTCCATTCACTTTGAATGGGACCGCCCGACTAGTTTTGTTTTTGTATTTTTTTTTGTTTTTCTTTAATTTAAAGGCTTCTGGTAAGAAGAGCCAGGTCTGGCTGTTAACTATTTGGTGATTTTTTTGTTTTTCTTTAATTTAAAGGCTTCTGGTAATAAGATCCAGGTCTGGCTGTTAACTATTTGGTGTTTTTTTTGTTCAGAAACATATTATAAAAGCCGAAATACTGAAAACAGCATGTTAATAGCTTTAATTTTAAGCGAGTGCCATGCACTTAGACAGCATACAGTTTTCTAATTTTAACTTCCAAAACTAAAACAAATATGAGGCGGCGATAGAGCGATTGGAAACCCTAGGAATGAGAAAGCGATAGAGGGATTGGAAACCCTAAGAATGAGAAGGCGAGATGAATACATACCTGTGACTGCCATACTCGTAGAGTTTCCCTCGGCTGGAGAAGATGATGAGACCCACTTCCGCCTGGCACAGCACCGACAGTTCATACGCCTTCTTTATCAGCCCACCTCGCCGCTTGGAGAACGTTACCTGCCGATTTGTTCTGTTCTCGATCCTCTTTATTTCTATCTTCCCCCGCCCCATCCAGCTGAAAACAACAAAACTCCATCTAATTAATTAACCAGATCTCAGAAGAAGGTTAGCTACAGTAGAACAAGGAATACCACTCAGAGAAAACAAAGCCGTGATACCACTTACACAGATAGGGATTGATCGCTTCTCCGTCTTCCTCGAACACACAATTTCGCAGAGCAGTATAATACTCTTTTCTTCCTCAGACGCGGCACGGGTCGGATCGTTGTGTCGCAAGTCAATCTTGTTTGGGTTTAATATAGGTAGGCATCGAATTTCATATTTACCGCCGTTGAACCTAACCAAAGCTTGTTTCTTCCAATGGCCACCAAAGTAACGATACGGTATAATAAGAATTAGATTTGGCGAAGCTATAAAGATAGAGAATCTAATATACGGCCCACGTTGTTCTACTCAAATGTTAATAGTATCTCCCAACATTTTGCTCTAAATACGTGGAGGCCCCCACAATCTGATAGCCCACGTGAAGTGGTGTCCCAGTGCAGAGAATATTAGCCAAGAAATAGAGCTATCACCACGCGGCCTTCCACTACCTCCTGCTTTCAACGTATAAATTATGTCATCGGCTTTTCCTTAAAAACGAAGGTATCCCCAGATACGTCGGAACGAGGTTTGAATACCACACCAAATTTGGGAATCCGTGAGTGGAGGACATTGTTCCGACATCCATTGGGGAACATGAATAGAATAATAATAACAATGTCCTCTAAGGATATTAATTTGGTCCAGTTCATCTGCACAAAAGTCAATACAACTTCTTTAAAACCGAGATATCGTAACACTGAAAATACCTAGATGTTTGGCGTTCCAATGGGTAGTGTAACCCTTTTCCTCCTCCTAATCATGAAAATTATACTAATCCCTTCCCTTTGAACCTTGAATAAGTTTCTTGAAATGAAAGAGAGTGGAGCATATTTGTATAGCCAAAAGTTAAGCAAGAATATATTTAGAGTTTTAGAATCCATTTATTGCAATTGCAAACATTGGAATAGTAAATAATGACAACAAACTCTCTTCAAACTTGTTTTGGTTAGGTTTGTATGGGTGGGATGTGTGTTCTACAAGGTAGAGGATTGGTTTGTCATTTGAAAAATTATGTTAGTAAAGTGTAAAAATGAAAACTTCTTGAGAACAGATTAAATTAGAAAAAACAACTAAGCATCATAATTTATAAATACACTTAAAGATAGTCTAATTGTAAGATTCAGAAACCACGTTATTGGAAACATCAATTCCAAGGAGGGCAACCTTCCATGAGCATTTACAATCAAACCTACAAGGAATTTGGATCTAAGCCAATATGTTTAGCCGAAGGTAGAACCAAATGACATATTTTATGGTCTCTTTATTCTTATAGAATGAACATGGGATGGGTTAAGAGTGAAATAAATGAACATAGTTACTATTGCAGTCTAGAATGGAGGAGCTTCTAGGCTAAGAGTTAAGCTTGGATTTCATAAGTAAGGTGTCAAGTTTGAGATATTTGAGGTTAGAGGAGTATTTGTATTTGCCATTCAAATGCTAGTCATTTTAGAGGGAAAAATTAAGGCTCTTGTAATCAAATTTGAGTGGGAAACAACATTTATTTTATGGTTTCTTTCTTCCAATAGAATGGACATAGGATGGGTTGAGGGTGAAAGAAATGAAGGTGGTCACCAATGGGGAGTCTGGAATGGAGTAACTTCAAGGCTAAGAGTTGAGCTTGAGAGTCAAGCTTGGATGTCAAAAGTCTGGTGTTGAGTTTGAGCCATTTGGGGTTAGAGAAAGAGTATTTTTATTTGGCATTCATGTAATGCCCTAGCTTTTACTGTAGTGCCCCTCATTTTTGCTTTCTATTAGTCTGATAGTTGTTCTATTAGATCTAGACATTATGACATTTTGTTTGATGATGGATTTACTGTTATGATGTTAGTTGATAATACTTTATTGATGTTAGACCTACGACTATGATGACATTTGATGATATTTTGGTGATACTACTATTTACTTGGGTTATGCATATGTTATGACAACTTTATGGACATATTAGATGATTGATTTAATTCTGAGCTTTATGTGTTATGATGTTGTTTTTTTGTAATTGCTCATATTTGATCATTATGTAACTGATTGTTCTATTGTTCTATCTTGGTCATTAAGCAACTGTATTTTATGCATGATATGGTTACTTGTTTGATGTGTTTTACGAAAGGGATAGTGTCGCATTATTCATACATGAGTACCCTGCTACACTGCGATTTCCTTTCATGGTGTGTTTGACTGTATGATTGTATATCTATATGTTCAACCATTTCTATTTGCTGCAAGTTGTAGGTATTAGGTATCGACTCCACCTGAATTGATAGGTTTGAGCGTTCCTTAAACCCAATGGCAATAGTTGAATGGAGATAATGTAGGGTCCCCAAGCTTAGTCACCATCCTTGAAATTCACGAGTATCTAGTTTTGCATCCAATCAGTAAGGTCAGTATGGGCATGATAGTCAGTCAATGTTATTCGATCATGTATAGTCAACAGGTATTGTTCGGCATTTGGTTTATTGAGGTTGTAATTGTTTGATTAATGTTTTGGTTAATTGCTTCATTAAAATAAAATTATTAAGTCAAGAGGGCACTTTGATAAATAATAATAATAATAATAATGTGGTAAATAAAATGTTTTTAAAATGGGAATATAATTGATAAAATTAATATGAAAAATAATATATAAACAAGTAAATGTTTTGTTAAGTGACTACAAAAATAAATTTATAATAATTATGAGTTGTCATAAAACATACATATATATATATATATATATATATATATATATATATATATATATATATATATATATATATATATATATATATATATATATATATATATATATATATATAGTCTAGTTGTAAATTGAATAAATAGCAAATTGTAAGAAAGTTATAAAAGGGGTATTTGGAGGGATTTTTTGGAGGAACCATCTAGATGAAAATTTGGGGGTTCCTCTCTATAAAGATCATCTGAGAGGATTGTGGTATTGGGGAAACTAGATTGGGGATTGAATTCTTGTTTAGGAGATTGGAGAGACTGGTTTCATAGCTAGAGCATTTGAACCCGGCATCGAATCTTCAGCCCAGCCAAGCGTAGGATTCAGGTTCCATTAAATTTTGAATTTTATCTTTATTGTTTTCTATTAATTTGATGTAGTGAACATCAAAATAGTGTGAATATATTTTTCTGATTGTTTTATTTAACATAGCCAATGTCTCTACAAGAATATCATCCTTGTTTATTGATGGAAATGGTCCACATCTCTCAAACATTTTTTTTCTCTCAGACATTTCACCTTTCTTTGTCAATGATCTGGCTTTGCATGTAGGTTTACCAGGGCAATTAAATCCATCTGACAAAATCCCTCTATCCCTTATTTGCTTGACTCATGAAAATTTTTAATCGTCTTGGTGGATGTTTATGCCCTCCTTCAAATTCCCCATGTTGGCGCAGGCTGGAAGGAATACTGGCAAAGGTTGTAGATTTGGTTTACACCTGCCATTTGCATTTGCTCTAAAGTTTCAGAGGCCTTTTCAACAAATCCATAATATGCGCATCTTGCCATCTTTGCAATTATTTTTGCTTGAAAGTATTCTCTATTCCTCAGTGAAATCATTTTTATGTAGATCCTAAAATCTTTGAGATCCATGAAAAATGTCTCTTTGAGGTGTCTATCAAATAGTTCATATACCTTGTCTATGCTCTGTCTTGTAAACAACTGTCTACCAGAGCATTTCCAACTATAATATCTGACATAATTTATTTATGCTTTGGTGGATGTCCATTTTTTAAGTCAAGAGGGCACTTTGATAAATAATAATAATAATAATAATGAGGTAAATAAAGTGTTTTTAAAATGGGAATATAATTGATAAAATTAATATGAAAAATAATATATAAACAAGTAAATGTTTTGTTAAGTGACTATAAAAATAAATTTATAATAATTATGAGTTGTCATAAAACATATATATATATATATATATATATATATATATATATATATATATATATATATATATATATATATATATATATATATATATATATATATATATATATATATATATATATATATATATATATATATATATATATAGTCTAGTTGTAAATTGAATAAATAGCAAATTGTAAGAAAGTTATAAAAGGGGTATTTGGAGGAACCATCTGGATGAAACTCTGGGGGTTCCTCTCTATAAAGATCATCTGAGAGTATTGTGGTATTGGGGAAACTAGATTGGGGATTGAATTCTTGTTTAGGAGATTGGAGAGACTGGTTTTATAGCTAGAGCATTTGAACCCGGCATCGAATCTTTAGCCCAGCCAAGCGTAGGACTCAGGTTCCATTAAATTTTAAATTTTATCTTTATTGTTTTCTATTAATTTGATGTAGTGAACATCAAAATAGTGTGAATATATTTTTCTGATTGTTTTATTTAACATAGCCAATGTCTCTACAAGAATATCATCCTTGTTTACTGATGGAAATGGTCCACATCTCTCAAACATTTTTTTTCTCTCAGACATTTCACCTTTCTCTGTCAATGATCTGGCTTTGCATGCAGGTTTACCAGGGCAATTGAATACATCTGACAAAATCCCTCTATCACTTATTTGCTTGACTCATGAAATTTTTTAATTGTCTTGGTGGATGTTTATGCCCTGCTTCAAATTCCCCATGTTGGTGTAGGTTGGAAGGAATATTGGCAAAGGTTGTAGATCTGGTTTACACCTGCCATTTGCATTTGCTTTAAAGTTTCAAAGGCCTTTTCAACAAATCCATAATATGCGCATCTTGCCATCTTTGCAATTATTTTTGCTTGAAAGTATTCTCTATTCCTCAGTGAAATCATTTTTGTATAGATCCTGAAATCTTTGAGATCCATGAAAAATGTCTCTTTGAGGTGTTTGTCAAATAGTGCATATACCTTGTCTATGCTCTGTCTTGTAAACAACCGTCTACTAGAGCATTTCCAACTATAATATCTGCCATAATTTATTTATGCTTTGGTGGATGTCCATTTTTTAAGTCAAGAGGGCACTTTGACAAATAATAATAATAATAATAATGAGGTAAATAAAGTGTTTTTAAAATGGGAATATAAGTGATAAAATTAATATGAAAAATATATATAAACAAGTAAATGTTTTGTTAAGTGACTATAAAAATAAATTTATAATAATTATGAGTTGTCATAAAACATATATATATATATATATATATATATATATATATATATATATATATATATATATATATATATATATATATATATATATATATATATATATATATAGTCTAGTTGTAAATTGAATAAATAGCAAATTGTAAGAAAGTTATAAAAGGGGTATTTGGAGGGATTTTTTGTAGGAACCATCTGGATGAAATTTTGGGGGTTCCTCTCTATAGACATCATCTAAGAGGATTGTGGTATTGGGGAAACTAGATTAGGGATTGAATTCTTGTTTAGGAGATTGGAGAGACTAGTTTTATAGCTAGAGCATTTGAACCTGGCATCGAATCTTCAGCCCAGCCAAGCGTAGGATTCAGGTTCCATTAAATTTTGAATTTTATCTTTATTGTTTTCTATTAATTTGATGTAGTGAACATCGAAATAGTGTGAATATATTTTTCTGATTGTTTTATTTAACATAGCCAATGTCTCTACAAGAATATCATCCTTGTTTACTAATGGAAATGGTCCACATCTCTCAAACATTTTTTTTCTCTCAGACATTTCTCTTTTCTTTGTCAATGATCTGGCTTTGCATGTAGGTTTACTAGGGCAATTAAATACATCTGACAAAATCCCTCTATCCCTTATTTGCTTGACTCATGAAATTTTTTAATCGTCTTGGTGGATGTTTATGTCCTACTTCAAATTCCCCATGTTGGCGCAGGCTGGAAGGAACACTAGCAAAGGTTGTAGATCTGGTTTACACCTGCCATTTGCATTTGCTTTAAGGTTTCAGAGGCCTTTTCAACAAATCCATAATATGCGCATCTTGCCATCTTTGCAATTATTTTTGCTTGAAAGTATTCTCTATTCCTCAGTGAAATCATTTTTGTGCAGATCTTGAAATCTTTGAGATCCATGAAAAATGTCTCTTTGAGGTGTCTGTCAAACAGTTCATATACCTTGTCTATGCTCTGTATTGTAAACAACTATCTACCAGAGCATTTCCAACTATAATATCTGACATAATTTATTTATGCTTTGGTGGATGTCCATTTTCTATTTCAAATTGTCCAAATTAGTGCTAGTAGAATGCTGGCAAAGGTTGTGGAGTCTGGCTTTTCACCTACCAATTTCATTGCTTAAAAAATTTAAAGGCTTTTCAACAAATCCATAGTGTGTGCAATCCTTGCAATTGCACTTGTTAGAAAGTTTCTAAAGTATTTTCAACAAATCTACTCTATGTGTATCCTGCAATCATTGCATTCCAAGGGATTTCTTCTCCTTGAGAAAATTCATGAACAACTCGTGTGCCTTGTGCATGCCCCTAAATTTTGCTTACATGTCTAGCAGGGCCATTGCAACTTCAATATCTGACATATTTCTTCTATCCTTCATGTTCTGATGGATGCCCATACTTGTCTATAGGCTCCATTTAGTCACCAGCAGGGTGTCTAACTTTACACCTGCAACATTCAACTTAGTGGTTTAATCAATAGCTTAGGGTTGTAATTATGCAATTAAATGTTACTTTCAATCTTCTATCGGCATAGCCCTTGAACCTTCTAGGGAGAAAGTGCTAGTCTAGGTATTTGTTACCACTTGTTGGAATAGCTTAAGGAAAAGCATTTGATTTGTATATAGTAATCAAGGTATATATATATATATATATATATATATATATATATATATATATATATATATATATATATATATATTCGATTATTAATTGAAATCAAATATATATCAATATTATAGTTAAGTTACTTGATTCAGTTAGATTAAGCTATTGAAAATTAATTGATTGGATTATTTGATTATTAAACTATATATTAGATAGGAATAAGATAAAGAAATTTAGTGATACAGATTGTATTGTATCTGAGGCATTTGTTTAATTTGATTAAATAAAAATTGATATGATTAGATATTAATGTGATGAATTTAATTTACTTTTCTACTAAATTTTAGTATGATTTCTTTATAATGGTTTTGTTAAGTTGAAATTTGACTATTAGGTTTAGAATTGGGTTTATAAACATTATATTTTGATTTATAAGTATTGTATTCAGATAATTGGTTTATTGCGAGTTGAATTGAATTATGTAAGTGAAATTTATGTGAGATAGATCATTGGTTGTAATGGGGGTCTATGTACAAGTTGTCTAGGTTTAATTCCAGAGGCTTAGTAGGAAATAGTTGGTTGGTTGGAATTTTTATGCTTGTTCATTGAAATAAGTTGATAATATACTTGAGATGTGTACATAAGGGTTTTTAGCCTTGCATTACTCACTTGTAGTTATGGTTGTGATTTGTGAGCAAGATGGCCCATGCCTCGCTCTAGATATGTGTTGCTTGTGGTTTTGTTATGGTGCAAGAGGGTTTAACCCCATTTTATGTGTGAAGTCATCTAGTTGCAATAAGGGGAGTGGATGTCAATGGGGGCTAGAGCCCAAAGTGGTGACCAGGGTAACCCATGTGGGAGTTTCTTAACTCATTCAATAACCTAATTAATGAATTAGGGAGTTGGGTAGTTTCACACTAATCAAGATAATTGGATTCCACACTCATGCCTGTAGTGCTAGTTCAGACTAAGAATGGGATGATAAGGCTTGGTTGGAAAAATCAACTTCCTTGTCCTCATGAAAGGAATGTTGGTTCCACATGTGTCACCTTATGGAGCCAGCATCTAGTGAGAGACTGTCAGGGTAACCATAGATGGGGGCCGACATCTAGTGAAAGACTGTCAAGGTAACCCATGTCAGGGCCATGCGATGACACTCTTCCCTACTGTAGCCTAGCATTCCCTAATTATGTTCTCCCCATTCATTGTGTGATTTCCTCTAGAAGTGATGTTTGAGTTATTTGTGATGTTCATATTGACCCGTGTTTTATTGGAGTCATGTGTACTCCTTGCACTTATTAGTCTATTGTCTTCTTGACTATTTTTTGTAGTGGGACCTTATGTTATCTCCTAACACAGGAAGGTGGACCTTATGGTTCCACATGGTCGAGTGGATGTGCTTTATCTCCATTGGTTGTCCTTATTTTTGTTCATGTGCAATAAGGATGTATTGCATTCAGTAGATTTTAGATCTTATTCTAGCTTGAGGAGACAAATACTTATGTTCATATTCTAGTCTTGTATATTATTTGAATCATGTACTGTTATCTTGATGTATGTATTCCAATGTAATAAAAAAGTGATATTGTAAACAATGTAATGGTATACTCTCATGTAAAGGAAATTGTATATGTATTTGTAATCCTATATGCAAGATCTTGATGATTACTTATTTGATGATATAATATGAAAATGTATGTGTTTATTCATTTGATGCAATTAGATTTAGAATGAACCGTGGTTGTTAGTTAATTCATAATGTTATTTAGACCTTGTTAATAGTTTGTTATTAATGCATCCATGGAACCCTAGAGGATAAAGCTTAACTTAAATGTTATGAATAAATATGATTTACATTTCTTTGTTATTTCTTTCTTTAAAAAAAAAAATCCTTTTTGTAAAGCATAGTTGAGTTGTTCTCTGGGGTTTCTTGTTGGGGCATTAAATTTACACTAGGAAATTAGCTGACAAACATGGCATGAACAAATTTCATGTGACGCAATTGTAACACTCACATGTCACAATTGCACACTCAAGCACAAGAACTTCCACACAATGCACACAATGGCACTGAAGGCATAAGAGAGAAGGTGGAAACAAAGATGACACTTCTCTACAAGATAGGAACAACCAACAATGACAAATGACCTACAAGCCAAGAAATGTCGATAAATGACCAACAATCCAAAGGGAGGATTGATCATGAAACCTCACAAGGACAAGAGATCCAACAATGGATCCAATCACATTGCATCAAATTACTAACCATCTCAAGAAAGATAACAATAGATCAACTCATAAATAAAGGAGATGCATTTTTCCAAATCATGTTAACATATGATCAAGACATGAGATATGCCATATCATTCAATTGCAACATCAAGATGGGCTAATTACAAAGATGGGGCTCTCATCTATTATGTGGGCATGAAATAGAACCCAACTCATAAACATAATATAATGCAATAACATAATATATAAAAGAGGGCTCCAACAAGCCAAATTAATCATTTTAACAATTAAGATAGCTTTCACAACATGACAAATTCCTTCCAAAATAAGAATCATTTGTAGGCATGAGTTTTCCACAGTGCATGAAATAATTGTAATAGTGCTTCTAGATTAAACTGTGTGTGTTTTTGCTTCAACATTTTGGATCATACTCAGTGATCCATCATCAGGAAAAGGATGTTTATGAGTTGGATTGCAGACTTACCCTTAAAAAGGAAGAGCAGGGGGGGTTTGGGTTGGTGAGGTGTGCAAAAGAAGAAATTAAAAATATTAAAAGCTACCAAACAATGAGATGACTGGTAAGGATATAAAGATTTTAATAGTTTATAAGTGGAAGATATATATTCATAAACTATTAACATCTTTATATCCTTACCAGTCATCTCATTGTTTGGTAGCTTTTAATATTTTTAATTTCTTCTTTTGCACACCTCACCAACCCAAACCCCCCCTGCTCTTCCTTTTTATGGGTAAGTCTGCAATCCAACTCATAAACATCCTTTTCCTGATGATGGATCACTGAGTGTGATCCGAAACGTTGAAGCAAAAACATACACAGTTTAATCCAGAAGCACTATTACAATTAAGAATCATTTTCCAACCAAATGATAATATAATTCAATTAGATGATGGAGGCTACTCCCCAAACATGGAAGAATCACACTCCAATAAATAATTGACATAAAAAATAATATTACAACCATAATAAGCCACCTCCAAGGTGCTCCAATAATCATGAAAATACAACACAACCACAATTTCAAATAATGCATAAGGAACTTTTCCAGCTTCCAAGAGATCTTCTTGAATGACCAATGGGGAAATTTTACCCACAACCCTACCATATTACCATCATCAAGTGCATTAGATGTCTATTCTATTCCAGGCAATCCCCAAGCTACAAAGAAGAAGATCATGGTAACAATGCTTTTCAAGCCAAAACTCACACACATCTAAGGAACAAATGGATACACTCACACCAATCTATGTACACAACAAACATGTGGCAACTCACACCAAATCAAACATAAGGGAAACATATGGCACACATGCCAATCAATTCAAAAGAAGAAACATATAAAGATACAATAAGAGCCTCAAGAAGGATACCAAAACCCTCATGTGGGCCTTAAAAAGGAGTCCAACACTCACATGAGAGCCCCAAGAAGGTTTCCTAACACTCACATAAGATCCTCAAGAAGAACAAAACCACTCTCATAGGAGCCTGAAGATAGTATGCCAACACCCTCATATGAACCACAAGAAGGACAAAACCACTCTCATAGGAGCCTCAAGATAGTATGCCACCACCCTCATATCAGCCTCAAGATGGACACAATCTCTCACACTTAAGGACCTCAAGATACATTCCAATCACTTACATATGAGAGCCTCAAGATGTATGCCAAATCACTCACATATGAGAGCCTCAAAATGTATGTCAATTGCTCACACATAAGAGCCTCAGGATGCATGTCAATCACTCACACTTAAGGACCTCAAGAAAGATTCCAGCACCCTTCAAACACAATGGGACTTAGAGGATTTTAGAGTATCCATATGGATTAGCTTATCCTGCTCTTGTGTGAGAGAGATAGCAAAGTCATCCAAAGATGGCATGGTGAATTGAGTACCAAGTGCACCCTTAGTAGCATAGAAGATAGAAACAAATTTACAGAATATTCTAAACTTAGCTTAGAGAGAATACTAAGAATTAGTTTTTCATCTTTCTTTTCAATTCCACATTGTTTTAGCTAAAGCCTTAGTGATTTTGATTTTGTGAAAAAATATTGAATTGTGTTGAAGTTGCCTTGACTTAAACTAATTAATTCATTTTCTAACATATGACCCCTCATTGAATCTTGTGTACCAAATAGTGTTTCTAGCTTTTCCATATTTCATTTGGTGAATTCAAAGACTCAATGTGAAAGAGAAAATCAGGAGAAATAGACAAACACAATGTTCCATAGGCCTCATCACATTTGTTAAACCACTTAGGCTTAACCTCATCTTTAGCAGGTTCAATTTCTTGTCCCATGTTATCCTATGTAATCCAACTTTCCTTGAGTAGATTTTCATATATGATTTCCACTCAAAATAGTTGTAAGGAGTTAATATGGGTACTTTAGTTTGATCCATGATGAAGAAATGAAGAAAGAAGTGTTGAGAAGAAGAGATCACACACAAGTTATAGTGGATGAATTCACTAATCATAACCACCACAATAACCACACGAGATGATGGAGCTTTCTCCATAATGAAGGTTAGATACTAGTCCACAATCTCACTCTCTTGCAAACACATGGAGTAGTATAAGGATGACGACCACTTGAAGTCCATTCCATGATGACCCAACAGCCACATGAAAACAACCTAGAGTTCCAACTACTACAACATGGGATTTGATACCAGATGTAATGCCTTGAATTTTACACTAGGACATTAGCCAACAAACATAGGGTGAATTTTTTTTTTGCAATGCAATTGTGACACTCACATGTCACAATTACACACTTAAGCATGAGAACCTTCACACATAACCACACAATAGCACTCAAGGCACAAGAGAGAAAGTTGAAATAAATACAAAAACTTCTCTACAAGACAAGAACAACCAACATCGACAGATGGCCTACAAGCCAAGCAATGTCAATAAATGACCAACACGCCAAAGGGAGGATTGATCACAAAACCTCAAAAGTATAAGATGTCTAGACAATAATGGATTCAATGACATTGCATCAAATTACTAACCATCTCAAGTAAGATATCAATAGATCAACTCATAAATAAAGGAGATGCATTTTTCTAAATCATGCTAACATACGATCAAAATATGAGAAATGCCATATGGAATGCCATGATCATTTGACTCCAACACCAAGATGGGAGAAATAAAAAGATGGGGATCTCATATATTATGTGGTAATAATACAACCCGAATCATAAACATAAAATAATGCAATAAAATCATATATAAAAGAGGGCTCCAACAAGCCAATTTAATCATTTTAACAATTAAGACAACTTTCACAACATGACAAATTCTATTCAAAATAAGGATGATTTTCAAACTAAATGATAACATAATTCAATTACATGATGGAGTCTACTTTATAAACATGGAAGGATCACCTCCAATTAAGATTTAACATAAAGAATAATTTTACAACCGTAATAAGCCACCTCCAAGGTGTTCCAATAATCACATAAATACAACATAATCACAAGATAAAATAATGCTCAAGGAACTCTTCCAGCTCCCAAGAGGTCTTTCTAAATGACCAATGGAGAAATGTTAACCACCACCATATCAAATTACCATCATCAAGCACAATCGATATCTATGCCACTCTAGGCAATCCTTGAGCTATAGAGAAAAAGATCATGGCAAAACTGCTATCTGGGCAAAAACTCACACACATCTATGGAACACATGGCTGCACCCATTCCAATCAATGCACATAAAACATGTGTGGAAAATTACACAAAATTAAGCCTAAGGGTTGTTAGGAATTGCAAAATTTTAGGGTTTTGGTGTTCTTGCCCTACAATGTTTTCCCACAACTTAAAGCCCCATGGTTTCTAAGTTTTAAAATTTGGGCTCAAATGTTTGATTTGTTAGTGACTTTTGTATCTAGTTGTTATCACTTAATTCATTTAGCAAAGGCCTTCCTCGTCATTGTGTTATCAACCCTTTCATTTGTATTATCACCTGGAGTTATAGCCTTACGTCAGTGTTTATGGCCCCCACTTATTATTCAAGTGTTAAAATCTAATGTCATCATGGGAGGATTGGTATAGTGTAGCCTTGCTCCAAACCCATATGCTTAAAACTACATTGATGTGCTATGTTGACATGTGCACCCTCAAGTTGTCCCAATACCCAGTGGACCCCTCTTAGCTTTTATCCCTGCTGGATCCTTTTGCATTTTGATGCAGGATAATCTAGTGGTGTAAGGGCAATCTTGCATCACCCAAAAAAAGATGATGAATTAAAATTGATGATGATTTTTTCATTTCTTTCCATAATTTGTATTTTTGGTTCCATAATCAATTGAATAATGATGTAGAACTTTCAATTTTTCCAAACTACTAAAAATAGCAAATTGCTATTTTTGGAAAGTTTGCATTTGGGCACATATGGAAGTGAAAATTTATAGGAGGCTTCAAAATTGAAATATAATATCTTTGGTGAAGGAATCAACCAAATATCATTTATGGGCTGAAAGATATTAAAGTTCATGTTTCCCAAGAAACCCCTAAAAAAGTTTCAAAGTCAGGTTAGAGGCACTTACTGGTCCCGTAAAACCTCAAAAATGGGTGTAATCAGCTAAGTAAATTCTTATCACGTAGAGAACTCTGCGAGATTTCTAACACATCAAACGGTTCATTAATTAGACGCTCGGATCAAATGTTATGGCTCTTGGAAGTTGACCTATTTTTGGAGGGAGTTGCAAAATTTGAAATTTTGGCTGGTGGTCACCAAAAAAGGTTATTTATGACCATTTTTGGGAGCCCTTTGAGTAGTAGAGAAGAGGAGGAAGGTGTAGAGTCAAGAAAAGGTGGGAGAATAGAAACCCTAGCTGAATTGGGGTTACAGAAGGTAGAAGGTTCCAGATTCTAGAGAAGGGAAGTTGTAATGTGTCGCAGCCTGTTAAGGTTTCATCCTCTGATGTAATTTTAGTTTTTGTAATGTGATGTGTTTTCTAAATTAAATGAAATGAGATTTCCAATTTCTGTGTGTAGTTTGTGTTATTGTGTTTTTTGTAATTAGCCCCCTCATCAAGTGGTATTAGAGCAAGGGTTTTTGAGTGTGTAGACAGATCGCTAACCATGAGGCAATTTGTGGTAGGACCTGAGGTTGTCGGTTCACTACAGAGATCAAGATGATGTTGGCAAGAGACACTATGTGGCTTGATGAGTGTTGTCATTGATGGAAACAAAGTCCATTCCACACATCCACATCACATGGTATGTGTATCAGAAGTCAGATTGAAGAGTATTTTGGTCTAGTGAGCAAGAACAGAGCATGCAGCAAGGTCTGACAATCAGGTCCGGATCTCTCAGAAGAAGTATCTCAGCAAAGTATGGACTTGGGGAAGTCAAGAGGAGTACCATGAATGCTACATTCCACAGATTGAACCTCCGGTGATCAAAGAGTGAAAAGATATGAGCATCTAAGTGTTGGGTCCCTGTTTAGCAGAGAAGACTAAGGAAGAACTGACCGACAGAGCATCAGACCTTAATCTAGATGAGAAATTGATGGTGATCAAGCTTCTTGAGGGATCATTCATGGTTGGTCAACATGATTGATGACTCCTATAGCTATCTTTTTGATATGCATGACATAGTAAGCATGGATTCAACCGACAGACTAGAGTTTGGGAAAATCTTGAGTATTCCGGATGCCGACAAGAAAGATGTTGAAATCCTTTGTGCGGATATATATACCAGATGGATTTTGATGTGAAGGTGTGTGAAGTAAGTTGTGAAGTGTGAAGAAAAGCAGAGAGAAGTGTGGAAGTAGCAATACAGATCTGATATGTGATAAAACAACACTAAAGCAGAGGAAGAATGAAGTGTAGTAGATCAATATATTGAGTGTAACCAGAACTGAACCTTAGCATATGTTGATGCTTCTCATCAGTTCAAATACCTGGTTACTTTCTATAAACTATTATAGGTAGGGAGCCTCTTGTGAGCAATGTACTTGGGCAGTGAGCCCTAATTGGCTAGTGCCATTTTGTACTTCTTATTCTTTTAATAGAGAATACAATCTTGGGCTAGTCACCTCATGGTTTTTCCCTTAACTAGGTTTTCCATGTAAAAATCCTTGTGTTATATGTGTTGATTTCTTTTCTTCTTTCATGTTCATGTATGGTAATATGTTTTGATGCTGTACTAATTGTTAAAGAAGAAAAAAAAGTTGAATACTTAAGATAACTAATTCACCCCCCGTCTCAATTATCTGCCTTGTTTCCAACAATTGGTATCAGAGCTAAGTTCATCCAAATAGAGCTTAACTGCTTGAGGAAGATCTGGGAATCTTAATGGATATGTATGGTATGAGGGAACAATTTCAGTCTATCCTAGATGATCTTGAGCAATCTCACTCTGAAGTCAATAACCTAAGGGAAAGACTCAAACAAGTTGATGATTTCATAAATAAACTCAAATAAAAACTAAGTATCTTAGTGAAAAAAAGAAAGGAATTGCTTCAACAACTAGGAAGTCAAAGTGAAGCCAATGATACTAATGAAGATCTGAATGAGAAAAACAAGTTATGTGAGAAGCTTTCAAAAGAGCTCATTATGGTGAGACATGAAATGGAATCAGGGGTTATGAAATTCACCCAAGAAATTGAGGAGAAAAGAAAAATTGAAGATAATCTAAAGCAATCTCTCAAGGAGAAGTTATAAGACTACCACAAAATGGATAGAATAATCAAGCATCTGGTATCTGATCTTGAAGAAGCTAGAGATAATGGAAAACAACATGAAAATCAGATAGACACTCTTAAAAGGGATCTTCAAACAACAAATGAATACAAAGAAAAATCCAAGATAAGCTCTGCTTAACTTGAAGTTCTTCTTGAAAGCCAAAAGAGGGTAGATCACAAGCATGGCTTGGGATATGAGAAAGGTGAAAGCTCCAAATCCGGTCAGAAGAACTCTGGATCACGAAATCCAAGGAACAAGCCTAGAAGACCTTCGATAAGGATACCAAATGCTCAAAGATATCCATTCTTCAATGGATAGTGCTACAATTGCAACAACTTTGGTCATAAAGAAACTTAGTGTAGAAGAAGAATGAATCAGACTAATTCATCCTTCTTCGGACAGTGTTTCAACTGCAAAAGGTATGGTCACAAATCTCATGAATGTAGAAATAGGAAAATAAGCAATTCATTCAATGGTAGATGCTTTGCATGCAATAGAATGGGACATATGGCTAATCAATGCAGATCAAGAGGATATCAGCCAAATATACAAAGAAATGTTATCTGCTACAGCTACAATAGATCTGGTCACATTGCCAAATTCTGCAGAAGTAAGAATTAGGATAAAAGGGGTCCAGTGCATCATAATCAAAGTCAAGACAAAGGAAAAGGAAAAGTGAATGTGCATGAAGTTCAAAGTGAGATGAACAAGATTTGGGTGAAGAGAAGTATAGAAAATGTCGGGGATGGATCCGCACCAGAATTTGGTGCTGATATTCCTTCCAGAAATTGAATAGATGAGCTCTAGCTCAGGGGGAGTCACAAAGGAAAATAAATTCCCCCAGCCAGTCAATTAGTGCTTGAAATTGGTACATGGAAAGTTGCAGATTAAAGGGTTCTTAGATAAATATCTAAATAACCCTTGGTAAAAATATGGAAGATCCACAAGAAATTTTGAAGAGGTTAATCATCCAAGATTGATCCGGCTTGACAATCATCTGGTAAAAGCAAGATTCTCACAGTTAGATCCAGTATGACTCAAAATTGAAATATCTTGATCTATGGATAAATAGGATGATTCATGGAAGGGAGATACATTGTAAGTTATCATTCTAAGTGCATCTCAGTGATCTGGAAAGATCTCTCCCAGAACAAGAACAACAAGGCAACCAGAATGACTTAAGGAGTGCATTTATTGCAATATGGAATTAGGGTTTGCAGAAATAAAAGGGTTCTTTTGTTCATCATTTACACATTTGCATTTGAGAAAGAAGAAAAAAGAAGCTTTGCAACAAGATTGCTTCAACCCTCTCAAAGATCAACCACAGAATTTGATTCAACTAGTGATCGTTTCAGCGCCTATCGTGAACCCTAGAAGCGTAAAAAGGTATTTCCACTCTTGAATATCTCTCTCTGAATCTTTTGAAAGATGGCTACTCTGAATGTTGTTAAGATCACTAATAGGCTGTGCCCTAAGTTCAAGAAAAATCCTTACAAATCCCTAGAAGTTGATCCTTTAGGCACATTCTCTAGCATTCTGCATGGGGTTCTACACGTAGAAGATGTTAGGGTTTATATTCATGCCAACATTGAGGAATTTGGGAAATCCAAGATGATGGACATTTATCACAAGGAATTAATAGATGAAACATTTGAACTTAAGCCCTAATACAAGGCCATCCGGGATAAGATTTTGGACATTACATCCATTTCCCCTATTTTGCACAAGATGAATGGGTTCGGTATGTTCTAAGAAGAATGCATGACAATTTCACATGGTTGATGAGGCCATTTAAGATCACAAAAGATGCCATTAGGGCAGTAACTAGATTGCACTCATCCGATGGGTTGCCTGCTCTTAAATCGGTCAAGAACCAAACAATAAGTGAGGCTATTGGATCAAAGTTTGATAGAAGGGCAATGCCAATAGAAGATATTACTGATTTGGACATCAAATTTGCCTCTATGATTATTGGCTACAAAATATCTCACTCCAGCAAGGAGAATTCTATATCTGGAACTGCTATATGCACTGCATATTAGATGCTAAGGGAAAATGCGGACTATGATCTATGTGAGCTTCTCCTGAGCCAAGTACTAGAGAACCTACAAAAGATTAAGAAGGATAAGAAGAACTCATTCAAGTATGGTGGGCTAATACTGTGTTTATTCTTTTACTTTATGAATGAGCTACCTGGATCAAGTGGTTGGGTATGGCAAAATGACAGACCAGTTGCCATACAAATCAAAGATTATATGCATGGGCTTGTTGATGCCAATGGTCAAAGCACAGCTCTCTAGGGATATTTCAAGAATTTCCAAGGTATGATGCAGGCCAGAGAAAGAATTCCCCAATCTATGGTTGAAAAATACAAGGATACAGTGTGCTTTATGGTAGGCACTGATCAATGCCTAATGGAGGCAGTGGAGCCAAGGACAGTCTAGATTATGCCAATGGGGTATGAGGTAGATGAGAAAATCCTAGAGTTGCATATCGAACACCTGCTGAGTCATCCCAAGGACCCTAAGGTAGAAAAGTTTGGAACCTTTCAAGAATTGAGTGTGAAAATTCATGTTGAACAAAGACAACCAGAAATGAAGATAAAAGTGAGAAGGGAAGGAGAGGAAGTTGACAAAAGATATGGCATCTCAAAAGAAGCAGTTGATGCAAACAAAGAAAAATTAGAAAGACCTGAGAAGTAGAGACAAGAAGTAGAGAAAGAAAGTAATCCAGTGCAAGTCCCCTCCCAGACTAGATCCTCCAAAAGCTCTGCACCTACCACCTCTAAGAGCCAAAAAGCCTCCAAACCGGAAGCCAAGACATCTGGTAAGGAAGAAAAGAGAACAAAAACCAAGGCCACAAGGACCTATATAAGTCAGAAGGATGATGAAGAGACAGAAACAGATGAGGAGGTTAAGAAAATGAAGAAGAAGAAGAAAGCATTAGGTGGATGTTCTGTTAGTGCAAATAAAGAAGAAGAGGCAGAAGAGTTTGTTGAAAGGTCCACTCCTTCTATTGATAATGTTATCAAGGTAGTCACAGTGGATGGAAATCTACAACCATTAACTAAATTTTATGATAAGTATATTGACACTGACAAAATAATATTGGAGGAAGCCACAGTTAAGTACTTGAATATCTATAATAAAGCATTCATTGAAATCATCTTTCTAATCCCCAAGAGTTTAGAGAAAATACTTAAACTCACAAAAGACAATGCCAAAGAAAAAGATATGCAGATCCAAGAATAGATAGCTATTCAGCTCTATCCTTCCATCACTCCAAAACAAATGAACATGATCTTGAAGGATTGCAAGGATGAGTTCTGGAGCAAAGCCAGAATGAACAAGCTTATGCTTGGAGAGATTGATCAGGTGGCAAAAGAGACTGAAGACATCCTCCGAAATGCATATAAAAGATTCAATCTTCCTATTATAGAGGACATAAGTGGTGAACCTTTTGCCATGGATGTTGAAGGACTAAGTGTATCAAAGGAAGATCCTATTAAGAAAATTGCAAAAGAATCAAAGGAGATAGGTGAGGAGAAGACTAAGGAACTTGATTCATCTATTCCAGAAGAGGAAGTCCATGAAGAAGTAAATATCTCTCATCTGGATCCCCTAGCAAACTCTAGAACTGAAGGAGAAGCAAGAAAAGAAGAGAAAGCAAGTCAAGAAGAGGATAAAAAGGGAAGAGAAGAAGAACAAACAAAGATCTCTGTTGACACCTCTAAGGCTACAAGAGGAAAGAAGTCTCCAACAAGAGACACTGCAGAAGTAGTGAAGAATTTCTTGACCAAGGAAATAATGGAGATTGATGAACTAGAACTATTCCAAGCACCATTCAATTTTGATTCCCTCTCCCTGGTTCAAATAATGAAGATAGCATCCTTTGCCCAAGCAAAGGCAAAAGAAAAACTTCTGAAGTCTCACTTGGAAGATAGTGAGCTGATAGAGATTGCATCCGGTGTGTTGGAGAAGATCATGCCATCCTTTGATAAGGATCTTTCAACCTCTTCATCTAGTAATCTAAAAGTGCTTGTTAATTCTGTTAGCACACATTTTGATTCTTTGGAGAAATCAGCTGAAGAGAAAATCTAGAAAGAGTTTTTGGGTAAGGGATTCTCTAAAGTACAAGGGCTAATAGCAAATGATAGGAGAAATCTGAATATTGGAATAAAGAGCCTAGAAAATGCTCTTAAAGATGGTAGAGAATTATACAAATTTTATTTATCTTGGTCAACAGTAATAACAGACATTGCAAAGAAGGTGGAAGAACAAGAGGGCAAACTATCAAGTTTATCCCAGAGTTTTGATCCTCTCACCTCATCCATAATGAATCAAGAGTGCTAGACTATTGCCACTATAAATGAGATAAAGAGGCTTGAGAAGGAGAAGAAAAATAGAATAAGTAGAATGAGTGAACTAAGAGGGATAATTGTCCCTAAGTTAGAGACAATGCATGAAGCCCTAATTAATGCTCAGTCTATAGCCTGGACCAGTGATCCGACAGACTTAAAGAGGGCAAAAGCTTTAGCATTTTTGTTAAGTGGCCACATATCAATTTTGGACAAGATGAAGCAGAGTTGGGTGACAGAAGTTGCACAGTGGAAGAATACTTTTGCAGACATACTTAAGTTTATGTAAGTATAACTTGTATATATTTGGCTATGCATAGGTTACTTTTTGCAAATTATGGTGTACAGATTTCACCCTTTTCCATTGATGTCAAAGGGGGAGTGAGGAGCAGTGAAAAATGTGCCATCTAGCTAAGGGGGAGCTCTGGAAAAGTGTACATAAGAACAGAGCATCAGCCAAGGGGGAGTGTAGTGTAACACTCAGTCATTTTTCACTAAGTGTCCATCAATGCCAAAGGGGGAGATTGTTGGCAAGAGACACTGTGTGGCTTCTTGAGTGTTGTCACTGATGGCAACAAAATCCATTCCACACATCTGCAGCACATGGTATGTCTACCGAAAGTCAGATTGAAGAGTATTTTGGTCTAGTGAGCAAGAACAGAGCATGCAGCAAGGTCCGACAATTAGGTCCAGATCTCTCAGAAGAAGTATCTCAGAAAAGTACAGACTTGGGGAAGTCAAAAGGAGTACCATGACTACTACATTTCATAGATTGAGCCTCCGATGATGAAATAGTGAAAAGATATGAGCATCTAAGTGTTGGGTCCCTATTTGGTAGAGTAGACTGAGCAAGAACTGACTGGCAGAGCATCAGACCTTAATCCAAATGAGGAATTGATGGTGATCAAGCTTCTTGAGGGATCATTCATGGTTGGTCAACATGATTGATGACTCCTATAACTATCTTTTTGATACGCATCACTTAGTAGGTATGGATTCAGCTGACAGACCAGAGTTTGGGAAAATATTGAGTATTCCAGATGCTGACTAGAAAGATGCTGAAATCCTTTGTACGGATATATATACTAGATGGATTTCGATGTGAAGTGTGAAGAAAAGCAGAGAGAAGTGTGGAAGCAACAATATAGATCTGATATGTGACAGAACAACAACACTAAAGTAGAGAAAGAATGAAGTGTAGTAGATCAGTATATTGAGCCTAACCAGAACTGAACCTCAGCATATGTGGATGCTTCTCATCAGTTCAAATACCTAGTTACTATCTATAAACTATTGTAGGTAGTGATCCTCTTGTGAGCAGTGTGCTCAAGCAGTGAGCCCTAATTGGCAAGTGTCATTTTGTACTTCTTATTCTTTTAATAGAGAATACAATCTTGGGTTAGTCACCCTGTGGTTTTTCCCTTAACTGGGTTTTCGACGTAAAAATCTTTGTGTTTTGTGTGTTGATTTCTTTTTTGCTTTCATGTTCATGTATGGTTATATGTTTTGATGCTGCACTAATTGTTAAAGAAGAAAAGAAAGTTGAATACTTAAGATAACTTATTCACCCCCCCTCTCAGTTATCTGCCTTGTTTCCAATAGATGCCTCCATGAAGAAACTGTGTTGGGAGAAAGGCTTTAATAGAAGAGGGTTTTAGAGCCATGCAATGGCAAATCGATGCATTGCAAGAGGAGATGTGAAGAAAGTTTGAGTCAAGAACAAGAGAAGAAAGTGAAGATGAAGCTGAAGAAGAGCTATCCATGGAAGAACAAGAAGATGTAGGAGATCCTTCGAAAGTTAGGTTATTGAGGAACATTTCAAAGATTGTAAAGAAGCCTAGGATTGAAGTCTCTACCTATTCTAGGAATCTAAATCTAGAAGAGCTTATTCATTGGATCAATGATATGGAGGAATATTTCAAGTATGTAGATGTGGAGGATCTCAAACAGGTCAAGTTTGCAAAAACAAAGTTGAAGGGTCATGCCAATATTTGGTGGAAGGAGGTCTAGTTGGAGAAAAATGGAAGAGGAAAATGAAATATTACTAGATGTGATCAGATGGTGGACAAATGAAAGAAGCAATTCATTCTTGTAGAGTATGAGTTGGAGTTGTTGAAGAAGCTGCAAGGATTGAAGCAAGGTAAGAAGTCATTCAAGGAGTATATAGAAGAATTTTATAAGATTACTTTCAGGATAGGCTATGTAGAGGCCAACAAGGAGAAGGTAGCCCATTTCAATAATGGGTTGAGGTGAGGCATTCAAGAGGAGTTAAGCCTAGTTAGAATGACCACCATAGAAGATGCGTACGAGTTTTCCCTGAAGGTGGAAGAGAAGCTGAATAAAAGATTTGAAAGAAAGCAAAGAGAAAGAGGTCAAGGTGGAAGGACTGGTGGAAGATCCTATGGAGGCTGAAATGAAGATCAAAATAAAATTGAAGAAATTGGCACCTGTCGAAATCAAAGAGGAGATAATGCCTGTCACCCCCAAAATAATCGTGAGCAAAGGGGGAGAGGAGGAGGCAAACCTGGGCAAGGGCCTGGAAGAGGAGGTTTTAGAGGAACCTGTTTCCTATGTGGAGAAGAAGGACATCAAGCATGTGAGTGTCTGCAACATCAAGAAAGGACAAATTATAGAAGACCTAAAAGTAATGCATGAGTTGCACATGTAGATGAAGATGCACAGTCTAAGAATTCTAAAGATGTTCAAAGGGGAGAAACCCTAGTTTTCAGAAGAACCTTATTGAATGAGGAGAAAAAACTAGATCAGAAGAAGTGTCTATGCCACATAAGGTGCAAGTGTGAAGGTAAGTGTTGTAATATTATTATTGATAGTGGAAGCATTGAGCATCTTGTTTTAGAGGAGATGGTTAACAAGTTGAAGTTGACAAGAAGAAAGAATCCACATCTATATCAGATTGCATGGTTGCAAAAGGACCATAGAGCTTCGATCAATGAGTAGTGTTTAGTCGAGTTCCAGATTGGAGACTACCATGATGAGGTGCTATGTGACATCATACTAATGGATGCATGTCATATTCTATTGGGAAGGCCATGTCAGTATTATAGGTGCACTATCCATGATGGCCATGCAAACACATATTCCTTAACAAAGGATGGAGTTCATCATAAGTTGAAGCCCTTGAAGGAGGTGGAAGAAAAGGCATGTAGTACTGTCAAAATTTGCTTGGTAGATGGTAGGAAATTTTTGGAGGGTATGAAGTGAAAGCATCATTGCTTTGCATTGATTGCTAAGATTAGTTGGGAGAAATGTGAAGATGTACTAGCAGAAGTCTCAAATCTGTTGGAAGAATTTCAAGACATTGTCTCTAATAATGTACCAGAAGGTTTACCACTGGTGAGGAAGATAAGCCACCAAATGGATTTGATACCAAGAGCTAGTTCACTAAATAAGGCAGCCCATAGAATGACTCTTACAAAGAATGGAGAGATGAACAGACAAGTTCATGAGCTGTTAAGGAAGGGACTAACAAGGGAGAGCCTAAGTACTGTGTGATACCTCCGGTACTAGCACCAAAGAAAGATGGAGAGTTAAGAATGTGTACAGATTCTTGAGCCATCAATAAGATCACGATCAAGTACAAATTTCTATTCCCAAGAATGGATGACATAATGGATTGTTTGAGTGGATCCAAGTACTTACAAAGATTGATCTGAAGAGTGGATATCACCAACTCCAAATCAAAGAAGGAGATGAATGGAAGACAACCTTCAAGACAAAGGAAGGTTTGTATGAGTGGTTAGTGATGCCATTTGGGCTAACCAATGTACCGAGCACATTCATGTGTCTCATGAACAAGGTACTGAAAGAGTTTTTGGGAAATTTTGTTATTGTTTCTTTAGATGACATTTTGATTTTCAATAAGACTTGAGAAGAGAATCTAATGCATATCACAAGAGTTTTGGAGAAGTTTAGAGAGAAGTTGTTGATTAATCTAAAGAAATGTAGTTTTGCAAAGAAGGAGTTGGTATACCTAGGATTTTTTGTCTTAGCTGATGGTCTTAAAATAGATCCAGAGAAGATGGGAGTTATCAGTGAATGACCTACCCCAAGGAGTGCTATAGAGGTATGATCTTTTCATGGTTTGGCAAGTTTTTATAGAAAAATTATCAGGAATTTTAGTAGCATTTGTGCACCCATAACTAAGACAATGAGAGGGGATAGAAAAGAGTTTAAATGGCCTATAGAAGAAGCCAAGAGCTTTGATACATTGAAGTAGAAAGTCATAGAGCAACCTATTTTGGCACTTCCATATTTAAATAAGGTATTTAAGGTATATTGTGGTGCTAGTGGTAGTGCTATAGGAGCTATTTTGAGTCAAGAAGGTAAGCCCATTGCCTATTTTAGTGAGAAGCTTAATGATGCCAAGAAAAAGTACTATGTTTATGATCAAGAGTTTTATGCTATAGTTCAAGCTTTGAATAAATGGAGACATTATTTTTTGCCAAAAGAGTTTGTTTATATACTGATCATCAGGCTTTGTTGTATCTTAATAGTCAAGCAAAGTTAAATCAAAGGTACTAAAAATGGGTTGAGTTTTTGTAAAGTTAAATACTTTTGTTTTGAAACACATGAGTACAATATCAAATAGAGTTGCAGATTCCTTAAGGAGAAGGCAAAATTTGTTAACATAAATGAAGATAGAAGTTGTTGGGTTCGATGAGCTCAAAAGCTTTTATCCTGAAGATCCAAATTTTGCAGAGGTTTGGAAGGCTTGTTTGGAACCTGTTACTTTGGACATGACAAAATGGTTGGATTTCATAATCTAAGATGGCATGTTGTTTAGAGGAAGCCAGTTGTGTATTCTGAGGAGTTCCATGAGAGAGAACTTGATTAAGGAGAAGCATAGTGGGGGATTAGCTAGACACTTTGGTTCAGATAAGACCATTGCTATTGTTGGTGAGCATTATTATTGGCCACAGTTGCCACAAAGACATGAGGAAATTTATGTAGAGTTGCAAAGTGTGTCAGATGGAAAAAAGAACAAGTCAGAATACAAGGCCATATCAACCATTACCTATACCAGAGAGGCCATGGGATGATATTAGTATGGACTTTGTTCTTGGTTTACCAAAGACACAGAGAGAACATGATTCTATTTTGTGGTGGTGGACAAATTCTCAAAGATGACACATTTTATTCCTTGTAAGAAGACTAATGGTGATGTTCATTGTTAGAAAAATACACTATATGGCTTCATGAGTGTCGTCATTGATGGCAACAAAGTCTATCCCACACATCCATAGTACATAGTATGCCTATATTATATTCCATTGATGTCAAAGGGGGAGTGAGGAGTAGTGAAAAATGTGGAATCCAACTAAGGGGGAGCTCCAGTAAAATAGTGCAAAAGACAAAGCATCATCCAAGGGAGAGTTTACAGCGACGGTCATTTTTCACTAAGTGTTGCCATCAATGGCAAAGGGGGAGATTGTTGGCAAGAGACACTATATGGCTTGATGAGTGTTGTTATTGATGGCAACAAAGTCTATCCCACACATCTGCAGTACATAGTATGCCTATACTGAAAGTTAGATTGAAGATTGTTTTGGTCTGGTGAACAAGAATAGAGTATGCAACAAGGTTCAACAATCAGGTCTAGATCTCTCAGATGGTGTAACTTAGCAAGTTGTGGACTTGGATAAGTCAAGAGGGGTATCATGACTACTATATTCCAGAGATTTAGCCTCCGGTGATAAAGCATAAAAAATATATGAGCATCTAAGTGTTGGGTTCC
Organism: Cunninghamia lanceolata; assembly: GCA_027924645.1. Classification (NCBI taxonomy): domain Eukaryota; kingdom Viridiplantae; phylum Streptophyta; class Pinopsida; order Cupressales; family Cupressaceae; genus Cunninghamia; species Cunninghamia lanceolata. The sequence continues at coordinate 11,778,047 of BSBN01000780.1, forward strand.
AGACAGGTAGAGTAGACAGAGAAGGAACTGACCAGCAGAGCATCAGACTTCAATCCAGATGAGTAAAAGGTGTTGATCAAGTAGTTTGGAGATTATACATTGTTGGCCAACATGATTAAAGACTTCTATGCCTATGTTTTTGATATGCATCACAAATTAAGCATGGATTCTACCGACAGATCAGTCACTTGCAAATATCTTGAAGTGTTCTTGTTGCTGACTAGGAAGTTGATGAGAATCCTTTATGTAGATATATATACCAGATGAATTCTAGTATGAAAGGGTGTGTGATGTGTAGTAAGGATGAAATAAAGTGTGAAGAAAAATAAGGATAAGTGTGAAAGCAGCAATTCAAGTCCGGTATGTGACAGAGAAACAACATTAAAATAGAGGAAGAATGAAGTGCATCAAATAAGTGTATTGTGCCTAACCAGAACTAAACTCTTGCATTTGTAGATGCCTCTCATCAGTTCAAACACCTAGTTACCTTCTGTAAGTTTTGTAGAGAGTGAATCTCTTGTAGGCAGTGTAACTCTTGTGAGCAGTGTGCTCGGGCAGTGAGCCCTAATTGGTAAGTGTCATTTTGTACTCTTTCATTATTTTAACAAAGAATACAATCTTGGGTTAGTCACCCTGTGGTTTTTCCCTTAATAGGGTTTTCCATGTAAAAATCCTTGTGTTATGTGTGTTGATTTTATTTTTATTCTTATGATCACATTTGCTTGTATGTTTTGATGCTGCACTAATTATTCAAGAAGAAAAGAAAGTTAAAGATATATGAGATAACTGATTCACCCCCCCTTAGTTATCTACCTTGTTTCCAACAATTGGTATCATAGCCAAGTTCCTCTGAATAAAGCATAACAGCTTGAGGAAGAGCCAGGAATTTTAATGGATATATATGGTATGAAGGAACAACTTCAGTCTGCCCTAGATGAACTTGAACAATCCCAATCTAAAGTCAATAATTTAAGAGAAAGACTCAAACAAGCTAATGATTTCATAAATGAGCTAAAATAAAAACTTGGTATCTCTGTGAAAAAGAGAAAGGAACTTCTTCAAAAATTAACAAATCAGAGTGAAGTCAATGATACTAATGAAGATCTGGGAGAGAAAAATAAGCTATGTGAGAAGCTATCAAAATAAGTCATTATGGTAAGGTATGAAATGGAATCAGAGGTTATGAGATTCACCCAAGAAATTGAAGAAAAGAGGAAAATTGAAGATAATCTAAAATAATCCCTCAAGGAGAAAATAGAGGATTGTCACAAAATGGATAGAATAATTAGGCATCTTGAATCAAATCTTGAAGAAGCTAGAGACAATGAAGAACAACTTGAGAATCAGATAGACACTCTTAAACAAGATCTTCAAACAACAAATGAATACAAAGAGAAATTCAAGATAATCTCAGCGCAACTTGAAGTTCTTCTTGAAAGCCAAAAGAGGGTAGATGATAAGTGTGGCTTGGGTATGAGAAAGGTGAAAGCTCTAAATCCAATTAGAAGAACTTTGGATCGGGAAATCAAAGAAACAGGCCTAGAAGACCTCTAGTAAGGCAACCAAATGATCAAATATATCCATCCTTCAATGGATACTACTTCAATTGCAACAATTTTGGTAATAAAGCAACTCAGTGCAGGAGGAGAATGAATCAAACTAATCCATCCTTCTCTGGACAATGCTTTAACTACAAAAGGTATGGTCACAAATCTCATGAATGCAGAAATATACAGATAAACAATTCATTCAATGGTAGATGCTTTGCATGTAATAGAATGGGACATATGGCTAATCAATGTAGATCAAGAGGATATCAATCAAATAAGGCAAGAAATGTTGTTTGCTACAATTGCAATAGATCCGATCATATTGCTAAATTCTCTAGAAGCAGAAATCAAGATAGAAATGATCTGGTGTAACATAATCAAAAACAAGATAAGGGCAAAGGTAAAGTGAATGCGGATGAAGTTCAAAAGGAGATGAGAAAGATTTGGGTGAAAAAGAGTACATAAAATATTGGGGATGGATCCACACTAGAATCTGGTGCTAATATTCCTTCCAGAAACGAAAAGGGTGAGCTCTAGCTCAGGGGGAGTCATAGAGAAAAATAAATTCCTCCATCCAGTTAATTAGTGTCTAAATTTGGCATATAGAATACTGCAGATTAAAGGGTTCTTAGAAAAACATCTACATAACCTTCAGCAAAAATATGAAAGATCTGCATGGAGTTTTGCAAGTGTTTAACTGCTCAAGTTAATCAAGTTCTGACAGCACTCCGGTAATGCAAGATTTTCAAAGACAAATCTAGTATGATTCAAAATTGAAATGCTTTGATCTGTGAACCCATGGCATGATTGAAGAAAAGAAGATACATTGTCAATCCTCACTGACAATGGTTCTAAGTTCAGCACAGTGATTTGAGAAGATCTCTCTCAAAATAGGGCAACCGGATAACTTATGTTGTGCATTTATTAAAAAAGGAAATTAGGGTTTGTACAAGGATAAAAGGGTTCATTCACTCATTATTTGCACATTTGCATTTGAGAAGAAGAAAAGAAGAGCTTTGCATCAAAGTTTCTACAACTCACTCAAAGATCAACTGTAAAATCAAATTCAACTAGCAATTTGTTCTGGCTCCTATTTCGAACCCTAAAGCGTAAAAAGGTACTTCCATTCTTAAAATCTCTCTCTAAATCTTTTTCAAGATGGCTACTCTAATGGTTGTTAAGATCAATGATAGGCCACACCCAAAATTCAAGAAACACCCCTATAAATCTCTAGAAGTTGATCCTTTAGGCACATTTTCTAGCATTTCGCATGGGGTATTGCACGTAGAAGATGTTAGGGTCTATATCCATGCCAACATTGAGGAATTTGGATACTCTAAATTGATGGACATCTACCACAAACAACTAATAGATGAGAGTTTTAAACTCAAACCTCAATACAACGCCCTCTCGGATAAACACTTCAGACATTGCATACACGTCGCCTGTTTTACAAAAGATGATTAGGTCTGGTATGTCCTAAGTAGGATGCATGATAATTTCATGTGGTTAATGAGGCCCTTCAAGATAAAAAAAAGATGCCATCAGGGCAGTAACTGGACTGCACTCATCTCGTGGATTACCTGCACTTAAATTTGTCAAGAACCAAACAGTAACTGAAGCCACCAGATCTAAGTTTGACAAAAGAGCGATGACCATAGATGACATCATAGATCCAGATGTCAAGTTTGCCTCAATGATAATTGGGTACAAGATCTATCATTCTAGCATGGAGAATACTGTGTCTGGGACTACAATATATGCAGCATATCATGTGTTGATGGAAAATACAGATTATGACCTATGTGATGTTCTCCTAAATCAACTATTAGAAAACCTATAGAAGATAAAAAAGGATAAGAAGATTTCCTTCAAATATGGTTGTCTAATACTATGTCTATTCTTTTATTACATCAATGAGCTACTCAGATTAAGTGGTTGGGTATGGCAAAATGACAAACTGGTTGCAATTCATATTAGAGATTATATGTATGGACTTGGTGATGCTAAAGCCCAAAAAATAGCTCTATGGGGTTACTTTAAGAATTTCCAAAGCATGATGCAAGCCAAAGAGAATACCTCAATTCATAGTTGAGAAATAGAAGGATATAGTGTGCTTCATGGTTGACACTGATCAATGCCTAATGGAGGTAGTTGAGCCCAGAACAGTGTGGATAATGCCAATGGGATACAAGGTCGATGAGAAAATCTAGGAGCTACATATTCAACACCTGTTGAGCCAGCCTAAGGACCCTGAGGTAGAAAGGTTTGGAACCCTTCAAGAACTAAGTGTAAAAATACATGTTGAATTAAGACAACCAGAGATAAAGAGGAAAATAAGAAGGGAAGTTGAGGGAATTGCCAAAAGAGGTAGTAGATGCAAATAGAGAGAAAATGGAGAAGGTGGAGAAAGAGAAACAAGAAGCAAAGAAAGGAGATATTTTGGTACAAGCCTCCTCCCGAACTAGATCTTCCAAAAACTCTGCACCTGCCACTCATAAAATCTCAAGGGCCACCAAACTGGAAGTCAAGACATCCAAAAAAGGAGAAAAGAGGATAAAGACCAAAGCCACAAGGTCATATATAAGCCTCAAAGATGATGGAGAAACATAATCTGATGAGAAAGTCAAGAAAATGAAGAAGAAGAAAACATCTGGAGAATTCTCTGCCAATAAAAATAAGGAAGAAAAGGCAGAAGAATTTGTTGAAAATCCTACTCTTTCCATTGATGACATCATCAAGGTAGTCAGTGTGAATGGGAACCTGTAGCCAGTAACATAGTTCTATGATGATACAGTGATACTGAAAAGAGGATTTTGGAAGAAGCTACTATCAGGTTCCTGAATATTTACAATAAAGTTTTCATTGAAATTATATCCTTAATTCCTAAGAGTCTAGAAGAAGTACTTGAACTAAGAAAAGAGAATGTAGAGGCAAAAGACTTAGAGATCTAGGAATAGATAGTAATTCAACTTTATCCTTCTATCACCCCAAAACAAATGAACATGATCTTTAAGGACTGTAAGGATGAATTCCGGAGTAAAGCAAGAATGAATAAACTTATGCTTGGAGAAACTGACCAAGGAGAAAAAGAAACAAAAGACATCCTCCAAAATGCTTTCAAAAGATTCAATCTTCCTATTATAGAGGAAATAGATGAAGAACCTTCTACCATGGATGTTGAAGGATTAAATGTAACCAATGAAGAATCTTCTGAAAAAGATGTAGAAGGATCAAACGAGCTAGATGAAGAGAAGTCTATGGACATGGATTCCTTGTTCTAGAAGAGGAAGTTCATGAAGTAGTAATCTCAAGTGATATCTCTCCTTCAGATCCCACTACTGACATTTTAAATTTTGAAGTTGAAGGAGAAGGAAGAAAAGAGGAGAAAGTAAATCAAGAAGAAGAGGTTAGAGGAAAAGAAGAAGAACAAGAAGAAGAGACTAATGTGGACTATTCTGATACCCCAAAAGAAAAGAAGTCTCAATCATCAACAAGAGACACTACAGAGGTAGTAAAGAACTTCTTGAATAAAGAAATGATGGAGATAGATGAACCTGAACTATTTCAAGGGCCACTAAATTTTGACTCTCTCTCTCTGGTCCAGACAATGAAAATAACATCTTTTGCTCAAGCCAAAGCAAAAGAAAAACTCCTGAAATCTCACATGGAAGATTGTGAACTTTTAGAGGTTGCATCCAGGATGCTAGAAAAGATTATGCCATCATTTCAAAAGGATCCTTCAGCCTCACCATCTGGCAACTTGAAATCTTTGGTAAATTTTGTTAGCACTCACTTTGAATCTCTAGAAAAATTAGCAGAAGCAAAGGTCCAGAAGGAGTTTTTGGGAAAAATATTTACTGAAGTATAGGGACTCATTGCTAATGATAGGAGGACCCTAAACATTGGAATAAAGAGCCTTGAAAATGCTCTTAAAGATGGTGGGGACTTGTACAAATTTTGTTTATCTTGGCCTAGAGTGATAGAGGATATTGAAAAGAAGGTGAAAGAATAGGAAGGTAAACTATCAAATTTATCTCAAAATTTTGATCCCGTTACTACCTCTTTAATGAATCAAGAATGCTAGGCCGTTGTCATCATAAATGAAATAAAGAGGTTGAACAAAGAGAAGGACATAATAAACAGAACGATTGAACTCAGACGGATAATTATCCCTAAGTTAGAGGCAATGCATGAGGCTTTGATAGATGCTCAGACCATAGCTCGGACCAGTGATCCGATAGATCTAAGAAGGGTAGAAGCATATGCATTTTTGTTGAGTGGTCACATCTCCATTTTGGACAGGATGAAGCAGAGCTGGGCCACAGAGTTTGTATAGTTGAAGGCCACATTTGCAGATATACTTAAGTATATGTAAGTATAACATGTATATATACTTATGTGGCAATGTATAGATTAATTTTTGCAAAATTTTGGTATGCGGATTCTGTCCTTTTCCATTGATGTCAAAGGGGGAGTGGGGAGTAGTGAAAAATGTGGAATCCAACTAAGGGGGAGCTCTGGTAAAATAGTGCAAAAGACAAAGCATCATCCAAGGGGGAGTTTACAGCAACACATAGCCATTTTTCACTAAGTGTTGCCATCAATGCCAAAGAGGGAGATTGTTGGCAAGAGACACTGTATGGCTTCATGAGTGTTGTCATTGATGGCAACAAAGTCTATCCCACACATCTGTAGTACATAGTATGCCTATACCGAAAGTTACATTGAAGATTCTTTTGGTCTGGTGAACAAGAATAGAGTATGCAACAAGGTCCAACAATCAAGTTTGGATCTCTTAGATGGTGTAACTCAGCAAGTTGCGGACTTTGATAAGTCAAGAGGGGTATCATAACTACTATATTCCAAAGATTTAGCCTCCAGTGATAAAGCATGAAAAAGATATGAGCATCTATTTGTTGGGTTCCAGACAGGCAGAGTAGATAAAGAAAGAATTGACCAACAGAGCATTAGACTTCAATCCAGATGAGTAAAAGGTGTTGATCAAGTAGTTTGGGGATTGTACATTGTTGGCTGACATGATTAAAGACTTCTATGCCTATGTTTTTGATACACATCACAAATCAAGCATGGATTCTGCTGACAGATCAATCACTTGCAAATATCTTGAAGTGTTCTTGTTGCTGACTAGGAAGTTGATGAGAATCCTTTATGTAGATATATATACCAAATGAATTCTAGTATGCAAGGGTGTGTGATGTGCAGTAAGGATGAAATAAAGTGCGAAGAAAAGTAGGGGTAAGTGTGAAAGCAGCAATTCTTGTCCATTATGTGACATAGTAACAACATTAAAACAAAGGAAGAATCTAACCAAAATTGAACTCTTGCATTTGTAGATGCCTCTCATCAGTTCAAACACCTAGTTACCTTTTGTAAGTTTTTTAGATAGTGAGTCTCTTGTAGGTAGTGTGGCTCTTGTGAGCAGTGTGCTTGGGCAGTGAGCCCTAATTGGCAAGTGTCATTTTGTACTCTTTCATTCTTTTAACAAAGAATACAATCTTGGGTTAGTTTGCCTATGGTTTTTCCCTTAACAGGATTTTCCACATAAAAATCCTTGTGTTATGTGTGTTGATTTTATTTCTGTTCTTATGATCACATTTTCTTATATGTTTTGATGTTGCACTAATTATTCAACAAGAAAAGAAAGTTAAAGCTATTTGAGATAACCGATTCACCCCCCTCTTAGTTATCTACCTTGTTTCCAATAGTTCATATCATAGAGTTATTTTTCAAAGAGGTGGTGAGACTACATGGTCTACCTAAGAGCATGGTTCTAGATCGAGATACCAAGTTTGTTAGTTATTTCTAAAAGATATTGTGGAAGAAGTTGAAGACAGATTTAAAGTTTAGTTTTGCACACCATCCACAGGCTAATGGACAGACATAAGGGGTGAATAGGAGTTCAGGTAACTTGCTATGATGCTTAGTAGGAGATAATACCAAGGGATGGGATTTGATTTTACAATATGCAAAATTTTCTTACAACAATTTTGTTAATAGGAGCACAAGTAAATCACCATTCTAGATTGTAGAGCACCTGAAGAAGTTGCATGAAGAGGTGAGAAAGCACATTAATATGATGAATATTTAATACAAGGCTAAGGTGGATTAGAAGAGGAGATATAAGGAATTTCAGGTAGGAGATGAAGTCATGCTTCTCTTGAGCAAAGAGAAGTTTCTAGTTGGAACATATAATAAGTGGAAAATGAAGAAATTTAGACCATGCAGAATCCTGAAGAAGCATGATTCAGGAAATACAGATGAGGTAGAGCTACTAAGTGGGACCAATATTTCCCCTATGTTCAACATTTTTGATTTAACATAATATCATGAAGGTGGCACAGTGGATGGACCAATAGAAGAACAGTGGAGTATTCTGACATCTACTTCAAAGGAGGAGATAGAAGAGATCTTGGATAGCCATGTGGGAAGAAGTACTCAGAATAGGTAATATAAAGAATATCTGGTGAAGTGGAAAGGAATGCCTATTGAAGAGTCTTCCTGGTTGTCTAAGGAAGAGGTTGACTATTTGGGTTTTTCTCAAACAAACACCTGAGACGTGACAAGGTCACTTCTCAAATTACACTGGGTGTCTGATGCAGGAGCATCTAGTGGTGTAAGGAAAATCTTACATCACCTAAAAAAAGGATGATTCAAAATTGATGATGATGTTTTCATTTCTTTTCATAATTTGTATTTCTGGTTCCATAATCACTTGAAGTGAAAATTTGTAGGAGGCTTCAAAATTGAAATTTAAGACCTTTGTTGAAGGAATCATCCAAAGATAATTTGTGGGCTGAAAGATATTAAAGTTCTCATTTCTTGAAAAACCCCTGAAAAGGTTTCAAAGTTAGGTTAGAGGCACTCAGAGGCCACGTACAACCCTGAAAATGAACACAATTAGTAGAGTAGACTCTTAGGACATAGAGAATTCTACGGTCTTTCTAATGCATCAAATGGTCAATCAGATGCCTAAATCAAAAGTTATGGCTCTTGGAATTTGATCTATTTTTGAGAGAGTTGCAAATATTGAAATTTTGGTTGGTGGCTGCCAAAAAGGGTTACTTATGACCATTTTTGGGAACCCTTTGAGTAGTAGAGAATAGAATCCCTATCTAATTTGGGTTTATAGAAGGCAGGAGGTTCTGAATTATAAAGAACGGAAGTTATAATGTGTTGCAGCCTATTGACATTTCGTCCTCTGATGTACTTTTTGCTTTTGTAATGTGATGTGTTGTCTAAATTCAATGAAATAAGATTTCCATTTTCTATGTACAATTTATGTTATTGTGTGTTCTATAATTAGCCCCCTCATCACATTTTCTTATTGATATTAGCTTATTCTATTATGCCATATGACATTTTGCCCCTACACAAGGCCTTGCTCCCAACGTAGGTTCTTATTAGTTTTTATATCTCAAGGCTACACCAATGCACTATGCCGGTACATGTCCTTGGAAGTCACTTCAGCCCTAAGCATGTAAGAGTCAATGTGATTCAACAAGCTAAGATCACCTACAATCAAGACAACCTTCCACACAAAGATGACAAGAGAAGATGCTAAAACAATGGAGCAAGATTCTATACAAAGATCATATGAAGTTGTATGAAATACAATGAGAGAGCCTTTCTTATAAAGGCAAGGTGAGAGCTAGAAAGGTGGAGTGGATAGTTGAAATATTCCAACAACATGTGTCAATTAGAGGATGATAACTAATTGCACATTTGGAGGATAAGACAACTCACTCCAACTATCAACAACTCAACACACAACTAGACTCAACTAGAAACACCTAGAAGACTCACTAAGTCAACTTAACATGTGTGAATTATGTGTTCACACCAACACCCCCCTTAAGTGCAACTTAGGGAGTAGTTGACTAAAACAAAGATGCAATGATGGATGGGTCTAGGGCTACTAGGCCATGTTAGGTACCCATGTACAACAAATCTCAAGTGGACAAAAGGAGAAAACCTCAAGGGACAAAACTCCTCTCCAAAAGTGAGAATGCAAAAAACAAATGGAAGATGTGATGGAAGGAGGACTCAAGATCCCCCAAGGACTAAATCCAACACATATATACAATCAATTACCCCCCCATAGGAGAGCAAGTGTGAGACCATAAGTCCCTCCCACAATGAAGTAGCTCCTATACTGATGGTGAATGCCCGAAGAAAAATGTTGAAGATACTCCAAGGCCTGCAAACAACATTATTCCACTTAGGAAGAAACGGGTCCAAAGGATGATGTCAGAGAAACTCCATCTCAAGGTATGAGGTAAAAGCCTCATGATGTATGATGTCTCTGAAAACTACTCAAGTGTCCATATGTCACAACCAAAAGATGTCACATAATCAGGTGTTGCATGCCCAATCAAAGAATGTGACAATCCAAGACAAGATGAAAACTCAAGATCATCAATCTCCAAAGATGAAGAATACTTCGAATGATGCTCAAGACACTCCAACTCAATGCCAAACTTTGACAAGTGAAGAGGAGAAGGTGTATGCTCATCCGAAGTAGAAGATTCAACTCTTTCAAAGAGGAGATGAATGTCATCAATGATGTCCTCCAAGTCATCAAGATAGGACTCATAAAACAAGTCTAAAATACCTGTCAAGTACTCATCCCACAAACCTGTATCTGGAAGATATGGAATATCCTACTCAACTAAAGTGGATGAAACTATGTCAATGCCAATCTCTGAAGAAGTAGGAGGAAGCTCAAAACTAGTCTCAGGAACCAAAATAGATGCAAGAACACCAAGGTTCAAGTGACGAAACTTCTCCTTAGAAACATGATTCACACTTGATGTATGAGTGTGAATGTAAATCAATGGATCTACATCATCATCAGAAACAAAATGGGAGAAAGTATAAAGGTGAGATGCATGATCAACCATCCCAACAGCAATGATATCTCTACTCTCCAAGTCCCATATGATCACAGAATCAGGAGTGAACTCAAATGTCTTCCCTGTACCATAATGAGTAATCTGATAGATGGAAAGGAGATTGGTTGTCAAGGAAGGTACACACAACACATTGTTGAATGTATTCTGTCCAACATCAATATTTCCTTTTCTAGTTGCATGCATGTATGTATTGTTACCCATCAAAATAAGTGGTGAAGTACATGACTGAAATGAAGAGAACATCCCTTGTGAAGATGCCATATGATGAGAAGCTCTTGAATCAAGAAGTCATCTCTCTAACTGTAGACTTGTTGAAGCAAAGAGTGCTTGTCCTTTTCCTTTATCCATCCCATGTGCAAATCTTCTTATTCATGTGTGTGTAGATGATGATGGTGGTGAAGAAGAAGACTTGGGTAAAACTGTTGTTGATGGAGAATACTCAATGTTATGTTTTTGAAGAAGTTCTAACATCTCTTTAAACTTTTTCTCATAACATTTAGTCTGATAATGACCCAATTTATTGTAAGAAAAACACTTTGGGTTCTTCTTCTTATTGGACTCCTCTTTGGAAGAAGAGTTGGGGGTTTTCTTTGATTCTTTCTCTTGCTCATTAGACTTTGAATCCTTTTGTTTTTTTCCCTTATTATGTGAAGCCTTAGGATCTTTTGTGGTTTGTGTTGCAACTAGAGCCTGGTTTCTAGGAGACTTCAATGTGACCATGTGTAGTAGCTTGGCTTGTTCTCTAGTGATTTGTGCAGCAAACTACTTAAGTGAAAGCATTGTAAACTTACTACCAAAGGCATCCATTATAGCATAAAAGGTAGAAACATAAACCGAATATACAAGACCTAATTTTGCAAGAATAGAGAGAATCAATTGTTCATCTTCTTTCTCAAGACCACTTTGTTTGAGTTACAACCTGAGAGACTTAAACTTGGTGAAGAAATCTTCAATTTGATCAAAATATTAAGGATTAAGGGCAATAAGCTCATTCTCCAATTTGAACTTTCTTATCTTATCTTGCTTGCCAAAGAGATTGTCTAGTGTTGTCCATATCTCATTGGTGTTGTATAAGACTCAACATGAAATCTTAGATCTAGAGAAATAGCAAGACAAATTGTGCCAAAAGCCTCATCTCTTCTATCTAACCATTTTCTTCTCTTGGTAGCACCCGTGGGTTCAGGATCTGTGCCTAAAGTTATTCTTTGTAACTTTTGTTTATACAACACAAACTCCATGTTTTTCTTCCATTCAATATAATTATATGTAGTTAAAAGTGGAAATTGAGGCACATCCATGATGAAAAAGAAAGACAACAAGACAACACCCCTTTACTATGTAAGAGAGCCCCCTTAATTTGTTTGTGGCACTTTATACTTAGTGCGATTTACAATTGTCCTCAAGGGACTAAAAAAGGGGAAAACAACAAAATATCTTAAAAAAGAGATCCAAGTGAGATTACAATCACTCACAATGATGTATTACAGCAAACAAATCCTCTGAAAACAAACTTCACCCTCTCAAGTATTAAAATGTCCAAGTTATCACTTAAATGCCAAAAAATGACAAATTGAATAAAAAACACCTCTAACAAAATTTGAGAAAAGTGTATGGATGTATTTGAAGAGCTCCTGAATACCTTTCTGATGCCACAAGAATTGTGAAAATCAGAGATTGTGGAAAAACATTATGAGCACGGGAGCCAAAAAGAGAGATTTGTCTTCAACCTGCAATAAATGTTGTCAAATAGTAAAATCTATGAAAATGACTAATACCACTACAAAGTTCTCTCTGTCAGCTTTCCATTGATATATAATTTGCTTGATTTTGACACTATGGGCAAAAGTTGTGCAAAAACGAAAAAAAGTCCTACTTTAGGGCTTTGAGGGGTAAAATAGGCCCCTTTGTTGGAATATTCTCCCTGTCTAGCCAGAATATGCTTGTTTCACTGGAAAACCATTGTCGAGAGAAAAATACTACCAATGAGGGAAAAAAATACCTAGTTTGCACAAAACCACTGTCAGAGGTAAAACACCTTTGTTGGCAAACTAAAACCACAGGTTGTTTTTGAATGTACAGCCACGGGATGGGTCAAAGTTTAAAACTAGAATGTTGACTTGATTGCAATCACCACTGGAGTCAAGACAATTGCCAAGTCAATTAAACCATCCTACCTTGCAGGAAAAAATTGCCTATTGGTAGAGAAAACTGATGAATACATGTGCAAAGGCTGACAGGTTTAAAACAACTATTGTTAAAACAAAAACACTAGTTTTAAGGATGGCCAACAGAGATTTTAAACTGCCAAAAACTCTAATTGATAGACGATTGGTTTAATATGCACCGAGCTTGAAGACTGTTGACCGCCAGGGGTGTAATTGACAGCCAATGAGACCACTTGTGCTCATTTAACAAATGTCGACCACGTTTAGATGATATTGTTGGCAAGGTTTGCAAAGGCCATTGACTACTATAACTATTGCTGAGGTGTACAAAAACTGACAAATGATTTGTATGGCGATTGTAGAGTGATCTCCAAAGGTAGATTTGAGAACTATCTCCCTGCTAGAATTCCTTGTTGGTGATCACCTCAAACTGTTGCTGTCCAATGCTATAGATGCTGACATAATGAAGACTGCCAGATCTTACAAAGCCATTAGATGAATCTTTTAAACCTGTGGATTTATCATTCACGGCCAAAGCCTTAGTTTGAGGTCCTACGGGGCCTTTAGGGAAAAACCTACTGAGATCAACGGGGGCCCGCAACTACAGGCACCCATGGAGTACGGTGCTAAAAGGGTTTACAGTACCCTATCCCCTCAACATAATTAAAAAAAACTTTTGCAATTGATTTTTCAAACAAAACTATATAGATCCGCAAAAATAAATTTATAACCAGTAGGACAAGAAATTTTACCACGCTAATTAAAACCAGAGGATAAATATTTTACCTGGAGGACGCTGATGCAGATGATGACGTAGGAGAAGTATGACTGCACAAAGATGATGATGCCTGCTATACGGATCCATACAATTGTATGGATTTCTCGGCAAGCACTAACCAGGGGTAAAAAATTTTGCCAAAATTTTTTGATGTCCAAATTCAACAATTTGACAATCGATCTATATAGAATTGGGCCTCCTGATCACAATGGTGATGTCAGATTTGATCCAGGATGCTCCTAAAATGTAGCTCCATACAAAACCTCTCCAATGAGGGAAGGAAAATACAAATTTGGCTCTAATACTATTTAAGAGTCAATGTGACTCAGCAAGCCAGGATCACCTGCAATCAAGACAACCTTCCACACAAAGATGACAAGAGAAGATGCTAAAACAAAGGAGCAAGATTCTATACAAAGATTATATGAAGTTGTATGAAATACAATGAGAGAGCCTTGCTTATAAAGGCAAGGTGAGAGCTAGAAAGGTGGAGTGACAGGTGGAGTGGAAAGTGGAGATATTCCAACAACATGTGTCAATTAGATGATGATAACTAATTGCACATGTGGAGGATAAGACAACTCACTCCAACTATCAACAACTCAACACACAACTAGGCTCAACTAGAAAAACCTAGAAGACTCACTAAGTCTACTTAACATGTGTCAATTATGTGTTCACATCAACAGAGCGGACCCCGCCAGGAGTATATTATTGTTTATAATTTGTGCACCCTCATTTACTACAGATGTACTCCCGTGTCCTTTATGGATGTTGGAAAAGTTTTTCTGATTTATGCCATGTAGCATCGTCTCTTTTGTAGTGTAAGGGCTTGCCTCTAGTGCAACCTCTCATTAGTGTTTCAATCTTAAAGATGCATCAATGTAGTGTATCGACACATGTCCTTCTTGGATGTTGGCAAAGTTGTTCTAATTTATGCCATGTTGCGCCATCTCTTTAGCAGTGCAAGGGCTTGCCTCCAACACAACCTCTCACTTTGGTTTCAATCTCAAAGTTGTGTCAATGTAACGTATTGACACATGTCCTTCTTGTTAAATGGGATTGACAGTGTTGAACAGATGTAACTCAAACAGGTGTCATTGTATGGTTACAGTACATGCTTTCCTCACATTGCCACTTCAATAAAGACATTTTTAAGGTTTCTTGGACCAAAGGCTTTAGTAATTGCTATCTATTGATTTGGGTTACTACAAAATCAATGACCGATATTCAAAGGGACTTACAGTTCATCGCATGTCATGTAGAGAATGGCTCGATTGGACATTCAAATGTTGAAGATGCTAGAATCAAATTGTAACAATGACTATATTTGAAGCTTATGGTTTCATTCTTCAAATGGTGAAGGAATTGATGAAATATGAATTCTGATAATGTGTGTGTGGCATTGCTAGTTCTATATTGAAGATAACAAGTGCTACTATAATGGGTATGTTTAGAGGTTTCTTTCAACTGTCATCACTTGCAATACTCAATCTATTGCAACCATTCTATTATGCAGGTCCATTTGAGGCAAACGTAAAAGTGACATGTGTCACTCATCAACATGTTTTTAATGCCCCCTTCTTCTATAAAATGGATGTGCTTCATTTGAAAAGGGATTGGAAAAATAATATGGGATTTTAGAGTTTCTGTAGTTTATTTTAGGAAGAACTTGTTTGTCTTATTTGTGTAAACTTGTCTTCTATAAAAACATGTATTCTCTGATTGAGCTTATATGAAAAATGTGCAATACTGCATTGTTTGTCTCCATTTTGTGTTGTCAACATATCTTTGAATTAAGAATCAAGGATTACTGATTTTTTCATACACATTTGCTGCTATGAATTGTTCTTTGTGTTAGTTTCTATTTAAGGAACAAGGTAAAGCTTTCATAGAAAATAGTAAGGTTATTTACAATATGTATGGATCATTAAATATGAATGCACATGTATCAACCATAAGTAGGTGAATATTATTGCGAAGGCAATAATATCCATTAATGACCATCAGACATATTTGATGTTAGGATAAAGCATTGCACAATATATTGAATTTGTTCTCCCTAAATTGGCCCTGATCTAACTCTAAATATCTACCACCACAAAATATTCTGAAATGAAAAATTTGATGCCACAGTAATTTATTTGTAATTATTTGTGTTCTTCACACCATGTCTTAAAGACTACAAGGAATGAGTCATATGGGTGTTTAATATTTGGTTTTCCTTGTCACTATGTGTGAGAATTTATATCTTCTTGGCACTATATTATGAAATTGAATCAGTGGAACCCTCTCCACCCAAGGAACCAGTCATGGTAAGTAATCCTAAGGATTCTGATCTTAATAAGGAGGTTGTGGATGAGTACCTGCGAGTACATCCACCTCTTAAAACTTATTTGATACATCTCAAGGATGAGAAATGAACATGGGAAGGTATCCTAATCTAATAATGACTTGTAGTAGCAAGATATAAACAAATTTTTGTAATTTTGGATGGATTATATGTAATCTGATGAAAACTATAATGCATTTGAAAAATTCTGGCAAATCTTTCCTTTCTTGTTAAAGATTACATGAATGAGTATAGATTTATATTATGAATGAATTCATTGGTATGAAAAACTAGGAGAAGTAGATTGGAGCAAGGTTTAGATAAGAACCAGGATGAGAGATAGCTAGGATGAATGGCAACGTTCAGGCCACTCTGAATCTAAACTTGACTACAACATGGCTATGCTTCAAGAGATGCAAGCGAGAGTTGGGACTCTCAAGCAGGAGGTCAGGGGTTAGCATGGACCAAGGTGAGAAGCCTATTATGGGGGTGATGATGAGGCACATCATAATGACACCACCCAAAGCAAGAATAGAGAGAATAACTTCAGGCTAGAGAAGAAGAGGATAGAAGAAGCCACTTGGCTTTGGAATTATCCCGGGACATGAAAATGGTTATGCCTCCCTAGTTTGATGGGTCTATAAGTGGAGATGTTGCAAAGGCATGGCTTACGAAAATGAGGAAGTATTCAAAATAAGAAACTATACTAAGATCACTAAAGTGGTATGAGGAGCATACCAGTTGGTGGGTGAAGCATCCACATGGTGGATGAACAAAAAGATGGAGTTAGGCTTGAGATCTACAAATCTAACCTGTGACAGGTTTGTGGAACTTTTTAGGTAAAGATGGTTGCCTTAGTTGATCTATGATCAAATGCTTATAAATTTCTAGAATTTGAGACAAGGAGATCTATCTGTGAATGAGTATTGGGAAAAGTTCACTTGGCTACTTAAGTATGTGCTGCAATACCAACAGGATGAGAGATTTCGCATCTGAAAGTTTATAATGGGATTGAACAACCAGATTGGGGGTGAGGTTGACGTGCATGGTCCCACTTCAATGGACTAGGTCTATGAGAAGGCCATCATATAGGAACAAAAATTGCAAGCTATGTTTGCCTATAGGGAAAGGAACTAAAAGACGTATAATTGGTCCCAATCCTCCCAATCTTCTAAGAAGGGGAAAAAGTAGGATTTTACAGAGAAAAATGATAAAGGGGCCAAGAATAAGAAAACTAAATCCAAGGGGGAGAAGAAGGGTAATAATGATTTCAAGAAAAATGGAGATATTTTAGGGAAATCTAAGGAGAGGTGAGAACTCGTGGGAGGGTTCTATACATTTGGTGGAGATCATTATGCCAACAAGTGTCCTATCATGATGCAAAAATCACAACCACGAGGAAACCCTCTACCCTCTTAGCAAGTGACATTCCAGCAATGCATATATGCAGCCTTGGACAAAAGGCAGGCTAAATACCAAATTACTCCCATTGAAACTATAGGTATTTTATTTGGTCTTCCAATCTTAGTTTTGATAGATATTAGTACTACCGAATATTTTGTTTCTCCAAAAATTTAAGAAAAATTTCTAGAAAGGTTGGATACATGGCAAATACTTGGTTAGTTAAACATGCAAATTAGACCAAGGATCAGGTAGAGCAATGATAGTTTGAGGCTAAGGTTGAACTTCCAAGTTTCCCTACCAAAGTGAACCTTTATGTAGCCCCACTAGTCTCATACGATGTTATCCTTGGGATAAATTGGTTATGGAGACATCAAGCCAAAGTGGACTATTATGCTAAAATAATAGAATGTCTAGATGACTTAGGAAACAAAGTCTTTCTGCAAGGAAACCCTAGGGAAGTCAAACTAAGACAAATTTCTGCCCTACAAATGAAAAGAGCTCAAAGGCAAGGATGCTATCTTTTTGCTTTCAAAATGGAAAAACTAAATGGGTTTGAGGAAACTAGTTTCTAAGATGATTAAATGTTTTATGAATCTCAAAATCTCAATAGACTTGGGAAGAAGGAGTCCATAGATTAGGAGAGATCAAATATGAAGAAGTACCCCTTTCTTTGAGATTTTGAGGATGTATTTCTAGATGAACTACCTGGATTACCTCCTAAAAGAGTTTTTGATTTCTCTATAGATATAATTCCAGGATCAAAACCTATATGTAAAGCCTCATACAGAATGACTACTATAGAAATAATGGAGGTAAAAACTCAATTGCTAGAATTATAGGATAAGGGACTAATAAGACCTACTGTGTCACCCTAGGGAGCACCAGTAATAATTGTGAAAAAGAAATATGGTACTTTTCAGTTATGCATAGATTACCACATGTTAAATAGCAACAATTAAGAATAAATATCCATTGCCTTGCATTGATGATCTTTTTGATGAAATGAGGGGAGCAACTATGTTTCCCAAGATCGATCTTCGGTCTGGGTACCATAAATTGAGGTTAAAGGATGAGGACATCCACAAAACAACCTTCAGAACAAGGGATGGACAGTATGAGTTTATTTTCCTACCTACCTTTTGGATTAACAAACCCACCTGTAGCATTTATGAACCTAATGAACAGTGTGTTCAGGGACTGTTTGGACAAGTGTGTCCTAGTTTTCCTTGATGACATCCTAATCTACTCTAAGAATGAAGAACACCTTAAAAATTTAAGGATTGTTCTCCAGAGGTTGAGAGAGCATAAACTATATGGAAAGCTCCCTAAGTGTACCTTATTTCAAAAGGAAGTGCAGTGTTTGGGCCACATAATTTCAGCTAAGGCAATAGCTGTGGACCCAGCTAAAATTAAATTGATTTTGAAATGGTTGGTACAAAGGAATGTACATGAGGCCTGAAATTTCATGGGCCTTGCAGGGTACTACAAGAAATTTGTGAAGAACTTATCAAAAATTACTTATCCTATAACTTCTTTGCAAAGGAAAGGTAAGAAGTTTGATTGGTCAGACAAGTACTAGGAGGCATTTGACCAACTGAAGGAAAAATTGACTTCAGTAGCAATCTTGAAAGTACCTAACCTGGAAGGTCAATTTATAGTCATTACCGATGCCTCAGGGGAAGACTTCAGTGGTGTACTAGTCCAAGATGGACAAGTCATTACATATGAATCCCAAAAATTGAAAACTTATGAACAAAACTATGCCCCTAATGATTTGTAGCTAGCAACAGTCATTGATGCACTACAAATGTGGAGACACTACTTTCTCGAAAAACCCTTTGAGATAAAAATAGACCATCAAGGGATCAAATATCTATTCACTCAACCACATCTAAATGCTCATCAAAGAATATGGTTGGAGTTTATCTCATATTATGATTTCGAGATTAAATATATTCAAGGTAAAGAAAATCATGTGGTAGATGCCCTAAGTAGGGGAAGACATATCCCATCAATGATCTCCATACATTCTAATTTTAAGAATCAGGTAGTACAAAAGTCTAAGGTAGATGACTTTTATGAGTAGGTAAAACAAGCCCTTTCAAAAAACCCCTAGGATCCAAAATATGATAGATTTTACCTTGAACCAGATGGGTTATTAAGGTATAAAGGAATGATGTATGTAGCTAACTCTATGGAGTTAAGGAATATGGTGTGGAAGGAGGTTCATTCTACACCATATTTAGAATATTCTTGAGTAACAAAGTTACTTACTAATGTGAAACCGTTATATTTCTGGAAAGGAATGAAGAGGGATGCTACAAGTTTTGTAGCTACGTGTATGGAATGCTAGAGCATGAAGGCAGAACACCAGCACTGGGTAGGACTTTTATACCCTCATGAAATTCCAGAATGGAAATGGCAAATCATAAGCATGGACTTTGTGCAAGGACTTCCTATTTCAAGGAACATACATAATACTATTTTGGTTTTGGTGGATAGACTCACAAAAGACACACATTTTATACCTGGGATCTTGACAGATGGGTCACCTAACATTGCCTACAAAATTATTCAAGAGATTTTTAGAATACATGGTATTCTTGAGAAGATTATCTCACATAGGGACGCTCGAATGACATCAAGGTTTTGGCAAACCTTGTTTCCTCACTTGGAACCCAGTTAAATATAAGCTTTGTTGATCATCCCATATAGTATCTTTTAACCCAGTTAAATATAGTATCTTCCCATATAAGTTCACTGAGTCTCTCTCTTGCTTATATATTTCCAAAATTTGAGATAGGGAGATCTATCTATGAACAAGAACTGGGAAAAGTTCACTCACCTACTTAAGTATGTGCCACAATACCAACAAGATGAGAGATTTTACATTCAAAAGTTTATAATGGGATTGAACACCCAAATTGGGGGTGATGTTGATATGCATGGTCCCACTTTAATGGATCAGGTCTATGAGAAGGCCATCAAACAAGAACAAAAATTGAAATCTATGTCTACCTATAGGGAAAGGAATCGAAATAGATATAATTGGTCCCAATCTTCCTAGTCTTCTAAGAAGAAGGGGAAAAAGTAGGATTTTACTGAGAAAAATTATAAAGGGGCAAAGAATAAGCAAACTGAATCCAAGGGGGAGAAGAAGGGTAGTAATCATTCTAAGAAGAATGGAGATATTTTAGGGAAATCTCAGGAGAGGTGAGGACCTATGGGAGGGTGATATACATGTGTAGGAGATCATTATGCCAAATAGTATAGTCAAAACAAGATGTAGGGAGCATAGCCACAAGGAAACCCTCTACACTCTTAGGAAGAACCATTCTAGAAATGCATACATGTAGCCTTAGAAAAAAGGAATGCCGAATACCAAATTACTCCTGTTAAAACTACAAGTATTTTATCTGGTCTTCCAATTTTAGTTTTGATAGATACAGGTGCTACCGAAAGTTTTGTTTGTCCAAAACTTTTAAGCAAAATTTCTAGAAAGGATGGATACATGGCAAATACTTGGTCAGTTGAATATGCAAATCAGACAAAAGCGCAGGTAGATAAATGCTTGTTTGAGGCTAGGGTTGAGCTTCCATGTTTCTCCACTGAGGTGAACCTTTATGTAGCCCCACTAGGGTCATATGATGTTATTGCTGGGATAAATTGGTTATGGAGACATTGAGCCAAGGTGGAATGTTAAGCCAAAACAATAGAATGTCTAGATGACTTAGGAAACAAAGTCTTTCTGCAAAGGAACCCTAGGGAAGTCAAAATGAGACAAATTTCTTTCATACAAATGAAAAGAGCTCAAAGAAAAGGATGCCAACTTTTTACTACCAAAATGGAAAAACTAAACGGTTTTGAGGAAATCAATTTCCAAGATGATTTAATGTTTTATGAATCTCAAAAACTCAATGGTGTTGGGAAGGAGTCCATAGATCAGGAGAGATTAGATATGTGCAAGTACCCCTTTCATAGAGATTTCAAGGATGTATTTCCTGATGAGCTACCAGGATTACCTCCTAAAAGAGCTTTTGATTTCTCTATAGATATAATTCCATGATTAGAACCTATATCTAAAGCTCCATACAAAATGATTACTATAGAATTAATGAAGCTAAAGGCTTAATTGTAGGAATTATTAGATAAAGGACTGATAAGACCCAGTGTGTCACACTAGGGAGCACAAGTAATGTTTGTGAAAAAGAAAGATGGTAGTTTGTGGTTATTCATAGATTACCACATGTTAAATAAGGCAATAATTAAGAATAAATATCCATTGCCCCGCATTGATGATCTTTTAGATCAAACGAGGGGAGAAACTATGTTTTCCAAGATTGATTTTCAGTCTGAGTACCATCAATTGAGGTTAAAGGATGAGGTTATCAACAAAAAAACCTTCAAAAAAAGGTATGGACACTATGAGTTTACTGTCCTGCCTTTTAGATTAAGGAACACACTTGCAGTGTTTATGAACCTAATGAACAGTGTGTTCAAGGACTGTTTGGACAAGTTTATCCTAGTTTTCCTTGATGACATCCTAATCTACTATAAGAATGAAGAAGAACACCTTCAAAATTTAAGGATTGTTCTCTAGAGGTTGAGAGAGCATAAATTATATGGCAAGCTCTCTAAGTGTACCTTCTTTCAAAAGGAAGTGCAGTATTTGGGCCACATAATTTCAGCTAAGGGAATAACTATGGACCCAACTCAAATTAAAAGCCATTTTGGAATGAGCAGTACCAAGGAATGTACATGAGATCTAAAGTTTTATGTACCTTGTTGGGTACTATAGGAAATTTGTGAATAACTTCTCAAAAATTGCTTATCCTATAACTTCTTTGTAGAGGAAAGTTAAGAAGTTTGAGCAGTCAGACAAGTGCCAAGAGGCATTTGACGAACTGAAGGAAAAATTGACTTCAGTACCAATCTTGAAACTACCTGATCCAGAAGGTCAATTTATATTCATGTTACCAATGCCTCAGGGGAAGGATTAGGTGGTGTACTAGTCTAGGATGGACAAGTCATTGCATACGAATCCCAAAAATTGAAAACTTATGAACAATATATGCCCCTCATGATTTGGAGCTAGCAACAGTCATTCATGCACTTCAAATGTGGAGACACTACTTGCTCGAAAAACCCTTTGAGCTAGAAATAGACCATGAAGGGCTCAAATATTTGTTCACTCAACCACATTTAAATGCTTGTCAAAGAAGTTACTTAGAGTTCATCTCAGATTATGATTTTGAGATTAAATATATTCAAGGTAAAGAAAACTGAGTGGTAGATGCCCTAAGTAGGAGAAGACAGATCCCCTTAATGATATCCATACATTCTGATTTTAAGAATTAGGTATTACAAAAGTCTAAGGGAGATGAGTTTTACGAGCATGTAAAACATGCCCTTTTGGAAAACCCCTAGAATCCAAAATATGATGGATTTTACTTTGAACCAGATGGGTTATTAAGGTATAAAGGAAGGATGTATGTACCTAACTTTGTGGAGTTAAGGAATATGGTGTGGAAGGAGGTTCATTTTATACCATATTTAGGACATCCTGGAGTAAAAAACCTACATGCCAATGTGAAACCCTTATATTTTTGGAAAGGAATGAAAAGGGATAATACAAGTTTTGTAGCTACGTGTATAAAATGCCAGAGGGTGAAGGCTAAACACCATCACTTGGCAAGACTTATATAGCCTCACAAAATTCTAGAATGGAAATGGTAAATCATAAGCATGGACTTTGTGCAAGGACTTCCTATATCAAGGAACATGCATAATGCTATTTTGGTTGTGGTGGATAGACTCACCAAAGTTGCACATTTTATACCTAGGAACTTGATGGATGGGGCACCTATCATAGCCCACAAATTTGTTCAACAGATTTTTAGATTACATGGCATTCCTGAGAAGATTATCTCAGATAGGTATGCTTGAATGACATTGAGGTTTTGGCAAACCTTGTTTTCCTCACTTGGAATCCAGTTAAATATAAGTTCTGCTTATCATCCTGAGACAATGGTCAAACTAAAAGGGTAAACCAAGTTTTGGAGGATTTATTGAGGATGTATTACATAGACTAGCAATACAAATGGGAAGATTATCTTCCTTTGGTGGAATTCACCTATAATAATTCTTATCATTCTACTATTAAGATGGCTCCATCTGAAGCATTATATGGCAGAAGGTGTCGAACCCATATAAGCTGGGATAAGATAGAAGATAGGGTTAGCCTTGGACCAGAAATGCTGTAAGAAATGGAAGAGCAAGTACATTTGATTAAGAAAAAGCTAGTGGAAACCAATGATAGGCAAAAACATTAAGCAGATGCTAAACACATCGAAAGACAATTCTTAGTGTGAGAAAAAGTCCTTCCGAGGGTAAAACCTCAATAGAGCTCCATTAAATTTGAGAAGACATCCAAACTGGCACCTAGATATGTGGGCCCCTTTGAGTTCTTGAAGAGGTCAACCCAGTCTCATATAGAATTGCTCTACTACTAGCTCTTGCCATGATACATAATGTTTTCCATGTTTCTTATTTGAAAAACTTTAATGCATGAGATAAATCATATCCCTATTCTTGATTGGAATGCTATATAGGTGAAGGACCTAGGGGTGGTAGTGATTGAGCCCATCAAGGTGCTCTAAATATGTAAGCTACACTTACGTATTAAATATATAACTCAATGCAAGGTCTAGTGGGACCAATATGCAGAGGAAAATGCCACTTGGTAAAACTATGAGGATATTCATGTGAGATTTCCCCATCTCTTTTGAGAAACTTTTTACTATGCTCATACAACACTTTTCTTATTATGTTGATTGATTCAGAAGACATTTAATCATCAGGGATGATGATTCTTATGGGGGGAGATATGTTCCATTCCCAACTTATGATTTAGCTTAATTTTTCTTTTGTGTGGAAATCAAGATAATTAATCATAGTTTAATGATTATATGTTTGTGGAAAATATCAAATTTAATAATTGATTATGTGAATACTGACTAATGTTAGTTAGACATGAGATTACATGTTGATATGATTATTTAATTATTATGATTTATGAATCAGATGGTGATACACTAATCATGATTTTATGATGGTGAGTGTGATCAAGAAAAGAATCTTCCTTTGAAGATGGAAGGAGAGTATCATCTGGAAGGAAGAGATAGATGTTGAGAAAAGGTTAGAATTACCATCTAAGTATCGAATCTAGTCCTTAAGAATCCTTGCAAGTTAGAGTGAGTAACATCTTTCCTTGTTAGTCATTTTCTTTTCTGTGTCGGTATGACAATTTGATCTATCTCGACGTCATCTACGTCGATTGGGCTAAATCATGTTCTTTGAATGTCCATTTGAGTTGCTTGTCAATCTCGTTCATTTGTCAACAACTCCCTTGATTCCTCATCCATTTCTGTATTAAGATTTGTGATTATTATATCTTTTTATATTTTACTTATGGTTATCATGACCATGATGGGGGAGCAGTACTCAACCCCGAAATCATATTTTATTGATGTGCCATATTTTTAAGAATGCTAACTTTTGATAACATCTTAGTTTAGTTGGTAACCCTTAATTTCATTTAAGGGAAATTATATGTTCTTTAATTGTTTAACCTCCTTAGAGGTTGAGCACTTTGGTATCAATATTATATATTATCCATGTTTTTCTATTGGCACTCAGCCAGCCAGCACCCGCAAGGAGTGGGGAGAGAGAGGGGAGGCTGAGTGATAGCCATACTCAAGCCCATTTCACGGACCCCTCTCCATGATGGGCTGAGTGGATCCTTTGGATCCTGTGAGGTGGCAAACGCATTGGACATGCAAATAGAATTGTGAATGCATGTAAAGGTATCAGTTGATACTATTCTTGGGAAAGACTTTTCTTTGGTATGTTTTTGGGTGTATGAAAGGAAGATAAGTTGCTCTTTCGAGAGCCTAAGGTGATAATACTACTACAGCAGTAGCGTAGAAGGCAAGTCAGCTTGACCACTATGTGTGCATAGAAGTTAATCAATAATAGCCAATACACGACTGTGTCTACCATTCTGGTATGAAATCTATGGCATATCGAATTGAATTCAATAGTGCATTTAGATATATCTCTGCTATCAAAAGTACATCAATGTTGTCGACTCATAACTATTCTAAGTTGTTGTTAATGGCCTTCAAGGCCGTATATGATTATAATGTTTATTATTGTGACAATAGCATGGTTTTAAACTGTTATTAATGGCTTTTGAGGCCGCAAGTGCCTTCTTTGTGTTATCATATGTAACCATTGTTATATGGTGTTACTTAGCCAACTTGGAGGCCGTAGCCCATGCATGAACTGTGCATGCAAGAAATACCATATTCTATTTGGAAATAATATAAACTATCTTTAATGCCTTCAAAGCTTCACTGTTATTGTTTTATGATGACTATGTTAGAGCCTGAGAAGGTGTCATCTTATGATGACTGTGTTAGAGCCTGAGAGGGTCTCAACTTATGATTACTATGTTATGATACCATGAAATTGTGAATAGATATGGCTAAGGGCTGTATATGACTAATGACAACCCTATTAATAGTTGTAAATCCTTTTATGTGGTGAGTGCACTTAATATATATAATAAACTTGAGGTCAATAAATGACAGTCCTCGATGAGTTATAATGGATGTTATGATAATCTTGATGCTTGCTATGCATGTAAACGGTATAATGACTCCTTGTTGAAGGAGGGTTTGTTATAAGTTAATTGTGTTGTTATCTTGGTAGCAATAAATGCATGCCATGTTCTTTTTGAGAAGTTATTCTTCCTTGACAATTATTATTTTATAAGAGCAAACACTATGCCTATATGAACTCTTGTGTTTAAATGCAAATGAATTCCATATTTTTGTGAATGGCAATACTTCATAAACTAAGTATAAGATATCATATACTCACTTAGAGTCCTTGAGATATAATCTTTTTTATAAGACCAACCTATTGGACCATTGAAAGTACCCTTCTAGATGATATGAATTGAGAGTAAACCTTGGGATAAGGCAAACAATGTAGTCATCAATCGGGTAAGGTCATGAGTTGAAAACATGATTGAACTTATGTCATTATGAAAGTATAGGAATAGAGTGATGTGGAGTCATAGGTTCCCTATTACCAATGTAATGAGACATTATAGAATGTGCTCCCAAGATAGGAGTCAAATGTCCAAGGAATGGACTAAGATTGTATTGAAATTATTTATCCAAGACCAAGAAAGGTTGAATTATGTTTACTGTCTAGGATGAGACAACTTCTAAGTCAATTTGAGGTGGTGGACATACGACAACATTCATTGTGAAACATTTATGTATGTAAATCTTTGGCCAAAGTAATGCATCCATCTCTGCATGCATTGTCAGTCTACTATGCTCCATATGGCATAACGTCTCTAGTAGGGTCATACATAGTTAGAGTGGATCTATAGTTGTGTGACCATGAGACATTATGAAGGACACCACACCAGATACTTAGATGGAAAACATAATGGTTCCTTATATATATACCTCCCGTGAAGGGTAGGGCCGCTTTCAAGTAGGAAGTTGTGCAGGGGCCGCCAGTCTATGGTTGGAGGAAAAACACTCAGATGATGCTCTCCTTCCCAAGTAGAAGACAAGCCAAGGCTTATGAAGACAGATGTCAAAGTTCCAGATGTAGTGCTTTTCTTTATATGATTTGAAAGTTAGTTATTATGTATATTTCTATATCTAATGCCTTGAGTATAGCTTTGTACATGTATAGTGAAGATCATTCACTAATGAGTTATCCTTGTATATTGTAAATCTAAGCTTTGTTATGTTCTGGAAAAGAATAACATGCCTAATTATCTTGATGATATTAATTCATTCTTGCTTAACTATGATTATATTAATCATGATGTATTCTTACTCTTAGTTAAGAAGGTTAATTATGGTTATTTTTTGGTAATGTGTGATGGAATGTTTTAAATGGTATCAGAGCTATTGGGTTTAATATATGGACCTATGAGCTCACTACATAATGATTATCTTTATCTCACATTAACGGTTGCTAATGTTTGGATGTTCTTATGCCAGAATGGTAAGAATAAAAACGATGCCCAAAAAAATGGTAATGGGAAATTACCTATGTTACCTTAAGGTATTGAGGGAGCGAGCCTCAAGAATGAAATGCCTTGAACAAAATGGTTTCTTGGTAGGCACATGGTTGGCTGATGATGAGACCTTCATTGATGCTATTAAATGCATCAAGAAGGAGTTGAGGAAAGTAGTTAGGATTACTACTCCTAACTCTGAAAATGAATTAGTGGAACCCTCTACACCTATGGAACCAGTCATTGAGAGCAATCCTAAGGATTTTGATGTTAATAAGGAGGTTGTGGATGAGTATCTATGAGTACGTCCATCTCCTAAAACTGATTTGATAAATCTCAAGGATGAGAAATGAACATGGGAAGGTATCCCAATTTGATAATGACTTGCAGTTCCAAGATGTAAACAAAATTTTATAATTTTTTATGGATTATATCTAATCTAATGAAAACTATAATGCATTTGAAAAATTCTGGTAAATCTTTCCTTTCTTATCAAAGATTACATGAATGAGAATATATTTATATTATGAATGAATTCATTGGTATGACAAATTAATCAAATGATTAATCTACAAGCTTTAGGAAAAGTAGATTTTAGCAAAGTTTAGATAGAACTAGGATGGGAGATAGCCAAGATGAAGGGCAACCTTTAGGCCACTCTAAATCTAAACTTGACCAAATCCTCACTATGCTTCAAGAGATGCAATTGAAAGTTGGGAATCTTGAGCAGAAGGTTAAGGGTTGGCATGGACCTAGGAGAGAAGCCTATTATGGGGGTGATGAAGATGCACACCATAATGACACCACCCAAAGTGAGAATGAAGAGAATAAATCTGAGGCTAGATAAGAAGAGGATAGAAGAAGCCACTTGGTTTTGAAATTATCCTGGGACATGAAAAAGGTTATGCCTCCCAAGTTTCATGGGTCTATAAGTGGAGATGGCGCAAAGGCATGGCTTACAAAAATGGAAAAGTATTCATAAAAATAAATTTTACTGAGATCACTAAAGTAGTATGGGGAGTATACCAGTTGGCAGGTGAAGCATCCACCTGGTGGCTGAAAAAAAGATGGAGTTAGGCTTGAGGTCTACAAGTTTAACCTGGGACAGGTTCATGGAACATTTTAGGCAAAGATGGTTTCCTCAGTTGTTCTATGATCAAAAGCTTATAGATTTCTAGAATTTGAGATAGTGAGATCTATGTATGAATGAGTACTAGGAAAAGTTCACTCACCTACTTAAGTATGTACCGAAATACCAATAGGATGAAAGATTTTGCATCCAAAAGTTTATAATGGGATTGAACACCCAGATTAAGGGTGAGGTTGACGTGCATGGTCCCACTTCAATGGACTAGGTCTATGAGAAGGCCATCAAATAGGAATAAAAATTGAAAGCTATGTCTACCTATAGGGAAAGGAGCCGAAAGAGGTATAATTGGTCCCAATCCACCCAATTTTCTAATAAGAAGAGGTAAAAGAAGGATTTTACTGAGAAAAATGATAAAGGGGCCAAGAATAAGCAAACTGAATCCAAGGGAGAGAAGGGTAATAATCATTCTAAGAAAAATGGAGATATTTTAGGCAAACCTTAGGAGAGGCAAGGACCTATGGGAGGGTACTATACATATGGTGGAGATCATTATGCCAACTAGTGTCCTAACAAGACGTAGGGAGCACAGCCACGAGGAAACCCTCTGCCCTCTTAGCAAGCGGCATTCTAGCAACACATACATGCAACCTTGGGCAAAAGGTAGGATGAATACCAAATTACTCCCATTAAAACTACAGGTATTTTATCTGGTCTTCCTATTTTAGTTTTGATAGATACTAGTGCTACCGAATATTTTGTTTCTCCAAAAATTTTAAGAAAAATTTCTAGAAAGGTTAGATACATGGAAAATACTTGGTAAGTTGAATATGCAAATTAGACCAACACTTAGGTAGAATAATGCTTGTTTCAGGCTAAGGTTGAAATTCCAATTTTCTCCACTGAAGTGCACCTTTATGTAGCTCCACTAGGCTCATATGATGTTATCCTTGGGATAAATTGGTTATGGAGACATCAAGCCAAAGTGGATTGTTATGCCAAAATAATAGAATGCCTAGTTGACTTAGGAAACAAAGTCTTTCTACAAGGGAACCCTAGGGAAGTCAAACTAAGACAAATTTCTACCCTACAAATGAAAAGAGCTCAAAGAAAAGGATGTCAACTTTTTGTTGTCAAAATGGAAAAACTAAATGGTTTTGAGGAAACCAATTTCCAAAATGATTTAATGTTTTATGAATCTCAAAACCTTAATGGAGTTGGGAAGAAGGATTCCATAGATCAGGAGAGATCATATATGGAAAAGTACCCCTTTCATAGAGATTTCAAAGATGTATTTCTTGATGAGCTACTGGGTTTACTGCCTAAAAGAGATTTTGATTTCTCTATAAATATAATTCTAGGATCGAAACTTAAATATAAATCTCCATATAGAATGACTATTGCAGAACTAATAGAGCTAAAGGCTCAATTGCAAGAATTATTGGATAAAGGACTAATAAGACCCAGTGTGTCACCCTAGGGAACACTAGTAATATTTGTGAAAAAGAAAGATAGTATTTTGCACTTATTCTTAGATTACCACATGTTAAATAAGTGATGCAAGAGCATACCTAGTTCAAGAGCAATCTTGCAATAATCGAAACAATTTTCATTTTAGTTTGGTACTTTTCATTTTCCAGTTCAGTATAATCAGTTCAGTCAGTAACAGTTTCTATATTTGGTCTGCATTCTATCGCAGTTGTATTTTAGACCTTGTGGAGTTGGACTTAGCATCTAGACACATTCATGCACATCATATCCAAATCTCAGATCATTTGGATTAGGTATCAGTAAGATATCGCTATCAAAAGATCAATTATTTTCTTAGAACAGGGCATCCTGATAGTCTCACACAATCAGATAAAGGAGAAGACTTGTGGAGTGAAATGACACATAATTCAACATTTTTTGGTTCATGGCTAACCTTCTCTGAGATCCGCACACCATTCTGTTCATTTGTGGAGGAGTTCTATTCAATTAGGTCTGACCTATCCATGTACACACGTTACAAGTCTTAATTGGAGTTTGTGATCTTCTTTGGCCAATGCGAAGGAATTTTATATTCCGGAGATGATATATATTCATGTAATAGATGATTAGAAAGTAGTTAGCATAATTTCCAAGCTTTATAGTTTGAATTTCTT
Organism: Cunninghamia lanceolata; assembly: GCA_027924645.1. Taxonomy (NCBI): domain Eukaryota; kingdom Viridiplantae; phylum Streptophyta; class Pinopsida; order Cupressales; family Cupressaceae; genus Cunninghamia; species Cunninghamia lanceolata. The sequence continues at coordinate 11,808,557 of BSBN01000780.1, forward strand.
GCAAGGGAGCTTCAAAGCTATATCATGTACATATTCTGTAACTATGAAATCAGGCTTGTGAGCCCTAATTGTAAGCCCACATGTTACTGGCTAGTTTGTATTTGAATTCTATGATATACTAAATGACTAAATTTGTATTTTCTTTATAACTTTGAGTTATTTCCATTGTGTTTACTCTAGTTTCATGACCTGGACAGTTCACTTTGTGGACCCTCCTAACCATGAATGCACAAGTGGTATTAGAGCAAAAGTTTAGATCTTTGGAAGTGAATTGAGCAAAGTTGGTGATGGAATTCCATAAGATCTTTCTATGAACAAATCACTAAATCCAAGGCAGGTTACTTGTGTTGCAACCAATCATTAATTGTGAGGTAATTGTCACCTTGTAGCCCGATCACCAAATTTGAGGCGGTTACACTTGATCCTAGAAAGAATGTCACTGAGGAGAATCCATTCTATTGGTACAATGGATGGAAGGATGGATGAGATGATGGAGATGATGAAAACCATACACATTCTGTTAGATTCTATTAAAGAAGATAGGAGAAGGGACTTACACCTTGACCTAATGTTGAAAGTGATGATGATGAAGAATTTCAATCCACTGATCAAAATGAATGTAACCCTAGGAGATGAAGAAGAAGAATTAGATCAAGTCAAGATGTTGCAATCTATTTCAAAGTTGGGAAAAGACCTAGAGCTGATGTACTAAATTACAATGGCAATTTGAATCCTAAAGAGTAATTGACTGGATAAATGACCCAGGAGAATACTTTGAGTATGAAGAAATTGAAGATTTGGAGAAGGTGAAATTTGCAAAGACAAGATTGAAAGGACATGCTACTATATGGTGGAAGGAAGTTTAGTTGGATAGAAACAAAAGAGGAAAATAGAAGATTACAAAGTGGTACATAATGGTGACAAAATTGAAGAATTAGTTTATACCTACTGACTATGAGTTGGAGTTGTTGAAAAGATTACAAAACCTAAGACAAAAGGAGAAATCTATGAAGTACACTAAAGAATTTCATAAGATGATCATAAGGATAGGACATAGTGAAGCAAGAAAGGAGAAAGTGGCTAGATACATCAATGAACTAAGATTGAACATTCAAGAAGAACTAGGTTTGGTAAGGATGACAACATTGGAAGAAGCATATCAGTTTTCCGTAAAAGTTGAAGAAAAGTTGAACAAGAGGCATGATCACAGACAGAGAGGTAGAGGAGGTAAATTTTAGAGAGGTAGAACATTTTTTGGAGGAGAGAGATCATATGTGGAGTAGAACAGACAAGAGAACACATTGAAGGAGGATAGAGATAACAATGCATACTGGATAGATGACAAAACTTTCTACCTCAAAGGAAACCCTAGTCCATACCAGAGTTAGATATAGAAGAGAAGGAAGAGGACCTAATAGGAGAACATTCAGAGGAACCTATTTTAAATGTGGAGGTGAAGGACATACATCATTTGAATGTAATCAAGGAAGTACAAGCAAGAAAATAGAAAACATTGGAAGAGCAACCTATGTGGAAGAAGAACCTGTTAGATCACCAAGTTTAGTTGGTAAACCTAAGAAAGGAGAGCCACTTGTCATGACAAGAGAACTCTTTCAAGTAGAGACAATTGAGGAACCACCAAAGAGGAATAGTTTGTTCAGAACTAGATGTAAATTAATAGTGGTAGTTTAGATAATTTGGTTTTAGAGGAGATGGTGACTAAGATGAAGTTGGAAAGATTGAAACACCCTAAGCCCTATCAGATAGCATGGATTTAGGACAATCATAAGGTACTAGTGAGTGAACAATGTTTGGTGAAGTTTCATATTGGATCTTATCATGATTCAAAGTATTGTATGATATTATGCCTATGGATGTATGTCATATTTTGTTGGGTAGACCTTGGCAGTATGATAGAAAAGCTATACATGATGGGAGAAAGAATACATATACTATAATATCAAATGGAAAGAGAATTACTTTGATTCCTTTGGAAGATGATCCTAAGAGTGAAGTATGTGGGAATGATAGAATCTGTTTGGTAGATGGAAGAAAATTTCTAGATGGTTTGAGACATGAGAATATGTGTTATGCTTTGATTCCTAAAAAGCCTAAAACATTGAAGAAGGAGACTAAAGAATGACAACTGGAGGAGATAACCTAGTTGCTGATAGAGTATGAAGATATCATATCAAACAATGTACCTAAAGGAGTGATGAAGGGGGTAAATCACAAAACACATAGTAAGAAATATTAAACACAGCAAGTAGAACTTTCTTTTATTGAACTGGACAACTCATTACATTATAGAAGCTCAATTACAATTAGAGGATGAATCCTCTACTGGTTGCAACACATTACAGCTTTCCCAACCTCAAGACTCTAGAATCTTCAGCCTTCTGTAACCCCAAATCAGTTAGGGTTTCTATTTTCCCCCCTATTCTGGACTCTACACTGGCCCCCCTTAACTCTACTACTGCCCAGGGTTCCCAAAATAGTCATAAATAGCACTTTTTGGTAGCCTCCAGCTAAATTTTAAAATTTGCAACTCCCTCCAAAAGTAGGTCAACTTCCAGGAAGCATAACTTTTGATCCAGGTGTCCGATTGATGAACCGTTTTAAGTGCCAGAAAGATCACGACATGAACTATCATGCTGGAAATACGTAAATGGATTTCCATCAACTTTTTGAGATGTTATGAGAAGTTTTAGTGCCTCATATCTCATTCCATAAATTTTTAGGGGCTTTTCAGAAAACAAAAACTTTAATATCTTTCAGCTCACAAATGATCTTTGCCTGATTCCTTTGCCAAAGGTCTTATATTTCCATTATATAACTTTTTGGAAGTTTTTGCTTCATTATGTGCCCAAATGCAAACTTTCTAAAAATAGCAGGTACACTTCCCTAAATAGGCAGGTCACTATTTTTAGCAGTTTTGGAAAAACTGAAAGTCCTACATTATTATTCTAGATATTATGGAACCAAAAACACTAATTATGGGAAGAAATGAGAACAACTACAATGGTTTTGAATTAACTTCTTTTTGGGTGATGCAAGATTGCCCTTACGCCTCTAGATGCTCCTACATCAGACACCTAGGGTAATTTGAGAAGTGACCCTGTCACGTCTCATGTGTTTGTGTGAGGAAAACCAACCTATACCTTAGACAACCAAGAAGAATCTTCAACAGGCCTTCCTTTCCATTTCACTAGATATTCTTCATATTGCTTGTTTTGAGTGCTCCTTCCCACACAGCTATCCAAGATCTTTTCTATCTCCTCTATTGAAGTAGATGTCGGAATACTCCACTGCACTTCCGTTGGTCCATCCTCTGTTCCACCTTCAAGATATTCTGATAAATCAGCAATGTTAAAAATAGGGGAAATATTGATCCCACTCGGCAACTCTACCTCATATGCATTTCCTGAATCATGCTTCTTCATGATTCTGCATGGTCCAAATTTCTTCATTTTTAACTTATTATATGTTCCAATTGGGAACCTTTCTTTTCTCAGGTGAACCATGACTTCATCTCCTACCTAGAATTCCTTATATCTCCTCTTCTGATCTGCCTTAACCTTGTACTGAATATTCATTTTATTAATGTGCTTTCTCACCTCTTCATGCAAATTCTTCAAATGTTTTGCAAAGTCTTCAGCTTCGGCACTTGTCTTTTCTCTGTTGTCCAGCTTCCTTAACTGAAAAGGATTTCTTGGGCTTTTGCCATATACAATCTGGAATGGTGATTTACCAGTACTCCTATTGACATAATTGTTATAAGCAAATTCTACCTGTGGTAAAATCAAATCTTATCCCTTGGGCTTATCTCCTACCAAGCATCATAGTAGGTTACCCAAACTCCTATTCACCACTTCAGTTTGTCCATCAGTCTGTGGATGGTGTGCAGAACTGAACTTCAAGTCTGTCTTCAACTTCTTCCACAATGTCCTCCAGAAATAACTAACAAACTTGGTATCTCGGTCTAAAACTATGCTTTTTAGTAGACCATGTAGTCTCACCACTTCCCTGAAAAATAACTCTGCAATATAAACAGCATCATTAGTTTTCTTACAAGGAATAAAATGTGCCATTTTTGAGAATCTGTCCACCACCACAAAAATAGAATCATGTCCTCTCTGTGTCCTTGGTAAACCAAGAAAAAAATCCATGCTAATATCATCCCATGGCTTCTCCGGTACAGGTAATGGTTGATACAACCCTGTATTCTGACTTGTTCCTTTTGCCATCTAACACACTCTGTAACTCTGCACAAATTTCCTCACATCCTATTGCAACTGTGGCCAATAATAATTTTCACCAATAATAGCAATGGTCTTATCTTGACAAAAGTGTCTAGCCAATCCCCCACTATGCTTCTCCTTAATCAGGTTCTCTCTCATGGAACTCCTTGGAATGCACAACTGGCTTCCTCTAAACAACATGCCATCTTGGATAATGAAATCCAACCATTTTGTCCTGTCTAAAGTAACAAGTTCCAAACAAGCTTTCTAGGCCTCTGCAAAATCTAGATCTTCAGGATACAAACTTTTGAGCTCATCAAACCCAACAACCTCTATCTTCATTTCTGTTAACAAATTTTGCCTTCTACTCAAGGCATATGCAACTCTGTTGGACTTCCCACTCTTGTGCTTCAAAACAAAAGTATATCTCTGCAAAAACTCAACCCATTTTAAGTGCCTTTGATTTAACTTTCCTTGACTATTAAGATACTACAAAGCCTGATGATCAGTATATAAAACAACCTCCTTTGGCAACAAATAATGTCTCCATTTCTTCAAAGCCTAAACTATTGCATAAAACTCCTGATCATAAACAGAACACTTTTTCTTGGCATCATTAAGATTCTCACTAAAATAGGCAATGGGCTTACCTTCTTGGCTCAAAACAGCTCCTATACCACTACTACTAGCATCACAATCTACCTGAAATACCTTATTAAAATCTAGAAGTGCCAAAACAAGTTGTTCTACCACTTTACATTTCAATGTATCAAAGTTCTTGTTTGCTTCTTTAGTCCATCTAAACTCTTTTCTATCCCCTATCATTGTCTCAGTTAGGGGTGCACAAATGCTACTGAAACACCTGATAAACTTTCTATAAAAACTTGCCAAACCATGAAAAGATCTTACCTTTGTGACACTCCTTGGCATAGTCCATTCAATGATAGACCTTACTTTTTCTGCGTCCATCTTAAGACCTTCTTCTGAGACAACAAATCCTAGGTACACCAACTCCTTCTTTGCAAAACTACATTTCTTCAGATTAATCAACAACTTCTCCTCCCTCATCTTCTCTAGAACTCTTCTGATATGCATCAGATGCTCATCCCAAGTCTTACTGAAAATCAAAATATCTTCCAAATAAATAATAACAAAACTTCCAAAAATTCCTTCAGTACCTCGTTCATGAGCCACATGAATGTGCTCGGTGCATTGGTTAGCCCAAATGGCATGACTAACCACTCATACAAACCTTCCTTTGTCTTGAAGGCTGTCTTCCATTCATCTTCTTCTCTAATACAGATCTAGTGATATCCACTCTTTAGGTCAATTTTCATGAAGTACTTGGCTCCACTCAAACAATCCATGATGTCATCCATTCTTAGCAATGGAAATCTATACTTGATCATTATCTTATTGATGGCTCGAGAGTCTGTACACATCCTCCATTCTCCATCCTTCTTTGGTGCTAGTACTGCAGGTACCATACATGGGCTTAGGCTCTCCCTTATTAGTCCCTTCCTCAAGAACTCTTGAACTTGTCTGTTTAGCTCTTCATTCTCTGCAGGGGTCATTCTATGGGCTGCCTTGTTTGGCAAACTGGCTCTTGGTATCAAATCTATTTGATGACTTATCTTCCTTACTAGTGGTAAACCTTCTAGTACATTATCAGAGATAATGTCCTGGAACTCTTCCAACATATCTGAAACTTCTACTGGTACATCTTCATAGTTCTCTTGACTAATCTTAGGAATCAATGCAAAGCAATGACGCTCATGCTTCATACCGTCCAAAAACTTCCTACCATCTACCAAGCAAATTGTGGCAGTACTACATACCTTTTCTTCCACCTCCTTCAAGGGCTTCAATTTATGACGAACTCCATCTTTTGTTAGGGAATATGTGTTTGCATGACCATCATGGACAATGCTCCTATCATACTACCATGGCATTCCCAATAGCATATGACATGCATCCATAGGTATGATATCACACAGTACCTCATCATGGTAGTCCCCAATATTGAACTTCACTAAACACTGCTTATTGACCAAAGCTCTATGGTCTTTCTACAACCATGCAATTCGATATGGATGCGGACTTCAACTTGTCAACCATCTCTTCTGAAACCAGATTATCAGTGCTTCCACTATCAATAATAATATCACAACACTTACCTTCACATTTGCACCTTGTGTGCAATAAACTCTTCCTCTGATTTGGTTCTTTCTCTTCATTCAATAAGGTTCTTCTAACAACTAGGGTTTCTCCCCTTTCAGCATCTTTAGAATGCTCAGACTATGCATCTTCATCTACATGTGCAACTTGTGCATTACCTTTAGGGCTCCTATTCATCCTTCCTTGATGTTGCAGACACTCATATGCTCGATGCCCTTCTTCTCCAGATTGGAAATAGGTTCCTCTGAAACCTCCTCTTCCAGGTCCTTGCCCAGGTCTACCTCTTCCTCTTCCTCTTTGCTCACCATTGTTCTGGTCACAAGGACGATAGGTGTTATCTCCTCTCTGATTTTGACTAGTCCGAGCTTCTTGAATTTTCTTTGCATCTTCATTTCGGCCCCCATAGGTTCTTCCACTAGTCCTTCTTCCTTGACCTCTTCCCCTTTGCTTGCTGTCAAATCTTTTATTCAGTTTCTCTTCCACCTTCAAGGAAAATTGGTATGCATCTTCTATGGTGGTCATTCTAACCAGGCTCAGCTCCTCCTGAATACTCGGCCTCAACCCATTAATGTAATGGGCTACCTTTTCCTTGTTGGGCTCTACATGGCCTGTCTTGATAGTAATCTTATAAAACTCTTTTATATACTCCTTAACAGACTTGTTACCTTGCTTTAGTCCTTGTAGCTTCTTCAACAACTCCATCTCATAGTCCACAGGAATGAACTGCTTCTTCAGTTTCTCCACCATCCGATCCCATCTGGTGATCTTTCCTTTTCCTCTTCTATTCCTCTCTAATTGGACCTCCTTCCACCAAATACTGGAATGGCCTTTCAACTTTTATTTTTGCAAACTTGACCCGATCTGGGTCCTCCACATCTTCATACTCAAAATACTCCTCCATGTCATTGATCCAATCAATGAGCTGTTCTGGATTCAAATCTCCAGAATATGTAGAAATTTCAATTTTGGGCCTCTTTCCAATCTTCGAAATGGACCTCAACAACCTAACCTCTGCAGGATCTCCTGCAACTTCTTGTTCTTCCTCAGATAGCTCCTCTTCAGCTTCATCTTCACTTTCTTCTCTTGTTCTTGGATCAAACCCTCTTCGTAGCTCCTCTTGCAATGCATTGATTTGCCTTTGTAGGGCTCTAAAACCCTCTTCTGTCAAAGCAGTCCTCCCAACACGATTTCTTCATGGAGGCATCTTGGTCTTTGCAGCAAACCCACAACCTTAGGTCCTGGTGCAAACTGCCTCACAGTCGGCGATCTGTCTACACACTCAGGAACCCTTGCTCTGATACCACTTGATGAAGGGGGTAAATCACAAAACACATAGTAACAAATATTAAACACAACAAATAGAACTTTCTTTTATTGAACTGGGCAACTCATTACATTATAGAAGCTCAATTACAATCAGAGGATGAATCCTCTACTGGCTGCAACACATTATAGCTTTCCCAACCTCAAGTCTCTAGAATCTTCAGCCTTTTGTAACCCCAAATCAGTTAGGGTTTCTATTTTCCCCGCTATTCTAGACTCTACACTAGCCCCCCTTAACTCTACTACTGCCCAGGGTTCCCAAAATAGTCATAAATAGCACTTTTTGGCAGCCTCCATCTAAATTTCAAAATTTGCAACTCCCTCCAAAAGTAGGTCAACTTCCGGGAAGCATAACTTTTGATCCGGATGTCCGATTGATGAACTATTTTAAGGGGTGGAAAGCTCGTGATGTGAACTCTCATGTAGTAAATCTGTAAACAGATTTCTATCAACTTTTCAAGACATTATGAGAATTTTTAGTGCCTCATATCTCATTCCGTAAATTTTCAGGGGCTTTTCAGAAAACAAAAACTTTAATATCTTTCAGCTCACAAATGATCTTTGCCCGATTCCTTCGCCAAAGGTATTATATTTCCGTTATGTAACTTTCTGGAAGTTTTTGCTTCATTATGTGCCCAAATGCAAACTTTTTAAAAATAGCAGGTACACTTTCCTAAATAGGCAGGTCGCTATTTTTAGCAGTTTTGGAAAAACTGAAAGTCCTACATTATTATTCTTAATATTATGGAACTAAAAACACTAATTATGGGAAGAAATGAGAACAACTACAATGGTTTTGAATTAACTTCTTTTTGGTTGATGCAAGATTGCCCTTATGCCTCTGGATGCTCCTACATCAAGGAGTTCATGCAGAGTTATACTTTTGTGTTGAAGCATAAGAGTGGAAAATTAAACAACGTTGTAGATGCATTGAGTAGGAGAAGGAATTTGCTGATAGAGACGAGAATTGAAGAACATGTATGAAGAAGATCTTGACTTTGTAGAACCTTAGAAAGCATGCAAGGAACCTATTGTGATAGATAGGAGTAAGTGGTTGGATTATTTCATTTAGGAAGATATGTTGTTTAAAGGAAACTAGTTGTGCATACCTAGGAGTTCAATGAGAGACAATTTGATCAAAGAGAAGCACAGTGGTGGATTGGTAGAATATTTTGGCATTGATAAGGTAGTGGCTTTGGTAATTGAGAATTAGTTTTGGCCTCAGATACATAAGGATGTTAGGAAATTTGTGCAAAGTTGTAGAGTTTGTCAAGTTGCAAAAGGGAGTAGTTAGAATTTACTAGATTGTATAAACCTTTGACAGTACTGGAGAGACCTTGGGAGGACATAAGTATGGATTTCATAATGGGATTTCCATATTTGTAGTAGTGGACAAATTTTCAAAGATGGTGCCATTCATATCTTATAAGAAGACAACTGATGCAGTTCATGTAGCTAACCTATTTTTTAAGGAGATTGTGAGAATGCATGGATTACCTAAGAGTATAATTTTAGACAGAGATACAAGATTTCTTGGATACTTTTGGAAGACAATTTGGAAGAAGATGAAGATAGATTTGAAGTTTAGTTCAATATTTCATCCACAAACTAATGGACAGATAGAGGTAGTGAATAGGATTTTGGGTAACTTACATTGAGATGTTTGGTTGGAGAGAAGCCAGAAAATTGGGATTTGATTCTATCACAAGCAGAGTTTACATATAATAATTTATTAAATAGGAGTACTAGAGGAACACCATTTGAGATTGTGACAGGAACTAACCCTAGAGGAGTTACAAAGTTGAGAGACATCAACATGGAAGACAAGAGGAGTGTAGAAGTAGAAGAATTTCCAAGACATATGGAGACATTGCATAATCAAGTGAAGAAGCATTTGGAAGAGATGAACAACAAGTATAAGGAGAAATTAGATGAGAAAAGGAGACATAAAGAATATGCAGTTGGAGATGAGGTGATGATGTACTTGAGAAAAGAGAGATTTCCATTTGGGACATATAACAAGTTGAAGATGAAGAAGTTTGGACCATATAGGATACTCAGAAAGATTGATTGAGGAAATGCATATGAAGTGGAGTTATCAGAGACATTGGGTATATCACCTATTTTCAACATTGCATACCTATATTAGTATCATGAAGTAGAGTTTAGTGACAACATTGAAGAAGACTTGAAGAAGTAGTTAACACAACAAGCACTAGAGAAGATTGAAGATATTTTGGACAATAAAGTTTGATGCAATACAAGAGGAAGACAATACAAATAATGTCTTGTGAAGTGGAAAGGCAGACCAAAAGAAGACTCATCTTGGATTTCTTAGGTTGAAGTGGATAGTCTTGGTTTTCCTCTAGCCCCAGTAAAGTGAGGGATTCACTTTTTCAATAACCCTGGATGTCTAATGCAAGATCATCCCTAGTTTAACACAATCTTACATCAAATTAAAACATTTGCTTTTTAGTTTGGTTCTTTTCATTTTCTAGTTTAGTACAGTTAGTTCAATCAGTAGTAGTTTCTATATTTTGGTCTGCATTCTACTATAATTGCATTTCTAACCTTGCAAAGCTAGACTTAGCATCTAGACACATTCATGCACATCATATCTATTGGCGGTGATGTTAGTCACACACAAACACACAAACAAAATTTGCACACCAACCCTTGTTTATCTTGAAAGATACAATGAATTCAAAGAATTCATGATCCCAAGTCTCCATTGATTAGTTCATAATCTACTAACTTGACTTAGTGGTTGATGTGTGTTGGTGTTTTCCATTTTGGGGTCTTACGTAGATCTGTAGATTCTATTTCTGCAACCCTGCTACACAGAGAGGTCATCTTACACAGCATATTTCTTCAAATGATGTGTCTACAAGCTGATATTTGTATGATATTTTCAAAAGTACATGCAGGTAGCTCAAAATATGCTAATAATGTTTATTTATCTATGAGATGTCAACCTATTCCTCTGTTCTGCTTAATATTTATCATGATGTGCAGTTATGGAAGTGATTTATATGAAATTAAAATGAGAAAAAAAAGGATTAGAGAAATGAGATTCCTAAAATTACTTGACTGAGATCACTGATCCACATACGTGTTCTCATACAGTAATGAATAGAAGAAAACTAGAATCATACTTCACCATGATATTCCACAAATCCACATGATCCAGTGCAAATCTTCAAGGGAATGTTGACAACAACATGCAATAGAATGAAAATGCTTCTAGTTGAACACAAGATTCACCATTACATATCTAGAAATCAACATGAAGATTACGTAAAGTTTACAATCAGGGTGTAATCTAGAGCTTCATCTCCATTCAGTATGCTAAAGAACAAGTACACATATAGTGATCTGAAGAAAGAACCTTGATGCTTCAACAATTCAATCCTCACTTGTCTTAGCAATTCGATCTCCTACATGAAATTGCTATAGGTCAGATTTTTTTTTGAATGAATGACCTCCCTCTTTTTACAGAGTAAAGGGGCTGAATATATGTCTTTGCTTTCCCCTCAATACAGTGCTTAGGAAACCCTAGCAAATCAATGGTCCACACACATGTGCACAACATCAGAAGGTGGGAAACAAATCCCACCCAAATCTTGAGCAGTATCCAGATAGAGCGCCGCTCCCTCAATAATGTTTCCACTAGCATTCTCCTCTGTATTGAAAGATTTGTCTCCTCCTAGTGTGTTTGTGACTTCTCGGGATCTGGTCTGCCACCTGGGATGTCCTTTCCATTAAAGCTCCATCATATCTCCACCTACATACCATCAGGTTCTGAAATGGATTTAAAATCCACCTACCCTACTTTCCTGTCTTTTTGTATCGTGACGGCACATTGTCCTAATCATCAGCATGACCATCCTCATTAGAGCATGTAAAAAATGCCCCATTGAGCCCATCTTTCTGGCTGATGAACCTCCCTTTTCTTACCTACACACCTGTGGTAAATCATACAGAAGTTAAGTATCATCACTTAAATAAACCAGCAAGAAGATAAACATTTATATTAAATCATGCTTTGAATATGCAAACACATATATTAGGTCATTAATATATGAGAATCTGCATGCATACGAATGTTTAATCCCTTTTGATAACCTTCTCGGTTTCACCACCTGCATGTAGATTTCTGGGCACTTAACATATAAACCTAAAAAAAGAGCACCTAATGGACCCAACCGGTCATGCACTTCAACCACTACTTTACTCACTAAGTCAGGATATGATGATGATGTCATCATCGTGGATGAGCTTCATCACAAATGTGAGAGGATGATGCTACAGTCATACCAAAGGAAATCAGGGTCCAAGAAATATGACCCCGATGAAAGAACATTGAAGAAAATTACCCTGAGGAAAGATGACGTCACAGTCATGTCGAGCTTTGTATATAGGGTCATGATTTTAAGATCAAGGGATGTTCAAAATATGACCCTCACGAGTAAAATGATCTCCCTCTTGAAAGATCGGGGTGACATTAGTGGAAGGGTGATTTCACTTAAACATTGTACTAAAATGACATCACCGTCATGTCATTAAAAAGGGGGGTCATTGGATACATACCTCCACGAGGTAAAAGGATGATGACATCAACATCATATTGATCTCCTTTGTTCATCAAGTTCAGATGATGTCATCATCATATTGGCACTGGGGTGATATTTTGTGACAGGGTCATATTTGAAAGATCAGGGAATCTTTAAAATATCAGGTGATATTAGAAATATGACCCCTGCAAAATATATGAAGTTGTTTGACTGACAGATATAGTTATCACATAAAATTGACGTTCAGAGTTTGCAGACCAAATGATTATCAGGTGATAAAATAGGATCGGGGTGATCTAACATAAGGTGACCAATATTTGAAATATGACCCCCCCTAGAATATTAGGTTTGGCCAAAATTTTGACTTGCCATAACCTTCTCATTTGGCTGAATTTTAGGGTGATGTAAAAGGCAAACTTGTCTAGAATTTTACACTCTTTCACATGGAGGCTTCCTGAGGGAAGATTCAGACTTTAAATTTTTTGGGTTAAGACCTCAAGATCACAAATGCACATGACACTAGGCACACACATACTAAAAGATGCTGCTTTTACCACTACTGCCTAGAGCACAAAAACAAGGGAGCAAGCCACAACAGGGGTCCTCATTTTGCTAAGGAGTAAAATGGGGCATGTTGTGAACATCACAACAACTAGAAACCAAACAAAACAATCAAATTAAAACCATTAAAGAAAATTGAATGAAATAGACTCATAACTTCCAACTATCTTTCCTACAAATCATCATTTAACTTGAGACTCAATGTATTCAATAAGGTGCATGAATTTTCCTTTCAGTTTAAGTGGGTGCATGTGATAAATTATCCTCATCTTGAAGATCAGTTGAACAAACTAGTGACTGATATTAGCCTATGTAGGTGAGGATGTTCCCTCATAGCCAATCGGATAGAGCCTTCCTGCCAACAGGTGTCCATAGCCCCGACAAGGTTATCATTACAATTCTCCTAAGTAGAGCCCCACTGCCAGTGAGCGTCTAGCCCCGGTAGAGTTACTTCGATGGCTTAACCTAGAATTTCAATAAAATCAATTTTATTATTTTATAATTTTTGTATTTGATAGAAACTACATAAGATATTGTAATTTTAACTTCATGATGCAAGGAGTGGTCACTTGCTGAAATTAAGCTGAGAATTGTAATGGTAGCAAGGGTGACCTCTGATTTTTCACCTAATATCTACACTAGTAAGTTCAACAAACCCAAGGATTTTAGGTGTGTCATTCTGAGAAACATTCCTTGAATACTCAACCCATTCTTATTGAATATAAAATTTCACAAGTCAACTGACTTTCTACATTCATGACAGTCACAACAGGTTATGCATAAATTTTAGATGATTAACTTGAATGATCTAAATTTTCCATTATTTTCAATGGTTGTTAGTCTACTCCTTCATACTCTAAAGAAAAATAAAGATCCCTGCTGAGGAAACACAACAAAGCAACCAAAACAATAGGACAAAATAGGCAACTATACAACAAAAGTACACTATGATACACATGACTGTCATGGTGCTACTTCAGGCTTGAAAATAGCATTTGAGGAACTGTCCATTAAATGGTAATGGAACATCCTCACTAGTTAAGCTCTTAAGCCTATAGGTGCTGTCTTCTAAAATTTCAAAAAATTGAAAGGGACCTATCCAGAGTTTATCAAACTTACCATGATCACCTTTCCTTTCATGTGCTTTGTCCCACATCAGGACTAGATCTGAGACTCTGAAAGCCTTAATTCTTGCTCTTTTGTCAAACTAGTGCTTGACAACAACCTGATGTTTAGAAAATTGGTTAATTGCTTCACTTCGTTTTTCATCTAGGTGCATCAGCTGTAGCAACCTAACTTCCTGTTTATTATCTATGCCCAGGTATTCTTGTACAAATTACAGTGTAGGAATCCTCAAGTTAACAAGGAGGATAGGATCTACCCCATATACTAGGTGGAAAGGTGAATTTCCTAATGCAGCCTTATTCTTGGTTCTATCTACCTAGAAGGCATATTTCAGTAAAGTGTCCCATTCCCTTGGGTTCTTCTCTGTCAATTTTTTTATGATGTTCAATAGGTTTTTGCTTGTGGATTCTACTAATCCATTCCCTTGGGGATAGTAATTTGAGGAGAATTTCAAGATGATCCCATAATCAAAAGCCCAACGTGATAGTTTAATTGAAGCAAATGTAGGTCCATTATCACATACTAAAGCATATGGAACTCCATACCTGGTCACTATATTGCTTTCCAAAAACTTAATGACATCCTCAGCATTACATGTCTTACTGCTGACAGCTTCAGTCCACTTGGTATAGTAGTCAATAATAGTTAAAACATACCTATGGCCTGAGGATGATGGAGGATTGATAGGTCCTATGAAGTCCATTCCCCATTGAGCAAAGGGGCATATCTCCATCACTGGCTGCAAAGGTTGAGCAACATATTTTTCTCTGTTTACAGTAACTTGACACATATGATAGTATTTGAAGTGCTTAGCAGTATCTTTAAAAATTGTGGGCCAATAATACCCTGCCCTAAGGATAGCATGAGTGGTGGCTAAGGATGATCCATGTGCAGTCCCAAATTTATCATGCAACTCTGCTACCACCTTATCTACTTCTGATCTTTCCAGGCACCTTAGGTATATCCCCTCATAGTTTTTCTTGAAAAGGACTCCTCCTTTTATTATGTACTTCTGTGACCTTATCTTCAAGGATATCCTTTGTGAGGGCTGCAATCTTGAGGGACATCCTCCACTGATTAGGATGTGTGTGATGTTTGAGTACCATTCTCCATCTTCCTTTGTATTCACAACATACTGCTGACTCATGATATTAGGATCAATCTTTGATATCATCTGGCTCAATGCCTATCCTCTTACCAACTTCATGGGTTTTATGTCTATATCATACTCTTGGAGGACAGTGATCCATTTGGCTCTCTTTTCTCCTAGTTCACTTTGTATTAATAACATCTTTACTGCTGCATCAGGTACTATAGCAATCACTTTACTTCTTAGGATGTAATGCCTAAATTTCTTGACTGCTCAAACTAGGGCAAGTGCCTGTCTTTCAACGTCCATGTACCTAAGCTCTGCATCTTTGAAAGGGTAGCTCATGAAGGCTATAGGCTTTTCCTCCTTTTCTTCATTTCTTTGTATCAGTACTGCTGCAAAAGTATGCTCTGAAGCAAATGAGTAGATGTAGAAGCCCTTGGTATAATCTAGACTGATCAGGACTGGAGTGTTTGATATGGCTTTCTTAATGTCTTCAAAAGCTACTCTAGCTTTAGGGGTCCACTCAATTTTAGCATCCTTCTTGAGCATGGCGTTCAAGGGTCTAACAATCTCTGCAAAGAAAGTGATAAATTTTCTAACAAAATTAATCTTACCAAAGTAAGATTTGAGCTCCATCCTGCTTCCAGGAAATTGTATCTTCATGATGGACTCCACTTTGTCAGGATCAATGATAATCCCATTTTTAGTTATCAGGTGGCCTAGTAATTTCCTTGTGGTCATCCCAAATATGCACTTCTTAAGGTTCAGGGATATCCCGTACTATTCACACTTCTTCAACACCTTTCTCAAGTCCTCTACACAGTTTCCTGTATCCTTAGAGAAAACTGTTAAGTCATCCATGTATATGACTATGCATTTACCAATCAAGCCTCTAAAGGCTATGTCCATTGCTCGTTGAAATGTGGCTCCAGCGTTTATCAACCCAAACGGCATGCACTTGTAGGTGAAGATCCCCTACTTTGTGGTGAATACAATTTTTAGTCTGTCTATTTTGTCCACCATCACCTGGTTGTAACTAGAGAAACCATCCAAGAAGGACATCATCTTGGCACCATTCACCATTTGTAGGACCTCATCCAGAGAAGGTAAAGGATAATTATCCTTTTCAAAAGCTCTATTTATGTTCCTGAAGTCCATGCACAATCTGATGTCATTGTTCTTCTTCCTTACTGGGACTAGGTTTGCCACCCATGTGGAGTGCCTCACAAGAAATATGATCCTGGCATCAAGCAGCCTCTTAAATTCTTCAAAGATGATGGGCTCTAGCAAAGGATTGACAGGTCTTTGCTTCTGTCTAAAAGGCTTGGCATCTAGTTTCAAAGGTATTGTATGGGTGATGATTGATGTGTTGTATGTTTTTAACTCATCATACGTCTAGGCAATGACATGGATATAATCTCGGAGAGCCTAGGTTAT
Organism: Cunninghamia lanceolata; assembly: GCA_027924645.1. Taxonomy (NCBI): domain Eukaryota; kingdom Viridiplantae; phylum Streptophyta; class Pinopsida; order Cupressales; family Cupressaceae; genus Cunninghamia; species Cunninghamia lanceolata. Next base: position 11,825,089 of record BSBN01000780.1, read on the forward strand.
TCCTTCTAATTCTTCCTCTATGCAGACCTTCCCAATTAGAATGTTTCTTCTTTTATGACACTATCTGATATTAACCTATGAGTACTATCCTTCATCAGCCTTTGGGAGATCCTTCTATCTTAGCATGTTGTCTAGATCAAATGCTCTTTCTAGTTCTATCATTCCCTTAGGAATCCTATTACTAGGCAACTCTAGGATTTATTCTTCTTCCCAGACATGATCCTCCATATTTATTTCATCAGTGATCTATGCCTCAAAAACATCTCTATTGGAAATACAATCTAGTATATGATGATCATCATCAAATACTTGAAGATTAGTTACATTATCAGGTACAGAAGGCACTGATACTAATTCAACTAAGAATCTTTTTAGACCAGATATGGATAGTGGTTCCAAAGTACTGGCAGCCTAAGCCAAAGCATCTACCTTGTGGTTTTGTTCTCTGGGTACATGGGTGATGTTGAATGCATCAAAATCTTCTATCAAGTCCCATGCTCTATGTCTATAATTGGGCAGTCTTTTGTAATTGCAAGAGTATATACCTCTTACCTGCCTCACAACTAATTATGAGTCTCCATAGACATGTAGAATCTTCACCTTATTTCTAAGTGCAAACAGTATCTGATGAATTAGAGCTTCATACTCCGTTACATTGTTTGTACATGGGAACTGCAATCTGTATGCTGCCAAGTAGGATTTTTTAGATGGATCCATGAGATCCACTCCTACTCTGGCTCCTTGTTTTGACTTGGATCCATCAAACCTAAGGATCCATGGCTTATCTTCATTTAAAAGCTTGTCTAGGGCTTCTTTCTTCCTTTTGGCTCTGGCAGCTGCACCATTGGATATCCACTTTAGTTTTAGCATCTTAGCTTTCTCAGACTTCACCTTATTAGCCTTATGGGAAGCTAATATTTCTTCTTTTCTCTTACCATTAGAAGGAACATCCTCTCGACTGGGCAACATTTGCCTCTTCAAAATATGCAGACACAATGAACAAGCAGTTTTCAAATGAGGTGCTTCGTGTAGCCTGCACTAGCCTTCAATCAAGACATCTTGCGGAGGCCTTTGCTGCTGTGTCATTCTTTGAATCTCTTTTGATAAAAACTCCTCAAATTTGGACAAATTACTACCCCTATCTTCATCAGATAACTCATAATCTGATTCCACTAAACAATCACTCCCAGGGGTGATTTTCTGCTTGTTTTTCCATTACTCCTGTTGCATACTAGTATTTCTTCTATCATCTAAATAGAACTCTCATCCTGCTATGTGCATTCTCCTGTTCCTACAGAAGACAAACAAAAATTATTCTTGCCATCACTACCTGCAGAACTCACTGTGGATGATGATGAAGAAGACACCTCATTGTATGCTTGTTCCAACTCCAACATGTCTAAACATGCATCACAAGTCTTTTTAGAATGTGCCTCATTATGCAACCTACACCATCCATCGATTTGAATATCATGAACATGTACATTTAACAAGTGGCATTATTGCACCTCTTTAAGTAAATACATCTCAAAACTCTTGAAGTGATCTACCTCTACTTCGTTTTCAAGGTCACACTCAGATTCTAAAGTTACTTCATCACCCTGAGGGTCATCGTCACGATCATGTACATCAAACATCAGGATCTCCTCTATGCTGGAAGTTTGGGGTCTAATGGAGTAGACTCCAAGTTCCACATCCACATACATGATTTCATTAGTTTTTTTATATTTAGTGATCATGTGTTTCATGCGGGGTTTAGCATCTATCCTTATTTGATTTGGTATCCCTCTCTAGGGCAACCACATATGACTGAAATTAGTTGACATGTATCCATTAAGGGTTTTTGACTAGTCCCTGTTGAGTAACATCCCATATGTATCAGGTATATCAACTACCTGGATATCAATATAGTACTAGATTCTGGGATCCGATGCTAGCTGCATGTGAATGTGAATTAGTTCTCCTACCACGCTCACCTTTGTTTTGTCAAATTGCGTCACTTTCTTTAATGATTTAGCAGGATGTAACCCTAAAGCATTGCATATGGATAGGGGCATTACATTGGTAGATGCTCTTGAGTCTACTAAACAATTGTGCAAATTTTTACTGAACATCCTTATGGTCAGGAGGAAAGGAGGTGACTCACTCTTGTCTTTGTATAGGGTCATGTGGGAAGTCTCTGCAGCTTGAACAGTAGCTGAGGTTTTAGGTTTGACATTAACATTCCTAGTAGCATGATATTTACTACCAAACTGACCTAGGGTATGACTATCTTCCTTTGGAGCAGGATCATCTAATGATTTCAAGAAAGACTTCCTAATATTAGGGGTTTTAAGCAATTCTGACAATGATAGGCTGATTTTAACCTTTTTCATTTCATTAGTTAGATATGTGACCAAATTGTAAGATTCAGGAAGTAGATTTGCAGCTTTTGGTGCTATGGTTTGTGGTGCCAAATATTGAGCATTAACCTTGGGGAATATAGGGTTATTACCTACCTTAGGATCAGGAGGTGTATTGAAATTGTTTGGAGGCAAGGATGTGGTCAAAGGACCAGTAGGCCTACTTGATTTATTCCTCAATTTGTAATTATGCCTACCCTAAGGTTGTTGTTGATAAGTATTGACTTCTGTATGCTTAATCGGTGGCTCATTCTCATCCTCAAAGGGGAAAACATAGTTAGATTCAAAAGCCATGGCTGATTCCTCACATGTTAAGGTGTAATCCTGATGAGATGAAATTGTCTGCTGATAAGGACAATGCATGAAGCTTTCTAGCACCATGGAAGAATCATATTCACAGGGGAGAATTTCGTTTCCCTCTGCATAAGGTGGATTTCCTGAAGTACTGGACACTTCAACTTGGAAGATACTGGCAGCAATCCTAAGTTGAGGACAGTCTAGCTCTACATGAGCATTGGTGTTATGTATCCTACACCAGTTTGTAAGTGCTGCCTCTGCAAGGTTTATCTAGTGGTCTGCTTAGGTTCACTAGGAGGCTGATTGTCTAGGGGTGATGGCAATGAACCATTATTTGGCCTAGTGTTCCACACTCTAGGCTGTCTAGGAGGATTATTGTTGCCATTATTGTTATTGTAATTATTATTGTACCCCCTATCTGGATAATTAGGTCTATCATTGGCATAACCTCTGTTTTGATTTGGTTAAGGGTAGAAGTTCTAATTTCTCAGATGAGTGACCTCAATAGTAAGTTTCCTTAACTGAGATGATATTTCTTTAATTTCTTCTTTCTCTTTCTGAACCTTGGCCACTACATTCTCTGTCTGAGGCTTAAAAAGGAAGATCCATTGTTATTGTTGGATTGTTCCACAATCTGGGGTATTTGTGTTTGTCCTGGATATTGCAACATCTAGCCATTTCCATTTGGTGGTGGCATGATACTGAGTGGGGGTATCTGCAAAGGGGCTGGCATCACTACTGGAGGTATCATGGTTCCAATGGTCTGTTGGTGGACAAGATATGTAGGATAGCCAGGAAGTGTAGGGAAGGCAATATTTGGTGTGGGAGCAGGAGCCAATTGCTGATTAACTTTGATAGATTCTTTAAAATCTTCTGCTAAAGTAGTTACACTAGGACGTGTTCTCCTGATGAACATGGAAGTTAAGGGATCTAAAGCTAAGTAATAAATGCTCCTGGTAGCTTCATCTGTTACAACATAGGGAGCCACTAGCTTAGATAGCATCTTCTAGAATCTGGTGTTGAAGTTTGTAATAGGTTCTCCTTCAGATCTCTTGATGGTGGCAAATAAATGATAGTTCATTGAAGGATCTATAGGTACCTTAAACCTATCCTTAAAAGCTTTTTCCAAGGCATCCCATGAACTAACTGAACCCTAACCTAGACTGATATACCAGTTATAGGCACCTTCCCCTAAGGAAAATGGGAATAACTGGTATACCACATCCTCATGTTCAATCCTAGCCCTAAAACAAGCTTCCTTGAATGTTTTGACATGATCATCCACATCCTGATACGGATGATGTCTAGGACAAATTTTATCAGGATTCGTAGGCAAAGCATGGTATGCATTAAAGGTCAGAGGTGACTTTGCTATGAAAAATGACATTGCAACTGGTGGAGGTTGGACCTGAGGTATAACTAGTTGAGGTTGGACCTGAGGTGTGACAGGTGGTCCTATGGGTATTTGAAAGCCAATAGGGGTTACAAGAGCACGCCCTAGTGAAGCTCCGGATGCACTAGGATCAAGGAGTGATGAATATCCACAGTTCTAGGTCTAAATCCCCTGATAGGTAGTTCCTCAAAGAGTCCAGTAGATCTGGACCTGGTATTTGGCCTAAAAGCTAGGATTTCTCAAATTTTTAGGAAAAAAAGCTGGCTGGTTTATGGAAAGGTTTTGAAACTGACAGGATGTTTAAGTAATGTTTGCAAGAATCTACAGTTTCCTTGTTGGCCCTCCTTCTAGCGCCAGTAAATGTGTTCACGGTGATGTTAGTCACACACAAACACAGAAAAAAAAGTTGCACACCAACCCTTGTTTATCTTGAAAGATACGATGAATTCAAAGAATTCATGATCCCAAGTCTCCATTGATTAGTTCATAATCTACTGACTTTACTTAGTGGTTGATGTGTGTTTCTATTTTCCATTTTGGGGTCTTACGTAGATCAGTATATTCTATTTCTGCAACCTTGCTATATAGGGAGGTCATCTTACATAGTACATTTCTTCAAATGATGTGTATACAGGCTGATATTTGCATGATATTTTCAAAAGTACATGCAGGTAGCTCAAAATATGCTAACGATGTTTAGTTATCTATGAGATGTCAACATATTCCTCTGTTCTACTTAATATTTATCATGATGTGTAGTTATGGAAGTGATTTCTATGAAATTAAAATGAGAAAAAAAAGGGTTAGAGAAATGAGATTCCTAAAATTACTTGACTGAGATCACTGATCCACATACATGTTCCCATACAACAATGAAGAGAAGAAAACTAGATTCATACTTCACCAGGACATTCCACAAATCTGCATGATCCACTGCAAATCTTCAAGGGAATGTTGACAACAACATGCAATAGAATGAAAATGCTTCTAGTTGAACACATGATTCACCATTACATAACTAGAAATCAACATGAAGATTATGTAAAGTTTACAACCAGGGTGTAATCTAGAGCTTCATCTCCATTTAGTATGCTAAAGAACAAGTACATATACAGTGATCTAAAGAAAGAACCTTGATACTTCAACAATTCAATCCTCACTAGTCTCAGCAATCCGATCTTGTACATGAAATTGCTACAGGTCAATTTTTTTTTGAATGTTTGACCTCCCTCTTTTTACAGAGTAAAGGGCTAAATATATGTCTCTATTTTCCCCTTAATACATTTCCTAGGAAACCCTAGCAAATCAACGGTCCACACACACGTGCACAACATCAGACGGTGGGAAACAAATCTCGCCCAAACCTTGAGAAGCATCCAGACAGAGTGCCGCTCCCTCAATAATGTTTCCACCTGCATTCTCCTCTACATTGAAAGCTTTGTCTCCTCTTGGTGTGTTTGTGACTTCTCAGGATCTGGTCCCACCTAGGATGTCCTCGCCATTAAAGCTTCGTCATATCTCCACCTGCACACCATCAAGTTCTGAAATGGATTCAAAATCCACCTACCCTACTTTCCCACCTTTTTGTATCGCGACCGCACATCATCCTAATCATCAGCACGACCATCCTCATCAGAGTGAGCCAAAAATGCCCCATCGAGCCCATCTTTCTGGATGATGCACCTCCCTTTTCTTACCTACGCACCTGCGGTCAATCATACAGAAGTTAAGCATCATCACTTAAATAAACCAGCAGGAAGATAAATATTTATATTAAATCATGCTTTGAATGTGCAAACACATCTATTGGGTCATGAATCTGTGAGAATCCACATGCATACGAATATTTAATCCCTTTTGATAACCTTCTTAGTTTTGCCACCTACATGTAGATTTCTGGGCACTTAACATATAAACCTGAATAAAGAGCAGCCGATGGACCCAACCAGTCATGCACTTCAACCACTACTTTACTCACTAAGTCAAGATATGACGATGATGTCATCATCATGGATGACCTTCATCACAAATGTGAGAGGACGACACTACGGTCATACTGAAGGAAATCAGGGTCCAAGAAATATGACCCCGATGAAAGAACTTTGAAGAAAATCACGCTGAGGAAAGATGATGTGATGGTCATGTCATGCTTTGTATATCAGGTCATGATTTTAAGATCAGGGGATGTTAGAAATATGACCCTTGTGAGTAAAATGACCTCGCTCTTGAAAGATTGGGGTGACATCAGTGGAAGGGTGATTTTACTTGAACATTACACTAAAATGACGTCACCATCATGTCATTAAAAAGGTGGATCGTTGGATACATACCTCCGCAAGGTAAAAGGATGATGACATCAATGTCATATTGATCTCCTTTGTTCATCAGGTTCAGATGACATCATCATCATATTAGCACTGGGGTGATATTTTACGACAGGGTGATATTTGAAAGATCAGGTGATCTTTGAAATATCAGGTGATATTAGAAATATGACCCCCGCAAAATATATGAATTTTTTTGACTGGCAGATACAGTTATCACATAAAATTGATGTCCAGAGTTTGTGGACCAAATGATTATTGGGTGATAAAATAGGATTGTGGTGATCTAACATAAGGTGACTGATATTTGAAATATGATCCCCCAGAATATTAGGTTTGACCAAAATTTTGACTTGCCATAACCTTCTCATTTGGCTGAATTTCAGGGTGATGTAAAAGGCAAACTTGTCTAGAATTTTACACTCTTTCACATGGCAAGCTTCTTGAGGGAAGATTCATACTTTGAATTTTTTGGGTTAAGACTTCAAGATCAAAAATGCACCTAACACTAGGCACACACATACTGAAAGATGATGCTTTTACCACTACCACCTAGAGCACAAAAACAAGGGAGTAAGCCACAATAGGGATCCTCATTTTGCTAAGGAGTAAAATGGGGCATGTTGTGAACATCACAACAATATCCAAATCTCAGATCATTTGTATCAAGTACTAGTAAGATATCGCTATCAGAAGATCAACTATTTTTTTAGAACAGAGTATCTTGACAGTCTTAGACAATCAGTTAAAGGAGAAGACTTTTGGAACATTTCATGACTTGCAGAGCCAAATGACACATCATTCAATATTGTTTGGTTCGTAGCTAACCTTCCTTGAGATCTGCACACCATTCCATTCATTTGTAGAGGAGTTCTATTCAATTAGGTCCAACCTATCCATTTACACATGTTACAACTCTTCATTGGAGTTTGTGATCTTCTTTGGCCGATGTGGAGGAATCTTATGTTTTGAAGATGATATACATTCATGTAATAGCTGCCTAGAAAAGTAGTTAACATAATTTCCAAGCTTGATACTTTAAATTTCTGGCGAAGGAGCTTCAAAGCCATATCTTGTGCATATTCTGTAACTATGAAATTAGGCCTGTGAGCCATAATTATAAGACTGCATGTTGCCAACTAATTTATATTTGAATTCTATGATATATTGAATGACTGAATCTATATTTACTTTATATCTTTGAGTTATTTCCATTGTGTTTACTCTAGCTGCATGGCCTGGACAGTTCACTTTGTGGACCCTCCTAATCATGACTACACCAATAAGGCAACAATTAAGAATAAATATCTATTGCTCCACATTGATGATCTTTTTTATCAAATGAGGGAAGCAACTATGTTTTCCAAGATTGATCTTTGGTCTGGGTACCATCAATTGAGTTTAAAGGATGAGGACATCCACAAAACAACATTCACAACAAGGTATGGACACAATGAGTTTACTGTCCTGCCTTTTGGATTAACGATTGCACATACAACATTTATGAATCTAATGAACAATGTGTTTAGGGATTGTTTGGACAACTTTGTCCTAGTTTTCCTTGATGACATCCTAATCTACTCTAAGAATGAAGAAGAACACCTTCAGCATTTAAGGATTTTTCTCTAGAGGTTGAGAGAGCATAAACTATATGGAAAGCTCTCTAAGTGTACCTTCTTTCAAAAGTAAGTGTACAATATTTGGGACACATAATTTCAGCTAAGGGAATAGATGTGGACCTAGCTAAAATTAAAGCCATTTTGGAATGGTTGGTACCAAGGAATGTACATAAGGTCCTAAGTTTCATGGGCCTTGTAAGGCACTACAGGAAAATTCTGAAGAACTTCTCAAAAATTGCTTATCCTATAACTTGTTTCCAGAGGAAAGGTAAGAAGTTTGAGTGGTCAGACAAGTGCCAGGAGGCATTTGACCAAATAAAGGAACAAATGATTTCAATACCAATCTTGAAAGTACCTGACCTGGAAGGTCAATTTATAGTCATTACCGATACCTTAGGGGAAGGCTTAGGTTGGACAAGTCATTGCATATGAATCTCAAAAATTGAAAACTTATGAAAAAAACTATGCCCCTCATGATTTGGACCTGGCAACAGTCATTCATGCACTACAAATGTGGAGACACTACTTGATTGGAAAACCCTTTGAGCTGAAAATAGACCATCAAGGGCTCAAATATCTATTGACTCAACCACATCTAAATGCTCATCAAAGAAGATCGTTGGAGTTCATCTTGGATTATGATTTCACAATTAAATATATTCAAGGTAAAGAAAACTGAGTGACAGATGCCCTAAGTAGGAGAAGACATATCCCCTCAATGATCTCCATACATTGTAAGTTTAAGAAACAGGTACTACAAAAGTCTAAGGGAGATGCGCTTTATGAGTAGGTAAAATAGGCCCTTTTAGAAAACCCCCAAAATCTAAAATATGATGAATTTTACCTTGAACCAGATGGGTTATTAAGGTATAAAGGAAGGATGTATGTACCTAGCTCCATGGAGTTAAGGAATATGGTGTGGAAGGAGGTTCATTCTACACCATATTCAGGAGATCGTGGAGTAACAAAGTTACTTGCCGATGTGAAACCCTTATATTTATGAAAAGGAATGAAGAGGGATGGTGCAAGTTTTATAGCTACATGTATATAATGCCAAAGGGTGAAGGCAAAACACCATCACCCAACAAGACTTTTATACCCTCATGAAATTCTAGAATGGAAATGACAAATCATAAGCATGGACTTTGTGCAAGGACTTCCTATATCAAGGAACATGCATAATGCTATTTTGGTTGTGGTGGATAGACTCACCAAAGGCACACATTTTATGCCTGGGAACTTGACGGATGGGATATCCATCCTAGCCTACAAATTTGTTTAAGAGATTTTCATATTACATGGCATTCCTAAGAAGATTAACTCAGATAGTGATGCTCGAATGGCATCAAGGTTTTGGCAAACCTTGTTTTCCTCAGTTGGAACCTAGTTAAATATAAGCTCTGTTTATCATCTAGTATAGCATCTTCTAAGCTAGTTAAATATAGTATCTTCTCATATAAGTTCACTAAGTTTCTATATAATATCTTCTACTAATGGCCTCTTTTGACTATTTTGTTGTTGTAGCACTTGTTAACCACTACTACCTGTGCAATCGCCACTAGTAGCACTGGATTTTAAACCATTACCTTGACCAATCAAATGAGTATCTTAAAGTTCTAAAAATTCTTTTCATATTGGTTGTACTTGTGATTGTATCAGACTTAGATTATCAAGATTTTCATTTGAAGCTACAACAAATTTAACTGTACTATTTTTCCTTGTATGACTTTGGGCTTGCTTATCAGTTGAAGCTCCAATGCATCGAAAATAATGAGTTTTTCTAGTTTCTACTTGTGTTACCACCTAGGGGCTGCCTTGTTCATTAGTCCCCAAATGACCACCTTCAGAACCTAGTTTTTCAATTATGACTACCCCTGAAGTATATTTATATTTTATGGTATCACTTAAACAAGGTTTGTATGCATAGACTTTAGTGGGATCCAAGGGTTGATTTTTCCTATCAGTATCATGATCAGATTCATGATTAGGTGTTTTAGAGGGATGCTCTATATTCCACAATTTTCTAAACTCATCTTCTGGGATCTCCTTAAAATCTGTCATAGTTTTTGGATCACCTACATCCTTCCTCATAGACCAAAAGGAATTTATTTTTTATTGTGTCCACATGTCCTCTGTACATTGAGACTTTGACATTCTTTTTAAAATAGATAATTGATCAACTCTTTTATAACAAATATTGTAACTCTTGATTGGCAACTGTTCTCCTCTCTGTGGCTACAATGCCATTATTTCTTTTGATAATTGTTGAAAAGAAATACCTTTCTCAGTAGCAGTTTCCTCCGTTACTTTTTTCACCACATCCTAAGAATTCTTATTTTTCAATATTTATAGAAGGGGTTTACTTTGATGTTGAATTCTACTTCCAGTGTTCTTATTAGCTAGAACCCTTTCTTTAATCACGTCACATGGGTCATACTGCTAGTGAGAGTCAACATCAAATTAAAAAAAATTAAAATTTGGTGTGCCACAGTGAATGCTTTCCTCTCGAATGTGAACCCTCCACATTAAAAAGGTAAGGAAATATGCTCTTCTTTTGCTGACTAACAAAGTATAGTTGATTTGTACTGTCCATCTGCCATATATATTCCAATGGAAAACCCCTCTCAGTCACATGTATTGGAAGTTTGTGGGGCTCTACTCTTGATCCATAAAATCTAAGCATAGTATATTCTTCAATGAAGTACCAATCAACTATTTGTATTTATGTTCCCAGTTGAATGGAATCTCTACAAGAATCAGGAAATCTAGGCATTCGAGTACTTGTAATTGCACAATAAAGTGGAGCCAAAAATTAGTCCACAAAATAATTGTAGTTCCTTCGAGAATGATGCATCCTTATCTTATGGGTCCAACCATTTATTAAAAGTGCTCCTTTTGCCCCATCATTTAAGAATGGTTGAATCTAAAGCTGGTTGGCCATAAATATTCCACTAAAATGCACTAGAAATAAATGGCACAAGTAGGTTTTGAACCTAAAGTTCTTAGTGTTGGAACTAGAAGTGGAACCTCCTTTAATCATTAAAAAATAATTCTGCATAGATTCTATAATGTGCTCTACAAATCCGTATTTAATAGGGGGAAAGACATAATAGATATAGTATACCATTTCAAGGAGGTTTGCATCCACTTTACTATTACTATCCAATCCAAGGTAAAATGCTAAAATGGAAAGAGTATCGTGAACCCATGGTTTAAAAATTTCAATTTGATAAGGAGGCTTCTGATTATCTTTGGGTATGGAACCATATATTGTTAATTTTTTGAGAAAAGAATCTTTGGAATTTTGAGGGACTGGTTCATAATTACTAGCTAACTTTTCTAGGTCAATGTGGATGTTTCCAAAATCTCTAGTTGCAAACCCCAATAGTCTGCTAATTTCTACTATAGTAATGGTTAACATTTGATTCTAGGTATCTTTATTAACAATTTTTTTTTTCATCATAATTTTAGGCACAAACCATGATAAATTCTAGAAAAGGAAAAACCTTAGGGAGCATCAGGCATCCTAATCCAACCACCCACAGTGTAGTGACACTGTTAATCGGTAATTACTTTTTTGGGCCATCTTGTATTTGCTTTCTAGCATTAATCTCACATGAAAATCCAAGTTCTAAGATAAGCCTACCAGATATTTCAGGATCATAAATATCATGGTATTCATCGGTGAAATCTAGGGTTTTAAGAAATTCAACATAGTTTAATTTGTGGATTGCTTGGCCTTTCCTAATCAGTGGTGTGGTAGTGGTTGTAGACATGTTTGTAAACCCTCAAACCTAAACCCCCATATTCAAAAAATTTAAACTAAAGGCTTATAAATTAATTTGAATTTTAAGGAATGTAGGATTTTTATCTTTCAAATGACACATACCTAGAATTTGAAAAGATGAATCTCCCTAGGGCAATACAATCTCACTAACCCTCTAGGATAGATTGCTTCTATAATCTCACTTAGCAGTTGCAACTTTAATTGCCTTTGTGCAATACTATGATTTAGGTTTTTAATTTCTTATTTTTCTTCTTATTCTCAAATAATTGCTAAGTGCCAACTGCGAAGTAAAGTGAGTGAAACATGTTACATTCTCTTCTATTCTCGTGGAAGTTAATTTTTTAAAAGTTATTATATTCTATTCTTTTCTTCAGTACAAGTTTCTACTCGTACTTCAAATAGAATTTAAGGATGGCCTACAAGTCTGTAGCCTAAATTAATTATTTAATATAGCACGTATGTCAAGTAGTGGAGTTGAAAACTATTGTATAATCTCAACCATTGATCTTTGTAAATCTAACGACTAGATTGATTCTGGAGGTTTGAGGTTGCAAGTCTAGCACTCTAGACATTTCATTCCAGAATTCAACTACAACCATCCATTGAAACATCCATCGAATGGTGAAACGTCGTATTGAAGTTTGGAGCTCTGTTTATATGAAGTCAGGCCCACTTTGATGACTCGTATAATAATAGTAAAATCAACAACGGTGTTTTAATTTTTTATACCAAGAGTGATCCAATGGTGAGCGCATCACACATGCTTCTAGATAGTGGCAAGTGGTGAGGCTATGATGATGCGATATGGTGACACTTGTCCATTCCAAGGAAGTAAGATTGACGATGGTGTTTTTTGGTGCTCAACTAATAAAGATCTAATGGTATAGTGCACCACGTAGCTATAAAGTGTTGGTCCTTCATTCGAGGTTACGAAAAGGCCTTGGCATGGGATGACTATTGATTCAAGAACCAAGGCCCGATCTTGATCAAACGGTTGATATTCAAAAGAAGTGCCCGTTTGCAGCATGCAAACGCAAGTTGCCAGGCTATGTTTAATTGAGTAATTAATGAGGTCACGACAGGAAATAAATGGATTTCATCCTCCATTTTGAAGTCCATTATGCACATTGTAATTCCAGGAATACTGAAGACTTCTACGAGGTGAAGCAAGTTTTGACTAAGTAGATGGTGATTGTGACTTCAAAGTTTGGGTGCCCTAGCCACTAATTGCAGATAAACTAGTATATTGATCAATAGGGATATCTATGACCTGCATTGAATGTTAAATGATTGTGGTTTTGTGGTAGTATTGTAATTTGTAAAGCCCCTCCCAAGTTGTTAGAAATGTCAAGCCCTCACTCCCCTTTTTTCCTTGTAGCCTATCCTTTTTCCTATAATCATGAGTAAGAGGTCAGGTCATGGGGGTAAAATCAAGAGGGATTTATCCAAAGACCTTATAAACTAGCTCCTGGGATCTAAAAAATATAAACATGCCCAGGGTACTAGGGAATTGACAGATAGGTTTCAAGATTATCGACAATACATTAAGGATGAAATTCTACCAATAGGAGGGTGCGAGCTATTTGATTTTGGATACAACCATTATGCCCTAGAAAAGCACATTTCACACATTTGGGAATTGGATTCAGGGAAATTAGTTTTCCCCAATGTATTTGTAAATGTGGACCTCATTTGAGCAATTAGCCAAAGTTACAATTCAAACAATTAGGTGCTATCAAATTATAAGGGTGAGCAACTTTTCCATCTAAATAGTAAATTGATAATTGAAGTGTTTGGTCTAAACCCCCTAGCCCATGAAAGAATTGATGTTGAGGAGCTAAAGAAGGAATATAACAGAAATAGACAAGCTTACAGAACTTATATGTTACCTCTTCATAGGCCAAGAAGCATGGGCAAGAATTTGAAAATATATAACTATGAAATAAAACCTTTTAGCATTGACATGTTTGAAGACTACTTTGTGAAGACTTACATTGCCATTTATCAAGTTTTTGGGATTGATTATAATCCCTTGAAACCAAATCATTTATTTTTCATGATTTTTTATATACAAGATAAATACCAGTATAGAAGGTTTGATTATGCTATATTTCTAGTTGAACAAATCCATAAGGAATTGGTAGGATGCAAACATGTAGATAATGCCCCCAAATTTTCTAGGTATTCCTCATTATGCCATATTTTATTATGTAATATGGGAGAAGATTCTGGTGTAGTGAATTGCATATCCAACATCAGACCAAGGATGAAGAGCCTATGCCAATTCAAGGCAGAGTTCACTTATGGGACTCGTTTTGAAGCAATTCAAATTACTTGTTGTTTGAGGAAGATTTTTCACAAAGGGTGTTGGGACTATTAGGATGGGAGAGGTCTAGGCTCTCCAAGGAGATAATGGACTTGCTAACACCTTTTGAGAGAAAACCAGATGGTGTGAGGGATCACAATTGGGGTGATTAGTTCCTTTACAAGAATGTAACCATAATCAAGGTTTATTGGGCAAATATCAGACCCCACTTATTGCCTAAGAAAGTGCCAAACAAGGTTACACTTTTAGAGATTATGAGGAAGATAAATGAATATGATAAGTTTAACTTGAGAAATAGTAAAAAGGAGACATTCTTTACTTCAACAATCAAGTTCCCTAGTTTCTTTATCAGTGCTAAAGAAGGTTTGGAGGCCTGCTTGGAAAAATTGCAACAATATAGACTACCGACAATAGAACATAGAAATTATGACCTTAAGCACTTTATTAATAGGACCTAAGGAGAGAGAAAGATAGATCAAGGTTTGTGCATTGTTTTAATGAGGAGGATTTGCTTAGAAATTATGTTTCAGAGGCAAAGATGAAATTGAGAAGAGAAACTTGGGGTCTCATTATCCTTGGAGAAAGGCAAAGGAAGTTGAAGAATCTTACATACAATGGTTGCCTCAAGATTACCCAAGACACTCTTTATGAGTCATTTCAAAACTGAAATAAATGATCTGATAACCCTATTTGTACAATAGCTATATCACCTAGTGGGTATAATGTAGAGTCAAAAATATCATATCAGCTAAAACCTCTACTCTATAGTTTGTACTAATATTAGTGTCCACTCTTGTAGTATGTTTGAGGTCACATTTAGCTAGTGCCCTTATCCTTTCTTAGCCAATTCAAGTGCCAATGGTGTTATTACTGATATTTTTTTATTATCAAACTCTATGTTTTTTTAACATTTCACTTCATCTTCTATGCTCCAATCACTTCTATTATTGTTGATCCTTTTACAAATGTTAGATGGTCATATAGATATCTGCATGATTGCAAATTCATCTCCCAAAAAACTAAAAAGAGAGAGTGGCTAACAAAATGATGTGGGATAAAATTTTGGCATGACTAAAATAACTACATTGCCATAACCTAATGTCACATTTCTGAAGACAACATCCTCTTGGTCACTTTGAGTGCACCAAATTTAATCAGATGGAATTCATTTAATCTCCACTAAGTTTTCTAATTTCAAATTCTCTATCTTTTTCACAATAGAAATAAGGCATTAATCCATCTTCACACAAACATACTAAGTTTTTAGCCAAGAAGAAACTCTCTCTCTCTCTCTCTCTCTCTCTCTCTATATATATATATATATATATATATATATATATATATATATATATATATATATATATATATATCTTCCATGCTTTCGTTCTCTATTGATTTGTGAACCTTTATTGTTTCCAAGAATTTTGTTGCAAGATAAAGATTTTTCTACAAAAAGTTCTACCATTCCAATCCTTAGTGGTAAAATTTACCATTTTATGTTTCCATTAACATATGTTATTAGGGTTTTGGATATTTTTATAGGTTGTTCTTTTTCATATTGATATTGATTGTTGTAGGTTTCTTTTGAGATAACATTCACTATATTGTTTGGTAGATTGCCTCTCTAGTTGGTGATCTATCCACCTCACTCAAAATTGTTCTTCACCTCTCATACTCTCTTTATGCATGCCACTACTAGAATACCTCATTATTTGTGCTCCATCAGAAGGGCGACCTCTTTTACTTAATTGACTAACATAAATTACATCATAGTTGGTGGTCTATTTGCTCCAACTTCTCAAATTTTATTTTTCATAGATCTGTTATTGATTGCCTTAGGTTTGGTGATCTACTTACAAATCCTTCCAATTACCTCACACTTAGTGATCTATCCATAAACTACCTCAAATAAATGATCTATAAATAAGAAGAAACTTTCCTCTCTCAAGATTCTAAACCTTTCCTCTAATACTACTTGATGTTGTCATGAACAAAGGATCCAATGAAGGATATTCCATCCATGTAGTGAAAACCCAAATTACACAACACTTGGAACAAAACTCAATGAAATAGTAACATGATCTTTATTGAATTTAAACTATAAAATGATTATATTTATTTGCAATGGGATCCTTATATTTTAAGATGTAGTCATTTGATTGTTACTAAGATATAAAAATTTATAGTCACGACAATGGTCCTCCTAGATCACTATCATGTAATGTTAATTCAAGTACAATCACATTACTAACACTAGCTTACTGTCATGACACCCACTATTTGCCACATTGTTAAACTCCTGCCTCAATGTTATCTTCTCTCAAGATTGCACTCTACATCATAGTCCTATTCTCACACTCTACCTCTTAGAGCTCAATCCTCTACTTTCCTTGTCCAAAATCACTCACTAGTCTCCTAATTCATTTTATCTTCTTTCTTGGTTTCAAACACTCACAACCAAGTACATATAGCATTCCCAATTTTTCTAAAAGATTTATGACAACTTCAATATGGTGCAAAAACCAATAGAACATGAAACATGTGGTTGTCCATGTTTTATAGTAAAAGAGGGATGATGGGATTGATAGGATAGATCCTCCTTCCACTACAAACATTCAAGGACATCCAACTAAGTTGAATCATAACTTTTACAAGAGGGTTCTCCTGCAAGTTGGGGTGTCACTTGTAATGATGTGGAAACTCAGAATTTGTTAATTAATGTATTAATTTAATGCTCAAATATGATCAATACCTTAATTATGCAAAATTGTAAGCAAACTGATTAATTAGAACAAATGCTCACAAACCAAGACATTAGACAGAGATTAGTTACTAACCATTTTTCAATGTTTATGATGCAAAATATTTGGGGACTTCGTGGCTCGCATCCTAGTCCAATGTAGTGTTTTCTTCAGGGGTTTCTAGACTCCTTATGACACTGATGATCATTGTGCTATCTGTTTCTTTTATGGAAGATGTAGAGGACACTAGAGATCGCACCATAGTCCAAGGAAAGATATTCCTCAAGATTCTAGGACTTCTTCTAATGCTAATTATCACTCTCATAGAGATTTCTGTGTCTACACCATTGGAGGACTTTGACCCTAGCACCCTAGTCCTGAAAGTCCACCAGGCTACTTCTTTTTGTTGGATCTGGAATCCTTATCTTCTGTAACCTTCCTTTGCAACACCACTTTATGAAATTTGATACATGTAACCTACAATCACAAGGAGTGCAGTTGGGGGTTGTGGTGTTTAGGAGCTTGCCTTAGTCAAGCCTCGGAATGACATTCAAGCCTTCCAATATTGTTCTTTGATAAAGAGTGTATATCCCTGCGAGAGAGAGGTAAAAACAAATTGATAAATGATTGATTCACCACAAATAGATATCACCTTAGAGGTGTATCTTGCATGTAGATGAAGATCCTTCAACACATGAGAAGATGAAGCTAAATCTACAATAACAAAGACAACAACAATATTCTTCTCTGCAACAATGAATATCTTGAATTCTCTAAAATCATAAGTTCACCAAAAGTTCATAATTATCTTCTATTTTATAGATGAAACCCTAAACATGCTTATATATGCATTCCTGCTTAAATTTCATAATTCAAACTTAAGATGTTGGCAATGGAGCCTTCTAACGGTCACATAACCAACATTCAAATTTGGGACCTGCCTAAAATAAGGTAGGACTGGAGTGCGAGTGCCCAAGTCCTTGGGTCCTATTTCAGGGTAGGATCATATGCCACAATGTCCCTCAAGCCCCATTTGACATGAGTTTTAGGCCATTTTCTTTTAGGAGTCAAAATGATCATGCAAGATACAAACCAAGGGATTCGAGAGATAAACTTAGGAGGTAAAAGTCATTAGGGGACATTTTACAACATAACATTTAGCCCCCACTTTAATGTATGCATGAACACAAGGCTTATACGTGCATTAAAGTATGGTCAAAAAACAACAAACACGACATGCACTTGAAGCTAATGCATACACAAAGATTGAGGAACTACCTCTAGCCCCTAGTCTTAGCTACACATTAGAGAAAACACATCGCAGACATGCTAAACATAATGAAGACAGTATTAGGCATGCAAAACATGGAGAAGACAGTATTTAAGACATGCAAAACATGATGATTACAATGAATGCAGTGATTATTTCTTTTTCATTTCAGATGCATGCAAAGAAAAAATGCAACACACAACCCAAAATGTAGGAGGGGCATTTCACTATGCTCTTTGGACTACTTATGGGGCAACAAACACACAATACAAATCTTAGAGTGCAGGATGGGCATTTTTCCACGCTCTTTGGACTACACTTGAGAAAAAACACACCATACAAATCCCAAAGCATAGGAGGGGCATTTTGCCATGCTCTTTGGAGTATACTTGGGATCAAACATGCCATTAAAATCCCAAAGCATAGGAGGGGCATTTCACCATGCTCTTTGGACTATACTTGGTAACAAACACACAGAAGACACATGGAAAATGCGAGCGCCATATAGTATGCCAAAGATCTACTATACATATAAAATAGGCAAACAAGGTGACGGAAGGAACTTATTGCTAAGCCCCCACCATCTCAAGCATGCTACAGGCACACCTGACGGTTGGGATTATGCCACAACAACTACCATAGACATGCTTAAGGGAGGATACACCAACCCCACCTACTCAGAGGACTTTTGAAATAAAAAGGATGTGCACTAGCTCAAGAGATACACCATCCCCGCCTCTGCAGAGGGCTTTAAAATAAAATGATATGCATGATATTCCACCTCTGCAAAAGGATTTTTTCTTGCAATATAAAATAAACATGTGCACTCATGCAAAGATACAATATCCCACCTCCACAAAGGGCTTACAAACATGCTTCATTAGTACCAAAATCATCAAACAACTTACCTTATATGCCCCCACCTTAAGGTGGTTTATATCATGTATTGATATCAAGCATTTTAAGGTAGAGAGAAAACACACAAGGGAACAAGAGCTCAAGTAAAACCCATGCCCCCAAAGGTGACATGTACTTTAAGATCATAGAATGTTCCCACAAACACACAATTTCCTACAAGAAGAGAGGTTAGAAATCTTTCTCTAAGATAATACAAACATCACATGATGAAAGCAATGCATGAAAGTAATCATATCAAGTGCCAAGGCTATACTACGGATTCAAAAACCAAGTATAACCATGTGCCTATACTATAGAGATCTCAAAACTAAGTGTAACTAAGGTGAGACCCAAGATAAATAAAGTGGCTATACTGTTATAGTTTGTTAGAAAATATAGGACAACATTTGAATATCACATGGAGTGATTCTACTAGCTAAGAGTCAGATAATATATATCAACCCCATCATCATGTATGGACTAGGTCCATTTTTTCTTACTCACTAAAGGAATACATGGTCCATTCCCGTATTATTTGTTTTTCATCATTCGCTAGCTATATAGAACCACTAGAAGAAGGTAAACAATAAATCAAGAGAGGAGAAAAAGTGCCTTCAGGTTGTCACATAGGAAGGTGTCTGTAGGTCACCAACCACAATGCTATGCCCCTAAGACACAACACACAACAATGAAAATAGAGGAGACGCAAGATAAAAGAATGATGATACAAATAGAAGAAGGGTCATCCAAGGAGGCCTAAACAACACATAACACATCATAGGGGGAACACAACATAGAGGTAAAGGGTTAGAAATACTTACCTGAAAGGCACAACAAAACTAGCGGTTGTCTTCAAGTAAATCATCGTCTTCCTAATCTTGAATGTTAGAGTGGTGCAGGAGCACCATTTGTCAAAAATGGACAATTATTAAAATCTAGGCTTTAGTGTTGCATTTTGCATAAAATAAGGTCTTAAAAGACCATTTATTATTGTAATAAGGCATATTTGAGGCATTTTTGTAGTGGGGGTAATTATAGGACTAGGTTCTTTAGGTTTTTTCTTAAGTTTAGTATTTTCTATTTTGGTAGCCTTAGTGGAGAGGCTATTTTTTAGCCTTTGTTTTTTATTTTTCTAGATGGAGTGGAGTGAAGTTATATATTGCAAAAATGATTTTTATATAACATAAAAGTCGTGGAAGAAGGATATGAATCTTTTGGAATGAAGGAAATAAGATAAAATAATTTTTTTTTGTTGTTCTAGCTCTGTTTTTCATAGTTTTTCTGCATTTTTTCTGTTCTTTGCACTTGTATGGCCTGGTACTGACTTGTAGAATCCTAAAAAACACATGGTTGGATGGGTTATTGGATTACCTTTCTTTTTCATATAAATTTATGGTCTGATCTCATGTTTGTGGATTTTATGCTCATTTTACTAAAACTAGTCCAATAACCTAGGTTTCGATAGTCCTAGAGTGAAATTTTATGTTTTTGAGTACCATGACCATGCCAAAATGACACAAAATGGTGGAATGATAAGTTTTTAAGTCCTTCAAAGTATTTCTTCACTTGTGGAGCAAACAAATGAGTTTTCTTGGTGTTTTTGAAAAGTTCTTATTGCTGCAATTTCCTATTTGCTAGGAAGAATGAGGGTTTGTAGTTTGCATGTTTGAATTTGATGTGATAAGTGAGGGTCCTGATCAAAAAAATGGTGGATTCCTCTATTTTAATACATAACTAAAGACTTTTCATTGATTTTTAGTAAAATTTGGTGATTTGGAGGCACCTCCTTTGTAAAAGTGACCTAATTAAGCCTATTACTAGAATTACCAATCATTTTAAGGCCTTATGTTACAAACCAATCATACCTGCATGAAAGATATGTTATGTAAGGGGATAATGGGTACTCAAAATAGGTTTTATTTCATGGGTTTGAGTTACTTTATGAAATTTATGCCAAAAATACTTCATTTGCTATCCTAATTAGGCCTAGGAACAACATGTATAGTCTGTTTTTGAGGCTTTTGGTACAATGAAACCTACCCTGCATGTTAGATATGTTTTGGAGGGGCTTAATGGGTATTCAAAAAGGTAATTGTTTTATGGGTTTGTCATAGATTCTGTAGGTTATGCCCCAAAAACTCTATTCCATGGGCTACAAGCGAAGTTGACCTAGTTGTGAAGGGACAATAGGAACAACAGGTTACTAAGTTGTTTTATGAGTTTGGTGAGTATACCCTAGTTATTTTAGTGTGGTCCAAGGTAGTTGGGAGGTTTTGTGGGTAGCTTATGCATTCAAACCATGAAATGACATCTTTTCCTAGTCTTAAAACAATGCATTCTAAGAGGACAGTCAAGACAATTTGTGAATAGTCAAATGGTAAATCAAGTGGTATCAAAGCATAGGAAGTAGGTCTCTTGAGAGTTGAAGGTTCGAGTTTGAGCAAAGTGGAATCTCAGAAGTCAAGATGCCTCCTAAAGGAAGTTTAGTTGCAAGAAAGATTGATCAACAAGCTAGAGAGCTAGAAGCCTTGAAGAAGGAGATTGCTGCATTGAAGTCTAAATCTGGAGGCACTATGAGTGAAAGTGAGTCTGAAGAAGAAGAAGAAACTTCTAGTGAAGAAGAAAAGTTGGATCCAGAGGATGTGAGGATGGTAAAGTTTTTGAAAGCTGTGAAAGGTGATGGACATAGCAAAATGGATTTGCCAATGTATGGAGGCGAACTAGATGGTGAAGAGCTCTTAGACTGGATAGGAGCCATGGAAAATTACTTTGAAAGTGAAGAGATAGATGAAGATCATAAGGTGAGGAAGGTTAAAACCAAACTGAAAGGACATGCTTTGTTGTGGTGGAACTTTGTGCAAGAGGAAAGACAGAAACAAGGGAAGAACAAGATCACTTCTTGGGAGAAAATGAAGGCAAAATTGAAAGGTAAGTTCCTTCTTGGTGACTATAATGTTCAATTACTAAAAAGATTACAAAATATTAGGAAAAAGGACTTAGATGTGCAAGCATACACTGAGGTGTTTTATAGGTTAAGTATAAGGACAAAGCATGAGGAGGATGAGGAAGAAAGAGTGGCTAGATATCTCAATGGCCTAAGGTATAACATTCAAGATGAAATCAGTTTGTTGGTACCAAAAACAGTGGAACAATGTTTTCAAATGGCAATAAGAGTAGAAGAAAAACTCAAGAGGAGACAAGAGAAGGCAACAAGAGGAAGAGGTGGTACTTCTCGGGGCAGAGGTACATTTTCAACACCAAGACAATCCAAAGAAGATTTTGAAGATGCTGATAAGAGTAAAGAACAAGCACCTAAGTCTAGAGGAGGATGGAGAGGTAGAAGAACAAGTTTTAGGGGTAGATATGCAGATCAAGGAAGAGGTTCAAATGTGTTTATTGGAAAGTGCTATCACTGTGGTGAGTTTGGTCATCCAGCCTATAAGTGCCCTGACAAGATTGGTACTACTTCAAGTGGAGGTAAAAGAAGAGGTGAAAAGCGAGTCCAAATTGTACAAGAAGATGAAAGAGAAAGTGTCCATGCTGCACCAGAGGTGGGTGAATCATTGATGGTGAGAAGACAACTCTTGAAGACATCTAGGGAGGAAGAGCTAATTCAAAGAAGAGCCTTGTTTAGGATAGCTTGCAGATGCAAAAATAAGGTATGCAAAGTAGTAGTTGATTTTGGATGCATTGATAATATGGTATCTAGTGATATGGTGGACAAATTGAACTTGCAAAGAGTGCCTATGGCAAAGCCTTATCAAGTGTCTTGGGTTAGTGAAAACCAAACCATTTTGGTGAGTGAACAAGCTACTGTTGAATTTTAAATTGGTCAATATAGAGATAAAGTTGTTTATGATATTCTACCTATGAGTTATTGCCATGTTTTACTTGGAAGGCCTTGGCAGTTTGATAGGTCAGCAATGTATAATGGGAGACAAAATACATATAACATTGAAAAGGATGGGAGATCATTCATTCTAACTCCATTGGTCGAAGAGGTAAGAGAGAAAGGTGAGATCATCATGATAGGGAGAAAAGAATATGTGAGCAATGAGGAAGGTGGGAGTGTGAAATTTGTAGCCAAGTCACAGTTTGATGCTGTTGGGATAGGATATGTGAAGGAAAAACACAATGTGCAAACAGAGATGAAGAATAATGTTTTTGTATGGAAAGAGGAGAGCAAGTTTGAAGTACAACAAGGCATATTGATAGGGACAATCATGTGTCCTGTTGTAAGGCAGCCTAGTGATGTTGAAACTTGTAGGGTAGTGAAAGAGAGGACAATGAATCATGAGGACAGAAGGACAGTGGATTGTGATGGTGGTTGGATAGTGGAAAAGGTAGGTACAGGTCTGACAGAGACCACTAAATGCATTGGTACATATTTTTGTAAGACTCAGAGAAAAAATTAAAGAGGTGAAGGATACTGAGCATGGAACTATGCATGAAACACAGAAGAAGATGGCAGTACTGTATGACAGCAGGAAGCTAGCTTCAAAAGAAGACAAGAATAAGGATTACAAAGATAGTGAAAAGCCAAAGCAAGGTGAACCTATTGAAGGCAAGCATGAAGGTCAGAGACAAGTAAATCATAATGGAGGAAAAATTGATAAATTCTTTCCAAGGGACTTGGAAAAGTTCTATGTTGGGGTGTATGGTGCAGGAGCACCATTTGTAAAAAATGGACAATTATTAAAATCTAGGCTTTAGTGTTGCATTTTGCATAAAATAAGGTCTTACAAGACCATTTATTATTGTAATAAATCCTATTTGGGACATTTTTGTAGTGGGGGTAATTATAGGACTAGGTTCTTTAAGTTTTTGCTTAAGTTTAGTATTTTCTATTTTGGTAACCTTCATGGAGAGGCTATTTTTTTGCCTTTCTTTTTGAGTTTTCTAGATGGAGTGGAGTGAAGTTATATATTGTAAAACATTCTTTTTATATAACATACAGGTCATGGAAGAACGATATGAAGCTTTTGGAATGAAGGAAATAAGATAAAATGATTTTTTTTGGTTGTTCTAGCTCTGTTTTTCATAGTTTTTCTGCATTGTTTGCTGTTCTTTGCACTTGTATGGCCTGGTACAGAGCTGTAGCACCCTAAAACACATATAGTTGGATGGGGTATTGGATTACCTTTCTTTTTAATATAAGTGTATGGTTTGATCTCATGTTTTGTTGATTTTATGCTCATTTTACTAAAAATAGTCTAATAACCTAGGTTTTGACAGTCCTAGAGAGAAATTTTATGTTTTAGAGTGCCATGACCATGCCAAAATGACACAAAATGGTGGAATGATAGGTTTTTAATTCCTTCAAATGATTTCTTCACTTGTGGAGAAAACAAATGAGTTTTCTTGGTGTTTTTGAAAAATTCTTATTGCTGCAATTTCCTATTTTTTAGGAAGAATGAGGTTTTTTAGTTTGCATGTTTGAATTTGATTAGATAAGTGAGGGTCCTAATTAAAAAAATGGTGGATTCCTCTTTTTTAATACATAACTAAATACTTTCCATTGATTTTTGGTAAAAATTTGGTGATATGGAGGCACCTCCTTTGTAAAAGTGACCTAATTAGGCCTATTACAAGAATTACCAGTCATTTTAAGGCCTTATGTTACAAAAAAAAATACCTTCATGAAAGATATGTTATGTAAGGGGATAATGGGTACTCAAAAAAGGTTTTAATTCATGGGTTTGAGTCGTTTTATGAAATTTATGCCAAAAATACTTCATTTGTTGTCCTAATTAGGCCTAGGAACAACAGGTACAGTCCATTTTTGAGGCTTTTGGTCCAAAGAAACCTACCCTGCATGTTAGATATGTTGTGGAGGGGCTTAATGGGTATCTAAAAAGGTATATGTTTTATGGGTTTGTTATAGATTCTACCAGTTATGCCCCAAAAACTCTATTCCAAGGGCTACAAGCGAAGTTGACCTAGTTGTCAAGGGACAATAGGAACAACATGTTACTAAGTTTTTTTTATGAGTTTGGTGAGTATACCCTAGTCATTTTAGTGTGGTCCAAGGTAGTTGGGAGGTTTTGTGGGTAGCTTATGCATTCAAACCATGAAATGGCATCTTTTCCTAGTCTGAAAACAATGCACTCTAAGAGGACAGTCAGGACAATGTGTGAACAGTCAAGTTGTAAATGAAATCTTGCATTTGTGTGCTGTCATAAAGGAAAGAGGTACATAAGGTCCCATAGCCCAACTTTTATTTTTGTCTTTAAATTGTTAATTGTTAAGCTCTTCTTATTTTGATTCAATGTTAGGTAGAATGTTTTCTTGTTGAGATGCATTTCGTTGGGCAAAGGCTTGTCTTTTCCTCTTTCTTTCTCTTGCTTGTCTATTTCTTCTCGTCCTATTACTTATATCTTCAAATGTATTGTCATGTTTTTCTATTGGTCTCTTTGTGTTAGAGAAGGAAGCTTGTTCAAATCTCATCTGTCTTGATGAAATGTTTTATTTTCGATGAATACCTCCTCATCCTTGTAAGGATGACGGAGGAGGAACTTCAACATAGAGTCCTTTACTTTTTTCACTAGGAATTTCTTCTAATGCGGGTTGTTCTTCTCTTATTGTTTGCATAGGAGGCCTGACCACTCTAGATATAAATTTTGATTTGTATCATCTATATTGTAGGAAAGAATGGTCTGTTCATGGCTCAGGGTCTCTATCAGGTTGTGGCCAAAAGTAATCAAGATTAAAGTTGTTTTTCATTACCAAAGGTTGATATGTATTATGTCGAATAGTACGCACTTGTCCATGTAAAGGGAATTGTATGCAATTGTGAATAGTTGATAGGACAACGTTCATATATTTTAACCATGGGTGTCAATGTTTTTTGTGGAAGAGGTCAGATAAAGGGTTGACACCAAATACTTGATCCATGGCTTTATCATAAACAATAAGCAATAAAATTGCCTTCCCAAAGGTAGGCATGAAAGCTCTAGTATGTGTTAATCCTTAAATCCAAAGGTTCGTAAGAATCTTGTTTCAGATTATGTGAGAGAAGGAACTCTTCAGTTACCACATTAGTCATGCAATTAGGATCTATAAGTGTGCCATGCACTGGAATCTCCATTATACTCACGGTGATGTAAACAGGCCCTTCATTGTCTACAAATGTTTTATCATGAGGTGTAAATATTATTTCAGGTTTAGAGCTCCTTATTTTCAAATAAGGTCTAGGAGGAAGCCTAGCATTATTGTTGTGATTATAAGCCATGTGTATATGTCTTGAAATGAATGCAAGATCAGATTTTAAAAGATTTTCAATACTTATGGAAGGAACAAATGCAAAACTATGTATGCTTATGATCTAAAATGCTTGATTTTTTTCACTTTTTCAATGTAAAGGCCTAAAAGATGAAGTGTTGTGAAGAAATTAATGAGGGGAAGTGAATAATAAGGTCAATATCAATCCAATAATGCAACAATATCCTTCACAACACACCTATAATGCAAATCTAGATAGATGACAAGGCAAAATCTAGTGAAAATGCAAGGATTTCAAACTCTAGTTGTGAAATTAAGGCATGAATTTTTTGTAAAAAGAAAACTATGATGAAACACTACAATTAGAAATTAGTCCTAAAAGTGTGTTTTAAAAGAGTAGTAAAATCTAAAACAAGATTTTAACTAAGTTATATGGAAAATGTACAATTTCAAGAAAAATCTAACAAATTAAGCATGAAAATGCAATACAAATGATTAATTAATGATGTACTGCTATAATTTATATAATATCTAATGAAAATATCAGAAATTAAATGAGATTGAATTAAATTATGTCAAAATGCAAGCCTAAAATGCCAATTTGTTTTTGAAAATTTTCAAATTTTCCAATTTTTTTTGTAAACTTTCAAATGCAATAAGATGCAATTTAAATGAATGAATGTAAATCTAAAGTACAACACTTAGCAAGGTGAAAAATTCAATAAAAAGATGGGTTCACCAAAATGTTTTATAGGAAAAGATGGATGGTGGGATTGATTGTCTAGATCCTCCTTTCACTACAAACATTCAAGGACATCCAACTGAGTTGAATCAAAATTTGTACAAGAGGGTTCTCCTATAGGTTGGGGTGTCACTTGTAATAATGTGGAAACTTAGAATTTGTTAATTAATGTATTAATTTAATGCTCAAATATGCTCAAAACCTTAATTATGCAAAATTGTAAGCAAACTAATTAATTACAACAAATGCTTACTGACCAAGATAGTAGACAAAGATTAGTTATTGACCATTTTTTAAATTTTGTGATGTGGAATACCTAGGGACTTCATGGCTTGCGCCCTAGTCTAATGCAGTGGTTTCTTCAGTGCGTTCTGGACTCCTTACAACATGGATGATCATTGTTTTGTATGTTTATGTTCTGAAAGATGCGGAGGACATAGTAGCTCACATCATAGTCCAAGGCAGTATATTTCTCAAGATGTCATGACTTCTTTGTTGATAACTGAGAGGGGGGGGGTGAATCAGTTACTCTAATTATTTCCCTTATTAAACTTTCCTTTTAAATGAAGCAGCATAAAATCAAACACAAAACATTAACCATGAAGTAAGAAACACATGACACAGTATTTTTGACGTGGAAACCCTGTTAAGGGAGAAAACCACGGGGTGATTAACCCAAGAATTATTCTCTGTTAGAAGAATAGGAAATTACAAAAATGGCACTTGCCAATTAGGGCTCACTGCCCGAGCACACTGCTCACAAGAGGCTCACTGCCTACAAGAAGACACACTGTCTTACAAAGTGATAAGAATCACAGTCTTGAACTGATTGGAAGCATCTGCATATGCTGGAGTTCAGTTCCGGTTAGGTTCAGTATACTGATCTGCTGCACTTCATCTTTCCTCTGTTCTTTAGTCTGCTGTCCTTTCACATACCGGATCTTTCTTGTTTCTTCTGCTCTATTCTGGACTTGTTCGCATATCCTCACACACACTTCACACCCTTTACAACTAAATCCATCCTCTATATATATCCGCACAAGTAATTTCATCATCTTTCTAGTCGGCATCCGGAACAGTCTAGTTTCTTACAAACTTAGTTCTGTCGGCTGAATCCTTGCTCACCAAGCAATGCGGATCAAGCATATACTTGTAGATATCATCAATTATGTCGGCCAAACATGATTCATGCCTCCGCAACCTTTATCATCATCTGTAACACATCCGGAAAGTAGTTTGATACTTTGTCAGTCAGTTCTTCCTCTGTTTTTACTGTCTCTCAGGAATCCGGTACTCAACTATTCATATCTTTTTCTTTGTCCATCTCCGGAGGCTAAATCCTTGGAATATACTACTCAAGATAGTCCTCTTGACTTCCCCAGATCCGCACTGTGCCAAGACACTTCCTCTGAGAGATCCGGACCAATCTGTCGGACCTTGCCACATGCTCTGTTCTTGTTCACCGGACCGCAACAATCTTCAATCTGACTTCCGGTAGAGATATATCATGACTTGCGGATATGTGGAATGACCTTTGTTGCCATCAATGACAACAACCATGAATCCATATAGTGTCTCTTGCCAACAATCTCCCCCTTTGGCATTGATGGCAACACTTAGTGAAAAATGACTAAGTGTTTACACTATGCTCCCCCTTTGCTGATGCTCTGTCTTTATATACAATTTCCAGAACTCCCCCTGAGTTGGATTCCTCATTTTTCACTGCTCCTCACTCCCCCTTTGACATCAATGGCAAAGGGTAGGGTCCGCACACCAAAATTTTCAAAAATTTTCTATATATAGCCGCATATTTACATACTCACATATACTGCAGAATGTCTGCAAAGGATGTCTGTAGTTGAACCATTTCAGTAGCCCAACTTAGCTTCATTCTGTCCAAGATTGAAATGTGACCACTCAACAAAAATGCAAAAGCTTCTGCCCGCCTGAGATCTGTCGGATCTTTTGTATGGGCGGTGGTCTGGGCATCACTGATGGCCTCATGCATAGTTTCCAACTTAGGGACTATAATCCTTCTAAGTTCTCCCATCCGGTTGGTAATGTTCTTCCTCTCCTTCTCAAGATTCTTTATTTCATTCAAGACTGCAATAGTCTGACATTCTTGATTTATTATAGAGGAAGAGAGAGGATCAAAACTTTGAGATAAGCTTTGAAGCTTGTCCTGTTCCTCTTTTATTTTCTTGTCAATTGCAGCTGTTGCCTTTGACCAAGATATACAAAATTTGTAGATGTCACCGCCATCCTTAAGAGCATTTTCTAAGCTCTTTATTCCAATGCTTACAATCTTCCTATCCTTAGAGATTAATTCTAATATTTCAGAAAATCTCTTATCCAAAAATTCCTTCCGGACCTTGTCTTCAGCTGATTTTTCTAGAGAATTAAAATGTGTATCAATACTGCTGACTAAGGTTTTTAGATTACCGGAAGTGGAGGCTGTCGGATCTATTTGGATTGATGGCATGATCTTTACAAGTACTCCGGAAGCAGCCTCTATCAACTCACAGTCTTCCATATGAGACTTCAGGAGCTTTTCATTTGCCTTGGCATTTGCAAATGAAGCTATCTTCATTGTTTGTACCGGAGAGAGAGAGTCAAAATCAAATGGACCTTTTAGAAGCTCCGGTTCATCAATCTCTAGAGTTTCTTTGCTCAAAAATTGTTGAACAGTTTGTGCAGTGTCTCTTGCCGGAGACAGATGTTTCTTTTCTTCTGCAGTCTTAGAACTGTCAACCTCTTTGTCTGTCACCACTGCTTCCTTCTCCTGCAATTGCTCTTCTTCTTTGGATCCGGAGACTGTAGGGGAAACCGGAGGAGAGATGCTTGCTTGTTCATGGGCCACTTCTTCTGGAGCAGAGGGTCCCAAGTCCTCACTTGTCTGTTCATGGCTCACTTCTTCCGGAACAGAAGATTCCAAATCAGCAGCTGTTTCTGCACCTAAGTCCTCTACAACAGGAAGATTGAACCTTTTGAAGGCCTTCCGGAGGATCTCTTCTGTCTCTTGTGCCACTTTGTCAGTCTCACCAAGCATGAGCTGATTCATCCTGGCTTTACTTCTGAACTCATCTCTGCAGTCCTTGAAGATCATGTTCATTGTCTTGGGATCAATTTGAGGATATAGCTGAATAGCTATCTGCTCCCGGATCTCAAGATCTTTGGCATGAGCATTATTCTTTCTTACTTCCATTTCCTTCTCTAGGCTTTTAGGAATGAGAGATATGATCTCAATGAAAGCCTTATTGTATGTGTTCAGATATTTAACTGTGGCTTCCTGCAGAGTCTTTTGGTCTGCCTCACTGAAGTCATCATAGGATTCAGTCATTGGTTGAAGGTTTCCATCCACCGTGACCGACTTGATTATGCTCTCTAGTGACAGAGTGGGCTTTTCAACAGTTACCTCTGCCATTTCCTCCTTGTCTTGGCCTGTGGAGGGCTTACCGGATCCTTTCTTTTTCTGTTTCTTTACTTCTCTTACTCCTTCATCTGATTCTGTCTCCTCTTCATCCTTTTGGCTTTCATAAGCCCTTGATGCTTTTGTCTTGGATCTTTTACCGGATGCCTGGACTTCCGGTTTTGAGCTTTTGGTTGTGGAAGGTGCAGATCTCTTTGATGATCTGGTCCGGGTGGGGGTTTCAACCGGAGCACTTTCTTTGCTTTTCTCTTCTTCCTCAGCCTTTCTCCTCTTTTCCCGGCTGGCATCAAGTGCCTCTTTTGAGATGCCTAGGCCTTGAGCAATGTGCTCTACTTCTTTTCTCACTTTTCTTTTAATCTCAGGTTCCCTGAGTTCTACATGTAATTTCACGCTCAGCTCCTCAAAGGTTCCAAACCTTTCTGCCTTAGGATCTTTGGGCTGACTTAGCATGTGTTGAACATGCAGCTCTACTATCTGTTCATCAACTTCATACCCCATGGGCATGATCCAGACAGTCCTTGGCTCCACTGCCTCCATTAGGCACTGATCAGTGTCAACCATAAAACATACTGAGTCCTTGTATTTCTCAATGAGAGACTGGGGAATTCTCTCTCTTGCTTGCATCATGCTCTGAAAGTTTTTGAAGTATCCCCATAGAGCTGTATTTCTCACTTTTGCATCCCCAAGTCCATGCAAATAGTCTCTTATCTGGACTGCAACAGGTTTGTCATTCTGCCATACCCATCCACTTGTTCCGGGTAGCTCATTCATGAAGTAAAAGAATAGACATACAATGAGAGTACCATACTTAAAGGAGTTCTTCTTGTCTTTCTTGATTTTCTGTACATTTTCCATCAATTGGCTTAGTAGTAGTTCACAAAGATCATAATCTGCATTCTTTCTTAGTATTTCATATGCTGTGTATATTGCAGTTCCGGATACAGAATTCTCCCTGCTGGAGTGATAGATCTTGTATCCTATTATCATTGATGCATATTTGATATCCGGATCCGAAATATCTTCAATGGTCATTGCCCTCTTATCATATTTTGATCCGGTGGCCTCAGTTACAACGTTGTTCTTGACAGATTTGAGGATAGGTACCCCCCCGGAAGAGTATAGACCAGTTACTGCTCTAATTGCTTCTTTTGTGATCTTACAGGGTCTATCTAGCCAAAGGAAGTTGTCATGCATCCTGCTCAGTACATACCGGACCCATTCATCTTCTTCAAAGCTAGGGAAATGAATGAATTGCTCAAATTATTTCTTCTGGATACCCTTATACTCTGGTTTGAGCTCAAAAGCATTGTCTATCAGTTGCTTGTGATAGAGGTCTCTTAATTTGAATTCCCCAAATTCCTCAATGTTTGCGTGTATGTAAACCCTAATATCTTCAGTATGTAAGACTCCGTGGGGAACACTAGAGAAGGCTCCTAGTGGATCTACCTCCAATGATTTGTAGGGATGTTTCTTGAATGAGGGGCGAGGTCTATCAGAGATCTTAACTATGTTTGGAGTAGCCATTCTTCAAAGATTTGTAGTGAGGCAATGAAAACGAAGAATACCTTATGCGCCTTCGGTTTGCACGGAGTGGTTGGATTGATTTCTTTATGCAATAGCTTCGGCAGGAGATCCTTGGTGTGCTTGATGAACCTTGTTGCAGAGCTCCACTATTCGCTTCTTCTCAAGTGTAGAATGAGCAGATAACTTTTGAGAAATCCCTTATATTGCTCCGCAAACCCTAATATCTGTCTGCAATAAATGCTTCACCTGCATTATTCCGGTTTACCATGTCTGGACAGCTTGGAGTATCCCGGATTAGTCCTGATCACTGAATATCATCCGAATCTTTAAATCATGAATAAATCTAGGTAACATATTACAAGAACATCCCAAACACTCTGTCCAATCCGCAAGACAAGATCGTGCACTTCCGGATCTCTCCGGACCTTTTTGTAATCCTTTATCATACCGGAGCACTTTCTTTGAACAGGTCTAACTTAATCGAACACAGCTTCTTCATAACTCCATGCGGACCTCTGAAAACTTGACTGAAGCATCTCAGGACTTATATCTACAAACCCTTTAATCCGCATCTTGTGCCACATCCGGCACAACTTGTTTGGCTGGGGGAACAGAATCTTCTTTGAGTCTCCCCCTGAGCCTGAGCTCACTTTTTAATTTCCGGAAGAAATATCAGCACCAGAATCTGGTGCGGATCCAACCTCTACATTCTCTGAGCTTTTCTTCACCCAGATCTTGCTCATCTGATTCCTAACTTCATCCGCATTCATCTTTTGTTTACCCTTGTCTTGATTCTGATTATACACCGGACCTCTTTTATCCTGATTCTTGTTTCTGCAGACTTTAGCATTATGACCGGATCTATTGCAGATTTGGCAAGTAACATTTCTTTGCATATTTAACTGATATCCCCTTGATCTGCATTGATTAGCCATATGACCTACTCTATTGCATGTAAAGCATCTACCTTTGAATGATTTGTTTACTTGCATAATTCTGCATTCATGGGATTTGTGTCCATACCTTTTGCAGTTGAAGCACTGTCCGGAGAAGGATGAATTAATCTGATTCATTCTCATTCTGCACTGATTAGCTTTGTGACCAAAATGGTTGCAGCTGTGGCAGTATCCATTGAAGGATGGATATTTTTGAGCATTTGGCTGTCTTACCGGAGGTCTTCTAGGCCTGCTCCTTGGATTTTCTGATCCAAGATTCTTCTGACCGGATCCGGAGCTTTCTCCTTTCTCATATCCCAAACCATACTTGTCATCAGTCCTCTTTTGACTTCCAAGAAGAACTTCAAGTTGAGCAGAACTTATCTTGAATTTCTCTTTATATTCATTTGCTGTTTGAAGATCTCTTTTGAGAGAGGTAATTTGATCCTCAAGTTTTTCTTCATTATCTTTGGCATCTTCAAGATCAGATTCAAGATGTCTGATAATCCTGTCCATCTGGTGGCATTCTTCTAATTTTTCCTTAAGAGATTGTCTTAGATTGTCTTCAGCCTTTCTTTTTTCTTCAATCTCTTGAGTGAACTTTATAGTTCCTGATTCCATTTCATGTCTTAACATAATGACTTCTTTTGATAACTTTTCACATAACTTGGTTTGCTCAGTCAATTCTTCATTTGTATTACTTTCTTCACTTTGTCTTGCCAACTGTTGGAGCAGCTCCTTTCTCTTTTTCATAGAGAGACTTAATTTGTCTTTTAATTCCCTCATGAATTCATCAGCCTGTTTGAGTCTTTCTCTTAATTCACTGACTTCAAAATTCGACTGTTCAAGATCCTCAAGGGCAGTCTTGAGTTGCTCCTTTAAACCATATGCATCCATTTGAAATCCCAGATCTTCCTCAAGCTGTTAGGCTCTATTAGGAGGAACTTGGCTCTGATACCAATTGTTGATAACTGAGAGGGGGGGGGTGAATCAGTTACTCTAATTATTTCCCTTATTAAACTTTCCTTTTAAATGAAGCAGCATAAAATCAAACACAAAACATTAACCATGAAGTAAGAAACACATGACACAGTATTTTTGACGTGGAAACCCTGTTAAGGGAGAAAACCACGGGGTGATTAACCCAAGAATTATTCTCTGTTAGAAGAATAGGAAATTACAAAAATGGCACTTGCCAATTAGGGCTCACTGCCCGAGCACACTGCTCACAAGAGGCTCACTGCCTACAAGAAGACACACTGTCTTACAAAGTGATAAGAATCACAGTCTTGAACTGATTGGAAGCATCTGCATATGCTGGAGTTCAGTTCCGGTTAGGTTCAGTATACTGATCTGCTGCACTTCATCTTTCCTCTGTTCTTTAGTCTGCTGTCCTTTCACATACCGGATCTTTCTTGTTTCTTCTGCTCTATTCTGGACTTGTTCGCATATCCTCACACACACTTCACACCCTTTACAACTAAATCCATCCTCTATATATATCCGCACAAGTAATTTCATCATCTTTCTAGTCGGCATCCGGAACAGTCTAGTTTCTTACAAACTTAGTTCTGTCGGCTGAATCCTTGCTCACCAAGCAATGCGGATCAAGCATATACTTGTAGATATCATCAATTATGTCGGCCAAACATGATTCATGCCTCCGCAACCTTTATCATCATCTGTAACACATCCGGAAAGTAGTTTGATACTTTGTCAGTCAGTTCTTCCTCTGTTTTTACTGTCTCTCAGGAATCCGGTACTCAACTATTCATATCTTTTTCTTTGTCCATCTCCGGAGGCTAAATCCTTGGAATATACTACTCAAGATAGTCCTCTTGACTTCCCCAGATCCGCACTGTGCCAAGACACTTCCTCTGAGAGATCCGGACCAATCTGTCAGACCTTGCCACATGCTCTGTTCTTGTTCACCGGACCGCAACAATCTTCAATCTGACTTCCGGTAGAGATATATCATGACTTGCGGATATGTGGAATGACCTTTGTTGCCATCAATGACAACAACCATGAATCCATATAGTGTCTCTTGCCAACATTCTTCTGATGCTAATTATCACTATCATGGAGATTTCTATGTCTACAACCTTGGAGGACTTTACCCCTAGTGCCACAGTCTTGAAAGTACACCAGGCTGCTTCTTTCCGCTAGATCTATAATGCTTATCGTCTACCACTCCACTCCATGAAATATGATAACTGTAACCTACAATCACAAAGAGTGTGGTTGGAGGTTGTGGTGTTCAGGATCTTGCCTCAGTCAAACCCTAGAATGACATTCAAGCCTTCCAACACTGTTGTTTGATAAAGAGTGTGTATCCCTGCGAGATAGAGGCAAAAACAACTTCAGAAATTGAGAAATGATGGATTCAACATAAATATATATCGCCTTGGAGGTGTATCTCACATGTAGATGAAAATGATTCAACACATTAGAAGATGAAGCTAAATCTGCAATCACAAACATAACAACAATATTTTTCTCTACAACAATGAACATCTTAAATACTCTAAAATCATAAGTTCACCAAAAGTTCATAATCATCTTGTAGTTTACAAGTGAAACCCTAAACATGCTTATATATGCATTCCCTCCTTAAATTTTGTAATTCAAACTTAAGATGTCGGCAATGGAACCCTCTAATAGTCACATAACTGAAATTCAAATTTAGAACCTGCCTAAAATACGGTAGGACTAGGGTGTGAGCACCCAAGTCCTTAGGTCCTATTTCAAGGTAGGATCAAATGCCACAATGTCCCTCAATCCCTATTTGACATGGGTTTCAGGCCATTTTCTTCCAGGAGTCAAAATGATCATGCAAGATGCAAAACAAGGGACTTGGGAGCTAAACTTAGGAGGTAAAAGTCCTAGGGGGACATTTTACAACATAACAGTCCATAAAAAACAAAATTACAAATTCAAATAGTAAAGTTGTGGGAAACCTCCATGTAGTACTCAACATTCATCCTAAGTGGTAAAATAAATCCTTACAAGTATTCCTCTATTGGAAAAAACTCTAAATAACCTATCATAAATAGAAAAAATCTAATTGTACACAACTGTCAACTCATAAGATGTTTTCAAACCAATTTATAATCTTTTACTCATCCAATTCTCCTCAAACATTAATATGAAACTCATCAATCACAACTCAAACTATATTTAGAGCCATGAAAGCCAGTTATAAATTATGGTGAATTGTACTAGCTTTCTCTATCACAAACTGGTAACCACAAACTAATAGACAAACATACAACTAAAATATTTAGCACAAAATCCACTTTTCCAAAATGATGCAATATTTCTATGATGCCTAAGGATGCTCTTACAACACAAATCTATTTAACTATATCTAGAGATTGAAATACCAAAATGGGGGCTTGACCATTTTGGCATGTCCCTAAGCAATATTTTAAAAAATCCTTTTCATATTAGCTTGATGGATCTTCCTCACATAAAAATTTGGTTTGAATCTCTTCACCCAAATTAAAAAATTTCTAATTACTTCATTTTAGTAGATTACTTAAACATACTTCCTATTTATTGTGTGTTTATATCTTTTGTTATTTTTTAGGTTCTTCCCATTGTTCTCTTATTATTTTATTCTTCATAGTCTAGAGGATAAATCCATGGAAATATGGACTCTCATGTTATCATGGTAATGTCCATACACATCAGTAGTCCCTACTCTTCTTAACAACCATCCTTATCCAACATTCAACCCATTTAACTACAAAAACTACTTTCCATCCTTCTATTTTCTCTTACACCCTTAATAAAGTATAATAGTTCCCCTTTAACATTTCAATCATCTAGCATAATTTGTTTTTCATTATTTTGAATTATTGAAAGCTACATCATAGTCAATAGATTAATCTAGAAAATAACCAAGTTTATGTAAGAAACTTTAGTAATCTATTAGAAAATCCAAATAAACTAGCTATCCTACATAGGTAGTTATTTTTGTTACTCAAGTTTATTTCATTAGGTAAGTTCAGTTTTGATCTCCTTTATAATAAAAATACAAGAAACAGTGTAAAAGGTAGTTAGTTAGGTGAAAGTAAAATTTCCACAACCTCTTTTATCCTTTTATTCCTCTTTCATTTTGTTGGGGGCTAAATACCTATTTTTTATGCAAAATGTATGGCCATCAAAGGAAAGACTACCCTATAATATCAAGGAATGCATATAGGACTATATTTTATATAGTTTCCCCTCTTACTAAAATCCTTTATTAATATAGGAAGTGAAGTAGGATACAAATATTACTAAAGAGGTGGTTGACATGTAAGAGAGCACTTGTAAAAATAAAAACTCTTCCTCCTTGGTTGAATATATTGTAATCCATGTTAAACCTTCTTTGGTAAATAACTATAAGGTGAATGAGACTAACAATATTAAGACAACTCCCTAAAAAATAGCTAAAGAATTCATCCTAGATGTTCTTTAATGGAACATTAAGAAATCTATGGAACCTAAGCCCTATTAGTTCCTCAAGACATTAGGTCAATGAAGCCTAATGAGTGACCCCAAATATTGTTTTTAGGGAAGTGTTGGTCATGATGTTAGTCATTCGCAAACATAGAATAAAAGTTACACAACAACCTTTACTCATCTTGAAAGATACGATGAATTCAAAGAATTCATGATCCCAAGTCTCCGTTGATTAGGTCTTAATCTACTGACGTTACTCAGTGGTTGATTTGTGTTGCTGTTTTCCATTCAGGGGCCTTACGTGTTTCTGCAAAGTTCATCATCATTATCTTCAAATATCCTGTTCTGGATGTTTGTTCAGCATAAATTTCAACAATTCTACCTCTGCACTGTGAATTTAGTCAAACAATGTGCCTACAGGCTGATATTTGCATGATTTCTGTCATTATTTATGATTCTTGGCATGATATTTCCAATACTACATGCATTTAACTCAAATATGCTAATGATCTTCAGTTACCTACGGGATTTCAGCATATTTCACTGTTTCTGCTTGTTATTTATCATGATTTGCAGTTATGGTGATGAATTTATGAAATTAAAAGAAGAAAAAGGGTTAAGAAATGAGATTCCCAAAACTACTTGACTTAGATCACTGATTCACATACAAGCTCCCATACATGCAATGAAAAGAAGGAAACTAAAATCATACTTCACCAGGACATTCCACAAATCCGCATGATCTAGTGCAAATCTTCGAAGGAAAAGTTGACAACAACATGTAATGAAATGAAAGCGCTTCTAGTTGAACACAGCATTCACCAGTACATATCCAGAAATCAACAGAAAGATTACGTAAAATTTACAATTAGGATGTAATCTGGAACTTCATATCCATTCAGTATGCTCAAGAACAGGTACATTTACAGTGATCTGAAGAAAGAACCTTGACATTTCAACAATTCTATCCTCATTAGTCTCAGTAATCCGATCTCTTAATTGATTCTACAGTAATTGACATTTTGCGCCAGATGTGTCTGTGTATTCTAATGTATCCCTCCTTATTTGATGACAAGCTCTGGCTCTTATATAGAACAACTGCCAAAAAAATGGTTACAACGATCCAAGGATCAGGATCCCCTCATAACAAACAACGGTCCAGATGAAAAGCACATGCTTCGTCAGTTGGCAAATGCACAGCTGGCACAAAATATTCCAGCATCTTCAACTTGATTCGGTCTCCAGCTGGCGAACGGCATATTTGACAATATCCTCCTCATTTCTGGCTCATGTTGCCTCCATGCGCAACTTTGTAATGCTCAGCTTCAGCAGCAGCATCATGACTTCAATGCTCAGCTTCAGCAGCAGCATCATGACTTCCTGCAAATAAACAGACAAACATTAAGTTCATCATCATGTGGATAAACAACAGGAAGTAAACATTTTATTAAACATACCTCCCAATGTGCAGCTACAGGCAATCAGGCTTTACCTGTGGAAAATATGCACTAAATGCATAAACAGCATAAAACAACCAGGTCAACCCTCGTTGACCAAAATCAGGCAGTCGGGCTTTTAAATTTCTATCGTTTCAAATTTTCCCACCCATTTCCATGTGTATCAGGTTCAAATATGATCATGCATGTCAAAATATACAAGGAAATAACCGCCCTTAACAAATTACTTCACATCTGGCTTTGCATGCTCTGTTTGAATGCTTCGGGTCATCATCATATTAGCATCGGTGTGACCACATATGATCGGGGTGACAAATTTAGACTTGGCCGATGGCAACAGTTATACCTACATCAAAAATCATGATGATGCCCAACTCTATGTCTTCTAT
This sequence comes from Cunninghamia lanceolata, assembly GCA_027924645.1. Taxonomy (NCBI): domain Eukaryota; kingdom Viridiplantae; phylum Streptophyta; class Pinopsida; order Cupressales; family Cupressaceae; genus Cunninghamia; species Cunninghamia lanceolata. The sequence goes on from BSBN01000780.1 coordinate 11,864,295, forward strand.
CTAGCTGCAGGATATCATGAAATATGATGCTCCTCCTTTCCGAATGCTCTGATGAAAAGCACATCAGGATGTTTCACTTCTGCATATTGGGGAAAGAAAGACATCATCGTCATCATCATGACGAGGACAACTAGGAGGTTTTGGAATATGATCCTGCAGCTGAGGAAAGGAATATGATGGTGACGTCATCGTCATATTCGGGCTTCATTGAAATGCAAAGGATGACGTCACCGTCATGTTTCGTTAAGATCAGGGGATAAATGCAAGATCAGGTCACCTAAGGAAGATGATCGGGTGATGAATGCAAAATGACCCCTTTTGCGGCCAAGGTAACCCTCTCGAAAGATCAGGATGATGATCATCATCATCGTCATATCCGCACTAGGTGATTTAAAATATGATCCTGCTGAAGGTCCAGATGACGTCATCAGGATATCCGGGGCCTTTGTTAATCTTAGAACATGACGTCATCGTCATATTCGCGAACAGGATCATGCCTTGGAAAATATCCTGCCGAAGGAGAAGGTGATGGTGACGTCATCCTGATATTTGCTTCTTCGTTTATCAGGTCGGGATGATGTCATCAGGATATTTGCAAAAGGTTATACTTCTCGGCAGGAGGATATTGCGAAATGTCCGGTAGAGAAACAAGATCATGATGATCTTGACAACATGACTTAGGAATGAAATATCGCCCTCCGTTTTTTGAAAGATAAGGTGATCATCATGATCACGCAAAAGGAGATCAGGAGGATATTACGAAATGCGATCCTGCCTTGAAAGATCATGATGATGATGATCACCAGGACTTTGACGTGCGCGTGCAAATTATGCAGATGGCAGATTTCTTAAGCAAGGTGATATTATAATATCAGCATGATATTATAATATCAGGTGATGTTAGAATATCATGATGCTCGCGATGTTTCCAGGGTCACTTGATGGGTAAAACACACTATCACTTAAGATTGACGTCCGGATATTGGGACTGTATCATTTTTATCGGGTGATAGGCAAAGATCATGATGATGACCTTTCGCGATACAAAAGACCGCTTCGACGGGGACAACCTACTACGACTTAAAATTGACATCCGGATGTTTCGACCTCAGGATATTATCGGGGGGCTTTTCAAATATCATGATGATGATGTTCATCATACATCAATTATCAGGTTTGACCAAAACTTTGACTGCTCATAACTCCCTCATATGGACGAATTTTCAAGTGATGTAAAATGCAAACCTGCATGGAATTTCAAGCTCTTTCTAACCATGAAGTCATAGAAACAAAATATGAACTTTGACAAACTAACCTCATGATGATGACCTACCTCATCCTGACCTTCATGATGATGATGCACCTGACCTATTTTTACCAAACCGCCAGAAAGCAGACAACACAAACCAGAACAAAAGTTGGGTCCCTGTTTTGCCAAGTCAAAATGGGGCGTGTTGTGTAACCACACAACAACTTGCCACCAAAGAAAATAAACAAATTCCAATGATTTAAGTGATGTGATCACATTATCTATAGTGTTCTAATTCTGTCTATGTGTCAGCATCATAATCCTTTGAATGATAAAATTTCATTATGGTGATAAAGCTAACAAAGGATCAGGTGTGTGCATATGATTAATTATCCTCATCTTGAAAGTAAGTTGAAAACATAAGTAACTGGTGTTAAACTACATAGTTGGAGATCATCCCTCATAGCCAACCTGGATAGAGCCTTGCTGCCAGCAGGCGTCTATAGCCCCGGCAAGGTTATCTATACAATCTCCCTAAGTAGGGCTCCACTGCCAGCAGGCGTCCATAGCCCCGGTAGAGTTACTTAGATGGCCTAATTTTATTTCGTTTCTGATTTTCTTTTAAAAATTTAAATTTGATATCATCATGTCAGCTCATTTGTACAAGGTGTAGTCACTTGCAGCTTTAGGTTGGAGATTGTATTGGTAGCAAGGGAGTCCCTTTAGATTTTTCACTTAACACCTATACTCATATCTTCAACAAACCCAAGGCTGTTAGGTGTTTCATTGTGTTTGATTCACTTTGGACAAGAAAAAGCACCCTGATAAAAAGACATCATAAACCTGATCATGAACACTTCTTAGAATGAATCATAACCTATATTTAAATGTGATCTCATCACTTGAATCCTAACAATTTAATTATTTTCTTAAGGTGATGAAGTGCATCATCCTGACTTACCAGAACAAGGTCCCAACCAACAAAACAACAACAACAACAAGCAAACTATACAAACAACTATACAAATATACAATATGATACATGACTGTCATGAAGTCACTCAGGCCTGGAAATAATGTTTGAGGAATTGTCCATTGACTGGCAACGGAACATCCTCACCTGTCAGGTTCTTAAGCCTATAAGTGCTGTCTCCTAAAATTTTAGAAATCTGAAAGGGACCTATCCATAGTCTATCAAACTTACCATGATCACCTTTCCTTTCATGGGCTTTATCCCACATCAGGACTAAATCTGATATCCTGAAAGGTTTAATTCTGGCTCTCTTGTCAAACCAGCGTTAGACAACAGCCTGATGTTTTGCAAATTGGTCAATCGCTTGACTTCGTTTTTCTTCCAGATGCATCAACTGAAGCAACCTGACTTCCTGTTTATTATCTATGCCTAGATAGTCTTGGGCAAACTGCAGAGTAGGAATTTTCAAGTTTACAGGGAGGATAGGATCTACCCCATATACTAGCTGGAAGGGTGAGTTTCCCAATGCAATTTTCATTCTAGTTCTGTCTACCCATAAGGCATATTTCAGAAATGAGTTCCATTCCCTGGGATTTTTCTCTATCAATTTTCTTATGATACTCAGTAAATTCTTATTGGTGGATTCTGCTAATCCATTTCCCTGGGGATAGTAATTGGATGAGAACTTAAGTATGATCCCATGATCAAAAGCCCAACTTGACAACTTAGTGGAAATGAAGGCAGAACCATTATCACTTACCAATGCATAAGGAATTCCATACCTGGTGACAATGTTGCCTTCCAGAAATTTAATGACATCATCAGCAGTACAAGTTTTGCTGCTGATAGCCTCAGTCCATCTGGTACAATAATCAGTAATTGTTAGGACATACCTCTGGCCTGAAGAAGACGGAGGATTGATCGGTCCTATGAAATCCATGCCCCACTGTGCAAATGGGCGCTCTTCCATCACTGGCTGCAATGGTTGTGCAGCATATTTTTCTCTGTTGGCAGCAACCTGGCAAACATGACAACATTTAACATGATCAGCTGTGTCTTTAAAAATTGTAGGCCAGTAATATCCTGCTCTGAGGATTGCATGTGTTGTGGCCAACGCTGATCCGTGGGCAGTTCCAAACTTGTCATGTAACTCTGTCAAAACTTTATTGGCTTCTAGTTTCTCTAAGCATCTCAGGTATATCCCTTCATAATTCTTTTTAAACAGGGCTCCTCCCTTCATCATATACTTCTGGGATCTTATCTTTAAGGCTCTTCTCTGTGAGGCTTACATTCCTGAAGGACATCTTCCCATGATCAGGATGTGCCTGATGTCTGAATACCATTCCCCATTGTCTTTCTCATTGATCACATACTGCTGACTGATGATGTTTGGATCAGTTTTAGATATCATCTGGCTCAGAGCTTGTCCTCTTACCAGCTTCATTGGTGTGATCTCCATGTCATATTCTTGTAATACAGTAATCCATTTGGCCCTTTTTTTACCAGGTTCACTCTGCATCAGCAGCATCTTTACTGCTGCATCTGGTACCACAGCAATCACTTTGCTTCTCAGTATATAATGTCTGAATTTCTTTACTGCTCTGACTAATGCAAGTGCCTGTCTTTCAACATCTACGTATCTCAACTCAGCATCCCTGAAAGGACAGCTCATGAAAGCGATTGGTTTCTCTTCTTTATCTTCATTTATTTGAGTTAACACTGCTGCAGAAGTATGTTCTGAAGCAAATGAGTAGATGTAGAAATCTCTTGTATAATCTGGACTAATGAAGATAGGAGCATCTGAAATGGCCTTCTTTATATCTTCAAAGGCAGCTCTGGCTTCTGTTGTCCACTCAATTTGTGCATCTTTTTTCAACATGGCATTCAGTGGTCTGACAATCTCAGCAAAGCTGGTGATGAACTTCCTCACAAAATTTATCTTACCAAAATAAGATTTAAGTTCCTTTTTGCTTCCTGGAAGTGGTAACTTCATAATGGATTCCACCCTGTTAGGATCAATGATAATCCCATCCTCTGTGATCAGGTGGCCTAGTAACTTTCCTGTTGTGATCCCGAATATGCACTTCTTGGGATTCAAAGATATTCCATATTCTTCACATTTCTTCAGTACACTTCTGAGATCAGCAACATGATTCCCCCTTTCCTTGGAGAATACTGTCAAGTCATCCATGTAGATGACTATACATTTTCCTACTAAGCCTCTGAAGGCTATGTCCATTGCTCGCTGGAATGTAGCTCCAGCATTTATCAGTCCAAATGGCATACGTCTATATGCAAATATCCCCCATTTTGTGGTGAAGGCAGTTTTTAATCTGTCAATTTTATCAACCATCACTTGGTTGTATCCTGAAAAACCATCCAAGAAGGACATCATCTTGGCTCCATTTACCATCTGCAGAACTTCATCCAAAGAGGGCAAAGGATAATTATCCTTTTCTGATGCTCTGTTCAGGTTCCTAAAATCTACACACAATCTGATGTCTCCATTCTTCTTTCTGACTGGCACCAGATTTGCCACCCAAGTGGAGTGCCTTACAGGAAATATTATCCGGGCATTTAACAATTTCTTGACCTCTTCAAGGATGATGGGCTCAAGCAGAGCATTGACTGGCCTCTGCTTCTGTCTGAAAGGTTTTGCATCTAGCTTGAGAGGTATAGTATGAGTTATGACAGAAGTGTCATACGTCTTCAGCTCGTCATAAGTCCATGCAATTACATGTATATAATCCTTAAGGGCCTGAGTTATTCCTTCTAACTCTTCAGGTGTACAAACCTTACCCAACAAGACATTTCTCTTGTCATCAGCTTGTCCAATATTCACCTGTGAATATTGACCTCCATCTGCCTTAGGCAGATCCTTATGTTTAAGCATATTATCCAGATCAAAGGCTCTTTCTAATTCAATCATACCTTTGGGAATTGTGTTGCTAGGCAACTCTAATATCTCATCTTCTTCCCAGACATGATCTTCCATACCATTTTCATCTATGATCTGAGCTTCAAATACGTCTCTGTTTGATATGAAGTCCAGGATGTGCTGATCATCATCAAACACTTGGAGATTAGCCACATTGTCAGGTACCGAAGGTACTGACACCAATTCTACTGAAAATCTCTTCAGACCAGATATAGACAGCGGTTCCAGCGTACTGGCGGCCTGAGCAAGTGCATCTCCCCTTTGGTTTTGTTCTCTTGGCACGTGAACGATGTTGGCATCAAAGTCTTCAATCAGGTCCCACACACGATGTCTGTAATTTGACAGCTTTCTGTAGTTACAAGAGTAAATTCCTCTTACTTGTCTCACAACTAGTTCTGAATCTCCAAAGACATGCAGGATCTTCACCTTCTTCTTATGGGCAAACAACAGTCCATGAATCAGAGCTTCATACTCTGTGACATTATTAGTGCAGGGAAACTGTAATCTGTAAGCTGCTAAATAGGATTTTCCTGATGGATCAATAAGGTGAATTCCTACCCCAGCACCTTGCTTAGATTTGGATCCATCAAACCTCAGGATCCAAGGCTTATCTTCAGCAGGACATTTGCTTGAGCTTTCTTTTTTCTTTGCAGCTCTGGCTGCTGCTCCGCCTGATATCCACTTTAACTTAGGGGTGTCATCTTCAGGTTTCTTCTTTCCTTTATCTGATGAGCCTGATGGATTTTCTATTTTCTCTTCCACCCTAGCAGGAGGATGATGTTCAGCACATACAGCTGCATGCTTCTTCAAAATGTGTAAGCACAGTGAGCAAGTTGTTTCTGAGTGAGGTGCCTCATGCAGCCTACACCAACCTTTAATTAAAACCTCCTGGGGAGATCTACACTGTTGTGTCATTTTTTTTATTTCTTTAACCAGAAATTCTTCGAACTTCGTCAGGTCACTGCCTTTATCCTCATCAGACAACTCGTAATCCGGTTCCATGAAGCAATCACTACCAGGAGTGATCTTTTCCTTTCTCGCATCATTCGTCTGATTGGACACTAGGATCTCTTCTGTTTTTCGGATATGATCGTCATCAGGATCCGTCGACTCTTCTGTTCTTGCAGAAGACAAATAAGAATTAGTATCATCATCATCATCAGATGTAGCACTCACCTCAGAATATGATGATGATGCTTCACTATACGTCTGTTCCAGTATTATCATGTCTAAGCATGGTTCACAAGTCTTTTCCGAGTGTGCTTCGCCATGTAATCTGCACCATCCGTCAATCAAAATATCATTAGCAGGTATATTTAATAATTGACAACGTTTTATCTGAGTAGATAAATGCATCTCAAAATCCCTGAAGCGATCTATTTCATTCTCATTATCAGGATCATTATTAAGTTCTACAACTGGCATATCCTCATGATAATCATCGTCATGATGATGATGAACATCAAGCATCAGGATCTCTTCTATTTTGACAGTTTGCGGCCTGATGTGATAAACTCCAGGTTCTACGTTTACATACATGATCTCATTTGTTCTGTTATATTCCGTGATCATATGTTTCATCCTAGGCTCAGCATCAATCCTGATCTAATTAGGTATACCTTTCCATGGCAACCACATGTGACTGAAGTCTGTGGACATGTATCCGTTAAGCGTTTTAGACCAGTCCCGGCTAAGCAACATCCCGTATGTATCAGGTATGTCAACTACCTGAATGTCAATGTAATACTAGATCCTAGGATCAGACGCTAGCTGCATGTGAATGTGAGTGAGTTCTCCTACGACACTTACTTCTGTCTTGTCCAGTTGAGTGATCTTCTTTAAGGATTTAGCAGGATGCAGTCCTAATGCGTTGCATATTGACAAAGGCATAACATTAGTTGAGGCTCCTGAATCAACTAAACAGTTGTGCAAATTCTTACTGAACATTCTTATGGTGAGGAGAAACGGAGGTGATTCAGTTTTATCTCTGTACAAGGTCATGTGGGAGGTTTCAGCAGCTTGGACTGTGGCTGAAACTTTGGGCTTGACAGTATTATCTTTAGCAGTATGGTCTCTGCTATTGGATTGACTCGAAAGGTGATTATCCTCTTTAGGAGCAGGATCATCTAGCGACTTCATGAATGCCCTTTTGATGGCAGGAGTTTTCAGTAACTCAGATAGGGACAGGCTGATCTTGATTTTCTTCATTTCATCAGCCAAATAACTGACTAACTTGTCAGACTCATGAGGTGCATTTGCGACTTTTGTTACTGTGTTTTAAGGAGACAAGTATTGAGCATTCACCTTAGGGAACCCAGGGTTATGTTGTGATGTTCACAACACGCCCCATTTTGCTCCTTAGCAAAACGAGGACCCCTGCTGATGTCTTGCTTTTTGCTTCTGCTTGTGTTTTTTCTGCTTCCTGGCGGTCTGGTAAAAATGAAGGTCAGGTGCATCATCATCATGATATTGCATAAGGTAGGTCATCATCATGAGGTCAGTTTGTCAAAGTTCATATTTTGTTTCTGTGACCTCATATTTTGAAAGAGCTTGAAATTTCATGAAGGTTTGCCTTTTACTTCACTTGAAAATTCGTCCATATGTGGAAGTTATGCACGGTCAAAGTCTTGGTCAAACCTGATATTCGCAGAAGGATCATCATCATTTTTTATTCTAAGTCATGTTGACAGGATCATCATGATCTTCGCATTATGCAGCATCATGATATCTTTTAGGAAGGTCATTTTACAAACTCAGTTTTGCTGAAGAGCATCATCATCATCATATTTGAACCCCCCCCGATAATATCCTGTGGTTCGAAATATCATGATGACATCGGCTTTAGGTCAAGGTAAGTTCCCCCCGTCGAGTGGCCTTTGTATCGCGAGCATCATCATGATATCCTTGCATCGCCTGATCTTAAAAATATCATGCTGATGGTGTAAGATCACCCGGACTTAACAAAATCACCTTCGGCATATTTGCATGTGCACGTTCAAAACCTATTGGAGGGTCATCATCATGATATTTGCTGACATTCGAAGGATGATGACGACGACTTCATATCCTCCTGGTCTCCTTTCGCAACATCATGATCATCATCCTGATCTTTCACAGAACATTCGCTGAAATTCGCTAAGTAATGAAGGCATCATCATGATAATTTCGAAGGAGGATCATCATCTTCATATCCTCCTGATATCCGTTTGCCGAAACATCATGATCATCAGCCTATCTATTAAGAAGGGTTCGATATTGCATTTCTTAAACAGCATCATCATATTTTGTAATATCACCCTAGCCGAAATATCATGATGACCAACTTATCCTTGTGCTTCGAAGACAAAATATCATGATGACGTCATCATGATAAATCGATTAGGAGGGTCATCATCATCATTTTTTATCCTGTCCTGTTAACAACAACATCATCATGATCTTGTTTGTGCGCCCGATATTTCGCCAAGTCCTCCTGCCGAAAATGCAACCTTTTTGAGAACATCCTGATGATCATCATCATCATTTTTTTATCCTGATCATGCTCATGATCATCATATTTTCCCTTCAGCAGGATTTTTCTCAAACATGATCCGGTTGGCGAAATATCATGATGACGTCATGTTTCAAGTTTAGCGAAGGCTCCGAATATGATGATGACGTCATCCCGATCTGAATAACGAAAAAACAAATATCCTCCTGATGGTCATCATCATCATTTTTCCTTCGAGCAGGATATTTTCTAGGCACGATCCGGTTCCCGATTATCATGATGATGACGTCCTTTTCCCAGTTCGACATACGCCCCAAATATGATGATGATCTTCATCATGCTGATTTTTTCTCGAGAGGGTTACCTTGGCCGCGAAAGGGTCATATTCACTTCATCATCCTGATCATGCTCCTTGGGTGACCCGATATCACAATTATCCCCCTGATCTTAACCGGATATGACGATGACGTCATCCTTAGCATTTTCATGAATCCCGAATATCATGATGACGTCACCATCATCTTCCTTTCCTCGGCAGCATGATTATATTCGCATCCTCCTATTCTCCTTCATGATGATGATGATGTTGTTGTTCGTTTCTCCATATGCAGAAGTCAAATATCATGATGACATTCATCTGAACCTTCAGGAGGGAATGCTATTTCCAGAATATTATGATGATGAGGTATATCGACTAACCTGTTTTTTGACGCACCGATAGGGATGATCATGCCGATGGGCGGGAAATGAAGCGGTGGAGTTTTAAAGCATTTTTTTGGCGCCTCTGGCACATTTCCCGGTCAGCGATGGTTGACCCATCAATTTTGAGCAGCTTGGGCGCATTTTTCACGCGTTTTGAGCGGATTTTGGATCTGATTTCCGCGATCTTGCGCAGTCACCTGTATTTAAACGCTTATTTTGATTTTCATGCTGTTTTGTCATAAATGGAATACTTATTGCTTGTCTTGTCTTGCAGGCTTGCAGTTGAGGAAGCAGCTGGAAAGTCAACATGGAGGCAGAAGATCTGATCTCAGGAGCAAGAAGATAGAGATGAAATGCAAAAGTCAAAGCCATTCAAGTGAAGAGGAAGGTCGCAGCTGAGGATATTTCTGCAAAAGACAAACAGAAGTTATTGCCCTGCTGCTGGAACTTCTCAGAAGGGGCAATATTTCGCCCAGATTTGACCACAGCTCAGAGATATTTTTGAGAACTGGTTCACCTGCATTTATTGCTGTAACTAGAGGTTTGAACCAGGGGTTCAGTTAGGTTTTTTGCTGTAGTGAGGACAATCAGGATGCTATATATTGTGCCTCTCTACACTGTAATACTTTACAACAGGGGCTACACAACAGAGATTCTAGGAAAACACAGCAAGATAGCTTAGCATAGTTTAGAGTAGAAGAAGGAGGTCGCCTGTTTGTCTGCAGTAAGGTGCGCGTGGAATGTCTGGCTGCCTTACTGTATCTGTAAAGCTTGTAAGTTCTTTGTAGTATGATCAATGAAACTAAGAGTCATTCTTACATTGTAAATCATGTATGGCTATTCGTTTCTAATGCAATAGAATCTGGAGTTCTGCATCTATCTTCTGAGTGTTCTCCTGCTCTTCTTTGTGTTTTGAAATATCTTCTTTGAGAGCTTGCAATTTTAAATGTATGTTTGTGAAAATGCTCAGGACTTACATTTAAGGTTTTTACTGTGGATTTGATCAGATTACTGTGGTATTTACATAGTGGATAACAGAAACAATTAGATCCTTCTGTAGATTAGATGAAGTGTAGATTAGATCTCTCTAACTTTTCCCAACCCATCTGAAATATTTAGCTGAACGCGCAGAAATCTAAAGGAAATTGTCTCAAATCTGAAGAAGCATGCAAAACAGAGTCTAAGTGGACAGTTTTCATAAGTACATGAAGAAGACAGCTGCATAAAATCCAAGGAAACCCTCTAAAACTTGCAGCCCAGTATCACTCTTATGCAAAGGAATGAAAAGCATTGACATACCTCATGACCTTTTTGCATATTCTTAGGCCAGTAAACCACAAAACAAACCTAAACTACGTAAGGCCCCTTGAACATTACAGCTTCACATTGACCAACTGAACTTGACCAACCGAACCATTGTAGACTTGGGATTAGTTGAATCACCAAATGATTCCTTCTTATCTTTCAAGTATAGTTACAGTTCATGTCATGTGAATTTTGACTTATTGTTATGATTGCATCAAAACAGTCATCAACAGTTTTCTGGCGCTAGAAGGAGGGCCTGCCTGAGTTAGGTTTCATTTCAAACTGGCTAACGACAGTAACAAAGTGACTAGGTCTAGGTCCAGTTCAGGAGATATATTTGTGCAACTACCTGATACAAGGCGAAGTAAAAGCCCTTTAATCTGGAATCCAAAAATATCGCAAGCAGGAAGTTCATCTGGAACACCTCCTGGGTCACCTTTTAACATCCGTAGTATTGTAAGTCCTGATAGATCACTGTTCAGATCTTTAAATCTTAGTTCAGGCACTTCTGGAGGTCTCAATCCTCCTCTAAATCCTAATCCACCAATCAATCCAGGTATTTCTGCAAGTTCAAGTCAAGCTCTAACACCTGCAATGGCTTATTTCAATGTCAATTCTCCCATATTCTTCAATGATTATCATGACACGCCAAAAAATCCGGAAAAGATATGTCCCAAATACCAGTTGCATCAAGACCCAGAAGATCATATTAGAATATTTAAGGAAGCATGTTTTAGGGCTATGTTAGAGCACGAGGATGTTGTGTGTAGGTTGTTTCCTTACACCTTTAATGAGCAGGCCTCTAGCTGGTATGTAAACTTACCCAATAGTTACATTTCTTCCTGGGCACTTATGGAAGAAGCATTTCTGTCAAGATTTAGAGGACCCATTGACCCTTGTGCTTTGTATCATAAGATGGCTGCTATAAAACGAGGTGAGGGAGAGTTAATTGATAATTTCAATGACAGATTCCAAAAGGCCTATTCTAGGCTAGCAGCCCCTTATACCATAGATGATGCTCCCTTGTTGGCTATGTACTATGCTGCCTTGGATCCTTTAACTGCCATGTTTGTCAAAAGGAAACCTGACATAGATTCAGTATCCAAAGCTTATAAAGAGGCAGCCTCAGTGAACCAAGAAATGAGACATACAGCTTACAGTCCATTTGGAGGAAATTTTGGGGTGCAGAATCAGGCACACCCATGGAATGGAGTCCCTGTGCAGCATGCTCCACTAATAAATCCGGTTCCTTCTTACACACCTGTGTATAATCCTACTCCAATCCAGGCTATAACTCCTTACACGGCTAGTACTTCCAATAACAGTCAAAATAATGGTCAGCCTTTCTTCCAACTTCCTAGGGATGTAACTGTGGCAAAAGCACAAGATGATAGGGAAGACATCAAAGAGATTACTGCACATTTGAAGAGATTAACAACCGAAGTGACACAGCTAAGAAATGAGAATCTCTATGGCAGAAGCAACCAAAACTACAATCCACCTCAAGGTCACAACCAAGGCCAAAATCAGAATTATAGTCTCAACCAGAACCAGCAGTACAATCAGAACCAAAACTACAATCAGCATCAAGGCCCCAGTCAGGGGCAACCAATGCAAAATAGGGGGCCAGTGATAGATAATAGGACCTGGGGCAATAATAACAAGAACCAGAATCAACCTAGGCCACCCAAGACATGGAACACTGGGCCCAACAACGGTACTCTGGCTTCTCCTTTCGAGAATACGGATAATCATGGTGCAAAACAAATAACTAACATACAAATGGCCAATACAGCACCCAAAAATTGGTGCAGATTTCACAATACTAATGCCCATGCTGAGCATGACTGTCCACAGTTCCACTTGGCAGCTAGTATCTTCAACGTAGATGTACAGCCTCCTACCTCTGAATTTCTCATTCCTAAGGGTAATGAGGTAGTACCCTCAGAATATGACACAGCATTAGTCTTAGAAACGTTTACCTTTGCAACTGCAGAAGAGAGGGAGGATGAATTGCTAGAGGATGAACCATACTATTGTGAAAGTCTTTATCCTGAATCAGCCTTTGTGTTAAATGCTTTTCAGTTTCCTTTTGAATCTGAAAACGAGATATTAAATGAAACAGAGGAGGTGCAGGCCTTTCAACAGACAAATAAAAGCCACACCTACAATTTGAGGAACAACCCTAGGCCGGGAGGACCTTTCACCACTTCCACTCCTCCGAATAACATCAATACACCCCCAGATCAGAATGCTATCAACAATCCTGCCATACTTAAAGCTAGTCAGCACACAAATAACGGAACAGCAGTGCAAAAGGATCAAACAAGTAAGACAGAAGCAGTAGAGACAACAAGACTAATGAATTACTTGTCAGAGGAAATAAAGAAAATGAAGGTCAGCATACCTCTAAATGAATTATTGAAGACCCCAGGGATCAGAAATGCTTTTTTAAAATCCCTGGATACATCCATAACAAACATGGTGTCTGCTGATACAACTGTTCCTAGTAGTGATTCACCACCTAAGGAGAAAGGTAAGAAAGTTGAGCAGCCTTCCAACACCAATGTAGTAATACATGCGGATAAGAGGGATACTCAACCTTTCTTGTTAACTGTTAGGTTGTGTGGGAAGAATATACACAATTGCATGGTAGATTCTGGTGCTTTAGCCAACGTAATGCCCTTAGGAATATGTAAAACTCTCGGGCTGACTCCCACCAAATCTGCCAAGGTTGTCACACAATTAGATAAGACCGAGGTTAGTGTGATAGGAGAACTCATGAACATACAGGTGCAGTTAGCTTCAGACCCTAGGGTGAGCCAAATCATTGACATCCAAGTAGTGGATATACCCGTAAATTATGGAATGTTGCTGAGTAGGGATTGGTCCAAGACATTAAACGGATATATGGCTACTGACTTTTCACACATGTGGTTACCATGGAGAGGCATCCCAAACCAGATCAGAATCGAGGCAGAGCCCAGAATGAGACATATGATAATAGAGTATAATCGAACTAATGAAATCTTATATGCTGCTGTTGAGCTAGGTGTCTATAGAGTTACCAACAATGGGACGCAGATTGAGGAGGTTATGATGTTAAACAGTAGAAAGAAGTGTGTCAGCAATAGAACAGCACTATTCATTGAGTCTGACGAAAATTCTTCAGATGAGGAAAACAATGCAATAGACAGATTTGGTCATGACATTAGACAAGAGGTGGAAGAGTGCGTTACATACAATTTCCTAGTCCAATATGTGTATAAGGCTGAAAGTTGGCAAGGAAGTGAGGAGATTATTGGGCGACAGGAGGATGCAGCAGCAGCGGTCGTTAAATGTGTAGAGGATACAACGATGGAACCAATGCTAGGAATAAAGGATAATAAGATCTCTCTCCTGGAATCATGTGATGATTGTTGCAGGTTAATAGAAGCAGACTCCACACTGGACGATAAATGTGAGTCAGTTGATGAACAATTTTTGAAAAAAGAAGATACAGAGGATCATGGAGCTGCTGTGCATAATCAGACATCACCCTCATGCTATGTTGAAAATAAAACAGGGGAGTACTCCTGTCAATCAAAAGATGCTGTCCCACCTTTACTCTCAAGTGATTTAGAAATAATTAATTTCTGTATGTCAGATTATGATGATGAAGATATTTACTTAAGTGCTGATGTGCAGGAAACTAATGAGAACATTGAGAGGTGCGCTAAATTTGAGGACAAACTGAACATCCAGAATGAAGGAATAAAGGTAGATGAAGATGAAGATATGATACATCTAGAGTCATTCATCTTTCAACTTGAAGAAGGACTAGACATAGAGCTGGGCAATGAAAATGCAGAGCTAAATGAAGAGCCAGCTACTAATAAACAAGTGTGTTCCACAAAGCTAAAGGCACATCAGGTTGTCTCTTTCCTTTCCTTAGTAAACAATGATAAATGCTATTTTGATTATGGAAATTCAAGAGATAAGACATGCATATGGATTAATCATAAACCTGATGAGCAGCCTCAGTTACTAGTTAAGAGCTATTCTGATAAACACAATGAATCTAGAATATCAGAATTTTTTTCAGAATTCAAATATAAATCTGCTAGGATGAGAACCATCACCAGTACCCTGTTACTCCTGCACAACCTAAAGAGATATGCAAGTAGGGGTGTTCTTGGGTCTTTTTCCTGGGTTTCAGTTTGCCTTGGAGAGGCTGGTATATAGTCTGGTGGGTTGGTTGTTTGTATAGCTTGTCTTCTTTTTTGTTTCTGTCTGTTTGTACAGTTTTGTCTTTTATTGTTGTGCTGTTTGTACAGCCTGTTTGTTTGGTTTGTTTGTTGTCCCCTCAGCAGGGATCTTTATTTTACTGTAGAGTATTAGGGAGCAGAACTAGCAACCATTCAAAACAGTATATAATTTAGGATATTCAGGTTAACCATTTGCAATTTACACATAACCTGTCACTGTCATGAATGTAGAGAGTTGTTCATCTTCTGAAGTTTTGTATTCAATAAATGTGATTGAGAATTCGAAGCAGGTTTCTCACGATGACACACCTAAAATCCTTGGGTTTGTTGAACCTACCAGTGTAGATATTAGGTGAAAAATCAGAGGTCACCCTTGCTACCATTACAATTCTCAGCTTAATTTCAGCAAGTGTCCACTCCTTGCATCATCATGAAGTTACAAATTGCTATACCTTATGAAATCTTTCAAAATTAGAAAACAAATAAATCAATAAAAAATGAATAAAGCGGATTATACTGAAAATCCAGATTAAGCCATCTAAGTAACTCTACCGGGGCTATGGACGCTCGCTGGCAGTGGGGCTCTACTTAGGAGAATTGTAACGATAACCTTGCCGGGGCTATAGACGCTCGCTGGCAGCAAGGCTCTATCCGGTCGGCTATGAGGGAATATCCTCACCTACGTAGGCTAATGTCAGTCACTGGTTTGTTCAACCGATCTTCAAGATGAGGATAATTAATCACATGCACACAACTAAACTGAAAATGAAAATTCATGCATCTTTATTGAATACTTTGAGTCTCAAGCTGAATAGTAATTTGCAGGAAAGATAGTTGGAAGTTATGAGTTCATTTCACCTAGTTTCCTTGAACACTCTGAATTTAATTGTTTTGTTTTGGTTGCTAGTAGTTGTTGTGATGTTCACAACACGCCCCATTTTGCTCCTTAGCAAAACGAGGACCCCTGCTGATGTCTTGCTTTTTGCTTCTGCTTGTGTTTTTTCTGCTTCCTGGCGGTCTGGTAAAAATGAAGGTCAGGTGCATCATCATCATGATATTGCATAAGGTAGGTCATCATCATGAGGTCAGTTTGTCAAAGTTCATATTTTGTTTCTGTGACCTCATATTTTGAAAGAGCTTGAAATTTCATGAAGGTTTGTCTTTTACTTCACTTGAAAATTCGTCCATATGTGGAAGTTATGCACGGTCAAAGTCTTGGTCAAACCTGATATTCGCAGAAGGATCATCATCATTTTTTATTCTAAGTCATGTTGACAGGATCATCATGATCTTCGCATTATGCAGCATCATGATATCTTTTAGGAAGGTCATTTTACAAACTCGGTTTTGCTGAAGAGCATCATCATCATCATATTTGAACCCCCCCCGATAATATCCTGTGGTTTGAAATATCATGATGACATCGGCTTTAGGTCAAGGTAAGTTCCCCCCGTCGAGTGGCCTTTGTATCGCGAGCATCATCATGATATCCTTGCATCGCCTGATCTTAAAAATATCATGCTGATGGTGTAAGATCACCCGGACTTAACAAAATCACCTTCGGCATATTTGCATGCGCACGTTCAAAACCTATTGGAGGGTCATCATCATGATATTTGCTGACATTCGAAGGATGATGACGACGACTTCATATCCTCCTGGTCTCCTTTCGCAACATCATGATCATCATCCTGATCTTTCACAGAACATTCGCTGAAATTTGCTAAGTAATGAAGGCATCATCATGATAATTTCGAAGGAGGATCATCATCTTCATATCCTCCTGATATCCGTTTGCCGAAACATCATGATCATCAGCCTATCTATTAAGAAGGGTTCGATATTGCATTTCTTAAACAGCATCATCATATTTTGTAATATCACCCTAGCCGAAATATCATGATGACCAACTTATCCTTGTGCTTCGAAGACAAAATATCATGATGACGTCATCATGATAAATCGATTAGGAGGGTCATCATCATCATTTTTTATCCTGTCCTGTTAACAACATCATCATCATGATCTTGTTTGTGCGCCCGATATTTCGCCAAGTCCTCCTGCCGAAAATGCAACCTTTTTGAGAACATCCTGATGATCATTATCATCATTTTTTTATCCTGATCATGCTCATGATCATCATATTTTCCCTTCGGCAGGATTTTTCTCAAACATGATCCGGTTGGCGAAATATCATGATGACGTCATGTTTCAAGTTTAGCGAAGGCTCCGAATATGATGATGACGTCATCCCGATCTGAATAACGAAAAAACAAATATCCTCCTGATGGTCATCATCATCATTTTTCCTTCGAGCAGGATATTTTCCAGGCACGATCCGGTTCCCGATTATCATGATGATGACGTCCTTTTCCCAGTTCGACATACGCCCCAAATATGATGATGATCTTCATCATGCTGATTTTTCTCGAGAGGGTTACCTTGGCCGCGAAAGGGTCATATTCACTTCATCATCCTGATCATGCTCCTTGGGTGACCCGATATCACAATTATCCCCCTGATCTTAACCGGATATGACGATGACGTCATCCTTAGCATTTTCATGAATCCCGAATATCATGATGACGTCACCATCATCTTCCTTTCCTCGGCAGCATGATTATATTCGCATCCTCCTATTCTCCTTCATGATGATGATGATGTTGTTGTTCGTTTCTCCATATGCAGAAGTCAAATATCATGATGACATTCATCTGAACCTTCAGGAGGGAATGCTATTTCCAGAATATCATGATGATGAGGTATATCGACTAACCTATTTTTTGACGCACCGACAGGGATGATCATGCCGATGGGCGGGAAATGAAGCGGTGGAGTTTTAAAGCATTTTTTTGGCGCCTCTGGCACATTTCCCGGTCAGCGATGGTTGACCCATCAATTTTGAGCAGCTTGGGCGCATTTTTCACGCGTTTTGAGCAGATTTTGGATTTGATTTCCGCGATCTTGCGCAGTCACCTGTATTTAAACGCTTATTTTGATTTTCATGCTGTTTTGTCATAAATGGAATACTTATTGCTTGTCTTGTCTTGCAGGCTTGCAGTTGAGGAAGCAGCTGGAAAGTCAACATGGAGGAAGAAGATCTGATCTCAGGAGCAAGAAGATAGAGATGAAATGAAAAAGTCAAAGCCATTCAAGTGAAGAGGAAGGTCGCAGCTAAGGATATTTCTACAAAAGACAAACAGAAGTTATTGCCCTGCTGCTGGAACTTCTCAGAAGGGGCAATATTTCGCCCAGATTTGACCACAGCTCAGAGATATTTTTGAGAACTGGTTCACCTGCATTTATTGCTGTAACTAGAGGTTTGAACCAGGGGTTCAGTTAGGTTTTTTGCTGTAGTGAGGACAATCAGGATGCTATATATTGTGCCTCTCTACACTGTAATACTTTACAACAGGGGCTACACAACAGAGATTCTAGGAAAACACAGCAAGATAGCTTAGCATAGTTTAGAGTAGAAGAAGGAGGTCGCCTGTTTGTCTGCAGTAAGGTGCGCGTGGAATGTCTGGCTGCCTTACTGTATCTGTAAAGCTTGTAAGTTCTCTGTAGTATGATCAATGAAACTAAGAGTCATTCTTACATTGTAAATCATGTATGGCTATTCGTTTCTAATGCAATAGAATCTGGAGTTCTGCATCTATCTTCTGAGTGTTCTCCTGCTCTTCTTTGTGTTTTGAAATATCTTCTTTGAGAGATTGCAATTTTAAATGTATGTTTGTGAAAATGCTCAGGACTTACATTTAAGGTTTTTACTGTGGATTTGATCAGATTACTGTGGTATTTACATAGTGGATAACAGAAACAATTAGATCCTTCTATAGATTAGATGAAGTGTAGATTAGATCTCTCTAGTTACCTATGAGATTTCAGCATATTTCACTGTTTCTGCTTGTTATTTATCATGATTTGCAGTTATGGTGATGAATTTATGAAATTAAAAGAAGAAAAAGGGTTAAGAAATGAGATTCCCAAAACTACTTGACTTAGATCACTGATTCACATACAAGCTCCCATACATGCAATGAAAAGAAGGAAACTAAAATCATACTTCACCAGGACATTCCACAAATCCGCATGATCTAGTGCAAATCTTCGAAGGAAAAGTTGACAACATGTAATGAAATGAAAGCGCTTCCAGTTGAACACAGCATTCACTAGTACATATCCAGAAATCAACAGAAAGATTACGTAAAATTTACAATTAGGATGTAATCTGGAACTTCATATCCATTCAGTATGCTCAAGAACAGGTACATTTACAGTGATCTGAAGAAAGAACCTTGACATTTCAACAATTCTATCCTCATTAGTCTCAGTAATCCGATCTCTTAATTGATTCTACAGTAATTGACTTTTTGTGCCGGATGCGTCTATGTATTCTAATGTATTCCACCTTATTTGATGACAAGCTCTAGCTCTTATATAGAACAACTGCCAAAAAAACGGTTACAACGATCCAAGGATCAGGATCCCCTCATAACAAACAACGGTCTAGATGAAAAGCACATGCTTCGTCAGTTGGCAAATGCACAGCTGGCACAGAATATTCCAGCATCTTCAACTTGATTCGGTCTCCAGCTGGCGAACGGCATATTTGACAATATCCTCCTCATTTCTGGCTCATGTTGCCTCCATGCGCAACTTTGTAATGCTCAGCTTCAGCAGCAGCATCATGACTTCAATGCTCAGCTTCAGCAGCAGCATCATGACTTCCTGCAAATAAACAGACAAACATTAAGTTCATCATCATGTGGATAAACAACAGGAAGTAAACATTTTATTAAACATACCTCCCAATGTGCAGCTACAGGCAATCAGGCTTTACCTGTGGAAAATATGCACTAAATGCATAAACAGCATAAAACAACCAGGTCAACCCTCGTTGACCAAAATCAGGCAGTCGGGCTTTTAAATTTCTATCGCTTCAAATTTTCCCGCCCATTTCCATGTGTATCAGGTTCAAATATGATCATGCATGTCAAAATATACAAGGAAATAACCGCCCTTAACAAATTACTTCACATCTGGCTTTGCATGCTCTGTTTGAATGCTTTGGGTCATCATCATATTAGCATCAGTGTGACCACATATGATCGGGGTGACAAATTTAGACTTGGCCGATGGCAACAGTTATACCTACATCAAAAATCATGATGATGCCCAACTCTATGTCTTCTATCTAGCTGCAGGATATCACGAAATATGATGCTCCTCCTTTCTGAATGCTCTGATGAAAAGCACATCAGGATGTTTCACTTCTGCATATTGGGGAAAGAAAGACATCATCGTCATCATCATGACGAGGACAAATAGGAGGTTTTGGAATATGATCCTGCAGCTGAGGAAAGGAATATGATGGTGACGTCATCGTCATATTCGGGCTTCATTGAAATGCAAAGGATGACGTCACCGTCATGTTTCGTTAAGATCAGGGGATAAATGCAAGATCGGGTCACCTAAGGAAGATGATCGGGTGATGAATGCAAAATGACCCCTTTTGCGGCCAAGGTAACCCTCTCGAAAGATCAGGATGATGATCATCATCATCGTCATATCCGCACTAGGTGATTTAAAATATGATCCTGCTGAAGGTCCAGATGACGTCATCAGGATATCCAGGGCCTTTGTTAATCTTAGAACATGACGTCATCGTCATATTCACGAACAGGATCATGCCTTGGAAAATATCCTGCCGAAGGAGAAGGTGATGGTGACGTCATCCTGATATTTGCTTCTTCGTTTATCAGGTCGGTATGACGTCATCAGGATATTTGCAAAAGGTTATACTTCTCGGCAGGAGGATATTGCGAAATGTCCGGTAGAGAAACAAGATCATGATGATCTTGACAACATGACTTAGGAATGAAATATCGCCCTCCGTTTTTTGAAAGATAAGGTGATCATCATGATCACGCAAAAGGAGATCAGGAGGATATTACGAAATGCGATCCTACCTTGAAAGATCATGATGATGATCACCAGGACTTTGACGTGCGCGTGCAAATTATACAGATGGCAGATTTCTTAAGCAAGGTGATATTATAATATCAGCATGATATTATAATATCGGGTGATGTTAGAATATCATGATGCTCGCGATGTTTCCAGGGTCGCTTCACGGGAAAAACACACTATCACTTAAGATTGACGTCCGGATATTGGGACTGTATCATTTTTATCGAGTGATAGGCAAAGATCATGATGATGACCTTTCGCGATACAAAAGACCGCTTCGACGGGGACAACTTACTACGACTTAAAATTGACGTCCGGATGTTTTGACCTCAGGATATTATCGGGGGGCTTTTCAAATATCATGATGATGATGTTCATCATACAGCAATTATCAGGTTTGACCAAAACTTTGACTGCTCATAACTCCCTCATATGGACGAATTTTCAAGTGATGTAAAATGCAAACCTGCATGGAATTTCAAGCTCTTTCTAACCATGAAGTCATAGAAACAAAATATGAACTTTGAAAAACTAACCTCATGATGATGACCTACCTCATCCTGACCTTCATGATGATGATGCACCTGACCTATTTTTACCAAACCGCCAGAAAGCAGACAACACAAACCAGAACAAAAGTTGGGTCCCTGTTTTGCCGAGTCAAAATGGGGCGTGTTGTGTAACCACACAACAACTTGCCACCAAAGAAAATAAACAAATTCCAATGATTTAAGTGATGTGATCACATTATCTATAGTGTTCTAATTCTGTCTATGTGTCAGCATCATAATCCTTTGAATGATAAAATTTCATTATGGTGATAAAGCTAACAAAGGATCAGGTGTGTGCATATGATTAATTATCCTCATCTTGAAAGTAAGTTGAAAACATAAGTAACTGGTGTTAAACTACATAGTTGGAGATCATCCCTCATAGCCAACCTGGATAGAGCCTTGCTGCCAGCAGGCGTCTATAGCCCCGGCAAGGTTATCTATACAATCTCCCTAAGTAGGGCTCCACTGCCAGCAGGCGTCCATAGCCCCGGTAGAGTTACTTAGATGGCCTAATTTTATTTCGTTTCTGATTTTCTTTTAAAAATTTAAATTTGATATCATCATGTTAGCTCATTTGTACAAGGTGTAGTCACTTGCAGCTTTAGGTTGGAGATTGTATTGGTAGCAAGGGAGTCCCTTTAGATTTTTCACTTAACACCTATACTCATATCTTCAACAAACCCAAGGCTGTTAGGTGTTTCATTGTGTTTGATTCACTTTGGACAAGAAAAAGCACCCTGATAAAAAGACATCATAAACCTGATCATGAACACTTCTTAGAATGAATCATAACCTATATTTAAATGTGATCTCATCACTTGAATCCTAACAATTTAATTATTTTCTTAAGGTGATGAAGTGCATCATCCTGACTTACCAGAACAAGGTCCCAACCAACAAAACAACAACAACAACAAGCAAACTGTACAAACAACTATACAAATATACAATATGATACATGAGACTGTCATGAAGTCACTCAGGCCTGGAAATAATGTTTGAGGAATTGTCCATTGACTGGAAACGGGACATCCTCACCTGTCAGGTTCTTAAGCCTATAAGTGCTGTCTCCTAAAATTTCAGAAATCTGAAAGGGACCTATCCATAGTCTATCAAACTTACCATGATCACCTTTCCTTTCATGGGCTTTATCCCACATCAGGACTAAATCTGATATCCTGAAAGCTTTAATTATGGCTCTCTTGTCAAACCAGCGTTTGACAACAGCCTGATGTTTTGCAAATTGGTCAATCGCTTGACTTCGTTTTTCTTCCAGATGCATCAACTGAAGCAACCTGACTTCCTGTTTATTATCTATGCCTAGATAGTCTTGGGCAAACTGCAGAGTAGGAATTTTCAAGTTTACAGGGAGGATAGGATCTACCCCATATACTAGCTGGAAGGGTGAGTTTCCCAATGCAATTTTCATTCTAGTTCTGTCTACCCATAAGGTATATTTCAGAAATGAGTTCCATTCCCTGGGATTTTTCTCTATCAATTTTCTTATGATCTCAGTAAATTCTTATTGGTGGATTCTGCTAATCCATTTCCCTGGGGATAGTAATTGGATGAGAACTTAAGTATGATCCCATGATCAAAAGCCCAACTTGACAACTTAGTGGAAATGAAGGCAGAACCATTATCACTTACCAATGCATAAGGAATTCCATACCTGGTGACAATGTTGCCTTCCAGAAATTTAATGACATCATCAGCAGTACAAGTTTTGCTGCTGATAGCCTCAGTCCATCTGGTACAATAATCAGTAATTGTTAGGACATACCTCTGGCCTGAAGAAGATGGAGGATTGATCGGTCCTATGAAATCCATGCCCCACTGTGCAAATGGGCGCTCTTCCATCACTGGCTGCAATGGTTGTGCAGCATATTTTTCTCTGTTGGCAGCAACCTGGCAAACATGACAACATTTAACATGATCAGCTGTGTCTTTAAAAATTGTAGGCCAGTAATATCCTGCTCTGAGGATTGCATGTGTTGTGGCCAACGCTGATCCGTGGGCAGTTCCAAACTTGTCATGTAACTCTGTCAAAACTTTATTGGCTTCTGGTTTCTCTAAGCATCTCAGGTATATCCCTTCATAATTCTTTTTAAACAGGGCTCCTCCCTTCATCATATACTTCTGGGATCTTATCTTTAAGGCTCTTCTCTGTGAGGCTTGCATTCCTGAAGGACATCTTCCCATGATCAGGATGTGCCTGATGTCTGAATACCATTCCCCATTGTCTTTCTCATTGACCACATACTGTTGACTGATGATGTTTGGATCAGTTTCAGATATCATCTAGCTCAGAGCTTGTCCTCTTACCAGCTTCATTGGTGTGATCTCCATGTCATATTCTTGTAATACAGTAATCCATTTGGCCCTTTTTTTACCAGGTTCACTCTGCATCAGCAGCATCTTTACTGCTGCATCTGGTACCACAGCAATCACTTTGCTTCTCAGTATATAATGTCTGAATTTCTTTACTGCTCTGACTAATGCAAGTGCCTGTCTTTCAACATCTACGTATCTCAACTCAGCATCCCTGAAAGGACAGCTCATGAAAGCGATTGGTTTCTCTTCTTTATCTTCATTTCTTTGAGTTAACACTGCTGCAGAAGTATGTTCTGAAGCAAATGAGTAGATGTAGAAATCTCTTGTATAATCTGGACTAATGAGGACAGGAGCATCTGAAATGGCCTTCTTTATATCTTCAAAGGCAGCTCTGGCTTCTGTTGTCCACTCAATTTGTGCATCTTTTTTCAACATGGCATTCAGTGGTCTGACAATCTCAGCAAAGCCGGTGATGAACTTCCTCACAAAATTTATCTTACCAAAATAAGATTTAAGTTCCTTTTTTGCTTCCTGGAAGTGGTAACTTCATAATGGATTCCACCCTGTTAGGATCAATGATAATCCCATCCTCTGTGATCAGGTGGCCTAGTAACTTTCCTGTTGTGACCCCGAATATGCACTTCTTGGGATTCAAAGATATTCCATATTCTTCACATTTCTTCAGTACACTTCTGAGATCAGCAACATGATTCCCCCTTTCCTTGGAGAATACTGTCAAGTCATCCATGTAGATGACTATACATTTTCCTACTAAGCCTCTGAAGGCTATGTCCATTGCTCGCTGGAATGTAGCTCCAGCATTTATCAGTCCAAATGGCATACGTCTATATGCAAATATCCCCCATTTTGTGGTGAAGGCAGTTTTTAATCTGTCAATTTTATCAACCATCACTTGGTTGTATCCTGAAAAACCATCCAAGAAGGACATCATCTTGGCTCCATTTACCATCTGCAGAACTTCATCCAAAGAGGGCAAAGGATAATTATCCTTTTCTGATGCTCTGTTCAGGTTCCTGAAATCTACACACAATCTGATGTCTCCATTCTTCTTTCTGACTGGCACCAGATTTGCCACCCAAGTGGAGTGCCTTACAGGAAATATTATCCGGGCATTTAACAATTTCTTGACCTCTTCAAGGATGATGGGCTCAAGCAGAGCATTGACTGGCCTCTGCTTCTGTCTGAAAGGTTTTGCATCTAGCTTGAGAGGTATAGTATGAGTTATGACAGAAGTGTCATATGTCTTCAGCTCGTCATAAGTCCATGCAATTACATGTATATAATCCTTAAGGGCCTGAGTTATTCCTTCTAACTCTTCAGGTGTACAAACCTTACCCAACAAGACATTTCTCTTGTCATCAGCTTGTCCAATATTCACCTGTGAATATTGACCTCCATCTGCCTTAGGCAGATCCTTATGTTTAAGCATATTATCTAGATCAAAGGCTCTTTCTAATTCAATCATACCTTTGGGAATTGTGTTGCTAGGCAACTCTAATATCTCATCTTCTTCCCAGACATGATCTTCCATACCATTTTCATTTATGATCTGAGCTTCAAATACGTCTCTGTTTGATATGAAGTCCAGGATGTGCTGATCATCATCAAACACTTGGAGATTAGCCACATTCTTAGGTACCGAAGGTACTGACACCAATTCTACTAAAAATCTCTTCAGACCAGATATAGACAGCGGTTCCAGCGTACTGGCGGCCTGAGCAAGTGCATCTGCCCTTTGGTTCTGTTCTCTTGGCACGTGAACGATGTTGAAGGCATCAAAGTCTTCAATCAGGTCCCACACACGATGTCTGTAATTTGACAGCTTTCTGTAGTTACAAGAGTAAATTCCTCTTACTTGTCTCACAACTAGTTCTGAATCTCCAAAGACATGCAGGATCTTCACCTTCTTCTTATGGGCAAACAACAGTCCATGAATCAGAGCTTCATACTCTGTGACATTATTAGTGCAGGGAAACTGTAATCTGTAAGCTGCTAAATAGGATTTTCTTGATGGATCAATAAGGTCAATTCCTACCCCAGCACCTTGCTTAGATTTGGATCCATCAAACCTCAGGATCGAAGGCTTATCTTCAGCAGGACATTTGCTTGAGCTTTCTTTTTTCTTTGCAGCTCTGGCTGCTGCTCCACCTGATATCCACTTTAACTTAGGGGTGTCATCTTCAAGTTTCTTCTTTCCTTTATCTGATGAGCCTGATGGATTTTCTATTTTCTCTTCCACCCTAGCAGGAGGATGATGTTCAGCACATACAGCTGCATGCTTCTTCAAAATGTGTAAGCACAGTGAGCAAGTTGTTTCTGAGTGAGGTGCCTCATGCAGCCTACACCAACCTTTAATTAAAACCTCATGGGGAGATCTACACTGTTGTGTCATTTTTTTTATTTCTTTAACCAGAAATTCTTCGAACTTCGTCAGGTCACTGCCTTTATCCTCATCAGACAACTCGTAATCTGGTTCCATGAAGCAATCACTACCAGGAGTGATCTTTTCCTTTCTCGCATCATTCGTCTGATTGGACACCAGGATCTCTTCTGTTTTTCGGATATGATCCTCATCAGGATCCGTCGACTCTTCTGTTCCTGCAGAAGACAAATAAGAATTAGTATCATCATCATCATTAGATGTAGCACTCACCTCGGAATATGATGATGATGCTTCACTATACGTCTGTTCCAGTATTATCATGTCTAAGCATGGTTCACAAGTCTTTTCCGAGTGTGCTTCGCCATGTAATCTGCACCATCCGTCAATCAAAATATCATTAGCAGGTATATTTAATAATTGACAATGTTTTATCTGAGTAGATAAATGCATCTCAAAATCCCTGAAGCGATCTATTTCATTCTCATTATCAGGATCATTATTAAGTTCTACAACTGGCATATCCTCATGATAATCATCGTCATGATGATGATGAACATCAAGCATCAGGATCTCTTCTATTTTGACAATTTGCGGCCTGATGTGATAAACTCCAGGTTCTACGTTTACATACATGATCTCATTTGTTCTGTTATATTCCGTGATCATATGTTTCATCCTAGGCTCAGTATCAATCCTGATCTGATTAGGTATACCTTTCCATGGAAACCACATGTGACTGAAGTCTGTGGACATGTATCCGTTAAGCGTTTTAGACCAGTCCCGGCTAAGCAACATCCCGTATGTATCAGGTATGTCAACTACCTGAATGTCAATGTAATACTGGATCCTAGGATCAGACGCTAGCTGCATGTGAATGTGAGTGAGTTCTCCTACGACACTTACTTCTGTCTTGTCCAGTTGAGTGACCTTCTTTAAGGATTTAGCAGGATGCAGTCGTAATGCGTTGCATATTGACAAAGGCATAACATTAGTTGAGGCTCCTGAATCAACTAAACAGTTGTGCAAATTCTTATTGAACATTCTTATGGTGAGGAGAAACGGAGGTGATTCAGTTTTATCTCTGTACAAGGTCATGTGGGAGGTTTCAGCGGCTTGGACTGTGGCTGACACTTTGGGCTTGACAGTATTATCTTTAGCAGTATGGTCTCTGCTATTGGATTGACTCGAAAGGTGATTATCCTCTTTAGGAGCAGGATCATCTAGCGACTTCATGAATGCCCTTTTGATGGCAGGAGTTTTTAGTAACTCAGATAGGGACAGGCTGATCTTGATTTTCTTCATTTCATCAGCCAAATAACTGACTAACTTGTCAGACTCATGAGGTGCATTTGCGACTTTTGTTACTGTGTTTTGAGGAGACAAGTATTGAGCATTCACCTTAGGGAACCCAGGGTTATTGCTAGCCTTAGGATCAGGAGGTGTGTTGAAGTTGTTTGGAGGTAGAGATGATGTCAATGGACCGGCAGGTCTGTTGGCATTACTCCTCAGGTTATAATTGTGCTTACCAGGGTATTGCTGCTGGTATGCATGTACTTCCTCATGCTCTCTTGTAGGTTCGTTTTCATCCTCAAAAGGGAAGACATAGTTTGCTTCAAAGGTTAAGGCAGATTCTTCACAGGTCTGATTATAATCCTGATGAGGCTGATTAGTGTATGTTTCCAGCACAAAAGCTGAGTCATATCCACAAGGAACTATTTCATTTCCTTCTGCCTGAGGTGGATTTCCAGAAGTATTAGACACTTCAGTCTGAAAGATGCTGGCAGCAATCCTAAATTGTGGACAATCTAATTCTGCATGTGCATTGGTATTGTGAATCCTGCACCAATTGGTAAGGGCTGCTTCAGCAAGATTGACTCTAGTAGTCTGTTTGGCTTCACCAGGAGGCTGATTGTCTAGGGGTGATGGTAATGAACCATTATTTGGCCTGGAGTTCCACACTCTGGGCTGCCTAGGAGGATTATTATTGTTTCCACCATTATTGTTGAAGTTATTGTTGTATCCTCTGTCAGGGTAATTTGGTCTGTCATTGGAATAACTCCTATTTTGACCTGACTGTGAATAAAACCCTTGATTTCTCAAGTGTGTTACTTCTGTGGTGAGTTTTCTCAACTGAGCAGAAATTTCTTTGATTTCCTCTTTCTCCTCTTGAGCTTTGGCCACTACATTTTCAGTCTGAGGCTGGAAAAAGGAAGATCCATGGTTATTGTGGGATAGATCTGTACCCTGAGGTGTCTGAGCATGTGCAGGATATTGTGGCAATTGGCCGTTTCCATTAGGAGGAGGCATGATACTCAATGGAGGTACTTGCAAAGGTGCAGGCATGATTGCTGGGGGCATCACTGATCCATTTGGATATTGTGCAGGATATTGTGAAGGATAAGCTGCAGGATATGGTGCTGGATATTGTGATTGTACGCCAGGCAAAGTAGGGAATGCTATATTAGGAGTAGGAGCAGGTATCAGCTGCTGATTTACCTTGATAGCTTCTTGAAAAGCTCCTGTCAAGGTGGTGATCTCAAGATATGTTCTCCTGATGAACATGGAGGTTAATGGATCCAGGGCTGAATAATAAATACTCCTAGCAGCAGCATCAGCCACCACATATGGGGCAACTAGATTGGACAACATTTTCTGGAACCTAGCATTGAAATTTGCAATAGGTTCATGCTCAAATCTCTTAATTGTGGCAAACATGTGGTAATTCATGGATGGATCAATAGGGACCTTGAATCTGTCAAGAAAGGCCTTCTCTAAGACAGCCCACGAACCGACAGAAGATTGACCAAGACCGATGAACCAATTATAAGCCTCTTCCCCTAAGGAAAAAGGGAATAATCTACACACCACGTCCTGATGTTCTATTCTGGCTCTGCAGCAAGCTTCTTTAAACGTCCTGATATGATCATCCGCATCCTGATAAGGATGGTATTTTGGACAAAGTTTGTCTGGATACTTTGGTAACTCATGATACGCAGTAAAGGTCAATGGTGATTCTGCTGCAAAGAAAGACATTGCAACCTGAGGGGGCTGAACTGGTGGTGCAGTTGGCTGAGGTTGGACTAAAGGTATACCCTGAGGTTGAACAGGAGGTGTCACAGATATACCGAAAGGTATTTGCAAACCAACAGGAGTTACGGGAGGAGGTCCCGGTGAAGCTCTAGACGTACCAGACCCTGGAGTATGGTGAACGTCTACAGTCCTAGGTCTAAAACCTCTAATAGGCAATTCTTCAAAAATTTCACTATGTCTAGACCTGGTATTTATCTTGTGATCCAGGATTTCTCGATTTGGAGGCCAATTAGCTGAAACTTTACAAATATTGGCTGGATTCCACCGGACGAGGTGATATTTGCGGTCAAATTGCAAATCAGACTGAATATTTACGCAATATTTGCGAAGACACTGCAAATAGGACAGGATATTGGGATATTCTGACCGGTAGCACCAGATCTCACGTGTTTAAGGCTCAAATTCTCAAAGCTTGAACAAATTTACGCATCTTTGGCTAATATTTAGTGAATTTAAAGAAATCTACTGTAAAGCTTGCAATATTTATGTGAAATCAGGAAATCTTTACATAGAATGCGCATATACAAACTTGTCGCAGCAAATATTTACGCAATATGATGAAATTCACAGACGATCTGAGGTTACCTTACTCTAAGCGTCATCAAACCTGAAAGTACTGATGATGAACGTGATCTTCTGGACTTAGGCCCTCCTTCTAGCGCCAATTTATGTTGGTCATGATGTTAGTCATTCGCAAACATAGAATAAAAGTTACACAACAACCTTTACTCATCTTGAAAGATACGATGAATTCAAAGAATTCATGATCCCAAGTCTCCGTTGATTAGGTCTTAATCTACTGACGTTACTCAGTGGTTGATGTGTGTTGCTATTTTCCATTCAGGGGCCTTACATGTTTCTGCAAAGTTCATCATCATTATCTTCAAATATCCTGTTCTGGATGTTTGTTCAGCATAAATTTCAACAATTCTACCTCTGCACTGTGAATTTAGTCAAACAATGTGCCTACAGGCTGATATTTGCATGATTTCTGTCATTATTTATGATTCTTGGCATGATATTTCTAATACTACATGCATTTAACTCAAATATGCTAATGATCTTCAGTTACCTACGAGATTTCAGCATATTTCACTGTTTCTGCTTGTTATTTATCATGATTTGCAGTTATGGTGATGAATTTATGAAATTAAAAGAAGAAAAAGGGTTAAGAAATGAGATTCCCAAAACTACTTGACTTAGATCACTGATTCACATACAAGCTCCCATACATGCAATGAAAAGAAGGAAACTAAAATCATACTTCACCAAGACATTCCACAAATCCGCATGATCTAGTGCAAATCTTCGAAGGAAAAGTTGACAACATGTAATGAAATGAAAGCGCTTCCAGTTGAACACAGCATTCACCAGTACATATCCAGAAATCAACAGAAAGATTACGTAAAATTTACAATTAGGATGTAATCTGGAACTTCATATCCATTCAGTATGCTCAAGAACAGGTACATTTACAGTGATCTGAAGAAAGAACCTTGACATTTCAACAATTCTATCCTCATTAGTCTCAGTAATCCGATCTCTTAATTGATTCTACAGTAATTGACTTTTTGCGCCAGATGCGTCTGTGTATTCTAATGTATTCCTCCTTATTTGATGACAAGCTCTAGCTCTTATATAGAACAACTGCCAAAAAAACGGTTACAACGATCTAAGGATCAGGATCCCCTCATAACAAACAACGGTCCAGATGAAAAGCACATGCTTCATCAGTTGGCAAATGCACAGCTGGCACAGAATATTCCAGCATATTCAACTTGATTCGGTCTCCAGCTGGCGAACGGCATATTTGACAATATCCTCCTCATTTCTGGCTCATGTTGCCTCCATGCGCAACTTTGTAATGCTCAGCTTCAGCAGCAGCATCATGACTTCAATGCTCAGCTTCAGCAGCAGCATCATGACTTCCTGCAAATAAACAGACAAACATTAAGTTCATCATCATGTGGATAAACAACAGGAAGTAAACATTTTATTAAACATACCTCCCAATGTGCAGCTACAGGCAATCAGGCTTTACCTGTGGAAAATACGCACTAAATGCATAAACAGCATAAAACAACCAGGTCAACCCTCGTTGACCAAAATCAAGCAGTCAGGCTTTTAAATTTCTATCGTTTCAAATTTTCCCGCCCATTTCCATGTGTATCGGGTTCAAATATGATCATGCATGTCAAAATATACAAGGAAATAACTGCCCTTAACAAATTACTTCACATCTGGCTTTGCATGCTCTGTTTGAATGCTTCAGGTCATCATCATATTAGCATCGGTGTGACCACATATGATCGGGGTGACAAATTTAGACTTGGCCGATGGCAACAGTTATACCTACATCAAAAATCATGATGATGCCCAACTCTATGTCTTCTATCTAGCTGCAGGATATCACGAAATATGATGCTCCTCCTTTCCGAATGCTCTGATGAAAAGCACATCAGGATGTTTCACTTCTGCATATTGGGGAAAGAAAGACATCATTGTCATCATCATGACGAGGACAAATAGGAGGTTTTGGAATATGATCCTGCAGCTGAGGAAAGGAATATGATGGTGACGTCATCGTCATATTCGGGCTTCATTGAAATGCAAAGGATGATGTCACCGTCATGTTTCGTTAAGATCAGGGGATAAATGCAAGATCGGGTCACCTAAGGAAGATGATCGGGTGATGAATGCAAAATGACCCCTTTTGCGGCCAAGGTAACCCTCTCGAAAGATCAGGATGATGATCATCATCATCGTCATATCCGCACTAGGTGATTTAAAATATGATCCTGCTGAAGGTCCAGATGACGTCATCAGGATATCCGGGGCCTTTGTTAATCTTAGAACATGACGTCATCGTCATATTCGCGAACAGGATCATGCCTTGGAAAATATCCTGCCGAAGGAGAAGGTGATGGTGATGTCATCCTGATATTTGCTTCTTCGTTTATCAGGTCGGGATGACGTCATCAGGATATTTGCAAAAGGTTATACTTCTCGGCAGGAGGATATTGCGAAATGTCCGGTAGAGAAACAAGATCATGATGATCTTGACAACATGACTTAGGAATGAAATATCGCCCTCCGTTTTTTGAAAGATAAGGTGATCATCATGATCACGCAAAAGGAGATCAGGAGGATATTACAAAATGCGATCCTGCCTTGAAAGATCATGATGATGATGATCACCAGGACTTTGACGTGCGCGTGCAAATTATGCAGATGGCAGATTTCTTAAGCAAGGTGATATTATAATATCAGCATGATATTATAATATCAGGTGATGTTAGAATATCATGATGCTCGCGATGTTTCCAGGGTCGCTTGACGGGTAAAACACACTATCACTTAAGATTGACGTCCGGATATTGGGACTGTATCATTTTTATCGGGTGATAGGCAAAGATCATGATGATGACCTTTCGCGATACAAAAGACCGCTTCGACGGGGACAACCTACTACGACTTAAAATTGACGTCCGGATGTTTCGACCTCAGGATATTATCGGGGGGCTTTTCAAATATCATGATGATGATGTTCATCATACATCAATTATCAAGTTTGACCAAAACTTTGACTGCTCATAACTCCCTCATATGGACGAATTTTCAAGTGATGTAAAATGCAAACCTGCATGGAATTTCAAGCTCTTTCTAACCATGAAGTCATAGAAACAAAATATGAACTTTGACAAACTAACCTCATGATGATGACCTACCTCATCCTGACCTTCATGATGATGATGCACCTGACCTATTTTTACCAAACCGCCAGAAAGCAGACAACACAAACCAGAACAAAAGTTGGGTCCCTATTTTGTCAAGTCAAAATGGGGCGTGTTGTGTAACCACACAACAGGAAGTCCAAAATATAGAAATATTATGTGGAAATACTTATGGGGGAAATTAATATTATGATTCACATTCAATTTGATAGTAGTGGATCTGTAAAAATGACAACTAACCCTAAATCTAGGAGAAAAAATTCCCTACCACTATAATTGGCTTTATGAATGTCAAATGCCCTCTCCCCCATAAATGATATGAATCTAAGTTCTGTAAATTTGAATATAATGGATCATTACACTCTACATATCTAATTACACTGAAGGCATTCCCTTTGTGATGTGAACCAGCCTACCAAACAAATCAATGACACATGGCTATGCAGAATGGTGAAAGATGATTGAAATCATCTTGCTCATTCATCTTTCTTGCCAAATATTTTTCTATTCAAGAATTTCCTTTTTCATCATCAGGAAAATGGAGTTATTTTCATCCATTAGTTTCCTTTCCATGCTGGACCTAGACCAGAGGATAAGCTCTCTGGGTATTGTTATGAATTTATTGGAGTATCAAGGACCTTGACACTCAAAGAATTTATTTATGTGGAATTTTAATGTTTACATAAATAGTCTATCCATTAATCACACTTCACGAGCTCTTTAACCTCTTTCCTCAAAAATAATTTGATGTGGAGTGAATGAGCTACCAAGAGAGTCTTCTGAGAAGAATATGTTTGGTAGTGGGCTTCTTTCATGAGTTCCCATGCAAAAATTGTTGGGTCATCTCTATTTGTTATTCCACTAATGTTGTTGACCCTTGTCAGTGCCATCTACAAAAGCCACATGTACACTACTTGCTAGCTGGTACTACTGTATCTTATACATACTACTATATCTTATACATCAACTTTAAAGAAGCCATTGGCATATAATGATTGATGTTCTTCATGCAAGATAATTTCATTAGTACTCCTTTGTAGTCTCTAGAGGTTGTGAGATAAAATTGTAGCACCCCTACCCTTTCACCTCAGCCTAATTGTAGTCAAAGACAATGTTATAGTTCTCAAACTAAAGACTTCATAGGTGATGACTTTGAAACTCTCTTCTTCTGGAACACATTAAGCTAAGTTGTTATAAAAACTTACCCAGGATGCATGAGAATCCTTCCTCTTCTCCTTAGATGATCTAAGTCATGCAAAGGGAAGTTTCTTGCCTAACTTTAGATTTTTTTCAGCATTTAACTTTAGTCTAGTCTGAATCAAGGGTTGTCATGAGCTTATTACCCTTATCCAAATCCAACCCATTATAAATATCTAAATCATTCTTTTTAATCTTGTATCTTTTGATGACAAATCTGTATCCAACCCCTTGGATTAATCAAAATCTATTTTTTTAATAATTTTTTTGAATCTTTAGATTTGAGTGCCAGAGAAGTTAGATTAGTAGTTGACATATTAGGAGGAGATGGATGGGGAGTCATCCCCATCTTCCTTATTAGGCACAATCAGATGGTGGTGAGAAGTTGCCCCATCCCACTAAGTGGGCATCAAAAGTTTTGACAATCCATTCCCTCCCCGACAAGCATTAATCTACCTAAAAAACTAGTGTTTTCCTACACAGGGAAGCAAAATGTCCAATGGTGAAACATTTTCTACATTTGAAATCATTTATTTCATAATATAATTTGTCTCCATCTACAATCTCCAAGTATGAGAGAGATTTCCTCTAGAAACTTTAGATATGTCCATCTTCATACAAAGTTGAGCAATGTATGTGTAGATTATGTCGGTTATCTCATTTGATACAAAAAAAATCCCCAGGGAATTTTGAATTGTTTCTAATGTAGAAAGTTCAACATTGCAAGGGTAAGGAAGGTAATCTTACCCAAATAAAAGTAGATGAAAAGTCACTCTTTTGATGTTGAAGGTTGGGGACCAATGTTTTAAACACATAAAATCACCTCTCCAAACCCATGGACTAAATTTTAGGACAACCTCCATATCACTTAAAGAATTGAATTCTAGAAAAAAGAGTCATAAGTGCAAGGGTGAATGCAAATTTCATCCTCCCCATACTACTTGCATGTCTCAAATATCCATTCATGAAATTATGTTTGTTTGGACCACAATTTTGTAAACTTGCAAATGATGGCATGATCCTGCAGATAATCTTCCTGCTCAAATACATTAGAATTCAAAGCAATTGCAGGAATAAGATTCATTTTTTTGAAAGGAAGAGAACAAACCCTACCAAATGTGTTTAGAAAGATGTTACCAACATTAAAAATAGAGCACCAAAATAAATTGACTTGTCAACTTCCATGTCTCAAATATCCATTCATGCAATTATGTTTGTTTGGACCACAATTTTATAAACTTGAAAATGATGGCATGATCCTACAAATAATCTTCCTTCTTAAATACTTTAGAATTCAAAGCAATTATAGGAATAAGATTTAGTTTTTTAAAACGCATAGAACAAACCCTACCAAATGTCTTTAGAAAGTTGTTACCAATGTTAAAAATACAACACCCAAATAATTTGACCTATCAGCTACATTGCACAACTTCAAGACAACTATCTCTACCACTCTTGTGTTACATGTCAGGTGGTTAGTGTCTTCAAATGTGTCATCTATCTCTTCTTCCAAAGAAGACCAAATAAACTTAAATATTGTGACCTTAGAGATCACTGTGTTTTGTGCCTTTTTTTCTTGTAATACTCTTGCTCTATTTTGAAAACATGCAGAGCCAAAGGCAGTCCAAGTACAAGAGAGACTATAATATAAGTAACTTAACACCCCATACCTTGATGGATTAAAATTAAAAAATGGCCTTGATCAGATTTACCTATTCAAGAGTTGTACCATAAAATCAACAATATTCAATGGCTCAATAAAATTGGTTGATGACCTATTTACAACATCAAATAGGTTGATTTGTCAATTGTCATTAGAAACCAATATTAAGAATTTGAAAAAATATTACGTCCATAAGTATAACTATAATAACAACAAAAAAAATTATATAATAATAGATTAGAAAAATATATAACATAAATTTATAAGTTAAAAAAATTATATATAATAAATAGATTAGAAAAATATGTAACATAAATTTATACATCAAATTAATAAAGTGTATATATATGATCATATAATAGAACCAACAATTCACTACTCTTGGTCTCCCATCAGAGTTCTATTAGTCAAAATTCATATTTGTGGTGGGAAAGCACATGAAAATGACACAACCAAGATGTAATAGTGCATTGGTGAGGTTAACGTCATGTCTGAATTATGTAATGAGACATGCAAAGCAAAGTGAAAATAGGTGGCTTATTTTAAATCTCGTCCCTATGGTTGTCCTTGTTCTCAATTAAAATAGTTGTAGATCCCTTCTCCAAGCCACCATCATAGACAATTTAGCTTGTTAGAAAAGAAAAACATCATTGAGAAAATTAAAGTTACAATTTAGGTTTCCATGAGAAAGTGTAATATAAGTTTGCAATACAAGTTTTCTTATGTTTCTTCATTTAAAATAATAATAAGCTTTAATATCTCTTATAATGATTTTTTGTTTTATTCTATATATAGGTTTAGTTTTTAATAAAATAAATATTATTATATTATATTTTGTTCTATTCCAACAAAATCATAAAAACAAAATTAGTTTCTTAATTATGTAGTTATGTATTATAGGAATTATTAATATTAGATGTTTAAAGAAATATAATAAAATTATATTTTTAATTATAGAATTAAGTATAAGTGTGAATTGTGAATATAAGATTTAATATTAAATTATTTGATCTTCTTGATATAATATATATTATTCAATTATTTTTATTAGGCCTATTGGTTAACAAATTTGTCACCTAACTCTATATACTCATGCCTGGATAAGTGACAAATGTAATCAATAGTTGATCCTGATGTATTGGTATTTTACACTGGCTCTCTTCTTATTTAACAAGACACAACTACGTTCTATAGATATTCTGAGGAATATAAACTTGAGGTTGCTTTTAACCAGAAAGCAAGATAAAGGCAAAGCTTTTAACCAAAAATCTATAAAGGTGAATCTACAATTCTAACACCAACACAAGAAGTTCACAGACTCCCAATCACAACAGAATATTGAAAATATTATACATACATAGGAAATCACCAGCTTGAGATAAAGTAACAATAGATAGATTATTCGAAGCAGTGGGCAAAATTCAATAACATCCAACCACCAAGATATATGAATACCATTAACATCAGTAGAACAACATTCAACTTAGGAAAAACATAAATTCAAATAATCATAGCACAAAATCTATGATCACCTAAAACTCCACTATATTAACTGTATTTCATATATCATAGAAGCCAAAAACAATATTTAACTATCGCCCTTCCCAGAAAAAACAATTTTTTTAGCAAAAAGAATGTTCCCTAATTTCAACTTGCCATTCATAATATATCGCTGAGCCAAAACCATAATTGTCTAGAAAAACTATAACGGCTTCTTGAAATAGCCAATTAAAAGATTGTTTAAATGGTCATAATAATAAGGGGCCATCTAGAGCCAATGGTTTTAGAGAAAATAAAAAATAACATTACAAATACAAAATTTTAAATCAATTCAAGATCTGCAAGTCTGTGTCGCCATCGTCCACCTCATCCATTTCTTCATCTTCCCTCAACTTCTCACATTCTCTAGTGATACTTTGCATTTCTTGAGGTACCTGTGCTCGCAATCTGGCTTTATATGGTTTGTATTTGTTGATAATAGTTGTTAATATCATGCTAGGTGGAGATCCGGTCATGCTAATTTGACGCTTCCTTTTTATGATAGCCCTATTAGAGTCAGTCACCTTTTGATGTATCTCCTCGATGCTAATTTTGCAAGTGTTAATGTAAGATGCTATCTTAGAAAGTCTACCTAATGACTCCCCTGTAATCATACTGTAGTTTACTATATCCTCTATCACCACCTTCATGAAATTCTACTTGATTATCTCGACATCCTACAGATTTTCATCATCAGACCTGTTGGCTTCTACATCTAAAGCAGCAAAGTCTCTTTTAATTCTCATCATTTCTTCGTAATAAATTGCCACTGCCTTTCCTATTTCTTCTTCAGTTACTACAACTATGCAAATCTTCCATTCCAATGCATGAGCCAACACAATAGTATCTAATTCTTTAGGGTTAGCTATGACTTCTTCAGCCAATAGGATACCAGGGTCCATGCTGACTATTTCTTGCACTTCCTTAGAGACTAAGTTTAGACTGTGGTGATCACTTCGGACTTTCTTAAATTCTACTATTAGAAATTCTCTTTTAGCATGAATAGAATCAAACAATTTCACTACTTCTTCAATAAATATGAGACCATCAAATATGATCTTCTCAGTCCATTGCTCCATAACTTGCCTCAGATACAAAGAAGTTTTAATTTCTTGAAGCAAATTTGGGTCAGGAGTGAGAATTTTGGCAGTGGAGGAAGTTCCAATAGAGGGAGTAATCATCTCAGTAATTGAATTCGTGAAAGAGGATGAAGAACTTACATGCACTAGCAACTTTGAATATTCATCCTACAAATCTTTCACTCTTTTAGAAATGTTGCCCACCGAATAGTGCATGTTGTACAAATTACCCTTGGTGGTCGATGGTCCTAGATCCACTCGACTTACTCTAAAATTAGCTTCAATTATTTCATCCTCATTCTTCTTGACTAGTGGGTCTATGATCTCTAAGAATTGATTTCTTAAGGTGGCATCAGGTACCATCCTAGACATCCTTTTTGTACGTTTTGGTTTTGGTTCCATTTGCAACAAACTGGCAACAGTATCGATGCCATCATCAAATGGAATAGTGTATCTCTTCTTCTTTTGAACTACCTTCTTTAACTAGTTTGGAGATGAGACTGATGCATTGGCAACATTGTTAGTCACCACTATTGGTGTAAGATGACGGTTTTGCCTAGGCATCTCTTTTTGTTGCAGGGAATTAGGTGGACTGAGTAATGATTGCAATAAATTATCTCCCAATTGTCAGAAGATAAAAGAATCAGAATCACTTGCCTGATTGTTTGATGAGGGCACATGGTCAACCTTAGATGGTAAGGTTGCCAATCTAGTATTCCTTTTTGTGACTTGAACATCTTGTTCATAGGCAGTCTTCAACTTGCCAAGATCCTTAGGTGGACCTTCACCATCATCATTTGGTTGTGAACTGATTCTTTCTAGAGCTCAATCTGAACTGGAGGCTCTTTTGTGTGAGGTGGCAGTTTGGGACCTGGCTTGATTTTGAGAGGCTAAGTCCTTAGGTGTTGATGAGCCAGTGCATTCCCTAGTCTTTGCTTGCAACCAATTTTCAATTCTCCTTGAAACATGAAATGATGGTAACATAACATCTGTGACTTCTTTCGTTGACCATTCTATTGGGGGTAGGGGTTCCCTAGACACTGTATCATATTCTTCACTTAGAAGATCTAAAAAATCATCAATTATATCTGGGACCTAAATATTCATCTTGAAAGCATGTACTTGATCAACAGTTAACCTCATCCTATTCCTTTTCTGAACTTCTCTTTCGTCAATGCAGTCCTCCCAAAAATCTTTAAGATGAGAAATGTGTAAGTAGGAACCCCCTCCATGCATATGTTCCTTTATAAAAATTTTACTATCAAATGATACACGAGGAGACAAACTATGGAGACTAAACTTAGACAACAATTTTTCTACATTCTAAACACCTTCACTATTTTGTAAGAAGAGAAGGACAAAGACACGAGAAAAGAATACCCTTTCTTTTTCATTGCCTGATATTTGACATTAACCATAGCCATTTGGCGGAAAAATTCCAATAATACC
This sequence comes from Cunninghamia lanceolata, assembly GCA_027924645.1. Taxonomy (NCBI): domain Eukaryota; kingdom Viridiplantae; phylum Streptophyta; class Pinopsida; order Cupressales; family Cupressaceae; genus Cunninghamia; species Cunninghamia lanceolata. The sequence continues at coordinate 11,904,215 of BSBN01000780.1, forward strand.
AAATAGTCAGAGGGATATCAAGGCAATTTTAATGGGGTACTTTCATAACTCCTAATCCTCAAATACAAGAAGTAGTCAAACTGAACATAGAAACTCCTGAATCTTGTGACCAATGAAAAGCTTCTACAGAAAATCTCTTCTCTATTGAGCCATCAATTATTTTAGCTAGCAACATAGAAAATACATCATTCACATGACATAAATCCTTCATACCTTCACTTGTTTGCAATTGAGGGAAAAATTGATACATAGGTGTGCTCACCGAAGAACTTGTTCGGGTCCTCAAACCAAGCCAAGCAACCTCTTGTTGAGCCAAGATGTAGACTAGCTGAGAACACATATGAAAGCTTGTGCTTCATGTAGAATTCATCAACTGCTCATGTAGACAACCACTGATGATTCTTGGCCAGTCAATTTGGTGATCTCCACAAATTAATAGAATAAACCAACACATCTAGGATTTGAAAACATTTGACTTGAGACTGCCAATCACTCTATTCAGCAAGTTTACCATATCTAAGATTTCCTCCTTAAAATGGCTTCTTTTCAAATTACTGGGCAACCTATACTTCTCGGTCTTTTCTTCTTCTAGCCAATGTTTGGTGACACATGTACAACACCAGTCTTTCTTTTCATTGTAGTAATTCCAAGCCGAGGACACAGAAACATCAACATTATCTTTGTATTCTTCCAAGTCTAGAGCTACAGCAATAGATTCAGAATCAATTTTGGCCACCACCATTGGGTGTTTTTATCTCCCGAGAGTCTGGAAAATAACCATTGGCACATGCAACCATTAACTTAGGACAAGGCATGGTAAGTGGAAAGCCACTAGCTTTATATAGACTGATGCTAATAGTTTTCTCTGCTAAAGGAGTTCTCTTCTCAGATTGTATTCTTCCCCAAAAATCATATAAATCAACATGGCCCAAATTCGTATCCTTTACCCCAGCCAGACCATTCTCTATAATAGAAGATACAGGAGCTCCTTGGAATTTAAATTTCATTTTTGTGTACTCCAGAAACTAGTAAAGAAGAGACCTAGAGATATGTGTGGATAGCAGAGAATGAGGCAAAACACTCACAGAGAATTCCTTATGCAGATTCATGGGAAATAGAAATATCTAACTCTTCCAAGAAGATATGAAGTCTTTATAAAGAGGGAAATGTTACCAGCTTTACTAACCTACAAGAGTAAAACTAAGCTAAAATTCTACATGTAGCAAGCTATCCATTTGTTCCTCTACAACACATCCTTTGGCTCATAATACCACCTTATGCGGGCCTTTAATTCAAGTCACTTCTCGTGAACTCCCCCAAGAAAGACATTAAATATTGGCAGTGAATTTATCATTAAAAATCATAAATGCATGCCTCAACTTTCCCTCTAATAAATTTACCACCATGTTTGCACGTACCTCAAATTGAATGCATAATGACAAGTGTCATTCCTTCATACAACATGCCAGCACAGCCAATACTACTTAGGAAAGTGCACCACACAAAGTTGGCAAGTCAGACAAAATATGAGCTTTTGAACTAGGAGTCAAGGATTCAAAACTTCAATGCATCCCTGACCTCCCAACTACAAAGGAAAGACTTCTTATGGAGACTTAAAAAAGACTCAGAGTACTAGAAATTCAAGGTGAGTCAGTATGTCAGGTGGTTCATGAAATTGTGAACCCATCAACTTGACTTCAAGAATACCAAGGATTGCTGACAAATGAAAATGACTAAGTAAAACTGACCCGAAGGAAGAAATAGGTGAATAATGATGATGAAAAACTATAAGGGAAAAAGAAAAGAAAGAACTTAGGCCAAGAACGCCAAAAAAGAGATTGTGTGTGTGTGTGTGTGTGTGTGTGTGTGTGTGTGTGTGAGTGATAGAGAGAGAGAGAGAGAGAGAGAGAGAGAGAGAGAGTTTCAATTAGTTGTTTCATGCCAACAACCCAAAGATGACATGTGTCCATGGGGAGCTATGCTCAAGGAAACATGTCATGATTTTAAGGACCTAATAATTCACCTTTAAGACCTCTTTGGTGTACCAATTGCACACTAACATTAACCTTACAAAGTGAAGATTGAGGTCTCCTATATCTATCAGTTGCTTAGTGCTAATAGTTTGTCAATTTACAAAACTAGAGCTCTAGCCTTGCTTGGTGAATGCAAAGTTACAACCCCTCCTATCAACCAATGTCAAAGTAAAATATTTTTGTTGCTTAGTGCTTTTCAAATTAGCTTTGGGTTATGATAAAGAGAAATAGAAAGGGAAACAAAGAGATATAGAGGTAGAGAGATAGATAGATAGAGAGGGAGAGATAGAGATATATAGAGAGAGTTATAGAAATAGAGAGATAAAGAGGGGGGAGATGGAGAGAGAGAGAGAGGGAGGGAGACAAAGAGATATAGAGATAGAGGTAGATAGATAGATAGATAAAGAGGGAGGGAGAGGGAGAGGGAGATATAGAGATATATAGAGGGATATTGATAGAGAGAGGAATAGAGAAAGAGAGATAGAGTAAGAGGGAGAGATATAAATAAGATATATAAAGGGAAAGAGACATAGAGAAAAGAGAGGCTAACTTTTGATCAATCATCTTCTACCAACAATACAAAGATGACACATGTCCATGGGGGAGCTACACTCAAATAAATATGTCATTTTCTTAAGGACTTGATGATTACATTTTATATGCCACTTACAAATTTTAATAGTATGTACATTTAATAATTAACCATCTACATTTATTATCAGAAATTCCATGATGTCACAACATAGGAGACTAAATTTTTACATTAAATAATATATAAAATTAATGTAAGTGAATTAATAATCAATATGAAGCTACCACTTATCCATCAAAACCATAATCATGCAAACAACATCATTTTCTTAATGACTTGTCAATTGCCCTCATCTATTGTATGACTATATACACAAAAATAATTGCTCATTAGCCTTCCAGAACTCTTTGATGTATCCATTGCACACAAAGGTGTGATTGCAAGTCTTATCATAATTGGAGTACACAACCCTTCAAGCCACTTTTCAGTATCAATAGTTGATTTCATCAACTCCAATCACCCAACATACTAGCTCCCCCATGTTGCGACTCGCCCTACATAAAATAGTTTATTTGGTGAACAATGGAAATCCTATGCTATAATTTTACCACACTCTTCTAGCATGGAAATGGAGGCACCACTAAAAATGATCATACAGGGAACTACAAGTATTAGGATATCACACTTGATCGTATAGGGAACAACACATGGAAAATCACCATTATTATTTCTCGCACCAACTGGAGTCATAGTTTCCAACATACATGCATCCACTATACATTATGTCCTTCACATTCCAATAAAAGAGATGAACCCTTTACAATGACACACATTAGTAACATTCTTCTAAACTATATTTTAACATGGATAAGCCATCACATAAAAATCCACACTACCATTCAACAATCAACTTTCTAGGCAAAAGATCAAGTATTTAAAGTAAGAAACTATGAACAATTACATTCAAAATATAAGAAATAGAGATGCCTAGTCATCCTCTTTGATGATCTAGGGTAGCTCCCTCTAGTGAAGGACATTCCATATATGTTGGAGCATTGTACGAGGTGACACTCTGGCAAAGCTTCAACATAGTTATTACATTGAATAAAATTTATTGTCAAACTAGAGAAGCACCAATGCAAGTTGCTTTTTGTGCACTTCTTTCAAATATAAGGAATGCTTAGCCAACAATTCTAGATTGGGAGCTTCTAATGTCACATTCTAATTCTTCACTTTCCTCTATTGAAAAAACAACTTTTCTTTCTTCAATACATTTATTTATAACAAATGAATTGGTCTCAATTCATAATAAATATATTCTCCAATAATAAGCAATGCCCATTTCAATATCCAATGCAAATCACCTTAAGGAGTCATCATTCCCAAATCCACAGGATGAGCAACTTGATGCAAAAATTCTCTTGTGCATTAGCCAAATAGTTATGTTAAGTTATACTTTGTGGGTAGGACTAGCCCTTCTGAATCATGCACTAGGATATAAGCTAAACCAATTCTATACAAAAATGACTAAAAACCCCTAGACCTACCCTTATTTGTGGTAGTGCAATTCAAACAGTACATAGTCCCATCTAGGGATCACAATCAACAAAAAAATGTTCCCATCATCCCACTAAGCCATTGTGGGCATTGCCAAATTTCAATAAAAATGACATAGGCATTAAAAATCCATAAATCACAAGGTCTAACACTTGAAAAGACAATAATCAACATCGACAACATTAATTAGCAAGGACTCACATTCACAACTATATCCAGAGCATTATGCAACATAGTCCATATGTTGCACTAAGAAAGCAAGAAGAGAACTACTTACGAGCACTTTCAAATGAAAATACTTAACCAACAACAGCAAAAAAAGGTTTGTAATTTTTACATACCTATTTATTTGTCCACTATGAAACATTATTTTTTTATTTACAAGAATTTAATTTCACAATCATGCATACAAATTTATTTTACTCCATTTTTTTTCATGCAATTCACAATGATATTGCGTTGTCCAAGCAAGATATTGTAGAAGACTAGGAAAAAAATTCCACTAGCTACCACCCATGGCATGTACACTATGCACCACTAGATCCATTGATATATACTAATAGTGAATCTCCTTCTGATAGAAAGCATGTGATGCAAGAAGATAGTCTTGATGAATGACAAGTCTTATTAGTATAGTATCGAGGTCTACCTTTTAAACTAGATGAACTTAGCATGCTTGGCCAATGTGAGATTGACAATAACCACAATTGGCATACACCTACCATCAATCCACTTTTGCAAGTGTCAGCATCTAATTTCATTGACTCCAACTTTCCAACATACCATATCCCACATGCTAGGACTCACCCTGAATAAGACAATTTATCTACTCAACAAAAAAGTCATATGATATAATTGTATCACACTCTTTGCATATGCCCTGGATTCACATAGTCCATCTATTGCACTAAGAAAGCAAGAAGAGGACCAGCTAAGAGTGCTTTTACATGGAAATAGTTAGAAAAGGTATGTAATTTATATAGCTATTTTTTGGACTATGGACCATCCTCCTCTTGCTCACAACAAAGTTTGTTTACAATCATGTATACATTTTTTTTTACTCCACTTTATTACACAATTTGAGAGTGAAAATAATGGACCAATACTAGGGAGTAAAAAAGGGAAAATAAAATATCAATTTCTAAAACATAACTGCATATATTCTAGATACTCCCTTTTATAGGATACTAATATTGGAAACAAATAAATATCCTCTCTATTGTTGTCACAAATAAAACTGAGTAAATTTACAAAACATTCGTCTACACATGCAATTTTCATACCTTTGTTTATATAGACAAGTCACAACTTTGGTTTTACTTTCATTGCTTGCTAATCTTTTTACAAATGAATATTACGAATTATGTTCTTAGCATCAATTCTATATTGTCAACTTCTTAATTCTATAGTTAAATTATTTGACTACACTATAGTATGTTCCTTGAAAATTAAATAAAATATTGCTTTTGGTTTCATTTTTTCCTCACAAAAAAAGTTCAATTCTAAACTCTCTAGAAAACAAATCATGCTCTTCTCCTTTTTTTTTCCCAAATAATCATTGCGTAATTGTATGTAAACCACTATAAATAAGCTTACATGCAATTCACTTGAACTGTTTAATATACTTTGAACATACAATATACATATTTCTGCAATTATTTCCAATGTACCGATTGCACACTAAGGTGCAACTGCTAGTATTATACATGTTAAGTGGTGTAGTAATGTTGAATGCTATTATGGAAAAAGAGAAGAAAATAGTGGTGATGAAGAACTTAAAGAAGAATACATTCACATTCATGGATATTATAATATGGATTTCATTGAAAACGTCTATAATCATGACACATTACTTTGAAATCTCAAACATAATGATGCAAGGTTAATTAGGTATATCCCTAAGTTGGTTAAAAGTGCTATATTTCCTATTTCCCAACAAAGTGGAGTATAATGTTCTTGATGTTAATGGGATAGTATTGATAACAATAGCAAGCCTACCTATATGGTTACAAATACTTTTTAGTGCTGTTATAATTACAACTAGATTGAGTAATATGTAATTTTTTTTTTTTTTTAAGTTCCTAAGAATTTTTTTCTAATTGTGGATAAGTTTTTGTTGTTCAAATAGTTGATATTATGATATAATGTGTGATAGTCTAAATGACAAATATATTGTAACTTTTATTCATTGGTATGGAATTGAATGTAACAAGACCATTCTATGAGAGGAACTCAAATAATTAGATATTGTTTTTTATTCTAAAAAATGAATCAAATGTAATTTGTATTTTTATTGATATATGAAATGGTTTAAAATTCAATTTAAAATTTAAGAATGAAGAAATAATATTAAATAAATATATGTTTTACATAACAACTTAAATAAATATAACAAAGTACATAAAAATTATTTTTAAATATAAAATTAAACATCATGATAAATTTCATTCCTATGTAAAATTTTAAAACCAATAATAGATATTGAAGGTTCATTTCTAAATAAATCTATTAGAAAACATTGTTTATATATGATTTATTTATAAATAATCTCTTTTTAAAATAATGAAATGATGACTATATTTTTTTTTAAAAAAATGTTGAATTCTAATCAATTGTTAAATTATGTTTCCTAAAAAAATTAAGAATTTAGTTTTATCTATCTACATAAAACATTAGGCATTTTATCTTTCATAAAATTGTTCTATCCATATACAAATCTATATGTAAAAATTTAATACAATTTTTCTTGTTCATTTAATGATAATTATATTATAAACTCTATTGTGTTATTCAATAATAAAATATTCTTTTTTAATTTACATAATCTGCTATCTTGATTGCTAAATGATCGTATCATTTAACATTATCTTTTATATATACACTTATATAAAATATGTTTAAATAATTAGGTTAACAGTCTTACCTTATGTAAAATATAAGGTAGCCAAACTCAGTAATGTGCACCTCCTAGTTGGAGAGTAGTGTGAGTGCTAGTTGAATCATTTGGTGAACAATGAGGAACTATCTCAATTAAATTTTCATTCATAATAGTCTTGCTGGCATCCACTTGAAAGTAGTAGTTGTTGGAGTAATGCGATGCATTCGTAAGTTTTGCACTCTCAGACTCTGTTATCTATAAATTCAAAAACCATAAATTTTGAAATCTATTAATTGAAAAATTATGTATCAAAAGAATTAATATAGCATATATAAACAAATAGTACCTTGTCACGAAGCAATTGATTCTGAACTAGTAGAAATTGTTCCTGTAAAAAACATTTAATATATTTTAAAAGTTAAAATATATTATTTTCAAATTTAATTCCAAATCATAACTAAGTGAAATTATAACAATAAAATTATATTGATGTGAAAATATATATTTAAGTAAATTGACCTTCAAATTATGTTATAAAAATATATAGAAATTTCATAAAGTGTATCTTACCTTTTGTTGTATTGTCTCAATCTCTTGAAGAAGCATATCATCCTTGATGTTTCAAATAATATCATATACCAAAATTAGTAAGATAGTTTTCTCTAAAATATTTAATTTTTGATTTATTATATTCTAAATCGGATTATATACAAAAAAATGTCTCACATTCTCTCATTTTACCTTTTTTGACCGCACCCTTTCAAGTCCTCGTTCAAGGTAAATCTCAAGCTGTTTAAGTTGCTTGATGTCTAGAGATGAAATATTTTCTCCTTCTAAATGCCTATTTAATATTCAACAACCGATTATTTTCAATAATTAAAAATGTTATTTAAAACTATAAATTTTTTTTTGCATATGAGTAAACTAAATTTATACTTTATAATATGTAATAGTAAAAAAATAGTTTTTGAGTAGTTAAGTTTAAACTGAAAATTTTCATATGTAATAGGAAAAAAGTGAGCAAACCTTTTTTCATTCATTAAAATATCAACTTGGTGCCTCAAGTTTGTTACTTCCACCTTCAAATGCTAAATTCATTGCCAAGAGAATAGTCAAATAAATTCAACATTTTCAATACATTTAAGAAGAAAATATGTAAATTTTACACATTTACATTCACTTTTAAAAAATTGTGTTAATGGTTAACAAATCATCTCATCTATAAAATATTTGCAATGCTTGAGATATAATTTAAGAAAAAAAACAATAATACCTCTATGTTAGAATTTGTAGTTGTTTCACATTCTTTCCCCTTAGCACAAGTCCTCTTGTATCTCTCAATTGTTCTATTAACACTTTACATAAACATGAAAATCAATATTATAGTAAATTAGTTGATGTAAATTGTTTATCCAGAACATACACTCAATATATTATCAATCTTAAAACTAAAATAGAAATTGATTGAATAAAATTATAATAAAATAAAAATATAAAAAAAAATCATCATAATTGACATCATATATATTTACTTTAAAAAATTAAATGAAATGTAATTTCATATTAGATAAATAATAATAATATTATACATTAAAGTGACTTCACTATTGAACCACACCCTTATCAACAAATAAAAAATAATTATAAAAAATATAGAATTTATTTTCTTGTATATCTTCTATAATTATTTAATATTTTATTAAAATACTCTATATTTTATTTCTTAAATGCATGCCAAATATATAGATAATTCTCTATTAAATATACATGCATATATACACAAATACATAAACATTATAAAATTGTATTAAACAAATAATTTTTTATATATCTAAAAATTTAATAATATAACAAATATAAAATTTTAAAGAAATTAATTAAATTTAAAATAATAGTTCTATCGTAACAAAATTAGAAACACGTTAAATAAGAGATTGAATATTTCCATTAATATAAATATAAAGATTTTGATAGACTTGAATTATATTAGAAATTTTAATATAAATAGAAAGATTTAAAGTTATCATATAAGTATTTTTTAACTTAGACTTCAATAGTGGCTTAATGATTTAAGGTTTCTCACTCAACAACTTCAACCAAAACGTGAGGGATAGAAAAGTATAGTTAATTTCATATATAATTTTTTAAGTTGTAATATATAAAATTTAATTATTTCTATTTATATTTTCTTACTTTCATCCATCTCACACTATTGATAGGAAGATACTTTATGGCCAATTTCAAACCTTATCAATAGACCAAGAAGGTCTAGTAGATGCAATGATTCATATGGCATGGCAGCCATCACTATTCTACATTTTGTGGGACTCGTGCTTTTGAAATGCTATTTCCTCCTTTTAAGTTTAATTTTCTTCATGTATTTTTCAAGATGCGACATTGTGATCCCACTTTCCTCTCCAAATCGTACCTTTTGAAATTGCATGGATATTAATAAACAAATTAAATTAAATTAAATATTTTGTTGTAAGCTATTATCTATAAGATAGGATTATATTACTGATCAACTACATCTTTAAGAATATTTTGAGATTATGATGTTTATCTATTTTTTCAAATTGTTTTATATTTCAATGAAGTGTGAATTAAAATAATTTACTCTAACTTAATTTATTTAATGATAGACTTAGTTTACTTTTTGCATGATTTATTCTAAGCTCGCTCTAATTTTTTCAACCAAGTTATTGACTTCCAAGATTAGGTGATGGTAGTAAAGAAGAATCAAGAAGGTTTGTCATTAGAAGACATCATATCAAGAAAAGGTAGATTATTCTGTATTATAAGAGTTGGATCAACATAGTTAATTACTAGTGCATCTAAAACATCAACCAAACTATCAATAGAATGGCTAGACCTATGAACATTGATACTATCACTCCATACTAGTGGAGAAGTTCAAGTGGGAATCTTGTGTCTATTTCTCTTACTCAAACACACCACCTTGTTATGCAAATATGATATTTTGGTCAATTCTTACAAATTGACATTCAATTTATAGTATAATTTCTTTCTTAACTCTATTAAAGAACAAAATTGTGTTTTTATGTGTATGATATAAAATTGGAGTAATTTATTTTAAGTAGAGGTTTTTCACCAACTAAACTCCAATCTTATAAACAATAACATTAACATTATATTAAATAATATTTGTAAAATAAAATAGAGAAGAATAATGTGAAAGAAAATATGATCACATTACCTTTAAAATGTTTATAAATAAAAACCTAGTGAACTTGAAAATGTTGAATAGAAATAACATGTGCAGAAAAATCTCAATTACCTACGATCTATTTAGAACAAAGAAACTGATTTATCAAAGTTAAAATAAACTAAAGACAAAGTTCCAACTAACATACATTCAATACCTTTAATACCTTTAGTTGGGTTGGTTAGATGAAATTAATTAATTGATTACCCACCACATGCTCATCTTCTCATTCACACTACCTTTGTGTGCTAGTACTTTTGCTTCCATTTGTTTAAATATATTCAATATTTTAAAGCTTTGTAAGATCACTAAGAATGGACTATTTGACTATCAAACACATTCCATTTGACACTATATTGTTTGAGAAGCAATTATATTTTCTAAATTATTCACTGTAATTTTTTATAGGGTTGAATTATTTATTAACCCTATGGCTCATCCTCCATTTAGTGATTAAATACAAAAGTTAATTCAGGGTCTAGAGGATGACAACTGATAGTTTTTAGTATGCCAAGCATCAAAGGGACAACAAATGATATTATTTTACATCTTGCTAGAAATATCAATGCACACTCCTCTAAACAAATGGTGCCTTAGAAACTTAGTAGCAAGGAATGAAGCATATCATAGAAATGAAGTGTGGTAAAAATGGTGCCTATATTCAAATACTAAAGGTTGTGAATCAATTCAAAAGAGTGCAGCAATTAAAGAGAGATAGAAAGAGAGAGATGCACAATAGTCTAGCAAGGTGCTACAATAATAAAAACAAAATGTTGTGTATTAATATTCTCCCCCTTTTAATCAATTTTCAGTCTAACTCCATCTATGGTGGCCAGCAAAAAAAGAAGGGAAAAGCCAAATAACAGTGAAAAGAAATCAAATAAAAATTAATAAAAAAATATCATATTTGTAATTAAGTTTTATTTAGAGAAAGTTGTCATTTATTTAACAATAAATTGTGGCTTTATCTTCAAGTGAACAACTACCATTGATTTAGATTGATCAAATGCCCCCCTCATCATAATTACTCTCTCTTGATAATGAAAGTGCAAATAAAAAGAGTGTTGTTAGTTGAAGACTCTAGCTATGCAAAATAAATGATATTTAAATAGTTTGAGTTGTAAGTAATGGGAAATTAATTCCAAAGATATCAAATCCAAATCATTTTAATGTGACAAGACAAATCCACAACTAATCAAGTGCTCTATCTACACAAGCCAAAGTATATGTTCACTCTCTATATGTTTGCCTGTATTAAAATTATATTATTTTAATATTAATGTCTACTTTAATATTAAAATAATAGTGTGAGGGATGAAGGTAATTTAATTATTAAAACATATAGTTTTAGTGATTAAGGAAAATGTAAATGATTTAAAGGAAAGCCAAATGTAAAAGGCAAAACAAAAAGTCATTTACAAATTACATTATTTTAATATTAATGTCTACTTTAAAATTGAAATATTAGTGTGAGGGCTGCATGTAATTTAATTATTAAAACATATAGTTTTAGTGATTAAGAAAAATATAAATGATTTAAATGAAAGGCAAATGCAAAAGGAAAAACAAAAAATCATTTACAAAGAAATATTGTGATGGAAGAGAGAAGGATACATTTTAATTATTTTAATATTCCAATGTCATAAAAGAAAGGAAAAGTAAAAAAGAGGAAAAGTAAAGCTACAGGTATAAGATTTTCATGAACATGTAAGAGAAAAGATAAGAAATTAGTTACACAAAAAATTAAAAGAGGGGAAATATTAAATAGAAGTGGCTGCACTTATTTGACATAGAAATAATGTAATTTAAAAGGTGAAGTGTGGAGAAAAAAAAAATCTGCAACAATAAAAGTAAAATATTTCATAGGTGGTGAAGAGCAACCAAATAATTCAAATGCAGGTAAATATATTTTCATAGGGAAATAAATTTGGGAGATCAAAAGTATTAATTATTTTGTCATAAGTTTTCAGTGCTTGATTTCCCAAATATTGTAAGAAGAGTGCTCACATAAAAAATGTCATAAAATTGATGAGCTATTGACATCTACACCAAAACAGTAAAAGTTGCATTCACATCTCACCTATTGTAGGCTTCCCTCCTTTTTTTTCCCCTTCTTTCATCTCCTATTCTATATATACCTCATATAATGATAAAATTGAGGTTGGGTAAAATATATTTACAATGACCCTCTACCTTGGTGGTTTCTTTGTCACACAAGAAGAATTGAGTGAATGCTTTTTGAGTAGAGCTAGCTATTTTGTTCTCTTTGATCCTATGGTTAGTTGTATTTATGTCTCTAGCATCATGATGGTTAATAATAAATGAGTATTATTCCTTTACCTCTTATGTTGTTGGGTGTGTTTATTTTGGGGATAAGGATATTGTTATTTCTGGTTCTTATACCTTGCCTAGAAATTTTCTCTTGTTCTTTCCTTCTTCCTTCTACTATTTGGATCTAGAGTAATCTCTATATTTATTTCTATTAATAAGCTACGTTGCACCATATATAAACTTAAAATCATATTGTGAGATTATTTATGATGTTGCTACTCCATAAGTTTTTCCTCATCATTGGTGTGCATGAAATCTTGTGATTGTTGTGTGTGTTCTTAGTTTCATTATTATTGATTATGATACTATGAGTTTCTAATCTCTTTTTAGATGGTGGTAGGATGTCTACTCTTGTCTTATGGCCTTTCATGCTTTCTCTACTTTACTTTTAGCATGTTTCCCTCTTCATGTTTCCCCTTTAGTTAGAGTTATCTTAGAGTAAGCAAGGAGCCGAATCTCCCTCTAAAGATTGGTCTACTAGTGTCCCACATATGTAGATCTTTCCATTATTGGTGCTCATGCCAAGAACTTTTGTTTGCTAAAACCTTGGATACATAAAAAGAATGTCAATAGCTTTTAGCATACCTGGTGGGACTCAAGCCCACAATCACTTAATTAGAAGTCAAAAATTAATGCAAGGATTGTAGCCTTTGTTTTTTGGTTAGGAAAGCAAGATCTTACAAATATACTTTTGGTGGTAAGTTATAGAAATATCTAATCTAAATGAGCACACATCCTTGACTTAGCGACTCCACTATGTCTACAAACCCATTTCCCTACATAAATAAAACATGTACATCTAAATGTATAGCCTACTATGATGGTAGCCCCAAGGAATTTCCCATTTACTTCTTGGAACTCCCATGGTCCTCTAGTGCTGCCATAACATAGAAATGATATTTCATAATTATTGTTGAAGGCCCTAGCTCATTTTCATGGAGATTGTTCAATATTACTAGCTAATAACATGGAAGATGTGCTAAATCTATGTGACATACATGATATTGTAGAAGAGGAAGTAGTTCTTTGGATCTTGGATATTTCTCTCAAGGGCAATGCACTTGAGTGGTTTCAAGGTTTAACACCATCATCCATTGCAAGTTGTGAATATTTTGGAACCATGTGGCATGAATAGTTCAAGAAAATAGTTGACTATATGACTCTAACTCAATATCTCACCATAATAAAAAGAGCACTAGAGGAATCTATATATGACTTCAACACCAAATTCAACAAGACATGGGAAAAGCTCCTAGTTGGTGTGCAACCTCATTTGGGTTTTTCTTTCATTTACATAATAAGAGAATTAGATTTTGATCTAGCTTTGATGATTAAGATGCAAGGTGGTGTAACTCTCCCTCAGGCCTATAATATTGCTATTCTAGATGACTAAGAGGTCATTATAGTTAAAAAAATTCCCTCTATACTTGTTACCTCTATTCTACAACCATCTTATCCATATCCTCAAGCAATCCTAGGTAATTCATTGCAAAAGAATTTCCCATCCATGTCCCGTCAAGCTCAATCTCATGATGAAAATGAGGTGGTTGTGATGAGACAACTATGTGATAAAATTTCTAATGACTTGATGGTTCTAAATAACAAATTGTAGTTGAAAACCTTTTTGTGTAGCCAGCTCCTTCAATACAAGGTCCTCATTTTTGAAGCTATAGCTATTTTTATCCTACACTTGCTCACACCAATCAATCTATTACCCATTCCCCTCATATTTCATTCATTCCTACAAGTTAAATTCAACAATACATGGTTCAAGACAAGGTGTTTGTAATGAATGAAGAATGTGCAATTCAGAAAGCTCAAGATGTAAGTTAAAAGAATATAAATATTTCTACTACTCAGTAAAATCTTGTAGTATAATATGTGTATTTGACACAATGAAATGATGATAAACTATTCAAGGTGTTGCCTAGTTCTATTTAAGATGATTGTAGTAGTATGATAGAAAATGAACTAAATGGTCTAAAAGATGGCCTAAATTTTCTATTTTAGAAAATAGATATACTCTTCTAGAGGAAAATGATGCATCATTGATATGAACTACATGATATAATTTGGAGCAAGATTTAAAATGCAAAAAAGGGTTTCTGCAATAGGAATCACTATAGTAATTGTTGTTGCTATAGGAATTGTGCTATAGGCTGAAAGTATGCATTCATTGAATAATTATATTTAGAAGAAGAATGGTCAAATAATGAAAAGATTTTTTTTAGCCTTGTAGCAATGGAGGAACAACAAGTATTCAATGGAATACAAAGTAATGACAATCAATTTCTTCAAAAAGATATCACGCTATGAGGAAGAAGGTTTTATAGATGGACAAGAGCATAAAAATAGTTATTTTCAATACTTCAAGAGGGACATGATCTATTGATTGAGCAAGATGAGGAATTCAAGGCATCTCTTTGGATTGAATTTGAGTCCAAACATGAAAATTTTCAAGTGTAGACATCTAATGTGCCCTCGATGATGGAGAACATGGATTTCTCCTCCATTATGAATGAAGGTTATGCTTTTCTCTTTGAAAAAGATGAAAAATTACATGGTGAACCAAGACTTTGTAGCATTAAAGCTTCATAGTCTAAGGATGGAATTATGAATTCTTAGATTGGTGGATTTACTAGATTAAGATTAAGAGTAATGTTGGGTAGCATTGTTACCTCAAGACAAATTTTAATATTATCCATGATAATGAGAAATAGGAATAAGGTACAACTAATAGCGATAATCCATCAACCATGTTGAAATATGAATATAAGTGAATGTTTCAACACTCCAATAATTCCACCTATCTTCTGCATAGTGCCAATCAATACCAACATCATTAAAAGGAGAAATCCATATTGGATAATCAACTTATAGAGCATAGAAAGTCAGAAAGGTGTAAATATATTTTGTACCTTCTTATGTACTTTGTCTGGTCCATTTCTATTTGTAAACTAGTTTTGTGGACCTTGTTAATGAAAAGTGGGTCATAATTTTCAATATTGGTGAATGGTTGTCTTTGACTAAGCATTTCATGTGTGTATGTAGTTTATATTTTTAGTTCCAAAATAACTTTCTTCAAGAAACATTGTAGAGTGTTGTTTTGTTTTCTAGGCATACTTGCAATAGTGGTTAAAGAGTATAGTCAAAGGGCAGTGTATTTTCTATTTTATGTTAGTTGGATCCTATGATCTTGTTTTCAATTTTGGGTTTTTATTGCAGTAGACATAGATCTTTGAGTGTTATCTTAAGCTATAGGAATTGGTTCAAATAGACATGCTCTATTCATTCTTTTATTTTTTGGCTTGACTCTAATGCCCAATGGATAAAATTTTTGTTGGGTTCATCTTTCGTATATGTGGAAAGCCCCTGTGAGTCACCATAAATATTGACCATTTTATGGTCACCACAAATATTGACCATTTTATTGTCACCACAAAAATAACCCAGCCTCGGACTCATCCTCCATTCAATGATTAAATGTAAAAGTTAATTTGGACTATAGAGGACAAAAATCGATAGTTTTCAACACCAGGAATCAAAGGGATAATGAATGATATTATCTTAAATACTGTGAGAAACATCAATAAACATTCACTTGAACATATCATGCCATAGAAACACAAAAATAATGATTTAAGTTTAGCATAAAGATGAAGTATTGTAAAAATGACACTTAATACTCAAATACTAGTCAACTCCATCTATGATGACCAACAAAAGGAGAAGGAAAAAGCTAGATAATAGTTAAAAGAAATCAAGAAAAAATGAATAGAAAAATAGGTGCAGCATATTTGTAATTAATTTTTATTCAGAGAAGGCTGCCATTTATTTAACGATAAATTATGATTTTATCTTCAAGTGAACATCTACCATTGATTTGGGTTGATCAAATGACTCATGGGAATTACCAAGTCTTGATAAGGAAAGTGCAAATAAAAAGAACACTATTGGTTAAAGACTCTACATGGGCAAATAAAATGATATTTAAATATTTGGAGTTGTAAGTGTGTGAAAATAATTGAAAAGAAATCAAAGTTATGTCATTTTAATGTGACAAGACAAATTTACGACTCATCTAGCTCCATTTATGCAGGCCAAAGTATAACTTCACTCTCCAAAGGTTTGCCCGTCTTAAAGTTGCATTATTTTAATATTAAAGTCTACTTTTATATTAAAATATTAGTGTGAGGAATGCATTTAATTTATTAAAAAATACAGTTTTAATAATTAAAACAAATATAAATAATTTAAAAGAAAATCAAATGTAAAAGGTATGGCAAAGATCATTTACAAAGAAATATTGTGATGGAAAAGAAAAAGGATGAATATTAATTATTTCAATATTATAAAGTCACAAATGAGAGAAAAAGTAAAAAAGAGGCAAAGTAAAGCTAAAATTAGAAGAGTTTTATGCATAGGTAAGAGAAAAGAGGAGAAGTTAATTACACAGAAATATGAAAGAGGGGAAATATTAAATAGAAGTGGCTGCACTTATTTTTGACATGGAAATAATTTAATTTAAAAGGTGAAATGTGCAGCAATAAAAAGAAATTTTTTCATGGGAGGTGAAGTGAAAGGAAATAATTTAAATGTTGGCAAAGATATTTTCATAGGAAAATAAATTCAGAAGATCAAAAGTATTAATTATTTTGTTAAAAAATTTCATTGCTTGATTTCTATAATATTTTGAGAAGAGTGCCCACACAAAGAATGTCAAAAAATTGATGAGCTACAGGCATTTGTAGCAAAACATTAAAAGTCATAATGACATCTCACCTACTATAGTATCCCTTTGTTTTCTTACTTCCCTCTTATTTTCTCTCTTATTCTATATATAGCTCCGAGATTGATAAAATTGAGGTTTGCTAGAATATATTTACAACAGACCTCTGATGTGGTGGTTTTCTAGTCACACATGAAGGATTGGTTGAATATTTTCTAGGTAGAGCTAGCTAGTTTGTACTGCTCTGAGCTTGTGGATAGTTGTATTTCTCTCTCTCACTTGATGATGGTTAATCAAAATAAGTAATTTTTCTTTACCTCTTACTACTCCAAAAGTTCTGACTTAGCACTAGTGTGCATGGAGTTTTGTATCTTTCTATGCATTCTCTTAGTTTCATTATTGTTGATTATGATACCATGAGTTGCTAAGCTCTAGTTAGATTGTGGTAGGATTCCTACTCTTGGCTTATGGCTTTCCATACTTTTTATAGTTTACTTTCAGCATGTTTCTCTCTTCTCTTTTACCTTCCAATTAGAGTTAGCTTGAAGTAAGTAGGGAGCTAGCCATTTCTCTAGAGATTCACCTATTAGTTGCATCCCATTTTGTACACCTTTCCATTTTTGGAGGTCATGCTAACCACTTTTGTTCACTAGAACCTTGACTACACAAAAGGATCATCAATAGGTATACAAAGATTTCTACTCTAATAGGCTTTGTAGGAATTGACATAGGTAAGTTTCGTCCACATAAATTTTTAATTGAAACACCATATTTTTTGAAAGGAAAAAATAGGAGCATTAAAAATGTGATCTATAGATCCTGTCTACAATTTAAATTGTTAGAGCCTCAACAACCTCTTTCCTCAATGATTTTGCACTACTACATTACATACATTTACTTTTATGATAGGATTATCTAACCTCTAGGTTAGACTAAGCTCTATTTTCCCCATACTTTGAGGGTCCCTTTGACATAGATTTGAGTTTTTCACACACCATCAACATAGAGGAATCACTATATTCTTGAGGACCACCATAGTGGTCATATTTGTTCCATGGAGCCTAAAATAGAGATTTTTTTTTTCCTTTAGGTATCCTTACTATAAGATTGTGGAGTGATTCTTTTGCCTTTTCAAATACTTATATAACTCTCTCAAACCCTTCATGGATTATGAGGATCAAAGATGCTTGGACTTTTTCTTTAGATAAATGTTTGATGTTTGTTTAGGGCCAAGAATTTGATTCCACAATGCTCTACACATATAGGGTTGCCTCTTTAATTCATATAGTTTCTCTTTAGGATTGATTAGGAAATGACCTCGTGATAGGATTTTAGATGATGTGAGTGCTACAAGGCATTGAAGTATGTGATTTTCTTTCATATAATTTCTCTTTGGTACTTATTTCTTGTTTTATATTTATTGGAGCTACAATTACACTTCTTGTTCCTTATTATTCATTGTACTTTTAATGTCCCATGGGCCAATTTTATCTTTTCTGAGTATTAGTATCATTATATTATATTATCCTATCATAAAATGCTTCTACACACAACTCTTTTATTAAATTATGGAAAGTTTTATTTATTGAAATATGAAAGTTAAATAAAAGTTTTTCTTCAATATATTCTCATAGTTTCTTTGTATTTATTTCTCTATTTATATACATTTATACACTTAAATACAATATACATTTAAATATTATGGAGATTGTGGTGTAGATATTACTAAACTAATTTATTGTTAAGATTATCTTTTAGGGTAGAAAGAAATTAATATTAGAAGCTATTTTATCACTTATCGTCAAGATGATAACATGTAGTGAATATATGTGTAGTGTGTGTCTAATGTGGGTTATGTTGAGTACAAATGTCTATTTATAATAGTGAAAATAATATACCAATCACATTCTCCGTTATTGTTTGGACCCACTTAAATTAAAGTTCATTTTACACAATAACAAGTCTACAAGCATTATATTCTTATGTAAGATTTAGCTCATGACATTACCTCATCCTTTCCCCATCATCACTCATCCCTTGGAATCTATATTTATCCTTAGATCTCTCATTTGCCAAATTGTAGATTAGATCAATGTGTTTGAAATTAACCTAGGTCACATTTTTATATGTGGATCTAAGCCTCAAAATTTTGAAGCTCAACATTTAAATTTATTTCTTTCCAACCATTTCACTAGTCATTGTGAGTTGGTGAAGGACACATTTGTGTACTATGTTGTATTTATGGATATACATCATTCGTCTAAAATAATGGAGAAGATCACTTATGATTTATTAGAATCACATGATAGCATCATACAATAATTATAGAGCATCCTAATTTTATCATTATCTTGCATAATTATCCCATGCCTACAACATTCTTTTGAGATATATGCAATCTTGTTTCATCACCATTAAATCAATTTGTCTAGGGTATGAATTGAGGAGAACATGAACCTTAGAAAGTTCCAAAATGTTGTTTATAGACACCATTCCACTTAAAACACATGTACAAAAAGTTGATATACAGATTTGAAAAAGTGACCAATATGTTGCATGTGTTAGATTTAGGGCAAACAACTGAGAGGGGGGGTGAATCAGTTGTCTAAAACTTTCTTCCAATTAAACACTTAAATCCACTTTGTAATTCCATAGCATAATGATAAATCAATCATGAAAACATAATGCATTAAATCAAGAGAAGAAACACATTAACACACAGGACACTAAGATTTTGACGTGGAAAACCTGGTTAAGGGAAAAACCACAGGGTGATTAACCCAAGATTGTATTATCTATTAGAAGAATAGAAAGAAGAAAATGGCACATGCCAATTAGGGCTCACTACCTGAGCACACTACTCACAAGAGGCCCACTGCCTACAAGAGACACACTGTCTACAAAATAATAAGTATTACATACATGAACTGGAGAATAGCATCTTCACCATGCTTGAATTAGTTCCATTTAAGTCGAATACTTATGCTCTGCCTTTTGCTCTCCTCCTCACTACCACACTCACATCTCCACAAGACACTCTTTGAAATGACTTTACAATTCTATATATATACAAGATATTGACTTAGGAATAATCATCTAAGTCAGCAAACATCTATAAGAACATCTGCAAGATGTGTAACTCATCCAGTTAGCCAGTCTCAGGCAGAACACCATCATCCGGAAGTTATTTTTCAATTGCAAGATCCAACTCCAATGCGGACCACCAACATGAACTAGACATGATCCAAATACCTCCACAAGATTGCCTAAATCACCAAGAACATCCACACTTCATCTGCTTACTGAAATCCTTCTCTCCTTCATTTGGAACCTCAAGAACACAGTTTGTCATCACTGTCACAAAGGAATAGATACTTGTGGACCTTCAAACCATGAACCAATTGAGTTGACACTTCACAAAGACTTCCTCAAAACTCCCTCAAATCCACAGAATAGGATAATGCATTTCCAGATCTCACCGGACCTATCTGTATCACTCTGTCACCTCTGAACACCTGCCGGAACCAGTTTTACTTGAGCAGCCATAAAATCTTTAGATCTTCATGTGGACCTATGAAATCTTTACTAGATCACCTTAAGACACATATCTACAAACCCTTTAAACAACATCCTCTGTTCTTCATCTTAACTTGGACTTTTACCTTACTTTCTTCATTGTTCTTCATTGCTCCTGATATGACCAATTTTCTCAATATCCTTAGTAAACAGATCATCCAATCCTTATCATTAATGCAATAGGAGTATGTTGACACCAATGACAACATTGGTTAGGCCCATACTTACAACAATCTCCCCCTTTGTCATTGATGGCAACATATGATGTGAAAAACTTGTTATGACCATTAAGACAAGAACTTCTCCTTACTATCACAACTCACCCTATCAGCAACTACCATTCACATGTCTTCTCTTCCTTTCTTGCTCTCCCTTTGATCAGAAAACACTTGTTTTTCACATGCCTTCTCTCCCCCTTTGACATCAATGGAAAAGGGTACATACTTGCAACTTCACCACTTCAGAGTCATACCAGTTGTTCCCCCTGAGTAGCAGCTCTCCATCATCAATTCGGATCACAAGATATGACTGTGATATCCACTAGACTGATGCACATCAATGTATCTTACTTCATCAACAGAGGGGTAATAACCCCTAACTTCTCCCTGAGATGCTCAAAAGAGTCCTTAGGTAGAGGTTTAGTAAAGGTGTCTGCAATCTGATCCTTGGAAGGCACAAACTCCAATCTAACCTCATTCTTGTTCACTTGTTCTCTCAAAAAGTGAAACTTGATGGATATATGTTTAGTCTTTTAATGCAACACTAGATTCTTAGATATATTTATTGCACTTGAATTATCACAGAAGATTGTGATAAGCTCCTCATATTCCACTCTTATGTCTCTTAGCATTTGCTTCATCCACAAAACTTGAGTGCAACTACCTACTACTACAATATATTCAGCTTCTGTACTGGATAGAGATATTGCCTCTTATTTCTTGCTTAGCCAAGAAACTAATCTTTTCCCCAAAAATAATCCTCCACCACTGGTACTCTTCCGGTCATCCATGTCTCTTGCCCAATCCACATCTGTATATGCATGAAGAGAGAAATCATGATCTCTGAGATACCACAATCCATACTCAACTGTTCCTTTTAGATATCTAAAAATCCTCTTGATTGTCATGACATGAGATTCTCTAGGATCAGCTTGAAATCTAGTAAAAAGACCCACAACATTCATAATGTCAGGTCTCGTTTGAGTGAGATACAACAATTCTCCAATCATTGACCTATACTTTTTCTAATTAGCCTTAGGAGAGTCATCATCTTTGCCCAATTTACATCTGGTTGCCATGGGAGTATTCATTGGTTTTGAGTCTTCCATCCCAAATTTCTTCAACAATTCTTTCACATATTTGGTCTGAGAAATGAAGATTCCTTTGTTTGTTTGAGTGATTTTTAGACCCAAGAAGAAATTCATTTCCCCAAACATGGACATCTAAAATTCACTTTCATTTGATTTACAAAAGTTTTACACATACTATCTCTTCCTCCAAAAATGATATCATCAACAAACAGTTCAACAATCAAGATGTTTTCATGATCAATTTTGAAATACAAATTACTGTCAGCAGTACCATTGTTGAAACCAATCTACAAAAGATGCTTATCCAATCTTTCATACCAGGCTCTTGGGGCTTGCTTTAGTCCATACAATGCTTTCTTCAACTTGTAGACCATATCACCATGATCAGACAATTGAAATCCATCAGGTTCTTAATGTATACTTCTTCTTCCAAGTCACCATTCAGGAAGGCAGACTTGACATCCATCTGATATACTTTGAAGTCCTTGAAGGCAGCAAAAGCAAGAAATAATCTGACTACTTCAATTCTTGCCACCAGAGAAAAAGTTTCTTCAAAATCAACTCTTTCTATTTGAGAGTAACCCTTGCAAACTAATATGGTTTTATTTTTGATTACTTCACCAACTTCATTCAGCTTGTTCCGGAAGACCCATTTTGTTCCAATCACATTCTTGTTTCCAGGTCTGGGAACAAGATCCCAAGTGTGATTTTTCTCAATTTGCATCAGCTCTTCCTCCATTGCTTTAGTCCAGTTTTCATCATTCCAAGCTTCATTCACTATCTTAGGTTCAATCTTTGAAATCAGACAATACTTATCTGAATCTTGAGCAATTCTCCTTCTTGTTTGTACACCTTTACTTTTATCACCTAAGATCTGATCTTTAGAGTGGTTCAGTCTGACATACCTAGGAACTTTGGGAGTTTCTTGCACTTCTGATTCTTGATCAGGCTCATTAAAACTCATCTCTTCTTCCTGATTTACCAAATCAGTTTGAATCTCAATTTCAGAAGGGGCTTGGGGGTCCTTGAATCAAAACACCATTATGATCATCTTCATCATATTCATAAAACCTTCAGGGTTTTTCAATTCCTTCATCAACCTTCACATTTGTACTTTTTATAATCTTTCTTAGTCTCTTGTTATAACACCGGTATGCTTTGCTTTGAGTAGAGTAACCCAAGAATATTCCTTCATCACTTCTAGCATCAAACTTGCCTAGATCTTCATCTCTTTTGATGTAACATTTGCTACCAAAGACTCTAAAATACCTCACAGTAGGAGTGATGCCAAACCAGAGTTCATAAGGAGTCTTACCAATATTGCTTTTGATTTGTACTTGATTGAGAGTATAGACTGTAGTGCTGATAGCTTCTCTCCAATAGATCTGAGGAACATTTGCTTCCATCATCATTGTGCTAGATGCTTCCTGGATGGTCTAGTTCTTTCTCTCCCCTACTCCATTCTGTTGTGGAGTCCTAGGAGCAGATAATTGTCTCTTTATTCTATGTTTCTCATAGAATTCTATGAACTCACCAGATGTGAATTCTCCACTCTATCAGACCTCAGACACTTTAATTTTAATCCAGTTTCATTCTCTACCATAGCCTTGAATATTTTGAATTTCTCAAGAGCTTCTAATTTCTCTTTTAGAAAAGTTACCCACATCATCCAGGAGTAGTCATCAATTAGTAACATGAAGTATCTATCACCTTGCACACTTTTGATTCTTTCCAGACCACATAGATCAGTATGAACTAAGTCTAATAATCCAGTAGAAGATTGTTCCTTGCTTTTAAATGAGACTCTACTTTGTTTTCCCAACTGACATTCTTTACACAAACTATTTGTAGGTTTTACCAGTTTTGGAAGATCTCTTACTGCTTGAGTATTGCTTATCTTGATGATATTACCAAAATTCACATGACACATTCTCCTATGCCATAACCAACTCTGATCAATTTGCACAAATAGACAACTTTTACCAGCACCAACTAAATGGAAGATATTACCTTTTGTGTGAGTGCCGAATGCAATCTCTATTCTAAAACTTTCAAAGATCTTGCATTTTCCATTATTGAATCAGAGATTGTCCACTAACTATCCAACACTAGGAAGATTGCGCTTCAATCCTCCAACATACAATACATTATTGGTTTTGTTCCTTACATCAAAAGAAATAGTTCCTCTACCTCTGATTCTACCAGCAAAACTATCACCAAATTTTACCACTCCTCCTTCATACTTTTCCAAATCTATGAATTTATTTTTGTCACCTGTCATATGGTGAGAGCATCCACTGTCAATGACCCAATCATCCTTTTCATCAACTTGGGCAGCCAGAGTTCTTTCTACAACTTTATGATTGACAAATTTAGAGGGCATTGGATCTTCTTCCTTGATGGCAATAAACACCCAATCACTTCTAGATTTATTTCCTGTATCTGATTCATCATCTGTTACACCTTCATTATCATCTTCTTCATGCACATAGTAACAATTCTTTTGGAACCTTGATTTGTTAGTATTTGGCCTTGAAAATCTTTCCAAACATCTTGAGGCAAAATGACCAATCTTATTGCAGTTAAAACACTTAAAACGTAATTTTCCTTCATACTTACCAGTTCCTCTTGGTAGTCTTTTTGCAATAAGGGCTTCAAGTTGAGTTGTTTATGCTTCTTCTTTTGCCAGGTCTTTTCTTGCTTTTTCATACCATGATAGTTTCCTTGAAGAGTTCTCTCCTGGATCAAACCTTTGTTTACCTTTTATAGAGGCACTGGCTTTGAATGCAGATTCAATCTTGGGAGGGGCATCTCTAAACTCGGTCATTTAAAATATAGCCAATTTACTAGCCAATTGATCTCTTGTGACAATTGTATGGGCTTTGAATTTGTCAATGGCAACAACCTTGATTTTATAAGAAGCAGGAAGGGATCTAAGAATTTTTTTGACAATTTCATCTTCATACAAGACTCCACCAGCACATCTAATTCCACAAACAAGCTCATTTACTCTTGGTAGAAAAGTAGTGATATTTTCATCTTCTCTCATCTTCAGATTTTTAAATTTCCCCTTCGGACTCTATAGCCTTGCACATTTAACATACTTGTCTCCTTCATATAGTAGTTCCAATTTTTCCCAAATCTCAAAAGTAGTTGGTAGGTCAACAACATTTGAAAGCTCCGAATCAGATAATGCACTTAGAAGAGCTTCTATAGTTTGTAGATTATTTTCAGCATCTGTGATTTCATTTGGGGCTTTCAGGCCTCCCTATGGACGAGTATACTTCATGGAAGCGATGTTCTAGTACTATATTCCCATACATTGCAAGTGACATTTCATGTGACTTTTCCAAAGATTAAAATTGGTTCCATCAAACTTCAGACTATCCTTCTTGTAGGATGACATCCTGGATCTCCTCAAGCGGTTAAGATATTTTAGAGGAACTTAGTTCTGATACCAATTATTAGATTTAGGGCAAACAACTAAGAGGGGGGGTGAATCAACTGTCTAAAACTTTCTTCCAATTAAACACTTAAATCCGCTTTGTAATTCAACAGCATAATGATAAATCAATCACGGAAAAATAATGCATTAAATCAAGAGCAGAGACACATTAACACATAGGACACCAAGATTTTGATGTGGAAAACCCAATTAAGGGAAAAATCATGGGGTGATTAACCCAAGATTGTATTCTCTATTAGAAGAATAGAAAGAACAAAATGGCACATGCCAATTAGGGCTCACTACCTGAGCACACTGCTCATAAGAGGCCCACTGCCTACAAGAGACACACTGTCTACAAAATGATAAGTATTACATACATGAATTGGAGA
This sequence comes from Cunninghamia lanceolata, assembly GCA_027924645.1. Classification (NCBI taxonomy): domain Eukaryota; kingdom Viridiplantae; phylum Streptophyta; class Pinopsida; order Cupressales; family Cupressaceae; genus Cunninghamia; species Cunninghamia lanceolata. Next base: position 11,930,223 of record BSBN01000780.1, read on the forward strand.
ATAGCATCTTCACCATGCTTGAATCAGTTCTATTTAAGTCCAATACTTCTGCTCTTCCTTTTGCTCTCCTTCTCACTACCACAGTCACATCTCCACAAGACACTCTTTGAAATGACTTTACAACTCCATATATATACAAGACATCGACTTAGGAATAATCATCTAAGTCGGTAAACATCTATAAGAACATCTACAAGATGTGTAAGTCATCCAATCAGCTAGTCTCAGGAAGAACACCATCATCCAGAAGTTATTTTTCAATTGTGAGCTCCAACTCCAATGCAGACCACCAATATGAACTGGACATGATCCAAAGACCTCCACAAGATTTCTTGAATCACCAAGAACATCCACACTTCATCTGCTTACTGAAATCCTTCTCTCCTTCATCCAGAACCTCAAGAACACAATTTGTTATTACTGTCACAAAGGAATAGATACTTGTGGAGCTTCAAACCATGAATCAATCAATTTGACACTTTACAAAGACTTCCTCAATACTCCCTCAAATCCACAGAATAGGATAATGCATTTCTGGATCTCACCAGACCTATCTGTATCACTTTATCACCTCTGAACACCTATCGGAACTAGTTTTACTTGAGCAGCCACAAAATCTTTAGATCTTCATGTGGACCTCTAAAATCTTTACTGGATCACCTTAAGACACATATCTACAAACCCTTTAAACTGCATCCTTTGATCCTCATCTTAACTTGGACTTTTACCTTACTTTCTTCACTGTTCTTCATTGTTCTTGATATGACCAATTTTCTCAATATCCTTAGCAAACAGATCATCCAATCCTTATCATTAATGCATTAGGAGTATGTTTACATAAATGATAACATCGGTTAGGCCCATACTTGCAACATCATGTTCACTTTTACCAATCCTAGAGAATTTCTATGCACCAAATCACTTTTGCATGTGTAAAGATTAGTTCGACAAATGCAAATCTAAACCATGATAGAGAATAGTTGGTTCGTAAATTTGGAGGTATTTGTATGACAAAACCCTAAGCTCCAAGCATACTAGTAAATCAATTCTTGGCATCATTTAGAACAAATCTATAATTTAAAAATGTTGATGCTTCTCAAATCTAGAATTTAAGTGTGCCCCCTTAGAAATGGAGAGAAATATTGTTGCTCATTGGAAGACCAAGGCCCCTCTAAATAATATGATATGGACAAAATTTCAAGAATAAAATATAATAAGTGGAAACCACTTAAACTTTTAGATGGATCAAATTGAATTTTGATGGTAGTTCCAAAGGGAACCCTAGAAAAGTAGGGGTTGATAGAACTATAAGATACAACAAAGGCACACTATTGATAGCCTATGCCAAAAGTCTAGTAACCTAGACCAACAATGTGGCTGATGCCATGGTGGCCCTTGTTGGCCTCACCTTGGCTAGTAAATTGGGAACTCCCAACATCACAGTTGAAGGGGGTTTTGAAATTATAATAGATATGTTAAACACCAAGGTTATGCAACATTGGTCCATTAAGCCCACATTAGGGTAATAATTTATGATGCTATTGATCTAATTAAATCCTTTAGCAAAGTTAATAATTTTTTCATGTATATAGAGAGGAATCAAATTTCTAAAACCCCTTCCAACCTGGGCAATACTTCAAATGATCATGTGAAATGGAGTGACCCCTTGTCTCTATTATCACAAATCCTAAAAAGCATGTATGATAAACAAAGCAATGATTAAAATTATTTTCAAAGGGGTACGAGACATAACCAACACAAGTTCCTTAATTGCTAAGAATCGATTGTATAATCATGAAGTAGATTCCAAAAATGAATAGGACTAATTTTTGAATTACATAATAAAGTGTATTTTGGAAGCCTTGCTCATTGTGATTAAAAGACACTTGATGGTGCCTATGAAGAAAAGTTTCATTAGCAAGGGTCTACCTACTATTAGGACCATGGGTGGAGAGAAAGTGTGAGTTGAACCTTCTTCTTGTGAGGAGTTGAAATGTAATTCCACCATTTGAAACATCAAATGCAAAGGTTGTCTATCCTAATTCCTAGAGGCCATTAATAGCTTTCACCCTATTCTATCCAAGATATTTTCTAGGTCTTAGAAGAACACAATCATTTATGTTCAAGGCATTTCTTCAAACATCATTGAAGAGTTGATAGATGAAGCCATTGGCCTAGAGATGGAAGGATTTAGAATGCAAAAAATTAACAAACTAGATAATGGTAAGCACCAAGAGAAATTTGTAGGTTCCAAAATGGTCTTAAGAAAGATGATCTCCCAAAAAACTAGAGAGAGGTGGCCAATGAATTGATAAGGTATGTTACCCTTAAAGGAAGATACAAGAGAGTTTATTTTTATCATTTTCATATGATGAACCATCTAAGACATGGCATGAAGTTGAACATTTTATTCTTCCTCTTTCAATCCATATAAAAGTATGTCCATGATGTACTTCTTGGTAAGGTAGAACTCCTATTGTACTGGGGTTTAATACACTACATTTATAGGCATCAGGTTGCAACATTCCAACCAGTGTTGTCTTCCCTAGAAGCATCAACCCTTTTGAAATATACCCTAGGTGTTGTTGTCACTTGGATTTGCACCATGTGTTGGAGAGATTTAACAATCTTCAATAATCCAGTGGAACATTGAGATGTCCACCAGGTGTGGGACCCTACAAGGAGGCCAAATCTCCATAGAGAAGTTGGTTCCTTCACTAACCAAGAGATTCAACTATTCCTAAGACTAGACCTAATCTATTCACCATTGAGGAAAAGAGGAAGAGGGATAAAACTATAAATTAAAGGGGTGATACGCCAAGTTCGAATATGAAATCACTCACAATACTAAAAATGTACAAAATAACTAGATACAACTGATAAACTTACACAAGTCTAGTTGATTCTAATAGAAGTAAGAGCATAAGAGAATTGTAAGGAACAAGCATTCACATAAAAATCAATCCTAATTTACACAATGCTAAAAACTAGCATGAAAAGGTAAAAGAGAGTGTGTATTTCATAAAAAAGGTAAGGTTATAGCAGAAGGATCTATTTAAAAATAGAGAGGAAAGCAAGAAATTCAACTATCTTCCAACTAATTTTTTAACCCTCATTACATCTTTCAGATATGCATATATAGCATTTGATTACATTGACCTTAGTCATCTCACAATAAATCTACCCCCATGGGCTATCAGAAAATATCCTTACTAGAAGGGATGTTTTCTTGCAATAATTTAATTCAAAAAATATCTCGGATCATGGAGTAGTTGGGAGATATTTTGCCTCTTCAATGCACTAGCTGATTCATCACCTACAACATTAAATGCAAAAATATCTAAAATGGGGTAGCTGAAGATTAGATCTGCATTAATGGAAGATGAGAAAAATCAAATGAATTTTCCCTTTAAAATCCCTTTTTATAGAGCTTTTACAACACTTCAAATATCTCCATTTAGATATTTAAAGTTTATAATATATTACAACTCTATTTTTTATTTATTTCTCACTTTTATGGAAAATCTAGCCTAAAATTTGCCCTATTGGCAAAATCTACATTTTCTAAACATTCTGTTCTGCCCTCTGCATCTTTTCATCCTCAGTTAGCAACTTTTGAAACTTCAAAACTATGGCCTGTTATTTCATTTCTGCATACTTTTGACTTATCAGAAAAAGGTCATTGTTCTAAACTTTTTTCAGTTGTCTCTTTCATCTCTATTTTTGCCTGATCGGCAAAAAATCATTCTTTTGAACCATTCCTAGCTATATTCTGCCTAATCAGAAAAATGTTCACTTTCTAAACGCTTCTTTGATACCTTTTATGCCATTATAAGCAAAATCTACTTTGGTTGAACTATTTCTCTTTGTTCCATCTTTCTACTCTATGTTGCCTTGTCAAAAAAATCATCTTTTGTTGAACCATTTTCCCTTTGCTTTTTGCCTTATCAGAAAAAGTAACTTTTGCAAACTTTGGTGCCTTTATTGGAAAATGCTTCTTTTTCCGAACCTTTGCTTGGTTATCCATCCTTTGCCTTATTGGCAAACCAAAGGAATTTTAAACTTTTGTGGAGTTCGGCCTCATGTTGACTCATCGATAAGGCCTTTCTTTTCCATCTTTACTTAGCCATTTTTCCATGTTTCCATTTTACCTTGTCAGAAAAAGTGGTCTTTTGTGAACCGGGCCCACCTTGTCGGAAAAAATAAATTTCTTGAACTTTTAATGCCTTAGCCAAAATCTCCTTTGTCATACCATTTCCCTTTTCTTGAACTCCCTCTTTCAGTTGCCTTCTTTGTTGGTGAACCACGGAAACTTTGAACTTATGAAAAGTTCACTCTTTATGTACTTTTTTGAAAAGTCTTCCTTCATTCTTTTAACTTAGTTGATTCTCACAAACCGTTCCCTTGTGCCTTCCCTTTATCAGGAAATTGCCTAGTTAGTGAACTGAAGAATTTTTGAACTTTTGCAAAGTTCGTGCCCAGGCAATTTCACTGACAAAGGCACCCTTTTGTCTTTCTTTTGCCTTAGACAAATTTGAAGAAGCCGGCTCCCTTCCCTTCAATCAAAAAATCGTCAAGTCTGTGAACCTGTAAATTTTTGAACCTTTTGAAAAGTTTGAAGTTTTTGTATTTCACCGACAAAGGGAAGGAAATGTTTCTTGCCTTAGTCATTTTTTGCACTGGTTCAGGAAACTGAAACTTTGCTGATAAAGGCTTAAAGGGGGGCAAAAACTAAGGTAAAAGTTTCAAATTTTTTGGGGTTTTCTTGTTTTTTTGCAAGGATTCTCTAGATGACTTTTTAGGGATTTTTACAAGGCAAAACACTAAGATTTGAATGATTTTAGGCTTGCAGAGGCAAACTCGTAAGGGTTTTCAACAAGATTTTTGAGTTGGGCTATTCGACTATGGGCAGATGAAAATAGGTCAATAGGTATAATTGATATTATGTTGTCCTTGAGGATTCTTTTGGCCTTGAGGATTCTTTAGAGGAGGAGGACCCCCTACCTCATTTGATGATAATCAATTCCCCCTGTGCCTAAATATGGATGTCTCTTCTGGGTCTTGTGAGGGGCCCAATGTTATTAGAATCTAAATCCCCAACACAATGCATGAGCCTACCACATCCACCCAAGTCATAACAATCTCAAGAAACCCCCTACTAAAAGCCCAAACAAGGTGGCTACCAAAAAGGACAAAGGTAAAATGGTGGAAGAGGCCCACCAGGATAACATCTCATCCTCCTCCAAGGAGAGACACTCTACTCCTAGGACATAAGATTCTAACACCAACTACAAAGGATGCACATAATTGGCTAGAAAAGTGCTTAGGTTGGAGGAGGTTGTGAACTTGTAGAATAGGGTCTTCAAGAAGCTAGTTGCCCAACTAAATTCCATTACCAAAATCATTAAGGATATTAGGGATAACATAATATTTGGTAAAGATAGTGGTTTTGAAGAAGATTTTAATCTTGATATGGAATCATTTTCTTTGAATGTTAACAACAAATGATGGGATAGTATGGAGGAAGGGTTGGCTATTTTGGAGTAGAAGTGAGAGGTAATTTAAAAAAAAATGATCAAAGTTGTCTCCTTCAATAAAAATACTATCATTAACTTTTCCACAAGTTTTGTCATTCATCAAAACAAATTGTAGAAGAGAAAACTAAAAGTTGTTGAAGAAGGCCCTGTCATTGCAGAAGGCCCTACCAAGGGGACACGTGCTAAGGTGGCTACTACTAACAAGGCTAAGACCATTAATATTGATGATGACACTCTTAGTTTCTCCTTTGATGATCACGTCAATTTTATGGCCAAGGAATCAAAAGCAACTTGAGGGCTAAAGATGCTAGCAAACTGGCACTAGTTGTTCTCTCTTTGTTTTTTTTTATTGGGGGTTGTCCTTAATCTATTCCTTTGGGTATTTTTTGTCTCTATTTTGTTGTTCCCTTTTTAGCATCCCACACCTTGTGTGACCCATTTCACGGGTTTGACAACTATTATTTTATAAAAGGGTGGGGTCCTTTCAAAACCTCTTTAACATAATAGAAAAATAAATCCATAATTTGAGATTTAATCAAAGCATCACATTTAACTTATTTAATTTCTATAATTATAGCTATGCATTTATTTGTTATAACCATCTCTTTATTCAAGGATTTATTATTATTTAACTATTTTTCCTCTGTTATTTATTCAATGAAAGTATTTATTTTCATTAAATTTATGGTGAACCCAACATTTCTGCATGACTTATGCGTTTGTCTTAGGTTTTATCCTTCTTTTATTAAGATTCTTAGATTTGATATTCTTAATGCATTTATTTTATATTATAATTGATTAGGATCTATATCACACTTTTCTTAGGTTTCATTTATGTAACTTATTCAAGGTTTTGGGCCTTCATTATATGAACAAGTGCTTTCATCCCACCCTACCAACCATTATTTTGACTTTTAAGGTTTCATTTGCTAATTTATTTTTGAATTTTGACTTTTTTTTGTTTCCTATGTTTTTTCATATCTTATAATCCTTTTCATCTCATTGATCTTGTTATGCTCCTTGAATATGAATTTCTTATCCACATCCTCACATTCCTTTGAAAATAAGACCTCATTTAAATCTTCAAATGGCTCAATCTATTGAGAATGATTTTTTGATAATATTCTAATGAGTAATACTATTGAGCTTGAGGTTGAGAACTTTCATCATGATGGACATTTAGAGAAATAACAACTTGCACATGATATTTCTATTTTTACCAATTTGGAGACTACTACCCATTTGGCTTGGGGATTTCATGATCTATTTCTTACTAATCCATTTGGTTTGGAAGTTCTTCAAGAAATTAGTGCTAAGTTTACCCTGTCTAATTCTTTGAATGGTTCATCCCCCTCATTTTCTCCTACTAGTTTTATTTCTTAATTTTGTGTGCATCCTTGCACCTCTCTTCCTACCATGTTCAAGTTCATTGTTATGACTACATTCCATGATGAAATTTCTGCATCCAATCCTTGTTTCTCTCATCCCACTACCATTTCACCTACTTTCCATGTTATCACTACTAGTTCTATGGTTACCCATGTTGATATTGTTTCTTCTACCATTTCTACATCCACCACTTGTGTTGCCTCTTCTTCTCACCCTATAGCATTATCCCTACTTACACTAGTACCATCCCCCACTTTGTTCCTTACTCCATTCCTAGTTCCATATGCCATTTTACTTTCTTTCATACCTTATTATGTGCCACAATCCACTCCTACCAATGCCATGTACATGCCTTATAATTCATTATCTTATGAACCTATATATACCTAACCTATTGTGTCCCATGTTCCTACTACTTATTTTGGTTATGTAACATGCCCAAACTTCCATTAGAAATTTGGGGTTCCTTATATATAGAGTTTATGTTTACAATGATCTATTTAGACCATATACATGAGCCTTGATTTATTATGGTTTACTTTCCATGAGTCTTGTGCATAACTGATCCGAGTCATCTAATCTTGACTCATGAATCATCTATGTGTTCTTGGGGTTGTGTTTATTATATCCTTAACTTTAATTATATCCTATAGTTTCATTTTCTCTCACTTTCTCATGTACTTGACATTATTATCTTCATGTTTTCTAGCCATTCTAGTTTACACCTAAGTAGTTTATAACCTTGAATTCACTCAACTCCTTGCATTTAAACTTTGTTACATTTAAATCCCAAGTTACCTAGGGACTCCAAAATGTAGGTATGTATCATTCAAGTAGCCAAAGTATTCAATCTCAAATTCTCATGCTTCCACATTATATCCATATCTTAGAATACACTATCTAGTTGTGTCTTCATTGGACCAAGTTTCCACTTGTCACCACCAACAACATGTACTTCAATGACATAAAAATTAAGTAAGTAATATTTTACCTGATGTATTGCATTTGAATTCAATTTTATTTCATATCCATGAATTTTTTAGACCCAAAAGTCCATATATTTTAATTCACTAAGAATTTAACATTTGAACCTAACACATTAAAATCCATAAACTTCATGTCAGTAGACCCAAGCAGTTTATTAACCTAATTTTATCCAATTACTCACTTTTGTTAATTTATACTTGAGATCTAGATTCATGGCTATGAATGAGTTATAGTTTACCATATTTTTTGGAGTCTGCCTCTTGTGTTTTTCTACATGTAAATAATTGGTTGCCACATGGTCACAAATGATTTGTCAACACTAGGGTAGCACATACCTTAGATCTAAGCACTTTTTAGATTCTACTTGAATTGAGACTTCAAATCCATTATTTAAACCTATAAATTTGGAGTCCCACATGATTATTATCTTGCTTCATTTATCCTTTGCAGACTATGTCCACATTTTTTCTTTCAACACCCTAATGACTCAGTCATCTCTAAAGTGTCTCACATCCACTTCTTAAATTCTAAACTATAGGTAAGATTGAATTTACTCATCTCACATGTAGTTTAACATGAATTTTAGGTCCAAGGACATCAAAAACTAATCCAAGTGAGTAAATTTAGATTTAATCTCAATGTAGGTCTACTTGTACATAATTTTTTTCATTTGGTATCTTTTAAGTATACTCATGTGTCTTTTAGTCCATCATGCATGTCTTTCTTTCTACTATGTGGCATCCCCTACCCATGTGCATTTTAATTCCAACCTATCTTACCTCTTCAACCTCCATGTGTATCTCCTAAATTCTACTCACATGTGAAGGTTGGAAGGAATAGTCTTCAATTTACGGACTTGAAACTACTAGTAAGAAAAAAATTGATAAGTAATTTATGTGTTCTCTTGAATTGTTATTGTTGTGTGTTTTATCTTTGTTTTGTAAGTGTTTGGTTGTTTTATGGTTTGTTTAGTTTTTTGTACACAATGGATGTTACCCTGAACATATAGACTTTACTATGACCATGATATCATCCAATATCATTATTTCATCAAATTCTATGTTTTTCATCCAAAGTGCTATGTTTATACACTTTGTACACATTTTTGAAACTTCTCATGTCTTGTTCTCAGATATTTGGTAAAGTATTAATGTATTTATTTCATACCATCAAATTCAAATGTCATAATCAAATTTTTTGTTTGTATAAAACTCAACCCTAATGTATATAATTAAATTAGTTTAGGTTTGCATACTTCATTTTATTTAATTAATACACACATGCAATATAAATTTATTCTAGTTTAAAACAAGAATTTAATTTATAATTAATTTTAGATGTTTCTTTTAGTTTAATAAACACACACATACAATATAAATTTAATCTAGTTTAAAACAAAGGAATTTAGTTTATATATTAGAAATTATATGATGTAAGATTCTGTAAACCATATGTTACAATTTCATTGTACATCATCTAACTTAACCATTAAAATGTGAAGAATGACATTAAAGAGAAATTCTTAAACATCTAGTCTTACTAGAAATATTATGTTTCTATAACAAGAGCACTTTTAATTGCCTAAATTTCATGTCAAAAATATTATACGAGAGAAATTTTTAAGCCTTTGATGATAAAATGTTTTTGAAGACTTCTATTGAAGATCTTATATGAAGAAAAGTACAAGTGAGAAACATTAGTTTACTAAGCCTTGAATCATTTAGAGATAGAAGTGGCTATTTGCTTATTTATTTACATAGATATTTATGCCAAACGTGTTCCCCTCTATGGGAAGGGGAAAGATAATTTTTCAAATCAATAACTAATACAATATAATAGAGGATGCATGATGATTGAAAAAATCTTGGCCATTCCACATTGTTTAAAGAATCCAAGATGAACTATCAAATCTTATCAATGAGAAGTTGATGTTGGCCACCAATGGTAGCATTTTATAGGAAATTAGTAGGCTATGACATTATCATGTCAACAAAAGTAGGCCATGGTAGTACCTACCTATTAACATTGTATTTAATAGGAAATTAGGAGCATGTCATTTAATACAACATCAACATAATCATAGTTGATCATCTTATGTCGGTGGAAAAATCTATTATCTTCACTTTTCAACCTTCACTATTTGTTGTAGTTACTATAGACATAAAAAAATTGACTGACCAATTTATGGTATTGAAACCGTCCCTACCCAAACTTTATTAAAACCTACTTCATTTTCGTTACTCTCTCTAGAAAATTTTATAGTGGAGTTATGCAAAAACATTTGAACTACTTTCGGTAACATTTGGTTTTATTGTGATATCATTAATCTGTTGCACTTAATATAAAGTTTTAGGGAACGTCGTATGGTTTTGACAAGTTTTGAAACAAAATTTATATTTGGTTGTAAATAGTTACCAATCAAATTGTCATGGCCACACTTATATTGCTTTTGACTCATAGTCCCTGGCCTTCTATTCACCACCTTGAAGAGAAAAAAACCACTCAATCAGTTTCTACCTCATATATGTGAAGCCAACACATTTGTTGAATGCCATCATGTAAGATAGACAAGCCAATAGTGAATTTACGTTGAGTGGCTAATGGAAGAGAAACCAACTCTTCCATTAGCTAGTAGCCCAAATGGACTATTGGATTGGCTATAACTATTTTCCATAATGACTAATCATTTAAGCAATGGGTTGTATATGTTAAAGAAGAGAAAATAATATAAAGTGTAATTAGTGTAATATGTCAAGCAATGACATTTGAAATTGAGGTAGTATGTGATTAATTTGAAAATTACATAGTAAGGCAATGTAAGGTAAAGGCCAAGGATAATGTTTATAAGTAGGTTTCCCATGGGGACTAAAAAAGCATAAACAAATATGTGAAACATGAACATGAGACAAGAGAACACCTCACACGTAATGACTAACAATGTAGAGCCCAATGATAAAAATCCACACTAAAGCATGAAAACATTTATACCTACACAATGGTAAGACCTAGACAATCCAATCAGTCCCATTGATTGACCACCATTTTGGCTAAAGGAGAACACAAGGGTAGATGAACATGTGAAAATGGCAAATGCTAGAAGTCTAGGTTCAACATATTACACTTGCACTTATAAATTCATCCTCTCATAATACTTCCTCTAGGTATCTCAATTTATTGTCTACGATTATTTTTCTAACATTAAAGTATGGTAGTGTTCATTATCTTTAGCATGTGGTAATGGAAAATTTACTTTTCAAAATTTAAGTATCATATTTTCCTTAGTGTTGGAGAACTGAATGTCCAAAAGTCTATTGTCAATCATTTGCATTGAGCTCTCATCATTACTAGAGTTCCTTCTTTTCTCAATAATGAAAGACTTGAGAAAAGTAATATAACTAGAAAATAGGATCATTCTAACTCCTATATTTTCAAGTGGTTACACAAACATTGCTTGGTATTTTGAAGAGGTGAGAAAAATGAAAAAGTGTAGATGTGCATTAATTATCCCTCTATTTTTTGGTTTTGATCCCTCAGATATTTACTATCTTAAGAAGGATAAGGCTACAAATGTAGAGGTGTTCAAGAAACATTATAGTAAAGATATATCTGAGTCGATCACATAATTAATAAATGAAGGAATTTGTTTATTATGTCTCCAACTTATATAAGAAATCAATATGCTAACCACAATGTCTAACCATTAAATCACAACAACCAAATAATGCATCTTGAGCTATAGTGTACATATATAATCAAATAGTCTATTTAGAAAGTTTAGTAGCATCAAGAACATAAATTTCCAAGGGCTCACATTCATTATCGTATCAAGAGTTTTTTTTATCTTTCTAATATTTAAATATGTCACACTTTTAGGCACAAATGATATCCACAAAAGAATAGTACATATATCCTTCTCAAAAATCAAGAAGAGGACATGCATGTCAATTACAAATATTTTAATATTCTATTAAAAGTATTACCAAAGTTCTCCTACTCTTGATTATAAAACAATAGTCTTTGTATTCTAATGGGTTGTATGCAACCATTTAAACAAATTACATTTATTATGCTAGAGGTGTTCCTTGTTGAATACACTAGATACTAAGAGGGCTAGTGAATTAGTATTCCATAAAACCGCTTCTTTACCTGTCCATTAATCTAATTACCAAATTCAATAGCATGAAATCATAATGAACAAAAGAACAACAACCATAAAATATAACACATACACACCAGGATTTTTACGTGGAAAACCCAAAAAAGGGAAAAACCACGGTGACTATTAGCTCATAATATATTATGATAACAATACTTAATTACATGAAGGTTCACTGCCTTAGGGCTCACTGCCCAAGGACTCACTGTCCAAAGAGGTGCTCACTATAATAGGCTCATTGCCAAAAGAAAGAGAAGAGAAGATAGAGAAGGAATGGCTCACTGCTAAGAGAAAACTACTGCAAGTGCATCTACAAAATGCTGAGATGCAGTTCCATTTATAACTTAGTATATAGACTCAAACATCTTCATGATGTCTACTCTACTTTTTCTGCTCTTCTTTACATATGCTCTACTCTTCTGCCCTTACTATTCTTTTTTTATTGCAAAACTACCTTAGATTGCATACACATTGAATTCACACTTAGTTCTATACAATCATGCCTCCAAAGATGAAATCTATCGAGTATATATATTCGCATCAAGAATTTCCTCATACTAGGTTGACATGCAAAAGATAAAGCTTGTATTTTCAAGTTATACCTTGTCCACCTATTATTATGCCCAAACAATAATGTCGACCCAATCAATCATGCAAGACTCTTCATATGAGTCTAGACCAATTACATAACCACTTAGATTAATGATTCCAATCATATACCTTCACCACATAACAATCTAACTTGACTGTCGACTTAACCCTTAAGCACACACATAACTAACTTGATGGTCATATAAAAAACTTTCAATGTGAACAATATGAGACTCTAAAATTCATAACCAAAATTCATTATGGACCTCTTATCATACCTTCAGAACTGTGGATCATAAAATTCTTTCATAGAGAAATGCAGATCTCAGAACTATTGCTCTTGTTAGAATTAGGATAGACAACTGAGAGGGGGTGTGATCAGTTCTCCAAACCTTTCTTCCAATTAATCACTTAAACCCTTAGCAGCATAATAATAAATCAATCATGGAAATATAATGCAGCAATTCAAGAGCAAAAACACATTAACACATATGACACCAAGATTCTTGACGTGGAAAACCCGGTTAAGGGAAAAACCACAGGGTGACTAACCCAAGATTGTATTCTCTTTTAGAAGAATGGAAAGAACAAAATGGCACATGCCAATTAGGGCTCACTACCCTAGCACACTGCTCACAAGAGGCCCACTACCTACAAGAGACACACTGTCTATAGAATAATAAGTATTACATACTTGAACTGAAGAATAGCATCTTCACCATGCTTGAGTCAGTTCCATTTAAGCTCAATATTTCTATTCCACCTTTCACTCCTCTGCTCTTTACCACACTCTCATCACACTTCTATATCCTTGAAATGATTTTACAACTCCTTATTTATACAAGACATCAAATTAGTGATAATCATCCAAGTTGGCATTACATTATAGAGCAAACACATAAATACAACATGACTAATTACAAAAAGGCTTCATGCGGATCAACACACTGTCGGCCATACAGATCTGAGACTTCAACATTCCTTTAAGAACATGCCATTCTTCACAGAACATCTTCAAGATCATCCGTCGAATGTGTAACTCATCTAGTCAGCCTGACTTGGGAAGAACATCATCATCTAGAAGTAATTCTTCAATTGCAAGCTCAATCTTCAATGCGGACCTCCAACATGAACTGGACACAATCCATAGACCTCCACAAGCTCTCCTAAATCACCAGGAACATCCACACTATTTTTTCTTACTAAAATCATTCTTCTCCTTCATATGGACCCTCAAGAACACAGTTTGTCATCATTGCCATATTAGAATAAATGCTTATAGACCTCCAGACCATGAACCAATTGAGTTGACAATTCACATTGACTTCATAAACACTCCAAATCTATAGAACAAGATATTGCATTTCTGGAGCTCACCGGACCTATCTGTGTTACTCTGTCACCTCTGAACATCTGCTAGAGCCAATTTTACTTGAGTGGCCATAACTGCTTCAGATCTTCATATGGACCTTTGAAATCTTTCCTGGATCATCTTAAGACACATATCTACAAAACCTTTGATGCGCATCCTCTGATCTTCATCTTAGCTGGAATCTTTGCCTCACTATCTTCACTGTTCTCCTTTGTTCCTGATAGGACTAATTTTTTCAATATCCTCATCATACAGCTCATTCAATCCTTATCATCAATTCAACAAGAGTATGTTGACATCAATGACAACACCAGTTAGGCCCATACTTGCAACAATCTCCCTCTTTGTCATTGATGGTAACATATGATGTGAAAAACTATTTTAACCATCAAGACAACAACTTCTTCTCACTGACACAACTCCCCCTATTAACAACAACCATTCACATGTCTTCTTTTCCTTTACTGCTTCCCCTTTGATCACCAACGACTTGTTTTTCATGTGTCTTTTCTCTCCCCCTTTGACATCAATGGCAAAGGGCACATACTTACATCTATTCAGAATCATACCAGCTACACCCCCTAAGTGGCAGCTTTCCAAACATCAATCCAAACCATAATATATGGCTATGAAATTCACCAGACTGATGCACATTAGTTCACCTTAGTTCATAACCGGAGGGGTAATAACCCCTAACTTCTCCCTGAGATACTCAAAAGAGTCCTTAGGAAGAGGTTTAGTAAAAATATCTGCAATCTGATCCTTGGAAGGCACAAACTCCAATCTGACTTCATTCTTGTTCACTTGCTCTCTCAAAAAGTGAAACTTGATGGATATATGTTTAGTCTTTGAATGTAACACCGGATTCTTAGATATATTTATTACACTTAAATTATCACAGAAGATTGTGATAGGTTCCTCATACTCCACTCTAATGTCTCTTAGCATTTTCTTCATCCACAAAACTTGAGTGCAACTACCTACTGCTGCAATATAATCTGCTTCAGCTATGGATAGAGATATTGCCTCTTGTTTCTTTCTTAGCCAAGAAACCAATCTCTTTCCCAAAAAGAATGCTCCACCACTGGTACTCTTTTGATCATCCACATCTCCTGCCCAATCCGCATCTGTATATGCATGAAGAGACAAATCATGATCTCTAGGATACCACAAACCATACTCAACTATCCCTTTTAGATATCTAAAAATCCTCTTGATTGCCATGACATGAGATTCTCTAGGATCAGCTTGGAATCTAGAAAAAAGACCAAGAACATTCATAATGTTAGGTCTAGTTTGAGTGAGATACAACAATCCTCCAATCATTGACCTGTACTTTTTTTGATCAGCCTTAGGAGAGTCATCATCTTTGCTTAATTTACATCCAGTTGCCATGGGAGTACTCATTGGTTTTGATTGTTC
Source organism: Cunninghamia lanceolata (assembly GCA_027924645.1). NCBI lineage: Eukaryota > Viridiplantae > Streptophyta > Pinopsida > Cupressales > Cupressaceae > Cunninghamia > Cunninghamia lanceolata. The sequence goes on from BSBN01000780.1 coordinate 11,945,677, forward strand.
CATCCCAAATTTCTTCAACAATTCTTTCACATATTTGGTCTGAGAAATGAAGATTCCTTTCTTTGTTTGAATGATTTGCAGACCTAAGAAGAAATTTATTTCCCCAAGCATGGACATCTCAAATTCATTTTTCATTTGATTTGCAAAAGTTTTGCACAAACTATCTCTTCCTCCAAAAATGATATCATCAACAAATACTTCAACAATCATGATGTTTTCATTATCAATTTTGAACTACAAATTACTATCAGCAATACCTTTGTTGAAACCAATCTTCAAAAGATGCTTATCCAATCTTTCATATGAGGCTCTTGGGGCTTGCTTGAGTCCATACAGTGCTTTCTTCAACTTGTAGACCATATCACCATGATCAGACAATTGAAATCCATCCGGTTGCTCAATGTAAACTTCTTCTTCCAAGTCACCATTCAGGAAGGCAGACTTGACATCCATCTGATATACTTTTAAGTCCTTGAAGGTAGCAAAGGTAAGAAATAACTTGACTACTTCAATTCTGGCCACCAAAGCAAAAGTTTCTTCAAAATCAACTCCCTCTATTTAAGAGTAACCCTTGCAGACCAATCTGGCTTTGTTTATGACTACTTCACCAATTTCATTTAGTTTGTTCTGAAAGACCCATTTGGTTCCAATCACATTCTTGTTTCTAGGTCTAAGAACAAGATCCCAAGTGTGATTTTTCTCAATTTGCATCAACTCTTCCTCCATTGCTTTAGTCCAACTTTCATCATTGCAAGCTTCATTTGCTGACTTTGGTTCAATCTTTGAAATCAGAAAATACTCATCTAAGTCTTGAGAAATCTTTCTTATTATTTGAACACCTTTGCTTTTATCACCTATGATCTGATGTTTAGAATGATTCAGTCTTACATACCTGGGAATTTTGGGACTCTCTTGCACTTCCATTTCCTGAATAGGCTCATTCAAACTCATCTCTTCTACCTGATTCACCAGATCAGTCTGAATCTAAATTTTAGAAGGGGCTCAGAGTCCTTGAATCAAAACATCATTTTGATCATCTTCATCATATTCATAAAACCTTGAGGGTTTTTCAATGCCTTCATCAACCTTCACATTTGTACTTTCTATAATCTTTCTCATTCTTTTGTTGTAACACCGATAAACTTTGCTTTGAGTAGAATAACCCAAGAATATTCCTTCATCACTTCTAGCAACAAACTTGCCTTGATCTTCGTCTCTTTTAATATAACATTTGCTACCAAAAACTCTAAAATACTTCACAGTGGGAGTGATGCCAAATCAAAGTTCATAAGGAGTCTTACCAGTATTGCTTCTGACTTGTACTCGATTAAGAGTATAGACTGCAGTGCTTACAGCTTCTGTCCAGTAGATCTGAGGGACATTTTCTTCCATCATCATGGTTCTAGATGCTTCCTAGATGGTCATGTTCTTTCTCTCCACTACTCCATTTTGCTATGGAGTCCTTGGAGCAGACAACTATCTTTTTATTCCATGTTTCTCACAAAATTCTATGAACTCACTAGATGTGAACTCTCCACCTCTATCAGACCTTAGACATTTTATGTTTAGTCCCATTTCATTTTTTACCATAGCCTTGAATATTTTGAATTTCTCAAGAGACTCTAATTTTTCTTTCATAAAAGTTACCCACATCATCCTGGAGTAGTTATCAATTAATAGCATGAAGTATCTATCACTTTGCACACTCTTGATTCTTACTGGACCACATAAATCAATATGAACTAAGTCCAATAAACTGGTATAATAGTATTTGTTACTTCTGAATGTGACTTTACTCTATTTACCCAACTGACATTCTTTGCACAAACTATTAGTAGGTTTCACTAGTTTTGGAAGATCTCTCACAGCCTGAGTGTTGCTTATTTTAATGAAATTATCAAAATTCACATAACACATTCTTCTATGCCACAACCAACTCTGATTGATTTGAACAAATAAACAACTTTTACCTGTACCAACCAAGTGGAAGATGTTACCTTTAGTCTGGGTACTAGATGAAATCTTTGTTCCGAAACTTTCAAAGATCTTGCATTTTCCATTTTTGAATCAGAGATCATAGCCTTTGTCCACCAACTATCCAACACTGAGAAGATTGTGTTTCAATCCTTTAATATACAATACATTACTAGTTTTGTTCTTTCCATCAAAAGAAATAGTTTCTCTACCTTTGATTCTACCAGCAGAATTATCATCAAATTTTACCACTCCTCCTTCATACCTTTCCAAATCTATGAACTTATTTTTGTCACCTGTCATATGGTGGGAGCATCGACTATTAATGACCCAATCATCCTTTCTTCAACTTGGGTAGCTAGAGCTCTTTCTACAATTTTATGATTGACATATTTAGAGGGCATTGGATCTTCTTCCTTGATGGCAATAAACACCCAATCACTTTTGGATTTGTTTCCTATTTCTGATTCATCATCTATTACTCCATCATCATCATCATGGACATAATAACAATTCTTTTGAAACGCTGATCTGTTAGGATTTGGCCTTGAAAAATTTTCTGGACATTTTGAGACAAAATGACCAATCTTATTGCAATTAAAACATTTAAAAGGAAATTTCCCCTCATACTTCTGGATCCTCTTGGTAGTCTTTTTGCAATAAGGGCTTCAAGTTGAGTAGCTTCTGCTTCATCTTCTTCTAGGTCTTTTCTTTCTTTTTCATACCATGATAGTTTCTTTGAAGAGTTCTCTCCTAGATCAAACCTTTGTTTACCTTTTACAGAGGCACTAGCTTTGAATGCAGATTCAGTCTTGGGGGGGCATCTCCAAACTTAGTCAATTCAAATGCAACCAATTTACCAACCAATTAATCTCTTGTGATACCTGAATAGGATCTGAATTCTTCAATGGCAGCAACCTTGTATTTGTAAGAATCAGGAAGGGATTTGAGAACTTTGCTAACAATCTCATCTTCATCCAAGATTCCACCAGCACATCTAATGCCGCAAACAAGCTCATTTACTTTGGGCATAAATGTAATGATATTTTCATCTTCTCTCATCTTCACATTTTTGAATTTTCCTTTCAGACTCTATAGATTGGCACATTTAACATACTTGTCTCCTTCATGCAGAAGTTCCAGTTTTTGTCAAATCTCATATGTAGTTTTTAGATCAACAACATTTGTTAGCTCTGAATTAGATAAGGCACTTAGAAGAGCTTCTTTAGCCCGTAGATTGTTTTTAGCATCTCTGATTTCATCTACGGTGCACGGACCATTCTGTGGGGGATCATACTTCTTTGAAGCCATTATCCAATACTGCATTCCCATACATTGCAAGTGGCATTCCATGCAACTTTGCCAAAGAATGAAATTGGTTCCATCAAACCTTGAACTATCCTTCTTGTAGGATGACATCCTAGATCTCCTCAAGCGGTTAAGCTCCTTTTAGAGGAACTTGGCTTTGATACCAATTGTTAGAATTAGGACAGACAACTGAGAGGGGGGTTGAATTAGTTGTCAGTCCTAATTCTAACAATCACTTAACCCCTTAGCAGTATAATAATAAATCAATCATGGAAATATAATGTAGTAATTCAAGAGCAAAAACACATTAACACATATGACACCAAGATTTTTGACGTGGAAAACTTAGTTAAGGGAAAAACCACAAGGTGACTAACCCAAGATTGTATTCTCTATTAGAAGAATAGAAAGAACAAAATGGCACATGCCAATTAGGGTTCACTACTCGAGCACACTGCTCATAAGAGGCCCACTGCATACAAGAGACACATTGTCTATAGAATAATAAGTATTACATACTCCAACTGAAGAATAGAATCTTCACCATGCTTGAGTCAATTCCATTTAAGCTCAATATTTATGTTATGCTTTTCGCTCCTCTACTCTTTACCACACTCTCATCACACTTCTATATCCTTGAAATGACTTTACAACTCCTTATTTATACAAGACGTCAACTTAGGGATAATCATCCAAGTCAGCATTACATTACAAAGCAAACACATAAATACAACATGACTAATTAAAACAAGACTTCACGTAGATCAACACATTGTCGGCCATACAGATCTGAGACTTCAATATTCCTTTAGGAACATGCCATTCTTCACAGAACATCTTTAGGATCATCTGCAAGATGTGTAACTCATCTGTTCGGCCTTACTTGGGAAGAACATCATCATCTGAAAGTAATTCTTCAATGCAAACCTCCAACATGAACTGGACACAATCCAAAGACCTCCACAAGCTTGCCTGAATCACCAAGAACATCCACACTACTTCTGCTTACTGAAATCATTCTTCTCCTTCATTCAGATCCTCAAGAGCACAGTCCATCATCACTGTCATATTGGAATAAATGCTTGCGGACCTTGAGACCATGAACCAATTGAGTTGACAATTCACATTGACTTCGTAAACACTCCACCAAATCCGTAAAACAAGATATTGCATTTTTGGAGCTCATCAGACCTATCTGTGTTACTTTGTCACCTCTAAACATTTGCTAGAGCTAGTTTTGCTTGAGTGGCCATAACTTCTTCAGATCTTCATGTGGACCTTTGAAATCTTTACTAGATCATATTAAGTCACATATCTACAAACCCTTTGATGCGCATCCTCTGATCTTCATCTTAGCTAGAATCTTTGCCTCACTGTCTTCACTATTCTTCTCTGTTCCTAATAGGACTAATTTTCTTAATATCCTCAGCATACAGCTCATCCAATCCTTATCATCAATATAAAAAGAGTATGTTGACATCAACCTGAAGGCCGATACTGAAGAACTTGTAAAATGTGATATGATGTAATTTAAGCTCTACACTTCTGGATTTAGATGCTCATGACATTTATCTTTAATGTCTCAAAACCGCAAATCAAAATAGATATCAGTGGAGAAATGCAGACTAGATTACTTAGGTACTCTACACTATTTCTAACTTAACTCTGTTCACCTGAACTTAGATATTTCACCATATGACTTTCAGAGAGAATCAAGATTTGAACACTAAATCATGACATCCCTAGATAGCTAAGAGTAACATATCAAAATTGTATAACAAGATCTTCAATTGAAGAGGAGTACCAATTGAATTACTATCACTGCCACAATGTGTTGTCAATGCTTAGTCAATTTGGCTAAGTTAATCTTTCCAAACCAAAATAATGTACACACCTTTGTCTCAGGAGTTGTATCCAAACATATTAGGTTGTTGGCATCAATGATAACATCATATCAATAGTGTTTCTTTACTATGTTACCAATATTCCCCTATATGAGAAAGGACAAGTTGAATTTTCAATCTAATGGTTTAGAACTTACACTAAGGATGTAATAAAATCAAAATAATATTATTTAGACCCATATATAATTTCTAATTGGTTGAAGTTGTGAGTAATTATTAGGCAACATGGTTGACTTACGTGGTAGTGATGACACATATGATGTGATATTTCTCTTATCACATGGCAAGTTCTCATTGGTTACAACCTCCATAATTATTATATAGTTATTTTAGTGCCTATGTGGGTCTTTATAGACTGTGGATCTATATTGTTTGGCACCAACGTATCTTGGGATATGCATCATACTTCTAATTCAAGGATATCGGTGCTTCATATCTATCTAGTTCCTTTTTAAGAGTTTGCATTAGAAAATCTTAGTTGAGTTTTATTGAATTATCAAGTCAAACCCTTCATTCTATGGTCATGGTGCTTGTTGGCAAGATGAAGGGTCACAAACCAAGGTTGTGAGCCCTAGTGTCTTGCATGTAGTGTTTATACCCTAATTATGATAGTGAGAGTATGATTGGATCATTTGTGGTAAAGAATATCATGTGATAGATTAATATAACTTATAAGACATCATACAGATTTTGAACAATCAAATGGTCCTTTAAAACCCTTATATCTTCCTTCTTATATATAATCATTCTCTATTACAATGGAATCTCTATATATATCTTTCTCTATCCCTCTTACATTCTTGTATTACTTCTACTATTATTATATACCTAGGATTATATTAGTGATTGTCCTTACAAAATAAGGCTATTCCTAATAGGCCTAGTTGGCCTTGTACTCCACATTCCATTTGTGGTCATCTGTAGTGGGTTCTGGTCTCTACACTAGTTGATGTCAACATCATTGTCCCCTTTAGAACCATGTCTTGTCCTCAAGACATGCAAGATTGCTTCTAGTTTATAGGCAAGATGTTCTTGTATATTGTCTTCAACTATGCAAACATTGTATCCCATTGAATATTTGCTTGTTGTAGCACTTGGGTTTGTCTATGAGTTTGAATAAACATTTTCTATGCCTATGCAAAATTAGTTGAGATTTGTATTTGTTGTACAATTTTCTTTGCTTCACTTAGTAGATCTGTCACATGGGCCAATCTTAAACTCACCACTTCCCTCAACTATTTGAATTAGCTTTAAATCAACTCTCTTTGATCATGCAATTGCTAGAGCTGAGTGTGAATTGTTTCCACTTGAGCCCTTATTGTTCCATTTGCATCCTAAATTGGGTCATATGAAACTTCCATTTGTAATATAAGTGCCTCCATCTAGTGTATTTGGTTTTTTAGGGCTTTTGTGAGTGTAGGCCACTACAAACAAAATTGGTATAGAGTGTTGATACCATTAGTCATTTCTATCAGAGTATTGAACCGTGTTTCCAATTCTATGTGTGATGTGGCACACTTCTTTCTTGCTTCATCCATTCTTCTTTTGTCCACCTCTTTTAGGACCTATTATCTGATATTTCTGGCCTATTTTTTCATCTCTATTTTTACACCATCCAACAATTGTTTGAGTTGTTGTGCCAATAGTAATGTTGTATCTTTTTGTAATTGTGGCATTTTTTTGTGAATTACAGCTATGACATCCTCCAATTATTTTGTGCCATCCACATTTTGTTTCTGATTTTCTTCTCTTCTTGTGCTATGGAAGATGTCTCCTAATTGAAATTTTTGAATTGGAGAAATACTAGTTCCATTTCACTTGTGACCTTGTTAAGGGTAGTTGTAATAGTTGTGGTGTAGGCATTTGATGTATCTTTTTCTATTTCTCCAAAAAGTCATTAATAGGCTACATAGGAGAAGTTGTGGTGGAAGAAGAGGCCGTTGGTGGAGAGGGTGGTTGTTGTTGAGGTCCTTGTCCCTTTGTTTGTTGGCTATCTTGTGGGATACCTCCGCAAGGTGTAGGTTGTTCTTGCTAACTCTTTTTCTCCTCTTCCATTAGCATTGCATGTGCTTGCCTTGTGACAGTAGCTATTTCTTTTTGTATCTTTCCTTTTTCTTTTTTTTTTTAATGCCACTATTGTATCTACCCTCTATTTAGTCCTTAGCTCCTTGGCTCATAGCTACATCAATTTTTCTTTTTGTGCTATGGAGTGTCTTGGGTCTACCTCCTCTAAAGCCCACTTCCTTATTTCTTCCTCCAACTCCATTTCTTTTTCCCTTTTCTTTCTTATTGCAGAAGCTTATTGTTCTCAAAACTATTTGATGACATTTTCTAAGGTGTCTTCAGACATCCTATGTGTCTTATCATTGCTCTCTCAATGACTATTTTATTCTCTAGTCCCACCTTATCATACATTTTTGCAATCTTTTTGAGTATCCCCTTATTATTATTTATGGTTGTTGTTATTAGTTCAACATTCATAATGGTCTCCTCTTGGGGTTCTTCTTGTGTCTCCATTTCTACCATTATTTTTCTTTTGCTTCTTGTTGTTCTTTTATTAGGTGAGCATATTTCTTATACCTCTTCCTCCTCTATTTGTTCCCCTGCTACTTGTATAATTCTACATTTCTCCCATTGTTTTTGCCTTGATTTTTTATTCTTCTCCATACTCATTTGCAGTAGTATTTTGGATACCTCTTCTAAATAGGGGCCTATTTGTAGTGGTTGTGGAGTTGATAGAGATGCTTCTTGTGAATATGTTCCTTTTTCTACTTCAACTTGTGATTATAGGGTCCCTAAATCTAGTCTCTTTGATCTCTGTACTTGCAATGTTCTATTTAATGCCAAAAATGGTGGAGCCTTCATGCTATTACATTCTTTTTCCCTTGTTTTTTGATACACCTTGGATATGACATAGTGCTTTCCTTAACGTTATTGAGGATCTTTGTTGCTTTATCAAGATCAAAGTTGAGTCAGTTTGGAATGTTATAGAATTTTGCTTCTATGTTATTAGTTGATGCCCTTTTGGCATGCTCACTTATTTTTTTAGAATTAGGTAGACTAGTATCATCATCTCTAGTTACAACCCCTTTGGCACACTTTATCTCCTCCTCCATGTCCCCTCTAGTTGTAGGCCTTCTGGAAAGCTCTAATTCCATCTCCTCTACTTTTTCCATCCTTCTATTGTACCTTTATTTGTGTTCTTGTGTTCACTTTTTCTTCTTTTCCTCCATGTTGAATTCCATTACTAATTGGATGTTTTCTTTCATTTCCCTTAATCTCTTGTTATCTTATTTTTCCATGGGTGTTTAGGATTTGGTGTTTCATTATTCCTTATGTATCCCATGTCTGACCTACTTTGATTGGTCACATCTTTTAAGGGATATTTTCAGATACCCCCTTTCCATTTTTCATCCCCTACCTGTGTCTGAGCCCCTCTCACAAGGTTAGCACCTAAGAGAATATTCTACAATTCATGAAAAAAATCTCACTTTATTTATAATATTTCCCTTCATAATTCTATCTATTCCGAACTTCTTCCTTTTTAATGATCCACCTTATTATTCATTATTTTTCCATGTTCTTGACAATGGAACCAAAATGTTAGCAGGATGAGTGGATCATGCACCAAAGTTATGAGCTCTAGTGTCCTACATGTATGTAGTGCTTATACCTTAGTTATGACGGTGAGAGAATGATTAGATCATTTGTAGTAAGGAATATAATCATGTGATAGATTATTATAACTTAAAGACATCATACATATTTTAAACAATCAAATAGTCCTTCAAAACCTTTATATATTCCTCCTTATATATAAATCATTTTGTATTACAATGGCATGTATATTGTATGTGCTTTGTATATATATTTCTCTATCCCTCTTACATTCTTGTATTACTTATATTATTTTCAATTACCTAGGATTACACTAGGGATGTGTCCCTTACAAAACAAGTCTATTCCTACTAGGTTTAGTCAGCCTTTTGCTCCATATTCCATTTGCAGCCATCTACAGTGGGTTTTGGTCTTTCAATTAGCTACTACCAACATTCTCTTGAAATTATTTTAGGGTTTGCTCCTAAAAGATATATCCCTCAGAGTTTTGCTATCTTGAGAAGGATAAGGGCACAAATGCAAATATTCAAGAAGCATTAAAATAAAGGTAGATTTGGGTCTGACATAATTAACACATGGAAGGAAGTTGTTCATTATGTCTCAAACTTATCTATGCAATCAATATGTTAACCACAACATCTAAACAACACATCAACTTTAGATATGCAAGAGCTTTGGGTTACCACAAAACAAGTTACTTCAACAAACCCATGCCTTGCAATGGAAAAAAATAGACAAGTAGAGCTAGCACAAGAAGAGAGGAATCCAAAAGGAATGTGAGAGTAAGTGCACTCAACATACCTATTGCACATTGATGTGAGATTGCTAGTTTAAATACAATTACACTAATATTGCTAGATCATTCTTATTGTTTGTAGTAATGTTAACAAATATTTTATTGTTTATGGAACTATGAACACTCTCTCAAGTTTAAGCATTGACATAGATTATATAAAATCCATCTCTCAAATGGTTCATACATCAAGTGTGGCATGATAATTTGTGTGGAATAATACAATCCTAGGAGATTAAATATGGTGATATTTAAGCTTCACCAAATTTTATGTGTTTTTATGATAAACTTTTTTAGATCTAAAAAACCTACAAATAAAATTATTTAGGTATAGTTAAATCACCTGGCATCATTGTGTAATTATACCCTTTTTCGGTAGATTTTTTCATATCAAATGATACATTCCTTTAATAGAGTTAACAACCAATACCTCTATATGATATGATGCAAGAACTTGTGAACTACATGTTATCATTTCATTGCATTCATTTAACTTGACCATTAGAAAGTGAAGAATGATATTAATAACCAATTTTTTCAAGATCTAAAACACTCACAAACCAAACCATCTAGGTGTAATTAGATCACATGGAGTGATTATAGTGTCTCTTAAGGTAGATCATACCTCTATAAGATATGATACAAGAACCTATGATCATGATACCATTTCATTTCACTTTATCTCACTCAACCATTAAAAAGTGAAGAATGACATTAAAGAGAAATGCTTAAACTTCTATAATAATTATTTATCACTTGTATATTTGTAAATATACACTCTTACTACCACAATAATGACATATATATGCAAATAGGTTTGGGTCTACTAGTGGGGAGAGAGGATTTTCACACCATCAACGCAAGTTCAAATCCAACCAAGCATGCACTCATTTGTAGTAGCCATGGGGACACCTGGAGGTAGGGGTTTCAATTATGAAAATGGATGGACCAATACCCACCCCCATGTTTTTCCATGGGCACACCTTGAGGTAAGGTCGAGTACAACCATATTAAGGAACCAAACCCACCCCCATGTCCTTTATGAGTTGTCCCAATTGGAAATGCAAGGACCAATGATCACCCCCATGTTTTTCCATGGGGGCACCTTGAGGTAAGGTCGAGTATAACCATATTAAGGAACCAAGCACACCCTCATGTCCTTTATGAGTTACCCCCCACCAAATCTAGCTAGTGTAAAATATTTCCAAGGCCACTGAGATCTTGTACCCTAATTTACCAGTGGCATGTGAAGCAGGGAATTTGCATGTCACCTAGGGTGTACATCCCTTGTCTAAATTTTTACCCAATTATTTTTGGGTCTAGTGGTAGGGAGCGAGGATTTTCACACTATAGACCCAAGTTCAAATCTCATCAGATAGGGGCTCCCTTGTAGTGGAAATGGGGACACCTAGAAGTAGGGGTCATACTTATGGCAATGTATGGACTAAAGCCCACCCCCATGTTTCACCATGGGGGCACCTTTAGATATGGTTGAGCGTAAACATATTAAGGAACCAAGCCCACCCCCATCTTTGAGCTATGATTTTCTCCCCACTAGCTTTGGTTGGTGTAAAAAGTTCCCAAGGCTCTTGGGATCTTGTATTCTATTTTACCTACAACATCTGGAGTGGGGCCTTTGAATGTCACCGAAGGGGTACATCCTTGGTCTAATTTTTTTCCAAAGGGTTTGGGTCTAGTGGTGAGAAGTGAGGAGTTTCACAACATAGATCCAAGTTCAAATCCCATCAGGTGAGGGCTTCCTTGTAGTGGCCACGGGGACACTTAGAGGTAAGGATCACACATATGGAAATGCATGGACCAATTCCCACCCCCATGTTTCACCATGGGGGTGCCTTGTGGTAATGTCAAGTGTAACATATTAAGGAACCAAGCCTGCGCTAATGTCCTTTATGAGTTTCCCTCACCAGCTCAGGCTACTACAAAAATTTCTTGAGGCCCCCAGGATCTTATATCCTAATTGACCTACGCTATGTGGAGTGGGCTATTTACATGTTTCCCAAGGGATACATCCCTAGTCTAAGTTTTTGTCATTCATGGCATAGTGTATTGGTTAAAATGTTGCATTGTGGTTGTTTCTACCAAGGTTCAAACCCATGCTAGGATATTGTGCTCACAGGTCTTGTACCCTTGCTAGGTCATTGTACTCATGGGTTTGAACTATTTGCATTGAATTAATTAGTGTTTGAGCTATTGAATTTATGTTCCAAACCCTCACTAGGTTGTTGAGCTCATGAGGTTTGTGCCCTTGCTAGGATCAGAGGTTTGGATTGTTCATGTTAATGCAAAGTGCTTATGATGAGGATGAGATCCCCCATTTTTGGCCTCACTTGATTTGAGGCTAGGTTAAAAATTCCCACATTCACCAATGAAAAAAATATTGAGAGATATATAACTAGTGAATAATTGTCAACTATGTATACAATTTTTTTAATAGTATATCATGTATAATAAGCATATATAAAGTTTTTACATTATAATATTTTTTATAGTCATATTTCTCTTATAATATTCTTCTTCTTTAATTAATGTTCATTATTATTACTTTATACATTTACTACATTTAAATTCTCATAAATTTACAATATTTAATATTTATTTTTTAATATCTTCTGGTGGGCTCATTCAGAACCTTTCAACTTTACCAGTAATTTAAATTACATATATCATTTTTTCAAAAGTGACATGCATCTAAGATCAATTTTTTAACTTATCCAAAAACATGGAAACTTATCTAGTATATCATTTATTGATTCTTGTCATTAATGGTCATCCATCTATAATAGATATAAATGTGTAGTGATTTCTTTAGGTTAAGAAATGAATTATATGTATATAAAGATTATTATTTAATAATATAGAATATTAATAATTAATATATTTTTGTTTCCCTTTTATTTTATGTTACTTTTGCATGTTATAAATATATTATCCTTGTATTTAATTTATTTTTTTATTTTTATATTGATTCTAATTTTAATTGTATTCTTTCTAATATTTAGTTTATCATTATAGAACATGACTGGTCCATTTCTAAGGTTTATTTTGTCCTAGACTAAATTGCAAGTATGGTTCTAATAAATAACTAATTTTTTTGCTCTCCGAAGTTAACTCTTTCAACAAATATTAGTGTTATCTCTTAGATTGTATGTCAAAACTCTTTGAAAATTGAGAACTAATGATCTTGTATTTATATAATCCCTAAGTCATTATCTCATTAATGAATAATTAAATTATCATATCACCATTTTCATAAGTAGATACTACACAATCAAATTATCATTAATGCATCTTTCATTTATGCTTAGCATCTATTCTAACCTATTTATCAAGAACACAAATTAAATTAAGATAAATATGTTCCAACACTTTAATTTAAATGACATTTACAATCTCAACAATTAATTTACATCTTATTTTTAAAATTTATTTTCTATCAATTAATTGGACTTTGGAATGGACTTGATTTCCCTACAATATGTAAGCATGAGAAATAAAACTATAACTACACAATTTCACATAACATCTTAATAAATATCTCACAATTATATTTGAATAATTACAACTATACTTTATTCTTAATAAACATGGTTTATATATAATGAAAAGTATTTAATTGTTTGGAAAAATATATTATCATAACAAAACAATATATAATATGAAATAAATATATTATTTATATAGATTTATTATAATATATAGTATATTATTTTTTAGTTTTCATAAAATTGAAGATACACATTTTACTAGAATATAAATATTAGAATAAAAGAATTGACAACTTAATACAAATTATTGATGGTATGTATCTCATGAAAATATAAATGTTTTATAAAAATATTGGAATATTAATACTTTTGAATATCTCTCAACAATTATGACACCAATGTTAAAATAAGTGTCTTCTAATTTATTTTGCATTAGATAGAACACAACTATAATTTTTTTATCAATAATAATATTAATCATCTTAACTAGACATTATTCTAGACCATAAATATAAAATCTATTAGAATATTAATTTATGTTTTTTTTATAAAATATTAATGCTAGACTAATACATGCAGTCCATAGCTATTATAGTTAATATTGGAGATGGGTTATAAGGAAACTATGAATGGATATTTTTTCAAATATTGGATCTCATGTGAAAGTATATAAATTTAAATTATAATTTTTTTAAATATTTCATATGGGAGTGCATCTCTCTCTCTCTCTCTCTCTCTCTCTCTCTCTCTCTCTCTCTAATAAAAAAAATATATTGAGACCAACAAAAAAAAATTATCTAATAAAAAAAATTTTAAAATGATTTTTAGGTTTCTATGTATTTAAATAATAAAAAATTAAAGATTTTGTTTAAAACAATTAATTTAACAAAACAACATCACATTCATTTTTATAAATAATTTCTTCTTTTTAATTAAAAAATACATGTCTTAAAATGTTATATTCATCCTATTTTGAAAAACCAAAAATCTACTTAAGAGTATGCTAGATAACTAGTAACTAGATCAATAAGAAAAATTATTGAATAAAATAAATTGTTAAAATATTAAAAGGGAACAAGAAAAAGTCACCGATGAAATGAATTGTTAAAAATATTAAGATGGACGGATGAACCACTCATTTGGTGAAAAGATTATTGACCAACACTTGTTAGATACACATGGCCATTGATATGGTGAACGCGTCAACAATGATGCAATGAACTGATTGAGATGGAAATGAATTATTGAAAGTCTTGACAAGGGCACATGATTCATCAATCTATTAAAGAGTTTGTCACTTGTCAAAGATAGAGGATGGTAATAAGATAAAAGGAATGTGTCCACTATAATTGATAAATTTTTAACTACCACCTATAACAAAAAAATATATTTGATTTTCTCTTTCAAAATTCATCTCTATTTAAAACTTTCCATCCTGATAAGCATATGGGCTCTTTTGTTTACTAGAAAAAGCAAACAAACAATGGGTTATACTTAAGTAACTTTCAAAGACATTTTATATTAAATTTAAGTATAAAATAATTAAATTAAGAAAAAAACATATATGGATTAAGTTAGAGTGGTTTAAATAATTTAATATTCGAAAATAATAACTAATTTCATTATATAGTAATTTTTATAATTTAATTTTTATTTTTAATAAAGTGTAGATTCTATTTTTATAATATTAATTAAAATTCAATTTATTAACATACATTTAAATGTTTTTTTAAAAATTTGAATTGCTAAGATTAATTAGTTGGTAATGCTATCAAGTCTCCACCTTGAGAAAACTAACCAAACAAAATTATATTAGTCAATCCTCTTTTTAACATGAGATCTTAAAATTATTTTGGAGGAGGCTCATTTCTTTGATTTAGTTTTTCTACAACTATAGTCCAACCTTCTTTTGAGGAGATACAAACAACATATTTTCCTTACATATGCCATCAATACCTTCATCACTATGTAAATTCTCTTCTAAAGAAAGAGAATCAAGCCTTTTAGATTACTAAAAAAATTGTGAACATTCAACATCCTTCAAAAAGATACCACCAATAACTTTAACACATCTTCCCAATACAATTCAAAACAAATTGTTTAATTGTCCCTTAATAGTGTATGTAAAGCCTTCAAGAATTTTGTCCTATATGCAAACTAGGGGCAAAAGACAAGACCTCCCTATAGGGAGGAGGTGTAGAAATAGGGATAACAACCTCTTTTATTGCTAGAGAATCTACTCTAGACTTTACTTGATGTTGAACTACACTATTTGCACACAACTTCAATGATTCTTCTACCTCTGCCTCCAAAGTCTCAACTAGTGAACTCAACCTATTATTTGGAGAAGTACACTCCAAGAGGCAACCAACTATTTGATGTCATAGATTCGCATTCAACCACCATGTAACTCTACTAGCTTTATGTTTATTCTCTAGACACACAGCCAATAGGTAATCAAGACAAAAATAGTTCCTACCCTTGAACACAACCTTCTCATAGTTGAAAGGTTGCTTTGCAAATGGCATCCCCAATGTTTGACCAAATCTCTATAAAAACACACAAAGATAGATCTAAAACTACCAAAATATATACATAAGCAAAGTGAAAGCACCTTAAGATTTAAGGAAAGATGGAAATAAATTTACCTAAGCAAAGAGATGTTTCTTTTAAAGGTGGAGGGAAGCCAAAAGTGCAAGGACAGATTAAACAATCATGTTTCTTTTCAATGTGGAGGGAAGCCAAAAGTGCAAGGACAGATTAGATTAGAACAATCTTAAAATATTCTATTAAAACTTGGGAGCCAAAGTTAAGAAGAAAAAAAAAATGCATTCCCCATGCCATAGACCCTTTGCCAAAATGTAGTTTCTATCGGCTTTAAAGTCTAGACTATAATGAAAAAACCCTCAGCATAAGGATAAATCACAATAAGTTCCTCAAGAAAAGATTGTTAAGTTTGAGTAACCCATTTATTCAACTACAGAAGAATAGTCCATAGATTTGTCAACATGGATATCAAACTAATCTATTCATAGTACTCAGCTCCTCCTCAACTTCGGATCCCCTTTCCAATAATATGATCTTTTGAGGAACTGTAACAGGCCTTCCATAAGCTTACTTGCTCCCCTTGTATCCCTGTGGACAGACTACCCTTAGTTTCTTCCCATAACTACATTCGAAAACTTGCGCTTGCTTGCTCTCTTTCTCTTCCCCTACAACTCCATCTCTTTCATTCGTTTGACCCGAACCATTACCAGCGAGAAAACTTACATTGGGAGCATGTGGGTCTGTACCAGGCGTAGCTTCCTCTTTACATGGTGTCGCAGGAGATACAACACCCTACAAATTACCATGTAGAGCCTACAAGCTGGTAGTAGCGCCATGCTTCGTTTTAGGGTTTGCAACATTTTCCGTATTGATTCCCATTTTCCTTTTAGTTTTTGCATTTATTGTCTATACACATAAATTAACTAGTGTTTTAAGCCTAATGCGATGTTTTCAAGTCACGATGAGCATTAACTAATGTGATGTTCCAGGGATAATTTGTACAAAATTGTAAGAACTTTTTTATCGTGAAGAACTACCGAGAAGGCGCTATATGTGAAAAATTTCACAGGACTCTAGAATTCCATGTAAGAATAAGCATATTCAGCAAGAGTTTCTGCATTTTAAAAGCTGTAGTACGGATATTTGTGTTTCTGCTATGTTTTGAAGATCGTTTGAGAGGATGGGAATGATTATCTATATATCACATTTGCTCGAGATTTCACAGCGTAATCCTAGGTTTGCCGGCATCTCTTTTTAAGAAAGGGATCGTCACATCAATATCTGTAAGAGAACATTCAGCTTATAGGTTTTTTTTTGGGATTCTCCCTTGGAAAAAAGGAGAGGAATTGAAACACATTTTTCCACATTTTAAATTGTTCAAAAATGGACAAGAAATGTCAGAGAAGGGATCTAAATGCTATTGAAGATTTTCAATAAAGTGCAGATTTGAAATAAAAGGGAAGCCACAAGAATGAGAAGGCGAGATGAATACATACCTGTGACTGCCATACTCGTAGAGTTTCCCTCGGCTGGAGAAGATGATGAGACCCACTTCCGCCTGGCACAGCACCGACAGTTCATACGCCTTCTTTATGAGCCCACCTCGCCGCTTGGAGAACGTTACCTGCCGATTTGTTCTGTTCTCGATCCTCTTTATTTCTATCTTCCCCCGCCCCATCCAGCTGAAAACAACAAAACCCCACCTAATCATTTAATCAGATCTCAGGAACAGTTGAGCTATAGCAGAATAAAACGG
Source organism: Cunninghamia lanceolata (assembly GCA_027924645.1). NCBI lineage: Eukaryota > Viridiplantae > Streptophyta > Pinopsida > Cupressales > Cupressaceae > Cunninghamia > Cunninghamia lanceolata. Next base: position 11,963,083 of record BSBN01000780.1, read on the forward strand.
AAAACTCTTACACAAAGCAAATCCGGCAAATACAGTGCCTGTGACGGATCGCTTCTCCTTCTTCCTCTCACACACAGTTTCCCAACAGCCGAGCAGAACAGTACGATAGTCTTTCCTTCCTTCGAAGACCCACAAGTCAGATCATTGTGGCACAAGTAGTTCTTGTTTGGAATTAATATAATGAGGCATCAAAATTTATATTTACCGCGGAGCTGTTTCTTCCAATGGTTACCCAAGTAACGATATAGAGCAACGATTAGATTTGTCAAAATTATAGAGATAGAGAATCAATTACACGGCCCACGTTCCTCTACTCGAATGTTAATAGTATCTCCAGTTTTTGCTCCAAATCAGTGGAGGCCCCCACAACCTGACACCCCACGTGAAGTAGTGTCCCACACTTGACTATTTTAGCCATGAAATATACCCATGCCCACGCGGCCTTCCACTATCTCCTCCTTTCTATTAATATTATATCATCGACTTTACTTAAAACGGAGCGATCTGCAGGTACGCCCTAATCACGTTTTAATAGCGAACCAAATTGGGGAATCCGTGAGTGGAGGACATTCTTCAGTCATCTATTGGGGAACACAAATAAAATATATTGATTTCTTCAACTTGAAAAGTCAATAACACTTGTTTAAAAATGAGACATCGTAATACTAAAAACAGATGTTTCCCATTTCAACACTTTCCCTCCTCCTAATTATGGAGTACGAAGTATGCTATTTGCTAATCACTTTCCTTTCAGCCTCGGAGAAATTTCATGAAATGAAAGAAAGTGGAAACTGGAAAATATTTGTATATTTGTTTATTTATTTATTGGATTAAAGCTAACTAAGATTATATTTAGAGTTTCAATTTATTATAATTTAAAACGTTAGATTAGAGGACAATGACAACGAAGTTTCAACAATAGTAGAAGTCGAATATAAAATTTGAATAGTAAAGTTCAAAATTACCACTCATTATTTTTAAATATAGGATTACCAATGTCAAAGGATTCAATTAAAAATATGGTAGATGTCTTTTATATATTCATATTTAGTTATATTGATATATATTTAGTTATATTGATATGAGTAGTTTGTAGACATAGTACAAGCTCTAGTAGTGATTTCCTCAAACTTTTTGGAGAGACCCTATTTGTTCTTTCGGAGGACCTTCAATTGTGCCTAAAGTGAAGAAACTTGTTTGGTCATATCTACATTGGTGTTATTTGTGTCCTACAAGGCACGAGAGTGGTTTTTGACCTAAAACATGATTTTAGAGTAAAGTGCTAGAATTCTATCATACTGAGAATAAACATGATAAGAAATTGTAACTAAGCATTGTAATTTATAAATCTACTTCTACTATAGAAAATGTGCTACCTTTAACTTTTAAAGTATATTACATTGAGAGAGTTAAGTTGAAAGAATATTAATCTATAGGAAATTGAAATGCAAAATTGACAAACTGAATTCAAAATTGTAAATAGTAGAAGAAAAGGAACTTGGAGTTGAAATATGGAAGTCATTGTCTCAGATGTTGCTAGAAGGCATAGATGTTCGTGCGATGCACTATAGTCCAAATCACATGATGTTGTGCCAGTCTCGTGTTGTTGTCCCAAAAAATTGTAAAATACAAAGTTTTCACCAAATTTTGAACTGACTTGCACAACAAGAAACAAAGAAAATAAAGAGCCATATTCCAGGTGATAAAATGATATAAAAAAAGAAAAGAAATAACAAGATCTAAATGTTATAAATGAAGAATAGAAATATCCAACAAAGGAGAAAAACACCAGCAAACCTTCGTACAGTTAGATGCTTCCCAAATACCTGTAGCTGGAGAGCAACAAGAATGTTTGGAGCTATTTGGGAGCTTTTCAAGAGTGCTCAAGCCCCTATTTTGGTATTTCAACCTCCACGAATAGCCCAGATTGGAGAATAATAAAAGGAGTCTGTGCTCTTTAATCCTAAGGGTGTCTAAGAAAATAAAAGTAGTGATAATAAAATAAATCTACAAGTATCAATCCCTAGTCCATGAGGCAGGATACCCCAATCTGTGTGATAGGATAAAAGGGTGGTGGTGGACATCAAGAGATTTGTTAATAGATAATAAAAATACAATAGAAAGAGTACAACATGCAGGCTAAACAAGTCTTAACAATGGATTGTGTAGCCAAGCATAGCAGAGAGAAGACATCCAAAGATAGATTTCTTGTTGTTGTAGAAGAAATTAATTAATGATAGGCTCTTAAAAGGGTTTCTTGGAAGCTTAATGGTTGGATTTGGATACTGAAGCCATTTTTCTAACAAATGTGTATTATAAAAAGTGGCAAAAGGTAGCTGGGTGGAAACCCAATGTTTCAAATTCTGGGAACTCATAGGATGTTGACGCATCACACAAACATTCGCATGTCATGCAAATGTTTGTACAACACACTAGTGTCCTAGAGAAACCACTGAAAGTTTAACATATTGTCTCAGGTTAGTGGGAAGAATCTAAATCTAGTAAAGAAATTTTGCAATCTAGTGAGGAAAATGCTAAGGGAATGGACACTAAAATAAGCCCAAAATATAACATGAAATTACAATGGTATGAAATTTTCTATGTTATAGTGGTTAATGATAGCCTAGTTATATATAACACTAACTCTTCACACACCCCATATTTCTTTTCATAAAATATGGACCCTTGTTTTTCTTTTCTTCTTTACTTTTGATTTTCCCATCTTCTTTTCCTTTTTTTTTTTCCTTTTGTCAATGCAAGGTATGTTTTTAGTCCTTAGAATGGCTATAGATTAATTCATGAAGTACTTATATAATTAGTAGATGGTTAAAGGTATTTTCCTTTGTAAAATTTTACGTTTCATCCTTTTTGTTAATTTGCAAACTTTGAGCTTACTACCAGATGTCATGTCTTTCAATCATATGTCTTGATGTCTTGGTTTTCTCCATAAGATTTATTTCATTATTTTAAGTGTTCAAGTTTCTCAAGTATAAAATTTTGTAGAATCCCAATATGCTACCGTTATCAATCAAGTATGCACCCAAATGCTAAGCTATCAACTTAGCTACCTGTTGACACATGGGAACACTCCTAGGCCTTTGGGTTGCCTAAAACTTGGAGTGAACCTCTAGAGCGGGCTGGTTCCCTTGGTAAATCACCTAATCTAAAAGACTTCCCGAGGAAAGGGTTAAGAAGATAACTGAAAATTAAATTCTAAAACCTAAGGATATTTTACCAGAATTTGAACTTATTTTGATGTTTTTACTCATAATCAATTTCTCAAGACAATGACTTTCACAATCTCTCATGTGCATACAACACAAAAATAATGTGTATGAAGGTTTTAAATCAAACACAACATGCAACCTGCATCATATGAACTTTCTACACTTGCAATAATAGGACATAAAAAGGATTCAAAAGATAGAATCACAATGGTAACATCTAACTATTCCTGTGAAATGAGACAAAAGATGGGAAAGGAAAGCTATGCTGTCTATTAAAACTTAAAGGAGTATAAAAATAAGAATCTGAGTACAAAAGTGTTTACAAGCTCTCTGCAGGTGGACTAGAGAGAAAGAAACTATAATCAAAAGTGACTGAGGAAAACTAAATTTTCCTCCAATATATGCATCTAATTTTTCCAAGATGGAAAAATAAAAACAAAACTACCAAAAATCTCTTTGAAAGCTAGCCTTCAAGTCATTTTTGAGATCCATTGAAAAGCTACTAAAAAGAATCCTAATATGCTTCCAAAGTGAAAAGAAAAGCTACTAAACTGATACCCCAAGTGGTCCCACCAAAATCTCCTCAAAATTAGGTTTTCCTGACCAATTAAAGCTCCAATTTGTCCATATTTGCTCAATTTCACCCAAAGGAAATCAAATCTAAAAAGAAAGATCTAGTCTAGATTTTCTCTGCTTTAACTGCATATAAATAACAAATGTTTAAAAGCAATTTATAAAGATATTGCTTTAAATATTGTTTTACAAGGATTTGCAGTTTTATTTTCTTGATTTGATTTGATTCTTTACAAAAGAAATACAAGGCTTTTAGTTTTATTTTGCCAAGTACATTACATTCTATGGACATTTATTTTTCTATAAAAATCCTAAAAATCTCAAGGCATATTAAATAGTTTGGAACAAAAAAAAAACCTCTAAGGATGCCCTCCATTTGGCTTGTAGAAATATCCTAAGGCATATGGACCTATGTGGTAAAGGGACCTAAGGCATATTTACCATGTTATGATCTTACCTTCAAATGGAAAATGGGCCATCGAGGTCTTAAGGCATAGAACCTAGGCTTCGAACATGTCTAAAGGGACATTGACACCCTCGATGGTATTAACTAAGGGAATATTTTTAATTCAATGTGACAAAAGTCACAATCGAATTAGGGCTAAGATGAAAACACTAACACAAAATACCCTAGCTTTTTAGGCTCATTTCACACATTGCAACTTTTGAAGATGAGGCTCTCCCACCCAGCCGCCATGGATATTAGGGTTTGAAGCAAAATCCTCGATTACTCTGCTATTTCTGATGGATTTTCATGGATTTATATAGAAAAAAAAAGGTAAGTGACTAAGTCTCAGTCACATATTTGATCCATTTTCTTCATTCTGAATGCAAAACTTGGCCTTAAATCCATGACTCTCATGTATTTCTCTGTTGCATTTTTTCTTTCTGTCGATATTCCTCATCTCTACTTTGAGGTCACCATGAAGAACCATCTATGAAGCTATTCTCTATGTATTCAACATATATTCGTATAGAAGATGAAAGGTAAGCTTTAATCTTAGACATTGCTTCATTCACTATATCTTTCTCTGTCTACCTTGTTCATCAAAGGCCGCCATGAGCTTGTATTTTTGAGTGTTTCTTTTTGTTTATATGATCTCAAAAGTTTTATACTTTTTTAATACACATGACTCTCACTCAAAACCCCAAGTGGGTTTTAATCTACTGTGAAAAACTCTCTCTATCATTGCTCACATCCATATACTTACCAGTTCTTTTATTTCTGAGAATTCTTTGTGTCTATGAGTTCGAACTTCTCCATTGTTCTGCATTTGATATCTTACACAAAAATCCCAAGTGGGTTTAACTTACTTGTAAGGAAAATATGTTCTCTATTACAGGCCATGACTTTACCTAGTATATTTCACATTTCTGAATGTTAACAAACCCTCATGGGCTCAAACCAACTATATTCTCCTGTAGATGTGATCTCTCTATACAAACAAGCATGTGGGTTTTTTTTTTTTAAAATGCAGTCTCAGGCTGTGACATCACCTGTCTAATTTTTTATCATTTTACCAAACCCTTATAAGCTTGAAACTCATTGTCTCCTCTATATCTAAAATTTGTCCATATACTATGATGAGGTTTGTAAAAAAACAACTCCCAAGCAGCAAATATTGAGAACATGAACTGGTTTTTTTTAATCATTTTCTGTATGTAATAGATAATGAAATTTACATTACCCTTCATTTTTGAAAATGCAAAAAATAAGAAGAAAGCTTTCTCTGGTATTACTGGGCCACAGGCTCTTGCTATTTTTAACTTATGTCTCTGTAGCAGCACTGATGATTACTATATGAATAAGAATGCATGATGAACAATTACCTCCATTTGATTTTCACTATAGAAACAAGATATTACTATTCTTTAGCATTTTATTTGTCTTTCTGGTTTGCAAAAAATACTATTTGATGAGATATGGCATTATGAGAGAAAGATTATAGTCTCATTTTCTTTGTTGCTCTAACTGCACTCTGTAATGATAACATACATGTTATTTCCTTCTGTACCACATGTAGATAAATATGAACATTGAGACTTCATTTCCTTAGCCATAATAAGGTGCATCTTGATGTTTTAAACTCATATAGTTATACATTTGTGTATGCTCCATTTGATGATTGTGGTACTTTTGTTCACCTATTCTGTATATTCTTGGTGAGATCACATTTGATTTATAGCATGGCATATACTCTTGCTGTCCAGTTTACTATACTATATCAAATGTACCCAGATATACATCATACTTAATGATAAGGACTCCTTTATTTTACTAGCTAAGGCATGGACATTCTGTGTATAAATTGCAACTATATCTTTATGGCATCAGTTTGACTATCCTCCAGTTGATCATGACTGTTGCATAGTTGTCCATCTGTTCCTTTGATGAGGACTTGAATTAATCATTTGTATGATGTCCCTTGTCAAAAAATATCACTTGGAAAGTACCTTCATGTTGCCATTGAATATTATTTGATCAGCAATAGATTGCTGTCCTCTTATGATGTACCTGCCCTAACATTGTAATTCATACATGGAGATTGCTTCATTTGATTTTCTTGTGAACAACATACCTTTCATTTTGTGATTATGCTTCATATGATGCATGTTTTATTCTCTAATTACCACAAGAGTGTTGTCCTCAACATGTAATCACTTAATAAGGTTGCATTTTGTCATGGCCTAGATATTTGAACTATTTCCTCTTCTGCAAGGTCAGTTCATTCACTACTGATCTATCTTGGACAAGTTCACTGCTCATGTATGGTTATCATTTCATCCCTTGAACTGATGATCATGGATGGGCAATGAACTTGAAGTTCGTGCACTCACCTAATGTGTCACTCCTTCAGCTGAATGTATTCTATTTGAACAATATGAATATGTACTCTTATTCCATTCCCCTTGAGATTCAGGGGTAGCATACTGGGCTCTACCCTCGTGGGAGCCCACTTTGTACCACATGCTGAAATGTCTTCAAACTAGAAACATAACTTCTTCTATACCTGCACAGGAAACAAACATGTTAATTTAAAACAGTGAATCTCAATGATTGTTTCATTTCTTCAATCTCTCTTTCCTATGGATGATTTAATATATGATATAGTACATCATAGGCAATATATTATGCTCTTGTTGATAGGCACATAGGAAACCATATCCGGAGTTCTAACAATCCTTCTTGTCATGGTACATGTTCATTCAAAGATCGGGAGTAAGGAGAAGCTAGCTGCAGTGAAGATCAACCAAGACCCCAAATAGGGAATGATGGATATGCTCTTTTCCCTTCTTATCTTCAGATGCATAGTGTATTTCCTATGTTTTCACTAGTTCAGCTATTCCCACGGCTTGTGTGGGACATTTGATCTTTCTTGCTTTCATTCAATGCAATGCTTACTCAGTTTGCATATATCTCATTTGTCAAAATGAATGAACATTGTAATGTTAAATGAAATAACTTCTGCCTCTCATAAAAACTCTGCAAAGCAATGAATGATGAACTAAATTTCTCTCTTCTGTCATAACAAAAGCATGATAAAACTGAACCTTCTCTTTTCAAGCATCTTAAACTATGCCAAAAACAACATAGTAGAAAAATGTCAAGAATCTTTGATCTTAAAATGGAATAACTATTTCAGCTCTACCAATTTCAGCTGTAGGTGAAAAATTGGTAATAGCTACTAGATATTTTATGTTGTTTAGTATGTAAGGACATCCTAGTTTTTTGCAAGTTCTTGTGAAAGTGAGTTTTAAAGTTTCAAGTGCTTGAATGTTGTTTTGTGGATTTACAAAGTTTAACATCCTACTTCTATTTTAGAATAAAGTTTCAATGTCCACTTCCTTTAATGATTACCACAAAAGTGACATTATTCTCACATCAACATTCACCTACTTTCCCCTGCATTAATGGTGACATGAATAGAGAATTGGAGAACTATAAAATGGTTTTAAACAATCATTTTAATACCATGGATTCAAATACTCTTGATCTCTGGCACCTTAAAACTTTTTTGAGACCACAAAACAACTTACAACTAGAAAGTTTAATCGAATCACAAAATCAAAATTGGTTTATGAAGACTTTGAAGTCCATTTTATCTCTTTGAATCCTTCCTATGAACTAGGGCTTTTGAATTCAATGATTTCAATGTCTTCATTGAGCTTCCAAAACTAGTAGGTGGATTTCACCTTTTGACATTTTTTAAACTCCACATATTTGAACATTTAGATGATGAAATCCTTATTTCACATTGATATTTAATTTAGACGTATGATTCACAAATGTGAGTACTTTTGATAAATCATTGTCATTCAATCAAAACTAGGGCATAGTAACCATGTAAACAAACCTAACCCTAGTTCATGGAAATGATCACAAGATTCGAATTTGAATTTAATTAAATTGGTTAGGGTTGTCAAATTTTAAATTTCATAATGCCCTAGGTGAAAATCCACTAAGTCTTAAAATTCCTTGATCTAGGTTGAATTCTCATGAAATTGGTGCAACCGTAAAAGTGGCCTTTTAAAGTTAAAAATTTTAGTTGTGGGATTTTGAGAGGAATGAAACTATTAAACTTAAATTTTATCCCCTTTCCATCATATTTTCCCTACATCCATGAGGAAAAGAGTTAAAACCTTCAATAAGTGGTAAATTGTGAGAATTTAGGCTAGGAATGAAGTTTTGACTTTTGTTGGTGTATACCTAAAAGTTTAGGCAATTCCTAAATTCATAACATTTATCTTGAAGTTCAAAGACTTAGCAAAAATATTAAGAATTATTAATAGGATTTTAACAAGGAAGTGAAGTTGAAACTTTTATGTTCACAACTAAATCACCTTATATTCTAATGGAGGGGCATTGTGTTCCATTTTGGTTTTAGATTAGTTTTTGGATTAGTTACAATCTTTGTCATTTATTTAAGTGGTTAATGATGTGTTTTGGGACTATTTGTTCCCTTGGGTTTCATTGTTAACTACATAATCTCTTTATTAACTACCTAAGTATCTAGAATTAGCTGCCCATTGATCTATTAGGGGTAGTTTTGTTTTGGTTACCGATTGGCTCGAGTCAGTTGTTTGAAGCAGTTGATTCGGTCATCGAATAGAATTGTGTGTTCCCTTTCACCATAACATGATTAAGAAATACACTAGAGGAATGAACCAGAGGGAGGATGTTCATTTTGGTTTTTGAATAGAGCCCAATTAGCTATCTAAGGGGGTGGTTAAAAGAGAAGAACAAATATACCATCGGAGGGGAGAGTAAACATAGAAGATTGAGGGAAAAGAGAAGATAGAGGAGTAGAAAGCCACTAGGTGCCATTGAAAGTGGCATACCATAGAAGACGATTAAGGGAGTCGAAGTAGTGTACATGTATTATCAATCAAGGGGTTGGTGAAGCTCGAATAGACTATCTGTTGTATAGACTGTTACATTTGTTAAAATGTCAATTTGTAAACTGTTGTATTCATTGTTAATGGAATAGAAGATTTTTGGTTTGGGTGAATGTTATGTCATCGAATTCTTGTCTTTCAATACTATTTCATTGACTATATTTCATGTTGGTGGAGACCACTGAACCTAGAATCACCATTTGCAAATATCACCTTCACAATGCGAGAGAATCACGGGGCTATTTCCCCAGAAGAATGAAAAATGTATTGAGATGCACAATAATATTTTACAATGTACAATATATAGGTGTGTTTGAGATTCGGTAGGTAAAAACTACCCAAATGGTCAATGCAACTAATTATCTAATAAATGCATTATTTATTATTTGTGTTGGATGCCTAAGTAAACTTAAGCATGGGTAAATGGTAAAAACTCATTTACTCCAACATCCCCCTCAAGTGCAACTTAAGGACATTATTATGCAATATGGGTTGCAAAATGGGTTTTGGCAACTAGGCCATGTTAGGTACCCATGTACAATACAAAATGCAATGTAATGCAATCTCTCACAAACCAGAGGAAAGGAGAAAAACCTTGTGGGGGAAAACTCCTCTCTGAAAGAGAGAAAAGAAAAATAAGATGATGTATGGAGGAATCATTAATACCCCCCAAGGACTACATACATCATGTATATACAATTAATCATCCTCCCATAGGAAGGAAAAAAGGAGACTACATAGCCCCCCCATAATGAATAATGTCGTACAGAAATTGTAAGTGCTTGAAGGAAAAACATAGTCCAATGCCTACAAATCACATTTCTCTCTTTGGGAAGAAGATAAACCACGTATAAATGCAGGAATGCTTCCCATTCTAGATAGGAATTAGCAAGTGAAATCCAAATGTAGGATGATAATGTCTCTGAAATCTACTCGTGTGTCACTAAGACCGTAGAAGATGATGCCACAAACCAATCAGGAACATGCCCAATCACAATAGAAAGTGACAAACAAGGTACCACTAGAAACTGATTTTGAACATCCTCTAAAGCTAGAGATGGAACAACAGTTGTACCACAACTATCATCAATTAGGAAAATTAATCCTTCAAATGTGTCTTCCAAGTCTGAAATGTGAGATTGCATGAACAATGAACCAATGTCCAGCAAATAGGAATCCCAATCAAGAAGATAATGATAATCCTTTTTCTCAAGAATGGTGGAAGTACTTAATACAGGTGGATCAACAATCTCTAACAAAGAATCAAGAACTTTTGAAGCAACTACAACCTCATCTGAAGTCTCAAAAACTTCCAAAGGATCACAAGCATGGTTTATCTTCTTAGAAGAATAAAGTGACACGTTGGAATTTGAAAGAGGATCATCAAGAGATGGTGGAGTATCATGATCTCCATATGATTCTCGAATGTAAGTCCAAAAAGCATAAGGGCACTCAAAGTGAAAGAGTGATTCCAAAAGGTCATCATCTACTTGCTCAAAAATAACTCTAAAGACTTTAGCCCTATAGCCTTTCCAAATACTATACTCACAAGGTGTGCCTGGAATAGGAATATCATTATACAAATATGACAATAGATTATGCTCACTAAGATGAGTGAGTATAAAATCACTCCATTGCCTAAAGTTTGCTTTCTCCAAAGAAAAAAACCATTATAAATGATAATTATTTAGAATTTTCAAAGATAGTGCTTTCACAAGTATAAAAACCTCCAAAAAAGAATTATAAAGTTAAAAAGCCTGATTTAGTGCAAAATTTTGACCATTCAAGGTCAATGAACTCATGGATTTCTATGCCAATAACCTAAATTGCTAAGCACCATGTTCTTCAGGGCACAAGAGTCAACATAACTACCAAGCACGAACTACAACACATGCATGTGAAAAATATTCCATGGACACATGAGCCTATGATCACACTACAATGAGTTGCGCCGAGGTATATGAAGACCAATATAAAGGATTGCACTCCAAATGTGGGACTACAGATCCCAATAAAATGCTAAAATGTTGAATATAATATATATTTGTTGTTCATGTGTGCCAAAATATGAAGAATGTGTAGAGGGCCGTGACTATTTTCTTTGTCGTAGAAATATGCATCAATTCTCAGAATTATTGTTGCACTAGATTGAATTCTGCTTCTTGTTGTCCTCATGTTTTTGGCGGTGGATACTTCCATGGGTTCTAACTCCAACAACAATTTCCATCATATTTTGAAAACTATTTCCAAAGTGGTGAATTCAATGTGTTTAACTAATTTTTGAGGCCTGCAATGCCTCCACAATGTCAAAATCATCCATGTCCACATCATCCCATCCAACAAATTCCTTCAATGTTCCCTCGAATTTGACTTCATACACCCCCTTTCTCACCCAAATGGCCCAAACAAATTGGCAATCAGGATTTAGTGGGTAGTGTCCAATTCAGGCCTGCAATTTTCCCTCAAAACACACAAATTTTGCATGCATAGATTTGAACTAGAAAGATATATCAAAAAGGGGAAATAGAAATTTATAAAATTTCAAATGCGGAATAAAATCAATCCACCAAAAATTGCAGGCAAATAAAATCTGGATCTCACCAAAACCTCTGATGATAACTCTCAAGATGGAAGGAGGCCAGAATGGGAGGCTCTAATACCATGTTGGTGGAGACCACCGAACCCAAAATCACAATTTGCAAATATCACCTTCACAATGTGAGAGAAGCATGGGGCTATTTCACTAGAAGAATGAAAAATGTATTGAGATGCACAATAATATTTTACAATGTACAATATATAGGTGTGTTCAGGAGTCGGAAGGTAAAAACTACCAAAACAGTCAATGCAACTAATTATCTAATAAATGCATTATTTAATATTTGTGTTGGATGTCTATGTAAACTTAAGCATGGGTAAATGTTAAAAACTCATTCACACCAACATTTCATTCTAAATTTTGCTCCTATCTCTGTATTTTCATCCAAACTATTCTCTTGGCATAATGGTCAATCAAAGCACTGCCATCAAATTCGTATCAGAGCATATGTTTGTGGATTGCTATCATTAGATTGGTATCAGAGCCTAAAGATTTGGGATTTTGTGGAGTGGGCAAAATGCCACTGAGGATGATGAGATGAAGAGGTCCTCGAGGTAGAGGTTGGAGAAGTCATGATGAAGGAATTTTTGACATGTTACAAAACATGGATAAGAATGGAAGCCATAGAGAAAGCACAATGAAGAAGAGCAATAGTAGATGATATTAGTGAAGTTGTTGAGGAAGAGCAGTTACGAGATGATAAAAAAGTTCAAGAAGAACTTGAAGGATCTAAAGAGAAATTATTGAGGACAGTGATGAGTGTGGGAGCCAAACCTAAGATTAAGGTTCCTACATATGATGGAAGTTTAAATGGGGAAGAACTCATTGAATGGATGAATGATTTGGAAAAATACTTTGAGTATGAAGAATTTGTAGAGGAAAGGAATGTTAAATTCACCTGTACAAGGCTCAAAGGCCACACTACTATGTGGTGGGACTATGTCCAATTAGAGAGATGAAAGAAGAATAAAGAGAAGATTACTTCTTAGGATAGAATGGTTGCTAAGTTGAAGGCTAAGTTCCTTCCAAGAGACTACCAAACTAATATTTTCAAAAGATTGCAGAATTTTAAGCAAAAGGACATGTCGATGAAGGAATAAATGGAGGAGTTTTACAAGTTGATGATTTGGTCAGGCCATAGTGAAGAAGATTTGGAGAAGGTAGCAAGATATTTGAATGGTTTGAAGTATAGTTTGCAAGATAAGTTGAGTCTAGTATTCCCTAGAACTCTTGAAGAAGCCTATCAGTTTTCTATCAAGGCAGAAGAGAAAATTATGAGAAGACAAAATTAGTAAGGAAGAGGAGCTAGAGGAAGAGGACAACATGATGGAAGAGCACAACAACAATCTCATGAAGAAGTGACTGGAAGTTCGAGAGGGACATCCAATCAAGAAAGAGGAGGATTTAAAAATAAAGGAGATAGATCATATGGAAGAGGAGGCTTTCGAGGAAGAGGAAGAGGCTTTGTTGTAAGTGTTTCAAATATAACCAATATGTTGGTCATAAGAGTTGGGATTGTCCTGAGTTCTCACAAAGAGGCTATACAAGGATTGAGAAAAGTAATCAAATTATACAAGAAGATCAAGAAAGTGTTGGGTCACCTACTCATCACCAAGAAGAACCTAAATTGAGAGAGTCCTTTCTATTCAAAAGAGTGCTATTAAAGACACCTAAGGAGAATCAAGAACCAGTGCAAAGGAGAGCTTTGTTCAAGACAAAATGTAAGGCTAAAGGTAAGTGCTACAAATTAATTATAGATAGTGAGAGTATGGATAATTTAGTGGCTACTGAAATGGTAGATAAATTGGGTCTTAAGAAAATTAAACATCCTACACCTTATAAAGTTTCTTGGCTATAGAAAGGGCATTAGTTGTTGGTTAATGAATAGGCTTTGGTTGAATTTGAAATTGGTAGTTATAAGGATAGTGTTGTATGTGATATCACACCCATGGATGTGTGTGATGTGTTGCTTGGTAGACCTTGGCAATTTGATAAGAAAGTTGTGCATAATGGAAGAGATAATACTTACACTTTTGAGACGGATGGAATCAAACATACATTGTTGCCTATGCAAGACCAAAAAGAGGACAATGATAGTAGCAATAGTAGTAAGGTAATGTTAGTGAGTGTGAAAGAGTTTATAAATGGAGATAGTGCTGATTTGCATGTAGGATAGTAGAAAGAAGGTGTTGAAATAAGTGCATGTGATGTTGGGACAGCAGTACAGGATGATACCATGAAGGACATGGAACTTCTACAAAGTTTGGAACAACAATGTCAAGATGAACATATAGATGAGATGCCTCATGAACAGCATGAAGGGGAAGACAAACAACACGATGAAGATGACCGATTACTACAAATTGCTGTTGTGGAAAAGGAATAGATTAAGTTGACAAAAGGTGAAACAAATATCGGAGCAGAGGATAATGGGGTACATGTGTTTTAAACTCCTTTGATACAATTTATTTCCATGAATGTGATTTTGTTCATGTTTATGTTGAAGCTGAAAACTGCTTGAGTGAGATGGGAAAGGAGGTTGTAGAAGATGTGATGGGGTGTAATGACAGAACTTCTAGGCAGAGGAGGATAGATCAAGAGGAGTTAATCCTCATGCTGGGTTGTCATAACATAAATACAACAAATGGATAATGAAGGTGGATTTTGATGCATGGTGGACATGGATCCACAAGTGGTCTTGAAGAAGCTGAATTTATTTTGTCATGGTATGGAGGATTGATTTCGGCCACATGCTGGAAAAAGAGAAAGAAGTAGATGATTGCAGATTACTGAGTCCAAGCATCAAAGTATACTATAACTTATGTATGACTTGAAAGAGTAGTCCTACTACCCAACTCCATTTGTGAGCTACACTCACAAACAACTCTCTCGAGGACCCTGATGCGGGGGCATCGTGTTCTATTTTAGTTTTAGATTAGTTGTTGGATTAGTTACGGCCTTAGTTGTTTATTTAAGTTGTTAATGATGTGTTTTGGGACTATCTGTTCCCCTGTGTTTCATTATTAACTCCAGAATCTCTTTGTTAACTACCTAAGTCTATAGAATCAATTGCCCATTGATCTATTGGAGGTAGTTTTGTTTCGGTTACCGATTGGCTCAAGTCATTTATTGTTTGAAGTAGTTGATTTGGTCACCGAATAGAATTGTGTGTTCCTTGTCACCAGAACTTGGTTGAGAAATCTTCCAGAGGAGTGAACCAGAGGGAGGATGTTCATTTTGGTTTTTGAATAGAGCCCAATCAACTATCTGAGGGAGTGGTTAAAAGAGAAGAACAAAGATACCATCAAGGGGGAGAGTAAACACAGAAGATTGAGGGAAGAGAGAGAATGGAGGAGTAGAAAGCCACCGGGTGCTAGTGAAAGCAGCATAACATAGAAGAGGATCAAGGGAATTAAAGTTGTATACATGAATTGTCAATCAAGGGGTCGGTGAAGTAGGAATAGACTATCTGTTGTATAGACTGTTAAGTCTATTAAAATGTCAATTTGTAAACCTTGTATTCATCATTAATAGAATAGAAGATTTTTGGTTTGGGTGAATGTTATGTCATCGAATTCTTGTCTTTGTATACTCTTTCATTGACTATATTTCATTCTGAATTTTTCTCTTGTCTCTATATTTTCATCCAAATTGTTCTCCTAGCATCATGGTCAATCAAAGGGCTACAATCAGATTGGTATCAAAGTGTATGTTTGTGGATTTCTATCATCATATTCTCTACAAAAGAGTCATTTTCAAGACATGGAAAATTGTATGATTTGGTCTAGAACTAGAACTTAATTTTTAGGATGACCTCTTTGTTTCCCCCAATTTAAAATTTTGGCCCTTCTTAATTTTCCCTTTTTTTTTGAGACATCACCCATAAAGCCTTTTATTGTTTTTCTCATTCGGCAATTTCTCCCCTTCTCAAGCCTTGCAATTTCATTGTTTTGGTACCTTATCAACAAATTTGGAATTTCTAAAATTTAGCTTGCTCTTGGTTCTATCAGAAAATAGCCTAATTGGTGAACTTGTCGGCAACCAAATCAATTCTTGAACTCTATCAGCAAAAGTTTAAGTTCTCGAACCTTTCATTTCCTCAACAAGTCCTTGTGTTCCCTCTTTGCCTTAGTTAGTTTTTATTCCTTTTCCAGAACTTTCATCTTTCATTCATTAGTTAGGCATTTCCATGATTCACTAGTTTTCTAATAAGTCACTTTAACCTATCTTTTATTGGCTACCTCTTCTTTTTACGAAGTCAGTTGGTCTATTGGTTTGCAAGTTCTATTTTTCTCTATATTGTCACATTCTCGACAAACCATGTTGGAAGCCTTTATTGGCTATCCATGCCTCCTATACAGAATTATGTTTTGTTAGAGAGTATTGTTCTTCCCCGATTCACCAATAAGCCAATGGCTATTGTTAGGATTTGGGCCCATAGCCTAGTTCAAGGAAGTTTGTGGACATCATGTTTCAATAACAACATGGACCTCAGTCCGTGGATTGTTCCAAAAGTTGACAAAGTTGTAAAATCTCATAGTCAGGTAGATGATAGGTTCGTGAAAGTCATTGTTTTCCAATTGAGAGAAGATAAGGCTAAAGTTCATGAAATACTAGATTCTTCGATAAGTAAAAGGAATCATTTGATAGGCCAAGTGGAGGGTTCACAAAAGCTATGTTTTGATGACAATGCATAATGAGAGGGGTTCACAATGCGGAAATGTTGTTGATAAGGGAGTTTCAAGAAAGATAAAGTTGCCAATAAAGGGGATGATGTGATCTTTGGCTAAGGGTTTTGGTGAGGTTAAAGGTAGCATTAATTACAAAAACATTAAATAGCCTAACCCTATCTCCTTTTCCTTATAACATAAGTGTCCCCTTCATAAGTGTCAGGTTTTATTTTTAATCAAAGAAACATCCCTAGGAGCTAAACACAGCTAGCCGTCTTCTTCTTCCCATCAAGTGTTGACATAAAGGTAAGTCTTGTTACCTTTCTCTCATGATTTAAAGAATGTTTCTAGCTATATGAGCATTGTTGGGGGAATAAAATTTAGGTCTTATTATTATTCATGAATTGTGAAACCCTAGCCCTTCCTGTTAACTATCATGGCCCCTCTCCACTCAACTTGAGTTTTCTCTCCCTTAACGTAGTCAAAAATCTATTTTATTGGTTGCTTGGGTATGTGAAGATGAAGTACAGATTTAAGGGGTTAGATGTGTCTTTTATTCTCATGAATGAACTTTCCAGAGTTAGAGATATAGACTTCAGGCATGTTAATCTCTAAGTGTTCTGGCTCAGGATGAACACCAACCCTAGACCTGTGACTACTCAAAAGATTTTTGACAATGGGTTGGCACACATTGGGGGTTTCCCTCAAGTGGTGACGTGTCCAAATTTGGTAATGGCCTACATCCAAAATTATAACAAAGAGACTAGGGACATTTGAATAGTTAGTGGTCAAACCATCTTGCAACTAAGTGTCGATTCTATTGCAGATAGATTGGGCTTATCCATTCATGAAGTATATGCTTATGTGACACTTGAAAAGGCCATGAATTTATTTATAGATGGGAAGAAGAAGTGTAGTGATATAATGGCTACCACCTTGTTTAAAAGAGGAAAGAACAGGGGCTCTCAGTTACCCCAAAATCTTGTTAGGGTCCATTTCAAAGACAAGATATTAGATCTCATTACTCTACTACATAGAGTGAAAGGCAATAAGGAATGTGATAGTTTTGAGAATTGGATCTGTCAATATATTCTCATAATTTGTATAGGAAAATAGTTCATTGATTGGTCCTAACTAATAAATGATAAATTCCATGATCAATTGGTAAATTTTTAGGGTAAAACAAATTCCACATGTGTTCATATTTGATTTATCTATTGCTACTACTCATCCAAGATGGCGAGGATTACAGGTAGAATGTCCAATCCCCAATTACGAGAGGTGGATGGAAATAAAGTGTACAGAAGAGTTAATGGTACTTTCTTGATGCTCATGGTCAAAAGAATCTGGGAAAACCCTAAAAGTCAAAATTCCTATTCAAGTTGTCAAGTGGGTGATGGGGTTTGGTATCTATTTCATTCAATATGACAAGTTTACATACATCTGAATTGGAGGCTTTGAGTATCCCCCCCTTAAGCTGTCAAGATATGTTTTAGATTATATAGTGTTTTTGGAGGTGTGTAGACAAGCCTACTTGGTAGGACAAAGATACTATGTTTCTAAGAAAAAGGGGTACCCATTCCCACTCAACTTAACTTATTATACATGTGCTAAGCCTGAAGATGTAAAGAATCTAGACAAACTATTGAATCATTTTCATTTTCAAACTTATGCCTCCAGAAGCAACTTTGACAACAAAGATTTTGTGACAAGTAACTTATACTTTCATATGTTGAGGAAACATATACCAAATTTAGAAGACTTTTGGGCTGATTGTGTGGGTGAATATGATGTCAGAAAGTGGAACTAGTGTAGACTTACTCTTGACCAAATGAGAGTTTATAGGCTTGGTTGGTAAATTCCCAACATAGTGGATAATTATTCTGATATTGTTGATCCTGATTTTGCTGTTGAGAATGTTAAACCTTTTCCTAATATTAATTGGGATATATATGAAATCACTAATCCTAAAATTAGGACTTGTTCTATATTGAGTAGAAGTCAAGCATGGTTGAATTCTAAGATTAGTGGTGATGGTGCAGGTTCTCCTTCTCATAAGGAGTTAGTTATGGAGATTCCATAGGTTACTGCAAACACATTTGATCATGGAAATCCTTCTGTTGTTTAAGACACTATGTTAACACAACCCCCATCTCTAGAACAAAGCATAGGTCAGAAGACACAAAGAAAAGGGAAGGTTCTCAAAACCTAGATGAAAAAAGTGTTCAGGCTCCAAAACAGAGGTTAAAAGTCAAGAAAGGCCTACAAGAAGATAAGGTTCCAAAGGATGTGAAGGATGATGATGTTACACTAAATGCAGAGTAGAATAAAACCCCTCCTTGATCCTCTCAAAAAGATCCCCCTCAAACTCTTAGTTCCCCAAAACAACAGCCAGTAGTAGAGAGTAGTCCTAAAATAGATAAAATGTTTCTAAAGGCCACATGATTTATCAGTGACTACTACTCCAGCATGTTTAAGAACAGAGGTGGGCAATAAGAGGAGGTACTCCCAAATTGTAGATACCAAATATGATGCAGTAGCTAGGTTTCTTAAACTAGAATCTATAACAAAGAAAGGAAAGAAGATGTCTAGATTGATGGTAGATCTAGTTTCCAAATACCAATATGAGGAGATTGCAGAACCAATGGTGGACAAGGATATGAAGGATATATTTGCTGATGATTTCCAGGTAAATACTATAGATTTGGGACCCCCATTAGTCCAAGTGATATTCATAATGCAAAACTGTGAGTGGATATCTTAGCCAACAGGGTTGAGGAGAAAGAGACGGAAATTGAAATCTCGGAAGATCAAGCGGAAATTCTTACTTCTTATGTCAAGTAGATATTGTTGATACTGACTTGTAGTCTTTAAATTCTATCTCTGGAGTTCCTAATGGCCTCACTACAAAATATTTGATCAAATTAACAGATACAAATATCTCAGAGATACAGTGGAGGAGTGGGTTGGGAAGTTGAATTTTAATGACCTGCCTGTTTTATTCATGATGCTTTCACCCTTTATGGAAAAATCTTAGATAAGTAGGTAGAGATCCTAAATGACTGCAATTCCCTCAAGAAAGAGCAAACAATGTTGAATATAACTTAAAACAATCTTGCTACCATGGTTAAGGTAGATATCAGTATCCTTGTCATAGGAAAACTTGTTGACAAACTAGAAGATAATGAATCGTTAAAGTGGTTGACTACTGTGGAATGGAAGTTGCATATGAAACAACAATGAACCAATGATTTGAAGCATTTATCCAAAAATAATAAGTCTCACCTTCTTGATCTCCATAGTCCTTTTGGAACCTTGGGAGTTGATATTTTGGATGAGACAAAATACAACTTATTAGGGCTAGATACAATCAAACACAATTTCAAAGAATTGCTTACATAGGATTTGAAGTTAAAGGAAGACATCATAGCAATGCTATTGAAAAGCTCAACAACATAGCTATGTTCTATTTAGTTTTAAGAGGGATCTTGTTGAAATGGAAAAGGCTTATGAATAAACTAGTAGCGTGTTGTGAAAATGGAAAACAAGGTTAGCATTTACAATCATTCCAAATACTAAAAGTGTCCTTTTGATCATGGGAAAGTTTAAAATCCTATAGGCCAAACTGAATACATCACAGAAAGTTGGAGAAGTGGACAAGAAGATTTTTGAAGATCTTGAATTTGATGCTACAAAGGACAAAGATGATACTACAGTTTCATAATTGCTCTTTGAATTGTCACATTGAGACTCTTTGTTGCACAAGAGAACTACTCTTGATATTTTACATGGACCTTGTTTTATTGCAATTTGTTGGCTATAATAATTGTCTATGGGAAAATTAGTTCTACTCTTTCTACTATATATTGTAAGTGTAAAGGAGTAAAAGGTATCTTTTTTTCATCTTGGGTTGGGAATTTTACTCTTTCAAAACTAGATCATAGATACTATATTTTGAAAGTAAGGGGAATATTTTGGATTGTATACGCAGTGGATTGAATTCTTAAATATCAAAGAAGGATTGCCAGTGAGTTGATTGTCTTTTAGTGTTTGTTATTTATTCTTCATATGTATGATACATAACTTGTGGTATCTTGATATCTGCATAGGGATGTTCAAAATATTGACAACCTACTTCCCTATTTAAATATATCATCATTTGAGTGTATCTCTTCTTATGTTGGGATTAGAAGCTACAACGGTGTTGATATCTTTGTAAGAAGTGATAATTGGTTTCCCTTTCATTCTTATGTCTGGAAGAAAATAATTTTCTTTAATAATATTTCCTTCTTGCAACACAGTATGTGTTGTGGTTTAGTTAGATTTCATCTTTATATACAATTGCCTTTCCCACTTTTTGGTTAAAAGTGCAACAAAAAATTTCTTTTAATTATCATAAGAAGGGATCTAGACCTTCTAAAATCTTCAGAGGACAACTTACAAGAACATGTGGTCCAACTATTACTAAGATTGTTACTACCAATAGGGTGAGTCAGATATTACAAGCAGTGACAAATCTCTTTACTAACACTCTTGAACTCATGAGGTTTGCCACGTTCAATTTATCTCAAAGGAAAAGCATCAAAATGGAACACTTAGTGAAATATTTTAGAAAAAATATAATTGCAAAATTATAATTGATAGGAGGATATTTCAAGTTGGTATTTTATTTCCCATCTTGTAGAATTTTCCTATAAGCTTTCAAAACATGGAATAAAAGTAAAAAACTGGAAAATTTAAAATATGAACTTTTACCTAATAATTGAATATTGCAACATAGAATATAAAACTAGTAGCCCTTTCTAGTCTCACATTTTTATTTTAAAATGATGTACTTGTTTATAGGGTTAATAATTATGCATGCTTTGTTTCTATAGCTTTTCCTTAATGTAGGAATTATTATTTTAAGATCTTATATCTAGTCCTTTATCAATTTTCTACAAGCTCTTTTTTATAAAGATATTTATCTTAATGATTGATTTCTCTAGAACTTCTCTAGACAAGAGGTTTTCTAAATTTTAAATATGATGTCTAGTTATCTAGTGAAATCCCACAAAATATAATTGTAAATTACTCAAAATTTAAGAATGTTATGGTTTCTTTTGATCTTGTAGGGTTATGCCAAGGGAAAAATAAAATAAAATATGAACTCCAAGGTGTCACCCCACCATCCAAGATTAATTTAGCTTGAGATGAAATATTAGATATTAAATTGGGCCATGTGGACATGGAGGAATTCCAGAACAAGATGCATGGGATAATCCTTCATAAAGAGCAAGGAGGATGGTAAACAATGGAATTGCACAAGTTGAACATAGGATTCCCAACTTTGGTGCAATGTCAAGAATTGGTCATAAATTATGCAAAGCACTATGTTGCAAGACCATGGAGAATTATGAAAAATGATGGGAGAGAAGCATTTAATATTCCCTATAATCAAGAAGTAGTAAATTTAACTACAAAAGATAGAGTAACAAACTATAATCAAGATGTAGACACCTGTTTAAATTTAGTTAGTAATAGGTAGATGATCACACCTAAGCCAACACTCTCAAAGCTTCATAAGGAATGTTAGGAGTTATTTCAAAATATTAATTAGTGATATGGTGAAGTTTATTGAGTAGAATAATGGGATTGACATTTCCTTCCACTTGTTTGGTGGGGAGCCTGATCATTCCCTAAATGGGAGATTGTTAATATGTGGTGACTGTTCATGCTATAGGGGTTGTGGGTACACACATCAAGGTAAATTTTGGTGGATTTGTTAACCACAGTTTCCCCCTAGAATAATTAATGAGGGAGTACAGGGAGGATGAAGCCCTTGTTGTGGGGCCCGGGGGATCATCCTCTTAGCGGGGGCTTGAGGGTGGACCACACTTTGGGAGTTTGGGGAAACGTCCCCAGTGGGGGTTGCTAGGGGCAGCGTTCTCGAAGCAAAAAATAGCCTGTATTTAATAAAGGCATCAATAGTTAGTTTGTTATGGCCGACATGTAAAAGCTCAAGTTTTTATAAATGCCATAAGGCTTGATAAATAAGAGACTAGAGAATGCGAAAAGCCATGAGTTATGGTTGAGATTGTAATCATGAGTCTTTTTGAATAGTAATATTGGATGGCTATGTTTGTGGATGTAGCCCACTTTGGGTGAACCAAGTTAAAGCTTTGCTGTCAATTTGTGTTATTTTTCTCTATTTTTGTGTGTATTTAAATATGTATTATAATTGTTAATTGGTATTCCTCCTGTCTGTCATTGAAACCCTAACACAATCCTAACATCACTTTCATGCCATAGATGTTCAAATTCATCCATGAGGTTCTAAAAAATAAGGAGATTATTAATTAGGCCAAAATTATAGGTGATAATCTACATGCCTAGTTAAGAAAGGTGAATGAATCAAGGAGATTCTTCATGGCTTCTTATCTCGTGTACATGTTAGCAAGGCTAATAATTTATCCAAGATTAACAAAGAAAGGAGTAACAGGATCAGCTCCTAGTCAATTTAAAGTCTTTGATTGGTAACCTAGCTTTGGATGAAAAAATCATTAACACATTATAAAAGGGTGAATAATGCCTTTACAATCTATATAGTGAGAATTTTTCAAGGGGATTTAACCCAAATATTATCATTAGATGTAGCTAAGCTCATCAAGAAGTATGGAATTTGGTTCATTCAATTTCCTAAGTTCACCTATATTAAAGTGGAGGGATTCACAGGTCCTCCATATAAACTACCAAAATACTCTAAAAATAAGACTGTATTGCTAGAACTAACAAGGTAACTTTGTGAGGCACATAAAGACCTTAGTGAGAAGCATAGAGAAGGAGTTCAATTTCAATTACTCCTAAGTGTATATGCATGCCCTTTCTTTCCTACTACTAGAGTGTCAAATACAACTATTCAAAGGTATAATATGTATTTTCATATAGCTAGAGTATGTTTAGGCAACTATGCCATTATGAACTATTCATAAAATTTATTCTCAAAGTTCAAAGACTTACCAAAATATTTTGAAATCATTGTAGGATTTTAATAAGGAAGTGAAGTTGAAACTTTTGTGCTCACAACCAAATCATCTTATATTCTTTGTAAAAGACTCATTTTCAAGACATGGAAAATTGTAAGATTTTTGGCAAGAATGAAAACTTGATTTTTAGGATGACCTCTTAAACTCCTAAGGTTTCCTACATTTATTTATCTCAAAGGAAAGAATAATTAAATGAAATAGTTAGTGAAATTTTTTGAAGAAAATATAATTTTGTAATTATAACTGATTGAGCATATTTCAAGCTCGTATTTTATTTCCCATCCTATATCATTTTCTTGTAAGATTTTGAAACATGGGATAAAGGTACAAAAGGCAGAAAATTTAAAATGAAAACTTTCTCTTGATAATGTAATAATGGAACATAGAACATAAATTGGTAGTCCTTTCTAGTCCCACATTTTTATATTAAAATGATGTACTTGTTTATAAGCTTAAGAATTAAGCATAGTTTATTTGTAGAACTTTTCCTTACTATGGGATTTACCATTTTAAGATCTTATATCAAGTCATTTATCAATTATCTACAATCTCTTTTCTACAAAGGTATTTTATTCAAAGTTTGATTTCTACAAAAACCTCTCTTGAATAGAGGATTTCTAAAGTATAAATATGATGTCTAGTTATCTAGAAAAGTCCCACAAAATGTTGTAAATTACTTAGAATTTTAGGAATCTTATGGTTTCTTTTGATTTTGTATAGTTATGTTGAGGGCAAAGGAAATGAATTATCAACATGGGCCATTTGGACTTAGAAGAATTCCAGAACATGATATATGGGATAATCCTTCCTAAAGATAAAGGAGGATGGTAAACAATAGAATTGCACAAGCTGTAGGTACAATGTCCAGCATTGATTATAGCCTATGCACAGAATTTTGACAAATTATCGGAGAGTGCTAGCTAATCTTTCTACTAATTGATGCCATTGCTTAAGCATTTAGTATTTATTATCATCAAGAGGTAGTAAATTTAACTAAGGAATATAGACTAACATACTACAATCAAGATGTACACTGGCTTAAACTCAATTAACAAGAGGTGGATGATGAAACCTAAGACAACACTCTAAAGCTTCCCAAGTCACTCTTCAAGAGTGATTTTGAGATTGAAATTAGTGACATGATGAATTTATTGAGAATATTAAGGGGCTTGCCTTCTATTTACACTTTCATGCCATGGATTTTTAAATTCATCCATGAGGTTCTGAAAAATAGGGAGATTATTAATTGCCCCAAACTCATAAGTGACAATCTGCACACCTAGTTAACAAAGGTGAGTGAAACAAGGAGATTCTTCATGAATTATTATTTGGTGTACATGTTAGCAAGAGAAAAAATTTATCTAGGATTAACAAAGAGAGAAGTAATAGGATTAGCTTCTAGTCAATTTAAAGTCTTTGATTGCTACCCCTAGCTTCATATGAGGAATTCATCAACACATTACAAAAGGGTGAATGATGCCTTTACAATGTATATAATGAGAATTTTGGAAGGGGACTTAACCCAAAGATTATCATTAGATGAAACTAAGCTCATCGATAAGTATGGAAATTAGTTCAACAAAAATCTTGAGTTCACCTATACTAGAGTGGTGAGATTCACAAGTCCTCCCTATAACACAAGGCAACTTTCTGTGGGCACACAAAGACCTTAGTGAGAAGCATGGAGTAGGAGTTAAATTTCCCATAAACCTACCATGTTCCATTTCTAATTAATTTCATCAAGAGTATTAATTAGCCCATTCCTATATTTCCTATGGGCTAATGAAAGAAAATAGGAAAATGGTTTATTTAATATTTAATTAGGTCTCATGAGAAGTTATATTTTCTAGATATTTGGGAGCAATTAAATATTAAATTTTAACATTTGTAGCACCAAATGGGGTGTGGTATTTCATAAGAAGATATTGTAACTCCTAAGACTAAAAACAGTAGATTTTGGGATAGTTATGACCAATTTTATGCCACGTTGTCATTGTGTAAGTGATAGGCTATTTTTTAGCTAGCAGTTATAGAGAGCAAGTGGAAATATTTAATTTTAAATTTATTTTCACAAGTTGGACATGGGAATTTTGATACAGAGGGAAAACAAGGAACTATAATAATATTTCTCAGTCACTACAAACCCTTCAATGGTATCTCAAATCATACCCTGTTTTACAAGCCTAGTTCACTAGGTTAACCCTTTAAGAAATCCCTATTTGGATTTGTTAAGGCGATTTCCCTCACTCCTATGTTTTCTTGGACTTTCTCTATCTTCAAGGCACCCTCACAGGTCTCACCAAACCCTAAGTTTCTTGTATTGCATTCAACAAGAACAAATTAGACCAAACCCTCAATGGACATAGGGTTTATGATAGTCTTTTATGATAGAAGCACACACAGTCCTTAATAAATCATGCATGCGAAGGAGTTATAAATTTTACTTTGGAGGAAACTAGGCATACATCCCAATGAAGAATCTCACCAGGTTTTGTGAACTTTCAACAAATCAAACAAAAGTTATGAATTTTTTCCTCACTGGAAACCCTAGCTCTGAATAGGGCAGCTAGTAGTAAATTTGTTGTAACTTTCTCAAAACTTCATGAAATTTAATGAAACAGAATGAATTTGAACCTAAAAACAAAGCACTATCAAAATATCCATTCCCAGACCTAGAAATGTTCTGTGCAGGGCCATACAAGGCTATTTATAGTCTAAAATTGCATAAAATTGTAAAAAAAAACATTAAAAAAAGGTATTTTCATCAACATTGCTCCCACAACGTCTTGGAACATTATTCTCATTCATTCCATGTAAATCCACACCAAGAATAGTTACAATTTGAATATTAGTGTCTTTTTACCAAAACCAAAAAATCTAATGTAACTTCATGTCTTTTTGCACCAAACTTGAAAAAATATGCACTTTTTCCAAGAATTCAAAAACTAACCTAAGTTGGTAACTCACTTACAACCCCACTTCGGTGGGTTTAGAGGTTCATTATAATATTACTTTTCCCTTTTACAATATTTGCAATCAACTTAAATAATATTACTAACTTTTGACCTCCTAGGACTCCTTAACAAATTCAAATATTTAAACCTAGTCTTTTGGAGGGAAACTCTTCTAGACCTTATTACATACTCAAAAGGATCCCATTGAGTGGACATCCATGCTAAAACACCAAAATGGACCTCTTCATGAATTTTCTCATCAAAATCCAAAACTTACATTTTTAGGTTGCTAGATGCTCCTACATCATACTCTCCAAGTGGAAGAATTTGAGCTCCAGCTCAAATATGAATCTTCTTTCTTTTCTTCTAGTTCTTTTGCATGCTTACATTGTTTTATTTTTGCTGGATCTCAACTACATTTGCTTCAACTGGTTCACTTGTTCTTTTCATTCCAACAACATGCTTCTTGAGCCAAGGCCAACTTGGCATTATATATCCATGGATTTTTGCTTGTCTCCTCATTCCAACTTTAGTTTTGACTACAATTGTAAATTTATTTTTTCTTTCATCCACTTTGTCTTCTTTACCTACACAGGAAACAAACATATTAAAGCAATCATATTCTTCATCTTCATACTCCATTTCTTCATCCACCTCATGTTGTTTGCCATACATTCTTTTCTCTTCATTATTTTGTAAAATCTTTATCTCCACCTCAACCATACTCAGCCATTCATTTTTATTTTTAAATTGCTCATCCATTCTTCTATTCTCCTTGACATCAACAATCTCATCTCTTGGTTCTCCTCTTGAGAACCATGCAATCTCCTTATCCTCCATGACTATCTTCTCTCTTTGGGCTATTCTTGAGTCCTCTACAACTTCTTTTGTTTTTTCTTCTTTTTCTTCTTCCTAAACATCACCCACTTCAACATCAATGTCACTATTAATTTCATTAGTTTGAGAAAATTCAAAAGAAATTTCTTCTATTTCTTTTTCAACTATTTTTTCAAACAACATATTGTTTTCAAAATTAATTCTGTCAACCATTACGGTCTCATTTGTCTTTTCTTCATACTGATGTACATCTGTCTTCTCACTTAACATATTAAGCTTTCAATTCCTATGCACTCATCCTTCAAGTCTTCTAATACATATTTCTTCCCATCCTTTTGCAACTCATATGTATTTTCTTTGTTGTTATACCTTGTTGTCCTATTATAATGCCACAACCTTCCAAACACAATGTGACATACATCCAAATGCATAATATCACAAACTATTTCATCCTTATAATTGCCTATTTCAAACTCAACTTTGCATTGCTCACTTACGGTTACCTAATTACCTATTTGAATCCAACTCACTTAATAGGGCATGGGGTGTTGTATTCTTTTCAAACCCAATTTATCTACCATATATTTAGAAACAATATTAACAATGCATAGCTATCTTAAATCACAATTTGACAACATTTACCTTTGGACTTGCAAGTAGTCAGGAATAACCTTTTCTTTTCCATCTTTCTTTCTTTCATGGCTACTATTTCTTCCTCTTGTAGCTTCTTTGCCACTTTGAACAATGTATTTAATAATGTTGATGCCCCTTACCCATCTTTCTTCTTATTAAGAGCCATCTTTAAACATCAAATCTCACTGAACCACATTATCCAAAATAATAAATCATTTCCTAGAGAGCTTCTAGCTCTGATACCAAAAATGATGCACAGGGAAAACAAGGAACTATAACAAGATTTCTTAGTTACTACAAACCCTTCAATGGTATCTCAAACTGTACCCTATTTTACAAGCCTAGTTCACTAGGCTAACCTTTCAAGAAAGGCCTATTTGGCTTTGTTAAGGTGATTGGCCTCACTTCTATGTTTTCTTGGACTTTATTTTCCTTAAAGGAACCCTCATAGGTCTCACCAAACCCTAGGTTTCCTATATTGCATTCAACAAGAACAAATTAGACCAAACCCTCAATGGACTTAGGGTTTATGACAATCTTTCATGACAACATCACACACAATCCTTAATATCTCATGCATACAAAAGAGTTATGAATTTTACTTTCGAGGACACTTAGTACACATCCCAATGAATACTTTCACCAAGTGTAATGATATTTCAATAGTACAAACAAAATTTATGATTTTTTTCTCTCGCTGGAAACCCTAATTCCGAATAGGGCAGCTAGTAGTAAATTTATTGTAACTTGGTCAAAACTTAATGAAATTTAATGAAACAAAAATAATTTGAACCTGTAAAAAAAACACTATCAAACTATCCATTCTTAGACCTGCAAATATTCTGTACAAGGTTGTTTATAGTATGAAATTGAAGAAAATCATCAAAAAAACATTAAAAAATAGGGTATTTTCATCAACATTGCTCCCATAGCTTCTTGGAACTTTATTCTCATTAATTCCATGTAAATCCATACCAAGAATAGTTTCAATTCAAATATGAGTGTCTTTTTCATCAAAAACTTAAAAACCTAATGTAACTTCACGTCTTTTTGCACCAAACTTGCAAAAATATGCACTTTCTCCAAGACTTCAAAACCTAACCTATATTGGTAACTCACTTACAACCCCACTTGGGTGGGTTAAGAGGTTCATTATAATATTATTTTTCCCTTTTACAATATTTGCAACCAACTTAAATAGCATTACTAACTTTTGAGCTCCTAGGACTCCTTAACAAATTCAAATATTTAAACATAGTCTTTTGGAGGGAAACTCCTCTAGACCTTATTACATACTCAAAAGGATCCCATTGAGTGGGCATCCATGCTAAAACACAAAAATGGACCTCTTCATGAAATTTCACATAAAAATCTGAAACTTACATTTTCAAGTTGCTAGATGCTCATGCATCAAATTTAGACACTGAACGTCTATTCATATGCATGTTCTTTCATATAGAAGATGCTTTTGATAATTTTATCTCTCAACTTTCTTGTATGAGCACTTGTGTTTTAACAAAATCTTATATGGATGAAAACCCCTTTGGAGATTGAGATTAGTCAATGAAAACCCATTAATTTCTTGGATTAGAGGATGAAACCCCTTTGCTTCACTAGGCAAATTTCACTCAGAGGTTGTGAATATGATTCCATAATTGCAGATTTTAGTTTGTTCTAGTTTTTGTGTATTTGTAGGTTTTTAGCAGAAGATGTGTGAAGATTTAGATTTTATTTTATTGTTGTGTGTTGTGGTTGTTGTTTTGAATATGTATTTGTCTATTTCTTCACTTTATGCTCATCCAAATTAGCTATAGAAATTGTGGAACTCATATTGTTTTTTGGAGCAAAATATTGTCATTGTTGTGGTGTAATTTGCAAGGTTTTGTGTCGATTAGTTTAGAGATTGTGTTGATTTGTTTTGTTTCCATACTTCCTATTGTGTTATATGTTCTAGTAAAAAATATCAATGTATAAATTATGTTATTATCAATGGAGAATATTTCATCAGTTTTTCAGTTAAATTTTCAAAGTTTGGGTTGCATAGTTTCTTGAAAATTATGTTGTAATTTGGTAATTTTAAGAGATCTGATCTAACTATTTCAAATCTAAAAATTATTTATTAATTTATTATGTGGAGTATATTATAGTTGAATTAGAGCTAAGATATTTCCATCTTGTAGGGTATTTAAATGATTGATGCTTCCTAGTGATAGAGAAATTAGATATCTTAGACAAGAGCAAAGGAGGTTGCAAATAGAAGGACCAAAATTAGAGATCTTTGAAAAAGAAGAAGAAGTAATGGTATATAGAGATAAGAGAAATACTAAAGAGGAATCAACTAAAAAAAGTTTGATAGTATGATACAAGGTCAATACCACTTGGCAGACATGTTTGACTAGATGCTTTGATGTAGAAAAATATGAATATGTCCAAAAATTAGAATGGTGAAGCAAGTTCCTTGGGGATCCACAATAGAAACAATAAAAACAATAAGGCTAAAGGTATTGAAAATATTACTCAAATACAAGTGGTTGTATCATCTGATAGACCTCTTTGACCCACCTTCCTATGTGCAGAAAAACAAGATCTTCAGGTTGATTCTCAAATGTCATTACAAGAAGATATCTCTACCACTTATGCTAAGTACTAAGATAACTCCTAGAAAAGATACAAGAGGCAATGTCACTTACAAATTGCATGAATATGAATAAATCTAGAGGTGCAACAAAACAAGAGCCTAGAACCCAATCAAAGAAAAAGGATCTTGATCATCCATTTTGAAAGTTAACACTTACCACTTTTGATGGAATTCATAAGTACTACATGGGCATGGATACAAAAGATGGATACAAAAGATTAAGGTATCAAGTTTGTCACTCTCCATCTTGAAGTCATAGCTTATGAGTGGTGGTATCATGGGTTGGTTATTGAAGGTCACGGTCTCATTGAGACATATGAAGAATTAAGTAAAAGACCGATTGATAGATTTGATAGAAAGGATCATGAGGTTCATTTTAGGGATTTATCTACACTTAAATAGGGAGGCTATGTGGAGAATTATGTAGCAAAATTTTAGAAGTTATTAGTAATCATTTCTAATATTTCTGAAAGGAGGCTTGTTGTGCTCTTCATGGAAGGATTATCTAACCATCTCAGGGGTTTAGTAAAATCTTTCAATCCTTCATCCTTGCAAGAGGCTATCAAGAAGAATTTTGGTTTGAAAATTATATTTTGACAATAGAAATCTTTTTGAAAGACATCATTTTGGAACAAATCCAAGAAAATTTCACAAAAAAATGATATCTTGCACCAAGACAAAAGATTACACCTTCACTTGAAATAAAGAACATTGAGGAGGAAATTAAGAATGAACTCAACATAAAGAAAATTTGTTTTTCTTATATAGAACCATAGACTTAAGGACATAGGCACCTTGGCAAGGGAGAAGTTCACTACATTGAGGTTGTATCTAATAATGATTTAGATTCAGATGAGCTTAAAGTATTTTTGGATTTAGAAGATCATGTTCATGAGGGGGGAGAAAAAGAGGAAGATAATGGAAGCATTCTTACATCTCTTTTAGGAGCACCTAGATATCATATTTTCAGAGTGTGTGGAGAGATTGTTGGATAGATAATCACTATGCTTATTGATAGTGGAGCCACCCACAATTTCAAAGATAAAGGCTTGGTTTAAAAAATAATATTGAAGGTGGAAGACTTTGAATGTTTCAATGTCATTGTTTCTAATCGATATACCATCCCCTATTCCAAGATGATTCGAAAGCTTGACATAGATTTCGAAGATCATAAGGTTTGTGATGATTTTTACGTTGTTGGTATAGGATAAATTGACATTGGCTTGGGTGTACAATGGTTTTACTCTTTGGGAAAATATTCATAGAATTACTAGACTATGGAGCTCAAGTTCAAATCAAATGGGATAGATGTAGTTCTAAAAAGAATTACTATTGCGGCATCTAAAGTGGTCATAGAAAGAAGAATGGAAAGAAGTTTTCAAAGAGACCAAGTTGCATAGGATATTACTTGTTTGATCATTTCAAAAGAACCACCCAATGGTAAGAAGGGTTCATATCATGCTGACATTCAAAAGATTTTGAATAAACATAGTGTGGCTTTTAACAATTTGCCTCTAGGATTAACACTAGAAAGAGGATTTTAGGATATTATACAGTTGGAACTTAGATCAAAGGCTATCATGACCACTTCATAATTCCATACTAGGATGTAGAAAAAGGAGAGTGAGAAAGCAATAAGAAACATTTTAGAGATGGGGTAGATGAGGCCTATTTCTAGTCCATTTGCATTATCTACATGGTACAGGTTAAAAAGGACATATGGTACTTATTGTTATATGGAGCCTGATCAGACTCAGAGGTTAAATTTACCCCACTTTTATTGGCACGATTTCCCCAAAAATTATTTAATAGGGTCGAGGGGCAGCACCCCTAAAACCTCCA
This sequence comes from Cunninghamia lanceolata, assembly GCA_027924645.1. NCBI lineage: Eukaryota > Viridiplantae > Streptophyta > Pinopsida > Cupressales > Cupressaceae > Cunninghamia > Cunninghamia lanceolata. Next base: position 11,995,478 of record BSBN01000780.1, read on the forward strand.
ACAATTTTTTATTATTTTACTAAGGCATTAGGAGTTATTTTTATATTGGCTGACATAAAAAAACCCTATTTTTGTAACCGACATAAGGCTTGACAAAAGAAGCTAAGGGTTAGGGTTTCTATTGATGTATTGTAGCATTTTGTAGTGGTATTGAGTTGCAAGGATTGCTAGTTATAATCGGTTTGATTTAGCAGATAATAATATTGGCCTCTCTATTGGTGGATGTAGCCTGAGTTTGGGTGAACCACATTAAAACTTGTCTCTCACTATTATTATTTCTATGTAGTTTCATTCCTCTCTTTAATCTTTATTTGCATTTAATTGATATCTTCTACCAGCTAACCCTAACAAGTGGTATCAGAGTAGGTTGTGTTCGATTATCATTTGCAGGAAGGTCTCATGGTTGAGTGGGAGTCTCACAATTGAGTGGGAGCAATGGTAGACGAGGATAAATTGAAGGTAGATAAAGTCAATGGGTAGAATTATTAGTTATGGAAGATGCAGATGGAGGATTATCTCTACTAGAAGGATTTATGAAGGTCATTGAAAGGAATAGCCAAGAAACTAGGAACAATGATTGATGAGGATTGGAATCTTTTGGACAGAAAGGCACTAGGAACCAATCGGTTGTGCCTGGCACCATCTGTGGCATTCAATATAATAGAAGCGACAACAACAAGTGAATTGATGCAAGCTTTGGCTAAATTGTATAAAAAACCCTTAGCCTCAAATAAGGTATTTCTTATGAAGCATTTTTTTAATCTAAAAATGATTGAAGGTGGATCTGTGAAAGATCATTTAAATGAGTTTAATATGATTACCAGTCAGTTAACTTATGTAAAAGTAAAATTTGATGAAGAGGTGAGGGCTCTCTTGGTTTTATGTTCTTTGCCAGAAAGCTGGAATAGCTTGGTAATGGTTGTAAGTAACTGTGTCTCTGGTTCAAATACTTTGAAATTTGATGATGTTGTTGGTGTTATCCTTAGTGAGGAAATGCGATGGAAAAGATCAGGAGGGTCCACATCAGGTATGTTTTGAATGCAGTAAGTAGGGGTAGATCAAAGGAGAGATGAAAAGGTTCTAGAGGTCATGGGAAGTCACAAGGAAAATTAAAGGACAAGAGATCCCAATCTAGAGGACAGAAGGATTGTTGGTACTATTAGAAACTAGGTCATCTGAAGAAAAATTACTAGTCTCGAAAGAATAAAGAAGGAGACAAACAAGAAGGCAATAAGGAGACAAATGTGGTAAGTAATAAATCTAAAGATGATGCTTTGATTCTTTCCCTAGATAATGTTGATAATTCATGAGTTTTAGATTCAGGGGCCTCATAGAAGTTATTTTCTTGATTATGTCCAATGGGAGTTTGGGCTGGTTTATTTGGGAGATAACGAACCCTGTCAGATTGTTGGAAAGAGAAGAATCAATATTAAGTTACAGAATGAGAATCATTGGCTACTAGAAGAGGTAAGGCATGTTCCAAGGCTGAGTAGGAATTTAATTTTAGCAAGGTAGCTAGCTGATGAAGGTTGCATTGTTACATTTACTAATAAAAATTGGAAGGTTTCAAGAGGTGCCATAATAGTAGCAAAAGGTGTGAAAGTAGGCACCTTATATCTTTGTATAAGTCATACTATTCCTTCTACTTTAGCTGTTGCAAAGAAAAAACAAACAGGTTCAGGAACAGTTGCTGCAGGTTCGTAAGAAGAGACTAAAACAATTGCTGCAGGTTCTGAGACAACACTATGGCATAATAGACTTAGGCATATGAGTGAAAAAGGTATGAAGCTACTTCATTCTAAGAAAGTTTTACCATGTCTGAAATGTATTAATATGGATTTATGTGAAAGTTATGTGTATGAAAAATAAAAGAGAGTCAGTTTTCTCAAGGATGGGAAGTAAAAAAAAGATGAGAAGTTGGAGCTTGTGCATAGAGATGTATGGGGACTAGTTCAGGTATCTTCTCTTGGTGGCTCTCGGTATTATCTTACATTCATAAATGATGCAACTATGAAGGTTTGTATTGATTTCCTTAGGCAAAAATCTGATGTATTTGAAACATTTAAGAAATGGAAAAGATTGGTTGAAAATGAGACAGGTAAAAGATTAAAATGTCTCAGATCTGATAATGGTGGTAAGTATTGCAGCAAAGAATTTGAGGATTATTGTTCCTTTAATGGAATTCATAGGTAGAAAATGGTTCCAGGGACTCCACAAGAAAATAGAGTGGTTGAACGCATGAATAGGACAATAATGGAGCATGCAAGGACCATGAGATTGCATGCTGGGATGCCTTTAAATATGTGGGCAGAAGTTGTCAATACCATTGTATTTTTAATTAATAGAGGTTCTTCATTTCCTTTAGGTTGTGGTATTCCAGAGGAAGCATGGATAGGTAAGAAGGTGAGTTATTCTTTTCTCAAAACCTTTGGATGTGAAGCATTTACACATGTAGATTCTAAAAATAGAACCAAGCTAGATGCAAAATAAAAAAAGTGTATCTTCATTGGATATGGCATTGATAAATTTGGTTATAGGCTTTGGGATTTTAAAAATTAGAAAATTGTGAGAAGCAGGGATGTTGTATTCAATGAGAAGGTGTTGTATAAAGATCAGTTGCAGTAGCATGAGAAGAAAGAAAATGATTATGTGGTACTGGATGATACTCCAGATAGTGATGTTCTAGTGGTTCCTCATGCTCTACAAGAACAACAAGAAATACCACAAACTCCAGTGAATGTTAGACGGTCAACAAGGCTAAGTAGACCTCCTGAAAGGTTTTCTCCCTCTTTGTATTCTATTTTGTTAACAGATGCTAGTGAACTGGAAGGGTATGATGAAGCTATGTAGGTGGATACAAGAAGAAATGGACTCCTTGCTGAAAAATCAGACTTGGGAATTATGTAAGTTGCCCGTAGGTAAAAAGGCTTTGCCAAACAAATGGGTTTATAGGTTGAAAGAGGAAGATGGAGGTAAGAAAAGATTTAAAGCCAGGTTAGTTGTAAAATGATTTGCATAGAAAAAAGGTATTGGTTTTGATGAGATATTTTCTCTGGTTGTTAAGATGACTTCTATTCGTACTATTTTAAGTGTTGTGGCTACTGAAGATTTGAATTTGGAACAGCTAGATATGAAAACTAGCTTTCTCCATGGGATTTGGAAGAGGAGATATATATGGAACAACCACAGGGATTTTAGGTCAAAGGTAAGGAGAAACTAATGTGCGAATTGAAGAAGAGATTATATGGCTTGAAACAAGCATCTCGGCAATGGTATTTAAAATTTGATAGTTTTATGGTTGAGCAAGGCTACAGCCGGTGTAATTCTAACCATTGTCTTTATTTTAAGAGGTTGGATAATGACAGCTACATTATTTTATGTTTATATGTTGATGACATGCTTGTAGCAGGGTCTAACATGGATCACATAAGAGAGTTAAAACAACAGTTAGCACAATCATTTGCTATAAAGGATTTGGAGATAGCAAAACAAATCCTTGGTATGAAAATTTGTAGAGATAGGAAGACTAAAAAATTGACTCTATCTCAGGCTGATTATATTGAAAAGGTGTTGCAGAGATTCCATATGGAGAATGCAAAAGCTATCAACACACTTTTGCCTAGTCATTTGAAATTGACTAAAGAGGTATGTCCAAAGACACAAGAGGGGGAAGAAAAAATGTCCAAGGTACCATATGCTTTAGCTGTAGGAAGTTTAATGTACACCATGGTATGTACGAGACTGGATATTACACATGCTGTAGGAGTCATAAGTAGCTATATGAGTAATCCTGAATTGGAGCATTGGAATGCAGTAAAATAGATTCTCAGATATTTGAGAGGTACTGTTGTCACATGAAATTGCACCCTGCTTGAATGGGATTCCAAGCATTCCAATGACACAATGGGATTGATCTCTAAGTGTGGGACTTTGCTAAATGAGATCAAACCTCTGGAGAAGGCCGGCTTCCTTGTCTAGTCATCACCTAAAACTACTGTATTTTGGGGTGAAAAGGGGAAGAAATGTGCTATAATGAAAGATAAAGTAACAATACTTAAAAACATGAAAGGGGTGATGCACGAGACAGTTCTAAAGAACCTTTAGAAAGATGAAGCATGCACAATATAATCAGACACAACAAGCAAATATACATAGAATAGATGATTCTAACAGAGGTAAGGAGCAAAATGATTGAGAGGAACAAGAAATATTCACAGACAACCATATGCAGATTTACACAGAGATAGAAAAATCAACAAAAGGCATGATAGCTTTCATATATCTAAAGAAAGGCAAGTTTACAGTATGAAAAGTTCTATTTAGAAATAGGGAGAACATAATGTTTCTAGAAAATTTCCAACCCTTATTACATCATAAGCCTCAGCTTATATAGCAATGCAAAAACTGACCTAGGTCGGTTACAAAAAATCCACGCTGGGGCTGCAATCAGAAATATCTTCCTGAAGAGACGTCCACCTGCCAAGAGTAATGGTGCAAAAGATCAGGAACAGGGGCAAGTGGGAGATATTCTGGGTCTTCAATGCAAACAACCACATCATCGATCTGATCCTCAAAATGGTGGAGGATAACTTAGCATTGAATGTTGACAACTGCTTGCTATATCTACTGTAATGAATGCCCCCAAAAATCTCCATCTACTAGAAAGTAACAAAACCTTCTGAAAAGCCTGCCAAATGAAAGAGGGGATGAAAATACACAACTTTGCCTCTTATAGCATGTGAAAATTCGCCAAGACGGAGGAGATACAGGCAGTCAAAGTTTGGTCAATCACCTATGTATATCGCTTCTATATCTTTAACTGTGTCTCGGCCTATACAACCCTAAATGCAAGCTGCAAACCCGAGCTTGTTATGAAACTATTGAAAAATGCCATCGGGTCCGGGTTGTAGTGTATCAGCATCTGGGTGCCAAAAGGCCCTGCATATTGCAGACCCCACCAATCGCATCTCCCTTTCTATCTACACGAACATACAAGCTACGGACCAAAAAAACACCCTTAGCTGCATTTCATTTTCCTGCTGGGTCCGTCTTGTATCACTTTGCCCTTGAGAAGCCCCTGCTGGAAACTTACGCAGAAGCCAACACGTGCAAGTTCCGCGTTGCCTTGTAAAACTGTATCAAAAGTTAAAGTTGCCCCCGCTCGTGACACGTGTCGCAATCCATAGCATCTAACTAGAGACACCTTGAAACCAGGGCCGACAACCATCTGCCACAACAGAGCTCTTTATTGGAACCCACCTTGCCTGCACCAAGCTTTGAAACAAATAGAAACAACTGCGGAAGCTGACACTTGTCAGCTTCCGTGGAGCATTTAAGGGGCACGTGGCAACCTCCATCGCAACTTAGAAATTTTTTAGAAACTTTAGTGGACAGCGACACGTGGTGTCCTCTGCATTGCCGTGAGAAACATTAAGGCTCAGCTGGGACTCACACGGATGACGACACTTGGCGCCCTCCACAAACACTAAACATACAAAGGGCTCTTGAAACCTTGACGGAAGCTGCCACCTATCACCATCCGCACGAAGAGAAACATCATATAAACTTTTTGAGACCCACTTAAGATTCACGCGGAAGCTAACACTTGTCAGGTTTCACTTCACTCTGAGAAACAATACAGGGGCCCACCTCTTCTCTAGCCTCGCACCGAAACAAATAGAAACTCACGCGGAAGCTGACACGCATCAGCTTCCGCAACAACTACAAGGGACACGTGGAGCATTCCACCCCATCTTAGAAACATTAAAGGGGCATCAGTGGAAAGTGACACGCGTTGGTTTCTGCAGGACTCTGAGAAACTTTATAAAAGGGGCTCACGAAACATGGGCGGAAGCTGAGAAACTTTTAGAAACATAGCGAGGCTGCCACCTATCTCCATCTGTGGGGCTCAAGTTACTTTTCATGTGTCTCTCAGGTGCCTCCACATGGTGCCATCTGCGCACTCCTTAAAACTGTTAGAAATTGCGAGTTAGAAACCTAAAGAAACTGCAAAGAAACTGTGGCAGAAGCTGACACGTGGTGCCCTCCGCGGCAACATTGAAACTTTTAGAAACTGCGCCTCCGCCGTTGACACGTGTCATGATCTACGGTGATCATTTTCAAAAGGCTGATGAAATTTTTTGAGAGCTCACCAAATGCCCATTTGAACTATCTATTGACTGAAACTTTGAGCATGCATAACTTCTTCATTTGGACAAATTTCAGGGTGTTGTAAAAAGCAAACCAGCCTATTTTTTTAAGCTCTTTACAGTGGTAAGGTTTTTTAGGCAAGGCTTCTGGGAATTTTGGCACTTCGCTTTATAGGGACCTTTTCAAAGGGATTTCCAAGGAAAATACCATGTTAACTATTTGGCTCTGACAAGGGAGATAAGGTTAACAGGTACATCTAATAAACACTTATGTTTTGGGGGCTCTAATACTGATTAGTAGGTTATGTAGACTTAAATTTGGCAGGGGATATTGATACCAGGTGGAGTACTATAGGTTATGTCTTTACTGTAGGTGAGACAGCAGTGAGTTGGATCTCACAGTTGCAAAAGGTGGTTTCTTTATCCACCACGGAGTTAGAGTATGTAGCTGCAATAGAAGAAAGCAAGGAGATGATATGGCTGCAATCTTTCATAGAAGAATTGGGCAACAATAGGCTAACAGTTATTTGTTTACGGACAACCAGAGTGCCATACATCTTGCAAAAATGATGCCTTGCTTTCAAATACCAAACACATTCAATTGAGGTATTACTTCATTTGATCAGTGTTGGATGATGGATAGTTACGGCTAGAAAAGATACATACAGATGAAAATCTAGTGGAAATGTTTATGAAGGCAGTGACAAGGGAGAAGCTGAGCTCCTCTTTAGCTTCAGTTGGTCTTAAAGACTGAAAACAAAAAAAAAATTAGAACAATAGAGTCCAGGGTGCTTATTTCCAGTGGGAGCTACAAGGTCAGCGATATTATGATCAGTCTCCAAGTGGGAGATGATATGGTGTGGAGTCTGATAAGTCTCCCAAGGTGGGGAGATTGTTGTTAAATGGATCCTAATCAAACTCGAAGGTTAAATTTACCCCACTTTTATCAGTGCGGTTTCCCCCCAAATTATTTAATGGGGTCAAGGGGCAGTACCCCTACCAGGCCTTGGGGGTAGCGCCCCTGAAACCTCCAATAATTTTTAATTATTTTATTAAGGTATCAGGAGTTATTTTTATATTGGCCAACATTAAAAAAACCCTATTTTGTAACTGACATAAGGCTTGATAAAGTGGCTAAGGGTTAGGGTTTTTGTTGATGTATTGTAGCATTTTGTAGCGGTATTGAGTTGCAAGGATTGCTGGTTGTAATCGGTTTGATTTATTGGATAATAATATTGGACTCTCTATTGGTGGATGTAACCTGAGTTTGGGTGAACCACATTAAAACTTGTCTCTCGCTATTATTATTTATGTGTATTTTCATTCCTCTGTTTAATCTTTATTTGCATTTAATTGATATCTTCTACCGGCTAACCCTAACAGTACTATGTATTTGTGCATATAGATTATAGAGGGTCAAAATAAGAGGACTATCAAAAATAGATATCCAATGCCCAGGATCAATGAGCTAATAAATGATCTTCATGGTGCAGTATACTTTTCTAAGATTGATTTCAGATCTTGATATCATTAGATCTATGTGACAAAAGAATATCTTCATAATACTACATTAAAATTTCATTTTGGACATATTGAGTTCTTGGTCATGCCCTTTGGTGTTACCAATGCTCTAACTAATTTTTAGTCATTCATGAATTAGGTATTCATTAATCAATTGAGAAAGTTTGTTTTGGCTTTCTTTGAAGATATTGTGATTTATAGTAAATCTTGGGAAGATCATTTGAAGCATTTGGATATGGTTTTGGAATTCTTGAACGATAAGCACTTTTTGCTAAGGAGTCCAAAATGTGAATTTGGAATTATTGAAATCTTGTACTTGGGCCATATCATTAGTGCACAAGGGCTCCAAGTGGATCAATAGAAGATCTAATCTATTTTCGATTGGCCACCTCCTACTACTTTGACTCAACTAAGAGGTTTCTTTCATTTATGTAGCTATAATAGGAGCCGTGTTAAGGGATTTTCACAATTTGGAAAACCTTTAATATATTTGACAAAGAAGGGAGCATTTGAATGGATAGAAAATACACAAGTAGCTTTCGATAAGATGAAAGAGGTAATAAGCTCTTGTATTGTACTTGTGATTCTAGATTTCTTACTCCCATTTGTTGTAGAGTGTGATCCTTTAGGTGAAGGAATTGGATTTGCCCTATCTCAAAGAGGACACCCCATAAGTTTTGAAATAAAAAAGATCAAAAATATTGAAAGGGGATTATGTATTTATGATAAAGAAATGTTGGCTATAATGCATACATTGGAGAAGTTCATACATTATTAGATTTGATGTCACAACAAACCATAATAGTTTAAAGTTATTCTATGGCCAAAATGATTTGAGTGATCATAAACAAAAGTGGGTAAGTAAGCTACAATCATATGGTTTTGAAAATAGATTATGTAAAGGGAAAGAAGAATATAGTAGTTGATGCTCTCTCTAGAATTCCCACTCTAGATTAGTTTTTTACTATATTTATTGATTGGAAGGTTTCTATTATGGTATAGTATGCTAAGATTTTGTTTTCTACTAATATTCTTGATTAAGTGGAGAAGGATGATAGGTATATAGTAGCGAATGATCTTATTTTAAACAATAATATAATCTTCTTAGTACTAGAATCCAAAATGAAGAAGAAGATTTTGGAATCTTTTCATGATGCACCTTTAGTAGGACATCTAGGGTTCTACAAAACATACTGGAACATTAGAGAGAGGTTCACTTGGGAGGATCTTAAGGAAGAGGTACTCAAGCATATAAGGGAATGCATGATTTGTCAATAGAAGAAAGAGGAACATGCTTTTCTTGTAGATTTTCTAGAACCTCTACCAATTCTTGATCAGAAGTGGGAGAGCATAACCATGTATTTAATCATTGGTATTCCTAAGGTACATGGAAGAGATTGCATATATGTTGTGGTGGACAAGCTAACTAAATATGCACGTTCTTTGTAATTTCTTTTGATTTTAAAGATTCATAGCTGGCTGAATTGTTTTTCAATGAAATGTTTAAGTTGCATGGATTGCATAAGAATATTGTTAGAGATAGTGATAGTAAACTTTGTAGTTATTTTTGGTAGGAATTATTTTACTTGACAGGTATGGAACTCACACCAAGCACAAGCTATCATCCCCAAATAGATGGATAAATAGAGATAGTGAACAAGTGGGTTTAGGGTTATTTAAGAAAATATGTTTCAAGTCATGCATTCATCTTGGATCATGTGGCTACATTTGGGATACTACTGCTACAACACATCTCACCATATTACCATTTCTATGTCTCTATCCAAAGCATTATATGGATATAATGCTTTAACCTTTCTAGATCTCATATTTACAAATAGTAGAGTTCTTACAGCAAGTGATTTGGTAAATTAATATCAAGAAATATTGAGATCACTCAAGGATCATCTGTAACAAGCCCAAAATCAATAAAAATATTATGTAGATAGGAATCATACAAGAAGGTCATTTGAGGTGGGGGATATGGGTTTTCTAAGATTTTATTCATATAAGCAATCTTCCATCAAAAGAAGTGGAGTTGAAAAGATCAAACCATGATTCTATGATCCTTACAAGATCCTAAGAAGAATTGGTGAAGTAGTTAATGAGTTGTAGCTACTATAGAATAGTAAAATCCATAATGTGTTTCATGGTTCTTGCTTGAAGAAGGGCCTTGGATAGCATGTAGTACCTTATATGGAACTACCACCTTTGGATTGTGGAAGAAGATTGATTTTGATTCCTGAAGTAGTTATTAATACCAAAGTGAAGAATTTAAGAAAAAGAAGTATTATAGAATATCTAGTTCATTCGAAGAATTTACTAGAAGAGGATGCTAGTTTAGAAGGTCTAGATGTTTTGAAGAATCCTAATTTGCATTGGTTGAGGGAAATACATTTTGGGAAGGGTGGGCTTGTCATGTCTCCTTTCTAATTAATTTCATCCAGAGGATTTATTAGACCATTCCTTTATTTTTGATGACCTAATGAAAGAAAATAGGGAAATGGTTTATTTAATATTTAATTGGGTCCTTGAAAATCTATATTGTTGAGATATTTGAGAGCAATTAAATATTAAATGATAATATTTGCACCAACAAATAGGGCATGGGATTTCATGGGAAGAAACTATAACTCCTAAGGCTAAAAATAGGAGATTCTATACTAGTTATGATATATTTTACGACTGGTTGTCATTCCATAAGTGACGGGCTACTTTTAGCTAGGAGGTATGGAGAGAAAGTGGAAATATTTGATTTTAATTTTATTTTCTCAATTTGGATGTGGGAATTCAATATCAAAACATCTATTAAAATGCAAGGTATTTCATATAGAAGAGACTTTTGATCATTTCATCTCTCAACTTTCTTGTATGAACACTTGTGTTCTTACAAAATATTGTGTGGATGAAAACCCATTGGAGATTCAGATAAATGGATGAAAACCCATTGGTTTCTTGGATAAAAGGATAAAAAGCCTTTGGCTCAATAGGAAAATCTCACTTAAAACTTGTGAATGTGCTTCCAGAGTTGTAGATTTTATCTTGTTCTAGTTTTTTTGTGTTTGTAGGTTTTTGTAGCAATTGTGTGAAGATTTAGATTTTCATTTGTTGTTATCTATTGTGGTTGTGTATCACTTTATTCATTCTCATTATGATCATCTAGATCAACTACAAAAATTGTGGAACTCATATTTCTTTCTAGAGTAGAATAATGTTATTGTTGGAGTGTAATTTGTAGGGTTTTGTGTGGATTACATTTAGAGAATTTTTTTTGTTTTTCTATTGTACTTGCTATTGTGTTATCTTTAATAATATAAAATATCAATGTATTAATTTAATTATTATAAATGAATATTTCATGAGTTTCTAAGTTAAACTATCAAAGTTTGGGTTGCATCGTTTCTTGAAAATTGTGTTGTAATTTGGTAATTTTGCAAGATCTAATTTAAGTATTTAAAATATAAAATTATTTGTTAATTTATTCTGTGAAGGACATTAAAAAAAATAAGTGTATATGCATGCCCCTCCTTTCCTACTGCTAGAGAGTTAGATGTAAAATTTTTAAAGGTATAATCTACATTTTCATACAACTAAAGTAAATTTTGATCCAAATGGAAAGATGGAGAAAATTGTGGGCTCTCATATGTGGCATGTATTTCATCTTGAGAATTTTTGGAGAGATTGTATTGATGACAATGAGGTCAGAAATTATAGATATTCAAGGTAAGCATAGCCTTTGAAATGAAGGCCTATAGTATTTTTGAAGTTCCAAACTTTGAATGTTTGATGATGGAAATTTTTTGCAAGAAACATATTAGGCAAATCAAGTATTCAACGATCCCATTCCACCTCTTGACTATTCCAAAGAAGAAGTCACCCTTTTAGAAGAAATTACAAGAGAAGTGCTCCAAGAAAACAAGTCTTGGTTGGATGTCAAAGTGACATAGCTAAAAGAGAAAAGAATACAATAGACATACACCAAAAGTCAACCTAAAAGACAAAGAAAGAAGAAAGGTAAATAAGAAGAATCACCAAAGAAAAAGGAAGTAGAAATAGAAAAATAAAAAGTAGAAATAAAACAAAAATCAAAGGCAAGAAGGCTACTACTATAGTTAAGGTAACAAAGAAATCCCCTAGATTGCTACAGAACAATAGATAGTATAAAAGAGGAAGGCCACAAAGGAAAGTGTAGAGGAAGTGGAAGAGGAGGGAACTCCCCTAAAAGAATCTAAATAGAAGATAAATACATCCACTTATATTGCTCAAGTTTCTTCAAGTGGTAATGTTGACCCTCTACAACCTACCTGATCTAAAGAATCTATTCCTTCCTTGCCTTCACAATAGAATCTAGTGCTCCAAAAATTGTATTAATACATTCCTATCAAAACTTAGGTGCCTTTGCCACCAATTCAAGTTTCCATCTATTTATGTAGCATTCCTTTTATTCCCATCTCTTCTAGCCCTCTACCTACTATTCCTTCCATCGTTCCCACTTATTCCATCCCACAATCTTTCAAAACTATTTTCCCACATCTTACTTAATCCCACCTTACAATTGCTTCCACTTCTTCTATGCCCCTTATTGTAGCAACATTTTCTATTCATTCCCCTCATTCTATTTATAAATAAATAAGGTATCTTTGACTAAAGAGGGCATAACTTAAAACCCTCTTTATCCTCCCTATTCTCGTATAATTATTTCATCTCGTCATGATCCTCCAATCTTGCCTAAAATTGATAGAATCATGGAGGATATTGAAAAATAAGAAGCCTTGCAGAAGGAAGAGATAATAGATGAACCCTAATGGTAAAATGTACAAAATAAAGTTAGTGAGAGGCTTATTCAAGAAGAAATACATATAGATAAGGTGAAAAATGCTAAGCCTTCTTCCCCTTAAGATAAGAAACTAGATCAATCTATTGATTAACAAAGAAATAAGGGGAGTGATCTCTAATATAGGAAATGTGAAAAAAACAACTTACTAAGGGCCAAGGTCCATATCTACAACCATAAAAATCACAAATAATAAGTGACACAAATAGGGTGATGTAGATGAACATGTAAATAAGGCCCCTGATGGATAGGAATAAGCTGAAACTAGCAATACCAAGGAAGATAAAGATTCTCAATACGAAAATAAGGATGAATTAGTGAAATCTCCTCCATAAGGTAGGAAAGATCAATAAAGTGGGTAGTAGTAGTAGCAAGTACTACCTCCACAAAAAAAATTGGTAGATGCTTCTTCCTTGTGGCTAGTTTGATTAAATGTTAATATTCAATAGAGACAAATGATAGTAAAACTTGTATTCTTGGATCTTTCTAGCATCATCTCTAAGATAGGTACACCTAGAAATAAATAGAAACAAAGTGTTTTATATTTAATAACAAGAGATTCTTTTGGAACAAGGATATATGAAATAGCTACTCCTATAGTAGACAAAGATAACAAAGAGCTCAGAGGAGAAGATTATCAAAGAACCACTATCAATCTTTGGAAAGCTACTAGGGAGGAAGAGATTCAAGAGGTCTAATGTATTGTATCCACTATTTTCTTAAGGATGAAGAAATATGAGAAAACTAAAACAGAGCTAAAGGAGTAGGTAGCTAAATTACAAGATTACATCAAACAATTAGCTACTCCTTTACAATAAATAGATGGACCAGTCACTCCCCCAAAGCTTTTGTCTTAGAAGGAGGTTTACTAACCTAGAGAAAATAAATCTTGTTGCTAGGAAAACCTAGGATTGGATTGAAGAACTATTTGAATAGGGTTGCAAAATGATTAAATAAGTTGTGGATGCCTTATCTTAGTTCAATGTCATAAAAAGGAAAATTAAGAAGTTAATAGATGAATGAAATGTAGAACTATAAATCCAATCTTAGAATGTCCCTGGGTTGGATATGCTCTGTAGTTGAATCTAGCAATGCCATTAAAAGAAAATAGTTTGGATGAGAAAACTCTTTACTTGCCACTCATACGGGAAAATATTTTAATGTTTAGAAAGGAGATAATAGATAAATGTCTTATAAAAATGAATGGGCTCAATGAAGCAATACTAGACATACAAGGTGATATTTGCACCATGTTGCATGATTTGACTAGGCAATATGTTGATTTAGATGTGGAGTTGAATGTTGACAATTTGAAAGATTAAATAAGCCAAATTATAACATCATGGTTATAGAAGGATCCATAAAACTTCAGTGCTACTACCATGAATAAAATAATGGATATGAGGACAATGGTTAGAACTTTTGAGAAATAAACACTTGGAAGGAAAGCAAAGCTAAATATTTTTTTGAATACTTATGAAACCCACTAGTTTAGATATAAATTTGTTGAACCCAAGCCAAAGGCCCTAATTCCATACCTTACTAAACTTATCTACATTGTACATTCATTTGGCTAGATCTGCACCTATTTCCTACTCATCTCAAAGAGCATAGTCCTCTTTTCATGCAATAAGATTGTCAGTAGAGAGCTTCCATCTAGATATGTAGGATAATGAAATGCATCAACATGAGAGAAAAGCATGAAAACAAGAATTATGTAAGAAACACATCTAACCCTAGATGATAGCCACCGAAATGTAATGTTTCAATGTCATACAACATGCAATGTAATAGTCATGTACAATTGGATTTTTGATGAATATAAGTGGTATGCTAAAAGTAAATCACTGTTCACACTAAGTGGAAAAATTTAATTTTAAATTCCTATGATTAGAAGTAGGAAAATATAGTTTTTTATCAAAATAAACAAACATTAGAGAGCTCTAGTTTTTAGCTATTAGTCCTTGACTATAAGGTGTGGAATAATATTTTAAATGAGTAGAATTTTCTATTCATTATGCCTTGAAATTTATGCATGGAAAAAAATGAAACATTTCCTTATGTTTGGAAATTTGTAGATTTTACTTGTTCTATTTCAAAATTTGATTGGCTACTAGATTCTTGCTAGTTGTTTTTCTAATTTTTTTATTAGATTAGAACAAGTAAAAATTCTAGCTAATTTTGTGGCTAGACATGCAAAGTATTAGATGTTTTCCTAAGGTTTGTGAAACCCCATCTCTCTAAAATTTATAGTTTGTAGAGAGAAACTGTAGCCAATCAAAAACCAAACCTAGCTAAAATATAAACCTACTTTCTAATGTTTTTATGTGTTTGTGGATAGATACTTAGTGGCACAAGGAGTAAAAAAAATAAAATGACATGCATCATATTTCTATTGTTTCTTAGAGTAGGTATTTTTTGTATCTTTGATGATAGCTTCAAGAAATCCTATCATTTCACATAATTAGGTAATTATCTTTTAGGTAGGGTTTGAGGGGATCAATGCACTAGACAAAGTTAAAAATGAATGATGATAGTCCTAAAGCATGGTTGTTAGTGTCTATTAAACTCAATTAGGATAGGGCTATTTTTTAGTCTTTTAGCTTTTGTGCTTTTCTATTTCGGTACATGCTAGGATTAGAAGTCTTAATGCTTTAATTAGTGTGTCTATGTTTAGAATAGGTGTCTACAGTCACCTATCTTGAGTTAAGTAGTTGCATGCCTATCTTTAGTCCACTACTATTCTCAAGCTTGCTTTCCTATTTCTGGCACGTCTATTCTTAGGAGACTTGTGCCTATATGTACTTGTTCATGTGAACTAATTCATCATCTCATTATTTCTTTGCATATTGCTTTATTTTGATAATGTAGGAGTGTGTGATTTTAAGCTCTTGTGACTCATGCCAATACTCAAATCCTTCCATTTGATCCTTATTTCTCACATGGTATCAGAGCAACTTTGGTAAGGTTGAGAATCTAATAATTTGTACTATCAAATATTTTGAGCATAGCATTCAATTTGTAATAGCCAATTTATCCCAAGGGGTTCAGTCATGGCCTATATGAGTAGATCTAGCTAGTTGAAGGGAATTTGAAGGTGATTCACAACCCGACCAAGGATTTTGAAGCTCAATTGGAAAGATCGAGCCTTGCACCAAGGATTGTGGCATGTTTGACGTCTTGAGATATGTTGGAAGGGCCATGCCTTGTCTTGGAGGTCAAATTGTAGTAACAGGCGTGATAGGAAGGGTGATTGAAGGTCGATAGACACATATGTGAATATTGATTGAGAGTGAAGGTGTAGCCATGTGTGGGAAAATATATTAAAAGGCATCTGATTTACTACTTTTTGTAGTTTAGAAGGGTTATTCCCTTGCTTTGAAGGGTCATGGGCCTTAGTATAGGCCATGGGCTCCCTTAAAACTACTAAAGGCATAAACAAAATCAGACGCTGCCCTTGCATCTTCTCACAGAAGTGTTTTAGTGGCCAAATCGACTCTCCAATCAGCAAATCACCCCTGCAAATAGCAAATCATCATGCATCAGAGGTGAATCAATATTTTTTGCATGTTTTTTACTCTCCTTTGCACATTTCACCCTGTTAGGACACGTTTTCTGCCCTAATTCACCTAGAACCATGCTTTTTTAAATTTGGGTCATTTTTTTAGCTTAGAAAAGCTATATTTAAATTTAATTTAAAAATATTTTCTTGAAAAACTAAAACTTCTACTCTTTGTAAAGTGTATTTTGTCCAAGTATTTTTTGGCAAAATTAAACTAAAAGTGCATTTAAATTGTGTTATAGGCATTTTTTTCCCACAACTACTTATAAAGTACCAAAACTGGGGGGTATTCAAAATAATCATAGGGTGTCTTATTGTGTTGTGTTGTCACCTTCTATTACACATTGCTTGCAACATGGAGTCAACCTCATTTGATTATGATGACTGGAAATCTAAAATTTAGTTCATGTTAAAAAAACAAAGGGTTATATAGGGTTACAATGGGCACTGAAATGGAACCATCTAATGATGATGCTAAAGTTAGATGGTTTAACAAGTGTGATCAGGCCTTTGGTTGTCTATGTCTCAACATCTCTCTAGAGCTCCTCTTTCATGTGGAATCTTTGTCAACTCCCAACAAGGTATGGCATGCCCTTAAGAAGCTCTTTGTGATGGTAGATGAGATGAGACCTCATGAATTGGAAAATGATTTAATCAGTTTGAGTTTGAGCACATTTAACACATTAGAAGACTTTTTCACCAAGTTTAAATCTATCAAGTTACCATTAAAAGAATGTGTAATTGATGGAAAATGACCAACTAGTTCTCTCAATTGTCTCCAAACTAGGTCTTGAATACTCTGTATTCGTGTCTACATTCTATTCCACCAAGAGAGCTCTTGGAGACACTTGGAAAATGTCATCTCTAGACGACTTCATTGTCAACTTAACCAGAGAGCAAGACAAGTTAATCCACATGGGCATTGTGAAATCCTCAAAACCTCAAGCCCTAGTAGTTTGAAATGATAAACAAGAATAGGCTTCAAGCATCAAAGGAAATAAATAGAACACTCAAAAGGATCAAGAAACAAAGAAAGAATAGAAACTTGATACCTCTAAAAGTCACATAGAAAATTAATTCAAACAAGGGAAACCTAAAAAGGGCAAAGTAAAGTGTTCCTACTGTAAGAAGACAATGCACGATGACCACAAGTGTATGAAGAAGAAGGTTTCAATCACCTCACTCATCTCCTAGAGAAGAACAACATAGGTGTCCTTAAATCCTTCAAATGGTCCTCATCAACCCAAGAAACTCAAGGGAAAGGCTCTTGTTGTAGTTGCATCTTCAACATCTTCATGGATCATTGACTCTAGTTCCTCACACCATATGGGTTCTTCACAGGTTGAGTTCAATTTCTTAGAACCCCATAGCATGTCCACAATTACCTTAGGTGATGACACTCTACCAGTAGTTGTTGGGAGAGGGTCTGTTGAAGTTGAGGGGGGGACATTCACTAAAGTTCTCAGTGTACCTTCACTTTCATGTAATATCCTATCTGTGTACCAGATCACTCGCATAGGAAAGGGCATGACAGTATAGTTTACACTAGATTCAGTTGAGATCAGAGGGTTGCACAACAACATATTATTAGCATTGGGAAGGGTAGATCACCAAGCTAGGTTGTATACCTTCTCACATTTTTCCCCTAATGTATGTTCCACTACATTTCTTACTCATTCAGATGGGGTTAGGAAACTATGGCATGAGTGGCTTGGCCATCTTAACTATCATTATCTTCAGTAGCTTAGACATCATGATATGGTTATAGGATTGACTAGAGCCAGATTGTCTAAGGGTCTTTATGAGGGATGTGCCCTTGGGAAACATCCTGAAGAAAGATTTGACAAATGTAAATCCTGGAGAGCGACATAGATCTTGGAGCTTGTTCACAATGATGTATCTAGGGCTTTTCCTAATCTGTCCTTCTTCAAATGAACCCATACCAAATCTCCCACATCAAACTGTACATCCTTCTTCTTTTTATCAGCATATTCCTTATACTTCAAGGCGGTTTGCTGTAGGTGGGTCTTGACTTGATCATGAACCTCTTTTATGGCTTTTGCAAAAGCTTCTCCTTCTGCACTAACAGGGTCTATTGTAGGTAGATCTCTCAATTCCAAAATTCCTCTGGGATGCATACCATAAACTATCTAAAAAGGTGATTTCCCTGTGCTCCTATTGACAGTATCATTATATGAAAATTCAGCTTGAGATAGAATATTATCCCACTTTTCTCCATGTTGTTTTGTCAAACATCTAAGCAAATTGCCTAAGGAACGGTTCACTACTTCAGTCTGTACATCCGTTTGAGGATGATATGCAGAGGAAAAAGACAAATTTGTTCCAAGTTTCCTCCAAAGAGTTCTCCAAAAGTGACCAATAAACTTCACATCCCTGTCTAACACTATACTCAATGGCAATCCATGGATTTTGACAATCTCCCTGAAAAATAAATCTGCAATGTATGAAGCATCAGCAGTGGTTTTGCATGGCAAGAAATGTGCCATTTTATTGAATCTATCCACTACAACCAAAACACTGTCAAATCCTTTCTTTGTCCTTGGTAAACCCAAGACAAAATCCATACTTATGCTTTCCCATGGTCTGGAAGGAATGGGTAAGGGCTGATATAAACCTGCATTAGTTGACCTGCCTTTAGCTTTCTGACATATCACACATGTCTCTACAAATTTTCTGACATCTGATTGTAACTTAGGCCAAAAGTAATGACTTCTGACAAGATCAAGAGTCTTATCTAGACCAAAATGACCTGCCATAGCTCCACAATGTTTCTCCTTGATGATATTTAACCTCATAGAACACCTTGGAATACATAACTGTCCACCTTTGAACAACAATCCATCCTGAATCAAAAATTCAGAGAATTCAGCATGATATTTCTCTCCAAAAGAAGTACATACATGATATATCTCACCAAAATCTTCATCAGACTGATACATGGTCTTTAGTGAATCAATGCCAACACTTTCTAACTGAATCTGGTTGACTGTTAGAACTCTCCTGCTCAAAGCATCTGCAACTTTATTCTTGACTCCTTTCTTATGCTTCAATGTAAAAGTAAAAGCTTGTAAGGTTTCTACCCATTTCATGTGTCTGTGGTTCAGCTTTTCCTGGCTGTTTATGAAACTCAGAGCCTGGTTATCTGTGAATACTATGAATTCCTTTGGCATCAAGTAATGCCTCCATTTCTTGAGTGACTGGACTAAAGCATACATTTCCAAATCATATGAGGAATACCTCTTCTTAGCATCATTGAGCTTCTCACTGAAAAATGCAATAGGCCTACCTTCTTGGCTATGTACTGCTCCAATGGCCATGTGACTGGCATCACATTCTACCTGAAAGATTTTGTTAAAATCTGGAAGTGCAAGGACTGGCTGCTGTGCCACCTTCTTCTTCAATGTTTCAAAAGAATCATCTGCTCCTTGAGTCCAAACAAATCTGCACTTCTGTCCTCCTTTGATGGTATCCAGCATGGGTGCACAAATATGACTAAACCCTCTTATAAACTTCCTGTAGAAGGTTGCTAACCCATGGAAACTTCTAACATCATTCATAGTCTTTGGGGTTGGCCAAGACAATATGGCACTTACCTTCTCCTTATCCATTTGTAACTTTCCTTGTGAAATGACAAAACCCAAATATGTGATCTCCTCTTGCATGAACAAACACTTGTTTAAATTTATCATCAGCTGCTCTTCATGTAACCTCTTAAGAACCAAATCTATATGTCTGAGATGTTCTTCTTTTGTGTTGCTGAAAATCAGAATGTCATCTAGATATACTATGACAAACTTACCAATGAACTCTTTCAAAACCTCATTCATCAACCTCATAAAAGTACTAGGTGCATTAGATAAACCAAAAGGCATAACCTTCCATTCATATAATCCTTCATTAGTTTTGAATTCTGTTTTCCATTTATCTCCTGGTCTAATCCTGATCTGATGATATCCACTCTTCAAATCTATTTTTGTAAAATACTTAGCACTTCCCAAACAGTCAAGTAAATCCTCTATCCTAGGGATTGGAAACCTATACCTGATTGTGATCTTGTTAATAGCTCTGGAATCTGTGCAAAGCCTCCAAGTACCTTCCTTTTTTGGTGCTAGTACAGCTGGTACTGCACATGGACTTAAGCTTTTCCCAATCAGACCTGAATCCAATAATTCTTCAATCTGTCTGGCTACTTCTGCATTCTGTTCTGGAGTAAGCTTATAGGCTGCTTTGTTTGGAAGTGTTGACCCTGGAATTAAGTCTATGCAGTGACTAATATCTCTGACAGGTGGTCGGGATCTTGGCATTCCCCCTGAGATGATACCTTTGTACTTATCCAATAGCTTTTGGATAGCTGGGTCTATAAACCTTTGCTTCTTCCCTTCCTTGACTTCTTGCTGCTGTTCTTTATTCACACTCATACATGGGATTAGGGCATATGCAACTGCACCTTCTGCTGCTACTTCTTTCATGAACTGTTTACCTTCCATCAGCATGACCTTCACCTCTTTTCCTTTAGATATCTCCTCTTTCTCTGTCAATGGTAATAACTCTGTCACCTTACCATCTTTAGTGATTTTATAGGTATTTCTAACACCATCATGTTGTGCCTTCAAATCATACTGCCATGGTCTACCAAATAAAAGATTGCAAGCATCCATCTTGGTAATATCAAACAACAACTTATCCTTATATGCACCAATCTGAAATTCTACCCAAGCCTGCTCTTCTACAGTTGTCTGCTGACCTTGGGTAAGCCACGAGACTTTATATGGGGATGGGTGAGGCAATCTCCTAAGCTTAAGCTTTGTCACCATTTCTTTAGACACAAAATTTTCAGTAGAACCAGAATCAATCAAAACTTTACATGCCTTACCTCCTGCTTTGCAAATAGTCCTGAAAAGAGACTTTCTTTGAGGGTATTCTTTGTCAGGTACCTTCATGGTAGTCACTGTTCTTCTCATCATCAGAGACTCTCCACTTTCTGGGTATCCATAATTATCAGGAGCATTCACACTCTAAAAATCATTAGAGCCTGTCCTACTTTGATTATCAGGTTCTTGGATCAGATTTGTTCTCCTTTCTCCTACTGAGCTTGTGGCCTTTTCTGGACATCTGCTGGCTATATGGCCTTCTTTGTTACAGTTATAACATCTGATGGATCCTCTGCCCTGGGATCTTCCTCTGAAAGGTCTTCTACCTCTGAAGTTTCCTTGCTGACTATAATTTTCCCTCTGGTTCTGACTATTGTTTCCCTTACTATTGTCATGACTGGATTCTCCTTGATATCCCTGTCCATGTCCTCTGCCTCTAAAAGGACCTCTTCCACCTCTTTGTTGTCTTCCTCTTCCTCTATTGTGTTGTTCTTGTTTTCTCTTTAACTTCTCTTCCACTTTCAATGTCAATTGAAAGCTTTTCTGAACTGTATCTGGATTATGCAGACTTAAATCTTCCTGAATGTTGAACCTCAATCCATTAAGATATCTGGCTACCTTCTCTTCTTCACTTTCTTTTACCTTTGTTTTCATACAAAGTTTCATGAACTCTTCTGTATATGAACTGGCATCTAGCTCCTTTTGCTTCAGGTTTTGCTTCCTCTTGTGTAATTGGATACTGTAATCCAATGGGACATAAGCTTCTTTTACTAATGCCATCATCTTCTTCCATGTAGCGACTCTACGCTTTCCTTCATGTACTCTATCATCTTGGACAAAATTCCACCATGTCAAGGCAGCTTCTTTCATCTTTGACTGTGCTATCTTCACTCTCTGTTGTTCTGGTATCTCCTCTGTTTCAAAGAAATTGTTCAAGCAGTCTATCCACTCCATCACTGAATCAGGTTCCATCTTTCCTGTAAACACTGGCAAATCCAGTTTCACATCCATGGTTCTCCTCTCCATGGCCTTGAGGGCGTTCAACAGTGGTCTCTGGTCTGCAGGAACGACCTCCTCGCTCCAATTAGGGATCTCTTCTTCTTCCCTATCCTCTTCTCTACCAGAACCTACTCTGCTCCTCAACTTTTCTAACTCATCCTTCAATTCCTGATTCTGAGCCTTCACGGCCTTGCTTTCTGCAATCTGTTTCTTCACCAGAACTGCCAACTCAGCATTGGTCATCCTTGCTGGAACCTCAGATGTTCCTTCTTTGTCTGACATCCTGCTATACCCTTATCTTTTCCAGAAGATCCTTCCTTTGCTCTGATACCACTATGATGCAGAGGTAAACGCAACGGGAGCTTACAAATGGGAAGGAGGAGTCAATAATACAATCAGCATGTTAAAAATCCCTATCGGCTTAGCATCATCATCATCTTTTCCTGCAAACACAAACAACATCATCATATTTCAGACGAGCATGAAATATCCTCCTGCTGACTACTGTTCACTTCCTCCGCCTTTCGCCTTTCGCCTGTCATCAGCATCATGATATTCAGCAAGCGCAAACATCCTCCTGTTTCACTATTCATCTAGTGCTAAACTCTATCGGCATCATCATGATATTCAACACCACCTTCGTCAGCAGGATATAAAATATCCGGTTGCTCCAAATATCCTGATGACGACAACTTCAGCACCTTTCCCTCGATGCTTACGTCACCCCGATATCCGTCTACACAAACAACAGCATCATGATATGACTTATCCGGTCATATTGAAACATCCTGATTATGTTACCTAAACTTTATGCCGATGACTTACGCCGATGCCAAAACACTTAGCGACAGCAGGATAAACTTGCATAGGGTGATATTCGCAATATCCTGATGACGATGACGTCACATCCTGATGACGATGACGTCACACAATATCCTGATGACCTCTTCAATACTTAGCCAAAAAAATGAACTTTCACTTCCGCATCCGATAGCGATATGCGGATGATGGGCACACACGAGAGATGATCCTGACGATGATATATACACTGAGTATATATCCAACCTATATCATCCTGATGCACTTGAAACATGCAAACTTCATCAGCTTCATAACCCGATCCAGATGGCGATATACTCACAGATGACGATGCGATTCGCTCCGACTGGTAAAGCACATGCAGACTCCTATATATCCGTCCGCTGCATGCAAACTCACAGAACCGCACAATTTCACAAAGACAATATGATGATCGGGCCGGATCACCTTCTGATCAAAATTTAAAGATTTATCTTTCTAAACCTAGCACATGAGGATGCTAGGCTGATTCACAGCATGCTACCAATCGATCTCTTAAACAATGAAATGCATAAACAGAAAACTAAAATGCAAACTAAGCTATCATACATGACCATTCCACCGATTCACAGAATCAACCGGTGAAAGGGTTGAAAGTATCCATTAACCTGTAATCAGAACAGAAATCAAAATAGATACAGCTGTTAAACCAGATAATGCAAATGATGAGATCTTATTCAAATGAAACTCAAATGTCCTGTTTCTACAATACTGTCAAACAACAGTGCTTCTCAATATCTGGACTGTTCTCCTGAATCTCAACTCAATCACTAACACAACACCATAACATAACACAACTAACATGCTAAACCCTAACAGATCGAAGGTATATATAGCAATAACCTACGAGTACTACCAACTCACTTCCCAGTGGCTGGGAGCTTCCAAGCAGCTGGGAGAAGGACAGCTCAGACTACCTGATCACGATCTCTAACTGCCTGCACACTCTCCTAGGCTGATCTAATACATACGCATTGGTCTAATGGACCTTATTACATGATGAAGTCAAACATACTAAAAATAGACTAATGTCCTGTCATGCGGACAATTAACCTATATCCTGTTTTGTAGGGGTGCTCCTGCACCACATGTAGGATGCTCATTAGATGCATTGGAAAGTAGGTAAGAGGATCCTTCACTACCTTTAGGGGACTCTCAGATTTGGGATTCATTACACATATGGCACTGAGGTTAAATTAGTTGGATACATAGATTCAGATTGGGTTGGTGATACTCAGAATCACAAGTCCACCTCTAGTTATAGTTTCTCAGTTGGTTCTAGTCCTATTAGTTGGTCTAGAAAAAAGTAGAATGCTATTATTTTATCATCAATAGAGGTAGAGTATAGGGGAGTTGTTAACGCAACTACTGAGGCTCTTTGGCTTCAGGGCATTCTCACTAAGTTTGGTATTCCATTCTGTTAGCCCGTAGTCGTCTATTGTGATAAGGTCAAAACACCATTTAGATATGTGGGAATCTAGTCTAGCATCAGTGGATCAAGCACATTGAGATTCATACACATTTCATTTGAGAGATTATTCATGCAAAGTTCATTGACTTAGTCTTTTGCCAGTCATCGGAGCAGGTTGTTGACATCTTTACCAAACTCTTCACTGAGAACAAGCTTATTCATTTGTGAGCTCTTCTTGGGGTACAGTCCACTTCATTAACAACATCATCCTAGGTGGGGGGCTTTCTAGCCTCTCCACTTTGTTTTTTCTCTCTTTTGGGGGGGATTTTTTCCCATGTGGTTTTCTCCCTTTCTTTGCTTTATGAGAGATTACATTGCATTGTACATGGGTACCTGATCAGGCTTAGTTGTGGGACCCATCTCCATTTCCTCACCTAATCTTTTCTTAAGGGGGGTGTTAGTGTATATTAAGCTCACTTAGGATAGGGCTATTTTTAGTCTTTTAACTTTTGTGCTTTTCTATTTCCGTACTTTCCAAGGTTATGAGTCTTAGTACTTTAATTAGCATGTCCATGTTTAGAACAAGTGTCTAGGGTCACTTATTTTGTGTTAAGTAGTTGCATGTGTATATTTAGGCCACTACTATTCTCAAGCTTGCTTTCCTATTTTTTGAACATCTATTCTTAGGAGACTTGTGCCTATATGTACTTGTTCATGTGAGCTAATTCATCATCTCATTATTTCTATACATATTGCTTTGTTTTGGTATTGTAGGAGTGTGCGATTGTTAAGCTCTCGTGACTCATGTTGGTACTCATATCCTTCCACTTGATCCTCATTTCTCACAATGGTTTCTATATAACATTTGAGAAAATAGCATCATGTCCCATGGCTCTTTTGACAAATAGTAGAGAGATCAAAATCAACTTTGGAATGGTGAGTTATTTGATTAGATAAACAAGTGTTGAAAAAGTTTACTTCAATATGGGATGTTCTTCCTTTGAATAATTAGGTTAGTATTTTGAAAAAAAAAATCTCTTTAAATGCCCCTCTTTTAGTTTTTAGAGGTGGGAATAGCGGTTGCCATCCTTTTTATCAAAGTAGTATGCCCTATAATTTGATGGGAAGATGAAATTAGAATGTTGGTTTTGTAATATTTTATTTAATTAATAGAATAAATGAATTTAAATAGTTGTGTTTAGGCCAAAGTAACACTAGTATTTAGTGGGCAAGGTGTATTGGCTTATAAAACTATATTCCTAGGTATATTTACAAAAACTCCATTCTTTTCAACAAGTATTTAATTGAGAACATAAATATTTCTATATACACTATTTAATTGTCAATTTGAAACCTTTTAGACTTTATGTGTGCTTCTATTCCTTGCCAACGCCTAGATCTTGGATATTCCTAATGTTAGGATTAAGGTTCCATCAAGTTTGTAAATTCCATGTATTTAATTACTCCTAATATTGTTTGTAAATAATTCATGAGGGATGAAGTATTCACCTAGTAGTGATCTTATTTCAACTGCACTTTGGATCCTTGAACTCAATAAGAGGTGTGGTGGGTCTTGCCCCCCACTACTATCTCCAGGAAGTCCAGGCGGGTGATGCAGGAACTTTCAGAGGTCATAACTTTTGACTCGGAGGTGGGTTTTCTACGAGATTTTACGGGTGGATACATTATGAAGTGGAAAGTAGTTTCGTAATCCACCCTAGTCTATTGGACCCCATCTTGGCACTTTTTCAGGGCTTGAAACTTTCATCTTGGCCCTCAAAATAGTAATTTAGTGTTTTTTTTTTAATTTTTTGAAAGTTGCTTTTGTAATAAATTGAAACTCATGTTTCAAATTTAGAATATTAGTTGGCATTTCATCCTACCTTTGTTTTAGGAAGCTTTTTGGAAAAAATGGGATTTTAAAGATATGATTGTAAAATTACCTAAAATGGCAGAATCTGACAATTATAGAAATCTGCCAAAAAAGGTATTTTTTTATTTTTTTGTTTTTCTTGGATATAAAAGAGTTTTCTCTTATTGTAGCAGCAAAGTTGATGAATAGAAGTTTGTTTATGTTCCAGTCCTTAAATCTTTGGCTCTCACATGATTAATGGCAAAATTGTATTGAGTGTATGTTGTGTGCTGCATCATTTGGTATCAGAGCGGGTTGATCTTGAGTGTGTAGAGTATGCACAGGACTGAGAGGAGATTGTGAAGAAAATTATTTTCCTATGTGTTGAAGTATGAGAAATTTTTGTAATTGCAAAAAAAATTCATTTTGTGAGATATATGTTCACTGTCCTCTAGCAGAGATAAAATCTGGGTAGAAGGTGTACATACTTCTTCTACTGAGAGAAAGTGGGTAGAAGAGGTCTTGAAGAGGTGCATCTTCTAGAGTCTTTGTTAGGTAGAGAAGAGTTAAATTTGTGTGAGATATGTCTGTTGTGCTCCATCAGAGATAAAGCTGGGCAGAAGGTGTAGACACTTCTTCCACATAGAGAAAGTGGGTAGAAGAGGTCTTCGAGAGGTCTTGGAGAGGTGCATCTTCCAGAGTCTTTTGTTGGGTAGCAGATAGTTATGAGTGAGTTTTTTTTGTAGAGAGGACCTGTAACTACAGAGAGCATTGGCTCTAAGGTGTTTATGTGTGTAGGTTGTAGAAATATCATGTTGAGAATGAGCAAAATGTTTTCGAAGAAGAGGATGAGATGGGTGATGATGAGACCTATAATGATTTCATATTTAGAAAAGTAGGACAAAAAGTTTACGGATAGTCTTAATGAAGAGTTGATAAGATTTCATGATATAGTGGATCTATTAAAAGTTGAAATGAATAGAGGAAATTTTTATAATAAAAGGTGTGAGAAAGAATGTCATGAAAGTGGCATGAAAGAGAAAAAGCACATGGTTGCAACTAAATCATGTCTTTTCAAAGGCATGGATATGTTGATTGATGAGATTGCAATAGAGAAGAGTGATAATGAAAACCTTATTTGACCTAACATTATTTTGTTTGTAGATAAATAGGAACATAAAGACCAAGAAGTGGAAGTCCTCAAGAATAATGAAAAAGAAGAAAAGAATGCATTTGCAGTAGGAACATGTCTATTGAAAAGCACAAATAGTGACATATAAGAGGTTGTAGAGGAAGCTACATGAGAGATTTGGTGGAGGTGGTTGGTCAATGGTGGGTTGGATCCCATGAAGAAGGAGAGGAGATGGGAAATAATTTGGCAAAGGAAGACCATATTTGGTGGAGGCAAATCTATGAGAGGAGAGAAGAATGAAGTGTATATTTGTTCGAGGAGTGTGAAGCTTGTTCTGGAAAGATGCTGGAAAAAGAGGGAAAAAAAGAGAAGAATGAAGTGCAAAGGTTAGATCTAGTCAAGTCGCAGCAGTTTGAAGACAATCACTTGCAAGAGCTGCGTTCTTGTCAACAATAGGAGAATGATGTAGGAACTTCTGAAGGTCATAACTTTTGACTCGGATGTGGGTTTTCTATGAGATTTGATGGGTGGATGCGTTATGATGTGGAAAGTAGTTTTGCAACCCACCCTAGTCGGTTGGACCTCGTCTTGGCATTTTTCAGGGCTTGAAAATTTCATATTGGCCCTCAAAATAGGAATTTAGTGTTTTTTTTAGACTTTTAAAAAGTTACTTTTGTAATAAATCGAAACTCATGTTTCCAATTTAGAATATTAGTTGGCATTTCATCCTACCTTAGTTTTAGGAAGATTTTGGAAAAAAATAGTATTTTCAATATATGATTGTAAAATTACTTAAAATGGCAAAATTTGACAATTGTCGAAATCTACCAAAAAAAGTATTTTTTTGTTTTCTTGGATATAAGAGAGTTTTCTCTCATTGCAGTAGTAGAGTTGATGAATAGAAGTTTTTTTATGTTCTAGTCTTCAAATCTTTGGCTCTCACATTATTAATGGAAAAATTGTATTGAGTGTATGTTGTGTACTACATCATTTGTTATTAGAGTGGGTTGAATTTGAGTGTGTAGAGTATGCACCAGGACCGAGAAGAGTTTGTGAAAAAAATTATTTTCCTATGTTCTAAAGTATGAGAAAGTTTTGTAATTGCAAAAAAAATTGATTTTGTGAGATATTTGTTCACTATCCTCTAGCAGAGATAAACTCTGGGTAAAAGGTGTACACACTTCTTCCACTAAGAAAAAGTGGGTAGAATATGTCTTGAAGAGGTGCATCTTCTAGAGAGTCTTTGTTGCGTAGAGGAGAGTTAAATTTGTGTGAGATATGTTGTCTATGCTCCATCAGAGATAAAGCTGGGTAGAAGGTGTAGAGACTTCTTCCATTGAGGGAAAGTGGGTAGAAGAGGTCTTGGAGAGGTGCATCTTCCAGAGTCTTTTGTTGGGTAGAGGATAGTTATGAGTGAGTTTGTTTTGTAGAGAGGACCTGTAACTGCAGATAGCATTGGCTCTAAAGTGTTTATGTGTGCAGGTTGTAGAAATTGCATATTGAAAATGAGCCAAATATTTTCGAAGAAGAGGATGAGATGGGTCATGAAGAGACCTATAATGATTTCATATATAGAAAAGTGGGAAAAAAAGTTTTTGGATAGTCTTAATGAAGAGTTGATAAGACTTCATGATATAGTGGATCTATTAAAAGCTAAAATGAAGAGAGGAAATGTTGATAATAAAAGGTGTGAGAAAGAATGTCATGAAAGAGAAAAAGCACATGGTTGCAACTGAAACATGTCTTTCCAAAGGCATGGATGTGTTGATGGATGAGATTACAACAGAGAAGAGTGATAATGAAAACCTTATTTTACCTAACATTATTTTGTTTGCAGATAAAGAGGAACATAAAGACAAAGAAGTGGAAGTCCTCAAGAACACTGAAAAAGAAGAAACGAATGAGTTTGCAGCAAGAACGTGTCTATTAGAAATCACAAATAGTGAGACAAAAGAGGTTGTAGAGGAAGCTACAATAGAGATTTGGTGGAGGTGGTTGGTTAGTAGTGGGTTGGATCCCACGAAGGAGGAGAGCAGGGGGCAAATAATTTGGCAAAGGAAGACAATATTTGGTGGATGCAAATCTATGAGAGGAGAGAAGAACAAAGTGGATATTTGTTTGAGGAGACTGAAGCTTGTTCTGGAAAGATGCTAGAAAAAGAGGAAAAAAAATAGAAGAATGAAGTGCAAAGGTTGGATCCCATCAAGTGACAGCAGTTCGAAGACACTCACTTGTAGGA
Source organism: Cunninghamia lanceolata (assembly GCA_027924645.1). Lineage (NCBI taxonomy): Eukaryota > Viridiplantae > Streptophyta > Pinopsida > Cupressales > Cupressaceae > Cunninghamia > Cunninghamia lanceolata. The sequence goes on from BSBN01000780.1 coordinate 12,024,927, forward strand.
GCTGCGTTCTTTTCAACAAGAGGAGAATGATGCAGGAACTTCCAGAAGTCATAACTTTTGACTCGGATGTGGTTTTTCTACGAGATTTTATGGGTGGATGCATTATGAGGTGGAAAGTTGTTTCAGAACCCATCCTAGTCAGTTGGACCCTGTCTTGGCATTTTTTTAGGGCTTGAAACTTTCATCTTGGCCCTCAAAATAACAATTTAGTGTTTGTTTTAGATTTTTAAAAAGTTTCTCTTCTAATAAATCAACACTCATGTTTCGAATTTATAATATTAGTTGGCATTTTAGCCTACCTTAGTTTTAGGAAGTTTTTGGGAAAAAATGGGATTTTCAAGATATGATTGTAAATTTACCTAAAATGGCAAAATCTGACAATTGTCGAAATCTGCTAAAAAAAGTATTTTTTTGATTTTTTTGTTTTTCTTGGATATAAGAGAGTTTTCTCTCATTGTAGTAGCAGAGTTGATGAATAGAAGTTTTTTTATGCTCTAGTCTTTAAATCTTTTCCTCTCACATGATTAATGGTAAAATTATATTGAGTGTATGTTGTGTGTTGCATCATTTGGTATCAGAGCGAGTTGATCTTGAGTGTGCAGAGTATGCACCAGGACCGAGAGGAGTTTGTGAAGAAAATTATTTTCTTATGTGTTGAAGTATGAGAAAGTTTTGTAATTGCAAAAAAAAATTGATTTTGTGAGATATATGTTCACTGTCCTCCAGCAGAGATAAAATTTGGGTAGAAGGTGTACAGACTTCTTCCACGGAAAGAAACTTGGTAGAAGAGGTCTTGAAGAGGTGCATCTTCCACAGTCTTTGTTGGGTAGAGGAGAGTTAAGTTTGTGTGAGATATGTTGGCTGTGCTCCATCAGAGATAAAGTTGGGTAGAAGGTGTAGAGACTTATTTCACTGAGAGAAAGTGGGTAGAAGAGGTCTTGGAGAGGTGCATTTTCTAGAGTCTTTTGCTGGGTAGAGGATAGTTATGAGTGAGTTTTTCTTGTAGAGAGGACTTGTAACTATAGAGAGAATTGGCTCTAAAGTGTTTATGTGCGCAGGTTGTAGAAATTACATATTGAGAATGAGCAAAATGTTTTCAAACAAGAGGATGAAATGGGTCATGAAGAGACCTATAATGATTTCATATATAGAAAAGTGGGAAAGAAAGTTTACAGATAGTCTTAATGAAGGGTTGATAAGACTTCATGATATAGGGGATCTATTAAAAGATGAAATGAATAGAGGAAATGTTGATAATAAAAGGTGTGAGAAAGAATGTCATGAAAGTGGCATGAAAGAGAAAAAGCACATGGTTGCAACTGAAACATGTCTTTTCAAAGGCATGGATGTGTTGATGGATGAGATTGAAAGAGATGAGTGATAATGAAAACCTTATTTTACCTAACATTATTTTGTTTGTAAATAAAGAGGAACATAAAGACAAAGAAGTGGAAGTCCTCAAGAATACTGAAAATGAAGAAAAGAATGAGTTTGCAGGAGGAACATGTCTATTGAAAAGCACAAATAGTGAGATAGAAGATGTTTTAGAGGAAGCTACAGGAGAGATTTGGTGGAGGTGGTTGGGTAGTGGTGGGTTAGATCCCATGAAAAAGGAGAGGAGAGGGGAAATAATTTTGCAAAGGAAGACAATATTTGGTTGATGTAAATCTACAAGAGGGGAGAAGAATGAAGTGCATATTTGTTTGAGAGTGAAGCTTGTTCTGGAAAGATGCTAGAAAAAGAGGGGAAAAAAAAGAGAAGAATGAAGTGCAAAGGTTGGATCTAGTCAAGTGGCAGCAGTTCAAAGACACTCACTTGCAGGAGCTACGTTCTTTTCAACAAGAGGAGAATGATGCAGGAACTTCTGGAGGTCATAACTTTTGACTCAGATATGGGTTTTCTACCAGATTTTACGGGTGGATGCGCTATGAGGTGGAAACTAGTTTCACAACCCACCCTAATCAGTTGGACCCCGTCTTAGCACTTTTTCAGAGCTTGAAACCTTCATATTGGCCCTCAAAATAGTAATTTAGAGTTTTTTTTAGATTTTTAAAAAGTTGCTTTTGTAATAAATTGAAACTCGTGTTTCGAATTTAGAATATTAGTTGGAATTTTATCTTACCTTAGTTTTAGGAAGCTTTTGGGAAAAAATAGGATTTTCAAGATATGATTTTAAAATTACCTAAAATGGCAAAATCTGACAATTGTCAAAATCTGCCAAAAAAGGTATTTATTTTGCTTTTCTTGGATATAAGAGAGTTTTCTCTCATTGTAGCAGTAGAGTTAATGAATAGAAGTTTTTTTATGTTCTGGTCTTCAAATTATTGGCTCTCACATGATTAATGGCAGAATTGTACTAAGTGTATGTTGTGTAATGCATCATTTGGTATTAGAGCGGGTTGATCTTGAGTGTGTCGAGTCTGAACCAATACCGAGAGGAGTTTGTGAAGCAAATTATTTTCCAATGTTTTGAAGGAATAGAAATTTTTGTAATTGCAAAAAAAAAAATGATTTTGTGAGATATATGTTCACTGTCCTCCAACAGAGATAAAATCTGGGTAAAAGGTCTACAAACTTTTTCCACTGAGAGAAAGTGGGTAGAAGTGGCCTTGAAGAGGTACATCTTCCATAGTCTTTGTTGGGTAGAGGAGAGTTAAATTTGTGTGAGATATGTTGGTTGTGCTTCATTAGAGATAAAGCTAGGTAGAAGGTGTAGAGTCTTCTTCCACTGAGAGAAAGTGGGTAGAAGAGCTCTTGGAGAGGTGCATCTTCCAGAGTCTTTTGTTGGGTAGAGGATAGTTATGAGTGAAGTTTTTTTGTAGAGAGGACTTGTAACTGCAAAGAGCATTGGCTCTAAAGTATTTATATGTGTAGGTTGTAGAAATTGCATATTAAGAATGAGCGAAATGTTTTCGAAGAAGAGGATGAGATGGGTCATAAAGAGACCTATAATGAATTCATATATAGAAAAGTGGGAAAGAAAGTTTTTGGATAGTCTTAATGAAGAGTTGATAAGATTTCATGATATAGTGGATCTATTAAAAGATGAAATGAATAGAGGAAATGTTGATAATAAAAGGTGTGAGAAAGAATGGCATGAAAGTGGCATGAAAGAGAAAAAGCACATGGTTGCAATTGAAACATGTCTTTTCAAAGGCATGGATGTGTTGATGGATGAGATTGCAACAGAGAAGAGTGAAAATGGAAACCTTATTTTACCTAAAATTATTTTATTTGCAGATAAAGAGGAACATAAAGACAAAGAACTGGAAGTCCTCAAGAGTAATGAAAAAGAAGAAAAGAATGAGTTTGCAGCAGGAACATGTCTATTGGAAATCACAAATAGTGAGATAAAAGAGGATGTAGAGGAATCTATAGGAGAGATTTGGTGGAGGTGGTTGGTTAGTGGTGGGTTGGATCCCATGAAGAAGGAGAGGAGAGGGGAAATAATTTGGCAGAGGAAGACAATATTTGGTGGATGCAAATCTACGAGAGGAGAGAAGAATGAAGTACATATTTGTTCGAGGAGAGTGAAGCTTTTTCTGGAAAGATGCTAGAAAAAGAGGAAGAAAAAGAGAAGAATGAAGTACAAAGGTTGGATCCCGTCAAGTGGTAGTAGTTCGAAGACACTCACTTGCAGGAGATTCGTTCTTTTCAACAAGAGGAGAATGATGCAGGAACTTCTGGAGGTCATAACTTTTGACTCGGATGTGGGTTTTCTATGAGATTTTACAGGTGGATGTGTTATGAGGTAGAAAGTGGTTTCGCAACACACCTTAGTCAATTGGACCCCATCTTGGCAATTTTTTGGGGCTTGAAACTTTCATCTTGGCCCTCAAAATAGCAATTTAGTGTTTTTTTTAGATTTTAAAAAAGTTGCTTTTGTAATAAATCAAAACTCATGTTTCGAATTTAGAATATTAGTTGGCATTTCATCCTACCTTTGTTTTAGGAAGCTTTTGGGAAAATTTGGTATTTTCAAGATATGATTGTAAAATTACCTAAAATGGCAAAATCTAACAATTGTCAAAATCTGCCAAAAAAGGTATTTTTTTATTTTTTTGCTTTTCTTGGATATAAGAGAGTTTTCTCTCATTGTAGCAGCAGAGTTGATGAATAAAAGTTTTTTATGTTCTAGTCTTCAAATCTTTGGCTCTCACATGATTAATGGCAAAATTGTATTGAGTATATATTGTGTGCTGCATCATTTGGTATCAGTGCGGAATGATCTTGAGTGTACAGAGTATGCACCAGGACAGAGAGGAGTTTGTGAAGAAAATTATTTTCCTATGTGTTGAAGTATGAGAAATTTTTGTAATTGCAAAAAATAATTTGATTTTGTGAGATATATGTTGACTGTCCTCCAAGAGAAATAAAATTTGGCTAAAAGGTGTATAGACTTCTTCCACTGAGAGAAAGTGGGTAGAAGAGGTGCATCCTCCAGAGCCTTTGTTGGGTAGAGGGGGGTTAAATTTGTGTGAGATATGTTGGCTGTGCTCCATCAGAGATAAAGCTGGGTCGAAGGTGTAGAGACTTCTTCCACTGAGAGAAAGTGGGTAGAAGAGGTCTTGGAGAGGTGCATCTTCCAGAGTCTTTTGTTGGGTATAGGATAGTTATGAGTGAGTTTTTTTTGTAGAGAGGACCTATAATTGTAGAGAGCATTGGCTCTAAAGTGTTTATGTGTGCATGTTGTAGAAATTGCATATTGAGAATGAGCAAAATGTTTTTGAAGAAGAGGATGAGATGAGTCATCAAGAGACCTATATTGATTTCATATATAGAAAAGTGGGAAAGAAAGTTTATAGATAGTCTTAATGAAGAGTTGATAAGACTTCATGATAGAGTGGATCTATTAAAATCTGAAATGAATAGAGGAAATGTTGATAATAAAAGGTGTGAGAAAGAATGTCATAAAGTGGCATGAAAGAGAAAAAGCACATGGTTGCAACTAAAACATGTCTTTTCAAAGGCATGGATGTGTTGATGGATGAGATTGCAACAGAGAAGAGTGATAATGAAAACTTTATTTTACCTAACATTATTTTGTTTGCAGATAAAGAGGAACATAAAGACAAAGAAGTGGAAGTCTTCAAGAATAATGCAAAAGAAGAAAGGAATGAGTTTGCAGTAGGAACATGTCTATTGGAAATCACAAATAGTGAGATAAAAGAGGTTGTAGAGGAAGCTACAGGAGAGATTTGGTGGAGGTGGTTGGTTAGTGGTGGGTTGGATCCCATGAAGAAGGAAAGGAGAGGGGAAATAATTTGGCAAAGGAAGACAATATTTGGTGGATGCAAATCTATGAGAGGAGAGAAGAATGAAGTGCATATTTGTTCGAGGAGAGTGAAGCTTGTTCTGGAAAGATGCTGGACAAAAAGGGAAAAAAAAAGAAGAATGAAGTGCAAAGGTTTGATCCAGTCAAGTGGCAGCAGTTCGAAGAGACTCACTTGTAGGAGCTGTGTTCTTTTCAACAAAGGAGAATGATTTAGGAACTTCTGGAAGTCATAACTTTTGACTTGGATGTGGGTTTTATATGAGATTTTATGGGTGGATGCATTATGAGGTGGAAAGTGGTTTCACAACCCATCCTAGTTGGTTGGACCCCATCTTGATACTTTTTTGGGGCTTGAAACTTTCATCTTGGCCCTCAAAATAGCAATTTAGTGTTTTTTTTATATTTTTAAAAAGTTACTTTTGTAATAAATCAAAACTCATGTTTTAAATTTAGAATATTAGTTGGCATTTCATCCTACCTTAGTTTTAGGAAGCTTTTGGGGAAAAATGGGATTTTTGAAGATATGATTGTAAAATTACCTAAAATGGCAAAATCTTACGATTCTCGAAATCTGCCAAAAAAGGTATTTTTTTATTTTTTTGTTTTTTCTTGGCTATAAGAGAGTTTTCTCTCATTGTAGCAGTAGAGTTGATACATAGAAGTTTTTTATGTTCCAGTCTTCAAATCTTTGGCTCTCACATGATTAATGGCAAAATTTTATTAAGTGTATGTTGTGTGCTGCATCAATTGGTATCAGAGCGGGTTGATCTTGAGTGTGCATAGTATGCACCAGGACCAAGAGGAGTTTGTGAAGAAAATTATTTTCCTATGTGAACTGAAGTATGAGAAATTTTTGTAATTGCAAAAAAAAATTAATTTTGTGAGATATCTATTCATTGTCCTCTAGCAGAGATAAAATCTAGGTAGAAGGTGTACAGACTTCTTCCACTGAGAGAAAGTGGGTAGAAGAGGTCTTGAAGAGGTGCATCTTCCATAGTCTTTGTTGGGTAGAGGAGAGATATGTTTGCTATGCTCCATTAAAGATAAAACTGGGTAGAAGGTGTAGCGACTTGTTCCACTGAGAGAAAGTGGGTAGAAGAGGTCTTGAAGAGGTGCATCTTCTAGAGTCTTTTGTTGGCTAGAGGATAATTATGAGTGATTTTTTCTTGTAGAGAGGACTTATAACTATAGAGAGCATTGGCTCTAAAGTGTTTATGTGTGCAGGTTGTTGAAATTGCATATTGAGAATGAGCAAAATGTTCTTGAAGAAGAGGATGAGATGGGTCATGAAGAGACCTATAATGATTTCATATATAGAAAAGTGGAAAGAAAGTTTACAGATAGTCTTAATAAAGAGTTGATAAGACTTCATGATATAGTGGATCTATTAAAAGATAAAATGAATAGAGGAAATGCTGATAATAAAAGGTGTGAGAAAGAATGTCATGAAAGTGGTATGAAAGAGAAAAATCACATGGTTACAACTGAAACTTGTCTTTTCAAAGGCATGGATCTGTTGATGGATGAGATTGCAATAGAGAAGAGTGATAATGAAAACCTTATTTTACCTAACATTATTTTGTTTGTAGATAAAGAGGAACATAAAGACAAAGAAGTGGAAGTCCTCAAGAATAATGAAAAAGAAGGAAAGAATGAGTTTGCAGCAGGAACATGTCTATTAGAAACCACAAATAGTGAGGTAGAAGAGGTTGTAGAGGAAGCTACAGGAGAGATTTGGTGGAGGTTTTTCGTTAGTGGTGGGTTGGATCCAACAAAGAAGGAGAGGAGAGGGGAAATAATTTGGCAGAGGAAGAAAATATTCGGTGGATGCAAATCTACGAGAGGGGATAAGAATGAAGTGCATATTTGCTCGAGGAGATTGAAGATTGTTCTAGAAAGATGCTAGAAAAAGAGGGAAAAAAAGAGAAGAATGAAGTGCAAAGGTTGGATCCAGTCAAGTGGCAGCAATTTGAAGACACTCACTTGCAGGAGCTATGTTCTTTTCAACAAGAGGAGAATGATGCAGGAACTTCCGGAGGTCATAACTTTTGAATCAGATGTGGGTTTTCTACGAGATTTTACAGGTGGATGTGCTATGAGGTGGAAAATGGTTTTACAACCTACCCTAGTTAGTTGGATCCTGTCTTAGCACTTTTTTGGGGCTTGAAACTTTCATCTTGGCCCTCAAAATAGCAATTTAGTGTTTTTTTAGATTTTTCAAAAGTTGCTTTTGTAATAAATCAAAACTGATGTTTCAAATTTAGAATATTAGTTGGCATTTCATCCTACCTTAGTTTTAGGAAGCTTTTGGGAAAAAATGGGATTTCAAAGATATGATTGTAAAATTACCTAAAACGGCTAAATCTAACAATTGTCAAAATCTGCCAAAAAAGGTATTTTTTTATTGTTTTGTTTTTCTTGGATATAAGAGAGTTTTCTATCATTGCAGCAGCAGAGTTGATGAATAGAAGTTTCTTTATGTTCCAGTCTTCAAATCTTTGGTTATCACATGATTAATGACAAAATTGTATTGAGTGTATTTTGTGTACTGCATCTTTTGGTATCAGAGTGGGTTGATCTTGAGTGTGTAGAGTATGCACCAGGACCGAGAGGAGTTTGTGAAGCAAATTATTTTAAATTGTTTTGAAGTACGAGAAATTTTTGTAATTGCAAAAGAAAAATTGATTTTGTGAGATATATGTTCACTGTCCTCTAGCAGAGATAAAATATTGGTAAAAGGTGTACAGACTTCTTCCACTGAGAGAAAGTGGGTAGAAGAGGTCTTGAAGAGGTGCATTTTCCAAAGTCTTTGTTGGGTAGAGGAGAGTTAAATTTGTGTGAGATATGTTGGTTGTGCTCCATCAGAGATAAAGCTGGGTAGAAGGTGTAGAGACTTCTTCCACTAAGAGAAAATGGTTAGAAGAGGTCTTGGAGAGGTGCATCTTCCAGAGTCTTTTGTTAGGCAGAGTATAGTTATGAGTGATTTTTTTTGTAGAGAGGACTTGTAACTACAAATAACATTGGCTCTAAGGTGTTTATGTGTGCAGGTTGTAGAAATTTTATATTGAGAATGAGCGAAATATTTTTGAAGAAGAGGATGAGATGGGTCATGAAGAGACCTATAATGATTTCATATATAGAAAAGTTGGAAAGAAAGTTTACGAATAGTCTTAATGAATAGTTGATAAGACTTCATGATATAGTGGATCTATTGAAAGCTAAAATAAATAGAGGAAATGTTGATAATAAAAGGTGTGAGAAAGAATGTCATGAAAGTGGCATGAAAGAGAAAAAGCACATGGTTGCAATTGAAACATGTCTTTTCAAAGGAATGTATGTGTTGATGGATGAGATTGCAACAGAGAAGAGTGATAATGAGAACCTTATTTTACCTAGCCTTATTTTGTTTGCTGATAAAGTGGAACATAGAGATAAATAAGTGGAAGTCCTTAAGAATAATGAAAAAGAAGAAAAAAATGAGTTTGCAGCAGGAACATGTCTATTGGAAAGCACAAATAGTGAGATAAAAGAGGTTGTAGAGGAAGCTACATAAGAGATTTGGTGGAGCTAGTTGGTTAGTGGTGGGTTGGATCCCATTAAGACAGAGAGGTGAGGGGAAATAATTTGGCAGAGGAATTTGGTGGATGCAAATCTACAAGAGGAGAGAAGAATGAAGCGCATATTTGTTCGAGGAGAGTGAAGTTTGTTCTGGAAAGATGCTAGAAAAAGAAGAAGAAAAAGAGAAGAATGAATTGTAAAGGTTGGATCGAGTCAAGTGGCAGCAGTTTAAAGAGACTCACTTGCAGGAGCTTGGTTCTTTTCAACAAGAGGAGAATGATGTAGGAACTTTCAGAGGTCATAACTTTTGACTCGGATGTGGGTTTTCTACAAGATTTTACAGGTTGATGCATTATGAGGTGGAAAGTGGTTTCACAACCCACCCTAGTTGTTTGGACCCCATCTTGGCATTTTTTTGGGGCTTGAAACTTTCTTCTTGTCCCTCAAAATAGCAATTTAGTGTTTTTTATAGATTTTTAAGAAGTTGCTTTTGTAATAAATCGAAACTCATGTTTCGAATTTAGAATATTAGTTGGCATTTTATCCTACCTTAGTTTTAGGAAGCTTTTGGGAATAAATAGGATTTTCAAGATATGATTGTAAAATTACCTAAAATGGCAAAATTTGACAATTGTCGAAGTCTACCAAAAAATGTATTTTTTTTATTTTTTTGGTTTTCTTTGATATAAGAGAGTTTTCTCTCATTGTAGCAGTAGAGTTGATGAATAGAATTTTTTTATGTTCTAGTCTTCAAATCTTTGGCTCTCACATGATTAATGGTAAAATTGTATTGAGTGTATGTTGTGTGCTACATCAAGGGGACTATGACAACTTCCTAGGCCCTCTAGCAGGGGTTTGGGAGCAACACTTCTAAAGTGAAATTTTAAGAAAATTGCCTTGTAAAATATTGTAATTTCATAGTTAATTTGGACCGTGCATCATTAGATCATAGATCTGATGGTCAAGGTTATGTTAGGGTTTTTACCCTAGAAGGCAACACTCTTTTAAGAGTATATTATATTACAAATGTGTGTGTGTATTACAAGCGTTGCAAGATTGAAGACCGAAGAGGAGATTGTGAGTGTTGTATTGTAAACTCTATTGAAGGTAATATTGTAAACTCTATTTATAATCTATGTACTAATTGACAATTGCACAAAGGAGAAAGAGCAAGAATAAAATGTTCTAGGAGTAGTAATACTTAAGGTAAGAATGCACATATATAAGCAATTTATCTTTAAAAAATTACCAAGATGAATAGCTAGGCTAATTTTAAAATGTTTTGATGAAACAAAATAATTGAAACACTCAAGTATGATTAAAATTAGTTAGTATGACTTATGGATTAATGTGCTTAAAGTTCTCCTCTTTAGCACCCTAACATTCTAAAAGGATGTTTTTGGGTTTGTAGCCTAAAGAATTTTCTTCAAGGTTAGTTTCATGTCTAATTTATTTATTGTTTAACAATGTTTCAATATATACTAAGAATGAGTTGGAGCTATATACATTTCCTTTTCCATCATAGGTGTGTTAATTTATTTCAAGGGAATGATGAGCTTATACATTGATTTTATGCCATGCTAGTTCCCTTTGAGGAAGTTTCTAAACTTTTTAATGGTTGAAGAATATGTTTTAAAAGATGCCATACATTTGTTCCCAAGCTATCTATCTAACAATATATTAGAAATTGTGACTATGGCTATTTTAGTAGAATTCTACTTAAATTTTGTCATTTTGAAGCAAACTTAAACGAGGGTCCACTGTCAACAATCATTTCAACATATCTACCATTTATTGTCATACTTGCATTTGTAAATGATTTCCACATGCTAGAAAAGGCTCATAAATGACAAGATCCTTTGAAAACCTAATTGCTAGAGAAAATGGACTTTTAATGATAAAATAGATATGAGGTGATTTTTGACTCAATTTTAATGATGCTTGTATATATTCCAATTTCCATGACCATAACAAGACCTTTACTTAATCTCAGACCATGACAAACAATTTCTTAGGTTGGATGCCATAACCCTAAATAAACTAGAAGATTGGGTTACCCATGCTGCCCCTAAATATTCCCCTTGGTCTAGATGAGCATAGGTTCTCACAAGAGGCATTAGGGTTTACATTGCACCATTCCTTGGGTGGGGGTTCCATAAGTTTTCAATATTGTGTGTTTTATCAATTGCTTTATTATGTGGTGAGTTAGAGAGAAAGAAAGGTCTAGTTTAGACAATTAATATATTTCCTATGGCTTGATAGTGTTAGCACTTCTAGAGGAAGAAGGTATATGTTTCCTTGATTGTTTTTGAATGACATGGGTATTGGTGGGTTTTTGAATCAAAGCTATCTTTAAGAGCTTTAAGGGGAAAGGAAAGACTCGCACCAGGCTTACTACAAATTTTAAATATTAGGAGATGTGTTGATGTAAATCAAAATAGATTTAAGTCTAGAGATATGTTTATAATTCAATGTTTGATGATATGATTAGGACTCCATTGGAGTATATTTAGTAGGTTCTTTGCATTGTATTACTACAAATGCATTACTTTCTAGTTGATTCATCCATAGACATGAGAGGTGGGTAGGATCAATCCATTAGAACATGCTATTGGTCAAAATTTATACATAATCCATTCAAGTTTTGTAAGCTGCACTTTTAACTTAGATTAATCTTAGTAGCATATAATTTTTTAGATTTTCTAAAGAGGAAGTGTATTAAGAGATTGATAGTGTTGGGCTTCTTTTAATCTAATAAATGGAGAGCTCAATTCCTCCTACTAGGGCCACCATGTTGAAATAAACTTCTAATTGGCTACCATCAAGCATTCAACTCTGAGATTTGTAGTTTCCTTTTAGAGATTGATGAATCATTAACCTAGAGCCTGCATTGCTAACACTAAAGAAAAACTATGGAATCATTGATACAATAAACACATTAGATCAATTACCATTCACATTATAGTTTAGAGAAATCATGTGTCAATAGTTAGGGGATTGCTTGCTACTAGGGGATTATGTGAATGGAATATACAATATATTAAATCAACATCTTATGTCAAGAGATGAACATTAGGTACATTATAAGATGTGATGCATCTTGTTTGAGTACTCTTTTGTCTTTCTGTCCTAGTGATTTTATAGACTTCTTGTCTCTATTTTATACAGAGTTAATGCATGAATTGTTTTGTATCTTGTCAATTTAGTTATTTCTAGACTGTAATTCTTTGAATTACTTCATCAACTTGTCATTTTTTGGCATGGCTATTTAAATTTCCAATCTTTCATCTCAATTATCCTTCAATGTTATAATCTTTGGAATTATAACAAAGCTTATAGGGGAATTGAATTCAAATTTTAATTTATTGGATTTTGTTCATCCTTGAATATACTTGTGACTACTTGTAGAAATTTTCCTCTATTACTTTTACAAATAGACTATGCTGTGGGCATCTACATCATACATTGTTGTAAATAGCTAGTTGCTAAAAATAGGTAGAATTTTATGTAATATCCCCATTTTTAATAGAGTTGGTGATAGTACATTTTATGTGCCCTGTTAATTTGACCCTTCCCAAAGGTTAAGCAATTGGAAATTGCCCCTATGTCTATTTGGTTGCACAATTTCTATCTCTTTGTTTGTATGTTTTAATACCTCTCATTTTGTGTAGCCATATAATAATTGCATTAAATAGGTTGCATAGTTTGCTTCATTTAAGTGTATTATGTATTTTTTATATGGATTTTATGTAATAATGGAGTTTCAATTAACATACAATCACTTTGTGACTAGGGCGCAACCTATGCTAGGTTGAGAGCTCTAGAAAAGAGTGTCTTGTAGGTGCCACTACCCTGGTAGACATGAATTGCAAAAATGTATATGCATTCACCTACATTATTTTAAAAAAATATATGTATTTTCCATAGAGATCAAGTTTTTATAGATCATGTGAAATGGTTATGTTGTATAAAAATACATTTAAGGCAGAATACTTTATCATAACTAGTAAAATCAAAATGTCAATATCTTGTAAATTAACATGTTTACTATACAAAACTTTATTAATGTAAACATATTTAGTTTGCTTTTTTCTATTAGTAAGGAGCATTTTACTAGCATGTAAATTTTAAGTTTTCCTTTGTAAACAATTATGCTGGTACTTACCTATATAGATAAGTTATTGACTCTCACATGTAGAAACAAGCTTTCTCATTTTGGCATATACGAACAACTTCATTCCTTTTTTCCTATTTTTCTTTTATACATTGATCTTTGTAACTACCTTAATGAAATGCTAAGAGTAGTGTATTTTTGTATTTGTTGTAACTTTTCACATCATGAAACTACATATTTTTAGTTCAATGCAAGAATATTAAGTTACCATGTCAATCTCATTTGGATGTTTTGTACCTTGATCTTGTAACTACCTTAATGAAATGCTAAAAGTAGTGATTTTTTGCATTTGTTGTAAGGTTTCACACCGTGAAATTACATATTTGTTTAGTTCAATGCAAGAATGTTAAGGTACCATGCCAATCTCATTTGGATGTTTTAATAGTTCATTTGATCTTGTATACTTTTGGATGTTAATGCTTTGTCTTGTCTTCCATAAATACAATAGAAATTAATAATATTTTTAGGAGTTTTAGCATTTTTTCTCCAAAATTAATTTCCTTTCAAATTCTATTCAACTCCTTATTAGGTGTCTCCTAGAGAAACTTATGATGGATCGTTCCCTTTACAATCTAAGATGAATACAAAGCTTAAGGGTAGTGCTATTGGTAATTGTAAAATTGTGCTTTCTTTAAGATCAATGCTTTTTGTACTTTATACCTTCTAGTGGTAGGATAGATTAATAAAGTTTTAATCTACTTAATTGCTAAATAAAACCAAGCATAGATGTCGGGGTACAATAAAATGCATCTAGTATAAAAATGTTAGACAACACCATCACTGTCAATAAGATGTTGGTTACAAATAGTTAACAAGTGTGGTCATGCACCATATTTGGTGAATGTTGAAAGTACAATGTGCCATCTATTTACATAGTCAAGCTTTATTAAAACAAGCTTTTTTCATGTCTCCAATTGTAATTTTCTCTATCTTCTGAAGTAGAGAGAACCATATACAAGGTAATCTAAAAAAATTCTCTTATTTTAACTATATTGTTATTTTAACAAATTTGAAATTAGATATTCAAAATTTAATTAATCATTACTGAATATTTTTCCTTAAAACTACATGATGATTACCAATGGAACATCTTTTAATTGAAATACAAATCACTCATTTACAATCTAATCCCTATACCTTTTCCATGTTTATCTAAATAGGTACAAGTAGGGGCAGCACAATTAAATGACAATTAACTATTTACTTAAGCACACCATTATTATCCCTAGTACAATTTTTTTAAAGATACATGCTGGATTTATTATTAGCTATAGTTAAAGTGTTATGAGCATATGCTGTGATCATGAAGAACCCTTCAAACCCAAGCATACATAAAGATAATATACTTGTTTGGCCCATGTGGTTTTAGGGAAAAATCAGTTACCTATTCTTGAGATAGTTTTACAACTCTATCTATCAAGTGCCGGGAAGCTGCCAAATATGCTTTGTACATGTGCATGAAAAATGGTATCTTTTATCCATTTAATTGCACTCTAAGTGTCATACTTATTATTATTAATCATTATTGCTCCCATTTGAATCACCTACAAATCGGCAACAAATCAGCAAGTAATCTCTTGAATCAAACTTCTGCTTTTCAAATCCGCAAGTAATATCATGAATCAAACTTCTGCTTTTGAAGTTGATCCATACCTTGTTACAAAGCTACCATATTCTATCCTGACAGCATTTACAACTCCTGTTAATCTTTGGGATTGACTGAAAAAATTTCATTTATTTTAACAAATAAAAAATTTAAAATTTAGAGGAAAAAGGTTTAGATGGACCAATCAGAAAATACTATAGCAGTTATTTCTAATAAAACAAAGTCAGAATAAATAAAAGGATTATTTTTTCTACTATAAAATTTCTGAGGCAAACAAATTGGAAAAAGCTATGGAGACGAAAACATTAGAATCCCTCGCAGGGACTAATTAAATTTAGTTCAAACGAACTTCGTACTGAAGTATTGTAATATCAAATGCACCTTTAAGGGCATAGATTATTGCTTGCTACCTTGTCATACATACTGTCATTAAGCTTTGGTCTGTCAATTGAAGTTTTCTTCCCTGTATTTTCTTGACATATGTCGGCTTTCAAAGCTCCATTGCCCAAAACACTAACCTTTTTCCCCTTAGCTCAGAAAACACAGATTTATCTGCAATCAAGACTGTTAAACTTCCGTTATCCCTTTTCACAAAACCTATTGGCACCCTAGCCCACAGTGGCTTCATTTCTTCAAAATTATAAACCTTGTTTCCCATAGATTTAAAAGAAATGACCACGATGAGAATTATCAAATAAAACTATACCAATGACATGGTAATCTCGTTCCATGTGTCATCTCTCTTGTTAGAATATTTGGTAGGGATTTGCAGATTTATCATTATATCAAAATTTACAAGTGTTAGTAAACTTTGAAAGTTACAAGTGTTAGTAAATGTTCAATTCCAGTGTCTTCACTTTTTCTTGGTGGAAGTTAGTCAATTCCTAGAGCTGTGGCTGTTAGTCCAACACCTCCCTCAAACGTAACTCAAGGGAATCAAACCAGGGTTGAGGCACTGATACCACATGCCTTACCCTGAAACTCATAGATGTTAGTAAACTTCCAAATCTAACATCTTCAATTCAAAAAGTAATCATTAATTCATGAGATGAAATCAATTCTCAGATGTGTGACAGTTAATCTAACAGGACTTACTTTTTTTTTAAAATATAACTTTTCTATTCAATTTATCATTCCATAAAACCAATGTTTATGGAAAAAGTGGTCGCATAAGCCTACAATAGGTTAGGACATGACTTGAGATTTTCTGTATATGGGAATGTTCTGTCATCAATTTATTAGCTTTTCTTTTGTCCTATGTTTTTAAGTAAATTTTTTATTCAAATTTAGGCGTGGTCCAATATTTTTTTAAATTACACTTTTATGTTTGGAGCTTTTTGTATTACTCCAATTCTATATTATTTCAGATAATTTTAAGAGTAGAACGACCTCTCATACACATACTAAAACATTCTACAATTAAATTACTGAGACTGTAATAAATACTTAATTTTAATTTTAATGGCTTTTTTCTCCAACATTGTTAAACATTATTTTCTCACAATTAGTTATTTTCTACAATTATCTATGGCTGAATACTGGGTTTAATAATATCTCTGCACCGTGCAATAGCATTAATTGTGCTCGATACAGATTAACACAAAGCGCAAAACGTATGTACAAATGAATCAAGGTGATAATTTTTGGATGTTTTTTATTGCAGTTGTATTAGAGAATATCAAATGAGAATTTTATAGATTCTGTTTTCTGCACCTGGTTATTTTATTATAGCCTGCTTTTCGTGATATGGGGAGCTTTCTAAACTTGGAATACTATGGATTTGAGTGGTTTATATTGTGTTGGAATGTGATATCAGTTTTACTTATCCTAGCAGTGACGAGCAGTCACAAGAGTACCAAGGTAGTGTCTCAGGTATAGGTCCAGGGGTCCTGATGGCCAAAGAACTGAAACTGAAGGTTATTGGACAGGGGGTCGCAGGGTCCAATTTTTTTTTGGTTATATGCCACCTGTACACCATGCAAAATTGCATGCGGAAGTGCCACTGGCACTTTTATGCATGAAAATCTATCATTAGATTTGATTTGTATTTTGTATGTATTTTTCATAGTTATTTAAGTTAGTCTGACTTGAATGCCAAAATTGAGAGATCTTTTTCTTGATTTTTTTCTAATACCATACCAAATTTTCCACGTAAATCTTTGTTGTCTGTTTGTACTTTTTATTACTAATTCACTGTTATTTCAATTATACACTGTTTATTTTTCTAACATCGTGTACCTAAACCTTTAGGCTATGCAATGATCTGTTTAACTACATCTATATGTCTAGTGTGTAACAGTAAGAGCTTATATGTTTAAGGGTAGACAGATTTTTTTTAAATTGAATATGAAGCTGGATGAGATTCGAACCGGGCATAGGGCGTTACAATCAACACAGTTTATCCGTCCATACCCAATCATTGAAAGACATACAGCAATTTGATTTGGGCAGATGGTGAATGTTTACATGAATTCAATGTATCTGCCTTGGATGGAGGCCGGGTTAGTATTCCTGTAGTCAATCAGTTCTTATTAAAGATTGGTGAGCGATTGATATGGGCATATGTAGTACAATATTTTTTCAACTATCATTATTGTACATCATCTCTCTCAACATTAAACTTGCTATATGCCTCTATTCTTAGGTGGATTTAAATAGCTGGTTCCCAGATTTTGACTTTGGATAGAAAAATCTGTTCTACAGTACAGATAAAAGTTTCAAATTTCATGTTAAAACGGAGATTGAATTGTAGGATAAAGAATATTGATGGAGATGGAGGTTCCAAATTTTATCTCCATAATTTAGACTCCCCACGCATGATTGCAAATAATGACAATATCGATCTAAACGTCATATTTTCATTAAAATTGCCATGATATACAAAAAGCAAACGACCAAGGAAAATTAATGGGGCCATTTGTTAAAAAACACATATTCTTTTTTTAAAATTTGGAAAGCTATGTTGGAAATATTAATCTTGAGTGCCAATCTCCACATTTAACGCAACCATGAGAAGAGATCCATTGAGATCGTTCCCCCTTTTTTGTGTTTGACATCCCAATTAATGCATTCTGACAACAAAATTAATTTTGGTAGGTCATTTTGAATTGGATGGCAATTTTTGGAGAAGGCAAGAAAGACAAAACAATGAATGAATAGAAGAATGTTTAGAAGGCAGACAGTTAGAAGAGGAAGAACCTGCAACAACATAGGATATTAGACAGAGAACAGAACTCTAGAAGGTTACAGCAACAACACAAAACGTTGCACAGGAAGCAGAAAGCTCCATAACTTCAGAACATGAACAGTGGACAGAGCTCTAGAAAGTATCATAGACTAGAACTCCTGAACTTGCACAAAATCAATCCAGTTATCTCCGGAAGCTTCAGAAAGGTGTGCAGTTTCTTGTATGAAGGAAATACAGAGCCATAACTTTGAGTTTTTGTATGTAAACATTTTTGAATGTATATTTTGAATATGAATGAAAAATAAATTATTTTGTCTCATTGTTTCCTTGATCTGCGTTTTCTTCTTTGCCCACTTTAGTTGGATCTTTTTTCCTATAGATTGGTATCAGAGCCCTAAGTTGTAATGAAATAACTTGCACAAAAAAGAATATAATAGGAAAAATGCTGTAAATAATTGATAATAATTGAAAATAACAAGTTGCTTGGAGGGGTAATCCTCCAAATATCTCCAATGGGAACACAATTCACAATATGATGATCACAAACTTGCCACTATCTCTTATATATACCTAATTATGGCCTGGCTGCCACCCAGGCTGACTTACATACTTAATTATAACCCCTAGGCCTAGCTAGCAACCTATAATTGACTATAATAATGTTTATATGTCATAATTAAGAGTTAAGATAGCCACAATTTGACTACTCATAACCCTATACATGCTATAGGATTAAGGCCCTAGCATGCCTCTCTCTTTAGAGAAGTGTCTTTAGCGCTAATCAAATGTGGATGCTTTTGCACAAAATCCTCATTCTCCCATGTAGCTTCTTCAACTGGGGAGTTCTTCCATTTAATTAGATATTCTATGATTGCCCTTGTCCTTAGCTTCCTGGTGCGTGCTTGAAGAATTCTTTCAGGATCTAAAACTATTCAAGTCCCTTCGCATCAAGCTCAGGTAAGTCAGTCTGCACTACCACTTTTTTACCAATAACCTTCTTCAACATGGAAAACTGGATGATTTTTTGTTGACATAGGGAGCTCCAATTTATATGCTACACTACCAATCTTCTACAACACCTTCAAAGGACCATATTACTAGGTGCAAGCTTGTTATCTTTCTGTTGCTATTTTAGAGACATTTGCTTATATGGTTGTAATCATACAAAGTCCCAATCTCCCACTTCAAAATTCCTTTCATTGCAGTGTTGATCATCTTGTTGCTTCGTTCTATTTTTTTCCATTGTCAAGTCTTGATGATGAATGCATTCTTCAACTATGTAAACCTGTGGTTGTGCCTGCAATGAAGAGATGATTGATGGTGGATGGCACCCATATAGTGCCAAAAATAGAGACATCTTGGAAGAACTATGGAAGGAAGTGTTATACCACCATTCTACTAGTGGTAGCCATTGCACCCATCTCTCAAGTTTATTCGGAGAAAAAACAATAGAGATAGCCTTCTAAACATTTGTTGACCACTTTTGTCTGTCCATTTGATTGGGGATGATATAATGAGCTACAAGCAAGCAGAGTGCCCAAGCATGAAAATAAGTCAGTACAAAAAATACTTGTAAATATAGGATCACGATCACTTACTATAACTTTTGGAGACCCATCTAGTTTCTAAATAGTATTCATAAAGGCTATTTCTATAGTGCTTGCTACCAATGGTTGTGCCAGAGCACAAAAGTGTGCATATTTGGTGAGACGATCCAAAACAACCATGATGAGATTTTTTCCTTTAGGTCTAGACAAACTTCTGATGAAATCCATAGATACCTCCTCCCACCTCTAACTTGGGATACAAAAAGGTTGTAGAAGACTTGGAGTCTTAATTGTCTCCCCTTTGTGTTGTTGACACACCATGCATTCGGCAACAAATTTTTGAACATCCCCTTTCAACCCCTCCCAAAAGAAATCTTGGTTGATTCTATGATAAGTTTTTAGCAATCTTGAGTGCCCACCTACTAGAGAAGCATGTAGTTCTTCCAACACCTTAAACTTAAGGGTTGAATTCTTGTAAAGGTATAAACTATCCTTGTACAATAAAATATTTCCTTTGCATGAAAATTTGTCTAACACACTTGAACCATATTGGAGTTTCTCAATGAGAGTTTGAGTATTTGTGTCCTTCTCCCACTCTTTGTTTGCCTCATTTATCCAGTCTACTTGTAATATGGAAATGGCATATGAAAGTGGTCCTCTATAAATTCATCTCGCCTTGATAGAGCATCAACGAAAACATTCTCCTTGCCTTTTTATATATGATCTCAATGTCATATCCCAACATCTTTGTGACCCATTTTTGTTGTTCTTCAGATGATAACCTCTGTTCCAAGAAATATTTGAGACTATCATGATTTGTTTTAACATTAAAGTGTCTTCCCATTTGATAAGGTCTCCATTTTTTTACTACATGCAAGATAGCCAATATTTCCTTCTCATTAACTGGCTTCAACAAATTCTTACCTCTGAGTTGGTGACTCTCAAATGCTATGGGTCTTCCTTCTTGCATGAGTACTTCTCCTATGTCATGTCTTGAAGCATTCAACAATTAATGTTATAGAAAAATCTGTAGTAGCTAGGACTAGAGTTGTGCACATGACTTCCTTTAGTTTGTCAAATGCTCTTGTCACTTCTTCTTTCCATTGGAAAGAATCTTTCTTCAATAAAGTTGTCAGAGGAGATGTTATGATACCATAATTCTTTACAAATTGACAATAATAACATGCAAACCCTAAAAAACCTCTCATGTTCTTAAGGGTCTTACAAATTTTCCACTCTACAATCACCTAGATCTTATGAGGGTCCACCTTGACTCCCTCATGTGACATAATGTAACCTAGGTACTCCACTTCTTTGACAACAAAGATACACTTGGATGGTTTATCATACAATTGATTATGCTCCAAAATGTCCAATACTTGATTTACATGTTGCAAGTGTTCCTCCCATGTTTTACTATATATTAAGATGTCATCAAAAAATACCAAAGAAAATTTCCTCAAAAATGGCCTGAATATAGAGTTCATCAAACTTTGAAATGTTGATGGTGCATTAGTGAGATCAAAAGGCATTACCAAAAATTCATATTTGCCCTCATGGGTTCTAAAAGTTATCTTATGTACATCCCCATCTCTAATTCTAATTTGATGATAACTCAAACGCAAATCAAGTTTTGTAAAATAAACAACACCATTAAGCTCATCTAACAAATCATCAGTTACTGGAGTAGGAAACTTATCTTTTATGGTGAACTTGTTAAGCTCCCTGTAATCTAGACACATCCTCCAAGTTTCATCCTTCTTGTGCACCATTTCCATAGGAGATGAGTAAGCACTTTGACTATGCCTGATAATGCATTCCTCTAGCATCTCTTGAACTATCTTCTCAATCTCATTTTTTTGTGCATATCGAAATTGGTAGGGCTTGATATTGGGTGGTTGGCTCCATGGTACTAGTTGAATGGCGTGATCATGATCTCTCTTATGGGGTAATCCTTTCGGCATCTCCTCAAAAACTACAAAGCACTTGTCTACAATTGCTTGTAGATCTAGTGGTGTATCAACCTTTGAGTGATATGCTTCTAATGAAAATAATTGGGCTACAAACCCATCTTCCCCCTTCTTAGGAATCTTTTGCATATGGTAAGAACTTACCATATGTGGAGACTTTGCACACAACCCTCTTAGTTCTAACGTCCTTCCCTCTTATTGAAAGAACATGAATAGTTCTTGGAAGTTTAGCTAAATTGTTCCCAAATTAGTGAGCCACTGAACTCCCGAAACAATATCTGTTGCACCCATTGAGATAGAATACATTGAGAAATTAAGATGATAATCTCTCATAGATAATTTAATGTTATGGCATTTACGTAAACAACTAATAGTACCACCATTTGCAATCAAAACCTGAAATTATGGAGCTAGAAATATAAAACAATTTAGACAAGTAGCCAACTTTTTGTTAATGAAGTTATGAGTGCTCCTTGAGTCTATCAACATTGTTACTCTTTCTTTCTTTATGAAACCAACTACCTTGAGAGTTTGTGGGGTGCTAAAACCTGAAAGTGCATGACAATAAATGATTGGTTAAGTATCTCCTGACTCCTCATCTATCTCATTATCACCCTCTAATATTGGTTCCTCCTCCTCTTCATCCTCACTCAACCCTTCAATATAGAATAATTTATTTTTAGTGCATTTATGTCATCTTCTATATTTTCTCTCATAGTTAAAACATCATCCTTTTTCTCCCTTATCTTCAACTTGTGGTGTCAATCTAGTAGGTTGAGGAAGTGACTATGTAGGAGTGCTTTTATCTCTTATATTTACGAAACCTTGCTTTTTATTAACCATAAATTTTTCCTCTACTTTCCTTGCCATAATCATCGCTTTAGAGATAGAATTTGGATGGAACATGCATACTATTTAATGTGATCCTTTAAGCCACCAATGAATAACTCCAACAAATTTTCCTTTGCCACATTTTCTACTCTTAAAGTCAAAGTGTGGAATTGATCAATGTAATCCTTGACCATACCTATTTGAGTTAATTTGGTAATCTAGTTGAAGTACCTATCCATAAGATTATCTCCATAATGTGTAATGAGTTCTTCTTGGAAAACTGACCAAGTGACAACACGTCGCTTTGCTTTCTTTTCTTCACATAACCAATGGTACCAAATGAATTGGTCAGGTTCCAAGTAAAGGAAGCCATGGCCACCTTTTATTGACACGGACCATTGCAAATATCAAAGAATTGCTCCATTTGATAGAGCCAATTGGTAGGATCTTGACCATCAAACTTTCACATATCCAACTTTGGTGTAAAATTCCTAGCCATAGAATGAGTGGTGTGATGATCCATCTTGAGATTTGATTCAAACTCAAAAACACCCTTACCTTTAGGTGACTCCTCTTCCTCCCAATCCTAGTGGCATGACACCTTTTGTTTGGAAACTCTAGCATGTTTTCCATCCAAAAGTGTCTCCCTGGTTTTCTCTATATCACTTGACTTAAGCAACTCTTTCATTTGTTTAGACATAATGGACAAGATTTCACCCTTCATCTTGTTGTTTTCTTTCTAAACGAGTTCAAGTATTTATTCATTTTCTTTTTCAACATCTTAATTTTCCATATCCTCATTGACTAGTGTTTTCCCAAGTGTGGTAACACTCTTTTTGCCTCTTGTTGAATGACCTATCATGATAGAAAAAAAATAGTGTTGGAATAAATCTTACAAAACAAATCTAATCAATTTGTAATTTTTGTTGTAAATTACTAGGGTCTAGATCTCAATTCCCTGAAAAAATCTCCAAGAAATTCACCAATGTGTAGCTTGGAGAGCGAGATTGGTGGAAACCCTAATTTCATAATAACTTCATCATATTTGATCAAAATTCACTCAAATCTCGCCTAAAGCAGCTTCAACATTCCCTTGAGAAACCCACCAAAATCTAGAATTTTTTTTCCAAAATTAGAGAGATATGCACTTCCCAAATTGACCTCCAAATTAAAAAAATAACCTTGTTTTTGCCTTCATGGTGCCAAGATCATGGTCTAATACCACTTGTAATGAAATAACTTGCACAAAAAGGAATATAATAGGAAATATGTTGTAAATACTACATAATAACTAAAAATAATAGACCACTTCGAGGGGGCAAACCTCCAAATATCTACAATGAGAGCACAATTAACAATATGATGATCACAAACTTTTCACTGGCTCGTATATATACCTAATTATGCCCCAGCTGCCACCTAGGCTGACTTACATAATTATAACCACTAGGCTTACCTAATAACCTATAATTAACTATAATAATGATTATATATCATAATTAAGAGTTAAGTTAGCCACATGTTGACTACTCATAACCCTATACACACTATAGGATTAAGGTTGTAGCATAAGTTTTTTGGGCATTCAATTTTAAAGCCCTAGCTTACTGGGTATTTAGGAAAGTCCTAGTTTTTGGGCAATAAAGAAACTCCCTAGATCTTTTTTGGGCTTCAACAATTTCCCCCATTTAGAAAAATGATAGGATGAGAAAATAGAAGTTGGGAGAAGCCACCTATATTTGATTTTAAAAATTATGATGTTTGGGCAAAGAAAATGAAGACCATCTTGGCTGCAAATGATTTTGAGGAGTTAGTAGCAAATGGGTTCACAAATGTGACTGACCCAAATGCATATACATTAATAAGCAATGGTAAAAAGAATTGGTTGAAGGAGACAAGGAAAAATGATGCAAAAGCCCTTAGTTTGATTGAGGTAGCCTTGATAGAGGCTATTTTTCCTAGAATAACAATAGCTAGTTATGCAAAAAAAGCATGGGAAATACTTCAAAATAGTTATAAGGGTACTAACAAGGTGAGCCTTATGAAACTCCAGCTGCTAGGGAGAGATTTTGAGACCATGCAGATGAAGGACAGTGAGTCCATTTTAGATTTTCACACAAGGGTTTCCACCTTGATAAACTAGATGAGGATAAATGGACAAACCATGGAAAAGAAAAGGATTACAAAGAAAATCCTAAGAAGCTTACCCTCTAGATTTGACCCAATGGTTATTGCCATAGAATATCCCAAGGACCTCTAAAAAATGATAGTTGATGAGTTGATGGGTTTTCTTCAAACCCATGAGCAGTGGCTAAATAGATCCACTCCTTCTGTAAAGAAAGCCTTCAAAACCCAAGAAAATGTGAGAGGTAGGGGAAGAGGAAGAAACAACAGAAGAAAGGGTCAAAGGGGTAGAAGTAGAAGCAACTCCAAAAGAGGAGGATCAAATAGTTAAAAGGAGGCTAGCACCACCTAGCTAGACTTCCAAAACAAAAAGAACATCAACTCAAATCAAAGGTATGATAAGAGCAATGTGCAGTGTTACTACTTTCATAAATATGGTCACTATGCAAGTGAATGCAAAAAGAAACAACATGACCAAGGGAGTCAAAATACCAATATGGAAAATGAGAACAAGACTAAAAATGAAAAATAGTCACAATTTTTCATTGCATGCAACCTTGTTGAATAGGGTAGTGCTAAGATTTTGTATTTGGATAGCATCTATAGCAACCACATGAGTGGTAATAAAAATCTATTTGCCTCTTCAGACAACAACATCAAGTCTAAAATTAAAATGGGGAACAATGAGAAAGTTCCAGTCATGTATGAGACATAGTGTGTATTCAAACCAGTCATGGTGAAAGAAGATAGATCCATGACCTCTATTATGCCCCAGGCATAAAACACAACATCTTGAGCATTAGATAGATGGTCGAAAAATGGCTATAGAGTCCTGATGGAGAAAGGGGAATGCATCATGTCTATGACAAGGATGGAAGCAAAAAAATGATTGCAGTGGTTCAAATAACAAAGAACCAGATGTTTCCCCTCAAAATGGAAATCCTAGCACAGTCAATAGGCCTGCAATAGTCATCCTTCAAGATGGTTATCAAAGGCCCATCCAAGCTTTGGCATTTGTGGTATGGGCATTTAAGTTATTCTAGTTTAATTCTTTTAGCTACACATGACATGGTTAGGGTCCTACCAACAATTGTAGAGCGCAATAGAAAATGTGAAGCATGCATCCTAGGTAAACAACATAGGCATCCCTTCCAATTAGGGTATTCTAAGAGAGAAAGAGCACCATTAGAGCTAGTGCATTCAAATTTGTGTGGTCCCATGAAGACACCAACCCTAGGTGGAAATGTTTATTTCATGACATCTATAGATGACTACAAGAGAAAAACTTGAGTGCATTTTTTGAAGATTAAATAAGAAGCATTTGAGAATTTTGAGGTGTTTAATGCCTTGTCTAAGAAACAAAGCAACCACTATATAAAAGTCCTTAGAACGGGTAGAGGGGGAGAGTACATCTCCAAAGAGTTTACAAATTTTTGCAACTATGAAGGCATTGAGAAATAGTTCACAACCAGGTATACTCCACAACAAAATGGAGTAGCTGAAAGGAAAAACAAAATCATCATAGAGATGGAAGCAACCATGATGAAGGAAAAAGGTTTGTCAAATGATTATTGGGGTGAAGCTGTAGAAACAACATTCTACGTATTGAATAAGTGTCTCACAAAGGCTATCCATGACAAGATTCCACAAGAAGCATGGACAAAATTTAAATGGAGTGTAGAGCACTTGAGAATATTTGGGTGTATGGCATATACATTTGTGCCAAAAGAGAAGAGGAAAAAATTTGACGATAAAGGTGAAAAATGCATCTTTATAGTCTATAGTGAAGAATCAAAGGCCTACAAGTTGTATAATCCCATCACCAAGAAAGTGGTGATCAACATGGATGTTGAATTCATTGAAAATGAATCATGCGATGGAACAATGGATTGCACCATGGGTATTTCTATCATAGTACCCTTTTTGGATGAAGAAGCCTTAGAAGTCAAGAGATTCTAAACTTTTTGGTAAGGTAATAGTTCAAAAAGAAGGACCTCTGAAACCTTTTAGCAGAGTAGCAGCTCCAAAATTGTTAAACATAGCAACAACTCTAGAAACTTACAGCAGAGTAAACATTCTGGTGCTTAGTCTTCATCATCAACCCAATAGTCAAGAAGCTCTAGAAATTTAAACTCTACGCTCACATCATTGATGCCATGAAGGACAAGAAGCATGAGGGAAATTTATGATAGCTCAAGGTATGCTGATTTTGATGAAAATTTGTATTTTGCATTATTTTCCTATAGTGATCCAGCATATTTTGAGGAAGCCGTGAAAGAGGAAAAATGGTGTAATGCCATGGATGAAGAGATCGATGCTATAGAAAGAAATCAAACATACGAGCTAACTAATTTACCCAAGAGTAAATATGTCATTAGAGTTAAGTGGGTCTATAAGACCAAATACACTACTAAAGGTAAGATTAAGAGGCATAAAGCAAGGTTGGTTGTTAAGGGATACAAACAACAACTTGGAAGAGACTATAATGAGATGTATGCACCAGTTGCAAGATTGGAAACTATGTAGGTAGTCCTAGCAATTATAGTCTAGCATAAATGGAAAGTATTTCAAATGGATGTGAAGTCATCCTTCTTGAATGAAGTGCTTAAAGAAGAGGTGTATGTGGAGCAACCATCTAGATATGAAGTCCTAGGGAAAGAAGACAAAGTGTACAGGCTCTGGAAAGCTCTTTATGGACTCAAACAAGCACCATGGGCATGGTACAACAATTTTTTTTTGTACTTACTAGAAATGGATTTAGCAAAAGTGGCAATGAGCCCACACTCTACATCAAAGCAACCAATAGTGAGCTTTGATTTTCATAGGGAATAGTGAGCTTTTCATTTTTGATTTCAACGAGGCATTGAAAAATGAGTTTGAAATGACAGACCTAGGTTTGCTAAAATATTTCCTAGGCATAGATGTCAAAAAATAGAGCATGACATATTTATTTCATAAAATAACTATGTCAAAGGAATATTAAAGAGATTTAGAATGCTGGCTAGCAAACTTTCCCTAACACCAATAGCTACAAGTCTGAAATTAAGCAAAGAGGATAGTAGTAGTGATGTTAACCCAACCCTCTACAAGAGTATGGTTGGAAGCCTTATGTATTTGACAGCTACATGACCTAATTTGATGTATGTGATAAGCCTGATTTCTAGGCTCATGGAGCAACCTAAGGACACATACTAGCAAGCAAGAAAGAGAATCCTAAGGTATGTCAATGGTACAAAAGGCTATGGCATTATGCATACCGGGCCTCCACTGAGTTTGATCTAGTTGGGTACACTGATAGGGATTGGGAAGGAAATATAGATGATAGCAAGAGCACATCGGGATATGTGTTTCATATGGATTCAAGAGCAATATCATAGGAATCCAAGAAATAACCCATTGTTTCATTGTCCATAGTAAAAGTAGAGTACGTAGTAGCAAATGCAACAACATGTTAGTTTATTTGTCTTAGAAGAATCCTTGCAGACTTGAATGAGGAGCAAGAAGATGGTACAAAGTTATTTTGTGACAATGTGTCTTCTATAGACTAGATAAAGAATCTTGTCTTCCATGGATGAAGCAAGCACGTTGAGATTTGCTACCATTTTATAAGGGAGATGGTAGAATAAGGAGACATTCAACTTCAGTTAGATATAGATCAGAGTAGCATCTCATTGATATTTTCACTAGGGCATTGTCAAAAGACTACTTTGAATGCCTAAGAGATAGGCTTGGCATCATGAACAACTCTAGAAATGAACGTCGAAAAGATAGCTCTAAAAGGACTCATCTTCAAAAAGGAAACAACTCTAGAAGTGCATCTCCAGAAAGACAGTCTCTAAAATCTCTGGAACTTCAGTTCTAGAAAGTCAAAAAATCTCTAGAAAATTTAACTTCAGAATGGTTATCTCTGGAACTTCAGTTATGGAAAGTCATAAAAAATCTAGAACTTTTAGTTTTGGAAGGATAGTCTCAGACATCTCTGCAACTTTGAACAGGTCTAGACAAGATCTTTAGAATGCAGAACAGGTCCAAATAGGACATCTCTGGAATACATAAAAGGTGCAGACAAGACACCTCCAAAAATTTAGTTCTAAGAAGGAAAAACAACTTTGGAATCATAGTTTCATTAGGACACAATAGCTTGGGACAAGAAAGTGCCAAAAATGCAGAATGGTGATGAAAATGCATAAGGGCTCAAAATTAAGGGGAGTGTTGGAAATACTAATCTTGAGTGCCAACCTCCATATTAAATGAAACCGTTAGAAGAGATCCGTTCGGATTGTCTCCCCTTTGTTGTGTCTAGCATCTGTTGTCCCAATTAATGCATTTTGGCAACAAATTAATTTTGGTAGGTCATTTTGAATTGGGTGGAAATTTTTGGAGAAGGCAAGAAAGACAAAACAATTAATGAATAGAAGAATGTTCAGAAGGTAGGCAATTAGAAGAGGAAGAACTTGCAACAACATAGGATATTTGATAGAGAGCAAAACTCTGGAAGGTTACAACAGCAACATAGAACATTGCACAAGAAGCAAAAATCTTTGAAACATCAAAACCTGAACAATAGATAGAGCTCTAGAAGGTATCATAGACTAGAACTCCTGAACTTGCATAGAATCAATCCAGTTATCTCTGGAAACTCCATAAAGGTGTGCAGTTTGTTGCATGAAGGAAATACAGAGCCATAGATATGAGTTTTCTATGTAAACATTTTTGAATATATATTTTGAATATGAAAACAAAAGAAATTATTCTGTCTCGTTGTTTTCTTGGTCTACATTTTCCTCTTTGCCCACTTTAGTTGGATCTTTTTCCAACAAGCTACCCTACCTAGAAATTATTTGAATTGCTATAT
Source organism: Cunninghamia lanceolata (assembly GCA_027924645.1). Classification (NCBI taxonomy): domain Eukaryota; kingdom Viridiplantae; phylum Streptophyta; class Pinopsida; order Cupressales; family Cupressaceae; genus Cunninghamia; species Cunninghamia lanceolata. The sequence continues at coordinate 12,054,054 of BSBN01000780.1, forward strand.
TCAAGATGCATGATTTTTTAAATTATAAGAAATATCTTAAATATATCTATCTAAAATATATGGAGAGATATGAGTCTTGACGAATTTGTATAAAATTATTTAGAATAGATAGGCACCTTGAGATTGATATCTCTGTATCTTTTACATAGATGTAAATTTAAGATATCTATGTTCATAGCATCTATAGTTATAACATGTAAAATGTTAAGTCAATAACCAACATTATTTTAATAAATCAATCATTTTCCTTTTACAAATAAAAGAGCATCAACTTTAAAGTTTGCTTCCATTGTTTTACCTATAGTAAAAACAATATTTTTCTTTCTCAACAATCTAGGTATATTTTATTTATCTAAATATGTAATATACATGACATTAATTAATAACACAAGAGGTCCACTTGTGTGATGCTAATTAGTTTAAGGTTGTAGAACAATGAGTTGTAGTTAAATAATAATGAGGTGTTATGATGTGACTCTATTATGATGACATTTGTGAAGTTCACTTTCCTAGTTCAGTTCATCTAAACTATTTCTTTCTTATTTTTTTGATCATTGGAGGAATGGTGATAGGGATAAGGGGAGATTGAGGAAAGGCATGCTGATTATTGTATATCACACAGAAGGCCTGAAGTATGAAAACTATGGTGGTTCATGTGACTATAGTTCCAAGTAATTTTATAAAAAGCATATCCAATGAGGTTACAAACCCTATAATGAGAATGCAAATGCTACAAATGTGGGTGCTTGAAAAGGAAATGGATGTGAAACCTTTTGTGAATATTAGGGATACCATGGAGGATGGCCTAATAGACCCAGAGTTGTCTTTAGTATGCTACAATGTGATGTGAAATCCTTTGTGAATATTAGGGCTACCATGGAGGACCTCCTAATAGATCCAAAGTATTCTTTGGGATGCCATAATGTATTTTATGTGGAATAGAGTTTGAGTTGTGTTGGAGTATAGATTTTGACTCATTAGATCTACTATTGGAAGGTGATGACTTCAACCCTTTAATTAGGAGTAAGATATGTTAAGCCTCTACTCCTCGTTGGCATGTAGGTCCAAAAGGGAGATTTTTGTTTCAAGTTCCTAACACTTTGTAATATTTTTGGAGCAACTAGAGGAAATACAAACCATGACCATAGTTGGCCCACTTTTCCTTAGATTAGGGAAATCATCCATCATGAATTAGAGGGACACTAAGTATGAGCAGATGGTGGAATGATATCCCAGTCTCACAATAGCTACAATGTACTTAGTGATAGGGTTAACAAAAGATTGGAGAGTCATGAAAAAAGTAAATCTAGGGTTTCTAGGAGTGATATCTAGGCTTAAGGAGGGTTGTGATACAAGGCACCACTTAAAGGATTTGAGAGCATCTATACTTGGTTGCCTATAGGAGGAGAAATAAAGTTCTTTAAGGGCAAGGTCACGACTAAATTATTCTCACCATAATCATGCAAAGAGGGGCTCAAAGACATATCTAAAGTTTAAATTCATGAGGAAAGTGGAGTGAGTGGAGTAACATGAGTCATTGTCAATAGAGTAAATGTGTTATTTAGAGATATTTTTTGTACTTCATATACTCATTGACATATAAATTTGAACTTTTATTTAAGATCTATTTTATTTTATCTACATTTTAAACTTAATTTTTACTTTTCAAGAGGTAGTTAGGATAGCAGTTGGATGGAATCAGTATGGCCTAAGATAGACCAATCTTCTATCTCCCTTCTCATGAAGCGTTTCATTCCCATTATTTTTTTTTTGGAATAATGGACCCTAGTTTCATTGTATCTTTGACTTAATTTTATGTCGTTCACAACCATGATCAATTCTAGTTCACTAAGGTCCCCTTTTGATTCAATTTCAAAACCTTTGTCTCATATGCCAATCAAATAAAATGGTTAAATTGGTGGTTGATAAAGTGATAAATTTATGCATTTAGATTTAATTTTGGACTTTAGCAAGTCTGCTAGGTGTTGATGGGAAAATTGTACCAAGAAAATAATTAGGAGTTAGAGGTTTTACTCCTCTCTTGAAAGGAGATTAAAAGACTCTTCAAGGTCTCTAGGGTACTAGGTCTTTAGGGTACTATTTCACAATGTTATTGGATATCTCAGTGGTGCAATGGCTTCTATCTAACAAAAAACCTCTAGTTTATCCAAGTGCACACAAACCTAAGTAGATACTAAGGTCAACTTGAAGGATAAAATTAAATCTACTTCTACCCTATGCTATTCCAACCATTAATAAAAAAAGGGAAAGAGTAGGGCATAGAGTGAGACCATGGAATAAATTGGGAAGAAAATGGAAAAGAGATTGGAACAATACGAAAATATAGCTTGTTAAATCTAAATAACAGCCATAAAATTGTTAAGATTCAATGCAAACAAAAGATAAACCACTCATGGAATTTTGATCTTTCCTCAACATACTGCATGAGTGATGCAAGATTCTAAGGAATTTAATGAAATAGATGAATTTATCCACTAGTAAGACTAATAAATAAAATAATCACCAAGTTTCTTGCACAAACCATTATTAGTGGAATTACAAATGGACATACATTAAGCTCATAGAGTAGTGTTTACACAGAAAATTCAATAAACTGATAGGTTTTATATCTAGATAAAGAAAATAAATAGATTCTCCACCAAGTCCCTTGAATAAGAAAAGTTTGGTTCGATCTCCCTATAAGTCATTTCCTCCTTTCTTATTTATAAAAGTCCTCTCTAAAATACATACATCTCCCTTTACACCATTACATTCCTCCTTATTTCTAGAGAGTTCATGCATTCATTACATTAGCCCCCACTAAAATATGTTATGGATGTTTGTATTTTGGTCCTTATGCTTATCCTAATTAGTAATTACATGAATGCCACATTGGAAAATTCCTTCTCCTATGAAGATCTAGAGAAATTTCTTTTGGACCTTGATATGAGGCACATCATATTAAATTTGCCAAAACTAAGCCTTGAGAATAGATAATCTACATCATATAAATGATACATGGAGCCATGCTTTGATTTGACATTGGGCCCACAAAGATTGACGTGAACCATATATGTATTAATGTCATTAGCTACCTAGTTGTGCTCATTCATTACCTTAGCAATACTTTTTCCTACTCCTAATAGTCATCATTCTCTAGCACAATTAAATCAATCTCAAAAGGACCTAGAGACATAAAGAAACTAGTAGAATATTACATTATGAAATTTAATTTGATTTAACAACTAAAGGATTTTAAAACCATCTCCATATTCATTATAATTATGCAATTGTAATCAATCTTACAATGTTAGAGCATATGATGGTAGCTCATGAATAAGTGGTTATGCAAGATAGGTATAATCAAGAATGACACCATGAGGTCTCTAGGTATGACAAGGGAATAAGGGAGGTAAATTAGCTAAATGCATAAGTAGACACAGTCAGTCGTTGGGTGATATTTCTAAAGTAATGCTCATCAACATGCATTTGAATGTCATCACTGAAGGAATTAAAATGTCAAAGTTTATTGAAATCAATTTAGTTGTGATTAATTGAAATAATGGCATTTGTTGAGATACCATTGGCCTTGCCAATATGGTGGGGTATGCCATTTATATCACATATGATTAGTCATTTTATTATGACTTGCCTAGTTGTCTTTGTGGTCTTAAAGAATATGGCTAGATTTATTTCATATTGTCCAACTTATCCTTGATTTCATGTGTTACTATTGATTCACCACATGGCATTAGGTGATTGGTTCAATCATATTGAGGGAGAGCAAATGAGGCTGTAGCAATCACAACTAGGTTGGAAATTTGCAATGAACATAGTGCATAATGACTAATTAGAATGGGCTGTTAGTGAGATTACACATGAGTTAAAGTTGAACCACTGTGGTTAGGGACAAGTGGTAAGAGAGTATTGTAGTGCATAACATCTAATTGGGATATGCAGCTTAAACAAAATAGTCATAAATTATGTTTTGTTCACTAGTGCTGAAGGTTAGTGGTAATAGTGAAGGATAAGATGAAAACCAATGGTGATGAATAGTAGTAAGGTTTAGCAACAAATGGTGACATTTGCCTTATATTAGTAGTTAAGTAGACCACAATGTGTAGTGCATAAACCATGTAGTGATTAATCAAGATCACACACTAGCATCCTTTGCCTAGTAATGATTATGATATGGGTGACCCTTACCACAAATGGGAGGGAGTGAAGCATTAGCAAGGAAGACTAATGTGTTGATCATCCCCTGATGAGAAGGAGAATGCTTTAACTGAATGATCCTCAAATGGAGGTAAACTTTAAATTAAAATAAAATCACCTATGGATGAAGTCAATTATTATGGTGGGTGGCCAAGTGTTTAAAAATATAACAAAGGCTTTAGGCAATGCTTGACTATGCCAAAGAGGAGTGATAATCAACCAAGGCATGTAATTCTAATAATTCATAGGGACTCCATGGAAAACAATGAGCTTTAATATAATCCTCTATACAAAAATTAGGTCACCAAGTTGACCACTTATAGACCACCTTTTCTCCCCTAACCAAATGACAACTATCAATATTGAATTCTAGGGGACACTAACATGACCAAAAATCAAAACCATATAGCAATGAGACTACACTAGAGAGGTCAAATGCCTAAACAAGGCTGCAATATTGACTTGTAACCTAATAAGAGGAGGTTGTAACTCTCAAACCAAGATGTAGACATCTTAGAACACAAGATCCACCAACATAACCAATCATTAGGAATTTTAGAAGAAGGGGTTCCCTATTTTCCTCAAGGAAAGTAGGGAGGGTGTTGCAATAGTAGTAGAAAGTGGTGACTCTAAGGGGAAATCATTGTAAAATAATTATAATATAGAATCTATACTAAAAGAGAAAGATTAAACAAAAGGAAATCACTGCAAAAGAAATATTATTCATACCCAAATTTAAACCAGACTTGGTAAAAACATACACTACACTTAGTTAATCAAAACATCTATGTACATGAATTCTTTTAATCATTTCTAAGTCTATGAGGGTTAGCATTATGAAAAGGAAATCAAACATATAAAACAACTTCCACATATATCAAGCATTTCTCTACTACCAACCAGACATCCATAGCCCTAAAGAAGTTACCTCTAGTCCTAACCATGGCATAGCTCTATTTATAGTTGGGCTTCCCTACCCCTAGTAGAGATATAAAAAATACCTAGAGAAATTGAGTTCTCTAAATATATTCTTTAATTTATATTACATTTCTTTTTTTTTCCTTTTTCTCTTTTTTATTCTTTAATTTCCTCATTTTTCATTTTCCTTTTATTTTAAATTTTTTTCTTAATAAAAAAGAAATGAAGCTCACTACTTAGGTTTGGGAGCACCATTATCATGTGGAAGGACCAATCAAGGAAGAACACCTAATTACCCAAAACATAACAAGTCACCCTAACAAACTAGAAAGTACAATGTGTGCTTAAATGTATTCTAATTAATAGAACTTTCATGCATACATGCCAAGCCAAGGTAAACCTAGATAGGCCTATGAAAACCTAAGAAATGTTTTTGTCTTTTTAAAGCATCTCTACAAACTAGAAAGATGAATTGAGAACATTGGCAAATGCATTCTCTAGAAAGTGCCACATGGTAGCCTAATAATATAAGGTAAAAAGAGGTGGGGAAGTGAAGCAAAAAAATTAACTTAAAAATAGAACTATACAAAAAAAAATGACTTGTGTTCAATCTAAGCTACAAAATTTCCTAAACTAATGAAGGGTTGTACACGTGATGACTTAGGATACAAGTTTCAAAATTACTTGTTATCTACATTTTCAAAGTATTAAGCATAATCAATTGGACTATTTTGGTGTAGAGGTAGGTGAGAACATGTTTTAACTCAAATATGAGGTCTAGGCACAATGTAGGCTCATATTCATGTAGTGGATCATGTAATATTAGAAGTTGCAGTAACTCATCTTAGCCATGCTCTACACATTTACATGTTTTATTTCTAGAGTTATCATAATCAAAGTAAAAATTGCTACAAAATAGGGGTAAAGGTAAAGACAAAACCCAACTTGAAGTGCTATCCAGTAGAAGCATAAACTTATTATGACATATCATATCTTCTCTAGAAATTTCTACCTCAAGAACTCCCTGATGCTCCTCATGTATATGCACATTACAAGAAAAATCATCAGTTAGCACTATACCATACCACTTTTCATTAGTCAATTATCTTTATTGTTTAAAACACATTCACAACCACTCAAATCCAACCCCCCAAAAAATAAAGGAAGCATAATCATGCTTTGTAAATTCAAAGGATTGGTTTCATACATCCCTAAGATCATTTTTGAATTAGAAAACTAATTTGTGTATCATTAAGATTCATTTCAACAATCTTATTAATACATTTAGAAACATCAAAACAAGATACGTAAGACTCAAAATGATTAGTCAAACATAAGTAATAAACATAATAAGACTCACCAAAGAAACTAACACTATTATTATAAGATTCATTTCATATATTTCAGTAGTCTGACATAATTCATTGTTTACTTAGATGTTGTTCACTTCATCATTTTGGACACTAACTTCAAATAATTTAGTTTACATTTCATTCATTTCCTTTGCATCAATCATAATTTCATCATTGTTAGGATTATAATAGTTTTTCATCATTTAGATTCTTGTTCAATGGGTTGTTACAACACAATAGGTATTGATAAATTTTTATAATCCACATCATTATATACTTAGAATATACAAATCCTATTAGATTCTGAGAGAAGTGAGAACTAAGCCAAGATCTAATGTCAGTCATAGATCACATACACTTTAGTCGACAAATGATCGAAGATCAAAATAATGGAATAGAGAGAGAATCTGAAAAGAGAAGAAAATAGAGACAATGCAAGAAAATGTGTGAATACTCTCGATACTCTCACAGAGCTTTCACTGAACTAGTATTGAACTAGTGTTCAACTAGATACCATGAGAGGAGAGTGTTGTATATATAGAAAAAATAGGGTATATACATCCAAGAGGTGCATTAACTCCTACTACCCATAAAAGGTGGGAGGTTTTACCTACTTGGTAAATGACAAAACATGTGGCAGAACCTCCTCAAGTGAAGATAGAAAGGATGTGGCATATAAAGCCAAAAGAGTGTGATAACTCTAACTACCTTGTAACCTACTCAGGTAATGATAGAATAGTGGTAATGAGAGGTGGTACAAAAAGACAAAAGAGGATGTGTAACTCAACTACCCATGTGTGGGAGAGAGTTACACATGTAGTTGATGTATTTCGCCACATGTCCTCATATTAACCACATATAATATACCTAAGAAAGCTTAATGTGTAGGAAAAAGAAATATCCCTAAGCAAAATAAAAAAACCTACACTAACACCCCCCTTAAGCGTAGCTTATGTGGGTGAAAAGATATGGGTCTCGGCAAGTGAAGCCTAGTGAGGTACCCATGTACAAAGAATCCCCCCCAAAAGAGAAGAAGCCCCCCATAAAGGACTAGCCCCCCCTAAATAGAGAGAGAAAACACCCCCAAGAGTAGAGAGACTGTAGCGAAGTACTAAGAAGCCCCTCCTGAAGTAGACATTGGCTGTACCCCTATAAAGTTCGCAGATGAAGGAACTTGCTCTTAGTGAAGGGTTTAGTGAAGATGTTTGCGATCTTCTCCAATGTCTGAATGTACTTGAGATCAATGATGTTTGCATAAATTAGCTCCCAAATGTAGTGCATATGTATCTCAATGTGTTTGGTCCTCTAGAGATGACCTGGATTCTTTGAGATCTGTATTGTAGTCTGATTATAACAAAAGATAACTGTGGGCTTTCTGAATGAAATGCCAAACTCAATGAAATTATTTTGAAACCAGATGGCCTTAGTGGTGGCATTAATTGCCCCTTGATACTCAACCTCTATAGATGAAAGAGCAATTGCAGATTGCTTCTTTCTTGGCCAAAAAGTTGGATTGGAACCAAGTGAGAAGCAATACCATGAAGTAGACTTCAGATCCTAAGAATCATCCGTCCAATCTAAATCTATATATCCCACCAAGTCAAAATCCATGCCTGCTGCATAGTGAATCCCATAACTACAAGTTCCCTAAACATAGTGGAGAATCCACTTAGCTACTTTCCAATGCAACTCATGTGGCTCCTGCATAAACTGAGAGACTATGGGCACAACATATGAAACATTAGGCCTCGTGTGAGTCAGATAGATGAGACTCCCAAGAAGCTATGAGTATAAAGTGCCATCAACCAAGGGTGAAGAACACTTAGCCTCAAGTTTGACCCCAGACAGAAATGGAGTTGGTGCAGGCTTAGAGTCATCCATGTGAAATCTGGAAAGCATGTCAAGTGCATACTTGGGTTGTGCCATGAAGATACCTAAAGATGACTAAGTGATCTCAATCCCTATGAAGTAATACGGTAGACCCAAGTCTGACATCAGAAATTGATCATGTAGAGCAGTTTTCACTGCTATGATGGTGGATGAGTGACTCCCTATGATCAACAGGTCATCGACATAAAGAACCAGAAATGTTAGAGTATTATCCTTATGTAGAATGTATATGTTTAGATCATAATGGCATCAATTGAACCCAACTAATAGAAGAAAGGAGTCCATCTTGGCATACTAGGCTCAAGGGGCCTGTTTGAGGCCATAGAGAGACTTTTGAAGTTGAAAAACCAATGTAGGATCCTAAACGAACCCCTGTGGTTGATCCATGTAGATTTCCTTATGAAGGCCACCATGAAGAAAAGCACTCTTCAAGTCCATCTAGTGAACTTCCCAACTATGGGCTGCAGCTATAACAAGTACAAGTCAAATGGAATTCATCTTGGCTACTGGTACAAAATTCTCAAAGTAGTCAATCCCGGGCACTTGGGAGAATCCTTTGGTGACCAAGCAAGCCTTATACTTATCAACCCACCCATCTGCTACAAATTTTGTCTGATAGACCCACTTGCATCGAACAAGTTTTCTTCCCTTAGGAAGAGGGACTAAATCCCAAGTATGATTCCTTTTCAAGGAACTGATCTCTTCCTGCATTGCTGCATCCGACTCGGGGACACTAGAAGCTTCCTGAAAAGTCTGTGGATTAGAAGCTGAAGAAATGAAGAGATGTGGAGCAGGCTGAAATTGTGACCTTGTTCTTCTTGTATCTAAAGGATCACCAACCCAATCATCTTCTGACTACAAAGTCTGACAAGCCCAAAGAGGCCCTATGACAAGGAGAATCTCGAGCATAATCATCAACCTTAGAATGATGAATGGGAGAAGAGAGTGGATACTCATCATCATTGTCACCATCTTAAGTGGAGGAAGAAGAGTCCTCATGTGGATCAAGAGGATTAGGATCCTCTCAAGAACTCTCATCATGCTCCAATGTCTCCAATGTGATTGTTGATGGAGAAATGGTAGGAGAAGAACTAGAAGATTCCTCCTCAAAATGAACACTCCTCTCAATGAACAACTCATGAGTTGTTGGGTGGAGAAGCCTATAACCCTTGACATCGTCTGGGTACCCAACAAATATTCAAGGCTTTCTTTGCAAATCCATAGCCTTGTGTTTCTCTACTAGAATGTGGGCCCATGCAGGAGAATCAAACACTCGAAAGTGCTTAACTATGGATTTCTGACCAATCCAAGCTTTGAAAGGAGTGAACCCCTTCACAACTTTGTGAGGAATGTGGTTCTAGATGTAACACACATAGTTGATGGTCTCTACCTAGTACTGAGGTACCATAGATCTGGAGTGAATCATACAATTGGCCATCTCTTTCAAGGACTCGTTCTTGCATTCTGTAATAGCATTCTATTGTGGACTATAGGGAATTGTGTGCTGAAGATCAATGCCCTCAGAGGCACAAAACTGCTCAAACCTGTGGTTGACATATTCCCCCCATTATCTGTATGCAGAATCTTGATGAGCTTCATAGACTATTTCTCTACAAAATCTTTGAAGTCTTGAAAAGACTCAAACACCTCAGACTTCTGTTTGATAAAATACACCCAAATATATCTAGAAAGATCATCAATGAATGTCAGAACATATCTAGCCTTGCTAAAAGAAGGATGTGGAAATGGTCATGCCAAGTCACTGTGAACCAACTCCAGAAGTTGTGTGGCCCTCCAAGATTTTCCTTTGTCATACTTCTCCTCTGGATGCTTACCAAGAATGCATCCCTGGCAAACTCCATTAGAGAATCGAATTGAAGGCAACCTTGAAACCATGTCTTGTTGACTGAGCTGCTGCAAGTAGTGGTAATTCAAGTGGCCAAACCATTCATGCCACAAATGACTCACCTCATTTGAATGAGTGAGTAAAATAGTCGAAGGAGAGTTAGGAACAAAGTGAGAAAACTAATACAATTTGGACTGATGATCAGCTTTTCCCATAGCACCTGTAGACCCATCATGCAACTGACCGATTACCACAATATCTGGTGTGAACTCAACTCGCTACCTAGAGCTAGTGTGAGTGATCTGATATATAGATATTTGATTAGTTGACAAAGATGGAACATAGAGAACATCCTAAAATGTTCCTTCGCCTACGTCAATAGACCCTCTCCCATGCACATCAATAGGAGTGTCATCACCCATAAGTATGGCTGACATAGTACATGGCTCTAAGGAGGCAAAACTATCCTTAGAAGAAGCCATGTGATGTGAAGCACCTGAGTCAATGATCTAGTTATCAAGTTGTGAAGCAACTGCAACTAGGGGCTTGCCCTTTCCTTTCCTCTTTTGTTTGTGTCCTTTGAAGACCCTTCTGATGAACTTTGCCTGATAGAATTAGGCACCTCGATGTTGTTCTTCTCAAGAAGATGTGACAGGTGATCAAATTGCTTCTTTAAACACTTGTGCTCATCATGTCCTAGTATTTTACATTAAGAACTCTTGACCTTCTCCTTCTTAGGTTGACCACCTTTTGATGAAGAGGTCTAAATCACTGCATTTGGAGTAGCAGGTTTCTAATATTTCTTCTTCTCTCCTTGGTTCGTTTGTTTCTTTTCCTATTTTCCAGACCCCTTCTGTTCTTTTGTGCCTTGATTTGTAACCAAGGCATGTGACATTCAGAGTTTAATTGTACCCATGTGAACCAATTTATCTAGCTCCTGGGTGAGATTTGCAGCAAACTCATCTAGAGAAGGCATTTTGTAGTTCATACCTAGGGCACTTCTTGTGGCATAAAAGGTAGAAACAAAGACCAAATAGTTTGGACCAAGCTTAGAAAGAATGCTTAAGATTAATTGTTTATCATCTTTCTTGATTCCACACAGTTGCAATTGCAATCTAATAGCTTTGAATTTTGTGAAGAAGTCTTGTATGGTGTCAAAATTTGAAGGACTTAACCCTATGAGTTCATTCTCCAATTGATGACCTCTTAACTCATCCTTCTTACCAAAGAGTTTTTCCAATGTGGTCCACACATCATTTGGTGTAGTGCAAGATTCAATGTGAAAAAGAAGGTCAGGAGAGACTGACATACACAGAGTACCAAAGGCTTCATCACATTTATTAACCCATTGTGTCTTTTCTGCAACATCTTGAGGTTCTGTCTCAAGTCCCATTGTAACCTGATGATATCTATTTTTTTGAGATATATTATCATCTTAGATTTCCATTAAAAATAGTTATATGGAGTTAAGACATGAAGTGTAGATGCATCCATGAGTGCAGAAAAGTAGATTGCAATGCAGAAAGAGAAGTGCAAAAAAGAGACACATGAGAAACCCCCCTTTTCACTAATTTCTAAAATGATGCCCCTAGAAATTACAATGTTGGTACTTTATAATTAGTTCAATTTACAATGCAAATCTTCAGACTTTTAGACTCTTACAGGGCCCAAAATAGCCAAAAACACTAAAATTATAGTCCAAGTACAATATGAGGTCAAATTGAGAGTACCAATATGAAGTACACATAAAGATATGAACTTTGAAAAAAATAGCACCAAAAACAGAGTCTGTTTGTACAATTATGGCTCCCAGAAGGTCTCAAAACGAGAACTACAAGTAAATTCTGGAAGAATCTTCAATTTCTAAATTGCTAGAGCACCAAATTAGAAGAATGACTTCACCACAATGTAGAGTACAAAATTTTACCCAAAATAAAAAAAAATTGCATCAAAGGGAGTTTGTATGCTCAAGTTACAGTCATTTGAAGTTGGACTACCAGATCAAAAATGCAGGTGAAGAGGGGTCTGCATGCTGATGGTCATTTATAGGTCAAATTTAAGACAGTGACATCTGCGATGGCCCTTTGAACGTCACATTTAACATAGTGAATTTGATGAGCAGATGAACATCAAATTTAAGCCCATGTTCAATGACGGTAGTTTGACCGTCAAATTTAAGACAATCAAAAAAAATTCTGCAGAGTCGAATAGTATGGAATTCGTATGACCCAAGGATGAATAAAATTTGGCTTAGAAAATTCTTGACTCTGATTTTGATGATTTTATAGTCAATCTTTAGGTTTTTGGGCCTTCTGAGCATGATGATGAGGTCCGTTTGGACAAAAATGCATTGATTTATAGCTACCTCTAGGAACCCCTAAAAAAACCTCTGGTGCAACTAGGTCCTCTAATCTGTTAATTTGGTGAAACAAAAATGAATCTTGACTTTTCCAATCCTTCTAGATGCTATGGAGACATTGAAAATGCCTCCAGGATTACCAAAAGAGCTGCAATCACCCAGATCTCATAATAACACAAATATGCATGCCAAAATATTATAGATGCTTATTTTCTTTTAAACTATTCTGATTCTCTAGATCATCTGAGGATGCAAGAGAAGAGCATACTAGGTTTTTGAGAAAATATTATCAATCTAATAGTCTAAAATCTCTCAAATATAAAGATTACAAAAAATGAACTAAACCAAACAAACAAGGTTTGATACCATGTTAGATTTTGTGAGAAGGGATAATCGAGCCAGGATCTAATGTTAGTCGTAGATCACATACAATCAAGTCAATAAAATAATCGAAGATCAAAATAGCGGAATGGAGAGAGAATCTGAAAAGAGAGAAAAATAGAGACAATGCAAGAGAATTTGAGAATACTCTCGATAGTCTCATGGAGCTTTCACTGAACTAGCATTGAACTAGTGTTCAACTAGATACCATGAGAGGAGAGTACTATATATATAGCAAAAATAGGGCATATACATCCAAGAGGTGCATTAACTCCTACTACCCATAAAAGGTGGGAGGTTTTACCAACTTGGTAAATGACAAAACATGTGGCATAACCTCCTCAAGTGAAGACAGAAAGGAGGTGGCACATAAATCCAAAAGAGTGTGAGAACTCTAACTACCCATAACATACTTAGGTAAAGACAGAATAGTCGTTATGAGAGGTGGCACAAATATCCAAAAGAGGATGTGTAACTCAACTACCCATGTATGGGAGAGAGTTACACATGTAGTTGATGTATTTTGCCATGTGTCCTCATATTAACCACATATAATATACCTAAGCAAGCTTAATAATGTGTAGGAAAAATAAATATCCCTAAGGAAAACAGAAAACCTACACTAAAAAATCCTATCAACCCTTCCATCAAAATCAGCCATATTTTGAATTCCATATTTGCATGGGATGTTATCATTGAAAACTAAGGCACTTCTAGTCATGTCTTCTAAGGTAGAATGCTAATGATAATATTCCTCCATTTGGGAAACTTCCCATGCCAAGAAGATTTCTAGGTAGTCAAGTTTAGAATCTTGACCAATAGGATGAACTCTACAATTATTAGGTAGAGCAAAGTTTATGAGGCTAGTTTAATATCCTATGGTGGCCATGTGCTTCTTGAGTTATACTATTAAAACCATCATGTTTTTGGTTTCGTTAGTTGGAATGCATGGTAAACAACTAGGATGTTCCTCACATAGGTCATGTTAACTATTTTGACAACATTCATGATTTCCCCTCTCAAAGAGTGTGTTGCATGTACCTTTCCTTTCTCATGCATGACTACATCAACAAATTTAGGTCCACCACTATAAGAGTCATCAACAAAAAAATTACTAACTCCATTTTCAATAGTGACAAAAGGATCATTAGAGTCATCTTCATTATTTCCATGTACTTCATCCTCCATATGATTGATAAAATTAGCATTGGCATTTTTTTTCTATTAATCATGGGTTCAAAACTCTCAATACCTTCTTTGTTTGACTAATTTGTTTCATTTAAGTATAATAAATCAAAATTTTCAATTTGTTGGATCCCCTTAGAATAAAAAATAAAGACTTTCCAATATTATCAACATTCAAACTCATTAAAATAGATTTTTCTTGATTGCCCACTTGTTTGATTTTATGTGAAGTGGATACCTTCTTATTGTTGTCCTACTAATTGATAATTTTCAATCATATGCTTAGTTTTACCACCTTGAATGCCTTTATCTTCAAAATTTTCAAATGTTTCATCTAGATTGTATTTCTTGGGGATTTACACCCCTGTCATAGACAACTAACAAGTTGGAATAAAGAAACTTAAGATAATTTGATCCAAAAATAGTTAGCAATATTTTCCAAATCTATCTAACAACATTGATAGATGTAAATGGAACAATATACATAAATAATATTACATGAGACACCAAGTTTTACGTTGGAAACTCTTATGTGAGAAAAAATGCCACCCAAAAATATTATTATAGATATGAGGATTGAATACAAGAAGTCTTTTTATTAAGTCTCAATCTATAGAATACCATTTTACAATCATTCTAAAGTATAACAGTAATGATGTTCTATCTAGACACTAACCTCAACCTATTGAACCAACCTTGGCACCTTCACATGAGATAATACATAGAGACATAATCATGTAATTCCAACCATCTAACTATCCAAAAAAAATGGAATACCAAGAGTCACACAACTATATTATCACCATATTATGATGTTAGCATACTACATATATCACTAAACATGGTCTTTATGTCAATAATAACCATGTATAGGTAGCCACTATTGCACATTATGAATCAATAGTTGTGTACTCAACACTGTTCATGATTTCATGTTTTCCTATATGTCCACCACTACAAGCTCTAATATTTTAGTAGTACACACAAATATTTCATCATTTTTGACTACTTGCAGTATCTTGTGTCATCTTCCAAAACATTACCAATTCTCCAAGATAGTACCTCATGAACTCTAGTTATACTACAAGTGCATCTATATTTCCATTATACTTTGAACAACATTGCATTATACATGTGGTTCTGAGTTCTCTTCCAAATGTCTTGAGGTTTATACCATAACATTACCACATGTAAACCAACATTCATACTATACTACAATAGCTAAGACTCACAACATCTTACACATTACATTCTATAGATAAAATTTTACTACAAGAATTATTTTTTAGGTGAATGTAACACATCCCAACATTCTCCCACATCATATTTACTACAAGAGAGAATGTGGTACAACCCATGAAATCAACCTCATGTTTGGGAATAGGTCAAGCCCTTTTCATCCCCACACCATATGAACTTGGCAATACTTACCTATTTTCCAAAGAATCAATAGAATTTACCTGAGTGGAAATCTTCCATCTAATATTTCCTAGTCCCAACCATATCCCTCACTAAATAATATTGTACATAAATTTTCTTGGTTCTAGCATGATAAATAGGATTTCTTACTAAAAAAATTACACTTTGTGAATCACAATCCATCGCTATATGACTCTTAAAACTAATTTACTATTACATAATCTCCTTAAACAAACTGAATCCTTAAAAGCATGTGTTGTAGACATATGTTCTACTTTAGTTATGGATAGTGCAACTATTTGTTTTCATTTTCTCATCCAACTAACTACTCCAACAAATAGAATAAAATAATAACTGCTATTTAACCTCTGGTTACATAGATCTCTAGTCCAATCATAATATATAAATGCCACTATGCTCAACACTTTTCCCACATTACTAGTACCATGGTAAGTCAAAAAATAATTTGAAGTTCCTCTCAAGTACCTAAACACTCTCTTTACATATGCCTAATGGTCCTTACCTAGCTTAGCCATGGACCTACTTAGAACTCCCACTACTTGGCAAATATTTGATCTTGTACATACAATTGCATACATCAAAATTCCTACTACATTGGCATATGGAACATTCCTCATTTCCTCCAAATAGTTTTTAGACTTAGTCCTAATATTGTTCCAAACTTAATTTTTGTGTCAAGTAGTAGGCATGAACTTATCGATTCATTGTTGTACATTCCATACCTCCACAATATAGTTTCAAGATACTTCTTCTAGTTTAGCCATATCTTATTTTTTCTACTATTTCTCTATATCTTCATACCAAGTATGTATTTAGCAGCACCTAATTCCTTCATATCAAACATCCTAGATAATTAAAATTTCAATTCCTTGATTAATGTCTTATTTTTCAATAATTAACATATCATTAGTTAAAATAGTACAATAATTAGAATGTGATAACTTACCTACTTGTAATACACACAATGATAACCATCACTTCTAGAAAGACCCAATTCTAGCATATATGAGTCTTCAACTTTTTTTTGTTCATGCGTGGGGACTACCTTAATCAATATAGTGACCTTTCTATCTTACACATTAGTTTCTCTTTATCTTTCACCTCAAATCCTTTAGGTTATTCTATGTATATTTCCTTCTCTAAGTGACTATGCAAGAATTTTGTTTTCACATCTATCTACTCTATCTCAAAATCATATGCCGCAACTATGGATAATAAAATCCTAATTGAGATCAACCTAGCTAAGTTAGACAAAAGATCTCATTGAAGTCAATTCCCTCTAGCTAGGAAAATCCCTTTGCCATAGAATGTTCCTTGTAGCACTCAAGTGATCCATGTGCTCTTAATTTCTTCTTGAACACCCACTTTTAGCTAATGGGATTCCTTTTCTCAAGAAAATCTACCAAGTACCAAGTTTTGCCATCATCTCCTCTTCCATGGTATTTTTCCAAGACTTATTATATTTGGAAGTGAGAGATTCTTTTGTAGGACTCAATTCATTATCAGTAGTTTTTTGAAAAAAAAACATAACAGAAATTGATTGGACTATACCTTTAAGGTGATCCTACCTTGTAGAACTTATCATAGTTATTGATGAATAATTTCCTACCACATCTACACCCTATTATTCTTTAGAGTTTGCATCTAATTGCTTGCCTCATCTTCATCCAAAATATCATATCTACTTATCTATTCATCTTCAGATAGATTTCACTACTCTAACTCAGATTCAAAATGCACCTTTTCACATTCATATTCCTTTGACTATTCTTCCTTGGACAAGGCTCTAAGTTCCTGGAATGCAACATCACATGAATAGAGAACTTTCTATATTTTAAGATTGCATTAAAGTTGGTAGCTTTTGAAATTGTCACCATACCCACCAAAAATAAACCTTTTTACTTTGAAATCTAACTTATATCAATTCCTTTCCTTTAGCACTTTAATAAATGACTATAAACCAAAAACTTTCAAATGTGTTACAACTGATTTTCTACTAGTCCACATCTCATATGGTGTCCCATTTTCTAGAATAGAAGTAGGAGACTTGTTCTTCAAGTAGCATATGTTGCTTACTTCCTCAATTGAGAATTGCCATCATAGACCAAAACTACTTAGCAAACTTCTATCTTGATCTAGCAAGGTTTTATTCAACCTTTTAGCTAGTTTAGTATGTTGTAGTGTATAAGGAGTTGTCCTTTACTTCATAATTCTAGTGTGTTTACAAAATGTGTCAAACTATTTGAGAAAAATTCACCACTTTTATCTATCCTAAGCCCTTCTATTTTCTTATTGGTATGATTCATAGCTAGAGCCATAAACACTTTAAACTCAAAAAATACCTCAGACTTTCTCCTATAAAAATACACCCAAGAGTGCCAAGAATAATCATCAGTGAATGATACATAGTATAGTGATGTACAAATGAACTAGATATCCATAGGACCAAATAAATCATTTTGTATCACCTCTAAAATTTCCTTTTCTTTATATTTTCGAAATAAAACCACACTCTATTATGTTTCCCCAATACAGAATGTTCATAAAAGTCAATACCAATAAACAAATCAATAATTCTGTTGACCATATGATTACTCACCAAGGTTTTCAAACCTTCTTCCCTCAAATGTCCCATTCTAAGATGTCCCAAGAACCTTAAATCAAATTGTGTTACAATGGCACATCCCAATAATTTTTATGCATCCATCCTAAATAGAGTACTATGCCACACTCCCTTAGTAAGCACTAGGTTTCCTCCTACCAACCTACAACTTTTACCATCAAAGGTAACATGTATACCAAAGTGAAACATTTTAGACATAGTCAACCAAACTTGGAATATGTAGAACATATGAGAATGCCCTCATTCTTCTATAAATGAAGGATACCTTTACCATTACTTGAATAGCTATCTTCAAAGAGTTTTTATCATCAAGGAAAACCTAACCATCCTTAAACACTTTGTGTATTCAAAGTGCCACTCTCTACGAGGTTGCATATGATAAGGTGAACCCAATTTAATCAACCAAGAGTCATCAATAATGAAGTTAGATGAAATGAAAACATCACTACCATATTCATAATTGTAAGATGATTTATCAGTAAAATCATCCTTCTTCTTGCATTTGTTATACTTCTTAATGGATAGAACAATGCCAAGAAAGCTCTGATAGTGGAGGCACCAATCCTAGTATTACTAGATTGGAACACACCTTTCTATGTGAATGTGGATGATTTAGGAACCATAATTGGACTAGTGTTGGCACAAAACAAGAGGAAACAAATATCACCCAATTACATTTTCTTGTTGCAAACTATCATAGCTAGAGAGAAATTACACTATAATAGGAATAGAGATGCTAGCTATGGTTTGTGAATTACAAATGTTTATACATGACCTCTTGGAAATTATATTTACAGTCCTCATAGATCATGAACCTCTTAAATACTTAATGAACAGACCGGTGATACAAAGAATAATTTGCATATTGTTACTCCTATTCAAGGGATTTAACTTTAAAATCGTAGAAAGAGTATGAAAAGTCAATCAAGCACCAAACTATCTATCTTGGGTTGATATAGGAAAAGAGCCAAGATTGGCTACGAAAGAATTACCCAGTGCAAGTTTGTTAATAGTATAATGGGTACAAGAAGAAATTAGTATAGCTACTCTCTATTAGACAATTTCAAGAAAAATATTCCAAAAATGAAAGAAATAGGTTGTTGTGGATGTCTTTACAATACATATTAATTAAAGGAAAAGTACATGTAATATGAAGGGATGAAATTAAAATAAGAGTGTTGCTAGAACATGAGAGAGATAACATTACACAAGAATCTCATGAGGGAATATCTGGAGGACACAACTTTGAAAATGGTTCCACAAGAAGGATAATCTTGATATGATTATGGTGGCTTGCACTATTCAAAGATGCAAACCAATATGCAAGATGTTATGATGTATGTCAAACATTAGGAATATCCATTGCAAGAGATGAAATGCCCTTGCAGTTAGTATTAGCATAAGTTCCATTTGAGAAATGGGAAATAAACATCATTAGACCTATTGATCCCTTGCAAAGAAATATATATTTTTTTTTGTCATAATAAGGTTGATTATCTTACAAAATAGGATGAAGAAAAAGAAACAAAAGAATGTACTAAGCTAAAACTACAACAAAATTTATCGACTAGAATATCATAAAAGGTTTGGTTTTCTTCTTAGCATAATAAGTGATAAGAGAAATCACTTTGTAAATAATACAATTGTCAAAATATTAGACAACTTCATGATCACTCACAATAGAAGTAGCCACTACCATCCTCAAGAAAATGGAGCAAGTGAGCCTCTAAATAAGATGACAGGTACCACAGTTACGAAGATGTGCAATAGTAGCTTTATAGATTGGGACATCAAAATATGTATTATGATCTTTAACCAAAATTTTCCCATTTAAAAGTTCTAGTATATGGAATTGATGCATCAATAACTATGAAATATATTATACCAAACATAAGATTGGCCACTAGATTGTGGTTGTATGGGGAAGAATCTTTACATGAAAGATAAAGCTAGAATTGGAAAAAATTAGACAAGAAATGACTACTAGCAACCTATCACCAAAGTTTGGAAAAAAATGTACCAAAAAGTGTTGCATGCTAAAATTTGTAGCACAAAATATTTCAAATTGGTGAGATGGTTCTCCTATATGACAATAATTTCAAAAGACAGAGAAAACTGAAGATGTAATTTGGTTAGGCCCATATAAAACTATGGAAATAGTTGAGTATGGGGTTGCAAAGTTAAAAACTATACAAGATAAACCATTGAAGGGTTATATTGAAATGACACCAAATTAAAACATTACTATGAAGGCACTTAAGAAATAAAAACCACAAAAATTGTATTGTATGTATAATACAAAAATGTATTGTATAATGACATAACCACTAAGAAAAGTATCTAAAGGAGGGAATGACACAAATACAAAGGGTAAGTAGCTGAGATAAATGCACATCCTCCATAAAAAGGTCTATCAAAGGTGAATCAATCTAAAAAAAATGCTAGGAGCTCTACTACAAACACTAGCCATTAGTGAGATAGTAATGAGAATTCTTTCCTAAGAATCTAGTTGTAGACTGAGAAAGAAACAAAGAAAGATAAAATAATGGAGGCTCTAGTTCTAGTAGATGAAACAAAAAAACCAACAGTCAAAGTATAAGAAATATGCCTTCAAAGCAATGAAAATTGATTCTGATGAGGCCTTCTCTAATATGCATACCAAAATGATCTATGCAAAATATGTAAGGAAATATATACATACAATACTCACTAAAATCAACCACCCAAAGTCTGAGCCATTGTAGAAAACCCTACTAAATCCAAGACACCAACAATACCTAGAACAAAACAAGCAAATTGGTACATTCAATCCCAACATCTAGAAGGATTTTATAGACTTTGCATAGAAGAAAGAAACGTGGATAAAGAAGGTTTAGAATAGGATTCATGATTACTAAATATACCTTAGTCAACCCTACCAGATCACCAAGAAACCAATTCACATGGTAATAGGGTTGTGGGATAAAGGTAACCTACCATGAAATAAAAATCTAAGCAACTAAAAAGTCAAAAAACTAATAGGAGCTACACTAGATGTTTAAAACTTAGAAATAGTGGAAATTATGAACCTGGTGGTTAGGTATCCAACTCAAGGTGTCACCCAAAAAATTAAAATATAACCAAAGAAGGGTATTCTATAGGAATAGTTGTCCTTACCACCTACCAAATGGTCATGCATGGAGAATAAAATTATTTATGCAATTCGTTCTACGAGAACAACTAATGGATAACATAACCAAAACTAAAGGGAGCAACCACTTCCAATTCTAGTTTAGCTCACTTATTATTTTCTTAGCTTTCTATTTCATGAGGAGAATTCCTATATTTCTAGGTAAAATCTAGTCACAAGATACCCTAGTCAATACACAAGTAAATGAACATGTCAGGCACTTCACCTACGCTACCTCCTACAATGAGGTATATTTGGGACTCTTCAAGAAATTTTAGATAGAGATAGAAACAAGTAACCACATCTCATATGATGTAGTAAAAAATACACCAATTATATCACCTTTGTGGTAGACAAATATAGTATCTTTATGAAGGCAATGGAACCATGCTCATCATGGATACCTTAATGAACCTATGAGATAAGTTATGAACTTTTCATGTAAATGTCAAGGCATTGCTAGCCTTACCAAAGGATTTGAAAGTGAATAGGTTTGGTACATACAAAGAATTCATGGATAAACAGAGTAAGCATAAGGATGTGGAATATCGAGAGAAGAATAAGGGTAAATTACATTAAAAATTGGGATTCTAGCAAGATCCTACCACATCAAATGTTATGTAATAATCTTTGATTCTATCCCCATAAAGAAAGAAGGGCCATCCTAAGTACGATGCTTTGGACAATTAAATCTAGAATCCATTGGATTTGAGATAAGGGATTCCCAAACACATAAGCCCCTAGGAAAAGAAGATTTAGAGAAACTCTCACTAACAATCACCATGAGAAGGATATTATAAATTTCTCCACTATAAATATAGATAGAGGTACCCAAGTCACCAATAATGGAAGCCACAGAGGCCTTACTACAAATGAGTAGTGAAAAGAAGAAAGGTGAGACTTCACGACCAAATAAGAAGAAAAAATATAAAATAAAGTACACTCCTACACAAGTAGAAGATAGAGAGGTGATGGAACAAGGAGATGTGACAAAAATAGAAGAAGAGGTAGGGACAAAACAACCACCTCCACAAAAGAAATGAAAAAGGATCCTCATAGAAAAAATCTACTGTAGAGGTTGAAAATATGGAAGAAGATGAACATATAATGGATCCAATATGATTTTATAGATTCCTCTTCACACAAGGAATGACACTTAAAGCTACATAGATGTACACACAAGTGGGTGCATAAAACAAGAGAGTCATTAAGCGGGTAATGCTATATTATATTTTTGCATCTCCTCACATTTTAGTAGAAATAATAGAAGGATCCCTAGAATAATTGGAAATAGTATTAAGGTATAAAAGGGAAGAGGCAGTGATGGATAAATAAGAAATTTGGAAGGAAGCATTAGATGAAATTACAGTAGCATTATTCGAAGAAAAATAGGAAAGATTAAAATAATTATAGAAATAAGAACTTGGGCCAAAACATAGAGTGGACACACTCCTTGCATAGGTAGCACAAGCAAGGAAGAGAGTTAAGAAAGAAACAATAGAGGCTACTTAAAAATCCTATAGTACATTGCTACAAGAAGAGGAAGAAGCATTACAACTAATGGAAATACCAGAAGAAGAAGATGAAGTACAACAAGAGGAGCAATAGAAAGAGATCTTCTCAATGCCTAGACAACCACCATCCACTTCCATATCTCCATCACCATATCTTGTGTAAGAAATCAAGAAATTCTTGGTACAACAAAGGAAACTGAGTCTATTCAATCTTCTCCAACTTTATAATTTCAATTACCAATTTATCTTATATATCTCTACTATAGAAATTTCAAGTAAGAGACATGTTGCAAACAACCACAAGGGATAATTTATTGAAACAAGAAGTGGACATTGTGGATAGTGGTGAAAATAATTTTAATACACTATTGGTGACATCACCACAAATCATTAGGGACACTTCTTCTCCCTTAGGGAAACACTTCAAAAATTCACCAACAACATGTTGCAACAAATATAGAATCAAGAGGATGCAATTGAATGGATGTTACTGCAAGAGATCAACAAGAAATGAGTAGAATAAATAAGAAAGATGTGTGTTATTTCACACACTAAATTGGAAGTTGAAGTGAAAAACATGTAAAATATAGAGTAAAAAAAAATAGAATTTATTAGTTTTACCTATAGTGGCTTGGTTTTACGAAATATCTAAAGTTACAACTAGAAAACATAGAAAATTAAATCACGCAGGTCTCTATGATGCCATGAAGGATCTAGATAGTACTATGAATGTTTAGATTGATACAATTCACAACCAATACCAATAAGTACAAGACTAGAGAGGACTTAGGGCATAAATCAAACAAATCTAAGAAGTATTTATCCTTTGGCTCACTCAAGTTATAGGTTTCCTAATAGAATCCATTAACATAATCACAACAATTCAAATGCTAGATACATTAGAAGATGGAGACCAAAACTAATTAACTATAAATAGATAGATACATTTTCTATAGTAATGAATGATATAGTGAGACAACACATATACACAAGTATAGATAATTTACAAAAACATTATGTATTCAATGATATATTCTTCCTAAGTTTTGTGGTAGTCAAATTTTTGTAACTTTTTTGCAAATAGAGCAAAGATGTCTTGAGTAAAAGACATTATTTTAAACGAGGGATGATGTTGGCAAGATAAATCTAACTTTGTAGCAAGATACTTCCACTGCAAAGAAGATGTGATACATCCAGACAACCACCAGCACATGTAAAAGACATAAAATGCACAAGAGACACACTTTTTGAGATATTTATACTTCGGTATAATTCTAGCTTCAAAATATGTTGATCTAGAATGAACAATGAATGGGAGAGGATAGAGAAGTGTAATGTAATGTAGGAGAAGATAGAAGAGAAAAACTGATATAACTAGGATATGAAATAAGAGATAGAGACCGATGTATTGACGACCATTGTAACAAAGTTTTCCATGATGAATATAATATACCAAAAGTTGGTCTGGCTCATATATATAGTATATTTTGATGTGTGTTATGTTGGGAATTAAGGTGTATCAACCTTTACAATTTCTTAGCAATGGTATTTAATTATTTATTTATTATTTGCCTATGTTGCATTTATTTGTGCACATTCTTTTTCATCATTTAGTGTGAGGTGGCATGGTGAGTTGTCATCCCATTTGGAAGGTGCCTTGGATGGACATGTCAACATGATAAAATGTAGGAATCCCATTTGAGGTGGCATTAATTTACCATGTGTTAGAATCTTGAGGAATCTATAAGAGGTTATGACATATG
Organism: Cunninghamia lanceolata; assembly: GCA_027924645.1. Taxonomy (NCBI): domain Eukaryota; kingdom Viridiplantae; phylum Streptophyta; class Pinopsida; order Cupressales; family Cupressaceae; genus Cunninghamia; species Cunninghamia lanceolata. The sequence continues at coordinate 12,078,709 of BSBN01000780.1, forward strand.
ATGGAATCTATGACATGTAAGAGCTGAAAAAGTAAAAGATTCTTATGACAGGTATGACGTGCATCATAAAGCATCTTTGCATGTTTGAATAAGACACATTTAGGTGCCCAAGTTTGGCTATGATAAGTTTTAAGAGAATCATTTATTAATAGTTAGTTATGATGGATTCTCTTATAGCTATAAGTGTTTTCATATATGAAAATTTTGATGATGGTGAAAGAGCATCTATCATATCTATTTTAGGAAAATTTTGTGTGCCCATGTTTAGAGGGTTTTAAGAGGTGTACGGGAATATTACTCAAGTGTCATTTATTGCAAAAGAGGTGTTGGAATGTGTGCTATGTGGATTTTAATGTGCGCCTCGTGTATCTTCCTCTAGAAGCTTCCTTCACGCTTGATATTGTCTATAAATAAGGTGCTTGTTGGGGTAGTGTGTATGGTTCATTTGTAGGTATTATTTTGCTACAAAAATTACAAGTGAGATTATCAACATTGGTGAACTCCTATAAGAGATAGGCTCTAGAAATGTATTGTAACTTTCATTTTTTACAGATCAATACATTGGGTTGTGCTTTGGAGTGTGGGGTTTTTCACCCAAAGGGGTTTTCTCTACGTATATCTTATGTTGTGAGCAATTGTATTTGCATGTGGTGATGTTTTTGATAATATAAAGTGGCTAAACAAGGGGCCGAACCCATACAAAAAGCAGAGAGGCCTCAAAGGTAACAAGCACAAAAAGTGCCTTAAACCAGATACATCAAATATTGTTTTCCCAGCATAAACAGCAAAACCAACCACTATAAACTAAGATAGTAAAAACAGAGTAGCAAAGAATCATCAATATAAAGCAAAGACTAAGGAGACAGATTCTCTCCTTGCTTAACACTAGATTTAATAATGTCATCCAATTTCTTAGCAAGATCATCATTGTCAGCATTAATAGTAAACCCCAGGTTTTGCAGCATGGAAACATTGAGAAAAATAAAATTCCTAAGCACAATGGAAAGATTATGTTCCAGTTTCTCAATGCGAGCCCTCAAAACTACAATTTTAGCTCCCAGGCTAGCATCAGTGTCCATTTCATTGTCAGCCTCTTCCACAAACATCTCACCCACTTTGCCAGCATTGTCAGCAGAATCAGCAGCATCCTCAGTAGTAGCCCCCATTTCTTGTGTCTCCTGCTTACAATTAGCATCCTCAGAGATTTCCTGAACATCCATATCTTTATCCTCATCCCCCTGGGAGGATTCCTCAGAAGTGCTCTTAGAATAATCAATAAGTTTTGCTTTTAGACCAGGTTTGCCAGCAATTCACCCCGACCACCTAACTCCTGAGGAGAAACCATCCTTAATAACCTTAGCAGATGAATGAGACTTGCTACTATGTCCCACAGGGGTCCTACAAGGATTTTTTGGGATCCCTACCACAGCCCCCCAGTGCCCATTTCACCAGCATGAGTCTTCCTCTTTTTGCCCTTCAAACTGACAGTAGAACCCGGAGTATCAATGAGAATCTCCTCGGGAGTAGAAAAAGAAACTTCTTTTGACTTAGCAGGAATAGGGGAAGGGCAAGGTTCTTCAACACTAGGAATATTGTTAGGGTTAGAAGATAATTCCCCACTGTTGGTTTGAATGGCCTTCACTGGCTCTAGGGCAAGATGGTGGTTATAAAGACAGAGGATAAGGCCTTGATGAAGGGGGATGGGTTTCTTAGCAGGTTTCTTATCTAATTTAGCTCTAACCCTAAGGATAGAGTGCTCCAAGGAAGAAAGCCGATAAAAAGGAAAGCTAATATGAGCATTGCAATGAAAATGATTCAAAAGGGGGAGATGATAGTTATAGAACCTGGTGAAGCACCCCTCCATGGTGAAATACTTCATGAGGAGAAAACACACACCGTCCCAAGGCTCAAGCAACTTGGCTCTGTCAAATCCCCCCTGATAGGGGACTAATTCTTCACCATTTCCAAGAAAGAGCTTCTGATTGGAAAGGTCTGCAATTTTAGTTTTCCTTTGCAGTTTAATCCCCTGAGTAGACATATCAGTGGCCATAGCAATCACACTTTTAGAAATTTCAAAACTAATTCTGCCCACAGAAATACACCGGTTCTGCCAAGACCTAGCAAACTATTTAGATAAATTCTCATTATACCCGTTGAGCCGCTCCAAATAGGGACTAATCCCACCCTCTTTGCAATAATGCCAGACCACCAGGTTGTCTTTGAACTCACAGCAAGAGATGGGTTCGGTTCTAATTCTATTGCCACCCATTTTAAAAATATAGAGTAGTTCACAAAAACCCCAAATCTCCCCAGTCGTATTTACGATAACATTATTCCCTTGATCAAGGCTAATGATTCTAGTGATAAAACAACACACATTATCATAAATATGGGAAACCTTACAAAGATGATGCTTGCTCATCCCATGCTTAATCATAATTACATGGCAAACACCATAATGATCAAGTAGCCCAGTAGCCTTATGAAAGCAAGGAGCGGAAATGACAAGTAAGAAGGTACAAAAAAACCCATACTTCAAGAGGCATGTTAGCACCCTCGCAAAGAACTGACAAAGTGAGTCGTCTTGCCAATAAATCTGACTCATCGTTAACCCGTCCCTTCCTTTAGAATGAGAGCCTTAAGATTTAAAGGGATATGATCAAATTGGCATCAACAACACCAATTTGAATACCTTTGTCCAAGTTCGGCACAGGTATCTACAACACCATTATCCTCGCGATAAATATGAGAGATGTCTATATTAGGAATCTTCTGTAGGAGAATCTGAATATCCCTAATAATATCTTTCAACTTAATACCAGCAATCGACACATTGTTAATTGCATCAATAACCATTTTAGAGCCCCCCTGGATATTCAAATTCCTGATGCCAAGGGATATAGCCAATTTAATCCCCCATAGAAGAGCAGTAGCTTCAGCGTAGTTATTGCTTTGACAGCCCAAACCGCTAGCATAGTTTTATATCTTTCTTTTTTTTTCCTTAACTATTATAACTATTAAAAGAATTAAAATTTGTACAACTCTCCTGATTAGATCAGTGTAGGAAGCATATTTTGTGTACCTTGCTTCCTTTTAGTTGGTATTAGACCCTGATCAACTTTGGTTCTAGTTATTGGGTAGAGGGTCTTTTGAACTGATCTTCATTTGAGTGGGAGCTTGTGCAAAGGATTTTAAAATCTTTGTTGCAGGAAAGAGATGGAAATGTTTAATAGAGGCAACTTTGAGTTGTGGAAACTCAAAATGGAACACATGTTGGTTGACAGAGACCTATGGACTACTATATTAGGAAATATGCCATCAGGCATAAAACAAAAAGACTAGAATATGATGGGTCATAAGGCTAAGGGTCTTGTGAGACTTTGTTTGGCTAACATCATGTTATTGAATGTCCATGAAGAAGCTACAACTATAGATCTATGGAAGAAACTCGGTCATATTTATTAGGTTAAATCCCTGGTAAATAAGTTTTTCTTGAGGAAAAAGTTGTATACTCTAAGGATGGAGGATGGATGTTCTTTTGTAGATCATCTAAATAGTTTTAACATGGTTGTTTCCTAGTTGAGCTCCATTGGTGTGAAAATCGAGAAGGAGGATCAGTGTGTAAATTTGTTATGTTCTTTGCTAGATTAATGGGACCACCTTGTTATGTCCATTGGGAGTACCACTACCACCTTCAAGATGGATGAATTGGTTGCATCAAAACTATTTGAAGAGATGTGGAGAAAATCTTTTGAAATTAGTAAGGAGGCTCTTGTGATTCATGGTTGATCAAAAGACAAAGACGACAATAACTAGGATAAAGGAAGATCCAAATCCAATGGGATAACTAGGTCTCCTAGAAAGTCCAAGACATTATTTTGGAACTACAACAAAATTGCACATTTCTACAAGGAGTGCAAGGAGGAGAATGAGAAGAAGAAAAAGAAGAACTATGATTCAGATTCTGACAAGTCCTCTCAGGATGATGGAGAATAATTTGTCATTCCATTAGAAACACATGCATTTGAGAATATGTGGCTTATTGGCTCTAGTGTATCTTTTCACATGACCTCTCATTGAGGTTGGTTTGTGAAGTATGGAGTGTATGATGGTGGAAAGGTGTATCTAGGTGATGACTCTCATCTAAGGATTGTTGGCCGTGGAAGAGTCTTGATTTGATTCCTTGTTAGATTAGTGATGGGGATCAATGGTGTTCTAAATATCCTTGGTTTGGCATGGAACTTTTTATCTGTAAGTCAGTTGAATGATGGTGTGCAATTTTTTTTTTCAAATGGAGGATGCAAGATGACTAGAGGAGCTATAGTGCTAGCTAAGTTTGTTTGGATTGGAACTCTATTCAAGCTTGATGTATGCATGGTTCAATGGAATAGTTATTTAGTATCAAAGAAGAGAACTTTAGAGTCTTCATCCTCACCATTAGAACCAATAGAAAGAGGAGGACTGTTATATCTACTTCCAATGGTCATGCTTTCTAGGTACCTAAGGGTGCTCATTCTGTGGACATGAAACTTCCACCTAAGAAGACGATGTTATGGCACCAAAGACTTGGTCACATTAGTGAGAAGGGTCTTAGAGCCTAGGATCGTAAGGGAGGCTATGGGTATGAGTGATGAAGATTCTTGGAAAGAGGCCATGGAAGAAGAGGTGGCTTCATTGAAGATAAATAACACTTGGGATCTGGTGCCCTTGCCTAGTGGACATAAACCCATTGGATGCAAATGGGTGTTCAAGAAGAAATTTGGTTCAAGTGGAAATGTTGAGAAGTTTAAGGATAGTTTTGTCATGAAGGGTTATTCCCAAGTTGAGGGAATAAGTTATGGTGATATTTTCTCTCTCATTACAAACCTGACATCCATTAGATTTTTTTTACCACTTACTACTGCATACGATTTTGAAGTTGAATAGATGGATGTGAAGACAACTTTCCTTCATGGTGACTTGGAGGAGGAGATTTATATGTCATAGCCTAAGCACTACATTGTGAGAGGTAAGAAAATTTGGTTTGCAAATTGAAAAAGTCTTTGTATGGTTTGAAAAAGTCTACTAGGATGTGGTACCAAAACTTTGATGCCTTTGTATTGACTTTGGGATTTTTGAGATCCAAATCTAATCATTGTTTTTATTATAAGCTAGAAATTGGTCACATTCTCATTATTTATTTATATGTTGATTATATGTTGTTCGTTGGGAATGGTAAGAATTTGATTTCTAAGTTGAAGTTTCAATTGTCAACACAGTTTGAAATGAAAGATTTAGGGGTAGCTATGTACATTATGGGAATAGAAATCATAAGAGATAGGGTAAACCAAAAACATTAGGTGAACTAGAGTAAGTATGTAAATATTGTGTTGGAGAGATTCAATATAGCATCCTGTAGACTATTGATTGTTCTTGTTTTGTTGGTGATAAAGTTATCTATGGAGGGTTGTCCAAAGTCTCCTACTGACATGGAGGACATGACTATAGTTCCTTATGCTAGTGCTATTGGTAGCTTGATTTATGCTATGGTTTGCACTAGACTAGACATTTCACAAGTAGTGGGAGTCCTTAGTCAGTTTATGGCTAATAGTAGATGGGTACATTGGAATGCGGTGGAGAGAGTGTTCAGATATTTGTGGGGTACTTCCAAGTATTTCCTATGTTATCATGGTTCTCCTATAGGACCTCAATATTTAATTTGTATTCATGGATTTGTAGATTTTGATTGGGTAGGTGACGAAGACAAAAACCCATCCCTCTTAGAGAAAACACCCACTCTTCATCATTCACACAAAATTACAAAGTTTACAAAACACTTACAGTCAACATTCAAACCAATACCAAGATTGCAACAAAATTATCCCAATTTTATTCCAATTCAGATAACCAACAACATTATATTGACATTACAAAACTGGTAGACTTTTCTCTCCACACTACATACACATTCAAATTGTGTCATGCTCACACAACAAGGTTGCCACTTCACAAGTTTTCACAGGGCTGAGAATCCTCCTCATCAAATTCTGCCCACTCGATTCCTTTCTCCTACATTGAATTCCTTTCATGTTTCTTCCTTGCAGCAGCTTCTATGACAAGTTTTTTCCCTTCTGATGTTATTTTTCTTTCACTTAATGCAGCATCCCACCACACACAAATTTACTACACTTTATGCAGTTCTCTCCAGTGGCGTTTCTTCTTCCGATCACTTCTAAGAACAAGAAGTAAATGAAATTAAAAGCCTCCAAGAGGCATTTCCATATACCAAATTCCAACTCATTGTTTTGCCATTCCATTCCAATGGAATATGAGGAGACTCCTCTTTTTCCACGCTGTCCTAGCAAAAAATAAAAATAACATACAATGTTCTTTCTTTTCTTTTTTCAATGCTTCATATCCTCCTCTTGGTGTGGACTCATTATTGTGCTGCATATATTCATCATCAAGAGTCTCAAAAAGGTGTTTTAAAGATTTCTTTCCACATTTTACTTTCATTCCCTTTAGTGGTGTCTAAGTTGCTAAGTTTTGGCACTCATAGAATTGCAAATTCTTCCTTAAAGGCATTACAATTTTCCTCTAGCACTTCCTTACACATGTCACATAGGTTTCTTTTGGATATTTAATATTAAATCTGCATTTAGTTATATGGTGGAACCTAAAAATATGGTATTGTCACCTCATAATCAAATAATAAAAAGAATTATTTGGATATTAGGATAGTTATGTGATATTTGATCAAACATGACCGTTGATTGAAAAGCTACTGCCATAGAAGGATAATCCCTCCATAACTGACCTAGAATAAGCTCCAAAGGCAAAAGACCAACTTGAACCTTTTCAAGGATTTGAAAATAATTCTTGATGTGTCATGAGAGTCGAATTCCCAGCATTCTTGATTACTTTCCAACCAGTTAAGAATAGCTTCACAAGCTGAGTAATTAGTGCCTACAAAATTCAATACAAAGAAATCTATGTAGAGCTCCAAAATTAATTGAATGCCATTATCAGCTCCAAAATTGCAAACATTAATTAGCTGCCTCAAAAACACTTCAGAAAGATTAAGTTGTACAACTATGATAGGAACTAGGGCTGAAAACTAACTTTTGCGATAACTCTGCATCAGCTGCTTAGATTCTCATGAAACCTAACACTGATGATCATCTTAGGATTTCTAAGACTTCCTCCAAAGCATTTGGTCTCAACCATCATGAAACTTGAGATTATTTTTTTTAGTTTGCCAGCATAAGTCAAATAACATTAAAATATTCAAAGCCTGAAGGTATTTTCTCACAAAAACTTCATGTATAATTCTAGGATGGAATAAAAAATCTTCCTATTGAAGTATTTTCCATGAAACTTCACCAAGCTCTTGAGACAATTGTTCTAAGGAAACTGACTTCGTGTGCGCCAGGACTGAGTTTAAGAAACACTACCAAACTAACTCCCTCACTGTGCGAAACACACATAGTGTCAAAAAAAGCCATTAGAACCCAACAAGCTAAAAAAAAATAAAAATTAAACCAACAATTTTTTTTGGTTTATACCAGATTGCCCATTCACCTGGATACTCTTGCATCAGACACGCCGAGTAAAATGTTTGTGAGCATAGGCTCACAAAACTAGAGTTGAGTGGTAGAATCACCCTTTCAAGTTGCAACCAACCTGTAGCTAACTCCATCACTATGAAATTTGCACAGGGTCAATTCTTCTTCTTCTTTAAACATCTCACCGGCACCAGCATCATCCTCCTTCCACAACTCCATTAACCATTCCTTCCACCTCTCGTGGATTTACATCCACCATATACTGTACTCCTCCGCCAAATGCTCTCTACTCTCCTCTCCTCCGTGGGATCCAACCCACCACAAACTGACCACCTCCAACAAATTACACTTGCATCATCATCCACAACCTCTACAAGCAAATATGCACTATCCACACACCAATCTACAACTACATAATCACTTTTTCTATCAACTAACTTCTTATGCACCTCACAAATTGTAGAAAAATTAAAACTTACCTCTACATTCTTTGATATAACAACATCATCTTTCATTGTAGTGCTCATCTTCTCACCTTCACTGGTTACAACATGTCTCTCACCCTTACTCATTGTAATATTCTCTAACCATTCATTCTCCACTACCAAAATCTACAATAATAAGTCGTCTTCTACCTCATCCTTCACTGTAACCTCTTCATATTCCATCAATGCAATCACATTCTCCATAGCTGCATCTTCAACCTCTTTATTCTCGCTTCGCACCTTTTCATCTTCAACTGCTGCTACACACAACTTTTCATCTTACTTTACCAACTCACCACACTGCCATACTTCCAATCTGCTCAATCTCTTATCTAATCTCTCACATATACCTGCCAACATCTCAAGAGTCTTTCGCTCTTGATATTACCTCCAACCTTCCCATATCACAGAAATAAACACTAACAATTATATGCAGATTAAATAACCCAAATATAAAAATGAAGAACAACACAAAAGAGATCAACACAGAAATTTAACATGGTTCACCCAATATGGGCTACATCCACAGAAACTTAGCCATCCAATGATTTTATTATCCAGTGCAAAATAGATTACAATCTTGTGAATACTGTTGTGATGTTCACAACACGCCCCATTTTGCTCCTTGGCAAAACAAGGACCCCTGCTGATGTCTTGCTTTTTTTGCTTCTGCTTGTGTTTTTTCTACTTTCTGGCGGTCTGGTAAAAATGAAGGTCAGGTGCATCATCATCATGATATTGCATAAGGTAGGTCATCATCATGAGGTCTGTTTGTCAAAGTTCATATTTTGTTTCTGTGACCTCATATTTTGAAAGAGCTTGAAATTTCATGAAGGTTTGCCTTTTACTTTACTCGAAAATTCGTCCATATGTGAAAGTTATGCACGGTCAAAGTCTTGGTCAAACCTGATATTCGCAGGAGGATCATCATTTTTATATCCTAAGTCATGTTGATAGGATCATCATGATCTTGGTCTATCACCCGATGAAAATCATGCAGTCGCAACATCTGGACGTCAATCTTAGGTGGTAGTGCTTTTTACCCATCAAAAGGCCTTGTGCGCATCATCAGCATCATGATTTCCTTAGGAGCGTCATATTTTACAAAATCGGTTTTGCTGTATAAACATCATCATCATCATATTTGAACCCCCCCCGATAATATCCTGAGGTTCAAATATCATGATGACATCGGCTTTGTGTCAAGGTAAGTTCCCCTCGTCGAAGCGGTCTTTGTATCGCGAGCATCATCATGATATCCTTGCATCGCCTGATCTTAAAATATCATGCTGATGGTATAAGATCACCCTGACTTAACAAAATCACCTTCTGCATATTTGCATGCGCACGTTCAAAACCTATTGGAGGGTCATCATCATGATATTTGCTGAACATTCGAAAGATGATGACGACGACTTCATATCCTCCTGGTCTCCTTTCGCAACATCATGATCATCATCCTGATCTTTCACAGAACATTCGCTGAAATTCGCTAAGTAATGAAGGCATCATCATGATAATTTCGAAGGAGGATCATCATCTTCATATCCTCCTGATATCCGTTTGCCGAAACATCATGATGATCAGCCTATCTATTAAGAAGGGTTCGATATTGCATTTCTTAAACAGCATCATCATATTTTGTAATATCACCCTAGCCGAAATATCATGATGACCAACTTATCCTTGTGCTTCGAAGACAAATATCATGATGACGTCATCATGATAAATTGATGAGAAGTAAATATCCTGATGATCAGCATCATCATATTTTACAATATCACCCTAGCGCGAATATGATGATGACATCATCATCATTCTTTATCCTGTCCTGATTGTCAAGATTATCATGATCTTGTTTGTTCGCCCGATATTTCGCCAAGTCCTCCTGCCGATGAAATGCAACCTTTTGCAAATATCCTCCTGATGATCATCATCATCACATTTTCCCTTCGGCAGGATATTTTCCAAACATGATCCGGTTGGTGAATTATCATGATGACGTCATGTTTCAAGTTTAACGAAGGACCCGAATATCATGATGACGTCATCCCGATCTGAATAGCGAAAAAGCAAATATCCTCCTGATGATCATCATCACATTTTTCCTTCAACAGGATATTTTCCAAGACCCGATCTGGTTCGCGAGACATGATGATGATGTCTCATTCTTTGTTCGACAGAAGCTAATATCCTGATGATCAGCATCATCATTTTTTCTCCTTCAAACAGGATATATTTTTCAAGCACGAGCCGTTTCCCAAACATGATGATGACGTCCTATTCCAAGTTCGACACAAGCCGCTAATATGATGATGATCTTCATCATGCTGATTTTTTCTCGAGAGGATTAGCTTGGCCGCGAAAGGGTCATATTCACTTCAGCATCCTGATCATGCTCCTCAGGTAACCCGATATTGCAATTATCCCCCTGATCTTAACCGGATATGACGATGACGTCATCCTTAGCATTTCAATGAAGCCCGAATATCATGATGACATCACCATCATCTTCTTTTCCTCGGTAGCATGATTATATTTGCATCCTCCTATTTCTTCTTAAACATGATGATGATGATGATGTTGTTCATTTCTCCATATGCAGAAGTCGAATATCATGATGACATTCATCTGAACCTTCAGGAGGGAATGCTATTTCCAGAATATCATGATGATGAGGTATATCGACTAACCTATTTTTTTGACGCACCGACAGGAATGATCATGCCGATGGGCGGGAAATGAAGTGGTGGAGTTTTAAAGTGTTTTTTTTGGCGCCTCTGGCATTTTTCCGGTCAGCGATGGTTGACCCATCAATTTTGAGCAGCTTGGGCGCATTTTTGGCGCGTTTTGAGCGGATTTTGGTTCTGATTTCCGCGATCTTGCGCAGTCACCTGTATTTAAACGCTTATTTTAATTTTCATGCTGCTTTGTGATAAATGGAATACTTATTGCTTGTCTTGTCTTGCAGGCTTGCAGTTGAGGAAGCAGCTGGAAAGTCAATACTGTGACTTCATGGAGGCAGAAGATCTGATCTCAGGAGCAAGAAGATAGAGATGAAATGCAAAAGTCAAAGCCATTCAAGTGAAGAGGAAGGTCGCAGCTGGAGGTATTATCACAACAGACAGGCAGAAGTTATTGCCCAGCTGCTGGAACTTCTCAGAAGGGGCAATATTTCGCCCAGATTTGACCACTGCTTTGAGATATTTTTGAGAACTGGTTCACCTGCATTTATTGCTGTAACTAGAGGTTTGAACCAGGGGTTCAGTTAGGTTTTTGCTGTAGTGAGGACAATCAGGATGTTATATATTGTGCCTCTCTACACTGTAATACTTTACAACAGGGGCTACACAACAGGGATTTTAGGAAAGCAACAGTGGCTACAACAGAATTTCTTTTTTTAGGAACAGATAGCTTAGCATAGTTTAGAGTAGAAGAAGGAGGTCGCCTGTTTGTCTGCAGTAAGGTGCGCGTGGAATGTCTGGCTGCCTTACTGTATCTGTAAAGCTTGTAAGTTCTTTGTAGTATGATCAATGAAACTAAGAGTCATTCTTACATTGTAAATCATGTATGGCTACTTGTTTCTAATGCAATAGAATCTGGAGTTCTGCATCTATCTTCTCAGTGTTCTCCTGCTCTTCTTTGTGTTTTGAAATATCTTCTTTGAGAGCTTGCAATTTTAAATGTATGTTTGTGAAAATGCTCAGGACTTACATTTAAGGTTTTTACTGTGGATTTGATCAAATTACTGTGGTATTTACATAGTGGATAACAGAAACAATTAGATCCTTCTGTAGATTAGATGAAGTGTAGATTAGATCTCTCTAACTTTCCCCAACCCATCTGAAATATTTAGCTGAACACGCAGAAATCTAAAGGAAATTATCTCAAATCTGAAGAAGCATGCATAACAGAGTCTAAGTAGATAGTTTTCATAAGTACATGAAGAAGGAAGCTGCATAAATCCAAGAAAAACCCTTTGAAACTTGCAGCCCAGCATCACTCTTATGCAAAGGAATGAAAAGCATTGACATATCTCATGACCTTTTTGCATATTCTTAGGCCAGTAAACCACAAAACAAACCTAAACTACGTAAGGCCCCTTGAACATTACAGCTTCACATTGACCAACTGAACTTGACCAACCGAACCATTGTAGACTTGGGATTAGATGAATCACCAAATGATTCCTTCTTGTCTTTCAAGTATAGTTACAGTTCATGTCATGTGAATTTTAACTTATTGTTATGATTGCATCAAAACAGTCATCAACAGGCTAGTTGTTGTGATGTTCACAACACGCCCCATTTTGCTCCTTGGCAAAACGAGGACCCCTGCTGATGTCTTGCTTTTTTTGCTTCTGCTTGTGTTTTTTCTACTTTCTGGCAGTCTGGTAAAAATGAAGGTCAGGTGCATCATCATCATGATATTGCATAAGGTAGGTCATCATCATGAGGTCTGTTTGTCAAAGTTCATATTTTGTTTCTGTGACCTCATATTTTGAAAGAGCTTGAAATTTCATGAAGGTTTGCCTTTTACTTTACTTGAAAATTCGTCCATATGTGAAAGTTATGCATGGTCAAAGTCTTGGTCAAACCTGATATTCGTAGGAGGATCATCATTTTTATATCCTAAGTCATGTTGACAGGATCATCATGATCTTGGTCTATCACCCGATGAAAATCATGCAGTCGCAACATCCGGACGTCAATCTTAGGTGGTAGTGCTTTTTACCCGTCAAAAGGCCTTGTGCGCATCATCAGCATCATGATTTCCTTAGGAGCGTCATATTTTACAAACTCGGTTTTGCTGTATAAACATCATCATCATCATATTTGAACCCCCCCCGATAATATCCTGAGGTTCAAATATCATGATGACATCGGCTTTGTGTCAAGGTAAGTTCCCCTCGTCGAAGCGGTCTTTGTATCGCGAGCATCATCATGATATCCTTGCATCGCCTGATCTTAAAATATCATGCTGATGGTATAAGATCACCCTGACTTAACAAAATCACCTTCTGCATATTTGCATGCGCACGTTCAAAACCTATTGGAGGGTCATCATCATGATATTTGCTGAACATTCGAAAGATGATGACGACGACTTCATATCCTCCTGGTCTCCTTTCGCAACATCATGATCATCATCCTGATCTTTCACAGAACATTTGCTGAAATTCGCTAAGTAATGAAGGCATCATCATGATAATTTCGAAGGAGGATCATCATCTTCATATCCTCCTGATATCCGTTTGCCGAAACATCATGATGATCAGCCTATCTATTAAGAAGGGTTCGATATTGCATTTCTTAAACAGCATCATCATATTTTGTAATATCACCCTAGCCGAAATATCATGATGACCAACTTATCCTTGTGCTTCGAAGACAAATATGATGATGACGTCATCATGATAAATCGATGAGAAGTAAATATCCTGATGATCAGCATCATCATATTTTACAATATCACCCTAGCGCGAATATGATGATGACGTCATCATCATTCTTTATCCTGTCCTGATTGTCAAGATTATCATGATCTTGTTTGTTCGCCCGATATTTCGCCAAGTCCTCCTGCCAATGAAATGCAACCTTTTGCAAATATCCTCCTGATGATCATCATCATCACATTTTCCCTTCGGCAGGATATTTTCCAAACATGATCCGGTTGGCGAATTATCTTGATGACGTCATGTTTCAAGTTTAACGAAGGACCCGAATATCATGATGACGTCATCCCAATCTGAATAGAGAAAAAGCAAATATCCTCCTGATGATCATCATCACATTTTTCCTTCAACAGGATATTTTCCAAGACCCGATCTGATTCGCGAAACATGATGATGATGTCTCATTCTTTGTTCGACAGAAGCTAATATCCTGATGATCAGCATCATCATTTTTTCTCCTTCAAATAGGATATATTTTTCAAGCACGAGCCGTTTCCCAAACATGATGATGACGTCCTATTCCAAGTTCGACACAAGCCGCTAATATGATGATGATCTTCATCATGCTGATTTTTTCTCGAGAGGGTTACCTTGGCCGCGAAAGGGTCATATTCACTTCAGCATCCTGATCATGCTCCTCAGGTAACCCGATATTGCAATTATCCCCCTGATCTTAACCGGATATGACGATGACGTCATCCTTAGCATTTCAATGAAGCCCGAATATCATGATGACGTCACCATCATCTTCTTTTCCTCGGCAGCATGATTATATTCGCATCCTCCTATTTCTTCTTAAACATGATGATGATGATGATGTTGTTCATTTCTCCATATGCAGAAGTCGAATATCATGATGACATTCATCTGAACCTTCAGGAGTGAATGCTATTTCCAGAATATCATGATGATGAGGTATATCGACTAACCTATTTTTTTGACGCACCGACAGGGATGATCATGCCGATGGGCGGGAAATGAAGCGGTGGAGTTTTAAAGTGTTTTTTTTGGCGCCTCTGGCATTTTCCTGGTCAGCGATGGTTGACCCATCAATTTTGAGCAGCTTGGGCGCATTTTTGACGCGTTTTGGGCGGATTTTGGATCTGATTTTCACGATCTTGCGCAGTCACCTGTATTTAAACGCTTATTTTAATTTTCATGCTGTTTTATGTGATAAATGGAATACTTATTGCTTGTGTTGTCTTGCAGGCTTGTAGTTGAGGAAGCAGCTGGAAAGTCAATTCAGTGACCTCATGGAGGCAGAAGATCTGATCTCAGGAGCAAGAAGATGGAGATGAAATGCAAAAAGTCAAAGCCATTCAAGTGAAGAGGAAGGTCGCAGATGGAGGTATTTCTGCAAAAGACAAACAGAAGTTATTGCCCAGCTGCTGGAACTCCTCAGAAGGGGCAATATTTCACCCAGATTTGACCACTGCTCTGAGATATTTTTGAGAACTGGTTCACCTGCATTTATTGCTGTAACTAGAGGTTTGAACCAGGGGTTCAGTTAGGTTTTTGCTGTAGTGAGGACAATCAGGATGTTATATATTGTGCCTCTCTACACTGTAATACTTTACAACAGGGGCTACACAACAGGGATTTTAGGAAAGCAATAGTGGCTACAACAGAATTTCTTTTTTTAGGAACAGATAGCTTAGCATAGTTTAGAGTAGAAGAAGGAGGTCGCCTGTTTGTCTGCAGTAAGGTGCGCGTGGAATGTCTGGCTGCCTTACTGTATCTGTAAAGCTTGTAAGTTCTCTGTAGTATGATCAATGAAACTAAGAGTCATTCTTACATTGTAAATCATGTATGGCTACTTGTTTCTAATGCAATAGAATCTGGAGTTCTGCATCTATCTTCTGAGTGTTCTCCTGCTCTTCTTTGTGTTTTGAAATATCTTCTTTGAGAGCTTGCAATTTTAAATGTATGTTTGTGAAAATGCTCAGGACTTACATTTAAGGTTTTTACTGTGGATTTGATCAAATTACTGTGGTATTTACATAGTGGATAATAGAAACAATTAGATCCTTCTGTAGATTAGATGAAGTGTAGATTAGATCTCTCTAACTTTTCCCAACCCATCTGAAATATTTAGCTGAACACGCAGAAATCTAAAGGAAATTGTCTCAAATCTGAAGAAGCATGCATAACAGAGTCTAAGTAGACAGTTTTCATAAGTACATGAAGAAGGAAGCTGCATAAATCCAAGAAAAACCCTCTGAAACTTGCAGCCCAGCATCACTCTTATGCAAAGGAATGAAAAGCATTGACATATCTCATGATCTTTTTGCATATTCTTAGGCCAGTAAACCACAAAACAAACCTAAACTACGTAAGGCCCCTTGAACATTACAGCTTCACATTGACCAACTGAACTTGACCAACCGAACCATTGTAGACTTGGGATTAGTTGAATCACCAAATGATTCCTTCTTGTCTTTCAAGTATAGTTACAGTTCATGTCATGTGAATTTTAACTTATTGTTATGATTGCATCAAAACAGTCATCAACAGTTTTCTGGTGCTAGAAGGAGGGCCTGCCTGAGTTAGGTTTCATTTCAAACTGGCTAACGACAGTAACAGAGTGACTAGGTCTAGGTCCAGTTTAGGAGATATATTTGTGCAACTACCTGATACAAGGCGAAGTAAGAGCCCTTTAATTTGGAATCCAAAAATATCGCAAGCAGGAAGTTCATCTGGAACACCTCCTGGGTCACCTTTTAACATCCGTAGTATTGGAAGTCCTGACAGATCACTGTTCAGATCTTTAAATCTTGGTTCAGGCACTTCTGGAGGTCTCAATCGTCCTCTAAATCCTAATCCACCAATCAATCCAGGTATTTCTGCAAGTTCAAGTCAGGCTCAAACACCTGCAATGGCTTATTTCGATGTCAATTCTCCCATATTCTTCAATGATTATCATGACATGCCAAAAAATCCAGAAAAGATATGTCCCAAATACCAGTTGCATCAAGACCCAGAAGATCATATTAGAATATTTAAGGAAGCATGTTTTAGGGCTATGTTAGAGCACGAGGATGTTGTGTGTAGGTTGTTTCCTTACACCTTTAATGAGCAGGCCTCTAGCTGGTACGTAAACTTACCCAATGGTTACATTTCTTCCTGGGCACTTATGGAAGAAGCATTTCTGTCAAGATTTAGAGGACCCATTGACCCTTGTGCTTTGTATCATAAGTTGGCTGCTATAAAACGAGGTGAGGGAGAGCTAATTGATAATTTCAATGACAGATTTCAAAAGGCCTATTCTAGGCTAGCAGCCCCTTATACCATAGATGATGCTCCCTTGTTGGCTATGTACTATGCTGCCTTGGATCCTCTAACTGCCATGTTTGTCAAAAGGAAACCTGACATAGATTCAATATCCAAAGCCTATAAAGAGGCAGCCTCAGTGAACCAAGAAATGAGACATACAACTTACAGTCCATTTGGAGGAAACTTTGGGGTGCAGAATCAGGCACACCCATGGAATGGAGTCCCTGTGCAGCATGCTCCACTAATAAATCCGGTTCCTTCTTACACACCTGTGTATAATCCTACTCCAATCTAGGCTATAACTCCTTACACGGCCAGTACTTCCAATAACAGTCAAAATAATGGTCAGCCTTTCTTCCAACTTCCTAGGGATGTAACTGTGGCAAAAGCACAAGATGATAGGGAAGACATCAAAGAAATTACTGCACATTTGAAGAGATTAACAACCGAAGTGACACAGCTAAGAAATGAGAATCTCTATGGCAGAAGCAACCAAAACTACAATCCACCTCAAGGTCACAACCAAGGCCAAAATCAGAATTATAGTCTCAACCAGAACCAGCAGTACAATCAGA
Source organism: Cunninghamia lanceolata (assembly GCA_027924645.1). Classification (NCBI taxonomy): domain Eukaryota; kingdom Viridiplantae; phylum Streptophyta; class Pinopsida; order Cupressales; family Cupressaceae; genus Cunninghamia; species Cunninghamia lanceolata. The sequence goes on from BSBN01000780.1 coordinate 12,096,041, forward strand.
ACCAAAACTACAATCAGCATCAAGGCCCCAGTCAGGGGCAACCAATGCAAAATAGGGGGCCAGTAATAGATAATAGGACCTGGGGCAATAATAACAAGAACCAGAATCAACCTAGGCCACCCAAGACATGGAACACTGGGCCCAACAACGGTACTCTGGCTTCTCCTTTCGAGAATACAGATAATCATGGTGCAAAACAAATAACTAACATACAAATGGCCAATACAGCACCCAAAATTTGGTGCAGATTTCACAATACTAATGCCCATGCTGAGCATGACTGTCCACAGTTCCACTTGGCAGCCAGTATCTTCAACGTAGATGTACAGCCTCCTACCTCTGAATTTCTCATTCCTAAGGGTAATGAGGTAGTACCCTCAGAATATGACACAGCATTAGTCTTAGAAACGTTTACCTTTGCAACTGCAGAAGAGAGGGAGGATGAATTGCTAGAGGATGAACCATACTATTGTGAAAGTCTTTATCCCGAATCAGCCTTTGTGTTAAATGCTTTTCAGTTTCCTTTTGAATCTGAAAACGAGATATTAAATGAAACAGAGGAGGTGCAGGCCTTTCAACAGACAAATAAAAGCCACACCTACAATTTGAGGAACAACCCTAGGCCGGGAGGACCTTTCACCACTTCCACTCCTTCGAATAACATCAATACACCCCCAGATCAGAATGCTAGCAACAATCCTGCCATACTTAAAGCTAGTCAGCACACAAATAACGGAACAGCAGTGCAAAAGGATCAAACAAGTAAGACAGAAGCAGTAGAGACAACAAGACTAATGAATTACTTGTCAGAGGAAATAAAGAAAATGAAGGTCAGCATACCTCTAAATGAATTATTGAAGACCCCAGGGATCAGAAATGCTTTTTTAAAATCCCTGGATACATCCATAACAAACATGGTGTCTGCTGATATAACTGTTCCTAGTAGTGATTCACCACCTAAGGAGAAAGGTAAGAAAGTTGAGCAGCCTTCCAACACAAATGTAGTAATACATGCGGATAAGAGGGATACTCAACCTTTCTTGTTAACTGTTAGGTTGTGTGGGAAGAATATACACAATTGCATGGTAGATTCTGGTGTTTCAGCCAACGTAATGCCCTTAGGAATATGTAAAACTCTCGGGCTGACTCCCACCAAATCTGCCAAGGTTGTCACACAATTAGATAAGACCGAGGTTAGTGTGATAGGAGAACTCATGAACATACAGGTGCAGTTAGCTTCAGACCCTAGGGTGAGCCAAATCATTGACATCCAAGTAGTGGATATACCTGTAAATTATGGAATGTTGCTGAGTAGGGATTGGTCTAAGACATTAAACGGATATATGGCTACTGACTTTTCACACATGTGGTTACCATGGAGAGGCATCCCAAACCAGATCAGAATAGGGGCAGAGCCCAGAATGAAACATATGATAACAGAGTATAATCGAACCAATGAAATATTATATGCTACTGTTGAACCAGGTGTCTATAGAGTTACCAACAATGGGATGCAGATTGAAGAGATCATGATGTTAAACATTAGGAAGAAGTATGTCAGCAATAGAACAGCACTATTCATTGAGTCTGACGGAAATTCTTCAGATGAGGAAAACAATGCAATAGGCAAATTTGGTCATGCCATTAGACAAGAGGTGGAAGAGTGCGTTACACACAATCTCCCAGTCCAATGTAAGTTATATAAAAATAGGTGTAGAGTCCATGATAGGCAGCATTCTGAGGAGAATTGTGAAATATGCAAAGACATCATTGAATATGAATACAAGAAGTGCATAGGGAAGGTAGAGTCACAAGAGAAAAATGAGAATCCTGATCTAACACAGAGATATGTTCAGGATAATATAGATGCCCTGACCCCAGATTTAGGGAAAGAAATAGAGGACAAGGGTAGTTATCTTTCTGAGTTGCAAACTAAAAACATACATATGCAAGATAACCAAACGGAAAAACCCATGAATCAACAAGACAACACCCCACAGGCAATAAAAGAGATGAAGTATGCCAAGGTAAAAGATCAGAAAAAGAAGGATGGCATGTGGACGTTAAAATGTGATGGGTCCAAATCAAAACAGGGCGTAGGTGCAGGTGTTGAACTCATAAATCCTCAAGGTAAATCTCATTTGGCAGCATATAGATTACAATTTTCCTGCACTAACAATATTGCTGAATATGAGGCCCTAATTTTAGGACTTGTCATGGCCATCAGGAAAGGGGTAAGAGCCATCAGAGTATTTTCAGACTCTGAATTAGTAGTCAGACAAGTGAGGAAACTATATGCCTGCAATTATAAGAAGATGATCAGTTACAGACATAGAGTTTGGGGTTTAATGGATTCATTTGATGCTTTTAACATAGAGCACATTCCTAGAGAGCTAAACCACAGGCCAGATGTATTAGCAGTTGCTGCTAGTACATTAGAACCATTGACACTGTCAGGATTAAGACGATTTGCTGTTGAGCTAGTTAACGTGCCCAGTATACTAGACAACGTTACACACTTTTAGGTATTTGGAGAGGATCAGCAAATTATTGATTTTCTGACTTGTAATGAGGCATTTGAGGCCCAAATTATTGATGAACAAGAAAGGCCTGAAGTAACATGGGACGAAGAAGATATGATCAACTTAAAGAGCAACTTCTTGCCAAAAGGAGTAATTGAATTAGAACACATCTTTGACTTCGATGGAATAATAAGACAGAGAGACTTACCCAAAACAGAAGGGGGTAAGTGTGATTTACATAACTTAGGGACTGAGCTAAATCCACAAAATGTACTAATTGGGAAGGCTTGCTCTGAGAAAATTAGAAAAGAGGTTCTGGATGTTCTGCAAAAATATAAACATGTCATAGCATGGACTTATGAAGACTTGAAAACATTTGATGAGTCCATCATAACTCACGTCATACCTTTAAGAAAAGAAGTCAAACCATTTAGGCAGAAATAGAGGCCTGTAAACGCCATTCTAGAGCCTTTAATCTTTGAGGAAGTTAAAAAACTACTGTCCGCTGGAATAATTTTTCCAATCAGACATTCTGTCTGGGTAGCTAACTTAGTACCAGTAAGGAAGAAAAACGGAGACATCAGGTTGTGCGTAGACTTTAGAAATTTAAACAAGGCTTCTGAAAAGGATAATTATCCTTTGCCCCCAATAGATGAAGTACTGCAAGCAGTAAATGGCGCAAAGATGATGTCTTTTTTAGATGTTTTTTCAGGTTATAACCAGGTTTTAATTGACAGAGAGGATAGACTATAAACCACCTTCACTTGCAAATGGGGAAATTATGCGTATAGAAGAATGCCTTTTGGTCTGATTAATGCAGGTGCCACTTTTCAGAGGGCCATGGACGTTGCTTTTCGTGGATTATCAGGTAAATGTATTGTTGTATATATGGATGATTTAACTGTGTATTCCAAGGATGCATCCACCCACGCTGAGGACCTCAGAAAAGTACTGCAGCGATGTGAAAGGTATGGGATTTCCCTTAATCCTAAGAAATGTATATTTGGCGTAACTGAAGGTAAATTATTAGGCCATGTCATTTCTGAAAATGGAATTTCAATTGATCCGGATAGAATAGAATCCATAAAAAATTTGCAAATACCAAACAGTAGGAAAGAATTGAAATCATTTTTTGGTAAAATTAACTTTGTTCAGAAGTTTATAACAGGTTTTGCAGAGATTGTACAGCCGTTGAATGCCATGTTAAAGAAAGATGCACAGATGGAATGGACGCCAGTAGCCAAAGCCGCATTTGAAGATATCAAGGAGGCAATTTCTAATGCCCTGTATTGGCAAGTCCAGACTACACATGCCCGTTTTACATCTACTCCTTTGCATCTTCTCATTCTGTCGCTGCTACCCTGACACAGAAAGGTGAAAATAATGACGAGAGGCCCATAGCATTTATGAGTGCGCCTCTGAAGGATGCACAGCTGAGATATCTAGATATCGAAAGACAGGCATTCGCATTGGTGAAGGCTGTGAAAAAATTCAGACACTACATCCTGCGCAGCCAGATTAAAGCCATAGTACCAGACGCAGCAGTAAAGATGCTGCTGATGCAGAACGAGCCTGGAGAAAAAAGAGCCAAATGGATCACCACGCTGTAAGAATTCGACATGGAGATCATTCCCGTAAAGCTGGTCAGAGGGCAGGCGCTGGTGCAGACAATAGCAAACACGGATCCAAATCTGATAAAACAGCAGTATGTATTGAATTCCCAAGATGCATCAGGCTGGTACGATGATTTAAGCACCTTCCTGATAGCTGGAAAGTACCCAGGAAAGATGAAGGCTTCTCAGAGGAGAGCCTTGAAGATTAAGGCACAGCATTATATGGTGCAAGGAGGTCTTCTATTCAGGAAGAACCATGATGGAATTTATTTGAGATGCATAAACAGAACTGAAGCTGATAAAGTGTTGACAGAACTACATGACAAATACGGAACCGGCCATGGTTCTCATTTAGCTACAGCACACAAAATACTGAGAGCGAGCTATTACTGGCCCACTATATTCAAAGATACTAAGGGTCACATCAGAAGCTACCACACCTGTCAGACTGCAGCAGACAAAGGAAGAAATCTGGCCAATCCACTGCAGCCTGTGATCGAGTCCAGACCGTTTGCACAATGGGGCTTGGATTTTATCGGAGTCATCAATCCCCCATCTTCTGCAGGACACAAGTTTATATTGACGGTGACGGACTATTGTACAAGGTGGACTGAGGCCACCTGCTGCAAGTTTTCCACAACTGAGGTAGTTATCAAGTTCCTTGAAGAAAACATCATCACTAGGTTTGGAACGCCCTATTCATTGGTATGTGATAACGGCCCTGCTTTTTCTTCTTTAAAATTTTCTAAATGGGCATTTGAATATGGGATCATTCTAAGGTTTTCTTCAAATTATTACCCTCAAGGTAATGGACTGGCTGAATCAACAAACAAAATCTTATTAGACATCATCAAGAGGTTAATTGCCAAAAGTCCTAGAGAGTGGAATACCCTATTAAGATATGCATTATGGGTAGACAGGACCAAGTTCAAAACAGCTTTAGGTAGCACACCTTATCACCTAGTTTATGGGACTGATCCCATACTTCCGGTCAATCTGAGGATACCAACCTGGAAGTTTGCTAATGAATATCTGGGCTTTGATAACCATAGGGAAGCCAGAATAGTGCAAATGTTGTAACTAGAGGAGAAAAGAGGTCAAGCCCTCGAGAAGTTTGCCAAACACCAAGCAGTTGTTAAGAGGTGGTTTGACAAAAGGGCAAGAGTCAAAACATTTAGGATATCAGACTTAGTGTTGTGCTGGGACAAAGCACATGAAAAGAAAGGAAGCCATGGAAAATTTGATAAATTATGGCTGGGTCCATTACAAATTTCAGAAATAATAGGAGACAACACCTTTAGACTTAAGACCTTGACTGGAGAAGATGTGCCATTACCAGTTAATGGCCAGCATTTGAAACACTACTTCCAGGCTTGAAGGTCAGGATGAGGCAGTCCTTTCTTTCTTAATGTAAAATGCTGTAGATAATGTACAGTCCTTCTTTTGCTATTTTCCTTTTGGTTGGTTGTTTGTATAGCCTGTCCTCTGCTTGTTTTTGCTTTTTGTTTCTGTCTGTTTGTACAGTTTTGTACAGTTTTGTTGCTGTCCTGTTAACAACATCATCATCATGATCTTGTTTGTACAGCCTGTTTGTTTGGTTTGTTTGCTGTCTCCTCAGCAGGGATCTTTATTTTACTGTAGAGTATTAAGGAGCAGAACTAGCAACCATCCAAAACAGTATATAATTTAGGATATTCAGGTTAACCATTTGCAATTTACACATAACCTGTCACTGTCATGAATGTAGAGAGTTGTTCATCTTCTGAAGTTTTGTATTCAATAAATGTGATTGAGAATTCGAAGCAGGTTTCTCACGATGACACACCTAAAATCCTTGGGTTTGTTGAACCTACCAGTGTAGATATTAGGTGAAAAATCAGAGGTCACCCTTGCTACCATTACAATTCTCAGCTTAATTTCAGCAAGTGTCCACTCCTTGCATCATCATGAAGTTACAAATTGCTATACCTTATGAGATCTTTCAAAATTAGAAAACAAATAAATCAATAAAAAAATGAATAAAGCGGATTATACTGAAAATCTAGATTAAGCCATCTAAGTAACTCTACCGGGGCTATGGACGCTCGCTGGCAGTGGGGCTCTACTTAGGAGAATTGTAACGATAACCTTGCCGGGGCTATAGACGCTCGCTGGCAGCAAGGCTCTATCCGGTCGGCTATGAGGGAATATCCTCACCTACGTAGGCTAATGTCAGTCACTGGTTTGTTCAACCGATCTTCAAGATGAGGATAATTAATCACATGCACACAACTAAACTGAAGATGGAAATTCATGCATCTTTATTGAACACTTTGAGTCTCAAGCTGAATAGTAATTTGCAAGAAAAGATAGTTGGAAGTTATAAGTTCATTACATCTAGTTTCCTTGAACACTCTGAATTTAATTGTTTTGTTTTGGTTGCTAGTTGTTGTGATGTTCACAACATGCCCCATTTTGCTCCTTGGCAAAACGAGGACCCCTGCTGATGTCTTGCTTTTTTTGCTTCTGCTTGTGTTTTTTCTGCTTTCTGGCGGTCTGGTAAAAATGAAGGTCAGGTGCATCATCATCATGATATTGCATAAGGTAGGTCATCATCATGAGGTCTGTTTGTTAAAGTTCATATTTTGTTTCTGTGACCTCATATTTTGAAAGAGCTTGAAATTTCATGAAGGTTTGCCTTTTACTTTACTTGAAAATTCGTCCATATGTGAAAGTTATGCACGGTCAAAGTCTTGGTCAAACCTGATATTCGCAGGAGGATCATCATTTTTATATCCTAAGTCATGTTGACACGATCATCATGATCTTGGTCTATCACCCGATGAAAATCATGCAGTCGCAACATCCGGACGTCAATCTTAGGTGGTAGTGCTTTTTACCCGTCAAAAGGCCTTGTGCGCATCATCAGCATCATGATTTCCTTAGGAGCGTCATATTTTACAAACTCGGTTTTGCTGTATAAACATCATCATCATCATATTTGAACCCCCCCCGATAATATCCTGAGGTTCAAATATCATGATGACATCGGCTTTGTGTCAAGGTAAGTTCCCCCCGTCGAAGCGGTCTTTGTATCGCGAGCATCATCATGATATCCTTGCATCGCCTGATCTTAAAATATCATGCTGATGGTATAAGATCACCCTGACTTAACAAAATCACCTTCTGCATATTTGCATGCGCACGTTCAAAACCTATTGGAGGGTCATCATCATGATATTTGCTGAACATTCGAAAGATGATGACGACGACTTCATATCCTCCTGGTCTCCTTTCGCAACATCATGATCATCATCCTGATCTTTCACAGAACATTCGCTGAAATTCGCTAAGTAATGAAGGCATCATCATGATAATTTCGAAGGAGGATCATCATCTTCATATCCTCCTGATATCCGTTTGCCGAAACATCATGATGATCAGCCTATCTATTAAGAAGGGTTCGATATTGCATTTCTTAAACAGCATCATCATATTTTGTAATATCACCCTAGCCGAAATATCATGATGACCAACTTATCCTTGTGCTTCGAAGACAAATATCATGATGACGTCATCATGATAAATCGATGAGAAGTAAATATCCTGATGATCAGCATCATCATATTTTACAATATCACCCTAGCGCGAATATGATGATGACGTCATCATCATTCTTTATCCTGTCCTGATTGTCAAGATTATCATGATCTTGTTTGTTCGCCTGATATTTCACCAAGTCCTCCTGCCGATGAAATGCAACCTTTTGCAAATATCCTCCTGATGATCATCATCTTCACATTTTCCCTTCGGCAGGATATTTTCCAAACATGATCCGGTTGGCGAATTATCATGATGACGTCATGTTTCAAGTTTAACGAAGGACCCGAATATCATGATGACGTCATCCCGATCTGAATAGCGAAAAAGCAAATATCCTCCTGATGATCATCATCACATTTTTCCTTCAACAGGATATTTTCCAAGACCTGATCTGGTTCGCGAAACATGATGATGATGTCTCATTCTTTGTTCGACAGAAGCTAATATCCTGATGATCAGCATCATCATTTTTTCTCCTTCAAACAGGATATATTTTTCAAGCACGAGCCGTTTCCCAAACATGATGATGACGTCCTATTCCAAGTTCGACACAAGCCGCTAATATGATGATGATCTTCATCATGCTGATTTTTTCTCGAGAGGGTTACCTTGGCCGCGAAAGGGTCATATTCACTTCAGCATCCTGATCATGCTCCTCAGGTAACCCGATATTGCAATTATCCCCCTGATCTTAACCGGATATGACGATGACGTCATCCTTAGCATTTCAATGAAGCCCGAATATCATGATGACGTCACCATCATCTTCTTTTCCTCGGCAGCATGATTATATTCGCATCCTCCTATTTCTTCTTAAACATGATGATGATGATGATGTTGTTCATTTCTCCATATGCAGAAGTTGAATATCATGATGACATTCATCTGAACCTTCAGGAGGGAATGCTATTTCTAGAATATCATGATGATGAGGTATATCGACTAACCTATTTTTTTGACGCACCGACAGGGATGATCATGCCAATGGGCGGGAAATGAAGCGGTGGAGTTTTAAAGTGTTTTTTTTGGCGCCTCTGGCATTTTCCCGGTCAGCGATGGTTGACCCATCAATTTTGAGCAGCTCGGGCGCATTTTTGGCACGTTTTGAGCGGATTTTGGATCTGATTTCCGCGATCTTGCGCAGTCACCTGTATTTAAACGCTTATTTTAATTTTCATGCTGCTTTGTGATAAATGGAATACTTATTGCTTGTCTTGTCTTGCAGGCTTGCAGTTGAGGAAGCAGCTGGAAAGTCAATACTGTGACTTCATGGAGGCAGAAGATCTGATCTCAGGAGCAAGAAGATAGAGATGAAATGCAAAAGTCAAAGCCATTCAAGTGAAGAGGAAGGTCGCAGCTGGAGGTATTATCACAACAGACAGGCAGAAGTTATTGCCCAGCTGCTGGAACTTCTCAGAAGGGGCAATATTTCGCCCAGATTTGACCACTGCTCTGAGATATTTTTGAGAACTGGTTCACCTGCATTTATTGCTGTAACTAGAGGTTTGAACCAGGGGTTCAGTTAGGTTTTTGCTGTAGTGAGGACAATCAGGATGTTATATATTGTGCCTCTCTACACTGTAATACTTTACAACAGGGGCTACACAACAGGGATTTTAGGAAAGCAATAGTGGCTACAACAGAATTTCTTTTTTTAGGAACAGATAGCTTAGCATAGTTTAGAGTAGAAGAAGGAGGTCGCCTGTTTGTCTGCAGTAAGGTGCGCGTGGAATGTCTGGCTGCCTTACTGTATCTGTAAAGCTTGTAAGTTCTCTGTAGTATGATCAATGAAACTAAGAGTCATTCTTACATTGTAAATCATGTATGGCTACTTGTTTCTAATGCAATAGAATCTGGAGTTCTGCATCTATCTTCTGAGTGTTCTCCTACTCTTCTTTGTGTTTTGAAATATCTTCTTTGAGAGCTTGCAATTTTAAATGTATGTTTGTGAAAATGCTCAGGACTTACATTTAAGGTTTTTACTGTGGATTTGATCAAATTACTGTGGTATTTACATAGTGGATAACAGAAACAATTAGATCCTTCTGTAGATTAGATGAAGTGTAGATTAGATCTCTCTAACTTTTCCCAACCCATCTGAAATATTTAGCTGAACACGCAGAAATCTAAAGGAAATTGTCTCAAATCTGAAAAAGCATGCATAACAGAGTCTAAGTAGACAGTTTTCATAAGTACATGAAGAAGGAAGCTGCATAAATCCAAGAAAAACCCTCTGAAACTTGCAGTCCAGCATCACTCTTATGCAAAGGAATGAAAAGCATTGACATATCTCATGACCTTTTTGCATATTCTTAGGCCAGTAAACCACAAAACAAACCTAAACTACGTAAGGCCCCTTGAACATTACAGCTTCACATTGACCAACTGAACTTGACCAACCGAACCATTGTAGACTTGGGATTAGATGAATCACCAAATGATTCCTTCTTGTCTTTCAAGTATAGTTACAGTTCATGTCATGTGAATTTTAACTTATTGTTATGATTGCATCAAAACAGTCATGAACAGGCTAGTTGTTGTGATGTTCACAACACGCCCCATTTTGCTCCATGGCAAAACGAGGACCCCTGCTGATGTCTTGCTTTTTTTGCTTCTGCTTGTGTTTTTTCTACTTTCTGGCAGTCTGGTAAAAATGAAGGTCAGGTGCATCATCATCATGATATTGCATAAGGTAGGTCATCATCATGAGGTCTGTTTGTCAAAGTTCATATTTTGTTTCTGTGACCTCATATTTTGAAAGAGATTGAAATTTCATGAAGGTTTGCCTTTTACTTTACTTGAAAATTCGTCCATATGTGAAAGTTATGCATGGTCAAAGTCTTGGTCAAACCTGATATTCGTAGGAGGATCATCATTTTTATATCCTAAGTCATGTTGACAGGATCATCATGATCTTGGTCTATCACCCGATGAAAATCATGCAGTCGCAACATCCGGACGTCAATCTTAGGTGGTAGTGCTTTTTACCCGTCAAAAGGCCTTTTGCGCATCATCAGCATCATGATTTCCTTAGGAGCGTCATATTTTACAAACTCGGTTTTGCTGTATAAACATCATCATCATCATATTTGAACCCCCCCTGATAATATCCTGAGGTTCAAATATCATGATGACATCGGCTTTGTGTCAAGGTAAGTTCCCCCCGTCGAAGCGGTCTTTGTATCGCAAGCATCATCATGATATCCTTGCATCGCCTGATCTTAAAATATCATGCTGATGGTATAAGATCACCCGGACTTAACAAAATCACCTTCTGCATATTTGCATGCGCACGTTCAAAACCTATTGGAGGGTCATCATCATGATATTTGCTGAACATTCGAAAGATGATGACGATGACTTCATATCCTCCTGGTCTCCTTTCGCAACATCATGATCATCATCCTGATCTTTCACAGAACATTTGCTGAAATTTGCTAAGTAATGAAGGCATCATCATGATATTTTCGAAGGAGGATCATCATCTTCATATCCTCCTGATATCCGTTTGCCGAAACATCATGATGATCAGCCTATCTATTAAGAAGGGTTCGATATTGCATTTCTGAAACAGCATCATCATATTTTGTAATATCACCCTAGCCGAAATATCATGATGACCAACTTATCCTTGTGCTTCGAAGACAAATATCATGATGACGTCATCATGATAAATCGATGAGAAGAAAATATCCTGATGATCAGCATCATCATATTTTACAATATCACCCTAGCGCGAATATGATGATGACATCATCATCATTCTTTATCCTGTCCTGATTGTCAAGATTATCATGATCTTGTTTGTTCGCCTGATATTTCGCCAAGTCCTCCTGCCAATGAAATGCAACCTTTTGCAAATATCCTCCTGATGATCATCATCATCACATTTTCCCTTCGGCAGGATATTTTCCAAACATGATCCGGTTGGCGAATTATCATGATGACGTCATGTTTCAAGTTTAACGAAGGACCCGAATATCATGATGACGTCATCCCGATCTGAATAGCGAAAAAGCAAATATCCTCCTGATGATCATCATCACATTTTTCCTTCAACAGGATATTTTCCAAAACCCGATCTGATTCGCGAAACATGATGATGATGTCTCATTCTTTGTTCGACAGAAGCTAATATCCTGATGATCAGCATCATCATTTTTTCTCCTTCAAACAGGATATATTTTTCAAGCACGAGCCGTTTCCCAAACATGATGATGACGTCCTATTCCAAGTTCGACACAAGCCGCTAATATGATGATGATCTTCATCATGCTGATTTTTTCTCGAGAGAGTTACCTTGGCCGCGAAAGGGTCATATTCACTTCAGCATCCTGATCATGCTCCTCAGGTAACCCGATATTGCAATTATCCCCCTGATCTTAACCGGATATGACGATGACATCATCCTTAGCATTTCAATGAAGCCCGAATATCATGATGACGTCACCATCATCTTCTTTTCCTCGGCAGCATGATTATATTCGCATCCTCCTTTTTCTTCTTAAACATGATGATGATGATGATGTTGTTCATTTCTCCATATGCAGAAGTCGAATATCATGATGACATTCATCTGAACCTTCAGGAGGGAATGCTATTTCCAGAATATCATGATGATGAGGTATATTGACTAACCTGTTTTTTTGACGCACCGACAGGGATGATCATGCCGATGGGCGGGAAATGAAGTGGTGGAGTTTTAAAGTGTTTTTTTTGGCGCCTCTGGCATTTTCCTGGTCAGCGATGGTTGACCCATCAATTTTGAGCAGCTTGGGCGCATTTTTGACACGTTTTGGGCAGATTTTGGATCTGATTTCCACGATCTTGCGCAGTCACCTGTATTTAAACGCTTATTTTAATTTTCATGCTGTTTTATGTGATAAATGGAATACTTATTGCTTGTCTTGTCTTGCAGGCTTGCAGTTGAGGAAGCAGCTGGAAAGTCAATTCAGTGACCTCATGGAGGCAGAAGATCTGATCTCAGGAGCAAGAAGATGGAGATGAAATCCAAAAAGTCAAAGCCATTCAAGTGAAGAGGAAGGTCGCAGCTGGAGGTATTTCTGCAAAAGACAAACAGAAGTTATTGCCCAGCTGCTGGAACTCCTCAGAAGGGGCAATATTTCGCCCAGATTTGACCACTGCTCTGAGATATTTTTGAGAACTGGTTCACCTGCATTTATTGCTGTAACTAGAGGTTTGAACCAGGGGTTCAGTTAGGTTTTTGCTGTAGTGAGGACAATCAGGATGTTATATATTGTGCCTCTCTACACTGTAATACTTTACAACAGGGGCTACACAACAGGGATTTTAGGAAAGCAATAGTGGCTACAACAGAATTTCTTTTTTTAGGAACAGATAGCTTAGCATAGTTTAGAGTAGAAGAAGGAGGTCACCTGTTTGTCTGCAGTAAGGTGCGCGTGGAATGTCTGGCTGCCTTACTGTATCTGTAAAGCTTGTAAGTTCTCTGTAGTATGATCAATGAAACTAAGAGTCATTCTTACATTGTAAATCATGTATGGCTACTTGTTTCTAATGCAATAGAATCTGGAGTTCTGCATCTATCTTCTGAGTGTTCTCCTGCTCTTCTTTGTGTTTTGAAATATCTTCTTTGAGAGCTTGCAATTTTAAATGTATGTTTGTGAAAATGCTCAGGACTTACATTTAAGGTTTTTACTGTGGATTTGATCAAATTACTGTGGTATTTACATAGTGGATAACAGAAACAATTAGATCCTTCTGTAGATTAGATGAAGTGTAGATTAGATCTCTCTAACTTTTCCCAACCCATCTGAAATATTTAGCTGAACACGCAGAAATCTAAAGGAAATTGTCTCAAATCTGAAGAAGCATGCATAACAGAGTCTAAGTAGACAGTTTTCATAAGTACATGAAGAAGGAAGCTGCATAAATCCAAGAAAAACCCTCTGAAACTTGCAGCCCAGCATCACTCTTATGCAAAGGAATGAAAAGCATTGACATATCTCATGACCTTTTTGCATATTCTTAGGCCAGTAAACCACAAAACAAACCTAAACTACGTAAGGCCCCTTGAACATTACAGCTTCACATTGACCAACTGAACTTGACCAACCGAACCATTGTAGACTTGGGATTAGTTGAATCACCAAATGATTCCTTCTTGTCTTTCAAGTATAGTTACAATTCATGTCATGTGAATTTTAACTTATTGTTATGATTGCATCAAAACAGTCATCAACAAATACCTTGTCATAACATACATCCCAGCCGCTTATAACAAGCTTTCTGGAAGCTTTTAGAATTAGGGTTTTGCAATGTCATTTTTCTTTTGTTGGTTAACAAAAATTAACAAATGACTCCAATTGTGCAAAAATTACTAGTGTACAGTACTTGCATGATCAATTGCCACATACCAATAGTCTCTTCCTCAACAATATGCTCATCTCTCTCACTATTGCAATATCATCTCAATCTACATCACACTCTTCACAATCTATAATTTCTCGCAGTTTTCTAGTTGTCACTTTCTCAGGACTCCTCTCTACCTACAACAATATTTTGAGCTGTCCACAACTGCTTCACTCTCTCCTTCTACTTGCAAGTCCTTGCATAGGTTGCCTCACGTTCGGTGCTCTACCTATGCACTCAGGAACTTCAAGTCTTATACCATTTGCACTTAGTTGTAGGCTCTATTTGTTACTATTTTTGTTTCGTAATTGTTGGAGCTCTTTCATTTAGGTCTTTTGGTCCCTGTGCCACCTTTATCCTTCCCTCATCTTTTTAATCTCCTTCATCTGCAAATTATCATTTCTTTCCCCTCTCTTGCTTTCTTTTCTTTTCTCCTGATGATGGATCATGCAGTGTGATCTGAAATGTCTTTTTTGAGAGAAAAACTTACACAAAGTATAATCCTGAAGCTCTTATACCATTTGACAAAGACAAAAAACCATCCCTCTCATAGAAAACACTCACTCTTCAGCATCCACACAAAATTACAAAGTTTACAAAACACTTACAGTCAACATTCTAACCAATACCAAGATTACATCAAAATTATACCAATTTTATTCCAATTCAAATAACCAACAACATTATATTGAAATTACAAAACTGACAGACTTTTCTCTCCACTCTCCATACACATTCAAACTGTCTGATGCTCACACAACAAGGTCACTACTTCACAAGTTCTCATAGGGCTGAGATTCCTCCTCATCTAATTCTGCCTCCTTAATTCCTTTCTCCTAGTTTGAAATCCTTTGATGTTTCTTCCTTGCAGCGGTTTCCTTGACAGTTTTTTCCCTTTTGATGTTATTTTTCTTTCACTTAATGCAATAGCCCACCACAAACAAATTTACTACACTTTATGTAGTTCTCTCTAGTGGCATTTCTCCTTCTGATCACTTCTAAGAACAAGAAGTAAATGAAATTAAAATCCTCCAAGAGGCATCTCCATATACCAAATTCCAATGCATTGTTTTGCCATTCCATACCAATGGAGTATGATGAGACTCCTCTTTTTCCATGCTATCCCACCAAAGAATATAATATAAAATATTCTTTCTTTTCTCTTTTTAGTGCTTCATATCCTTCTCTTAGTGTGGACTCATTATTGTGCTGCATATATTCATCATCAAGATCCTTAAAAAGGCATTTTAAAGACTTATTTCCACATTTTACTTTTATTCCTTTTAGTGGTGTCTAGGTTGCTACGTTTTGGCAATCATAGAATTGCAAATTTTTCCTTAAAACCATTATAATTTTCCTCCAACGCTTCCTCACACATGCCACGTAGGTTTCTTTTGGATATGTAATATTTAATCTACATTTAGTTATATGGTGCAGCCTACAAATATGGTATTATCTCCTCATAATCAAACAATAAAAATAATTTATTGGATATCAGGATAGTTATGTGATATTTGATCAAACATGACCATTGCTTGAAAAGCTGCTACCATAGAAGGGCAATCCCTCCATAATAAACCTAGAATAAACTCCAAAGACATAAGACCAACTGGAACCTTTTCAAGGATTTAAAAATAATTCTCTGATATGTCATGAGAGTTGAATTCCTAGGATTCTTGATTACTTTCCAACTAATTAAGAATAGCTTCACAAGATGAGTAATTAGTGCCTACAAAATTTAATGCAAAAAAATCTGTGTAGAGCTCCAAAATGAAATGGATACCATTATCAGCTCCAAAATTCCAAACATTAATTAACTACCTCAAAAACACTTCATTAAAATTAGGTTGTGCAACTGCGATAGGAACAAAGGCTAAAAACTGACTTTTGTGATAACTCCGCATCAAGTGCTTAGAATCTTATGAAAACTAATAGTAATGAGCATCTTAGCATTCCTAAGACTTCGTCCAAAGTGTTTGGTCTCAACCATCACAAAACTTGAGATATTAATTTTTTTCAATTAGCCAGCATAAGTCAAAAAATATTAAATTCTTTAAAAACTGAAGGTATTTGCTCATGAAACCTTCGCGCATAATTCTAGTATGGAATCAACAATATTCCTATTGAAGGATTTGCCATGAAACTTCACCAAGCTCCCAAAACAATTGTTCTACGAAAACTAACTTCATGCGCGCCAGGACTGAATTTAAGCAACACTGCCAAACTACCTCCCTCACTATGCCAAACACACATAGTGTCGAGAAAATCCATTAGAATCCAACAAGCCAAACAAAATTAAAAATTAATCCTACAATTAATTTTGGTTGATGCCGTATTACCCATTCACCCGGATGCTCTTGCATCAGCAGGTAACATTGACAGCAGATGATCCACTAGTGGTTATGTTTTTACCATGTTTGGTGGTGCTATTAGTTGGATGAGTAAGTGGCAAGTTGTATTCCCTTTGTCCACTAGAAAAGTAGAGTACATGGCAGCAACTCATGCTTGTAAGGAAGCCATTTGGCTTAAGAGATTGTGTTAAGATGTTGGGCTCGATGTAGGGATGATTACTATTTGATGTTATAGTGAGAGTGTTATTTGTTTGGCAAAGAACACAACATTCCATGCTAGAACAAAACATATTGATGTTCAGTTCTATTTTATCCCTGACATTGTGGAAGATGGTAAGGTAAAAGTTGAGAAAATTGATACTTTAATGTATGTTGTATATTCACTGAGAAAGCCTATGAGCATAGACAAGTTCATATGGTGTTTGGAGTCTATGGGACTCTTGACCCCTAGCAATTAAAATCTTGTCTTTCTATTGGCTCTTGAAAGGTGCTCGACTAGTGGGAGAATGTTGGGAATTAAGGTGTCTCAACCTTTGCAAATTCCTACCATTGGTATTTAATTAATTATTTATTATTTATATATATATATTGTATTTATTTATGCACATCCTTTCTTTCATTTAGTGTGAGGTGGCATGGTGAGTTGTCATCCCACTTGGAAGGTGACTTGGATGAACATGTCAACATGAGGAAATGTAGGCATCCCATTTGAGGTGGCATTAATTTACCATGTGTTAACATCTTGAGAAATGTGTAAGAGGTTACGACATATGACAAAATCTATGACATGTAAGAGCTGAAAATAGAGGATTCTTATGAAAGGTATGACATGCATCATAAAGCATCTTTACATGTTTGAATAAGGCATATTTAGGTGCCCAAGTTTGATGTGGCACTAATTTACAATGTGTCGGCATCTTGAGCAATGTGTAAGAGGTTATGACATATGATAGAATCTATGGCATGTAGGAGCTGAAAATATAAGATTCTTATGATAGGTATGACATGTGTCATAAAGAATATTTGCATGTTTGAATAAGGCATATTTAGGCACCCAAGTTTGACTATGACAAGTTGTATGAGAATCATTTATTAATAGTGAGTTATGACAGATTCTCTTATAGATGTAAGTGTTATCATATATGACATATTTTATGATGGTGTAAGAGTATCTATAATACCTATTTTGGACCAATTCAGAGGGCCCAAGTTTGAAGGGTTGAAATAGGTGTAAGGGAATATTGCATAAGTGTCATTTACTACAAAAGAAGTTTTGGAATGTGTTCCATGTGGATTTGGATGCCCACCTCTTGTATCTTCCTCTAGAAGCTTCCTTCACATTTGATATTATCTATCAATAAGGTGCTTGTTGGAGTAGTGTGTATGGTTCCTTTGCAGGTATTATTATGCTTCTAGAATTACTCTAGATTATCAACATTGGTGAACTCTTGTAAGATCTTGGCTTTGAAAGTGTAACCTTCATTGTTTACAGATTAACACATTGGGCTATGCTTTGGAGTGTAGGGGTTTTCACCCGAAAGGGTTTTCCCCGCATATATCTTGTGTTGTGAGCATTTGTATTTTCATGTGATTATGTTTTATATCTTTCCTATTTTGTGTTTCTTCATTACAGTAACTATTAAAGGAATTAAAATTTGTACAACTCTCCTCATTAGATCAGTGTAGGAAGCGTATTCCATGTACTTTGCTTCCTTTCATGTTTTGTATGTTAACTAATGTACTTTATTAATTTTTCATATCCTTTGTTGTTGCAATATTCTATAATCCAGCACATAAGCTTTGATCCTCTTCTTATTCCTAACATAAGCTATAATACAACATTTAATTAACTTAAGTACAAATTTGTGATCTATTCTTATTCTTGGCAATAAGACCTAGAATTGAGATTTCTAACTATTATGGTGATTTGAATCCTAAAGAATTAATTGACTGGGTAAATAATTTGGATGAATATATTGACCATGAGAAAATTGAAGATGCCAAAAGGGTTAGGTATGTGAATACTAAAATAAAAGGACATTCTGTTGTTTGGTGGAAAGAAGTACAATTAGAAATAAATAGGAGGGAGATGGAAAGAATAGCAAAATGGGATAAGATGGTTGCAATATTTAAAAATAATATACCAATTGTAGGAGTGATCAACTCCTTCCTAGGATCTTCAATCTGCAAAGCAACACCCTCACATATACACGAGAGAAGCAAAGTGCTCTTCCACCAAATATCAATGAATTGATATTTGAGAAAATGAGATGAGATATATTACACAATGTACAAGTGCCTATTTAAAGGCAAGGAAAAACATAACGGGTGAAACTACCCAATAACAAAAAATACGGGTTACCAATATTAAATATTGGCAACTACCAATAATGCTAAACCTAAGTTAAACTTAAGAAACCATGTAAGGGTAAAAACGAGTTCACACTAACACCAATTAATTATGAACTAGAATTTCTAAGGAAATTGTAAATTCTAAGATAAAGGGATAGGACTGTGAAAGAATATACTAAAGAATTTCATAAGCTGATCATTAGGATGAGACATAGTGAAGTAGGCAAAGAAAAGGTTGTAAGATACATTAATGGATTGAATAAAAATATGAAAGAAGAGCTAAGTTAGGTTGACCACCATAGAGGAAGTATACTAATTTGTGATCATGGTGGAATATAAATTAAATTGAATGTTTGAAAGTAGGTAGAACCAATAGAAATGAAAATAAAAATCCCCAAAGGGAAAGATCATGATGTAATGATAGAAGAACATACAAGGAGGAAAGAAAGATCAACTATACCTACTATAGAGATAGTGGTCATGATACCTATTGCAAAGACTGAACGGAGGGTATTATCTACTACAAGGACAAGAGACAAAGTGATACATACCACAGGGATAGATATCATCAAGGTAGAGGAGGATATGAGCGGAATGAGATAACCAAGTTTACACCTAGCATCATAATATTGAGGTTGTATTTTGTAAAAAGATACATTCATGTCATATTCATGTTTCAAAAGAATTGGATCACTGGAAGGGCATAACATTGATCGTGATATCTATTGGGTTGATAGACTTGTACAATTTCATCTATTCCCACTTGTACCAAGTTTTTTAGAGTTTGCACTAAAAAAAAAAATACATATGTAGATTCATTGGACTTGGGAGGATATATATTGAGCACTACAAAAAGATTCACCATTCCATTATCACCACATTAATTAAGGTACTTGTTTATATTGTCTAACTACACATTTCATGTAGCCTAAAACTTTGTGTCATGTTGAAGCCAACAAAGATCATTTTGGAGGTCCAAGATTACTATATATATGTCACTCACAATCATTGGAAATCATCAAGAGAAATTTAGGAAGGATTTAACAAGGAGTTGGAGGTCTAAGTGCGAACATAAGGATGAAGATTCATAATGGATTTTTAGAAAAAGCATACAAATGCCACATAATGCATTGAGTTTCATTTGATTGTAGTAAATTCCATGTTATTAATCAAACAGTTGCACACTAGCATGTAGGAAGCCCATAGATATTGTGATATCGTACCATGTCGAACAACAATTTCAGACTAAAACTACTTAGTTGGCCATTACCCCTACTATATCATTGTTGTTAAGATGAGGAGGCTTTAGAATCATTTTAGACTAAGAATTCAATAAGGATCATGCTAGTATTTCATTGAGTTTTGCTATGAGTGTTGTGTGCTTTGAATTTCGCTGCATAGCCGAACAATCCTTCATTGGATCCTTTGCCCATGACTGCATTACATGATGCAACAATTCTTAAGTTTAATTTTATTTTTGTTTTAAACTAAAAAGTGAGTTTAGATTCACATTATTATCTATTAGATTGGACATGCGTGCTAAATTAAAAATATATTTTTTATAAATAAGTATTTTACATAAAAATCTTTATAAATACGTATAATTACCCAACATTCAAAACTTAATAAGAAAAAAAATCGTGTGTTCTCTATGGTAAAAACCCATGAAGTGTAAAAGGAGGAAAGCGTGTTTAAACCTAGTTTTCAACAACTACCTTATTTATATTCCATAATAGCAATTAGAACCCTAGATGAATCTTTGGCTAAAACTATGAAAAATGGTTCCCAGGAATCCAGTGATGCTGAAAGGAGGTATCAGTGTGCATACCTGTTACTTCCATTCTTGTAGGGTTTTCCTCGGTTGGAGAAGAGGATGAGACTTACTTCCCTTGCTCTTCATACGCTTCCTTTATGCATCCACTTTGACGCATGGTTCCTTCCCCATAAAACTGCGAAGAACAGCATACAGCAAGGCAAAATTTAACCAGATCTGATAATCAGTAAACGTACATAAAGAGTAAAGGAATACAGCTGAAGCAAAGGCTAACTTGGTGTGAGGCAAGTAAATACAGTTTGGTAACGGATTGCCGCTGCTTCTTTTTCCACTTGTGGAGTATTACCGTCCACAATCATAATAGCTTTTTTCATTCTTGGAATGGGCAGAACTCAGATCGTTGTGCCATGAGCTGTTTTTGATTGGGTTTTAATATTATTAGGTTGATTCAGAATCAAAATCTGTATTTCCTGTGCTCCCCACTCGTCGGCGCTTGTTTGCCCCATTGATTTGCCAGGCAATGACAGTATCTTCAGGGAAGGTCTGGGGAAGGTTTTGCATATTCTTTCCAAATAAGTGGAGGCAACCACAATCTAATGTCCACGCTGCCTACCACCATGTGGTCATTTCAACGTATAAATTATGTGTTTCTTACAACTTGAAACTATGGCACCTCCTACTAAATGCGGTTCCCTAAGTGGAGGACATCCTTCCCCCATCCATTGCAATTTCCAGGTATATAATTATTTTGCTCTTCTGGACTTGCGGGAAACCTAATCACTCTACTTAGAAACTGAAGCATTGTTTCACTAAAAATAGACGTCTCGACATTCCAGGAGTTAACAATACAAATCTTATCTTTCTACTCTTGCTGAAACTTTTCAGCTTCTTAAGAAAGGAAACGAATAAGTTGTCTGCAATAACAGGAATGGAATTTTATTATAAATAAGTTATGTTGAGTAGAGAGAAAATATTTGTAAAAGGACGGTGTAGAGAGAGCTATAGTCTTGTTTGGACGAATTCAATCAAGTCTCCTTTTTTATGGGTTAAACTTTATTGCTCGGTATCTTTTCAATTATTTCACCTTTAATCTTATCTCTAGGATGGATTAAAGGCTATTCATATATGTTTTTAAGGATGGATTAAAGCTATTGATATGACACTTTTTGTGTTGTGAATATATGACTTTAAAAATAATACATCAATTTGAATTTAAGTTATATGACGAAATAATAATACTAAATCTCTCATAGATGTGTATTTTTTTTTTAAGATATTAGAGGCTATGTTTGTTAGTGGCATATGAATTTTACTTAATTACTTATTATGTTAATAGTATTCCTGCACTAGTTACATAGGTTTGTAATCTATGATAATAACTTATAATTTTCTTTCAAATACCTTTACTATGTTAACATGTTTTTCAACTACTATAGTTGCTAGTTTCATGTGAAATATCTTCTTGGTGTTGTCTCACTTAAACTATAATTTTAAGATTTTTTGTCAGGCATCCCTTAGGTCACCATCTAGTTTGAGTTTCTAGGTCTCCCATTCTTTTCTTAGATTTCGATGAACAAATTATCCAACCTTGGGGTGCTTTATTTGTCATGAGTAGGAAATGTTCTATTCACCTATCCACACCATAGTGTTTTCATTTTGTTGAACCTCACCTCAAGCTCTAAAGGGTGTCTAGAGATTCATGTTGGACCCCTTAACTTTACACAAAACATGACCTAAATGGATAATACAAATACTTGCTTGAGATGATATTATCATGATCACAAAATCAAGGACTCCACTATTATGTCATGTCTAGCTCCCATCTATTGTCTTGAAACATTGATGCCCCCAAGAAAGGGTGAAGATTGGAACATTGTGTGATGGAAGAAGCTCTCACCCTTGAAACCATACCGACCTAATGATTTGGATCCTTTAGCTAGAACATAGTAGAATGTTTATAAGGTTAGGCTAATTCTTTATTTTAAAGTGCATATTCCTAGCCAAATCATTCAAGTCTTGTTATTCCAATGTTGGTTCCCCAAGATTACAACCTCCTCCACAAGTGCTCTACTAATTCATATACCTTTTTAAGTAGTAATATGAATCACCAAGAGAATATTCTAGGGATAGTCATCACTCAGTCTTTCTTGGTTTATATTTCCTTTTGTGCAGCACTTTTAACATCTTGATCACTTAATTTTTAGTGATACTAGTGTGATTTTGATCTTTGCAAAAAGCTTCAAAAACCTAGTTTCCTCAGGCTAGTGTTGTGGTGTACAAAAGTCTCTCATATTGGTGGTATTTGATAAATGAATAAATTGGATCTTTCTATAGCACTCCTGAGTACAAGATCTATAGCTCAGTCCACCTCCATTTGGTATTGATTTGGCTCGGTCTTGTCCTTGAATGTTATTGTAAAAGAGGGTTTGATCTATTCTGCATGCTAGTTGTCATCATTCATCTTTTTCACACTTAACGTTTCATCCTACAAGACCAATATTTACTTTTGGGTAATGGATTTTTACTTTTGATTGATAATCATGGCTAGCCAAAGCTCTTCAATTAGGATACCTCCATAAGAGATTTATTTTATAGAATTTTATGGCCTTACAAACATTTCACATAAGCTTTTTGTTAGGTTTGGCTATAAAGGGCTTGACCTTGTTGATATTTTTTTTTCTTCATATATCCTTAAGGCTAACCTCATACTTTGTAGTTCACCACCTTGCATGAGGATTGTCATGGTAGTGCATGTATTTTTATTTACTTGAATTTGTTTTTTTTCATCATTTCATTGTAGAAAGAGCCAAACTATCCTACTATGTCATCTATGTCAGACATTTATGGCCACTTAGTTGACATTAACAATTTTTTTGCACCTAATGATGGTTCAAAATGAATGACATTATGGAGATGGCTAGGTGAGAACCTATCAATTGCTAATTGGATCATCATTAATAATTTTAGTATGGTAGAGTCATCTAAGGATAAAGAAGGAGCTCTACAATAAAATGGTGCATAAAAGAGAAAAAGGTTGGTTTTATATTAAAATTTGTGCACATGTTCCACCTTTTTACATATGTTGAAAACTTAATGAAAGCACACCTAGAGATCATCCTTTCTTTCTATTGTATCATCACATTTATGCTTGTCTAAAATAGTGGACCATACAAAATCCCTAGCACACAATTCTATCTAAACACATCACTTCTTTCCTATAGGGGAAATATTCAAGTCAACTCAGGTTTGGAACCTTGAGCCATGCAATACCAATAAATGACAATGTATTAAATGGTGAAATGTGCAATTTCTAGTACCTCCTCCTTATTATGACATTATGGTCAAAATTGGTCAAAATCAATAAGTGGGTCAATGGTGCCAATTCAAAAGAGCTTGTGAGGGTTTACATTCAACTAGAAAATAACCCTTCAAACTCTAGCCTCAAACTTTGGCTTTTAAAGTTCAATATAAACATAAAGCTATTGAATGCTATTATACTTAGGGGTGAGTGTGAGATAATGATGAGACAAATAATATCCCTAAGTGGTGATTAAAATGTTGGACAAGGGACTAAAGTAACTTAACATGAAAGATCAGGGGTACTAAGAGGGTCATTTCTAAAGAGTTTATTGCATAATCCATAGGGTTAAATATCAAAGAAAGGAAGATCTTTAAGGATATAAAAATGGGAGAAGAAACAAAGAAGATCTTTGTGTAGAATGGGGAGACATCAGAGTGTTACCAAGATGGCTATGTGGTTTTGTCTATCAAAGAGCCCTACAACACCATTTTCAAGGTGATTATGAAATACATCACCCTAGACGATAGATTTATTAGCCTATTCACTTATCATTTCACTATCCTAAACGAATTTTACTTCCACCATAAAATTTCTATTCCCTTGTATTTTATTTCTTCTCTAGATGTGGTGGTGAAGGAATTTACGAGGGGGTGGATAGTTACACCACTCACGTGGGCCTATTTTTTCTCCTTTTCAACCACTAGAGAAGAACCCATCCTAGAGTTAAACCTAGCCCTATCCTGAAGAAAGGGAAATGCACTAAATTTTATTCCTATAGTTGGTGTAATGCCCCGTCATGCAACCCTAGAGTGTTAGATTAACTAGAGCGGAAAACAGAACTATTTTTTTTATAAGCAATAAAGCACAATGCAGGATCCAAAGATATTATAGAACACATTAAAAAGGAAAGGTACACTTCTAACCACTCTAGGGCAACATAACTGCATTAGGAAATTAAGTAAAACCATAAGAGTGATAACCATCAATCTACAGAGATAACTAACCCAATAACTTTTACAACAACAATATAATATGATTACATAGACTCAGTTCCAAATTACATGATTACAAGATTTCAAGGTTACAAGAATACAAGATTGCAAGAGTACAACATTGCAAGAATACAAGATTGCACGATCGATCTCGTCGATTTACAAAATGATACATAAGAAGATATACAACACTGCTGAAGAATGAAAGCCACTTGAAACTGGAACATCTCCGCACAAGGCTCAAACTGAATCTCCAAGAAAACCAATGGATAGCTCTACCTCCCAACCATGTGGAACCCTGAGGTCCACCCCACTGAGCTAGGAGATAACAAGAGCATTACCACTAGGTCAAGGCTGCAGTCAAGAACACAAATACCAATACCAGACTCCATGAAGACAAACATGATGAAAGGACTACATAGAACTGATAGTACTCAACCAGATAGATCAAAACATCTGACTAGATTAATCATGAAAACAAGACCACACTCTAGAGGTACCAACAAGGATGAAGAGAAAGTAACTGAACCATGTGAGGAGAGTGTCATCTCATGGCCCTAGCATGGGTTACCCAGGCTATCTCTCACCAGAAGCCGGCCCCCATCTATGGTTACCCTGGCAACCTTTATCTAGGTGCCGGCCCCATAGGGTGACACATGCGGAGCTGACATGTCCTCTCATGAAGATGAGGAGGTCAGCCTTGCCAACCAGGCCTTCTCATCCCTCCCTTAGCCTATGAGAGCACTCAAGGTGTGGGTGAGGTCACATTAATTATCTTGTTAAGTGTATTACTACCCAACCCTCCTAAGTACATTATTAGGTTTCCACTTGCTTACAACTACCATGGGGTTACCCAGGTGACCTCTCCCTAGGCGCCAGCCCCACCATGGAAGCCACTCCCTTAGTGTTCTCTGACCAACTAGACAATCCACAACATGCAAGGATAAAGGTTACAAAAAGAGATTCTATCTCATTACAAATGCCATTCACTTGGCCATAATGTTACAATTCCCATTACCCTTCTCAACTCAAACAACTTCAAGTGACAAAAGACCCAAGTACCAAGGGTGAGGACAAAAAGTTAAACCTCTAGAGTCGATGACAGGACACTTAACCATGTTGCGAAGACTAGGTTTTCTAGGACCATGGCACCTTAGAAAAATGACAAGGAGGTAATTAACATCCAAACATCCTTAATTTAAGATGGTAAAATAATCAAATTTAGACCCAAGGATGGCTTCATGCCATGGTTTGCAAAAGAAAGAAATCATAACATCAAAAGGAAGATACAATGACACATTCTCTATACCAAAAGTTCTCACTCCCGTGCATTAGAAACAACCATGTTATCCTTAAACCAAAACCTTAACACATCTAATACAAGATCTAGTTCCTCATACTATACCTCAAAATAAAAATTAAATATCTAACTTAGTTAAATTTCCATTATTGTGATGGACAATAACGTAATAAATATTTACCATTGTCCTAATACTAACCTTATTACATTCTAATGTCCCGTGAAAGAAAATATACAAAAGATTTAAAGGAAAATGTACTACAATAATGCAACATGGAATGTCTACCCTACATACATCATTACTCCTAACAAGAAAGTTCCCAAACAAGCCCATATTAACAATTTGACTCAACATAATACCAATGGGGAACATAGATCGACAACATCTAAGGACAAAATAACCTATAACGAATCATCTACTATATGCATAGTTATATACCATAGAATCTAATCAGAGTATTAAGACTCTATTCCTAATTGTCAACACTATAAAATTTTACCTTTCCTTAAACAAAATCCTAACAATAACAACATATATTATTCTATTTTAATTTTTTTTTAATTTCATCTATCCTTGTTTAGCCAATATCAATGTAATTACTATTTCAGTCTAGACCAAAAGAATTAACCATTTAGATGCATTGACTTTCTAAACTTACACAAACTTGCTTTCATTATGATACCAATTATAACTTTCTAACTTCTAAGATGGTATAAATCTAATTCTACACGGAATAGGAAAAATAACTACTATCATCCTATCCTCAACATACAATTGTATTCTAAAATCATGCAAATACATAAAGGTGAACTCCAATATAAAACTTATCTACAATAAGAAGGTATCGAATAATGACAAACACCGGTAAACTAATACTTTATTTATATTTAAGAGTATGTTTAGATTTCTGTATGATGTTCATGATTGATGTGATGAGTCATGTTAAGAGTCATCAGTTCATGCCATATCAAGACTTGTAAATGATCTATGTGGTACCCCTATTCAAAAGTTTTTCAAATATATTTATTTAATTTTGAGATTTTATTTTAGATTAGCAAATGAACTTTTTCCAAAGATTGATTAGGAACTACTTTTGATGTTTTATCAATTTTTTTTTTCAGATTACTTATGACTACAACTTAAGACCTCTTAGAAAATGTTATAGCCGCTATTGATCCAATAGTACTTTCAAATTTATAAAACATTCTACATAAAATACAGTCAGTGTAACCATTGCACATCCTTTCTATGCAAGTGTTAACATTTCCAGTAGAAAAAAGTCAATGGGTATATTAGATGTATAATGGCTTCGACAAATCAAAAGGGTCCTCAAAGTCTTGAAAGTATTAGTTTCTCACGATGTTCATCATTTTGTTGTGCCACTATATTTTGCATTTCTAGCAGGTAAGGTGGCTCTGCATAGCCATATACTGGTAGTTACGAAACTAAGAGCAGCTGTACCTATGCACAACTATATATAGCCATTCTTAGGAATTACTTTTCTTGTATTGGGCAGTGGGCCTTGCCTCTTAAATTGTATTGAGGAGATTTGAAAAGTTGCATCTTACTTTAAGTGCATGCGAAGGAACTTACCTATCAAAGGACTTTTGGACTTCACGTCTCTCATCCACAATTTTCATTAAATAACATGCACCCCTATGACTGTGCACATGAAATAACATGAACATAAGACTTACCTTGCAAAACAAAATGTTCTAAATTTTTGATTTCGTGAATCTGAATAGCAACTATGCACTATACTACCAACTCGCGCTAAAACGAAGCTTAGAAAGGAAAAGCGTATTCTCTAGTGAGAGTTTGATTCGCAAGTCTATCTACCAATGAGTAACAAGACATCCCTAAAATTTGGTAGCTTTATTACCCATACCTCAGAATTATTCATAACATCATAACTCTAAACCGACATTCCTCAAGGTAAGGTAAATAATAACAGCACTAATCTCTTCATACCAGAAAATAATACACAAATTGTATATAGTTCTACTAATAGTTCTACTCAGTTTGAAAAGGAAACTTCCTAGTCTTGGCTTACACATATCTATTTTCTGAAATTATTTCGATTCTAATATGATGTTGCTAAAAAAATCACAAGTGGAATTAGATATAATGAATGCTCACAAGCAGAAAATTTTTAGAGGAAATTCAAGGACTAATGAACTACAAAAGAATTTACAGAGAGAGTGTCTAGAAAAGGTGAGGACCTAAGACAGAGGGATGGCCTAGAATGTCTAGCAGCCAAGGTCAAGGTGAAAGCAATGCACAATCAAATCACCAGACCATGATGTAGGCCTGAGCTACGGCTGTGAGTGGGAGGATAGCAAGACAACATACAGAAAAATTGCTTCAACTAAACCTTCAACCCCTCAGCCTTAAGCGATTTCATCTGACAATAACATCCAGATTTAAGCAGAGGGCGAGATTAGATTTCTTGGCAGGAAAGAAAAGACAACCTTCTATGACATAACAGGTATGGGCAGCTAAGGCAAAAAGGTATGCATAAAGCACAAGGATGTGCAGCCAAGGTTTGAAAGAAAGCACTAACGTGATTACAGGGTGAGTACAATAAAAAAAAATACAGGAATGCATGGCGCAAGAATTAATCCAAAGTAGGCTTGAGTAAAGGCACCTAAAGATAGAAAGGAGATCTCAGACATGCATGAGTAATCTCCTACTAATTTACCATTGAGACAGAAACCCCAGAGAACACAGAGCAATCAAAGACAAGGAAATGTAGAAGTTACAAGACATACCCATACCAAAACGCTCCAGAACTCAATCTTCTCTCAGGAACTTCTTCTCTTTCTTCACAAAGAATCCCTCTGTAACCTGCCTCCTCTCTCAGAGAAAAATCCACTTCCCATAATAAAAAAAAATCACAGACATAAAACCCCCTCCATGCCAAACTTCCCGAGACCAAAAATAGGCAACAACCATTAATTCCCGTAACTCCCAAATAACTGCACAATCCCACTCCATAAGGAAATTTGAAATTTGTTTCCAACATAGGGATTCTTAGATCTCCCAAGAATATCTGACAACTCTCAATAATAAATTATGTGCCCAAAATATATTTTAAAACAACTATACACTAATTACCTTCATAAAAATTTATAACATTGCAATAACTGATTTTGTCAATAATGCTTCACCCAAACAATATTCCAATTTTACGACTATACCAATATTGTAAGGTCATAAAAAAATACAAGGAATACATAGACAAGTGTAAACAACTTAACAACACTCCACAACCCGCGACGACGAACAACAAGAACCAAGGGAGAGCGTAGCATCACAACACAAGACTATGGTAAGGACACAAGATGATGACAAGGACACAAGACCACGACAAGGACTAAAATTGACCTAGCAGTAAAAACCTCATATTATCTCCATCACCTTATCCCTGGTGTAGGGCCCGCTCAGACCTGCTAAATCAGGTGGAGTCGAGGCTCGATACCTGCAACCTGCGTGAAAACCAAAGGGGTTATATATAATCAACTGTAAATGTATATATATCACACACACCGAGACAGAGAATCGCGGCGTAGTAGGGTGCTCGATCTGAGCAATACTACACCGTCCCTGGTCCAAAACAAGACCATAATCAGAAGCGTAAATATGATATTTTCTAACCATCACTAAGCATGTCCATCTCATCAAAACTAAAGTAATCATAATGTCATCAAAACTCATAACACATGTCTCAATACATCCATCGAACAAAGTCCATCAAGGTCAAGGAGAACATAACCCAAAACATACTAGTCGAAACGTCTCGAAACTAAAATATGCCAAATAAGACTATCAACTATACCAGAACTGACAGAGAGTAATATGAAAATAACATCTATCACAAGCCAAAAAGTGAGGGGCATTACAGTTGGGCTGAGGATAGCTATGAGGAGGTTCATCTTACGAGTAGCCTAGAGAGGGAGGATGTCTCTATTGATGTGTCTAATTATCAAATAGAGAAAGATCCCAACTATACATGGATTCTAGGGATGTTGAGAAGAAGGAGAAAAGGGTTAAAAATAAGGGTAAAGGAAAAATGTAGGGAGAGCTAGTGGTTGGGGCTTACTTCCCTTGAATCCTTAGCCCATGCCCTTAAGGTTAACTAGTGAAATAATACCACTTCAGAGGGAGCTATAAGTGTAATTAATCTGCTAGTGGATTAGTTAGTTTGGATTGTATAGGAAATGAAGGTTCACCATTAGCTCTCTAAATGGTTCTTCATGGAGATTAAGTTTCTAAATATTAAATCTCTACCTTGGATTAGAAATATGATGGGAAAATCCTCCTCCAAGAGGAGGAGGAGAAGTTGACCCTCAAGTATTGGAGTTAATACCATGCAAGAAATTCTCACTCTTTACATAGAGAAGGATAAATTTAATTCCAGAATGTAGTTGCTTGAGGAGGAGGTTAAAGATCTTAAAACATGATTAAAAAAAATAGGGGAAGGGTTGAAACAAGGGGCTAACGATGTCAACCCTATGATGTGAAAGAGAAAAATATGCAACACCCATGATTGTACCAGCAAAGATGTGAGTGGTAAAAGTGGTGACATGTTTGAGGAAGGATTCCTCAAAACAAAGATAGAAATAGTGGAAATGCTTCACAATCTCTATCCCTTTTAGCTCTAATTGTGGCCCTTTATTTGTGTTTTTCTATTATTTTAGTGAATATTTTTATGACTTTTTACTACTTTGTAGCTCTTTACAGACTTTTGGTTGTGTTTTGACTATATTTTTTGTTGTAAAGGGTTTATAGTCACTTCAAAACCACCTTATCCTAATAAAAAAATGACATGAAAAATTAGTTGTGTTATCTACACAATTTAGGAAAAAAAAGCAATAAAATTCATAGGAAATTGAATGTATTTTATATAGTACTATTTTTAAAAATATTTTTAAAATTAATTTGGTAAAAATTTCACATTTCAATGAAGCATACTAAATTTTATGGAAAAAAAAAAGTAAGTGTCATTTTGGCTAGCCTATGTATGACATTTTTTTTTTCAAACTTACAATTAAGTAAAGGACACATGAGTGGATGTGATGCATATTTTCATGAAATTCTTTTGTAAATGAATAATTATAGATAAACTTTGTGCTACAAATTTTTAAAATATATAAAAGTAATTTCTTTGGCAACCAAACTTGGTTAAAAAACATTACATTTTATTTTATTTTTGAACTTCTAGCCAATCAAGCCTAGATTATGATCTATCTTTTAGATTTAAAAAATTATATACAAGTTAAAAGTTATAGATGTTATTTAATATGCATGTCTATTGTGAATTTAGATGTAATGTATGCAAACAAATTACATATTAAAATTATAATTATGCATGCATTATATTTTTAGAATACTAAGAGTTTCATAAATATATCCATTAATTTATCAAATTTGGATTAAAAATATCTATTAACATCAAGATTTAAGTCAAGGGAAGTCTGTGAAGATCTCTCATCACATGATTTGGACAAAAAAGAAATCTTGGAACTCCCAAGCCAAACTCCCATGCAATCTTTAGAGATTTCTATTGGTAGAAATTCACATAGGAAATGGATATCCATTTCATCATAATGAACATCCCTTTTGGTTTGACTTACCAAACTAAAAAATGGTAAAAATCATATCCTAAAACAAGTTTTACAATTAAATGGCTAACATTTTCATGCAATATTTTCCTCATTGCCATTGTATGATCCATCATGATCTCACACTCACCCTAAGGGTGGTTACACTAGATATTTCTTTCATTGGCTCAGAGTTGGTGACAAAGTCATTAAGGTATCCTTCAAATCTAGTTCTCTAAAGTCATCTAGTGATGAAATCAAGGATATAATTTTTGTTCATGAATGGCCCACATCCCTTTCAAATAGAAAACCTCTTTGGATGATTATAAATTAGTTTCTTAAGCCCAAGGGTATTTCACACAACATGCTCAATCTTTGCAACAATGCCTAAATAATGTTTCCTCTAGTCTTGGACCACCTTCTCAATCTTCTTGTGATGCCTCACCCATACATGATGAGGATCATTTTGTGCTTATTAAAATTACTAATTTGAATGCCCATAGTATGGTTGTTCAAAGCTACTTGGAATTATATATGTGCATATATGTATTGAAAATCTACAAGGAACCTCTTCAAAATCAATCCTTGGGTAGTGTCATCAATTATAAGAATATCATTTTTATACTAAATGTTTGTTCTACAATGTTTACTCCTTAACTTAGATCAATATAAAGTAATGTAACTTGATCTGTAAAACAATTATGCCTTAATGAAACTTATAAGTAAAAACAAGGAGATAAAAGATAGAATAGGAGATAATATGACACAATATATATGTGATAAAACCATTTCATGTGAAAAATCCACCACCAAAATTAAATATCAATATAATACTTCAAAAGAAACTTACAAAATATTGAGAAACTCTACTAATGACATATAGCCCTTATGAATATACTTTGATAGTATGATGATACTATTAAAATATTGTCGGACAAAATGCAGAGAGTTACACCATTATTGCACAATAATATTAAAACATAAAGTAATATATTATTGTCTTTAGATGATTTTCACATTGCATTACATTGGCTTTATAAAAGCCTCTTCCCTTTCACTATTTGATAACTACCTACATAACCTCCATACGGGAATGTAACTCCCACAAGCTAACATTTCTTTAATATGCATAAACTAACCTATAAATGCAAATGTAGCAATGTAATACCATTGTTACTATGACTATTATGCCAACTTTCCCCCTTTATTACATTGTTCCTGCAATAGTACCAAGGGACCCCCCTTGAATGTTAATATACTCAACAAAGCTGATTACATAATATGAATACATATTTTATAGAAGATCTTTTCCTAAAGAACAAATCTTAAACCAAGTGGGGCTTCATCTTGCTGTCTTGTCTACCCTCGGAAAGGTGTATCTTCAAGCTGCATTCTTCAGCTATTTAGTTCCAAACTCTCAAATTAAAGATTCTTGAATTATTCAACAACAATCCCTAAGAGATACGACAGATCTCTATCATTGTCTAGTGACCATGAAAGGGTATAACTCTCGATCATATACTTTGAAGCTCGCTGGACACAATCCATATTGAGATCAACACCAAATCCCAAACCTGTCTCTAAAACAAAATCTTCACAAAACATACATTCTTCAAATCCATCAGCATCAACAAAGAAAACAAAAACAACCAAAACCAAAAATACTTTTCATGCAAAGCATCATCTCAAAGCAAGAAGCTAACTTGAGATGATAGAAAATCCTCCATCCTCTAATGCCGTCTTCCTCCAATTTGACCTTGTTACACTTTATCTGTTCAATGTCACATTAATCTCTCTGATAACACAAGCATGTGAGTCTTTGAAGGGCCCGTTATGTGTAACAAAGATGGCACCAAAAGTCCATGCATAAGTAAATATGATTAAAAAGTCCATTTTAAGGTATTGGACTCAACCAATATTGTAAATTAGCTTAAAAAATATCTCCAATATTACCAACAACTAAAATAACTAAGAGCCATAATCATATTTTGAACTCATGACCTTTTCTAATCACCACCCAAAGCTTCCACCAGTTTCACCAACTCACCTATTTACCATACTTGATTTTCCAAATGTTGAATGCCTTTATTATTCCCAAGCTTGCTTTCACCTCCCTCACTCACAAATTCAAAACAAAAACTTTTTTGAATTGAACTATTAAATAAAATGTTCTCAACAATACAAAAGCAATGTTAATGAAGAACACACCAACAACATTTAGCTTTTACTAAGAATGGAAGTAATAAAAACTTCCAATAAAAACTTCCAACAAAAACACAATTCTTACTTGAATAAATCAAAGTTTGAGACTACATCGAGAGGAGACTCATGTATTCTATATGCAACAATAATAATAGTTTCTAAGACTCTATTTCACTCTTTCATATCACCAAACATTTAACAACAAACTTCTATGTTTCACATACATGTAAATAAACCTCTTTCACTGCAAGGAGAGTAATGTCTTTACATTTACAGGTCTGTATGGCCAGTAAACACCAATTTCATCAACCATGTGA
Source organism: Cunninghamia lanceolata (assembly GCA_027924645.1). Classification (NCBI taxonomy): domain Eukaryota; kingdom Viridiplantae; phylum Streptophyta; class Pinopsida; order Cupressales; family Cupressaceae; genus Cunninghamia; species Cunninghamia lanceolata. The sequence goes on from BSBN01000780.1 coordinate 12,130,341, forward strand.
TCTACAAAGGAATTCACATCTCCATATGCACATCGAAAAAGGTTCCAAACACCTCTGATTCCTCCAAATTTTCACACGGCTGGCAACATTTAATGTCCTTCATTTTGTAACACACCTCTCTATAAATCTACACACATTTCAATGTGTTCAAAACTTCACCTTCCCATGCTTACTTATTCTCCTTGTCATTACCAATCTCATCCAATAAAAATAGGCTATTTAAAAAAAGAATAATGGAAAATAGGAAACAATCTATGTAAACACATACTATTTTAACCATCATTTAAAAACACCAAAAAGAAAGGATAAAATTTATTTAAAATGACCAATCTGGTGACTACAAAAACCTTGCATGATTTTCTTCATAATGCAAAAACCTTACACAATTTTCTTCATGCTTGTTTTCTTCCTCAAACAATTTTCTTCATTCCAATTGCATAGACACAAGAACATATGTTGCTCTTATACCATGTTCAAATATGGTAGGACAAAATGCAGATAGTTACACCATTATTACACAACCATATTAAAACATAAAATAATATATTATTGTCTTCCGATGATTTTCACATTGCATTACATTGGCTTTATAAAAGCCTCTTCCTTTTACCTATTTGATAACTACCTACATAACCTCCATATGCTAATGTAACTACCACAAACTAACATTTATTTAATATCCATAAACTAACCTATAAATGCAAATTCAACAATGTAATACCATTGTTACTATGAGTATTATGCCAACAAATACTTAGCACAAAATTAAAAGCCTTTAAAGCCCTATAATACACTCCAAACCAATATGTCAAGGCCTACATTTGTAAACTTTTGCTATCCATAAAAGTACTTGTGGATTCACTTGAACCATGGGCCAATCCTAATTCCCCTCATGAGTTGTCAATAATCCTGAAAAAAAATGTAACTCCTAATATGTAAGATTCCATCTTTGAATATACCAACTTATGAACTCCACTTTGGACTCATTCAAATTTACGCTCTTAGAGCTCTTACACATCTCTTACAACTAGATAAAAATTACTAGTCAAAGATGCTAGTCTTAGTCTTCCTAGTAACTATCTTAGTAAATGTTCTCTTACATCCATAATAACCCCTTATACATATGTTAGAATATGTCATGTATAGAATCTCAATTCTGGTCTATATATGGCACTCCATTTGAAGAGGGGCCATATTTAAAACATATAATACTAAATAATTACAATTGTTCCTAGGAATTTGTAAGGTTATTGAAAAATAATCTTACAATATTCCCACTTTTTTATACATTGCATAAATATATAATAGGTTAAATAAGACTAATTACTAAGGGCATAGATGCCTATAGTTGGTCTACACTAAGTAAACTTATCTTCAAACACTAGATTAATTATAGAATCAACAGTTCATTGTTCAAGATGTCAACCTTCTAAATTTTATGATATGGTCCTAAATGGAGACCTAAATTAATAGGAGTCCCACCTAGGAAGCCTTGGAAGATCTACACAAAACCACACTTCAAAATTCAACAAGCTCAATGCAAGACCAATTATATTGTAGGTCACTAGTATCTATACACACTAGGATAGAATTTAAGACAATGCTAATCACTTCTAGTGACACATTGAGTCACTACAAGTGAAATTGTTATGATAAAGCACTTGATCTTTATGGTTTTTGTAAGTAAATCAATGTGACAAGAATAAACCTTAGAATTTTTTCAAGTGATTCAACTCAAAGGGATTCATTTATCAAGAATTCTCATGGTAGTTACAAATATAATGACAAGAAATTTTTTATCTCGACTACTACTTGCAACATGCACCGATATAGGATCTCAAAATAAAAACAAACAATATAAAATTATTACAAGTGAAAAGAATTAGCAACACAAGCCCTCACAATTGCTACATGTTAGCCTAATAGAAAGGGATTCCTTGCACAATAATAGAACACTTAGATAAAATCAAGTACAACTTGAACATGAATTAAAATGACTATTCCTTAATTATCAATGTGGGGAAATATAAAACTAAAATTTTTCACATTTTCTATAACAATCTAAACCAAAGAATGAAAAGTCCTTATCTTGTTGGGTTGTCTAGGAGACACATATTAGATAGATGGAGGTTGGAGACATATATTCTATAGCCAAAATGTTGCTCACATGAAATCAACATGAAGTTTGAATACCTTTGCTTAGTGTATGGACATATAAAAAGTAAATTAAATTTACTAAATGCTAAACAAACTTAATCTATACAATATATTCATTTACTAACTAGATTAATAGTCTAGCCTAATTAGAACATATGGAGTTGAAATTGTTATTGTTTTATTTTTATAAGAAAATAAAATATTGTTCACTAAGGAATATAGGAGAATTAGAATGTAAATATAGAAAATAAATATAGGAAAAAAAATGGAGTAAGATGAAATTAGAGGTCATAGAAAGTAGTTGCAGTATAGAGACTAGTGAAATTCATAGCTGGTAATACAATTATTCCCATGTCCAAACATGTTGTGGTCTTCCATACATGAAAATATAGTTCATATAGTGGATTAAGAGCTTGCAGAAATAAAAATGAAATAGACAAAGAGAAAAATAGAAGAAAATAACATATATATAAAAGGATCATAAAATAACTTAGATTCTATGAAATAGAGAGATTAGTCTAAAGTAGATAGTAAAATGTAAGATATGATATAATATACGAAACCCCCAAGTGAAAGAAATAATAAGTGTGCATAAAGGTAGGATAGAGGGGAAAGTGTTGGCTAGTTGGGATCTTGTCAAAATGGTCAAGCCCCAAAAATGGTTTTTTGACCTCCATGGTAAGTTAGATAGAAACTAGATTATAATTTATGTGTCATCTTAATCTTTAGTACATCTAGAATTAAGAATTGTAAAGTAAATGATAAAGTGAAAAAGTAAGTGTATCTTCTACTATCCTTATTTATATGAAATAGAGCTAGGAGATGTAGAATCCACATATGCCAAATAAATAGTACAATACAAAATAAAAACACAAAAGGGAATAACAAAAATTAGTCCCAAGAGACTGGAATCCAAAGGCCTTTAGAAAGATTCACAATAATAATGAGAGTTATTGTAAAGTACTAGAACTTGTTATGTAGAAAAATGGTAGAATGATTGCACAAAACTCAACAAGAAAATTATTCTCAAAAGAATGAGAAAGAAGAATAAATCCAAATTCAATATACGAATCATGTAAAATCTATTTGTTGGCTAAGGAATAATGAAAAGAATGTTGGAATCTTGATAGACGTAGGCAACTGACAGTTACAAAAAATGGAAGTCAAAATGACACTATTTTGGCTATGAAATAAGGTTTGTATGGTTTGAATATAATATTTGATTGTGGACACATCCATGCAACTATGCTTTATTCCAAGAACAAATAGAACTCAAAGTTATTAAAAGTGACACAAATTACAAAATTCAAACACAAAAACATTATAAAACAAAAGACAAATTATAAGTACATGAATAAACATGAATTTGGCATTTGGAATAGGAAAATAGGCTATAGTATGGGCTAAAATTAGTCCTTAAACATACTAGGGAATGGATAGTAAAATGAGTATAATTTATATTATCAAAATTATAGGGTATGCAATTTTTAACATTATTTTTCCCTCGCTCTAATGAACTTTTGCCTCTAGCTACTAAAGATACACTAAAGAATAGAATGTAAATGTAGAAAATATATAAAAGTAATTTTTTTGCCAACCAAACTTGGTTAAAAAACATTACATTTTATTTTATTTGTGAACTTCTAGCTAATCAAGCCTAGATTATGATCTATCTTTTAGATTTAAAAAATCATATACAAGTTAAAAGTTATAGATGTTATTTAATATGCATGTCTATTCAAGAATTTAGACGTAATGTATGTAAACAAATTATATATTAAAATTAGAATGATGCATGTATTATATTTTTAGAATACTAAGAGTTTCATAAATATAACCCTTAATTTATCAAATTTGGATTAAAAAATCTATTATCATCAAGATTTAAGTCACTTGGAAGTTTGTGAAGATCTCTCATCCCATGATTTGGACAAAAAAATAAATCTTGGAACTCCCAAGCCAAACTCCCATGCAATCTTCATAAATTTCTATTGGTAGAAATTTGAATAGGAAATGGATATTCATTTTGTCATAATGAACATCCATTTTGGTTTGACTTACCAAACTAAAAAATGGTAAAAATCATATCCTAAAACAAGTTTTACAATTAAATGGATAACACTTTCATGTAATCTTTTCGTCATTGCCATTGTATGATCCATCATGAGCTCACACTCACCCTAAGGGTGGTTACACTAGATATTTCTTTCATTGGCTCAGAGTTGGTGACAAATTCATTAAGGTATCCTTCATATCTATTTGTCTAAAGTCATCTAGTGATTAAATTAGGGATATCATTTTTATTCATGAATGAATCACGTTCTTTGGAAATAAGCATGTTTGGACCATTATAAATTAGTTTCTTAAGCCCAAGGGTATTTCACACAACATTCTCAATCTTTGCAACAATGCCTAAATAATGTTTCCTCTAGTCTTGGACCACCTTCTCAATCTTCTTGTGATTCCTCACCCATACATGATGAGGATCATTTTATTCTTATGAAAATTTCTAATTTGAATTCCCATAGTATGGTTGTTCAAAGCTACCTGGAATTATATATGTGCATATATGTATTGAAAATCTACAAGGAACCTTTTCAAAATCAATCCTTGGGTAGTGTCATCAGTTATAATAATATCATTTTTATACTAAATGTTTTTTCTACAATGTTTAATCCTTAACTTAGATCAATATAAAGTAATGTAACTTGATCTATAAAAGAATTATGCCTTAATGAAACTTATAAGCATAAACAAGGAGATAAAAGATAGAATAGAAGATAATATGAAACAATATATATGTGATAAAATGATTTCATGTGAAAAATCCACCACCAAAAGTAAATATCAATACAATACTTCAAAAGAAACTTTAAAAAGATTGAGAACCTCTACTAATGACATATAGCCCTTATGAATATACTTTAATAGTATGATAATACTTAGCTCTAAATTAAAAGCCTTTAAAGCCCTATAATACATTCCAAACCAATATGTCAAGGCCTACATTTGTAAACTTTTATTATCCATGAAAGTATTTGTGGATTCACTAGAACCATGGGCCAATCCTAATTCCCCTCATGAGTTGTCAATAATCGTGAAATAAAATGTAACTCCTAATATGTAAGATTCCATCTTTGAATCTACCAACTTAGGAACTCCACTTTGGACTCATTCAAAGATGCTCTTAGAGCTCTTACACATCTCTTACAACTGGCTTAGTCTTCCTAGTAACTATCTTAGTAAATGTTCTCTTACATCCATCATAACCCCTTATACATATGTTAGAATATGTCATGTATAAAATCTCAAGACTGGTCTATATATGGCACTCTGTTTGAAGAGAGGCCATATTTAAAACATATAATATAAAATAATTACAATTGTACCTAGGACATTGCAAGGTGGTTGAAAAATAATCTTATAATATTCCCACTTTTTATACATTGCATAAATATGCAATAGGTTAAATAAGACTAGTTGCTAAGGGCATAGATGCCTATAATTGGTCTACACTAAGTAAACTTATATTTAAACACTAGCTTAATTATAGAATCAATAACATTCTTCAAGATGTCAAATTTCTAAATTTTATGATATGGTACTAGATGGAGACCTAAATTAATAGGAGTCCCGCCTAGGAAGCCTTAGAAGATCTATACAAAACCACACTTCAAAATTCAACAAGCTCAATGCAAGACCAATTATATTCTAGGTCATTGGTATCTATGCACACAAGGATATAATTTAAGACAATACTAATCACTTCTAGTGACACATTCAATCACTACAACTGAAATTGTTATGATAAAGCACAATCTTTATGGTTTTTGTAAGTAAATCAATGTGATAAGAATAAAGCTTAGAATATTTGCAAGTGATTCAACACAAAGGGATTCATCTATAAATAATTCTCATGGTATTTATAAATATAATGACAAGAAAAATATTTATCTGGACCACCACTTGCAACATGCACCAATATAGGATCTCAAAATAAAAACAAACCATTTAAAATTATTACAAGTGAAAGGAATTAGCAAGACAGGCCCTCACAATTGCTACATGTTAGCCTAACACAAAGGGATTCCTTGCACAATACTAGAACACTTAGATAAAATCAAGTACAACTTGAACATGAACTAAAATGACTCTTTCTTAATTATCTATGTTGGGAAATATAAAACTAAAAGTTTTCACATTTTCTATAATAATCTAAACAAAAGAATGAAAAGTCCTTATCTTGTTGGTTTGTCTAGGAGACACATATTAGACACATGGAGGTTGGAGACATATATTCTATAGCCAAAATGTTGCTCACATGAAATCAACATGAAATTTGAATACCTTTGCTTAGTGTATGTACATATAAAAAGTAAATTAAATTTACTAAATGATAAAGAAACTTAGTCTATACAATATATTAATGTACTAACTAGATTAACAGTCTAGACTAATTAGAACATATGGATTTGAAATTGTTATTGTTTTATTTTTATAAGAAAATAAAATATTGTTCACTAAGGAATATAGAAGAATTAGAGTGTAAATATAGCAAATAAATATAGGAAAAAAACATGGAGTAAGATGAAATTTAGAGGTCAGAGAAAGAAGTTGCAGTATAGAGACTAGCAAAATTCATAGCTAACAATACAATTATTCACATGTACAAACATGTTGTGGTCCTCCATACATGAAAATATAGTTCATATAGTGGATTAAGAGCTTGTAGAAATAGAAATGAAATACACAAAGAGAGAAATAGAAGAATACAACATATATATAAAAGGATCATAAAATAACTTAGATTCTATGAAATAGAGAGATTAATGTAAAGTAGATAGTAAAATGTAAGATAAGATATATAATATGAAACCTCCAAGTGAAAGAAACAATAAGTGTGCATAAAGGTAGGATAGAGGGGAAAGGGTTTAGTGGTTGGGATCTTGTCAAAATGGTCAAGCCCCAAAAATGGTGTTTTGACCTCCATGGGAAGTTAGATTGAAACTAGATTAGAATTTACGTGTCCTCTTAATCTTTAGTGCATCTAGAATTAAGAATAGTAAAGTAAATGATAAAGTGAAAAAGTAAGTGTATCTGCCACTATCCTTATTTATATGAAATAGAGCTAGGGGATGTAGAATCCACATATGCCAAATGAATAGTACAATACATAATAAAAACACAAAAGGGAATAACAACAATTAGTCCCAAGGGAGTGGAATCCAATGGTCTTTATAAAGATTCACAGTAGTAATGTGAGTTGTTGTATAGTACCAGAACTTGTTATGTAGAAAAATGGGAGAATGATTGCACAAAAATCAACAAGAAAACTATTCTCAAAATAATTAGAAAGAAGGATAAATCCAAATTCAATATATGGATCATGTAAAATCTATTTTTTGGCTAAGGAATAATGAAAAAGAATTTTGGAATCTTGATAGACCTAAGCAACTGACAGTTACAAAAACTAGAAGTCAAAATGACACTATTTTGGCTATGAAATAATGTTTGTATGGTTGCAATATAATATCTTGATTGTGAACACATCCATGCAACTATGCTTTATTCTAAGAACAAATAGAACTCAAAGTTATTAAAAGTGACAAAAATTACAAAATTCAAACACAAAAACATTATAAAACAAAAGACAAATTATAAATACATGAATAAACATGAATTCTGCATTTGGAATAGGAAAATAGGCTGTAGTACCTAATATTAGTCCTTAAACATACTAGGGAATGGATAGTAAAATGAGTATAATTTATATTATCAAAATTATACGGCATGCAATTTTTAACATTATTTTTGCATCACTCTAGTGAACTTGTGCCACTAGCTAATAAAGATACACTAAAGTATTGAAAGTAAATGTAGAAAATATTAAATACTTTGAAAATACATAAATGATTCACAATATTCTTTGAGTTAGGATTGCATGCCCTTAAGCTGGGATATGCAAAACAAACAGGTTTTGAAAACATAAACAGCCTATAACACAAATATGTTAGAAAAACATAACATACATGATACACGTGTTATAAATCATAGACCCTACAACAAAAATGTGATAGTACAACACATTTAATCCAACATATACATAATGCATGCAAAAAGAGAAAATGAAAAATTGCATATAATAAAACTACTAGAGAGTAAAATTTGTATTAGTGAGAAGAATAAAATGAGTAGGATCTTTAATTTAAAGAGAAAACCTAATGTACATGAAGAGAAAGGAAAATAGTATAAATGAGTAGGATCTTTAATTTAAAGAGAAAACCTAATGTACATGAAGAGAAAAGAAAATAGTCTACATGAAGAAAATCACTAGGAATCATGAAAACTAGTTGACAAGACAAATCACATGTACTATCATGCTTCATTTCTAGGTGATTAGAATAAAGGTGGTTATTACCACAGATACTCTATACTTGGGACCACAAATTATAGATGCTATGAAATCATTCCAAAAGTGTGAGTAGATGTGATATAATATATGTTGGAAACAAGGCAGATAACTGAGAGGGGGGGTGAATCAGTTATCTTAAAACTTCCTTAACTTTCTTTTCTTTTGTTATCTTAATAATCAATAAAATATTAACTCATATAAGCATATGTGAACATAAAACCAGAAATAAAATCAACACACATAACACAAGGATTTTTACATGGAAAACCCTATTAAGGGAAAAACCACAGGGTGACTAACCCAAGATTGTATTCTTTGTTAAAAGAATAAAGGAGTATAATATGGCACTTGCAAATTAGGGCTCACTGCTCGAGCACACTACTCACAAGAGGCACACTACCTACAAGAACTTACAGAAGGTAATCAAATGTTTGAACTGATGAGAGGCATCTATAAATGCAAGAGTTCAGTTCCAATTAGGCACAATATACTGATTTGATGCAGTTCATTCTTCCTCTATTTTGATACTGTTACTCTGTCAGATATGAGACTTGATCTACTACTTTCACACTTGTCTGTGCTTTTCTTCGCACTTATCACATTACTTATATTTTTCCCACACCTACATATTGGAATCCATCTGGTATATATATCTGCATCAAGGATTTCATCAACTTTCTAGTCGGCAACAAGAACACTCAAGATATTTACAACTTACTGATCTGTCGGTTGAATCCATGCTTGATTTGTGATATGTATCAAAAGCATAGGCATATAATTCATTAATCATGTCGGCCAACAATGTATAGTACCCCAAATAGCATGATCAACACTTTTTACTCATCTCGCTTGAAGTTTGATGCTCTGCCAATTAGTTCTTCCTTTGTCTACTCTACTTGACTGGAACTTGATGCTCAGATGCTCATATCATTTCCATACTTTACTACCGGAGGCTAAATCTCTACAATATAGTAGTCATGATACTCCTCTTGACTTATCCAAGTCCATAACTTGTTGAGTTACCCCATCTGAGAGATCCGGACCTGATTGTCAGACCTTGTTGCATACTCTATTCTTGTTCACCAAACCAAGACAATCTTCAATCTAACTTCTGGTATATGCATACTATGTACTGTGGATGTGTGGGATATAATTTGTTGCCATCAATGACAACACTCATGAAGCCACACAATGTCTCTTGCCAACAATCTCCCCCTTTGGCATTGATGGCAACACTTAGTGAAAAATGGCTAAGTGTCGTAGTAAACTCCCCCTTGGCCAATGCTCTATCTTTTGTACTATTTTATCGGAGCTCCCCCTTAGTTGGATTCCACATTTTTCACTACTCCTCACTCCCCCTTTGACATTAATGGCAAAGGATGGAATCCACATATTAAAAATTTTCAAAAATTAATCTATACATGGCCATATAATTATATATACATGTTATACTTACATATACTTAAGTATATCTACAAAAGTGGCCTTCAACTGTACAAACTGTGTGGCCCAGCTTTGCTTCATCCTGTCCAAAATGGAGATGTGACCACTCAAGAAAAATGCATATGCTTCTGCCCTTCTGAGATCTATTAGATCACTGGTCCAAGCTGGGGTCAGAGCATTTGTCAAGGCCTCATGCATTGCCTCTAACTTAGGGATAATTATCCCTCTGAGTTCACTCATCCTGTTTATTATATTCTTCTTTTCTTTGTCTAACCTCTTTATTTCATTTATAATGACAATGGCCTAGCATTCTTGATTCATTAAAGAGGTAGAAAGGGGATCAAATTTATGAGATAAACTTTACAGTTTACGCTCTTGTTCTTTCACCTTCTTTTCAATATCCTCTATCACTTTGGACAAAGATAGACAAAATTTGTACAAGTTCCCACCATCTTTAAGAGCATTTTCAAGGTTATTTATTCCAATGTTCAGGGTCCTCCTATCATTAGCAATGACTCCCTATACTTTAGTGAATCTTTTTCCCAGAAACTCCTTCCAGACCTTTGCTTCTGGTGATTTTACTAGAGATTCAAAGTGGGTGTTAACAGAATTTACCAATGATTTCAAGTTGTCGGATGGTGAAGCCGAAGTATCCTTTTGGAATGATGGTATGATCTTCTCTAGTATCCCAGATGTCATCTCGAATAGTTCACCATCTTCCATGTGAGATTTCAAGATTTTTTCTTTTGCTTTGGCTTGAGAAAAAGATGTTATTTTCATTGTTTGGACCAGAGAGAGAGAGTCAAAATTTAGTGTCCCTTAAAATAGCTCTAGTTCATCTATCTCCATTATTTCTTTATTCAAGAAGTCCTTCACTACCTCTATAGTGTCTCTTGTCAGGGATTGAGACTTCATTTCTTTTGGGATATTAGAAGAGTCAACATTAGTCTATTCTACTTGTTCTTCCTCTTTTCCTTTGACCTCTTCTTCTTGATTTGCTTTCTCCTCTTTTCTTCCTTCTCCTTCAACTTCAAAATCTGGAATGTCAGCAGTGGGATCTAGAGGAAAGATGTCACCGGTGTTTATTACTTCATGAACTTCCTCTTCTGAAATAGAGGAATCCAAGTCCTTAGACTTCTCTTCATCTAGCTCTTTTGATCCTTCTATATCTTTTTCTGAAGATTATTTATTGGTTATATTTAATCCTTCAACATACATGGTAGAAGGTTCTTCAGTTGTTTCCTCTATAATAGGAAGATTGAATCTTTTGAAAGCATTCCAGAGGATGTCTTTTGTTTCTTTTGCTACTTCGTCAATTTCTCCAAGCATATACTACTTGGTCAGTTTCTCCAAGCATAAGTTTATTCATTCTTGCTTTGCTCCAAAATTCATCCTTACAATCCTTAAGGATCATGCTCATTTGTTTTGGGGTGATAGAAGGATAAAGCTAAATTACTATCTATTCTGGGATCTCTAAGTCTTTTTCTTTTGCATTTTCTTTTCTCAATTCAAGTACTTCTTCTAGACTTTTAGGAATTAAGGATATAATTTCAATGAAATCTTTATTGTAAATATTTAGGTACCTGACAGTAGCTTCTTCTAAAATTCTCTTGTCAGTATCATTGTATTCATCATAGAACTCTGTTACTGGCTGTAGGTTCCCATCCACAGTGACTTCCTTGATGATATCGTCAATAGAAATAGTAGGCTTTTCAACAAATTCTTCTGCCTTCTTTTCCTTATTTTTACTGGCAGAGTATTCTCTGGATGTTTTCTTCTTCTTCATTTTCTTGATTTCCTCATCAGATTATGTTTCTTATCATCTTTGAGGCTTGTATATGACCTTCTGGCTTTGGTCTTTGTCCTCTTTTCTCCTTTTTCAGATGTCTTGATTTCTGGTTTGGTGGCCCTTGAGCTTTTAAGAGTGGTAGGTGTAGAGCTCTTAGAGGATCTAGTCTGGGAGGAGGCTTGTGTTGGAACCTCTCCTTTCTTTGCTTCATGTTTTTCTTTCTTAGTCTTCTCCATTTTCTCTCTGTTTGCATCTACTGCCTCTTTTGATAAGCCAAATCTTTTGGCAATTTCCTCAACTTCCCTTCTAACTTTCCTATTTATCTTCGGTTGTCTTAGCTCAACATGTATTTTCACACTTAGTTCTTGAAAGGTTCCAAACCTTTCTACCTCAGGGTCCTTAGGCTGGCTCAATAGGTGTTGAATATATAGTTCTAAGATTTTCTCATCAACCTCATAACCCATAGGCATTATCCACACTGTTCTGGGCTCAACTGCCTCCATTAGGCATTGATTAGTATCAACCATGAAACAAACTGTGTCCTTGTATTTCTCAACTATGGATTAAGCAATTCTTTCTTTGGCTTGCGTCATGATCTAAAAGTTCTTGAAGTAACCCTAGAGAGCTATGTTTTGGGCTTGAGCATCACCAGGTCCATACAGATAATCTCTAGTCTATATGGCAACCAGTTTTTCATTTTGCCATACCCAACCACTTGATCCAAGTAGCTCATTCATGTAATAAAAGAATAGACATAGTATTAGAGACCCATATTTGAAGGAATTCTTCTTACCTTTTTTAATCTTCTGTAGGTTTTCTGATAGTTGATTTAGGAGAAGATCACATAGGTCATAATCTGTATTTTCCCTCAACACCTAATATGATGCATATATTGCAGTCCCAGACACAGAATTCTCCCTACTAGAATGATAGATCTTGTACCCAATTATCATTGAGGCAAACTTGACATCTGGATCTGTAATGTCATCTATTCTCATTGCTCTTTTGTCAAACTTAGATCTGGTGGATTCAGTTACTATCTGGTTCTTGACTGATTTAAGTGCAGGTAACCCACTAGATGAGTGGAACCCAGTTATTGCCCTGATGGCATATTTTTTTATCTTGAAGGGCCTCATCAACCACATGAAATTATCATGCATCCTTCTTAGGACATACCGGACCCAATCATCTTTTGCAAAACAGGGGAAGTGTATGCAATGTCCAAAGTGTTTATCCCGGAGGGCCTTGTATTGACTATTGAGTTCAAAACTCTTATCTATTAGCTGTTTGTGATAGATGTCCATCAATTTAGAGTCTCCAAATTCCTCAATGTTGGCATGGATATAGACCCTGACATCTTCTACATGCAATACCCCATGCGAAATGCTTGAAAATGCACCTAAAGGATCAACTTCTAGAGAATTATAGGGATGTTTCTTGAAATTAGGGTGCGGCCTATCAATGATCTTAACAACTATTGGAGTAGCCATCTTGGAAAAGATTGAGAGAGATATTTTTAGGATGGAAGTACCTTTTTACGCTTTCAAGTTTGAAATAGGAGCCAAAACAAATCATTGGTTGAGTTCAATTTTGTAGTTGATCTTTGAGTGAGTTGTAGAAAATTTGATGCAGAACTCTTGTTTTCTTCTTCTTGAATGTAAATGTACAAATAATGAGTGAATAAACCCTTTTAACATTGCACAAACCCTAATTTCCTTTTGTAATAAATGAACAACATAAGTTATCTTGTTGCCCTATTTTGAGAGAGATCTTCTCGAATCACTGTGCTAAACTTAGAATCATTGTCAGTGAGGATTGACAATGTATCTTCTTTTCTTCAATCATACCATGGATCCATAGATCAAAGTATTTCAAATTTGAATCATTCTGGATTTGTCTGTGGAAATCCTGCTTTATCGGAGCGCTATCGGAACCTGATCAACTTGAGTCGTTAAACTCTTGTAAAACTCCATGCGGATCTTTCATATTTTTACTAAAGGTTATGTAGATATTTTTCTGAGAACCCTTTTAATCCGTAGCATTCCATGTGCTAAATTTAGGAGTAATTGACTGGCTGGGGAAATTTGTTTCTCTCTGTGACTCCCCCTGAGCCAGAGGTCACCCTTTTAGTTACTGGAAGGAATATCAACACTAGATTCTAGTATGGATTCATCCCCAATCTTTTCTATACTATTCTTCACCCAAATCTTGCTCATCTCCTTTTGAACTTCATCCACAATCACTTTACCTTTGCCTTATCTTATTTTTGATTATGTTGCACTGGACCATTTCTATCATGATTTCTACTTCTGTAGAATTTGGCAATATGACCAGATCTATTCCAATTGTAGCAGATAACATTTCTTGACTTATTTGATTGATATTCTCTTGATCTGTATTGATTAGCCATATGTCCAATTCTATTGCATGCAAAGCATCTGCCATTGAATCAATTGTTTATTTGCATATTTCTACATTCATGAAATTTGTGACCATACCTTTCCCAGTTAAAACATTGTCCAGAGAAGAGTGAATTAGTCTAATTCATTCTCCTCCTACACTGAGTTGCTTTATGATCAAAATTGTTGCAATTAAAGTAGTATCCATTGAATGATGGATATCTTTGAGTATTTTGTTGCCTTACTGGAGGTCTTCTAGGCCTTTTTCTTTGATTTCCCGATCCAAAGTTTTTCTGACCGGATCTAGAGCTTTCACCTTTCTCATATCCCAAGCCATACTTATCATTTACCCTATTTTGGATTTCAAGAAGAACTTCAAGTTGAGCTGAACTTATCTTGAATTTCTCTTTGTATTCATTTGTTGTTTGAAGATCTTGTTTAAGAGTGTCTATCTAATTCTCAAGTTGTTCTTCATTGTCTCTAGCTTCTTCAAGATCTGATTCAAGATGCATGATTATTCTGTCCATTTTGTGGTAGTCCTCTATTTTCTCCTTGAGAGATTGTTTTAGATTATCTTCAATTTTCCTCTTTTCTTCAATTTCTTGGGTGAATCTCATAACTCCTGATTCCATTTCATGCCTTACTATAATGATTTATTTTGACAGCTTCTCACATAGCTTATTTTTCTCTTCTAGATCTTCATTGGTATCATTGACTTCACTTTGATTGGCTAATTATTTAAGTAGTTCCTTTCTCTTTTTCACAGAGATACTCAGTTTTTATTTTAGCTCATTTATGAAATTGTCATCTTGTTTGAGTCTTTCTTTCAAGTTATTGACTTTAGAGTGAGATTGTTCAAGATCATCAAGAGTAGACTGAAGTTGTTCCTTCATAACATAAATATCCATTGAGATTCCCAGATCTTCCTCAAACTGTTAGGCTTTATTTAGAGGAACTTAGCTTTGATACCAATTGTTGGAAACAAGGTAGATAACAAAGAGGGGGGGTGAATTAGTTATCTTAAAATTTCCTTAACTTTCTTTTCTTTTGTTATCTTAATAATTAATGCAGTATTAACTCATATAAGCATATGTGAACATAAAAGAAAAAATAAAATCAACACAAATAACACAAGAATTTTTACATGGAAAACCCTGTTAAGGGAAAAACCACAAGGTGACTAACCCAAGATTGTATTCTCTATTAAAAGAATAAAGGTGTATAATATGGCACTTGCCAATTAGGGCTCACTGCCCAAGTACACTGCTCATAAGAGGCACACTACCTACAAGAACTTGCAGAAGGTAATTAGATGTTTGAATTGATGAGAAGCATCTATAAATGCAAGAGTTTAGTTTTGGATAGGCACAATACACTGATTTGATGCACTTCATTCTTCCTCTGTTTTGATATTGTTACTCTGTCACATACCAGACTTGATCTATTATTTTCACACCTGTCCCTACTTTTCTTCACACTTATCACATTACTTATATTTTTCCCATACCTACATACTGGAATCCATCTGGTATATATATCTGCATTGAGGATTTCATCAACTTTCTAGTTAGCAACAAGAACACTCAAGATATTTACAAGTTACTGAACTGTCAGCTGAATCCATGCTTGATTTGTGATGCATATCGAAAGCATATACATAGAAGTCATTAATCATGTTGGCCAACAATGTGTAATCCCCCAAATAGCATGATCAACACTTTTTACTCATCCAGATTGAAGTTTGATGCTCTGCTGGTTAGTTATTCCTCTGTCTACTCTACTTGACTAGAAGTTGATGCTTAGATGCTCATATCTTTTCCATGCTTTACTACCAGAGGCTAAATCTCTAGGATATAGTAGTCATGATACTCCTCTTGACTTATCCAAGTCCGCAACATGCTGAGTTACCACATTTGAGAGATCCAGACCTGATTGTTGGACCTTGTTGCATACTATGTTCTTGTTCATTAGACCAAGACAATCTTCAATCTGACTTCTGGTATAGGCATACTATGTACTGTGGATGTGTGGGATAGACTTTGTTTCCATCAATGACAACACTCATGAAGCCACACAGTGTCTCTTGCCAACAATATACCCCCTTAAAATAATTGCATATAAGAAGCATGCATAATTAATGTTAAGGTGTATATAAGGGAAGAGAGAAAAAAATCCTTAGGAATAGAATATGTAAAAGATGTTCTCCCAAGATTAATGAGATTTTCCCCCTAGAAAATAAACAAAGAAATAGAATGGTGTGTTTTCCCCTAGAAGTGAGGGAAGAGATAACAAGAAAGAGGGATATCACCAATAAATATGGTTGTGTTGTTACCCAAGAAGATGGTTTCATCTAAATTGTGCCACCATGAAATATCAAAATATCAAAGAAAGAAATCTACATGTACTACATAATATGTGATATCACAACTAAATAGAAAAATATAATAGGAATATCAACCAATAATACAGGTAAAAAAATTTGATGACAACTTGTAAGGAGAATGAAGAAGAGTACTTTCCAAAGGTTGAAATATATTATTAATGAATAGAAAAATTATATAGGGAATGTTAGCAGTGGAATAAAATAACTTCTTACTAGAAGAATGGAGAAGTGTATTAGTTATAGATAAATATGGAGGAAATTCTTAAGGATGGAGGTTTAGGTGGATTAGAAGGTTGGTAACATATACCCATATGAGAAAGATATAGTTTAGGTTTTATAGGGACCTTGATTCCTTGTCTCATGCACCCGCAATGGTTTCTATTATATCCATATTTAGAGAGGATTTTGAAACCCATGCTATAACAATTTTTGAATTTAGTAGGAGGATCATTGTCACTAACATGATCAAAGTGAGTATTGTAATCACATGCTTGAAAAATAGATAGATGTTCTATGGAAGAAAATATATTTTTACTAAAAGAGCCTTGGGTAAAAATTTATTCAAACCAAAAAATAGAAATACAAAGCAGGGGCATTACACTGTCCTATCAATCTCCAAAAGATGGTCCAACTTTTGTAACAAATCTAGGGGCAAATGACCCCTTTCCACAATATTCCAATCATGCAAATGATTAGAAGCCCATTTAGCCAAACAATCTGCAACCCCATTCTATTAACATGGAATATGATAGAAAGAAATAGAATCCAAAGAAGCACACAGATTAAGAATATGTTTAATAATAATAGCCAACTGCCAAGCCACATCCTTAAGCTGCTGCCTCTTCAGTAAAGTTACAACCACCTGAGAATTAGATTCACAAATGATCTGTCTCCACTTGAGAGCACAATCACACTCCATGCCACATAAAATGGCAAGAGCCTCCATCACATTGTTAGTATACCAACCCTTATAAATAGAAAATATAAACTCAACAGTCCCAGAACTAGTCCTTCCAACACCTCCAATACTAGCATGGCCAGGATTTCCCTAAGAAGAACCATTTGTGTTGATTTTCAACACACCCTGAGGAGGAGGAGACCAATGCCCCTCTCTATTTATCTTCCAAAGCGGATGATGACATCTATTTGTCATAATCTGACTAGTATGTAGTTTTATATGGAAGTTAGCAATGTCATAATGAGCTAAGTCCAGATTATCTTTGACAAGATGGGGGACATGAAATCAAAGGAACCCTAGTCATCACCAAGACAACCATTAGAAGAAATATTGTTATGGGATAGTGAATTAGTAGAAAGAACTATAGTGGTGTGTCACCTTTGGTTGAAGAAGTTTTTTTATCTATTCTAACTAAGGAAAAAGGTTGTGTAGTATGAAAGGAAAGAGAAATATTTGATGGAATAGAGAAATTAGTATTAGTAATATGAAAATATTGAAAAGTATCATTATCATCCTTTACCATAAAGCACTTTCCTCCATAGCAGAATTTTATAGACTAATGTAGAGTAGAATGAACATCCCCCGTTGCATCAATCCATGGTCTACCAAGATGAAAGTTGTAAGAAAGCTTTCCTGGCATGGAATGGACTAAGGTGGAAAGAGTGGTAGGGAATAAGGAGATAGGTAATGCAATGATGCCTAAAAGGTCTCACCTAGTATAATTAAACATGAACAATGAACACTTTAGGAGGAAATATGTTGAAGGCATTTGAATGAATAGACTTTAAGAATAAGAGGGTATAAGTATTAATCCTAGAACCATTATTGATTAAGGTTTTTTATTACACATAGAATTAATACCAAGCATAATTAAAAGAGAGGGAGATTTTGTTGTTAAATCTTGTATTAAGGAAGTTTAGAAGGGAGAAAAGTGATCTCCCTCATATATACATAAATGTACTCAATCAAAGAAGTTATTTCAATGGGAAATTAGTAGAAGAGAGAATTGGGATATTCTATAAATCATGCTCAAGTAACTCATGAAAGAAAGATGATATTTGTATTATGTTGTAAAGAGATATTTTATCTTTTATGGTTTGAAGTTGTTTTATAAGGTCATATTCTTTAGTATTCCTTGGAGTATTATGAGGAGATGAAGGAATAATAGGGTCAGTTGTAGGGAGATAAATATGTACAAGATTAAATTTATTGTTTTACTAAGTGTAATATGTGTTCCTTACTCCATCAAAGTTAGTAGGAGGAGGAACTATAGGTATAAGTGTCAAAAGAATAAAAAGTTAAAATGCAGGTGTATATAAGGGGATTACTATGTTCAAGGAAACATTGAACAATGATAAGAGGTTGTGAAGATTGGCATAAATCAAAAACCCCTTGCATAGAGATCCAGTGAAATTTAGAAGTATTATAAGAAAGAGTATCATGTTGGTTAACACTACATGATTTGTGACTAGGATCATTAAGAATAGGCATGATATAGTCAGAAGTAAATCATGTGCTAACTATAATGAATTCAATATAAGGACCGTCATGCATAAGAAGATTACAAGTTGGATCCATGGGTGGAGGGGTAAAATAAGGCTTATCATGTTTGAGATAATGATTCTCTAGGATAATTTGTTCAACTTCAAGTGCATCAAGAGATAGTTTAGAAAGATAACAAAAATACTAAGAAACAAAGTCTTGCTAGATATGTAGTAGTAATTTCTCTTTGAAAATAAGTAGGATAAGTTTATCAAGAGTTTTTCAATCCCACTATATAATAAAGGAAAATAAGTGAGAAGTAAATTCCTTAAAACTTTCATAAAAATCTTGTTTACATTGTTCCAAGTGTGTAAGGGAAACTTTAGGTTCCAACTTATACTGAAAAAGAGAGACAAATGTATGAGAAACATTAGAAAATGAGTGTAGAAACTAGTATCTAAGGTAAATAATGAATCTATAACATGATATCTATCAAGGTGATCAGAAAACATTTGGTCCACATAGAGTCATCAAAGGTGTGGGTTAAACATAGGGGGAAGAAATGTCTTAGACGATGTAGAGGATCACCATGGCCATCATACTTCTAGAAAAGAAGAGTCCTTATACCAAAAGGAGAGGGATGTGTGAGAATTTCAATAGACAAAGTAGAACATATCCATGTGGGTATAGAAGAAGCAATTGGAGGATAAACAAAAATGTCCAACTTAGAAGAAGCTTCCCAAAGTTTTCCATG
This sequence comes from Cunninghamia lanceolata, assembly GCA_027924645.1. Classification (NCBI taxonomy): domain Eukaryota; kingdom Viridiplantae; phylum Streptophyta; class Pinopsida; order Cupressales; family Cupressaceae; genus Cunninghamia; species Cunninghamia lanceolata. The sequence continues at coordinate 12,150,118 of BSBN01000780.1, forward strand.
GAAATATGATAAACTAGGTATTAAAGTACAAGAGGAAGAAAGGCATTGGTGAGAAGAAGGTAAGCATGTCTCATAGGCAAGAGGAGAGGTAAGAATTGGAGTAATAGTTGGAATGCATGTTGTATTAGTAGGAGTAGGGAGAGTACGTAACTTGCAATAATTGTTTTGTAATGCCTCCTAAAAAGGAAATGGTATAGAAGGGGTAATGGGGAAAGAAAGTGGATAAATAGTGACAAGGGTATAGGTTGAGAAGAGATGGCATAGATATAAGAAAGGGAATAGTAGAAAAGACTCATGAAAAATAATGATCAATGTCCATTATTTTAGTAAGGTTGACCAATGTAATGCTATGTAAGTGATCAATAATGCTAGCCTGATCAGTATTATCTACAAGATGGAGATCATCTTCTAAATAAAGAGGAGGGGAAGAAGAGAATAGTACATCTTTTGATGAGAAAGGATCAATATAACCATGAGCCTCATCACCACTTGAAGAAGAGTCACCAAAGGCACTAAAATAAAAAATATTCATATAAGTTTTAGAGTTAGGTGAGTGCAAGATCATGATGGGGCAAAGAGTGGCAATGTCAAAATAATTGTACTAAATGAAAAAATGATAACATTTAGACATATTTAGATTTGGATATAACAAGTGTTAGTATTTCTAGCTCAAATATGGACTCCCTCTAAAAATGCCATGGGTTTACCTTAGATTTAGGCAAGTGGGAGTCCTAAAACTTTCTAAAGAAACTTACAAAACCACTGATTTAGTGTTATTGTAAAATTTTTCATGACTTCATCCTTGAAGCCAATAGACTTTTGTGGAATTAAATTTCATAAAGAAGAAAGGTTTCGTATAGGAAACTATTAGGATTCTAAAAATATACATTGTAATTTTAATAGCTAATTATTATTAATTTTCTACATACACTATATTTGATTTATTTATTGATATACACATGGAAAAACATTCATAACTTTCAAACTATTTATCATTTTTTTTAATACAAAAGATGTGTCATATTCTAGGATTTATTCTCTATAGGTTTTTAGAAGACTTTTTGAATTTCATTTTTTTTTCACAAGTTAGATTAGCCAAAAACATATTTTTTTATATTTAAAAAAATCATAGTAGAAAACTCATAAACAATTTATTTATTAAAAAATTCAAAAAAATGTGTCATAATCCTTGATATATCCTTTACTAAAAATCCACTGCTTGGAGGAAAAATATTTTCATTTTCTCATACTTAGGTTGGCTAGAATGATACCTACTTTTTACATTTTTCTAAAAAACATCATAGTGCTTCATTCAAATATCCAATATTCACAAAATTAATTTTAATTTCTTTTAGTAAAAAGGTAGTATCCTATAAACTAGATTCAATTTCATACAACTTTTATTACTACCTTATTTTCACATTATGTATAGAAATCATTCAATCTTTGAGGTGAAGTTACTTAAGTCTATTTTAACATTCGTTGCAACATAGGGTTATTATTTTACACATCATGATTTTGTACCTACCCAGCCATGTGGTGAAGGAGTGTCATCATTTGTAAGGATAGGATCCTCACATGTAGTGAGAGAATAGAGGAAAGCCTCAACATCATGTGAGTGATCCATGGAGTTTGAGCATGTAGCTATTGGAGGATGAGAAGTAGGGAAACACATGTTACCATAATGGAATATGGGAGATAAGGTGCAAGTATAAAAATGGTATTTGATGTGATGATAAGGGGAAGGAAAAGTATTAGAATTATTATCAACATTATTTTTATTATAAAATGTACTATCATGATGGTTCATGGAGACAAATATAGCAAAGTCTTCTAACAAAGATGGGAAGACGTGCATAAGATCTAGAAAAAGAGGAAAGATTTGACAAGTAGTCAAGGATTTTACACACATCTATATTCTAGAAGAATGCCATTTCATTTAGAATATATGGATAATAATCAAGAAAGATATAAAATAAGTCATATTTTGTGATACATGTGTGTAAGGATTGCTAAGAGAAAGGAGCACAAGGATCCATGGGGAAATATCAAAGATAGAAAATTAATGAAAAAAGTTTTGGCAATAGGATGTAAGGAAATAAATAGAATAATATGAATTAGATAAATAAGAAAAGAATGGTTCCATTGAATGCTAGAGAAAGTCAGATAACACCCACCATTTCTCTCCTTTAGGACTATTGAATGGGTTTCAGGGTAGTACACGAAAAAAATTAAAAATATTTTATTAACTTTTGGAAGAAAATGGAAGGAAAAAGAAGAGAGTTTGACATTCTTCAAGCATTAGATTCACCAAAATGTATTTAAAAAATTCAATGACAATTTCTAAAACAACATAACCTATAAAAATGGTAATCCAGGGCCTTCCTCTATGGGAGGTATTATAAGAAATGAAAAAGGTAAAGGGTGTGTGCAAGAAGTCGTGTCCACTTATTGGCCAAAAAGTGGAAGTGTTTTCCTTGATTTTTAGAATTTCTCACATTTGACCTAAAAATTTGAAGCACTTAAAGGTGGAATCTTGGAAAAAGTCACCAAAAATAAAATGTAGTACTCGGAGTCTAGTTTCCAAATATGTAAATTTTTTTAATACCCAGATGATAGAAATTGATTTCAATAGGTGTTTCTAAAAACCACTGTTTAAAAGTCACTTTTTTTTTACTATACCATGTACATGTACGTCATCCATATTTTGACCTAAATAATCATATTTTTCAAAATTCTTTTGGGAAAATATTTTTAACTGACTGAGGCACGTTTTCCATATTTATTTGTAATTTTTTATTGAATATTTTTTATTTTATTAATTTTTTATTGGCCATTTTTGGTCTTTCAAAAAATCATCGTGTACGTCATGCATAAGATAACCTAAACTTAACATTTTTTGAAATTTTTTTTAAAAATTGAACAGAATTGTCTAAAGTGCATTTTTATACAATTTTTTTTACAAACAAATATTTTAATAAAAAGTTATTAAAATATTAAAAAACCATGATAATTCAAGTTTATGGACCTATTTCATCAGAAATTGATTAAAAAAAGAAAAATTAATCCAATTGTAAAAAAAATTATATATTTGGAATCTACATTGTCTCCTCTATAATGGGTTTTAATTTCGTCAAAATATTCTGTAAAATAGACCTTTAGATATTTGCTCAAAGTCACTATTTTGTTGTGACATTGATAGGGCCTTCAAGTTGTAGGTCAAAGCAGGTCCAGAGGTCAGGGTCAGGTCCCCAAAGCATTTTCCAAAGCGGGTTACAAAGCAAAACCTAAGCCTAAAATTCAAATTTTGAATAACGGGATCCCGTTTACTAAACGCGATCCCATCTATTAAACGGGATCATGTTTCTTCATGCATTGGTCAAAAATAAAATGGGATCCCATTTATTAAATAGGATCCCATTTAATATAATGGGATCCCGTTTGTTAAACAGGATCCCATTTATTATTTGCCCATTTTTTTTAATAAGATTGTACTGTGACTATCATTCCTACAACTTGTTCTACAGTACAGCCGACAGTGACTCTTGCAGCATTCTTTTCCATATTTTTTTCTTTTGCAGGTCCATCAACTTGAAATATTGTTTTTATTTTGATAGAAGCCATCATGGAGACACTATTTGAGTAAAATTTTGTTGAATTGGTACTTGTTTGAAGGACATGAAACACATTCAAGTTTTTGACATTCATTTGTACATGCTTCATAAATTTTTTAATCATGGGATCACAAAGTCATAATAAGAGGAAAGATAGGAAGCTATTAACCCCTGAAGAAATTGAAGAAAAGAGAGAGAAGGAGGCAAAAAGACAAAGAGATAGAAGAATAAAGATTCAATCAATGAATAATGCTGAAGCATCCAATTCCACAACTATTGAAGATAAAAACATTTAGGAGACCATGGATGTAGACGATGCAAGTTTGCAACAGGTGAATGTGGAAACTAATACGATTATACAAACTACTCCTGTATATCTTCAAATCCCTCTATTAATGCTATGGAGAATGTTTCAATAGGCATAAATCCAGGTACTTCTTCAAATCCACCTTTGAATGAAATGGAAATAGTGTTGATAGGAGATTTAAAACAAGCTGGATATAACAATGTTGAGATTGATAATATTTGTAGAGATCAAAATTTGAAACAAATTGTTGTTAAAAATGAAAATGAAAATGAAAACCATTTTGTTGTTGAAAATGAAAATGAAAACGGAAATCCTTTTGTTGAAAATGAAAATGAAAACCATTTTGTTGTTGAAAATGAAAATGAAAATCCTTTTGTTGAAAATGAAAATGAAAACCATTTTGTTGTTGAAAATGAAAATCATTTTGAACTTGAAAATGAAAATGAAAATCTAGGATGTGATGTTAAAAATGAATTTTTTTTTTTTTTAAATTGAAAGAGATGTTTTGGATAATCTTCCTGCTAAAATTTCTTGGAGACAAATAAGAACACATGCCAAAAGATTATACAAGAAATTTTTTTATCATAAAAAACTATCATTTCAATGTCAGCTAATGATGCAATTAATGAGAATGTGGAAAATGAGAAAAGTAATGAAAATGTTAGGCATTTTTGTTAAACCAAGAAGAAAAGATCAATCACTAAAACATGCTATGTCTACTGTTACTAGTGCCATTGAGTCTATTAGAAGTAATAGTCGATCCAAAGATAAAAATGCAGCAAGACGAGCTATAACAACTGCTATAGTGAATAAAACAACTTTGAATAGAAGAATGGTAAGCAATATTAGTGGAATTCTAAAAATACATCCTAAAACATTGGTAAGAGTAGCAAAAAGAAGAGAAAGCATAGAAAATGATCCAATTAACTAATGTTAGAGTTTTAGTGGTCGACTCCCGAGATCTAACATGAAACTGAATGTTGAAATTAGATCTTTGATTGAAAAATATTGGCATGATAATACTAGGGTATCGTCTAATGCTAGAGATGTTTTAAAATTAAGAGTGGGGTCCAAAGTTCGCGATCCTCATCCAAAACACCTATTAGATACAACACAAACTAAATTTTATAGAAAATTTTGTGATCAATTAGTGTTACCTAGTAATCTTAAAATAAGTCAAAGATCTTTTGAAAAATGCAAACCATGGTATATAAATATTAATAAGGAATAAATATCTTGTTGTTGTAAAATGCATGTTCAATTTCTTTATTATTATGATGTGTTTCAATATATACGTTGCACTTTACATTGTAAAATGATTATATAGGAATGTGATATTAATATGCCAACTAAAGCAATAAAAGAGTTTATATCAAGTTTGTTCTGTGAAAGATCTAATGAAAAATTATTTTATTTAAGTTAATGTATTTCTGGACAATGCACTAGTTGTGGCAATCTTTCTTGGTTAAGCGTTTGTATGCATGAAAGTGCTGAAAATGATTTTGGACAACAATTAGTGGATTTTCAAAGATTTAAGAATGTTGAATATTCTTTAAAAGATGGAAAATTTGGAAAACCTTGTGATTTAATTATAGAAAAGGTTAGTGTGCATACATTCATATCAGAATTTAAGAGTAAAATTGTACCAAAATATGTGAAGCACTCTCAACAAGCTTGATGGCTTGATGGACAATTTCATGAATGTAGAAACACATTTTTTGTTGGTACTATACTATCAATGGTTGATTTTGTGGAAAACTATACTTTAGCTCCGCAAGAGGAAATTCAATCACAATATTACAATTCAGTGTAGGTTACTATGTTTGTTCATATTGTTTATAGACATGCAGATGATAGCACAGAAAATGATAGAAAAGTTTTGAGGGAGTATCATTTCTCTTTGAGTGACAACTGGTTACACTCATCAGAGTTTGTTTAATATTGTTTCAATATATTTTATACAAATTTAAGAGAAAGAGGAATCCAGATGACTGAACATCTTATATGGTTAGATAATTGTACGGGGCAGTTCAAGAATGCTCAAATGTTATATTGGTTAAGTAGCGTTCACAAGGAGAATAATGTCCAACATATGTGGAATTTTTTGAAGCTGGACATGGTAAAGGAGAACATGATGGAGCTAGTGCGTGTGTTAAAGAATTATTGCTAGACAACAATTAAAATTTGAGGATGCAGTAAAATTTAAAGATGCATGTGGGATTGTAGATTGGTGCAATACAAGATTATTTACACCTGGATCAAGCGAGTACTCTACAGTTCGTCGATTCTTTTGGTTGGTTGAAGAAGAAAATATTCTACCTAGACTTGATTGCCAGACAATCAGTGGATCTACTAAATGGCATTCATTTAGGAGTTCAAATGCAAGTACATGGACTATCTAGACAAGGGAGCTTGCATGTTTTTGTCAGTTTTGTATTTCAAGAGATTGGGAAGCATGTCAGAATACAAAATGGGTTGAAGAGTGGAAGCAAAGACCATTGACACTTGCACAAGCACACAATCAAAGTGAAACAACAATTGAAGACAATGATCAACTGTTTGTATAAGATGATTATGACCATGTTTTAGACCTTGTACAAGAAGGTAATTTAATTCAAATTATTTCATTTTATTTCACTTCATTACTAATTTGTAGTGATTTTATTTATTTATGTGTACATATGAATGCATGTATGTTGATTGGTCAAATTTTATGGATATGTGCAAGTTATTGAATCAAAATTTGTTTGCAAGACATGTGTATGCTGTTGTTGCACCAAAGAATAATGAAGAGGAAACTGAATATTGATTGGCTCATTGTGTGGAGACTAAACATAAGTTAACAGTACCTAGAGAAGATGATGATGGCTTTCCTTATCCAACAGGTTTGGTGATCCCCTTAAGACATCCCCTTAAGCAAATTTTGATAACAAGTCTTTGATCCCCTTAAGCATATTTTAGAACTTCTTTGATCCCCTTAAGCAAATTTTAAGTATTTCTTTGATGATGGCTATCATTATCCAATAGGTTCGATGGTGGTTGTTGGCACTTGGCTACGAAAATACCTAATAAGGAAGAATGGTTTGCCTGCATTCGAAGATTATGAAACACATAAGAAGATTATACACTACTCACATTATGTGTTGGCAACAAATATAAAACTAGAGAGGTATCATGGAAAACCTACAAATAAAGAGCTATGGAACATTTCTATGGAAGACCATGAGACAATCATTGATGCGTTGGAAAAAAGAGAGGATGGAGATGGTATAATGGAATAAGTAAATACAGGTAAATATAGTTAAATAGATTTATATTGTTGTTTTAAATACATTAAATACATGTTTTGATATTTCTTGTGCGTTATTAGTTGAAATTGATTTAATTTGTCCTTTTATATCCTTAGGCCATCATCACAAATTCATCACATACTTTGAAACAAAAACTTGAGAGGCACTTGTTAATACAAGTACAAATTGTGTATATCTAGATAGTTTTATATAAATTAAAATATATGTTTTGATTCAGATATATTGATAAATTGCTTGTTACATTTTTACATCAGGTGGCATGAAGACCTGCTACATTCCCCACAACTTTTGGATTTTCTTGAGATGGCATAACCACATTTTGTATTTACATTATTTTGAGTTGGCATATATGTACATACACAATTACATTATTACACATTTTATACAAAAATTTGTATACATGTGTATGTACACAATTTTATACTCTACAGTATTAAATTTATCAAAATTATTATTCTATGTATTTTATTTGTTAAATGTCTATGTTTTTCTACTTTGAATTTACTTTAAATTTGATTTTATTATATTGTTCAATTTGGTTGCCTTGGCCAACTTCACCAAATTTTGAGAACTTAAGATGCCCCCTTAAGACATCCAAAAAGTTAGCATCAAGTTGTAGGTTAATTGCAAATAATAGGTGTCTAGGTAGGGAATGTAATCACATTTTCATTTTTCCAATTTTCATGTTTATTTTTCAAATTTTTAGTGATCTAATGAGCAAGCTTCATTGGTGAGTAGTGTGAAGGAGCTTTCTACAACAAATCAAGTTGCCCTATGACAAGGTTGGATAGATAGAGTGGTGTAGGTTCCTATTGTGTTATCCTTATCACACATTTATTATGACAAGGTGGTACTATCAACACTACCTAGCTAAAGCTCTTTTAATAATCTCTCTTTTTTTTTTTTTTTGTCTTTTAATAATCTTTTAAGCCACATTGATTTTTTGATGTTTTTATTGCACTTTTATACTTGGCCTTTGCGGATGATAGAGCCCCTATAGGTTGATTTTTATTACTCCATGTGATAGTCCCTACACCAAATTTAAAGAAATAGTCCTGGAAGTATATTTCTTATGAACAATATTACCAATATAGTTAACATCACAATAACCATATAAATTTGCATTTTGGTGTAGGAAAAACAAACCATATTTAAAAGTACTTTTAATATACTTCAATAGTTTTTTAGTCATTTTCCAATGATCCACATATGGATCTTGCATGAATCTAGATGCAATACCTACTACATAAGTAATGTCTGGTATAGGTATGATATGGTAAATAAGGCTTTCTACTAACTATCTATACAAAGTAGGATTGGTCTTTTCAAATAGAGGTTTGGAGTCAGGTTTAATACTTAATTCAATAGGAATAACAATTGGTTTATAGTCAACCATAATTGAAATTTTTAAGTATATATCTTATTTGTATCTTGCTTGTGATACCCTAATAGATTAATGATCCTAGAAGATAATCATTCCTATGAAATGATGCAGAAGCCCTAAATTAGTTATTCAAATATCTGGTTTAATTTATTTTTTATATTTGTGGATTAAAGAAACAAGACTACTTGTAATGAGTAAGTCATCCATATATAATACAACTATAATGATTTGACCATTTTTAACATTAACAAAGAGGTCATTATCAAAGTCACAAATAGAGAATCCAAGAGATTGGAAAAAATATTGAACTTTGCATGTGAAGGACTAAAAATGTCCACTTTCTCATATGGTATGTAGGCTCCTATCATTGAGCAAGTGGAGTTAGGTAAAGTTTATGCATGGGGCATTGACATCCTACCTTCAAGGTATACCATGACCTTTATTAGATTGTGCACCATAAGGCACTAGGATTTAGTCATCCTTCTCTAGTTATGGTATGGATATTGGAGCATATTAGACCAGGTATCAATGACCCATGCCCACACCAGATCTTTCACTTCCTTGAGGTATCAAGTAGTGTTGATTGGGTTACTATGGCACATGATTACACATTTACACAATGGTGACTTTGACTAACACAGACAAATTATTACAAACCCATACAGAGAGATAGAGAGGAGATGGGTCTAGGAGATGACATGACTAGATATTATTGAAAAGGGGTGACTTTCTAAAGGATTTCCCCTAGTACACTCCCATGTTACAAATCTACTTAAGATGTAGTAGAGGTTGGTCAAGGGACACTCCCATGGACTCTTACTCTAGGGACTCCTATTGCATGGTCAACACAAGAACAAGAACTCTAGGATCATTTAATATAACTTAGTTGATCTAGATGAGAAGATGTGAGAGATTGATCCCTCCTAGTAGGTAAGAGATCCTCATGAGTATCTCACTTTTTAATTCTTTGTTTAGATTTGCTTACCATTTTATTGCTTAAAATTTGACCAGGACATAAATATGCATACCGTGAATGAATGGAGGAATTTTGTTAGGACCTCATCACTACATATTCTTTCAATGCAATTTCTTCATTAAGCGCAAATCGAGATCAACACTCTGACACTTGTAGATTTATATATGACAATCGATTATTTCTATTGATGTCAATCTATATCTTATTATGGTTGATCTCAAATGTTTATATTTCTTTTCCTTCATGCACATGGTTAGATTAGAGTTTGATTTATGATTAAATTTAGGGATGCTTGTATATACATATGTATGTGATGTTATGCTTTTATAGTTTATGATGTATATGCAATGTATGTATGCATGGATAACACATATATGTATGGATGCACCTAAACTAACATGATGGTTTTACATGATTATTACTTTGATATGTGTATGATTTTGTTATGACATGATTGCATTTATTGTGTGACATGTATATGATATTGATAGTGTGGTTGCTCTTTATAAGGTTTTTAAGTTAAGGGATTGTAGGTTGACTACATAAGACAACTCATTAAGCTTTCATAATGCAACAATTGGGGGATCAAGTAGCAACAAAAAAGGTGATTGAAACATTTTTGGTATGATTACAAATATATAACCTTACAAAATCCAGAATTATAAACTATAAAAAAAAAACAATATCTACAACAAGAAAATAATGCCTAAATAACCCACACAAGAACAAATAGAGGAAGGTCAGGTTGTATAAACTCCAGGTCCATGTTCAAAAAATATATAAATTCCATGTTCAACAATATATATAAAGTCCATGACAAACAGTATATAACATAGTCCATGAAATAGTCAAATTATACATAGCCCATGTTCAATAACCTATCACATACTATCTCTATCATCAAGAGTCCTCTTCACACCATGCGAACTACTTAGATGACCTGAAACACTCTACAAAAGAGAAAGATTTAGATGAAACTAGATGTAAGATGATTAAAAATGATTTAATGACAATTTTTAAATTTATAATTTATCATAAAATTAAATTACCATGTGAGGCTGAGAGGCATTCTCTGGTGCACCTGGACCTGTATCTCCATGCTCTGAATCAATCTATTTAATACAAGAGAAAGTTCAAGTTGAAATTAGATGTACTTGATGATTTTAAAAATGGTTTAATTCAATTATATATATATATATATATATATATATATATATATATATATATATATATATATGAAGAAATTTACTTTAAGTTCACAATGTATATTTTAATTGGTCAATTTAAATATAATCTAAAATTTAAATTATATTGTATCAGGCTGCCCATCTCCTCTGTCCTCCTGCTCTGCATGTGTTGTGTGTTGACAAAACATGTCACTAACAAGCTCCTACAATGTCATTTATATTTAATTTAGCACATGTGTGTACAAATTAGGTTTTAAAACATATATATAATTGACTTGTGTACATGTTATACGTTTTTGAACAACCTAAAATGCAGTCAACTCCTGATATAAACTTGGATTATCCAAGTGTGCTATAATGCCCATCCTCATTGTTGTGTTAACCTGCATAGACATATTTATAAAATATTAAATAGCACATGTGCACATTTTCAGATACACTGATATCAAAATAAAAAAATTTAAGTATATATAGTTTTTTAAAATAATATACATACTGTAAGAGTGTTATGTGAGATGCCCAATAATGGAGGAGTGCTTGAGACACCCTAAATGGAGGATTCAATGTGGAAGAACCCTGAACCAGTTCATAAATAAGTTCATAAATATTTAATGGTACACACATTCAAGACTAAATTTTACAAATACAAATCATTGAAAATGTACCCCAAATAGGTTCCTGAGATGAATAGGTGTCAATGAAAAATTAATTCGATCAATGGTGACCCCTATTGCCATCATCTACACCAAACAATTTGATTGTTAAAATATTACAATTTAATTGATCTATATGTTGATTATAAACACGTGGTTAAAAAAATGTTTTAAATTCAACATGTGTACATAACCTATATATACCTGTATCAAATGATCAGTGGGATGATCCTCAGCAAATAGATAATCAACAAATGATTCAGTGCCCACATTATCAAATGATACATGTGTAGCTGAAGTGTGTGCAGCTACTTGATAAGGTCCATAACACAACTGATTGCAACTCGTACATGTATGAGGCATCGACACATGTGGAGTGGTACTAGGACCACTTCCATCATCAACTCCTCCATGTTCTTTAACTCAAACTACCATCATAGAAGTCTGCTCATGTAGGCTACCTGAGAGTACACTCGATGTGCCTAGTGTGGATACCACTGCACGATGCTGGAAGGGTGAAGGAATGGCAAGAATAGGAGGGTCAATAAGAGGTTGAACAGGCACTGGTCATTGGGGATCAACCCGTGCCCCCAACCTCTATTGTGGCATTCCACCACTAATACCCTGGAATGATCTAAAATCAAAGTAGTTGGGTTTTTTATTCAGAACAAACTCTACATATAATTTTCTCAAAAAGTATAAAGGAACCTCACAATTAGCATGAGGTGGATAATCAAACACCATCCAGCATCTATCCCAAAAATTGGTAGACATTCCTTCATGCCTTCACCACCTGATTGATATTCTTTTCTTATTTGCAGGAATAGGTTCATTTGTAATGGGATGTCTTAAATATTGCACTAAATGAGCTTTTGTGATTTTAAGATCCAAAATAGTCTTATAGGAGAGGCCATCAGCATAAAATTGGTGCCTCTCCTCTCTCCATTTCCAGAATCCATCAAAGTTTGAGTCAATAGACCTCATAGAATCTACAATGTTTTGCATCAAAGATGCAAAACGTACCACATGAGGTGGCATGAATTATTCATTGTGAATGGAATTCAATTTTTCTTGTATGGAATCCACATTCTCATTAATTATGGCTCGCAAGCGAGCCTGGTCAGTTCTAGGTGGGGGTGGAGGTGGAGGTGGAGGTGGGTCATCTAGAGGTGGGGCATCTGGAGGTGGGTCATTTGGCGATGGGGGTGCGGGTGCGGGTGGGGGTGTGGCCGGATCATCTTGTGCATTAAGGAAGTCCTCAACATCAAAGTGAATATCATCTAGATTCATTATATATATATGAACCTGCATATATACATATAAACATACAAACTTAAGTACAAATTTAAAATTAAATCAAGTATATATATATAGATATATATATGTTTCAAGAAATTACACTTGAAATAAATTTAAATTAAACATACAGATAATGTATACATGCATGTACAAATTTTAAAATGTAAGAGAGCTATTAGGACTACCATAATGAATTTGTTCTCAAGGTTTATTATCATATGTTAGGTCCAAGGTTTCAATTTTGTTAATTTTTCTATGGAGTTGGCTATTGGTTTGATATTAATTACTCATTCTAGAGGAGATCCAACATTTCCTATGGTAGAGCTACAAATAGTTTGTAATGGTTAAATTGGATGAATTTCTCTAACTAAATATGACTAATAAGCTTCCATTCGACAAACAATAGTCATGCTTGCATTGGTTTAAGCATTGGATCAATCATGAATTCATAAATTGGATATATGTGTTCAAGAGTATGTGAAAATTTGAGTGAATCCTTACCATTTGATAGGACATATATAACCATATACATGTGGTAATGATTAAATCTTCCACTTTTAAGATAGACGATGAGGTAAGAAGATTAGGATGCTTTGTTTAACTTGTGATTGTAGGGATGATCTAGCTAGAAAAAGATATTAGTTGATTGTGAACTAGCTTGATTTTGTTTCCTATTTAAGAGAGGTGATTTAAATTTAGGATGCGAAGTTGGAGGATTAGATGGTGGTGAGCATAATGAAGGGATTGATGGATTAAAAGGTGGATGGACCAATGGCTTAGGATTGGGATTACATGGTGGTGTTGGGATACGACTAGTAGGCTCTTGGATAGGCATTCGATTGGATGATGATGATGTAGGCTCTTCAAGGTTCTCATGATCATTGGGAGGAAATTAGGGACCTCTTAGGATTGTGACTTTGGGTTTGGCATGGTCAACTTTGAGAGGTTGTGTGGCATATCCCTATAAGAGGATGAAGGGTGATAGGAGGTTGTAGGATGGCTAAAAGCATTCACATGACGATAATGTTCAAGTTTAAATTTCAAGATATGCATCATGGTCTACAAGGTTCTCTAGTTCAAAAGGTTCATCATATTCTACAAGGAACTCATAATTGTTGGTGCCAAATTCAAGACCTCCTATTACATGACCGGGGGTTTCCTATTGATTATGAGTTCAATAAGCTTCTTTTTTATTATCACAACCATTTTGGACAAAAGAAATGAATTAGAACAGATGCATCTAGCTATTGAATGATGTCATACAAACTAGTGGACTATCATACCACCTAGGTAGAATCATAATGAACATCTACTTGAGACTATAACTAGACTTGGAAAACTACCTTGAGGTGGATATCTTGTGCATGCCACATGATCTAAAAACCTAAATTTGGTGAAGTTGCCTATGGCAACCAAATTTGATAATGGAGATAGGATTGAAGTTACTAGTTGCCTACCTGATTAATCTGAGTATGAAGATGAATATATTCTGATGATTAGATATGATTTAAATTTAATGAAGAATTTGATGCTTTGTTTTTAACTTGTGATTGTAGGGATTCAATCTAGCTAGAAAAAGATAAATTAGTCAAGATGGTTCTAGCTCAATTTTGTTTCCTATTTACTAGATTTGCAAAATTATTGTTTTCTATTTAGTTGTTAGTCCCAACTCTTTCCTTTTAAGAAGTATATCAAATCTAATGTAGTACTAGATACTTCTACATATACAAGTTTCTGTTAGGAGAAAATATCTTTTGCCAAATTTGTATAGAGTTGTCTATAGTGTGTTCCAGGGTAATCAAATGATGTAAGTCACAATTTAGAGGGTTGAGGGATAAGTTTGTGTTGAGTCTATAGGAGGTGGTTTCTTACATAGACTGAGCTCCATAACCTAGGTGTCCCCATGTCTAACTCAAATGTTTCAACTTGGTCCATATTATATCCAGATTAATGATAAAATTTTATATATATGGCTATGAGATCCACGATCATATCAATGTTTGGTAGAGAAAAGTTATTTTTAGGGTAGATCCTTTTTTGATGTCTCAAAAGTTAGTACAAACATGAATTCCCTTAGTTTTCTTGTTAACTAAGACCACACTAGAGACCCATTTAGGATAAGTAATAGTTTGAATGAACCCTGGACATCAAAGAGTTTATACAATTTTTTTGTGACCACGAGGGCTACTTGGGGGTGCATTTTGCGTAGCTTTTATTGAATAGGTTTGGCATTGAGGTGAACCACAAGATGATGCATGACTTTAAAGATGGAGTCTCAAGGCATATCACCATAAGACCACATGAAGAAATCAATGTAATCTTTAATGGTGACATGGTTATACCTTCTTTGATGTCAAGGTCCAGTGGAGCTACTATCTTAGAGAGTTTAGGGTCCTCTTCTATTCACAGGTTGATGTTTATAGCATCCTCAACAAGGAGAGGGGAGTCATCTTGTATCTAAGTGGTATTTAATGGAAGGTGAAGTTTGTCAAATTAAGGAGCTCTTGGGAAGTGTCCATTTTTATTGTATCATTTTAATTGATCACAAGTTTTTTCTTATATCTTATTGCTATTCTGCCTACTAGGGTGCCTTAGGACTAAAGGGTTCTTTCTTTCTCTCCAAAATAAGCATATGTAGGTGTTAAGTATGGTGGAAAAGTCTTTCTTATGATTACAATGGGGATGTGGTCTTGACACTTTATAAGTTTCATGATGGCTTCATCATTTTGGAAAACATCAAATCATAAAGGGTCGTGTTGGTCCCAATCGATAAGCTCAAGGTATTATAGGTCTAAGGAGATGGTGAGGATAGTGACCTATCATGAAAGAGGTTAGTGGTGGAAAGATCTTTGTAAGGATCATGAGTGGAGCCTACATCAATGTCATTAAGATTAGGGGAAGCATTACCAATGAGGTTGGGCTCGTATCAAAATTAACATCATGATGTTCATCCGAGGGGCATAACCTAGCTAGTGAGGATAGCTACTTGAATATCTCAAAAGTTACATAAATGTTGGCTTCATTTCATTCTTGATTAGTTGGCTATCACAAAAACTGTAAAATTTTCTCAATTCTTGATTAGTTGGTTGTCTCTAAAGGTTTGATTATGAAGGATGTGATAAAGGTTTTATTATGGTTTGTTGTAATTTTTTTACATGATAGTTACCTATTCAATAATGCCTTTAAAATACAATGGCATACATTGTTATAAGTAAATTTTATAAAAACCAAATATATATATCATCCCAATGCTATATAATTTTTGACAGTTTGTTCAAATTCTCTCCTTTTATATGGTACAATCGTTTCAAAATTTCAATTGTAATTTATAGCTAAAATGTTTAAATACATCTATTCAACACTCAAATTGAACTCAAATTTTGATAGTTTGTTCAAAATATCTTCTTTCATATGATACAGTATTTTCAAAATTTCAATTGTATTTTATAGCTAAAATGTTTAAATACAGCTATTCAACACTCAAATTGAACTCAAATTTTGATAGTTTGTTCAAAATCTATCCTTTCATATGATACAGTATTTTCAAATTTTTAATTGTATTTTACAGCTAAAATGTCTAAATATATTTATTCAATTCTCAATTTTAAACATAATTTTGATAGTTTGTTCAAATTCTATCCTTTTATATGATATAGTCTTTCAAAATTTCAATTGTATTTTACAACTAAAATGTCAAAAATCAGCTACTGCTTTCATAAACAGAAACCCTAAATAACCATTCGCAATTTAAATTTTGATTGTATTTTACACCAAAACAAACAAGGGAAGCTTAAAAAGATTGATGGGTAATTTGTAGAAGTGGAAAAATCCACTTACCTGGTGGGTGGATGGTCACTCAACTCGGGATCCCATTCTCACCTATCGACTGTCACTGGTGAAAATGGGGTCTCTGCCATTTTTTTAAAATTTAATACTTTTTCAAAACAGGATCCCATTCCATAAAACACAATCCCATTTTTGGCATCTAGGTTCAGGATCCCATTAAGGAATGGGATCGCATTTTGTGTTTCAGGCTCGGGATCCCGTTCTATAGAAACAGGATCCCGTTTTTGGTTCCCCGATTTTGGATTTTTTTCTAACTCTGAAACTTCCACCTTAAGTGGACACAACTTCTTGCATTTACCCTAAAATCATTCAGTGTTATGCTAAGCCCATAGGAAAGGCTTCAAATAAATTTTCTAAGACTTATGCTTTGTGGTGGGGTCTTCACAAAATCCATTTCTATGGTTTTAATTAGGTGGAAGTGGAAGGTGACTCTAAGGTGGTACTTTATCTAGTTGTACTAGGTCATTGAATATTCCCTGGGAGCTCACAGATTACATTGAAGACATAAAAATTTCTATTTCTAGCATTCCTAATATTAAGATTTAGCATGTGTATAGAGAAGGAAACCATGTTGATGATAAAATTGCCAACCTTGGTCTTAATGTTATAGGGAGTTGGTCCACCACCTTGGTTGAAGACTTGCCTCAAGGAATACAAGATATAATTTTAAATGATGCAAAGACATAAAGTTTACCATGCCACTGATGTTATGGACAGAGATCCTTTTCCTTGCTCAAAGATTATTTTCATAGAGTCCAAAACTTTATTTCCTTTGATGGAAATATTTTTGCCTATTCCTCATACTTATTTGATGACGAATTCTTATCTCTGGATAGATCTGAAGAGACAGGACAAGGACATATTTTTTGAAAAACTAATCATGAAACATTAGTCCACCCTTTGTGCAAATAGAGTCATTTTCTTAATGATTAATAATGACATCTGCTCTCAAATGTTTGTTATCATTCTCAACTCTCAAGATATTATGCTCATTCGGTTAATAGGTGCTTCTTGTTGTTGGGACATTGTTCACAATGCTATTCAAGGGTTTTAGGTGATATAATATGGGTGGCCAGTTGCTTTGGATGTAACTTACTTCAAGTTCTAGTCTAAAAAAGAACCCTCAGGTGTGGGGTATCTTTGAAGGAGGCCTTGGTAACTATGTGGAAGCTATGAGGGGTATTGATGAGTCTATTTCTCAGTAATTTGTCAACTCCTAGAGAAATTGGGAGGTAACTGTAAATGGGATATACTTTACAATCACCAAAGAATTAATAGTGGAAGCCATGTGCCTATCAATCGATGGTAGAAAGGTACAGAGAGTGGGGAATGGGGACTATAAGAGCTTCATGGATAACTTTCTAGAGGAAAATGAAATCTTGAGCAAACAACAAAATGGGTACCAAAAAATAGAACTTCCTGCACCTTGGGGCATGGTTACTTACCACATTATCAAATATTTAACACTTGAAGGCAGGTTTGAGACAATTCACAGCTACCACTTCCCCCTTCTTGATCATCTTCGACATGGTAACTTTATAAGCTTCCCTTTTTTATTTTGTCTTCCCTTCAAAGAAGCATTATAAAGGGAGATAATCCCCCTCTTCACCAAGGATTAATGTTCAATTTATATGAATTCAACATTTTGTTAAACCCTCCTTTTCCTCAAGAAATGTAGTGCCCCTCATTTTAGTTTTCTGATAGTGATAGTATTTTAGTTACATCTGGACATTTTTGAGACATGTTAGAGTTATTGTTTATGCTTAGTATGGCCATTATGGATTATGGATTACTGATATGGTTGTTGACACTTGTTATGATCATTATAGTGACATTGTTGATATTATAGTAAATGATGTGTTTTGGATATGATCGGTTGATGGTTAGCTAATTATGCAGAGTAGTGTTATCATGATTTATGTATACCTGATTGATAGTTAGATATGTTTATGTTTATTAAGAATAGGGACAGTGTAGTACTACTCATTACAGACACCCAACTACACTATGACTTCCTGACTCTGTGTATTTGTTATATATGTATATGCTCATTCGCAACATCTTGTCGTGATGCAGGCTGCAGTACTGGGCATCGATTCCACCTGACTTAGCAGGTTTGAGAATGCCCTTACACCAATGGATAATTTGGATGGGAGATAACATGGGATTCCCTATGTCAGTCTTTGTCTTCAGTTGTGCTCGTGGGTCTAGATGTCACTCAGGGGTTCTTGCCCTTGGGTATTGGTCATCATTTGGTATGTAGTTATTGTTTGAACTTTTTCATTTATACTCTATATGTTATTGTTGGAGATGCATTTATTATTATAGTAATATTAATAATAAGCTTAGGTAAACTAGTATTTATCTAGTTGTTATTTAATAAGGTGAAAATTGGGAATATTGAATAAGTGATTTCAATAAAGATTAAATTAATAACTTTAGTAATTAGTAATAATGATAATAGTCATTAGTGATTAATATTATATTTATTGTTTGAATTGTATATTTTTTAGCTAGAAAGATATTATTAGTTAATAATTTATAGTTGTGTGGTTGTCGTGAATAAATTCTCTGATTGGAGAATCTCTCTAGAAGAAGAAAAGTTATTGCTTTTAAATTTAGAGAGTTAGTGGGTTTTTAGAAACGGATACGGGAAGTGGGGAAATTATTTGGCCTTGTCTATTTTTGCAATTTGGGGGATTTATTTGAAAGGTAGAGAGGGAAATAGGAAGTGGGGGACTTTTACAGAAGCTAATGAATTGAGGAGAAAAAGAGGGAAACTAAATGGCAGGTGGATTCTGGAGCTGAAGGATCAAATTTCGAGTATGTTTTCTATATGTTGAAATGATTGTTATGTGTGTCTTGAAAATGAATCATTCCCTCTCTATTGTTGTTGTGGAATTAGTTTATTCTAGTGATTTTTCATGTTTTCTGGTCACATATTTCATTCACGGTCTCGATGCAATGTTCCATTATATTCTACTTTGTCTTCACTCTCCAATGATTCCATTGATGACTAGTTTCTTTCAATCACCCCCTACATCAATTCTCAAATCTCGTTATTGTTTTGGTGGAGTCAATTACTGGGGTTATTCTTGCTAATGTTTCAATATGAAATCATCCCTAATCTTGAAGCCCTTTCAATAAATTCATTTAATCTTGTGATTTTTTTCCCACCCTTTCGACTTCTTGCTAGACTTAGTGGTTTTCTCTATAATGATTTTGCCAATCAATGAACTATTATTTTCTTGGTGTTGTATTTGATTTCACCTCTAATCTAATACTCAATCCATTGGCCCACATGGGATGAGTTGTTCGAGTAATTCTATTCATAAAAAAATCTAGTTGAAGTGCTTTCTGGTTGGGGTGACGTGGGGATTTTCTCCTGCATTCTATTCTATTACCAAATCCAATCTCTGGTGGATTAAATCGACTAGTTTCCTTCAAATTTTTAATTAAGCCAATCAGGGTCTTAGTTGGTTGACCCTAGTAAATGGCTTTTTTCTTTCAAAATTTTCATCAAGCAAATCTTATTCTTCTCACCTTGTGATATTCTTCCTTTGGAGCCATTTAATGTTTAGCTAAGCGGTATTATTTTCTGAGTGGAACAATGTTACTTCTGAGTGACGCCAGCCTTTGACTTCTTTGTCCATTACCTATAAACTTCACATAAGAATCTTAGTTAAACGTTATTCCTGAAATTGTTCTTCTCTGGAAAAGAAAGTCATACCTACCTCTACCCATGACCTGAGGTGCTAAGATCTTTTTACAAGATCAATTCATTTGGATAATACCAAAGATTGTTGACTATACATCTTACCTCATTCACACCTATTCAGGGTGATTTTTTTAAAACTTTATGCCATCAAAATTTACGCCATAATAATCTAGGAAAGCGGCGTCCAAGGGCTTCTCTTGTTTTTTTATTTATTTTATCTTATGTCTTTATACCTAGCAAGTTGTATGCCATGGGTTTTCTTTGAGAATCTCTAAAAAATTTGTTTGATTTCTTCGCTCTAGAAGGCCCTTGCCATTTGTCTTTTTGAAGCTTCTAGGAATTTCTTTCGATGTCTCCTCTCTGCCAGACCATGTATCTTTGTCTTTTGAAACCTCTAAAAATTCCTTTTTTTGATAGAGCGACGTCCCCACATTTCTATTGTTCTGTAATTCTTTTTCTTCTCATGGCTCATCTTAGGTAGGTTGTTCTTCATTTGTTTTGAAAAAACTTTGAAAAACTCCATCCATTTTCTTCTCTTTAGCTGACAAGTATTGATTTTAATTACATGTTATATCTTCATTTTTTTTTGTTTGGTGACTAATTTAGTAAGAGTCTTTTAAAAGTTGCAGTTAGGAGGATTGGAGGTCTGTCATTTTAGAAAGCTTCCTTAGGTATATCCATGATTATCTAACAGTTAACAATTGTATAGATGAATATAGGAATGTGGTTATTTATCAATTTGATATTTTTATTAATGAAATCTACAGTATGAATTTAAACACTAATTTTACTTATATTATTCTATTAGAATAGAGTTGCTAGATTATTATTATTCTAATTATACTATTTCCAAATTTAATTGTATTAAGGTTGGGATAATTCTACGATTAAAATGTGAATAGATTAAATTGTAATATTAATTATTAAATAACTCATAGTTGGAATTATAAATCTTGTGTTTGAATAGAGTATCATTGCCTTATAAAGTCATAATTTTACTAGAAAAAGTATTAATATTTAAAATAGTTCACAAAGTGTTATAATAATTGAGTTTTGATTGTTGGATATTATATGTATTCTTCTTGTAGTTTTCATTGCCAATTACAAACTGATGTTTTTTTCAATGAAGAAATAGGGTCATTGCAATTAAATTAGTTTTGAGTCTTGCAGTTATGTTTTGTCAAACTTAAGTGTAAGGTGATGTTCTTATGGATGTCATAGTTGTTAAGTGTCATGTTAGTTAAACCTTGAATCCAATATCGTGGAATGGATAATTGCTTATTGGTATTTGTGTTAAAATTTACATAGCTCCAAAGGCTAGGTTACTTAGAATCCAATGTTATGCTATGGCATGGACTTATTTCTAATGTTTTCTCTTGGTATGAAGTCTTGATGTGGTTTCAAGGAAAAATTGTTGTTTTGAACTTTTGCATACCTTGTGTTATAATCCTAGCTTGTCATGAGAGTTGAAGGTATGTCCTGTGTGCCCTTGTGTATAGTACTTGATTGGATTGTGTGGGTAGGGGAGTGGCTTCCGATGTGGGGCTGACACCCAAAGTGGCTATCTGGGTAACCCATTGGAAGTGGTTAACAAGTGAAAACTTAATAATTAACTAGGGCAGAAAGGGTAGACTTCTCATTAATCTAGATAAGGTAGGCCGCATGTGTGACCTATGGGGCCAGTGCCTAGAGAGAGACTGTCAAGGTAGCCATAGATAGGGGCCAGCATCTAGAGAGAGACAGTCAGGGTAACCCATGAACCATGTGATGACAATCCATCTTACTACACTCTAGCTTGCCCTGTTCTCTTCCTTTTGGATGTTGATTGTTGAGTTTAGTGATGTCTGCATGTGAAACATGACTTATCCTATTAGTCCTTTCATTCTTTCTTTTGTTCAGGGACCCTATTGTTATCTCTTGGATTGGGGGGTGGACCTCAGAGTTCCACATGGTCAGGTGGAAGAGCTTAGTCCATTAGTTTTCCTTGGTATCTTGGTTCGTGTATGTGGAAAATGTGTTCCTTCCATTTCTAGATCTGTAGTTGCATTTGAAGATTTTGTTTATGCTTCCAGAATTGTATAATTATATCCTATATTATAAATTGATGTATTCAGTCACGAGGCCTTGTAATCATGTATATGATCTTATTTGTACTTATGCACGTTTTGTAAACGAAAGGATGTAATATTTTTATGATGTAACAAAGTTGCTAATGGACATTTTATGATGTATTATGTTGTTAATGATCCATGTTATTATTCCTTAATGCAGTTATGTTCCCTAGAGATGTTAGGTGATTGAATCATGTAATTCATTGTTATTGCAAATACTTGTTAAAAAAAATTCCTGCATTTTCTTGTTTAGTTAAGTTAACTCTATAGGGTTGCATGATGGGGCATTACATTTAGTATCAGAGCCATGTTTGAACACTGGCTACTCTGGTTATTATTTAGCCCATTATGTAACCTAGTGCTTAAACTCTATAGATTAAATTCTTTTTCTCTTTTTAAGTTGTCCTTGTTTTGAAATTATCCTGTGGAGGTATGTGTGTGTAGGAAGATGCATAGGAATAGAGGTTGGGGTCGAGGTAGAGGTAGGGGATGCAGAGGAGGTGGTTGTGGTAACCCTCCTCCTAGTTTCCTTGTAAGAGTGCTCAGGAAGGTAGGGGTCAGAGTATTGAGTATCAGGGTCAGTCAGAGAGAGCCCAGTTGCGTCAATTGCTTGAGGAGGCCCTTGTACGTCTAGGTCCTAAGTAGGAGGTAAATCGGTTAGAGGAGAGGGAAAGAGAAAGGTCTCCTCAGAGGAGAGAGAGAACAATAGAGCAAGAGGCTATCTTAGTAGGCCATCATACACCCACTAAGGGTGAACTTAGCAGC
This sequence comes from Cunninghamia lanceolata, assembly GCA_027924645.1. NCBI lineage: Eukaryota > Viridiplantae > Streptophyta > Pinopsida > Cupressales > Cupressaceae > Cunninghamia > Cunninghamia lanceolata. The sequence goes on from BSBN01000780.1 coordinate 12,173,289, forward strand.
AGCAGTATTTCCAATCAAAACCAAGGAATTATGAGTCTCAACAGAGTAATAGATTTTAGTCTAAGAAGTATCAGAGTTGGTAGAGAGATAGACATTATCGTACTAATCATCTAGCTCATAGCACTCAGTCTACAGTTAGTAGAGATATTTCTTAGTCATCCAATGCTTTCTCAGGTGGCAGAGATTTCGGTAGAGGTTTAGGATGTTTCTCTTGTGGACAGCAGGGCCATATAGCCAGGCAATGTCCATAAAGAAAAGAAACAGGTTTTGGTAAGAGGCTAGTAGCTTCAAAGCTGACCATAGGTGATACAGGAAGATTGTACAGAGTTTTCACATCAGTTGATAATTGCCAAGAAAAGCATCAAGGCACTATTAAGGAGACTTCTGGTGTGTTGCGAGGTAGAGGACGAGCAACTTTCTTTGGAGGTCATTTGCATGCTACAGTACGAGAGTAGACCCTCAGGAGCAGAGACATGGAATAGGTCAGGGTCCAATGGGATCCTAATGTTGATATTTCCACTACCTGGGAAGATGTTTCCAGGATGTAGGAGTTATATCCCTACTTATTTGCAGGCTTCAAGGAGTAAGCCTAATTCTGGGGGGAGGATGTAGTGCCCCTCAGTTTGGCTTTCTGATACTGATAGTATTTTAGTTACATCTAGAAATTTTTGAGACATGTTGGACTTATTGTTTATGCTTAGTACACTAATTATGGATTATGGATTACTAATGTGGTTGTTGACATTTGTTATGATCATTATAGTGACATTGTTGATATTATAGTAAATGATGTGTTTTGACATGATTGGTTGATGGTTAGCTAATTATGATGAGTAGTGTTATCATGCTTTATGTATACCTGATTGATAGTTAGAGATATTTATGTTTATTCAGAGCAGGGACAGTGTAGTACTACTCATTACATGCACCCAACTACAATGTGACTCCCTCACTCTGTGTGTTTGTTATATATGTATATGCTTGTTTGCAACATCTTGTTGTGGTGCAGGCTGCACATACTGGGAATTGACTCCAACTAACTTAGTAGGTCTAAGCATGCCCTTACACCAATGGATAATGTGGATGGGAGATAACATGGGATTCCCTATGTCACTCTTTGTTTTCAGTTGTGGTCTTGGGTCTAGATGTCACTCAAGGGTTCTTGTCATTGGGTATTGGTCATCATTTGGTATGTAGTTGTTACTGTTTGAACCTTTTGGTTTATACTCTGTGTTATTGTTGCAGATGCATTTATTATTATAGTAATATTCATAATAAGCTTAGGTAAATTAGTATTTTTCTAGTTGTGATTTAATAAGGTGAAAATTGGGAATATTGAATAAGTGATTTTAATAAAGATTAAATTAATAACTTTAATAATTAATAATAATGATAATAGTCATTAGTGATTAATATTATATTTATCATTTGAATTGTATATTGTTAAGCTTGAAAGATATTATTAGTTAATAATTTATTATTGTGTGGTTGTCATGAATAAATTCTCTGAATGGAGAATCTCTCTGGAAGAAGATAAGTTATTGCTTTTAAATTTAGAGAGTTAGTGGGTTTTTAGAAATAGATACGGGAAGTGGGGAAATTAATTGGCCTTGTCTATTTTTGTAATTTGGGGGATTTATTTGAAAGGCAGAGAGAGAAATAGAAAGGGGGGCAAATTTTTTACAGAAGTTGATGAATTGAGGAGAAAAGGACAGAAACTGAATGGGAGGTGGATTTTGGGGCTGAAGGATCAAATTTTGGGTATGTTTGTTGCATGTTGGAATGAATGTTATTTTTGTCTTGAAAATGAATTAGTCCCTTTCTACTGTTGTTGTGGAATCAGTTTGTTCTAGTGATTGTTCATGTTTTTCGATCACCTATTTCATTCATGGTCACCATGCAATGTTTCATTATTTTCCACTTTGTCTTCACTCTACAATGATTCCATTGATGGTTTCTTTCAATCACCACCTTCATCAATTCTCAAATCTTGTTATTGTTTTTGTGGAGTAAATTACTGGAGTTATTCTTGCTAATGTTTCAATCTGAAATCATCCCTAATCATGAAGCTCTTTCATCAAATTCATTTAATCATGTAATTTTTTTCCCACCCTTGCGACTTCTTGCTAGACTTAGTGGTTTTCTCTATAATGATTTTTCTAGTCAATGAACTGTTATTTTCATGGTGTTGTATTTAATTTCACCTCTAATCTAATACTCAATCCATCAGCCCACATGGGACGAGTTGTCAGAGGAATTCTATTCATAAACAAATGTAGCTAAAGTGCTTTCTGGTTGGGGTGATGTGGGGATTTGCTCCTGCATTCTTTTCTTTTACCAAATCCAATCTCTGGTGGATTAAATTGACTAGTTTCCTTCAAAATTTCAATGAAGCCAATCAAGTTCTCAGTTGGCCGACCCTAGTAAATGGCTTTTTGCTTTAAAATTTTTCATCAAGCAATTCTTATTCTTCTCGCCTAGAGATATTCTTTTGTTGGAGCCATTTAATTTTTAGCTAAGCAGTATTATTTTCTGAGTGGAACAGTGTTACTTCTAAGTCTTGCCAGCCTTTGTCTTCTCCGTCCATTACCTACAAAGTTCACATAAGAATCTCAGTTAAATATTATTCCTAAAATTGTTCTTCTCTAGAAAAGAAAGTCATACTTACCTCTACCCATGACCTAAGGTGCGAAGATCTTTTTGCAACATCAATTCATTTGGATAATACCAGAGATTGTTGACTATGCATCTTACCTCATTCATACCTATTCAGGCTGATTTTTCTTAAACTTTATGCCATCAAAATTTACGCCATACAAATCTAGGAAAGTAGTGTCCAAGGGCTTCTCTTGTTCTTCTATTTATTTTATCTTATGGATTTATACCTAGCAAGCTATACGCCATGGGTTTTCTTTGAGAATCTCTAAAAAAATTGTTTGATTTTTTTCTCTCTAGGAGGTCCTTGCCATTTGTCTTTTTGAAGATTCTGTGAATTTCTTTCGATTTCTCCTCTTTGCCATATCATGTATCTTTGTCTTCTGAAACCTCAAGAAATTCTAATTTTTGATAAAGCGACGTCCCCACATTTCTATTGTTCTATAATTCTTTTTCTTCTCATGGCTCATCTCGGGTAGGTTGTTCTTCATTTGTTTCAAAAAAACTCTTAAAAACTCCATCCATTTTCTTCTCTTTAGCTGATGCGTATTGATTTTAATTACATGCTATATCTTCAATTTTTTTGTTTGGTGACTGATTTAGTAAGGGTCTTTTAAAAGTTACAATTAGGAGGATTGGAGATTTGTCATTTTAGAAAGCTTCCTTAGGAATCTCCATGATTATCTAATAGTTAACAATTGCATAGATGAATATAAGAATGTGGTTATTTATCATTTGATATTTTTATTAATGAAATATATAGTATGAATTTGAACACTAATTTTACTTATATTATTCTGTTAGAATAGAGTTGTTAGATTATTATTCTAATTATACTATTTCCAAATTTAATTGTATTATGGTTGAGATAATTCTATGATTATAATGTGAATAGATTAAATTGTAATATTAATTATTAAATAAGTCATAGTTGGAATTATAAATCTTGTGTTTGAATAGATTATCATTGCCTAATAAAGTCATTATTTTACTAGAAAAAAAATTAATATTCAAAATAGTTCAAAAAGTGTTGTAATAATTGAGTTTTGATCCTTAGATATTATATGTATTCTTCTTGTAGTTTTCATTGGCAACAAACCAATGTTTTTTTTAATGAAGAAATAGGGTCATTGCATTTAAATTGGTTTCAAGTCTTGCAGTTATGTTTTGTCAAGCTTAAGTGTAAGGTGATGTTCTTATGGATGTCATAGTTGTTAAGTGTCATGTTAGTTAAACCTTGAATCTAGTATTGTGGAATGGATAATTAATTATTGTTATTTGTGTTAAAAGTTACATAGCTCTAGAGGCTAGGTTACTTAGAATCCAATGTTATTCTGTGGCATGGACTTATTTGTGATGTCTTCTCTTGGTATGAAGTCTTGATGTGGTTTCAGGAAAAAATTGTTGTTTTTGACTTTTGAATACCTCATGTTATAATCTTGGCTTGTCATGAGAGTTGGAGGTATGTCCCATGTGTGCTTGTGTATAGTACTTGATTGGGTTGGGTCAACTAGGTACAGGTAAGGGAGTGGCTTCTAATGTGGGGCTGGTGCCCAAAGTGGCTATTTGGGTAACCCATTGGAAGTGGTTAACAAGTGAAAACTTAATAATTAACTAGGGCACAAAGGGTAGACTTCTCATTAATCTAGATAAGGTAGGCTGAATGTGTGACCTATGGGGCTCGTACCTAGAGAGAGGCTGTTAGGGTAACTATACATAGGGGTCGGCATCTAGAGAGAGATAGTCAGGGTAACCCATGAACCCTGCGATGACACTCCATCTTACTGCACTCTAGCTTGATTGTTGCTTTTAGTGATGTCTGCATGTGAAACTTGAGTTATCTTGTTAGTCCTTTTGTTCTTGCTTCCATCTGGGGACCCTATTGTTATCTCCTAGCTTGGGGGGTTGACCTCAGGGTTCTAGATGGTTGATTGGAAGAGCTTAATCCATTGATTTTCCTTGGTATCTTGGTTTGTGTATGTGGAAAATGTGTTCCTTCCAGTTCGAGATTTGTAGTTGCATTTGAAGATTTTGTTTATGCTTCCAGAATTGTATAATTATATGTGATATTGTAAATTGATGTATTTAGTCATGACGCCTTGTAACCATGTATATGATCTTATTTGTGCTTATTCACATTTTGTAAATGAAAGGATGTAATCTTTTTATGATGTAACAAAGTTGCTAATGGACATTTATGATGTATTATGTTGTTAATGATCCATGTTATTATTCCTTAATGTAGTTATGTTCTCTAGAGATGTTAGTTGATTGAATCATGTAATTAGTTGTTATTGCAAATACTTGTTAAAAAAAAAAATTTCCGCATTTTCTTGTTTAGTTAACTTAACTCTATAGGGTTGCATGATAGGGCATTACAGGAAAAATGTAGGAATGTGCCTGATAAAATTAGGCTACAAAAGGGAAAGGCTAAACATGTAAACCCTACCAATGGCTCTTTTGTTGGTAATGCTAATAGAATCCAAAAGGTTAAGGAGACTAAAAAGACAGTTCCTCACACCTGTAAAGGAAAAGACCTTGGCTCGAACCTTGGCCCTATTACCCCTACTATCCATTCTGCTAAAAACCCTATTACCAAGGAAAATGACTCACCTAAAAATATTATGTTATCCCTTAAATAGAAGTGTGGGCTATCCCCTAAGGGAATAGGTAAGAAGACTAGAATTGTCAATATCAAATCTAATGTAGTGAAGTTAAACCTAGCTACTAGATTTGTTCACAAGGGAGATAACCCTAAGCTAAATAATGTAGCTCCTGAGAGAAGATCCTCAAGATTAGCTATGGATACTTTACAAAAGATAATTAATAACAAGAAGAAACAAAACAAGACCATAGATGCTTTCATTGATGACATTATTTCAAATTTTTAGTATGAGGAAGATACTGAAATGGTTGCTAGAATGGGTCAAAACTGATGCAGGGGCATCGTGCTCCTATCAATTTCTATTTTATTCCTTTTTTTGCTTTGGTCTTTGTTAGTTTTTATTTGTGAATAAGCTGGTCCTTGTCTTCTATATCTTTTTCCTTGAAATCTCCTATCACTTTGTAAATTGAGAATTAGAGAGGATATTCCTATCATCCTAGACTAGCAATGAAACTCCTATCACTCGTGTGGTAGGAACTTGGTTTGTTAGGGACCTTGCATCTTTCCATCGACCGTTACTCTTCCAGACTAAGTAGAATAACTTGTTAGTTGATTGAATTGACAGTTGGATGGTTCAAGAGGGAGATGAAGAGTCTCTAGTAGGAGGTTCACTGACAATTACAAAAAGTAGAATAGAAAATAAAAACATTTATATTCACGATAAACAGTAGGAAGGAAGAGGAAACCATGATAGCTGAAAAGAATATCAAATGGAAAAGGCTGAAAAGGGAGGAGAAAGAGAAAAAAAATTAGGAGTGCAGAGCAGGAAGAAAAAGTGACATCATCTATGAAGGAATAGAGGAGGGGAGAGAGCATCGAGTGTGAAGACAAGAAAGGTAGATTTGGTTTTGATTGCACTTAGGAAAGGTCGATTGTTGCAGGCCAATACATAGATTCTATAATACTTTGATAGTGGAATGGAATAGTGAGGAGTAGGGTCTGCATTTTGTCACATGTGAATTCATGGTTATTAAGAATCTATACTATAAATACTTCCTATCATTTTTGATATTTAATTTTTAACTCTTGTCATTGTTTCTAAATTATCTTAGTTGAAATTACTATGAAGCTAATTAGTTTTGTGAATAAGGTATACCATCAATTGGTATTAGATCCTGAAGAGATTGGGCATTGGTAAGTGGTCAAGATGCCTCCAAGAAGAATGTGTAGAGGAGGGGGTCGAGGCAGGGGTAGAAGAGACCATGGTGACCCTGAGTTATTGCAAAATATGGTTGCAAGGATGGAAGACCTAGAGAGGGCATAGAGGAGAGGCACCTCTCATGATGAGGATGCAAGTGATGAGGAGGAAGAACAACAGAGAAAAGAGAATGAGGAAGGACAGGTGGATCAAGAAGAAGAATTTGATGAAGGACTATTGATGTCAGTAATGAGTCTGGGTGCTAGACCCAAGTTAGAAGTGCTAACTTATGCTGGAAGCCTCAATGGTGAAGATTTAATCGATTAGATCAATGACTTTGATAAGTATTTTGAATATGAGGGTGTAGTAGAGGAAAAAAGAGTAAAGTTTTCTTGTACTAGATTAAAGGGCCATGCTACCATGTGGTGGGACTTTGTCCAAACTGAGTGGAGAAAGAGAAATAAGGAAAAAATTAACTCTTGGGATCAAATGGTGTTCACATTGAAGGCCAAATTTATGCCAAGTGATTATCAAGATAATCTCTTTAAAAGATTGCATAATTTAAAGCAGAAAGATGTGTTTGTGAAAGATTATACTATGGAATTCTACAAGTTAGTAATCAGATCTAGACATGTTGAAGAAGATGAGAAAATAGTCTGATATGTGAATGGTCTCAAGTATAGTTTGAAAGATGAAATGAGTCTTTTGTCCCCTAGGAGCCTAGAAGAGGCTTATCAACTTGCCCTAAAGGCATAGGAGAAGTTGCAAAGGAAGCAAAGTCAGCAAGAAAAGAAGAGAGGAAGAGGTTTTAGAGGAAGGGGACAACAAACAAGTAGGGGACAATATCATCATCAAGGAGAAGAGTTTGGAAGTTCCAATGGGACAACCAATAATGATAGAGGTGGTTATCAAAATATAGGAGGAAGGTCTTATGGAAGAGGTGGTTCACAAGGTAGAGGAATAGGATTTTCAGGAAAATGTTTTAAGTACAATCAATATGGGCACAGGAGTTGGGAATGCTCTAAATCATCACAAGGAGGACACTCAAAATTTGAGAGGAGTAATTAGGTTGTACATGCGAATCAAGAGAGTGTAGGGTCACTAGTACACCACAAGGATGAAGCAGAATCAAGTGAGTCTTTAATGCTTAAGAGGGTGTTGTTGAAGCCACAAAAAGAAATTCAAGAGCCAATCCAAAGGAGACCATTGTTCAAAACCAAGTGTAAGTCACAAGGTAAATGTTTTAAGCTCATTATAGATAGTGGAAGCACATATATTATTGTTGCAACTAAAATGGCAAAAAAGTTAAATCTTAAAACTCCATATAAAGTGAGTTGGTTACAAAAAGGTCATCAAATATTAGTTAGTGAGCAATCCTATGTTGATTTTAGATTGGCAGTTATAAATATTATGTTTTGTGTGATATAATACCCATGGATGTGTGCCATTTTTTGCTTGGAAGACCATGGCAATTTGATAGGAAAGAGGTGTATGATGGAAGGGAGAATAGATATACCATTGAGAAGGATGGAGAGAAGCATACCTTGATTCCCATAAGGGAGAAAGAAGGGGACAACAACTTTAGCAGCAGTAGTAAGGTAATCATGGTAAGTGGTAAAGAGTTTTTGAATGATTTGAAGAATGGAGAAAATTATGCTTTGGTTCCTAAACCTAAATGTGTAATGACTTCTACAAAATTGGAGGATTTGCCTATTGAAATACAAGACATTTTGAATGAGAATATGGACATTGTTGCAACTAATTTGCCTAATGAATTGCTTTCTATTAGAAGCATTAACCATCATATAGATTTAATTCCAGGTGGTAGCCTTCCAAATAAGGCTATATATAGGTTAACACCTATGGAAAATGAGGAGATAAGGAAGCAAGTGGAGGACCTTTTGAGGAAGGGATTGATAAGGGAAAGTCTAAGCCCTTGTGCTATTCCTACAATGTTGGTTCCAAAGAAAGGAGGGAAATGGAGTATGTGTACTGATTCAAGGGCAATTAATAAAATCTCAATAAGATATAGGTTTCACATACCTACAATTGAAGATTTAATGGATTGTTTAAATGGCTCCATGTATTTTTCCAAAATAGATTTGAAAGGTGGCTATCAATAAATAAGAATCAGGCCAGGGGATGAATGGAAGACAACCTTTAAAACTAGTGATGGGTTGTATGAGTGGCTAGTTATGCCTTTTCAATTTTCTAATGCCCCTAGTACTTTTATGAGACTAATGCATGAGGTTTTGAAACCTTTACTTGATAAATTTGTGACCGTATATTTGGATGACATTTTGGTGTTTAGCATGTCCAAAGAGGAGCATATACAACATTTGAAGTAGGTAATGAGTAGGCTACATGAAGAGAAGTTGTAGATCAACTCGATTAAGTGTGTGTTTATGCAGACTGAATTGGTTTACTTGGGCTTTGTGGTGTCAAAAGATTGGTTGAAAATGGATAAGGAGAAAGTTTAGGCCATACATGATTAGCCAACACCAAGAAGTGTCATGGAGGTAAGGAGTTTTCATTGTCTTTCTAGTTTTATAGAAAGTTTATAAGAAATTTCAGTCATGTAGTAGCACCTATATTGGAGACTCTTAAAGGGCATAAAAGACCATTTGTTTGGACTAAAGAGGCTGAAGAAAGTTTCAGATTTATCAAGAAGAAGGTGAGTGAACAGCCCATACTTGCTTTGCCTGATTTTGATAAAGTGTTTCAAGTAGAATGTGATGCTAGTGGGTTAGCTATTGGGGCAGTCCTAAGTCAAGAGGGAAACCTGATTGCATATTTTAGTGAGAAATTAAATGAAGCAAAAAGAAAGTATTCTTCTTATGATTTGGAGTTTTATGCTTTGGTTCAGTCCCTCAAGAAATGGAGACATTATCTATTTCTTAAAGAGTTCATTGTGTATATAGATAACCATGCTTTGCAATTCATTAACAACCAATACAAATTGAATCAAAGCCATGCTAAGTGGGCTGAGTATATTCAGAGTTTTAACTTTGTGTTGAAGAATAAGAGTGGTTAAATGAATAGAGTTGTTGATGCCTTAAGTAGGAAGAGTTTATTGTTGTGTGAAATAGAAACTAACAATGTGGGGTTTGAAAGTTTGAAAGGATTGTATGCAGAGGATGTAGATTTTGGAGAAGCATTTGCAGCTTGCAATGATCCTATTTGCAAAAATAAAGAGCGATGGACTAATTACATGATTCAAGAAGGTTTGTTGTTTAAGGAAAACAAGTTGTGTATCCCTAGAAGCTCCGTGAGAGATAATTGGTTGAAGGAAAAGCATAGTCGTAGTCTTACTGGTCACTTTGGATAGGATGAAACTTTCAATAGCTAAACACTCATTATTATTGGACAAAGATAAAGCCAGATGTGAAAAGATATGTGGAAAGGTGTAGAATTTGTCAACATGCCAAGGGAATAAGTCAAAATGTGGGGCTCTATTAGCCATTACCAGTTCCAACCAAGCCTTTGGATTTGGTGAGTATGGATTTTGTTTTGGGTTTGCCTCGTACACAAAGGGGTAATGATTCAATGTTTATTGTAGTAGATAGATTTTTGAAAATGGTACATTTCATACCCTGCAAGAAGACTAGTGATGCCATTAACATTGCCAATTTGTTCTTTAAAGAAGTTGTAAGGCTATATGGTATTCCAAAAAGCATAATTTCTGACAAGGCTACTAAGTTTGTGGGTCATTTTTGGAGGACTCTATGGAGGAAATTGGGCACGAATATGAATTTTAGTTCTCCTTATCATCCACAAATGAATGGCCAGACTGAGGTTTTCAATAGAAGCCTTGATAATTTGTTAAGGTGTCTTATTGGTAGTTCACTTGGAATTTGGGATCTCATGTTGGCACAAGCTGAGTTTGCATATAACGACTCCCCAAATAGAAGCACAGGTTTCTGTCCTTTCTATGTGGTGTATGGTATGCACCCAAGAGGTGTATTTGAACTTCATGATCTTGCTAGAATGGAGAAGAGGATTGCATATGGGGAAGAATTTGCTCAATTCATTCATGACATTCAAGAGAAGGTGAAGCCTAACATTGACAACAATCAACAATCCAAAAATTATGCTAATCAAAAGAAGAGAGTTATAGTTTCAGATTGGAGACCATGTATTGGCGCATCCTTGGAAGGAGAGATTACCTCTTGGAACATACAATAAACTTCAAATGAAGAAGATTGGTCCTTGCCAAATCCTTAGGAAGTTTTCTACCAATGCATATGAGATTTCTATGCCTACAGAATTGAATATGTCTCCTATTTTCAATGTGGCAGATTTGTATCCATATAAGGGGGATATAGAAGTAGAGGAAACTAAAGCAGTAATTCCATCTTTGGAAGAGCAATCTAGAATAGGCATTGCTCCATAGTAGATAGAATGCATTCTAGACAAGCAATTCTTGAAGAAGACCTGTAAGCATGAGCATTTCAAATATCTCGTCAAATCAAGCAATCATCCCATTGAAGATGCTTCCTGGCTCACAGAAGATGAGATCATTACGCAAGGTCATTGAGTAGTAGATCTCATGACCAGGAGCTCATGAATAAATTCCACCCTGGGAGTCTAATGTAGGGGCATCGTGCTCCTATCAATTTTTGTTTTATTCCTTTTTGTTGTTTTGGTCTTTGTTAGTTTTTCTTTGTGAATAAGTTGGTCCTTGTCTTCAATCTCTTATTCTTTGAAAGCTCTTGTCACTTTGTAAATCAGGAATTGGAGAGGAAATTCTTGTCGTCCTAGATTAGCAATGAAACTCTTGTAACTCGTTCAACAAGAACTTGGTTTATTAGGGACCTTGCATCTTTTTGTTGACCATTACTCTTCTAGACCGAGTAGAATAACTTGTTAGTTGATTGAATCAATAGTTGGATGGTTTGAGAGGGAGATGAAGAGTCTTTGGCAGGCAGTTTGCTGATAGTTGCAAAAAGCAGAATAGAAAATTAAAACATTTATATTCATGGTATATAGTAGGAAGGAAGAGGAAATGATGGAAACTGAAAAGAATATCGAGTTGAAAAGGCCAAAAAGGGAGGAGAAAGAGAAAAACAAATCGGGAGTGTAGAGCACGAAGAAAAAGCAACATCATCTATGAAGGAATAGAGGAGGGGACAGAGCATTGGGTGTGAAGATATGAAACACAGATTTGGTTTTGATTGCACTTAGTAAAGGCTGATTGTTGCAGGCCAATACATAGATTCTTTAATGCTTTGATAGTGGAATGGAATAGTGAGGAGTTGGATTTGGATTTTGTCACATGTGAATTCATGGTTATTAAGAATCTATATTATTAATACTTCTTGTCATTTTCAATATTTGAGTTTGAACTCCTGTCAGTGTTTCTAAATTTTCTTAATTAAAATTTGCATGAAGCTAATTGGTTCTATGAACAGCAAGGCATACCATCAAAAACTTAGATGTTGAAAAGGACCAGGAAGCTCACTGTGAGGGATATGAGGAAGTTGAACAGAGTGAGGAAAGGGAGTTTAGGGTTGATGAGCATGACCAGTTCAAGGGGAATGAATATGACCAGTTTGAGGGGGATGAGGACTTTGGGATAAATCCATTTTATGACAACTATTTTGAAGATATCTAGATAGACATTGGGACTTTCGAAACACACCTTAACAAATTCTAAAAAATTGCTAAATATCAAACCAGCCCTGACATTCATGATTTGTCTAATAGGTTAGTCAAAATTAGAGAATTTTTTAACAGAAGGATGAAGGATCATCCCATAATAATGGGTTACTCTTTTTGGCCAAACTTGACATTGAAATCAATATTTGAACTAAATCTTCACTTTCTAACACCTTTAGCCACTAAATTGTTAGGAATTTGAAGATGATGTGAACTAGTGATTTGTATGATTTTGTCTATAGATTCTAAATCTATTCTTTAAAAAAAAAAATTGGTCTTAAATTGTAAAAAAAATTGTGTTTACTTTGATAACTAGTTTTTAATAGTAAACAACATTTTTTTAAAGTGATGTGTATTCTATCGCACATAACTTTTTTTTACAAAGGATAAAATTCTAATTCTTTTGAATTTAGATTGGTAACACTGATATCTAGATGATGCATTTGGTTTCATAATGTTTTGTTGAATTTTTTTTAATTAAGTTTTGAAGTCAAACCATTTATAATTTAAACATAAGCGTATTCTGTCCAACATAACTTTTTTTGTATGTATCGGAATTCAATTTTTTTTGTTGGAATAAGGACATCAATACCTAGAGGACATGTATTTTTTTGAATTTGTTTTCTGTATTTTCATATTTTTCCATATGTGTGAAACAAAGACCTTGATGTTCATTAAAAAACCTACATTCACAAGAAATAAAAAAATAAATATAACAATCAAATTAAATATATTGGAAATTGTACTTTTTGGGAAGCTTATAATAAGGACTAAATACTTACAAAACATAAATTTTGAAAGAATTCATTCAATCGCCCAAAAGGTAAATCAAAAATGATTTTATATCAGCATTTTGATAGGTGTAGAGGAGACTCCATTATAGGTATGGTTTAAAACTAGCAAGGTTTTATCCAAGGAGGTTTGAATCTAAGGGGGCTTAATCAAACCCTCTTCAATTAAAATCCTTTAAATGAAACCTTTCAAGGCTTAAATCATTATATTTTCTAAAAATATGTGATTTCAGCAAAAATCAGGTCGTCCCAGAAAGTGTAACCCATTATTGTGGCATCACCCTCAACTGCTTCACCTACCAAGAAATCTTGACTAACATGTTTGAAATGTGTCAAGTGTTTCAAAGCATAATTGGGAAATTAGAGAATGGACTTAAGTATCTAGCTAATTTCACAAATGGAATTATGACTAACACTTTTGATGAGGTGACGAAAATTAAGACTCAGAGGGAGAAATGAAAATATCTACATGACAAAGGTTGTGAACAAGATAAAAGACAAAAGACTAAAAGAGATTCCTCCTCTTAAGAGGAGGTGTTGAATAAAATGCAAAATGACTAGAGTAATCCTTAGTTTTAGTTTTATTGCTTGTATCTTAATAGATGATGTGTTCGTGTTGTGTTATTCGTGTTTTGTTCTGATGACTATTATCCTGGCCTTCTTGGTTATTATCACCTGGGATGGGTTGTTATAATGTTATTCTTTTGTATATTTGCTACATGTTTTTCTGGTCTTGGCTCCCTGACCCTCCTGGGGTTATTATTAGAGAGATTATGCTTTGTATTGTGATTATGGGTGGTTCTTTTTGGGTCTATTTTTTGGAACTGGGTAGCTGATACTATTCTGTGTTGGTACCCTATCCTTGTATGGGTTATTACCAGGGTTTTGTTGTGATGGAATACTTTTCTAATTTTCCATTTGTATGGATTTGGGACCCTTTTCCCATCTAAAATTAATCAAAAACAATTTGATCTAATTAGTATGGATGTAGTTGAAATTATTATGGTTTTGTGTTTATAGGAAAAGGAAATACCATTCACTAAGGAAAATAGGAGAATGAGAAATATGGATATAAAAAAATTATATCTAGAAAATCACTATTGAAATAAAAATTTGAAGTAAGACGAAATCTAGAGGAGGTCTCAAAAAATAGTTGTAGAACATACACCAGGGCAACTCATAGACAAAAACACAAATATTACCAAATTCAAATGGGTTGTGTTCTTTTGTACATGGAAGGACACAATATATATAGTAGATGAGGAACCTATAAAAATAGTAATGAAATACACAAATGCAGTAATATAAGCTAGTAACATAAATATAAAAGACCATATACAATAACATAGATTCTATACAATAGAGAGAGTAATCAAAACTAGAGAGAAGACATGCATCAAAGGATCAAGAATACAAAACCTTTGTCTAAAAGATCCAAAAAGAGCACCTAAATCTAGGATAGAGGCCAGAAGGGTTGACTACATGGGAGATTGCTAAAATTGTCACATCCCAAAGATGGTCTTTCAATTTCTACGAGTAGTTAGATGTAAAATAGAATTGAATTTATGTTTTCTCTTAATCCTTAGTGCATATAGAACTATAAAAAATAAAGAAAATGATAAAGGGACAATAATACATGTATCTAGTTTACCTCCATGTGTATGAAAGGGAGTTAGGAGATGTAGAATCTAGAGATGCCAAAGAAATAGTACAATACAAAATACAAAAAAATGGAAAACACAACAAACCATCTCAAGGAAGTGGTGTCAAATGACCTATAGAAACCTTCACAATAAAAATACAAACTATACAAAGAACTAGAGAGCTATTGTCGAGTACGAGAATGCTATAGAAATAAAGTGAAAGGCTCAAGATTGTAAAATAATTAGAAATTAAACTAGTCTAAAAAGCATGAGAGAGAAAAGAAAAAGTCCAAATTTAAAATATAAATCATGTAAAGGCTATTTTAGGCCAAGCAATAAGGAAAATGATTGTTGGAATATCAATAGACTTAGATGAGTGAGTTACAAACAAATGGAAGTTGAACAACACTATTTTGGCCATGAAATAAATTACGTATAGTTTTATAGTCATCAAATAGTAGTGTGGTTCTGCATATGTCAATGCAATCATACATCATTATATTAACAAACAAGGATCAAACTAATCAAAAGTGACACTATTTGCAAAATGAACACAAAAACATTAGAAAATAACACATAAAACACAAGTGCAAAAATAAACAGTTTGGGTATTTGGACTAGGAAAAGAAGCTATAGGATGGGCTAAAAAGAGTCCTAAATAATATTATGATGATGAAAACAAAAATAAGTATAATTTTTACTATTAAAATTATAGGGTATGTAATTTTCAACATTACAACACCTTCTAGGAAATGTGGTCACTTTAAAGTGTCGTCTAAACCTATATGAAACCCTATTCTCCTATGACTTGAGCTCGTTCACATAAAGCTTACAAAAGGTAAAAAAAACAAATGCATCTTGTGAAATTGGTTTGTACACACATGATGTATTTGGGGTTGTTATACAAATGGGATAACAAAACCTCTATTATATTCCAACAAACACATTCCTTTCTACTCCACACATGAATACTCTTACACCCTATGCAAGGAATGATAAATTTCTCTTCCATGATCGCTTCCTATTATATTCTTCTTCTACCCCTACTATGTTGTGCTCCCTTCTCTCTTTCCAACCATGTCCTTTCATTTGTTGTTTTTCATGTAATATGAAGGAGATCCTTTTTTATTGGATACTCTCTAATGCCACACACCTATATTCTTTTACATCTCTTATATCTCTACTCCTATTTCTTGGATGCATGCCTTTTTCCCCATTAAATTTTCTATTCTTATTTGTTTGACACCTTCTCTTCTTCTATTACCACATGTCACAAAACTAGACTAGCTACAAAAGAATTTACAAAATGTCTCTCCTACTAACAAATGAAATTGAAATATTGGTAGATTTTTATGGAAACAAGTAGGTAGTTTCATTTTCAATTTAAACTTACTACTATCCCTCAAAACATTCTCTAGCTTTTGTTTGTGTTTGAATGTGACCTCCAATAGGTCAAATACATAGTACAGATGAAACATTATTCAATATAAAACATATGATCTTATGCTTATAGCTTGTTGATTATGGGATTTTTAGATCCCCTACATCTAACCTCCCAAGTTAGAAAAATGTCATCCATTCCTCATGGTTAAAGTAAAACCAATACCCAAACATTTTAGGATTTAGTTTTTCCCATTGAAATAGTTCATTGTGTTAATTTATCATGTGGGAAGTTCCTTCTTTTGATAATAAGAGAAAACATGCTACTTCATCTTTAATTCTCTACTCTAATTTTCTTGTGTTGTTTTCTATGGGATCTACTCCACTACTATCCATATATCCTCACAAAAACTCTTTTTCTCATTCACTCATCACTTCTTCATCCATGCACTTGTCTTCTACATCACCACTACATTTTTCTTCTCATATTCTCATCCTTAGATTTAAAATTTTGTCTATATTTAACTCTATTTGTGTTATCCATAAACAAACAATTTATCAACCAACTCCTTTCTTCATATTCTCATTCTATAACCTATACATCCTTAATCAACTCTTTCATGTTCACTAAAGAACATAAGTGTAGTGTTCCCCTATATAAATAGGCAAAATTAATATTATGGAAATCAAAAAATTACTTAGACAGCTCCTCCAATGTACCTCCTTTCCACTAATCACTTTTTCAACATTATACCTACTTGTGTCTCGTTGGGCTAAATTGAGCATCCATTACCTAATCTGCATGTCCAATATAACTATCCGCAACTACTATTTATACTGCTATAGGTTACTCCTTCCTACTCTATTTGACTATGTTTGTCAACATATCTATGTCCTCCAAAGGAGATTTTATCCTTATGTCCATTTTAATGCTTCTTTCCTCTAAAATAAACTCATTTCCCTATTCACTAGTTTGGGATAGTAATATTTTTAATTTCTCCAACTTACTTTTTTCTTTCATGCCTTCTATACGAGACCCTATCTTGTCTTCCTCTTTCCCAAGTAGAAACTAATTTATTGTTGGATTAAAAAATAGTACCTCAATGCCTTCTAAAAGGCACACTTTTATGTTACCCTTATCCTTTTCTTCAAGTTCTTTAGTTGATAACAATATTTACTAGCTACTCATCTTCCATTCTCTATTAGGTTTTTTGATCACCTATTTAGATGAACTCTCTTCTCTACAACATCATCTTGTGTGAGGATTTCCTCTTCTATCACCTTACTATCCTTAAGACTTTCAAACAAAGATATTTTACTTAAAACAAGGGTTTTATCTTTACAACCTTTTCTTTCAACACCAAAGCTATCATATTAATATATTATAATTCACAAGATGCATTTAATCCCTCTTTATCTACTTTCTCAAATTTTCATATGGTTGGTAAAGGAAACATTTCTTTTTCAATAGGATAATAACATTGTAACTTTTCCCTTTCATTGCCTCTAGAGGTAATATGCTCTTCTGTATGCTCAAGTTTTAAAACCTAAATATTCTTCTTGGACCATTATAAATTTATTCTTTGATGCACTATCTACTTAATTAACTTATAAACCACATGTTCCCAATTGGTAGAAGATCTCTGCAACTGATTGTAACATTATCATATAACATGTTACCTACAAATTGTACCCTATTAATGTCTTCACTCTTCTACTTGTCAATGTAATTCTCTAATTCTTCTACTAATCTCATCACCTCCTCTAAGGTATCTCTATTATAAAGAAATGGATCACTAATCTCTAGTTCTAGTTCCTCGCTCTCCTTTTTCTCTCACTAGGAAAAAATTCCTTCATGTGAACAAGATCCTCTACAAAATTTTCAAGTGCTTTCATTCTTGTTTGCATCTTTCTTATGGTTTTAAGAAATTAGTCAAATTTTCCTACATCCTCTACTACTATTGCCTCTACAAACCTTCTTCTTGGGAACTTCTTTCCTATTACTTTTCTCTTTCCCTACTACTACAACTCCTTTGGCTATAATCTTACATAGGGTATGTTAAAGACCATCCCTATTTATAAAAAAATTCACAATTATGCTCTCTTCATCCTATAACCATTTATTGATAACTAAACTAAGATAATTTATACAAGGGTTCAGTATATCTATGTGTGCATTTTTACCACATGATCTAATGCTAGCCAATCTAATAGTTTCCATTCCATTGGCCTGATTGCTCTCAACAAAAGTATCATATTCTATTGTTCTCTATGTATTTTAATTTTGTGTGTATGAATATCTTAATTATGTTGGTATGTGTGGACCACATACATGATGCCACATTTCACCTTGCTAAAGTTTGGATGGTGGTTCATTGATCTTTTTGTTGTAGTGGCTTAATTCTTTTTAGAGAATTATGTGGTATTGAAGGAAATTTACTTTTGACCACATGTTCCCTTAGTGATAGACGTGATCCAGTATCTTCCTAGGATGTTTTGTGCTCCATGGTAGTAGCCTGGCAACATGTAAAATAATTCAAGTGGTGCATAGATGACATTCTTTGCGAGCTTGATATCTTATTGGGGGTGTTAGTGGCATGGGTTTCATCTACATATCTTAAAGAGGCCAATATTGTTAGATTTAGGGCACACAACTGAGAGGGGCGGTGAATCAGTTGTACAAAACTTTCTCTTGCTTTAAACACTTAACTCCACATTGGTAATTAGAAGAATAATAGAATAGTAACCATGAAAGCACAATGCAACAAATCAAGAGTAGAAACACATCAACACATGAGACACCAAGATTTTTGACGTGGAAAACCCAATTAAGGGAAAAACCATGGGGTGATTAACCCAAGAATGTATTCTCTGTTAGAAGAATAGAAAGAACAAAATGGCACATGCCAATTAGGGCTCACTACCTAAGCACACTGCTCACAAGAGGCTCACTGCCTACAAGAGACACACTGTCTACAAAGGAATAAGTATCACATACTTGAATTGGTAAATAGCATCTTTACCATGCTTGAGTCAGTTCCATTTAAGCCCAAACCTTCTGCTCTACTTTTCACTTTCTTCCTTTTTACCACACACTCATCTCCACAAGTCACACCTTGAAATGACTTCACAATCCCTTATTTATACATGACATCAACTTAGGAACAAACATCTAAGTTGAAAAACATCCACAAGAACATCCGCAAGATGTATAATTCATCCGATCGGCCAGTCACAGAAAGAACACATTCATCCAAAAGCATTTCTTCAATTTCAGGCTCCAACTCTAATGTAGACCATCAATACAAACTAAACATGATCCAAGGACCTCCACAAGCTTGCCTGAATCACCAAGAACATCTGCACTTCCTCTACTTACTAAAATCCTTCTCTCCTTCATCCAGAACCTCAAGAACACAGTCTGCCATTACTGTCACAAAGGAATAGATGCTTGCGGACCTTTAAAACATGAACCAATAGAGTTGACACATCATAAGGACTTCCCAAACACTCCTTCAAATCCACAGAATAGGACAAAGCATTTCGGGATCTCACCAGACCTTTCTGTAATACTCTGTCACCTCTGAACATCTACCAGAACTGGTTCTACTTGAGCGATTCACAACTTCTTCATATCTTCATGCAGACCTCTGAAATCTCTACTGCAACATCTTAAGATTCATATCTTTGAACCCTTTAATCCACATCCTTTGATCCTCAATCTGTCTTGGACTTTTTACCTTATGATAGCACTATTCTTCACTATTCCTGATTGAGACTAATTTTTTCAATATCCTCAGCACATAACTCATCCAATCCTTGTTGTTAATGCAACAAGAGTATGTTGACATCAATGACAACACCAGTTAGGCCCATACTTGTAACAATCTCCCCCTTTGTCATTGATGGCAACATATGATGTGAAAAACCATCAAGACAAGAACTTCTCCTTACTGTCACAACTCCCCCTATCAACAACAATTAGTCACATGTCTTCTCTTCCTTTACTGCTCCCCCTTTGATCATCAACCACTTATTTTTCACATGTCTTCTCTTCCCCTTTGACATTAATGGCAAAGGGTTCATACTTGCAACTCCAATACTTTAGAATCATACCTGCTGCTCCCCCTGAGTAGCAACTCCCCATCATCAATCCAGATCACAAGATATGACTGTGATATCCACCGGACTGATGCATATTAGTGCATCCTAGTTCATCACCAGAGGGGCAATAACCCCTAACTTCTCCTTGAGATACTCAAAAGAGTCCTTGGGAAGAGGTTTAGTAAAGATATCTGCAATCTAGTCCTTGGAGGGCACAAACTCCAGTCTGACTTCATCCTTGTTCACTTGCTCTCTCAGAAAGTGAAACTTGATAGATATATGGTTAATCTTAGAATGTAACACTGGATTCTTAGAAATATTTATTGCACTTGAATTATCACAGAAGATTGTGATAGGCTCCTCATAGTCTACTTTAATATCTCTTAGCATCTGCTTCATCCACAAAATTTCAGTGCAACTATCTACTATTGCTATGTATTCTACTTCAGTTGTAGACAGGGATATTGCCTCTTGTTTCTTTCTTAGCCAAGAAACCAATCTCTTTCCCAAAAAGAAAGCTCCACCACTGGTACTTTTCTGGTCATCCATATCTCCTTCCCAATCAACATCTGTATATGCATGAAGAGAGAAATCATAATCTCTAGGATACCATAGACCATACTCAACTGTCCCTTTTAGATATCTAAAGATCCTCTTAATTTCCATGACATGGGATTCTCTAGGATCAGCTTGGAATCTAGCAACAAGACCAACAACTTGCATAATATCTAGTCTAGTTTGAGTGAGATACAATAATCCTCCAATCATTGATCTGTACTTTGTCTGGTCTACCTTAGGAGAGTCATCATCTTTGCTCAACTTACATCAGGTTGCCATGGGAGTATTCATTGGCTTTGAATCTTCCATCCCAAATTTCTTCAACAGTTCTTTCACATATTTGGTATGAGAAATGAAGATTCCTTTCTTTGTTTGAGTAATTTGTAGACCCAGGAAGAAATTCATTTCACCAAGCATAGACATCTCAAATTCACTTTTTATTTGATTTGCAAAAGTTTTACACATACTATCTCTTCCTCCAAAGATGATATCATCAACAAATACTTCAACAATCAAGATGTTTTCATGGTCAATTTTGAAATATAAGTTACTATCAGCAGTACCTTTGTTGAAACCAATCTTCAAAAGATACTTATCCAATCTTTCATACCAAGCACTTAGGGCTTGCTTTAATCCATACAGTGCCTTTTTCAACTTGCAGACCATATCACCATGATCAGACAACTGAAATCCATCCGGTTGCTCTATATACACTTCCTCTTCCAAGTCACCATTTAGAAAGGTAGACTTGACATCCATCTGATATACCTTGAAATCCTTAAAGGCAGCAAAGGCAAGGAATAATCCGACTGCTTCAATTCTTGCCACCGGAGCAAAAGTTTCTTAAAAATCAATTCCTTCTATTTGAGAGTAACCTTTGCAAACTAATCTGGCCTTATTTCTGATTACTTCACCAACTTCATTGAATTTGTTCCGAAAGACCCATTTGGTTCCAATCACATTCTTGTTTCTAGGTCTGGGAACAATATCCCAAGTGTGATTTTTCTCAATTTGCATCAGTTCTTCCTCCATTGCCTTAGTCAAGTTTTCATCTTTTCAAGCTTCATTTACTGTTTTAGGTTCAATCTTTGAAATTAGACAGTACTCATCTGAATTTTGAGCAATTCTTCTTCTTGTTTGTACACCTTTGCTTTTGTCACCTATGATCTGATCTTCAGAATAGTTCAGTCTTACATACCTTGGGACTTTGGGGGTTTCTTGTACTTCTAATTCTTGATTAGGCTCATTGAAACTTATCTCTTCCTCCTGACTTACCAGATCACCTTGAATATGTTTTTCAAGAGGGACTTGGGCATCTTGAATGAAAGCATTATTCTAATCATCTTCATCATACTCATAACACCTTGAGGGTTTTTCAATTCCTTCATCAACCTTCACATTTCTACTTTCCTTAATCTTTCTCAATATCTTGTTATAACACCGGTATGCTTTGCTTTGAGTAGAGTAACCCAAAAATATTCCTTCATCACTTCTAGCATCAAATTTGCCTAGATCTTCATCTCTCTTGATGTAGCATTTGCTACCAAACACTCTGAAATACCTTACAGTGGGTGTAATACCAAACCAAAGTTCATAAGGAGTGTTACTGGTATTGCTTCTGATTTGAACTTGATTGAGAGTATAGATTGCAGTGCTGATAGCTTCTCTCCAATAGATCTGAGGAACATTTGCTTCCATTATCATGGTCCTCAATGCTTCTTGGATGGTCCAGTTCTTTCTCTCCAGTACTCCATTCTGCTGTGGAGTCCTTGGAGCAGACAATTGTCTCTTAATTCCATGTTTCTCACAGAACTCTATGAACTCACCGAATGTGAATTCTCCACCTCTATTAGACCTCAGACATTTCAACTTTAATCTTGTTTCATTCTCTACCATAGCCTCAAATATTTTGAATTTCTCAAGAGCTTCTAATTTCTCCTTTAGAAAGGTTACCCACATCATCTGGGAATAGTCATCAATTAGCAGCATGAAGTATCTATCACCTTGAATATTCCTAGTTCTTGCCAGACCGCAAAGATCAGTGTGAACTAAGTCCAATAATCTAATAGAAGACAATTCCTTGCTTTTGAATGAGACTCTGCTTAGCTTACCCAACTGACATTCCTTGCACAAGATGTTAGTAGGTTTCACCAATTTTGGAAGATCTCTTACAACCTGAGTATTGCTTATCTTGATGATATTATCAAAATTGAAATGACACATCCTTCTATGCCATAACTAGCTCTAATCAACTTGAACAAATAAGTAGCTTTTACCAGTGCCAACCAAGTGGAAGATATTACCTTTAGTTTGAGTACCAGATACAATCTCTATTCCAGAGCTTTCAAAGATCTTACATTTTCCATTCTTGAACTAGAGATCATAGCCTTTGTCCACCAGCTATCCAAAACTGAGAAGATTGTGCTTCAATCCTTCAACATAGAGAACATTACCAGTTTTGTTCCTTCCATCAAAAGAAATAGTTCCTCTTCCTCTGATTCTACCAGCAGAATTGTCACCAAACTTTACCATTCCTCCTTCATACCTTTCCAAATCTACAAACTTTTTTTTGTCACCTATCATATGGTGAGACCATCCATTGTCAATGACCCAATCATCCTTCTCTTTAGTTTGGGCAGCTAGAGCTCTTTCCGTAGTCTTAAGATTGATAGATACAGAGGGCATTGGATCTTCTTCCTTGACGGCAATGAACACCCATTCATTTATGGATTTGTTTCCTATCTCTGATTCATCATTTGTTACTCCTTCATTATCATCATCTTCATGTACATAGTAACAGTTCTTTTGGAACCTTGGCTTGTTAGGATTTTGCCTTGAAAATCTTTCGAGACACCTTGAGGCAAAATGACCAATCTTATTGCAATTAAAACACTTAAAAGGTAATTTTCCTTCATACTTACCGGATCCTCTTGGCAGCCTCTTTGCAATAAGGGCTTCAAGTTGAGTAGTTTCTGCTTCTTCTTCTTCCAGATCTTTTCTTGCTTTTTCATACCATGATAATTTCCTTGAAGAATTTTCTCCCGGATCAAACCTTTGTTTACCTTTAACAGAGGCACTGGCTTTGAATGTAGATCCAGTCTTGGGGGGGTCATCTCCAAAATTTGTCATTTCAAATGCAGCCAATTTTCCTGGTCAATTGATCTCTTGTGACAGTGGTATGAGCTCTAAATTCTTCAATAGCAGCAACCTTGATTTTGTAAGATTCAGGTAGAGATCTGAGAATTTTGCCAACAATCTCATTTTCATCCAAGACTCCACCAGCATTTCTAATTCCACAAACTAGCTCATTCACTCTTGGCATAAAAGTAGTAATATTTTCATCATCTCTCATCTTCAGTTTTTCAAATTTCCCTTTTAGACTCTGTAACCTTGCACATTTAACATACTAGTGTCCTTCATGCAAAAGTTCTAGTTTATTCCAAATCTCAAAGGCAGTTGGCAGGTCAATAACATTTGAGAGCTCTGAGTTAGATAATGGGCTTAGAAGAGCCTCTTTGGTCTGCAGATTATTTTCAGCATCTGTGATTTCATTTAGGGTTGTCAGAGCACCTTATGGAGGTATATACGGCTTTGTAACCATGGAACAGTACACAAATCCCATACATTGCAAGTGAGATTTCATGCAACCTTTCCAAGGAGCAAAGTTGGTTCCATCAAACTTTAGACTATCCTTCTTGTAAGATTACATCCTGGATCTCCTCAAACGGTTAAGCTCCTTTTAGAGGAACTTGGCTCTGATACCAATTGTTAGATTTAGGGCACACAACTGAGAGGGGGGGTGAATTAGTTGTACAAAACTTTCTCTTGCTTTAAACACTTAACTCCACATTGTTAATTAGTAGCATAATAGAAGATTAACCATGAAAGCACAATGCAACAAATCAAGAGCAGAAACACATCAACACATGAGACACCAAGATTTTTGACGTGGAAAACCTAGTTAAGGGAAAAACCACGGGGTGATTAACCCAAGAATGTATTCTCTGTTAGAAGAATAGAAAGAACAAAATGGCACATGCCAATTAGGGCTCACTACCCAAGCACACTACTCACAAGAGGCTCATTTCCTACAAGAGACACATTGTCTACAAAGGAATAAGTATCACATACTTGAACTAGTAAATAGCATCTTTACCATGCTTGAGTCAGTTCCATTTAAGCCCAAACCTTCTGCTCTACTTTTTCGCTTTCTTCCTTTCTACCACACACTCATCTCCACAAGTCACACCTTGAAATGACTTCGCAATCCCTTATTTATACACGACATCAACTTAGGAATAGACATCTAAGTCGACAAACATCCACAAGAACATCCACAAGATGTATAATTCATCCGGTTGGCCAATCACAAAAAGAACACATTCATCCGGAAACATTTATTCAATTTCGGGCTCCAACTCTAATGCGGACCATCAATATGAATTGAACATGATCCAAGGACCTCCACAAGCTTTCCTGAATCACCAAGAACATCTACACTTCCTCTACTTACTGAAATCTTTCTCTCCTTCATTCAGAACCTCAAGAACATAGTCTGTCATTACTGTCACAAAGGAATAGATGCTTGCAGACCTTTAAAACATGAACCAATAGAGTTGACACATCATAAGGACTTCCCAAACACTCTTTCAAATTTGTAGAATAGGAAAAAGCATTTCTGGATCTCACCGGACCTTTCTATAACACTCTGTCACCTCTGAACATCTACTGGAACCGGTTCTACTTGAGCTATTCACAACTTCTTCATATCTTCATGTGGACCTCTAAAATCTCTACTGCAACATCTTAAGATTCATATCTTTGAACCCTTTAATCTACATCCTCTGATCCTCAATCTGTCTTGGACTTTTTACCTTATGATATCACTATTCTTCACTGTTCCTGATTGAGACTAATTTTCTCAATATCCTCAGCACCTAACTCATCCAATCCTTGTTGTTAATGCAACAGGACTATGTTGACATCAATGAGAACACTAGTTAGGCCCATACTTGCAACAAATATTTTCTTTAGTGATGGTGGTTGGTCTTAACAAATGTAGCTATATACATGCCCTAACCACTCTAGCTTTAGGATTCATCTCATATTTATGATTGCAAAGAAAACTTAGTAATTTCTTAAACATTACTAGGGCCCTTAGTGAAGTGGTCAAGTAAAATCATGGAATACATGATTATAAATATTTTTTGTAGGTATTATGGAGCCATGTGTAGTGTAATTTCAGGGGATCTTGAGCTAGACATGTGACCTCTTTATTGGTTGTTACATTTATTTCAAGGTGTAGGTTGGTCATGATTTGAGGTGGTACTTTTCCAATATATAGGTGTGTCCCATTATAGTGAAGACCTAAGATTTCAAAATAAGGCTCTCACTATCATTTATGAGGAGATTGTTTGTGCTCCTTTGTACCTTGTAGAATTTCTAATACTAATATCTTACCTTTGCAAGTGCTTGTTTTCTTCTTGCAAGTGAATTTTGACTAAAATGAGTCTTTAATGTTGATCTATCTCAATTTTCCACATGTATTGATTCCTATAGGGATAAATGTTGAATTTTAATTTATATAGAAGAATGAGATATATAATTTTTTTTAATGGCTAGTTCGTTAGTGTAAGGGCCTGCTCTTATTGTAAATACTAGAGTCTAATCATCTTAGTCTATGGAATTAATCCTTACATGTTTCTCTCTAGCTTTCATGTTTTCTACTTGTTGTAAGTCCATGGAAAGGAATTAAATGAATATATCTATATGTATATGTGTGTCTCTATGATTTCTTGATAATCTTCAAGAAATGCCATGCAATGTCCATCTCTAATGTTACACTTGCTAACTTGGCAGTGTGCTAATTGGTTAGCCTATGTAAGGGTTTGTAAAATTCTTCAAAGTGTATTTGAAATCCCACTTTTAGTGAATTATATGGATTGTTTATTAATTTCCCATATACAATATCTTATGGTTATTTAGTGGTCTTGAGGTACCAACTATAGATCTTTTCTTATGCTTGATATTTGCATCCTTAGTTTCATGATTAATTTGCACTTGTTCTAGTGATGAAGGCATTGTGGAAACTTATATGCCTACTGGATCAACACATTAGTCTATAGTGGTCTTCCTTACTACCCTAAAATTCCTTAAACCATTCAAATAACATCTTTTCTTTTAGTTTTAGTGTTAGTTCTATCCTACCTTCCCTCATGGATTTGTGAAAATACTTATAATCAATATTAAATGAGTTAACAACTGGTAACACATTTAGTGAGGCATATGGGAATGTTATTACAAGATGGATATGAATATGAAATATAAGGGGATTAAGTAATGGTGGTGTACATTTGTTTCTATCTTTGGTTGCATCTGCATGGTTGTCTAATTTTTTTCACATTTTGAGGTCAAGAGGTATGTTCATGGTTTCCATTAGGGCATAGTTATTCAAGTCTTGATATGTGTTCTTTCATTTCTCTTTAATTATCCTTAATGGACTTAAAGGAAACATCCTCCTGGGTTTTGTAGTGCCTAAAGAAGAGGAGGATTAGCCCAATCATATGCATTAGACCTAGACTATTCATTTCTTGTTCATGGGTTTTGCCTCTCTACTTGCATTGTCTAGTTTTATTCTACATGGATAGTGAGTGTTTCCTCTAGAGAATTAGAGCTGTAATTTTGATTGCTAACAAATGGAGATTGTAGTAGGTAATTGCCTAAAATTTGACCTTTCATGGGCTACTATGTGTTGAAGGATCTATTGGTGGAGAAGACCTAGAAGTATTTATGCCTTAGAGATAGTTATTTGTGCTTCAAGGTTAATCCTATTAATCAAGTGCTAACTTTGCTATTTAGAATCACATTAAATGTTACTATTATTATGCTTACTATGGTTCTTATTTGAAAGAATAGGTGAAAATTTGATATATGAGACTAAGTTACTTAAATGTTGTATTTATACCCTATTGTTAGAGATAAGAGAGGATTAAAGATTATGTGGCGAGTTACAGAATGTTGTGGTAGGAAAGAACAACTAAAATTAGTAATATACACCTATTAAAAAACACAACATACATCATAACACATTACTCTTTAGACAAACTAACTTTTGGTATATTATATTCATTATGTACAACTTTGGTACAAAGACTATCAATATATTAGTCTTCTATCACTCATTGCAATGTTATATCATATCTTCTATATTATTCTCTATTACATCATATGTCATATTATATCATATATCATATGTCCTCTCATCTCATCTCTATATTTTTACATCTTTGAGCCTTTCTTATACCTAAGTATAAGTAGACCAAGGAGTGCATCTTCTTGTATAAGTTGTGATCCTTGGATGTGTTGGTGTTTTGCTAGATGTGACACATCTCCTTTGCAGTAGATGTATATTATTGTAAAGTCAATGCTATCCTACCAACATCATACCCCCTTGGAAATGATGTATTTTCCTCAAGACATCCTATATCTATATACCAGAAAGTCATGAGATCTTTAAGATAACCCCAACAAAATGTGACTCTCACAAATAAACAATTTATAAGGTAACTAATCTTTATGGAAAAATATGTTTGTATATCATGTTCAGCTATGTATATGTGTTATCCCATTATAGGACTACTTGTTATAGAAATTGTATTTGGACATTGATTGTTAACAAAGTACTTTCTCAATCTTCTATGTTATCTAGAATATGAATTGTGATTGTCACTTTAAACACTTCTATAATAAACCTATGACATGTGCAAGCAGAAGGCTAACAAATTTGTAAAGATACTTGATTTATTTTAGTAACCCTTCTCTTTGATCTTGTACATAGGTATGTGTACCAAGATAGGGGACCAAATTTATGTGGCCAAAAATCAATTTGAAAAGAAATATGACACAATGCAAGTGAGTTATATTACACTCACATTATTAAACACTAGTGTTATGGCTTTGAAATCTTGAGCCATAGCAAGAGCATGTTATAACATGTTTGCATTATTTCTTCATTGAAAATTAAAAAAAAAGCATCTTTTTTTAATTTATATTGTGTGCACATTATAACATGCACATATTATTACACAAATGTGGTTCACTTAAGCATGAGTTCCAAGAGGTGTTTCCAAAAAAACATAGAAAGACCAGTAAATCTCAAGTGTGCTCTCTATCAAGTTTACATGTTTTTAACATTAATCTAAAACTTTTTAGGATGAATTCAAGTTTTTTATTAGCTTTCTAACTATGTAATTTTCTCTAAAATTAAAACAATTAATTTTTCTATCTTTAATTCCTTTTGCTAGTGTCTTCTTTTTTTTTTTTGTCAAAAACCTATCTATAGTATTTTTGGTGTCATTTTTATCCATTCATCTAAATTTGAAACAAATTACATTTTTTGATTCTAGACTCTATTCCATACACATTAAAAAATTGTTTTGAAATTAATTTTCTGAAAAAGGGCGGGGGGGGGGGGGGGGGGGGGGGGGAGCATGCTCACATTTTTATTTTTTATGATGTATCCACTTTGAAATTCATAGAAAAATCATATATTCATTAAAAACTTAGTAGAAAAATTAGGCATAAACTACATGGTGTTAGTTAATTTTCCATTGAAGTGATTTTTGAAATACTTAAAAAATCAAGATTTTATGGGGAGTACACTAGATGCTATGTTATATTTTTATAACAGAAATAGGAGCACTTTTTATTCTCACCCTATTTGAACCTCTTAATCTCCAACATTTAAGAAAAAAGAATATTAGTTTAGAAACTAGATTATGAGCACTATGAATCTCGTTCTTGTTGTATCTTTGAATTTTGAGCATGACTATCATGAATTTCTCATCCAAGATCAATTTTACCTATTATATTTTACTTTTTCACTTTTGACCCCCTTTTGGTCCCCTATCTCCATGCACATACCCATCTAATAGTATTGATTGTTGCATGTTTTGATCTACACTCTAGGGCTCCCATCCAAATCCTCATAGCATCATAAGTAGTTGATGCTTTCATTATTTCATTTTCAATCTTTTATAGTTGTACCTTTAATTCCTTTACTGATGTTTCCCATCTTGAATAAATATGAAATGGTGTCTTGATGTTTTCCTCTATATTCTACAAGTTGTTTACTTCTATCTCTAGTTTTGTGTGTGCATCAACACACTTCTTCCTTATCTCTTGTATTTTCTGTTGGAAATAAGCCACCTAGATCGATGATGGACTAGCCACAAGGGGCTAGTAGATCAGTTGGTAGAGCACTCCTATAGAAAATGGATGGTCCTAGGTTTTAGTCCAAGATGGCTAATTTGAGCATCAACTCAATAGTTGGTATCAGAGACTCTTAATCAGAGCCACTAGAAGCATGTGATGCAACATCAATGACTCCAAATGATCATTGTAGAGATGCTGAAGAAAAGTTCCATTGACTGTCTTAAAACCTAATTGAAACCTTCTTCTCATGTGAGCATGAAAGAGCTTGATGAGGTCGTCAAATGCCAAGGCATTTGGATTTGAATCCTACGAACCAGCCCTCTGATTTCCCTAAGAGTGGAAAATTTGCTGAATGTTGATTGTACTAATAGATTTCAATAGTGTTGTGAGAAACCATGAAGATGAATAGTCATTAAGAGGATGAGACAAAGTCCCAAAGAGCATCAGCTTCTACTTTGCTCTGCTAGACACTCTCCAAAACACTGACAATTAGGAATTGAAAGAATTACTTCAGCAAGGGTGACTGGAGTACTTATTGTTTCTGTGAGATGCCAAAAAAAGAAGATCCATGCCAATATCAAGGATATCTATGATGCATATGATGAATGTGAGGTAGAATAGCCACACCAACGTCTGCATCTCACTACATGAGCATACCGAGATCATCTCCAAGATTTTCTTCATATGTGAAAGGGAGTGTATTTAAAAATAAAATTAATAATAAATATCTTTTGGTTGAATAAATATTTTCTTTGTGGTGTCATAATGTTAGTACCAAATTTTCTTCTTTTGAATGCCCAGCACCTTAAATGCCTAACTATGTAGCATGGAAGATGATGTGCATGAGTTTTTAATTTGAAGAGATATGGGGGATCATTACTAGTATAGTGTCGCATCAAACTAACACTAATTACAAGAGGAACTACAACAAGGCCAATGTGAAAGCCTTGATGTTGAACACTCATCATCTCCAACGAAGTTCAACCACATGTTTGGGATGTGGCAATGTCAAAGGTGGTGTGGGATGCTTTGTCTACCATATACAAGGTGATGAACTAGACAAAGATCCTCCATATCAAGTCCAACCTTCATATGCCTAGTATGAAAGATGACAAGAAAGTAGAGGATTTCTTTCATCAGGTGTCAAAACTATGAGTAGAACTTGTAGCACTTAGACAGAAGGTGGAGGACAAACTGCTGGTCCCAATCACTCTGAGAGATCTTCCTTCTTAGTTCTAAACTTTTATCATGATGTTGACCATCACAAAGAAGGTGGTGTCATTTGAAGAACTAATGAATTTTCTCTAGTAGGAAGAGGTCATCCAGTGAGTGCAACAAGTGCTTGAAGACAAAGCACTAATCTCGAGACAATAGTGTGGTTAGAATTTTTGAAAGGGACCACCACAAAAGAAGCCACATAAGTAACAACAACAATAGTAGAAGCTTCAAAATGTGAATTGATGGTGTCACATCTACACCGCAAACATGTATGACATTGACATATGTTGGTATAATGCCTTGACCAAGACAATTCTACTAAAGAAGGCACATCTTCAATCGTAGTGATTCCTAGCAATCAAAATGATGCCCTCAATGAAGGAAGCATAGAGAACATTTACCAACCCAACAAGATGATGCATTTGATGAGGATGTACTTGAAATAGCCAATTACGATGCCCATCAGAATGTTGTTCTTATCTCCCAAACCCCGTAGCTAATGAGGAATGTTTGGTTGATAGACTTTGGTGCTAGCAAGCTTATGACAGGTGATCACGAGCTATTTGATACACTGACTAATCAACCCACTGGAGATTGGCTTTGGATGTAGATAATAAAGAGTATGTTGTAGAAGGAATTAGAAATGTCACCATTCCTCTCAAGTCACTGAGAAGTTGTACCCTCATGAAGGTGCTCTATAATTCTTGGCTTGAAAATCAATCTCTTGTCTATAAGTTATCTTGGGAAACATAAGATTAAGATGGAGTTTCAGGTACAAGAAGGCATCAAATACTATTTGATTTCATAGGAATGTATGATAATTGCTAGAGATTTTATGAAGGCTTATTTTTTTGCACTAGATGCAGTCTCATCCTTTCTAGTTACCCTATTTGTCTCTATGACTGAGTCTACTACTTTTTGGCATTATCGATATGGGCACCTATTTTCTAACTCCTTAAATTAGATTAGTTCTAAGGAGATGGTATGAGGACTTCCTCAACTTTCCTATGATTTTCCTATATATCCTATATGTCTTGTCAAAAAACAACATCATGATCCATTCAAGTCAAGTAACTTCCATGCCAAGGAACTTCTGATTGTGCATACCAACCTGTGTGGACCCTTGTCTCCTTCCTTTCAAGGATTCTAGTACTTCTAGTTATTGGTGGATGAGTTCACTCATAAGACATGGGTGTTATTTCTCAAGAAGAAGAGTGAAGCCTTTGCAAACTTTTAGGACTTCTACCAGCAACTTGTATAGTAGACAGGATGACCCCTTCTCCTATGTGTAGATTGAATGGGTGAATTAGCATCAACAAAGTTCTTAGCATTCCTAAAGCATCATGTCTTCAAACAAGACTTGACTGCCCCTATACACACTAGTAGAATGGAATTTCAAAACAACACAATCAGAAAGTCATGGAGGTGGCTCATTGCAAGCTTTCCATAGCTAAGTCAAAGGATCGATATTAGGTAGAAGTAGTCAAGATGGTTTTGTATCTTATCAACAAGGCACCCACAAAGATCTTTCAAGACAAGACACCAAAAGAGGTATGGAGTGGTCATAAGTCTTTAATCTCCCATCTTAGAGTATTTGATTGCACATCATATATGCATGTTCTAGCTAACAAGAGGAAGAAGATCCATTAAAAGACATTCTAGTTATCTTTTTGGGGTATAGTACTACCTCAAAAGTATATCATCTCATGGATCTAAAGACACATAAGATTTATGATAGTCAAGATGTGGAATGTGATGAGTCATGATTTCACTCACTGACAAATTAAGGAGATTCAAAGCTGACCACCTCTCATAGATTTCTCTCACAATCAGATGATGAGCATGAAGAATCCTCTAACAAAGAAGATGAGTTGCAAGGAGAATTGTTCGTTGATCTTAGCCATTTGGAAAATAATTATTAACATCAGCAACAACACCAACATCTCAAATAGGTCCAAAGCATAATCAAGGACTTCCATGTGAACTCTCTTTTGGATATTTCATCACAAGTCAAAATTAGAAGATAAGTGAGAAATGAGGTGAATCTTGCACTGATGAGTTCAGTTGTTGACAACATCAAACCTGATATAGTTTGAGAGGCACTATGTCAACCATAGTGGAAGAAGGCCATGGATCTTGAGTATGACTCCTTGATATATAATTGAACATGGGAATTTTTTGATCTTCCTGTAGGAAAGAAATCTATTGGTTGTAAATGGATTTTCAAAACAAAAAATAAGGGAGATGGATTTATTGACAAATACAAAACATCACTTGTTGAAAAGGAATATGCTTAGTGAGAGGGAATTGATCATGAAGAAACCTTTGCACCCACTACAAATATCAAAATAATTAGAGATGTCTATGCATTAGTAGCATAGAAAGGATGGAAGATTCAACAAATGGACATCACAAGTGCTTTCCTAAATGGTGATCTAAAAGAAGAAGTATACATGATGCAACCAGAAGGTTTTATTGACGAACACCATGTTTAAAAGGTATGTCATCTCATTATGTGACTTTATAGACTTAAGAAAGCCCTTAGGGCATGGTACATTAAAATAGATGATCATCTATTGCAGCATGGTTTCACCCATAGCCCCTCAGATTAAAATTTATATATTAAGAAGGTAGGCACATAGATTGTCCATCTTGTTTTGTATGTGGATGATCTTGTGATCACATGATTCTTAGATTATATCATTGATGATGCAAAAAATGATTTAAATAAATCCTTCAACATAACAAAATTGGGCCTACTTCACTACTACCTTGGCTTCGTGATATGGAAAAAAGAAGCATCACATTTTTATATTAGAAATGAAATATGCCAAGACACTCCTAGAAAATTACAGGATGTCGATTGTAAATCTATGTCCATTTTAATGAAGAAAGGTTTGTAACTCTCTCAATTCTAGGATTCATCTCAAGTGGATGCAACTCTCTATAGGTAGCTTGTTGGTATTTTCATTTACTTGATGTACATACTAGACTAGACTTATGCTTTGTTGGACTAGCTATCTTTCAAGATTTATGCAGGACCTGAAGAAGTGTCGTTGGGTTGAAGTGAAGCATGCTTTGAGATATATCTTAGGTATAGTTGATTATGGTCTAGAATACAAGAAATCCCCTCAGTTCTTCTTGCGGGTTTATACCAACTCAAACTATGCTTGACCTATTGCTAATGAGAAGTCAATAACATGATTTG
Source organism: Cunninghamia lanceolata (assembly GCA_027924645.1). Lineage (NCBI taxonomy): Eukaryota > Viridiplantae > Streptophyta > Pinopsida > Cupressales > Cupressaceae > Cunninghamia > Cunninghamia lanceolata. Next base: position 12,207,520 of record BSBN01000780.1, read on the forward strand.
TTTTTCATTTCAGATCTGGACCTATCTTTTGGATTAGTAAGAAGTAAACTATTATTTCTCTCTCATCCATTGAGGTTGAAAATAGTGCCACATGAGGAGTTGTGCATGAATCAATTGTATTATGTCACATTCTAGCTGACATGGAGATTCCTAAAGAAAATCCATCTATTCTTTTTTGAGACAATCAAGGTCTATTGAATCTTGTGAAGAATCTAGTTTTCCATGAAAGCACAAAGCATATTGATGTTGAATGTCATTACATATGAGAACAAATCTTGAACCATGACATCTTACTCTATTCCTAGCCCATAGAATCTTAGGTAGTTGATATATTCACCAAGTCTCTTGGAAAGCTGAACTTTGAACTATTTAGGGGGTACATTTCCCAGAATAATGTAACAAGGGGGGGAATGTTAGTGTATCATTTCATATTACATTGTAAAACCACTTAGTTTAGATAGTGGTTATTCATGATATCTTCTTTATTTTGCATTTCTAGTAGCATATCATTAGTAAATTTCTTTAGATACTAACCCAAGGGAGATAAAGTATCCCTAATGACCTATGGTGTTACTATTTGTAATGAATTCAAAAAATGATCAATTCTCTCAACAATTTCCACCTATGCTTTCAAGAGATACTATCTTATGGTGGTCTAAAGCATATCTCCTAAGTGAAATTTTTGTAAGAATGATGTAGAGTAAAACTCTACATTCTATTTCAGCTTTGTTTCTGTCTTAGTATATTTCCAGTTGTTGTTTCTATATCTATGGCTACATGTTTCTCATGTGCAGATCATGCCATGTGTCATTTTATTGTTATTATGGAGCAATAGTGTTATGTGGAGGCTGCCATGTGTTTCTTTCATATGCTACTTTTCTAAATGTTGTAGATGCTACCATGTGTTGATGCCAGAGGCCATGATATAAAAGTTTCTTTTGATACTGCGAGCTTGCAAGTTGTGCCGTGTGTCATTTTCTAGATGTTGCAAGAGCTACCGCATGTATATATTTTTTATAAATATTTGTTAGTACCAGCATATGTGATGGGCCCACAACATTAAGACACATTTTGTTGCTTGGTGCAGAGTGTACCACATGGAAAAATCAGAGGGATGAATTACTTTCTTTTGATTTTCCTGGGTGAAGACATGTGTGTTTCTTTGTATTTTTAGTTATGGATGTAGCGTGACAAGTGTCAATCTCCACACGATTCTAAGGGACCTTTTTCATAAGCTAGTGATATTACCAAAACACACCACATTTCCAATTTTTCTTTATATTGGAGGCACCATGTGTCATAGTATTGTTTCTATGCAGGAACTAAAGAAGCATATGTGGTGGGTCCCATATAATAATGGCTCCTTTTCTAAGTGTTGCGGATAGTGCCAAATGTCATAGATACAGTTGCTCGGGTCATAGAGGTAAAAGCTATCAGTATTGTCAGATGTTGCCAATTGTCTCAACATAATAGCGAAAGCTGCTACATATCATATTTTAACATCTTGTGGATGGCGATGCGTGGTGCTTTTGGTTTGTTTTGTTTCAAAGGAAAAGTTGTTAAGTATTCAGCGCGCATTGCTTCGAACTATATTTTTGAAGATTTTAGTGCTCACGGGTGCCTCCATGTGTCTCAACTGAACTGCAGTTGGTATGCCACATATTTTGTCTCTCAGCTAATGAACGTGAAAGGAAAGATGGTTGCAGATTTAGAAGATCTCAGTGTCAGAGGAGTCCCAGTTAGCTTTAGTTCTATTGTTACCGTTGGAGATTCAAAGCAATTACAGGTGATCTTGAGCCAAATTTTGTGGCTATATATATAGGGAGATATTGTAATAGATATAGAAAATTGATGAGAAAGTTTAGAGATTTTGTTGTGACCAGATTGTATCATTTTTCCTTAGTCTAGCTATTTCTGATAAGAATGTTGATATACCTGTGCATGACACTGTGCCCTTTGTATTTGTTGAACTATTAATGAAAGAAGCTTTATTCTGTACCATTACTAATATTATCTGTCTTTACAAAATCTTATGAGTTTAGCCTTTGATCTTTTAGTTCATTTATAATCTATCTATATTAATCATGCAACATTTGCTCTTCAATATAGTTGAATCTGAAGAATCTATTCATTGTGCTAGTTAAGGAAACACATTTTATTAAGGGGCATCGCCATAGATTTAGATTTTACTTATTGTATCTGTAATCTTGTTTCTTCCTCTACCCTTTACTCAAAACCCCACTAAAATAGGAAAAGCCAGCTTCTTTAAAATTTGGAGGTTGTTTCAAGTAGCAAGTCTGACATTCTTGAAACTTCCCATGTTGGTATTAGAACCTGCACAATTTTATGCATCAATAGTTTTTGACACACCTACTGGGACCTTTCTTGAAGCCTTGATCAAGATGATATGAACCAAACAATGACAAGGAGTCAGAGCTATGGACCGACAATGAGAGCTCAGTTTGTTGCTAATCCAGGGATTTTATTGCCACCATTAGTTTTGACTCCAAGAAGAAGAGTGAATTAAGTTGCAACAACATCAGGAGTAAACATGGGAGCCCCTGTAGCCCCAAGGAACTATGCAAATTGGAACACTGACAGTCCTCTCATTCTTCATGTACTACTAGCTACTTGGGATCCAATTCTAGCTAATGCTTTGAAATCTTTACCTAAATTTAGTGGAGAAGATTCCAAGACACCAGGGGAGCATCTTCAAGATGTATCAGATGTGTGTGCAGTACATGTCATTACTGTACAAAATGTGGCAATTAGATTGTTGGTAGCTTCTTTCAAAGGGAAGGCTCTAGACTGGTATAGATCTTTGGCCCCAAATACAATATCCACCTAGGATCAGCTTGGTGATGCTTTCTTTGAAAGATTCAAAGAGAAGGGTGACAAATCTTCCCTGCTACAACAATTGATCACTATAAAAAGAGCACCACAACAGGCTATAATAGACTTTAGCACTAGGTTTCAAAAGACTTGGGATAGAATCCCTACTATAGCTAGACCACCATCAGGTATGGCCATTTTCTTCTATCTAAAAGTTTGCAATTCTGATATATCTATAATGATTCAGTCCCTAGGAGGTCAAACCATACTAGAAGCATGATTTAGTTGTTAAGGATGAAAAAAATCTAATAGATGTTGGAAAGTTGCCTCCAAGGCATCCCATGCCTATGCGCTCAATCCCTCTTCTTCTTCTCAAGCGAAGGACAACAGTCGTTCTGACATGACTGCAGAGTGAAACTCAGAGGTTAGGTTTACCAACTTTTTTGCGAATAACAAAAGTTGTTTTAGTACTGTGTCTGAGTTAGGTAACTGTATAGATGATATAGAAAATTATGCAGTAGTCCCTGAAGATGAAAAGCCTTTTAAAGTCCCTAAAATCCCTCCTCATCAGATTTATCGGGATATACCTAAAGGGATTGTGGATATGTTTAATAATAAGTCCATAGGTTTAAGAGATTGGTTTGGTTACAAATCTTCACTCAATTGTCATGTAGCAAAACTGTCCCATGTTGTTAAAGGAGGTAATGAAGGAAAATTAAATATTTTTACTGATGAACTGGTTAAGAAGTTTCGAAAGAAAGCTCTAGAAAGTAAAAAGAATCCTCAATTCATGCATCTATCTTACATTAGAATAGGCATCTGTGGACACTATAGAAAAGGATTGCCTATCATAGTTCTAATGATGTTAAAAGATGCAAGGTTCTATAAGTTATCTCATTCCCTACTAGGTGCAGGTTGTGATTCGATGGCCAAAGGTCCTATCTTTGTAGACTGTCTTTTAGACTATCAAGTAAGTCTGTTAGATGGTAATCTCAAAGATGTTTTAGAATATAAGTTTAAAACAATGAACCTGTTCATGAAAAGAGATTCAGTTGATCACTCACTGGTCTTTTTGGTTCATTACAGACTTTATGATAAGGTCATTCCCTTAATGGTAAATCCTAGAAACATGCATGAAAGAGGTATGGATGGTCTGTCTACCATCTGGAGTTCCTCAAGTAATACTGCCAAGTTAACAGCCCCTAAAATTGTCAGGCATAAAGATATAAAGATGCCAGAAGAATGGGCTATGGAATTATGGGAACAAGATAATATTACTGAGGTAGAGCAAGAAAAGAATCCCCAGCTGAGAGGAATCTCACTGGAAGAAATAGATGACCAGGCTGTGATAAAGTTTGGAAGCACCAATACAAGGCCTATGTTTGAAAATATAGGAAGTCCTGATTTAAGGTCTAAACGCCCTCTGTTGTGAGGACAGTCTTCCTCTTCCAAAGACTTATCCAGAGACATACCATTTAATTATAATGAACCTAGTCCATCTGTTTTGCCAAAATCTCACAGTGTCCGTTTGCAACCCTCTCAAGGTTTTGAAAATTTATTCCGAGTACCCGCAGTGTCTCAATAGTCATCCTTCCAAAATAAATCCTTAAAGCCAAATTGCAGTCATTCCAAATATTCCATCTTACAGAATGGTTTGTACCAGTGTGAAGATTGTTCATTTGTCTTCCCACCAAAAACTGCAAAGGTTAGGATGATGAGTAGTGTTAAAATGTTTTCGGAATATTCTGTTGCTATGCCAGAAAATAGTGTCTCAGTAGTAGATACTCAGGTTGTGTCAACCCCTGGTGGTTCAAGCACTATACCAAGTCAGATACCACCATTTTATGATTTTCTGTTGTTAGATTCTTCTGGCAGATACAAAGCTAAATGCTGGCCTTTACATGTCACTCCCTTAGGTGACAATGCCCCAAGTCAAAGTAACTTGTTAAATTGGGGAAATCTCTATCTTAGGAAATCTCTCCTACTTCAAGAAGATCGCCACATCTGGCAAGAAATAGAAGCGGTTAAATCTGAAAAATATTTTCAGAGTCTACAAGCTAATAATCATTCCATCATTTCCACCCTTGAATTACTTGAAAAAAGGTTAACCCAGGAATGGAAAGAAAAGATTGAAGCTTTGTATCTGCCAGAAGTATCTAACAACAGAAAATCATAAAATAGTGGTATCCGACCTAGTATAGTGCTTGAAACACCAGGGGTTGACACAACCTGAGTATCTACTACTGAGACACTATTTTCTGGCATAGCAACAGAATATTCCGAAAACATTTTAACACTACTCATCATCCTAACCTTTGCAGTTTTTGGTGGGAAGACAAATGAACAATCTTCACACTGGTACAAACCATTCTGTAAGATGGAATATTTGGAATAACTGCAATTTGGCTTTAAGGATTTATTTTGGAAGGATGACTATTGAGACACTGCGGGTACTCGGAATAAATTTTCAAAACCTTGAGAGGGTTGTAAACGGACACTGTGAGATTTTGGCAAAACAGATGGACTAGGCTCATTATAATTAAATGGTATGTCTCTGGATAAGTCTTTGGAAGAGGAAGACTGTCCTCGCAACAGAGGGCGTTTAGACCTTAAATCAGGACTTCCTATATTTTCAAACATAGGCCTTGTATTGGTGCTTCCAAACTTTATCACAGCCTGGTCATCTATTTCTTCCAGTGAGATTCCTCTCAGCTGGGGATTCTTTTCTTGCTCTACCTCAGTAATATTATCTTGTTCCCATAATTCCATAGCCCATTCTTCTGGCATCTTTATATCTTTATGCCTGACAATTTTAGGGGCTGTTAATTTGGTAGTATTACTTGAGGAACTCCAGATGGTAGATAGACCATCCATACCTCTTTCATGCGGGTTTCTAGGATTGACCATCAAGGGAATGACCTTATCATATAGTCTATAATGAACTAAAAAGACCAGTGAATGATCAACTGAATCTTTCTTCATGAACAAGTTCATTGTTTTAAACTTATATTCTAAAACATCTTTGAGGTTACCATCTAATAGACTTACTGGATAGTCTAAAAGACACTCTACAAAGATAGGACCTTTGGCCATCGAATCACAACCTGCACCTAGTAGGGAATGAGATAACTTATAGAACCTTGCATCTTTTAACATCATTAGAACTATGATAGGCAATCCTTTTCTATAGTGTCCACAGATGCCTATTCTAATGTAAGATAGATGCATGAACTGAGGATTCTTTTTACTTTCTAGAGCTTTCTTTCGAAACTTCTTAACCAGTTCATCAGTAAAAATATTTAATTTTCCTTCATTACCTCCTTTAACAACATGGGACAGTTCTGCTACATGACAATTGAGTGAAGATTTGTAACCAAACCAGTCTCTTAAACCTATGGACTTATTATTAAACATATCCACAATCCCTTTAGGTATATCCCGATAAATCTGATGAGGAGGGATTTTAGGGACTTTAAAAGGCTTTTCATCTTCAGGGACTACTGCATAATTTTCTATATCATCTATACAGTTACCTAACTCAGACACAGTACTAAAACAACTTTCATTATTCGCAAAAAAGTTGGTAAACCTAACCTCTGAGTTTCACTCTGCAGTCATGTCAGAACGACTGTTGTCCTTCGCTTGAGAAGAAGAAGAGGGATCCATCTACGCTCGAACTTCCCATAGGAAGTTCCTAATCCTATAGCTACACCTGTGTCTATGTATACCTTCCTAGCATCCCAACAACCTACTATGTCAATGTCATCTTCCCCTCCATCTGAAATGGATGATATGAAAAACATTCTTAGGATCTTTTCAAATGAGATTATTAATATTAAAAGGCAACGAACGTCTTACCCAAGGCCTCCTTATCATGGTTTCCAAGGAAATAGACCCCCATATCAATCAAATCAATATCAAGGTCCTTAAAGACCAAATAACCCACAACCTTCAAACCAATTGGTCACAGTTCCCACACCTTTATAGGCTATCCCTCCTAACCCAAATAGAGAGATAGTCCCTAGGAAAAATAACTTAGCAGAAGATACCGATACCTGGTTCTTCCCTTGTAACAATTCCCATATACCCAGAAATTGTCCTAGAGGCAATTTACAACAAAAGATAGTAGAACAAAGAAGGGCAACCTATGGTGGCTAATGTTCCTCCATACTAGTCACCTGGTGTCTAGAATGCAATAATAGTTGATCAATTGCAAGGGATGTCTATTTAACAAGAAGAGGAAATTGCCCCTAAACATGCCTTATTTTCATGGATTGAGGATGAAGATTCAATGTTCTTGAATGAAGCATCTACTTCCAAGAATCCCTTTGTGTAGTCTGATTGTTATACTACATCAAAGAGAAGAATGATGGAGTAGCCTAAAGCCCCAAACAATGAGACTACTGGAATTCCTCCTTTCCAGAATCATTATAACCTAGTTTCAAGGCAAGAAGTACACCAGCCAGTTTAGAATCAAACAGCCTCTGGCCAAATGCTAGAAAGAGCAAGGTATCCTTACTACCCAAAGACAAATACTAGGACCCATGAATGTGGTGGAATAGTTAAAAAAGACCCTAGCACATGTGTCAATCTAGGATATGCTGGCCATTCCTAAGTGAAAGACACTGTTACAAGAAGCACTGTAGGTTCACGTTGATCCTAAATTTGGCAGTACAAAAGAAAGAGTTACAAACCAAGGAAAGACTCAAAGTAAGGACACTCCACCCTTGCAAACAGTAGCTCTATTAAATATTGTAATAGAGGTAAGCAAATATAAGTCGGATCCATTTTACTTGACTTTAATAGTGGGAAAGAAATTGTTGCATAACTCAATGATATATTCTGGAGCTAGTACTATAGTTATGCCAAAGTAAATAGCAAATGCTTTAAAGATAAAATATGAGCCACTTACTAGGTGACTCATGCAATTAGATGGGAAATCTGTTTAAACAATAGGAAGGATCAAACAACTTCCATTGTAGTTGTATACCTTCCCTAATATAACTGTCAAATAGGATGTAGTAGTCATAGATACCCCCTGTCTTTGGTTTATGCCTATCTAGGGATTTTACAGCCAAGATAGGAGGATATATGCCACTGGATTGGTCACATCTGATTTTGAGGACCAAGTATGGAACAAAAACGAAGGTATTGTCGTAACCTTTGTCCAAAGATCATATCATTGATGAACCAACCCCAAGGATTAAAGCATCCCACACCATGATGAATAAGGAGGAGAGGGTCTTTGTTGAAGAATTAGGTGACTAGACTGAACATGATCAGGAAGAAGGAGAAAATAACCAACTAATGACCATGATGCAAAGTGACCCTTATGGAAACTATGACTCCACTGGTCTGGGCACTTATGTTATTTTTGAAGAAGACCAACAAATACCAAATGTTATAAGAAAAGAAGCATCTGAAAAAGAGGAACCTAACGAATGCTCATAATTTGGACCTTAAATTTTGATGGGGCTAGGAGTAAAAATGGTGCTGGAGCAGGTATATGTCTCAGTTCATTGAATGGTGAGAAAATTCTTAGAGCCATACACTTTCAGTTTGCTTGCACTAATAATGATGTTGAGTATGAATCTTTAGTGCATGGTCTTATGTTGGCCAAGAAGAAAGGAATCAAGAATCTGGTAGTTAAGGGAGATTCAGTATTGGTGGTGAAAGAGATCAAAGAAAAAACTATAGCAAAGAATGTAAGAATGAGATCTTATCAACATATAATTTGGGATCTAATTGATGGTTTTGATGCCTTCAATATTGAAGTTGTCCCCAAGACCCAAAATATTGAGGCAGACATAATGGCACAAATTGGTTCCCAATTTGATCTAGTAAGCAACCTACTAATTAATACTGAGGTGATAAAAGTGATAGTGAGGCCTACAATCCTAGACAATGACTAGAATTGACAAGTCTTTGATAATGATCTTTAGGTACTCTTGTTTTTACAATAGTCAGGAGATTTTGTTGATCAACTATAGCCCAAGATTGAAGAAGCTTGTGGTGATCAAATTATCCAACTAAAGTCTAATAAGCTCCAAAAAGGATTGATCAAACTAGAGAATCTATTTGACCCTGATGATGTAAGCCTGGACAAAAGGAAATTTAAGGCAAGTAAGGATGAATATTATGAGATCTAGGTTAGTGAAGGAAGGAAGCTAAAGATAGGCAATGCTACTACCCAAGAGGAAAAGGATGAGCTAATTTGTTTATGTAATAAGTATGATAGAGTGATTGTTTGGACCTATGAAGATCTTCATGGCTATAATAGAGACATCATCCAACATACCATAGAACTTGCAGAATGATCAAAACTAGCCCGTCAGAAGCAAAGACCTGTGAATCCCAAAATTGAGCCTCTAATGGTAGATGAACTACAAAAGCTTTTAGAATCTAAGATCATTTTTCCAATTAAACATTCAACTTGGGTATATAATTTAGTGCCTGTAAGGAAAAAGAATGGTGATATAAGACTCTGTGTAGATTTCAGGGACTTGAATAAGGCATCATTGAAAGATCATTACCCCTTGCCTTCTATGGAACATATTTTGTAGGCTATAGCTGGGTTAGAGAGGTTTTCTTTGCTTGATGGTTTCTTAGGATATAATCAGATTTGGTTAGTAGATGAAGACCAACACAAAACAACATTCACTACTAAGTGGGGAACATTTGCATATGCCAAGATGCCCTTTGGTCTTTCAAATGCTGGAGTGACTTTTTAGCATGCCATGGATGTAGCATTTGGAGCTCTTATAAACAAGATTATTTTGATTTATTTAGATGATCTTACTATATTTACCAAAGATGCCAAAGATCACTTTGAGCACTTAGAAGCTATCTTTCAAAAATATCAAGAGTTTGGTATTTCCTTGAATCAAAAGAAGTATATCTTTGCTATGCCCCAAGGGAAACTTTTGGGACACATTGTTTCAAAAGATGGGATCTCCATAGACCCATAGCGAGTCACAACCATAATGAATCTATCTTTGCCAATTAATAAAAAGACAATTCAGTCCTTTTTAGGAAAGATTAATTTTGTCAACTGCTTTATATCTAAATTTGCAGGACTAGTTAGGCCCATTACTCTATTACTAAAGAAGGATTTGATTTTCAAATGGACAACTGAAGGGAGACATGATTTTGAAGAAATTAAGAAGGCCATTTCCACCACACCTGTATTGAGAAACCCATATTTCTCTAAGCCTTTTATAATGTATGTATATGGAGGAGAACATAGTGTGGTAGCTATTTTGACCTAGAAAGGTGATAAAGAAGAAGGAGAACATACAATAGCATTCTTTTCTAGAACACTAAGGGAGTATGAATCAAGGTATAATTTTGTTGAAAAGAAAGCTTGTGCCATGGTAAAAGCTCTTAAGAAGTTCAGACATCTAGTAACAAGGAATAAAATCCTGATATTAGTAGCCCACCCAGGTGTAAGGCAGTATATTATGGAGGGCGAGATTACTGAAAAAGAGGGCAAATTGGATAACTAAGATTTTAGAATATGATGTAGAGGTAAGGCCTACCCAATTGATTAGAGGCAAGGGGCTATGCCAATATATGACTTAAGATATAGAAAAATCAATGCCTAAAAAAGCAGAAGATGAAACAATGTTAAGATTCCAGGGGATGGACCAAAATTCTTGGATAAGTAACAAAATACAATTTATGAAAATTGGTGTGTTCCCAAATGAACTCTCACCTGATAAGAAAAGGTACTATAGGCAACAGGGAGTTCATTTTGTACTAATTGATCATGTTTTATTTAGCAAGAATATTGATGGGATGCTGTTAAGATGTGTAGAGAAGGATAAAGCTCAAAAGGTATTACATGAGTTTCGTCATGGAACCTCAGGGGGTCATTTTTCAGCAAAGACTACTACAATTAAAGTGACACAAGCTAGTTATTTTTGGCCTACACTATTTGTTGATTGCTATCAAATGGTCAAAGAGTGTCAATCTTGTCAGTTATATACTGGGAAGAGAAGAAATGCAGCATTGCCTTTAAGTCCCATAGTAGTGGATGAACCCTTTGCTTAGTGGGGTTTAGATTTTATTGGCATGATCAATCCAGTATCAAATATGGGAACAAGTGGATCCTTACTGTAACAGATTATTTTACAAGGTGGAGTGAAGTAGTACCACTCAAGGAAGATACTGAAAAGGTAATTTTAGAGTTTTTAGAAGGGATAACCACTTGATTTGGTCCCACCACACTACAATATCAGACAATACCAAGGCATTCTTAGGGACTAGATTGTCTGAGTTTTCTTTAAGAAATGGAATATATCTGAAGACTACTTCTAATTACTATCCACAAGGGAATGGTTTGGCAGAATCTACCAATAAGAACCTAATCAAACTCATAAAAAGAATAGGAACTAATTATCAGAGAGAGTGGCATAAGTTACTTAACACAACACTATGGGTTGATAGAGTCACACCAAAACAAGTGACTAAAATGTCTCCCTATGAGTTGGTCTATGAAAAATAAGGAGTGATGCCACTAAGTATAGAGATTCCTACCTTACAGTTATTGAAATAGTTGGAAATTGAGGAAAATGGCTCGATGAAATTCAAACTCGTTGAGTTGCTAGAAGTTCAAGAAAAGAGAGAAAAGGCACATGAATCAATAATGAAGCATCAGTGAATTGTTAAAAAATGTTTTGACAGGAAAGCTTCTAATCCAAATTTTGAAGTTGGGTCTCTGGTATTGAAATGGGATGAGAGAGCTGCCAAGCCAAGCTGACACAACAAGTTTGAATCATTATGGATAGGTCCTTTTAAGATCCATTCTTGTAAAAAGAAAAATGCATTTGAGCTTGAGACTATGGACGGAGAGCCTAAAGAGATTCTGCTAAATGGGATCTTCTTGAAAAATTTTAGCTAAAGTCCTGAGACTCACTATGTATCATAGTTAGTTAGGTGCTTTTTCTTTCCCCATTTTATCTTGCTTTCCTACTTTTTCCTTTTTGAATAAGTGTTCCAAGAACATGTCTTCAACACAAAGGTCCCTTTCATTAGCAGTTGCATTTATTAAAGGCCATTCTACAGTTCCTTAAATTTCAAGAAAGTACTCATCTTTTCAGAAGATTGCCACTCCACATACAGATCTAACACTCCGTCCAATGAGGATTTCAAAGGATACACTAACTGTCTTTTGGCATTAATGCCATTAATAAGACATGATGTGTCATTAATTGTTTCATTATGCATCACTGAGCTAAGTTTTAGTCCCTTTAAGCTTTGCATTTTCCATTGTCATTCTACATGTCTAGTAGCTATTTGCGTCAAAGCTTCATTTCTCACCTGAATTCCCTGTTAAGTACAACTTTGCTTAGAATTTCTTACCTTTTGTGTCAAGAGTTTCCAAAAATTTTATTTACAAGAGATATAGAAATGTTACACACAATCACCACAAGAAGGGCTAGGGATTTTTTTTATCAAACTGATAAATTAATAAATAGCAAATTTTATGCTTATGTTCCTGCACAACTAATGAGAAGTAATCTGAGGACAAGGGTCTCAGAAAGAGGGGTGTGCATGGATCTGACATAGGTCAAAGATTATGTTGATGGTATTTTTGACACTCATATGGAGAAGAATACCAAGAATCTCTGAGAAGGGGCTCACCAAAGGTGCCTTGTCCGTGTGTCAAAGAGGTAGTGGGAAACCTTCAGGATGACAATGTGGATGTCCCAATTGGCACAATTCCTAGTTCCTAATGTCCACCTATGCCATAAGTTGATCAACTTGTGTGTAGAATTATTTCACCCACCATCCAATTCTATTCAACCTAGCCCATTTATCATTCAAATTACTCCTAAGACAATTACGGATATGTTGGCTTTACAGTATGATAGAACAACCACATTTCCTACTATTTCTAAGTTACAGGGCACATGGGAAAATGTTAATAATAAGGTGAAGTTTATAAATGCTGGGATGCATTTAGGTGATGAAAATACTCAGTTGCCTTCACTACCCATGGGTCATTCTCAGTTCAATGCCAACATTCAAGATGCCTTGTCCATGCAGCTTTTATTTTCAGCTAGTATGATGATTCTACAGTTCATGATTGGTAGCTGGCAGTGATTTTCAGATTGAAAATGGTGGACAAGTCATAGGAGTACCGACTTGATTTCACTGAACATATCTCTGCTGCCATGGTTGATCAGCTTGTGAATTTTCAACAAAATCATGTTTTCAGGTATTTAGTGTACTTATGCCATTTGATGTTATTTCAAAATTTTGGTCTTTTCTAGTAATTCATGCCTTTAAATATGTATGACCTTGAGTCTGGTAGCAATAAAACCATCCTGGTGTTAGCATGGACCCATGTTCTCTCTGAAACCTCAAACTCATATGAATTTGTAGAATGTTTTGTTGCAGCCTCTTTCAGTCATTTGAGTTATGAGCCTATAGAAAATAGGATGACACAAAGCGTTAGAGGTTTCTTCACCAATATGTAAATCCCTTGTGACTATTTCTTTGGGGCTTATAATACTATAATCAAAGTCCATGGATTTGCTAAGAACCTATTTTATTGCCAAAGGTCTTAACCCCTAGGGTTACGTTTTTAGAGGTGGCTTGTCAAGTGTTTGTTATTGACAATAATTTTGGACACAAGAAGAGGAAAAGGAAGATTTATGATGTGCCTTGGGTTAGGGAGAAAATATTAATTGAGGTTAGAGGGACTGAGAATCATCTTGTGAGGAAGTTAGTTGCCTATGGTTTTCTGATTGTTGAGGATAAACAGAAATATGACCCAGATAGCGTCGTAGCTTCCTGGTTTATCATTAACAAGGTTTCTACTAAATTCATTCATGAGGGACACCTAGTCTGGGAGGATAGAAGATCCCCTAAACAAGATGACCCTGCTTTCTATGTTGAATTGAGTGACTTGCCATATGAGGGCCCTAGGTCTTGGGAAACATTTTATGTGAAAGAGTGAGAGTTTGATCCCAAGGTCAAGATGACCCCAAGTCTAAGGAAAACTTTGCAAAATAAGGACTAGAGTGCAGAGAAAATTGAAGCCTATTTAAAATACAAACAAGAAACCTCTGAGTTCACTCACACATTTGAGGATGAAGAGATTGATGAGACATGGGAATCAATTTGGGATGAATGGCATCCATCTCCAGTTTCCAACCTAGATACAAGGAACTTGCCAAAGGGTTCTCAAGAAATTAAAGAAAGAACAAAGGAGGTAGAGGAAATTCTAGAGATAGGACAAGCATTATCTATAGCTCCTTGAGCCCCATGGCCCCCATATCTTAGTGCTTTAGAGAAACAAAAAGATATTGTCTCACTGCCATCTCTCAGGACCTATATAGCTTTGACATCTGGGGAACTCGGAGCAGCACCTTTACTGCAAACATTAATTAATGTTGAAGAAGAAGACCCATAAGAGGTATCAGATAGACCTCAGAAGATATGAAGGTTGATATTGTCAAAGGAAGAAGAGGAAGAAGCATTAGTTCCCAAGAAACAACAAGTTCCAATCATCTCATTGGTGGCCCAGGTAGGTACTTCTTCTCTCTTTTCTCCTACCTCTGTTTCTTCTCATTTAGGAGTGGAAACCCAATTTATCTAAGTTTCCATGTCTCCTGCCACTTTCATTGTGCCTTTACAAACTTTTTCCCTAGTTACTAGTTCACAAGCCATGTCTTCATAGGCCATATCTTTGCCATTATTTTCCCCATCTCTGCCCAAGAGGGCTTTGTGACTTTTTGATCCCAGTCAATAGATGACTACCATTCCTTATGGTCTGCCTCAAGGTCATCCATTTGCTGGAGGCTATATTGCATCACCTCCTACTTCCTAAGCCTAGGCTAATAGAGACAGAAAAAACTAAAGAAGCTCGGATGGAAAAGAAAAAGAAGAAAGAGAATAAGATCCCTGGTGTGGCCCACATAAAGTCCTTGTTTGATCCCATTCAACAGTCTTTGACTATTAAACATTTGACTCCTAGTGTTGTCCAACCTAATGAGCAAATGCAAACCTAGGACTATTCAATGAATGCAATGGCTATGGATATGTCTCTTTTTAGGCCTCAAAACTGAGTTAAATTAATGACTGAAACTACTTTAGCAGTTGCCACTGACTATTTGAAGGTTTTCAAAAAGCTATAGAAAGTTGAGGTTGACTTGACACAAGAAAAGACTAATAGCAGTAACCTCACTTGGGAGATATAGGCCCAGGTTAAGGAAATTGACTCATTGAATAAAGAATTGTAGTTTACAGTTTCTCTACAAATTCATCAAGTAGTACAGGCTCATATTACTTCCTTGAAGGCTGAGTTGGCATAGGAGAAGGCCACTATAGAGAAAAAGTATCAAGACAAGTTGTTAGAGGCATCACAATTGCAGCAGTCACTTTTTAAAGAATAGAACCTAAATAGTGTAGCTCAAGCATAGTTTATGGCAGAGAAACAAAAGACAAAATAGTTAACAATTGAGTTGGTACAAAGGCTATAGACTACAGGTATTTTAAATTTGGTGAAAGGCATATATGCCTCTATGTGGAAAATAATCTTTGAGGAGATTGTACTGCTTAAGCCATCCCTTACCTGTTTGCTTAATGCTCAGCAATTGTGTGGGAAAGTTGAGTCTTTTGTGTAGGCAACTTTGTCTATATAGTTGAGTCTTTTGTGCAGGAAGATAGAGTCTTTTGTGCAGGAAACTATATGACACATCTAAAGAGACTCTATCTACAGCTGGTATAGGTGATAGGATGGTTAAAGGATTTAGGAATATGAAGTGTTGAGTTGTAATTCTATTGCTATGAATTTTAAGGAGCTTTTGGATGTGGTTAAAGGATTTAGGAATATGAAGAAACATATTGAAGATTTAGTGTAGTTGGGCCTGCTTTCACCGTTTCTTGATAGTAACACAATGTTAATGATTGATGAGATAAAGGCTTTGTTGTTAACAAAATAGAATGATCAAACTCTTTTTCAAGGTCTGAGTGACTCCTCTAGTGTAGGAGAGGTGGAAACCATATTGGTTCCAATGGCTCAGCTTGAGTTTCAATCACATGTTCATATTTTGCAATCTTTTTTCCACAAAGATATTATCAATTTGGATTTTTCTTTCCAGGATTTGCAAAGTAGATAGGGGCTATCAGATTCAGAGTGATCTGTGTATGAGGCCTCGTTGCAAAGTTTGTGATTTTAAGTTTTCATTTGACAGTGGCAATACAATTTTGTTTCCTTTTTGGAGTTCTTCTTGAGTAAGCCTAGAAGTCCTTGTGATCGCCATGAACTATAGAGTAAAACTCTATGTTTTGTTTCATCTCTGTTTCTACCTTAGTATATTTCTAGTTTCTATTTCTATATCTATGGCTATATGTTTCACATGTGTGGATTGTGCCATGTGTCATGTTATTGTTATTATGGAGCAATAGTGTTATGTGGAGGCTACCACATGTTCCTTTTATATGCTGCTTTTCTAAATGTTGTGGAGGATGCTACGTCTTGATGCTAGAGGCCATGATATAAAAGTTTCTTTTGATACCGTGAGATTTGGGTTGTGTTGTGTGTCATTTTCTAGATGTTGTAGGAGCTACTACGTGTATATCTTTTTGATAAAGCTTTGTTAGTACTGGCGTATGTGATGGGCCCACAATATTAAGACACATTTTCTTGCTTATTCTCGAGTGTGCCACATGGGGAAAGCAGAGGGATGAATTACTTTCTTTTGATGCTCTCGGATAAAGACACGTGTGTTTCTTTGTATTTTCAATCATGGCCGGAGCTCGACAAGTGTCAATCACCACGTGATTCTAAGGGACCTTTTTCATAAGCTAGTGACATTACCGGAATGCACCATGTTTCCAATTTTGCTTTATGCAGGAGGTGCCATGTGTCACAATATTGTTTCTGTGCAGGAATTAAAGAAGCATATGTGGTGGGTTGCATATAATAATGGCTCCTTTTCTGAGTGTTGCGGATAGTGCCAAATGTCATAGATACAGTTGCTTGAGGCATAAAGGTAAAAGCTATTAGTATTGCTAGATGCTGCCAAGTGTCTTAGCATAATAGTAGAAGCTACCATGTATCATATTTAAAAGTCTTGTGGATGGTGACGCATGGTGCTTTTGGTTTGTTTTGTTTCAAAGGAAAATTTGTTAAGTATTCAGTGCGTGTTGCCATGAACTATATTTTTGAAGCTTTTAGAGCTCGCGAGTGCCACCATATGTCTCAACTGAACTATAGTTGGTATGCCACATATTTTGTCTCTCAACCAATGAGTGTGAAAGGAAAGACGATTGCAGATTTAGAAGATCTCAGTGTCAGAGGAGTCCCATTTAGCTTCATTTCTATTGATACCGTTGGAGATTCAAGGAAGTTACAGGTGATCTTGAGCCAAATTTTGTGGCTATATATATAGGGATGTATTGTAATAGATATAGAGAATTGATTAGAAAGTTTGGAGACTTTGTTGTGACCATATTGTATCATTTTGCCTTAGTCTAGCTATTTCTGATAAGAAAGTTGATATACCTATGCATGACACTGTACCTTTTGTATTTGTTGAACTATTAATGAAAGAACCTCTATTCTATGTCATTTCTAATATTATCTATGTCTTTACATAAAATCTTATGAGTTTAGCCTTTGATCTTTTAGTTCATTTATAATCTATCTATATTAATCATTTAGCATTTTCTCTTTAATATAGTTGAAACTGAAGAATATGTTCATTGTGCTAGTTATGCAAACACATTTTATTTAGGCGCATCACCATAGATTTAGATTTTACTTAATGTATCTATAATCTTGTTTCTTCCTGTACCCTTTAGTCAAAACCCCACTAAAATAGGAAGAGCTAGCTTCTTTAAAATTTGGAGGTTATTTCAAGTAGCAAGTCCCACATTCTTGAAACTTCCCATGTTGGTGTTAGAACCTCCACAATTTTATGCATCAACAAGTGATATGTTAAAAATATTAGTGATGGGGAATTGTAAAGATGGTGGTGATGGAATAGGTTATAGTTGCTTTTGTTGTGCCAAGAAATTATTATTTCATTGCATAAGATCAATTCATTGAGATGTGGGGGTGGATGAGGAGGTTACTTTGGTGAAAGGGGCTCTTGCTATGATACCTCATCTTGTACTTGTTCTGCATCTAGTAAGGTTGAGTAGGATTTTTCTGTTCTAACAAGGGTCTCTTGTCTAAATCTCTCTTTTTCTTCTATGGATTACGATAGGAATATATCCACCCATTTCTTAGATCTAAGATCCTACATCTATAATTGGATTTATCTTTCCCTTTTATTTGGTGATAATTACACAACTTCATGCAATGTCTACTTCTTGATTTCCTCTTTTCCTATCACTACCTCTTCTATTTTCTTCTTTAGTACATTAACCAACTCCTCTAAAATTCCTTCTATTAGTTTTGCCAGGGTATGAGATGTAGCAGAGATATAATCTAGTATATTCATTTTTCAGTTACTCTTTTGTTGCCTTCACCTACTTGTGGATATATTTGTGTCGCTTGTAGTAGCATGCATAGCATGAAAAGTGATCTATACAACAATATTCAATTCATTATTTACTCACTATTTCCTTCCTCTACATCTTTTGAACTAGGCTCTTTTCACCAAGATCCTTTTACATTCTTCTTCATGCAATTTTCTCTATAACTACCTCTTCATCTACTCATGTTGCCTCTCCTTGTTAAATTTCCTTGGTATCGACTATCTATGTATGAATCTATTTCAATTTATATTTTTATTTCTTTATTGGTCAGGAGGTTTCCTCTTTCTTCTTCTCACTACTCATTTCTAACAAAGCCTCTCTAGTTTTCCCTACTAACTTGATTTTTCTACAACTATTTGTATTTGTGGTGATGAAACTAAGAATTTTCTTCTTGTGGAGATCCATGATGAAATTAGAAGATAAGCGAGAAATGAGGTGAATCTTGCATTGATGAGTTCATTTTTTGACAACATTGAATTTGATAGAGTTTGAGAGGCACTAAGTCAACAACCGTGGAAGAAGGCCATGGATTTTGAGTATGACTACCTAATACAGAATCTAATATGGGAACTTGTCGATCTACCCATAGGAAAGAAATCCATTGGATACAAATGGATTTTCAAAACAAAATACAAGGTAGATGGATCTATTGACAAATACAAAGCATGACTTGTTGAAAGGGATATGCTTAGAAACAAGGCATTTATTATGAAGAGACCTTTGCACCCACTATAAATATCAAAACAATTAGAGTTCTCTATGCATTGGTAGCATAGAAAGGATGGAAGTTTCAATAGATGGATGTCAAGAGTGCTTTCCTAAATGGTGATCTAAAAGAAGTATACATGACCCAACCAGAAGGTTTCATTGATGAATATCATGTTCAAAAAGTAGGTCATCTCATCAAATCAGTTTATAGACTTAAGAAAGCCCCTAGGGAATGGTACATTAAAATAGATGATCATCTATTACAGCATGGTTTCACCCATAGCCTCTTAGATTAAAATTTATATATTAACAAGGTAGGCACATAGATTGTCCTTGTTGTTTTGTATGTGGATGATCTTTTGATCACATGAAGCTTAGATTATCTCATTGATGATTTAAACATGATTTAAAAAATCATTCGACATGAAAAAATTGGGGCTACTTCACTACTATCATGGCTTTGAGATATGGCAAAAGAAGCATCACATTTTTATATCACAAATGAAATATGCCAGGACACTCCTAGAAAGGTACGGGATGTCAATTGTAAATATGTGTCCACTCCAATGGAGAAAGGTTTGTAACTCTCATGATTCTAGGATTCACGTCAAGTGGATGCAACTCTCTATATGTACCTTGTTGATAGTCTGATTTACTTGATGTGCGTACCAGACTACACTTATGCTTTGTTGGACCAGCTATCTTCCAAGATTTATGCAGGACCTAAAGAAGTGTTATTGGGTTGCAGTGAAACATGTTTTGAGATATATCTTAGGTGCATTTGATTATGGTCTAGAATAAAAGAATAACCCTCAGTTCTTCTTGCATGGTTATAACGAATTGAACTATGCTAGATCTATTGATGACATGAAGTCAACAACATGATTTATTTTTCATCTTGGATCTGGACCTATCGTGTGGATTAGTAAGAAGTAAACTATTATTTCTCTCTCATCCATCGAGGGTGAAAAGTCTACCACATG
Organism: Cunninghamia lanceolata; assembly: GCA_027924645.1. Lineage (NCBI taxonomy): Eukaryota > Viridiplantae > Streptophyta > Pinopsida > Cupressales > Cupressaceae > Cunninghamia > Cunninghamia lanceolata. Next base: position 12,227,541 of record BSBN01000780.1, read on the forward strand.
AGAAGTTGTGTGTGAAGCAATTTGGTTATATCACATTTTGGTTGACATGGATATTCCTAATGAAAATCCATCTATTCTTTATTTGTGACAATCAAGGTGTGTTGAATCCTTTGAAGAATCAAGTTTTCCATGAAAGAAAAAAGCATATTAACATTAAATGTCTTTACATTTGAGAACAAGTCTTGAACCATAACATCCAAATCTATTACTAGCCCACAGATTCTTAGGTAGATAATATATTCACCAAGTCTCTTAGCAAGCTGAAATTTGAACTATTTCAGGGCCACATTTGCAAGAACAATGTAACAAGGGGGAAATGTTAGTGTATCATTTCATATTAGATTGTAAACCACTTAGTTAAGATAGTGGTTATTCATGATATCTTCTTAATTTTATATTTCTAGTAGCATATTATCAATAAATTTCTTTAGCTACTAACCCAAGGGAGATAAAGTATCCCTAATGACCTATGGTGTTGCTATTTGTAATAAATTCAGAAATGATAAATTCTCTCAACAGTTTCAACCTATATCTTTAAGAGATCATATCTTATGGTTTTCCAAAGCATGTCTCCTAAGTTAAATTTTTGTAAGGGTGATATGTGCAAAATATTAGAGATATGGAATTGTAAAGATGGTGGTTATGGATAGGTTGCAGTTGTTTTTGTTGTACCAAGAAATTATTATTTTATTACATAGGATCAATTGATCAAGATGTGGGGGTGGATGAGGAGGTTACCTTGGTGAAAGGGACTCTTGCTATGATACCTCATCTTGTACTTGTTCTTCATCTAGTAAGTTTGAGTAGTATTTTTTTGTTCTCACAAGGGTCTCTTGTCTAAATCTCTCTTTGTCTTCTATGTCTTATGATAGGAGTATATCCACCCAATTCTTAGATCAAAGATCCTACATCTATAATTGGATTTATCTTTCCCTTTTATTTGGTGATAATTGCACAACTTAATGCAATGTCTACATCTTGATTTCCTCTTTTCCCCTCACTACCTCTTCTATTTGTTTCTTTAGTACATTGATCAACCCCTCTAAAATTCCTTTTATTAGTTTTTCCAAGGTATGAAATGTAGCAGAGATATAATCTAGTATCTTGATTTTTAAATTACTCTTTTGTTCCCCATGCCTACTTTTGGATACATTTGTGTGGTTTGTAACAGCATGCATAGCTTGAAAAGTGATCTATACAACAATATTCAATTCATTATTTACTCATTGTTTCCTTCCTCTACATCTTTTGAACTAGCCTCTTTTCACCAAGGCCCTTTTATCTTATTTTTTGGTGTAGGTTTCTCTATAGCTACCTCTTCATATACTTGTGTTGCCTCTCCTTGTTCAATTTCCTTGGTATCAGCTCTCTATGTATGAATCTATTTCAATTTAAATATTTTTATTGCTTTATGGGTCAAGAGGTTTCCTCTTTCTTCTTCTCACTACTCATTTCTAACAAATACTCTCTAGCTTCACCTACTAGTGATTTTTCTACCACTATTTGTATTTGTGGTGATGAAACTAAAATTTTTCATCTGATGGAGATCTATGGTAACCACTTATCAAGCTCCTTTTTCCCTAGTAGTTAATGCATAATTTAGGAGTCTCTTATCTCAAACCCTAGAGATTTTGATTTTAGGAACTCAAAGTGTTGCACTTTTAATGGCCCTACTTCAATAGAGAGTCTAGAATTACATATTTTTGTAGCCTCTATTGGGGCATGATCCTTTGATATCCCCTACTTTGTATGCAACTTCTCTTTATTTTTCTCCAAACATTCTATAACTTTTTTCTTAGTTTGTTTATTGATGAATTCTTTATATGTCCCAAATCTTTTTGCTTTTGGATCCTGTAGTAGGGTTAGAAATACTTTAGCATTTGTGGTTATTATTCATTATTGATCTCGTATGGTAGCTAGAGTACCCATGATGTACATGGTTCCACCACCTCCATAAAAAGGTGGTTTTCTTCCACCACAAAGGTGATATCATTTTTCATATTTTCCCACCACATCATATGAGATGTGATCCCTTGTCTACATCTCTAATTAAAAACTCTTGAAAACCCCCAAATGTACTTTGTTGTAGGATGTAGCATTCTTGAATTCTTTGACATGTTCATTGATTTAGGTAGATATCAAGATGTCTTGAGCCTAGATTTTACTTGAAAATCCATGAAATCTATTCATAAAGTAGAAGGCTAAGGAAATAATTAGAAAACCATATTAGAATTGATAGTGGTCACTTCCTTCAGTTCTATTGATGTTATCCATGAGTTGTTCCTAGAGAACCTTGTACAAATTAAACTCTTTCTCCTACATGACTATCTACTAGGTGGTAAGTATGGCCATGGCTATGGAAGATCCTTCCTACTTAGTATAATAGGTTTTGTGGGCTTTGCCCAAAGTGGCATATTTGACTAGAGGGCTCATTATTTTCTCTACCACCAAGTTTCCCCCATCTAGTGTATCCCCTATTAGTTTTGTGACCTATTTTATTATGTTCTTTGCTAGTAGGTCACAATTATTCTATAATCTCATTATTGTATGGATAACCTATTCGGTGATCTAGTAGGGTTGTTCTAGGTACATATGGTTACTGTGAATTCTATTGAAGATGATTTTGATCCATCTCTCTTCTACATAAAAGTCTAGAAAATCCTTCCACATACCTAGCTTGAATATACCCACTTTCTTATACTAGTCCAAGTATACTATTGACCTAGTTTCAACAATGTTCAACACAACAAATCAAACTTATTATTGTCAATATACATGTTAGTGTTGTGTGTATGTGTTTTCTCACATATTTAGTATAGAACAAAGTTATAGTCATGTTAGAGAAAGAACCCTCAAGGTCAACCTCCATTTTTTGAATGGGTACTTTTTATATTTCATGCATAGGTTGTTTTCTATGTCTATAAGAACTAGAGTTAGCATTATTTTAAATTTCTTCATTTTTTTCCTCATCTTGTAATTAAATTAGTATGTAGGAATTCTTACCAATCTCTCATTAATGCCTAGGTTCATAGTGAGAACACTTAGCAAGTTTTCACAAGTGAGTTCTTTCTTCATTGTGACTTACCTTTATAGATAGTTGGTAGCCTGAGCATGCTTTATTTCTCTACCTGCCCTTTATTGTCGTACCATAATTTTCATTGGATACATTACTTTTTGCCTACATTCCTTTATGATACACGTTATTATACATATGATATACTTTTTTGGTTTATAGTTTTTACAATTATTTAGGGTAAAATTGGATTTTGTTAATCTTCTGTTGTTTAGATGTTAAAATCCTCCTTTCACCCTAACATTGAAGGATCTAGGGTCAAGTGGCGAGCACTATCATACCCTAGGTCACTTACAAATGAAGGGAAACTTGGATTAGGGAATTAATTATGAATTTTTCCTTCTCCTATGTCCAATTAACTATTAAAATCCTAATTACACAAATATGGCAACAAATTGACAAATAACATAAAAAGATCTTGCAGGCATGAGTAAAATAACAAATCACAAAATACATATTTTTAGGGTTCTGAGGTGGAACAGTCAGGGACACTGGTGTGGATGCCCAAGTCCAAGGTACCTACTTTTTTGGGGAATATGGACTTCCTTTTGACATTGATCAGCCCTGTAACTTATGTTTCCTAAAATCTATCTGTGGAGGACACTATTCCAGGAGCTCTAGTCTTGAAATTGCTCCTTTGTCAAACTTTTCTTCAAATCCCGAATCCTTGATGCCTGACACTCCTTCTTGCAACTCCACTTCTCCCAAATGCAACACATGTAACTTGCAATCACAAGATTTGGTTTGGGGGTTGTGATGTTTAGAGGCTTGCCTTAGTCAAGCCCCAGAGGACACTTAAGTCTCTAAACACTATTGTCAGACAAAGAGTGCATGCCCTTGTGAGGCAGAGGCAAAAACCAAAGGAATCAATGATAAAAACACAATGATATGTCACCTTGTAGTGAAGCACTCATGGAGGAAGATGCTCTTCATGCCATGAGAAGATTGATGCTCAAATCTACAAATATCAACACATAAAACATACAAGTCTGCTCTTGCAAGACAATAGAAAGCTTTGAATCACCTTGAGAACACAATAGCTTGCTAGTAATCATCTATTTTACAAATGAATGCCTACACATGCTTATATATGCACCTACAAGAATTCCTACCAAGATTTTAAAAATCAAACTTTACCGTGTCGGCAAAAGAACCAACTAACAGTCATAAACTAACACCTAGAAATTGGGGCTGCCCCAAAATAAGGTAGGACTAGGGTGTGGGCACCTAAGTCCTCCCCCCTATTTCAGGCAGGGTATAGCTCAAGGGGTCCTCCTAGGTTCCATTTGCCATGAAACCTAAGTCTCATTCCATTAGGATGCTAAAATATGAACTAAATTGTTCTAAATGCATGCTAAAGACCTAGGAGCTAAACCTTATGAGGGAAAAGCCCCCAAGGGGACATTTTCAGACGTTACATTTAGCCCCCACTTTAATGTGTGTATAAACATGAGGCCAATACATGCATTCAAGTATGGTCAAAAACATAGCAAACACACCAAACACAGAGAAGACATACCAGTCACATAGAAGATAGTAACAGGCATGCAAGACACAATGAAGATAGTTACAGTCATGTAAAACATGGAGCAAACAATCAATGCATAGAAGACACATTAATACATGAAGATACAAATGATATATTTTCTTTTCTTTTTCTCATATATATAGTAAATGCAAATGCATTTACTAGAAAGTAAACAAACCTCCCATAAGACAGGATGCACTACCCTAGGGCATAAGTCTCTATATATATGGGGCAACACACACACAAGACATGTAAAACCTCCCAAAATGTAGGAAGCACTACCCGAGGGCGCTACTCTCTGCATATGGGGCAACAAACATGCCACAAAAAACAAGCATGCCAAAACACACACACTTAAAGACACAAAGAAAACACCGCAGACAAGTGATGGAGTGTACCTATTCCTAGGTCCAACACCATCTCAGGCACATTACAGGTACACACCGATGATTGGGCTTCACTGCAACAATCACCGATGACACATTTAAGGGTTGAGTTAGTCACAGAATTGATCCCCATCTCCGCAGAGGACTTTTGAAAATGACAGGATGATGTAATCTACTTCGAGAAATACACCATCCCCGCCTCCATAGAGGGCTTAATAAAAAGGATATACTTGATAACTCACCTCCACAGAGGGCTTATATGATTGATTGATTGATTGCAAACAAACTCAGGATGCATGATGCACTACCCTGGAGCACAAGTCTTTGTATCTAAGGTTAGACACATTGCTAACATCAATAACAGACAGCTTACCTTATATATGCCCCCACCTTAAGGTGGTTGATATCAATTATTGATATTGAGCACGTTAAGGTATGAAGAAAACATACAAGAGAACACCAACTTTCGCAAAGCCCATGCCCCCCAGAGGTGACATGTACTTCATGATCGATAAATATTCCCACAAACATATCCATGCAAGAAACATGTTAGTATCGACAACATCATGATAAACAACAACATCAATGCATATGATTAACCACACAAAGAGCCAAGGTTATACAATGAATACAGAGTTCAAGGATAACCATGGGGCTATAGCACAAAGTTCTCTAAATCAAGTACCACCAAGGCAAACAAAGGTGCATGGAATAGTAGTATTATTAAGGTTTGTAAATGTGATAGAAACATCATCAAATTCACTACATGGAAAGTACGAGTTCTTCCACTAGCCAAGCGTCGGATAAGACATACAATCCCATCATCATATTAGGAACTAAGTCTATTTTTTCATTACTCTTGAAAGAGACACTAGGTCCGCATCAATATAAATGTTTGTCATCATCTACCCACTAGATGGAAATGCTAGAGGAACGGAAACAATAAGTTAGAGAGGAGAAGCAACTATCTTAGGGAAAATCACATAGGATGGTGCCCCTAGGTCACCAACCGCGATGCTATGTCTGTAAGACACAACACACAATGATGAAATTAGTGAGAGACAATATAGAAGAATGATGATATAAATAGAAGGTCACAACAGAGGCAGTCTCCTGGTATCTCAAACCTTACGAGAGAATCTGAGGTCATCCCAGGAGGCCTAAACAACACATAACACATCATGGGGGAAGCACATCATGAGAGAGATAAAAGGTTAGGGATACTTACCTATAGGATCTTCATGCTAGAAGTCATCAACAATTAAATCATTTTCTTTCCAATTGCAAACATAAGCTACCATTGCCAAGTCCTTTTAATTATTCTTAAATGCTTCTTGGTTTGACTCAATGTTAGGTGGAATGTTTTCTTGTTGAAGTTCATTAGTACACATATTTACTATCCTCTTAGGTGGTGGGAGAAGCAAATTATTTTGAGTGATCTCAACATCCATCCTTGAGGGATTCAATGTGAGAGACTTCTCCTCATCCACTAGTGCTACATCCTTAGTGATGTCTAAAGGTCTTCTCTTCCTTAGTGATATCCAAGGTATATGAACAATCAACTAAAGGAACAACATTGGTAGGATGATCCATAGAGGTTTCATGCATTGTAATAGAGTTTTTATTATTGTTAGATGAAAGCTCATTGTCTACCCATGCAATGGTCTTTGTTGAAGGGGCTTATTTATTCATTAATGCTTCTTCTTGGCTAGGGAGAGCATTGGAATAGCAAAGTGGTGATGGCTCTTCATTTGCTAATGCTTCATCTTGGCCAGAGTGAGCATTAGAATGAAGATTTGGTGGTATGATGTTAAGAGATGTGCCAATGAAATCATCCTCTTGCATAAAAGTGTCCTCATGAGAAGGAACAATCTTAGGAGAGGGATAATGAGGCAAACCAAAGTTATCATCACATTTTTTATCAATAGGTGCCATAGTAGAATTTCCCATAAATTCATCCAAGGCTTCATCTAGCATTTTAAGATCATCACTAGTATATATATTGTTGATCAAGAATTTAGTGAGATCATCCAATATCAAAGGGTATATTCCCATGAGAGTTTTGAAGATATCAAAGTCACCTATATGGAAAAGGATTTCATATGTGGAGCATATAGAGAGATCAACATCATGATGTTTATCAGTGAATTTAGAGAAATGTTGAATGTCTGTGATGTATGAAAACAATTAGTCCCAATAAATAGCCATGATTTATGCTTTCAAATCAATGTAATATCAGATCCAAAATTTTCTCCAAAAGTATAGCAAAGGTAAGTGTAAATCTATATGCAAAAATGACCTTAAAATGCTTGGTTTTCCGCACTTTTTCAATGCAAATGAATGAACCAAAGGGTGGTATAAACATTTAAGTCAAGGGAAGAAATTTATATGTATGATATCAGTCTAAAACAGAAAAATTATCCTTCTCAACACAATCTTGATGCGAATCCAAGATAATGCCAAGTTAAATTATAGTGAAGATATGTCAAAATAGGCACTTTTTTCACCAAATTTCAATGCAAGAAAGCATAACAAAGGGTGTTGTGAGGAAAATGATGATGGATAGAAAACAATATCAATAACAACATCCACTTAGTTCCAAAATATCCAACACAACACATTGTTAGTGCCAATTAAGGTAAAACCGTAGTGAAAATATAGCAAAAATAGGCTATTTTTCACGGTTTTTCAATTCCAAGGCCTAGAAAAAGGGGTGTTGTAATGAATTTAAGGAGGTAGAGAAAATAATATTAATAATATCAGTCACCTAAATCCATAAAATTGATCACAACACGCTTGGAGTGCAAACTAGGTCAAACACTAGGGCAAAAATAGCCAAAATGTGTAGTTTTTCGCTAATTTTTTACTACAAGAGCCTGTTAAAAGGGTGTTGTGAAGATTTTTATAAGGGAAATAAAATAAATACCCTGATAAAAGTAAATTAATGAAAAAATATCCTTCACAACACACCTATAGTGCAAGTTTAGAGAGTTGATAAGGCCGATTTTAGTGAAAATTGTTGTTTTTGAAGCCCTAGGTTTGGGATCTTGCCACAAAATACTATGCAAATGTTTTGAATTCTGATTTTAAAATTATTTTCAAGCCTTAACATGCAAATTGCCCATGCAAATTTAATGAAAATGCATCAAAATTGCTAGTTTTTGTTGAAGTTTTCTATGTAAAAATGCAAATATTTTAAATCTAAATGCAAATTCACACTAAAATGTAGGACTAAATCCAAATAAAAATTTTAATGAGCCTCTAAAATCAGTAGAAAATCTGATAAAAGATTTTGCGTACAAACCCTAGATTTTGGAATTACTAGGTTACATAAAATTGTCAAAATTTCCACAAAACCCTAGCAATTAAATGATGAAAATTTCTGATTTTTTGGATTTTTCTGTAGTTTATATTAGATATAATTCAAAAATCATGAATTAGGAAAATTTAGGAAGAATTGATGCAATTCAGTAAGCAAAGCAATGCAATTTTTTTTGTTTTTTTTCAATTTTTCAATTTTTTTGAATTTTTCTCAATGCAATAAAATAAATGACCAAATGAATGAATGAAATTAATCCAAATCTGAAGACAAACACTCAGAAAGTTGCAATTTAAGTTCAAAAACATAGGTTCACCAAAATGTTTAAGGTAAAATTGGATTTTATTAATCTTTTGTTGTTTAGATGTTAAAATCCTCCTTTCACGCTAATATTAAGGGATCTAGAGTCAAGTGGTGAGCACTATCATACCCTAGGTCACTTACAAATGAAGGGAAAATTAGATTATGGGATTAATTATCAATTTTTCCTCCTCCTATGCCCAATTAATGATTAAAACTCTAATTATGCAAATATGGCAACAAATTGATGAATAACAGAAAAAGCTCTTACAGACAGGAGTAAAATAACAAATCACAAAATACCTATTTTTAGGGTTTCGAGGCAAAACAGTCAGGGACACTGGTGCAGGTACCCAAGTCCATGGTACCTACTTTTTAAAGGAATCTAGACCTCCTTTTGACACTGATCATCCCTGTAACTTCTATTCCTAAAATCTGTCTATGGAGGACACTGTTGTAGGCGCCCTACTCTTGGAAGTGCTCCTTTGTCTGACCTTTCTTTAGATCCCAAATCCTTGATGCCTACCACTTCTTCCTACAACTACACTTTTCCCAAATGTGACACCTGTAACTTGCAATCACAAGACTTGGTTTGGGGGTTTTGGTGTTTAGAGGCTTGCCTCAGTCAAGCCCTAGAGGACACTTAAGTCTCTGAACACCGTTGTAAGACAGAGTGTGTGCCCTTGTGAGGCAAAGATAAAAACCAAATGAATCAATGATAAAAACAAAATGATATGTCACCTTGTAGTGAAGCTCTCATGGAAGAATATGTTCTTCATGCCATGAGAAGAGTGATGCTCAAATCTAGAAATATCAACACATAAAACATACAAGTCTGCTCTTGCAACACAATAGAAAGCCTTGACTCACCTTGAGAACATAATAGCTTGCTAGTAATAATCTAGTTTACAAATGAATGACTACACATGCTTATATATGCACCTACAAGAATTCCCACCAAGATTTTAAAAATCAAACTTTACCATGTTGGCAAAAGAACCAACTAACGGTCATAAACCGACACCTAGAAATTACGGCTACCCTAAAATAGGGCAGGACTAGGACGTGGGTACCCATGTCCTCCCCCCTATTTTAGGAAAGGTGTAACTCAAGGGGTCCTCCTAGGTCCCATTTTCCATGAAACCTAGGTCTCATTCCATCGAGATACTAAAATATGAACTAAAATGTCCTAAATGCATGCTAAAGACCCAGGAGCTAAACCTTATTAGGGAAAAGCCCCCAAGGGGAAATTTACAACAGTGCACCATAATAATGTTTAAACATGGAACCATTCATATAACCATTTAGTGGTTCATCTTGTAGTGTTTTTAACTTGATAACTCTATAATTAAAATTTTCCATAATTCTATAAGGGCCTAGCCACCACATCTTCAAATTTTCCCCATTTCTTGAATTTTCTATGATATAACAAAACTGTATCTCAAATTTAAAATGTACACTACAAATTTCTATCATACCATGCTTTTTGGTGTGTCCTCTCTAAACTTTTATGATAAACTTCTAATAGTCTTTTTTAATCTATTTTTTCTAATTTTATTAATATTTCTTGTAGGGATTCTTCCTCTTTTAATTATAATGTACTGTCCACTCTTGAATTTGGTACAATTTACTATATGGTTAGTAACGAATTAGTTCCATATACTGATTCAAATGGAAAAAATCTAGTTAGCCTTTTGTAAGTTGTTTTGTCAGCCCATAAGACTATTAGTGATTTGATATCAGAATTAGTAGTGTTGTTATTGAACATTTTAGTAAGTTTCATTCCTATAATCTTATTCAAAGCTTCAATTTCTCCATTTGGTTAAGGATCATAATCTCTACTTGTATTTTGGGTGATCATGAATATATCAAAGAGTTTTACATTTGTCTTATTCATAAAGTGCTTTCCTTGATCACCTATTATGCTAAGAGGAAAACCAAACCTTGTTATGATATTATGATAAATGAATCTTATGGTAGTTTTATTAGTGCCAAATTTTCTCACCTCTACTTCAACCTATTTTGTAAGGTATTCAACTCCTATTATGAAAAACTATTGGAAAATGTTCCTCAAATTATTGGCTTGATATTTCATCTACCGTGTTATGTATTTATTCCTTCATCAGCCTAACTATCCATTTTTGGTGGGATCTTCTAAGTTGTCCCATCAACAACCTAGTATAGAGCATTGGGCACATCAGTGAGACATGGTGATATCAGAGGGAGTCTCTAAGCACTCCCTTCGATGGCTCAATACAAAGCATATCAGAGTGACTTAGTGCCTTCAGCCAGACTCTATCTTGAGTCTCTTCTGATGTAGGAACATCCTTGGTTCAAGAGCAATCTTGCATCAAATAGAAACATTTATATTTCAGTTTGTTTATAGTTTAGTTTGTTTCTTTTCATTTTCTAGTTCAATTCAGGCAGTTCAGTTAGTAGCAGCTTTTGTATTTTGGTCCGCATTCTACCATAGTTGCATTTGAGACCTTGTAGAGTTGGACCTAGCATCTAGAGTCATTCATCTACATCATATCTAGAATTTAGACAATTTGGATCAGTTACTGGAAAGTTATCACTACTAGAAGATCAACTATTTTCTTAGAACAGAGCATCCTAACAATCTCTGATAATTAGCTAAAGGAGAAGACTTGTGAAGCATTCCTTGACTTGTGGAGATTAATGACATAGTATTTAGTGATCTTTGGTTCATGCCTAACCTTCCCCAAGATCTGTACATCATTCCATTGATTTGCGGAGGCATTCTATGTATTTAGGTCCGATCTATCCGTGTACACACGTTACAACTCTTCATTGGAATTTGTGATCTTTCTTGGTCGATGTAGAGAAATATTTTGTACTAGAGATGATATTTATTGATGTAATAGATCCTTATGAAAATAGTTCTCATGATTTAGAAGATCAATAGTTTACATTCTTCGTGAAGGGACTTAAAAGCTTTATCTTGTGCATATTTTGATATTCTATAATCATGCCTTTAAGCCCTAGTTGTAAGACCACTTGTTGCCAGTCAAATTGTATTTGAATCCTATGAAAAATTGAATGACTAAATCTACATTTTTTCCATATCTTTGAGTTGTTTCTGTTATGTTTACTTATGTTTCATGGGCAAGATAGTTCATTCTATGAACCCTCCTACCATTGCTACACCAAGTGGTATTAGAGTGAAAGTTTGCATCTTTTGGAGCAAATTAAGTGAAGTTGGTGAAGGAATTTTGTAAGATCTTGTTGTGAATAGATCACCAAATTGAGGCAGGTTACTTGTGTCACAACCGATCACCGATTGTGAGATAGTTGTCACCTTATAGCCCGATCACCAAACTTGAGTCAGTTTGCACTTGATCCTAGGAAGAATGCCACCGAGAGTTGTTGTTGGAACAATGGCTGGTAGAATGGATAAGATGATGGAAATGATGAAAACAATACAAATTCAATTGGATTCTATTGAAGAAGATAGGCGAAGAGGATTGACACCAAGATCTAATGTTGAAAGTGATGATGAAGAATTTTAATTTCTTGAACAAATCGGTGAAACCCTAGGAGGTGATGAAGAAGAAGAATCAGATCAAGTAAAAATGCTACAAGATGTTTCAAAGATTGGAAAGAGACTTAGATTTGATGTATCAAATTACACTAGTAATTTGAACCCTAAAGAGTTGATTGACTGGATGAATGACATGGAAGAATACTTTGACTAAGAAGAAGTTGAAGATCTAGAGAAGGTGAAATTTATAAAGACAAAGTTGAAAGGACATACTGCTATATGGTGGAAAGAAGTTCAGTTGGATAGAAATAGAAGAGGAAAAGAAAAAATTACAAAGTGGGATAGAATGGTGACAAAATTAAAGAATCGGTTTATACCTATTGACTTATGAGTTTGAGTTGTTGAAAAGATTGCAGAACCTGATGCAAAAGGAGAAATATGTGAAGGAGTATACCAAAGAATTTAATAAGATGATTATAAGGATATGAAAGAAGCAAGCAAGGAGAAAGTGGATAGATACATCAATGGACTGGGATTGAACATTCAAGAAGAACTAAGTTTGGTGAGGATGACATCTTTGGAAGAGGCATATTAGTTTGCCCTAAAAGTTGAAGAAAAATTGAATAAGAGACATGATCAGAGACAGAGAGGCAGAGGAGGTAAATTTTAGAAAGGAAGAACATTTTCTTGAGGAGACAGATCACATCCAGAGTAGAACAAGTTTGACAACACATTCAAGAAGGAGGACAAAGATAATAGTTCATACTAGAGAGATGATAGAAACTTTTACCAGAGAGGAAGCCCTAGTGCATACCAGAATGAGGGATACATAAGAGAAGGGAAAGGATTTGATAAGAGAACATTCAGAGGCACTTGTTTCAAGTGTAGAGGTGAAGGACATAAAGCATTTGAATGTAATCAAGGGAGTACAAGCAAGAGAATAGAGAATAATGGAAGAACAACTTATGTGGAAGAAGAACCTGTTGAACTGGGTGACCCCTATTCAGTTGGTAAACCTAAGAAAGGAGAATCACTTGTGATAAGGAGAACACTATTTCAATTAGAGACAAATGAGGAACCACAGTAGAGAAAGAGTTTGTTCAGAATCAGATGCAAATCAGGAGGTAAATGTTGTAAATTTGTAATTGATAGTGGTAGTTATGATAACTTAGTTTCAGAGAAGATAGTGACTAAGCTAGGTTTGGAAAGAATGAAACACCCTAAGCCCTATCAGATAGCATGGATTCAAGATGATCATAAGGTACTGGTGAGTGAACAATGTTTGGTGAAATTTCATATTGGATCATATCATGATTAAGTATTATGTGAAATTATGCCTATGGATGTATGTCATATCTTGTTGGGTAGACCTTGGTAGTGTTATGATGCTCACAACACACCCCATTTTACTTCTTAGCAAAATGAGGACCCCTATTGTGGCTATGGCTTTTTTCTTGGGTGTGGATCTGCTTAGTGGTAAAAGGGAAAAGAGGGTAAATGTTACAAACCTTGTTGAAAATAAAGAAAAAATAGCATTAAGTACCAAAGCAAAATAGGGCTGAATTCCTTGTCAAAAATGAGTAAGGCTTGTTTTTTTGAACCATTCCCAAATTCCCAATATTCTGCAAGCTATGCGTGTTTTGCTAAAATGCACTATAGGAAGGATTGTATGTTGCATATACAACATCATTTGTATATCAAGTCATTGTATTAGTGACATAAAGGAGTTGTTAGGTTTATTATATCGTGATATTTGTATGCATATTTCTAACGCTTTATTCTTTAAATATAAGTTAGACCCAACAAAATTTAGAGTTAAAATGAATAATTGGTTAAGTCCAATGGATGTATATCAGGTTTGTATGATTGGCAAAAAGAAATATACAAGTGATATACAACACAATATACATGTCCTAGACCCAAGGAAAATATTAAATTTAGTTTTATTATGGTGTGTTTTGCATGTTTGTATGTTGTATGCTTCAGGTTGTATTTTTTGATATACATACAACACGGAACTCAAGGAAAATTAAAATCTAGTATAATTGATGCATTGTACCTTAACGTATATTGCAAGATGCATTTCACTTTATATACATGTTGAAGCCAAAATGTTATGTACTGTGGTTTATAAAAAACGAGAGGTCTGGAAGAAAGATAAGAAGTAGTTTGTATGTATCGGGGCTTGTATCTAAGGGATGATAAAAGCATGGTTGTATCATCAAGATACAAGTGGAAAGTAAAGTGGGTCCCCACCATTTGTATATCAAGCTTGTATGATTAACAATGTATATCTCCAATATATAAGCCAATATACAAGAAAAGATGTAAACAGGAGATGCAAGACAGATTCGAAAGGAAGTTAAATAAATGAAAATCTTTGTATGCTTAAGGCAATTGTATGTTAATGATATACATATCTGATATACAAGGAAATATAAGACACTGCAGGAGATAAAGGTAAAAGGAGGTTTGTATGGGTTATGTGTATATGCACTTATATCTAATGAAACATACAAAGAGTGATATACAAAGCAAAGATACAAGTACGAATGAAAAGAGAAAAGGGCAACAATATTAGTTATGGTTCATTGCATATATGTTTGTACGTTGAAAAGATACAATGCTAACATACAAAGAATAACATACAAGGAAAGATACAAGGAAAATGAGATGTATGCAGAAATGAACTAATGGATAAAAAAGTTTAAAACTTAAATGCTGAAATAGAAAGTTGAAGCTTTAGGCACATTAACTATTGTAATTAATGCCAAGCTAACACAACAAAAGAGTAGAATTCAAGGGAGCTAGGATAAATTTAATGTTAGTTTTCTTTCAGATTTACATTGTCAAGAGTTAAACTACAGAAAGAGGAATTGTTATAGAAAATTGAACAGAATTCATCAAGGCGACAGAATTACATAAGCTGGACAGAAGGCAAAATGGTAAAGTAAGTCAATGATGGAAAGTGAGTGGTCAAGAAATATAAGTATTTATCTTAAAACACCATTACATTTCAAATGGTAAAAAATGCAAAATAGATTTCTGTAATTTCATTTTGAAATATAAACATCTGTTAAATTACTAGTTTAATTGTTAATTAGCTGGGTCAAGATTAAACAAATGTGAAAGTCAAAATGGAAAAGACAAACAGGGGTTAGGGTAAAATGGTAAAAAGTAGAAATTCGTAGTAAAACCCTAGGTAGAAGGTAAAATGAAAAGTTAAAAGAAGATGCATTTTTTCCACAAGATGGCCCCGAAGCAGAAAAAGGTAGGTACAGGGGGTGAAGTTAAAAAGGAGAGGAAACCTTGCAAAGAAATAGAGAAAGAAGAATTGCCACTACATAGAGGATATCCGTCATTGATTAGTTACACTGGAGTAAAGATAGATACAAACATTGGGAATTATGTTGTAAATGATGTCTTATAGAAGATAACAGTAGCAAATGCTACACCTGATATGAAATGTATATGGGAGAGTGGATTTTACAAAACTACAGGATTTCCTTTGGTTATGGAGGCCAGGGATTTTTGTTTAGATTGCTTAATTTTGTATGACTTATCAACTAGGAAAATAATGTTTCATGACAGACTCATTGCAGATTTATCCACAGAGGGTATTGCAAGGACATTTGGCTTGGAAATCAATGAGAAAATGGTAGATATTAACATAGATCAATACAATGAGGATTTTCATACCAATGAAAGGGATTGTAGAGGTAAGATATTTTATAGTTGGTATAGCCTAGAAAACAAACCCAAGGTTATAGCTAGAGTGCACAAAAATCTGTTGAGAATATACTTCAAATAGGAAATATACTTGATGATTACAATGCTGAGTAGATTGGTGGGATTGAGCGAAGGCACTAAATGTGAGCCCTGGATGTTTATTGTCATTGGGCCAAGGCCATAAGCATAGCTATATGGAAATAGGCCATGCTAAGGAAGCAAAATTTGTTGCCTTTCTCTTTGTCTTCATACGTATTGTATTCATGTGCAGAAGAGGTTAGAACATTCATACATGAAATAGAAAGGGTTGGAGCCTTAGGTAGTGGTCCAAGTAGGAAAGGAACAAGGACAAATTCATTGGGCCAAGGCCATAAGCATAGCTATATGGAAATAGGCCATGCTAAGGAAGCAAAATTTGTTGCCTTTCTCTTTGTCTTCATACGTATTGTATTCATGTGCAGAAGAGGTTAGAGCATTCATACATGAAATAGAAAGGGTTGGAGCCTTAGGTAGTGGTCCAAGTTAGAAATTGGTATATGAGCATTACCCTGATTTGTAGAAAGAGAATGTGTTGAAGAAATATTCTTTGGTTAATGATGTGTTCTATAATTACATGGTGAGAATTTTAAGGGAAGAGCCTGACAAGAGGAGATCTAAGGATGCAAAGGATACAATTAGGCTGCATAGTTCTTGGTATATTCAATTTGAAGAATTCACTTACATCAGGACTGAAGGATTTGAGGGAAAACCTTTCATGTTACCTAGATATCCCTCCAACAAATTAATTATTCTAGAGTTTTCAGGGCAAAATCTGAACGCCTTTAGGATGTACAAGAAGAAGTTTAGTAGAGGAAACCTTAAGCTACCTTGGTCAATTGGTAGAAAATCATGCTACAGTGAAGAAGTTGCTAGTTATTTAGAACAGGAACTGAGATATTATGGATTTGAGGAGTTTGAGTTAGGCAGAAGGTTTGACCCCTTTCACAAGATTCAAAATACAATTGATAAAAAGTTTAAGCATCAAATACATATTGAAGATTTTTGGTCAGATTGTAAAAAAGATAAGGAGGTAAGGAAGAGGGCTCATTAAAGGCTAATAGTTGAGCAAATGAAAACTATGGGAAATATATATGTTCCTCCAGAGGTTAGAGAAGATGATAAATTACTACATCATAGTTATGCAGAGGCCAGGATTGCTCCTATTATAGAGCCTGATTGGTCACAACTATGGAATACTTCTTTGGATGTATTGTCCAAACTAGTTATTTTGTTTTCAAAGACATGGTTAAAATATAGGATTGAAGAACTCAAAGCTGAGGGGAGGGACATCACATATCCAAAGAAAGGAAGGAAGAGAGTAAGAGAACCTAGTGATGATCTCCAATGTTTCTATGAGACGAAGAGAAAGATTGTAGAACATAAAATTTTAGAGAAGGATAAGAATGCTCTTATGGATCTCTATGCCTTGGGAATAAAAGTAGTAGTATCATCTGATACATTTGTAGATGCAAAATCATTAAGCCATGAAATTAGTACAGAGGAAGCATAGACTTCCAAGGAAGTAATAGGATAACAAGTTAGAAGAGCAATACCAATAAGTATATCAAAGGGGGAAACTTCAAAAACAAGTGAAATTGTCAGAGTGCAATAGGTAGGTGCAAAGTTGAGAGATATACCTAGTGCGTCCACCCCAATAGAAAAGAGGCAAGTATATGCTTAGGTGAAGATAAAATTGGCTGGAGAAATGCTGCAAAGGTCAAAAGCATAGTAGGCCAAACAAGCCATTGAGATTGTTCACATTGGGAGTGATACTAGTGAAAGTGAGGAAAGGGGAATGTATGTAGGAAAAGAAATTGAAATAGAAGAACAATCCAGTGAGTTCTTAAGTGAAGAAGAAGAGAAAAACACTCTAGCTGAGATGGAAATTAAACAAGACCTAGTGTATGAAAAGGAAAGGGTACAGGAAGAATCAGGAATAGTAGATCCATTTGGTACCCTAGAGTCCCATGAAATAATCAAGGATGTGCAAGAAGAAGCACATAAAATTGAAGAGGCTAATAATGAAGATGCAAATGAGGAAACAAAAGAAAGGCCTACTCAAGCAAAAGAAGAAACAGGAACGAGCACATCAGGTGTAGATGTCTTAAATATTCTTACTATGTATGGTGAACAGAGTGAAGAAGAGAAGATGAAAATATAGAGGATGCAACTAGGGAACCTAAGGGTGAAAGACATACAAAGAACGTTGATGAAAGTAAAACTAAAGAACAAGAAAAAGACAGACATGACAAATATAGAACAAGCACATGAGGAAGAGGATCAAGGAAAAGAATCATCAAAAGGAGAAGGTCCTAAAGAAGAAGATGAAGCTAGAGGGGACATAGAAATTGAAGAAGAAGAAAATGAGGGTGAGTCTCAACAACAGAATAATCCCATGGTACAAGAAGAAGCCCCTCAACAACAGACTCCACAACAACAGGAACAATAATAGGAACAACAAGAACAACAGCAATAGCGAGAAGTGGAAAAACCTTGAGAAGAGGTAATTGATGAAGAAAAGTTTGTTGAAAACACAAAAGAGATTCCTGCTTGGTTAGGAACAAAGATACGGAAGGTAAAGAAGGAGGTACAATTGATACCTATTGATATCAAAAGTCTCTTGGGCGATACCACGCCAAGGAAAGAGAAGAGAAAGGCTCAAACAATGTCAGTCGTACAAAGAGGTCTAGATGGATCTAGGACGTTGAACCTGGTAATACCACAGAAGGAGAAGACTAAGGTAGAAATAACCTTGGATGAATATAAAATACTAAATTTTGACCTAGGGCATACTACAAGGGAACAACACATAACTTAGTGGGAAGACATGCACTAGGTAACAGCAGAAATGTTAACAAAGGATAAGGATAAACAAGAATATTTGAAGGGACACATTGTCCAATTGCAGCAATTTACTAAAAGGGATATTTGATCCCAATACAACAATGCCTGAATTGCCTAATGAGATGGAAGTTATATCCAAGGATGAAATAAAAAGACATGGAAAATAAAAGGCTTAAGGCCAATATTTTTTAAGAATGGTTGAAGGATTTCTTACAAGAAGGAGAACAGGTAATAAAACAAGCAGTAAAAGGGTGGGAATTGGTTGCAAGAGAAAAGAACAAATGCAGTATACTTATACATAATTACCAATTTAGAAGAGAAGAATGCAGATTTGAATTGGAACAATTAATAGAGATTGAGGAAAGAATAGAAGAATTAATAAGTGAAGGAGTAATTACCCCTTAAATGGAAAATCAAGTGCCACAGGTGAGGTTAAAACTAAAGTTTGAAGAAGAAAATCTTAAAAAGTGCATAACAGTTGCTCAGGACTTACAAGAAAAAGTAGATGACATGATTAGAATGCATAAAAGGATAGTTGAAAACCTACTAGATCATGAATGCATGGATACACCAACATATGAACTGGAAAGGGCTTTGACAGAATTTAATGTTATTTTTACACCATGCATGGAAAGTCTTGAAGCATATCTCAGTAAACAGATGATTGATTCATTGATGGAAGAAAGTGCCAAAATGAAGAAATACATGAAAAAGAGTGAAGGTTCAGAGCACAGAGAAAAGAAACTAAAAGAGGGGGTTATAATGCAAGAGTATATATGGACAAATAGTCCAAGAGGAGATTACACCTTAAAGGTATAATTAATAATTTCAAATCATATTTGAAGGAATAGAAATTGTAAATGGAACAATAGTTTTGGAAAAAGTTAAGTAAAGGGTATCTGTGGGCAGAAATCAAAGAAAAAGGGGGAATCTTATTTTTAAAAGATTCCAATGGCATCCTTTGAGGAGGAAAAAATACCATTCAGATATTTTGAGAGGTGGTTAGAGATGAATATGCACCATTGATCAATAATAGAGGGATCTTAACAGTAGATTAAGCTTGGTAGCTGTAGCAGTAAGAAGTTTCAAAATCTGTATAAGAAACTCTGTTACTTGTACATTAGCTACAAAGAGATTTTGAAAGATAGCTAGCAATTGTAATATATTTGAACACTTTGATTAGAAGAGTATTTGAGTTTAGAGAAGGACGTCACCTGTGTCTGCACTAAGGAATGCATAGAGTGTCTAGTTTTCTTATTGTATCTATAAGATGTAAGTTTTCTGTTAAGTTGATTAATGAAGCAAAGAGTCATTCATACATTGTAAATCATCAATGACTATGTATTTTGAATACAATTAAATCTAGAATTATGTGTTTATTTTTAGAGTGTTTTCTAGCTCTTATTTTTATTTGAAATAATACCTCTTTAAAATCTTGCAATCTTAAATGTGTGTTCATGAAAATACTCAGGGCTTCACATTTAATGATTTAGTCTATTGATTTGATCAAGTGATATATTTGTTACAACGTGAATAACAGAGCACTTAGATCTTATAGTAGAATGATGTTCAATTTGAATTTCTCTAATGTTTCCTCAAATATTTGAAATAATTAGCTTAAATGCAGAAATTTAAAGGAAATTATCTGACATTTGAAAGAAGCATGAACAATTGTGTTAATATTTGACAATTTTCATAATAATTGGAAGAAAAGGATTGTTTCATTATAAACCATACAAATCTTTTGTGATATAATGGTAAATTTATGTAAAGAGATGGATAATTTGTTGATATTTGCAACATGTTGCATAATTCAAGTCCAATGAGTCATAGATCACCTTAAATCAAGTAAGGCCCCTTGCATATTATAGTTTCACATTAACCCACTGAATTGTCCACAAGGTCAAGACCTAACCATATAAAAACTTGGGATTAAGAACTCTTAGGTGACTTCTTCATATCTTTCAAGATAGTTTAGGTTCATTTTGTGAATTTTAACTTTTATTATGAATGTATAAAAATAATCATCAACAATTTTTGGCGCTAGAAGGAGGGCCTGACTAGAGTGAAGTTTGGATTTGAGTAAAGATGGCTCATAACAGTGGTAGAGTGACTAGGTCTAGATCCAGTTTAGAACATATATTTATGCAATTACCTAATAGAAGGCAGAGTAAAGGTCCTTTGATTTAGAATCCTAGAATATCAAATGCAGGAGGTTCATCTGGAACGCTTCCTGGATCACCTTTTAACATCCATAACATTGTGAGTCCTAATAGTTCTTCATTTAGATCTTTGAATCTTGGTATAAGTGCTCCTAGAGGTCCAAGTCCTTCTAGAGGTCCTACTCCACCTAGAAATCTAGGTATTCCTAGAGGTCCAGGCCAGGCACAAGTACCTACAATGGCTTATTTTAATGTCAATTCTCCTATAACATTTCTTAATTATCATGAGATGCCAACAAATCTTGAAAAGATATGTCCTAAATACCAGTTGCATCAAGATCCAGAGAATCATATTAGGATATTTAAGGAGGCATGCTTTAGAGCTAGGCTAGAATATGAGGATGTTGTGTGGAGGTTATTTCCTTACACCTTTAATGAGCAGGCTTCTAACTGGTATGTTAACTTGCCTAATGGTTATATTTCTTCTTGGGCACTTATGGAGGAGGCATTTTTGTCTAGTTTTAGGGGACCAGTTGATCCTTCCACCTTATATCATAAATTGGCTACAATTAAAAGAGGTGAAGGAGAATTGATTGATAACTTTAATGATAGGTTTCAAAAGGCTTATTCTAGGTTAGTATCTCCTTACACAATAATTGAAGATGCATTCTTATCCATGTATTATGTTGCCCTTGATCCATTAACCTCTATGTTTGTTAAAAGAAAGGTTGATATAGATATAATATCCAAAGCTTATAAGGAGGCATCCTCAGTAAACCAGGAGATGAGATAAACAACTTATAATCCATTTCTTAATGAGGAAATTTTGGAATGCAAAGTCAAGCACAACCTTGGAATGGAGCTCCTACACATAATACTCCATTATTGAACCTAATTCCTACATACACGCATGTGTATAATCCTTCCCCAATCCAGGCCATAGTCCCTTATACTAGTAATGGTACCAATAATAATCAGAGTAATGGTCGGTCCTTCTTCCAGCCTCCCCAAGATACATTTGTGGCAAAGGCACAAGAGGATAGGGAAGAAATCAAATAAATTACTGCACACTTGAGAAGATTGACTACTAAAATGATACAACTAAGAAATGAAAATTTCTATGGTAGAAATAATCAAGGATACAGTCAAAACCATAACCAAAATCATAACTAGAATTATAACCAAGGTTAGTGTTCTAATCAGGGTCAAAATTATAGTCAGAGCCAAAATCATAATTAGGGACAAGCAATGCAAAATAGAGGACCTGCTGTAGATAATAAAACCTAGGGTAACAACTATAGAAATCATAACCAGCCAAGGGCACCTAGGACATGGAACACAAGGCCAAATAATGGCACTCTAGCTTCTCCATTTGAGAGTTTGGATAATCAGGAGACAAATCAAACAACTAGAATTCAAATGGCTAACATAGCATTAAAGAATTGCTTTAGGATTTATAGTACCAATGCCCATGCTGAACTAGATTGCCCTTAGTTTCATCTGACAACAAGTATTTTCAATGTGGATGTACAAGCTCCCACCTCTGAGTTCCTCATTCCTAAAGGTAATGAAATAGTGCCCTCAGGATTTGAAATTATTTTAGTCTTGGAGACTTTTACCTTTTCAACTAGGGAAGAAGATCAGTTGTTAGAGGATGAACCTTACTTTTGTGAGAACCTATACCCTGAATCAACTTTAGTATTGAATGATTTTCAGTTTCCCTTTGAAGCTAAAAATGAAGTGTTATATGAAACAGAGGAGGTACAGGCTTTTCAATAGTCTAACATAAATCATACCTACAATTTGAGAAATAACCCTAGACCAGGAGGTCCTTTCACTACTTCCACTCATCCTAACAATTTCAATACTCCACCAAATCAAAACACTAGTAATAATCTTGCTATACTAAAGGCCAATCATCATGTGAATAGTGGAACAGTAGCACAAAAAGTCCAAGCAGGGAAAATAGAGAGAGTGGAAATAACGAGGTTAATGAGCTACTTGTCTGAAGAGATAAAGAAAATCAAGGTTAGTCTACCTTTATGTGAATTATTGAAAAGTCTAGGGGTTAGAAATGCTTTCATAAAATCCTTGGATACATCTGTAACAAGTGAGGTCTCTTCTGATATGAATATTCCTAGTAAGGATTCACAGCTTAAAGAAAAGTATAAGAAAACTGAACATCCTTCCAACACTAATGTGGTCATGTATGCGGATAAGAGGGAAGTCCCTCCTTTCTTGTTAACCATTAGGATGTTTGGAAAGAACATACATAATTGCATGGTAGATTCCAGTGCATCAGGTAATGTAATGCCCTTAGGGATATGTAAAACTTTAGGACTAACTCCTAAATCTGTCAAGGTTGTTACAGAATTGGATAAAACTGAGGTTAATGTGATAGGAGAATTAATGCATATTCAAATGTAGTTAGCCTCAGATCCTAGGGTAAGTCAGTTTATTGACATTCAGGTAGTAGATATACTAGTGAATTATGGGATGTTGTTGAGTAGAGATTGGTCTAAAATATTGAATGGATATATGGCGACTAATTTTTCACACATGTGGTTACCTTGGAGAGGTGTTCCAAATAAGATCAAGATAGAAGCTGAACCTAGGATGAAACACATGATTATAGAATACAATAAGACTAATGAGATATTGTATGCTTTTACTGAACCTGGTGTTTATAGAGTCACTAACAAGGGAGTGCAAATTGAAGAAATCCTTATGCTAAATTTTAAAGAGAAACCTGTCAGTAAAGAAACAGTAGTGTTCATTGAGTCTGATGAAGAAGACAATGCAATAAATAGTTTTGGTCAGATCATTAGGCAGGAAATGGAAAAGTGTATGGAACAAAATATCCCAGTTCAGTACAAATTGTACAAAAACATGTGCAGCATCCATGATAAATCTCATTTTGAAGAGAATTGTGGAATGTACAAAGACATTATAGAATTTCAATACATAAAGTGCACAAAGGGGATGGAATTGTAGGAAGGAAAGGGTAACCCTAATCAACCAGAGAGATACTTTCAGGACAACATGGATGTATTAATTCTAGATTTAGAAAAATAAACAAAAGATAAGAGTGTCTGTCATTCTGATTTACAAACTAAAAGTATAAGTATGCAAGTACATCAAAATAAATTACTCGTGAAGAAACAAGATAGTACCACACATGCAATAGAGCATGCCAAAATAAAAGGTCAAAAGAATAAAGAAGGCATGTGGACATTAAAATGTGATAGATCTAAATCTAAACAAGGTGCAGGTGCAGGTGTGGAACTTATAGATCATAATGGTAGGTCATTTTCAGTAGCATATAGGCTACAATTTCCTTGTACTAATAATGTAGTAGAATATGAAGCTTTGATTCATGGACTTGTTATGGCTATTAATAAAAGGGTAAAAATGATCAGAGTATTCTTAGATTCTGAGTTAGTGGTTAGACAAGTAAGAAAGTTGTATGCATGTAATTATAAGAAGATGGTTTCTTATAGGCATAGGGTGTGGGATTTAATTCATTCATTTGATGCCTTTAACATAGAATATATTCCTAGAGAATTGAATCATAGACCAGATGCATTAGCAGTTGCTGCTAGCACTTTGGAACCCTTAACATTGTTAGGTTTGAAATGATTTGTTGTTAAATTAGTGAATGTCCCAAGTATACCAAATAATATTACTCATTTTTAGGTAATTGAAGGAGATCAGCAAATTGTGGATTTTGTCAGTTGTAATGAGGTATTTGAAGCTCAAATCATTGATGAATAGGAAAGACCTAATGTGTCTTGGGATGAAGAAGACATAATAAACTTGAAAATCAATTTCTTACCTAAGGGAGTAATTGAGTTAGAACAGATTTTTGACTTTGATGGGGTAGTAAGACAGAAAGATTTGCCCAAAACTGAGGGAGGAAAATGTGATCCATATAACTTGGGAATAGAGCAAAGTCCATAGAATGTATTGATTGGAAAGGCTTGCTCTAAGGAGTTAAGAAAATAAATTGTAGATGTTCTTAAAAAATACAAACATGTCATAGCATGGACATATGAAGATATGAAGATATATGATACGTCCATCATAACTCATGTAATACCCTTAAAACTAGATGTTAAACCATTTAGGCAGAAACAAAGGCCTGTGAATGCTATTTTAGAGCCTTTAATCTCTGAAGAAGTGAAAAAATTGTTGTCTGCCAAAATAATCTTCCTAGTAAGACATTCAACCTGGGTAGCTAATTTAGTACTTGTGAGAAAGAAAAGTGGAGACATTAGGTTATGTGTAGACTTTAGAAATTTAAAAAAAGCCTCTGAAAAGGATAATTATCCCTCGCCTCCAATAGACAAAGTGCTGCAAGCAGTAAATGGGGCTAAGATGATGTCTTTTCTAGATGGATTCTTAGGATATAACCAAGTCTTAGTTGATAAAGAGGATAGTGTTGATAACTGAGAGGGGGGGTGAATCAGTTATCTTAATTATTCTTGCTTTCTGATCTTCCTTAAGCTATTAGTGTAGCATTAAATCAAATAAGCAAACATAACCATGAAGTGGAAATAACATCAATACACATGACAATGATTTTCATGTGGAAAACCCTGTTAAGGGAAAAACCACGGGGTGATTAACCCAAGATTGTATTCTCTGTTAGAAGAATAATATAGTACAAAATGGCACTTGCCAATTGGGGCTCACTGCTCGAGCACACTGCTCACAAGAGGCTCACTACCTTACAAGAGACTCACTATCTACAAGGTATAAGGTGATAAGATACTTGAACTGATGAGAAGCATCCACACATGCTAAGGTTTAGTTCTAGTTAAGTTCAAAATACTGATCTGTTGCACTTCATTCTACCTCTTCTTGATGTTGTTGTCCTGTCACATTCCAGACCTGTCTTAGTACCTTCACATTGCTCATCTTCTTTTCTTGGCACAACACAACACACACCTCACTCCTTCACATCTAAATCCATCTGGTATATATATCCACACAAATAATTTCAACACCTTTCTAGTCAGCATTCAGAATAGTCAATATTATCTCAAACTTTGATCTGTCGGTTGATGCTTATAGAAGTCATCAATTATTTTGGACAATTATGAATGATACCTCAGGAAGCTTGATCACCATCAATATCTCATCTAGATTTAGGTCTGATGCTCTACTGGTCAGTTCTTCTTCTATCTATTCTACCAAATAGGAACCCAACACTCAAATGCTCATGTCTCTTCACTCTTCCATCACCAGAGGCTCAAACCCTAGAATCTATTAGTCAAGGTACTCCTCTTGACTTTCCCAAAACTGCACTTTACTAAGATACTTCCTGTGAGAGATCTGGACCTGACTGTCCGACCTTGCCACATGCTATGTTCTTGTTTACCAGACCACAACATTCTTTAACCTGACTTTGGGTATAGACATATCATGCCCTGTGGATTGGTGGGATGAGCTTTGTTGCCATCAATGACAACATTCATGAAACCATATAGTGTCTCTTGCCAACAATCTCCCCCTTTGGCATTGATGGCAACACTTAGTGAAAAATGACTAAGTGTCACACTATACTCCCCCTTGGCTAATGTTCTGTTCTTATGTACATTTTCCATAGCTCCCCCTTAGCTAGATTCCTCATTTTTCACTTCTCCTCACTCCCCCTTTGACATCAATGGAAAAGGGTGGGATTCGTACACCAAAATTTGCAAAACTCAATGTATACTTAATCACATAAGTATATTATCCAGTTATACTTTACATATACTTTAGTATATCTGCAAAAGTATTCTTCAATTGTACAACTTATGTCACCCAACTTAGCTTCATCCTATCCAAAATTGAGATGTGACCACTCAACAGGAATGCAAAAGCTTATGCCCTCTTCAGATCTGTTGGATCACTTGTCCGGGCTATGGTTTGAGCATCATTTAGGGCTTCATGCATGGCCTCTAACTTAGGGATAATTATCCCTCTAATTTCACCCAATCTACTTATTCTATTTTTTTTCTCTTTCTCAAGCTTCTTAATGTCATTCAAGACTGCAATAGTCTGATATTCTTGATTTTTTATGGAAGTGGTAAGAGGATCAAAATTCTGAGATAGTCTTGTTAGTTTATCCTCCTATTCTTTCACTTACTTCTCAATCTCCACTGTTACTTTGGACCATGATAGACAAAATTTATACATTTCCCCCCCACCTTTAAGAGCATTTTCTAAGCTCTTTATCCCTATATCCATATTTCTCCTATCATTTGTTATTAGTCCTTGTACTTTAGAGAATCTCTTTTTTCAAAAACTCCTTCTGGACTTTATCTTCTGTTGACTTTTCTAAGGAATCAAAATGTGTGCTAACACTATTCACTACAGATTTGAGATTACCGTATGAAGAGGTTGAGGGATCCTTCTGAAAAGATGGCATGATCTTCTCCAATATATCGGATGTAGTTTCTATGAGCTTGTAGTCTTCCATGTGAGACTTCAAAAGTTTTTCTTTTGCCTTTGCTGAAGTAAAGGATGCTAGCTTCATGGTTTGAACCAGGGAGAGGGAGTCAAAATTGAATGGTCCTTGAAGAAGTTCCGGTTCATCAAATTCCATCATCTCCTCGGTTAATAATTCTTTGACTGCTTCTACTATGTCTCTTGCCAGTGGCAGGGTTTTGTCCCCTTTGGTAGCCTTACCACTATCATCTGTAGTCTTTTCTATGGGAGTTTTCTCTCCTTCTGTAGCCTTACTACTGCCATCTTCTTTTTCCTTCTCCTCTGCTTCTTGACTGATCTTCTCTTCTACTCTTTCTTCTTCTTTAGATCTAGAGTCTACAGGGGAAACCGGAGGAGAGAAGTTTTCTTGTTCATGGACCTCCTCTTCTAGAGCAGAGGATTCTAAGTCCTTATCTTTTTCTTCACCTATCTCCTTTACCTCTTCTGCTATAGTAGATTCTTCTTTGTTATCCATTCCTGAGGGATCATCACCTAAATCCTGTATAACAAGAATATTGAATCTTTTATAGGCATTCCAGAGGATTTCTTCTGTTTCTTTTGCCACTTTATCAATTTCTCCAAGCATGAGTTGATTCATTCTAGCCTTACTTTGGAACTCATCCTTGCAATCTTTGAATATCATATCCATTTGTTTCAGAGTAATTGAAGGATAGAGATGAATAGCTATCTGTTCTCTAATCTCTAAGTCCTTAGCCTTGGCATTTTCTTTTCTCATTTCAAGTTCCTTCTCTAAACTTTTAGGAATAAGAGAAAATTATTTCAATAAATGCTTTATTGTATATGTTCAAGTACTTAATTGTGGCTTCCTCCAATATCTTTCTATCTGCATCATTATATGCATCATAGAATTTTGTTATTGGTTGTAGGTTCCCATCCATAGTAACTGCTTTAACTACATCATCTAAGGACAGAGTGGGCCTTTCAACAAACTCTTCTACCTCTACCTCGTCTTCACCAGATACTTTCTTCTTCTTCTTCTTCTTCTTCTTGATCTCTTCATCAGATTTTGTCTCTTCTTCATCCTTCTGACTGATATAAGACCTTGTTGCCTTTGTCTTGGTTCTCTTTTCTCCTTTACTGGATGATTTTGCTTCCAGTTTTGATGCCTTTAAGCTATTAGCAATGGCAGATGCAGAGCTCTTAAAGGATCTAGTCCGAGAGGGGGCTTCTACCAGAGCACTTTCTTTTTCTACCTCTTCCTTTTCTTTTTCTACCCTTTCCATCTTTTCTTTGTTTACATCAAGTGCCTCTTTTGAGATGCCATACCTTTTGGCAACATTCTCTACTTCTTTTCTCACTTTTCTCTTCATCTCTAATTGCCTTAGCTCCACATGAATCTTCGCACTCTCCTCTTCAAAGGTTCCAAACCTTTTTGTCTTAGGATCCTTGGGTTGACTGATCATGTGTTTGAACATGTAGCTCTACTATTTTCTCATCTACTTCATACCCCATTGGCTCCACTACCTCAATTAGGCACTGATCAGTTTCTACCATAAAGCAAATTTTATCCTTATACTTTTCAACTAGAGATTGGGGGATTCTCTCTCTGGCTTGCATCATATTCTAAAAGATCTTGAAGTAGCCCTAGAGTGCTATGTTTTGTGCCTTGGCATCACCAAGTCCATGCAAGTAATCTCTTATTTGAATTGCAACAGGTCTGTCATTTTGCCATACCCAACCATTGGATCCGGGTAGCTCATTCATAAAGTAGAAGAACAAACACAATATCAGCCCACCATACTTGAAAGAGTTCTTCTAGTTCTTCTTGATCTTTTGTAGGTTTTCCATCAGTTGGTTCAGAAGGAGTTCACAAAGATCATAATCTACATCATTTCTCAACATTTCATAAGTAGTGTAGATTGTTGTTCCAGATATAGAATTTTCTCTACGGGAGTGATATATCTTGTAGCCAGTAATCATGGAGGCAAACTTGATGTCCGGATCTGTGATATCCTCAACTGTCATTGCTCTTTTATCAAATTTAGATCTGGTAGCTTCACTCACAGTTTGATTTTTGACTGATTTTAGAGTAGGTAACCCACCGGTTGAGTGTAGTCTAGTTACTGCCCTAATGGCGTCCTTAGTGATCTTAAATGGCCTGTTCAACCACATGAATTTGTCATGCATTCTTCTTAAAACATACCAGACCCATTCATCTTCAGCAAAATAGGGGAAATGAATGCACTGATTGAAATGTTTATCCCTGATGACCTTGTATTGGGGTTTGAGATCAAATGAGTCATCTATCAGTTCCTTGTGGTAAATATCCATTAGTTTGGAGTCTCCAAATTCTTCAATGTTTGCATGACTATATGCCCTAATGTCTTCAACATGTAAAACCCCATGTGGAATGCTAGAAAATGTGCCTAAGGGATCCACTTCTAAAGATTTGTAAGGATGTTTCTTAAATTTAGGGCGAGGCCTATCAGAAATCTTTACATCATTTGGAGTAGTCATCTTCAGAAGATTTACAGAGAGATATTCAACAATGGAAAATACCTTTTATGCTTCTAGGGTTTGTTGAATGAGCCGGATTAATTTGCTGGATGAATTGACTTTAATGGTTGATTTTGGAGAAATTTGAAATAATTTGTTGTAGAGCTCCTTTTCTTTTCTTCTTGAATGCAAATGTGCAAATGACGAACGAATGAACCTTTTTATTTCTGGGAAAGCCCTAATTCCACACTGTAATAAATGTGCAACTTAAGTCATTCTGGTAGCCTTGTTCATCTTATTCTAAGATAGATGTTTTCTGGATCACTGAGATACACTTAGAGTTATTCTTAGTGAATAGTGACAATCTATCTTCCTTTCCCTAATCATTTGATCTATCCGCAGATCAAGATTCCACAATTTTTGAATCAAGCCAGCTCTTACTGTGAGAGTCCTATTTTTACTAGATAACTGTTACACCAGATCAATCTTGGTAGATTAGACTCTTCAAATATTCTTGCGGATCTTTCATATCTTTACCAAACCTACTTTAGATGTTTCTCTAAGAACCATTTAATCTACATCTTCCCATGTGCCAATTTCAGGCACCAATTGACTAGCTGGGGGAATTAGTTTTTCTTAGTGACTCCCCTTGAGCCAGAGCTCATCTATTCAATTTTTGGAAGAATTATTAGCACCAGATTCTGGTGCGGATCCATCCCCAACATTCTCTATACTTCTCTTCACCCAAATCTTATTCATCTCCCTTTGAATTTCATCTGCATTCACTTTTCCTTTTCCTTTGTCTTGGTTATGATTATGTTGTTCCAGACCCCTTTTGTCTTGATTCTTACTTCTATAGAATTTGGCAATATGACCAGATCTATTGTAATTGTAGCAAACAACATTTCTTTGCATATTTGACTGATATCCTCTTGATCTACATTGATTAGCCATATGTCCCATTCTATTGCATGTAAAGGATCTACCATTGAATGAATTGTTCATTTGAATGTTTCTACACTCATGGGATTTGTGACCATACCTTTTGTAATT
The DNA here is from genome assembly GCA_027924645.1 of Cunninghamia lanceolata. Lineage (NCBI taxonomy): Eukaryota > Viridiplantae > Streptophyta > Pinopsida > Cupressales > Cupressaceae > Cunninghamia > Cunninghamia lanceolata. Next base: position 12,258,407 of record BSBN01000780.1, read on the forward strand.
GAAGCACTATCTGGAGAAGGATCTATTAATCTGATTCATTCTTCTTCTACACTAATTTGCTTTATGACCAAAGTTATTGCAGTTGTGGCAGTATCCATTGAAAGATGGATATCTTTGAGCATTTGGTTGCCTTATCAGAGGTCTTCTAGGCCTGTTTGTTAGATTTTCTGATCTGGAGTTCTTTTGACCAAATCTAAAGCTTTCACCTTTTTCACACCCCAAGCCTTGCTTGTCATCTACTCTCTTTTGGCTTTGAAGAAGAACTTCAAGTTGAGTAGATCTTATCTTGAATTTCTCTTTGTATTCATTTGTTGTTTGAATATCCCTTTTAAGAGTGTCAATTTGATTCTCAAGTTGTTCTTCATTGTCTCTAGCTTCTTCAAGATCAGATTCTAGATGCTTGATTATTCTATCCATTTTGTGGTAGTCTTCTGACTTCTCCTCGAGAGATTGTCTTAGATCATCTTTAGTTTTTCTTTTCTCTTCAATTTCTTGGGTGAATTTTATAACTCCTAATTCCATTTCATGTCTTATCATAATGACCTCTTTTGATAACTTTTCACATAACTTGGTTTTCTCCTTTAGATCTTTATTTGTATCAATGGCTTCACCTTGACTTGCCAATTTTTTAAGTAGTTCCTTTCTCTTTTTCATAGAGTTACTTAGTTTCTCTTTTAGCTCATTTATGAAATCATCAGCCTGTTTGAGTCTTTCCTTCAAGTTGTTGACTTCAGAATGAGATTGCTCAAGATCATCTAAGGTAGACTAAAGTTGTTCCCTCATGCCATACATAGCCATGGAGATTCCTAGATCTTCCTGAAGCTGTTAGGCTTTGTTTGGAGGCACTTAGCTCTGATACCAATTGTTGATAACTGAGAGGGGGGGTGAATCAGTTATCTTAATTATTCCTACTTTTTGATCTTCCTTAAGCTGTTAGTGTAGCATTAAATCAAATAAGCAAACATAACCATGAAATGGAAATAACATCAATACACATGACACAATGATTTTGACATAGAAAACCCTATTAAGGGAAAAACCATGGGGTGATTAACCCAAGATTGTATTCTCTGTTAGAAGAATAAGATAGTACAAAATGGCACTTGCCAATTGGGACTCACTACCTGAGCACACTGCTCACAAGAGGCTCACTGCCTTACAAGAGACTCACTGTCTACAAGGTATAAGGTGATAAGATACTTGAACTAATGAGAAGCATCCACACATGCTGAGGTTTAGTTCTGGTTAAGTTCAAAATACTAATCTACTGCACTTCATTCTACCTCTTCTTGATGTTGTTGTCCTGTCACATTCTAGACCTGTCTTACTACCTTCACATTACTCTTCTGCTTTTCTTCACACAACACAACATACACCTCACTCCTTCACATCTATATCCATCTGGTATATATATCCACACAAATGATTTCAACATCTTTCTAGTCGGCATCCAGAATAGTTAACATTATCCCAAACTTTGATCTATCGGCTGAATCCTTGCTTGCCAAGTGATGCTTATCAAGGAGATGCTTATAGAAGTCATCAAATATGTTGGCCAATTATGAATGATACCTCAAGAAGCTTGATCACCATTAATATCTCATCTGGATTTAGGTCTGATGCTCTACCAGTCAGTTCTTCTTCTATCTATTCTGCCAAATAGGAACCCAACACTCCAATGCTCATGTCTCTTCACTCTTCCATCACCGAAGGCTCAATCTCTAGAATCTATTAGTCATGGTACTCCTCTTGACTTCCTTAAAACTGCACTTTACAGAGATACTTCCTTTGAGAGATCTGGACCTGACTATTGGACCTTGCCACATGCTCTGTTCTTGTTTACTGGACCACAACATTCTTTAACTTGACTTCTGGGATAGACATATCATGCCCTGTGGATGGGTGGGATGAGATTTTTTTTCCATCAATGACAACATTCATGAAACCATATAGTGTCTCTTGCCAACATATAGGAGGATGCCTTTTGGTTTAATCAATGCAGGTGCCACTTTTCAGCGATCCATGGACATTACATTTCATGGATTATCAGGTAAATGCATTGTTATTTATATGGATGATTTAACTGTTTACTCTAAAGATGCATCCACTCATGCTGAAGATTTAAGAAGAGTACTTACAAGATGTGAAAGGTACAGGATTTCTCTCAACCCAAAGAAATGTTCATTTGGTGTAATTAAAGGAAAATTGTTAGGATATGTTATTTCTAAAAATGGGATATCCATTGATCTCGACAGAGTAGAAGGAATAAGAAAATTGCAATTACCTAATAGTAAGAAAGAATTGAAGTCCTTTTTTGGTAAGATTAACTTTGTCAGGAAGTTTATTACAGGATTTGCAAAAATTGCACAACCATTAAACACCATGCTTAAGAAAGATGCAAAGATAGAATGGACACCAGTAGCCAAAGCTACATTTGAAGATATTAAAGAAGTTATTTTTTATGCTCCTATGTTGGCAAGTCCAAATTATACAAAACCATTTTACATATTTTCTTTTGCATCCACACATTCAGTTACATCTGCCTTGACACAAAAAGGAGAAGACAATGAAGAAAAGCCCTATAGCTTTTATGAGTGCACCTCTGAAAGATGTACAATTGAAGTATCTTGATACAGAAAGATAGGCATTTGCACTAGTAATGGAAGTTTAGAAGTTTAGACATTACATCTTATGAAGTCCAGTTAAGGCCATAGTACTAGATGTAGCAGTAAAAATGCTGCTAATGTAGAATGAGCCTGGAGAGAAAAGAGATAAGTGGATTACAATATTGCAAGAGTTTGATATGGAGATTATTCCAATGAAGCTGGTGAGAGGACAAGCATTAGTACAGACCATAGCAAACACATATCCAATTTTGGTGAAGCTGCAGTATGTATTAAATTCTAATGATACATCAGGCTGGTATGATGATTTGAATACTTTTCTAATATCAGGTAAATATCCAAGTAAGATGAAGTATTCTTAGAGGAGAGCTTTAAAGATTAAAGCACAGATGTACATGGTGTAAGGAGGTCTTTTGTTCAAGAAGAATCATGAAGGCATATATTTAAGATGTTTAAACAAAGATGAAGCAGATAAGGTATTATCAGAGTTGCATGATAAGTCCGGAACTGTTCATGGTTCTCATTTAGCTACTACACATAAAATACTAAGAGTGGGATACTATTGGCCTACAATGTTTAAAGATACTAAGAGTCATATTTGAAGTTGTCACACATGTAAAACTATAGAAGACAAAGGAAAGAATTAGGCTAATCCATTACAGCCAGTCATCAAGTCTAGGTCATTTGTACAGTGGGGCTTAGATTTCATTGGAGTTATAAATCCTCTATCATTTGCAGGACATAATTTTATATTGATAGTAACTGACTATTGTACAAGGTGGAATGAAGCCACATGTTGCAAGTTTTCTACTACTGAGGTGGTTATCAAATTTCTCGAAGAAAATATCATAACAAGGTTTGGAGCTCCATATTCGCTGGTATGTGTAATGGCCCTGCATTTTCTTCTCTAAAATTTTCTAAATGGGCATTTGAATATGGGATAGTTTTAAAAATTTTGTTCAAATTATTATCCTTAGGGGAATGATTTAGCTGAGTCCATAAACAAGATTTTATTGGATATAATCAAAAAGCTAATTGTAAAAAATCCTAGAGAATGGAATACACTGTTAAAATATGCACTATGGATAGATAGGACTAAGGTTAAGTCAGCCTTAGGCAATGCACCTTATCATCTAGTTTATGGGACTGATCCCATACTTCCAATGAATTTAAGAATAGTTGTATGGAAGTTTACTAATGAATATTTAGGATTTGATGATCACAGAGAGGCTAGGATAATCTAAATGTTACAACTGGATTAGAAAAGAGACCAAGCCATTGAAAGATTTGCCAAGCATCAAGCACTGGTCAAAAGATGGTTTGACAAAAATGCAAGAGTCAAAACATTTAGAATATCAGATTTAGTGTTGTGTTGGGACAAAGCACATGAAAGGAAGGGAAATCATGGAAAATTTGACAAGTTATGGTTAGGTCCATTATAGGTCACAGAGATAATAGGGGATAATACTTTCAGGCTTAAGACCTTGACTGGGGAAGATGTGCCATTACTTGTTAATGCCCAACATTTGAAACATTACTTTCAGGCTTGAGGTGAGGATAGTTGGTATGTTGTGTATCATAGTGTAAATAATGTACAATTTTGTTGGGTCTTGTCTTTTTTTGTTTTGTTGTATGGGTTTGAGTGTTGTGTTACCTTGGTAGGGATGCTTGTTTTGTTTCAAAGTGTACAGGAGAAGATTAACAACCACTGAAAATAATAGAAAATTTAGAACATTCAGGTTAATTATTTGAAACTTATACATAAATTGTTGTTACTATCATGAATGTAGAAAATGGTTTAGCTTGTGAAATTTTGTATTCAATAACTGTGGGTTGAGTATTCAAGGGAAGTTTCTCACAATGACACACCTAAAATCCTTATGTTTGTTGAACATACCTGTATAGATATTAGGTGAAAAATCAGAGGTCACCCTTGCTACCATTACAATTCTCAGCTTAATTTCGGCAAGTGATCACTCCTTGCATTATGAAGTTACAAATGTAATATCTTATAAAGTTTCTATCTCACACAATAAATAAATAAATAAAATGGATTTTGCTGAAAATCCATATTAAACCATCTAAGTAACTCTACTGGGGCTATAGATGGCTGCTGGTAGTAGGGCTCTACTTAGGAGAATTTTAATGATAACCTTGCCAGGGCTATAGACACTTGCTGGCAGAAAGGCTCTATCCAGTTCGCTATGCGGGAATGACATCAACTATGTAGTTTAATATCAGTCACTGGTTTGTTCAACTTATTTTCAAGATAAGGATTATTAATCACATGCACCCACTTAAACTGAATGGGGAAATTCATGCACCTTATTGAATACATTAGTTCTCAAGTTAAATATTGATTTATAGAAAAGAAAGTTGGAAGTTATGAATTTATTTCATTTAAGTTTTCTTTAATGGTTTTAATTTAATTGTTTTGTTTGGTTGCTAGTAGTTGTTTTGTTTGGTTGCTAGTTTTCTTAGCAAAATGAGGACCCCTACTATGGCTGCGGCTTTTTGCTTGGGCATGCATCTGCTTGCTGGTAAAAGGGAAAAGAGGGTAAATCATACAAACCTTGTTGAAAATAAAGAAAAAATAGCATTAAGTACCAGAGCAGAATAGGGGTGAATTCCTTGTCAAAAATAAGGGTTGCTTTTTTGAACCATTCCCAAATTCCCAATATTCTGCAAGATATGCATGTTTTGGTAAAATGCACTATAGGAAGGTTTGTATGTTGCATATACAATGTTGTTTGTATGTTGAGTCATTGTATTAGTCGCATAAAGGATTTGTCAGGTTTATTATATCTTGATATTTGTGTGCATATTGCTAACGCTTTATTCTTTACATACAAGTTAGACACGACAAAATTCAGAGTTAAAATGAATAATTGGTTAAGTACACTAGATGTATATCAGGTTTGTATGATTCATGAAAAGAAATATACAAGGTGATATACAACATGATATACATGTCTTGGACCCGATGAAAGTATTAAATTTAGTTTTATCATGGTATGTTTCTCACGTTTGTATGTTGTATGCTTCGGGTTGTATTTTTTTGATATGCATACAACGCAAAACTCAAGGAAAATTAAAGTCTAGTATAAGTGATGCATTATACCTTAACGTATATTGAAAGATGCATTTCACTTTATATACATGTTGAAGCCAAAAAGTTATGTACTGTGGTTTATAAAAAATGAGAGGTTCGGAAGAAAGATAAGGAGGAGAGTGTATGTATCAGGGCTTGTATCAGAGGAAGATACAAGCATGCTTGTATCATCAAGATACAAGAGGAAAGTAAAGTGGGTCCCCACCATTTGTATATTAGGCTTGTATGATTAACAATGTATATCTCCGATATATAAGCCAATATACAAGAAAAGATGTAAATAGGAGATGCAAGATGGATTCGAAAGGAAGTTAAATAAATGAAAATCTTTGTATGTTTGAGGCAATTGTATGTTAATGATATACATATCCAATATACAAGGAAATATAAGACATCACGGGAGATAAAGGTAAAAGGAAGTTTGTATGGGTTATTTGTATATGCACTTGTATCTAATAAAACATACAAAGAGCAATATACAAAGCAAAGATACAAGTACAGATAAAAAGAGAAAAGGGCAACAATATTAGTTATGGTTCATTGCATATATGTTTGTATGTTGAAAACATACAATGCTAACATACAAAGAATAACATACAAGGAATAACATACAAGGAAAGATACAAGAAAAATGAGATGTACGTAGAAATAAACTAACGGATGAAAAAGTTTAAAACTTAAACGCTAAAATAGAAAGCTGAAGCTTTAGGTGCATTAACTGCTATAATTAATGCTGAGCTAACACCAAAAAAGAGTAAAATTCAAGGGATCTAGGGTAAATTTAATGTTATTTTTCTTTCAGATTTACATTGTTAAGAGTTAAACTGCAGAAAGAGGAATTATTACAAAAAATTGAATGGAATTCATCAAGGTGACAGAATTATAGAAGCTAAATGAAAGGCAAAATGGTAAAGTAAGTCAACGACGGAAAGTGAGTGGTCAAGAAATACAAGTATTTATCTTAAAACATCGTTACATTTCAAATGGTAAAAAATGCAAAATAGATTTCAGTAATTTCATTTTGAAATATAAACATCCGTTAAATTACTAGTTTAATTGTTAATTAGCTAGGTCGGGATTAAACAAATGTGAAAGTCAAAACGGAAAAGACAAACATGGGTTAGGGTAAAATGAAAAATTAAAAGAAGATGATTTTTTTCCATAGGATGGCCCCAAAGCAGAAAAAGGTAAATACGTGGGGCGAAGTTAAAAAGGAGAGGAAACCTCTTAAAGAAATAGAGAAAGAAGAATTTCCACTACACAGAGGATATTCGTGATTCATTAGTTACACTGGAGTAGGGACAGATACAAACATTGGGAATTATGATGCAAATGATGTCTTACAGAAGATTACAGCAGCGGATGCGACACCTAATATGAAATGCATATGGGAGAGTGGATTGTACAGAGCTGTGGGTTTTTTGTTGGCTATGGAGGCTAGGGATTTGTGTTTAGATTGCTTAATTTTGTATGACTTATCAACCAGGAAAATAATGTTTCATAACAGACTCATTGTAGATTTATCCACAGAGGGTATTGCAAGGACATTTGGCTTGGAAATCAATGAGAAAATGGTAGATATTGACATAGATCAATACAATGAGGATTTTCATACCAATGAAAGGGATTGTGGAGGTAAGATATTTTATAGTTGGTATAGCCCAGAAAACAAACCCAAGACTATAGCCAGAGTGTACAAACATCTGTTGAGAATATACTTCAAAGAGGAAATATACCTGATGATTACAGTACTGAGTAGATTGTTGGGACTGAGCGAGGGTACTAAATGTGAGCCCTAGATGTTTACTGTCATTGAGTTCATGAGAGAAGCAGGAAAGGAACAAGGACAAATTCATTGGGCAAAGGCCATAAGCACAGTTATATGGAAATAGGCCATGCTAAGGAAGCAAAAGTTGCTACCTTTCTATTTGTCTTCATACGTATTGTATTCATGTGCAGTAGAGGTTAGACCATTCATACATGAAATAGGAAGGGTTGGAGCCTTAAGCAGTGGTCCAAGTTAGAAATTGGTATATGAGCATTACCCTGATTTGCAGGAAGAGAATGAGTTGAAGAAATATGCTTTGGTTAATGATGTGTTCTATACTTACATGGTGAGAATTTTAAGGGAAGAGCCTGACAAGAGGATATCTAAGGATGCAGAGGATACAATTAGGCTGCATAGTTCTTGGTATATTCAATTTGAAGATTTCACTTACATCAGGACTAAAGGATTCGAGGGAAAACCTTTCATGTTACCCAGATATCCCTCCAACAAATTAATTGTTCTAGAGTTTTCAAGGCAAAAGATGAATGCCTTTAGGATGTACAAGAACAAGTTTAGCAGAGGAAAACTTAAGCTACCTTGGTCAATTGGTAGAAACTCATGCTATAGTGAAGACTTTGCTAGTTATTTAGAATAAGAATGGAGATGTTATGGATTTGAGAAGTTTGAGTAAGCCAAAAGATTTGACCCCTTTCACAAGATTCAAAATACAATTGATAAAAAGTTTAAGCATCAAATACATAATGAAGATTTTGTTGATAACTGAGAGGGGGGGGGTGAATCAGTTATCCTAATTATTTCCCTTATTGAACTTTCCTTTTAATTGAAACAGCATAAAATCAAACACAAAACATTAACCATGAAATAAGAAACACATGACACAGTATTTTTGACGTGGAAACCCTGTTAAGGGAGAAAACCACAGGGTGATTAACCCAAGAATTATTCTCTGTTAGAAGAATAGGAAATTACAAAAATGGCACTTGCCAATTAGGGCTCACTGCCCGAGCACACTGCTCACAAGAGGCTCACTGCCTACAAGAAGACACACTGTCTTACAAAGTGATAAGAATCACAGTCTTGAACTGATTGGAAGCATCTGCATATGCTGGAGTTCAGTTCCGGTTAGGCTCAGTACACTGATCTGCTGCACTTCATTTTTCCTCTGTTGTTTGTTCTGCTATCTTTCACATACCAGATCCTTTTTGGCTACCTCTGCTCTTTCTCTGGACTTATTCGCATATCTCACCACATTCACACTCTTTACAACTAAATCCATCCTCTATATATATCCGCACAAGTAATTTCATCACCTTTCTAGTCGGCATCCGGAACAGTCTAGTTTCTTACAAACTTAGTTCTGTCGGCTGAATCCTTGCTCACCAAGCAATGCGGATCAAGCATATACTTGTAGATATCATCAATTATGTCGGCCAAACATGATTCATGCCTCCGCAACCTTTATCATCATCTGTAACACATCCGGAAAGTAGTCTGATACTCTGTCAGTCAGTTCTTCCTCTGTTTTCACTGTCTCTCAGGAATCCGGTACTCAACTATTCATATCTTTTTCCTTGTCCATCTCCGGAGGCTAAATCCTTGGAATATACTACTCAAGATAGTCCTCTTGACTTCCCCAGATCCGCACTGTGCCAAGACACTTCCTCTGAGAGATCTGGACCAATCTGTCGGACCTTGCCACATGCTCTGTTCTTGTTCACCGGACCACAACAATCTTCAATCTGACTTCCGGTAGAGATATATCATGACTTACGGATATGTGGGATGACCTTTGTTGCCATCAATGACAACAACCATGAATCCATATAGTGTCTCTTGCCAACAATCTCCCCCTTTGGCATTGATGGCAACACTTAGTGAAAAATGACTAAGTGTTTACACTATGCTCCCCCTTTGCTGATGCTCTGTCTTTATATACAATTTCCGGAACTCCCCCTGAGTTGGATTCCTCATTTTTCACTGCTCCTCACTCCCCCTTTGACATCAATGGCAAAGGGTAGGGTCCGCACACCAAAATTTTCAAAAATTTTCTATATATATAGCCGCATATTTACATACTCACATATACTGCAGAATGTCTGCAAAGGATGTCTGCAGTTGAACCATTTCAGTAGCCCAACTTAGCTTCATTCTGTCCAAGATTGAAATGTGACCACTCAACAAAAATGCAAAAGCTTCTGCCCGCCTGAGATCTGTCGGATCTTTTGTATGGGCGGTGGTCTGGGCATCACTGATGGCCTCATGCATAGTTTCCAACTTAGGGACTATAATCCTTCTAAGTTCTCCCATCCGGTTGGTAATGTTCTTCCTCTCGTTCTCAAGATTCTTTATTTCATTCAAGACTGCAATAGTCTGACATTCTTGATTTATTATAGAGGAAGAGAGAGGATCAAAACTTTGAGATAAGCTTTGAAGCTTGTCCTGTTCCTCTTTTATTTTCTTGTCAATTGCTGCTGTTGCCTTTGACCAAGATATACAAAATTTGTAGATGTCACCGCCATCCTTAAGAGCATTTTCTAAGCTCTTTATTCCAATGCTTGCAATCTTCCTATCCGGAAGTGGAGGCTGTCGGATCTATCTGGATTGATGGCATGATCTTTACAAGTACTCCGGAAGCAGCCTCTATCAACTCACAGTCTTCCATATGAGACTTCAGGAGCTTTTCATTTGCCTTGGCATTTGCAAATGAAGCTATCTTCATTGTTTGTACCGGAGAGAGAGAGTCAAAATCAAATGGACCTTTTAGAAGCTCCGGTTCATCAATCTCCAGAGTTTCTTTGCTCAAAAATTGTTGAACAGTTTGTGCAGTGTCTCTTGCCGGAGACAGATGTTTCTTTTCTTCTGCAGTCTTAGAACTGTCAACCTCTTTGTCTGTCACCACTGCTTCCTTCTCCTGCAATTGCTCTTCTTCTTTGGATCCGGAGACTGTAGGGGAAACCGGAGGAGAGATGCTTGCTTGTTCATGGGCCACTTCTTCTGGAGCAGAGGGTCCCAAGTCCTCACTTGTCTGTTCAGGGCTCACTTCTTCCGGAACAGAAGATTCCAAATCAGCAGCTGTTTCTGCACCTAAGTCCTCTACAACAGGAAGATTGAACCTTTTGAAGGCCTTCCGGAGGATCTCTTCTGTCTCTTGTGCCACTTTGTCAGTCTCACCAAGCATGAGCTGATTCATCCTGGCTTTACTTCTGAACTCATCTCTGCAGTCCTTGAAGATCATGTTCATTGTCTTGGGATCAATTTGAGGATATAGCTGAATAGCTATCTGCTCCCGGATCTCAAGATCTTTGGCATGAGCATTATTCTTTCTTACTTCCATTTCCTTCTCTAGGCTTTTAGGAATGAGAGATATGATCTCAATGAAAGCCTTATTGTATGTGTTCAGATATTTAACTGTGGCTTCCTGCAGAGTCTTTTGGTCTGCCTCACTGAAGTCATCATAGGATTCAGTCATTGGTTGAAGGTTTCCATCCACCGTGACCGACTTGATTATGCTCTCTAGTGACAGAGTGGGCTTTTCAACAGTTACCTCTGCCATTTCATCCTTGTCTTGGCCTGTGGAGGGCTTACCGGATCCTTTCTTCTTCTGTTTCTTTACTTCTCTTACTTCCTCATCTGATTCTGTTTCCTCTTCATCCTTTTGGCTTTCATAAGCCCTTGATGCTTTTGTCTTGGATCTTTTACCGGATGCCTGGACTTCCGGTTTTGAGCTTTTGGTTGTGGAAGGTGCAGATCTCTTTGATGATCTGGTCCGGGTGGGGGTTTCAACCGGAGCACTTTCTTTGCTTTTCTCTTCTTCCTCAGCCTTTCTCCTCTTTTCCCGGCTGGCATCAAGTGCCTCTTTTGAGATGCCTAGGCCTTGAGCAATGTGCTCTACTTCTTTTCTCACTTTTCTCTTAATCTCAGGTTCCCTGAGTTCTACATGTAATTTCACACTCAGCTCCTCAAAGGTTCCAAACCTTTCTGCCTTAGGATCTTTGGGCTGACTTAGCATGTGTTGAACATGCAGCTCTACTATCTGTTCATCAACTTCATACCCCATGGGCATGATCCAGACAGTCCTTGGCTCCACTGCCTCCATTAGGCACTGATCAGTGTCAACCATAAAGCATACTGAGTCCTTGTATTTCTCAATGAGAGACTGGGGAATTCTCTCTCTTGCTTGCATCATGCTCTGAAAGTTTTTGAAGTATCCCCATAGAGCTGTATTTCTCGCTTTTGCATCCCCAAGTCCATGCAAATAGTCTCTTATCTGGACTGCAACAGGTTTGTCATTCTGCCATACCCATCCACTTGTTCCGGGTAGCTCATTCATGAAGTAAAAGAATAGACATACAATGAGAGTACCATACTTAAAGGAGTTCTTTTTGTCTTTCTTGATTTTCTGTACATTTTCCATTAATTGGCTTAGTAGTAGTTCACAAAGATCATAATCTGCATTCTTTCTTAGCATTTCATATGCTGTGTATATTGCAGTTCCGGATACAGAATTCTCCCTGCTGGAGTGATAGATCTTGTATCCTATTATCATTGATGCATATTTGATATCCGGATCCGAAATATCTTCAATGGTCATTGCCCTCTTATCATATTTTGATCCGGTGGCCTCAGTTACAACATTGTTCTTGACAGATTTGAGGATAGGTACCCCCCCGGAAGAGTATAGACCAGTTACTGCTCTAATTGCTTCTTTTGTGATCTTACAGGGTCTATCTAGCCAAAGGAAGTTGTCATGCATCCTGCTTAGTACATACCGGACCCATTCATCTTCTTCAAAGCTAGGGAAATGAATGAATTGCTCAAATTGTTTCTTCTGGATACCCTTATACTCTGGTTTGAGCTCAAAAGCATTGTCTATCAATTGCTTGTGATAGAGGTCTCTTAATTTGAATTCCCCAAATTCCTCGATGTTTGCGTGTATGTAAACCCTAATATCTTCAGTATGTAAGACTCCGTGGGGAACACTAGAGAAGGCTCCTAGTGGATCTACCTCCAATGATTTGTAGGGATGTTTCTTGAATGAGGGGCGAGGTCTATCAGAGATCTTAACTATGTTTGGAGTAGCCATTCTTCAAAGATTTGCAGTGAGGCAATGAAAAACGAAGAATACCTTATGCGCCTTCGGTTTGCACGGAGTGGTTGGATTGATTTCTTTATGCAATAGCTTCGGCAGGAGATCCTTGATGTGCTTGATGAACCTTGTTGCAGAGCTCCACTATTCGCTTCTTCTCAAGTGTAGAATGAGCAGATAACTTTTGAGAAATCCCTTATATTGCTCCGCAAACCCTAATATCTGTCTGCAATAAATGCTTCACCTGCATTATTCCGGTTTACCATGTCTGGACAGCTTGGAGTATCCCGGATTAGTCCTGATCACTGAATATCATCCGGATCTTTAAATCATGAATAAATCTAGGTAACATATTACAAGAACATCCCAAACACTCTGTCCAATCTGCAAGACAAGATCGTCCACTTCAGGATCTCTCCGGACCTTTTTGTAATCCTTTATCATACCGGAGCACCTCCCTGAACAGGTCTAACTTAATCGAACACAGCTTCTTCATAACTCCATGCGGACCTCTGAAAACTTGACTGAAGCATCTCAGGACTTATATCTACAAACCCTTTAATCCACATCTTGTGCCACATCCGGCACAACTTGTTTGGCTGGGGGAACAGAATCTTCTTTGAGTCTCCCCCTGAGCCTGAGCTCACTTTTTAATTTCCGGAAGAAGTATTAGCACCAGAATCTGGTGCGGATCCAACCTCTACATTCTCTGAGCTTTTCTTCACCCAAATCTTGCTCATCTGATTCCTAACTTCATCCGCATTCATCTTTTGTTTACCCTTGTCTTGATTCTGATTATACACCGGACCTTTTTTGTCCTGATTCTTGTTTCTGCAGACTTTAGCATTATGACCGGACCTATTGCAGATTTGGCAAATAACATTTCTTTGCATATTTAACTGATATCCCCTTGATCTGCATTGATTAGCCATATGACCTACTCTATTGCATGTAAAGCATCTACCTTTGAATGATTTGTTTACTTGCATAATTCTGCATTCATGGGATTTGTGTCCATACCTTTTGCAGTTGAAGCACTGTCCGGAGAAGGATGAATTAATCTGATTCATTCTCATTCTGCACTGATTAGCTTTGTGACCAAAATGGTTGCAGCTGTGGCAGTATCCATTGAAGGATGGATATTTTTGAGCATTTGGCTGTCTTACCGGAGGTCTTCTAGGTCTGCTCCTTGGATTTTCTGATCCAAGATTCCTCTGACCGGATCCGGAGCTTTCTCCTTTCTCATATCCCAAACCATACTTGTCATCAGTCCTCTTTTGACTTCCAAGAAGAACTTCAAGTTGAGCAGAACTTATCTTGAATTTCTCTTTATATTCATTTGCTGTTTGAAGATCTCTTTTGAGAGAGGTAATTTGATCCTCAAGTTTTTCTTCATTATCTTTGGCATCTTCAAGATCAGATTCAAGATGTCTGATAATCCTGTCCATCTGGTGGCATTCTTCTGATTTTTCCTTAAGAGATTGTCTTAGATTGTCTTCAGCCTTTCTTTTTTCTTCAATCTCTTGAGTAAACTTTATAGTTCCTGATTCCATTTCATGTCTTAACATAATGACTTCTTTTGATAACTTTTCACATAACTTGGTTTGCTCAGTCAATTCCTCACTTGTATTGCTTTCTTCACTTTGTCTTGCCAACTGTTGAAGCAGCTCCTTTCTCTTTTTCATAGAGAGACTTAATTTGTCTTTTAATTCTCTCATGAATTCATCAGCCTGTTTGAGTCTTTCCTTTAATTCACTGACTTCAGAATTTGACTGTTCAAGATCCTCAAGGGCAGTCTTGAGTTGCTCCCTTAAACCATATGCATCCATTTGAAATCCCAGATCTTCCTCAAGCTGTTAGGCTCTATTAGGAGGAACTTAGCTCTGATACCAATTGTTGATAACTGAGAGGGGGGGGGTGAATCAGTTATCCTAATTATTTCCCTTATTGAACTTTCCTTTTAATTGAAACAGCATAAAATCAAACACAAAACATTAACCATGAAATAAGAAACACATGACACAGTATTTTTGACGTGGAAACCCTGTTAAGGGAGAAAACCACGGGGTGATTAACCCAAGAATTATTCTCTGTTAGAAGAATAGGAAATTACAAAAATGGCACTTGCCAATTAGGGCTCACTGCCCGAGCACACTGCTCACAAGAGGCTCACTGCCTACAAGAAGACACACTGTCTTACAAAGTGATAAGAATCACAGTCTTGAACTGATTGGAAGCATCTGCATATGCTGGAGTTCAGTTCCGGTTAGGCTCAGTACACTGATCTACTGCACTTCATTTTTCCTCTGTTGTTTGTTCTGCTATCTTTCACATACCAGATCCTTTTTGGCTACCTCTGCTCTTTCTCTGGACTTATTCGCATATCTCACCACATTCACACTCTTTACAACTAAATCCATCCTCTATATATATCCGCACAAGTAATTTCATCACCTTTCTAGTCGGCATCCGGAACAGTCTAGTTTCTTACAAACTTAGTTCTGTCGGCTGAATCCTTGCTCACCAAGCAATGCGGATCAAGCATATACTTGTAGATATCATCAATTATGTCGGCCAAACATGATTCATGCCTCCGCAACCTTTATCATCATCTGTAACACATCCGGAAAGTAGTCTGATACTCTATCAGTCAGTTCTTCCTCTGTTTTCACTGTCTCTCAGGAATCCGGTACTCAACTATTCATATCTTTTTCCTTGTCCATCTCCGGAGGCTAAATCCTTGGAATATACTACTCAAGATAGTCCTCTTGACTTCCCCAGATCCGCACTGTGCCAAGACACTTCCTCTGAGAGATCCGGACCAATCTGTCGGACCTTGCCACATGCTCTGTTCTTGTTCACCGGACCACAACAATCTTCAATCTGACTTCCGGTAGAGATATATCATGACTTGCGGATATGTGGGATGACCTTTGTTGCCATCAATGACAACAACCATGAATCCATATAGTGTCTCTTGCCAACAGATTTTTGGTCAGATTACAAAAATGATAAGGAGGTAAGGAAGAGGGCTCATAAAAGGCTAACAGTTGAGCAAATGAAAACTATGGGAGATATCTATGTTCCTCCAAATGTTAAAGAAGTTGATAAATTGTTGCATCACAATTATGTAGAGGATAGGCTTGCTCCTATTACAAATCCTGATTGGTCACAACCATGGAATACTTCTTTGGATGTATTGTCCAAACCAGTTATTTTGTTTTCAAAGACATGTTTAAAGACAGGATTGAAGAACTCAAAGTTGAGGGGAGGGAAATTACATATCCAAAAAAAGGGAGGAAGAGAGTAAGAGAACCTAGTGATAATCTCCAATGTTTCTATGAGAAGAAGAGAAATATTGTAGAAGCTAAAATTGTAGAGAAAGATAAGAATACTACTCTGATGGATCCCTATGCCTTGGGAATAATAGTGGTAGTATCATCTGATACATTTGTAGATGCAAAATCATTAAGCCATGAAATTAGTGAAGAGGAGGCACAGATTTCCAAGGAAGTAATAGGACAACAAGTTAGAAGAGCAATACCAATAAGTATATCAAAGGGGGAAACTTTGAAAATAAAGGAAGTCATCGAAGCACAACAAGGTAGGTGTAAAGTTGAGAGATATACCTAGTGCATCCACCCCAACAAAAAAGAGGCAAGTATATGCTTAGGTGAAGATAGAATTGTTGATAACTGAGAGGGGGGGTGAATCAGTTATTTTGATTATTTCATCTTTCTGAAATTCTTTATTAATTAGTGCAGTATCAAATCAAATAAGCAAACATAACTTTGAAAAGGAAATAGCATCAATACATATGAAACAATGATTTTGATGTGGAAAACCCTTTTAGGGGAAAAACCACAAGGTGATTAACCCAAGAATGTATTCTCTATTAGAAGAATAAGATAGTACAAAATGGCACTTGCCTATTAGGGCTCACTGCCTGAGCACACTGGTCACAAGAGGCTCACTGCCTACAATAGTTTATACAAGAAAACTAGTTACTTGAACTGATGAGAAGCATGCACATATGCTAAGATTCAATTCTGGTTAAGCTCAATATACTGATCTGCTACACTTCATTCTTACTCTCTTAGGTGCTACTCTCATGTTACATTCTGGACCTGTCTTACTATCTTCGCACTGCTGTACTACTTTTATTCACACAAATACATTACACCACACACACCTTCATACCGAAACCAATCTGGTATAAATATCTACACCAAGGATTTCATCCACTTTCTAGTTGGCATCTAGAGTAGTCAATATTTATCCAAATTCTAATTTGTCAGCTAAATCTTTACTTATCAAGTGATGTGTATCAAAGAGATACTTATAGAAGTCATCTAACAAGTCGGCCAATTTTGAATGATACCTTAATAATCTTGATCACCATCAAAAACTTATCCAGAATAGTGTCTAATGCTCTACCGATTAGTTCTTCCTCTGTCTACTCTGCCAAATAGGACCCCAATACTTGAATGCTTATAACTCTTCACTCTTTCATCACTGGAGGCTCAAATCCTAGAATCTACCAGTCAAGGTATTCCTCTTGACTTCCCCAAGTCTACACTTTCCAAAGATACTTCCTCTTAGAGATCCAGACCTAACTATCAGACCTTGCCACAACACTTTGTTCTTATTTGTCGAACCACAACACTCTTCAATCTGACTTCTGGTATAGGTACACTATGTCCTGTAGATGTGTGGGATGAACTTTGTTGCCATCAATGACAACAATCATGAAGCTCCAATGTGTCTCTTGCCAACAAGAATTGGCTAGAGAAATGTTGCAAGGGTCAAAAGCATAGGAGGCCAAACAAACCATTCAGACTATTCACATTGGGAGTGATACTAGTGAAAGTGAGGAAAGGGGAATGTATGTAGGAAAATAAATTGAAATAGAAGAAGAATCTAGTGAGTTCTTAAGTGAAGAAGATGAGCAAAACACTCTAGCCAAGACAGAAACTGAACAAGACCCAGTGTATGAAAAGGAAAGGGTATAGGAAGAATCAGGAACATTAGATCCATTTGGTACCCTAATGTGTCCTAAAATAATCAAGGATGTGCAAGAAAAAGTAGATAAAATTGAAGAGGCTGAAAAAGATGATGCACCTAAGGAAAAAAAAGAAAGGCCTACTCAAGAGAAAGAAGAAATAGGAATGAGCACCTTAGGTGTAGATGTCTTAAATATTCTTAATATGTATGGTGAATAGAGTGAAGAAGAGAAGAACATAGAAGGTAGACAAGAATAGGAAAAAGAGGCAAAAGAAGATGACACAATGGTAAGATCTCCTGCACATACCGAGTAAATTAGCAGGTTTGAAAAATAACAAAAGGAAGATAAAAATACAGAGGATGCAACTAGGGAACCTGAGGGTGAAAGACATACAGAGAAGGTTGATGAAAGTAAAACTAAAGAATAAACAAAAGACATAGACATGAAAAATATAGAACAAGCACATGAGGAAGAGGATCAAGGAAAAGAATCATCAAAAGGAGAAGGTCCTGAAGAAGAAGATGAAGCTAGATAGGACACAAAAATTGAAGAAGAAGAAAATGAGGGTGAGTCTCAACAACAGTATAATCCCATGGTACAAAAAGAAGCCCCTCAACAGTAGCCTCCACAACAACAAGAACAACAATAGGATCAACAAGAATAATAGCAACAGGGAGAAGTGGAAAAACTCAGGAAGAGGTAATTGATGAAGAAAAGGTTGTTGAAAACACAAAAGAGTTTCCTTCTTGGTTAGGAGAAGAGATATGGAAGGGAAAGAAGGAGGTACAATTGGTACCTATTGATATTAAAACTCTCTTGGGTGATACCATGCCAAGGAAAGAGAAGAGAAAAGGAAGAACAATGTCAGCCATACAAAGAGGTCTAGATGGATCTAGGATGCTAAACCTAGCAATACCATAGAAGGAGAAGACTAAGCGAGAAATAACCTTGGATGAATATAAAATACTAAATTTTGACTTGGGGCATACTACAAGGGAACAACACATAACTGAGTGGGAAGACATGCACCAGGTAATAATAGAAATGTTAAGAAAGGATAAGGATAAACAAGAATATTTGAAGGGACACATTGTCTAATTACAGCAATTTATTAAAGGGATATTTGATCCCAATACAACAGTGCCTGAATTGCCTAATGAGATAGCAGTTATATCCAAGGATGAAATAAAAGACATGGAAAATAAAAGTCTTAAGGTGAATATTTTTGAAGAATGGTTCAAGGATTTTTTACAAGAAAGTGAATAGGTAATAAAACAAGTAGTAAAAGGGTGGGAATTGGTTGAAAGATAAAAGAACAAACGCAGTAAACTTATACATAATTGCCAATTTAGAAGAGAAGAATACATATTTGAATTGAAACGGTTAATAGAGATTAAGGAAAGAATAGAAGAATTAATAAATGAAGGAGTAATTACCCCTTCAATGGAAAATCAAGTGCCACAAGTGAGGTTAGAACTAAAGTTTGAAGAAGACAATCTTAAAAAGTGCAAACAATTTCTCAAGACTTAGAAGAAAAAGTAGATGACATGATCAGATTGCATAAAAGGATAGTAGAAAATCTACTAAATCATGAATGCATGGATACACCAGCATATGAACTGGAAAGGGCTTTGATAGAATTTAATGCTATTTTTACACCATGCATGGAAAATCTTGAAGCATATCTCAGTAAACAGACGATCGATTCATTGATGGAAGAAAGTACCAAAATGAAGAAATACATGAAAAAGAGTGAAGGTTCAGAGAACAGAGAAAAGAAACTAAAAGATTGGGTTATAATGCAAGAGTATATATGGATAAAGAGTCTAGGAGGAGATTGCACCTTTATAGAAGTTATAATTAATAATTTCAAATCATATTTGAAGGAATAGAAATTGTAAATGGAGCAGCGGTTTTGGAAAATGTCAAGTAAAGGGTATCTGTGGGTAGAAGTTGAAGAAAAAGGGGGAATCTTATTTTAAAAAGATTCCAATGGCATCCTTTGAGGAGGAAAAGATACCATTAATATATTTTGAGAGGTGATTAGAGATGAATATGCAACATTGATGAATAATGTAGGGATCTTAACCATAGATTAAGCTTGGTAGCTGTAGCAGTAAGAAGTTTCAAAATCTATATAAGAAACTCTGTTACTTGTACATTAGCTACACATGGATTTTGAAAGATAGAAAGCAATTGTAATTTGTTTAAACACTTTGATTAGAAGATTATTTTAGTTTAGAGGAGGAGTTCGCCTATGGCTGCACTAAGGAATGCATGGAGTGTCCATCTTTCTTATTGTATTTGTAAGACGTAAGTTTTCTATTAAGTTGATTAATGAAACAAATAGTCATTCATACATTGTAAATCATATATGACTATGTATTTTGAGTACAAATAAATCTGGAATTATGCGTCTATTTTTAGAGTATTTTCTGGCTCTTATTTGTATTTGAAATAATGCCTCTTTAAAAGCTTGCAATCTTAAATGTGTGTTCATGAAAATACTCAGGGCTTCACATTTAATGAATTAGTATGTTCATTTGATCAAGTGATATATTTCTTACAACATGAATAATAGAGCATTTAGATCCTACAGTAGAATGATGTTCAATTTGACTTTCTCTAACTTTTCCCCAAATATTTGAAATAATTAGCTTAAATGCAGAAATTTAAAGGAAATTGTTTGAGATTTGAAAGAAACATGAACAATTGTGTTAATATTTGACAATTTTCATAATAATTGGAAGAAAAGGCTTGTTTCATTATAAATCATGCAAAGCTTTTGTGATATAATGGTAAATTTATGCCAAGAGATGGATAGTTTGTTGATATTTGCAACAACTTGCATAATTCGAGTCCAGTGAGTCATAGATCACCTTAAATCAAGTAAGGCCCCTTGCATATTACAGTTTCACATTCACCTACTGAATTGTCCACAAGGTCAAGACCTGGCCATACAGACACTTGGGATTAAGAACTCTTAAGTGACTTCTTCATATCTTTCAAGATAGTTTAGGTTCATTTTGTGAATTTTAACTTTTGTTATGAATGTGTAAAAATAATCATCAAGCAGTATGATAGAAAAGCTATACACGATGGGAGAAAGAATACATACACTATAACATAAAATGGGAATAGAATTATATTTATCCCTTTGGAGGATGATCCTAAGAGTGAAGTGTGTGGAAATGCTAGAATCTATTTGGTAGATGGAAGAAAATTTATGGATGGTTTGAAACATGAGAATATGTGTTATGCTTTGATTCCTAAGAACCCTGTAACATTGAAGAAGGAGACTAAAGAACCACAACTAGAGGAGATAAGAGAGTTACTTACAGAGTATGAAGACATCATATCTGACAATGTACCTAAAGGATTGCCACCAATCAGGAGTATCAGCCATCACATGGATCTTATACTGGGAGCTAGTTTTCCTAATAAAGAAGCACATAGAATGACACTGGCAGAGAATGAAGAATTGAATAAATAGCTACAAGAATTATTGAGGAAAGGTTTGATCAGAGAAAGTTTGAGTCCTTGTTGAGTACCTGCAGTGTTGGCACCTAAGAAAGATAGAGAATGGAGAATGTGTACAAACTCTAGAGCAATAAATAAGATCATAGTTAAGTATAGATTCCCTTTACCTACAATGGATGATATCATGGATTGTTTGAGTGGAGAAATATATTTCACAAAGATAGATTTGAAGAGTGGATACCATCATATTAGAATCAGAGAAGGAGATGAATGGAAGACAAATTTTAAGACAAATGGACTGTATGAGTGGTTAGTGATACCTTTTTGATTGACAAAAGCACTAACTAATTTCATGAGATTGATGAATGAAGTCTTGACGAAATTCTTGGGTAAGTTTGTGATTGTATACTTAGATGATATTCTGATTTTCAGTAGGACAAAAGAAGAACATTTGTGGCATATTAGAGAAGTTTTACAAAGGTTGAGAGATGAGAAATTGATGTTAAACATCAAGAAATGTAGTTTCATGAAGGAAGAATTGGTATACTTGGGATTTGTGATTTCCGTGGAAGGATTGAAGATGGACCCTAAGAAAGTAAGAGCAATTGTTGAATGGCCTACACTAAAGAGCATTGGAGAGGTTAGATAATTTCATGGATTGGCTAGTTTCTAGTAGAAGTTCATCAAAAATTTTAGTTCAGTATGTAACCCTATGACAAAGACAATGAGAGGTGACAGGAAAGACTTTAAGTGGACATCAAGAGCTGATAAAAGTTTTGAACTATTGAAGTAGAAGGTGACAAAGTAGCCTATTTTAGCATTACTGGATTACAATAAGGTATTTCAAGTTGATTGTGATGCAAGTGGGAGTGCAATTGGAGTAGTGTTAAGTCAAGAAGGTGGACATGTAGCATATTTTAGTGAGAAGTTGAATGATGCAAGGAGAAGATATTTAGTTTATGATCAAGAGTTCTATGCTATAATTGAAGCCCTGAAGAAGTGGAGATATTATTTTCTACCTAAGGAATTTGTGTTGTATACAGATAATCAAGCTTTACAATATTTGAACAATCAAGGTAAGTTGAATCAGAGACACATGAGATGAGTAGAGTTCATGTATAGTTATACATTTGTATTGAAGCATATGAGTGGTAAATCAAACAAAGTTGTTGATGCATTGAGTAGGAGAAGAAACTTATTGACAAAGATCAGAGTTGACGTGTCAGGATTTGATGAATTGAAACATATGTATGAGGGAGACACTAATTTTGTAGAACCTTGTAAAGCATGTAAGTAACCTGTTGTGACAAATTGGAGTAAGTGGTTGTACTATTTCATTTAGGAAGATATGTTGTTTAGAGGAAATCAATTGTCCATACCTAGAAGTTCAATGAAAGATAATTTGATCAAGGAGAAACATAGTGGTGGATTGGCAGGACATTTTGGCATTGATAAGATTGTGGCATTGGTGAGTGAAAATTACTTTTGGCCTCAGATACATAAGGATATTAGGAAATTTGTGCATATTTGTAGAGTTTGTCAAGTTGCAAAAGGGAGTAGTCAAAATAATAGATTGTATAAACCTTTGATAGTACCAAAGAGACCTTGGGAAGACATAAGCATGGATTTTGTGATGGGATTGCCTAGGATACAAAGAGGACATGATTCTATATTTGTAGTGGTAGACAGATTTTCAAAGATGGCATATTTCATACCTTGTAAGAAGACAACTAATGCAGTGCATGTAGCAGACCTATTTTTCAAGGAGATTGTGAGATTGCATGGATTACCTAGGAGTATAATTTCAAAAAGAGATGCTAGATTCCTTGGATATTTTTGGAAGACACTTTGGAAGAATATAAAGATAGATTTAAGTTCAGTTCAACATTTCATCCATAGACTGATGGACAAACAGAGGTAGTGAATACAAGTTTGGGAAACTTGTTGAGATATTTGGTTGGAGAAAAGGAAGGAAGTTGGAACTTGATTCTTTCACAAGTAGAGTTTGCATACAATAATTCAATAAATAGTACTGGAAGAACACCTTTTGAGATTGTTACCTTAGTGAATCTTAGAGGAGTGACAAAACTGAGAGACATGGGTATGGAAGAAAAGAGAAGTGCAGAAGCAAAAGAATTTACAAATCACATGAAGACAGTGCATAATTAGGTGAAGAAGCATTTAGAAGATATGAACAGCAACTATAAGGAGCAAGCAGGTGAGAAGAGAAGACACAAAGAATTTGCAGTAGGAGATGAAGTGATGGTATACTTGAGAAAAGAAATATTTTCAGTTGGGACATATAACATGTTGAAGATGAAGAAGTTTGGACCTTGTAGGATACCTAGAAAATTTGATTCAAGAAATATATATGAAGTGAAGCTACCGAAGACCTTGGGCTTATCATTTTTTTTCAACATTACAGACCTATACCAGTATCATGAAGTAGAGTTTAGTGATAGCATGGTAGAGAACTTAAAGAATTAGTTACCACAACAAGCACTAGAGCAGTTTGAGGACATTTTGGATAGGAGAGTTGGACGCAACACCAAAGAAAGACAATATAAAGAATACCTTGTGAAGTGGAAAGGTAGACTGGAAGAAGATTCATCATGGATTTCATAGGCTGAGGTGGACCATCTTGGTTCTCCCCTAGCCCCATCAAAGTGAGGGACTCACTTTTCTTAATAATCCTGGATGTCTGATACAGGAGCATCCTTGGTTCAAGAGCAATCTTGTATCAACCAAAAACATTTGCATTTTAGTTTGTTTCTTTTCATTTTCTAATTTAGTTAGTAGCAGCTTCTATATTTTGGTCTGCATTCTATCGTAGTTGCATTTCAGACCTTACAGAGTTGGATAGAGCATCTAGAGTCATTCATCTACATCATATCCAGAATTTAGAGCAATTGGATCAGTTACCAGAAAGTTATCACTACCTAAAGATCAATTTTTTTCTCAAAATAAAGCATCCTAACAATCTCTGATAATCATCTAAAGGAGAAGACTTGTGGATCATTCCTTGACTTCTAGAGCTTAATGACACATCATTCAATGATCTTTGGTTCATGGCCAACCTTCCTCGAGATCTGCACATCATTCCATTCATTTGTGGAGACCTTGTTCTATAAATTTAGGTCTGATCTATCCATGTACACACATTACAACTCTTCCTTGGAATTTGTGATCTTTCTTGGCTGACATGGAGGAATCTTTTGTACCAGAGATGATATATATTGATGCAATAGATCCTTAGGAAAGTAATTCTCATGATTTAGAAGATCAATAGTTTACATTCATCATGAAGGGACTTTAAAGCTATATCTTGTGCATACTCTGATATTTAGTAATGAGGCCTTTGAGCCCTAGTTGTAAGCTCACATATTGCCAACCAGATTGTATTTGAATCCTATAATATATTGAATGACTAAATCTGCATTTGTTCCATATCTTTGAGTTTTTTCTGTTGTGTTTACTCTTGCTACATGGTCCGGATAGTTCATTTTGTGAACCAAAGATCACAAATTCCAATGAAGAGCTATAACATGTGTACATGGATAGATCAGACCTAAATACATAGAACATCTCCTCAAATGAATGGAATGATGTGTGCATGTTGGGGAAGGTCATAAATGAACCAAAGATCATTGAATGATGTGTCATTAAGCTCCACAAGTTAAGGAATGCTCTGGAAGTCTTCTCGTTTAGCTGATTATCAAAGATTGTCAAGATGCTCTATTTTGAAAAAATAGTTGATCTTCTGGTAGCAATAAGTTTCCAGTAACTGATCCAAAATCTAAATTTTGGATATGAGGTAGATGAATGACTCTAGATGTTAAGTCTAGCTCCACAAGGTCTGAAATGAAACTCTGGTAGAATGCGGACCAGAATACAGAAGTTGCTACTGACTGAAAATGAAAAGAAACAAACTAAACTACAAACAAACTAAAATGCAAATGTTGTTGGTTGTTGCAAGATTTCTCTTGAACCATGGATGCTCTTGCATCATCTTCAATGTGGGTGCTACTTGCCAACGGAACCCGACCAATTCTAAGAGGAAAGTGAGGATTGGATGATTTCAATGGAGGATGTATGACTCAGTCACATGGCAGTGACATGGAAATGGGGACCACATGGAGTGATATATTCATCATCAAAGTGACATCCTTACTTCAGTGAGAGATTATTTTTTGTCTCTTTGATGTCTAATGCAGTGTGTTGGCATAGCCTAGAGTAACAAATCTATTGTCAAAGAGACACACCTGGTCTTCGAAGAGAGGTCGTCTGAAGTCTCTTCAAAAGTTATGACAAGGGCAGTGATAGTTACATTTTGCTCAATAGTTTGATGGGTGTTGATAGTTAGATGGTTTGAGATCAGTTGCATGTGGAATTTGAATTGATTGGTTTTCTGTGTTGTGAGGAATATAGAAAATATACAGTAGTGTGTTGGATGTTCTGTAGTTCAGTAACCTATTAAGAGAACATTAGAACATTTTGAAAGCATGAGATAGCTATTCAATTGGAAGAACGAGACTAATCAGAGAAATGTTTTGATGTTGAATTTGATGTTGTGTGGATTAACACCTAAAAGCATAATTATGTAACTTTGTATGTAAATATTATTTACTATAATAAAAAGTGATTTTGCTTGGTGTGTGGGTTTTTCTCCTGTAAGGTTTTTCCCACATAAATCTTTTGTTCAATTCTATGTTGTTCAATTGGTCTACTCTATTATTCTAATTAATGTACATCTTTAATGAACTATAATTGGAAATTTAAAGTACTATCTACATTTTTCTTCTAAAAAATGGCATTAGGAAGGTATTTCTGCACTTTTCTTTCCTTTCAAATGGTATTAGAGCCTGGCCAGTTGTGTTATCCTTGTGGGTGAGTCAGGTTTTATGTACTTAATTTTGTTGAGTGGGAGTTCTAAAGAGAAATTGTTTTGAAATTTGATTGCAGATTTAAGATGGCAAGCACATTTGGAAGAATAGAGATTAAGAAATTCAACAGTGGCAATTTTGAGTTATGGAAACTCAAAATGGAAGATTTGCTCATAGATTGAGAGTTATAGACTGTAGTGTCCTCTACCAAACCATCAACAACCTCACAAGATGACTGGGATGCAATGGACCTAAAATCCAAGGGTCTAATAACACTATGCTTGGTCAATTGATTTCTCTTGAATGTCCATTGAGGGAAGACAACAAAACTTCTATGGAAGAAGCTTGGTGACATTTATCAAGGGAAATCTCTAGTAAATAAGCTATTCTTGAGGAAGAAGCTATACTCTAAATGAAAATGGAGGAAGGAATAACTATTGCAAATCATTTGAATGCATTTAACATGGTCATTGCACAGTTGACATATGTGGGTGTGAAGATAGAAGATCAGGATCATTGCATGCTTATGTTGTGTCCATTTCTTGACACATGGGATCACCTAGTAATGGCTATTGGGAGCACAACAACCACTTTCAAGATGGAAGAGGTGGTTGCTTCATTGTTGTTAGAGGAAATGTGAAGGAAATCTTTTGAGATGGCCAAGGAGGCCCTTGTTGTTTGAGGCAGATTAAAGGAGAAAGGCAAGAAGAAAGATAAGAAGTCTAAATCTAAGTCAAAGGGGAGATCAAAATCTCTTAGAAAAAGGTCCAAGGTGAAATACTGGAACGATCAAAAGATTGGACATATCCAAAAAGATTGCAAAGAGGATAAAAACAACAAGAAGAAGAAGAGTAGTTCTTCTGATAATGATTCTTCTCAGACTGAAGCATTTGCCTTCATTACAGCCTTGGTGACTCAGGCATTGGATGATGTTTGGTTGATTGACTTAGGTGCATCCTTTCACATGACCTCTTATAGATATTGGTTTTTGATGTATGAAGAATAAAAAGGTGGAAGGGTGTATCTGGGTGATGATTCTCACCTAGAAATTGTTGGCCATGGAAGAGTCAGAATTAAGTTTCCTGATGGAAGAGTAAAATGAATCAATGATGTAATGCATATACCAGGTCTGGCTCAAAATTTTCTTTCTATTAGTAACCTAAATGATGTTGGTGTGCAAGTTTCTTTCTCAAATGGTGGATGTAAAATTACTAGAGGCTCTTTAATGTTGGCCAACGGTGCATGCATAGGTGCTTTGTATAAGCTAGACACACATGTTCAACGTAACAATGTCTCTAGAAGTTCAAGAAAAGTTGCTAACATAGGGAAGGAGAATGACATTCCTTTGGGTGCATATTCCTTAGAGGTAAAACTCCCAATAGAGAAAACCATGTTGTGGCATCATAGATTGAGTCACATAGGAGAAAAAGGCTTAAAAGCCTTCAAAAATAAAAATCTGGTTGAAGGGCTTGATGATTGTAACCTTGAGTTCAATTTTTGAGAACATTGCATTTGTGGAAAGCAACATCGTGTTTCCTTTTACTCTAGTCCTCATAGATCTGCTGGCATACTGGATTATGTTCACTCTAATGTATTTGGTCTAGTAAATGTTTCTTTGTTATTGAAGTATAAATATTATTTTTCTTTTATAGATGATTATTCGAGAAGAGCATTTGTGTATTTTCTAAAAAGTAAATAAGAAGTGTTCAGTCAGTTTAAGGAGTTTAAAACCTTGGTAGAAAATTAGACTGGTAGCAAAATTAAATGATTGAGAATGGATAATGGTAGGGAATTTTTTTCTATAGATTTTGAAAGGTATCGTAAAGACCATGGGATTAAAAGGCATAAAACTACACCTTACATTCCACAGTAGAATGGAGTTGCTGAAAGGTTGAATAGGATGTTGATGGAAAGGGAAAGAAGTATTTTGAGTAGTACTGGTCTAGAGTAGAAAGTTTGGGTTGAGGCTGTGGCTACATCATGTTACTTGGTTAATCATTCACCTACCTCAGCACTTGTTGACAAAACACCTTTGGAAGCATGGTCTTGTAAGAATCTCTCTTTAAGACACATTAGAGTCTTTGGCTATGAGGCATATGCATATGTGCCGAATGAGAAAAGATCTAAATTGGAAAACAATGTTGTAAAATGTATCTTCATTGGTTATAGCATTGGTGCAAAAGGATAGAAGCTTTGAAATCTGGTTACTGAGAAGGTATTGTAAAACAAAAGTGTAATATTTTGTAAGCTAAAATCTTCTATAGTGGATCTATAGCCAAAGGTAAAAGAAGTAGAAAAGAAGGATATAGTTAAAATTCCTCTAACTCTAGATAAAGATGAACTATAAATTTCTAGTGTACATAAAAATGAGGAGAGCTCTAGTAGCTCTAAGAATTCTGAACAAGAAGAAGAACCTCAACCTCAACCTGTGAAAAGTTGTAAATGTGAGAAGTAGAAACCTGAAAGATTTGGATATTCTATGTTGGATTCTACTTGTTCTTATGCTTTGATTACTAACACTGATGAGCCTAGGACTGTGATAGAGGCAATCAATATGCTTGATTTAGAGTCATGGGTTGAAGCCATGAATGAATAAATGGCATCATTAAAAAAGAATGAAACCTAGGATTTTGTACCTTTACCTGAAGGTTGAAAGCTCATTGTCTATAAATGGGTATTTAAAAAGAAAATTTGTCTAGATGGCAGTGTTGAAAAGTATAAAGCCAGGTTGGTTGCAAAAGGTTATTCCCAGGTAGAGGAAATTGATTATGGAGAAATATTTTCTCATGTAGCTAAGCTAACATCTATCAAATTTCTATTGTCACTTGTAGCAGTGTATGACTTAGAGATCAAGTAGATGGATGTGACGATAGCATTTCTTCATGGAGATTTGGAAGAAGAAATTTATATTTCCCAGCTTGAGCACTTCATTGAAAAAGGTAAAGAAAATCAGGTTTGCAAGTTAAAGAAATCTCTGTATGGTTTAAAATAATTACCTAGAATGTGGTACCAAATGTTTGACATGTTTGTATTGTCATTAGGATTTGTGGGATCAAAATTAGATCATTGAGTGTACTAAAAAGTTGAAAATGGTCATTTACTTATTATTGCCCTGTATGTGGATGATATGTTATTTATTGGAAATGGTAAGGGTATGGTTTCTAAATTAAAATCTTAGTTGTCAGCACAATTTGAATTGAAAGATTTAGGTGGAACTAGGTATATTCTAGGGATGGAAATCATAAGGGATAGGGCAAAAAGAAAACATTGGCTCAGCTAGAGAAAGTATATTAATACTATCCTAGAGAGATTCAATATGACAGATTGCAAGCAGCTAGTTGTTCTGGTGTTGCCCGGAATAAAGTGTTAGATTTTGCAAGAAGCGAGAACTGATCAAGGATTTGATGTCAGTCGTAGATCACATGCACACTAGTCGACAGATGATCAAAGATCAAAATAATAGAATAAAGAGAGAATTTGAAAAGAGAGAAAAATAGAGAGAATGCAAGAGAATTTGAGAATAGTCTCGATACTCTCATAGAGCTTTCACTGAACTAGTATTCAAACTAGTGAAAATGAAGGTAGAGAGCTATATATATATATAGAAAAAATGGGGTATATACATCCAAGAGGTATAATAACTCCAACTACCCGAAATAGGTGGGAGGTTTAACCTACTTGGTAAATGACAAAACACATAACCTCCTCAAGTGAAGACACAAAGGAGGTGGCACATAAAGCCAAAAGAGTGTGAGAACTCTAACTACCCCAAGTGAAGACACAAAGGAGGTGGAACATAAAGCTGAAAGAGTGTGAGAACTCTAACTACCCCATAACCTACTTAGGTAAGGACATAATAGTGGTTATGAGAGGTGGCACAAAAAGCCAAAAGAGGATTTGTAACTCAACTACCCTTGTGTGGGAGAGAGTTACACATGTAGCTAATGTATTTCACCATGTGTCCTCATATTAACCACATATAATAAACCTAAGCAAGCTTAATAACATGTAGGGAAAAGAAATATCCCTAAAGAAAAATAAAAAACCTACACTAACACCCCCCCTTATGTGTAGCTTCGATGGGTGAAAAGATATGGATCTTGGTAAGTGAAGCTTGATGAGGTACCCATGTACAAAGAATTTATCCCCCAAAAGAGAAGAAGCCCCCCTAAATAGAGAGAGAAAACACCCCCAAGAGTAGAGAGAGGGAAGTGAAGGACTAAGAAGTCCCTCTTGAAGTAGACACTGGTTGTACCCCTAGCAAAGCTCACAAATGAAGGAACTTGCTCTTAGTGAAGGGTTTGGTGAAGATGTCTACGATCTACTCTGTTGTCTGGATGTACTTGAGATCAATAATATTTGCATGAATCAGCTCACGAATGTAGTGCATATGTATCTCAATGTGTTTGGTCCTTTGGTGATGGATTGTATTCCTTGAGATATGACTTCCACTTTGATTATCACAAAATATGATTGTGGGCTTTCTTAATGAAATGCCAAACTCAGTGAGAATATTCTAAAGTCAGATGGCCTCAGTGGTGGCATTAACTGTCCCTCGATAATTGGCCTTTGTAGATGAAAGAGTAATTGTAGACTACTTCTTGCTTAACCAACAAACTGGACTGGAACCAAGTGGGAAGCAATACCCTGAGGTAGACTTGCGATACTAAGAATCGCTTGCCCAATCTAAATCTATGTATCCCACCAAGTCAAATTCCATGCCCACTGCATAATGAATGTCATAACTGTGAGTACCCTGAACATAATGAAGAATCTACTTAGCTACTTTCTAATGCAACTCATGTGGCTCCTGCATAAGCTGAGAGACCATGCCCATGACATATGAAATATCAAGCCTCATGTGAGTCAAATAGATGAGACTCCCAACAAGTTGTCGATATAAAGTGCCATTGACTTAGGGTGAAGAACACTTAGCCTCAATTTTGACCACGGATATAAATGGAGTCAGTGTAGGCTTATAGTTAGCCATGCAAAATTTAGAGAGCATATCAAGTGCATACTTGGGTTGTGCCATGAAGATATCTGAAGAAGACTGAGTGATCTCAATACCTAGGAAGTAGTGTAAAAGACCCAAGTTTGACATCAGAAATCGATCATGTAGAGCAGTTTTCACTATCTTGATGGTGGATGAGTGCCTCCCTGTGATCAACAAGTCATTGACATAAAGAACCAGAAATGTCAGAGTATCATCCTTCCATAGAATGTATATGTTTGGATCATAATGATATCGAGTGAACCCAACTGACAGAAGGAAGGAGTCCATCTTCAACTACCAAGCCCGAGGAGCCTGTTTGAGGCCATAGAGAGACTTTCGAAGTCGAAAAACCAATGAAGGATCTTGAATGAACCCCTGTGGCTACTCCATGTAGATTTCCCCCTAAAGGTCACCATGAAGAAAAGCACTCTTCACATCCATCTGATGAACATCCCAATGATGGGCTAAAGCTATAGCAAGTACAAGTCAGATGGAATTCATTTTGGCTACTGGTGTAAAAGTCTTAGATTAGTCAAACCTAGGCACCTAGGAGAATCCTTTAGCGACCAAGTGAGCCTTATGCTTGTCAACTAACCCACCTGCTACAAATTTTGTCTGATAGATCCAATTGTATTGAACAAGTTTTCTTCCCTTAGGATGAGGGACTAAATCCCATGTATGATTCCTTTCTAAAGAACTAATCTCTTCTTGCATTGTTGCATCCCACTCAAGGACACCAGAAGCTTCTCAAAAAGTCTGTGGATTAGAAGCTAAAGCAATGAAGAGATGTGAAGCCTACTGAAATTGTGAACTTTTTCTTCTTGTATCTGAAGGATCACCAACCCAATCACCTGCTGACTACAAAGCTTGATGAGCCCAAAGAGATCATGTCATAGGAGAATCTAGAGGAGAATCATCAACCTCTGAATGATGACTGGGAGAAGAGGGTGGATCCTCATCATCACTATCACCATCTGAAGTGGAGGAAGAAGACTCCTCATGTGGATTAGGAGGATTAAGGTCCTCTGAAGAACTATCATCATGCTGCAATGTCTCCAATGTAATTGTTGATGGAGAAGTGGTAGGAGAAGAACTAGAAGAGTCCTCCTCAAAATGAACACTCCTCTCAATGAACATGTCATGAGTTGTAGGGTGGAGAAGCCTATAGCCCTTGAAACCCTCTAGGTATCCAACAAATATGCTAGGCTTGCTCTACAGATCCATAGCCTTGCGTTTCTTTGCTAGAATGTGGGCCCATGTAGGAGAACCAAACACCCAAAAGTGCTTAACTATGGGTTTTTGACTAGTCCCAGCTTGAAAAGGAATTACCGCCTTCACATCTTTGTGAGGAATGTGGTTTTGGATGTAACATGCACAATTGATGGCCTCTTCCCAGTACTAAGGTGCCATTGACCTATAGTGAATCACAGAATTGGCCATCTCTTTCAAGGACCTATTCTTGCATTCTGCAACACCATGCTACTGTGGACTATAGGGAACTGTATGTTGAAGATCAATGCCCTCAGATCCACAATATTGCTCAAACCTGTGGTTGACATATTCTCCCCCATTATTTGTACATAGAATCTTGATGGCCTTCCCAGAATATTTCTCTGCAAAAGCTTTGAAGTCTAGAAAAGATTCAAAGACCTCATACTTTTGTTTGAGAAAATATACCCAAGTATATCTAGAAAGATCATCAATGAATGTAAGAACATATCTAGCCCTACTGAAAGATGGATGTGGAAATGGTCCAACCAAGTCACTATGTACCAACTCCAAAGCTTATGTGGCCCTCCAAGATTTGCCTTTGTCATACTTCTCCTTAGGATGCTTACCAAGAATGCATCCCTGGAAAAATCCATCAGAAAATCAAATTGAAGGCAACCCTAAAACTATGTCCTATTTACTGAGCTATTGTAAGTAGCAATAATTCAAGTGACCAAACCACTAATGCCACAAATAATTCACCTCATCTAAATGAGTGAGTAAAACTATTGAAGGAGAGTTAGGAACAAAGTGAGAAAATTGATATAGTCGAGACCAATAATCTGCTTTTCCCACAACAACTATAGACCCATCATGTAACTCACTGATTACCACATTATCTGGTGTGAACTCAACCTGCTTACCAGAGCCAGTGTGAGTGATTTGATAGAAAAATAAGAGATTAGTTGACAAAGATGGAATGTAGAGAACATCCTGAAATGTTCCTTCACCCATGTCAACAGACCCTCTCCCATGCACTTCAACAGGAGTGTCATCACCCATAAGTATGGAACGCATAGAACATGGCTCTAAGGAGGCAAACCTATCTTGTGAAGAAGCCATGTGGTGAGAAGCAATCAAATCAATGATCCATGTATCAAGTTGTGAAGCAACTGCAGCTAGGGCCTTGCCCTTTCCTTTTCCCTTACTCTTTTTTGTGTCCTTAGAAGAACCTTCTGATGAACTCTATTTGACAAAATTAGGCACCTTGATGTTGTTCTTTTTAAGAAGATGTGACAAGTGATCAATCTGCTTCTTTAAACACTTGTGCTCATCATGTCCTGGTCTTTTACAATAAGAACACTTGACCTTCTCCTTCTTAGGTTGATCATGTTTTGATGAAGAGGTCTAATTAGCTGCATTTGGAGTAGTAGGTTTCTGATTTTTCTTCTTCTCTCCTTGGTTCTTTTGTTTGTTTTCCTGTTTGCTAGACCCCTTTAGTTCTTTTGTGCATTGATTTGCAGCCAAGGCATATGACTTCGAGGGTTTAATTGTACCCATGTGAACTAGTTTATCTTGCTCCCCATTGAGTTTTGCAGCAAACTCATCTAGAGAAGGCATTTTGTAGTTCATACCTAGGGCACTTTTTTATGGCATAAAAGGTAGAAACAAAGACAAAATAGTTAAGACCAAGCTTAGAAATAATGCTTAAGATTAGTTTTTTACCATCTTTCTTGATTCCACACTATTCCAATTGCAATCCAACAGCTTTGAATTTTGTGAAGAAGTCTGGAATGGTGTCAAAATTTGAAGGACTTACCCCTATGAGTTCGTTCTCCAATTGATGACCTCTTAACTCATCCTTCTTAACAAAGATTTTTTCCAATGTGGTCCACACATCATTTGGTGTAGTGCAAGATTCAATGTGAAAAAGAAGGTCAGGAGAGACTAACATACATAGAGTATCAAAGGCTTCATCACATTTATTAAACAATTTTCTCTTTTATGCAACATCTTGAGGTTCTATCTCAAATCCCATTGTAACTCGATGATATCCATGTCTTTTCAAATATATTACCATCTTAGATTTCCATTCAAAATAATTATATGGAGTAAAAACTAGAACTGTAGATGCTTCCATGAGAGAAGAAAAGAAGATTGCAAAGAAGAAGGAAAAGTGCAATGAAAGAAGGCACAAGAGACACTTCCCCTTTCCACTAGTCTCAAAAATCACCCCGCCAGATATTACAATGTTGGCACTTTATGATTAGTGCTTTTATAAGGCTTTTCCAGATTAGAAGGCTTTTAAGGCTCTTAATATCCAAAATTACAATATTTGATACAAGTTAATTTTCAAATAAAAATCTAAAAAAAAAACCTTGTAGCTATTTTTTTTTACTCTTCAATATCATTCTAACACCTTTTTTTTTTTTTGAAAAATGGATTACAAAAGTGAAAGATATGACTTATTGAAGATAAAAAAATGCAGTAGATTCAACCTACAATATTTGATTTACAAATGTAGAAATTTTTACTCAAACCTTCATGGATGGAAAGTTCTCGATTCCATCTTTCTATCAAGCACTCGTTTGCAAAAATTTGACACCCTAGGAAAAAGTTATGCAATTTTGAAAAAAAGATGTTGAATTTGCCTATGAGAAATGACTCATGCCATTTTCTGATTTGATTTTTGAAAAATATGTCCACTTTTTACAAAATGTAACAACTACCAAGATGGTTTTTCGATACTGGGAATAAAACCCAAAAATCTATTTTCTTGAAAATGAGTGGAATCTAGATTTCTAAAGCAAAAATGAAAACAGCTGCAATAAAAAGATTTCAAATTTTTAATCTAATGTATTACTGTGTCCTCCAATATCTGATTTTGGTGAAATAAAAGCTAATCTTGACTTTTCTCAGACCTTCTGGACACTCTGGAAAGGTTGATAATACCTCTAATATTACCAAAATTCTACAATCACCTAGATCTCATAGGAACACAATATGCAAAATAGAGTATAAAGATGCTTATTTTCCTTCAAACTATTCTAATTCTCTAGATCATCCGAGGATGCAAGAGAAGAGAATACTAGTTTTTAAGAAAAATATTAGCTCTTTATTAGTCTCAAATTTCTCAAAAAAATTAGATAATAAAATGAACTATACCAAACAACATGGCTCTGATACCAAGTTAGATTCTATGAGAAGTGAGAACCGAGCCAGGATCTGATGTTGATCGTAGATCACATGCACTCCAGTCAACAGAAGATCGAAGATAAAAATAGAAGAATGGAGAGAGAATCTGAAAAGAGAGAAAAATAGAGATAATGCAAGAGAATTTGAGAATACTCTCAATACTCTCATAGAGATTTCACTGAACTAGTATTCAAACTAGTGAAAGGGAGAGTAGAGAGATGTATATATAGAAAAAATAGGGCATATACATCCAAGAGGTGTAATAACTCCAACTACCTGAAATAGGTGGGAGGTTTTACCTACTTGGTGAATGAAAAAACATGCAGCATAATCTCCTCAAGTGAAGATAGAAAGGAGGTGGACATAAAGCCAAAAGAGTGTGAGAACTCTAATTACCCCATAAGCTACTTAGGTAAGGATAGAATAGTGGTTATGAGAGGTGGCACAAAAAGCCAAAATAGGATGTGTAACTTAACTACCCTTGTGTGGGAGAGAGTTACACATGTAGCTGATGTATTTTGCCACGTGTCCTCATATTAACCAAATATAATAAACCTAAACAAGCTTAATAATATGTAGAAAAAAGAAATATCCCTAAGGAAAATAAAAAACCTACACTAACATGAAGCTATATGTTAAAGATTGTCCAAAATCTCCTACTAAGATGGAGGACATGACTAGGGTGCCTTATGCGAGTGCAGTTGGTAGTGTGATGTATGCAATGGTCTGTACCAGGCTAGACATTGCCCAAGTAGTGGGAGTGCTAAGTTGGTATATGGCTAATCGAGGAAGACTACATTGGGATGTTGTGAAAAGAGTTTTCATATATTTAAATAGTACTACTAAGTATGCCTTGTTCTATCATCATAAATTTGCTGGATATAAGAGTTTAGTTAACATTCATGGATATGTGGATTCTAATTGGGCAGGGGACATTGACAGTAGAAGATCCACTAGTGGATATGTATTCACGTTCTTTGGTGGTGCAATTAATTGGATGAGCAAGTGGCAGGCTGTAGTCACTTTGTCCACTACCAACACTAAGTACATGGAAGAAACTCATGCCTATAAGGAATTCACTTGGCTTAGATGTTTGTGTTCTTATATTAGGTTTAATGCAGGGTAGATTACTATCTGCTGTGATAGTCAGAGTGCCATTTGTTTGGAATAAAATCTCACTTTCCATGCCAGGAAAAAACTGTTGGCAAGAGACACATTGTAGCTTCATGAGTGTTGTCATTGATGGCAACAAAGTTCATCCCACCCATCTGCAGGACATGGTGTGTCTATACCGGAAGTCAGATTGTAGAGTAACTTGGTCCCATGACTGAGAACAAAGTATGTAGCAAGGTCCGATAATTAGGTCTGGACCTCTCAGAGGAAGTATCTATGTAAAGTGCGGCCTTGGGGAAGTCAAGAGGAGTACCTTGACTAATAGATTCTAGGGATTGACCCTCCGGTGATGAAAGAATGAAGAGATATAAGCACCTAAGTATTGGGTTCCTGTTTGGCAGAATAAACAGAGGAAGAACTGACTGACAGAGCCTCAGACCTTGATCCAGATGAGATATTGATGGTGATCAAGCTTGCTAAGGTATCATTCATGGTTGGCCGACATGACTGATGACTTCTATGAGCATCTCTTTGATATGCATCACTTGACAAGCAAGGATTTAGCTGATAGACCAAGAGTTTGGGAAAATAATAAGTATTCTGGATGCCGACTAGAAAGTGGATGAAATCCTCAGTGCAGATATATATACCAAATTATTTTTAGTATGAGAAGTGGCATTGGGAGTTGTGTTGTTGTGAAGAAAAGTAGAAAAATAGAGTAACAACAGTAGTGCAGGTCCGGTATGTGATAGGACAGTAGCATCAAAGAAGCGGAGGAATGAAGTGCAGTAGATCAGTATATTGAGCTTAACCAGAACTGAACCTCAGCATGTGTGGATGCTTCTCATCAATTCAAGTATCTAGTTTCTTTGTACAATCTATTTAGGCAGTGAGCATCTTGTGAGCAGTATGCTTAGGCAGTGAGCCCTAATTGGCAAGTGCCATTTTGTACTATCTTATTCTTCTAATAGAGAATACAATCTTGGGTTAACCACCCTGTGGTTTTTCCCCTAACAGGGTTTTCCACATCAAAATCATTGTGTCATGTGTATTAATGTTATTTCCATTTTATGGTTATGTTTTCTTATTTGATTTGATGTTGCATTAATCATTAAGGAAGTTTAGAAAGCTAAAATAATTAAGATAATTGATTCACCCCCCTCTCAGTTATCAACAAAAACATATCGATCTTCAGTACCATTTTGTTCATGATATGGTGGAAGATGGAAAGGTTAATCTAAAAAACATGGATACTCTAGAAAATGTTATTAATGCATTGACTAAGCCTATGAGCATAGATAAGTACAGATGGTGTGCTAGTTTGATGGGCCTTATGGCCTATGACATTCAGTAACTTTGAGCATTGGAAAAATCTAGTAAGTTCTTCGTCAAGTGGGAGCATGTTGGAAAATGTGCCTCAAATTACTAGCTTGATATTTCATCTATCATGTTATGTATTTATTCCTTCATCGGCCTAACTATCCATTTTTGGTGGGAGCTTCTAAGTTATCCCCTTGACAACCTAGTATAGAGCATTGGATGCATTGTCGAGACATGTAGATATCAGAGGGAGTCTCTAAGTAGTCCCTTCGATAGCTCAATACAAAGCATATGAAAGTGACTTAGTGCCTTCGGGAGGACTCTATCTTGAGTCTATTCGATATGGCCGATACTTACCAGTGTGGATACCTTGGTGGGACAGGCAACCGATTCTAAGTAGAGAGTGGGGATTGGATGATTTCAATGGAGGATGTATGACTCAGTGACATAGTAGTGACATGGTAGTGGGGACTGTTGGGTTTCTCTTCTGAATCAGCATAGGGTTTGCTAGTTCCAATGCACAG
Source organism: Cunninghamia lanceolata (assembly GCA_027924645.1). Lineage (NCBI taxonomy): Eukaryota > Viridiplantae > Streptophyta > Pinopsida > Cupressales > Cupressaceae > Cunninghamia > Cunninghamia lanceolata. The sequence goes on from BSBN01000780.1 coordinate 12,296,743, forward strand.
GCAGATTCAGCCAACTAATACAGGAGGTTGCGTGAACTCCTCCCCTTCACTTCTGGTTCTGCCACACCAAGGGGGGTATCCCTATCACTAAAGATACAACCTTGACTATACCAATAACATAATGATTTAGCTTTATAATAACAGGCAGAATACTCTCATGTGTGGACCAAGATTTGCATGATAGATCACAAGGTTGGCAACATTCTTGGACATATGTGTCTGGTTGAGGATGAGAGTATGTAGGGATCCTAATCCTACTCCTACAACTAATAGATGGAAGTTATGAAAAGATGGAAGTGATATTTTGGATGCAAGACAAGGGGTTTTGGATCATAACTACTGACCCAGGAGCAGACCGGTGCCTATCTCAGGGCAAGGAGTCAACTAGATGTATACAAGAGATGGTTTGCAACCGGCATTCAAGTTTCATGGGGTTGGAGCTGATGCTTGCCTTACAAACACCACCCAAGAATGGGTATCTAACTACCTCTACTTACAAATATCCCTGCTGACATATAACCTTCTTCACACATTGACCTGAAATAGTTTAATCCACTCCTTGAATGGAAGTTAAAGATCAAGCATATAGTATAGAAATCTATACCCTAGAATCTATGAAACCCTTAGCAACCAAATTCAGAAGAAGAATGATATGTAGCAAAGGAGACAGACAGGTAAACACATGCATTACAACATTTTTCATAGAAAACAACAATGAAACTAAACATATGTGCAAAATACATTCATCATGCAACTCATAAACTCCATAATGAGATAGAACAACTAGGATCATGCCTTGTCTTTCATTATGTACACAAAAAATGCCCAGGTCTTCAATAACCATGGATTGAGTAACATCATCTACTTATAAGGTAAGCAGATGTACTCCATCATTAATTACAGGGTACTCTCTAGAAAATTTACCAGATACCAAGCAACGCCAGAGGGTGCAGAAAACATTTAATGCTGCCACACAAAGAAGAGAGAAAGAGCAGGTGAAATCAGGATCTGCATCGCCACATGGAGATCTTCTGTCTAAATCAGGTAGCTGGCGTGTCCTTTCGACCCATACCTCTGTGCAATCCTGCCATTAATGCTATACCAACTCACAACCTCAGGATGCAGTAGTTGCATGCCTTGCAAACCTTTTCCCGCCTTGTGATGCTACTATGGAAGCATGGAAAACCCTCCATTTGAATATTTAAATGATAATCATCGATCTCCTACCTTCCCGCCAAGATTTACGGCATTGGTCACATTGAAAAGTTGGCCACCATTGATATCATGACACACGGCTGCATCCTGCTAACTTTTCCATTCAAACTGCATGAGGATATATTATCCCACATGCGCCCCACGACAACCTCCTTAATACTTTATATACTATGTCATGAGCATATATGATGTTGGTGATTTTGCTTTCGTCGACACCAGTATGAACCTCATTATCTTCCATCAGCCAGACCCCTTCATCGGCAAACCTCATGTTTATCCTCCCAACATCATATATCCTACCGATGAATATCATCCTGACGTCAGTGAACCACCTGCATGTTCACTCGATATGAAATATCACCCTAATATTCACTCTCATCGGCATAACCTGATGCATCAGAGAAAGATCCTCCTGCTTTGCCGATATCATATGCCTCACCGATGAACATCCTTCATGTCCACAAAAATCTTGATGATGTCATCATCATATCTGCATACCACGCATCTCCTCATATTTGGATGATGTCACCATCACATTCATATATCGGGGTGATATTCAGATATGACTGCCGATGGAAATATCACCCCGGAAAAAGATCATGCAGGCAGAAAATATGATGACCTTTGCAAGCAACATTAGGGTGACAACTGGAAATATGATGATGACGACCTCCTCCTCAAGAAATATGATGATGACGTTGAAACATGCTAAGGGGGTCCGAATACTTAGAATATTTTTGGATTTTTAGGGAAGGTACCTGCATGCTAACTACTTGAAACTTGACTGCTCATGCATGCACCAACAGGGACCACATGGAGTAGTATGTTCTTCATCGAAGTGACATTCTTATTTCAGTGAGAGACTATTTATTGTCTCTTCGATGTCTAATGCAGTGTGTTGATGAAGCCTAGAGTGACAAAGCTCTTGTTGAAGAGACACAGGGACTTCAAAGAGAGGCTATCTGGAGTCTCGTTGAAATTTTTGACAAGGGAAGTGACAATTATGTTATTATAGATGGTTTGATGGGTGTTGACAGTTAGACAGTTTGAGATCGGTTGCATATGGAATTCGAATCGATTGGTTTTCTTTGTTGTGAGGAACATAGAACATATACAATAGTGTGTTGGATGTTTTGTAGTTTGGTAACCTATTAAGAGAACATTGTCCAACACTCTGAAAGTATGAGATAGATGTTCAATTGGGAGAATGAGGCTGATCAGAGAAATGTTCTACTATTGAAGTTGATGCTATGTAGATTAACACCTGAAAGCACAATTAGGTAACTTTGTATGTAAACATTATTTACTATAATACAAAGTGATTTTTCTTGGTGTGTGGGTTTTTCTCCTATAAGGGTTTTCCCAAATAAATCTGGTATTCAATTCTATGTGTTGTTTAATTGGTCTACTCTGTTATTCTGATTAATGTGCATCTTTAATAAATTGTAATTGAAAATTGAAAGTACTATCTACATTTCTCTTCTAAAAAATTGGCATTAGCAAGGTGTTTCTGCACTTTGCTTTCCTTTCATAAACCTTACTTTTGATTTCGTAGTAGGGGGATCAATGGGTAGAAAGAAGTCAATTGCCCATTTCTAATATGGGACTTGTACTAGTATTGGTCATGATGATATTTCATCTCTTGTAGTGGGTTTCCGTACCCTTTGACATACATCATAATGCCTTACATATTGGTTTACATCCTTGAAGAGTGTAGTCCACCATAAAATTTATAATCCTACTTTTTCCTGGAATGCCTTCTATAGATTTATGCTTTCTTGATATCCCTTCATGACATTCTCTGTGAGTGTTTTGACTCTCATGTTCAATCATAAATATTCTTATTATATCATCCCTTCCTATAACATGGATTTGTCCTTCAATTAGTGTGTATAGTAAGGACATCTACAATATTCTATTTCTTTCCTTTTTGGAGATATTTTCTACAAATTACCCTATGGAGAGTTCCTATACTACTTCTTGAAAGGAAGCTAGGTGTGTGGAAATCGCTTCCTACACTAATCTAATGAGAGGAGAGCTATACAAATTCAAATTATTCCTTTCAATAATAGAAATATGACACATGTAAATGAGATATTGTAGTAATACACGTGAACTAGAAAGAAGACAGAAGAAGAGAGAAAGATATACAATGGGGAAAACCCTTATTGGGTGAAAAACCCCACACTGAGAAACTTGCACAATGTATTATCAAAACTAAATAATGTTTACAATACACTTGTAATGAAAGCTTCAATGGTCTTTGAAACTTGTGTCTAGAGTCAATCTGGAAGCATAACAGTACCTGTAAAACCTATAATACATCTCCTCCAAGCACCTATTTATATAGAAAATACAAGGCAAAAATGGTCCTATCTTGAGATGGGCGTCCAACTTGGCCTCATGGCCCAAAAACCATACCTAAGGACACTTGGTCAACATTGTATAATGTTTCTGACACTTTGCCACAGCTCCCATCCCAAAGAGGTTGCCTATTTCCAAAATGGGCTATGACAGATGCTCTTATGACACTTACGACCGTCATAGAATCTGTCATAGCAGTTACAACTTACAGGTGTAAGAGAATCTATCATACACAGGCTATAAATAGCATATTGTCTTACAACATGTCATAGTCCACCTTATGGCACCCAAATATGCCTTTTTCAAAGATTCTTCATGACACATGTCTTCACCGTACTTACAACCTTCTATTTCTGACTCTTAGATGTCATAACTTTGTCATAGGAATCCATCATAATTGTTTCAGTCAAACATTCCCTTACACAACATCCAAGATGCCAACACATGGAAAAATACTCCTACCACAAAGTGGGATTCCTATCTCCTCATGTGAGGACAAAATTACAAGTTCTCATCTTCCATGTAGGATGACACATCACCGTGCCACATCCCATAAAATGACAATATGAAATTTACAATTGATTTACAACATAGGCAATGAATAAATAAATACAAACATAAATAATGCAAGGATTTACCAAGGTTGAGACACCTTAATTCCCAAAATTCTCCCACTTGTTGAACACCTTCTAAGAGCTAATAGAATAGCAGGATTTAACTGCTATAAGCTGAGAGGCCCATAGACTCTGAATACCATCTGAACTTCTCTGTGCCCACTGGTTTCATCGATGTGTCTGCAACATTCTTCAAAGTATCTAGCTTCTCTAAATTTACCTTCCCATCCTCTACCATGTCTCTAACGAAGTGAAACTTTACATCAATATGCTTTGTTCTGGCATGCAAAGTTGGATTCTTCGCAAGGCAAATCACACTCTGACTATCACAACTGATCGTAATATGACCTGTATCGACACCAATATCTGAACATCATCTCTTAAGCCAAATGGCTTCCTTACAAGCATGAGTTGCTTCCATATACTCATCTTCTGTCATGGACAAAGTAACCACAGGTTGTTGCTTACTCATCCTACTAATAGCACCACCAAACAATGTAAACACATAAGCACTGGTGGATCACCTGCTATCAATGTCACCTGCCCAATTTGAATCCACAAATCTATGAATATCAATAGAATGTAGAAGTCTTGTAACATTACCATGATAGCATATGGAATACTCAGAAGTACCCCTCAAATATCTGAACACTCATTTAACTACATCCCAATGAACCCATCTAGGATTAGCCATAAATTGACTAAGGACTCCCACTTCTTGGGCAATGTCTGGTCTTATGCAGACCATAGTATATATCAAACTACCAACAACACTAGCATAAGGTACTCTGCTCATGTCCTCCACCCTTCTAGGAGATTTTGGACAATCCTCAATAGACAACTTTGTCTGCAAAGAAACAAGAACACACAATGGTCTACAATCTGCCATGCTAAACCTATCCAACATGGTCTTCACATACTTACTCTGGCTTAACCAAAGTTTTTTATTTGTTTTGTCTCTTCTAATTTCCATTCCTAGAATGTACCTGGCTGCCCCTAAATTTTTCATTTCAAACTGTGCTAACAACTAAGATTTGAAATCAGAAATCATATTCTTACCCTTCCCAATGAGCAACATATCATCAACATACAATGTAACAATGAGAATATGATCACCATCAAACTTATAATACACATAGTTATCCGATTTTGATCTCACAAATCTAATTGACAACACAAAGGCATCAAACTTCAAGTACCATCTCCTAGGGGACTGTTCAAACCAAACAAAGACTTCTTAAGCTTGCAAACCAAATTTTCTTTACCTTTCACCATGTAATGCTCTGGCTGTAACATGTAGATTTCTTCCTCCAAATCACCATGAAGGAAAGTTGTCTTCACATCCATCTATTCTACCTCTAAGTCATAAGCTGCTACAAGAGACAACATGAATCGAATGGATGTCAGCTTTGCAATGGGAGAGAAGATTTCACCATAATCTATATCCTCCACTTGTGAATACCCCTTTGCAACCAATCTGGCCTTATACTTCTTAACACAGGCATCTGTACCAAATTTCTTCTTGAACACCCATTTGCATCCAACAAGTTTCCATCCAGGAGGCAAAGGCACCAAGTCCCAAGTTTGATTCTTTTCCAAAGAAGCCATTTCATCCTCTATGGCCTCCTTCCAGGAACCTACATCTTTCATGTCCATAGCCTCTGATATAGTTCTAGGTTCATCACTGTTAGTAAGTAAAGCAAAAGCACAACTAGAATCAAGCAATGTAAAACTAAACCTTTTAGGTCACTTTCTTATCCGTGTAGACCTGCTCAAGAGCTGGGATTGAGATTTAGCTTCTTCATCTGAGCTTTTAGAGATGCAAGAGTTCTCCTCATCATTAGGTCCAACATTGTCTTTCCGTTCAGTCTTTTCAAGGGTAGCAAGAAACTGAACAACATCCTCTTTCTTTTCTTTTTCTTCTGGCTATAAAATAGTGGAAGAAGGTGTAAGCTCTTAGAAGATGATGCTTCTACTATACAACACTTTTTCAGCCGCAGGGCCCCAAAGCTTGTATCCTTTCACACCGTAACCATAGACAATGAAGATACACTTAGTAGCCTTGTTCTCCAATTTTGAACGCTTATCCCTAGGCACATGTGCATATGCCTCACAACCAAAAACACGAAGATGCCTTATTGAAGGATTTCTACCAGACCACACCTCCATGGGTGTCTTTCCAACCAGAGCTGATGTAGGAGATCTATTTACAAGACAGCAAGCAGTGGCAACAACTTCAGCTGAAAACTTTTGTTCTAGGCCAACTCCACTAAGCATACTCCTAGTGTTCTCCATCAGTGTCCTATTCATCCTCTTTACAACTCCATTTTGGTATAGGGTGTATGGATTTTTCTTATGTCTTTAAATCCCAAGTTCCTTGCAATATTTATTGAATTATGTAGAACATAACTCATGACCATTGTCAGTTCTCAAACACTTAATCTTTCTATTAGTGTAATTTTCAACAAAGGCCTTAAACTCCTTAAACTTACTATAGACTTCAAAATTTCTTCTGAGAAAATAAATCCATGTCCTTCTATTATAGTCATCTATGAAAGATACAAAATATACATATTTTGATAATGAAAGAACATTAACAGGACTAAATACATCACAATGAATAAGGTCCAATACACCAAAAGACTTATGAGAACTCGAATAAAATTGAAATATGATCTCCCAGATTTGTACCCTTGTTGCAGTTATAAAATTTTAGCAATCTAGAGAAACATGGGATCTTTACAAGGTCTGTGGGTCACCTATGTTTGGAAAGAACCTCTAGAGAAGGTCAACTTCCTAGTTGGTTATCACCTAAAGTCTACTGAATTTGTAGAGGAAAAGGGAGAAGGAATGCTTTTAAAATGAAAGATGAAACTAGGAAACTTGAAATTAAGGGTGATGCACCAGACAATAAAATAAACTTTCACAGTACCGAGAAAATGTACAAAATGATTGGATACAACCAATAAACATACACAGATCAAGCTGATTTTAATAGAGGTAAGGAGCAAGAGATGACTAGAAGGAATTAAACATTCACAAACACATCATTCTTTTATCACACAGGGTTAAAATAGCATGAATAGGTAAAATAACTAGCATGTATTCAATTAGAAGGCATGGTTATAGTCTAGGAATGCTCTGTTTGGAATTAGAAGCATAGAGATAACTAAATCTTTCAAAATCTAACATTTTTTACATCTCCAGCTTATGCATATATAGCATTTACAATTTGACCTAAGTCGGTTACAATTATTCACCCCATAGGCTATATCAGGAAAAAATATCTGTATCTGAAGGGATGTCTGACTACAACAAGTTATGGAATAAAAGATCTTGAACTGGGGTAGATAGAAGATATTTTGAATCTTCAATATAAGCTACTGAATCATCGACCTACACTCATAAATGCAACAAATATCTGCATTTGCATATATTAAATTGGTCACTAAAACATCTAGTCAATCGAGCATGCAAATCTAGTCCAAATTTTGAAAGTGAATATATCCTCCATAAAGCCTGCCAAATGAAAGAGGAGGCAGAAACAAGCATTTTTGCCTTTTGAAGCATGTCAAAATTCACCAGGATACGAAAGATATTCACGGTCAAAGCTATGGTCAACTGCATCTTGTATATCACTTTGCATCTGCATATACAATTGTAGGTTTTTACCTTTTGAAACACCCTTTGAATCAACCCTGACACGTGGCACCACCTGATTTGTCATTGAGTTGAAAACTGGGGCTCATTGTTGAACAATTACATGCTTTATCAGTCATTGGAAAGACTTTAAAATGAGCCACCGATAGACACTGTCTCACCAAAAGACCCCTTGCATGTGCCTTGTATACTTGATCAGTCATTGGAGAGACTATGAGTTGAGCCACCAATATGCAAAGTTACACCAAAAAAATCTCTTTGTATCTGCATTGTACATGACAATTATATATGAGATACAATCGCACAAACATACAACGTAGAACTGAGGAGATTATCAACTAGAATGAAACTTTAGAACAGATTCAGCCATTGTATCTTTTCTCTTTGTATATTGGCATATACAATGCACTTAACATACAAACTGCGAACCCCACCTTTAAGTTTGCCAATTTTCATTTTTTAGTTGGGTTTGCTTTGTATATTGCCTTTGTATGTTGTTACATATAATGCAAACATACATACAAAGAAAGCATATAATCGCTTGTGCCTTTATAAACCAGATTGCATACTCTTTTCGGATTCGGGACTTGTATATCAAGAATGTATATGCCCTTGTATATGTGATTGTATGTGCAAACATATAACCGCATATTCATACAATTGGTGGGCCCCAACATTTGTATCCCTTCCTTTGTATCATTGTTTTGTACATCCCCTTTGTATGTGTGATTGTATATCTCTTCTTTTCACCTGCGACTTGTATATGAGATACAATCACCTTTTCCCAAAAGTGAACCCCACTTTCCTTGTATATTTCACCTTGCATCTACATCGGCCTATCAGAGAGACCTTAGAATGAGCCATCGATACACTAAGTCTCACCTAAGACACTTATATCTTTGAATTTCTAATGCCTTTGTATGTCTTCCTCTTGTACCTTTATTGTTTTTGTATCTTTTCCTTTGTACATTGCTTACATACAATGGCGAATGTATATGCGAATATAAATTCAAAAATGCATACAAAAATACTAAGCATGAAACCGAGAAATCCTTGCGATAGAAAACAGTTGGAGACAAAAGATTTCTGGGTTTTTCTAGGTTTTCTACAAGCATTCTGAAGGTGAGATTTTTGGAATTTTTGGAAGGCACAGCATGAGTATTTGAAGGATTTAAGCCTTGTAAGTGAAAGGAAGCTAGGTGTGCGGAAATGCTTCCTACACTAATCTATTAAGGAGAGGGCTATGCAAATTCAAATTTATCCTAACTATTATAGCAATGTTAAAACATTAACATGAGATATAGGAGCAAAAGACAAGACCCAAAAAGAAGACAGAAGAAGAGAGACAAAAATTTACGGTGGGGAAAACCCTTATCAGGTGAAAAACCCCACACTCAGAAACCTGGACAATGTATTAAAAAATCTAAAAGAATGTTTACAATTTACAATAGACTTGCAATGCAAGCTTTAATGGTCTTCGACACTCATGTCTGGAGTCAATCTGGTAGCATAATAGTACCTGTAGATATGTGATACAAACTCCATCTCCAAGCACCTGTTTAAATAGAACATATAAGGCAATTTTAGACCTTTCTTGGAATGGGCATCCAATATGGCATCTTGGACCAAAACCCACGCCTAGGGACACTTGGGCAATATTGTAGAATGTGTCTAACACTTGTCCATAGCTCCCATCCTAAACAGGTCACTGATTTCTAAAATGGGCTATGACAAATACTCTTACGATACTTACGACCATCATAGAATCTGTCATAGTGGTTACAACTTACAGCTATAAGAGAATCTATCATACACATGCTATAAATAGCATATTCTCTTACAACACATCATATTCCACCTTAGGGCACCCAAATATGCCTCATTCAAAGATGCTTCATGACACATGTCATTACCTATCTTACAACCTTCTATTCTCAACTCTTACATGTCATAGATTTGTCATAGGAATCTGTCATAATCATTTCGGTCAGACATTCCTTACATAACATAGAAGATGCCGACACATGGTAGAATATTCCTACCACTAAGTGGGACTCCTATCTCCTCATGTGAGGACAAAATAACAAGTTGTCATAATCCATGTAGGATTGACACATCACCATGCCACATCCCACAATATGACAAAGTGGAATTTCCAATTATTTACAACATAGGCAATTAAATAATAAATGCAAACATTACAAATGTACAGAATTACCAAGGTAGACACCTTAATTCCCAACATTCTCCCACTTATAGAACACCTTTTAAGAGCCAATAGAAAAATAGGATTTAACTGCTATAGGCCAAGAGGCCCATAGACTCCGAACACCATCTGAACTTCTCTGTGCTCATTGGTTTTGTCAATGCATCTGCAACATTCTTCAAAGTATCTACCTTCTCCAAATTTACCTTTCCATCCTCAACCATGTCCCTCACAAAGTGAAACTAAACATATATGTGGTTGGTTCTAGCATGGAAAGTTGGATTCTTTGCAAGGCAAATTGCATTGTGACTATCATAACTGATTGTGATCTGACCTGCATCAACACTAATATCGGAACACAATCTCTTAAGCCAAATGGCTTCCTTAAAAGAATGTGTTGCTGCCATATACTTAGCTTTTGTCATGGACAAAGCAACAACAAGTTGACGCTTACTCATCCAACTAATAGCACCACCAAACAGTGTAAAAACATAAGCACTGGTGGATATCCTACTATTAATGTCACCTGTCAAATCTGAATCCACAAATCCATGAATATCAATAGAATGCAGAGGTCCTGAAACATTACCATGATAGAAAATGGAATACTCAGAAGTACCCCTCAAATATCTAAACACTCGCTTAACTGCATCCCAATGAACCCATCTAGGATTAGCCATAAATCGACTAAGGACTCCCACTGCTTGGGCAATGTCTGGTCTTCTGCAGACCATACCATACATCAAACTGCCAACAACACTAGCATAAGGTACTCTGCTCATGTCCTCCACCTCACTAGGAAATTTTGGATAATCCTCAATAGACAACTTTGTTCCCAAAGAAATGGGAACACACAATGGTCTACAATCTCCCATGCTAAATCTGTCCAACACGGTCTTAACATACTTACTCTAACTTAACCAAAGTTTTCTGTTGGTTCTGTCTCTTCTGATTTCCATTCCTAGAATGTACCTGGCTACCCCTAAATCTTTCATTTCAAACTAAGCTGACAACTGAGATTTAAAATTAGAAATCATATTCTTACCCTTCCTAATGAGCAACATATCATCAACATATAGTGCAACAATGAGAATACGATTTGATTTTGATCTCACAAATCTAATTGACAACATAAAGGCATCAAACTTCAGGTACCATCTCCTATGGGATTGCTTTAAACCATACAAAGACCTCTTAAGTTTGCAAACCAAATTCTCTTTACCTTTTAACATGTAATGCTATGGCTATGACATGTAGATTTCTTCCTCCAAGTCACTGTGAAGGAAAGTTGTCTTCACATTTATCTGTTCTACCTCCAAGTCATAAGCTATTGCGAGAGACAACAAGAATCGAATGGATGTTAGCTTTGCAATGGGAGAGAAGATCTCACCATAATCTATACCCTCCACTTGTGAATACCCCTTCTCAACCAATGTGGCCTTATACTTCTCTATACTACCATCTACACCAATCTTCTTCTTGAACACCCATTTACATCGAATGGGTTTTCGTCTAGGAGGTAAAGGCACCAAGTCCCAAGTTTGATTCTTTTCAAAAGAAGCCATTTCTTCCTCCAAGGCCTCCTTCTAGGAACCTGCACCCTTCATATCCAAAGCCTCTGATAAAGTTCTAGGTTCATCACTGTTAGTGAGCAAAGAAAAAACACAACTAGAATCAAGCAATGTAAAACCAAACCTTTTAGGTTGCTTTCTTATCTGTGTAGACCTCCTCAAGAGCTGAGGTTGAGGTGCAACTTCTTCCTCTGAGATTTTAGAGATTCTAGAGCTCTCCTCATCATCAAGTCCAACATTTTCTTTCTGTTCAGTCTTCTAAGGGGTGAGAGGAAACTAAACAACATCCTCTTTCTTTTCTCTTTCTTCTGGCTACAAAATAGTGGAAGAAGGTGTAAGCTCTTTGAAGATGACACTTCTGCTATGTAGCACTTTTTTAGCCACAAGGTCCCAAAGCTTGTTTCCTTTAACACCAACACTATAGCTGATGAAGATACACTTAACAACTTTGTTCTCCAACTTTGACCACTTCTCCCTAGGCACATGTGCACATGCCTCACAACCAAAAAAATGAAGATGTCTTACTAAAGGCTTTTTACCAGACCAGACCTCCATGGGTGTCTTTCCAAGAAGAGCTGATGTAGGAGATCTATTTACCAAATAGTAAGGAGTAGCAATAGCTTCAGCCCAAAACTTTTTTTCTAGACCAACTCCACTAAGTATACTCCTAGTCTTCTCCATTAGTGTCTTGGTCATCCTCTCTACAACTCCATTTTGCTGTGGGGTGTATGGAGTTGTCTTGTTCCTTTCAATCCCAAGTTCCTTGCAATACTTATCAAATTCTATAGAATAACACTCACCACCGTTGTCAGTTCTCAAACATGTAATCTTTTTACCAGTCTAATTTTCAGCAAAGGCTTTAAACTCCTTAAACTTGCTTTAGACTTTAGATTTGCTTCTGAGAAAGTAAATCCATGTCCTACTGTAATCATCTATAAATGATACAAAGTATATAGATTTTGATAACAAATGAACATTAACAGGACCAAACATATCAGAATGAATAAGGTCCAATACACTAGAAGGCTTATGAGAACTTGAGTAAAACTGAACATGGTTTTGTTTTCTATAAATGCAATGTTTCTAAAAGTCAAACTCAAGATTACAATCATCTAACCCCTCAACGAGGTTCTTATTTTTTAGGGTATGCAAACCCTTCTCACCAATGTGGCCAATTCTCTTATGCCAATATATTGTCTTTTCTACAGGAAATTTAACTTCCAATGCACGATTACAACCATCAAAACTAGAAATAATAGATTTTTTCACTGCTCATTCAGATGGTGGGGATGAATTGATTGTTGCCCTTTTCCTTGAGTCAGAAGAACTATTGTATTGTGCAATACATGCTTCTAGCTGAAACAAAGTACCTCTCCGAGTACCCTTAGTAAGCACCATAGATCCTCTAGTCATTTTGCATCCTTCTTTTGAAAAGACAACCTGCACACCTGCATCATTCAAACTAATTACAAAAAGTAGGTTCCATGCTAAGCCTGGGATGTGCATAACCCAGAGATCCCCTTCACTCGACCATCAGGGAATCAGATAGAGACTCTTCCATGACCAACAATCTTCAGATGAGAGTCGTCACCCAAATACACCTTTCCACCATCGAACTCCTCATACTTAGTGAACCAGTCTCGATGCAAGGTCATGTGGAATGATGCACTAGAGTCGATTAGCCACACATCATCACATGCATAGGTTGCCAGGGCTGCAATGAAAGCATCACCATCATCTTGTGATTTGTCAGAATCTGAATCAGGAGCTTTCTTCTTTTTCTTCTCCTCTTTGCATTCCTTTCAGAAATGCCCAATCTTGCCATAGTTCCAACAAAGAGCCTTGGACTTTCCAAGAGATTTGGATCTCTCATGGGATTTGGATCTACCCTTCTCAGCTTTCTTGTCCTTCTTCTTCCCTTTCTCCTTGGGTCTTCCATGAACTACAAGGGCCTCTTTGGCTGCCTCAGAAGACTTTCTCCACATCTCTTTAGATAATAGCGAAGAAACCACTTCTTCCATTTTGAATGTTGATGTGGTGCTTCTGATTGCCATGACAAGATGATCCCATGAGTCCAATAGAGAATAAAGCATGGTCATACACCGATCCTCCTCCTCCATCTTTACACCAATAGATGTTAATTATGTAACCAACATATTACAGGCATTCATTACTCATCCATGGATCCTCCATCCTCCATTTGAAGAGAATACAACTTCTTTCTCAGGAAAAGTTCATTGACTAGGGATTTGGCTTGATACACATCCCCCAACTTCTTCCAAAGGGGTTTTGCAGTAGTCTCCTCATGGACATTTAACAACACAGAATTGACAAGACTAAGTCTTATGAGACCCTTAGCCTTCTGATCCTTGAGATCCTACTCATCTTGAGTCATTGTAGCTGGTTTAGTTCAGTTCACACTTTCCCAAAGGTCTTGGTCAACTAACATGTCTTCCATCTTGAGCTTCCACAGCTCAAAATTACTGCCATTGAACTTCTCTACTTCAAACCTTCCTGATGTGCTTGCCATCTCCTTGCTGCAATAAGATACATAATGCTCTACATAGACTCCCACTCAACCTAAGATTAGCTCAAAAAACCCCTACTCTACAACTAGGACCAAAGGTGATCAAGCTCTGATACCAACTAAAAGGAAGCTAGGTGTGCGGAAATGCTTCCTACCCTAATCTATTGAGGAGAGGGCTATGCAAATTCAAATTTATCCTAACTATTATAGCAATATTAAAACATTAACATGAGATATAGCAGCAAAACACAAGAGCCAGAAAGAAGACAGAAGAAGAGACAAATATTTACAGTGGGGAAAACCCTTATCAGGTGAAAAACCCCACACTTAGAAACGTGCACAATGTATTAAAAAATCTAAAAGAATGTTTACAATTTACAATACACTTACAATAGAAGCTTCAATAGTCTTCGACACTCATGTCTGGAGTCAATTTGGTAGCATAATAGTACCTGTAGACTTGTGATACAAACTCCATCTCCTAGCACCTGTTTAAATAGAACATACAACACAATTTTGGAGCTTTCTTGGAATAGGCATCCAATATGGCATCTTGGACCAAAACCCACACATAGGGACACTTGGTCAACATTATAGAATGTGTCTGACACTTGTCCACAGCTCCCATCCCAAAGAGGTCACCTATTCCTAAAATGGGCTATGACAGATGCTCTTACGACACTTACGACCGTCATAGAATATATCATACACATGCTATAAATAGCATATTCTCTTACAACACATCATATTCCACCTTGGGGTGGCCAAATATGCCTCATTCAGAGATGCTTCATGACACATGTCATTACCTATCATACAACCTTCTATTCTCGACTCTTACATGTCATAGATTCGTTATAGGAATCCGTCATAACCGTTTTGGTCAAACATTCCTTACACAACATAGAATATGCCCACACATGGCAGAATATTCCTACCACTAAGTGGGACTCCTATCTCCTCATGTGAGGGCAAAATAACAAGTTATCATAATCCATGTAGGATTGACACATCATCGTGCCACATCCCACAATATGACCAAGTGGAATTTCCAATTATTTACAACGTAGGCAATTAAATAATAAATACAAACATTACAAATGCAGAGAATTACCAAGGTTGAGACACCTTAATTCCCAATAGTACGGTCACTTTCTCAAGGATATTCAAGGAATATGCAAGGTGAACTATTTAACTCTGAACAAAGGAAAATAGGTCAACATTTTGGTGACTTCTATGGGATGTTTGCCTGCTAAACAAATAGACCAGTGGCCTTAAACATTCATTGGGCATATAGTCACATAGAGACTCAAAATATACCTTTGACAAAAAATCCTAACCTTAGTAACTCAACATATCAGAAATGAAGAACACTTGGAAGACCAGAACCAAAACAATATGTTGAAAGCAACTCCTCTAACTATGCTAGACAACACTTAGGGAAAATAAAAGGGATCTAAATTATTGTGGAACAACACTTATTGAAAACAAGAAACCTAATCTACTGATTTACAAGGCAAGTCATACCTCAAAAACACCTCTTCAAGTGTATCTCATTGACTGGGATAGGTAAATTTCTCCATCCATGTTTGATAACTAAAATGCAAAGTGCTCCTTGCATTCAATGATGATAAATGGGCCACTCCATATGCTATCAAACTTGCAGTGCCTCCCTGGCCTGCTTTTCAACTCATCCCATTTGAGTACCATATCACCCTCCTTAAAAATTCTAGGAGTGGTTTTCTTATCAAAAGCTCTTTTTGTCTGAAGCTGATGATACTCCATAGCTTTCATAGCTTTATCTCTAATCTATTCAAGCTCCATAAGTTGAGCATATATGACAACCATGTGGTCTTCTTCTTCAAACATCTCCAGCAAATTCATGATATCTAGTGCTGGCAGCTCCATAGACATAGGCAATCTTACCTCTTTTCCATAAACTAACATATATGGGGAGTTTCCAATAGACCTCTTGGGAGTTATTCTATCTGCCCATAAGGCAGATTTTAGATCAGTGTACCAGGTCCTCTGGTTGTCCTCCATTGATCTTTTGATAATCCTTACGAGATTCTTATTTGTAGATTCATCCAAACCATTACCTTGTGGGTAATAATTTGATGAAGTGTTCAAATAGATTCCATTCTTCACAGCCTAGTCAGTTATCTTCAATCCAATAAAGGCCAAAGCATTGTCTGAGATGATTGACTTAGGTACTCCAAACCTAGATACCAAATCATGATAAAAGTTTAAAACAACATTCTCATTGGATTCCTTCAGAGCCACTACTTCAGTCCACCTTGTGAAATAGTTTGTTGCTTAAGTACCCATTTGTGGCTTACACTTCATGGTGGGTTAATGGGACGTATAAAATAAATGCCCCACCTTATGAAGGGTTGCTCTACTTGAATTGGCTGTAGAACCTTTGTTTGCTTGCAAAAATGGCACATTTTACACACTTTCTGGCGCATGCATGGGCATCCTTGAATAAGTTAGGCCAGTAATATCCAACTCTCATTATTTTCCAACTAGTAGTCCTTGGGGCAAAATGACCCCCTGCTATTCCATCATGAAACTCATGCAGCACCTTATCAGTTTGATCATTATCAATGCATCTTAAAAATACACCATTAAAATCCTTTCTGAAAGGGATATCATTTATTAATACATATGGAAAAGACTGCAATCTAAAATCTCTTCTCTTGGTTCTATCTAAACCTGCTGGACATTCACCAGTTTGAAATAATGAGTCATGTTATTAACCCAACCTATGCCCACTGCTGCTGTATCATCCTGATGTTCATCTTCAATGGTCAAAAGAACCTCCTCTTCTTTCTCTATTTCATTTTCAAAACTAGTAGAGAGATGTTCACTGAGTCTTCTACCTCTAATGAGCTTGGTTATCTTGATGTCTACATCATATTCCATGACTTTGGTAATTCAACCAGCCCTTTTCTCATTAACATCCTTACCTAACAGGAACTCTTTCACACTAGGGTTGAGCAACCATCAAATGTATGTTATTGTTCGAAATAAGATGCCTAAACTTCTGGAGACTTCTTACCACTGCAAGGACATGTTTTTCAATGAAACTATACCTCTATTCATACTCTTCCAGTCCTTGACTAAAGAAAGCAATTGTCTTTTCAAAGCCTTTACTTTTCTGCTATACCAGAATTGTAGAAATTATATCCAGACCGCCATAAGCATACAAAAAAAATCTTTGGAGAAATCAAGATTTACGAGAGTTGGTGCAGTTGATAACGCTTCTTTTATGGACTCAAAGCTAAGTTTGGCCTCTTTTTTCCAACTAAAAACTGTATTTTTCTTTAGCATAGAGGTCAATGGCTTTAATAAATTTGTAATGTCAGGTATAAATCTTCACAGAAAATTAATTCTACCAATAAAACTTTGTAGCCCTTTCTTGTGACTGGGTAAAGGCAGCTCCAGAATAAATCTTACGCTTTTTGTATCAATGGTAACTCCCTCTTTTGACACAATGTGTACTAAAAGCCTGCCTTCATGTACATCAAAAATGCATTTCTTAGGATTGAGAGATATCCCAAACTCTTTACATCTCTCAAATACTTTCCTCAAGTGGAATAAATGTTCATCTGCATCTTTAGAGAAAACTATGATGTCATCAAGGTGTACAAGTACCAATTTATAAAGCAAACCTTTAAAAACCATATCCATGGCTCTCTGAAATGTAGAGCCAGCATTTGACAAACCAAAAGGCATCCTTTTGTAGGCCATGGTGCCCCATTTGGTGGTAAAAGTAGTTTTAAACTGGTCTTCCTCCTTGACTAACACTTGATTATAACCAGAATATCCATCAAGTAAGGAGAACCTTTCTGAACTAGCTACTACTTGCAGAATTTGCTCCATTGAAGGCAGCGGGTAGTGGTCCTTCAGGGAGGCTCTATTAAGGTCTCTAAAATCAACACACAACCTAATCTCTCCATTCTTCTTCCTCACAGGAACAAGATTAGAGACCCAAGAAGTATGTTTGATGGGAAAAATAATATTCCCCTCGATCAACTTGGTTAATTCCTTAACTATTAGAGGCTCAAGTTTTGTATTTAAAGGTCTTTTTTTATGTCTTACAGGTTTTGCACTTGGCTCTAACTCTATAGTATGCTAGGCAATATGAGGGTCAAACTTCTTTAAGTTTGAGTAACCCCAAGAAAACACATCTTCAAATTCTTGACAAAAAACAATAAAAGCTTTCCTATCCTCAGGTGAACAAATTTTACCAATTTTGAAAGGCTTACCTTTAAAAATTCCCAGCTCCTCGTAATGTTCCTCTTTGACCTACATACTGGTTTTTCTCTTTCTCAATTGATCATCAGTACCAAAAATGGATTCCAAGGTTACCAATCCTCTAGGTAGCATATTAGTCCTCAACTGAAAAATTTGATCATTATCATATTGCTATTTGAGTTTGTTCTGATTGATCACAGAAAACTCATATTCTTCTAACAAGAAACACAAAACTTGCTCATCACTCTCAAAAACCTGCCATTGAATGTTATTGTCAGGGATAGAGAGCCTATCAGCTATTTTCACATGAGGCTGTACCTTTTCTCTTTGAACATCACTAGGGATATCAAACCGACCCCCAATTGCAGCTAACCTATCTAAATGATAGTTCTGATTTCTTGGAATAGAGATTAGATTGAAAGCGTCAAACTCCTCAATCATATCCCATACCCTATGTTTATAACATTTCAAAGCATCATTCTTTGTAACATGCAATCCCCTCACTTGATTTACAATAATTTCACTATCCCCATACACCTACAAACAACTAATTTTCCTCTTTCTTGCCCACTACAAACCTTGAATCAACCCTTCATACTCAGTAGTGTTTTTTGTACATGAAAAAGCAAAACAGAAAGCAGAATAATATCTATCATCTTGTGGAGACACAAGCATTGCACCACCACCAGATCCATTCCTATTTCTAGAGCTATCAAAGTACATTTTCCATACCTCATCTTGCTATTCTATCTATTGTTCTACATTCTTTATAAGGTTTGGAATTGTTGTTTCAGGCTCGTGCAGTATGTAAACCCCCATGCCAGTTTTTTGGATGTGTCTCTCGGGATCATCAACAATATTTTCCAAGGCCCAATATTTTAACAGTACCTCTGGTATACTTTCAACTTGCAGTTCTTGAGAAGCAACAAGCTCAGGATCATTAGAAATAATGCAATTTGTGTTAACAGTACTTGGGACATAAGGCTCTATGTGATATTTCACAAGCAATTCAGACTTTACGGTCACCTTTGTGCCATATTTGGTCCTAAAGAACATGTGGAACTAGTCTGAGGATAAATATCCTCCTATCTTGCTTGTGAACTCTCTTGACAAACACATTGCAAAATGAGGAGGTAAATCTATGATGAACACCTCTAGGGAGATGGACACATTTGGATAGGTATGAAGAGTGAGACTTAGATCTTTCATCACACCTACAGTGTTAATAGCTATGCCATCTAGCTGGAACACACCCTTCTCAAGGGGCTGGTATTTCAATCCTAATTCGTCTACAATCTATTTTGGCATTACAGAACTACTTGCACCACTATCCATCATGCAGTTATGTACTAACTTGTCTCCAATTATTAAAGACGCAAAAAATGGAAGTGGCTTAGCACTCTTCATTGGCTGCTTACTGTTGTCCTGGGATGAATTGGTAAGGATAGCCCTAGTTGGGTCAACAGTTGCATCATTTAACACTTTTAAATGAGACAAGGTAGATTGTAACATATCCTTTTGACCTGGGATAGCTAAGGAATCCCACATAGACATTGTCACATTCATCTTCTTCATATTTTAAATGATATTAAAAGGTGGAGTGACGTTTACCTTCTAATGTGATTTTGTAGCAGCAATATCAGCCTGCAAAGGAAGCTACTTCCTGGCAGTTGCTTGAGTATTCCTTTGTAAAAAATGGGGAATCTAGGATGCGAAAGGATCAAAAGCTCCTTTTCCTTTATTTGCTGCTTGATCTATCTCAGAACCCCTCTTTTTAGCTCTGGTATTTGCTACAACTGAGGTATGATCTCTATTTATGCCACATAATTCATCTCCCCACTAGTTTAGGAAGGCAGTATCATTCTAAGGCTATTCTTGCTGCTATACAGCCCCATCATTTGGTGTGTTTGGCTGTGAAACTGTGACATTTTGCACCATTATAGTTTGATTTATCACTCTATTTGAACAGGTTGCCTGACTATGTGGTTGATTACATGGATAATACCATTCATACTAAGCTGCAAGGTTATTCTGAATAGGGACAAGGTCCCTAACTACATTAATGGGTACGAGATTGTAAGGCTAGAAAGGCCTCTGGTAAACATTCTGCCTGGTACCCTGGTAATTGCCCTGTTATGGCTGCCTGTTGGCTTGGTATGGTTGGTTTTGCCCCTGATAAGGCTGATTTTGCCCTTGGTTGTGTGGTTGATAAGGTTGTCTTTTTTGGGACTGCTGCTTTTTAATGTTCACTATTTCATTCCTAATAGTTTGCAAGATATTCTCTATTTTCTATTGGCTATTTTTTATCTCTCTTAACTCTTGTGATGAGCTAGAAACATCAACTTTAGAATTGGCAGTACTTGGCAATGCTTCTATAGGAGGTAAAGGAGCAAAATATGGGATTGGTAAAGGCATTGAAGCTTGAATCTCAGGAAAAATGGGCACTGGTGGTCTAGGTACTATTTTTCTAGCCTTAATCAAGCCATTTTCTACTCTAATAGCTATTTCATATGTATCAGGTAGACTAGTACCTCCCAATGATTGAATCATTACTGAAATATCACTATTTAGAGATTTTAAAAGATATAGAAAAGCATACTCTGATGGAGGCCTTACCATGGCAGGAATTCTATCCCATGTCTTTTGAAACTGGAAATTGAAATCCATCATTTGCTCTTGGGGGGCTCTCTTAATAGTAGTCATCTATTCAACCAACGATAAGTTATTTGACTTATCTTGAAATTGTTTGTTCAACTTCTCACCTAGATCATCCCAAGTTGCAATGGTTTGCACTGGTAAACTCCTGAACCACTGTAAAGCTTTTCCTTTAAAAGAGGCAGCTAGTAGCCTGATGGCTACATTTTCTTGGGTTACATGATGAACACCACATAGAGAAGCTACATCTCTAATGTGCTCAACTGCGGTAGTTTGATCCTCCCCAGTGAAATAAGGTAGGCTTTTCAAAGCTGCCATGGGTATATTGTCATGCACTATCAAATTCAATGGGCTCCCCCCATCAAAAGCCACAAATGGCTGATTTCTTGCCATTGGAATAGCTGGAGGTAGGTTTGCTTGAACCGGTACAAGTAGTACAAGTACTATTGGCCTAAAACTAGGTGGGGTTGATTGTATTCTTTTAGAAACTGGATTCCTTACCATAGCTCTACTATGTCTTCTAGGTGGAGATAGCTGCAAATAATTGAATGAACTCAAACTTTGAGTTTGTATTTTTCTCATAAAATATGACAACACTGATCCACTTGTCTTTCCTCAGTATGAGTCACCAGATATGTAGAAAATTGCCTCTTAAAAGATTGATAATGCTGGTAGCATATCGTAACTAGCAAAATGATTGTAATGTCCCACTAAGCATGCCAAAAACTATTATCTCCTAGATTTGCATCCTTGCTACAGTTGTAAAACTTTAGCAATTTGGAGAAACATGGGATCTTTCCAAGGTCTGTGGGTCACCTGTGTTTGGAAAGAACCTTCGAAGAAGGTTAGCTTCCTAGCTGGTTATCACCTAAAGTCTACTAAATTTGTAGAGGAAAAGGGGGAAGGAATGCTTTTAAAATGAAAGATGAAACTGGAAAACTTGAAAGTAAGGATGATGCACCAAACAATAAAAGAAACTTTCACATAACTGAAAAAATGCACAAAATGGTTGGATACAACCAATAAACATACATAGAACAAGCTAATTTTAACAGAGACAAGGAGCAAGAGATGACTAGAAGGAATTAAACATTCACAAACACATCATTCTTTTATCACATAGGGTTAAAATAGCATGAACAGATAAAATAACCAACATGTATTCAATCAGAAGGCATGGTTACAGTCTAGGAATACTCTGTTTGGAATTAGAAGCATAGAGATAACTAAATATTCCAAAATCCAACCTTTTTTACATCTCTAGCTTATGCATATATAGGATTTACAATTTGACCTAGGTCTGTTACAATAATTCACCCCATGGGCTATATCAAGAAAAAATATCTGCATCTCAAGGGACGTCCACCTGCAACAAGTTATGGAATAAAAGATCTCGAATTGGGATAGATAGAAAATATTTTGAATCTTCAATGTAAGCTACTAAATCATCGACCTGCACTCATAAATGCAACAAATATCTGCATTTGCATATATCAAATTGGTCGCTGAAATGTCTAGTCGATTGAGCATGCAAATCTGAATCCAAATTTTGAAAGTGAAAATATCCCCCCATAAAGCCCGTTAGATGAAAGAGGAGGCAAAAATAAGTATTTTTGCCTTTTGAAGCATGTCAAAATTCCTTAGGATGCTAAAGATATTCACAGTCAAAGCTATGGTCAACTACATCTTGTATATCAGTTTGCATCTGCATATACAATCACAGCTTTTTACCTTTTGAAACACCCTTTGAATTGACCCTGACACGTGGTACCACCTAATTTTCTGTTGAGTTAAAAACTGGGGCTCATCGCTGAACAATTACATGCTTTATCGGTCATCGGAAAGACTTTAAAATGAGCCACTGATAGACACTATCTCGCCAAAAGACCCCTTGCATGTGCCTTGTATGCTTCATCAGCCATCGGAGACACTATGAGTTGAGCTGCCGATATGCAAAGTTATGCCAAAAAAATTGCTTTGTATTTGTATTGTACATCACAATTGTATATGAGATACAATCCCACAAACATACAATGTGGAACTCAGGAGATTATCAACTAGAATGAAGCTTTAGAAGAGGTTCAGCCTTTGTATCTTTTGTCTTTGTATATCGGCATATATAGTGAACTTAACATACAAACTGCGGATCCCACCTTTGAGTTTGCCAATTTTCATTTTTTAGTCAGGTCCGCCTTGTATATTGCCTTTGTATGTTGTTACATACAATGTGAACATACATAGAAAGAAAGCATACAATTACTTGTGCCTTTATCAACCAGAATGCATACTTTTTTTGGGTTTGGGACTTGTATCTCAGGAATGTGTATACCCTTGTATATGTGAAATTATGTGCAAACATACAACCACATGGTCATACAATTGGTGGGCCCCAACATTTGTATCCCTTCCTTTGTATCACTATTTTGTACATCCCCTTTGTATGTGCGATCATATATCTCTTCTTTGCACCTACGACTTGTATATGAGATACAATCACCTTTGCCCAAAAATGGACCCCACTTTCCTTGTATATTCCACCTTGCATCTGCATCAGCCTATCGGAGAGACCTCAGAATGAGCCATCGATACACTAAGTCTCACCGTAGACACCTATATCTTTGCATTTCTCATGTCTTTGTATGTTTGCCTCTTGTTTCTTTACTCTTTTGCATCTTTTCGTTTGTACATTGCCTACATAGAATGGTGAATGTATATGCGAATATACATTTGAAAATACATACAAAAATACTAAGCATGAAACTAACAAATCCCTACAATGGAAAATAGTTCGAGAAAAAATATTTCTTAGTTTTTCTGGGTTTTCTGCAAGAATTCTCAAGGTGAGATTTTTGGGATTTGTTGCAAGGTACAACATGAGTATTTGAAGGATTTAAGCCTTGTAGGGTCACTTCTAAAGGATATTCAGGGTGAACTATTTAGCTCTGGACAGAGGAAAATAGGTCAACATTTTGGTGAATTATAAGGGATGTTTGCCTGCTAAACACATAGACTAGTGGCCTTAAACATCCATTGTGCATAGAGTCACATAGAGACTCAAAATATACCTTTGACAAACAATCCTAACCTTAGTAACTCAGCATATCAACAATGAAGAACACTTGAAAGACCAAAACAAAAACAATATGCTGAAAGGAACTCCTCTAACTGTGCTAGACAACACTTAGGAAAAAAAAAGGGATCTAAACTATTGTGCAATAGCACTTATTGAAAGAAAGAAACCTAATCTACTGATTTACAAGGCAAGTCATACCTCAAAAACACGTCATCAAGTGTATCCCATTGACTCAGATAGGTAATTTTTCTCCATCCATGTTTGATAACTGAAATGCATTGTGCTCCTTACATTCAGTGATGATAAATGGGCCACTCCACATGCTGTCAAACATGGAGTGCCTCCCTTGCCTACTTTTCAACTCATCTCATTTGAGTACCATATCACCCTCCTTAAAAATTCTAGGAGTGGTTTTCTTATCAAAAGCTCTTATAGTCTGAAGCTGATGATACTCCATAGCTTTCATAGCTTTATCTTTGATCTCTTGAAGCTCCATAAGTTGAGAATATCTAACAGCCATGGGGTCTTCATCTTCAAACATCTCCAACTGATTCATGGTATCTAGTGCTGGCAACTCCATAGACACAGGCAATCTTGCCTCTTTTCCATAAACTAACATATATGGGGAGTTTCCAATAGACCTCTTGGGAGTTATTATATCTACCCATAAGGTAGATTTTAGATTGGTGTGCTAGTTTCTCTGGTTGTCCTCCATTGATCTTTTGATAATCCTTATGAGATTCTTATTTGTAGATTCAACCAAACCATTACCTTGTGGGTAATAATTTGATGAAGTGTTCAAATAGATTCAATTCTTCACAGCCCAGTCAGTTATCTTCAATCCAACAAAGGCCAAAGCATTGTTTGAGATGATTGACTCAGGTACTCCAAACCTGGATACCAAATCATGATAAAAGTTCAAAACAACATTCTCATTGGATTCCTTCAGAGCCACTGCTTCAGTCCACCTTGTGAAATAGTTTTTTGCTGTAAGTACCCACTTGTGGCCTGCACTTGATGGTGGGTTAATGGGACCTATAAAATCAATGCCCCACCTTATGAAGGGCTCTTCTACTTGAATTGGTTGCAGAGGTAATGCTGGCAGCCTTTCTTTGCTTGCCAAAATGACAAATTTTACACACTTTCTGGCCCATGCATGGGCATCCTTGAATAAGTTGGGCCAATAATATCTAGCTCTCATTATTTCCCAAGCAGTAGTCCTTGGGGAAAAATGACCCCCTACTGTTCCATCATGAAACTCATGCAGCACCTTATCAGTTTGATCATTATCAATGCATCTTAACAACACACCATTAAAATCCTTTCTGAAAATGATATTTATTAACACATATGGACTAGACTGCAGTCTAAAATATCTTCTCTTAGTTCTATCTAAACCTGCTAGACATTCACTAGTTTGCAAAAGATGAGTCATGTTATTAACCCAACCATTGCCCATTGTTGTTGTATCATCTTGATGTTCATCTTTAATGGTCAGAAGCACCTCCTCTTCTTTCTCTATTTTATTTTCATAACTAGTAGCAAGATGTTCACTAAGTCCTCTACCTCTGATGAGAATGGTTATCTTGATGTCTACATCATATTCCATGACTTTGGTAATCCAACCAGCCCTTTTCTCATTAACATCCTTACCTAACAGGAACTTGTTCACACTAGGGTGAGCAACCATCAAATGTACCTTATTGTTAGAAATAAGATGCCTAAACTTCTTGAGACTTCTTACCATTGCAAGGACATGTTTTTCAATGAAACTATACTTCTATTCATACTCTTCCAGTCCTTGACTAAAGAAAGCAATTGGCTTCTCAAAGCCTTCACTTTGTTTCTATTCTAGAATTGCAGAAATTGTATCCAGACCATCATAAGCATACAAAATAAAATCTTTGGAGAAATCAAGATTTATGAGAGTTGGTGCAGCTAATAACGCTTCTTTTATGGACTCAAAGCTGAGTTTGGCCTCTTTTTCCCAACTAAAAACTACATTTTTCTTTAGCATAGAGGTCAATGGCTTCAATAAATTTGTAATGTCAGGTATAAATCTTCATAGAAAATAAATTCTGCCAATAAAACTTTGTAGCCCTTTCTTTTGATTGGGTAAATGCAGCTCCAGAATAGCTCTTACCCTTTTTGTATCAATGGTAACTCCCTCTTTTGACACAATGTGTCCTAAAAGCCTGCCTTCAAGCATAGAAAAAATGCATTTCTTGGGATTGAGAGATAGCCCAAACTCTTTACATCTCTCAAATACTTGCCTCAAGTGTAATAAATGTTCATCTGCATCTTTAGAGAAAACTGTGATGTCATCAAGGTATACAAGTACCAATTTATAAAGCAAACCTTTAAAAGCCATATCCATGGCTCTCTGAAAAGTAGAGCCAACATTTGACAGACTAAAAGGCATACTTTTGTAGGCCATGGTGCCCCATTTGGTGGTAAAAGTGGTTTTAAACTGATCTTCCTCCTTGACTAACACTTGATTATAACTGAAATATCTGTCAAGTAAGGAGAACCTTTCTGAACTAGCTACTACTTGCAGAATTTGCTTCATTGAGGGCAGTGGGTAGTGGTCCTTCAGAGAGGCTCTATTAAGGTCTCTAAAATCAACACACAACCTAATCTCTTCATTATTCTTCCTCACAAGAACAAGATTAGAGACCCAAGAAGTATGTTTGATGGGAAAAATAATATTTCCCTCGATCAGCTTGGTTAATTGTGTAATCATTAGAGGTTGAAGTTTTGGATTTAAAGGTCTTTGTTTCTGCCTTACAGGTTTTGCACTTGGCTCTAACTCTATAGTATGCTGGGCAATATGAGGGTCAAACTTCTTTAAGTTTGAGTAATCCCAAGCAAACACATCTTTAAATTCTTGACGAAGAGCAATAAAAGCTTTCCTATCCTCAAGTGAACAGATTTTACCAATTTTGAGAATCTTACCTTTAAAAATTTTCAGCTCCTTGTAATGTTCCTCTTTGACCTGCATACTAGTTTTGCTCTTTCTCAACTGATCATCAGTACAAAAAATGGATTCCAAGGTTACCAATCCTCTGGGTAGCTTATTAGTCCTCAACTGAAAAATTTGATCATCATCATATTGCTATTTGAGTTTGTTCTGATTGATCACAGAAAACTCATCCTCTTCTAAAAGTAAAAGTAGAACATGCTCATCCTCTCAAAAACCTACCAATGAATGTTATTGGCAGGGATAGAGGGCCTATCAACTATTTTCACATGAGGCTGTACCTTTTCTCTTTGAACATCACTCAGGATATTGAACTGAGCCCCAATTGCAGCTAACCTATCTACCTGATAGTTCTAATTTCTTGGAATAGAGATTAGATTGAAAGCATCAAACTCCTCAATCATATCCCATACCCTATGTTTATAACATTTCAAAGCATCATTCTTTGTAACGTGCAATCGCCTCACTTGATTTACAATAAGTTCACTATCCCCATACACATGCAAACAACCAATTTTCCTCTTTCTTGCCCACTACAAACCTTGACTCAATGCTTCATACTCAATAGTGTTGTTTGTACACGAAAAAGAAAAACAGAAAGTAGAATAATATCTATCACCTTGTGGAGACACAAGTATTGCACCACTACCAGATCCATTCCTATTCCTAGAGCCTTCAAAGTATATTTTCCATACCTCATCTTGCTATTCTATCTATTGTTTTGCATTCTTTACAAGGTTTGGAATTGTTGTTTCAGGCTCGTGCAGTATGTAAACCCCCATACCAGTTTTTTGGATGTGTCACTTGGGATCATCAACAATATTTTCCAAGGCGCAATATTTTAACAATGCCTCTGGTATACTTTTAGCTTGCAGTTCCTAAGCTGCAACAAGCTCAGGATCATCATAAATAATGCAATTTGTGTTAACAGTACTTGGGACATAAGGCTCTATATGATATTTGACAAGCAATTTGGACTTTATGGTCACTTTTGTGCCATATCTAGACCTAAAGAACATGTGGGACCAGTCTGAGGATAAATATCCTCCTATCTTAGTTGTGAACACTCTTGACAAACACATAGCAAAATGAGGAGGTAAATCTATGATGAACACCTCTAGGGAGATGGACACATTTGGACAGGTATGTAGAGTTAGACTTAGATCTTTCATCACACCTATAGTGTTAATAGCTATGCCATCTAGCTAGAGCACACCCTTCTCAAGGGGCTAGTTTTTCAATCCTAATTGGTCTACAATCTGTTTCAGCATTACAAAACTACTTGCACCACTATCCACCATGTAGTTATGTACTAACTTGTCTCCTATTATTATAGACACAAAAAATGGAAGTCGATTAGCACTCTTAATTGGCTACTTACTATTGTCCTGGGATGAATTGGTAAGGACAACCCTAGTTGGGCGAACAGTTGCATCATTTGACACTTTTAAATCAAACAATGTAGATTGTAACATATCGTTTTGACCTAGGATAGCTAAGGAATCCCACATAGACATTGTCACATTCATCTTCATCATATTTTCAATGATATTAAAAGGTGGAGTGACGTTTACCTTCTGATGTGATTTTGTAACAGCAATATCATCCTGTAAATGAGGCTACTCCCTAGCAGTTGCTTGAGTATTCCTTTGCAAAAAATGGGGAATCTAGGATACAAAAGGATTAGAAGCTCCTTTTCCTTTATTTGTTGCTTGATCTATCTCATAACCCCTCTTTTTAGCTCTAGTATTTGCTGCAACTGAGGTATAATCTATGTTTACATGATATAATTAATCTCCCCACCAGTTTAGGAAGGTAGTATCATTCTGAAGTTGTTCTTACTACTGTACAACCCCATCATTTGGTGTGTTTGACTGTGAAACTATGACATTTTGCACCATTAGAGCCTGATTTATCACTCCATTTGAATAGGTTACCTGACTGTGTAGCTGATTACATGGATAACACCATTCATACTCGGCTACAAGGTTATTCTGAATAGGGATAAGGTACATTAATGGGTACATGATTGTAAGGCTAGAAAGACCTTTGGTTAACATTCTGCCTAGTACCCTGGTAATTGCCTTGATATGGTGGCCTGTTGGCTTGGTTTGGCTGGTTTTGCCCCTGATAAGGTTGATTTTGCCATGGCTGTGTCGTTGATAAGGTTGTTTGTTCTGGGACTGCTACTTTTTGATATTCACCAGTTCATTCCCAAAAGTTTGCAAGATATTCTCTATTTTTTGTTGGCTATTTTTTATCTCTCTTAACTCTTGTGATGAGCTAGAAACATCAACTTTAGAATTGGCAGTACTTGGCAATGCTGCTATAGGAGATAAAGGAGGAAAATATGGGATTGGCAAAGGCATTGAAGCTTGAATCTTGGAAAAAATGGGCACTGGTGGTCTAGGTGCTATTTTCTGAGCCTTAATCAACATGTTTTCTTCTCTAATAGCTATTTCATATGCATTAGGTAGACTAGTACCTCCCAACAATTGAATCAATACTAAAATGTCACTATTTAGATCTTTTAAAAAATATAGAAAAGTATACTCTGATGGAGGCCTTACCATGGCAGGAATTTTGTCCCATGTCTTCTGAAACCAGAAATTGAAATCCATCATTTGCTCCTGGGGGGCTCTCTTAATTGTAATCATTTGTTCAACCAGCAATAAGTTATCTGACTTATCTTGAAATTGCTTGTTTAACTTATCACCTGTATCATCCCAAGTTGCAGTGGTTTGCACTCGTAAACTCTTGAACCACTATAAAGATTTTCCTTTAAAAGAGGTAGCCACCAGTCTGATGGCTACATTTTCTTGGGTTACATGATGAACACCACATAGAGAAGCTACATCTCTAATGTGCCCAATTGGGGTAGTTTGATCCTCCCCAATGAAATAGGGCATGCTTTTCAAAGCTACCATGGGTATATTGTCATGCACTATCAAATTGAATGGGCTCCCCCCATCAAAAGCCACAAATGGCTGATTTCTTGCCATTGGAACAACTGGAGGTAGGTTTGCTTGAACTGGTACAAGTAGTATAGGTACTACTAACCTGAAACTAGGTGGGGTTGATTATATTATTTTAGAAACTAGAGTCCTTACTACAGCTCTACTCTGTCTTCTAGGCGGAGATACCTGCAAATAATTGAATGAACTCAAACTCTGATTTTGTATTTTTCTCATAAAATGTGATGGAAGCACTGATCCACTTGTCTTTCCTCAGTATGAGTCACCAGATATGCAGAAAATTGCCTATTAAAAGACTGATAATGCTGGTAGCATATCATAACCAGTAAAATAATTGTAATGTCCCATCGGGCGTGCCAAAAATTGTTATCTCTCAGATTTACACCCTTGCTGCAGTTGTAAAACTTTAGCAATATAGAGAAACAAGGGATCTTTCCAAGGTCTATGGGTCACCTGTGTTTGGAAAGAACCTCCAAAGAAGGTCAGCTTTCTAGTTGGTTATTACCTAAAGTCTACTGAATTTGCAGAGGAAAAGGGAGAAGGAATGCTTTTAAAATGAAAGATGAAACTGGAAAACTTGAAAGTAAGGGTGATACACCAGACATTAAAAGAAACTTTCATAGAACTGAGAAAATGTACAAAATGATTGGATACAACCAATAAACATATATAGATCAAGTTGATTTTAATAGAGGCAACGAGCAAGAGATGACTAGAAGGAATTAAACATTCACAAACATATCATTCATTGATCACATACGCTTAAAATATCATGAAGAGGTAAAATAACCAACATGTATTCAATTAGAAGGCATGGTTATAGTCTAGGAATGCTCTATTTGGAATCACAAGCATAGAGATAACTAAATCTTCCAAAATCCAACCTTTTTTACATCTCCAGCTTATGCATATATAGCATTTACAATTTGACCTAAGTTGGTTACAATAATTCACCCCATGGGCTGTATCAGGAAAAAATATCTGCATCTGAAGGGATGTCCACCTGCAACAAGTTATGGAATAACATATCTAGAATTGGGGCAGATAGAAGATATTTTGAATCTTCAATGTAAGCTGTTGAATCATCAACCTGCACTGATAAATGCAATAAATATCTGCATTTGCATATATCAAATTAGTCACTAAAACATCCAGTCGATCAAGCATGCAAATCCAGATCCAAATTTTGAAAGTTAAAATATCCTCCATAAAGCCCGCCAGATGAAAGAGGAGGCAAAAAAAAGCATTTTTGCCTTTTGAAGCATGTAGAAATTCACCAAGATGCGGAAGATATTCATGGTCAAAGCTATGGTCAACTACATCCTGTATATCACTTTGCATCTACATATACAATTGCGAGTTTTTACCTTTTGAAACACCCTTTGAATCGGCCCTGACATGTGGCACCACCTAATTTGCCGTTGAGTTGAAAACTAGGGCTCATCGCTAAACAATTACATTCTTTATCGGTCATCGGAAAGACTTTAAAATGAGCCACCGATAGACACTATCTCAGTGAAAGAGCCCTTGCATGTGCCTTGTATGCTTCATCGGCCATCAGAGAGACTATGAGTTGAGCCACCGATATGCAAAGTTACGCTGAAAAAATCCCTTTGTATCTGGATTGTACATCGCAATTGTATAAACATACAACGTGGATCTCAGGAGATTATCAACTAGAATGAAACTTTAGAACAAGTCTGGCCTTTGTATCTTTTCTCTTTGTATATCAACATATACAATGCACTTAACATACAAACTACGGACCCCACTTTTGAGTTTGCCAATTTTCATTTTTTAGTCAGTTCGGCCTTGTATATTGCCTTTGTATGTAGTTACATACAATGCAAACATATATACAAAGAAAGCATACAATCGCTTGTGCCTTTATCAACCAAAATGCATACTCTTTTTGGGTCTAGGACTTGTATATCAGGAATGTATATGCCCTTGTATATGTGATTGTATGTGCAAACATACAACCACATATTCATACAATTGGTGGGCCCCAACATTTGTATCCCTTTCTTTGTATCACTATTTTGTACATCCCCTTTGTATGTGTGATTGTATATCTCTTCTTTGCACCTGTGACTTGTATATGAGATACAATCATCTTT
Organism: Cunninghamia lanceolata; assembly: GCA_027924645.1. Classification (NCBI taxonomy): domain Eukaryota; kingdom Viridiplantae; phylum Streptophyta; class Pinopsida; order Cupressales; family Cupressaceae; genus Cunninghamia; species Cunninghamia lanceolata. The sequence goes on from BSBN01000780.1 coordinate 12,328,963, forward strand.
GCCCAAAAGTGGACCCCACTTTCCTTGTATATTTCACCTTGCATCTACATCGGCCTATCAGAGAGACCTCAGAATGAGCCATCGATACACTATGTCTCGCCAAAGACACTTGTATCTTTGCATTTCTCATGCCTTTGTATGTCTGCCTCTTGTATCTTTACTCTTTTGCATCTTTTCCTTTGTACATTGCCTACATACGATGGCGAATGTATATGCAAATATACATTCAAAAATACATACAAAAATACTAAGCATGAAACTAAGAAATCCCTACGATGGAAAATAGTTGGAGATAAAATATTTATGGGTTTTCTGCAAGGATTCTCAAGGTGAGATTTTTGGGATTTTTTGCAAGGCATAGCATGAGTATTTGAAGGATTTAAGCCTTGTAGGGTCACTTTCTAAAGGATATTCAAGTAATATACAAAGTGAACTATTTAAATATGTACAGAGGAAAATAGGTCAACATGAATATGGTTTTGATTCCCATATATGCAATGTTTACAAAAGTCAAACTCAAGATTACAATCATCTAACCCCTTAACAAGTTAATTTTTATTTTTTAGGGTATGCAGACCCTTCTCACCATTATGGCTAAATCTCTTATACCATAACATTGTGTTCTTAGCATGAAGTTTAACTTCCAAGGCATGATTGCAACCATCAGGACTAGAAAACAACAGATTTCTTCGCTGCTTGTTCAGATGGTGGGGATGAAGTGACTACTGCCCTCTTCTTTAAGTCAGAAGAACTATTACATTGTTAAATGCATTCCTCCAACTAAAATAGAGTACCTCTCCTAGTACCCTTAGCAAGCACCATAGCTCCTCTAGTCATCTTACATCCTTATTTCAAAAAGATAACTTGCACATCTACATCATTCAACATACTTACAGAAAGCAAGTTTCGTGCTAAGCTTGGGATGTGCATAACCCCAGAGATCCCCTTCACTCATCTATCAAGGAATCAGATAGAGACTCTTCCATGACCAACAATCTTCAAATGAGAGTCGTCACCCAAGTACACCTTTCCACGATCAAACTCCTCATACTTAGTGAACCAGTCTCGATGCCAGGTCATGTGGAATAATGCACCAAAGTCAATCAGTCACACATCATCAGATGCATGGGTTGCTAGGGCTGTGATGAAAGCATCACCATCATCTTATGACTTGTCAGAATCTCAATCTGGGGTCTTCTTCTTCTTTTTCTTTTCCTCTTTGCATTCCTTTTGGAAATGCCCAGATTTACCACTATTCCAACAGATAGCCTTGGACTTTCTAAGAGATTTGGATCTACCCTTCTCAGCTTTCTTGTCCTTCTTTTTCCCTTTCTCCTTGGGTCTTCTACGAACTACAAGAGCCTCTTTGGCTACCTCAGAAGACTTTCTCTGCATCTCTTCAGACAACAACGAAGAAACCACTTCATCCATTTTGAATGTGGATGTGGTGCTTCCAATAGCCATGACAAGATGATCCCACGAGTCTGGCAAAGAACAAAGCAAGGTCATATAGTGATCCTCCTCCTCTATATTCACATGAATGGATATCAATTATGCAACTAGCATGTTAAAAGCATTCATATGTTCAGCAATAGATTCTCCATCCTCCATTCAAAGAGAATACAACCTATTTCTCAGAAAAGGTTTGTTAACCAAGGATTTGGCTTGATACACATCTCCCAACTTCTTCCAAAGCAAGTTTGCAGTAGCCTCCTCATGGACATTTAATAGAACAAAATCAACAAGACTAAGTTTTATGAGACCCTTAGCCTTCCGATCCTTGAGATCCCAATGAACTTGTGACATTGTAGCTAGTTTAGTGCCACTGATAGTTTCCCAAAGGTCTTGGTCTACAAGCATGTCTTCCATCTTGAGCTTCCATAGCTCAAAATTAGTGCCATTAAATTTATCCACCTCTATCCTTCCAGATGTGCTTGCCATCTCCTTGCTGCAATTAGATTCATAATACTCTGCATAGACTCCCACTCAACTTAAGATCGGCTCAAAAAACCTCTACCCAACAACTAGGACCGAAGGTTATCAATCTCTGATAGAAATTGAAAGAAAGCTAGGTGTGCAGAAATCGCTTCTTACACTAATCTGATGAGGGGAGAGCTATACAAATTCAAATTAATCCTTTCAATAATGGTAATATGAAACATGTAAATGAGACATTGTAGCAATACACATGAACTGGAAAGAAGACAGAAGAGGAGAGACAAAGATATATGGCACAGGGAAAACCCTTATCGGGTGAAAAACCCCACACTCAGAAACTTGCACAATGCATTATCAAAACTAAATAATGTTTACAATACACTTGTAATGAAAGCTTCAATGGTCTTCGACACTCGTGTCTGGAGTCAATCTGATAGCATAATAGTACCTGTAAAACTTGTAATACATCTCCTTCTCCAAGCACCTGTTTATATAGAAAATACAAGGTAGAAATGGTCCTATCCTGAGATGGGCATCCAACTTGGCCTCATGGCGCAAAACCCACACCTAAGGACACTTGGTCAACATTGTAGAATGTGTCTGACACTTGTCCACAACTCCCATACCAAAGAGGTCACCTATTTCCAAACTAGGCTATGACAGATGCTCTTAAGATAGTTACAACTGTCATAGAATCTATCATAGCGGTTACAACCTACAGGTGTAAGAGAATCTATCATACACATGCTATAAATAGTATATTCTCCTACAACATGTCATAGTCCACCGTGGGGCACCCAAATGTGCCTTTTTTAAAGATGCTTCATGACACATGTCTTCATCTATCTTACAACCTTCTCTTTCTGACTCTTACATGTCATAACTTCGTCATAGGAATCTATCATAACTATTTTGGTCAAACATTCCCTTACATAACATCCAAGATGCCAACACATGAAAAAATACTCCTACCACAAAGTGGGACACCTATCTCCTCATGTGAGGACAATATTACAAGTTGTCATCTTCCATGTAGGATGACACATCACTGTGCCACATCCCACAAAATGACAATATGAAATTTACAATTAATTTACAACATAGGCAATGAATAAATAAATACAAACATAAATAATGCAAGGAATTACCAAGGTTGAGACACCTTAATTCCCAACACTTCTATAAGTTCTTCTATTACTGAATTTACTCAAAACAAATTACATATATAGTTTTAGATATATAGCAATTCTAGATATATAATTTTGTCCCTAAATCACTTTCCCTAGTTTAGACATAATTTTAAAAATTGAAATTCTTGAAATAGGAGAAACCATCTACAAATTCTTCCTTGTATAACTAGTTTGTTCATTAAATATTTATGGGGCTCATTTTGTAAAGAATATGAATGTGGTGGCGAATATGAGGTGTCTAAACTTGTGTAGTGCATAGACCAGAGCCAACAACTCTCTTTTTATTGGGGTTTAGTTCTTTTATGCCTAGGATAGTTTACAACTAGAAAATACAAGTGGGTGGTCCTTGTTTCATATTGTTTGTGGTAACACTACTCCAATTGTAGTGTTTAATGTGTCTAAATGGACATGAAAAGGAATGTTCCAATCTAGGAACACTAGGATTGGTTCCTCTTATATCTTCTTCTTGAAAGTATCAAATGGTTATTGGCAGTGTTCCTCCCTCTAAAATGTCTTGTTTTTTTCTTTTTCTAGAGCTCTTCTATTGACCCAACAATTATTGCATATCCTTTAATGAACTATCTATGATATCTTATATAACCCAAAAATTATTTTACATGATTCACAATTTTTGGGGCTCAAAGCTTTAGGATGATTTCTACTTTCAAAATATCAACCTTTAAACCTACCTTTCATATTATGTGGCCCATTGGTGTACCAAATGGTACTACAAATATATATTTCTTCAATTTTAATTAAATTTGTAAGCTTCTACATTATTTGATACTATCAAATGATGTACTTCAAGATGATCATTAAGGAACCCATACACTGTGCAATCATTTAGGTATACCTCAATAAAATTATGAATAATAAATGCATTGATCATTATCCTGCTAAATACCACAAGTGCATTCTTTAGGCCAAACGGAATTATAGTATATATGAACAATCCCCATTCAGTCACAAAGGTGGTTTTAGGATGATCTTTAGAATCTCAAATTTCCATTTGATGGTATCCTTAGAAGCCATCTATGAAGAAATAAATTTCCATTCTTGCTACAGATTTAAGCACTTCTTTTGTAAATGGAGTTGGAAAGGTTTCATTCACACAAGACATATTGAGTTCCTTAAAGTCAAAATTCATACACTTATTTTTTCCCATTTTCTTATGTTGTATAACCATAGGACTTATCCAATTTTTATCTTCTATTGGTTTAATTATACAAACAACCTATATTTTGACTAGTTCATTCTTTACATTAGTTTTTGCATTCAGGTTAATTCTATAGGGTCTCTTCATTTATGGCTTCACACCCTCTTTCAATTGAATTTTCATTACTCCAACCTCATCTTTAATTGCCTTTAGATCAGTAAAAGAATGGGGAAATAGACCATATTATTTCAACACTTCCACAACTTCCACAACTTGCCTCTCATCCCAATAGTCTCCAATTTTGGCAAATTTAAGGCCCCCTTCTATTGCTATATTTTATTGTCTTATTTTTAAAGGTTTATTAAAGTAATTATTTTTTGGTGGATTTGTAGAGGATATCTCTCTTTCTTCTTCCTTGGCTTCTACTTCCAAATTGTGTGGATCTGCTTCCTTATCCTCATATTCTCTTGTCTTCCATGAGGTATAATATAGATTTTGTTGTGGATTTTCCACCCTATCCATCCATTCTATAAAATTTCAGCTACCTTTTTCTTTCAGTGAGATGGTTTTTTATCTTTTTCCTTCACATATAATCCTAACTACTTTTGTTGGGGATATGATTATTTCTTTCATCCTTTGTAATGAATGTACTATATTACTTTGTTAGGGATATAAAAATAAAAGGTTTTACATAAGTCATTTAATAATAATTTCCATACTCTAGTTTCTTCTCACTACTCTTGGTTGATGTACCAAGTTTTTATGATGGGTAATAAGTTCTAGTAAAATAGATGGGTATAGAGTCTGTCATCATATTATCTTTTATTTGTCAACTCCTTGATGTAATTTTGTAAATGTGTCTTAGGTTCTATTTAACCACAATATTTGGGTGTAATCTTCCAATCCCATTCTTCTAGTGGATATATAGTTTTTATCAGATTTGTAAACGCTTTCCAATATGGAATATTTCTATTATGGGTATACCAACATCTTGTTGCATTACATACTAGGGTATCTTGTAGTGCTTATTGTTGTAAGTATGGGCCTAACCGGTGTTGTCATTGATGTCAACATACTTCTGTTGCATTGATGATGAGGATTGGATGAGTTGTATGTTGAGGATATTGAGAAAATTAGTCCTATCAGGAATAGAGAAGAACAGTGTGTACACAACCAAATTTGTCCCAACTTTGTTCATGTCTACCAACACCTTGTTAAATCATTATCCATTAAGCCAATTAATTAAATAAATAAAATTTATTTAATTAATTCCATATCATATCTTATCCTCATCCCAATTAATTAAATAAATTTTATTTATTTAATTATTTTCCACATCATATCTTATCCCATCCTATTCATTTATCCTATTAATTAAATAAATTTTATTTATTTAATTAATATCCAACTCATATCCCAACTAATTCAAATATTTTATTTGAATTAAACACTCATCTTTTATCACATTCCAACACTTGTCTAGTCAATCATGTGTTATAATACAACTTTCATTCATATCCTTCACATGCACAACTAATGGGACCTAAATTTAGTATCTTTCAATCCTAGCCATTCATATAGCCTCTGAATCTCCACCGTCGATTGATCTTGATTGAGCTCTATATAAACACTCTTTCATTCCATATGAGACATCCAGCAATCATATAGCACCTACATTATCATCTTGAGCGTTTGAGCATTCATTTGAGCTTTTATCATCTATCATGGCAGCTTTCAGCTTTGCAATTGTTCATTGTTGAAGAAGCAGTCCACATCTCTTAAACAAGGAATCGCACGGTCTAGGTGATGTTATGCTTGAATTGCATTACTCTTGGATTTCATTTAGATTGGATTCCTTGATGATGGTAGGGTTAGAGTTTCATGGCTATGCTTGATCTTCTAAACCTGACTTTTCACCTATCACATTTTGGCATGCCCGGTGGGACTCGAACCCACAATCGCCTGTATATCAAAAAATTTGGATTTGCAAATGGAAATGATCAAACAATTGAAATGCATAACCTAAACCCAAATAATTCAATACCTCAAAGATGCAAGATGAGCTTGGTTGATTGATCACTTTGTTATGTTGATTGCTTGATTCTGCAGCATAACGTTGATAAGAAGATAAATGATGGAATAAATGATAGATGGAGGATGCAAAGGCTCTAATGATATTTTGACAGCATGTGGATACTTGAGGATCAATGCATTTTTTAAAATTTGGTAGAATAAGGGTGCTTAAGGCTCAATGCATTGCTAATGGCTTGTGAGGGGTTTGATTTATAGGAAAGGCTTGGTTAAAATGGATGGTTGAGATTAAAAAGCTAATTGATTGATGTGGACGGCTAGGATTGATTAGTTATTCCCACTCTTCAAGGGAGTTGTAGTCATTTGACAAGTGGAGGGAGGATAGGGCTCATGTGTGCTTGTGTACATAAAAAGTACTACATATGAAAGATATTAAATAAAAGGCTGTAGTACCACTTATCTTTTTAAATGAAAGAGGCACACATGTTAGCTAAATGATAACATAAATTAATTAAATAAATAAAATTTATTTAATTAATTGGAAAGTCGGCTTATAATGAAATGTGAGAACTTAATTCAAATAAAATATTTGAATTAGTTGGGATATGAGTTGGATATTAAATAAATAAATAAAATTTATTTAATTAATTGGATAGTGGGATTAGGATATGATTGAGATATGATGTGGAAATTAATTAAATAAATAAAGTTTATTTAATTAATTGGCTAAGTAGGATAAGGATGGGATTAAATGGGATTTTAATTAAATAAATAAAATTTATTTAATTAATTAGCTAATGGATAAATGGGATTAAGAGTGGGATTTAGGACAAAATGCTACATGATGTCTAAGTGATGTTTTTAACTAGGTGTTGCAAGACATGGACAAATTTGGGACAATTTTGGGTGTCTACATTTTGCCCCTCTTTGAGATGATGTTTGAGATGATAAGCTTTATGTCATGTAACATCATTTCAAAGAAGTTAAGGTATGGATAATTGAAAAATGAAAAAGATAGGCTGATGATGAAAAGATAGAATGATGATACCCCCTCGAGAGGATAGGTGGGTTGGACAAACACGGGTAGGCTCTCGAAATGAAAGGGATTGGACTATGAAAGATAGAGGAATGGATAGAAGAAATGATGATGCGTTATGCTGCAATGAAAGTGAGCAACTATGATGTTTGATATAGCACTAGACGTTATGCACCAAGGTATAAGGAACTAGGGTGACGATTTGTCTCGTGCCCTAGCATAATACAACTTTGTTGGGATACAAGATATGAATATTAGTTGGATTGATACCGATGTGATGCAAATGAAAGGTAAAATGATAACACACACAAGCAAGCAAGCATGCATGCACAAATGATACAAAAACAAATAAGGTATTGCCCCTATCAAGCTGTAAACCAATGATTAATTGCTTGATGACGATAGTTGAGAGTGTTGTCATTGCGGGGAAAGCTATATCCCTAGATCAACACAAGGTTGTTTTTTGAGTTAGTTGGCTAATTGGCTGATTAATTTGGCTTACAATAAGGCTAGGATCAAGACCATTGATTGCGCTTGGATAACTTGGCTTGATTGATTAACTTGATTGGTATAGCTTTATGATGACTTGCATTTGGATCATTGCTTTGAATGATTTGAGTTGATTTGATTTGATGGATGAAGATTGACTAGATTGATGAAATGTTGACGATTGATTTGAAGGAAATGGATTGATTGAATGATAGATTGATTGAAAGAAGTTGTTTATTGATGATGTAAAAGATAGATGATAGAAGAAATGATGAGAGAAGAAAGAGGAAAATCGCCTGTGCCTGAATCTGGGCACTTCCTCCATACTCCAGACTACCTACATACCCTGTATCCATGGGATCAAGGCAGTTAACGATGGAAATGAGATGTAGTTCTAATTGTTTTATTGATGATGATGAAAATGGATTGAGATTGGGATTGATCAAGTTATGGATTGATGAAATGTTGATGATGTGATGATATGTGGTGGATTAAGCTTCTTTTGATTTGTGGGAGTGATTGGATTTGTTTCGATGGTTAGCTTGATGTGCTTTGGTTGATTTTCTTTGGTGTTGATGCTGATGATTGATAGGATTTGTTTTGATGGTTGGCTTGATGTGTTTTGGTTGTGATGTTTGCTATTGCTGGGTTGATTGTTCTGATGATTGGATTGTTTTGAATGAGGATAGTGATGGTGTGATGATTAGAGGGTTCACTCAATCTAAGCATAAGCAAGTGTTCTTAGTGTGCTCAAAGGATGTAAAACAAACAAGGTATTTCCCTTGTCAAGTCATAAACCAATGATTGATTATTTGATTGATGATGATAGATAGTGTTGTCATTGCAGGGAAAGCTATATCCCTAGATCAACACAAGGATGTGGGAACACTATATCCCATTGATGATGATTGATGATTTGATTGATTGGGCTCATGACAAGATTAGGATCAAAACCTATTGATTTGATTAGACAATGTTCCTTGATTGATTAGCTTGCTTGATATGGATTAGTGTGACTTGGATTTAAGATCATTTCTTAGAGTGATTTGATTGATATGATTGGAAGAGGTGATTGATTGAAATGGATGAATGAATGTTATTGATAGGAAGAATTGATGATGATGAGGATTTGATTTTGATTGAATGTTGAAGTGGATTGTTTTGGATTGATGATTGGTTTTATTGCTTGGATTTTTCATTGGATATTGATTTTTTTGTGTTTTTGAATGTTTTGAAATGTCAATGGATTTACAATTTGGGTAGCCTTTGTGCTAGATACCAATGACAAGGGAAAAAACCAAGTCTAGGTGCAAAGATGTAGGAGGATGGATAAAAGGATGGGTGATAGTAAATGGGATGAAAGGTTCATGAGAGTTGGAAGGATAGATAAGAGGATAGGCCATATAAGAGATGGATGCATGCCTCACTATAAATGGATAGGTAGGCTATAGTGGATGGATGTATGCCTCATGATAAATAGATGGGGATAAGCTATAAGATGGAAAACTCATGATAAGGGTATGCCATAGTGGATGGATCATAAGGGAGATAGGATGTGATCTCCAAAGACTATGTCACATAGGAATAACTTGCCCCATTCTAGGTAGAAGACTTAGGGTTTTACATGATAAAATTCATGACAAATGGGATGATAAGATTGGATGGGATGGATAAATGGTCAATGGATAGGAATTGGTTTGGAAAGAAGGTATGCCAAGATATATCCAAACATGTTTCAACATTTTACCCCTATGTCTTCATCAAGATCAAAAGGAGGAAAGGGATAGACTCAACATGATAGGTATGTGGATGTAATGGCTAATGATGGTAGGATAGGATATGGCAAGATAGGACATGATAAGATGGAAAATGATAGGTTGGATGAGACAATGTGCCCCCAAGTGTAAGTAACATAGAAGATCAACCTACACATGACGCCTGTTTGCCAAGTTTTCATCATGGTACTTATCCAAGGCCCCTGTTTACCAGGTTTTCACCATTGGACAAAGAGATTTCTCTTTACTATTTTGATTTTTTTTTAGATGGTATGACAATTACACATGGCGTCTGTTATGTTTTCACCATGGTAATGGATAGGAGGGACTCAATTGTCTAGTGTTATGAATTTTGATAGTGTCCCTTTAGAGATGGATGATGTCTTCGCATGGACCATGTCATTATGCTCATAGATGTTGATAAGGGATTGCGTGGATGGGAGATGGATTATAATGTGGAATTATGGTAGGGTAGGCTAGTGGCTTATGGTGTGGATTTATATAGGCTTATGGAATGAAGATGGATGAAAAGTTTATGCCAAAGCATGGGCCATAGGGATAGCATGGGGGAGATATGTAAGATAATGGATGGAAGATGGGGAGATGTAGGTATGTGGGAATGTTTTGGAATGGAAGGGAACCATGACCAATGGTTGCACACACCATGATAAACATTAAAGCTTTTGGTGAGATGGTGGTGTAGGAAGCAATGGAGATGTTTGCTTAGCAGATGGTTGATAAAGTGATTTAGGAACCCACATAGATTTAGTATTTTTAGTGCTTTTGTTTTGCTTGTGGGATTTTTGAAGGGAATGGAAGTTTTGGATGGAAGTAGGCTTTTGGATGAATATAGGTGATTGGGATTCTTGAGAGGTGGATAAGGATGCCTCATTTGACTTGTTAGCTATTTTCTTAGGAACCCAAACCATTCTACTTTTGGGCTTTGCATTTGGAGGTATGGGTTTGGATAGCTTTGTGAATGTACTTTGCTTAGAAGGATGATTTAGAGACTTTTCACATTGATGCCCTAAGGCATGAGGGTCCTTAGGAGTTGTAGTTAGATTTTTGGCTTTATAGATAAAGGCATCCAAATGTTTATTTTGGAATCCCATGGGGTGGGTGGAGTGGATGGAATGATTGGAAGCTTTATGCTTAGGAAATGTGTGCTTTTGTTGGCCATGATTAGGGATGTAAGGATACTTATGAATGCTAGGTATGTTAGGTGTTGGAAGTAATGGTGGCAAGGTGGATGGAGGGATATTTGGAGTTGGTAAAAGTGGATGGTGGAAGGTGTATGGTCACATGCTTTTGACATTTATAGGATGATGGAGTTGGAATGACAACATATGTTTTGGGTAGATGATGGGGGGTGCGATGGAAAGTAGTAGATTTAGGATGCATGAAGGGATTACCAACATCTTGGCCTTGTTTACCTTGGGGTGTGTATCCAAGGCCATATGAGTGTGGGTGAACTTTGACATAGTTTGGCTCCAAAATACCTTGTTCATAAAGGCCTAGACCTTTACCTTTGTAGTTCATGTTTTGGAGTGTGTGATGGACAATGGGACTAGGTGTGCTTTGAACACTAGACTTGAGTTCTTTATTGGATGGAGAAGGTGAAGTGGAGGACAAAGGTTGTTGTTGTCCTAAGGAAGAACATTCATGGACAAAGGTTGTAAGACCACTAGGACATGATGGTCTACTTGAAGTGGAATTGATGGTGGATGTGGAAAGAGGATCATTAGGATCTTGATTAGGTTCATTATGTTCACTAAGATCCAAGTTATTTGTTTGATCTTTTATGCTTACTTGGGGCACAAGTGTCTCATCATGACAAGTGGATGTTTGCTTATTATGGATAGGGCTAGATGGCATATGACTAGGAGCAATTTGGACATCTTGCTCATGGATAGATATAGGATTATGGATAGGATCAAGGTGTTCATGGATAGCTTCTTCATAGGTATCATCTTGATCATAAAGAAGGTAAATATTATGGATAGGTTGCATGAAAGTGTTTTGATCTTGAGTTGGACTAGGGCTTAATGTTTCCACATGCTTAGGATTAAACTCTTGACATACCTCTTGGGTTGTTTGAATGGAAGTGGAAGACTCTTGGATAGGTTCTTGGTCAACAACATGAGAACATGATGACTCTTGACTTGGATTAATGATAGGAGACTCTTGAATAGGCTTGATGTCTTGTAGGTCACATGATGGGCTTGAAGGGTTAAGAATGTTAATTGAGGGTTCTTGGATAGGCTCAAGGATAGGTGGACCACATGATAGGATTATAGGATTGGACATGACCTTTGGAAGTTCATTGGTAGGCTCATAAATAGATGTTTGACATGGAGGTAGTTTATTCCTAGCTAGTAGCCAATGGATCACATCCTTTGCAAGGGTATGAGTGGATGGGCAATATAATGGATGGATGATAATAGTAGATGGTGTTGTAGGCTTATAATTATGACTTTGATTGGATGGAAGGATAATGGAGTTTGATAAGCTAAAATTTGGATTGGATGGGGGTGATACATGGGATTGGGATGATGTGACATGATTTCTTATGGTATGTCGATACACCTTGTAAACAATTAGGAAAAACATGGGGCATGTATTTGTATCATGGCCTTTGGTCCTATGGTATGCACAATAATCATGTTCATCATATGGACTTTCTTCACATGGTTTGACTTCAGGAAGTTCAATGAGTTTTGCTTCAAGCATCCTTTGTAAAACTATCTCAGCCGCATCCTTTGGTGAAGGATTAGGATGACATGGTGATGAATGTGATGGAGGGCTTGGTGGTTTGGAAGGTAGAGGGATTAATGGACTAGGAATGAGATCACATGGTGGTGTTAGGATAGGACTTATTGGCTCATGTGTTGGCATGTGATTGGATGATGGAGGCCACTCATAGGATGAACTAGCTAGGTTGGTATCTCCCTTGTCAAAGGTTATTAGATCTTGCATAGGATAACTTGGGCTTGTTTGATTTATGTACAAGCGACCAGTTGGACTTGGATGTGCTTCTTGTTGTAAAGGTGGACTTAGGTCTATCAATGGTGCTTGATGGTCTTGTTGAAAAGGTGTACTTGGACTTGCTTGATTTATGTATAAGGGACCATTGGGACTTGGATGTTGTTCTTGTGATATCGCTTGATTGCCTTGTGGATGGGCTTGCTAGTGCATTGGAATGATGGCATGAGGGATTGGATAAGCTTGAGGTGAATGTTCATAGGTTGATGTGGCATTGACTTGGTGGATAAGTGGATTAAGTTGATAGGAAGTGGATGGATATGACATGTGGCTATGAAGTAGATTAGGTTGGTATGGAGTGGCTAAGGATTGATGTACTTGTCAAGCTTGACTAGTGGCTAAAAGGTGTTGGACTTGGGCTATGGAGTGTTGCAGTTGAGGTGATTGGCTTGCATGGGGTTGAGCTTCTTGGATGAAGAATTGTAGTATTTCAATGGCATCTTGGTTTAGGGGTTGTGAACCTTGATAAATATTTTGGAGGAATCTTTGGAATTTGATTATTGGGTCTTCTAGCGTAGACATGTTGTCACCAAGTGTTTGTCTTAAGTCCTTTTAGCAAGCGCTTGTTTAGGGATTTTGAGGATGATGTGGCTTGTTTGGATGACTTGGCTATGTTTGGGATGAAAGTGATTGGATTTGAATGTTACTGGAAGAATGTGTAGGATGACTTGTCTTTATGTGTTTGATTGTTTAGAGCTTGATGTGGCAATGTTCAAACAAATGATTATGCATATACACACATGAATCACTCACACAAGACACATAAGCAAGTTGTTAGTTTGGAATAATGTGATGATGGTTAAGCAAGCACGTGAAGACACTTCAACAAGTCCTAGTTAAGGCAAAGCCACTATCACAAGGAGGTTCTAGTGAAAATTTGGGGGACCGGCACCCCACAAGCATCCAGCAAGCCACTTAAGACTTTAACTAACCCTACTAGGAGTTTTAATATACACAAAGGTACACCTCCTTTTGAGTTAGCACTGTATGGTGAGCGCTAATACCGGTTAGACTTGGCTTTCGCCTTATCCTCTGATTTTTATAGCGGACCGGATGAAAGTACCGCTTGAGGTCATTCCCTTGGGGTGGATACCAAGGCAGGCCTCTCTAAGGCTAAACAAAAGCAACACAAGTAAATGTTTTTGATCTCCAAGTTCGTGTTGGGATGTGAGGAGAGAGCATACACATTTACTTGGTCACACTCGCATTGGGTTCATTAACCTTAGAAATTTAATGTGTGGAAGACAATGCAAGCACTTGTTTGTTTTAAAGCCCAAATCTAAATGTGATAGAAGACAATGGTTCGTTTTAGCCCAATTTTTTGATGTGAATTTGCAAACAATTATTCATTTTATGCCCAAAATCCAAATGTGTTTGCAAACAATGATTAGAAGATGAGAAATGAAATGATTGCACCTGGTTAATTCACTATCCAAATTGCTATAGATGTTGATGTCAATGTTGCTCCAGCTCCTTATGATCACCTACAACATAAAAAAAATGATATTATAATGCAGGCATAAAAAATAAGCTCAGCAGGCAAGGAAAATTGTAATTTTATATGCATAGCCAAATTAGATTTGATTATTTTGATACATTTTTGGTTCAAAACTTAAAAAATCAAAGAAAAGACTCCTATTAATTTTTAGAGAGCTTTCCGAAAATGTAAAGAAATCAGAAAAATTCCATGATTGGCGCCCAGAAATATGGATTTATGAAAAAGGTATAGTCGGCAAAGATCTAATTTGTTCGCAATGTAAACGACCTCCAAATTAAATCTGTAAAACATAGACCCCCATTATAATTTCAAGAGATTTTTAGAAATGTAAAAATTTCTAAAAAATTCATTGATGTGCGCCCAGAATTGAGATTTTATGAAAAAACATAAAAACGTGATAAATCCCGCAAAAATAGCAATAAACCTGAAATGTTTTTGCTGTAGCTTCCTTATATCATGGAGAAACATCTGCTAAAATCTTGTAGAAAAATTCATAGCCATTTGGAAGATATGATGAAATCTTTAAAACCTAGGGTTTTTTTGAAAAAACAGTGAATTTGCAACAAAAAGTTAATTAAACCTACAAAACTCGACAATGGGGGTTAGATGAATGCAAATATTTACTACAAAAACCTGCAAAAAATATCAAGCAAAGTGAGTCCCACCAGGCATGCCAAATGTATATCAAAAAATTTGGATTTGCAAATGGAAATGATCAAACAATTGAAATGCATAACCTAAACCTAAATAATTCAATACCTTGAAGATACAAGATGAGCTTGGTTGATTGATCGCTTTGTTGTGTTGATTGCTCAATTCCATAGCATAACGTTGATAAGAAGATAAATGATGGAATGCATGATACATGAAGGATGCAAAGGCTCTAATGATATTTCTACAACATGTGGATACTTGAGGATCAATGCATTTTTCAAAATTTGGCAGAGTAAGGGTGCTTAAGGCTCAATGCATTGCTAATGGCTTGTGAGGGGTTTGATTTATAGGAAAGGCTTGGTTAAAATGGATGGTTGAGATTAAAAAGCTAATTGATTGATGTGGACAGCTAGGATTGATTAGTTATTCCCACTCTTCAAGGGAGTTGTAGTCATTTGACAAGTGGAGGGAGGATAGGGCTCATGTGTGCTTGTGTACATAAAAAGTACTACATATGAAAGATATTAAATAAAAGGCTATAGTACCACTTATCTTTTTAAATAAAAGAGGCACACATGTCGGCTAAATGATAACATAAATTAATTAATTAAATAACATTTATTTAATTAATTGGAAAGTCGTCTTATAATGAAATGTGAGAACTTAATTCAAATAAAATATTTGAATTAGTTGGGATATGAGTTGGATATTAATTAAATAAATAAAATTTATTTAATTAATTGGATAGTGGGATTAGGATATGATTGTGATATGATGTGGAAATTAATTAAATAAATAAAGTTTATTTAATTAATTGGCTAAGTAGGATAAGGATGGGATTAAATGGGATTTTAATTAAATAAATAAAATTTATTTAATTAATTAGCTAATGGATAAATGGGATTAAGAGTGGGATTTAGGACAAAATGCTACATGATGTCTAAGTGATGTTTTTAACTAGGTGTTGCAAGACATGGACAAATTTGGGACAATTTTGGGTGTCTACATAGTGAAGATAGTGAAGTGAAAATCCCAGCTAAGATGAAGATTAGAGGATGCGCATCAAAGGGTTTGCAGATATTTGTCTTAAGATGATCTAGTAAAGATTTGAGAGGTTCGCATGAATATCTGAAGAAGTTATGACCACTTGAGTAAAACTAGTTATGGCAGATGTTTAGAGATGACAGGTAATATAGATAGGTCCGGTGAGATCCAAAAATACAATATCTTGTTTTGTGGATTTGGTGGAGTGTTTAGGAAGTCAATGTGAATTGACAACTCAATTGGTTTGTAGTCTGGAGGTCCACAAGCATCTATTCCAATATGATAGTGATGACAGACTATGTTCTTGAGGTTCTAGATGAAGGAGAGAAAGATTTCAGTAAGTAGAAGTAGTGTGGATGTTCCTGGTGATTCAGGTAAGCTTGTGGAGGTCTTTGGATTGTGTCCAGTTTGTGTTGGTGGTCTCCATTGAAGATTAAGCTCGTAATTGAAGAATTGCTTCTAGATGATGATGTTCTTCCGAAGTATGGCCGACCAGATGAGTTACACATCCTGCGGATGATCTTGAAGATGTTCTGTGAAGCATGGCATGTTCCTCAAAGAAGATTGAAGTCTCAAATCTATGTAGCTAATAGTGTATTGATCCGTGCAAAGTCTTTTTGTAATTAGTCATGTTGTATTTATGTATTTTCTCTATAATGTATGCTGACTTGGATGATAATCCCAATGTCAAATGTCTTTTATAAATAAGAAGTTGTGAAGTCATTTCAAAGGTATCATGGAGGAGATGAGAGTGTGGTAGAGAGCAGAGAAGTGAAAGGCAGAGCAAAAGTATTGAGCTTAAATGGAACTGACTCAAGTATGTAATATTTATTATTCTATAGATAGTGTGTCTCCTGTAGGTAGTGGGCCTCTTGTGAGCAATGTGCTTAGGTAGTGAGTCCTAATTGGCATGTGCCATTTTGTTTTTCATATTCTTTTAACAGAGACTACAATCTTGGGTTAGACACCCTGTGGTTTTTTCCTTAACCGGGTTTTCCACATTAAAATCTTAGTGTCGTATGTGTTAATGTGTTTCTGCTCTTGAATTATTAGATGATTAATTTATTATTATGTTGTTGAATTATAAGAGGATTTAAGTGATTAATAAGAAGAAAATTTTGGAACAACTGATTCACCCCCCCTCTTAGTTGTCTATCCTGAATCTAACAATTGGTATCAAAGCTTTGTTCCTCTAAAAGAGCTTAATTGCTTGAGGAGATCTAGGATATCATCCTACAAGAAAAATAGTCTGAGGTTTGATGGAACCAATTTTACTCTTTTAAAAAGTTGCATGGAATGTCACCTGCAATGTATGGGAATGTAATATTAGGTCATGGCTTCAAATAAGTATGTTCATCCGTAGAATGGTCTGAGTACTATAGATGAAATCAGAGATGTTGAAAACAATCTTCGAACTAAAGAAGCTCTACTAAGTGCCTTATCTGATTCAGAGTTGACAAATGTTGTTTGATCTAAAAACTACATATGAGATTTGGCAAAAACTAAAACTTTTGCATGAAAGAGACAAGTATGTTAAATGTGCTAAGTCTGAAAGGAAAATTCAAAAACTTGAAGATGAGAGAAGATGAAAATATCACTACATTTATGTCAAGAGTAAATGAGCTTGTTTGTGGCATTAGATGTGCTGGTGGAATCTTGGATGAAGATGAGATTGTTGCCAAAGTTCTCAGATCCCTACCTAATTCTTACAAATACAAGGCTCCTACTATTGAAGAATTTAGATCTTTTTCAAATATCACAAGAGATCAATTGGTTGGTAAATTGGTTACATTTGAATTGACTAAGTTTGGAGATGCACCTCCAAAAACTGAATCTACATTCAAAGCCAGTGCCTCTGTAAAAGGAAAACAAAAGTTTGATTTGGGAGAGAACTCTTCAAAGAAACTATCATGGAATGAAAAAGGCAAGAAAAAATTTGGAAGAAGATGAAGCAGAAATTGCTCAACTTGAAGCCTTTATTGCAAAAAGATTGCCAAGAGGATCTGGTAAGTATGAAGGGAAATTGCCTTTTAAATGTTTTAACTGCAATAAGATTGGTCACTTTGCCTCAAGGTGTCCGGAAAGATTTTCAAGACCAAATCCTAACAAATCGAGATTCCAAAAGAAATGTTACTATGTTCATGAAGATGATGATGATGGAGTAAGAAATGATGAATCAAAGGCAAGAAACAAATCTGAAAGTGACTAGGTGTTTATTGCCATCAAGGAAGAAGATCCAATGCCCTCTGAATCTGTCAATAAAAAATGGTAGAAAAAGTTCTAGCTGCCCAAGTTGAAGAAAAACATGATTGGGTCATTAATAGTGGATGCTCCCACCATATGATAGGTGATAAAAATAAGTTCATAGATTGGGAAAGATATGAAGGAGGAGTTGTAAAATTTGGTGATAATTCTGCTGGCAAGATTAGAGGTAGAGGAACTATTTCTTTTGATGGAAAGAACAAAACTGGTAATGTACTGTATGTTGAAGGTCTGAAGCACAATCTTCTCAGTGTTGGACAATTGCTGGACAAAGGCTATGGTCTCAGATTCAAAAATGGAAAATGCAAGATCTTTGAAAGTTCTAGAACAGAGATTGCATCCGGTACTCAAACAAAAGGTAATATCTTCCACTTGCTTGGTACTGTAAAAAAGTTGTTTATTTTTTCAAATTGATCAGAGTTGGTTGTGGAATAGGAGAATGTGTCATGTGAATTTTGATAATATCATCAAGATAAACAACACTCAGGTTGTAAGAGATCTTCCAAGATTGGTCAAACCTACTAATAGTTTGTGCAAAGAATGTTAGTTGGGTAAACAAAGTAGAGTCACATTCAAAAGTATGGAATAGTCCTCTACCAGATTGTTGGACTTAATTCATACTGATCTATGTGGTCCGGCAAGAATCAGGAGTTTTCAAGGTGAAAGATACTTCATGTTGTTAATTGATGACTACTCCCAGATGATGTGGGTGACTTTTCTGAAAGAGAAATCTGAGGCTCTTGAGAAATTCAAAATATTCAAGGCTATCGTAGAGAATGAAACCATATTAAACATAAAATGTCTAAGGTTTGATAGAGGTGGAGAATTCACATCTAGTGAGTTCATAGAATTCTGTGAGAAACATGGGATAAAAAAATAGTTGTCTACTCCAAGAACTCCATAGCAAAATGGAGTAGTGGAAAGAAAGAGCCGGACCATCCAGGAAGCATCTAGAACCATGATGATGGAAGTAAATTTTCCTTAGGTCTAGTAGAGAGAAGTTGTAAGCACTACAGTCTATACTCTTAATCAAGTACAAATCAGAAGCAATACTGGTAAGACTCCTTATGAAATCTAGTTTGGCATCACTCCCACTGTGAAGTATTTCAGATTCTTTAGTAGAAAATGTTACATCAAAAGAGATGAAGATCTTGGCAAATTTGATGCTAGAAGTGATGAAGAAATTTTTTTGGGTTATTCTACTAAAAAAGCATACCAATGCTATAATAATATATTGAGAAAGACTATAGAAAGTACAAATGTGAAGGTTGATGAAGGTATTGAAAAACTCTCAAGGTTTTATGAATATGATGAAGATGATCAAAATGATGTTTTGGTCCAAGCCCCTTCTGAAATTTACATCCAAACTGATTTGGTGAATCAGGAAGAAGAGAAAAGTTTGAATGAACATGTTCAAGAAATAGAAGTACAAGAAATTCCCAAAATTCTTAGGTATGTAAGACTGAATCACTCTGAAGATTAAATCATTGGTGATAAAAGCAAATGTGTTCAAACAAGAAGAAAGATTGCTCAAGGCTCAGAAGAGTACTGTCTGATTTCAAAGATTGAACCAAAGTCAATGAATGAAGCATGCAATGATGAAAGCTGGACTAAAGCTATGGAGGAAGAGCTGATGCAAATTGAGAAAAATCACACTTGGGATCTTGTTCCTAGACCTAGAAACAAGAATGTGATTGGAACCAAATGGGTCTTCCAGAATAAACTGAATGAAGATGGTGAAGTAGTCAGAAATAAAGCCAGATTGGAATGCAAGGGTTACTCTCAAGTAGGAGTTAATTTTGAAGAAACGTTTGCTTTGGTGGCAAGAATTGAAGCAGTCAGATTATTTCTTGCCTTTGCTACCTTCAAGGACTTCACAGTATATCAGATGAATGTCAAGTCTGCCTTCCTAAATGGTGACTTGGCAGAAGAATTTTACATTTAGCAACCAGATGGATATAAATTGTCTGATCATGATGATATGGTCTACAAGTTGAAGAAAGCATTGTATGGACTCAAACAAGCCCCAAGAGCCTGGTATGAAAGATTGGATAAGCATCTTTTGAAGATTGGTTTCAACAAAGGTACTGCTGATAGTAACTTGTACTTCAAAATTGATCATGAAAATATCTTAATTGTTGAAATGTTTGTTGATGATATCATTTTTGGAGGAAGAGATAATATGTGCAAAACTTTTGCAAATCAAATGAAAAGTGAATTTGAGATGTCCATGTTTGGGGAAATGAATTTCTTCTTGGGTTTGCAAATCATTCAAACAAAGAAAGGAATCTTCATTTCACAGACTAAATATGTGAAAGAATTGTTGAATAAATTTGGGATGGAAGACTCAAAACCAATGAGCACTCCCATGGCAACCAGATGTAAATTGAGCAAAGATGGTGACTCTCCTAAGGTTGATCAGAAAAAGTATAGGTCAATGATTGGAGGATTATTGTATCTCACTCAAACTAGACCTGACATTATGAATGTTGTTGGTCTTGTTGTTAGATTCCAAGCTAATCCTAGAGAATCTCATGTCATCGCAATCAAGAGGATTCCTAGATATCTAAAAGGGACAGTTGAGTATGGTTTATGGTATCCTAGAGATCATGATTTCTCTCTTCATGTAGATGCAGATTAGGTAGGAGATGTGGATGACCATAAGAGTACCAGTGGTGGAGCATTATTTTTGGGAAAGAGATTGGTTTCTTGGCTGAGCAAGAAACAAGAGGCAATATCTCTATCCACTACAGAAGTAGAATATATTGCAGTAGCAGGTAGTTGCACTCAAGTATTGTGGATAAAGCAAATGCTAAGAGACATTAGAGTGGAGTATGATGAACCTATCACAATCTTCTGTGATAATTCAAGTGCAATAAATATATCAAAGAATCCAGTGTTGCATTCAAAGACAAAACATATATCCATCAATTTTCACTTTTTGAGAGGGCAAGTGAACAAGAATGAAGTCAGATTGGAGTTTGTGCCTTTCAAGGATTAGATTACAGATATTTTTACCAAACCTCTACCTAAGGACTCTTTTGAGTATCTCAAGGAGAAGTTAGGGGTTATTACCCCTCCAGTTTTGAATTAAGGTGCACTATTGTGCATCAGTCCAGTGGATGTCACAGTCATATCTTGTGGTTTGGATTGATGATGGGAAGTTGCCACTCAGGGGGAGTAGCTGGTATGATTCTAAAGTGATGCAAGTATGTGCCCTTTGCCATTGATGTCAAAGGGGGAGAGAAGATATGTGAAAAATAAAAAACAAAAAGTAGTTGTTGATCAAAGGGGGAGAAGTAAAGGAAGAGAAGACATGTGATTGATAGGGGGAGTTATGAGGAGAAGTTCTTGTCTTGATGGTTAAAAAAAATTTCACATCATATGTTGCCATCAATGACAAAGGGGGAGACTGTTGTAAGTATGGGCCTAACCGGTGTTGTCATTGATGTCAATATACTTCTGTTGCATTGATGATGAGGATTGGATGAGTTGTATGCTAAGGATATTGAGAAAAATAGTCCTATCAAGAATAGAGAAGAACAATGAAGATAGTGAAGTGAAAATCCTATCTAAGATGAAGATCAGAGGATGCGCATCAAAGGGTTTGCATATATGTTTCTTGAGATGATCTAGTAAAGATTTGAGAGGTCCGCATGAAGATCTAAAGAAGTTATGGCCACTTGAGTAAAACCAGTTCCTACAGATGTTCACAGGTGATAGAGTAATACAGATAGGTCTGGTGGATTTGAGAGGTCCGCATGAAGATCTAAAGAAGTTATGGCCACTTGAGTAAAACCAGTTCTGACAGATGTTCACAGGTGATAGAGTAATACAGATAGGTCTGGTGATAGAGTAATACAGATAGTTCTGACAGATGTTCATAGGTGATAGAGTAATACAGATGTTCACAGGTGATAGAGTAATACAAATTTGGTGGAGTGTTTACAAAGTCAATGTGAATAGACTATTCCAATATGACAGTGATGATAGACTATGTTCTTGAGGTTCCAGATGAAGGAGAGAAAGATTTCAGTAAACATAAGTAGTGTGGATGTTCTTGGTGATTCAGGCAAGCTTGTGGAGGTCTTTGGATTGTGTCCAGTTCGTGTTGGTGGTCTGCATTAAAGATTGAGCTCATAATTGAAAAATTACGTCTGGATGATGATGTTCTTCCTAAGTATGGCCGACCAGATGAGTTACACATCTTGCGGATGATCTTGAAGATGTTCTGTGAAGCATGGCATGTTCCTCAAAGATGATTGAAGTCTCAGATCTATGTAGCTAACATTGTGTTGATCTGCGTGAAGTCTTTTTGTAATTAGTCATGTTGTATTTATGTATTTGCTCTATAATGTATGCCAACTTGGATGATAATCCCAAAGTCAAATGTCTTGTATAAATAAGAAGTTGTGAAGTCATTTCAAAGGTATCTTGGTGGAGATGAGAGTGTGGTAGAGAGCAGAGAAGTGAAAGGCAGAGTAGAAGTATTGAGCTTAAATGGAACTAACTCAAGCATGGTGAAAATGCTATTCTTCAGTTCAAGTATGTAATATTTATTATTCTGTAGACCGTGTGTCTCCTGTAGGAATGGGCCTCTTGTGAGAAGTGTGCTCAGGTAGTGAGCCCTAATTGGCATGTGCCACTTTGTTCTTTATATTCTTTTAACAGAGAATACAATCTTGGGTTAGTCACCTCGTGGTTTTTCCCTTAACTAGATCTTGGTGTCATATGTGTTAATGTGTTTCTGCTCTTGAATTATTGCATGATTGATTTATTATTATGCTATTAAATTTTAAGAGGATTTAAGTGATTAATAAGAAAGTTTTGGAACAACTGATTCACCCCACCTCTCACTTGTCTATCCTAAATTTAACACTTATAACCTCAAATCTTCTCTTTCAAATATTTTTTCCATACATTCTATGTAGTTTAGCAGCCTCCTGTACCAAATTATTGAGGAAGCTTAATATGTGAGATGTCATATCAAATATGATTTAGATGATGTGAAATTTTCATATTTTATTTTTCTTAATAATATATTATTTTCCTAAATTTTGTGGTGGTTTCTCATTGTTTGTGGTGATGTTAATTTTATCAATCAGATATGCACCCTATGCTAAGTTATTCAACTTAACTAACTGTTGACACATGGGAACACTCCTAGGCCTATGGGTTACCTAAACTCAAAGTGAACCTCCATAGTGAGCTAGTTCTCCTAATGATTTCTTTAATCTAAATAACTTCAAAGGGAAAAGGGAGAGGATGAACTGAAATGAAATTGAAAACTCTAAACTTCAAACAACCCCTTAAGCATAATCTTTCACAACCCCACCTAGAACATTCAATCCAAAAATAATTTATATGAAGGATCAATTTGGACACAACATATAACCAAGATCAAAAGAAATATTTGCATACAATTTCACTTTAATGAGACATAACAAAGGACAAAGTAATGTCACAATGAAACATTAGATCAAAAGCTGCAAATTTGAGGCAAATAGATGAAATAGGAAATGTCTGTTGTATAGAACTAGGAGTACATGAAAATCTTGTAAAAATTGAGTAAAAAATGTCTACAAACTATCTTCTTGTGCTCAAGGGAGAAGAAATAATGATATGAACTCCTTGAGAAAGAGCTAGCTTTCTCCAATATATGCTTCTAGTTTTTCCAAAAATGGAAAAGATAGGAAATCACTTCAAGAATCTCTCCAAAAAGCTCTGCCCAAATCATTTTTGAGATCCATAAAAAAGCCTTCAAAACTCTCACCAAATCATCTCCAAACTAAAAAAAAACTTTCCAAAACTTCTATCAAGTGGCCCCCACCAAAATCTCCTTTAAAACATGCTTTATCTTCTCAATAAAATCTCCAAATTGTCCTTATCTATTTGATTTCGCCCAAACAAAACAAAGTAAGATTTTGTCTGCTTTACTGTATTTTATAATGAATATTTAAAGCAATTTATAGAACATTTCTTTAAATACCATTTAACATGGATCTGCAGCTTTATTCTGTCGATTTGGCTTGATTTGATTTTGATTTGTGTAATGCCCCTCCATGTAACCCTAGAGATAAGTTCAACTAAAGCAATAAAAAGGAAATTTTTTTTTTAAAGAAGAAATGATAACAAAACATAACATAGACTAATAGCATCAAGTTAAACTATCATTTCTAGGGATTACATAGCTGCATTATTGCAACTTAACAATAATCAACAACATACATGATTTGATCAATCAAATCAATCAAACTAACATTTTAGGTTAGAACATCATATGAATATATCAACATTTTTGCAACCAAGATTACAAGTGCAGAATAGTTTATCTTACAAGAATAATTACATAATTTCAATGATACAAAAGCTCTCTTTCTGGATACATCAATTACACAAGGATTTCTTCTGATACAAAAGATCTAAATAAAAATAGTACAAATGTTCATCTTCAATACAGGTGCAAAACTAGAATCAAGAGAGATACATTTTCTTTACACAGGAGCCACAATGCTAAAAAACCAATGGAATAAATCACAACCACCCGACCATGTGGAACCCTGAGGTCCACTCCCATGCTAGGAGATAATAATGAGGTCCCACAATGACAATATTCAAAAAGATAGTGGGCTAAAGAGTGCAAGGACTACACATGACTCCAATACAACACAGATCAATATGAAAATCACAAGTAACTTCAACAACACTTCCAGAGGCAATCACACAAAAAAAGGGAAAAACACACTTAGGGAATGCTAGGCTATAGTAGGGAAGAGTGTCATCGCATGGTCCTAACATGGGTTATCTTAATAGTCTCTTATCGGATGTCAGCCCCCATCCATGGGTTATACTGGCCATCCAGATGCTGGCCCCCATCTATGGTTATCCTGGCAGTCTCTCACTAGACACTGGCCCCATAGGGTGACATATGCAGAACCAACATTCCTTTTGTGAGGACAAGGAAGTTGATCTTGCCAACCACAACCTTCTGATCCCATCGTTAGCCTAAACAAGCACTATAGGCATGGGTGAAGCATCCAATTATCTTATTTACTGTGGAAACTACCCAACCCTCTAAATTTATTATTAAGTTATCACTAGATTAAAAACTTCCAATGGGTTATCATGGTAGCCACTTTGGGCACCAGCCCCACATTGAAAGCCACTCCCCTACCTGCATCTAGAAGACCCTATCCATTAAGCAAGACAATTACCATCACAATGACAAGTAACATATACAATGCAAGGCATTTACCTTCTTGCATACAAAACATAATTATAGGGACCAATTCTGATATCCTTGTCCCAAAACATAAACCAAGCATGAACTATCACATTCTCATCATGATGCATTTACAACACAAAGTACACATCATTTCACATCACACAGAGCAAGGCATTATCCATCTTGCATAGTCATCATAACCACATGAACAGGTACACTGAGCAAGGTATTATCCATCTTGCACATGTATCATACTAACATGAAATAGGAGACAATATTATAAGAGTGTATTTCATTGAACTCACATTCACACCCTCCTAGGCCTTTGGAAACACTTCTACAACACTTGACATCATTAAAACATAATGGTCATACATCACATTCACTTTCCAAAGCACATCCTAAACCAAGATGAATAATTCAATCAAAACCACAAATGTAACATATGATCTGATGTACTAATCATAGTCTTAAACAATGTAACATTATTCCAATCATGAACAATCATCTAACAACATAAGGTAACTCTAATTAAGACAAGAATTACTTGAAGCAATACCAATTATTCTATAATAGAAAATTCAACCAAACAAGATACTACCCATTATTAGACTAACCCATTATCTACATTAATGTGGATCTTATTAAAATTCTAGACAACTTTGTGATTTCTATTTAAAATAATTGTATAAGAAAAACATAGAGGATCATAAAGTAGAATAAAATTGATCATCCATTTAAATCTTTAGAAAGTATATGAGATAAATGCTAAACGTTTTATATCATATCAAACCTAACCTCCACTTACTGACCCAATTTCATAACTAAGTACAATCTTTAATATAAGTCATAAATAAGATTAGACTCCATTATATGGCCACAAAGCTCCTTAAGGTGAAGAGGAAGCAAGATATATATAAAAATACTTGACAAGTCTCACTAAATTTAAACTAAATGTTATCTTCCACCAAAAAATATCAAAGATATCTAGACATATAACAATCATAAATTAAATTCATAGACTAGCTCTATGCATACTACTTAAAATATTCTAATTCATACTATAATTAAAGACTTAACTAAGGTCATCATACACACCTTATAACTAGATCTAAAATAACAATTAAACATTTATAATATGATAGTTTACATCAATTTAGCTAAGACAAATATATATTAAGAAGCCTTATTTATTATCCATATCCTACTCTCTTAAAATATATAAAACTACTAATATTCTTAAATATACAAGATAAAATAATAAATCAATAAATTATTTTAAAAGGATTTGACTTTTTATTTATAAAGTAATGCTTAAATATAACATATCTAAATAATAGGGATGAAATAAAATAATACTTAAATATAACACATCCCTCAATAATAGGGATTTGATTTCTCATAAATAAAATATAAATATACATAAATATAACACATCCCTAATAATAGGAATTTGATTTTTCTATTAAAAAAATACTTAAAAAATAAAAGACATGCATAAAACTATTCTTCCCTATTAAATAGGGAGTTGACATCACACCTTCAAAATAATAAAAAAGGTCAAATTAAAACAATAATTTATTAAAGGACAATTTTAAAGATAGTTAAACTTTATAATTAACATTATGCAACATCAAATACTTAATATTTAGCTAAAAAAGGTTTAATTATTTAAATTCTTAAATTAAAATTAAAATAAGTTATGATATGCAAGAATTAATTAAATCAAATTCAAAAGAATAACATTTTATAGTTTCATAATAAATATTTTGATTTTACAAATAAGAATACTTTCTAAACTCTAACAAAATTTCTAATTCTAATATGGTAATACAAAAGGTAGATTTTTATGTTACTAAAAATTACCATTCCTATTTCTATCAAGGTTAAAATAAAATTATTAAAGCAAAAAGAAATTTATTTATTCACTTCTATTCATTTGTTCATATAAAAGTATTCACACAAACAAGAATTAAATTTGATACAATGAAAATAATTTATGTGAGAGCTTGGCTGAGCCAGGCCATACAACTACCATGGACAAGAAGAGGGATTTTGAAGAATTTAATTTAGATAAAATTTCATTGTTTTACATACTAAAATTCATTGTTTCAAATGCATAAACTACAGACCAAACTTCATTTGCAATATTTTTGGTTTCAGGAAAAAAAAAGTTTCATAAATTTTTTAGTGTAAAAGCTAATAAAATCTAAAATCTCCTATACCTTGGTCTAAGATAACAATTGGGCTATAGATACTAAGTTTTAAATACTATTTTAGGCATGATTCCATGCACATGCAGGTCATACAAACAGGCAGGCTGGAGGAATAGAAAATATGAAAGTTTTGTTAGAATGGAATTTATCTCTATTGGCATTATTACAAGTCATCAAATGACATGAGATTTTAGACAAAAGAAATTTTTTTTGATTGATTATATAAATTAATGGCTAGAAAGAAAGAAATAGGTTTGCCTGGCAATAAATTTTTATCTCTTCAGGCAAGGGCAACACTACAAAAGTCAAGATTTATTTTGATAAAAGAAATTGACATAGACATAGGAATGCAACAAAAGAGAAGGATTTAATTTCTTCTAGTAGGAAAAGATTTCATTTAGCTAAGGTGTGTACTAGTAATATGAAAATATGATGATAGTGTAATAGAAAGATAGGTGGGTGTGAAGAAAGATAAATAGGTGTGAAGATTGGAGGATCAACAATATTTAAAATTTCTACAATTGCAGGATATACATGGCTAGATTGTTGAGGAGAACATCCAAGCAAATGTAAATATTAGGATTAAATATAATGTGGTTTATAGAAAAGAGAGAATAGATTACAGAGCTTTTACATATGATTGCAGATGGAAACTGACTTTCGAAGGGTTTTCTATTGTTTGGGATGATTCACAGAGACCAACCTACTATCAAAATTTATCAAATCAAAAAGTGCTCAAACACATACAAGATGTTTCTTTATATATAGACAAGCAGAAGAAATTTTGTTTAAAACATACCGAGAAATTCTTCAGTCTTCTCTTGCTCCCTTCCTCTCTTCCTCCCCAATTCTTCTTCTTTTTCCCCAAATTTCTGTGCATCTTTTCCAAGAACTCTCCCCTCAAAATAATCTTCCCAAAACCAAAAATAGAACAGGATAATAAATTCCTAAATCCCCCAATCTTCCATTACTGACATCCACTATCCAAAATTTTAAATGTATTTCTACCACCACCATTTGGAATATTTTCAAATCTTGAAAATTATTTCCGGCAAACACTTCCTCAAAACAATAAATGACAATATCAAAATAATATCTTTTTGCCCAAAATTTAATCAATTACTAAAGTATTAAATATTAATAATTGATTTAATAACTTTATTATCTTTATTATTATTAACTATAAATACTACTAACAGGAATAATTTTCAAATTTCTGACAACCCACTCCAGCAATAAATTAATGGAAAAATAAAATAAAATCCCACATGTCAGATAAAATCAATAAAGTACTAAATATTAACAATATTATTATTATTTCTAGCTTTCAAAGCTACTAATTTAATTTAATATAAAAATCAACTAATTAATATTCTCAATTTTCTACATGAATTAAATAACTAATATTTATGTATATATATATAATTATTATTATTATTACTATAACAATTAATAAATCTCCAACAAATACAAATTGACTATATAACCAAAATGATCAAACATCAACACATCTATACACATAGATCACTTATTCTATAAAATGAACCGAATGACTATAATCAACAACTTAATACCTTGGTCACTAAGTTCAATAAAATGAAGCTTAAACTACAACAAACAAACAATAACAACCACATACCAAAGGATGACCAACACCTGAGGACAAGTATCAATTGAGCGACAACTACACCCATGACTAGAAATACATGGATGATGATAAATTGAAGACATTAGTTGATAAAGGGAACCCCATATTATCTCCCATCCACATTATCCATTGGTGTAAAGGTACGCTCAAACTTGATAAGTCAAGTGGAGTCGGTGCCTTGTACCTGCAACCTACATCAAACCAAGGGGTTGTGTACAAACATATTGTTGATAACTGAGAGGGGGGGTGAATCAGTTATCTTAATTATTTCTACTTTTTGAACTTTCTTAACAATTAATGTAGCATCAATTCAAATAAGCAAACATAACCAAGAAATGGAAATACACATGACACAATATTTTGGACGTGGAAACCCTATTAAGGGAGAAAACAACGGGGTGATTAACCCAAGATTGTATTCTCTATTAGAAGAATAGAAATATAAAATGGCACTTGCCAATTAGGGCTCACTGCTCAAGCACACTGCTCACAAGAGGCTCACTGCATAAAAGAGACTCACTATCTACAAATTCTAAGAAGAATAATAAGATCCTTGAACTGATGAGAAGCATCCACATATGCTGAGGTTCAGTTCTTGTTAGGCTCAATACACTGATCTGTTGCACTTCATCCTTCCTCTCTTTGGTGATGTTGACCTGTCACATACCAGACCTGTCTTTCTTCTTTCACATTATTCTTCTACTTTTCTTTGCACACCACAATATACAACATACATCTTCATACCAAAATAATCTGGTATATATATATCTGCACCAAGGATTTCATCCACTTTCTAGTCAGCATCTGAAATAGTCAATATTTATCCAAACTCTGATCTGTCGGCTGAATCCTTACTTATCCAGTAATGTTAATCAAAGAGATGATTATATAAGTCATCAATCATGTTGGTCAATCATGAATGATACCTTAAGAATCTTGATCACCATCAACATCTCATCTGAAATAATGTCTGATGCTCTGTCAGTCAGTTCTTCCTCTGTCTGCACTACCAAACAGGAGTCCAATACTTGAATCCTCATATCTTTTCACTCTTTCATTACCGAAGGCTCAATTCTTGGATTCTATCCATCAAGGTACTCCTCTTGACTTACTCAAGTCTGCATTTTCCAAAGATACTTCCTCTGAGAGATTTGGACCTAACTATCAAACCATGCCACAACACTCTGTTCTTGCTTACCAGACCACAACACTCTTCAATTTGACTTCTAGTAAAGGCACACTATGTCCTACGGATGTGTGGGATGAACTTTGTTGCCATCAATGACAACAATCATGAAGCTCCAATGTGTCTCTTGCCAACAATCTCCCCCTTTGGCATTGATGGCAACACTTAGTGAAAAATGACTAAGTGTTATACTATACTCCCCCTTGGTTGATGCTCTCTTCTAATGTACACTTTTCTGAAGGTCCCCCTTAGCTAGATTTCACATTTTTCACTATTCCTCACTCCCCTTTTGACATCAATGGCAAAGGGTAGCGTCCGCACACCAAAATCCCCAAAAAATTGAACTATAATTAGCTATATAAGTATATAAACAGGTTATACTTACAGATACTGTAGTACGTCTGCAAAAGTTGTCTTCAACTGTACAACTTCTGTCACCCAACTCTACTTCATCTTGTCCAAAATTGAGAAGTGACCACTCAACAGGAATGCAAAAGCTTTTGCCCTCTTGAGATCTGTCGGATCACTAGTCTGGGCTATGGTCTGAGCATCAGTTAGAGCCTCACTCATGGCCTCTAAATTAGGGATAATGATTCTTCTAAGTTCATTCAACCTACTTATTCTATTTTTCTTCTCATTCTCAAGCTTCTTCATTTCATTTATGACTACAATAGTCTAACACTCTTGATTTACTATGGAGGAGGATAGAGGATCAAAACTTTGAGATAAACTTAATAGTTTATCCTCTTGCTCTTTTACCTTCTTCTCAATGTCCTTGGTCACTTTAGGATAGGATAAATTTTTTTTGTAAATATCACTGCCATCTTTGAGGGCATTTTCTAAGCTCTTTAACCCAATATTCATAACTCTCCTATCATTGGTTATTAACCCTTGTACTTCTGATAATCTTTTTACCAAAAACCCTTTCCAGACCTTATCTTCTACTGACTTCTCTAATGAATCAAAGTGTGTGCTAACACTATTTATTAGAGATTTGAGATTACCAGATGAGGAGGCTGAGGGATCCTTCTAAAAAGATGGCATGATTTTTTCTAGTACACCGGATGCAATGTCTATGATCTTGCAATCCTCCATGTGAGACATTAGGATTTTTTCTTTTGCTTTTGCCAAAGTAAAGGATGCTAGCTTTATGGTTTGAACTGGGGAGAGGGAGTCAAAATTGAGCAGTCCTTGCAGAAGTTCCAGTTCATTAAATTCCATCATCTCCTTGGTTAACAATTCTTTTACTGCTTATGCAATGTCTCTTGCCGGTGATAGGGTTTTGTCCCCTTTTGCAGCCTTACCACTATCATCTGTGGCCTTTTCTGTTGGAGTTATCTCTTCTTCTGTAGCCTTACGACTAACATCTTCTTTTTTCTTCTCTTCTGCTTCTTGACTGATTACTCTTTCTTCTCCTTTAGATCTAGAATCTGCAGGGGAAACTGGAGGAGAGATGTTTGCTTGTTCATGGATATCCTCTTCTGGAGTAGTGAATTCTAAGTCCTTATCCTTTTCCTTTACCTCTTCTGCTACCGTCTCAATAGATTCTTCTTTGTTATCCATTCCAGAGGGATCATTACCTAAATCCTCTATAATAGGAATATTGAATCTTTTATAGGCATTCTACAAGATTTCTTCTGTTTCTTTTGCCACTTTATCAGTTTCTCCAAGCATGAGCTGATTCATTCTAACCTTACTCTGAAACTCATCCTTACAATCTTTGAAGATCATATCCATTTGTTTCAGAGTAATTGAAGGATAGAGTTGAATAGCTATCTGTATTCTAATCTCTAAGTCCTTAGCCTTGGCATTTTCTTTTCTCATTTCAAGTCCCTTTTCTAAACTTTTAGGAATTAGAGAAATTATTTCAATAAAAGCTTTATTGTATCTATTCAAGTACTTAACTGTGGCTTCCTCCAAGATTTTTCTATCTGCATCATTATATGCATCATAAAATTCTGTTATTGGTTGTAGGTTCCCATCCATAGTAACTGCTTTGACTACCTCATCTAAGGACAAAGTGGGCCTTTCAATAAACTCTTCTATCTCTGCTTTCTTGTCTTCACCAAATACTTTCTTCTTCTTCATCATCTTCTTTACCTCCTCATCTGACTCAGTCTCTTTATCATCCTCTTGACTAATGTAAGACCTTGTGGCTTTTGTCTTAGTTCTTTTTTCTGCTTTACCGGATGATTTTGCTTCTGGTTTTGATGCCTTTGAGCTTTTAGTAGTTGTAGGAGTAGAGGTCTTAGAGGATCTGGTCCGGGAGGGGACTTCCACTAGAGCACCTTCTTTCTATGATTTTTCTTTTTCTTTCTCTGCCCTTTCTATCTTTTCTCTGTTTGTATCAAGTGCCTCCTTGGATATCTAAAATTTCTTAGCAACTTCTTCAACTTGCCTTCTTACTTTCCTCTATCTTTGGTTGTCTAAGTTCTACGTGAATCTTTACACTCAACTCTTCAAAGGTTCCAAACCTTTCTGCCTTGGGGTCCTTGGGTTGACTAAGAAAGTGTTGAACATGTAGATCTATAATTTTCTCATCTACTTCATACCCCATTGGCTTGATCCAGACTATCCTTGGCTCCACAGCCTCCATTAGGCACTGATCAGTTTCTACCATAAAGAAAACTGTATCCTTATACTTTTCAACTAGAGATTTGGGAATTCTCTCTCTTGCTTGCATCCTACTATGAAAATTCTTGAAATAACCTCATAGAGCTATATTTCTAGCCTTAGCATTCCCAAGCCCATGCAAGTAGTCTCTAATTTGAATGGCAACAGGTCTGTCATTCTTCCATACCCAACCACTGGATTCAGGTAGCTCATTCATAAAGTAGAAAAACAAACAGAATATTAGTCCACCATACTTAAAAGAGTTCTTCTTGTCCTTCTTGATCTATTGTAAGTTTTCCATCAGCTGGCTTAGAAGGAGTTCACAGAGATCATAATCTGCATTCTTTCTCAACATTTCATATGTAGTATACACAGCAGTTCCAGGTACTAAATTCTCCCTACTAGAGTGATATATCTTATAGCCAATTATCATAGATGCAAACTTGATATCCAGATCAAAGATATCTTCTATGGTCATTGCTCTCTTATCAAATTTTGATCTAGTAGCCTCACTCACAATTTGGTTTTTGACATATTTGAGAACTGGTATCCCACCGGAAGAGTGCAAACTGGTTACTGCCCTAATTACATCCTTAGTGATCTTAAATGGTTTATCCAACCATAAGAAGTTATCATGCACTCTGCTCAACACATACCAGACCCATTCATCTTCTTCAAAATAGGGGAAATGAATGCACTGACCAAAATGCTTATCCTGGATGGCTTGGTACTATTGTTTGAGTTCAAAAGCATCATCTATTAACTGATTGTGATAGATATCTGCCAGCTTTGATTCCCCAAAATCTTCAATGTTCATATGAATGTAAACCCTAACATCTTCTATATGCAAAATACCATGTGGAATGCTAGAAAATGCACCTGAGGGGTCCACTTCTAGAGATTTGTATGGATGCTTCTTAAATTTAGGGCGTGGCTGATCAGAAATCTTCACCACATTCGGAGTAGCCATCTTTTAAAGATTTTCAGAGAGATATTCAAGAACAGAAAATACCTTTTATGCTTCTAGGCTTCACAGAGAGAGCCAGATCGATTGCTAGATGAATCATCTTCTGCAGGTGATGTTTGGTGGGCTTGAGGAAATTTGTTGCAGATCTCCTTTTCGCTTCTTCTTGAATGTAGAATGAACAAGTGTTTAATAAGAAAACCCTTATATTACTCCGCAAACCCTAATACCAAGTTGCAATAAATGATCAAATTAAGTCATTCTGGTTTGCCTTGTTTTCCTTATTCAGATGACTTGCTGAATTGGATCAATCTTGTTCTAAACATCTTGTAGATCTTCCATATCTTAACCATAGTTTATTTAGATGTTTCTCTTATGAACCCTTTAATCCGCAACTCTCCTTGTGCCAGTTCCGGCACCAATTAACTGGCTGGGGGAAAAAGTTTTTCCTTATGTCTCCCCCTGAGCCAGTGCTCACTTTTTAATTTCTAGAAGGAATATCAACACCAAATTCTGGTGCAGATCCATCTCCTATATTTTATGTACTTCTCTTCACCCAAATCTTGTTCATCTCACTTTGAACTTCATCCACATTCACTTTTCTTTTTCCCGTGTCTTGATTCTGATTATGATGTACTGGACCTCTTTTGTCCTGATTCTTGCTTCTACAAAATTTGGCAATATGACCGGATCTATTGTAATTGTGGCAAACAACATTTATTTGCATATTTGATTGATGTCCTTTTGATCTACATTGATTATCCATATTACCCATTCTATTGCATGCAAAGCATCTACCATTGAATGAATTGTTCATTTGCATATTTCTGCATTCATGACATTTGTGACCATACTTTTTTATAGTTGAAACACTGTCCGAAGAAGGATGTATTAGTCTGATTTATTCTCTTTCTTCACTAATTAGCTTTATGACTAAAGTTATTGCAATTGTGGTAGTATCCATTGAAGGATGGATATCTTTGAGCATTAGGTTGCCTTACCAGAGGTCTTCCAAGCCTATTCCTTGGATTTTCTGATCCAAAATTCTTTTGACCGGATCCAGAGCTTTCACCTTTCTCATATCCCAAGCCATGCTTGTCATCTACCCTCTTTTGACTTTCAAGAAGAACTTCAAGTTGAGCAGAACTTATCTTGAATTTTTCTTTGTATTCATTTGTTGTTTGAAGATCCCTTTTAAGAGTGTTAATTTGATCTTCAAGTTTTTCTTCATTAGCTCTAGTATCTTCAAGATCAGATTCTAGATGCCTGATTATTCTATCCATTTTGTGGCAATCTTCTGACTTCTCCTTGAGAGATTGTCTTAGATCATCTTCAATTTTTCTTTTCTCTTTAATTTCTTGGGTGAATTTCATAACTCCTGATTCCATTTCATGTCTTACCATAATGACCTCTTTTGATAACTTTTCACATAATTTGGTTTTCTCCTTCAGATCTTCATTTGAACCATTGTCTTCACTTTGACTTCCCAATTGTTCAAGTAGATCTTTTCTCTTTTTCATAGAGATACTTAGCTTCCCTTTTAGTTCATTTATGAAATCATCAGCCTATTTAAGTCTTTCCTTTAATTCATTGACTTTAGAGTTTGATTGCTCAAGATCATCTAGCGAAGACTGAAGCTGCTCCTTCATACTATACACATCCATTTTAGTTCCCAAATCTTCCTCAAGCTGTTAGGATCCTTTTGGAGGAATTTGGCTCTGATACCAATTGTTGATAACTAAGAGGGGGGTGAATCACTTATCTTAATTATTTCTACTTTTTAAACTTTTTTAACAATTAATGTAGCATCAATTCAAATAAGCAAACATAACTAGGAAATGGAAATACACATGACACAATATTTTTGACGTGGAAACCTTGTTAAGGGAGAAAACCACAAGGTGATTAACCCAAGATTGTATTCTCTATTAGAAGAATAGAAATACAAAATGGCACTTGCCAATTAGGGCTCACTGCTTGAGCACACTACTCACAAGAGGCTTATTGTCTACAAGAGACTCACTATCTACAAGTTGTAAGAAGAATAATAAGATCCTTAAACTGATGAGAAGCATCCACATATGTTGAGGTTCAGTTCCAGTTAGGCTTAATACATTGATCTGTTGCACTTCATCCTTCCTCTCTTTGGTGTTGTTGACCTGTCACATACCGGACCTATCTTTCTTCTTTCACACTGTTCTTCTTCTTTTCTTTGCACACCACAATATACAACATACATCTTCATACTAAAATCAATCTGGTATATATATATCTGCACCAAGGATTTCATCCACTTTCTAGTCGGCATCCAGAATAGTCAATATTTATCCAAACTCTGATCTATTAGCTGAATCCTTACTTATCAAGTAATGCTGATCAAAGAGATGATTATAGAAGTCATCAATCATGTCGATCAATCATGAATGATACCTTAATAATCTTGATCACCATCAACATCTCATCCGGAATAATGTCTGATGCTCTGCCAGTTGGTTCTTCCTTTGTCTGCATTGCCAAACAGGACTCCAATACTTGAATCCTCATATCTCTTCACTCTTTCATCACCAGAGGCTCAATTCTTGGATTCTATCTATCAAGGTACTCCTCTTGACTTTCCCAAGTCTACATTTTCCAAAGATACTTCCTCTGAGAGATCCAGACTTGACTATCAGACCTTGCCACAACACTCTGTTCTTGCTTACCAGACAACAACACTCTTCAATCTAACTTCCGGTAAAGGCACACTATGCCCTGCGGATGTGTGGGATGAACTTCGTTACCATCAATGACAACAATCATGAAGCTCTAATGTGTCTCTTTGCAACACACACACACACACACACACACACACACACATATATATAATCAAACACATTGTGACACGAAATCACAGCATAGTAGGGTGGTCATAATGAGTAATACTACATCATCCCTTCACCAAAAGCATCACGAATAACATATTAAACAAGTTTATTAGTAACTAAACAACCAGATAACACATAGTCAGATAGTCACATAACTCATGTAGTAAAACAAATCTACATAATCAATTAATCCATGACTGATCACAACATAAGCATAATGTACTAATCATAAAGTATCAACAGTGTCATCATAGTAAACATCAATGAGTGTCATCAACTACATCAAAATGGTAAAGCTGCCATCAACATGTCTAACATACCCTAAGTATTCTGAGTATGTTATCTTCATCTTCATGCTCCTTAGCTTGACCACCTACTCATCCAAGGTGAGAATGGAGGGGCACTACAATTTGTTTTTTTACCAAAAATAAAATACATGGCTTATGTGGCATATCACCAAGTATATTACATTCTAAGGCATTTGATTTTTCTATAAAAAATTATAAAAATCTTTGGAGGCACTATTGAAAGTTGATAAAAATAAAAGCCCTTGGGGCTTATCCTCCACTTGACTCTGCATAAAATCCCTAAGGGCACATGAACTATGGTTTATTCCTCAAAAAGGGACTAAATGAGTAGTTAAGGTATATTAAGCAAAATGGGCCTAAGGCATATGGACATATTAGTTATGAGACTAGGCATTCGTAAAATGAGCCACATACCCCAATGGGTATTAGTCAAAACATAGAAAAATGTATTCAATGTGAGTAAAACCCCATTGAATTAGGAAGAAAGGAAAACCCTAGACACAAAACACATTTTGCCCTATCATTTTAGGCCATTTTCACTTGCACTCTTTCAAAAAATCTTATTCTCTTAGCTGCCATCGTGCTAGGGTTTGAAACAAAACCCTCCATCTCTACTACTGTATGAAGAATTTATGATGATTCCTTTGGTCTTTGCAACTCGGGCTACCATGAATGGGGTTTGAAGTCAAAACTTGCCGATTCTTCACTATTTCTAAGAAATTCCTATGTAGTCCTCTTCAAGAAAATGAGAGGTAAGTTCATCCCGAGCATTTTCTTCATTTCGAATCATCCTCTAGCTTCTTAGCTATGGCTCTAAAGTTTTTTGATGCATGTTTTGTCATCTCTATTTCTTTATGTTGATATATACTCGTGTCTAGCCACTATGAGACTGGGTTGAGCTTATTGGAGACAATATGAGGATAAAGACCCGCGGCCCCATTGCATATTTCTCTCTCAGAAAATAAACAAGGTGAGACTTTCCTCTGCAAAATTTACATACATTTTGTTACATGATGCTTCATATGGCATTCACAGGACACCATAGTTGTATTCTCAGAGCATTTTCTTTCTTTATAAGAACTCGAACCAGATGCTCTCTCTCTGGTTGCGATCTCATTTATTCTTGCATTATCTAAGTATATTTCCATTTTATGAGCTTGAAACCATAAATGGGTTTACTATGTTGTGAGAAGAACAGCTCCCTCTATTGCATGCTCGCAACGATGCTTAGCAATTTTGTCATTTCTAAGCACTCCTAGTTATGTCTTTAGGAAAGGCCACAGTTAGGCCTTGTATTTATGAGCATTATGTAGCTTTATTTACATGAGTTCAAAATCTTTAATATCCTTTCATCAAATTTTAGTTGAAACCTCCAAGTGGGTTTAAATTATGAGAAAGAAAAGAACCTTTTGCTACAGGCCATGACTTTCTCTTAGTGCTTGTCCATACGTCATTTGGCTTGCACTATTCTTCTCATGAGCATCTTGTCTTATGTTGTGCCTTGCATCTTAGCTCACAAAGGTAGCACCTTGATATACTATTCCTCTCTATGAAAAATGATAAGTGTTTGTTAATTTATGAGGAAACTACTCTCTATGTAGTACATGGGCTTGCATAAGGTTGAATCTCTCACTTTTCCTGTATCTATGCTCTTTTAAGAATGCATGTGGATTTTGGCATTACCTTTACCTTCTTCCTTTGTAATGATGTTGTCCACTATACTTTTAAGGAAAGCTTATTGACATATTTCATGAAAATAGAAGAGTTTAGAAGCTATAGAGAAAAAGAGACATAAAACTCTGTCATACTATGAACTGCTTCTAAAAATGATACTATCACTATGCCTTGTCTTCATATGCAACTTTAGACTGAAAATGACCTCAAACAAACAATGATGTCCACCCTTTTGATGAAGACCTGAATAAGACATTTGTATGTTGTTCCTTATGTGCAATTATAATCATAAAGGTACCTTGATGTATCAAATGAAGTATTCTCTAATGCTTCTACTATCCAATATAGTGAGTATTATGACTGTTCCCATAAGAGATATGACTACTCCAGTATTTGAAACTTCAACGTGCTTTATAATTGATGGCTACCCCTACTCTTCTAGTATAGTGGTGCTCCATATGTGTTATTAGTTTGCTCAAAAAGTGATGCTGAAACAACATGATTCATGAGATGACTGTTATTCTTGTTTACATTTGATATGTATATATTCAACCTATGACATGGCATTGATTATTTTTTTAGTTAAGCTCACTGTATTGTATAAAATGCATTCTTACTCATATCATATTGAAAGCTATGGTTCCTCTACTTCACTGACCAAGGCAACATGCTTCTATGTAGCACTTGCAATTGTATCTCATCAATTAGATCATTCATTTATGATAATAATATTCATTCTTATAACAAATACTACACACATGGCTAAAGAAATATATATCATGGGATGATGTAGTTCATGATTGAACTCACTTTGCATAAATCACTTGCAATTACACATGTAAATTGCATTTGATTAATATCCTCATAAGAATGAAAGAAAATACCTAATTCATTATGTATTGTTGTCTTCTTTCTTGACAATGATTTTCCTCTCATATAAAACAATTGCTCTACTGTTGTCCACTGTTTATGACTACAACTTGTCTTTGGCTATTCCTCTCACTTTAATTGACTATTTTGGACAAGTTCACTTGTTTGATAGTCCATTGATTAGCCTTGTAAAGAGCTCAATGCTCATTGATGGTTCTTGTTAAGGGAAACTTGGATTCAAATGAATAATCAATAATATCAAATATCAAGATACCCAAAACTCAATGAAATGGTGAACAAAAGAGATTGAAATAAACAATGAACAACAACAAAGAAAACCTCCTTTAATTTGTAGCTTCCATTAATCACCTATCACAAATGATCTTGTCTATGAATATGACCCTCAGAAGGTGTACTTCCTTGCTATGATTCTAAGATGTCAAATGGGAATGGCTATGATAATATCACTATGAAGATGAGCTTCACAACAATGATAGTAGTGTGTAGTAATGAATGTGATCACAAGCAATAAAGGAATTGGTGCCAAACGTGCATTGTAATTCCTGCAGAGTAACGATACTTAAAGCTTAGATAGATGAAATGGAAGAATAGGGTTCAATTTTAAGACTTTGAGAGAGAGAAGATCAATGGTATACAACGTTTGAGGAATGTGCATGAATAAGAAGAAGACAAGTGTCACACAAAAGCTATTTTATTTGAGTTAGGTACTTTATTTTCTAAAGATAAGACATGCTTTTCATAAATTAGAAAGTTTTTTTCTATTTTAAGAGATATTGATAAAAACAAGGCTGATTGAATAGATAACTCAACTTGAGGTTTGCTTTTGCATGATTTGAGAGAAATTAAATAATAAATTATTTAATTTTATGTGCATGAAGAAGAAGACTTATCTTATAATAAATTATTGGAAGATATTTGAAGAATTAGAAGATAAGAAAGCAAATTAAATAAATAGATTTATTTAATTATTGTGCATGATTTGGAAGAATAAATAAAATATTTGATTATATTTTATTTTTGAAGATTGAGAGAATTTAAATAAATTTGA
This sequence comes from Cunninghamia lanceolata, assembly GCA_027924645.1. Classification (NCBI taxonomy): domain Eukaryota; kingdom Viridiplantae; phylum Streptophyta; class Pinopsida; order Cupressales; family Cupressaceae; genus Cunninghamia; species Cunninghamia lanceolata. The sequence continues at coordinate 12,369,715 of BSBN01000780.1, forward strand.
TTGATTTATTTAAATTTGGAAGAATTATTTGACTTAATTAAATAATTAAGAATTATTTAATTGTTTCGAAGAATTTAATTAAATAAAGGATTTTATTTAATTTTGACTTTAGATGAAGTAATTAAATATTTTAATATTTAATTAATTTAGAAGAATATGAATCAAATAAATAAATTTGTTCATTTATTTATTGATAGAAAAATTAGAAGGGAATAAATATTAATAATATTTATTTAGACTGAATCATGTCATTTTTAGGTGTATACATTTTGCCCCTATTTGATGCAATATAGTTTACAACGTTGCTTCAAAGAAATTGATTGTTGAATAATGATACATGCCCCAGTTTGCCCTTGGTAGAGGTTATGATGATAGGATGCCCCCTCGAGAGATTGGATGAGAAGAAGGTAGAAGCACGAGAGATGGACAATCTCACAAAGATGAAGGGAAAACTTGGTTAGGTTTGAAGAAAATAGGACACGTTTTAGAGAAACGGGAAGAAAACTGGGAGAAACGGATGTGGGAAGTAGTCATAGTTACCACATAGATAGATTAGGGTTTGCATGCTATATATAGGAGCTGGGTCCACAAGATAGTTCATTTGCACGCTTGTCTTTCTTTGATTTGCTTCTAAGAGCTTAGGAAAGCATAGAGCATAGAGCAGTCAGCACGAGAATGGACATTCCATGTGAAGATCATTGTTTCAAGCGAGTCCATCAATTCAACTGGCTAGCAGAGGTAGGACCCCTAGTATGTACCTCAAAAAATTTCTCCTAGGGTTGAGTTTGATAGCCATAAATGCTACAAGAAAAACTAGGCAGACAAATGTGCTGGAACACAGTGTGGCGCATATGCCACACGAGATTGCACATACGTAGTTCTATAGTAGACATAGGATATAAAATGGTGCATATACTCAAGCCACGCATGCATGAGTTTAGGCAGTGCATGCATAATTCTGTAGCATATTTATGGTATGTAGCAGCGCTTTTGACTAGATAGCGCATTTACGGTATAGGACGACACATGTATGGATTCTTACGGCGCACTTGTCAGAAGTGGCACATTTGTAAAGAAATGATGCATTTGTTAGGAAATGGCACATGTACCACCTATTATGGTGCATATGATATAGATAGGCAATTTACTTAAAAAAATTGACTCGATTGGCATCCTGTTTGACGCATCAATCGATAAGCTATCTCTGAGATTACAGGAATCTAGTCAAGAGATCTAGTGTGATATTTTGATCAATTTGATATGCTAAGTTAGTTGATATGTTTCTATAGATATGTTGAGTATGGTACTTGCAACTTTAGGTTGACACCTTACTTTTTGTACTTGCAGGAGGATATATGAGATACACTTCAGTCGAGGGAGTAGTTCCCCATGCCTATGTTGCAGAGACACATGTTGACTGAGATAGACCAAGAGGCACTCGGCGCGATGGGACTTGCTATGTTTGCTTCATGCCTAAGGTTTGGGTGAACCGTGGGTTGCTGACTGCTGTAGTGGAGAAGTTCCATAGTGAGGATGGGACTTTCCACTTCCCTACTGGTGAGATGACCATTACATTAGAGGACGTGTACAGGATTCTTCATTTACCTATTCAAGGTGAGCTTGTGGAGTATGATCCATAGAGTGACGTAGGACTTGCTGAGTGCAGGCGAGTGTTCGATGACCCCGAGCTAGTCAGGCAAGTCATCTCTTGGAAGGATATTCATGACTATTACGACTACTTCCCAAGGATTGTAGCAAGACTGATCGAAGGCATTGTATGCCCCGATAGGAGATCACATGGGTTCCCCATTGGATGGGGTCAGATCATAGAGAGGATGGTGATAGAGGGCACCCGATATGCTTGGGGTGTCTATGTATTAGCGTACCTATACCACGACATGCATTAGGTGGTATATCACAGGGGAAGAGCCTATCGGCAGGCATGTCTTTGCTACAGTTTTGGCTATGGTAGCACATAGCGATCACTAGATTGATGTGGTTTTGACAAGCAGAGAGGAGAGCCGTACAGCTATGGCTATGCAGGAGTGATTTTCTAGCATAGGCTAGGGAAGCTTGAGTACTAGCAACATGTCTTGGATGGAGTAGATGTGGTCATCTAGAGGCCATATCTAGATTATGAGCCATGAGAGGGTGATGCAGATGAGCTACCCTACTACTATCAGACGCAGTGGTTGATAGGGCGAACATGGTTTACCGTGGAGATGTAGATTGTCAGCTGAGTACAGAGATAATTTGTGAGGAGGCAGGGCATGCCATAGGCACAGGCTCTATTTGTGAGGACTCATGCTGAGAGGTATAGATGGGGACTGATGGCATCCTATGAGGAGGCACTGGCAAAGTTTTGGTAGATGCCTTACATCACCTAGGATATGAGGAGGGGGACTGCAGACGCTAGGATGACTCAGGATTATGAGGATTGGTTGATTTCCCACGCATTTTTGAGATACTCAGGGCCTAGGGAGCTGGAGCCTTGGATAGACGAGGTGGATTCAGATGATGAGGGTTAGGTTGGTGGGAGGGGGAGGGGGAGGAGGAGAGGCAGACGGGGAGGTGGCAAAGATGGGGGAGATGATGGAGGAGGAGGTGGTGGAGATGATGGAGGTAGACCTAGACAGTGGAGGAAAGCTAGGGAGGGACCTTCCCACGCTCAGCAGGTAGTGCCACCATAGGTACAGATGTCGCCACCTGAGTAGGTGGCCCAGTAGTAGGGACCCCAGCCATAGGGGCAGGGACAAGCATAGGAAGTCCAGGGTCCAGCACAGTCAGATGTCTAGGAGAGGGCTATAGCTACTTTGAGAAGACATGTTAGGCAGCTACGAGTACAACTCAGGATGGCTAAGGCTCGGTGAGAGATAGATGCAGAGGTTATTGTGGAGCTCACCAAAGAGAGAGATATGGCAGAGGCACAGATACAACTTATCTGAGTAGAGTGGGATACCATAGTGGTAGCCCTGGGAACAGATGCGACGAGCAGCTTTTTGGTTGGGCAGGTGCACCAGGCATAGGCACAGCTAGCGCAGGCATAGACACAACTAGCACAGGCACAGACATAGCTAGCACAGGTGCAGAGTGAGCTTGTTAGAGCATAGGTTTAGACACAGTATTACTAAGGTTTATACCATGGTGCCATGCTAGTTAGTCGAAGCACCCGGAGCTATAGGAGCCAGTCTATGGCTTCTCACAGTGTAGGTGTATCAAGGTTAGGAGCCTCCGTGATGGGCCCACAACAGTCTGGGGCTAGCAGAGGAGGAGACACGGGAGACACTGCTAGTAGCAGTGGTCCACATCAGTAGGGATAGTAGACACTTGTAGATTTTGCATCCTACATACACCTTTTGATGGCTCAGATAGCCAGGTAGACTTATGTACCACTTTTGTATTTTGAGACATGTATCACCATCCTTGGGATGTATTTATTGTATAAGACATTGACTCAAAGATAGACTACTTGATATTGTACATTTGGACATATTTATGATATTTATATGATGATGCATCTATTTGATCTTTCTATATGCAGTTTTCTCATTTCTATGTTATGGATGCATTTCTATTGTATGATGCAATGCACATGTTTATCTAATGCAAATTTAGATGTTCTACTTGATGCTATGCAATGTTATCTAATGCAGATTTTCATGATGATCCTATGTGTTGCTATATGACTTAATGCAGACTTAGATGTTTTTACTTAATATGCCTCTAATGTATGTGAATGCAAATGGTATCTATATGATTATGTAGTTTATGTTATGCACTTATCTATGTTTTTTATTTTCTCTAGTTTTGACACTATGTGATGATTGTATATGGATGACCTGATGTACTTACTTACAATGTATGCAATTTATTTAATCATGTAAATGACTATCTCATATGATATGATATGCACCTATATGCTATGTTTTTGTGATGTCCAAATGTACTCTATCGACATAGAAATGATAGAATGATAGGTAGAAGATTGTTTGAAACAATGACTCGATAGAAAGATTCACAAGTTTTGACTTTGTATTGCTACTCTGCATTGTTTGGATCTTTTATTTCCTGGCATATGGATCTATGGATGTATGATGGATGCTTTGATTTTGATATCTTGATGGAACAAGTACTTTGAAGTGCTTATTTCATCATTGGGCAATTTTTTTTTTGTTACTTTTTCCGAATGTTGTAAGTTAATGCAAGCATCTAGGTATGATTGAACCAAGATGACCTAAGAATTGCTTACATGGATTTTGATTTACCAATTTAATACATACGCCTAGGTATAATTAAACCAAGATGACCTAAGTATTTCTTGCGTATCAACAGATAAGGATTACCCCCATTCATGTTAGACCTTTAATGTCCTCGATGATCTTTTGCTGATCATGTCATTAGACAAGGCTTCACATTACTAAAGTTTAATCCACAAACAACAAACAAAGAAAATAATCATGCCCCCATCATATCATCTCTAGCTTTTTTGGCATCCTAGAGTAGCATAGAAAGGCATGATAGAAAAAATCAAGACTCTGTATTTTAACCATGTTTCCAATCCAAAAAAGATATTTGCATTTAAATGTGTTTGTTTCTTGCCATAATTTGGGTAAAATCATTTAGAAAGCCTTAGGTGCTTGTTTGCCTTGCTTTGGATAGATTAATGTCCTCCATCAGGATTTCTACTTGAAAAGAGTAATTTTTGTTTGTGTTTGCTTGCCTGGTGAGAAGATTCCACAATCTTTATTGGTGAGACGGACCCTAAGGGACTAACCTAGTGCCTCAGGGGCTCATTGCTAAATGGCCTTGCCTACATGACGATGCAGAGGCAATGTAGTTTAGGGTAAACCCTAGCGGGCCTAAGACCTAGGTGATAGAAAGTGGTGTGAACTCAGATAGATAGAAGGACTAGACATGGGATGGATGGGACAGTGGAGCCTCGAGGGTGCATTTGAGAAATGGCCTTGCCTACGTGACAATGCAAATGCAACATAGTTCATGGACTTGGACCATGGATACCAAGGAGAGACACTATGCTAGGCTAACACTATGGATAGGATATGGGATAAAACCTTGCTTGACAAGGCAACAAAGAGATAGAGTATCAAGCCATGATAGGTTATCATTACGTTTTTATTATGGAATAGATATGGATCGAATGGGACATGAGGAAGAATGGACACCAGGTGATTGGTTTCCCAAAGATAAAGGAAATGGTTTATCACAAGTAATGTCTGTTTACCGGGATTTCACCACTTGCTTTTATTTGCCTGAAAAGCTAGAAAGTATACATGATGCCTGTTTCCCAGGTTTTCATCATGATACCTATCCAGGGCACCTATTTGCCAAGTTTTCACCAAAGGATGATTTTTTTGTATTTTTCTAATTTTTTTCTATTTTTTCTATTTTTTTATTTTTTTGTATTTTTATGCCCCCTTATATTGAGGTTCTCCTAGGTATGGAACCAACGAAGATGCATTCTATTGATTAGGTTATCTAACAGCTCACCCTTTGATGTTGCTAACTGATATGCCCCCAATCCATAAGTAGCTACAATCACCTAAGGCCCAAGCTAGTTGTGTTTGAAGTTGCCTTTCTTTTCCTGATCCTATTGATTGTGGGGGTTCTCTTTAAGTACTAGATCTCCAAATTTAAAGAGTCTTGGGTGAACTCTGTGGTTATAGCTTCGTGACATCATTTGTTGATATGCTTTGAGATGGTCAAAGGCTTTTTGTCTCCTTTCCTCTAGCAACTCTAGTTCTTGCAATCTGAAGACTCTGTACTCTTCATCTGATATGAGACCTTTTAACGACACCCTGAGAGATGGTAATTCAACCTCTATGGGGAGGATAGCTTATGAACCATAAACAAGGGCGTACGTGGTAGCACCTGTGGGAGTGCATATACTGGTTCTGTAGGCCCACAGAGCGGGATTGAGTTGGATGTGCCAATCATGGCTAGCATCATTGACTATCTTCTTGAGGAGTTTCAAGATGGTCTTGTTGGATGCTTCAACTTGACCATTGCCTTGGGGGTAATAGAGTGTGGAGAAATGGCGAAGTATTTTGAATTGGTCACAAAGTTCTTGGACATCCTAGTTTTTGAAGGGTCTTCCATTATCCATGATAATGGATGAGGGAATTACATATTTGTAGATGAGGTAATTTAGGATGAATGAGGAAATTTGTTTACCTGTGACGGTGGTGAGGAGAATGACTTCAATCCACTTGGTAAAGTATTCAGTGGCAGTTATTATGAATTTGTGGCCGTTGGATGAGGTTCGATGGATCTTTCCCACAAGGTCAAGTCCCCACTAGAAAAAGGGCTAAGGTATCGTTAAAGGTCTCAAGTCTTGAGCTAGTGCATGTATTAGGTTCCCATGTATTTGCCACTGCTTACACTTCTTCACAAACTGATATGAATCTGTTTCCATGTTCAGCCAGTAATAACCCAAACACATGAGTTTCTTAGCTAAAGGACCATTAGAGTGTGTTCTGCAGATCCCTTTGTGTACGTCTTGTAAGGTGGTTTGGGATTCTTCTTGTTCTAAACAATGGAGTAAAGTACCATCTAGACCACGTCGGTATAGGGTGTCGGTAATAATGGTATAGAGAGATGTTTGGCATATAAAGGTTCGTCGTTGGTTTGGAGATAAGTCAGGTTGGAGGGTGTTGTCCTTGAGGTGGGTGTAAACCTTACCATACCAAGGTGAATTAGATCTAACTAAAAGTCATATGGAATGGGTTTCAGCAAGATCATAAGTTGGTTGTTGAATAATTTCCACTAAGAACTCATACCGTGTCTCATTTTCTGGTATCTTGAGAAGAGAGGCAATGGTCGCCATGTCATCTATTACTTTGTTCTCAATCTGAGGTATCTACTCAAAAGAGATGATCACAAAGTATTCCTTTAAGTCTTCAACCATCCACTTGTATGGGACAAGATTTTCATCTTTGATTTGGTAATCATCATTGACCTGATTTATTACTAGTTAAGAATCACTGTAGACATGTAGCTCTTTGATTTTCCATTCTGTTGCCATTTTGAGACCAATGACTAAGAATTCATATTTTGCTATGTTGTTGGTGCATGGGAATAACAAATGGTAAGACTTTGGTATGGTGTCACCATGAGGAGTTACAAACAAGATTCATGCCCCTGATCCATGGTTTGTATAGGACCCATCAAAGTAAAGTGTCCAGGAATGTGTTGATATATTGAATAAGGATTCATCTGGAAACTCAAATTGCATTGGTGTACTATCCTATAGTGGCACATTTGCTAACTAATCAGCAATGACTTGCCCTTTGATAGCCTTTCTATCTACATACTCAATGTCGTATTCACTTAGGAGCATTACCCATTTGGCTAGGTGACCTATAAGAGCTGCTTTGCTTAGTGGGTACTTCAGTGGATCTATTTTTGCAATAAGTTTGACTAGATGTGCAAGAATATAATGTCAGAGTTTTTGGGAAGCAAAAACTACCACAAGACATGATATTTCTATCTGAGAGTATTGTAAGTCATAGCCCACCAATGTGTGACTGAAAAAGTAGACAGCTCTTTCTTTATTCTCATAATCGTGTTGTGCTAGGAGAGCCCCAAGAGCTGTTGGTGTAGTAGATATGTACAGTATCAATGGTTTCCCTTGGATAGGAGGCATAAGAATGGGTGGATTCATAAGATACTCTTTTAGTTTGTCAAATTCTTCTTCACATTTCTCATCCCATCTAAATGGAATGTTCTTGTCCAGGAGATGAGTAAATGGTTGACACTTGTCTACCTGTTGTGATATGAATCTATGGATTGCTTGTAGCTTGCCTTATAGAGATCTTAGTTGAGTAAGAGTCTTGGGTGGTGGCAGGTACATAATGGCCTTAACTTTGGTGGGGTCCACCTTTATTCCATTTTCCAATACAACCTAAGAGTTTTCCTGAGGTGACTCCAAACACACATTTCTTTGGGTTCAACCTAACTTTGAATTGCTCAAGTCTCTGAAAGGCCTTCTCTAACATGTCCAGGTATGATTCTCTTGTGACTAATTTTGCTAGGATATCATCTACATAATCTTCCATTGTTATGTGCATCATATCATGAAATATAGTGGTCATAGCACGTTGATATGTGGCTCCTGCATTCTTTAGCCCAAATGGCATGACATTCCAACATAAAGTGCCCCATGGACAAATAAAAGTTGTCTTATGTTGGTCTTCTAGTGCTATCCTGATCTGATTATATCCCAAGAAGCCATCCATGAGAGATAACATGGTATGTCTTGCTGTTAAGCCAACTATTATATCTATATTTGGCAACGAAAAATCATCCTTGTGGCAAGCTTTGTTTAGATCTCTAAAGTCATTGCATAGTCTAACTCAGCCATCTAGTTTGGACACTGGTACTATGTTGGAGACCCATTCTAGATAGTTTATAGCTCTGATGAACCCTGCATCCAGTAGTTTCTTGAGTTCTTCTTTTACAAGCAGTACTATATGTGGATGAATCTTTCTAAGCTTCAGTTTCACTAGTTTCACTCCTAGATCTAATGGAAGGTGGCGTAGAATCAAATCTAGATCTAACCTCAGCATATCTTCATATGACCAAGCAAAATTGACTTTGTTTCTCTTGAAGAATGGTACAAACTTAGTCTTCTCTGGTGGGGTTAGAGACTTAGCAAAGTGAATGATCTTAGGTTATTCCTCTATTCCAATGTTAACCAGCTCTATGGGATCCACAACAATCTGAGACTTCTCCTGGTGTATGTCATCGAGGAGAGTGTCAAGCCTTCCATCCTCACGTGCCATAGTTGGGTTTTCACCTTCGGATGCATCCTTTCTTTTTACTATTTTGGGACCTAACACTGCCGCAAAGTAGTTTTCACCATTAGATCCAATTTTTATTTTCATATTTTTGTGACTAGAAGGCTTGGTACACTCTCCAAAATAAGCCACGGTATTAAGTTTAATAGAAAACCAAGCTTTATGATCCCCTTTGGGTAGGTGGTCCCTAAGTTCCATGTAGTCAATATAGGCATCATCGTTTTGGAACATATCTAGTTGCGGGGTTCCTCGTAGATCCCAATTAATAAGTTCAGGATGCACAAGGGGGGAGAGTCAGAGGATAGATCTGATTCGTTGATAGTTTGAATGGATATACTATGAGTATTGGTAGAGAGAGTGTTCGAGATGGTACTTTCCTGCAAATTGTTTATTGCAATAGAATTAGAAACCTTCCTTGAAAGTCATATTCTCAGAGATAGGCAAATCACACTCTAATGGTCTATGCGGTAGCATTTGTCCCTCATAGTAGGGGCTATAAGTTTGAATGGTATCAATCTCTTTGTTATCATAGGAATTCTCTGTCACCTCATCCCACTCATATTCATCAGAATCTGTGTCACTGTTCTCTTGAAGTGTATGGATCATTTCCACTAGACAAGCATTTTATTTAGATTTGCCCTTATCCTTATATCCTATGCCTTTTGTATTTCTAGCTAATGAGGATGAAGAAGGTTGAATGGGTTCTATAATTCCTTCTTTTCGTAGGCCAATGGGGCCTTGTCCTTCGTAACCCATTCTATGTAGGATAGATTCACCTCGCCTATAGATTTCCATTGGGAGCCTAGGTGGTTCCTGTTGTGTGCTCTCTTCTTCTTCAGTATAAAGCCATTGTAGGATATCTCTTTCCTCCATCTCATCTAATAGGGTCCCCCATTTTACAAAGGGAGCTGTGGGAGGTGTAGGAGGAGTAGATGGCTTTGGGAAATTCTTGGGTCAACCAAAGGATGTAGGAGATAAAGGCATCTTGGCTGGATTGAGGTTGTGCTCAATGGAGTATTCCCCAACTCCTTTTTCTTTGATGGTAATTTTCTACTCTTTGGGATTTGATGAGGAAGCTTTAGAGGTAGGATCATGTTGTGGGGTGGGGGATGTAGATGCTCTATTGTTTGGTATGATGCAATTGGGTTTTGAAAGGATAGAGTTGTAATGTTGAAAAGGGTCAGGGTCTCCTTGGATGGTGACTTGCTTGCCATTATGTGGGAATTTTATGCATTGGTGATAAGTAGAGGGAACAACTTTCATGGCATGAATCCATGGTCTACCTAGGAGAATATTATAGGCAAGCTCCCTATCTAGGACTTGGCACACAACATCTTTTATGATCAGTCCCACTTGTATGGGTAAGATCACTGTTCCTTTTATAGTTCCCCCCTCTTCATCATAGGCTTTGATAGTTATCTTCTTTCTTGGATCAACTTCATTTTCAGAGAACCCCAATGTAAGGACTAGTTTCAACGTGCAAATATTTAAACTAACTCCCCCATCAATGAGAACCCTCTTGATGCAGTGCTTGTGAATGAAGGTGACGATATGCAAAGGTGTGTTATGGGGTTGAGATATTGAGAGGTCATCTTGTTCAGTAAATGATATGGTACTTCAGGAGGTCAGATTACCTACCATGGCTTGAAACTTCTCTTGGGCCAAGTTAGTGGGGACAGTGGTTTCCACTAAGGCCTTATTGAGAATATCCTTGTGGAAAGGAGATAGACGCAACAACTCTAAGATAGATATGTGGGTAGAAGTCATTCGTAGTTGGTCTATCACACTATACTGATGGAAGTTGGAGTGAGAAGGTGATGACCTTGGAGGGACGGTATTCAATGTGACTTTACCACTACAGGTAATGATACTGCAATCATTTCAGTTAGGCTCCGATTATTGGTTGGGCATGACCACATTGATTTGTGGTATGTGCTCTATTATGCAATTGATGGTATAGTTGAATGGCACATTTGCGTAGTTGGCATTACTATTACCACTATTCTAAATTTGCCTATTACAATTGTTGTTATTGTTGCCATTGTTATTGTTGTTGTATGGTCTGTCATGATTGAGAAGTGGATCATTGTAAGCCACATGGGTCTCATTAGAAGTATGTTGATGAGCACCTCCTTGATTTTGATCAAGCACATCTTGAATAACATGTTTGAGATAGATACAATTGTTGGTTGTATGTCCTCTTCCTCTATGATACTCACAATAGTCAGTGTCTTTCCAATAGTAAGGTTTAATTTGAGGCTCATAATCACTTGTTGGCGGTAGAGAGATTTCATTGTTGGCCAATAGCTTCCTTAATGCAGATTCTTGGGACTCACCTAGCAGTGTGAACTTTCACCTTGGATTTGAGTTGAACCATGGTCTTGGCTCCTAAGAGAATGTTTTATTGGGTGTAACATTGCTTGCCTCTTCTTTGAGAGTAAATATTGGTTGTTGCTTGGGAGCTGCCACCTTGGCATCAACTACTCCATTGTTGGTGACATTTTTTTTAGTCCAAAACTTTGATTTATTAGTCGTGTACTTGGAGGTAGGTGTGTCCTTGTATAACTTGATTTGTCCCTTGGTGATCATAGCTTTCTCAATGAACAATCTCATCTCAATGACCTTTGAAAATGACATAGGGCATTGAATTTGTATTTGATAGCTAAGATCGGAGTTAAGGTTATGGAAAAACATCTCCATTAATTGCTTCTCTGGTACATCATATGAAAATTTACTTGATAGTTGTCTCCACCTTTGTAGGAAGGAGGCGAATGATTTGCCACTCTTTTTCTTGGTGTTGCATAGGTCAAGCATGGAAACTTTATGTTCAATATTGTAAGAGAAATGTGTTATGAATTTGTTGACTAACTCGTCAAAAGTTTTGATGCCCAGTGGGAGTCGTGAGAGCCATTCCATGGCTTGACTACCTAGAGATCTAGGGAATTGTCTCATTAAGTAAGTCTCATTGTGAGCTACTTCCATGCATGCTACATTGAATTCCCTAATATGATCTCTAGGGTCCCATTTCCCTTTGTATTTCTCAAACTTGGGAACTTCAAATCGAAAGGGAAATGGTGTCATGTTCAAACTTTTATCAAAGGGGTACGATGCAATATCTTCCAAGGAGTAGGTTTTAGTGTTTGTACCCATCTTGAGATCCATCATTTGTTGCTTTAGACCCTTGAGTTGTTTCCTCATTTCTTCGATAGGAGAGATTGGGTCTCTAGCTTTCTTTCCTTTTTCATGATTATCCTCTATGTTTGGGTTTATGCCTTTCTTTCCTTTTTCATGATTATTCTCTGTATTTTCTTGGATTGTGCTTAGATTAAAATCTGCAAGGAGTTTAATTCCAAGATTTGCAAGATGATAAAAGTACTTGTGAGGGTCGTCATGGAGCACTTTCTCTAGCAAGCATTGGAATTTTTGATCTTGGAGGGTTCCTTCATAATCTTCATGAGAGATTTCCTCATCACTATCATGAGGGGTGATGAGGTGGTTGGATGATCCGGCCATTTCAAGTTGCTTTTTGTATTGAGATCTAGTAAGAACCATGCAAGGTGATGAGGGATGAGGTGGGATGAAACTAGAGATTTTGGCAAGGTGTTGATGGAGACTATTAAGAATAGGATACTTATGACAAGACTTGGACAAGGGACTTTCTCGATCAATGATTCAAAGTAAGACAGTCGATACAAGACAATAGTCACTAGTAAGGGTACTCAATACCTATCTTACTATGTAGGGACTAGCCATGCACCAAGACCACTAGTGAAGCCCTGTGACTTACTAGGGTTACTTGAACCCAAAATGATACAAAAAAAGGAGCCTACGCTAATTTGATATGGGATACTTTGACCTTGGACTAGGATGACCTAATAGAAGGTGAATGGGATGACCAACGAAAGAGAGACTTTTGATGTGAAATGGATGGAAAAAATGACTGCAAGGTAAGACTTGATCTCAGAATTTGGAACTTGACTGAAATGGGTACTCATAACTGATAAATTTTTTCTCTCAAAGATTGTGCAAGTGCTCACTATCACGCATGCGCCAGGACAGATGTGCTACAAAAACTGGTAAATGCACCGAAAGTTAGCACAGAAGTGCCACATTGGTAAAAATCAAATGTGTTGTAATAGGTATCAAAAGCATTGCTAGTTGGTACAGATGCACCGTAGGTTGGCACAAATGCACAGTAACAGAGGATAGATGTGCCGCTCTAGTTTTTTCTTAGTATTTTTGCAATTTTTTGGAAATTTTCTGATATTTTTTGGTACTTTGGTTGCAAGAAGGTCTTTTTGATCCAATTTTTTGAAATTATGGGAAGAAGACACAGCAAACACAGAATATTTTTATGGTTTTTTATTTTTTTCTAATTTTTTTACTCTTTTTGGACTAAAAAGAAAGCAAGTACAATGCTAGGCTTCAAATGGATTACAGGGGTTTTTAGCAACTAGAACAAAGGTGAGTAATAAAGGCAACCACTTGAGTGGTTATACATGTGGCAACACTACATTCCATTATGGAGTCTCCTAGCCTACAAGGGTTGTGCCTTGGAGGGTTTTGGGGGAGATTGGCTATTGGTATAACACAACTACACTCATTTGAAGCTTTCACTCCAAACACAATTTATTTATAGTGGCTTGGAAGGGCTTGGTGTCTAGCCTGTTACCACATAGGGTCGTTCCTACTTGGATGAATGGTATCCAAGAGCAGGCCCCTCTAAAGGAAAAACACACACGAAAATGATATGTCTGGCATTTTGGTCACCCAAGGTAGGGGAGAGCATAGGCCTAGTATCATTCCCAAAACATAGAATATAGTGGTTCTTTTCCCCTAATTAAAATGAGAAAAACTAGATGAGCTATCTACTTGGGCAAGCACAAAATTTTGTTAACTTTGAAGTGATAACAAGATAGCAATGGTCCAATTTTACCAAGATAGCAATGATGAGTTTAACTTTTATCCCAGATAGCACGAATTGTTAACTTTGAAGTGATGACCGAGATATCAATGGTTCAATTTTATCTAGATAACAATGATGAGTTTAATTTTATCCACGTAGCACGAATTGTTAACTTTGAAGTGATGATCAAGATAGCAATGGTTCAGTTTTACCTAGATAGCAATGATGAGTTTAATTTTATCCAAGTAGCATGAGTTGTTAACTTTGATGTGATAATCAAGATAGCAATGGTTTAGTTTTACCTAGATAGCAATGATGAGTTTGATTTTATCCAGATAGCAATGAGTTGTTAACTTTGAAAAGATAGCAATATAGCAATGATTCAATGATATGCAAGATAGCAATGATTCAAATTACCACTTTCCTAGTTAAAACTATGTGAGATTTGCATGAGCATCCATTTTACTTTCCCTTTAGAAATCAAAGTGTGAGCTAACAAGTGCAACTATATGAATCTAAACTAGTACCTAGCTTGCAAAATAGATCAAGAGAGTTCCTACAAAATGATGTCAGTGTTAGAAAAAACATCAAGGAAACCCTATAAATCATTGCCTAAAATAGATGTGCCACTTCAGAGACTGAATACGTAGAAATAGAGAATAGAAGCGCCGCAGTACATATGCACTATGACAGAGGTCAAAAGTGCTAGAAAAAAGTGTATATGCGTTGATATGATCTATGTGTCGTATGAGAGGGTAAATGCATTGTAACAGGATCTGTATGTGCTAAAATGATATATACACTAGAATAGATAGTATATGCATCAGAACATAGACTATATGTACTGTAACAGATAGTATATGCATGTTAGGATGTGTTAGATGCACGATTTCCTCCTGTGTACAGCTTTCTAAAACACAAAAACTTAGTTTTTGGGTTAAATTTGGGGCTAGGTCCCATGGTGGGCACCAAAAATGTTAAGGGAAAATTGGATTCAAATGAATAATCAATAATATCAAATATCAAGATACCCAAAACTCAATGAAATGGTGAACAAAAGAGATTCAAATAAACAATGAACAATAACAAAGCAAACCTCCTTTAATTCATAGCTTCCATTGATCGCCTATCACAAATGATCTTGTTTATGAATATGGCCCTCAGAAGGTGCACTTCCTTGCTATGATTCCAAGATGTCAAATGGGAATGGCTATGATAATATTGCCATGAAGATGAGCTTCACAAAAATGATAGTAGTGCATAGTAACGAATGTGATCACAAGCAATGAAGGAATTAGTGCCAAAGCACGTTGTAATTCCTGCAGATTAACAATAATTAAAGTTTGGATGGATGAAATGGAAGAATAGGGTTCAATTTATAGACTTTGAGAGAGAGAAGATCAATGGTATAGAATTGTTGAGGAATGTGCGCGAATAAGAAGAAGACAAATGCCACACAAAAGTTGTTTTATTTGAGTTAACTATATTTTCTAAAGATAAGACATGTTTTTCATAAATTAGAATTTTTTTCCTAATTTAGAGATATTGATAAAAACAAGGTTGATTGAATAGATAACTCAACTTGAGATTTGCTTTTGCATGATTTGAGAGAAATTAAATATTAAATTATTTAATTTTATGTGCATGAAGAAGAAGATGTATTTTTAGAAGATTTGGAAGATATTTGAAGAATTAGAAGATAAGAAAGAAAATTAAATAAATAGATTTATTTAATTGTTGTGCATGATTTGGAAGAATAAATAAAATATTTGATTATATTTTATTTTTGGAGATTGAGAGAATTTAAATAAATTTGATTGATTTATTTAAATTTGGAACAAGGATTTGACTTAATTAAATAAGTAAGAATTATTTAATTGTTTTGAAGAATTTAATTAAATAAAGGATTTTATTTAATTTTGACTTTAGATAAAGTAATTAAATATTTTAATATTTAATTAATTTAGAGGAATATGAATTTTAATATTTAATTAATTTAGAGGAATATGAATTTTAATATTTAATTAATTTAGAAGAATTAGAAGGGAATAAATATTAATAATATTTATTTAGACTGAATCATGTCATTTTTAGGCATATACATTTTGCCCCTCTTTGATGCAATGTAGTTTACGATGTTGCTTCAAAGAAATTGATTGTTGAATAATGATACATGCCCCAGTTTGCCCTTGGTAAAAAGTGCATGTAAGTGGCCAATTTCATAAGGGGAAATATTCTTACATTGTGAGGGATATATTGTTGTTTACTATCCTTTTTCTATTCCCACATCATGGATCAACCCAAAATTTTGCCTCTTACCCCATATAATTATCATGGGTGGAAGAAAGCAATCGAGATCCATCTAAAGAAATTGGGGTTATCAGAGTGACTATGGGCTAAAAAACTGAACCTATAGGGGCTACTAAAAAGAGGAAATGGTTTAACAAGTGTGATGAGGCCTTCCGTACATTGTGTCAGTTGATTTCATCTGATCTTCTCTTTAATGTTGATTCTTGCTTAACACCAAATGAAGTATGGGCCCACTAGAGCTTTTGTTTGGAAAGCAGGATACTTTGAGGAGTTTTTAATTGAAGAATTAGCTTATTGGTCTAAATCCTACAGATTTTGATAGCATCTAGGACTTCTTCACCAAACTCAAATCCCTTAGGTTATAGCTGACCTAGTGTGGTATTAAGAAAGAGGACACTCATTTGATTCTGTCCATACTTGCTAAGCTTGGTTTAGATTATTTTGTTTTTGTCTCCACATTCTATGCTACCATGGATGCTCTTGGAACTAAATTCACAATGCCTTCACTTGATGACTTTGCTACATCACTCACCAGGGATCAGGTAGAATTGGTTCAGATGGGCACATTGAAGTCTACAAAGCCTCAGGCACTTCTTGCGAGTCAAGGCACCAAAGATGAAAAGAGTTCAAGTGGTAAGGAAATGAAATAGAAACCCAACACCACAATTAAGGAAAGGAGGCACCTTCACATGCAACTCTTGTTTAATCTCCATCTAGCAAAAAGGAGCAATCCAAGGAGCTACCCACATGTAGCCATTGCAAGAAACGTGGGCATGATGATATTGTTTGCTACTACAAGAAGATAGATGAGATGAAGAATTTTGTTAAGAAACTCAGTGTTGGTTCTCCTCTAGCTTTAATTTCTAGTTCATCCTCTTCTACTCCATCAGATCAATCAGGATCTACTAAGACAGGCCAAGCCGGTATTACTAATGGAGCTGACAAATACAATGTTAAGACACTTTGTGCCACTACATCTCATGGATCAGGTAAATGGCTTATTGATTCAGTAGCCTCTCACCACATGGCTTCCACTTTGTCTATGGTTTCTACTTTTGAGCCTTGTGATATGCCACCAATCTTGATGGGTAATAATAATTACATGAAGGTGATAGGAAAGGGATCTATTGATATTGGAGGGGGTACTTTTCATGATGTATTGTGTGTGCCTTCCTTGTCACATAATCTACTTTACATCTATCAAATTACTCATAGTGGTGCAAGGAAAACTATAGAATTCACATCTGATCTAGTTATCAATAGAGATTTGGAGACCACAGAGATTCTTCCTATTGGGGTGGTTGATCATGCATCTCAGTTATATACCTTTTCTATTTTTTCTCCAAATGATGGTTCTAATCCTTTGACTATTGGTCACACTTCTTGTGTGAATATTACTTCTAAGAAGAAGTTTGGGTATTTGAATCTTGATATTCTTTCTACTGATTCATTTTTACATCATGGTGCCCTTCATTGTTCTTCTTCACATCCTATTTCTATTGAGATTGATGCTTCTTTGAATGAGCAATATGATGGTACTCTTGAGGGCTTGCAGTCCCTCTTTGCTAACAATCATGGCACTACTCTTGTTAGTCATATTCTATCTTTGGAGACACTTGATTCAAAGGTTCCATTTTGTCCTCAGTTGCCACCTTCATGGATTCAGCAGGTTGTTCTTGACTTGTTGTGGCATCTTTAGATTTCGGCATGTGGATACTCATCCAGTCTTTAGAGGAATTCATCTTCAGGCCACCTACTTCACAAGTTCTTCAGTATTCATAGGTTGTTCTATTTCTTTCTAAGGTAAGACATTTGATTTACCATAAGTGAATTGGCTTTTACATTCCTATTTGAGCATCCTCTTCTACTTCTGGAGATTCTACAGTGTTGGAGGATCTTATTGCATCTATCTTTCCCTCTTATGGGGGGGCTCATGATTGTACTCTTGTGATGGATTTAGTTCTTGGGAGGTCTTAGTTGGAGCTCTTCTTCCATCACTTGTACATATTTATTTGCATGTTTTTTGCATGTTTTTCTCTCATTTGGAGAGGGGTTTTTTCCCACACGGTTTTTCTCCTTTTCTCCACCTTATGAGAGATTCTTGTTGTTCATGGGTACCTAATATGGCCTTGTATCCAAGACCCATTCTTGCATTAGTTGCATGTCTTTCATTTCTCCCTAAGTTGCATTTATGGGGGGTGTTGGTGTAATTAAATATTTAATTACACTTTAATAAGTTTACTTAGGGCTTATTTTTAGTCTTAGGTTATTATTCAGTCATATTACGGTTTTATTTAACTTACAAATATAAAAGCAAGTTGTCACATGTAATTCATTCATTGCATCCATTTATTGTGCAAATTGATCTCTTGTGCTTTTTTTCTCTATAGAAGGTTAATATTTGGCTTGTAGAAGATTATGGTTTTTTAGGTTTATCATAAACTTCAACATTATTAATCTTAGGAACAAGTACATTGATTATGACTCAGGTCATCACAAATCCATAGTTCTTCTTTTATTCTCAGCATTCATTTATGTAATGGCCTATATAATCACATCTATAATAGGTGGTATATTCCCTTTTTATTTGACCATAACCTCTAGTTGTTATAATAGCATTTATTATCCTTTAGAGGGTATCTAGTATGAGGTTGCCCATTTGTAAACTATGGTGTTGTACACTATGCCACAAGAATGTTTTGTTGATTCTTCCATGTTGGGTGTTTATGGCCATGCTCATAGAATGATCCCTTAGCTAGCCCTTTGGTCATTGCCATCCCTTTATGTATAGGATCTATTGCAAATATGGGCCTAGCTAGTATTGTCATTGATGTCAACATACTCCTATTGCATTAATGATAAGGATTGGATGAACTATTTGCTGAGGATATTGACAAAATTGGTCATTTCAGGAACAATGAAGAATAGTAAAGACAGTAAGGTAAAAGTCTAAGATAAGATGAGGATGAAAAGGTACGGTTCAAAGGGTTTGTATATATGTGTCTTAAGATGATCCTGTTAGCTGCCGTTGCACCAAAAGATCGACCTATTAATGCCTGATACAACCAATTGATTTAACAAGCACGGGAGGTGATTAAGCCCTTGTCGCAAACCACCACAGTGTAGCGCTGAACAAGGAGACCAAGGGCCACACCTTGCAACAAATCCAGTAAAGATTTTAGAGGTCCGCATGAAGATCTAAAGAAGTTATGGCCGCACAAGTAAAACTGGTTTTGGCAGGTGTTCAAAGGTGATAGAGTGACTTAGATAGGTCCAGTGAGATCCGGAAATGCAATATCCTATTCTGAGGATTTGAGGAAGTGTTTAGGAAGTCAATGTGAAGTGACAACTAGATTGGTTCATGGTCTAGAGGTCTGAAAGCATCTATTCCTTTGTGAGAGTGATGAAAGACTGTGTTCTTGAGGTTTTGGATGAAGGAAATAAGGATTTCAATAAGCAGATGTAGTGTGGATGTTCTTGGTGATTCAATCAAGCTTGTGGAGGTCGTTGGGTCATGTCCAATTTGTTTTGGTGGTCCTCATTAGAGTTGGAACTTGCAATTGAAGAATGACTTCCGGATGATGGTGTTCTTCCTAAGTTTGGCCAATCGGATGAGTTACACATCCTACAGATGGTCTTGTAGATATTTGCTGACTTAGATAATCATTCCTAAGTTGATGTCTTGTATAAATAAGGAATTATAAAGTCATTCCAAAGTGTGTCTTGTGGCGATGATAGTGTGGTAAAGAGAAGAGGAGTGAAAAATAGAGCATAAGTCTTGGGCTTAAATGGAGCTGATTCAAGCATGGTGAAGATGCTATTCTCTAGTTCAAGTAGGTGATACTTATTATTCTATAGATAGTGTGTCTCTTGTAGGCAGTGGGCCTCTTGTGAGCAGTGTGCTCAGGAAGTGAACCTTAATTGGCATGTGCCATTTTGTTCTTTCTATTCTTCTAATAGAGAGTACAATGTTGGGTTAATCACCTCGTGGTTTTTCCCTTAATTGGGTTTTTCATGTCAAAATCTTAGTGTCTTATGTGTTGATGTGTTTCTGCTCTTGATTTAATGCATTATGTTTCCATGATTAATTTATTATTATGCTACTAAATCAAAAAGTGAATCTAAGTGTTTAATTGGAAGAAAGTTTTGGACAACTAATTCACCCCCCCTCAGTTGTTTGTCCTGAGTCTAACAATTGGTATCAGAGCTAAGTTCCTCTAAAAAGAGCTTAACTACTTGATGAGATCTAGGATTTCATCCTACAAGAAGGATAGTCTGAAGTTTGATGGAACTAGTTTTAATCTTTAAAAAGGTTGCATCCAATGTCTGTGAATGCAGTACTGGATCATGGCTTCAACAAAGTATACTCCTCCATAGGGTGGCCTGAAATCCCCAAATGAAATCACAAATGCTAAAAACAATCTATAGACTAAAGAAGCTCTTCTAAGTGCATTGTTTGATTCAGAGTTGACAAATGTTGTTGACCTACAAACTACTTTTGAGATTTGGGAAAACTTGGAACTTTTGCATGAAGCAGACAAGTATGTTAAATGTGCAAGGCTACATAGTCTAAAAGGAAAATTCAAACATATGAAGATGAGAGAAGAAAATATCACTACTTTTATGCCAAGAGTGAATGAGCTTGTTTCTAGCATTAGATGTGCTTGTGGAGTCTTGGATGAAGATGAGATTGTGGGCAAAATTCTCAGATCCCTTTCTGCTTCTTATAAAATCAAGGTTGCTGCCATTGAAGAATTTAGAGCCCATACAAGTGTCACCAGAGATCAATTGGTTGGTAAATTGGCTACATTTGAAATGACCCAATTTGGAGATGCCCCCCCCAAGACTGAATTAGCATTTAAAGCTAATGCCTTTGTAAAAGGTAAACAAAGGTTTGATCTAGGAGAGAACTCTTCAAGGAAACTATCATGGTATGAAAAACCAAGAAAAGACCTGGAAGAGAATAAACTAAAACTGCTCAACTTGAAGCCCTTATTGCAAAAAGACTACCAAGAGGATCTAGTAAGTATGAAGGGAAATTGCCTTTTAAGTGTTTTAACTACAATAAGATTGGTCATTTTGCCTCAAGGTGTCCAGAAAGATTTTTAAGGCCAAATCCTAACAAATCAAGGTTCCAAAAGAATTGTTACTATGTTCATGAAGATGATGATAATGAAGGAGTAACAGATGAATCAGAAATAGGAAACAAATCTAGAAGTGATTGGGTGTTTATTTCCATTAAGGAAGAAGATCCAATGCCCTCTGAATCTATCAATCATAAAGTTGTAGAAAGAGCTCTGGCTACCCAAGTTGAAGAAAAGGATGATTGGGTTATTGATAGTGGATGCTCTCACCATATGATAGGTGACAAAAATAAGTTCATAGATTGGGAAAGGTATGAAGGAGGAGTGGTAAAGTTCGGTGATAATTCTGCTGGTAGAATCAGAGGTAGAGGAACTATTTCTTTTGATGGAAGGAACAAAACTAGTAATGTACTTTATGTTGAAGGATTGAAGCACAATCTTCTCAATGTTGGATAGTTGGTGGACAAAGGCTATGATCTCTGATTCAAGAATGGAAAATGCAAGATCTTTGAAAGTTTCAGAATAGAGATTGCATCTGGTACTCAAACTAAAGATAATATCTTCCACTTGGTTGGTACTGGTAAAAGTTTCTTATTTGTTCAAGTTGATCAGAGTTGGTTATGGCATAGGAGGATGTGTCATGTGAATTTTGATAATATCATCAAGATAAGCAACACTCAGGTTGTAAGAGATCTTCCAAAACTGGTGAAACCTATAAATAGTTTGTGCAAAGAAATTCAGTTGGGGAAACAAAGTAGAGTCTCATTCAAAAGAAAGGAACAATCTTCTACTGGATTATTAGACTTAGTTCATACTAATTTATCTGGTCTGACAAGGATCAGAAGTGTGCAAGGTGATAGATATTTCATGCTATTAATTGATGACTACTCTAAGATGATGTGGGTTACTTTTCTGAAAGAGAAACCAGAAGCTCTTGAGAAATTCAAAATATTCAAGGCTATGGTTGAGAATGAAACTGGATTAAAATTGAAATGTCTAAGGTCTGATAAAGGTGGAGAATTCATATCCGGTGAGTTCATAGAATTCTGTGAGAAACATGGAATAAAAAGATAATTGTCTGCTCCTAGGACTCCACAAAAGAATGGAGTAGTGGAGAGAAAGAACTGGACCATCCAGGAAGCATCTAGAACCATGATGATGGAAGCAAATGTTCCTCAGATCTATTAGAGAGAAGTTGTTAACACTGCAGTCTATACTCTCAATCATGTACAAATCAGAAGTAATACCGGTAAGACTCCTTATGAACTTTGGTTTGGCATCAGTCCTACTATGAGGTATTTTGGAGTTTTTGGTAGCAAATGTTACATTAAGAGAGATGAAGATCTAGGCAAATTTGATGCTAGAAGTGATGAAGGAATTTTCTTGGGTTACTCTGTTGCAAGGTGTGACCCTTGGTATTCTTATTTAGCGCTGCGTTGCGGTGGTTTGTGACAAGGGCTTAACTGCCTCCTGTGCTTGTTAAGTCAAGTGGTTGTATCAGGTATTAATAGGTTGATCTTTTGGTGCAACGACAGCTAACATTTGGTATCAGAGCCAAGGTCACGGGTTCAAACCCCATGCTTGCGTTGGGGGGATTGTTGCAAGGTGTGACCCTTGGTCTTCTTGTTTAGCACTATGCTGCAGTGGTTTGTGACAAGGGCTTAACCACCTCCCATGCTTGTTAAGTCAAGTGGTTGTATCGGGCATTAATAGGTCAATCTTTTGGTGCAATGGCAACTAACATACTCTACACAAAGCAAAGCATACCGGTGTTATAACAAGAGATTGAGAAAGATTATAGAATGTACAAATGTGAAGGTTGATGAAGGAATTAAAAAACTCTCAAGGTTTTATGAATATGATGAAGATGATCAGAATGATGTTTGGATTCAAGGAGCCCAAGTCCCTTCTAAAATTTAGATTCAAACTGATCTAGTAAATCAGGAAGAAGAGATGAGTTTTAATGAGCCTGATCAAGAATCAGAAGTGTAAGAAACTCCCAAAGTTCCTAGGTATGTAAGACTAAACCACTTTGAAGATTAGATCAAAGGTGATAAAAGAAAAGGTGTACAAACAAGGAGAAGGATTGCTCAAGATTTAGAAGAGTATTGTCTGATTTCAAAGATTGAACTTAAGACAGTGAATGAAGCTTGCAATGATGAAAATTGGACTAAAGCAATGGAGGTAGAGCTGATGTAAATTGAGAAAAATCACACTTGGGATCTTGCCCCCAGGCCTAGAAACAACAATGTGATTGGAACCAAATGGGTCTTCCAGAACAAACTGAATGAAGTTGGTGAAGTAATCAGAACTAAAGCTAGATTGGTCTGCAAGGGTTACTCTCAAATAGGACTTGATTTTGAAGAAACTTTTTCTCTAGTGGTAAGAATTGAAGTAGTCAGATTATTTCTTGCTTTTGCTACCTTCAAGGATTTCAATGTTTATCAGATGGATGTCAAGTCCACCTTCCTGAATGGTGACTTGGAAGAAGAAGTATACATTGAGCAACCAGATGGATTTCAATTGTCTGAAGATGGTGATATGGTTTACAAGTTGAAGAAAGTATTTTATGGACTAAAGCAAGCCCCAAGAGCCTGGTATGAAAGATTGGATAAGCATCTTTTGAAGATTGGTTTCAATAAAGGTACCACTGACAGTAATTTGTATTTCAAAATTGATCATGAAAACATCTTGATTGTTGAAGTGTTTGTTGATGATATCATTTTTGGAGGAAGAGATAGTATGTGTAAAACTTTTACAAATCAAATGAAAAGTGAATTTGAGATGTCCATGCCTGGGGAAATGAATTTCTTCTTGCGTCTACAAATCACTCAAATAAAGAAAGGAATCTTCATTTCTCAGACCAAATATGTGAAAGAATTGTTGAAGAAATTTGGGATGGAAGACTCAAAACCAATGAATACTCACATGGCAACCAAATGTAAATTGACAAGGATGATGACTCTCCTAATGCTGATCAGAAAAAGTATAGGTCAATGATTGGTGGATTGTTGTATCTCACTTAAACTAGACCTGACATTATGAATGTTGTTGGTCTTGTTGCTAGATTCCAAGGTGATCCAAGAGAATCTCATGTCATGGGAATGAAGAGGATTGTTAGATATCTAAAAGGTACAGTTGAGTATGGATTGTGGTGTCCCAAAGATCATGATTTTTCTCTTCATGCATATATAGATGTGGATTGGGCAGGAGATGTGGATGACCAGAAAAGTACCAGTGGTGGAGCATTCTTTTTGGGGAAGAGATTGGTTTCTTGGCTGAGCAAGAAACAAGAGGCAATATCTTTGTCCACTACAGAAGCAAAATATATTGCAGCAGTAGGTAGTTGTACTCAATTTTTGTGGATGAAGCAAATGCTAAGAGACATAAGAGTGGAGTATGAGGAGCCTATCACAATCTTCTGTGATAATTCAAGTGCAATAAATATATCTAAGAATCCAGTGTTGCATTCAAAGACTAAACATATATCCATCAAGTTTTACATTTTTGACAGAGCAAGTGAACAAGAATGAAGTCATATTGGAGTTTGTGCCTTCTAAGGATTAGATTGTAGACATCTTTACTAAACCTCTACCTCAAGACTCTTTTGAGTATCTCAGGGAGATGTTAGGGGTTATTTCCCCTCTGGTGATGAACTAAGGTGCACTGATGTGCATTAGTCTGGTGGACATAACAATCACATCTTGTGGTCTGGATTAATGATGGGGAGCTGCTACTCAGGGGGAGCAGCTAGTATGGTTCTGAAGTGTTGGAGTTGCAAGTATGTGACCTTTGCCATTGATGTCAAAGGGGGAGAGAAGACATGTGAAAAACAAGTAGTTGCTTATCAAAGGGGGAGTTGTGACAGTGAGGAGAAGTTCTTGTCTTGATGGTTAAAACTATTTTTCACATCATATGTTGCCATCAATAACAAAGGGGAAGATTGTTGCAAATATGGGCCTAGTCAGTGTTGTCATTGATGTCAACATACTCTTGTTGAATTAATGATAAGGATTGGATGAACTATTTGTTGAGGATATTGAAAAAATTGGTCATTTCAGGAGCAATGAAGAAGAGTAAAGACGGTAAGGTAAAAGTCCAAGATAAGATGAGGATCAGAGGATATAGTTCAAAGGGTTTCTATATATATGTCTTAAGATGATCCAGTAAAGATTTCAGAGGTCCGCATGAAGATCTAAAGAAGTTGTGGCCGCTCAAGTAAAACCAGTTCTGGCATGTGTTCAGAGGTGACAGAGTGACTCAGATAGGTCTGGTGAGATCCAGAAATGCAATGTCCTATTCTACAAATTTGAGGGAGTGTTTAGGAAGTCAATGTGAAGTGACAACTAGATTGGTTCATGGTCTGGAGGTCCGCAAACATCTATTCCTTTGTGACAGTGATGACAGACTATGTTCTTGAGGTTCCAGATGAAGGAAATAAGGATTTCAGTAAATAGATGTAGTGTGGATGTTCTTGGTGATTCAGGAAAGCTTATGGAGATCTTCAGATCATGTCCAGTTCATGTTGGTGGTCTACATTGGAGTTGGAGTTCACAATTGAAGAATAACTTTCAGATGATGGTGTTCTTCCTAAGTCTAGCCAATTGGATGACTTACACATCCTGCGAATGGTCTTGTAGATATTTGTTGACTTAGATGATCATTCCTAAGTTGATGTCTTGTTTAAATAAGGAATTATGAAGTCATTCCAAAGTGTGTCTTGTGGCGATGAGAATGCAGTAAAGAGCAGAGGAGTGAAAAGCAGAGTAGATGTTTTGGGCTTAAATGGAACTAATTCAAGCATGGTGAAGATGTTATTCTCCAGTTCAAGTAGGTAATACTTATTATTCTATAGATAGTGGGCCTCTTGTGAGCTGTGTGTTCAGGCAGTGAGCCCTAATTGGCATGTGCCATTTTGTTTTTTCTATTCTTCTAACAGAGAATACAATCTTGGGTTAATCACCTCATGCTTTTTCCCTTAACCGGGTTTTCCACATCAAAATCTTGGTGTCTTATGTGTTGATGTGTTTCTGCTCTTGATTTATTGCATTATGTTTCCATGATTAATTTATTATTATGCTACTAAATCACAAAGTGAATTTAAGTGTTTAATTGGAAGAAAGTTTTGGACAATTGATTCACCCTCCCTCTCAGTTGTCTGTCCTAAATCTAACAGGATCATCATCTTCACACTAGTGGTTTTACTAAGGCTCATGTTCATCATCCTCTTTTAATATGAATACAAGAGTTAGGAAATAATCTATTTCATGATCATTCCATTCATCATAAATTCCAAAATATACACCTTTCAATTGTCTAGGAGCTAATTATAAATCCATTCTAAGTGAAATAGCTCTTTTCTCACCCTCCATCATTCAACATTAATACCTCAAAGGACCTTCCTTAGAATAGTAAGTGCACCAAATCTTCTTCCTCAAATTTGATGATGATGCCAGGCTATTTTCACTTTTATCCATGTCTCATCTAATCTTTAAATATTATAATTCTAGCCTCATCTTTTTAAATTCATTATGATGCAACAATGGTAGGAGGGTCCAATGAAGGACTATGTTTTCATGTATCCAATACCAAAAAAGACATATAGAAAATTAAAAGACACAATAAGTTGACACAAGATATACCCTAGAAAAATGTTGAAAGAGGTAAAAACTAAACCTCCAAAAGATTCCATTATATTATTAAATTCTCAACAAACTATGTATTCTATTGCAATGTTGTATATTCTAGGACATAACCCAGTGATGACATATAATATCATTTTCTCTCAAAATCAATACTAAACCCCCATTCTCATGCCCATGCTTTGACCTCCAACTCTTACTGAAACATTCTCTATCCCCTGCTTGGTTTCAAATGTTCATGAGTAACTAATATATATCAATCTCTAGCCTGCTTAATGATCTACATTAGCCACAAGGTGGCACAAAGTTATATACTCCTTGAATTGCGAAGTAATCTAGTGCAAGATGATTTTTAAATCTAGACCAAAACAATCGAAAAGAAAATTGTGCAATGCCCAATGTTTAGTCCTAAGGGTGTAATAAGTCCTTTCATGTCTTCCGTGATTTCACCAAACTCTAATTTATTTGGAACTAATAGTAACATTGCATATGTGATAGCCAACTAGTCTAATATATGCTCACAAACCCAAACAAGTCCTTAAATCAATCTAATTGTCCTAAAATATAGATATGTCCTCCAAATAATTCTCTTGAATGTTATAACAAAACTATAAGACTCAAATGCAAAATGTAGAAAGATATGATGACTTCTTCTTCAACTAGTTGATGAGTTAACTACAAGTAAACACTGAAGTGAATAGTAGCAATGTAGGATTGCTCTATTTCCCCCAAGGATTTTTCTACATCACCTTAATTTTAGTTTCATTATTCCTTATCCAAGGTTATACTTCCACCATGCATGCAAACTCTTCTACACTTTAGTAGGTTTCAAATGTTCTACTATTTATCATAGTTCTAACCTCTAGTAGAAATCCTAATACAAAGCACTCAATTCTTTGTTTTTAGTCAGGGGATCCTCCATCTTTCTTACCACTTCCTAGAATCTATAGTTGAATTACTTAATAGTTTCTCCTCCTTCTTTTACTATTTATCTCATTTTATGGATAATCTCTGATGGAACCTTAGGAGATAAAAAGTTAGATAGGAATTATTATTTTATTTCTTACAATTACTTATCATGTTGAGGGAACTTCTTCATATACCATTTCAAAGAATCATTTCTCTATGTTCCTAAAAAATCATAAAAAATATTGTAGTTAGTCCAAGTCACATTCCTTGACCAAGTAGATTCCAACGCAAAAAATGTGTTCAAATTCTTTAGTAGTATCTTTTCTAAAGATAGGTAGCTTCATATTGTGTTCCATAGTAGAAGTATATTCTTTAAATCTATTGGTAATAGGCAATGGTTCTTCCTCTCTTCTTGGTGGACTTTTTCCTTTTGACCTTGGATTTATGTATTTCCTCTCCTTCACTAATTTATTACCATAATATTTTTTATCTACCAATTTACTACTTCTTTCTTTATCTCTTGATAATTTGATTGTAAATAAATCAATTCCTAATATCTATGAATAATTGCATACAAATTCATGTTGTTGGTTTTCTCTTATCTAGGTTTAATCACTATATATACCTTCTACAAGCACTCTTGTTGTCTTAATCGGCATGGGAGATGACTCTTCGTTAGGGGGGCTCACTTCTTCATGTGACCAATTTAATTTAGAAATTGACTTTTCATTAGTTAATGACATTTTGTCAATTAATATAAGGTTTTTCCATCATTTATAATCATTTTAATAATATCCATTGCAAGGTATTTGAACATTTTTTTTATCACTTCTTCTTCTATGCTCTTTTTATTGTCTTCTAAATTTAAAATTTTCATCATTTTCTCTTTTTGTAAATGCACGCTTTTACTCACTACCTTATCTCAATAGTACATGCTAAATTTGAGAGTTTTTAATTTTCTTAAAGGGGTTAATAATTTCTCAAATCCATCATTAACTATGATTTTTAGGTTAGAAAAATTAGGTTCCAAATGACATATACGAGTAAAAATTTGAAGGGCAATGAACTCCCACTTCCACACCATTCTTTTAGTAACTTTCTGAATACCGCATATT
This sequence comes from Cunninghamia lanceolata, assembly GCA_027924645.1. Classification (NCBI taxonomy): domain Eukaryota; kingdom Viridiplantae; phylum Streptophyta; class Pinopsida; order Cupressales; family Cupressaceae; genus Cunninghamia; species Cunninghamia lanceolata. Next base: position 12,398,497 of record BSBN01000780.1, read on the forward strand.
ATTTAGTTTATTTTGATAAACCTTTTAGGATCTAAATTGATTTATCTAGTTTGATATCAACTTCCTCATATGTGTGTTTTTATAGAATAATATACTTATCCCTTTGTTTATTTATAGAGTCATAGTGATTTCCATAGAATTCTTGTGTTCATCTACAACCCCTTTGATGTGCTCACTTATGCTCAATTCTTCTAATAGTGGGTTTTCCATATCTTTAATAATTTTAATAGAAGCCCCTCTAACATGCTTTAATGCTTCCTTAATACCATTATTAGCAGTAGCCTCCCTAACATTCTCTAACTTGTGAATGACAATCCTCCTAGCACATTCTAACTTAATTTCTCTAGCTTTTCAATTGTTATGTGGTATATATTCTATCTTTCCTAAATCTATTTTATTTTCTTTTCTTCCATGTTGAAGTCCATTTCCAATTCAATTTATTTCCTAATTTTTTATTTCTTCTTGTTATCTCCTTTTAGCATGGTGTTTATTAATTTGGTATTTCATTAATTCTTTTATTCATCCCTAATGAATCATCCCCATCCTTCTTCTAGTGGTTGCATCTTTTGGAGATCCCTTCAAGATATCCCTTTCTATTTGTCATCCCCCAGGTGCCTAATCTTTTCTCATGAGGCTAGAACCTAGAGGATCCTACTTCATATCATTATATATCATTTATTTTTAATTGTAACCCTTCCTTGTTAACTTATTTTTTTCTATATATATATATATATATATAGATCTATCCTTTATTCCTTTACCAAGGACCTAACAATAGAACCAAAATATTGGAAAGAATGGATATAGATCAAAGATTTAAACATAAGTTACTTGAATGTTGTATTTATAACCTAGTGTTAGATATATGAGGAGGATTAGAGCTTATGCAATGATATACAAAATGTTTTCATAGTAAAGAGCAACTAAAATTGATAATATACACCTATTAACATGCACAACAGAAATCATAACCCATTATTCATTAGCCAAACCAAATTGTGGTATACTATATTCATTCTACAAAAAATGTTATACAAATTTTGTCAATTTATAAGTTTTCTATCTCTTATTATAATGCTATATCATATATTATTTATTATTCTCTATTACATTAGATATAGTATCATATCATCTATCATATGTCCTCTCATCTCATCTCTATATCTTTTCATCTTCAATCCTTTCTTATACCTAAGTATATGTACACCAAGGAGTGTGTCTTATTGTATAAGTTGTTACCTTTGGATGTGTTTATGGTTGAATAGATGTGCCACATCTCCTTTTCCCTAGATGTATCTTGTTGTAAAGTTAGCCTTGTCCTACCAACAATGCTTGAAGTTATCCTTACAAGTTGGTACAGCATGATATTCAAAGGAACATGTGTTCTTGTTTCCTAGATGAGAAAAACTTTATTTCATACAAAATCATGCTTGTATGAGTCATATTTGGTTTCAACATGGTATGAAATCTAGGAAGAATAATTATTAGGTATGAGGATTACTTTAGATCCATTCTTTCAAGTGTTTCTTCTTATGCTTCTAGATCTAGGTCCTATGATGAATATGATATCCACCAATGTTATAGGAATTCCCCTTCATGCTACGATGGGATTTATGTCCCTACCCCAAATCAATCATAATGCCTAGAACCATCCATGAAGGAACTTATAGACATTCAAATCTAAATTTAGATGCTTGAGTTCAATGTATCGTAGTGCAAGGTCTAAAGGGTCAAACCTATTGTTCCCTATTCAAAGATATGCTAATATTTATATGCATTTATGTAGGAACATAATGAACTCCAAATCCACATATAAATTATTAACCTTGATGTCGCACAATCTAAATCTCATATTGTAGCCAAAAAGAGCCAAAAATTTAGACGTCCCTTTATCCTCCTTGATAGTGTGTACAAATAGTTAGACTTATCTTTGGAAACCAATGAATTGAATTTTATGTAAGGAAAAGTCTAAAACCAAATGCCTAGGTTTGATGGGTATGATTATTCACAAGGGGATGCACATGTGCATGCATTTTTTAATTTTATGGAAGATTGATAGTTTGAATATGGAGAAATATAGATGCAGTTCTTTCTTAGGTCTTTGTGTGGGAAAGCAAGGAAATGGTTAAGTGGTTATCTAAACCATATTTTCTCGACTTAGGAAAATTTGGTTCTAAATTTCAATTAGAAATTTAGTTTTGTAATTGGTGCTTCTTCTCTAATCCAAGATCTTACAAAAATCATAAGGTAGGAGAAAAGATATAATTGATTATTTCAAATAAATGTTTGTACTTGCTTTGTCTTGTATCCTTGAAAATTATAAGATTGATGTATGTGTATGCATTGACATCTTTTATGAAGCTTTTTAGCCTAGTGCAAGCTTTCATCCACTAGATTTTAAAGTAACAAGTTTGGACCAAACTTTAGGACATGAAATTGTTATAATGTAAGATTAATATTTATTAGATATGGAACCTTCAAATTTTGATAATAATAAGGTGATAGTTTTATGTGACTTGCATGAGGATTCCCCTTTTGTTAGTCAACCTTATAAGCTACGTATTTTTTGTGAACACTTTTTTGTGGCTAAGGCATGTGAGACCATTCCTTATGATAGACATGTAGATAAAGAGATTGATGTAGGTGAAAGTTGTCATCATGATGAGTGAGTTCTTGACAATGACAATATTGCTAGTGTACATATAAATGTCCAACTTGGAGGACAAGAATATGGCTACTTTCTAGGTGAACTCTAATTATTTGTCTCATATTTACTAATGATGATACTAATGGGTATGTGCATGGAAATTGGAGACCAAAATGGGGTCAAAAGTGGCAACTTTTTTTTGAAATCAATAAAAATGAATCTTGGATGAGAAATTAAAGATAGTCACACTAAATAGTTGAAGATGTGACAAGAACAAGATTCATAGTGCTTTGAATCTAGTTTCTAAAATACTATTTTTTAAATGGTGGAGATTAAGAGGCTCAAATAAGGGGAGCACAAAATGTCCTATTTTTGTCAGAAAATATAACAAAGCATCTAGTGTGCTCCCCCTAAAATGTTGACTTTTTTTAATTATTTCAAAACATGCTTCAGTGGAAAATTATCCAACATCAAGTAGTTTATGCTTAATGTTTTTCTATTTTTTTTAATGAATATATGATTTTTTATGAATTTTTAAAGTGGACACATCCTAAAAAACACAAATTTGAGCATGCACCTCCCTAAATTTCTTGAAAACTAATCAAAAATATTTTTTTTGAATGTGTATAGAATAGAGTTTGGAATATCAAAATGTTATTTGTTTCAAATTTCAATGAAAAGATAAAAAATGATACTAGAAATAATATACACATATTTTTGGAAAGAAGGAAGACACTAACAAAAGAACTTGAAGATGGAAACCCTAATTTTTTCATATTTGAGAAAAAGAATACATGGTTAAGAAGCTAATAAGAAACTCGAAGTCAACTTGGCATTTTTTAGATTAACATTGAAAAATATGTAATCTTGATGGAGAGCATGCTTGATATTTAATTGTTTTCTATGTTTTCTTGAAAACACATCTTTGGTCACCTTCCATGTAGGCCTAACCCTTTTACTTGGATATCCAAGCTTAAGGGTGGAATTCAAAAGAAATTTTAAATGAAATAGAAGTAAATTATAACACATGCACATTATAATGTGTAGGCCTTGTAAATTCAAGAAAAAGAGTTTTTTCTTTGTTTTTATGAAGAAATAACATGAGAATGCTATAAAATAAGAGCATTATAATGTGATCACATTATGGCTTAGAATTTCTAAGCCATAACATGCTCATGTCATGTCAAATCTTGCTTTGAATTAAGGGTTGGCCACTTTTTGGCCTCCCATCTTAGTGCACATGCCCTAATGGTAGCTCTATTGTAGATAATTGTTCACATGCAAATGAGGTAGAAGACACCATATCCATGAAAGAATGTACTAATGAATATCCAATGTAGGCATTGATGTATATCTTTATGATCTTTGTTCCCAAGATGAGTGTGCTGATAACAATGAAGTTGTAGGTGTTTATATTGAGGAGGATAAATAAATCACTTTAGGTGATGAACCTTAAGCTGGTTCCCTTGATGCTACTAATGTTGCACATGTTGTCATTGATGTCAAAGGAGTGAATGTCAAAGGAGTCGTGATAAGAGGTGTTGTAATGTGGAAGTCATATTGTTGAATATGTTGTCAGAGGAGTGTTGATTAGAGGAGTAGTCAAAGGAGTGGTGATCAGAAGAGGTGTGATGTGAAAGATTTGTTGATGAAAGACATGAATATGCTATTGGATTAGTATCATCTACACACAGTTGTACCTTAGCTTAAGAAGTTCATGGATAGGGAATTATACTACAAGAACTCATGATATTGTATCACATCCTAACATAGATGAAGATATGGCCTCTCAATTTGGAGGTTAGCTAAATATAGCTATGAAGTATGCATGATCCAAGTTTCAAGGCATAAAAATTACTACAGATTTTTCTAGAGCCAACAGAGAGAGAACAAGTCATGTTCTTGTGAAAGGTCATTAGAGACAACACTGAAATATATTGCATTTCATTGCATTTGCATGTATGAATTGGTGGTTTGGAGAGTAAGGTACAAGAATGATATACAAAGGTTTTAAAGGATATAAAGTACTATAGACTTTTCCAGAGCTAGCAGAGTGAAGACAATGGTGTTATATTATTGTTCCAGTCTCAAAGCTACATAATAATGCTCCACATTTCTCCACACTTGAAGATATAGCCCAACGGTTTGAACAATATGTAAATAATGGTGTCTTGCATAACATATCCAAATTTTAGAATGTAAAAAGTACCGCAAGTATGTTTAGAAATGTTCCAAGGTAAGACTGTGAGACAAGCACATGTAGGGATCACAGGTTTCAATGTCTGATCACTTGCACCACTAAAAAGATGTTTGAACCAGAAAGAAAAGTTTATCAGGAAGATGGTCAAGACCCATAGTGCTTATTGTGTGAACCACTTTTTTTCTATTTTGCTTCTCTAGTACTACATTGGGTCTAGAACTAATGCATGAAAGGATTAGTGTTTACAGTGTTGACATGGTGTATTTGAGTGATTGTACTATGTGTTTGGAAGTATGTGCCAGCATAGAAATGTGTACAAAGGTAAAATGGGTCTAGTAGACCTCTTGGTATGAAGTGCATAGTGGGATTTCACTCCTACATAAGCACAAATGATTTGGGAGTTAACACGCAGGGCTAGTTACATGTTTCATGTCACAAATTACTCTTAAGCTAGCAAAATGATGTTTTGAAGACTTGAGGAGGATATATATCAAGGATATGAGATTGTTTCAATAAGAGAGTGAATGTTAAAATGGTTAATGATCCATAAATTGAGAAGTGAATCTAGAATTTATGATGCATAATCCATAATACAGCTAGTATTGTAACTACAGAGGTGTCTAAGTCTGGAAGGCAACATAGAAGCTAGAAAAGAGGTGTTGAAGTCAATAGAATAAGTCAATGTCAAAGTGTTAATGGAGTTGATGTTGTGGAGGTAGTAGAGATGTTTAAGAAGAGGTGTTGAATCCATTAGAATTAGTCAATGAAGTTGAAGTTGTGGAGGGTATTTATGAAGGTAAGAAGATTGTTATAAGTGAGTGTGTGTGTGCGAGGATATGCAAAAAGAGAGGAATGATCTAGGAATTGAGAAGTAACTCTAGAGGATATGATGCATTATTCATAACTGAGTCAGTATTGTATTGCAGAAGTGTTTTTGAGATTGGAAGATAGCAGAGATCATAGAGCGGAGGTGTTGAGGTTATCTAAATGAGTCAATATCAAAGAGTTAAAGGAGATGATGCTGCATGTGATTGAACCATCAGAATTAGTCAAGTGTTTTGGTATAGATGTTGGTGGATCATCTTGTAAGTGTTGTAAGTGTTGTATCAGTTTAGGAAGTTGGTGCTTCCTTTGGGTTCGAGCCCATAAATATTTGTATTAGGGAGTTGGTGCTTCCTTTGGTTCAGAGCCCATAAAACTTTGTATCAGGGAGTTGGTTCTACCTTTGGGATGGTGCCCATAAAATTCATTGTAATACTTTATTTTATTTATGTGGGTGGATTTGGATAGTAGATCCAAGTTGCTTCCTCACCATGGTTTTTCCCATCTTGGGTTTCCATGTAAATCTAGTGCCATGTGTGAATGTGCTTTTATGATTCATTTTGTTTACATGTTTAGTTTGGATTGAGAGTATTTAAAATGAAAGAATTTGAATAAGTATTGATTCACCACCCCAATCAGTACTTTTGTGTGTTCTAAAACAACTAACTTCAATGTAGATTTATATCAATAATTGGATTCAAATGATTCTAATATTATCATTAATGAGAGTGGCAGCTCTTCTTCTTCTTTCTTTCTAAACTTGACATGAATAGTTTTTTATTTTGGGATTCAGGTGTATAGCTCTATGCTTCGTGAGGGATGTGTTCATAAAGATGATAGTCTTAACATGAATTTTTATCTTGATGAGTGTGTTGATGTTGAAGTTGTGTGTTCTTAATTAGGTTTAAATGTTTTTCTATAGGACCAAGAGGAAGAAATTATATATGAGTTTCTTTGCAATACTAACTATTAATTGGCAAATTATAGTGAAGTGCTTCAAATAGAGAGGAAATTAAAAGGATTGAGTTGTTGAAATGAGATGCCTCATGAAGATAATAATTATGCTAATAGTTTGAATAACAAATTGGATCATTAGATGATTGAGATATAATCAAAAAATATAATATGCAAGAATGTTGGTAGTTTGCTTCCCATGAGATTCATGGATGCTGAAGTGTGTGAATTTCTCAATTTAGTCAACATAAATTTTCTTATGTTAAGGAGGGATGTGTTGAAATATTTCTTGATGATGTTTATAAGCTTGAGGTATTTTAATTTAATGAGCATGGAGGCTATCTCCTTTGTAATAGATCAATGTTCAAACCATTTATACTTTTCTCTACCATATGAATTAGAGGCATTTACTTTAATTTATACATGACGAGGTCAATGAGAATGACAAATTTGTAATCATGAGTGATATTGGTCTTTGTTCTAACATGTACATTAATGTTATTGCTGACTTGGTCATTAGTGAACTTAGCTTGAGTGTTCAATGAAATCATGACAACATGGAGGGGTACACACTATGCTCATATTACTTATGGTCGAATTCTAATGAAGGGGGTAAATCATAAAACACACAATAATAGAAATTGAACACAGAGAATAGAACTTTCTTTTATTGATCTGGGTAACTCATTCATTACAGAAGCTTAATTACAATAAGAGGAATTAGTCCTCTACAGGCTGCAACACACTATAGCTACCATCACCAGGCTCTAGAATCTTCTACCTTCTATAACCCCAAAATCAGCTAGGGTTTCTATTTTCCCACCTATTCTTGACTCTACACTTGCCCCCTTAACTCTCCTACCGCCCAGGGTTCCCAAAAATGGTTATTAATAGCCTTTTTGGTGGCCAACAACCTAATTTCAAATTTTGCATCTCCCTCCAAAAATAGGTCAACTTCTGGGAGCCATAACTTTTGATCTAGGACTCTAATTGATGAACCATTTTATGCGTCAGAAAGCTCGCAGAGTGCTCTATGTGCTAAGAACCCGCTCTGCCGGTTCCGGCCATTTTCGAGCCCACACGAGGCCATTTAGTGCCTCAAACCTAAGTTTGAATAATTTTCAGGCATTTTTCAGGAAATGGAAACTTTAATATCTTTCAGCTCGCAAATGATCTTCATGTGATTCCTTTGCCAAAGGTCTTATATTTTCGTTATGTAACTTCCTATAAATTTTGACTTCATTCCGTGCCCAAATGCAAACTTTCTAAAAATAGCAGTTTACTATTTTTAGCAGTTTTGGAAAACTGAAAGTTCTACATTATTATTCAGGCGATTATGGGACCAGAACCACAGATTTTGAGAAGAAATGGGTAGAACATCAACAATTTTGAAAGACATTTTTTTTTGGGTGATGCAAGATTGCCCTTACACCACTAGATGCTCCTGCATCAGACACCCAGGGTAATTTGAGAAGTGACCTTATCATGTCTCAGGTGTTTGTGTGAAGAAAACCCAAACGGTCAACCTCTGCCTTAGACAACTAAGAAGAATCTTGAATAGGCCTTCCTTTCCATTTCACTAGATATTCTTCATATTGCCTGTTTCGAGTACTCCTTCCCACACGGCTATCCAAGATCTCTTTTATCTCCTCTATTGAAGTAGATGCCGGAATACTCCACTGCACTTCTATTGGTCCATCCTCTGTCCCACCTTCATGATATTCTGTTAAATCAGTGATGTTGAAAATAGGGGAAATTTTGATCCCACTCGGTAGCTTGACCTCATATGCATTTCCGGAATCATGCTGCTTCAGGATTCTGCATGGTCCAAATTTCTTCATTTTCAATTTATGGTATGTTCCAACAGGGAACCTTTCTTTTCTCAAGTGAACCATGACTTCATCTCCCACCTGGAACTCCTTATACCTCCTCTTCTGATCTGCCTTAGCCTTGTACTGAGTAGTCATCTTATTAATGTGCTTTCTCACCTCTTCATGCAAATTCTTCATATGTTCTGCAAAGTCTTCAGCCTCAACACTTGTCTTTTCTCCCTTATCCAGATTCCTTAACTCTGAAGCATTTCTTGGACTATTGCCATATACAATCTGGAATGGTGATTACCAGTACTCCTATTGATAGAATTATTGTAAGCAAATTCTGCCTGTGGTAAAATCAAATCCCATCCCTTGGGCTTATCTCCTATCAAGCATCGTAGTAGGTTACCCAAACTCCTATTCACCACTTTAGTTTGTCCATCAGTTTGTGGATGGTGTGTAGAACTGAACTTCAAGTCTGCCTTCAACTTCTTCCATAATGTCCTCCAGAAGTAACCAACAAACTTGGTATCTCAGTCTGAAACTATGCTTTTTGGTAGACCATGTAGTCTTAGCACTTCCCTGAAAAATAACTCTGCAATATGAATAGCATCATTAGTCTTCTTATAAGGAATAAAATGTGCCATTTTTGAGAATCTATCCACCACCATAAAAATAGAATCATGTCCTCTCTGTGTCCTTGGTAAACCAAGAACAAAATCCATACTGATATCATCCCAGGGCTTCTCTGGTATAGGTAATGGTTGATACAACCCTGTATTCTGACTTGTTCCTTTTGCCATCTAACATACTATACAACTTTGCACAAACTTCCTCACATCCTGCTGCAACTATGGCCAATAATAATTTTCACCAACAATTGAAATGGTCTTATCTCAACCAAAGTGTCCAACCAATCCTCCACTATGCTTCTCTTTAATTAGGTTCTCTCTCATGGAACTGCTCGGAATGCACAACTGGCTTCCTCTAAACAACATGCCATCTTGGATTATGAAATCCAACTATCTTGTCCTGTCTAAAGTAACAGGCTCTAGACAAGCTTTCCAAGCCTTTACAAAATCTGGATCTTTAGGATACAAACTTTTGAGCTCATCAAACCCAACAACCTCTATCTTCATTTCTGTCAACAAATTTTGCCTTCTGCTCAAGGCATCTGCAACTCTGTTGGACTTCCCACTCCTGTGCTTCAAAACAAAGGTATAACTCTGTAAAAACTCAACCCATTTTAAGTGCCTTTGGTTCAACTTTCATTGACTATTAAGATACTGCAAAGCCTGATGATCAGTATATAAAACAAACTCTTTTGGTAACAAATAATGTCTCCATTTCTTCAAAGCCTGAACTATTGCATAAAATTCCTAATCATAAACATAATATTTTTTCTTGGCATCATTAAGCTTCTCACTAAAATAGGCAATGGGCTTACCTTCTTGGCTCAAAACAGCTCCTATACCACTACCAATGGCATCACAATCTACCTGAAATACCTTATTGAAATCTAGAAGTGCCAAAATAGGTTGTTCTACGACTTTCTGGTTTGATGTATCAAAGCTCTTGTCTGCCCCTTTAGTCCATCTAAACTCTTTTCTATCCCCTCTCATTGTTTCAGTTAGGGGTGTACAAATGCTACTGAAATTCCTGATAAACTTTCTATAAAAACTTGCCAAACCATGAAAAGATCTTACCTCCATTGCACTCCTTGGTGTAGGCCACTCAATGATAGCCTTTAAGTTTTCTGGGTCCATCTTAAGACCTTCCTCTGAGACAACAAATCCTAGGTATACCAACTCCTTCTTTACAAAACTACATTTCTTCAGATTAATCAACAACTTATCCTCCCTCATCTTCTCTAGACTCTCTTTTGATATGCATCAAATGCTCATCCCAAGTCTTACTGAAAATCAAAATATCATCCAAATAAACAATAACAAAACTTCCCAAAAATTCTTTCAATACCTCATTCATGAGCCGCATGAATGTGCTCGGTGCATTGGTTAGCCTAAATGGCATGACTAACCACTCATACAAACCTTCCTTTGTCTTGAAGGCTATCTTCCATTCATCCCCTTCTCTAATACAGATTTGGTGATACCCACTCTTCAGGTCAATTTTTGTGAAGTACTTGGCTCCGCTCAAACAGTCCATGATGTCATCCATTCTTGGCAATGGAAATCTATACTTGATCGTTATTTTATTGATGGCTCGAGAGTCTGTACACATCGTCCATTCTCCATCTTTCTTTGGTGCTAGTACTGCAGGTACCACACATGGACTTAGGCTCTCCCTTATCAGTCCCTTCCTCAACAACTCTTAAACTTGTATGTTCAGCTCTTCATTCTCTGCAAGGGTCATTCTATGGGCTGCCTTGTTTAGCAAAATGGCTCCTGGTATCAGATCCATTTGATGACTTATCTTCCTTACTGGTGGTAAACCTTCTGGTACATTATCAGAGATAATGTCCTGGAACTCTTCCAACATATCTAAAACTTCTGCTGGTACATCTTCACATTTCTCTTGACTAATCTTAGGAATCAATGCAAAGCAATGACGCTCATGCTTCATACCCTCCAAAAATTTCCTACCATCTACCAAACAAATTCTGGCAGTACTACATACCTTTTCTTCCACCTTCTTCAAGGGCTTCAACTTATGATGAACTGCATCCTTTGTTAGTGAATATGTGTTTGCATGGCCATCATAGATAGCGCTCCTATCATACTGCCACGGCCTCCCCAACAGCATATGACATGCATCCATCAGTATGATATCACATAGCACCTCATCATGGTAGTCACAAATCTTGAACTTCACTAAACACTACTCATTGACCAAAGCTTTATGGTCCTTCTGTAACCATGCAATCCGATATGGATGCGGATGCTTTCTTCTTGTCAACTTCAACTTGTCAACCATCTCTTCTGAAACCAAATTATCAGTGCTTCCACTGTCAATAATAATATCACAACACTTACCCTCACATTTGCACCTTGTGTGGAATAAACTCTTCCTCTAATTGGGTTCTTTCTCCTCATTCATCAAGGTTCTTCTGACAACTAGGGTTTCTCCCCTTTCAACATCTTCAGAATGCTCAGAATGTACATCTTCATCTACATGTGTAACTCGTGCATTACCTTCAGGTCTTCTATTTGTCCTTCCTTAATGTTGCGGACACTCATATGCTTGATGCCTTTCTTCTCCACATTGGAAATAGTCTCCTCTGAAACCTCCTCTTCCAGGTCCTTGCCCAGGTCTGCCTCTTCCTCTTCCTGTTTGATCACCATTGTTCTAGTCACGAGGGTAGTAGGTATTATCCCCTCTTTGATTTCGACTGGTGCCTACTTCTTCACTTTTCTTCTGATCTTCATTATGGCCTCCATAGGGTCTTCCACCAGTCCTTCCACCTTGACCTCTTCCCCTTTGCTTGCTATCAAATCTTTTGTTCAGCTTTTCTTCCACCTTCAGGGAAAACTGGTATGCATCTTCTATGGTAGTCATTCTGACTAGGCTCAACTCCTCTCGAATACTCAGCCTCAACCCATTAATGTAACGAGCTACCTTCTCCTTGTTGGGCTCTACATGACCTGTCCTGATAGTAATTTTATAAAACTCTTCTGTATACTCCATAACAAATTTGTTACCTTGCTTCAGTCCTTGCAGCTTCTTTAGCAACTCCATCTCATAGTCCACAAGAATGAATTGCTTCTTTAGTTTCTCCACCATCTGATCCCATCTGGTGATCTTTGTTTTTCCTCTTCTGTTCCTCTCTAATTGGACCTCCTTCCACCAAATATTGGCATGGCCCTTCAACTTTGTTTTTGCAAACTTAACCCGATCTGGGTCCTCCACATCTTCATACTCAAAATACTCCTCCATGTCATTGATCCAATCAATAAGCTGTTATGGATTCAAATCTCTAGAATATGTAGAAACTTCAATCCTGGGCCTCTTTCCGATCTTCGAAATGACCCTCAACGACCTTACTTCTGCAGCATCTTCAGCAGCTTCTTGTTCTTCCTCAGATAGCTCTTCTTCAACTTCATCTTCACTTTCTTCTCTTGTCCTTGGCTCAAACCCTCTTCGTAGCTCCTCTTGCAATGCATCAATTTGCCTTTGTAGGGCTCTAAAACACTCTTCTGTCAAAGCATTGCTCCCAACATGATTTCTTCGTGGAGGCATCTTGGTCTCCGCAGCAAACCCACAACCTCAGGTCCTGGTGCAAACTACCTCATGGTCGGCAATCTGTCTATACACTCAGGAACCCTCGCTCTGATACCACTTGATGAAGGGGGTAAATCATAAAACACACAATAATAGAAATTGAACACAGAGAATAGAACTTTCTTTTATTGATCTGGGCAACTCATTCATTACAGAAGCTTAATTACAATCAGAGGAATTAGTCCTCTACAGGCTATAACACACTACAGCTACCATCACCAGGCTCTGGAATCTTCTGCCTTCTGTAACCCCAAAATCAGCTAGGGTTTCTATTTTCCTACCTATTCTTGACTCTACACTTGTCCCCTTAACTCTCCTACCACCCAGGGTTCCCAAAAATGGTTATTAATAGCCTTTTTGGCAGCCAACAACCTAATTTCGAATTTTGCATCTCCCTCCAAAAATAGGTCAACTTCTGAGAGCCATAACTTTTGATCCAGGACTCCGATTGATGAACTATTTTATGCGTCAGAAAGCTCATAGAGTTCTCTACATGCTAAAAATTTGCTCTGCCGGTTCTAGCCATTTTCGGGCTTGTATGGGGCCATTTAGTGCCTCAAACTTGAGTTTGAATAATTTTCAGGCATTTTTCAGGAAATGGAAACTTTAATATCTTTCAGCTCGCAAATGATCTTCATGTGATTCCTTCGCCAAAGGTCTTATATTTCTGTTATGTAACTTCCTATAAATTTTGACTTCATTCCATGCCCAAATGCAAACTTTCTAAAAATAGCAGTTTACTATTTTTAGCAGTTTTGGAAAACTGAAAGTTCTACATTATTATTCAGGCGATTATGGGACCAGAACCACAAATTTTGAGAAGAAATGGGTAGAACATCAACAATTTTGAAACGCATTTTTTTTTTGGGTGATGCAAGATTGCCCTTACACCACTGGATGCTCCTACATCAGATTCCATGGTTGACCCCATGAGTAGAATAATTCTTGTTTCTTGTGCCTTGGTAGGCTACTCTCACATAGACATATGATGCATCATGTTTTTTAGCCCACTTGAGATTCTTCCTGGATATAAAAACATCTACCCAACACTCTTAGCTATCCCTAAGAAGTTTGTTGAAGGAATTTGCCTCCTACTCCTAGATAAATGTCAAGTAACAAGGATTAAGTAAATTTCTATCATTAGAATGACTATATGTGAAGACCTAATAAATGAGAGAAGGCTTATCTCTCCTAAACTTTGAACTCTACAAGGCCCAAGTGGGTGTTCCTATAAGATTCCATGAATGATATGCTAAAATTGGTTCTAAGACTTCTAGGAGACTAAAATATTTAATCAACTATGATCAATTATTTTAGAATTATTTGTTAACTGACCAGTTCTTCATGACATGATGAACATAATATATTTGTCAATAATTATCAATGTGTTAATAATTAACAAACTAGTAAATGGATCTTGAATAAAACAATGTCATCAACAATTAAGTGAGTAGAGAATTTTAAATTATCAAGTTCAAATTTATTTCTTTGTATTGTCAAGAAAGATGTTGGTGCAATAAACAAAAATAAATTACCACTTAATAGGTTTGTCATTTAAAATGTAAAGCATGATATTAAAAACATGTAAATTGGTACATGTTCCTTTGCAATAGACTCAAACAATAATTTAGCTAAGACCATTTAACATGTAACACTTACTTTCAGAAAGGTTTTATTTACTAGATGTTTCCTTTCAAAGATCAAACCCTTAAAATAATTTTTATTCATTAAAGACAATTGTAACTTAATAGTCCATTTCTCATTTCAATCATTACACATATTGCAGTTGAAATTATTTACACCACCTATTTGAATATTAATCCCTAAAACAATCAATAAAACACTAGAGATAATTGAAATTAACACCTAAAAACTAGTCATATTAATTCTCTAGAGGAAATATATAAATGTAAAATAGAAAATCTTCATTACAAAAAGACTTAGGTGACTACTCTCTTGGAGTAATGAGTTGGATTATTTTCAACAATTTGATATACCAACTTTTTGGCTCTTTTTACAAAGCCAATAACTTCTATTTATTACTAAATGACAAGGCTCATCTCACTTAGATGATTGACACTTGTCATTAACTATGACAATATTGTAAAGATATTTTGTTTACACATGTCTCCTAGGGGAAACTATTTGTGGGGGATATGGTTAATTTCATAATGGGCATTAAAAGGAGATTGAATAAAATCCTACAAAGGAACTCCGCATGTGAAGGATAAACTCCATCATTCCAAGCTCAACCACGTAAGGTCATACCTTTTGTAATGGATCCACTACCACCAAAAAATGTGAGACCTCCTTGGTCATTACCATTCATCCATAATTATAAAATTAGGTTGAAGGTTTTGAATCATGCCAAGCTTCTACACCAATACTATTCATCATTATAAAAACATTTGTGTTTACACAATCGAGTAATTTAGAGAAGAAGTTTTGAATCCACTCATACTTATTTCCATATGAATGATACATACTAGTTGACAAGGCTGCAAAAATCATAATAATCATAATTATCATAATTTATTTCCATCTACCTCTTTCATAAAACAAAACCAAGACTACTTATCTCATGAAAGAGCATTGTTTGAAATGAGTGTTGTCAATCAAGTATGCACCTTGCTAAGCTCACATGAACTTAGCTACATGTTGAAACATGGAATCACTTCTTAGGATGTGGGTTTCCTATAATGAGAGTGAATATCCAGAGTGAGCTGGTTCTCCTTATGATTTCCTAATCTAATGACTTGCAGAAAAAAAGGGATAGAGGGATATGCTGAAATAAATGGGTTCTAATTTAATCCTAAAGATTGAATCACCTAACAGATTTTACTCACAAACAAATTATTGAACTCTGACCCTCACAACACTCAGATCATTTAACTGATAAATATTTCACATGAAGGTTTGGTAGACACAACATGCAACTTGAATTAAACAAGAACTTTTCAAAATATCACAAGCTAAGACAAAGCAAAGGAAGAACATTCATCACAATGCAACATTAGATTAACTTGCAAATAATCTCACAAAATGTGAATGAGAGTTGTTGCTCACTAACTAAAGGAATAATGAGTACAATGAAAAATGAGTATAACACTCTTGATGTGAGAGGAAGACTCTAGTTTCTCTGCACTCTAATCTCTAAAACTCTAACTGGAAAACTAAAAACTAGAATTGGACCCAAAAGAAAGGGATAACTAAGATATATGCTGTCAAAGATCTTTCCCTGAAAGATAGAATAAAGCTCCTAAAAAATATACCCCAAGTCCATTTTCAAGCTACTTAGAAAAGAAGAAATAAAAGCTCTCAAAAAGAGTTCAAACTGCCAAATCATGGTACCAAAGGATCCTCTAATGTGTCCCCACCACAAAGCTGCTTTCTTTTGCTGATAAAATCTTCAAATTTTGTCCTATATGCCTCTAAATAAAACAAATCAAAAGAAATATCTAATTTGTTTTATTAGCCTATGACCTGCCTGAAAATAGTTAAGTTTTAAAAGCAATTTATAACTTATTATTTTAAAACTAACTTTACAATGCATTGGTAGTTTTAATCTAAACCCCTATTTGATTTGATTTTTTGTAAAAAATAAATAATATTTGACTCATAATTTTGCCAAATATTTTACAATACATTTCCAATTGATTTTTCTATAAAAAATCATAAAAATGATGACAATATCACTATATATTTTGCAAAAATAAATAAAAGCCTTGGGGCTTAATCTCCATAGTTCTTATCCTTATACATGCATTGTCCATGTGGTAATATCTTGCCACCTCATCTTTGTCTTCATTCACATTACAAACAATGCACTTTTCTATGCATGAGTTTCATAAGAGGCAATCTTGACCATACCATAGTCAACCACAAGTGAATAAAAGTTATTTGAAAAACACATAAGACATAAGCCTTACCTCCTTATGATACTAACCATTGACTTTAGCAAATAATTATATTACAATATGTGTTGTCAGTGCTGTCAACCCCTCCAAGCAATCATCACTAGGTATCTTCAATTTTCAAGTCTTGACCATGGTTTATCTTTGGAAAAGGTAATGATTTTGTATTTTGTTAAGTCAAAACAAAAAAAAAAATGAAAGGAATCTCATCGAACAAAAGTAGTGAGAAAACCCTAAAAGTATCTCATTTTCATTTGGCATTTCACTCTTTCGGCTCTGCAACTTCACCATGGCCGAGTAGGATTTGAGACTCTTGGCATATCTCCTTCTTTTCCTTGGGCTTTTGTGGTTGAACTCCTATTAGTGTTTGTGCCAAAATCAAGATGGAAAAATAGGTGAGTATGGTATGCAAGATTTTAACCAGTATTTTCACTTCTTTCTGTAGCTTTTCCCTTTAATCGCTACAGCCATGAGCTTGTGTATACATTATTTTCCTTGACAAATCTTTTGTTTCTTTGTTGTGTTTATATCCTTTGCCACTGTGACAAAAAGAAACCCTAAACGAATGAGGCCATGACCATGCTTCTTCTCCCTCTACAAATACTAAAGTTGAGCTTCTTTCCTATCATAATTTCTTTTTTCCTATGAGAAAAGAAGATATGAGTTTTGATTTGGTGCCATGGGTATCTCACTTTCTTGTAAAAAATAAAAGCTCCATTGTAGTTGACTGTGTACACATTTTTTTAATCCTCCTTTGACTATAGGTAAAAAACCTTGAGGGTTTTTTGATAATGACAAGGGTTTGTTCCTTCAACACATACAAAGCCTTCATTTTGTTATGGCTATGCTCCATCTGTATGTAGACACAAAAAATATGAAAAATGATGAGGGTTTCTAAATATGAAACAAGGGTTTCAATTTTCTTTGCATAAAACCCTTTATAACTATCACGGCCAGCCTCTTGTAGTATTTACTATGTTCTCTTTTCGACTGTATACAAGAAAGAAACAAGGGTTTAAACATATACAAATGGGCATTACATTTTTAGCATGAAAATGTCTTTTCCTGGCATGGCTATGGCAATAGGTACATTATATCACTTTCTTTTGGTTGTAAGTGCAAGATGGCACTAGGGTTTGAAATTTCTGACAAGGGTTTACTCTTTTCTATACATACAAGGACATGAAACAAACAGCCATACCATATTCTCTCTTTTCATGACTATTTCACTTTCTGCATCTGTAGCATATATCAAGATTTTTCAAAGTATAAAAAGTTTCATTGCCCTAAAAAAGGGAGACTCAAACCCTCAAGCACAGTCTGTATCTACTTCTGTCTCTTAAATTGTAATGTTTTTGATGTATTCTGCTCCATTTCATTATGACTGTCATAGTGAGATGATGCATTTATCTTATCTATCTTCAATTGTAGCTCCAAGCCAAGATTTTGACACTAAAAAAAATGATTGTTGTTCCTTTTATCTCCACCTATAAATTAAAATTTCTATACTCCTATAGCATACATTCTATCAAAAACTCCTATCAACTATTCATTCTCACTTGTCTTGCTCAAGGAACTTAATTGGCACATTCTCTTGTATCATTATCTGATATTGTTGAGGTACTTTGCTTTTAACATTTATGATTCAAAAGTGACATCAGCTTCTTATGTTGAAGTGCCCCTATCACCGAGGACCTGAACCTTGACATGATGAAAAATGTTTTAACATTCTGAAGCTTTATATGAATGTCATCTGTTCTCTTTAAGCTAGCTCATAAATGCTATCACTTAATTCATACTATAAAGCATGTCTTATAAAGCATTGATGTTCTGATACTTCTATTTGGCATTGTTCATCTTAATATATGTCCTGGAAAGGGTATTATAGCAGCAATACTATCATGAACATGTCTTAATGTCAGTCTATAATCTTGTGATATGTAAACTTGTACTTCAACTGGGTCTACTCAATGATTACTTATGATAGTCTTGTCCTCTATTTCAACTAATTTTTTACTTAACACAAGTCTATCCTTGTAATGCTATTATATGATTTACTTATGACACCTATGACAAAGATCCATTCATCTAAGAGGAACCTCCTGCAACAATATAATGAAAAATACACAAAATAATAGAAATAGCAGAAACATAGAAGGAATTTATTGATTGCATGCTACTTCGAGAGGGCAACCTCCTTTGACAAGCTGAATACAATAAATTCATGGATACCTTGAGTGGCCTCAACACGTACTTATATACTAAGTCTAATCTAAACAACTATTACTTCCTATGAATGTGGGATAATACAATATACTCACGGATGACTTACAAAGCATATGCGTCCAACAACAATATACTAACAAAGTAAAGAGAAGGGTTAAACACATGTTCCTAACATCCCCTTCCTCTTAGAAAAGCTTTGTCCTCAAAGCTTAAGATATGGAAATTGTTACTGAATCTGAAGCAGTGGTTCCCATGTAGCATCCTCTAGTTGCATTCTGTGCCACTAAATTAATACCTCTGTGATGGATCGAGAGCGAAGTTGACGAGTGCACCTATCAAGGATTGCCTCCAGCTCCAAAATGATGGCTCCTTCTTTATCCAATTCTAGTAAAATAGTTTGTGCTCTGATGTTGGTGCCAAGAACTTTCTTTAGACAAGAGACATGAAATACACGATGGACACGGGAAGAAGGAAGCTCAAATTTATAAGTAACTGACCCAATCTTCTAAAGAACCTTATATGGCCCATAGGACTTTGGAGCCATCTTATGATGCCCTTTGAGTTTCAGGGATGATGTTATGCCCTTACTTCTATAGTGTATATGGTTATGAATAGTTGGCTTGTGGCTATCTTAACTCTTAATTAAGTCATATTATCATTATTATATTGTTATTTAGTTGTTTAGGTCAGCCTAAGGCTTCTATAGGGCTATCTAAGTCAGCCTAGGTGATATCCTAGGCATAAATAGGTATATATAGGGGTAGTGAGTCTTATTAGATCATCATATTGTGTATTGTGTTCTCATTGAAGACTGTTGGAGGTATCCCCCTCGAAGTGGCATATTATTATCAATTATTTTTAGCATATTTACTATTATATTCAGATATTGTGCAAGTTGTTTCATTACAAGTGGTATCAGAGCATGATCTTAGCACCGTAGAGGCAAGATTTTTTCTCAACATTGGAGGTGATTTTGGGAAGAGCATAACTTTCAGACTTTAACGAATTTTTTAAATAATTTTAAAGGGTTTTTGAAGACCATATTAAAGAAGATACAGTCCAGATTTCAGAGGAATTGAGGCAAAAATAAGTGAGATATTGCAAAATTAAGGTTTCCAACAAATTCGCTCTCAAGGCAGCAAATTTGCTAATTTTTTGGATTTTTTTTCTGGGTAAGTGGTATCTTGGCCTTAGTAAGTTACAGTAAAATTTTCAGAAAATTTACATTTCATTTGTATGATTTATTTCAAAAATATTGGTTTCCATCATGACGGGCCCTGCAACAAGTGGCAAAAAGAATACTGTCACACCGGGGAAATCCTCTAATAAGGATGAGGAAGTAATTAAGGTCAAGGAAGACATTTCCTCAATCAAGTTGGAGATGTGTGGCCTGAGAGGAGATATATCATACATACGAAGCATGTTAAGTGCCTTTATGAAGGAACCAAGAAAGGAGGTCTCAAGTAACCAAGAAGAAGAAGAAGAAGAAGAAGAAGAGGAGGAGGAGGAGGAGGAGGAGGAAGAAGAAGTTCCTAGTCAATCTATTCAACCAACGCAAGGGTACCATGTACTATTCCTCACCTCTTCCTCTATGGCACATCAAAAGGTTCAAGTAAAGGAAGAACACATTCATCACCATTAAGAGCTAGAGGCAAAGGGAAGGCACATCTTGGAGCTGAAGTTAATTTTCCAAACACACATGAATAAGCTGAGGACATCAAGAAAATATATTCTAGTTGAAGTTGCCACATGGGAGGATGAAGATTATATGAAGAAACTACCACAATTGATCAGCATTGAGGACAACGCTTTTGTAAAGGTGGGGGGCATGTTATGCCCTTACTTCTATAGTGTATATGGTTATGAATAGTCATCTTGTGGCTATCTTAACTCTTAATTAAGTCATATTATCATTATTATATTGTTATTTAGTTGTTTAGGTCGGCCTAAGGCTTCTATAGGGCTATCTAAGTCGGCCTAGGTGATATCCTAGGCATAAATAGGTATATATAGGAGGTAGTGAGTCTCATTTCATATCATATTCAGTATTGTGTTCTCATTGAAGACTGTTGGAGGTATCCCCCTCGAAGTGATGAATGTGCTCTTGATGGTGATGAATGTGTTCTTCCTTTACTTGAACCTTTTTATGTGCCCTAGAGGAAGAGGTGAGGAATAGTACATGGTACCTTTGCATTGGTTGAATAGCTTAATCAGGAACTTCTTCTTCTTCATCCTCTTTTTCTTTTTCTTTTGTTTCTTCTTCTTCTTCTTCTTCTTCTTCTTCTGTCTCTTCTTCTACTTCATCATCATCATCATCATCATCATCTTCTTCTTCTTCTTCTTCTTCTTCTTCTTCTTCTTCTTCCGCTTCTTCCACTTCTTCTTCCGCTGCTTCCACCGCTTCTTCCACTTCTTCTACTTCTTCTTTTGCTTCTTCTGCTTCTTCTTCTGCTTCTTCTTTTTCTTCTTCTACTTCTTGCACTTCTTCTGCTTCTTCTGCTTCTTCTTCCACTTCTTCCTCTTCTTTTGCTTCTTCCTCTTCTTCCACTTCTTCTTTCGCTTCTTCTTCCGCTTCTTCCGCTGCTTCTTCCGCTTCTTCTTCTACTTCTTCTACTTCTTCTGCTTCTTCTTCTGCTTCTTCTTCCTCTTCTTCCGCTTCTTCTGCTTCTTCTTCCACTTCTTGTTCTTCTTCTGGTTCTTCTTCTTCTTCTTCGGGTTCTTCATTTTCTTCTTCGTTGCTTGAGACCTCCTTTCTTGGTTCCTTCAATAAGGCACTTAACATGCTTCGCATATATGATATATCTCATCTTAGGTCACACATATCCCTCTTGAACTTACTTATTTCCTCATCCTTACCAGAGGATTTCCCCAGTGTGACAGCATTCTTTTTGCCACTTGTTGCAGGGCCTGTCATGATGGAAACCAATATTTTTGAAATAAATCACACAAATGAAATTCAAATTCTCTGAAATTTTTACTGTAACTTACTAAGGCCAAGATACCACTTACCTAGAAAAAAATCCAAGAAATTAGCAAATTTACTGCCTTGAGAGCGAATTTGTTGGAAACCCTAATTTTGCAATAACTCGCTTATTTGTGCTCCAATTCCTCTGAAATCTGGACTGTATCTTCTTTAATGTTGTCTTCAAAAACCCTTTAACAATATTTAAAAAATTCACTAAAATTTGAAAGTTATGCTCTTCCCAAAATCGCCTCCAATGATGAGAAAATTTTTTGCCTCTACGGTGCCAAGATCATGCTCTGATACCACTTGTAATGAAACAACTTGCACAATATCTTAATATAATAGTAAATATGCTGAAAATACTTGATAATAATATGCCACTTCGAGGGGGTAACCTCCTAATCCACTTCAAGGGGGATACCTCCAACAGTCTTCAATGAGAACACAATACTGAATATGATATGAAATGAGACTCACTACCTCCTATATATACCTATTTATGCCTAGGATATCACCTAGGCCGACTTAGATAGCCCTATAGAAGCCTTAGGCTGACCTAAACAACTAAATAACAATATAATAATGATAATATGACTTAATTAAGAGTTAAGATAGCCACAAGCTGACTATTCATAACCATATACACTATAGAAGTAAGGGCATAACAGATGATTGCTTGTATGGCTATAGATGAAGAAAAACCATATCACCTACTTGAAAAATGTACTTAGAATGGTGCCAATCAGCTAGTTGTTTCATTTGATTTCTTGCCAAGTGAAGAATGTCTTGCAAGATGCAAAGAATCTGATCTTAGGTTTGGAGAACCGTGTTGACTGCCTGAACTGGTGAACTGCTGGGGATCTATGGAAGGAGCACTGGTGGTACCTGACCATAGACTGCTTCATATGGAATTATTTTAGATGCAGTGTGGTAGGAGGTATTGTACCACCATTTAGCAAGAGGGAGCCACTTTGCCCACTGATGCTATTGTTCTAAGGTGAAGCAATGAAGATACGTTTCAAAACATTTGTTGATAATTCAGTCTAACCATCAATTTGTGGGTGATACCCCAAACTTATCTTTAGTTTGGTCCCAGTGTGTTGAATAGTTCTATCCAAAAATGACTGGTGAAAGTTACATCATGATCAGAGGCAATGGAAGAAGGGATGCCATGAAGATGGAAGATCTGGTCCATGAAAATTTGTGTGACTGAGGAGGTGGTATAGGGATGGATGAGGGCACAAAAATGACTTTATTTAGAGAGGTGATCAACCACAACCAAGATCACTATCTTTCCTCCAAATTTCGGGAGCCCCTCAATGAAATCCATAGAAATATCTGTCCAAATCTGTGTAGGGATGGGCAAGGGTTCGAGCAATCTTGGAAGGAGTGTCATTTTATCCTTGTTGCATTGGCATGTATCACATTCAACTACCATATGTTGAATTGCCCTTTTCATTCCCTTCTAAAATATGTTACATCATGCCTGCTCATAAGTTTTGAGGAACTGAGAGTGCCCTATCGATGGAGAAGCACGAAGTTCATAGAAGATAGCCTATTGAAGATCTGTACTTTGGGGAAGCACTAGACAACCCTTATATCTCAAAGAAGAACCATCCCAAGAGTAATATGGTACAAAAGAAGGATTATTGGCCAATTGTTGAATGATTTGAAATAATGAAGAGTCATTGACATAGCCCTGCTGGATAGATTCCAACCAATTTAGAATAGGCATAGAAATAGCTGAAAGAGAAGCTTGGTCACCAAATGTGCGAGAAAGAAAATCTACCACAATATTGTCCTTACCCTTCTTATAAGTGATCTTATATTCATAACCCATGAGTTTGCTAACCCATTTCTGTTGTGCTGGGGAGGAGACCCATTGTTCTAGGAAATATTTCACACTCTGGTGATTAATCTTGATGCAAAAATGATTCCCTAGTAGGTATGGTCACCACTTCTATACTACAAGCAAAATAGCCTTCATTTCCTTCTCATATGTAGAGAGTACCAAATTCTTACCAGAAAGAGATTTGCTAGTGAATGCAATGGGATGTTCATCTTGGAGGAGAACAGTACCAAGTCCATTGCTGCAAGCATCACTCTCAATAGTGAAGGTCTTGGAAAAATCTAGCATAGCTAGAACAGGTGTAGTACACATAACTTGTTTTAGTTTTGCAAATGCACACTCAATAGCATGTGTCCATGTAAAAGCATCCTTTTTCAACATAGTTGTTAATGGAGTTGCAATCTTCCCGTAATCCTTGACAAACTTACGATAGTAGATAGTCAGTCCCAAAAAATCATGGAGGCTCTTGAGTGTCTGAGGATGTGGCCAATTTTTCATGGCATCTATTTTTATAGGATCCACTCGAACCCTTTGGGCTGAAACAATATGCTTGAGATACTCCACTTCTTCCTGGCCAAAAACACATTTAGACTATTTTGTACAGAGATAATTATTGGAGAGAAGTTGTAGTATGATATCTAAATGTTGGAGATGCTCAACCCATGTTTTACTATAGATGAGGATATCATTGAAGAAGACCAGAATGAATTTTCACAGGTAGGGCCGAAATATTTTATTCATCAATGCCTAGAATGTTGAAGTAGCATTAGTGAGGCCAAAGGGCATGACCAAAAACTCATAGTGCCCATCATGTGTGTGGGAAGCCATTTTAGGGATATCATCCTCATGAACCCAAATTTGGTGATACTTAGAATGAAGATCCAACTTGGTGAAAAAATGAGCGCCATGAAGCTCATCAACAATAGGAATCAGAAACTTATCCTTGATTGTGATGTGATTAAGTGCTCAAAAGTCAATGTAGAAGTGCCATGACCCATCTTTTTTCTAGATAAGAAGAACTGGTGAAGAAAAGGAACTGGTACTATGGTGAATAATGCCTTTCTTTAGTATGTCTTGAATGAGCATCTCAATCTCTATCTTTTGGTGAAATGGGTAGTGATAGGGCCTAATGTTGGGAGGAACGCATCCAAGAAGGTACTGAATATGGCGGTCCTCTAGTTATGAAGGTGGAAATCCCACTAGTTCAGCAAAGACACATGCATACCTATCCAAAATTTATTGTAGATCTGAAGGAGTAGTGGAGACCACTGATGGTTGTATCTGAATGGAATGGAGCTGAGTGATGACACCATGTGAATTCTTTTTAAGAAGATTTTCCATGCGATGTGAACTTATGATGCTAAGAGACCCTAGTTGTAAGCCCTTCAATGTGTGTTTTTGGCCATTGTCTGAAAACTGAATCCAAAGTTTAGCAAAATCCCATAAGATGGGTCCAAGTGTCCATAACCATTGAGCACCCAAAACCACATCACATCTGCCTAAGGGCAAGGCAAACATGTCAAAGTGCAGGTTATAATCTCTAATAGAGATACACACATTGTGACACTTCCCATTGCAAGGTAATGTGCCCCCATTGACAATCATAACTTGAAAGCTAGAGCAAGGATGGACAAAACAATCAGCTTGTTTGGCAATCCAAGGGTTAATGAAGTTATGAGTGCTACTAGAATTAATGAATATTGTAAGAGGGAGCTTCTTGAAGTAACCCTTGACCAACATGGTTTGGGGGGTGGTGACTCCTGCTAAAGCATGGAGAGAGATCTCTAGGTGGTCTTCCTGAGAAGTAGGGTCAACAGGCAGCTCCTGAATTTTGACTTGATCATCTACTATATCCTGAGCATCTTCATAAACTTTAGTTGTAGGTGAAGAATCCACATCCAAGAGATAGAGCTTTTACTCAACACATCTATGTCCTCAAGTGAATTTCTTATCACAATTATAACAAAGCCCTTTTTCTCTATGTGGCCACATCTCTACTTCAAACAAATGCTTGATGGGAGTTGTTCTAGGAGCTGGCGTGATTGGAGGTGTTTGGGAAATGGTGCAGGAGCACCTTGGCAAATTAATATTGCCCTAAACAAATCCTTGAGTTTGATTAAATTTGTATGCTTCCCCTTTGTAATAAGGTTATTTTGAGTCATTGTTATGTGTCTAGGAGACTAGGAGTCTTAAATATGCAAAATATTGCAAACCATGTAAAGGTTGCCAATATAAAATATGAAAAAATAGTCAAGTTACTAAAAAGACAGTTTTGGGATGGAATGCCAAAGGTCAGTTCACTTGAGGAAGTTAAAAGTCAGTTAGAGATGAATTTAATGCCTTTAAATAGGCTTTGTAACCTTTGAAAAGTCGGAGGGGATTGCAGATTTGAAATGAAATAGTAAAAAGCAATGTTTTTCTGTGTTTTTCTCCAGGATTTCACTGTTTCCTTGTATGGTACAGCCCAATATGGGCAGAAGGACATATATTTTTGATTTCAAATGAAAGGTCTTTCAATCACCTTCCCTTTCCAATTGGTTGCATGCAGATTGGTTTTGTTTGGAGTTAGATATTGCATTTTTGGTATAAGACTGTCAAAACACTATTTAGGGTAAACAGTGGCATGTACACCTATGTTTCTCTCGTTTTATGCATTGCATGTTGCTATCCTTCAGTGGGAATGAGTATGGTAGTATTTACCTTCTAATCCTCAAGGTCTCTGACCATATGACTAAGGTGGATGTGGGAAAAATCATGATTTTATGACTGTTTTTCTGTCACAGTCTAGGAAGACAGAGTTTATGGACAGTCAAGAGGTAAGGACTTAAGGTCTAATAAATTGTTTAGCAATTTGTGACTTTGGATGGTTTTATAAGCATGAGTATGTCCATTTAACCCTATTCCAAGTGTTGGTTATGAGAGCTAGAGCTTGGAGATAGGAGAAACAATAAGCCCTTAGTGACAATGCTTAATAGGCCTATTTAGCACAGTGACAGTCCTATTTTTTAGACATTCTTTACAAAGGAATAGATATTTATTTCTTGATATGTTTTAAAGTACCTTAATGGGTACTCAAAACACCCATAATAGTCTTGAGGAAGGTTGTAGGGTAAAAGATATGAGTGACTATCTTTCAAAACAGGGCTACAAGGTGTTATGACAGTCCATGAAGGAGATAGTTGCATGCATGATGAAACAGTCCCTGGTAAATGTTTATTTCTATTGAATTGACATTCCTAAGATAGGAGAAGGCCTTTTGAAGTTAGATTTGGACCTGAGAAGTTGAAAAGCAAAGATGTACTATGTAGAGGCCTTGGTTTATGATAAGATTGTGGGTTTGAAACACTTTGTTATGGAATATGCTAGTAAAAGAGTTGTTCTTTTTTTTCTCTGCATCAGATTGGTATCAAAGCTAGAAAAAGCTCTGGGAGGAGATTTATTTGTTCCTATCACTGAGAAGGCAGGTGAAGAACTGAAGGAAAGATTGTGTTGGTGATCGTTATTTTGTTTACTAAGCTGTTTGGTTGCAGGTGCTTATCCATCTAACTGTAGAAGGATGTTTTCTGAGGTTGTGTGTGTGGGCAAACAAGCTAAGGTGTGTCATGACCATTCTCTAATGGAGATTAGGCTGGATAAGGGTGCATAGAGAAACCACTAAGGAGAGAGTGGTAGGTGCATCACCAGGATTTGCTGTTGGGTGAGACGAATGGTTTGGTGAGTTGGTTCGTTGTGAAGCAGTGAGAGAGATGGATTCTTGATTGAAGAAGCACTTGATGTTGTAGCCTGAAGAATACTCCATTGATGGGAGTAGAAGGAGCCTAAGGATGCTCTTTGAAGATGGTAGTTTGTTTTGTTGGTTGGTTGGTCACCACTTCTATAGATTGGAAGATTGTAGCTGATAAGATTGAAGATAAAGATAGACGAAATGCAGAAAAAGACTTTGTTGTTGATACATTTCCAAGGGACTTGGAAATTTTGTTGGTTGGTTGTATGGTGCAGGAGCACCTTAGCAAATTAATATTGCCCTAAACAAATCCTTGAGTTTGACTAAATTTGTATGCTTCCACTTTGTAATAAGGTTATTTTGAGTCATTGTTATGTGTCTAGGAGACTAGGAGTCTTAAATATGCAAAATATTGCAAACCATGTAAAGGTTGCCAATATAAAATTGGAAAAAATAGTCAAGTTACTACAAAGATAGTTTTGGGATGGAATACCAAAGGTTAGTTCACTTGAGGAAGTTAAAAGTCAGTTAGACATGAATGTAATGCCTTTAAATACGCTTTGTAACCTTTGAAAACTCAGAGGGGATTGTAGATTTGAAATGAAATAGTAAAAAGCAATGTTTTTCTGTGTTTTCTCCAGGAATTCGCTATTTCCTTGCATGGTACAGCCCAGTACAGGAAGGAGGACATATATTTTTGATTTCAAATGAAAGGTACTTTAATCACCTTCCCTTTCCAATTTGTTGCATGCAGATTGGTTTTGTTTGGAGTTAGATATTGCATTTTTGGTATAAGACTGTCAAAACCCTGTTTAGGGTAAATAGTGGCATGTAAACCTATGTTTCTCTCATTTTATGCATTGCATGTTGCTATCCTTTGGTGGGAATGAGTATGGTAGTATTTAAATTCTAATCCTAGAGGTCTCTGACCATATGACTAAGGTGGAAGTGGGACAAATCATGATTTTATGACCATTTTTCTGTCACAGTCCAGGAAGACAGAGTTTATGGACAGTCAAGAGGTAAGGACTTAAGGTCTGATAAATTGTTTAGCAATTTGTGACTCTGGATGGTTTTATAAGCATGAATATGCCCATTTAACCCTGTTCCAAGTGTTGGTTATGAGAGCTAGAGCTTGGAGATAGGAGAAACAATAAGCCCTTGTTGGTGACAATGTCTAATAGGCCTATTTGGCACAATGACAGTCCTATTTTTCAGACATTCTTTACAAAGTAATAGATATTGATTTCTTGATATGTTTTAACATACCTTAATGGGTACTCAAAACACCCATAACAGTCTTGAGGAAGGTTCTAGGGTAAAAGATATGAGTGACTGTCTTTCAAAACAGGGCTACAAAGTGTTATGACAGTCCATGAAGGAGATAGTTG
The DNA here is from genome assembly GCA_027924645.1 of Cunninghamia lanceolata. Taxonomy (NCBI): domain Eukaryota; kingdom Viridiplantae; phylum Streptophyta; class Pinopsida; order Cupressales; family Cupressaceae; genus Cunninghamia; species Cunninghamia lanceolata. The sequence continues at coordinate 12,427,242 of BSBN01000780.1, forward strand.
CATGCATGATGAAACAGTCCCTAGTAAATGTTTATTTCTGTTGAATTGACATTCCTAAGAGAGGAGAAGGCCTTTTGAAGTCAGATTTGGACCTAAGAAGTTGAAAAGCAAAGATGTACTATGTAGAGGCCTTGGTTTATGATAAGATTGTGGGTTTGAAACACTTTGTTATGGAATATGCTAGTAAAAGAGTTGTTCTTTTTTTTCTCTGCATTAGGAAACCATATTTTTGAATGGACCAAAATTGGATTTGGAGCACTATTAAGTTGTGATCTTCTCCTCTGCCAACTTAGACAACCCTAGGGCTTCCATCATTGTGCTAGGATGAAACATTTTAACCTCAGATTGGATTGCATCCTTCAGACCACTAATAAAACAACTCCTAAAGAATTCATTAGACAATCCCTCTATGTGATTCGCTAATTTTTCAAATTGTATCTGATAGTCTCTCCCAGTTCTTGTTTGGCAAAGTTTAGTGAGTTCTCTTATGAAGTCATCAAAAGCACTAGGGTCAAATCGTCGTAAAATGAGTTTGCAAAAATCTATCCATTTGGGCTCTTTATGAGCCTTTATGTACCAATGAAACCATTGAAGGGCTTCATGTTCCAAATGAAAGGATGCAAGTGGGACTTTGTTAACATCAAAAGTATTATGCAGACTAGAAAATTGTTCTACCCAGTATATCCATCCAATCGGATCATCACCATTGAAGCGAGGAAAATCAAGCTTTGGCCCACAAAAATTACCGGAAGAAGAGAACCCAGTGTCTGTAGAAGAGTTTCCATCTATTATTCATGGATGAATGCTGAAGATTGAGGTCCAAAACTTTTTCATCCAGATCTTGGAGCTTGGTCTTGAGGGATGCAAGTTCATCCTCCATGTTTTTTGCTCGCATGCAGGTGACAACCATAGCCCAGAGAATTTTTTTTTGGGGAATGGCTAGAAAAATGAAAATGCATACGTTTTTAGTAAAGGAAAATTTGGATGTGGGAAAAACTTTGATGGGTAATTGGGGTTTGACTAGGTTTTGGACACTTTCTGAGGGACAGTGAAGAAGAAAATGAGGATTTCAATAGTGGGGTGAAAGAATGGGAAAATTTGTCCAAGTGGGACAAAGGTGTAGAAATAGGAAATGGACACTATGGCAAAATTTGAAGGCTATTGGGTGAGAATCAAAGAAGTTATGGCAAACCCTAAAAGTAGACAAATGTGGGATTTCTGGCTTCAATAAGTAGAATTTGAGATAGGGTCCTCAAGGAAGGAAATATGCAGAATGAAATTCTAGGGGTTCCAGTGAATTTTGAAAGGAAATAGAGCTAAAGCAAGGAAGATATGGCAAAAAAATGGATTTAATCTATAATTTTCTGGCTGCCAATAGATATGGGCTCCAGGTATGTTCAGCTGCCTAAAGGTTTAGGGGAGTCACTTGGCCACCAATGATGTCTAACGACTTGCATATTGGGGTAGTACCCCTCACTCCATGACTCAATTAAAACTGATAACCACTTTACCACAAACGATAGCTCTTGGTTTATCTCAGGTAGGGGCTATTTCCCTTTTCATTGGCAAGTCCTCTCAATGGGCCAACTACTTCAAGGTTCCTATGGTACTCCTCGCAATGAGTTTTAGAGCTATGCCCAGGCACTTCCCATAGTTAAGAGGATAGGGTTATTCCCTGATCTGAACTTGCAATTGAAATTAACAATACAGATGCAAAAAAGAAAGAACTACAGCAATAATCACAACACCTAGAGGCCACTACATAAAAAAAATTTGGTAAAAATTCTACCTAGCAAGCCCAAGAAAGCACTCTAATACTAGATGAGAGGAACCTCCTACAACAATATAATGAAAAATATATGAAATAACACAGATAGCATAAACACAAAAGGAATTTATTGATTGCAGGCCACTTCGAGAGGGCAACTTCCTTTGAGCAAGCTCAATACAATAAATTGATAGATGCCTTCATTGACCTCAACACATTATTATATACTAAGTCTAATCTAAACAACTATTGCTTCCCATGAATGTGGGATAATACAATATACTCACGTGACAACTTACAAAGCATATGCGTCCAACAACAATAGACTAACAAAGTAAAGAGAAGGGTTAAACATGGGTTTCTAACATCATCTAACTCTTCATTACATTTTGTATGTTCCATGACCTCTTAATGTCTGATATTACAATGCTTGACCTATTTGGATAACTATAGAATGAAATATGACATCAATAAGTCATTTCAATTATAGTAGAGATAAAGAAAAGTACCTTTTCATAGATGCATTTCTGAATTCTGCATATTGGCAAGTTGATTCTGAAACACTAATCTCTTTATGATCTATAATGAGGCAATTTGAATATGTCTAATGTGATTTAATCAATTTGATATCAAAGTGAACATAGTTTATAGGAGAAACTGCTCCTCTTATCTTTATCATGATGACACACTCTTCAACAAGTTGATTTTATGATGCATGATATTGCTTTGAATGATGCATCCTATCTTTCATTATGATATACTTTTCAAATGAATATAAAAGCGTAACATATTGGGTTCAACCCTTGTGGGAGCCACATTTTCCCCACATGTTTTAATATCTTCAAATCAACAACATTACTTTCCCTATACCTGCACAATGAACAAACAAGTTAGCATAAAATATACCTTATGGAGTTGATGGATCTTCCTCATGATGTTCTGATTTGATTCTTTCATATGAAATGCATGATGTGGCAAGTTGATATGTTTATTTGATAAGAGCATATGATAGTATTAAATATCTGGAGCTTTAACATGATCCTCCCCAAATTTTTGCAGGTTCACTTGATATGGCTAGAGCTAAAGATGAAGATGTGAAGATTAGCCATCAACAAAGGACATCAACCTTGCTTTCAAGCAATGATGGATATTTAATATTCTCATGTGTTCTTTCTATTTCCTTTTATTATCAGACCTATAGCTTGCATATGTCTACATTGGTCAGTTTAGTCACTCCCACATCTTGTGTGGGACACATTTAAACAGTTCTTTTAAATATGACCAGTTAAATTACCCTATGCACTTTATTTATGTAATGTTTCTTTTTCAATCAATGCATAGGATAGAGTAACTAAAATTGATATATGTTCCAAATATGAGATGAAATGACAATTCAAATGAATATCTTTCTTCCACACTGAAATATGATCACTTGAATAATCAGATTGTCTTATAACTTTTGAAAGTTAAAAAAATAGTTAGATCAACTATCTCTCATTGACTGCTTGATTTCTTAACATGGACATTCACTTGTCATGACGTTTTGACAGTCTTGATTGGACTGTTGGATTATCATGAAACCTAATCATTGTTTTCATCTTATCAAGAGATCAAATATTCACTGATTGCAATAACATAAAAGTTTTCTTTTATTCCTTTTGAAACAACTAAATTGTATTTAACACTAAACCATAATAACTATGCAACTAACTCATAACAGAAGAATATAAAACCTCACTCAAAAAATGATAATGTCACATCTTCTTAGCTAATTTTGAGCCATGGTGAAAAAATGGTAACATTTCTGGCAGCTTCTGCTATATGCTTGCCTACTAAGCATTTGATCAGTTGCCTTGAACATCCATTGGGCATTGAGTCATACTCTGTCCTTCTTAGAAACTCAAAAAACACTACAATTTAGCTCTTCCTTCCTATCCAAATAGCAACAGAAAAATGAAAACAAACTCAACTAAAAGCAAACTAACATGCCCTAATGGACGAAACATAATGCTAAAAACAAATGTGCATGAGCACTTATTAACTACAACACTACTCTACTATATACAAAAGAACTTTTTATCTTTAGAGGAAATGCTTGAGGTGGATCCCATTAACTGGGATAGATAGCACCTCTCCACTTAACTTGGATAGCTGAAATGCATTATTTTCTTTGCACTCTGTAATAACATAAGGCTCATCCCAAATTGCATCAAATTTGGAATGCTTTCTAGGTCTCCTTCTTAGCTCATTCCATTTGAACACCAAATCACCAACAATAAAGCTCCTTGGTTTTTCCCTCTTATCAAATATATTCTTGATTTGAGTTTGATGCATATCAAGCTTGCTTAAGGACTCTTTCCTGTCTCTTCCAGCTCCATGAGCTGAGCTAGCCTGATTACTAGAGGTTGTTCCTCTAGCAGCTCAAGTTCTTTGATAAAAGTTAGTGTAGTCAATTCAACTTAAATAGGTAAATGAGTCTCTTTACCATAAGTAAGTACATATGGAGAACAACTAGTAGCTCTCTTGGGTGTAATTTTGTTATCCCAAAGATCCAACTTTAACTTTTCGTACCAGGTTCTCTGGTTGTCTTCAACAGTCTTCTTGATGATCCTTATCAGGTTTTTGTTGGTAGACTCAGCCTGCCCATTACCATGTGGGTAATAGTTAGAGGAAGTATTCAAATAAATATTATTTCTAACAAACCAATCTAAAATTCTCAATCCTACGAAAGCTAGACCATTATTTGAGATGATTGAATCTAGTGTAGCGAATCTTGATACCAGATCCTGATAGAAATTTATGACAGTAGATTCATTTACTCTTTTAAGGCAATAACCTTGGTCCATTTGGTTAAATAGTCTATGGTAGTTAAGATCCACTTCTGGCTTGCACTTGAAGGTAGGTTTATTGGTCCTATGAAATCCAGCCCCCATTTTGCAAATGGTTGTTCAACTTTAATAGGATGCAAGGGTAAGACAACAAGCCTTTGCTTACCAGAAAACAAGGAACACTTCTCACATCTTCTCACCTAAACAAAAGAATCATTAAACAAGTCAAGCTAGTACTAACCAGCCTGCATAATCTTTAAGGTAGTTTTCCTAGTTGTAAACTGACCTCCTAAAGGTCCATTATGAAAATCTTCTAACAACTTATCAACTTGATTAGGTCCAATACATCTTAAAAAACACCATTAAAATCTCTCCTATATAAAATACCATCAATGATAGCATAAGGCATAGCTTGTAACTTGAAATATCTTCTTACTGCCCTATCCAAACCTTTAGGGCATTGTTTGGACTGTAAATAATGCATCATCTACTGCACCCAGCTATTTGTAGGAACTGGTACAACAACTAGTTCATTATTGTTCAGTACTATTTTAGTGTCTTTTTCATGTTCTTGATTAAGCTCTTCACTTTCAGCAAGTTGCTCACATAAGCCCTTGCCTCTAATCATCTTGGTCACCTTGATATCAACATCAAATTATGTAACTCTAGTTATCCAACCGGGCCTCTTATCATTTATATCTCTGTTCAATAAGAAACTCTTGATAGTGGGATGAGCAACCATTAAGAGAATTTTGTTATTACACAACACGTATCTAAACTTCTTACGGCTCCTCACAATAGAAAAGACATGTTTTTCCATAAAAGAATACTTTACCTTGTAGTCATATAGTACCTAGCTAAAAAAGGAAATTGGTTGCTCTAAACCTTCATCATTTTGCTAACATAATATTGCAGAGATAGTGTCAGTACCTCCGAAGGCATACAAAATAAAATCCCACTCATAATTAGGATTAATGAGAGTAGGGGCAATAGTGAGGGCTTCCTTAATCTGCTCAAGTCTTCCTTTTCCCTCCTTAGTCCAACTAAATGGTACATTCTTCTTCAACATGGCAGTGACAGGTTGTAACAAAGCTGCAATATTCAGAATGAATCTTCTCATGATGTTAATTCTACCAAGAAAGCTCTGCAAGCCTTTCTTATGTGTAGCTAGCAGTAAATCTAAAATTGTAGACACTCTCTTAGGGTCAATAGAAATACCCTTCTTTGAAATAATATGGCCGAGGAGTTTACCTTCATGAACTGAAAATATGCACTTTTTGGGGTTTAATGAAACTCCAAACTCCATGCACCTCTGAAAAATCTGCTTCAAGTAGTCAAAGTGATCATTAGCATCTTTGGAAAAAATAGTTGTCATCTAGATATACCAGCACTATTCTATTCATAAGGCCACGGAAGGCCATATCCATTACCCTTTGAAAGGTTGCCCCTACATTGGACAAACCAAATGTCATTTTCTGATAGGCCATAGTACCCCACTTATTTGTGAATGCAGTCTTATATTGGTCCTCTTCTTTGACCAAAATATGATTATATTGAAAGTAACCATCTAGCAAAGAATACATATCACAACCTAAAATAGTTTGCAATATCTGCTCCATGGAAGGAAGAGGGTAGTGGTCTTTCAATGAGGCCTAATTTAAATCATGGAAATTGACACAAAGTCATATTTCATGATTCTTTTTTCTGACTGGGACCAAATTGGAAACCTAGGAGCTATGTTTTATTGGGAAAATGATATTGCTTTCAATCAGTTCATTCAACTCAACCTTCATTAAATGCTCAAGTTTGGGATTGAGTGGTCTCTGCTTCTACCTAATAGGCTTGGCATTAGGTTCTAATTCTATGGTGTGCTAGGCCAAACCAGGATCAAACCCTCTTAAGTCTTTATATCCCCATGCAAAAACATCAAAATAATCTTGACATAATTGAACAAAAGATTGGTGTTTTTCTCTAGTACATACCTTTCCAAGTTTCATCAGTTTGTCTTTGAAGATTTCTATGGTCTAATAGTGTTCTTGCTTCACTGTCATGCTGCACTTATCCTTTCTGAATTGATCATTGGTGTTGAACACTAATCCTAATGTGACTAGTCCTTTGGGCAACTTATTGGACCTCAACTATATAATCTGATCTTCAAATTGTTGCTGATATTTATGTTGATTATTAGCTGGAAATTCAACTTCTACACTTAAAAAACTTAAGATCTGTTCATCACTGTTAAACACTTTCCATGAAACACTATTGTCAGGTATAGAAGGTCTGACAACTATCTTAACATATGACTGTACCTCAACTTCTGAATCTGATCAAGAATCTCAAATTGAGATCCCAAGGCTGCAATCTTATCTGCATATTTATTTTGTTCATGGGAATCAAAATCAGATTAAAAGCATCAAAAAAATTAATTGAATCCCACACTCTATGCTTGTACTTTTTGAGTAGATCATTTTTAGTAACATTCAGATTCCTAACTTGATTAATGATTAACTAAGAATCTCCATAAACTTGAATAGATTTGATACCTTTTTTCTGAGCCCACTATAAACCATAGATCAAGGCCTCATATTCAGCCACATTGTTTGTGTAGCTGAAGGTGAACCTTAAGGCTACATAATATTTGTCTCCTTGAGGTGAAATCAACATATTACCTCCACTAGCACCTGTCTTGGTCCTTGATCTGTCAAAGTACAACTTCCAAAGCTAATCTTCTTATTGTTCTGACAAATTTTAGTGCTTAATTAGATTAGGAATCACTACATCAGGTTCTTGTATCATATAGATGCGTAATCCTACCTCATCCGTCTAACGAAAAGGGTCACTTTCATAATCTTTAACTACCAAATCATCCAAGTTTATATCTTCTATGGCTGCATTGGGATATAGGCTCATGGGTTCATCTGCTGCCTGCAGGTGATGTATAGATTAGCATTTATTTGGCTATGAACATAGGGCTCAATATGGTCTTTTGCAAGTGGTTCAGACTGTATTGTTACTTTTGTACCATACCTTGTTCTAAAGAACAAGTGAGTCCAATCAGAGGAAAGACACCCACCCAATTTGGCTTTGAGCTCCCTAGAAAGGAAAATTGTAAAACTAGGTGGAAGATCAATGATGTAAATGTCCTGTTGGATGGAAATCATACTCTTACCAATTAATTAAGGCCACATCAGCATTATTTTGCTAGGCTGAACTTTGCTAGGAACACCTTCTAAAGTTGCATAGTTGTTCTAAACCATGAGTGCCTAATTTCTTATTCCATTCATGCATGCAGCTTGATTGTGCGGTTGGTGACATGGATAACACCAGTCACTATCTTGAGCCAAATTATTCTGTAGGTACAAGCTCTCTCGATGTTTTGGTAGTATTTGGGTTGTATGCTTAGAAGGGTCAAGGGTTATAGTTTCTTCTCTGGCCCTAAGGATCATCCTAGAAGGGTTGCCTCTATTTCTGATTGGGCTAAAATTGGGCATTCTAGTGATTCGGCTAATATTGATTTTGGTAAGGCAAGCATTTCTCCATATTTACTAGCTCATTTGCAATTGTCCTTAGTGTATTTTCAAGCTCCAAGGAATTTTGGGTTTGAGCTAGAACAATAGTTCCTTGGGCTGCTTGATATCATATTGCTGGAACAGGCGGGACATCAGCTAGAGGAGGTATTGTCATTGGCATAGATGGCTAGATTTAAGGGAAAATGGGTAAGGGGGGCCTAGGGGTTATCTTCCCTACCTGAATAGGGCAGTTTTCTGCTCTAACAACAACTTCAAAAGAATCTAGAAGGGTGGTTCCTCCCATAGACTGAATCATTATAGAAATTTCACTATTTAAAGCTTTAAGATAAAACAAAAATGTATGCCTTGGCAAGGGTTTTACTGTTGCGGGAATCCTATCCCAAGTTCTCTGAAATTGGTAGTTAAAATCAGCCATGTGTTTATGGGGTGCCCTTTTGATGGTGCTCAGCTACTCCAGTAATGAGAGATTATCAAGTTTGTCCTTGAAGTGTTTGTGTAGTCCATCTCCCAACTAATCGCATGTTGTAATTAAGTTTTATGCAAGTCCTTTGAACCATTGTAAGGCCTTTCCTTTTAATAATGCATCCAAAACCCTGATTGCCACAATTTCTTGGGTGACATTATGTATGAAAAAAAGGGTTGTCACATCTTGAATGTGTTTAGCAGCAGTAGTATGATCTTCTCTGGTGAAATAATGCAGTCCTTTAAGGGCTGTTACTAGAATATCATCTCTTTGGGTAAGTTGCAGTGGGATGCCTCTATTAAAAGCAAAGAATGTGTACTACCTAGCCATTATGGGTATTTGGAATATCAGCACTAGACTTCTCCTTCTTTCGACTAGACTCAGAGAATTAAATTGTGCAGGTGTAGACTTTGATCTTCTTGATGATTTAGTTGTCCTACTTGATGATCTACCTCTCCTTTTGGGTGTAGATAGATGTAAATAATCAAAAGGGTTTGGATTAGATCTAGTTTTCATACGCTGAAAGTACTAATCTACATGTCAGACCAGAGGAAATGAGTCACCAGACATATTGTGAAATCCTCCAAAGGCTAGAAAACTGCTTCATATACTAGAACAACAACTATGAGGGTACAAACTTCTTAGAAATCACTTCAAAGTCCCACCACGCATGCCAAAAACTATTGTCAATCAAGTATGCACCCTACTAAGCTCACAAGAACTTAGCTACCTATTTAAACATAGAGTCACTTCTCAGGATGTGGGTTTCCTATAACGAGAGTGAATCTCTAGAGTGAGATGGTTCTCCTTATGATTTCCTAATCTAATGACTTGTAGAGAAAAAAGGATAGAAGGATATGCTGAAATAAATGGGTTTTAATTTAATCCTAAAGAGTAAATCACCTAACAGATCTTACTCACAAATAGATTATTGAACTCTGACCCTCACAATATTTAGATCATTTAACTCATAAATATTTCACATGAAGGTCTAGTAGACACAACATGCAACGTGGATTAAATAAGAACTTTGAAAAATATCACAAGCTAAGGCAAAGCAAAGAAAGAACATTCATCAGAATGCAACATCAGATTAACTTGCAAATAATTTGACAAAATGTGAAGGAAAGTTGTTGCTCAATAACTGAAGGAATAATGAGTACAATGAAAAATGATTACAACACTCTCGATGTGAGAGGAAGACTCTGGTATCTCTACACTTTGATCTCCAAAACTCTAATTGGAAAACTAAAAACTAGAACTGGACCAAAAATAAAGGGATAACTGAGATATATATTGTTAAAGATCTTCCCTTGAAAGCTAGAATAAAGCTCCTAAAAATAGACCCCAAGTCTATTTTCAAAAAATAGCAAAAATAAAAGCTCTAAAAAAGAGTTCAAACTACCAAATCATGATGCCAAAGGATCCTCTGATGTGTCCCCACCACAAAGCTACTTTCTTCTACCCATGAAATCTTCAAATTTTGTCCTATATGCCTCTAAATAAAACAAATTGAAAGAAATATCTAATTTGTTTTATTAGCCTATGAACTGCCTAAAAATAGTTAATTTTTAAAAGTAATTTATAACTGATTGCTTTAAAACTAACTTTACAATACATTGGCAGTTTTAATCTAAACCCCTATTTGATTTGATTTTTTGGAAAAAAAAAAATAGTTGAAACATAATTTCATCAAATATTTTACAATGCAGTTCCAATTCATTTTTCTATAAAAAATCATAAAAATGATGATAATATCACTATATATTTTGAAAAAATAAATAAAAGCCTTGGGGATTAATCTCCATAGTTCTTATCCTTATACATGCATTGTCTATGTGTTAATATCCTGTCACCTCATCTTTCTCTCCATTCATATTACAAATAATGACTTTTTTTGTGCATGAGTTTCATAAGAGGAAATCTCGACCATACTATAGTCGACCACAAGGGAATAAAAGTTATTTGAAAAACACCTAAGGCATAATCCTTACCTTCTTATGATACTGACCATTGACTTTAGCAAATACTCGAATTGTAATATGTATTGTCAGTGTTGTCGGCCCCTCCAAGCAATCATCACTAGGTATCTTCAATTTTCAAGTCTTGACCATGGTTTATCTTTGGATAATGTAATGATTTTGTATTTTGTTAATTCAAAACAAAAAAAAAATGAAAGGGATCTCATCAAACAAAAGTAGTGAGAAAACCCTAAAAGTTATCACATTTTCATTTGCCATTTCACTCTTTTGGCTCTACAACTTCATGGCCGAGTAGGATTTGAGACTCTTGGCATATCTCCTTTTCCTTGCACTTCTGTGGTTGAACTCCTGTTATTTTTGTGCCAAAATCAAGTTGGAAAAAAGGGTGAGTATGTTATGCAAGATTTTATCTAGTATTTTCACTTCTTTTGGTAGCTTTTCCCTCCAATGGCTGTGGCCATGAGCCTGTGTATACATTGTTTTCCTTGACAAATCTTTTGTTTCTTTGTTGTGTTTATATCCTTTGCCACTATGAAACAAATAAACCCTCAATGAATGAGGCTATGGCCATGCTTCTTCTCCCTCTACAAATACTAAAGGTGAGCTTCTTTCCTATCATAATTTCATTTTTCCTATGAGAAAACAAGATATGAGTTTTGATTTGGTGTCGTGGGTATCTCATTTTCTTGCAAAAATTGAAAACTCTATTGTAGTTGACTGTGTACAAATGATTTTTTATCCTCCTTTGACTATAGGTGCAAAACCTTGAGGGTTTTTTGATAATGACAAGGGTTTATTCCTTCAGCACATCCAAAGCCTTCATTTTGTTATGGCTATGCTCCATCTGTATGTACACACAAAAAATATGAAAAATGATGAGGGTTTCTCAATATGAAACAAGGGTTTCAAGTTTCTTTTCATAAAACCCTTTATAAATATCCTGGCCAGCCTCCTGTAGTATTTACTGCATTCTCTTTTCAACTATATACAAGAAAGAAACAAGGGTTTTAACATATGCAGATGGGTACTACATTTTTAGCATGAAAATGTCTTTTTGTGTCATGACTATGGCAATAGATACATTATATCACTTTCTTTTGGATGTAAGTGCAAGATGGCACTAGGGTTTGAAATTTATGACAAGGGTTTACTCTTTTCTATACATACAAGGCCATGAAACAAATGGCCATAGCATATTCTCTCTTTCCATGACTATTTCACTTTCTACACCTATAGCATATATCATGATTGTTTAAACTATAAAAGGTTTCATTGCCTTGAAAAAGGGAGACTCGGACCTTCAGGCACATTCTGTATCTTCTTATGTCTCTTAACTTGCAATGTTTTGGATGTATTCTCCTCCATTTCATTGTGACTGTCATAGTCAGATGATGCATTTATCTTATCTATCTTCAACTGTAGCTCCAAGGCAAGATTTTGACACTTAAAAAAATATGATTGTTGTTCCTTTTTTCTCCACCTGTAACTTAAAATTTTGATACTCCTGTAGCATACATTCTATCAAAAACTCCTATCAAATGTTCATTCTCACTTGTCTTGCTCAAGGAACTTAATTGGCACATTCTCTTGTATCATTATCTGATATGGCTGAGGTAGTTTGCTTTTAACATTTATCATTCAAAAGTGACATGAGCTACCTATGTTGAAGTGCCCTTATCACTAAGGACCTAAACCTTGACATGATAAAAAAATGTTTTAACATTCTGAAGCTTTATATGAATGTCATATGTTCTCTTTAAGCTACCTCCTATATGCTATCACTTAATTCATAGTATAAAGCATGTCTTATCAAGCATTGCTATTGTGATACTTCTATTTGGCATTGTTCATCTTAGTGTATGTCCTAAAAAGCATATCATAGCAGTAATACTATCATGAACATGTCTAAATATCAGTTTATAATCTTGTGATATGTAAACCTATACTTCAACTGGGTCTGCTCAATGATTACTTATGATAGTCTTGTCCTCTATTTCAACTGACTTTTTACTTAACACAAGTCTATCCTTATAATGTTGTTATCTGATTTACTTATGACAGCCATGACAAAGATCCATTCATCTGACTCTTCATTACATTTTGTATGTTCCATGGCCTCTTATTGTCTAATATTACAATGCTTGACCTATTTGGATGACTGTAGCATGAAATATGATGGCAATAAGGTATTCCAATGATAGTAGAAATAAAGAAAAGTACCTTTTCATAGCTGCATTTCTAAATTCTGCATATTGGCAAGTTGATTCTGAAACACTGATCTCTTTGTGATCTGTAATGAAGCAATTTGAATATGTCTGATCTGATTTAATCAACCTATTATCAAAGTGAACATAGTTTATAGAAGCAACTGCTCCTTTTATTTTTATCATGATCACACACTCTTCTGCAATTTGATTTTATGATGCATGATCTTGCTTTGAATGATGCATCATGTCTCTCATTATGATATCCTTTTCAAATGAATGGAAAAGTGTAACATGCTGGGCTCAACCCTTGTGGGAGCCACATTTTCCCCACATGTTTTAATATCTTCAAATTAGCAACATTACTTTTCCTATACCTGCATAATGAACAAACAAGTTAGCATAAAATATACCTTATGGAGTTGATGGATCTTCCTCATGATGTTCTGATTTGATTATTTCATATGAAATACATGATGTGGCAAGTTGATATGTATGTTTGATAAAAGCATATGATAGTGTTAAATATCCAGAGCTTTAATAGGATCCTCCCCAAATTTTTGCAGGTCCACTTGAAATGGCTGGAGCTGAAGATGAAGATATGGAGATCAACCATCAACAAAGGACATCAACCTTGCTTTTAGGCAATGATAGATATTTAATATTCTCATGTGTTCTTTCTATTTCCTTTTATCATCAGATCTATAGGTTGCATATGTCTACATTGCTCAGTTTAGTCACTCCCATGGCTTGTGTGGGACACATTTAAACACTTCTTTTAAATATGATCAGTTAATTTACTTTATGAACTTGATTTATGTAATGTTTCTTTTTCAATTAGTGTATAGGATAGAGTAACTGGAACTGATGTATGTTCCAAATATGATATGAAATGATAGTTCAAATGAATACCTTTCTTCCACACTGAAATATGATCACTTGAATAATTAAATTGTCTTATAACTTTTGAAAGATAAAACAATAGTTAGATCAATTGTCTCTCATTGACTGTTTGATTTCTTGACATGGAAATTCACTTGTCATGATGTTTTGATAGTCCTTATTGGACTGTTAGATTATCATGACAACTGATCATTGTTTTCATCTTGTCAAGAGATCAACTATTCACTAATTTCAATAACTTAAAAGTTTTCTTTTACTCCTTTTGAAACAACTGAACTGTATTTAACACTGAACCATAATAACTATGCAACTAACTCATAATAAAAGAATATCAAACCTCACTCAAAAAATGATAATGTCACATTTGCTCAGCCAATTTTGAGTTGTGGTCAAAAATTGTAACAATGAGAAAGTCCCTTTCTCTTTATATAGCTTGAGAATCTCCTTTAATACCATAATAATCACATTAGGATTTCCTTAACTTCTATGGTAATTCTAAATGATGCCCTTAGTTGTCTTATCTCTCTATCACATACTGCCAAGTGAATTGGTCTTCTTTGACTATTCAAACACTACCTCCTTTGAGTGTCTTTTTATACAAATTGACATGCAGAAATACATATGATAATATCTAGTGCAATGGGTTTCCTATCCTAGAAATGGTCCTTTTTTTAGCCTTCTGACATTACATTGATACCATCTTTGATTATATCTTCTACCTCTCTACCTTTATTGATTACCATGTGACTTTAGAAGATATAAGCATGCACTTCTATTTTATAAATCAAACATGGCTTTGAACGAATGGGTAACTAATAAATAAATAATATCAAATAATTAGTATCTTTAGGCATAATCTTCTATCCACTCTTCCTACTTCTCGTCACTAGGCTAGTCTACATCCATAAACATTTGTAATGTGTTCATGTTGTCAATGTACTTAGCACCTAATTTAAGTTGAACTTCTTTTACAAAACTTTTTATCCTTGTCTATAAAATTAGGATCTTTTCTAGTTGGAGACTAATTGCAATAGAATCCACCTTTTCATTTTTTAGAATTAAATCCACAAAAATAGAAACTAGGCCATTAAATTTTTTCTTCCATTCCATAACATCTTTTTATTTATATTGACTCTACATAGTTGGTATGCCTGATGTGAAGAGATTGGATCTCATCTAGCTTCTCTATTAAAAAATATTTATTTTTCTCATTAAGGACAAGACATCATAAAATAATTTACTAATTTTATGTGTCTCATGAATTTTATTTGAGTTCGCTAGTGTATATTTGATATTTCTAGAAATAGACTTTTTGGGAATGGTTCTTGGAGCCCATGTTACATTTATTCTACTACCTTGGTATTGGCATCTTGTATTTGGTGGAGGGTAGTCTAAATATTCATATTACATTGCCACAAACCATCCACCATCCTAACAATAAACCATGGTCTCAAAAATTACTTTTACCAAGGCCTTTATTTTATTTCTTGTTGTATCCTTTATTGTTCACTTTTCCCCTTCTCAATCCTTCACCAAGGATCTTAATCTACCTACCTCCTCTCATTTATTTCTAATGTCTTGAGATAAACTATAAGATTTATAATGGATTTGGAACTTGTGGCTTGAATCTATGTCATGTGTGCTCTATCTTATATTTTTTCATTATATCCATTGATCAACGTTACAATATCTTTAACCAATTGGTCATAATGAACCTAAAACTTCTTAGTTGTGGCTTATCTAAATTGGGTTGTATGGACAACAAGAGATGGAGCCTTATGCATAGAAACATAACCCACTTTTCTTAAAATTAGTAGTCATAGTAATCCTTTTGGGTCCTCTTGAAGAACAAGGTTTTGAGGTTCAAGATCTAGAGTCCATATAGCTAACATTTCATATGATAGGTTGTATTCTAACCTTGTATAGAATTTTCTTTCTTTTTCCACATTCGTAAGCACATATCCAAGGGTATGTATTCTCCTTAAGTTATCAAATACTATTGAAGATGCAATGGATACCAACTAAGGAGAAGAAGAAATCCACTTGATTTTACCAATTTTAGGGCTTGTTTAGGAGTCATCCCCTTGGTGTTTAATTCAAAAATGGAAGATGCACTCTTTATTGCATCAATGTCTTCAACCATTATTTGTTCATTCTCTAGTTTAGTCTATACATATATCCCTACTTTAATTCTCATTTTGAGAACCAACCCTTTAAATTCATCATTATTGATGAACTCATCATTAGATATGAAATCTTCATATGCATTCTTCCTTGAATCTTCTACTACATAATATCCAAAACAAAAGTGAAGCATGGAAGAACCTAGGTCAATGACTTGAACTTACCACTCACATAGTGGATATCAAATTACTTCTTAAAGAGGGTCATTTGGAGGAATAAACTATTCACAACTTTTAGTAACCTCATAATTTACTAGTAGGTAGCAAGGTACCACAACTTAGAACTTTGTCTTATTACATTGTGACCAAGATAAGGGATATTGGAAGAATATTTAATGTGAAGAATATAATTTCTAATAGGATAGATTTATGGGGGGGCATTTGTAGCTAGCTCCACCTCTCTAGCTAGAACATCCACTTCCCTGGGTACAACTCTAGGTGGTATCAACCTTATAGTATTCACATGTTCTATTTGGATTCTCATCATCTCTATAGGGTTCTTGAAATAATGGAATACCCCTTTGTACTTTATAGTGTTAAAATCTCTTCTTGTCTTGGTCAACATAATTCTCTACCATCTATCTCTTCTCATTTCTGTATCAATTTTATTTTGGTAGTTTTCAATCCACTCTTCACTTTCAAAATATTCATGTCCATATCTTGACCTTCCAATTACCTTATTCATAGTATCAGTGACACCCTTAGTATCATACTATCGAGCATCTAAAACTTTCATTCTAAAAGATTCAATAAGGTCACCAATTCTATCACATCCCTCCTTTGCCAAAATAGTAAAATTGATGAATTTAATTTGCAGGGAAAGGAAACTCATCTACTTGTGGTTAAGGAAGTGAATAAAAAATGAGTTGTATATCTACAACATTGATTCTAAAATAGGCTCCATATCTAATACCCATATAGGAAATTTATGTGGCTTGACCTATGCTCCATATATTCTAATGACTACATAGTTATAATGAAATTACTAGTCTCAAAAGGTGTGGAAAATATTTACTTTCAGTGTAATCAAATGTACCCTTAGAAACTTTTGGAATTTTTTAGTTAGTCTTGGTCTTAATCCAACCTTCTCAGCATGGGGGTAATAAAGTGACCTTTAAATATAAAGTATAGGTCCTTAGAATCATGTCTATTTAAATAAGGAGCCCATATTTGGATGGGACATTTTGTGCCCTTAGGTAACTCACTAGAAACCATTAAAATTTCTAATTTCTCTTCTAAATCTTTTACCAAAGCATGTAGCTAACTATGGCCTCGAAGTGAGTATGACCTAATATATTTTACTAATCATTTCTTTTAAAGACTAGCTAAGTTATCCAAAATATTCTTGGCTAGATAGTTGCCATAGTTTAAAATTTTGGTTTGATGCATGTTTTATATGTATGAAGCCAAAACTATGGCACCCTTTGTACTTTTTGTGCACCATCAATTCAGATGGTCTAACAAATACCTTGGAAAGTGTCTTGGAAGTAAGCTTCAAAATTTTTCAAATCAAAAGGCTCCATTTCATGGTTAGGGTAGGCACTAATTACATATTATTTTCTTTTACCTATAGTGGGTTGGCCACATATCCCTATAATTAGTTCTATCTTTATTGTATTAAGTAGATAATACTTACAAATTAAGTGATTATTTTGCACTAGGATCTAGGAAAAATACCTCCTAAAATAACTCTATATTGATAGTGAATAATTTGTTTCCATTTTATTCCTTGACTACATGGCTTTTTGGATTGTAGGTCTTATCTATCCTTTTGATTATTTCTATGTGCACAAAGTAGTTTGGGATAATCAATTTTCCTAGGTTGAATTTCTATAGGTTGCGTAAGCGAATCACTTCAAATGATTTCTTGAAAACCACTTTAAACAATGCCCCTATAGTTCTAAATGTGATGGTATTCAATATTTTGGCCATTTCATCTATAATATTATCAATTAAAATCACTTTTCCTATTGCATTTTGAAATTCTTATCTAGGGTCTATGGGAGCTTCTCTACTAAACCCTAATGAGCACTTTGCTTCCTAGATTTAGATAATATGGTGGGATATTTATGGTTTTATATGTGGGGTTTTGGTTTAGGAAAAGCTTACCCTCTCAGAGTAGGAATTTAGCTTTAGATGTAAGGCACAAACAACTCCAATGGGCAATGTAGGAAAAAATAGGTATTTACTAGTGAAATACAAAAACCCTAAGTGCTAGAAAATTTAGTTTAAAAAGCATGTATTCAGTATGAACATAAGAAAGTGAAAATTTAGATGTGGTTGTAATGACAATGAATGAGGATGTGAGATCATTATATGCATACACAATGTAATATCTCATTCTATAATGCTCAAAATCTAACATAAACATTCATCTTAATCAAGAGATTAGATAAAAATATGATTATCCAATTCAAAGTTAAACAATAATGATTCTTTGTAATTTCAACAATTAAGAATGTTATTCTAAATAGAATAAAACAAAGATTACAATTTCAATAATTAATTACATATCTTTAGTGAATAACTTTTACTATGCATGTACAAGTTATGCTCAAGGCATCATATATTAAATTATAGATTACAATTGACCATCAAGTCATAAAATAAAAAACATTGTATTTGGAACCATAATACATTTTTATTCATAAGCCTTGTCTTGTCTCGTGGTTGGGAAGGAGAGCATCATCTTGGTGCTTTTCCACCAACCATGGACCTACAGTCCCCCGCTCAACTTCCTAATTAGAAGTGGCCCTACCCTTCGCGAAAGGGTTAGATATTAGGAACCGTTAGGTTAGCCATCTGAGTATCTGGTGTTGTGTCCTTCATAGTGTCTCGTAGTCACAAAACTATAGATCCACCCTAACTCAACTTAGAAGTTGTATCATCCTAAAATAAATTTGATTTGACCTCCCTCTAGGTCTAATGCATGTGGGACCAATTCGATTCATAGTCCATACCAAGACTATCGACTCTTATCTTGGGAATTATAATGACTTAATAAATTACTTTCAAAAAGAGGGACTTGTGACTCCTCATCACTTTGTCCCATTTTCAAATTATATCAAAGGTCAAACCATATTCACCAACCTAGGTCTCCCATGGTTCATACTTTCAAAATAAACTATCGTATAGGTAAAAATGAGTTCAATTCATTCTTAGTCCACTTCTAGGAAAATCATCTCTTATCCTAGGAGTACTTTCAAATATGTTACGTTACTTTTGCAATAGGGAACCTGTGACTCCTCATCACTATGTTGTATCTTTTCCAAATGACAATAGCCAAATCAAGTTTTCCCAACAAATGACTCCTATCTTGGGAGTACATTCAATTATGTTACGTTGCTTTCACAATAGGGAACCTGTGACTCCACATCACCCTATTCCCACCTTTTCAAAATGACAATAGCCAAAAAAAAATTTCTAACTTATGACCGTCCCAAGTTCACAATTTCATGACATTTAAGAGTTATATCATAATAGTCTAGTTAGATTGTCTTACTAAAAAGATGCTATCTCAAGTATTCTCATGAGTTTTAATATCTTATACCTCATTCATGACATATGGTCATTCAAAAAGATATAGCTTCCATTTACAATGAAATACAAGAGTTTCATACTAATCATAGTATTTATTCTCATAAGTATATAATTATCTAGGAGAAATAGTTCCTCCAACAAACTTGGTAGGCACTTAGTGCCACTACAAGGCAATACAACTTACCTCTTATCCAGTTTCTCCTTCTTCAACAAGAAGTCAATATATCTTTTAAATATCTAAGATGCATAACAGTTATCATAATAACTATTATTAACATTCAAGTACTATTATAGGGAATCTTTGACTCCATGTCACAATATCCCACATTTCACAAAGAAACAAGTACATTTAAGGTATTCAACACTTAACCCTACCCGGTTGGAATTTACTTTGTTTACCTATTTTTAAGGTTAAAGCTTAGATCATAACATCAATGAAATGGTCATAATGATTCATAGAGTCGATTCCTTTTAACAAAATTTATTTTCCAAGAGACCCTCCTAATACCAATTCTTAAAGAAGAAGAAGATTAGCCATTCAAACAGAAGGCATTCAGTTTCTTTTATACCACTAGTTTTTAGAAACATGGGGTAGGTTCTTGTAAAAAGAACATATCAAAGATCAACTTTCCCATAAAAAATATGGCATGCAATCATGGCTGCCAACAAGACAATAATATATCTATACTAACCTTCTCACCTCCATTAGAAGTCATTATAACTTCGGTATACATTATATGCATAATACAGTCAAAGCTCGACATAGTTTAACTTGAGTTGATAGGTTAAAGTATTAAGTGCACATAACACCAAGTTAGATTTACCACTGCTTTTAGAGTGGTCATTACTATCCTATGGTATGACCATAGTTATTATGGCATGCATAGTGTTGTGGGTATCAATGTCATATCTGGATGCCCTCGGCTTACACTTAACATGCATTATCATTGTATCGAGCTCATTATTAAACACTAAGTTTTCATGTCTTATGATCAGCTAATAAACAATTTTAAGGAAACATTATTAAAAAGATCCATCGCATGATAGAGTTAAACTTGTTCCTTATAGGTAAGGCTCTTGCAGGCATAACGATCAATGATATTATAGCTTCTAGATGGCCAAATGACATAAAAATTTAATGGCTTCAAGTAACATCATAAAAAGGAATACAATGCGGCCTCATGAGCCATTGACAACAACCTGAATTCATTCTATTACCAAAAAGGTATTCATGAAAGATATATAATTATATTTATAGCTTTACATTCCTTATACACATGTTAACAATTACCTCAAATTGATAGAGTTGACATTCTCCATTATCAGAGGGTTATAACTATATTGAAAGCCATTAAATATGAGCCATTAGCTCTCAAGATTATCATACCTATATCTATGACACAACAATATGTTTTTTACTTGCAAAAGGATGATCCTACACATTGGGCTTGAGCCTCCTTGCCTCACTCCCCTGAGAGAGTCACACAATAATAATCATCGCCCTTAAGTCTCCCCTTGATGGCATTCAAAACCCTGCAAGAATAAGGTTCTTTGCATGCATTTCATGCATGCCACCTTGCAGGATCTTTTGATCCACCCAGTCCACTTTAGTCTAGTGTGTGAGGAGGGCTCTAACAAGCCACCACTCAGCCTAAATTATCTCTCCCCAATCCTCGTGGGTGTTGGGTATAAAGGGTATCAAGTACATGGATAACATAATATAGTTATAGGCATATTCAATTGTGTAATGTGATCAACCTCTAAAGAGGTTCATACCTATATAATCACCCTTACCAAAATAATAAGGGTTAAATAACTATTATAATATCTAAGATCATCATCATCATGAAAACAAAGAATGACACACCAATAGTTTAGGGTTTCGGGGTTGAGTAACACTCTCCCTCACATGGCTATAAACCTTAGTCAAAAAACAAGGATTAAAGAATTTAAATCCCAATTCAGAAGTAAAGAATTAAGAAAATTCTTCATCACTTAACAAGACTAACTCTTGACTTGTGACAAGATATTCTAGGAATGTCATTTAGTCGTCATAACCATTGTTGAGATAGCACCACTGACAAGATGAATCAAAAAAGAGATTGATTACATAGAAAGAAAACATGATTCATGGAAGCTTACCAAGGGTTCATAAAGACATAGAATCCAATACTCAGATGGCTATTTGGCCCATTTCCCAACATCTAACTCTTCCTCCTGGATGATACTCTCCTTCTCTAAAGGACATTGCATTTTCCTATTCACACTTAGGACCATAAAACCATGATCAATGCATCATCATCTATTTCATAATTCAAATTAATTAAATATTCATATGAACAAATAGTTTCATAACTATCATTAGTCGATAATCATAATCAATGCTTAATTTAGATATTTCCACAATATCTAATCATTTGGCTATGTTTAATCCTCCTTATTACCACACAAAAAAAGATTAATGCTAAATCATAAATTGGGGATGTAACATATCTCCCCCCATAAGAATCATCATCCCCAATGATTAAAAGTCTTTAGATACCAATTTGGACATCTTTCCAAATTTAATGGAACTCTTCTAAGGTTTTACCCTTAAGGGAACTTTATCTCCCACTGTGAAATGCCTTTTGATGTGTGTAGCATCCGTATAACTCTTTTGTCTGTCAATGGCTTCCGCTAGCCTTCTCTTAATCATATGGACTTGCTCTTTCATCTCTAACAACATTTCTAGAGCAAGGCTAACCCTATCTTCTAGCTTGTCCCAACTTATAGGGGTTCTACAATTCCATCCATATAATGCCTCAAATGGAGCCATCTTAATAGCTGGGTGATAGGAATTATTATAGGTGAATTCCACCAGAGGAAGATAATCCTCCCACTTGTATTGTTGATCCTCCAACACTTGGTTTACCCTCTTAGTTTGGCCATCCATTTCAGGATGATAAGCATCACTTATATTCAACTGGGTTCCAAGTGAAGAGAACAAGGTTTGCCAAAACCTCATTGTCATTCGTGCATACCTATCTGAGATAATTTTCTCAGGAATGCCATGCAGTCTAAAAATCTCTCGAATAAATTTTTAGGCTATGATGGGTGCCCCATCTGTCAAGTTCCCTATTATAAAATGAGTGGCTTTGGTGTGTCTATCCACCACAACAAAGATAGCATTGTGCCTATTCTTTGACATAGGAAGCCCTTGTACAAAGTCCCCACTTATAATCTACCATTTCAACTCAAGAATTTTATGAGGGTATAATAATCCTAATGGGTGATGGCATTTTTCCTTCACCCTCTAGAATTCTATACACATAGCTACAAAATTTGTAGCATCCCTCTTCACTCATTTCTAGAAATATAGGGGTTTCACATCAGCAAGTAACTTTGTTACTCTAGGATGTCCAGAATATGGTGCAAAATGCAGCTCTTTCCATACCATATTCCTTAACTCTATAGAGTTAGGTGCATACATCCTTCTTTTAAACCCTAATAACTTATACGGTTCAAGGTTGAATCCGTCATATCTCAGATTCTGGGGGTTTTCCTCAAGGGCCTATTTTTCCTACTCATAAAACTAATCTCCCTTAGATTTTTGGAACACCTGATTCTTAAAATCATAATGTATGGAGATCATTGAGGAGATGTGTCTTCTCCTACTCAAAGCATCCTCCACTCAATTTTATTTTCCTTCATGATCTATTTTAAGCTCAAAAGGTTTCCTAAGTAAATAGTGTCTCCACATTTGCAATGCATGAGTGACTGCAACTAGTTTGAAATCATGTGGGGCATAGTTTTTTTCATAATTTTTCATTTTATGTGATTCATATGCGATGACCTGTCCATCCTGGACTAGTACACCACCTAAGCCTTCCCTTGAGGCATCGGTAATGACTAGAAGTTGACCCTCTAGGTTAGGTACTTTCAAAATTGGTGTTGAAGTCAATTTTTTTATCCTTCATTAGGTAAAAGGCCTCCTAGCACTTTTTTGCACACACAAATCACTTGTCTTTTCTCTTAAAGGAAGTTATAGTGTATGCAATGTTTGAAGTTTTTTCACAAAAAATGATTGATGCTCCCTAGGTGACACATTGGGTCTAATCAACCCTTTATCAACATTTCCTGTAATTGAAATTTTAGCTCCATTAGTTCTGTAGTGGTCATTCTATAGGGGATTTAGAAATAGGTTCTAACCTTGGAATCATATCTATAGAAAAATCAAAAGTTCTTTTAGGAGGTAATCCCGGTAGCTCATCCAGAAATGCGTCCTCAAAATCTCTTAGAAAAGGGTACTTGTCCATATCTAATCTCTCTTGATCTATGGACTCCCTCATTCTAAGTTAGAAAAGAGATGTTGGTATACCTAATGGTACACCATGGATTCCATCATTTTTCCTGATTTGTAGCCAACCATGATGACAAGCAATCATCCCATACTACTTGTTATCATCACTGGCTAAGGACTAGGGTAAAAATGTATGCATTCACAACCAACTTTGATGACAAGAAAGCATCTCATACTACTTGTTTCCATCACTGGTTAAGAAATAGGTGTAAGGAAATGAGACTATCTTAGAACGAACATTTGAAAATCATAGTGTCTTCAGTAGGTTTAAATTTCTTGAGATTGCCTCAAAAACATGCACAACTATGCTACAAAGTGGAATTAGACATAGTTCATTTCCCACATTAACCCTTGGAAGGAAGTAATTTCAATTTAGAAATAAACCAGTTTCAGTAGCAATTATTAAACAGATTCAATAAGCAGAAACACAAAGCATGAAAGACAAATTAGAGAACATGAACACAAAGGTTTACATGGGAAAAACCCTTATGGGTAAAAAACCCCACACTCCAAAAATTCAGACGCATTGTATTATTTAGCAACCACAGAATACAGTTACATTACAACTACAAGCTCTAAGCCTTTTCATAGAGACTTTACATCTTGTTTAATCTGGAGAATAACCCAACAACATACTTCTCTATCTAATTCAATCTCACTCTATCTCCACACTATTCTTTTCATATGTATACCTTCATGGTATTCACATTAGAGACTAACTATTCAAGGAAACAAATCGTTCTAAATTCCATTCTATACCAGAAACCAAACGATCTAGTTCCTTTAACAAATGGTCAATTTAGTTAACTATTAGAGACACATTGAAGCCTTCTTTATTCTTCTGCCATGTGAAGGAGCTATCAATTACCACCATCATGATCCCCACCGACATCGTGTTCCCAACCTTCCATTGGCTTGTCAAAGAGATAACCTATGAAATCCCTTTGACATTAAAATGTCTCACCGAAGAGCTTGTAGCACCATGGCATCCACATCAACATATAATACACTACATTGGTTGGGTCATATAACTTCCATCGGCATTTAATACAGTTATCTAGAATATCGAGGGGACTACATCCAAGGTCTTGTTGATAATACAAAATCACTTTTATACAAGTCCTTCACCAGTGTTCACCGCTACCAATACTTGCCATCAGGATATTGAAGAGACCTTGAAAATTGTCTCTTCGAAACATCAATCACTCCATTTGCTTCACAACAATGATGTGAAGTGAGTAATATATCACCAGACGTTCAGCCACATTAGCAATAGGACCAACTTAATAGGCATATCAAAGAGACTCATTCTCGTGTTCCACTAAAAGAGTTTTTCCTAGACTGATGAGAGCTTTAACACCATTTACCACTGCTCATCATTCATCGAGGGGACTAGGAATATTGTCCTACCAAAACTCAACTGTCAGGTCGATAAACCTAAAACTGACTTCTTCTAAGACAACAAGTTTGAGGAATAGTTTCTCAACATTCTCCCACTTGACGAAGAACTTACTTGCTCCCAACCAATGCTTGAAGTCATTGTATCAGCCAAGACACCAGTCTAATCCAAGACGTATACAACATATCCAACTAACAGCAAAGGATACAACATACTACCTCTACTCCATTGTGCTCATAGCTTATGCAAAAGCATAAAAAATATTAGCTTCAAAGATTCAACCTAAACATAACCATGAAGTCATTCTCCAGAAATAAAGATAGAACATCAGCTAGAACAACAACCAAAAAATTGATTGCTGCCATCCAACTGAACAAAAAACCCACTTGACTAAAAATAGCACACACAGCCAGTGCTAAAATATCCAGCCAATCCATACCTCCAAGGTATCAAAGAACATAGTAGACTAATGCCATAAACATAGCCAACCCATCAACTACAAATACAAGCTCCATGTGTCAACTAGTTGAAGAAGACCAAACACATCCAAGAACACCCACTACATGGGTAATGCAAATATGAAAATAATCAAGGCATACCAAGTCTACCAATAGCATCATATGGAAAGTGTAAACATCATGTAGTACCAAGGAAACATCCACAATGATATGCAAAACCTATAGATAAACAACTCTCACCACCAGTCCAAAACTCTCCCAAATTCTCCACACCCAACAAAGGAAAGAGATAACAGAACCTCCATGTCATCACCAAAGAAAATAAGTGAAAATACATGACCACAAGCTAGTGATCACAAATAGCTCCAATTAAACCTCAAACCAATGTAATGTGAAACCAAACATCCAGGACGATAACCAAGAGCAAATAGAGAAACACTACACATCATATACCTATAGAAAATCCTTTACATACACCTCTAAATGCCAACTATGTCAAGTGTGATCTCTTTCACAATCCCCAAAATAAAAGCCATAATAACACCAAAAAACATTCAATCTCAAGAGACCAAACACAACATATGTATCAAACAACCAGCATGGATGTAAGCATCTCAAACCAAAGAAGACCAAACTAATCCATTTCCTATCTCAAGAAATCAGCCCATAACCTATCTCCTAATATTCCTCATTAATGAAAATGCAATCCCAAGGAGATAACAATGCTATCTATCACTCACAATGAATCCTCTAGAACCATCTATTAGCAGTTCAAGATCCATGTCTATGAAACATAAAGTATATAGAATCATGCTAGGCCATCCTCAAATGAGTCTCCATAATCAATGACCATGAATCAATTCAATCCCATGAGAACTAAAGCACAAAAAATATAACACATCTGAAAGATATAATGGGAAAATACCTTTCAAATAATAAACAAAAGAGTAGACCAAGAGTGGGGAAATGAGAATACTCCACCAAGATATGCAAGCCATAATGACTCCTCTAAGAGAAATCTCCTCACATGTCTATTGTTGAACTCATGTCCAACCAAGGTGTAGAGTTCTCAGACTTTCTATTGAAATCTCTTTAATAACCAACTCAACATTTACCATTCTTCTATCATCTTAAGAGAAATTTAGCCTCACCTTATTCTTCATGTATCCATGAGCACCTGCAAATAATCATCTCATGCTAATCTCCAAATGCATGACTACACCTTCATGAAGTTTTTGAGCATATGACCATGTAGCAAAAACATAGAGAACCTCCAGACCATTGTCAAAGCTCCAATCATATGAAATAGGAACTTATCATGACATCATGATCTTATCATCCTCCTTAGGAGATTCCATGCTCCAAGTGAACATAACATGGTCTCAAGTAAAACGTATCATGCCAAAATTTTAATCTAGAATCAAGAGTATTTCATGACACAATAGCAACATAATCTAAACCAACATCACCTATCTCACACCACCAACACCTCAACCAAATACTCCATGAGTTTCATGGCTTTCAAGATGTTACACATCCTCAATATCACGAAGATGACCTATCTCCAAATAGTGTCCATGCAAATGTGAAAGAATCCTTCTGCAGTAATACGATCTAAGAACTCTTGCTAGTAACATCTGCAACACTAAGGAAGATCATTCACCACCAAGTGATGAATTCATAGTCATTGCTAAAGCTCCCACTGAACCATGACATCTGAGCTCTCCAAGCATCATGACCAAAAAATTGCTAATCTAAAAATCCTCCATGTCCACGTGCACCAACACATTCATCTGACAAAAAATAACAAGTGGAACCAAGATTTCCAAACCAAGAAAATACACCATCACTGTCAAAATCTTACACAAAACTATGTATCCAAGCTATTCATGACACCGTGATACACATGCTATAGGTCCCCATAACCAACTATTCAGGTACTCTATGGAATCCATTCTCTCATCCCAAAGTAGCCACACCAATGCACAAGTGACCACAGATAAGGCCATCTAACAAGTCTACATCAACTCTAAATCAACCTCGTGGATATAGATAGTCCACTTTTGAGTTATCCCACTGCAGCCAATGGGTAGCTAATCCACAAACTACATAACTCATAGATCCAATGAATATAACATGCAAACCCATCATTACTCTAGTAATTAGCAAACTGAGATCTCAAAAAGAAAATACTATGTAGACAACATGACTCAAACACCATATTATACACAAATCCAATTTGCCAAACATATCCATAAATCGAGCACCATAGTTTAGGAATCCAGAAGCATTACCACAGAAACGTTGAGTGGGATATCACATACCAACACTCCTATGTAGATAAAGCAACTCACCTCCTCACACCATGCATAGAGCATGCATGCAAAACTGCAACTATCTCATCTAGTAACACCCTAGAAGTGAGGGTCTATAAAATAGCTTAACTACAACTCCACAAAAAACTACAAGTTTTTTCTCTTGACAGTGAAAAAACCTGCAAAACCACTGTGTCTTAAAAAAACACCCACGCACATCCATACCCACTTCACATCTGGATGACTCAAAGGTCTAAAGTTTAAACACCATAAAAATTAAACTAGAATAAT
The DNA here is from genome assembly GCA_027924645.1 of Cunninghamia lanceolata. Classification (NCBI taxonomy): domain Eukaryota; kingdom Viridiplantae; phylum Streptophyta; class Pinopsida; order Cupressales; family Cupressaceae; genus Cunninghamia; species Cunninghamia lanceolata. The sequence goes on from BSBN01000780.1 coordinate 12,455,445, forward strand.
GAATTATCATGAAAATGCATAACCATAGATTTTAGGATAAACTATAAAACCCCTCAAATCCAAGGAACATGAATTTGAGACATGCAAGTACAAAACATCCTTAAAAGGAAACATCAGTTTAGGAACTTTAGGCCCACTTGTAGGCCAACTCCACAACCACCAACATGCACACGCATCCAAGATAGTTTGGCTAGTACAGAAGCTTCTAGACCATCCAATGATCAACTCCATAGCCTATGTGCAATCGGGGTAATAAAAGATAATGCCTTCCAATTCCAAGAAGGATCACCTAACATAAGCACATTACTCTATGGATGGATAATAACATAGGATTCTCCATACCAGTAGGGAGCCTCTCACAAAGACACCCAATATGAAGGCTTTGCTGCAACACAACCACAAAGCAAAAAATCCCACCCTATGCATCAGGATTATTTTGCTATCAACTAGGAGCCTCAGACCACATCATTTCAAAATGACCAGCCCCAGTTTCTCCTTCTTCAACATCCTTCAAGTTGCATGTTGTTCTCCTAAAATTGAAACAAAATGGAAAAATACTTACTCTTCAAATAGAATCAATCATCATCCGATTCCCTTAGATTTCCTCAATCTTGTCAAACTAAGAAATCTTCACAGAAGGAATACCCAGAAGCATAAACACCAGGAACAACAAATCCTAGAAGAAGTCTCTAATACCACTGGTAAGGAAATGAGACCATCTTAGAATGAACATATGAGAATAGCAGTGTCTTCAGTAGGTTTAAATTTCTTTAGATTGCCTCAAAAACATGCACAACTATGCCACAAAGCGGAATCAGACATAGTTCATTTCCCACGTTAACGATCAGAAGGAAGTAATTGCAATTTAGAAATAAACCAGTTTTAGCAGCAAATATTAAACAGATTCAATAAATAGAATAACAAAGCATGAAAGACAAATCAAAGAACAAGAATACAAAGGTTTACATGGGGAAAACCCTTAGGGGTAAAAAACCCCACAGTCCAAAAACTTAGACCCATTGTATTATTTACAACCATAGAGTACAATTACAATACAACTATAGGCTCTAAGCCTTTTCACAGAGACTTTACATCTTGTTTAATCTAAAGAATAACCTAACATCATAACCTCTCTATCTAATTCAATCTCACTCTATCTCCATTCCTTCTTTTTATATGTATACCTTCACAATATTCACATTATAGCCTAACTATTTGAGTAACAAAACTTTTCTGAATTGCATGCTATACTAGAAACCAAACGATCTAGTTCCTATAGCAAACAATCAATTCGATTAACTATCAGAGACACGTTGAAGCCTTTTTTGTTCTTCCACCACGTCAAGGAGCTATCAATTACCACCATCATGGTCCCTATGGACATCGTGTTCCCAACCTTCCATCGACCTGTTGAAGAGATGACTTATGAACTCCCTTCAACATTTGAATGTCTCACTAAAGACCCTATAGCACCATGCCATCCACATCGACATACAATACACAGCCTCGGCCAGGTCATATAACCTCCATCAACATTCAATACAGTTATTCGAAATGTTGAGGGGACAACATCCAAGGTCTTGAAAATAATATGTCACTTTAATATAATGCCTTCACCAGTGTTCACCACTACGAGTACCCACCATTGGGATATCGAAGAGACCTTGAACTTTGTCTCTCTGAAATGTCAATCACTCCATTCTCTTCACAACAACAATGTGAAGTGAGCAACATATCGCCATGCGTTCAGCCACATCACCAATAGAACCCATTTAATAGGCCTATGAAAGAGACTCATTTTCATGTTCCATTGAAAGAGTTTGTCCCATCGATGAGAGATTTAACACCATTTACCACTGCTCATCATCCAATCAGGGGACTAGGAATATTGTCCTAATGAAAGTCAACTATCAGGTTGATAAAACTGAAACTAACGTGTTCTAAGCCAGCAAGTTTGAGGCACAATTTCTCAACCATAGGTATAACAACATACATCACCTGTGGCTATTAAGAATATTTTGACATCCTGTGAAACCATTAAGTCGGTGGATCGTAAACTCTATCACCTCCATGCCACTAGTAAAAGTTGATCCAATCTAGTATGGGGTGTCTCCTAACATCTATAACTTATATAGTACTAGTGAAATTTGGCTAACCCTAAGATACAATGGATAGCACCTCCTATCTACCACCTCCACAGTACGGTGACAACTAGCTAAATTGCACCTATTTCATAACTTGTCCCAAGTTAGACTTGTAGATCTCAAGCCTAACTCTATTTCCTTATTCATCCACAATGTGGATGCTTCACCCGCTAACTAGTATGCTCCCCATACCACTTTGGTGGTCTCATTATAGTTTCTCCTTTCAAATATTTTTCTATTTATGTAAGCCATGCCTTCATAGCATCTTTGCTTATAGAATCATTGAACTTAGGGGGCATAACATTTTTTTTAATGTCCTGTGATGGTTCCAAATCCATATGGCTCCTTTTATACTCTCCTTTCCTAGTCTTAGAGTTATTCTCTCCATGCTCACTTTGAGTGGTGTCATTATGATGTTCCTCATCATCACCCCCATCATAGGCATCCCACCTGGGTCCTTGTCGACCCCTGACCTCCTATTTGAGAGTTCCTACCCTTGTTTTTGTCTCTTTCAACATGTTAGGGTCTGGTCAAGCTTAGATTCAGAGTGCCTTGAAGGATGCCCTTCCTCCTAGCTATCTCCCATTCTGGTTCTTATGTGAACCTTTGTTGCAATCTACTTCTTCTTGAAGTTTGCAATTTAATTATTGATTACTTTTCTATAACATTAAATCCATTTGTAATATAAATCTATTCTCATTCATGTAATCTTTAACAAGAAAGGAAAGATTTGTCAGAATTTTTCAAATGCATTATAATTTTCATTGAATTACATATAATCCATCAAAATTACAAAGTTTTGTTTACACCTTGCTACTGCAAGTCATTTTCAAGATGGGATAGCTTCCCCTATTCATTTCTCAAATTTGAGATTTATCAATTTAGTTTTAGGAGGTGGATGTACACATAGGTACTCATCCACAACCTCCCTGGTTACCTCATAAACCTTAAGATTTTTTTCCATAGCTAGTACTTTACATCCAGAGGGTTCTACTAATGCATCATTAGAGTTAGGAGTGGCAATCCTAATTATTTTTCTCAACTCTTGTTTGATGCATTTAATGGCATCAATGAAGGTCTCCTCATCAGTTAACCATGCTTGTACCAAGTAGCTAGTCTGTTTAGGTTTTTTCATTTTTGAGGCTCGCTCCCTCAAGACCTTTTGGTAATGCACGTAACGTCTATTTTCAATTACCTTCTTTCTTGATGTTGTTCTAATTGTTACCATTCTGGAATAGAACATCCAAACATTAGCATCTGTAAATGTTGACTACAAATAATCATCACGTAGTGAGGTCATAGGTCCATGTATTGAACCCAGTAGCTCTGATACCATATGTAACATCTCAAACCATAATGCTCAAAATTTAACATAAACATTCATCTTGATCAAGAGATTAGATTAAAATATGATTATCCAATTCAAAGTTAAATAGTAATGATTCTTTGTCATTTCAACAATTAAGCATGTTATTCTAAATAGAATAAAACAAAGCTTACAATCTCAATATTTAATTACATGTCTTTAGTAAATAACTTTCACTATCCATGTACAAGTTATACTCAAGGCATCATCTATCAAATTATACATTACAATTGACCATCAAGTAATAAACTAAAAAACACTATTTCTGGAACATTAGACATTTGTCATCATAATCCTTGGCTTGTATCATGCTTAGGAAGGAGAGCATCATCCCGGTGCTTTTCCACCAACCATGGAACTAGGGTCCCCTGCTTAACTTCCTAACAGGAAGTGGTTCCACCCTTTGTGGAAGGGTAAGATATTAGGAAACGTTGGGTTAGGTAACTGAGTATCTAGTTTTGTGTCCATAATGTCTCTCAGTCACACAAGTATAGATCCACTCTAACTATGTATGACTCTACTGGAGACACTATGCCATTTGGAGCACTGTGGACTAACAATGCATGCAAAGATGGATGCATTACTTCACCCAAACATTTACATAGATGTATGTTATGCAATGAATTTCGTCGTATGTCCACCACCCTAACTTGACTTAGAAGTTGTCTCATCCTATAGTAAGTTTGATTTGACCTCTCTCTAGGTCTAATGCATGTGGGATCAATTTGATTCACAGTCCATACCAAGATTATCGACTCCCTTCTTAGGAATTATAATGACTTAATGAATTAGTTTCAAAAAGATGACATTGTGACTCCTCATCACTTTTTCCCATTTTCAAATTATATCAAAGGTCAAACCATATTCACCAACCTAGGTCTCCCATGATTCATACTTTCAAAATAAACTATTGTATAGGTAAAAATGAGTTTAGTTCATTCTTAGTCCACTTCTAGGAAAATCATCTCTTATCCTAGGAGTACATTCAAATATGTTATGTTACTTTTGTAATAGGGAACATGTGACTCCTTGTCGCTCTATTCCATCTTTTTCCAATTACAATAGCCAAATCAAGTTTTCCCAACAAACGACTCCTTTCTTGGGAGTACATTTAATTATGTTACATTGTTTTCAAAATAAGGAATCAGTGACTCCACGTCACCCTATTCCCACCTTTTCAAAATGATAATAGACAAAATAAGTTTTCCAACTTATGACCCTCCCAGGTTCACAATTTCATGGCATTTAATGTTGGCAAGAGACATTGTGTGGCTTCATGAGTGTTGTCATTGATGGCAACAGAGTTCATTCCACACATCTGCAGGACATGGTATTGTTGGTGATTGTTTTGATGCAATCATAACAATAAGTTAAAATTCACATATAATGAACTGAAACTATACTTGAAAGATAAGAAGGAATCATTTAAGATTCAACTAATCCCAAGTCTACAATGGTTTGGTTGGTCAATGTGAAGCTGTAATGTTCAAGGGGCCTTACGTAGTTTAGAGTTTCTTTGTAGTTTACTGGACTAAGATTATGCAAAATATCATGAGATATGTCAATGCTTTTCATTCCTTTGCATAAAAGTGTTACTGTGCTGCAAGTTTTAGATGGTTTTCTTGAATTATTGCAGCTTTCTCCTTCATACATTTATGAAAACTGTCTACCTTAAACTCTGTTATGCATACTTCTTCAAATTTGAGACAACTTCCTTTTGATTTCTTTGTTTTTAGCTAAATATTTTAGATGGGTTGGGAAAAGTTAGAAAGATCTAATCTATATCTCATTTACTCTACCGAAGGATCTAATTGTTCTGTTATGCACTATGTAAATTCCACAGCAATTTGATCAAATCCACAGTGAAAAACCTTAAATGCAAGTTCTGAGCATTTTCACAAACATACATTTAAAATTGCAAGCTCTCAAAGATAATATTTCAAAACACAAAGAAGAGCAGGAGAACACTCAGAAGATAGATGCAGAACTCTAGATTCTATTGTATTAGAAACAAATAGTCATACATGATTTACAATGTAGGAATGACTCTTAGTTTCATTGATCAAACTACAGAGAACTTACAAGCTTTATAGATACAGTAAGGAAGCTAGACATTCCATGCACACCTTACTGCAGACAAACAGGCGACCTCCTTCTTCTACTTCTAAACTATGCTAAGCTAACTCGTTGTGTGTTTCTAAAAATCCCTGTTGTAAAGTATTACAGTGTAGAGAGGCACAATATAAAGACTTTCTCATTGTCCACACTACAGCAAGAAACCCTAACTAGACCCCTTGTTACAGCAATAAATATAGGTGAACCAGTTCTTCAAAATATCTCTGAGCAGTGTCAAGTCTAGGCGAAATATTGCCCCTTCTGAGAAGCTCTGGCAGCTCAGCAATAACTTCTGTTTGTCTGTTGTAGTAATACCTTTAGCTGCAACCATGTCCTCTATTTGAATGGCCTTGACTTCTTCGCACTTCATCTTTATCTTCTTGCTCCTGAGATCAGATTTTCTTCCTTCATGAGGTCACTGTGTTGAATTTCCAGCTACTTTCTCAACTGCAAGCCTGTAAGACAAGACAAGCAATAAGTATCACATTTATCAAATAAATAGCAGGAAACTCAAAATATCTATTTAAATCAGGGTGACTACAAAAATGTGGAAATCTAGCTCAAAAACCCTCAAAAACGTGCTTAAAATGCATACAGATTGCCCAAAACCAAACGGGTCAACCATCGCTAACCAGAAAAATGCCACGGGTGCCAAAAATGTGTTTTAAAATTCCCACCGCTTCGTCCATTCCCACCCATCGGCATGATAATCGCCATCGGTGGGTCCAAAAAATACTTGGGCGATGTTCGTTATTTGGCTGATGGCCTTTCTCGTTATTTCCTCCTTATTTCTTTCCATCAGCGTAAGTCTGTACTATCGGCGAGCCTCAAAATTCTTTCGCCGATCATTTTCTTCCATCGATGCTTCTTTGCTGCTCTCCATCGGTGAGAGGTTCGCCTATCGGTAAGCCCAACATTTCCTTCACCGATCATTATTTTTAGGTTGATGGCCCTTCGGCTTGTATTTCTTTTTTATCGGCATGAGAAACGCCATCGGCAAACTCACGAATTTCTTCACCAATTTTCACTATTTCATCGATGTCATTCGTTGGTGAGACTCTTACTGACAACCCTTCATATCATCCACCTTACTTCCATTGCCCTGACCTTGCCCATCGGCAAAGGTCCAAATGCTCGCACCGATCTATATTGCTTGGCCAACGACCTCCCATCGGCGAGAGATTATACCATCGGCGGGCGCTAAACTTCTTTTGCCGATGACTTACCTTATACCAATGCTCTTTCGCTGTTCTCCATCGGTGTGGGATCACCCATCGGTGACTCACAAACTCCTCCTTTCGATGGCATTACCTCAGCCGATGGCCTTTATCAGCGTAAGTGCTACCGATATCGCCCCCCCATGCTTTATCAGCGAGAGCCCCTTATATCGGTGAAGGCCAGAAAAACTTGGCCGATGACTACCACTATACCGATAGCCCTTGGCTATCGGCGAGACCATACCCTTCAACACGATGAATTCAAACTTGGCCGATTCAAAATGTTACGCCGATGGCACTCATTTTATATCTGGCCAAGTCCCCTTTCATTTATCTGCGTGACTTCGCCCATCGGTGAAAGTCAAAAACAATACTCCGATAGCCAATGCTATGTCGATGGCCTACCATCGGCGACAGTCTCGCCGAAGCCTACTCCGTCCATTGAACCATTGAACAAAAAAGAGGTTCAATACGGTGGTTCAATCGTGTGGTTCAATGATATATCCTTTATGTAGAGCAACCGTATTGACATGATTTTGTTAGAAGAGAGAAAAACAAGACTTTGAACCCCGAATTTTGAACCCTGCCACTATCGGCATGACTCCTGTCGATCTCCCTTTCGTTTATGCTTTATCAGCAAGAGATTCCACTTCGGTGGAACACTCCAAAGCCCTTGTCTTGAACCCAAAGCCTAAACTTTGAACCATCGAACCAATGAACCCCGCAAAGGTTCAACGCGCAGGTTCAAACCTGCGAAAAAACACTTCAATGAATAAATAATGGCGAGCAAAGTGTTAGATGTATTTTTCTTCAAACAGACAGTTAAATGCAAGATACAGAGTGGAACCCAGACAAAATTGCCCATGACCCGGAACCACTAAGTATGAATTTTTTCAAAATTTAAAACGAATGCCAACAGCAACAAAAAAGGCAAACAACTGACTGTTTATCATGCAAAACCTGATAGTATATTTTACCTAAATGATCATAACTTGCAGAATATGATGAATTTTAAGATGGTTCAAAAAGCAACCTTGGCTCATTTTTCACAAGGAATCCAACCATATTATGCAATGGTACTAAAAATGCAATTTTCTATATTTTTAACAAGGTTTGCAAATTTGACTCTCTTTTCCCTTTACCACCAGATAGAACAAACACAAGCAGAAGCAAAAAAGCAAAGCAACAGCAGGGGTCCTCATTTTGCTGAGGAGCAAAATGGGGCGTGTTGTGGACATCACAACAACTAGCAACCAAACAAAACAACTAAATTCAGAGTGTTCAAGAAAACTAGATGAAATGAACTCATAACCTCCAACTATCATTCCTGCAAATTACTATTCAGCTTGAGACTTAAGGTATTCAATAAGGGTGCATGAATTTTCATTTTTAGTTTAGTTGTGTGCACGTGATTAATTATCCTCATCTTGAAGATCAGTTGAATAGACTAGTGACTGACATTAGCCTACGTAGTTGAGGATATTCCCTCATAGCCGACCGGATAGAGCCTTGTTGCCAGCGAGCGTCCATAGCCTCGGCAAGGTTATCGTTACAATTCTCCTAAGTAGAGCCCCACTGCCAGCGAGCGTCTATAGCCCCGGTAGAGTTACTTAGATGGCTTAATCTAGATTTTTAGTATAATCCATTTTATTTTTTTATTTATTTATTTTTTTTGTTTTCTAATTTTGAAAGACTTCATAAGATATAGCAATTTGTAACTTCATGATGCAAGGAGTGGACACTTGCTAAAATTAAGCTGAGAATTGTAATGGTAGCAAGGGTAACCTCTAATTTTTCACCTAATATCTACACTGGTAGGTTCAACAAACCCAAAGATTTTAGGTGTGTCATCGTGAGAAACTTCCTTCGAATTCTCAATCACATTTATTGAACACAAAACTTCAGAAGACAAATAACTCTCTACATTCATGACAGTGACGAGTTATGCGTAAATTGCAAATGATTAACTTGAATATCCTAAATTTTATACTATTTTGAATGGTTGCTAGTTTGCTCCTTAATACTCTAAAGTAAAATAAAGATCCCTGCTAAGGAGACAACCAACAAACCAAACAAACAGGCTGTACAAAAAGCAAAAAAAGTAGGAAAACTGTACAAACAAAACAAAACAAACAACAAGAAATAGAAAACAGCAATAAACAGAAGACAAACTGTACAAATAGCCAACCAAAAAGAAAACAGCAAAAAGGAACTATACATTACTTATAGCACTTTACACCAAAATGAACTACCCTTTGCCTCAGGCCTAGAAGTAGTGTTTCAAATGCTGGCCATTAACTGGTAATGGCACATCTTCTCCAGTCAAGGTTTTAGGTCTGAATGTGTTATCTCCTATTATTTCTGAGACTTGTAAGGGACCCAGCCATAATTTATCAAATTTTTCATGGCTTCCTTTCTTTTCATGTGCTTTGTCCCAGCACAACACTAAGTCTAATATCCTAAATGTTTTGACTCTTGCCCTTTTATCAAACCACCTCTTAACAACCGCTTGGTGTTTGGCAAACTTCTCAATGGCTTGACCTCTTTTCTCATCTAGTTGTAGCATTTGCACTATTTTGGCTTCCCTATGGTTATCAAAGCCTAGATACTCATTAGCAAACTTCCAGGTTGGTATTCTCAAATTTACTGGAAGTATGGGATCAGTCCCATAAACTAAATGATAAGGTGTGCTACCTAAAGCTATTTTAAACTTGGTCCTATCTACCCATAATGCATATCTTAACAGGGTATTCCACTCTCTAGGACTCTTGGAAATTAACCTCTTGATTATATCTAATAAAATTTTGTTCGTTGATTTAGCCAGTCCATTACCTTGAGGGTAACAATTCGAAGAAAACCTAAAAATGATCCCGTATTCAAATGCCCATTTAGAAAACTTTAAAGAAGAGAAAGCAGGGCCATTATCACATACCAATGAATAGGGAGTTCCAAACCTGGTGATGATGTTTTCTTCAAGAAACTTGATAACTACCTCAGTCGTGGAAAATTTGCAGCAGGTGGCCTCAGTCCACCATGTACAATAATCTGTTACCATCAGTATAAATTTGTGTCCTGCAAAAGATGGGGGATTGATGACTCCAATAAAATCCAAGCCCCACTGTGCAAATGGTCTGGATTCAATCACAGGTTGTAGTGGATTGGCCTGATTTCTCCCTTTGTCTGCTACAGTCTGACAGATGTGGCAACTTCTGATGTGACTCTTAGTGTCTTTGAACATCGTGGGCCAATAATAGCCCGCCCTTAGTATTTTGTGTGTTGTGGCTAGATGGGAACCATGGCCAGTTCCGTACTTGTCATGTAATTCTGTCAACACTTTATCAACTTCAGCTCTGTTTATGCATCTCAGATAAATTCCATCATGGTTCTTCCTGAATAGAAGACCTCCTTGCACCATATAATTTTGTGCTTTAATCTTCAAAGTTCTGCTCTGAGAAGCCTTCATCCTGTTTGGGTACTTTCCAGCTATCAAGAAGGTGTTTAGATCATCATACCAGCCTGATGCGCTCTAGCAATTCAATACATATTGCTGTTTTATCAGATCTGGATCTGTATTTGCTATTGTTTGCACCAACGCGTGCCCTCTAACCAGCTTCATGGGAATGATTTCCACATCAAATTCTTGCAGCATGGTGATCCACTTGGCTCTTTTTTCTCTAGGCTCGTTCTGCATCAACAACATTTTTACTGTTGCATCTTGTACTATGGCTTTGATTTGGCTACGTAGAATGTAGTGTCTGAATTTTTTAACAGCCTTTACTAATGCGAATGCCTACCTCTCAGTGTCTAGATACCTCAGCTGTGCATCCTTCAGAGGCGCGCTCATAAATGCTATGGGCCTCTCTTCATTGTTTTCACCTTTCTGTGTCAAGGCAGTCGCGATTGAATGAGAAGATGTAAAGGAGTAGATGTAAAACGGGCTTGTGTAGTCTGGACTTGCCAATACATGGGCATCAGAAATTGCCTCCTTGATATCTTCAAATGCGGCTCTGGCCACTGGCATCCATTCCATCTATGCATCCTTCTTCAACATGGCATTTAACGGTTGCACAATCTCTACAAAACCTGTTATAAACTTCCGAACAAAGTTAATTTTGCCAAAAAATGATTTCAACTCTTTCCTACTGTTTGGTATTTGCAAATTTTTTATGGATTCTATTCTATCTGGATCAATTGAAATTCCACCTTTAGAAATGACATGGCCTAATAATTTACCTTCAATTACGCCAAATATACATTTCTTAGGATTAAGGGAAATCCCATACCTTTCACACCGCTTGAGTATTTTCCTGAGGTCTTCAGCGTGAGTGGATGCATCCTTGGAATACACAGTTAAATCATCCATATACACAACAATGCACTTACCTGATAATCCATGGAATGCAATGTCCATGGCTCTCTGAAAAGTAGCACCTGCATTGATCAGCCCAAAAGGCATTCTTCTATACGCATAATTTCCCCATTTGCAAGTGAAAGTGGTTTTTAATCTATCTTCTCTGTCAATTAAGACCTGGTTATAACCTGAAAAACCATCTAAAAAGACATCATTCTTGCACCATTTACTGCTTGCAGCACTTCGCCTATTGGGGACAGAGGATAATTATCCTTTTCAGATGCCTTGTTTAAATTTCTAAAGTCTACACATAACCTAATGTCTCCATTTTTCTTCCTTACTGGTACTAAGTTAGCTACCCAGACAAAATGTCTGACTGGGAAAATTGTTCCAGCAGACAGCAATTTTTTAACTTCTTCGAAGATTAAAGGTTCTAGAATGGCATTCACAGGCCTCTGTTTCTGCCTAAATGGTTTGACTTCTTTTCTCAAAGGTATTGCGTGAGTTATAATGGACTCATCAAATATTTTCAAGTCTTCATAAGTCCATGCTATGACGTGTTTATATTCTTTCAGAACGTCAAAAACCTCTTTTCTAATTTTTTTAGAGCAAGCTTTCCCAATTAGTACATTTTGTGGATTTAGTTCTGTCGCTAAGTTATGTAAATCACACTTACCCCCTTCTGTTTTAGGCAAGTCCTTTTGTCTCATTACTCCGTCGAAGTCAGAGATATGTTCTAATTCAATTACTCCTTTTGGTAAGAAGTTGCTTTTCAAGTTGATTATATCCCCTTCGTCCCATGTTACTTCAGGCCTTTCCTGCTCATCAATGATTTGAGCCTCAAATGCCTCATTACAAGTCAGAAAATATATAATTTGTTGGTCCCCTCCAAATACCTGAAAGTGTGTAACATTGTTTGGTATACTAGGCACGTTAACTAGCTCAACAGCAAATCGTCTCAATCCTGACAGTGTCAATGGTTCTAATGTACTAGCAGCAACTGCTAGCGCATCCGGCCTGTGGTTCAGCTCTCTGGGGATGTGCTCTATGTTAAAAGCATCAAACGAATCTGTTAAACCCCATACTCTATGTCTATAACTAATCATTTTCTTGTAATTGTAGGCATATAGTTTCCTCACTTGTCTGACTACTAATTCAGAGTCTGAAAATACTCTGATGGTTTTCACCCTTTTCCTGATGGCCATGACAAGTCCTAAAATTAGGGCCTCATATTCAGCAATATTGTTAGTGCAGGAAAATTGTAAACTATATGCTGCCAGATGTGATTTACCCTGAGGATCTATGAGTTCACCACCTGCACTTGCACCCTGTTTTGATTTAGACCCATCACATTTTAACGTCCACATGCCCTCTTTACTTTTTTGACCTTTTATCTTAGCATGCATTGTCTCTTTTATTGCCTATGGGGTGTTGTCCTATTTATTCATGGGTTTTTCTGTTTGGTTAACTTGCATATGTGTGTTTTTAGTTTGTAACTCAGAAAGACAACTACTCTTGTCCATTATTTCTTTTACTAAATCTGGGATCAAGGTATCTATATTATCCTGAACATATTTCTGTGTTGGATTAGGATTCTTATTTTCCTCTTGTAACTCTGCCTTTCCTATACATTTTTTGTATTCATATTCAGTGATGTCTTTGCATATTTCACAACTTTCCTCAGAATGTTGCCTATCATGGACTCTACACCTGTTTTTATATAATTTACATTGGATCGGCAGATTGGGTTTAACGCACTCTTCCACCTCTTGTTTAATGGCACAACCAAATTTGTATAATGCATTGTTTTCTTCATCTAAGGAATTTCCATCAAACTCAATGAATAATGTTGTCCTATTGCTGACACATTTCTTTCTACTATTTAACATCATAATCTCTTCAATTTGTACCCCATTGTTGGTAATTCTATAGACACCTGGTTCAACAACAGCATATAATATTTCATTAGTTCGATTAAACTCTATTATCATATGTTTCATTCTGGGTTCTGCCTCTATTCTGATCTGGTTTGGGATGCCTCTCCAAGGTAACCACATGTGTGAAAAGTTAGTGGCCATATATCCGTTTAATGCCTTGGACCAATCCCTACTTAGCAACATTCCATAATTTATGGGTATTTCCACTACTTGAATGTCAATGATTTGGCTTACCCTAGGGTCTGAAGCTAATTGCATTTGAATGTTCATGAGCTCTCCTATCACGCTAACCTCAGTCTTATCTAGTTGTGTGACAACCTTGGCAGATTTGGTGGGAGTCAGCCCGAGAGTTTTACATATTCCTAAGGGCATTACATTGACTGAGGCACCAGAATCTACCATGCAATTGTGTATATTCTTCCCACACAATCTAACAGTTAACAAGAAAGGGGGAGTATCCCTCTTATCCGCATGTATTACTACATTTGTATTGGAAGGCTGCTCAACTTTCTTATTCTTCTCTTTAGGTGGTGAATCTCTATTAGGCACAGTTATATCAGCAGACATCTCATTTATCATGGATGTGCCCAGAGATTTTATAAAAGCATTTCTGATCCCTAGGGTCTTCAATAATTCATTTAGGGGTATACTGACCTTAATTTTCTTTATTTCTTCTGACAAGTAACTCATTAATCTTGTTGTCTCTATTGCTTCAGTTTTACTTGTTTGATACTTTTGTATTGCTGTTCCATTATCTATGTGCTGACTAGCTTTAAGTACGGCAGGATTGTTGCTAGCATTCTGATCTAGGGGTGTATTGATGTTATTCGGAGGAATGGAAGTGGTAAAAGGCCCTCCTGGCCTAGGGTTGTTCCTCAAATTGTAAGTGTGGCCTTTATTTGTCTGTTGAAAGGCCTGCACCTCTTCTGTTTCATTTAATATCTCATTTTCAGATTCAAAGGGAAACTAAAAAGCATTTAACACAAAGGCCGATTCAGGATAAAGATTCTCACAACAGTATGGTTCATCTTCTAGCAATTCATCCTCTTTCTCTTCTGCAGTTGCAAAGGTAAACGTTTCTAAGACTAATGTTGTGTCATATCCTGAGGGTACTACCTCATTACCCTTGGGAATGAGAAATTCAGAGGTAGGAGGTTGCACATCTATGTTGAAAATGCTGGCTGCTAAGTGGAATTATGGACAGTCATGCTCAGCATGGGCATTTGTATTGTGAAATCTACACCAAATTTTGGGTGCTGTACTGGCCATTTGTATACCAGCTGTCTGTTTTGCATCATGATTATCTATATTCTCAAAAGGAGAAGCTAGAATACCATTGTTGGGCCCAGTGTTCCACGTCTTGGGTGGCCTAGGTTGATTCTAATTTCTGTTATTATTGCCCCAAGTCCTATTATCTATCACTGGCCCTCTATTTTGCATTGGTTGCCCCTGACTGGGGCCTTGATGCTGATTATAGTTTTGGTTCTGATTGTTCTGCTGATTTTGATTGAAACTATAGTTCTAATTTTGGCCTTGGTTGTGATTTTGATGTTGATTGTAGTTTTGGTTGCCTCTTCCATAGAGGTTCTCATTTCTTAGTTGTGTCACTTCGGTTGTTAACCTTTTCAAATGTGCAGTGATCTCTTTGATTTCTTCCCTATCCTCTTGTGCTTTTGCCACAGTTGTATCCCTAGGAGGTTGGAAGAAAGGCTGACCATTGTTTTGACTGTTATTGGAAGTGCTAGCCGTGTAAGGAGTTATAGCTTGAATTGGGGTAGGACTATACACAGGTGTGTAAGAAGGAACCAGATTTAATAGTGGAGTGTGTTGCATAGAGGTTCCATTCCATGGTTGTGCCTGATTCTGCACCCCAAAACTTCCTCCATTAACAAATGGGTTATAAGTTGTATGTCTCATCTCTTGGTTTACTGAGGCTGCCTCTTTATAGGCTTTGGATATTGAATCTATGTCAGGTTTTCTTTTGACAAACATGGTAGTTAAAGGATCCAAGGCAGCATAGTACATAGCCAACAAGGGATCATCATCTATGGTATAAGGGGCTACCAGCCTAGAATAGGCCTTTTGAAATCTGTCGTTGAAATTATCAATCAGCTCTCCCTCACCACGTTTTATAGCAGCCAATTTATGATACAAAGCACAAGGGTCAATGGGTCCCCTAAATCTTGACAGAAATGCTTCTTCCATAAGCAGCCAGGAAGAAATGTAACCGTTGGGTAAGTTTACATACCAGCTAGAGGCTTGCTCATTAAAGGTGTAGGGAAACAATCTACACACCACATCCTCGTGCTCTAACCTAGCTCTAAAACATGCTTCCTTGAATATTCTAATATGATCTTCTGGGTCCTGATGCAACTGGTATTTGGGACATATCTTTTCTGGATTTTTAGGCATCTCATGATAATCATTAAAGAGTATGGGAGAATTGACATCGAAATAAGCCATTGCAAGTGTTTGAGCTTGACCTGAACTTGTAGGAATACCTGGATTGATTGGTTGATTAGGATTTACAGGAGGATTGAGACCTCCAGGAGTGCTTGAACCAAGATTTAAAGATCTAAACAGTGATTTGTCAGGACTCACAATACTATGGATATTAAAAGGTGACCCAGGTGGTGTTCCAGATGAACTTCCAGCTTGCGATATATTTGGATTCCAAATTAAAGGGTTCCTACCTCACCTAATATCAGGTAGTTGCACAAATATATCCCCTGAACTGGATCTAGACCTATTCGCTCTGTTACTGTTATTAGCTAGTTTGAAATAAACTCTAACTCAGAAAGGCCCTCCTTCTAGCACCAGAAAACTGTTGGTGATTGTTTTGATGCAATCATAACAATAAGTTAAAATTCACATATAATGAACTAAAACTATACTTGAAAGATAAGAAGGAATCATTTAAGATTCAACTAATCCCAAGTCTACAATGGTTCGGTTGGTCAAGTTCAGTTGGTCAATGTGAAGCTGTAATGTTCAAGGGGCCTTACGTAGTTTAGAGTTTCTTTGTAGTTTACTGGACTAAGATTATGCAAAAGATCATGAGATATGTCAATGCTTTTCATTCCTTTGCATAAAAGTGTTACTGTGCTGCAAGTTTTAGATGGTTTTCTTGAATTATTGCAGCTTTCTCCTTCATACATTTATGAAAACTGTCTACCTTAAACTCTGTTATGCATACTTCTTCAAATTTGAGACAACTTCCTTTTGATTTCTACGTTTTCAACTAAATATTTCAGATGGGTTGGGAAAAGTTAGAAAGATCTAATCTATATCTCATTTACTCTACTGAAGGATCTAATTGTTCTGTTATGCACTATGTAAATTCCACAGCAATTTGATCAAATCCACAGTGAAAAACCTTAAATGCAAGTTCTGAGCATTTTCACAAACATACATTTTAAATTGCAAGCTCTCAAAGATAATAATTCAAAACACAAAGAAGAGCAGAAGAACACTCAGAAGATAGATGCAGAACTCTAGATTCTATTGTATTAGAAACAAATAGTCATACATGATTTACAATGTAGGAATGACTCTTAGTTTCATTTATCAAACTACAGAGAACTTACAAGCTTTACAGATACAGTAAGGAAGCCAGACATTCCACGCACACCTTACTGTAGACAAACAGGCGACCTCCTTCTTCTACTTCTAAACTATGCTAAGCTAACTCGCTGTGTGTTTCTAAAAATCCCTGTTGTAAAGTATTACAGTGCAGAGAGGCACAATATAAAGACTTTCTGATTGTCCTCACTACAGCAAAAACCCTAACTAGACCCCTGGTTTAAACCCCTGGTTACAGCAATAAATATAAGTGAACCAGTTCTTCAAAATATCTCTGAGCAGTGTCAAGTCTGGGTGAAATATTGCCCCTTCTGAGAAGCTCTGGCAGCTCAGCAATAACTTCTGTTTGTTTGTTGTAGTAATACCTTCAGCTGCAACCATGTCCTCTATTTGAATGGCCTTGACTTCTTCGCACTTCATCTTTATCTTCTTGCTCCTAAGATCAGATTTTCTTCCTTCATGAGGTCACTGTGTTGAATTTCTAGCTGCTTCCTCAACTGCAAGCCTGTAAGACAAGACAAGCAATAAGTATCACATTTATCAAATAAACAGTAGGAAACTCAAAATATCTGTTTAAATCAGGGTGACTACAAAAATGTGGAAATCTGGCTCAAAAACCCTCAAAAACGCGCTCAAAATGCATACAGATTGCCCAAAACCAAACAAGTCAACCATCGCTGACCAGAAAAATGCCACGGGCACCAAAAATGTGTTTTAAAATTCCCACCACTTCATCCATTCCCACCCATTGGCGTGATAATCACCATCGTCAGGTCCAAAAAATACTTGGGCGATGTTCGTCATTTGGCCGATGGCCTTTCTCGTTATTTCCTCCTTATTTCTTTCGATCGGCGTAAGTCTGTACTATCGGCAAACCTCAAAATTCTTTCGCCGATCATTTTCTTCCATTGATGGTTCTTCGCTGCTCTCCATCGGTGAGAGGTTCACCTATCGATAAGCCCAAAATTTCCTTCACCGATCATTATTGTTAGGTTGACGGCCCTTCAGCTTGTATTTCTTTTTTATCAGCATGAGAAACACCATCGGCAAACTCACGAATTTCTTCACCGATTGTCACTGTTTCATCGATGTCATTCGTCAGTGAGACTCTTACCGACAACCCTTCATATCATCCACCTTACTTCCATCGCCCTGACCTTGCCCATCGGCAAAGGTCCAAACGCTCGCACCGATCTATATTGCTTGGCCGATGACCTCCCATCGGCGAGAGATTATACCATCGGCGGGCGCTAAACTTCTTCCACCTATGACTTACCTTATACCAACGCTCTTTTGCTATTCTCCATCGGTGTGAGATCGCCCATCGGTGACTCACAAACTCCTCCTTTCGATGGCATTACCTCGGCCGATGGCCTTTATCGGCATAAGTGCTACCGATATCGCCCCCCCATGCTCTATCGGCGAGAGTCCCTTATATCGGCGAAGGCCAGAAAAACTTGGCCGATGACTACCACTATACCGATAGCCCTTGGCTATCAGCAAGACCATACCCTTTGGCACGATGAATTCAAACTCAACCGATTCAAAATGTTACGCCAATGGCAATCGTTTTATATCTGGCCAAGTCCCCTTTCATTTATCTGCATGACTTCACCCATCGGTGAAAGTCAAAAACAATACTCCGATAGCCAATGCTATGCCGATGGCCTACCATCGACGACAGTCTCGCCGAAGCCTACTCCGTCCATTGAACCATTGAACCAAAAAGAGGTTCAATACGGTGGTTCAATCGTGTGGTTCAATGATATATCCTTTATGCAGAGCAACCGTATTGACACGATTTTGTTAGAAGAGAGAAAAATAAGACTTTGAACCCTAAATTTTGAACCCTGCCACTATCGGCATGACTCTTGCTGATCTCCCTTTCGTTTATGCTTTATCGGCGAGAGATTCCACTTTGGTGGAACACTCCAAAGCCCTTGTCTTGAACCTGAACCCTGAACTTTGAACCATCGAACCAATGAACCCCGTGAAGGTTCAACGCACAGGTTCAAACCTACGGAAAAATACTTCAATGAATAAATAATGGCAAGCAAAGTGTGAGATGTATTTTTCTTCAAACAGACAATTAAATGCAAGATACAGAGTGGAACCTAGACAAAATTGCCCACGACCCGGAACCACTAAGTACGAATTTTTTCAAAATTTAAAATGAATGCCAACAGCAACAAAAAAGGCAAACAACTGACTGTTTATCATGCAAAACCTGATAGTACATTTTACCTAAATGATCATAACTTGCAGAATATGATGAATTTTAAGATGGTTCAAAAAGCAACCCTAGCTCATTTTTCACAAGGAATCCAACCATATTATGCAATGGTACTAAAAATGCAATTTTCTATATTTTTAACAAGGTTTGCAAATCTGACTCTCTTTTCCCTTTACCACCAGACAGAACAAACACAAGCAGAAGCAAAAAAAACAAAGCAATAGCAGGGGTCCTCATTTTGCTGAGGAGCAAAATGGGGCATGTTGTGGACATCACAACAGGTATGTCTATACTGGAAGTCAGATTGAAGAGTGTTGTGGTCCGGTAAGCAAGAAAAGAGCATGCAACAAGGTTCCACAATTAGGTCTGGATCTCTTAGAGGATGTATCTCAGAAAAGTACAGACTTGGGGAAGTCAAGAGTAGTATCATGACTGATATATTCTAGAGATTGAGCCTCCAGTGATGAAAGAGTGAAAAGATATGAGCACCTGAGTGTTGGGTTCCTATTTGGTAGAGTAGACTAAGGAAGAACTGACCGGCAAAGCATCAGACCATAATCCAGATGAGATATTGATGGTGATCAAGTCTCATGAGGGATCATTCATGATTGGCTGACATGATTGATGACTTCTATAAGTATCTCTTTGATACACATCACTTAGTACGCAAGGATTCAACCAACAGACCAGAGTTTGGGAAAATATTGAGTATTCCAGATGTTGACTAGAAAGATGTTGAAATCCTTGGTGTGGATATATATACTAGATGGATTTCGATGTGAAGATGTGTGTGGTGTGTTGTGTAGTGCGAAGAAAAGCAGAGAGCAGTGTGGAAGTAGTAATACATGTCTGGTATGTGATAAGACAACACCAAAGAAGAGGAAAAATGAAGTGCAATAGATCAGTGTATTAAGCCTAACCAGAACTAAACCTCAACATATGTGGATGCTTCTCATCAGTTCAAGTACCTAGTTACTTTCTTTATACCTTGTAGACAGTGAGTCTCTTGTAGGCAGTGAGCCTCTTGTGAGTAGTGTGCTTGGGCAGTGAGGCCTAATTCGCAAGTGTCATTTTGTACTTCTATTCTTTTAATAGAGAATATCATCATGGGTTAGTACCTCGTGGTTTTTCCCTTAACAGGGTTTTACACATCAAAATCATTATGTTATGTGTATTGATTTTATTTATGCTTCCATGGTTATGCATGCTTATATGATTTGATATTGCATTAATTGTAAAAGAAGAACAAAAAGTTAAAATAATTAAGATAACTGATTCACCCCCCCCTCTCAGTTATCAACAATTGGTATCAAAGCTAAGTTCCTCCAAACAAAGCCTAACAGATTAAGGAAGATCAGGGAATCTCAATTGATATGTATGGTATGAGGGAACAACTTTAGTCTACCCTAGATGATCTAGAGCAATCTCACTTTGAAGTCAATAACTTAAAGGAAAGACTCAAACAAGATGATGATTTCATAATTGAACTAAAAGAGAAACTAAGTGTTTCTAAGAAAAAGAGAAAGGAATTACTTCAATAGTTAGCAAGTCAAAGTGAATCCAATAATACTGATGAAGATCTAAATGAGAAGAACAAGTTATGTGAGAAGCTATCAAAAGAGGTCATTATGGTAAGACATGAAATGGAATTAGGGGTTATGAAATTCACCCAAGAAATTGAAGAGAAAATAAAGATTGAAGATAATCTAAAACAATCTCTCAAAGAGAAATCAAAAGACTGCCACAAAATGGATAGAATAATCAGGCATTTGGAATCTAATCTTGAAGAAGCTAGAGATAATGAAGAATAACTTGAGAATTAGATTGACACTCTAAAAAGGGATCTTCAAACAGCAATTGAATACAAAGAGAAATTCAAGATATGCTCTTCTCATCTTGAAGTTCTTCTTGAAAGTCAAAAGAGGGTAGATGACAAGCAAGGCTTGGGGTATGAGAAAGGTGAAAGCTTCAGATCTGGCCAGAAGAATTCTGGATTAGGAAATCCAAGGAACAGGCCTAGAAGTCCTCCAGCAAGGAAACCAAATGCTCAAAGATATCCATCCTTCAATGGATACTGCCACAATTACAATAAATTTGGTCATAAAGAAAATTAGTTTAGAAGAAGAATGAAACAGACTAGTTCATCCTTCTCCGAACAGTGTTTTAACTGCAAAAGGTATGGTCACAAATCTCATGAGTGTAGAAATATGCAAATGAACAATTCATTCAATGGTAGATGCTTTGCATGCAATAGAATGGCACATATGGCTAATCAATGTAGATCAAGAGGATACCAGTCAAATATGCAAAGAAATACTATTTGCTACAATTGCAATAGATCTGATCATATTGCCAAATTCTGCAGAAGTAAGAATCAGGACAAAAAGGGTCCAGTGCATCATAATCAAAACCAAGGCAAAGGAAAAGGAAAAGTGAATGCGGATGAAATTCAAAGGGAGATGAACAAGATTTGGGTGAAGAGAAGTACAGAAAATGTTGAGGATGGATCCGCACCAGAATCTAGTGCTGATATTCCTTTCGAAAACTAAATAGATGAGCTCTAGCTCAGGGGGAGTCACAAAAGAAAATAAGTTCCCCTAGCCAGTCAATTGGTGCTTGAAATTGGTACATGGAAAGTTGTGGATTAAAGGGTTCTTAGAGAAACATCTAAATAAGCCTTGGTAAAGATATGGAATATCCACAAGAAGTTTAGAGGAGGTTAATCTTCCAAGATTGATCCATTTTAATAGTCATCCAGCAAGAACAGGATTTTCATAGTTAGATCTGGTATGATTCAAATTTGAGGTATCTTGATCTGTGGGTAAATGGAATGATTGGAGAAAGGTAGATAGATTGCTAATATTCACCGAGAATAACTCTAGGTGCATATAAGTGATCCAGAAAGATCTCTCAGGACAAGGAGAACAAACCACCTGGAATAACATAAGATTGTGCATTTATTATAATGTGAAATTAGAGTTTGTGTAGAAATATAAGGGTTCTCTTGTTCATCATTTGTACATTTGCATTCAAGAAGAAGAAAAGAAGGAGATCTACAACAAAATTGTCTCAAACCTCTCAAAGATCAACAATAGAAGATGATTCATCCAACAATCTGATCTGGCTCATATCATGAACCCTAGAAATGTAAAAGAAAACATCCCTATAAATCCCTATAAGTTGATCCCCTAGGCACATTTTCTAGCATTCCATATGGAGTTCTGCGTGTAGAAGATGTTAGGGTTTACATACATGCAAACATTGAAGAATTTGGGGAATCCAAGTTGATGGATATCTACCACAAGGAACTGATAGATGAATCATTTGAACTCAAACCTCAGTACAAGGTCATCCAAGATAAGTATTTTGGACATTGCATTCATTTCCCCTATTTTATTGAAGATGATTGGGTCTGGTATGTTCTAAGCAGAGTGCATGACAACTTCATGTGGTTGATAAGGCCATTTAAGATCACAAAAGATGTTATTAGGGCGATAACCGGTTTGCACTCATCTGGAGGGTTACTTGTTCTCAAATCGATCAAAAACCAAACTGTGAGTGAGGCTACTAGATCAAAATTTGACAAGAGAGCAATGAAAATAAAAGATATCATTGATTAGGATATCAAGTTTGCCTCCATGATAATTGGTTACAAGATATATCACTCCAGTAGGGAAAATTTAGTACCCAGTATTGCAATTTACACTGCTTATCAGATGCTAAGAGAAAATGCTGACTGATCTTTGTGAACTTCTCCTGAACCAACTGTTAGAGAATTTGTAGAAAATAAAGAAGTATAAAAAGAATTCATTTAAGTACGGTGGCTTGATACTTGGTCTATTTTCTAATATATGAATGAGCTACCCAGAACTAGTGGCTGGATATGGCAAAATGACAGACCTGATGACATACAAAACAAGGATTATATGTATGGGCTTGGTGATGCCAAGGCACAAAATACATCACTATGGGGTTACTTCAAAAACTTCCAAGGCATGATGGAGGCCAGAGAGAGAATCCCCCAATCTCTAGTTGAAAAATACAAAGATACAATGTGCTTTATGGTAGACACTGATCAATGCCTAATGGAGGCAGTGGAACCGAGAATAGTGTGGATTATGCCAATGGGCTATGAGGTGGATGAGAAAATTTTGGAACTGCATATCCAACACCTACTAAGTCAGCCTAAGGACCCTAAGGCAGAAAGGTTTGGAACCTTCCAAGAGTTGAGTATAAAAGTTCATGTTGAACTAAGACAGCCTGAGATCAAGAGAAAAGTGAGAAGGGAAGTAGAAGAATTTGCCGAGAGATGTGGAATTTCAAAGGGGGTAGTTGATGCCAACAGAGAGAAGATGGAAATGGTAGAGAAAGAAAAGCAAGAAACAAAAAAGAAAAATGCTTTGGTGCAAGCCCCCTCCAGGACCAGATCCTCCAAAAGCTCTACACCAGTGACCTCTGAGAGTCAAAAAGCCTCAAAACTAGAAGCTAGGACATCAAGAAAGGGAGAGAAGAGAACTAAGACAAAGGCCACAAGGTATTACACTAGCCAGAAGGATGATGAAGAGATAGAATATGATGAGGAGATCAAGAAAATGAAAAAGAAGAAGAAAACATCTGGTGAACCCTTTACCAGTCATAACAAGGAAGAAGAGGCAGAAGAATTCGTTGAAAGGCCTATTCTCTACATTGATGATATCATCAAATCAGTTACTATAGATGGGAACCTGCAACCAATGGTTGAATTTTATGATGAATATAGTGAAGTTGATTAGAAGATCTTGCAAGATGCCACAGTCAAGTATCTTAACATCTATAACAAAGCATTCATTGAAATTATATCTCTGATTCCCAAAAGCTTAGAGAACAAACTTGAAATGAGAAAGAACAATGCCAATGTAAAAGACCTAGAAATCTAGGAGCAGATTGCTATCCAACTCTATCCATCCATTACCCCTAAAAAAATGAACATTATCTTCATGGATTGCAAGGATGAGTTCTAGAGCAAAGCTAGAATGAACAAGCCTATGCTCAGAGAGACTAATCAGGTGGCAAAAGAAACTGATGACATCCTTTGAAATGCATACAAAAGATTCAATATTCCTATTATAGAGGACTTAGGTGATGACGATCCTACAGAGAAAACTATAGAAGAATCAAAGGAGATAGGTGAGGAGAAAACTAAGGGTTTAGATTCCTCTACTCCAGAAGAGGAAGTCCATGAAGAAGTAAACATCTCTCTTCTGGATTCCCCTGCAGACTCTGGATCTAAAGGAGAAGAAAGAATAGAGGAGAAAATTAGTCAAGAAGGAGAGGTAAAGGGAAGAGAAGAAGATTAAATAGAGAAGACTCTAAGAGACAGTTCTAGGGCTAGAAAAGGAAAGAAGACTCTATCTTCAGAAAGAGACACTGTAGAAACAATTAAAGATTTCTTGACCAAAGAAATGATGGAGATTGATGAACTGGAACTATTTCAAGGACCATTCAATTTTGATTCCCTCTCCCTTGTTCAAACAATGAAGATAGCATCCTTTGCTCAAGCAAAGGCAAAAGAAAAACTTTTGAAGTCTCACATGGAAGACTGTGAGCTGATAGAGATTGCATCTAGTGTATTAGAAAAGATCATGCCATCCTTCAAGAAGGATCTTTCGGCCTCCTCATCCAGTAATCTAAAATCTCTTGTTAATTTTGCTAATACACATTTTGACTCTTTAGGGAAAGCAGTAGAAGAGAAAGTCCAGAAAGAGTTTTTTGATAAGAGATTCTCTGAAGTACAAGGGCTATTAACAAATTATAGGAGAAATATGGATATTGGGATACAGAGTTTAGAAAATGCTCTTAAAGATGGCGGAGAAATATATAAATTTTGTTTATCCTAGTTTAAAGTGACAAAGGATATTGAGAAGAAAGTCAAAGAACAAGAGGGTAAACTATCAAGTTTATCTTAGAATTTTGATCCTCTCACCACATCCATAATAAACCAGGAATTTCAAACTATTGCCATTCTAAATGAACTAAAGAAACTTGAAAAGGAAAGGAAGAATATAATAAGTAGGATGGGTGAACTTAGAGGGATAATTATTCCTAAGTTAGAGGCCATGCATGAGGCCCTAACTGATGCTCAGACCACAACCCAGACCAATGGTCTAATAGATCGAAAGAGGGCAGAAGTTTTTCCATTCCTATTGAGTGGTCACATCTCAATTTTGGACAGGATGAAGAAGAGTTGGGCGACAGAAGTCGTACAGTTGAAGACCACCTTTGCAGATATCCTTCAGTATATGTAAGTACAACTTATATATATACTTATGCAACTAAGTATAGGTTGATTTTTGGAAATTTTGGTGTGCAGATTCCACCCTTTGCCATTGATGTCAAAGGGCAAGAGAGTAATAGTGAAAAATATGGAATCTATTTAAGGGGGAGCTCCAGAGAAATGCGCATTAGAATAGAGCATCAGCCAAGGGGGAGTGTAGTGTGACACTTAGTCATTTTTCACTAATTGTTGCCATCAATGCCAAAGGGGGAGATTGTTGGCGAGAGACACTATGTGGCTTCATGAGTGTTGTCATTGATGGCAACAAAGTTTAGTCTACACATCCGTAGGACATGGTATGTCTATACCGAAAGTCAGATTGAAGAGTGTTGTGGTCCGGTAAGCAAGAATAGAGCATGCAATAAGGTCCAACAATCAGGTCTGGATATCTCGGAGGAAGTATCTCAAAAAAGTGTGGACTTGGGGAAGTCAAGAGTAGTATCATGACTGATATATTCCAAAGATTGAGCCTCTGGTGATGATAGAGTGAAAAGATATGAGCGCCTGAGTGTTGGGTTCCTGTTTGGCAGAGTAGACTAAGGAAGAACTGACTGATAGAGCATCAAACCTTAATCTGGATGATATATTGATGGTGATCAAGTTTCTTGAGGGATCATTCATGATTGGCTGACATGATTGATGACTTCTATAAGTATCTCTTTGATACACATCACTTAGTAAGCAAGGATTCAGCCGACAGACCAGAGTTTGGGAAAATATTGAGTATTCTAGATGTTGACTAGAAAGATATTGAAATCCTTGGTGGAGATATATATACCATATGGATTTCAATGTGAATATGTGTGTGGTGTGTTGTGTAGTGCAAAGAAAAGCAGAGAGCAATGTGGAAATAGTAATACATGTCTGGTGTGTGATAGGACAGCAGCACCAAAGAAGAGGAAGAGTGAAGTGCAATAGATTAGTCTATTGAGCCTAATCGGAACTGAACCTCAACATATGTGGATGCTTCTCATCAGTTCAAGTACCTAGTTACTTTCTTTGTACCTTGTAGAAAGTGAGTCTCTTGTAGGTAATGAGCCTCTTGTGAGCAATGTGCTTAGGCAGTGAGCCCTAATTGGCAAGTGTCATTTTGTACTTCTATTCTTTTAACAGAGAATACCATCTTGGGTTAGTCACTCCATGGTTTTTCCCTTAACAGGGTTTTACACGTCAAAATCATTGTGTTATGTGTATTGATTTTATTTATGCTTCCATGGTTATGCATGCTTATATGATTTGATGCTGCATTAATTGTAAAAGAAGAACATAAAGTTAAAATAATTAAGATAACTGATTCACCCCCCTCTCAGTTATCAACATTTAAGACTTCTATCATAATAGTCTAGTTAGATGGTCTTACTAAAAATACTCTATCTCAAATATTCTCACGAGTTTTAAATCTTATACCTCATTCATTAAGTATGGTCATTCAAAAAGAGATGGCTTCCATTTATGTTGAAATACAAGAGTTTCATCCTAACCATAGTATTCATTCTCATAAGTATATAATTATCTAGGAGAAATAGTTCCTCAAACAAACCAGGTAGGCACTTAGTGCCGCCTACAAGGCAATACAAATTACCTCTTATCTAGTTTCTCCTTCTTCAATAAGAAGTCAATATATCTTTTAAATACCTAAGATGCATCATAGTTATCATAATAACTATTATTAACAGTCAGGTACTATTATACGTAATCTATGACTCCACATCACACTATCCCACATTTCACAAAGAAACAAGTATGTTCAATGTATTCAATGCTTAACCCTACCTAGTTGGTGTTTACTTTGTTTACCTATTTTCAAGGTTGAAGCTCAGTTCATAACATTAATGGAATGCTTATAATGACTCATAGAGTTGATTCCTTTTAACAAAAGTTCTTTTCACAGAGACCCTCCTGATATTAATTCTTAAAGAAGAAGAAGATTAACTATTCAAAATGAAGGCATTCACTTTATTTTATACAACTAGTTTATAGAAACATGGGGTAGGTTCTTGTAAAATGAACGTATCAAAGATTAACTTTCCCATAGGAAATAATGTATGCAATCATGGCTGCTAAGAAGATATATATATATATATATATATATATATATATATATATAAACCTTCTCACCTCCATGAGAAGTCATTATAACTTCGGTATACATTATATGCATAAGATAGTCGAAGCTCGGCATAGTTTACCTTGAGTTGATAGGTTAAAGCATTAAGTCAACATAGCAACAACTTAGATTTACCACTATGTTTAGAGTGATCTTCTCTATCCTATGCAACGACCATAGTTATTATTGCATGCATAGTTTTGTGGGTATCGATGTTATATGCAAATACCCTCGCGCACACTTAATAGGTATTATCACCATATCGGGCTCATTATTAAACATTAAGATTTCATGTGTTATGATCAACTGATAAACAATTGTAAGGAAACATTATTAAAATGATCCATGGCATGATAGAGTTAAATTGGTTCCTTGTAGGTAACACTCTTGCATGTGTAACCATCAAAGATATTACAGCCTCTAGCTGGCTGAATGACATAAAAATTTAATAGCTTCAAAGAACATCATAAAAAGGAATGCAATGCGGCCTAATGAGCCTTTGACAACAACCTTCATTCACTCTATTACCACAAAGGTATTCATGAAAGATATATAGTTATATTTATGGATTTACATGCCTTATAAACACGTTAACAATTACCTCAAATTGACATAGTCGCCATTCTCCATTATCAGAGGGTTGTAACTATATTGAAAGCCATTAAATATGAGCCATTATCTCTAAAGATTAGCATCATATAGCTATGACACAACAATATGTTTTTTTCTTGTGAAAAGATGATCCTACATGTTAGGCTCTAGCCTCCTCGCCCTTCCCTTACAGCTGTAGCATCCTATCACCCAACTATTACTTGATAACCTTTGAGTTTTCTCTTCTCCCCTGCTCCCTTGAGAGATTCACACAATAATAACAATCCTCCTTTGGTCTCCCCCTGATGCCATTCAAAACCTCGCAAGAACAAGGTTCTTTGCATGCCACCTTGCGGGATCTTTCGATCCACCTAGTCCACAACAAGCTAGTCCATGAGGAGGACTCTAAAAAGCCACCACTCATCCTAAATCCCCTCTTCCCACTCCTCATGGGTGTTGGGTATCGAGGGTAAAAAGTACGTGGGTATCATGATATAGTTATATGCATATTCAACGGTACAATGTGATCGACCACTAAAGAGGTTCATACATATATAACCACCCTTAACACAATAATAAGGGTTAAGGAACTATTATAATATCCAAGATCATCATCATAATAAAAACAAAGGATGACACACCAATAGTTTAGGGTTTCAGGGTCGACTAACACTCTCCTTGACATGACTATAAACCTTAGTCAAAAAATAAGGATTTAAGAATTAAAATCCAAATTAGGAAGTAAAGAATCAAGATAATTCTTCATCACATAACAAGACTAACTCTTGAATTGCGACAATGTTCTAGGAACTTTGTTTAGTCATCATAACCATTGTCAAGATAGAACCATTGACAAGACGACTCAAAAAAGAGATCGATTACCTAGAAAGAAAACATGATTCATGACAACTTACCAAGGGTTCATAAAGACATAGAATCTAATACTCATATGGCTATTTGGCCCATTTCTAAACATCTAACTCTTCCTCTAGGATGATACTTTCCTTCTCTGAAGGATGTTACATTTTCTTGTTCACACTTAGGACCATAAAACCATGATCAATGCATCATCATCTATTTCATAATTCAAATTAATTAAATATTCATATGAATAAATAGTCTCATAACTAACTATCATTAGTCGATAATCATAATTAATGCTTAATTTAGATATTTCCACAATATCTAATCATTAGGCTATGGTTAATCCTCTTGATTACCACACAAAATAAGATTAATGCTAAATCATAAGTCAGGGATGTAACATATCTCCCCCCATAAGAATCATCATCCCCAATGAATAAATGTCTTTAGAGACTAGTTTGGACATCTTTCCAAATTTAATGGAACTCTTTTGAGGTTTTACCCTTAAGAGAAGTTTCTCTCCCATTGTGAAATGTCTTACGATGCATTTAGCATCTGCATAACTATTTTGTTGGCCTTCTCTTAATCAGATGGACTTGCTCTTCCATCTCTAACAACATTTCTGGACCAAGGCTAACCCTATCTTCTAGCTTGTCCCAGCTTATAGGGGTTCTACACTTCCATCCATATAATGCCTCAAATGGAGCCATCTTAATAGTTGGGTAATAGGAATTATTATAGGCAAATTCCACTAGAGGAAGATAATCCTCCCACTTGATTTGTTGATCCTCCAACACTTGGTTTACCCTCTATGTTTGGTCATTGATTTCAGGATGATAAGTAGAGCTTATATTCAAGTCGATTCCAATTGAAGAGAACAAGGTTTGCCAAAACCTCGATGTCATTCATGCATCCATATCTGAGATAATTTTCTTAGGAATGCCATACAGTCTGAAAATCTCTTGAAGAATTTTTTGAGCTATGACGGGTGCCCCATCCATCAAGTTCCTAGGTATAAAAAAGGTGGCTTTGGTGAGTCTATCCACCACAACCAAGATAGGATTGTGCATGTTCCTTCACATAGGAAGCCCTTGCATAAAGTTAGCACTTATAATCTACCATTTCGACTCAAAAATTTCATGAGGGTATAATTATCATGTCAGGTGATGGTGTTCTGCCTTCACCCTCTAGCATTCCATACATGTAGCTACAAAATTTCTAGGATCCCTCTTTACACCTTTCCAAAAATACATGGGTTTCACATCAACAAGTAACTTTGTTACTCTAGGATGTCAAGAATATGGTGCAGAATGCACCTCTTTCCATACCACATTCCTTAATTCTATAGAGTTAGGTACATACATCCTTCCTTTAAACCTGAATAACCCATTTAATTCAAGGTTGAATCTCTCATATCTCATATTTCAAGGGTTTTCATCAAGGGCCTATTTTACCTACTCGTAACACTCATCTCTCTTAGATTTCCATAAAATCAGAATATATGGAGATCATTGAGGAGATGTGTCTTCTCCTACTCAAAGCATATACCACTTTATTTTCTTTTCCTTGTTGATCTGTTTTTAGCTCAATAGGTTTCCTGAGTAAATAGTGTCTCCACATTAGCAATGCATGAATGACCCTTGCTAGTTCCAAATCATGTGGGGCATAGTTTAGTTCATAATTTTTTAGTTTACACAATTAATACATGATGACCTATCCATCCTAGACTAGTACACCACCTAAGCCTTCCCCTAAGGCATCAGTAATGACTACAAACTGACCCTTTGGGTCAGGTACTTCTAAAATTGGTGTTGAAGTCAAATTTTTTTCCTTTAGTAGGTCAAAGGCCTCCTGGAAATTTTCTAACCACATAAATCACTTGCCTTTTCTCTACAAGGAAGTTAATGGGTATGGAATGTTTGAATTTGTTTTCACAAAAAATTACTGATGCTCCCCAGGTGACACACTGGGTCTAATGAACTCTTTATCAACAATTCTTGTAATTGAAATTTTAGCTCCATTAGTTCTATAGTCGTCATTCTGTAGGGGCTTTAGAAATAGTTTCTGACCCTAGAATCATATCTATAGAAAAATCAAAAGCTCTTTTCTAAGGAGATAATCCTGGTAGCTCATCTGGAAATACGCCCTCAAAATCTCTAAGAAAAGGGTGCCTATCCATATTTGATCTCTCTTGATCTATGAACTCCCTCACTTTAACTCAAAAAAGAGATGTTTGTATACCTAATGGTACACCATGGATTCCATCATTTTTCCTGGTTTGCAGCCAACTATGCTAATAAGAAAGCATCCCATACAACTTGTTGTCATCACTAGCTAAGGACTAGGGTAACAATGTATGCATTCACAACCAACTTTGGCGACAGGAAAGCATCCCATACTACTTGTTTCCATCATTGGTTAAGTGGTACAGGAGCACCATTTGTCAAAAATAGACAATTATTAAAATCTAGGTTTTAGTGTTGCATTTTGCATAAAAGGTCTTAAAAGACCATTTATTATTTTAATAAATCCTATTTGAGGCATTTTTTTAGTGGGGGTTATTATAGGACTAGGTTCTTTATGTTTTTACTAAAGTTTAGTATTTTCTATTTTGGTAGCCTTAGTGGAGAGGCTATTTTTTAGCCTTTCTTTTTGAGTTTTCTAGATGGAGGCAGTGAAGTTATATATTGTAAAACATACTTTTTATATGATATACAGGTTGTGGAAGAAGGATATGAAGCTTTTGGAATGAAGGAAATAAGAAAAATTGATTTTTTTTGTTGTTCTAGCTCTATTTTTCATAGTTTTTCTGCATTTTTTGTTGTTCTTTGCACTTATACAGCCTGGTACATATATGTAGCACCCTAAAACGTACATGGTTGGATGGGGAATTAGATTACCTTTCTTTTTCATATAATTTTATGGTCTGATCTCATATTTTGTGGATTTTATGCTCATTTTACTAAAAGCAGTCCAGTAACCTAGGTTTTGACAGTCCTAGAGAGAAATTTTATGTTTTTGAGTACCATGACCATGCCAAAATGACACAAAATGGTGGAATAATAGGTTTTTAAGTCCTTCAAATGATTTATTCACTTGTGGAGAAAACAAATGAGTTTTCTTGGTGTTTTTTGAAAAGTTCTCATTGCTGCAATTTCCTATTTTTTAGGAAGAATGAGGGTTTCTAGTTTGCATGTTTGAATTTGATGAGATAAGGGAGGGTCCTGATTAAAAAAATGGTGGATTCCTCTATTTTAATACATAACTAAAGATTTTCCATTGATTTTTGGTAAAAATTTGGTGATTTTGGAGGCACCTCCTTTGTAAAAGTGACCTAATTAGGCCTATTACCAGAATTACCAATCATTTTAAGGCCTTATGTTACAAAACAACCATACCTGCATGAAATATATGTTATGTAAGGGGATAATGAGTACTCAAAATAGGTTTTAGTTCATGGTTTTGAGTTAATTTATGAATGTTATGCCAAAAATACTTCATTTGATGTCTTAATTAGGCCTAGGAGTAGCAGGTACAATCCATTTTTTAGGCTTTTGATCCAAAGCAACCTATCCTTCATGTTAGATATGTTGTGGAGGGGCTTAATGGGTATTCAAAAAGGTAATGTTTTTATGGGTTTGTTATAGATTCTACAAGTTATGGCCCAAAAACTCTATTCCAAGGGCTACAAGCAAAGTTGACCTAGTTGTGAAGGGACAATAGGAACAACTGGTTACGAAGTGTTTTATGAGTTTGGTGAGTATCCCCTAGTCATTTTAGTGTGGTTCAAGGTGGTTGGAAGGTTTGGTGGGTAGCTTATGCATTCAAGCCATGAAATGGCATCTTTTCCTAGTCTTAAAATAATGCATTCTAAGAGGACAGTCAAGATAATGTGTGAACAGTCAAGTGGTAAATGAAATATTGCATTTGTGTGCTGCCCCTACCTCTGCATCATTAATAAATAGGTATAACAACATACATCACCTATGGCTATTAAGAAGCTTCCCACATCCTCCCAAACTATCAAGTCGGTGGATCCTGAACTCTATCGCCTCCATGCCACTGGCAAAAGTCAATCCAAACTAGTATGGGGTGGCTCCTAGCATTTATCACCTATATAGTACTAGTGAATACTGGCTAAGCCTAAGATACAATGGATATCACCTCGTATCTATCACCTCCACAGTATGGTGACAACTGACTAAACCACACCTGTATAATAACTTGTCCCAAGTTAGACTTGTAGATCTCAATCCTAATTCAATTTCCTTATTCATCCACCATGTGGATGCTTCACCTACCAATTGGTATGCTACCCATACCATTTTAGTGGTCTCATGATAGTTTCCTCTTTCAAATATTTTTCTATTTCCGTAAGCCATGCCTCTGCAGCATCTCTGCTTACAAAACCATTGAACTTGGGGGGGCATAACATTTTTTGTAATGTCACGTGATAGTTCCAAACCCATATGGCTCATTCTATCCTCTTCTTTCCTAGCCATGGAGTTATTATTTTCATGCTCACTTTGGGTGGTGTCATTATAATGTTCCTCATCATCATCCCTGTCATAGGCATCTCACCTGGGTCCTTGTCAATCCCCAACCTCCTGTTCGAGAGTTCCAACCCTTGTTCTTGTCTCTTTCAACAAGGCCAAGGTCTAGCCAAGCTTAGATTTGGAGTGCCTTAAAGGATGCCCTTCATCCTAGCTATCTCCCATTCTAGTTCTTAGCTAAACCTTTGTTACAATCTACTTCTTCCTAAAGTTTGCATTTTCATCATGGATTAGTTTTCCATAACATTAACTCCAGTCATAATATAAATATATTCTCATCCATGTAATCTTTAACAAGAAAGGAAAGATTTGTCAGAATTTTTCAAATGCATTATAATTTTAAATGGATTACATACAATCCATCAAAATTACAAAGTTTTGTTTACACCTTGCTGCTGCAAGTCATTTTCAAGATGGGATAGCCTCCCCTATTCATTTCTCAACTTTGAGATTTATCAATTTAGTTTTAGGAGTTGGATATACACGTAGGTACTCATCCATAACCTCCTTGGTTACCTCATAACTCTTAGGATTATCTTCCATAGCTAGAGCTTTAGGTGTAGAGGGTTCTGTTGATGCATGATTAGAGTTAGGAGCAGAAATCCTAATTGCTTTTGTCAACTCCTGCTTGATGCATTTAATGGAATCAACAAAGGTCTCATAAGTTAACCATGCTCCTACCAAGAAACTAGTCTATTCAGGTCTTTTCATTCTTGAGGCTTGTTCCCTCAAGACCTTTTGGTAATGCAGGTAATGTCCATTTTCTATTACCTTCTTTCTTGGTGTTGTTCTAATTCTTACCATTCTAGCATAAACTTCCAAACATTAGCACTTGTAAATGTTGGATAAAAATAATCATCATGTAATGAGCTCATAGGTCCATATACTAAACCTGGTAGCTCTAATACCATATGTAACATCTTGAACCATAATGCTCAAAATTTAATATAAACATTCATCTTAATCAAGAGATTAGATAAAAATATGGTTATCCAATTCAAAGTTAAACAATTTAATTATTCTTTTTCATTTCAACAATTAAGGATTCTATTCTAAACAGAATAAAACAAAGATTACAAATTCAATAATCAATTACATATCTTTAGTGAATAACTTTGACTATGCATGTACAAGTTATCCTCGAGGAATCATATATCCAATTACAATTGACCATCAAGTCAAACAATTAAAAACACTATATCTGGAACATAAGACATATGTCTTTATAAGCCTTGGCTTGTCTCATGCTTGGGAAGGAGAGCATCATCCTGATGCTTTTCCACCAAATACGGACCTGCGATCGCCCAGTCAACTTCCTAATTAGAAGTGGCCCTACCCTTTGCAGAAGGGTTAGATATTATGAACCTTTGGGTTAACCATCTGAGTATCTGGTGTTGTGTCCTTCATAATGTCTCTCGGTTACACAACTATAGATCCACTCTAACTATGTATGACTCTACTAGGGACACTATGCCATATGGAGAACTATGGACTGACAATGCATGCAAAGATGGATGCATTAATTTGGCTAAAGATTTACATACATGTACGCTACACAATGAACTTCGTCATATGTCCACCACCCTAACTTGGCTAAGAAGTTGTCTCATCCTACAACAAGTTTGATTTGACCTCTCTCTCTAGGTCTAATGCATGTGGGATCAATTTGATTCACAGTCCATACTAGGACTATCGATTCCCTTCTTAGGAATTATAATGACTTAATGAACTACTTTCGAAAAGAGGGACTTGTGACTCCTCGTCACTTTGTCCCATTTTCAAATTATATCAAAGGTCAAACCATATTCACTAATCTAGGTCTCCCATGGTTCACACTTTCAAAATAAACTATCGTATAGGTAAAGATAAGTTCAGTTCATTCTTAGCCCACTTCTAGAAAAATCATCTCTTATCCTAGGAGTACATTCAAATATGTTACGTTACATTCACAACAAGGAACCTTTGACTCCTCATCACTCTATTCCATCTTTTCCAAATGACAATAGCCAAATCAAGTTTTCCCAACAATCGACTCCTATCTTGGGAGTACATTCAATTATGTTACATTGCTTTTGCAATAGGGAACATGTGACTCCACATCACCCTATTCCCACCTTTTCAAAATGACAATATCCAAAACAAGTTTTCCAACTTATGACCCTCCCAAGTTCACAATGTTATGACATTTAAGACTTATATCATAATAGTCTAGTTAGATGCTCTTACTAAAATGACTCTATCTCCAGTGTTCTCATGAGTTTTAATATCTTATACCTCATTCGTGAAGTATGGTCATTCAAAAAGAGATGGCTTCCATTTACATTGAAATACAAGAGTTTCATACTAAACATAGTACATTCATTCTCATAACTACATAATTATCTAGGGGAAATAGTTCCTCCAACAAACTCGATAGGCACTTAATGCCACATACAAGGCAATAGAGCTTACCTCTTATCTAGTTTCTCCTTCTTCAACAAGAAGTTAATATATCTTTTAAATACCTAAGATGCATCATAGTTATTATAATATCTATTATTAACAGTCAATTACTATTATAGGGAATTTGTGACTCCATGTCACACTATCCCACATTTCACAAAGAAACAAGTCCGTTCAAGGTACTCAACACTTAACCCTACCTAGTTGGTGTTTACTTTGTTTACCTATTTTCAAGGTTGAAGCTCAGTTCATAGCATCAATGGAATTCTTATAATGACTCATAGAGTCAATTCCTTTTAACAAAATTTCTTTTCTAAGAGACCCCGCTAATACCAATTCTTAACTAAGGAGATTAGCCATTAGAAAAGAAGGCATTCACTTTCTTTTACACCACTAGTTTATAGAAACATGGGATAGGTTCTTGTAAAAAGAACGTATCAAAGATTAACTTTCCCATAGGAAATATGGCCTGCAATTGTGGCTGCCAAGGAGAAAATAATATATCTATATTAACCTTCTCACCTCCATGAGAAGTCATTATAACCTCGGTATACATTATATGCATAAGATAGTTGAAGCTCAACATAGTTTACCTTTAGTTGACAGGTTAAAGAATTAAGTGCAGAAATCACCAACTTGGATTTACCACTAAGTTTAGAGTGGTCATTTATATTCTATGGTATGGCCATAGTTATTATTGCATGCACATTTCTATGGGTATCGATGTCATATGTCGATACCGTCGGCTTACACTTAACAGGTATTATCACCCTATCAAGTTCATTGTTAAACACTAAGATTTCATGCCTTATGATCAACTGATAAATAATTGTAAGGAAACATTATTAAAAAATCCATGGCATGATAGAGTTAAATTGGTTCCTCGTAGGTAACGCTCTTGCATGCATAACCATCAAAGGTATTACAGCCTCTACTGGCCAAATGACATAAAAATTTAATAGCTTCAAAGAACATCATAAAAAGGAATGCAATGTGGCCTCATGAACTTTTGACAACAACCTTCATTCACTCTATAATACCACAGAGGTATTCATGGAAGATATATAATTATATTTACAAATTTACATGCATTATACACATAATAATAATTACCTCAAATTGACACAATCGATATTCTCCATTATCAGAGGGTTATACCTATATTCAAATCCATTAAATATGAGACATTATCTCTCGAGATTATCATATTTGTAGCTACAACACAACAATATGTATTTTTCTTGTGAAAAGATGATCCTTCATGTTTGGTTCGAGCCTCCTCGCCCTTCCCTTACAGCTATAGCAACCTGTCACCTAACTGTTACTTGATAACTTTCAGGTTTTCTCTTCTCCCCCACTCCATTGAGAGAGTCACACAATATTAACCATCATCCTCAGGTCTCCCCCTGATGCCATTCAAAACCCTACAAGAACAAGGTTCTTTGCATGCATTTCATGCATGCGACCTCACATGATCTTTCGATCCATCCAATCCACTATAGGCCAGTCCATGAGGCGGACTCTAACAAGCCACCACTCAGACTAAATTCCCTCTCCCCAATCGTGGGTGTTGGGTATCATGGGTATCAAGTACGTGGATAACATAATATAGTTATATGCATATTCAATACTACAATGGGATCAACCTCTAAAGAGGTTCATACATATATAATCTCCCTTAACAAAATAATAAGGGTTAAATAACTATTATAATACCCAAGATCATCATAATAACAAAAACAAAGGATGACACACCAACAATTTAGGGTTTCAGGGTCAAGTAACACTCTCCCTCACATGACTATAAACCTTAGTTGAAAAACAAGGATTAAAGAATTAAAATCCCAATTAGGAAGTAAAGAATCAAGAGAAATTTTCATCACTTAACAAGACTAACTCTCAACTTTTGGCAATGTTCTAGGAACATCGTTTAGTCACCATAACAATTGTTGAGATAGCACCACCGACAAGATGAATCAAAAAAGAGATTGATTACATAGAATGAAAATATTATCCATGATGACTTACCAAGGGTTCATAAAGACAGAATCTGATACTAAAATAGCTATTTAGCCCATTTCCCAACATCTAACTCTTCCTCCTGGATGATACTCTTCTTCCTTCTCCGAAGGACGTTACATTTTCTTGTTCACACTCAGGACCATAAAACCATGATCAGTGCATCATCTATTTCATAATTCAAATTAATTATTCATATGAACAAATTGTTGGCAAGTGACACTGTGTGGCTTCATAAGTGTTGTCATTGATGGCAACAAAGTCTAACCCACATATCTGTAGTACATAGTATGCCTATACCGGAAGTCAGATTGAAGATTGTTTTTGTTTGGTAAATAAGAACAGAGTATGCAACAAGGTCCAACAATCAGGTCCTGATCTCCTAGATGGTGTAACTCAGCAAGTTGCGGTCTTGGACAAGTCAAGAGGAGTATCATGACTACTATATTCTAGAGATTTAGACTCTGGTGATAAAGATATGTGCATCTAAGTGTTGGGTTCCAGATAGGCAGAGTAGATAGAGAAAGAACTAACCGGCAGAGTATCAGACTTCAATCTGGATGAGTAATTGATGTTGATAAAGAAATTTGATGGATCATACATTGTTGGCTGACATGATTGATGACTTCAATGCCTATGTCTTTGATATGCATCACAAATCAAGCATGGATTCAACTGATAGATCAGTAGTTTTTAAATATCTTGAGTATTCTAGTTGCTGACTAGAAAGTTGTTGAAATCATTGATGTGGATATATATACCAGATGGATTCTAGTATGTAGGTGTGTGTGTGTATAGATGTGATGAAATAAAGTGTGAAGAAAAGTAGAGACAAGTGTGGAAGTAGCAATACAAGTATGGTATGTGACAAAGCAACAACACTAGAGCAGAGGAAGAATGAAGTGCATCATATCAGTATATTGTGCCTAACCAGAACTGAACTCTAGCATTTGTAGATGCCTCTTATCAGTTCAAAACACTTGATTACCTTCTGTAAGTTTTGTAGATAGTGAGTCTCTTATAGGTAGTGTGCCTCTTATGAGTAGTATGCTCGGACAGTGAGCCCTAATTGGCAAGTACCATTTTGTACTTCTTATTCTTGTAATAGAGAATACAATCTTGGGTTAGTCACCCCGTGGTTTTTCCCTTAACAGGGTTTTCCACATAAAAATCCTTGTGTTATGTGTGATGATTTTATTTATGTTCTTATGATCATATATGCCTATATGTTTTGATGCTGCACTAATTATTAAAGGAGAAAAGAAAGTTGTGATATTTGAGATAATTGACTCAACCCCCCGCCCCCTCTCAGTTATCTACCTTTTTTCCAACAATTGGTATTAGAGCTAAGTTCGTCTAAATAAAGCCTAACAGCTTGAGGAAGATCTGAGAATCTCAATGGATATGTATGGTATGAAGGAACAACTTTAGTCTACCCTGGATGATCTTGAACAATCCCACTCTAAAGTCAATAACTTAAGAGAAAGACTCAAACAAGATGATGATTTCATAAATGAGCTAAAAGAAAAAATGAGTATCTCTGTGAAAAAAAGAAAGGAACTACTTCAAAAATTAGCAAATCAAAGTGAAGCCAATGATACTAATAAAGATCTAGATGAGAAAAACAAGCTATGAGAAAAACTATCAAAAGAGGTCATTATGGTAAGGCATGAGATGGAATTAGGGGTTATGAGATTCACCCAAGAAATTGAAGAGAAAAGGAAAATTGAAGATAATCTAAAACAATCCGTTGAGGAGAAGATAGAGGACTACCACAAAATGGACAGAATAATTAGGCATCTTGAATCTAATCTTGAAGAAGCTAGAGATAATGAAGAACAACTTGAGAATCAGATAAACACTCTTAAAAAAGATCTTCAAACAGAAAATGAATACAAAGAGAAATTCAAGATAAGCTCAGCCCAACTTGAAGTTCTTCTTGAAAGCCAAAAGAGGGTAGATGATAAGCGTGGTTTGGGATATTAGAAAGGTGAAAGCTCTCGATCTGGTCAGAAGAATTTTGGATCAAGAAATCAAAGAAATAGGCGTAGAAGACCTCCAGTAAGGCAACCAAATGCTCAAAGATATCCATCCTTCAATGGATATTGCTTCAATTGCAACAACTTCGGTCATAAAGCAACTTAGTGTAGAAGGAGAATGACTCAAACTAATCCATCCTTCTCTGAACAATGTTTCAACTACAAAAGGTATGGTCACAAATCTCATGAATACAGAAATATGCAAATAAAAAAACCATTCAATGGTAGATGCTTTGCATGCAATAGGATGTGACATATGGCTAATCAATGCAAATCAAGGGGATATCAATCAAATATGCAAAGAAATGTTGTTTGTTACAACTACAATAGATCTGGCCATATTGCCAAATTTTGCAGAAGTAAAAATTAGGATAAAAAGGATCCAGTGCATCTTAATAAAAAATAAGATAAGGGAAAAGAAAAAGTGAATGCAGATGAAGTTCAAAGGGAGATGAGCAAGATTTGGGTTAAGAAGAGTACAAAAAATGTTGGGGATGGATCCGCACCAGAATCCGGTGTTGATATTCCTTCCAGAAACTAAACATATGAGCTCTGGCTCAAAGGGAGTCACAAAGAAAAATAAATTCCCCCAGCCAGTCAATTGGTGCCTAAATTTGGCACATGGAATGCTGCAAATTAAAGGGTTCTCAGAAAAATATCTAAATAACCCTTGGTAAAAATATGAAAGATTTGTATGGAATTTTGCAAGAGTTTAATCATCCAAGATTGATTTGGTTTGACAGCCATCCAGTAAAATAGGATTTTTATAGACAGATCCGGTATGCTTCAAAATTGAAATACTTTGATCTACAGATCCATGGCATGATTGAAAAAAAGAAGATACATTGTCAATCCTCACTGAAAATGATTCTAAGTGTAACACAGTGATTCAAGAAGATCTCTCTCAGAACAGGGCAATCAGATAACTTATATTGTGCATTTATTACAAAAGAAAATTTGGGTTTGCGCAAAGATAAAAGGGTTAATTCACTTATTATTTGCACATTTGCATTCAAGAAGAAGAAAAGAAGAGCTCTGTATCAAAGTTTCTACAACTCTCTCAAAGATCAACTGCACAATCTAATTCAACCAGCAATTTTTTCTAGCTCTTATTTCAAACCCTAAAGTGTAAAAAGGTACTTCCATTCTGAAAATCTCTATCTAAATCTTTTGCAAAATGGCTACTCCAATGGTTGTTAAGATCACTGATAGGTCACGCCCAAAATTCAAGAAACACCCCTATAAATCCCCAAAAGTTGATCCTTTAGGCACTTTTTCTAGCATTTTGCATGGGGTATTGCACGTAGAAGATGTCAAGGTCTACATCCATGCCAACATTAAGGAATTTGGAGACTCTAAGTTGATGGACATCTATCATAAATAGTTAATAGATATAAGTTTTGAACTTAAACCTCAATACAAGGCCCTCTTGGATAAACACTTCAGACATTGCATCCACTTTCCCTATTTTCAGAAGATGATTGGGTTCGGTATGTCCTTAGTAGAATGCATGATAATTTCATGTGGTTAATGAGGCCCTTCTAGATAACAAAAGATGCCAATAGGGTAGTAACTAGACTGCACTCATCTAGTGGGTTACCTGTACTCAAATTTGTCAAGAACTAGATAGTAACTAAAGCTACCAGATCTAAGTTTGACAAGAGAGAAATGACCATAGATGACATCACAGATCTGGATGTCAAATTTGCCTCAATGATAATTGGGTATAAGCTCTATCATTCTAGTAGGGAGAATTATGTGTCTGGAACTGCAATATATGAAGCATGTCAGATGTTGAGGGAAAATGCAGATTATGACCTATGTGATCTTCTTTTAAACCAACTGTTAGAAAACATGCAGAAGATCAAGAAGGCTAAGAAGAACTCCTTCAAGTATGGTTGTTTAATACTAGGTCTATTCTTCTACTACATGAATGAGCTTCCTGGATGAAGTGGTTGGATTTGGCAAAATGACAAACTGGTTGCAATACAGATTAGAGACTATATGTATGGACTTGGTGATGCTAAAGCTCAAAGCACATCACTTTGGGATTACTTTAAGAACTTTTAAAGCATGATGCAAATAGAGAGAAAATTGAAAGAGCTGAGAAAGAGAAACAAGAAGCAGAGAAAGGGAAACAAGAAGCAGAGAAAGGAAGTGTTCCACTAAAAGCCTCCTCCTGGACTAGATCCTCCGAGAGCTCTACACCTGCCACTCCTAACAGCTCAAGAGCCACCAAACTGGAATTCAAGACATCTAGAAAGAGAGAAAAGAGAATGAAAACAAAAGCCACAAGGTCTTACACAAGTCACAAGGATGATGAAGAAATAGAGTCTGATGAGGAAATTAAGAAAATGAAGAAGAAGAAGAAAACATCCGAGGAATTCTCTACTGGTAAAAACAAAGAAGAAAAGGCAAAAGAATTTGTTGAAAAGCCCACTCTTTCCATTGATGATA
Source organism: Cunninghamia lanceolata (assembly GCA_027924645.1). NCBI lineage: Eukaryota > Viridiplantae > Streptophyta > Pinopsida > Cupressales > Cupressaceae > Cunninghamia > Cunninghamia lanceolata. The sequence goes on from BSBN01000780.1 coordinate 12,497,775, forward strand.
TCATCAAGGAAGTCATTATGGATGGGAATCTGCAACCAGTAATAGAATTCTATGATGAATATAGTGATACTGACAAGAGGATCTTGGAAGAAGCTATAGTCAAGTACCTAAATATTTACAATAAAGCATTCATTGAAATTATTTCATTGATTCCAAAAAGTCTAGAGAAGATACTTGAACTAAGAAAAGAGAATACAAAAGAAAAAGACTTAGCGATTAGGGAACATAAAGCAATTCATCTCTATCCTTCTGTTACTCCAAAGCAAATGGACATGATCTTTAAGGACTATAAGGATGAATTCCAGAGCAAAGCAAGAATGAATAAACTTATGCTTGGAGAAACTGACCACTTAGCAAGAGAAACAAAAGACATCCTCTGGAATGCCTTCAAAAGATTCAATCTTCCTATTATAGAGGAAACATATGGAGAACCTTCCACCATGGATGTTGAAGGATTAAATGCAGCCAATGAAGAATCTTCTAACAAAAATGTAGAAGGGTCAAAAGAGATAGGTGAAGAGAAGTCTAAGGACTTGGATTTCTCTGTTCTGGAAGAGGAAGTTCATGAAGTAGTAAATATAGGTACCATCTCTCCTCCAGATCCCATTGCAAACATTCCAGATTTAGGCACTAAAGGAGAAGGAAGAAATGAGGAGAAAGTGAGTCAAGAAAAGGAGGTAAAGGGAAAAGAAGAAAAACAAGCAGAGAAGACCTTTGATGATAGTTCTGAGATCCCAAAAGAAAAGAAGACTCGGTCACTAGCAAGAGACACTACAGAGGCAATGAAGAACTTCTTGAAGAAATAAATAATGGAGATAGATGAGTCTGAACTATTTCAAGGGCCACTAAATTTTGACTCTCTCTCTCCGGTCCAGACAATGAAAATAGCATCTTTTGCTCAAGCCAAAGCAAAAGAAAAACTTCTGAAATCTCACATGGAAGACTGTGAGCTATTAGAGATTGCATCTGGGATGCTGGAGAAGATCATGCCATCTTTTCAAAAGGAACCTTTAGCCTCTCCATCCAATAACTTGAAATCTCTGGTAAATTTTGTTATCACTCATTTTGATTCTTTAGAGAAATCGACAGAAGCAAAGGTACGGAAGGAGTTTTTGGGAAAAAGATTCACTAAAGTACAAGGACTAATTGCTAATGATAGGAGGACCCTAGATGTTGGGATATAGAGCCTTGAAAATGCTCTTAAAGATGGTGGGGACATGTACAAATTTTGTCTATCTTGGCCCAAAGTGATAAAGGATATTGAAAAGAAGGTGAAAGAACAAGAAGGTAAACTGTCAAGTTTATCTCAGAATTTTGATCCCCTCACTACATCCTTAATGAATCAAGAATGTCAAGCTATTGTCATTATAAATAAAATAAAGAGGTTGGACAAAGAAAAGAAGAATATAATAAATAGGATGAGTGAACTCAGAGGGATAATTATCCCTAAGTTACAGGCAATGCATGAGGCCATGACAGATGCTCAGACCATAGCTTGGACCAGTGATCTGACAGATCTAAGAAGGGAAGAAGTATACGCATTTTTTTTAAGTGGTCACATCTCCATTTTGGACAGGATGAAGCAGAGCTGGGCCATAGAGTTTGTATAGTTGAAGGCCACTTTTGCAGATATACTTGAGTATATGTAACTATAACATGTATAGATACTTATGTGGCCATGTATAGATTAATTTTTGCAAATTTTTGGTATGCAGATTCCACCCTTTGCCATTGATGTCAAAGGGGGAGTGAGGAGTATTGAAAAATATGGAATCTAGCTGATGCAGAGGTAGGAGGACCAAAACTATCCTCAATAACATTAACAAATAAAAAGAAATAATCTTAATTGCTTTGGTTAGATTGAAGAGAACATTAATACAGATTTTTCATCCAATTTTCATGAAGATCCAAAGGTAGGAGAGAAAGTTATGACTCTTTTCCCAAAACTACAAACCCTAGGCAGTGTTCAGACCTGCCCTCACTAAAAATGCCATAACTTATTCAATTCTTACTAAAATTTGATGCAACAAAAAGAAATGGAAAGTAGACTCAAGAATATTTCCAACCATATATGGCTTTCCCCTGTAACTATCCGTACAAAACCGTGCCAAATGCTGCAACAAGACTGTTATAGGAGAATTATGAAAATTGCAGTCACTAAAACGGTCATAACTTCCTCAATATTGCACCAAATTCGATGAGACAAAAAGGAAAGGGAGGGTGATTGAATATAATTTCATTTGAAATCAAAAATAAATGTTTTCCTTACCATTACTAGGCCGTACCATGCAAGAAAACAACAAATTTCTGAAGTATAATACAGAAAACATTGCTTTTTACCATTCCATTCTCAATCATCAATCACCTCCAAGTTTTCAAAGGCATACAAGGCCTTTTTAAAGGTTTTACAAATGACCTTTCAGGTTCCAACTACTTGGAATGAACCAATACCCAAATGAATCTTCACCTTCCCTCATTCTTCATCTTTTTTCCAACTTTACATTGACAACCTTTACATGGTTTGCAATATTTTGCATATTTGAACTTCCTAGTGACCTCTAATACATAACAATGACTTGATTAACCTTATACAATGATGAATCATTACAATATTGGATCATTTTAATCAAACTCCTATGGAAGTCAAGGTGCTTCTACACCATACAACCAACCAACAAAGATTTCTAAGTCCCTTGGAAATGTATCTGCAACAAAAGTCTTTTTCTGCATCTCCTCTGTCTTCAATCTTCAATCTTCTCAGCTACAATCTTCCAAATCTTCACATCAAGAAAGGTGACAAACCAACCAAAAAAACAAACTACCATCTTCACAGAGCATCCTCAGGCTCCTTCTACTCCCATCAGTGGAGTATGCTTCAAGCTGCAATATCAAGTGCTTCTACAGGTATCCATCTCTCTCACTGCTTCACAACAAACCAACTCATCAAACCATTCATCTCACCCAACAGGAGATCCTGGTGATGCACCTACCACTCTCTCCTCAGTGGTTTCTCTATGCATCCTTCTCCAGCCAAATCTCTATTGGATAATGGTTATGACAGACCTCATCTTGTCTGCCCACACACAATCTCAAAAAACATCTTTTTGCAGCTAGATGGATAAGCACCTGCAACCAAACAAATGAGAAACACAAAATCCAAAAGGTGTAGATTGCCTCCCTCGGCGATCTATCTACACAATCAAGATCTTCTCGCTCTTCACCTGCCTTCTCAGTGACAATAGAAAAAAAAATACACACCACCCAAATCTTTCGCCAGCTCTGATACCAATATGATGCAAAGGTAGGAGGACCAAAACTATCCTCAATAACATTAACAAATAAAAAGAAATAATCTTAATTGCTTTGGTTAGATTGAAGAGAACATTAATACAGATTTTTCATCCAATTTTCATGAAGATCCAAAGGTAGGAGAGAAAGTTATGACTCTTTTCCCAAAACTACAAACCCTAGGCAGTGTTCAGACCTGCCCTCACTAAAGATGCCATAACTTATTCAATTCTTATTAAAATTTGATGTAACAAAAAGAAATGGAAAGTAGACTCAAGAATATTTCCAACCATATATGGCTTGTCCCTGTAACTATCCGTACAAAACCTTGCCAAATGCTGCAACAGGACTGTTATAGGAGAATTCTAAAAATTGCAGTCACTAAAACGGTCATAACTTCCTCAATATTGCACCAAATTCGATGAGACAAAAAGGAAAGGGAGGGTGATTGAATATAATTTCATTTGAAATCAAAAATAAATATTTTCCTTACCATTACTAGGCCGTACCATGCAAGAAAACAAGAAATTTCTGAAGTATAATACAGAAAACATTGCTTTTTACCATTCCATTCTCAATCTTCAATCACCTCCAAGTTTTCAAAGGTATACAAGGCCTTTTTAAAGGTATTACAAATGACCTTTCAGTTTCCAACTACTTGGAATGAACCAAGAGCCAAATGACTCTTCACCTTCCCTCATTCTTCATCATTTTTCCAACTTTACATTGACAACCTTTACATGGCTTGCAATATTTTGCATATTTGAACTTCCTAGTGACCTCTAATACATAACAATGACTTGATTAACCTTATACAATGATGAATCATTACAATATTGGATCATTTTAATCAAACTCCTATGGAAGTCAAGGTGCTTCTACACCATACAACCAACCAACAAAGATTTCTAAGTCCCTTGGAAATGTATCTGCAACAAAAGTCTTTTTCTGCATCTCCTCTGTCTTCAATCTTCAATCTTCTCAGCTACAATCTTCCAAATCTTCACATCAAGAAAGGTGACCAACCAACCAAAAAAATAAACTACCATCTTCACAGAGCATCCTCAGGCTCCTTCTACTCCCATCAGTGGAGTATGCTTCAGGCTGCAACATCAAGTGCTTCTACAGGTATCCATCTCTCTCACTGCTTCACAACAAACCAACTCACCAAACCATTCAACTCACCCAACATGAGATCCTGGTGATGCACCTACCACTCTCTCCTCAATGGTTTCTCTATGCATCCTTCTCCAGCCAAATCTCTATTGGAGAATGGTCATGACAGACCTCATCTTGTCTGCCCACACACAATCTCAAAAAACATCTTTTTGCAGCTAGATGGATAAGCACCTGCAACCAAACAAATGAGAAACACAAAATCCAAAAGGTGTAGATTGCCTCCCTCGGTGATCTATCTACACAATCAAGATCTTCTCGCTCTTCACCTGCCTTCTCAGTGACAAGAGAAAAAAAAATACACACCACCCAAATCTTTCGCCAGCTCTGATACCAATATGATGCAGAGGTAGGAGGACCAAAACTATCCTCAATAACATTAACAAATAAAAAGAAATAATCTTAATTGCTTTGGTTAGATTGAAGAGAACATTAATACAGAATTTTCATCCAATTTTCATGAAGATCCAAAGGTAGGAGAGAAAGTTATGACTCTTTTCCCAAAACTACAAACCCTAGGCAGTGTTCAGACCTGCCCTCACTAAAAATGCCATAACTTATTCAATTATTACTAAAATTTGATGCAACAAAAAGAAATGGAAAGTAGACTCAAGAATATTTCCAACCATATATGGCTTGCCCCTGTAACTATCTGTACAAAACCGTGCCAAATGCTGCAACAGGACTGTTATAGGAGAATTCTGAAAATTGCAATCACTAAAATGGTCATAACTTCCTCAATATTGCACCAAATTCGATGAGACAAAAAGGAAAGGGAGGGTGATTGAATATAATTTCATTTGAAATCAAAAATAAATGTTTTCCTTACCATTACTAGGCCGTACCATGCAAGAAAACAACAAATTTCTGAAGTATAATACAGAAAACATTGCTTTTTACCATTCCATTCTCAATCTTCAATCACCTCCAAGTTTTCAAAGGTATACAAGGACTTTTTAAAGGTATTACAAATGACCTTTCAGTTTCCAACTACTTGGAATGAACCAAGAGCCAAATGACTCTTCACCTTCCCTCATTCTTCATCTTTTTTCCAACTTTACATTGACAACCTTTACATGGTTTCCAATATTTTGCATATTTGAACTTCCTAGTGACCTCTAATACATAACAATGACTTGATTAACCTTATACAATGATGAATCATTACAATATTGGATCATTTTTATCAAACTCCTATGGAAGTCAAGGTGCTTCTGCACCACTAGCTAAGAGTGAGCTCCAGTAAATTAGTGCATAAGACAGAGCATCAGCCAAGGGGGAGTTTATTACGACACTTAGTCATTTTTCACTAAGTGTTGCCATCAATGCCAAAGGGGGAGATTGTTGGCAAGAGACACTGTGTGGCTTCATGAGTGTTCTCATTGATGGCAACAAAGTCTATCCCACACATCCGCAGTACATAGTATGCCTATACCAGAAGTCATATTGAAGATTATTTTGGTCTAGTAAACAAGAACAGAGTATGCAACAAGGTCTGACAATCAAGTCCAGATCTCTCAGATGGTGTAACTCAGCAAGTTATGGACTTGGACAAGTCAAAAGGAGTATCATGACTACTATATTCTAGAGATTTAGCCTCCGGTGATAAAGATATGAGCATCTGAGTGTTGGGTTCTAGACAGGCAGAGCAGACAGAGAAAGAATTGACCGACAAAGTATTAGACTTCAATCCAGATGAGTAATTGATGTTGATAACAAAATTTTAGGGATCATACATTGTTGGCCGACATGAATGATGACTTCAATGCCTATGTTTTTGATATGCATCACAAATCAAGCATGGATTCAACTGACAGATCGGTAAATTGTAAATATCTTGAGTATTCTGGTTGCCAAGTAGAAACCTGTTGAAATCCTTGATGCAGATGTATATACTAGATGGATTCCAGTATGTAGGTGTGTGTGTATACAGATGTGATGAAATAAAGTGCGAAGAAAAGTAGAGACAAGTGTGGAAGCAGCAATACAAGTCTGGTATGTGATAGAGCAATAACACTAGAGCAGAGGAAGAATGAAGTGCATCAGATCAGTATATTGTGCCTAACTAGAACTAAACTCTAGCATTTGTAGATGCCTCTCATTAGTTCAAACACTTGATTACCTTTTGTAAGTTTTGTAGACAGTAAGTCTCTTGTAGGTAGTGTGCCTCTTGTGAGCAATGTGCTCAGGCAGTGAGCCCTAATTGGCAAGTGTCATTTTGTACTTCTTATTCTTTTAATAAAGAATACAATCTTGGGTAAGTCACCCTATGGTTTTTCCCTTAACAAGGTTTTCCACGTAAAAATGCTTGTGTTATGTGTGATGATTTTATTTATGTTCTTATGATCATATATGCTTATATGTTTTGATGTTACACTAATTATTAAAGGAGGATAGAAAGTTAAGATATTTGAGATAACTGATTCACCCCCCCCCCTCTCAGTTATCTGCCTTGTTTCCAACACAAATACTTTCATAACTAACAATCATTAGTCGGTAATCATAATCCATGCTTAATTCAAATATTTTCATAATATTTAATCATTAGGCTATGGTTAATCCTCCTCATTACCACACAAAATAAGATTAATTCTAAATCATAAATTGGGGATGTAACACATAGACCATATGTGGTTACCACTACTCCTTGAAACTTTGTACATGCACCTCCTACAAGTTCCATTTTATCCAACTCAATCTTCCTTCAATGATGTCTGCTCATTCATGAAAATAGTACATGACTCTCTAAAAATTTATCATTTAGATGATATGAATAATTCATAGCTCGAGGGTTTATGCACACTGTGAATTTTCAAACTAGAAGTAGGAAAGTATAATGAGCTTGTATTAATGGTTGGTTCATGCATAGATAGAGGAGTTAAAAAAACTAATTAAAAATTTCAAAGTTCATTTAGAACATGGTAATTGAACTTGCATCACAATAGACTCAATAACATATCTCATAACAATAAGAGCCAAAATGTTGGAAGAGATCACTTCACAATGGTAAAAAGCTATGTAATGCAATGTAAAAAACCATGTGTCTATGCTCTCTAAAATTGGGGATATGACATAAATTCCAATATGATTGGTCATGTAGGATATAACACAGACCAATGATATACTAATTTTTTCTTTTAATGATGATTAGCTTCCATGTGGTGTCATATTGTTAGGTGTAGAGTGAATAAAAGCCAATATATAGTACTTACAATGTGATACAAAGGGATGGTACAATGGAATAAGTTTTAATGTTAGCACTAAAAAGGAGGGCCCACATAAAAAACATAAGTTATGTGGCATAGCATCATTGAGAATAGAGTGGGAAATAGGTCATAGAAAAAACTATGATGTGAATGGGCTGAATAATTGAATGAAGATTTGCCACATTATGAAAAGCCATGCAATAGCCTATTGTAGTGCATGAAGTGGGTGTATTACTAAAAAGGTGACTTGGTAATGCAAAATGATGAAAATTTAAATCCCAATGACTACCTACCACAAGTCAACCTTAAAACATAATAATGAGGAATGCAAAAGAGCAAAGGGCAAGGTATTCACCATGAATGCTATAAACATACGAACATTTTCAGCCAAATGTGAAGAAATTAGATAATTTTAGAAATAGTACCAACAATGGATAATGCTTAGGGATGTGTGCCTTCCACATACACAAAAATATGTGAAGAAACCAAGAATACTTCAAGAATGTTGACCACAAAACTTTTAATGACAACTAAACCCCAAAATTAGAACCTAATAGAACACACCAATATTATAACAATAGTCATGGATACATAGAGAAATATATAAAGACTTAAAATATACTTACAATGCATGAAATCATCAATTTTGAAGAAAAATTGCTTAGATGTTGCCCATGCACTAGCAACTCAAGGAATTCACCACTCAAGTTTCTCAAGTAAAATGTGTTGTCACTATAATGAATATCAACAACATATGGACCAAGCAAAAGGGCCTCGGACTTCCCATGTTTGCCTTTATTTTATGCCCTAGATTCCCACATTAAACCATGTCACCAAGTTGTTTTTTTTCCTTTACTATTTGTCAAACAAGAAGTTCACTTCTTGTTGTTTCTTGATGTTTATATCATAGAATTTCATTCTTATCTCCTCCAACTCAGTGAATTGATTGGTCCTTTAGTCCATGGCACTATCTTGATCATTGACATAATGATAGTGAATTCATACATAGGGTGTTGTAGGTTAACTGGTAACAAAAACCCAACTGATAAACTAATTGAAATTGTGACCTCAGTATTGCTTTCTTTAGTATCACCTTGTCAATCCACATGACTAATTGTAACTTTTTACACCAATGCATTTTATTTTATTCTAGGGTCCTTATGATAATCCTCATCAAATTATTGTTGCTAAACTCAACTTACCCATTTCCTTATAGATGATAAGGTGAAGTTTTTTAGAAGGATATTGCATATTTGTTGCATAATTCAACAAATTATATAGATATAAAACACACAAAATTGTGAGTGACAATCTTTTATGGTACACCAAATATTGTGATAGTTTTATTCATGACAAACTCAATGTCAATGCTTGTGGTAGAATTTTTATTTGAGGTTACTTCCACCTATTTGTGAAGTATTTTATAGAAACTAGAATCCATTTGAATATATTGCTAATTTTTTATATTATTTCTCCAATAAAATCAATGTCCCTAAATTTTTATATTATTTATCCAATAAAATTAATTCCCCGTTCTTTGAAATATAAGTCTCGCACTTATTGTTTTCAAGGATAACACTCTTGTATATTTCAATTTTCTTGTGAATTTTTGAGATGCTTCACATCTATTTAGTAACTTTGTTACATTAGAAAATAAGGTGGGCCAGAGAATTTTTGAGATGCTTCACATCTATTTAGTAACTTTGTTACATTAGAAAATAAGGTGGGCCACCAATACCTTTCCATTAATATGTTTTGAGATCTAATTTTAGCCACAAAATTTCTCCCATAGTCTCCCTGGTGAAATTGAATAGCAACTTGGTTATCCCCCTTCTCACTTAGGCACTAAATAAAAATCCTAAATTTCTTCACATGAGTTTGTTTTGTAAAAGTAGATACTTCCTAGATTTTAATTTAAGTGTGATTTATTGTTTTGCATTCAGAATAGGTGGGAAATTTATGTGGGTTAGATGTTAAATAATTTCCCTATACCATGGTTCATCAACAAGGTTGCATTCTCTAGTAATCACAACATTTATGTTACTAACCTCTATAGATTCTAAAATTGACTCAACCATTAATTTTGCAATTTATTAACATCAAAAAAATTTAGTGATTTTAATGTTGATGTAAAATAAAATTTGATCTTGTCGACCCATCTAAATCTTCTTTTCATAACTTAATGTTGTTTGATGATATATTTCATAGGTAAATCTGGGATAAAAGCCACAAGTTTTGTACCCAAGAAATAAGGTCTAAAATTTATAATGGCCTTGATAAGGGAATATGCTTAGTTTTCAATAATATCACACTTCATCTCTAGCATTTATAGTGACTTACTATTAAAGAATTGAATAGGTTGTTCAAAACCTTCATCATTTTCTATAATATCACAACAACAATTCTATGGAAAGATGAAAAAAGAATAATTGAAATGGTTTTGTGATGTTTGGACTAGAGAAAATATGAGCTTTCTTTATTTCCTCTTTAATTCCTTTTATTGATTGAGCAAGATCATCACCCTAATCTATAGTTTGTCATTTCCTAAGAATCTTTGAGATTGAATTTGTCTTCTTTTTAAAGCTAAGCATAAACCTTTTGACAAACTTTGTCAAAAGAAATATTGGATTCCCTTGGAGTTTTTGGGTTGGTGGATCTTGTTAATGACTTCTACTTTTTCTAGGTCAATTATTACTCCATCTTTAGAAATAATGTGCCCAAGCAACTTCACTTCTTGGACTCCAAATAAAAATTTCTTTGGACTCAATGATACGCCATACTCTCAGATTTATTTAAATATAATTTTTAAATTCTTATAGTGTTCTTCAACCTTCATGGAGAAGGTAGTTAGATCATCCTATTAGAGAAGCATTATTTCATAAATTAATCTAGAAAAAAGATATATCCATAGCTCTTTTAAAAGTGGCCCCTACACTTGTTTGTCCAAATGGAATTCTTAAATACACATAGGTCCCTGAGGGAGTGGTGAAGGTAGATTTGTATTATTTAGACTATTTAACCATGACCTTATTACTGATAGAGAAACTATCCACCATAGAAATCAAATAACACCAAGAAAACATTCACAAAATGTCTTCCATATTTGGTAGAGGGTAGTTGTATTTCAAAAAGGATATGTTCAAATATTTAATTCTAAACACAACCTTATATTTCTATTCTCTTTTTTATTGGGACTAGATTTTATATCCATGTTGAATGTCCTATTGGTTTAACTATTCTATATTCCCTTAGTTTAGATGATTATAGCTACATCTTAGGGTCTAGTTTGGGATTAATAGGTTTTTTCTTCTACCTAAATGATTTAGTGTTAATTTTGAAAGGTATTTCATGTTGAAATAGATATTATTTGTATACATTTAATTAATTATATGACTAGGGAAAGACATTCTTGTATTACTTAACGAGAGTAGTGAGAATCTTTGTTATACTTGGGCTTAATATTTTCCTAATGTATACTAGCCTTGGTTCCTTCTTACTACCTAAATTTATCTCCGCAACATTCTTGTCATTAATGGGTTGAGTTCTGGATTTGAGTCTATTTTCTCCATCAAATGCTCTCTCTAATGCCACTAATCCTTTACAAAATGTATTTGTTTTCAAGTCAATAATTTTACTACTATAGAGGACTTCTTTTCCATCAACTACCTTAGGCATAGATTTATAGTCAATGAACAATTTCTCAAACTCTCTAGCATAGTTTCCTCATCAATTATCTATTTCTCAAACTCACCTATGTAGTTTATAAAATTGCATATTTGATTGTCATCATAAAAAACTTATGAAATGTAAATGGTTTTAGGGATGGTAGACCTTATCAATATTTCTATCCTTGCATTACATACAGGAGATTACTAGATCTCATTAAATTTAGCAACCAATTCTTTGCATTATCATGGGCATTCTTGTCTTCTTATCCATTTAATTCAAAAATTATAGAAGAGCTTACTGGTATCCAATACAACATTCTTATACTATCTTAGCCTAGAATTTTTAGAAGTATAGAGTCCTTTGATCTAAGATACTACCAATTATTTATCCCTAAGTGCCCTCAAGAACTTGATGCCATGCTTTAAAGTTGTACTCAATCTCAATAATAATGCCTCATATTCAACCACATTATTTCTACGTTGAATGCTTAGTCTGTATAGGAACTTGAATTTTTTTGATTGGGTGAGATAAGCATCACCCTTACACTTGAGCCTTCTTAAGAACATACTCCATAAAAATGCATGGTCAATAAGAAATCATCCTAAGTCACTCAACTATTAAGGAGAGAATTTGGATTTACAAACTCCTTTTCAACACAAATAACCAACAAAATAGTTAGAACCCTTATCAATATAACAAACTTCATGAACTCTCTTGTTTGGGTCCTTAGCGATCTGGATCATTTTATTTTATCTTATTATATTTACATCTCTCCCAAAAATAGAAATAGTAGGATAAGATGAATCTATCTGAATTACCTCCAATAGTTGTAGGCCATCTTTTTCATAATAACATCTGGACCACTTAGGTGGATAGTTTGTATTTGTTATATCCATGTGATATGTTGTCTCAAAGTACATTGCTAAGTTGATCCTAACTCTATTTACTACACAAATAATTGAGACCTTCCTAGAGAATATGACAAAGCATGTTATAAAGGACATTGAAATAATCAATCCTAGTTTATTCATAACCTCTAGAGTCATGACACTTATAGATGCTCTAGAGTTAATCTTAAATTTTTGAGTATCCACCCTTTATAAGTAGTGACACAAAAATGATTCCACATTTAATGAGTTTTTTCCATGCTTGTTCTAAAATAAACCTCAGGGTTGTCACTTATTTCTAGGCTTCTAGGAACTATCACATGATATACAATTTGGGAGACATAATTTGAAATACCTCTCCCATTTAATAAGTAATATCTTTAAATCTCTATTCTTAGGAATTATTATCAATTCAAAAAGAAGGATTTGGACCCTAATTTTATAAAGTATTTATGACATATCCCACACAACATACCTAGGAAGTGGGGTTGATGAGTTAGTGGTTACAACACTTGAAAAGAGGATATGCAAGGTCCCTAAACTAAAATTTTCTTGCAACTTCTGTTTCATGATCGGTACCTTTGGTTGATCCTTATCAATTTGGATCTTATTGTGTGGACTTTTCTCTTCTATTATAGGCTTATGGGGTTTTCTAATACTGACATTTGACAACTTAGATACAAGTAGTTTGTTACACTTTATATGGTTCTAAAACTTTGAAATATTAACATCATTCTAATGTGGAATATTCAGCTTTATTTTTTGGATGAACTTTTTTTTATGAATTAACTGGTTCTTAAGGCTTTAGCTTCAAAGGCTTAGGAACATGTATTATTTGTTATTGTGGGGTTTCAATAAATTTACACTTTTCTTCATTATTTTCTACATTGATTCCACTAGCCTTTTCATCTATTCCTAATCTCCTTTTATTCTATTTACATTTCTCAAGTTGTTGTCACTTTTGACTTAGGTGATGACATTTACTATGAGAGTCTTGATATTTTCATCAATTGGCTTCCTAACCTATATTCATTCTAAAATATTTCCTTCAACTCAACAAAAACAAGACAATTGACATATTCATATTCCTCTCCAAAGTCAAAAATCATTATTCATAACAACATTCATCTATTCTATCATTAATTTCAGATACACATTCATTATCTAAGAAAGCATCTTAGGTATAAGGAGAACCATTGAAGTATAACATGTTTATTTTTTAGTCACTTTATATCTTTTACAACTCTCATAATCCAAAAATTGTCACTATTCAATTTCACCTTCATCCATGTGATGTCCATGGCTATTGCACTTTGAGGGGAAGTATGGGATAAGTAACACACTTTGTGCCAAGGAAATTAACCTCTACTACATTTACATTAGTTCCTATCAAGGGATTGGGTGAATCTTTACTTAGGATATGTTGATTAGGTCTCTTTCGACTAGGTCCCTCATTATTCTAAACAACCCTCCTATTTTTAAATTTTATATTGTGAGTCATTTCATGGCTTTTTCCAACCTCTAAATTCTTTATCTCTCTATCTATAATCCTTTCTGATTCCTAGCAACCTTATAGCTCAATTCTTTTAAGGAATGCATAATCTTATTTAATTTATCCTCTATAACTGATGGCTTATTTGGTGCATCCTAGTAGATTGTTGCATCTTTATATATCCTATCTTGAGTACCTTACTATAGTGTATGAAAATTTGATTTAGATAAGAAACTTTTGTACTTGAAATTGAAATACAAATTCACAAAGATAGATTTAGAATAAAAAACAATAGATGAAATAGAACTTGACACAAAAGTTTGAATAAAGTTGTCTAGGACACCAACACATCACATGGCTAGTTGTACATCATGCTATCATTTGTGGACCTAGTACACTAGTAGAACTCCAAAGTAATGTGTAGTTTCACTTCAGTTTCTCACCTAGTTTATGTTCTTGTAAATATGGTCATTATCCATCTAGTTAGTTTATCATGCTTTCTAGGTTGACCCATTCACACATAGATTAAGTTTACTTAGATTTTATTCACTCATTTATCTCACTCATGTAGACTTAACACATGCCCTCAATTCTCTCAAGTGAGCTAGCATATGTTTCACATTTGGAGGAGTCATCAAACTTTTAGTCCTACCATATCACCTCCACATCCTTGCCTTTATATGCAAGGCCTCTATTGTAATTTCAATTCAATTAAATGATAATATATTTTGGCTTTTGTTCTCTCATATTCTTTGTGGAAGATTGAATAATAGCAGTTGTGAACCGCAGTAATAGCAGTTGTGAACTGTAGTTGTGAACCTCTTGTAACTGAACAACCATAACTATTGAGTGGTTAAACAATGTAATTATACTATGCTAACATTCCCCCCTTATTACATTGTTCCTATAATAGTACCAAGGGACCCCCATAAATGCTAATATACTCAACAAAGCTGATTACATAAAATGAATACAAATCTTATAGAAGATCTTCTCCTAAAGAACAAATCTTGAACCAAGCGGGGCTCCATCATCATGTCTCGTCTACCCTCAGAAAGGCATAGTTTTGAGCTATGTTCTTGATCTCTTTAGTCCAAAACTCTCAAATCATAGTGTCTTGAATTATTCGACAATAAACCCTAAGAGATACGATAGATCTCTGCCATTGTCTAGTGACCGCGAAAGGGTATAATTCTTGATCATATACTCTTTGAAACTTGCTAGACAACAATCCATATTGAGCTTAACACCAAATCTCAAACTTGTCTCCAAAACAAAATCTTCACAAAACATACATTCTTGAAATCTGTCAGCATCAACAAAGAAAAGCAAAACAACCAAAACCAAAAATGCTTCTCATATAAAGCATCATCTCAAAGTGAGAAGCTAACTTGAGATGATGGAAAATCCTCCATCCTCAGATGCCGCGTGCCTCCAATATGACCCTGTTACATTTTGACCAACTAATGTCTTGGATGAGTCTTTGGAGGCCTCATCGAGTGTAGTATAAATGGCCCCGAGAGCACAAGCAATGTTTGATGTAGACATGATAAAATAAAATGAACAAGGTGTCAGATTCCACGAAAAGTGTACCTTTTTACAATATAGTGTAAACACAAATATGTCCTTATAAATCCAATGTTTTCCACCTTATTAGTCCAAAAATTTAATAAGTTAAATCAACAAAGAAAATTCAAACAACTTCTCATTTTACACCTTATATAGTTTTAATCCTATAACCACTTACAATAAAATCAAAATCATATACCAACTCCACTACACACATTTATATGCGAGGTTTGTTGAATAGTTACATATGCATCGAATTGAGTGAAATTTAGGTTTTACTTACAAATCTCTTCCTGTATGCAGCAAGATCATAGTTCTCCTCTGGAATAAATCAATTTGAAAATTTATTCAGCAATCTAGCACCCACAGAGGCCAAAATGCCTTTATATAGTCTTCAACGCAACATACAATTTAGATGCCATATTTTATTAGGCTGATCTCCAGTCTAGCAATGGTGTAGGGTGGCTCACATTTTCTCTCTCTCAAAATTTGCAAATGTCTTCAATTTCCAGCACAACAAAAAGACTTCAAACATTGTAAAATCACTCTCCTTAAACAATTTTTAGCTTCCCATAGGCACAAAGATCTAACAATGCTTCTTTAATAATAAAAGGAACATTACATTAAAAACCATGTGATTGTAAAACAAGGGCTTCCAATTTTATATTTTTGTGCACCATTGACAACACACATTGCCAGCAAATAATGACAAATTGCAAACAGAATATGATGAGAAGAAGTTGATTGGTTTCACATTTATAAAAAGACCACCTTTGCCACTAAAGGCTACATAACAATCACCACACTCTCACGTGCAATCAAGAGATCCGTAGGCATCTCACAAAATCTATCCACTCAGTAACACCATTAGACACAACCATGTCAGAAACAAGGCATTCAACAATAACTAACGTGCAAATTTGACACTTGCAGGTAGCAATATGACATTCATGTTCAAATAAATCAATGAAATGCTTGAACTCTCATACTTCTTCAATCAAAATCTTCTTTGACTATGATCTTGGCAATAAAGAATGCCCAACAATTAAGTTTTAGTACCCAGCCATGAATTTTATATGCCTAGAATTGTAATTACCACTTCGTTCCCTTCTGCAGTGCTTAATGGCTTCCAATGGTTTCTAATGCCTACCGATCTCCTCCACGAATAACACTCCTCGCTCAAGTCATGCCTCCTTGCTCAGGTCATGCCTCCACAACTCTGATAAATGAATCTATAATATAGCATCTTGATGCCTCACATCGCACAAGAACAGCTAAACCTGCTCTGATACCAAATGAAGGGGCAGTAATTATTTTATTGATTATAATTTGATGAACATATATGGTAGTTGTGAACCGCAGTTGTGAACCACCTATAACTGAACAACCATAACTGTTGAGTGGTTAAAAAATGTAATTATACTATGCTAACAAAGATATCTTAGTATTTGCATTATGATAGTGGCAATCCTAACATGGTATTAGGGCCATGATTGCAAAACCCTTCCTCTTTTTGAGTGAATTCCAATCATAGCCCTATCAAAAGTGTCTCGTGGAGCCAAACAAACCTCTCCAATTCAAAAGGCCTAAAAAAGTAAAGATCACCGATCATTTCACCAAATTCTAGAATAGGCATTTTTTGCAAAAAAAAAAAATAACCCACCTCAACTTCCTAAACTGTACAACCATATGGCCCTATATGAAATTGTACATATGTTTTTTGCAAGATTTTTTCTCAAAATGACATTTTACCAATCAGGGCAGAAAGTTTTGGTTCGAGGCATTTGGTTGATCATGTTTGGATTGTTATTGGGCCTCTCAGCCTTTTATATTTCTAGTTCGAGTACTGCTTGTGTTCATGGGTGATTTTTATTGGTTTTGGTTTGTGGATCATTGATTTGAAAAGGTTTATCTTTGTTGTGTAAAATTTTTCTGATGCATCACTCACTACCATTGATGGTTTCATAATCTTTTGGTTCATGGGTTTGTTAGGTGTTTCACCCTATTACATCACTAACTGTCAAGGGTTTCTTATTTTTTGATCTCATCAAGGCTTCTATAGGGAGCATTGGCAGCCAAATCCATTAAAGCACCACCCCAAAATGTCACTCTAGGCAATGCTTCCACTTCCCTCCACTAACAACTATTTCTAGAATGGGAGACTTGGAGTTATTTGGTCTACTATTAATGGTGAAGGTTGTGGTCTATTTGCTTGGTCAGAACCATATAGACCACCTTCTTCTTCTTAGTCATAGTCATATAAATCATGACTCCATAGCCCTCTGATTGTAATCTCCAAATGGTCAACTAAAAACACTTGTTCTCTCTCAGCATGTGGTCTCCAGTAGCCTACTTGAGGTGTAATAAAGTGTATCTAATAGAAGTTGGGAAATAGAGACGTTGTTCTAGCCAAGATGATTTTCAAATTTCCCAAGAGAGAGAGAGAGAGAGTACTTAAAAAGAGAATAAGGGCTTAGATTTAAAATAATAGATTTTCTAGAGGTAGAGAGGGAAGTAGAAGGGTTCGATGTGGATGCAAAAGGTGTTTCTTTACTACATGGATGCTATAGTGCAAGTCGGAGGAAGCAGTCAAGAGTAGGAAACTAAATTTTCAAATTTTAAAACCTTCTATGATGCTAGTGCCTCATGCAAATGTCTACATGCTACACTCACATCATTGGAAAATTCTTTATAATTTGACATGTGTCTCTAGAATAACAAGAAGAGCAAGACCACAATAAGGAATCGTGGTAAACCTTGGTAAGGGAAAATAAGCCAAGGCTTAGCTCAAATGACCCTAAAAAAAAGCCACTAGAGGAAACTCCAAAGTAGGTTCAAAACACAATGCGATTTATTGTAAGGGTACTTAATTTTCTACATTATACTTTGCTCTCATTTTAACAGGCTAATGACACTAAATCATACTTAAGCTACGCTAAAATATGAACATGAAATGTTGAAAATCAATATCATGTAAAGGATACCCAAAAGGATACTATAGAGGATACAAAAATTCTCCAAGTGAAAGGATGATGCCCCTAGATTGGGAACTTGCAAAATCACAAAGTTAATAAACATATAATCTTCAAGACAAAAATGTGCTAGTTTGAAATTAAAGTCGTAAAAATAGAAATTCTAATACAGTGAGAAGAATGATATGAGGAGAAAATGAATTACAATGAAACAAGGATGAATGTATGTCCCCTCATGATTTTTCTTGACTTGTACTGATAGGCAAAAATAGGATAAAGAATTTACTACATTGAGTTTCAGAAGAATTTTTTTTGAAAACACTCTCTGAAGGGTTGTTTTGTAAAATAGCAACTTGACATAAGGCATATGAAAAGAAAGGGGGTAGAGCTAGGATCTATATGAAAGGACTGACTCAAAAATTTGAGTGGTTCCTTTCTATGATTTATCTTTCATTCTTTCATTGTTCTACTCATCTAAAGTATGTTTTTGGTATTCAATTTTTGTGAACCATAGTGTTGTTTTTTATCACTATTACCTTTTGTTTCTATTATCTTTTTTCTACTTTTGGTTTGAGTATCTTTTATAAGCTTCTCTTAAGTTGGCGTACTAATTTTCACATTTTGATGTGTTTTCCTTTTATTTCTTATAATAGGTAATCTCTTTTTTTTTCACTATTGTATGTTATTTCTTTTATGTCTTTTAATAGGTAATTTCTCATGTAATTTCTTTCATAATTTCTCATATTTTTCATTTCTTCATGATATTTCTTATATTTCCTTTGGGCTCTTCCTTTTATCCTACTCCTTTTGTGTCTTTTGAACTTCCATTCTCTTTGGGAGTTTCAACCTCTCTGTCTCTTCATTTCCACTCCTCTCCTTTATACAGAGCATGGTTTACAATCTTTCTCATATTTTTCTTCTACATCGTAATGATAGATTATGGAGTATGATACGAAATATTAATAAATAAAAAAATTACACTCTTTCTACTTACATTGGTACTATTCACTCTAAATTTAAGAGTTGAAAGCATACAGTTTACCATTTATAGATAACAACATAATTTATAAGTAGATGGGTTTACAATTTGTGGATAACAGCACACTTTATAGGTAGATGGGTTATTATCAATCAGACTAAACTGCTCTGCAGTCGACTCACTTTAATATGCTACAAACTCCTATGACAAGTAAGCTGGCTGAATAGTATGTCTACTTAACAATAGAAATGAGATCCGGAAATGAAACGATTGGAAGTGTTGGCCAGCATTTTTATGATTGTAAATTGTGGTCTACATAATTATTACGTAACATTAGGTTAGGTTGCCGCCGGATTGGATTGACCGCCCCACGACCGCCCCCGCACTACGGAGAGATAGGGGCCTTGGGTTTGAATCCTTTGAGGATAAGGCGGCCCTACCAGCAAATTGGCGGCCCCCCTCCTTTTCTCATATTTATGTCGGTTGCTTGAGGAAGGAAGATAGAGAAAACAAACCATCATTTCGTTGCCCGCCAAAAAATCAGCCTTAGAACTTGAACCTGAGAGAGACAGCACATCCACGTTTGTAGACGTATTAACGAGAATACAATTCCCGAAGACGAATGTAATCGCCCCAGAATAAGTAAAGCTTTCTATCTGTCGTTTCAGCAAGGCGAGAAACTTTTGGCCCTCAAATTTGAGAGGGAACCTGCCAGGAAAGACAGAGACCTCCTTCCAATGTACCCCTTCGAATTTGAGTAGTGCTTCCCGCGGCTGGGGAAGATGATTGGACCGATATCCCTTGATAGAGAATGTTGTATTCCAGATCCTCTTTTCTAATATCTCCCCACGTCATCAAACCGTAGCCCATGGACTTAATGATATAGGGAATCCCACATATGTTTCCTTAAATCAAATCCAAGCCTCACATTCTTCTGCCCATGTTATTCAAAGGAAATGCGTGGAGAACCCCACAATCCTAACCCACGTGATCGTCTGACGCGGTCTCCACTTTATTATCACTGAAAGATATCGATGTCCATGATGCCCACCATGATCTGCTCTTTTCCACGAATAAATTTTATAACCCAGCCCGCTTAAAACGGAGTCCACAGGAGGTTTCAATACCGAATTTAATTGAGAATGCACAATTAGTAGGCATTTGGCAGTCATCTATTTGATCAACTGAAATAGAATATGAAAGACAATATTCTACATTATTTTTTCTCAACGAGAGTACATATATAATAAACATTTTAGTAAGATTTAATTGAGAATGCAGAAGTAGTAGGCATTTGGCAGTCATCTATTCGATCAACTGAAATAGAATATGAACGACAATATTTTACATTATTTTTTCTCAACGACAGTAAATACAAGATATACATTGTAATAATAAACTGAAACATCGTTTTACCGAAAAATAGCTGTCTCGAAATTCAAGGACTAGTAAGTCTAGTCTCTCATTTTTCTTCTCACGATGAATTCCGCTTATAATAACATGTTTCCTTCAATCATTAAATAAATTATTTTAAATGAAAAAGACAGTAGTATACAATAATTATTTCAGTCGAAGTGTTCTCTGCCCGCTAACTCTTAGCGCATAAATCTTGGGTAACCTTAACAAGCTGGCACGTTGTAAAACGGTCTATTGGTCGAAATGTAATTGACTCACCTGTTTTCGACCATTTCTTTGACAAGTCATAGCAGTTGATATGTGCAGCAGAGTCAATTGATTAGGCCAATCAGATCTGTCGAAAAGTTTGCGGGTCGAAAAAGTGAAAAATCAGTTGGCACACAATGTGCCAGCTGTTTAAGGTGGGCGTGAATATTGAGAGGCATGACGAGATAAAAATATGAACTTGAAATCAAGACATAGGACATCACTAACATTTCTGCTATTGCATGGATGTCAAAAGTAAAACAAATATTGTATTTAGTGTGGAAATACAATAAATTGAATGTGATGTACTTAGATGTTTTTTTAATGACTTCTTATTTAACTTTATATTAAAGATAGAATAGTACAAAATTTACAAATAAAAAAAATTCTAATTAGACCAGGTCCAATACAAAGACCACAAATAAAAAAGGCCAATCCAAAGAACATAAAGCAACTAAAACAACACTTTGATCTATCAAGATTGCACTGTATAAATGTTGTTGGCAAAACTCTAATATCAATTAATGGGAAGAGGAAAATGGGCAAGCACACGTAATAAATAAAGAAAACAAATTTCTATTTGTATTCATATTCAAAAATTTAAATTCAAAATGTTTTATAATAAAATACTCCAAAGCTGATGCTCTATATTGCTCTTCTACAATGATTGTGCACCTTTCTAAAACTTGTAGAATTTACTAGACATTGTTGTGTGTTATCCCCTTTCTTTCCATAGTCTCTATGTCATTTTGCAGTTCCTATGTGCTTTTGTAGTTGGCTACTATGGTCTTCCATAGTTCTATTATGTGCTTCCATAGTTGCTGCTACTATTCCATAGTTGGGTGCTATGAACTTCCTTCTGTAGCTCATGCAATATTATTCTCTCTGTAGTTGTTCTCTCGTCTTCTCTGCTCTACTATTGCTACTAATGTTCTATAAACCACACACAATGGTTCTCACTTTTCCTTTTTGTCTTTCCTGACTCCTCAAAGGTTTTACTTCCCACACATAAAACTTAAATGACTCTACAAAAAATAAATGCGCCTAGATTGGCCAACCAAAATTAATTTTTTTAGTCAAAGTGGCAAAATGAGCGGATCTCAAAAGGATTTCTGATTGGAAGGCAATAAATGTTAGACTCCCAATTAATATTTCTAACACTCCCCATTTATTCTGGAGTCACGTATCATGGATACATAATCATTTGTATCTCTAGAGTTATCTCTGTAGTTAGCTAGAGATTTTTGTAATTGTCCTTCCAGAGCTATTTTGTCCCTTTGGAGCTAGGTTTGAAGCTATCCTATCTAAAGTTGTTCTATGTCTTTTTGGAGCTAGGCCTAAAGTTGTCCTGTCTAGAGTTGTTCAAGATGCCTAAGTTTTCTTTTAGCTACTCAAAGTACTCTTTTGATAGTGCCTTAGTGAATATATCAACGAGTTGCTACTCGGATTTGTAAAATTGAAGTTCAATCTCTCCCTACTCAACTAGTTTCCTTATAAAATAATAATAGATCCCAATATGCTTGCTTTGTCCATGGAAGATGAGATTCTTTGTCAGGGCTATTGAGGAAACATTGTCACAATAAATGGTTGTATCATCTTCTTGTTCCTTATTCAAATCTGTTAGGATTCTCCTAAGCCAAATAGCTTGATATGCAACTAAGTTTGCTACAATATTTTTAGCTTCTACTACATTATATTAGGTCTTGTAGCTATCACGTACATTACACTTGAATCCATGATCTTATATATGGTTGGGTTTAATTCATTTCTTGTATCTTCCTTGCTCAATTTTAAACTTGTAGTTGTTGGTGTTGGGGCAGTAATGTAGAGGAATAAGGACATTCCAAATAAGGTTTCAATACAAATGATGCAAATGTGCATTTTTGTTCATTCTTAGCAATTTTCTCTTAAACCCTAAAACATGGAACATAAATTTAGACCTTTTTTACCCTAACTTTTAGTGCTGACTTGATATTCAAAATCTAAGACCTGTTTGGAATACCCTTTTGGCCCTTATTAAACATATGTCAAAATGGGCTACGGTTTCTTTGTACAGACTAGGGAAAAAATATGACTATTTGTATGCAAACCCTAGGACTGTCACAAAACTACTTTCACCCAAATTGGCATAACTCACTCAAAACATAATGAAATCACATGCAACCAAAAGGATTATAAATTAGAAACAAATATCTTTACATCCATCTATTATATTCCTCAATATAATGTCATACCAGGCCATACCATGGGTGTTTTCAGACTATATTTTCAAAAAATTAAACCTTACAGACCTACTCTCAATAAAAATGCCATAACTTGTTCAAATCTCCATCAAAATTAATGCAAAAAAATGAAAAATGAAGTAGATTCATATGCCCACATTTTCCAACCAGTTTCATATCGTTAAATGGGCCTTATAAATTCATACCAAGCAAAAGAACAAAACCATTACAGAAAAATACTAAGAAATTACTCCAAAATGATTCACATTATTTATTCAAATGTTCACTCCAACCTTCTCCAACCTTGGGATTCATGTTTACAACATGTATTTATGTTTTCCCAATCATTTTACAACTACCAACCACCCACAACTAACTTGCTAATCAAAGTTACAACTTTAATGCACTTTTTGACAACTTTCACAATGACAAATTTTACATCTTTTTGCAAATGTTTACAAATTTTGACCAATGGACCTATAACATTCAAAAAATGGATCAAAATGATCCCAAATGGTCATAAATGACCTTATAAGACCAAACACATCAAAACAAAATATAAAACTAAAATTTGACCATATGGCTTGAAGGTGTGCTTGCACCATAGTCCCAAGGAAGAAAAAATTTGAGGGCCACCTCAAATAGGAATCTTCCTTCTTGTATTCTAGTTCCTTTGCATTTGTTCAATGGTTACCATTTGTTGGATCTCAATGACACGTGTTTCAACTGGTCCACATATGCTATTTGGTCCAATAACATGATTCTTGAGCCAAGGCCAACTTGGTACAATGTAGCCATGTGCTTTTGTTTGTTTTCTCATTCTAACTTGAGCTTAGACTGCAATTTTAAATTTATTGTCTCTTTCATCTACTTTGTCTTTGTTACCTACACATGAAACAAACATATTAAAGAAATCATATTCTTCTTCTTCATACTTCACTTCTTCATCCACCTTATGTTGTTTGCCATACATCCTTTTCTCTTCATTATGTGTCAAAATATTTGGCTTCATGTCAACCTCACTCAACCATTCATTTTTAGTTATGAATTGCTCATCCATTTTATTGTTCTCCTTGACATCAATGTTCTCATCTCTCAGTTCTTCTCTTGAGAACCATGCTATCTCCTTATCCTCCATGACTATCTTCTCTCTTTGGACTATCCTTGAGTCCTCTATAACTTCTTTTTCTATCTCTTCTTCTTCTTCCTGAACATCACCCACTTCAACATCAATGTCACCATTACATTCATTAGTTTGAGAAAATCCAAAAGAAATTTCTTCCATTTCTTGTTCAACTAGTTTGTCAAACAACATGTTATCAAAACTTATTACCTCTTCCATTACCTCATTTATCTCTACTTAATACTTTCGTACATCTGTTTTCTCACCTAACAACAAGCTTTCAATTCCTATGCACTCACCCATCAAGGCTATTAATGCATATTTCATGCCATCTTTGTCCAACTCATATGTGTTGTTTTTCCTGTTATACTTCACTAGTCCACTATAGTGCCACAACCTTCCAAGCACAATGTGCCATACATCCAAATGCATAATATCACAAACTATTTCATCCTTATAATTGCCTATGTGAAACTCAACTTTACATTGGTCATTTATAGTTACCTGGGTACCTGTTTGACGCCAAGTCACAGAATAGGGCGTGGGGTGTGGTATTCTTTCCAAGCCCAATTTATCTACCATGTATTCATAAACAATATTATCCATGCATATATCAAAAATCACAACTTTACATCATTTACCTTTGGACTTGTAGGTAGTCTGGAATACGATTTCCTTTTCCATCTTTCTTTCTTTCTTGGCTACAATTTCTTCTTCCTGTATCATCTTTTCAATTTCTTTCTATAATAACTTCTTTGCCACTTTGAACAATTTATTTAATAATGATGATGCCCCTTTCCCATCTTTCTTCTTAATGCTTTGAGTTTTTTGCTGCGTCTTGCTATCCTCTCTCTCTTCTTGTCTTCTTCTCATGATACCTCACCTAAGGCTTTCTTTTCTTTTCTTCCTTGCAAAGTCTTTTGGTATCCACACTCTTCCCATCAACATATCAATCTGCAACACACATATTTAACCAAATGCCAATCAACATAATTAATTACTTCTGTCCAGATCTTGTGGTCTTTGATACCAATTTGATACAGAGGAATAAGGACATTTCAAATAGGGTTTCAATACAAATAATGCAAATGTGCATTCTTGTTCATTCTTGGCAACTTGCTCTTAAACCCTAAAACACAGAGCAAAAATTTAGACCTTTTTTACTATAACTTTTAGCACATACCTGATATTAAAAATCTAAGACTTGTTTGGAATACCCTTTTAGCCCTTATTAAACATATGTCAGAATAGGCTAGGGTTTCTTTGTACAAACTAGGGAAAAAATAAGACTATTCATGTGCAAATGCTAGAACTGTTATAGAACTGCTTTCACCAAAATTGGTATAACTCACTCAATACATAATGAAATCACATGAAAAAAAAACATTGTAAACTAGAAACAAATATCTTTCCATCCATCTATTATATTCCTCAATATGATGTAGTACCAGGCCGTACTATGCATGTTTTCAATGAAGAAAGTCAGAGAAGATTATTTATTTGATGACAAATGCAGATACAAAACAAAGTTAAATACTATGATGAAATAGTTGTGGTGAAACATTTATGCACCATCCAAACTAACATAACTATTAGACAGTTACTAAACAATGTAATATGTAATACACATAGTTATACGAAACAATGCACGCTAACAGTCCCCCCTTATTACATTGTTCCTGCAATAGTACCAATGGATCCCCCTGAATGCTAAAATACTCAACAAAGCTGATTACATAATATGTATACATATTTTATAGAAGGTCTTCTCCAAAATAACAAATCCTAAACCAAGTGGGGCTCCATCATGCTGTCTTGTCTACCCTTGGAAAGGTGTAGCTTCAAGCTATGTTCTTAAGCTCTTTAGTCTTGAACTCTCAAATCATAGAGTCTTAAATTATTTGACAATGAACCCTAAGAGATATAACAGATCTCTACCATTGTCTAGTGACTGCAAAAGGGTATAATTCTCGATCATATACTCTTTGAAGCTCGCTAGAAAATAATCCATATTGAGCTCAACACCAAATCCCAAACCTGTCTCCAAAACAAAATCTTCACAAAACATACATTCTTCAAATTTGTTAGCATCAACAAAGAAAAATAAAACCAAAACCAAAAATGCTTCTCATGCAAAGCATCATCTCAAAGAGAGAAGCTAACTTGAGATGATGGAAAATCCTCCATCCTCCGATGCCGCTACCTCCAATTTGAAGAGTTAAAGGGCGTATCCACAAAAATTAATAGCACCATCTGGTGGATCCTCATCCTCAATATCTGGTGGACCCTTATCATATTTAATGAATGAAAAGTTCCTTTCATTTTTTACCTTTCCTTTAATAACATCACTAGCTTGAGTTCTACAATCCCAGGTTGTATGACCATTTTTCTTACAATAGGAACATTTTATTTTCTCTAATCTAGATTATAATTGCTTCTTGAGAATAATTCTTTCTCTTGAGGATCATCTTTTGAATCTTCTATTGTTCTCTTCTCTTCTGCTAGAAGAGCAGAAATCATACCTTCTAGAGTTTGTCAAGGTATTTGACTGAGTGTAAAAATAACATTGTTGTATTTTTACTAGGCAAGCTATTTAATAGGATGGCCCTAGCATCATCATCATCTACCATAACCTTAACCTCTGCTAGTTGTCTAATGAAAGACTGCAAGTTACTTATATGATTTGACATTGTGATTCCATCTTCCATCTTAAACCTAAATAATGGAAGTTTTAAAGAAAACTTTATATTAATGGCTTTTGATACAAACAATTTATTTAGATTATCCCAAATTTTAGTTGATGATTTATCCAAATCAATGTGCTACAATTCGGTATCAGAAAGAGCAAGACCAATTATAGCCTTGGCTTTATCATCTCTACTACTCCAATGTAATAACTTATTTGCATTTGTAGGTGTTTTTTCCTTTCCACTTACTATTACCCATAAATTTTTATTCATTAGTTGCATTTGAATTTTCATTTTGCATGTATGAAAATTAAAACCAGAATACTTGTCTAATGGAATCTCCATTTAAAAATAATACTCCAAAAAGAAATGGTAAGACCAAATTAACCTTCTTACTCTGAATTAAATATATTTGCTTATAAAGTTTTGCACTTCCTTACACACTTCAATACATACATTTCCCTAACTGATAACCTCGAACGTGAAACAAGAGGATAGGCTAACTGTGCATTGTTAGCATCTGAAACACAGAAAATTGTAGGTTTTCAATCAAATTACAATATCCAACAAAATTCCAAATCAAATGACAACTCTTCATGCGATCTGATTTCTTCTGGTTAGTGCTTTCTTCTCTGAGGGCCACTTTCTTAAACATAAGCCTCAACATCACCTAAAAATAGCGATTCCTTTGTATGACCTTGGTTGGTTGCAACTTTACACCCTTTTGGCTTCTTTGCAGACTGATCGGTCCCTTTTGTGTTGGCCTCAAATGTATTTAGCATCCTCAACTTCAAATAGATCTATGAACCCTTTTAAACAAATTATCATTCCTTAAGATCAATGCACCTTCATCATGCCTAGATAGCCACAAGAACTAATTTCAGTCTGATACCATCTAAAGAGAGTCAGAGAAGATTATTTATTCGATGAAAAATGTAGATACAAAACACAGTTAAATACTGTGGTGAAATAGTTATGTATTAGCCAATCTGACGTAACTATCAGACAGTTACTAAACAATGTAATATGTAATATGCATAGTTATACTAAACAATGCATACTAACATTCAAATTGCATTTTCAGAAAATTAAACCTTACAGACCTACACTTAATAAAAATGCCATAACTTATTCAATTCTCCATCAAAATTGATTAAAAAAAATAGAAAAATGAAGTAGATTCACATTCCCACACTTGCCAACTAGCTTTAGATCATTAAATGGGCCTTACAAATTTGTACTAAGCAAAAGAATAGAATTGTTACAAAAAAACTACAAAGAAATTGTTCCAAAATGATTCACATTCTTTATTCAAATGTTCACTCTAGCCTTATCCAACCTTAGGATTCACATTTACAACATGTATTTATGTTTTCCCAATCATTTTCCAACTACCAACCACCCACAACTAACTTCCTAATCAAAGTTGCAACTTTAATGCACTTTTTGTCAACTTCCACAATGACAACTTTTACATCTTTTGTAAATGTTTACAACTTTTGACCAATGGACCTATAACATTCCAATAATGGATCAAAATAATCCCAAATGGTCATAAATGACCTTATTAGACCGAACAGATAAAAAGAAAACATAAAAGAAAAATTTGACCATATGGCCTGAATGTGCCCCTACACCAAGCAGGCTTGTTACATTCAACATTCTAAACCTTTTCAAAATCTATGTAGCATAGATAGTTTGTGAAATAAATATGTCATGATCAACCTTCTTGGACCTCAATGCCAAGGAAATATTTTAGCAAACCTAAGTTTTTAATCTCAAATTCTTTTTTCATTACCTCTTTGAAATTAGCAATGAAGAGGTAATCATCCCCTATGATAATTAAATTATCTACATGCAACACAATGATTAAAATCTCACCATGAGCTACTTTGATGCAAAATGTGGGCTCACTTTCTCTTTTGCTAAAGCCATTACTTAGTAGATATGAATCAATTATATTGTACCATGCCCAAGGTGCTTACTTGAGCCCATAGAGGGCTTTCTAGAGCATATATACTTTATCCTCTTATCCTAGGACTTCATAGCTAGGTGGTTGTTCAACATATACCTCTTCCTTGAATGCTCCATTCAAGAAGGTAGATTTCATGCCCATTTGGTATGCCTTCCACTTATGTTGGGCTACTATTTCTAAGATTGCCCACTCTTTTTCCAACCTTGCTACTAGTGCATATGTCCATCATAATCTCTTTTAGGTTGTTCTTTGTATCCCTTAACAAATAGCCTCTTATGCCTTTCAATGTTTCCTTCAACAATACTCTTAGTCTTATAGAAAACCTTAACTCTAATCACTTGTTTACTCTTAGGTGATTTAGTTAGCTCTGATATTTTATTTATTTTATTGCATCCAACTCCTCATCCATGGTCTTATATTATTTTTCTTCTTTCATATCATCTTTAAAATATATTGGATCGCCATGGGGTAAAAACCAAAGTTTAGGTTTTCATCAAAATCATCATACCTTAAATTTTTATAAATCCCCAACATGCTCCTTGTCTCCTTGACATTAAAGAAATAAGTATAGGATGTAAACTACTTTTGGAGTTTCTTTCTAGAATGTTTTAGGGTTGATTATCCTACTAATTCCAAAGTTTCTTGATTATATAGTTCTCCATAGATAATTTCAAAGCTGAATCTGGATTTGATTCTTCTTGACTACTAGGAATTTTGATGTGTTCAGGGATGGAGAGTCCATTCAAGGACTACCCCACCTTACAACATTAACCATTCAATCTCACAATCTCAACAAAAACATAATGGAAACACACATGTAACAGTTACACAACATAAGATCCATAACCATAGGACATAAAATTTATCCTGGAGAAACCTTAAAAGGGAAAAACCCAACCTCCAAAAGATCACTTCTCATTATATTAGATTTCCAAATCTCAGTACATATTCCTCTAGGGATTTTCATGTGCTAGGCCACAACCCAGGCTTACAAAAGCTTCATGGAAACACAACACAACATCACATCTATGTCATTCTTCTATGTCTTATGTCTTATTGCTTCTTGTTTTTCTATTCTTTGCTCTACATCTTCTTCTACTCACTGCTCTATCCTCTACTTGCTAGACGCATTCCCACACTTTGAACCAATCTTCCATCCTTCATATATATCCTCTGCAAGACTTCTAAACATCATCTTTTTCAACCTAAATGTAACATGTAATATGAAACGTGTAATCGGCCTTGTATACACAAGTCAGCCCCAAACCATATGCGGTGATGTAGGAATGAGATATCACCCTGTGCTTCATATCATAAGCTTTACTAGACCAAATTTACCTCCACATAATCTTAGTTCCCAGACTTCTTTGCAATCCTTCTTGCAGCCCGTTAACATAGTCTTCACTCTGATGCCTCTAGACATTTGTTTGGTAACTCAAACCTCCTAAAAAATGGATCAAACATACCTCCTGACTAGTTCTAGTTATCCTCCCAACTACAAGACTAGAAAGCTAATTGATGTGAAATGCAGTGGCTTTCAATTCTGTCTTTGATGACCTTTCATAGGAACATGACTTGTTCTCACTCTGCTAACTCTAAAAAACTCTATGATAACTTTATGCTTTCAAACTTGGATCATGCATACCTCATAGTTGTCTCTATCTATCCTCCAAACCATGAGGCCATATCTTCATTTGCAGTAGAATGTGATAGACTTTGTTAACAACCTCTGGTAACTAACAACACAACTCCTAGTGACTTAGATCAACTAAAATAAATTCCAGATGCTACTACATCAGACTCTCAGGTTTAATTGAAAATTGGAGCCCCTACAGTAGACTTATCAAATTGATAAGTTCAACAATCTACTCCCAAATCCTTGCAACTATCTCAGTTCGGTGATCTATCTACAAGATTGCAACTACCTCATAGTTGGTGCTTTGTTGACAAAAACTTGTAGGCTACCTCAAGTTAGTGGTCTATTCAAGCCATCTTTACAAGTTGCCTCACTCCTTATATAGGTTTGATGATCTGTTCACAAATCACGGCACTACCTCACGATCAGTGATCTGTATAGGCTTTCTTTGTGGACTACCTCAACTTCCTTCTCATTTGTGGTGATCTAAGTTTAATGATCTTCTTACAAATCATTGCACTACCTCAATAGTTGGTGGTCTATATAGATCTCCTTTGCAAGATGGCTCAAATTCTTCTTTTGTAGTGGTCTAGGTTCAGCGATCTGGCTACAATGTTGCAACTGCCTCACATTTTAGTGCTCTATTTGCAAGACCTATAGGCTTCCTCAAGACCAATACTTTCTTCATACGTACATACCAACATTGATCAACAAAGAGTCAAATAGCCTCAATATCCCCTAACACTCAAGAACAATTGTTTTTACTTTCTCAATTTAGTACTTAGTCAACGCATCCCTAAATTCTCTCTGCGGTACTTCCCAATCCTCGATTCTATCTTCAACTTATCCCACACACATGGAATTTGTTTGGTTCCTTCTTTGCATGCACTACCCCTATACTTCTTTTTGTTTCTCTACCCATAGTTCCTTTATTGTGGTGTGATTTATTACTTCTTTTCCTCTTACGGTAGAATTTCTTGTAATCCCTTCTTTCACTATGGCATGGACTTCATTCTTGTTATGCTCCGCACATGTTCCTTACCTACCACATTTTAACCTATGTCTCCCTTTCTCTCCAACATGTGAATACTTTAGCCTATACAACCTTTTTAACTTACAAGTGACATATTTTCATTTCGATTCATCACTTCATCCATAATCCATTTGTCATAGACTCTTTCCTCCGCATTTTGCTCCAATACATATATTTAGAGTGATTCCTTAATCCACAAATTTTACAATGGTGCAAATCCCAACACATTCCTTTTCCATGTCCATGTCTATTACAATAAGAACAATACATACCTTGCCTTCCTTGAGCTGATTGGTTTGAACTTGTGACAATACCCTTATTCCCTTTACCTCTAATATATCCAAGGCCCTCACTTCTTGTTCTTACTATTGGCTCAATGGGTTCTATGATTCGTTGCTCATGTTTTCCCAATCCTTTTCCTTCATATCCTATTTTTCTCATGATTTTATAACAAACATTATTTTAAGAACTCTCTTTGTCAACAATATCACCAACAATTGCATATTCAGTTACATTGTCATCTTCAACCTCACCCTCCTTGTCTAAAGAAGCTTCTACGGTATCACATAATTTCTTAGTATCACAAGAAACATTACAAAGTTCAGGATTAGATCTTAGACATTCATTTTCCTTCTTGCATGCTACAAGTGACTAGTCTAATTGATTAAGTTGTTCTTTCAATCCTGATATTTCACTCTATTGTAAATTGTTTTCCTTTTTCAACTTCTCCAAATTTTCCTCTAGAGCTATGTTCCTCTTTTCAACCTTATCAAACAACTTGCACTCTTCTTCCAATTCTTCAAAACACCTTTTAACATACTCAAGCAGCTTCAACTTTTCTTCTAATTATCCATTCCTCCTTATGACATTTTTCAATTCTTATTCAAGAGCATCATATTTGTCTTCTCCTAGTTCTCTTATCTTCTCCATCAATTCTATGTTATACCTCTTTAATTTCACACAATTCTTCTTCCAGAATATCATTCTTGCACATTAGGTTTTCATTACTTTCTTCACTCTTCTTCCTATCTTCCCCATTGAAACAAATTATAGAAACAATTTAATGTGAAAATCTTACCCATGCCAAGACCTGCTATACTGATTCCAATTCTCCTTGATTGTGTGGTGACTTCTTCACTCCTTTTGAAAAATATTTAGATTATACACTAATGGTCAACTTGAACTACCAACTTGCTTGGATCTTTCTTTCTATGATCTTCCTTGCCCTAATCTTCCTTTCTTGGATCTTCCTTCTATGGTTATTCTTCTTTATTTGTGGTGGTTTCTCTCCTTATATGATGGTACTTACTGTAATTTAGGGTTCCACACATTCTTCCAACACATTCTACCTCCCCAATAGATTCATAACTAGCTCTAATACCACTTGATGTAGTCAGGAATGGAGAGTCCAATGAAGGAGTACCCAACCTTGCAGCCTTAACCATTCAATCTCACAATATCAATAGAAACATATTGGAAACACACATGTAACAGTTACACAACATTAGATCCATAACCATAGGACACAAAATTTATTTTAGGAAAACCCTAAAAGGGAAAAACCAAGCCTCTAAAAGATCATTTCTCATTATATTAGATTTCCAAATCTCATTACATATACCTCTAAGGCTTTTCATGTGCTATGCCACAACCTAGGCTTACAAAAGGTTCATAGAAACACAACACAATATCTTATCTACATCATTCTTCCATTTCCTCTATATTCCTTCTTCTCCTTTCTCTATTTTTTTTTCATCTTCTTCTACTCTCTAGTTTGTCCTCTACTTGCCGCACTCACCATGCACACTTTGAATCAATCTTCCATCCTTCATATATATCCTTTGCAAGCCTTGTAAATGTCATCTTTGTTGGCCTAAATGTAATGTGTAACATGAAACATGTAATCATCCTTGTATACACAAGTCAGCCCAAAATCATGTATGGTGATGTAGGAATGAGATATCACCCTGCTCTTGATATCATAATCTCTATTGGTCCCAATTTACCTCTGCACAATCTTAGTTCTTGGCAGACAATCCCAAATCACTGGTGCAAGATCCTAGAATTCTATCCAATCCTTTTTCATGCATCTAGGTAACATACTCTAAAATATGATGCCTCTAGACATTTTTATAGTAACTCAAGCCTCTAGAAAGTTGGATCAAACATACCTCACAACAAGTTCTAGTTATCCCCCCAACCGAAAGACCAAAAAGATAACTGTAATGAAATGCAGTGGCTTTTAATTTTGTCTTTGATGACCTTTCACAGGAACATAACTTGTTCTCACTCTACTAACTTTGAGAAACTTTGCGATAACTTTTATGATCTAAAACTTGCTTCACATATACCTTGTAGGTATCTCTATCTATCCTCCAAATTGTGAGGCCATATCATCATTTGTAGTAGAATGTGGTAGAATCTGTTGACACCCTCTAGTAACTAACAAAACAACACCTAGTGACTTAGATAAAATGAAATGACTTCTAGATGCTCCTGCATCAAATTCCTTTTCCATTTCCACCTTCTTCATTATCTATGCACACTATTATTTAGATGCCTAATGAGGTACCAACCATGCAATCCCATGATTCATTCTCAATGAATTCAAGATCTCTACTAATTGCAATCTTCTTGGTGATAGGGTTATATAGCTTGTATGCTTTGGATTCTTCATTTTAGCCTACAAAGATGCACTTTTCTCCTTTGTCATCATTTGTTTATCTTTTATTCTTTGTTACAAATGCATATGCCATACACCTAAAGTTTCCTAGGTGCTCCATAGTCCATGTGTTATTTATCCAAGATTGTTGTGGAAATATATCATGAACATCCTTTGTGGGACTTCTATTTAATAGGTATACTACTGTTGCAATAGCCTCACTCCGAAATTATTTTGACACTCCCTTAGCCTTCAATATCCTTACTACCATCTCTTACATGATTTTATTTTTCCTCTTAGCAAATGTATTTTGTTGTGAAGTATACCTTCTTGTGAACTATTATTCAACGCCTTCATTCTTTTAGAAATTTAGAAACTCCTTGGAGATATACTCCCCCCTCTATCCATTCTGAGGACTTTGATGAACCGGCCACTTTGTTTCTCAACCAAGGCCTTGAACAACTTGAATTTTTCAAATGCTTCGGATTTATTTTTCAGTAAATAAACCAAATTCTTTGTGCTATAGTCACTTATGAAGGTCATGAAGTATACATTATAGGATATGGTGGGGATGTTCATGGGGCCACATAAATCTAAGTGCACTAGGTCCAATGGTGTTTTTCCCTCATAGGTTTCCCTAATTGAAAGGGTTGCCTTTCTTTCTTTCCTAGGGTACATGCCTCACATTTTCTATCAGGCTCTACTATTTTGGTAGCCCCCTAACCATATCTTTCTTTGATGAAAGAATCAAACTAGAATAACTTAAATACCCATACCTTAAATAGTAGACTTTGAATGGGTTTTTGATGACCATATTTAAGGAAAACTACTATCCCTTTTATGTAGTTTTCGTGTTCTTCGAAGGCATAGTTGTAGACAGAGTTGAGAAATCAATTTGCATTCTTAAACAAAACATTATGTTTCTTATCATTTGGACTATTGCAATTCTATTATTACTATCATCTTTGTCAAAGATTATGCATTCTCCATTTCCATTAGGACTATGTACCCTTTTTGGACCAGTTGTCCAATTCGCAAAAGGTTGTGTTTCATGCCAAGGGCATAATAGATGTCCAAGATTATTTGTTTTTATCACCATGCTTGGTTTAAATGATTATTGTGCCTCTTCCCATGACTAAGACCTTTTCATTGTTCCTCATTTTTATTTTTTACTTAATATTCTTGTCAATGGAGGAAAATAAGTTTGCAATACCACTCATGTGGCTGCTACAAGCATTTTCCAAATATCAAAACTTAGTGTTTCTTTGTTCAACAATATTGTACACAATGGACATGTTTGAGGGACGTTCATTTTCAACCATATTTTCATTGGCTACAGGGTCATCCCACAATAATGGGTTACACTTTTTGGCCAAACTTGACATTGAAATCGACATTTTGAACTAAATCTTCACTTTCTAAAACCTATAGCTGCTATACCATTGAAAATTTAAAGATGATGTAAACTAGTGATTTATGAGATTTTTTCTGTAGATTCTATATATATATATATATATATATATATATATGTTAAATTATAATTTTTTTGTCTTCTCCTTTGATAACTAATTTTTAATAGTAAACAACATTTTTTTAAAGTGATGTGTATTCTATCACACCTAACTTTTATCTTACAAAGGATAAAATTATGATTCTTTTGAATTTAGATTGGTAACACTAATATCTAGATGATGCATTTGGTTTCACAATGTTTTGTTGAATATTTTTTTTAATTAAGCTTGGAAGTCAAAACTATTATAATTTAGACATAGGTGTATTCTATCCAACATAACTTTTTTTTTTATATATCATAATTCATTTTTTTTTGTTGGATTAAGGACATCAATACCTAGAGGACATGTATTTTTTAGATTTTTTTCTCTATTTTCCTATTTTTTCATATGTGTGAAACAAAGACCTTGATGTTCATTGAAAAACCTACATTCACAATAAAATAAAAAATAAATATAATAATCAAAATAAATATATTTAAAATTATAGTTTTTGGGAAGCTTATAATAAGGACTACAGACTTACAAAACATAAATTTTAAATGAATTCATTTGATCCCCCAAAAGGTAAACCATAAGTGGCTTTTTATCAGCATTTTGATAGGTGTAGAGGAGACTCCATTATAGGTATGGTTTAAAACTACCAAGGTTCTATCCAAGGGGGTTTGATCAAACCCTCTTCAATTAAAATCCTTTGGATGGAACCTTTCAAGGCTTAAATCATTATATTTTCTAAAAATATGTGATTTCAGAAAAAATTAGGATGTCCCAGAAAGTGTAACCCATTATTGTGGCAGCACCCTACATTTAAATTTTTTTTCCCTTGGCCACACTACCTCTTTCTACATTCACATTCAAAATTACCATAGTTATGATAATAATAACATGGCACATTACTCTTGTCATACCTTTGATTTTGGTTTCCACCCCATTTCTTATCTTGGAAGTCTATTTGTTAGCTACTTTCTTTCTCTTGGATATTTGAGCTTGCTCTTCTAGAATAGGCTCTTCCTCTTCCTTTTTAACCTTTAATTCTACTATTTTTTCCTATCCCCTACCTATTACATTATTTTAAGTTTTGAAGGCTTGTTTTAGGGAAGGAGTGGATTTATTCAACAATTGCTCATGGGTTTGTAGTGAACCCATCAATTCATCCAATGACATATTTGAAAGGTCTTTGGCCTCTTTGATTGCAACAATAATTAGGTCAAATATTAAGGGAAGACTCCTATGGATTTTCTCAACAATCCTTCGCTCTTCTAGAGCTTCACCATTAATTCTTAACTAGTTTATCAAGCTAGAAACTCTTGTATGGAAGTCTAAAATGGACTCTTTATTTTTCATTTGAAGAGTTTCAAATTGTCTTTGGAGATGCTAGAGTTTTACTAATCTCACATTTTCAATTCCTTTGTAGGAGCTTTTAAGAATCTCTCAAGCCTCTTTTGAGTATTTAGCTACTACTCTTCAGGGGAATATGGATTCTTCCATTGCTACATCTATCAAATTTAGGGATTTTACATCTTTCCTTCTAGTTTCTTTTAGCTAGTTCTTTCGGGAATTTGTCAATATTGTATAGTTTGTTTGGTTAGTCACATCTATGAATCCATTGACCACAATCTCTGACAAATCATTTGCTACAATTATTCTCTTGTCTACTTTTCCCATAAATAATAGTTTTATCCATCAAAAGCAGGTAGATACTACCAACTCTTATTATCACCTCCAACCATTTTATAGATTATGAGAAAGACTCTTAATACCCAAAAACTTAAGGCTCTAGCTCTTATACCAATTGTTCTAGCAGAAGCTCTGATACAAGTTGATGGGGAGAGGAAAATAGGAGAGGAAACACAAAATAAATTAAATACATAAATTTCTATTTGTATTTATATTCAAAAATTTACATTCAAAATGTTTTACAATAAAAAAATTATAAAGTTGTTACTTTGTATTACTCTTATACAATCATTGTAGACCTTTATGGAGCTTCTAGACCTCACTAGACATTGTTTTCTATTATTCCTCTTCTTTCTGTAGTTTCTATGTGATTTTGTAATTACCTTTGTGCTTCCATAGTTGGCTACTATGGTATTCTATAGTTATATTTTGTTTTTCTATGCTTACTACTACTATTCCATAGTTAGGTGCTATAAGTTTTTTTGGAGCTCATGCAATATTATTCTCTTAGTAGTTGTTCTCTTATCTCCTCTCCCCTATTTCTATTGTGGTTGCTAATGTTCTACACACCACACATAATGGTTCTCACTTTTCCTTTTTGTATTTCCTAACACTTGAATGATTTTCGTTCTTACACACAAAATTTAAAAGAGTGTACCAAAAATAAATGCACTCAGATAGACCAACCATAATTAATAGTTTTCGTTAGAGTGGTAGAATAAGAGGATCCCAAAATTATTTATGATGGGAATGTAATAAATGTCTCACTCCAAATTAATATTTTTTAAAGATATGGAATTTCACTTACCAAGATATCTAAAAAAGAGTTTGTTGAATGACTATAACTGACCTAGATTTCTCACAAGGAAATTATATGGTTTTCTTCCATGATTATGGAGGTGATGTCTATGAGGGTACACTTGAAAGGTTATGTGGAACTAAACCTATAACTTGTCGATATGAGCTAACTAGATTTTTCTACATGAAACCTATTTTCTTTGTTGTTAGTGCTCTAAATATGATAAGGAACATGAGATGTGTAGAAGCAACTTTATGGAATTTGCTATTCCACAAGGGTTGTGTTTTGTTTAGTCAAATTCCTAGATGGACCAATTCAATGGTAGTAAACAAAGGTCAAGAACAATAAGAAATCATGTACTATGCTCCTAAGATGAGTAGTCAATGCTAATGTAAACATTTATTTTATCATTTTGCAATCAAATTCTACATGTGCTCAATTAATTCTTCTATCAATTGTATATGATTCTTTTAAATTAGGGTTAGTCTATAAATATACCACTCTAACATGCAATTTGAAACAAGTTGTGCTTTTCTTGACTCATAATGACTATTAATGGAGGGAATCATTGGACCAAAATTTTAAAAAATCAATTTAAAGGTTAGAAGTTCAAATCTTTGACTACAAAAATGATCTAGATCAATTATGCACGTATAGATTTGAACCAAGTTGATGAACATCTAGATGTGGGGATTAAATATAGATCCTAGGGATGGGTGATGATGGTGATAGGCTAGCATAAAGTTATTTTCCAACTTGCATGCAAAATATCTCATTGTACACACTAGTCAATGCAAAAGAAAACCTAGTCACTATGGCCCTAATACTTAAGATAAAAGTGCATGGATATATAATTTTCATGATTACAATTATATTTTTCCCTTGTATTGACTTGAATGTGAAATTATATGAGAATTCATGTTAGAAAATCAAATGATATAAATGTGCATAAAGTGTGCAGATCGTGGATATTGGTCATATGTACTCCAACAAGAACTTGCAAGAGTAGATGGAAAAGTTACATTGATTAGCATATATCAAGAATTTAAAAATAAGAATAATCACAACTTGATAAAATTATTTTTAAAAAGTAAAAAGTTTAGGATTAGAGATTCCATGTATTATGCAATGTAGTGCAACTCTAATGATGTAGAAAGTACTCTAGTCA
This sequence comes from Cunninghamia lanceolata, assembly GCA_027924645.1. Classification (NCBI taxonomy): domain Eukaryota; kingdom Viridiplantae; phylum Streptophyta; class Pinopsida; order Cupressales; family Cupressaceae; genus Cunninghamia; species Cunninghamia lanceolata. The sequence continues at coordinate 12,537,168 of BSBN01000780.1, forward strand.
AGTAGACAAGTGTAAATGGATCTGTCTAGATACACAATAGGATTTGACCCTATAGATAGCAAGTAAGACCTCTAGCTAGCCAAAAAAAATTTGACCTCCTTTACAACCAATCCAAGAGCCAATTAATAAATTTCACATGTCACATTCATGTGATGAGTGTGGTGGCCGCCTCATATTGTTATATGGAACCTAATTAGACTCAGAGATAAAATTTTGCCCACTTTTATCGGCGCGGTTTCCCCCCAAACTATTTAATGGAGGAGTGTAGGGGGTAGAACCCCTCCTGCGGGGCCCAGGGGGCTTATCCCCCAGTGGGGGCTTAGGGTCAGAGCCCATGGTGGGGGTCTGGGGGCCACTCAAGGCAGCGCCCCTAAAGCAAAAATTGTCTATTATTTTATAAAGGCATGGGAGTTATTTTTCTATTGGTTGATATAAAAAAATCATATTTTTGTAACTAACATAAGGATTGATAAAAGTAGCTAAGGGTTAGGGTTTTCGTTGATATTGTATTGTAGCATTTTGCAGCAGTATTGAATTGTAAAGATTGCTAGTTGTAATCAGTTTGATTTATTTGATAATAATATTGGACTCTCTATTGGTGGATGTAGCCCGAGTTTGAGTGAACCACATTAAAAATTTGTCTCTCTCGTTGTTATTATTTCTATGTATTTTCATTCCTCTATTTAATTTTTATTTGCATTTAATTGATATCTTCTACATGTAATCCCTAACAAGTGGTATCATAGCAAGTTGTGTTTGATTATTGTCTACAAGAAGGTCTCACAGTTGAGTGGGAGTCTCATGGTTGAGTGGGAGTCTCACGGTTGAGTGGGAGTCTCACGGTTAAGTGGGAGCAATGGCAAATGAGGGTAAATTGAAGGTAGATAAATTAAATGGGCATAACTATCAATTATGGAAGATGTAGATGGAGGATTATCTCTATCAGAAGGATTTATGGAGGCTGTTGAAAGGAATAGCCAAGAAACTAGCAGCAATGACTAATGAGGATTATAATCTTCTAGACAAAAAGGCACTGGGAACCATTCGGTTGACTTTGGCACCATCTGTGGCATTCAATATAATAGAAGCGATGACAACAAGTGAACTAATGAAAGCTTTGGCTAAATTGTATGAAAAACCATTAGCCTCAAATAAGGTATTTCTTGTGAAGTATTTGTTTAATCTAAAAATGATTGAAGGTGGATCTGTGACAGATCATTTAAATGAGTTTAATATGATTACCAATTAGTTAACTTCTATAAAAATGAAATTTGATGAAGAGGTGAGGGCTCTCTTGATATTATGTTCTTTGCCAATAAGTTGGAATAGCTTGGTAATGGTTGTAAGTAACTTTGTCTCTGGTTCAAATACTTTGAAATTTGATGATGTTGTTGGTGTTCCCCTTAGCAAGGAAATGCGACAGAGAATCTCAGGAGGGTCCACATCAGGTAGTGTTTTGAATGCAAAAAATAGGGGCAGATCAAAGAAGAAAGCAAAAGGTTCTAAAGGTCATGGGAAGTCATGAGGAAAATCAAATGACAAGATGTCTAAATCCAGAGGATAGAAGGATTGCTGGTACTAAGGGAAACTAGGTCATCTGAAGAAAGATTGCTGGTCTCAAAAAAATAAAGGAGACAAACAAGAAGGCAATAAGGAGGCAAATGTGGTAAGTAATAAATCTGAAGATGATGCTTTGATTCTTTCCCTACATAATGTTGATGACTTGAATGGGTTTTAGATTTAGGGGCCTCATTTTATGCTACACCCCATAAAAATTATTTTTCTAATTATGTCTAAGAGAATTTTAGGCTGGTTTATTTAGGAGATAATGAACCCTGTTAGATTGTTGGATAGGGAAGAATCAACATTAAGTTACAGCATGGGAAGCATTGGCTACTACAAGAGGTAAGGCACAATCCAAGGCAAGGCAGCTAGCTGATGAAGGTTGCATTGTTACATTTACTGATAAAAATTTGAAGGTTACAAGTGGTGCCTTAATAGTAGAAAAAGGTATGAAAGTGGGCACCTTATATCTTTGTACAGGTCATACTGTTCCTTCTACTTTAGCTCTTGCAGAGAAAAAATCAAACAAGTTTAGGAATAGTTGATGCGGGTTCATAGGAAGAGACTGAAACAGTTGCTGTAGGTTTTGAGATGTAACACTATGGCATAACAGACATAGGCATATGAATGAAAAAGGTACAAAGGTACTTCATTATAAGAAAGTTTTAACAGGTCTAAAATGTATTAATATGGATTTTTGTAAAAGTTGTGTGTATGGAAAACAAAAGAGAGTCAATTTTCTCAAGGATGGAAAGCAAAAGAAAGATGAAAAGTTGGAGCTTGTGCATATAAATGTATGGGGACTGGCTCAGGTATCTTCTCTTGGTGGCTCTCAGTATTATGTTATATTCATAGATGATGTAATAGGAAGGTTTGGATTTATTTACTCGGGTAGAAATCTGATGTTTTTGAAACATTTAAGGAATGGAGAAGCTTGATTGAGAATGAGATGGGTAAAAGATTAAAATGTCTCAGATTTGATAATGGTGGTGAGTATTGTAGTAAAAAATTTGAGTATTATTGTTCCTTTAATGGAATTTGTAGGTAGAAAACAGTTCCAAGGACTCCATAGGAGAATGGACTGGCTGAACACATGCATAGGACAATAATGGAGAGTGCAAGGACCATCAGATTGCATGTTGGGCTACCTTTAAACATGTGGACAAAGGCTATTACACCACTTTATATTTAATTAGTATAGGTCCTTCAGTTCCTTTGGGCTGTGGTATTCCAGAGGAAGCATGGACAAGTAAGAAGGTAAGTTATTCTTTTCTCAAAAGCTTAGGATGTGAAGCATTTGCACATGTAGATTCTAGAAATAGAACCAAGATGGATGTAAAATCAAAAAAGTATACCTTCATTGGATATGGCATTGATGAATTTGGTTATAGGATTTGGGATTTTGAAAATCAAAAAATTGTGAGAAGCAGGGATGTTGTATTCAATGAGAAGGCATTGTACAAAGATTAACTTTGTAGTAGCATGAGAAGAAAGAAAATGATTATGTGGTGCTGGATGATACTCTAGATAATGATATTCTAGTGGTTCCTCATGCTCTGCAACAACAACAAGAAATACCACAAACTCCAATGAATGTTAGGTGGTCAACAAGGCTAAGTAGATCTCCTAAAAGGTTTTCTCCCTCTTTGTATTCTATTTTTTTAACAGATGCTAGTGAACTAGAAGGGTATGATGAAGCTATGTAGGTGGATACAAAGGTTTAGTGGGAGCTTGCACTAAAAGAAGAAATGGACTCCTTGCTGAAAAATCAGACTTGGGATTTATGTAAGTAGCCTGTAGGTAAAGAGGCTTTACCAAACAAATGGTTTTATAGGCTAAAAGAGGAAGATGGAGGTATGAAAAGATTTAAAGCCAAGTTAGTTGTAAAAGGGTTTGCACAGAAAAAAGGTATTGATTTTGATGAGATTTTTTCTCTGATTGTTAACATGGCTTCTATTCGTACCGTTTTAAGTATTGTGGCTGTGAAGATTTGCATTTGGAATAGCGAGATGTGAAAACTACCTTTCTCCATGGTGATTTAGAGGAGGAGATATATATGGAACAACGATAGAGATTTGAGGTTAAACGTAAGGAGAAATAGGTGTGCAGATTGAAGAAGAGTTTGTATGGATTGAAACAATTACCTTAGCAATGGTATTTGAAATTTGATAGTTTTATGATTGAGCAAGGCTATAGCTGGTGTAATTTTTACCATTGTGTTTATTTTAAGAGGTTGGTTAATGAAAACTACATTATTTCATATTTATATGTTGATGACATTCTTGTAGCAGGGTCTAACATGGATCACATAAGAGAGTTAAAATAACAGTTAGCACAATCAATTGCTATGAAAGATTTGGGGGCAGAAAAACAAATCCTTGGTATAAAAATTTGTAGAGATAGGAAGAATAGAAAATTGACTCTATCTCAGGTTGATTATGTTGAAAAGGTGTTGCATAGATTCCATATGGACAATGCAAAAGATATCAGCATACCTTTGCCTAGTCATTTGAAATTGACTAAGGAGATGTGTCATAAGACACAAGAGGAGGAAGCAAAAATATCCAAGGTACCATATGCTTTAGCTGTAGAAAGTTTAATGTATGCTATGGTATGCATGAGACTAGAATATTGCACATGTTGTAGGAGTTGTAAGAAGGTATATGAGTCATCCCAGATTGGAGCATTGGAATGTGATAAAATGGATTCTCATATATTTGAGAGGTACATCCAATAAACAGTTATGTTTTAGGGGCTCTAATACTGATTTAGCAGGCTATGTAGTCTCATATTTGGTAGGGGATATTAATACCAGGTGTAGTACTATAGGTTATGTATTTACTATAGGTGGGACAACGGTGAGTTGGATCTCATGGTTGCAAAAGGTGGTTGCTTTATCCACCATAGAGGCAAAGTATATAGCTTCAATAGAGGCAAGAAAAGAGATGATGTGGCTGCAATCTTTCATGGAAGAATTGGGCAAACAACAGGCTAATAGTTATTTGTTTATAGATAGTCAAAGTGCCATATATCTTGCAAATAATTCTTCCTTCTATTCAAAGACCAAACACATATAGTTGAGGTGTCACTTTATTTGATTAGTGTTGGATGATGGACAATTACGGCTAGAAAAGATATATAGAGATGAAAATCCAACAGATATGTTTACAAAGGCAGTAACAAGGGAGAAGTTGAGCTCCTCCTTAGCTTTAGTTGGTCTTCAAGACTGAAAACATAAAATCAGAATAGCAGAGTCCAAGGTGCTTATTTCAAGTGGGAGCTACAGGGTCAGCAGTGTTTTGATCAGTCTCCAAGTGAGATGATATCGTGTTGAAACTGATGAGTCTCGAAGTGGGAGATTATTATTATATTGAGCCTAATCAGACTCAAAGGTTAAATTTCCCCCACTTTTATCTACGCGGTTTCCCCCCAAATTATTTAACGGGGGAGTGTGGTGGGGTAGAGCCCCTCTTGCGAGGCCCAGGGGATTTATCCCCCCTGGCGGGGGCTCGGGGGTAGAGCCCATAGTGGGGGTCTGGGGGCTACTGGGGGCAACACCTTGAAGAAAAAATTGCTTATTATTTTATAAAGGCGTCGGGAGTTATTTTTCTGTTGGTCGACATAAAAAAAACCCTATTTTTGTAACTAACATAAGGCTTGATAAAAGTAGCTAAGGCTTAGGGTTTTTTGTTGATATTGTATTGTAGCATTTTGTACCAATATTGAGTTACAAAGATTGCTGGTTGTAATCAGTTTGATTTACTAGATAATAATATTGGACTCTCTGTTGGTGGATGTATCCTAGGTTTGGGTGAACCACGTTAAAACTTGTCTCTTTCACTATTATTATTTTTGTGTATTTTCATTCCTCTATTTAATCTTTATTTGCATTTAATTGATATTTTCTGTGTGTAATCCCTAACATCTCAAATGCCTATAAATAACTTGGGAATTTGATAGTAAAAGAGGTTGACTTCTCTGTAGTGAGTTTTTAGCTTCTGCTGGAAGATTGATTTGGGTTTTCACAGGAAAGCTAGGTTAGTCTGATATGACTATTGGAATGAATGTAGGGCTTAGGCCCAGGCATATATGAAGATGATTGTACTCATGTTGTAATGTTTTCAATTACATATGAATAAAGAGTTTGTTGTTTCATTGTTGTGTGTTGTTCATTTTGTTACCTAGTTCAGTACCTTGTTAAAGCCCCTGGACCTTGCCCTACATCAGTTAGGAAATCCTTCTATGGTCTCAAATAGGCCCCTTAGGTGTTGTATGTCAAGATGGATTCTTTCCTTCTAGCTTTAGGTTTTGCTTGGTACCATTTAGCTCTTAATTTATATTTCATGTTGAAGGATGTTTCATTGTTGATACTAGTACTTTATGTCAATGGTGTCTTGATCATCGAGAGCTCTTCATCCACTATCTTAGTAGTGAATTTGGCTCTGTAGGATAGATTTGACATGATAGACTGGGTCTATTGCATTACTACCATAGCATTGACTTTTCATAGTCTGGCTCAGGGATCACTCTTGCACAATCCAAGTATACTCTTGATTTACATTCTTAGTTTCACATGACTAACTTTAGGCCATCCCCGACTCCCTCTTTATTTGGAACTGAGCTTGATGTTAATTGTACTACACCACTAGTTGATGCAACCTTATATCAATAAATTGTTTACAATCTCATCTACTTGATCCATACTAGGCCTGATATTTTATATGTTGTAAGCATTATCTCTAGATTCATGTAGGACCCTCATTAGCTATGCTATAAAGAAGCTAAGAGGATCCTTCACTATCTTTAGGACACTATCACATTCAGGATTCATTACAGAGTTGCCATAGAGGTTGACTTGGTTGGATATATAGATTCAGATTGGGCTCGCAATACTCAAAATCACAACTCCACTTCAAGTTATAGTTTCTTACTAGGTTTTGGTCCTATTAGTTGGTCTAGAAAAAAGAAAAATTCTATTGCTTTATCATCCACGAAGGCAAAGTATAGGGGAGTTGTTAACATAGCTATTGAGGCTATTTGGCTTCAAGGGATTCTCATTGACATTGGCATTCCATTCAAGAAGCCCATAGTCATCTCTTGTAACAACCATAGTACCATCTAGATATGCAAGAATTTGATCATGCACCGGTGGACTAGACACAGAGATTTACATACATTTTATTGAAGAGCTTATTCATGGGAAAATCATCAATTTAACTAGTCTTTTTCTCATCTATAGAGTAGGTTGTTGATATTTTCACCAACCCTTTACTGAGAGCAAGTTAATTCATCTACAAGCTCTTCTTAGGGTGCGATCTACTTCAACAAAATCATCTTTAGGGGGTGTTATAGTCCTCTTTATTTTTCTTTTCTCTTTTTTGGAAGGAATTATTTTCCCACTAGGTTTTCTTCTTTTTTCCACTTTATGTTCAAAAGATTGCATTGTACTTGGGTACCTCATTAGGCCTAGTTGTCAAGACCCAGTTTCTTTTTATCCACCTAAGGTATGCTAAAGGGGGTGTTAGTGTAGGATATTATTAGAATATTCCTATGCATGTAAATCACATGGATTATTCCTATATTTGGAGTTAAGCTTGCTTAGGTGTACTTTTTCACAAGGAGTTGCATGGAATTCACATGCCACTAGTTTTAGATTAGTGTTATGTGCATATTCTTAAGATGCGTCACCACTATTCTAGGTGGTAGTTTATTTTCCTCTACACTATATATGTACATATTATTGTACGTTTAATCAATCAATCCAATTATTGCTTCTAATCTTGTTTATCTTGCATACTCTCATGTTTTGATATCTTGCAAGAGCATTTGATAGCATGGCTTTCGCGGATCAACCAGTGCTGACATTCTACCAGTAGATCTTGGCTCTCACATATATGATGGGCTAGATAGAGGGAGATGAAAACCCACAAGGTGCCTAGAACATATGTATAGATTTTACAACTTGAGTAATAGAAATATAGAAGAAGGTTGGAACACATGCAAGGTAAAATTCTAAGGACAAACCCCAGTACGATGCAAAGTGCTCAAATACCTTCAAGGAATGCTTGTTTATGTTGATGTAAGTTCTCATAACAAATTTGAATAGCAATAGCCAAAGAAAATGTTGTTGTATGAGTCAAAGAGTGTTGAGAGAATGCTATAAAATTGATATAGAGACTAAAAAATTGATAGATTAATATGGTGGATTCAATAATAAGCTATGAAAGGGAAAATAGAAGGTCCAAGGTTAGGGGTAATCATTTGAATTCATGTCAGGATAGCTACCAAAGACCTAATGATAGAGCAAGGTGATGAAATGATCTAGAAATGACTATCATATGATAGGAATTCAGTGTATGCTAGTACATTAGGTGAATGTTCATGCATTGAGCTAGCATTTAGGTAGCTATGGCTCTTGAATGGTCCAATCACTAGGAAAAAACAAGGTTAATGCAATAGAACATTAATTTTGTATAAAAGAAGTATAGGAAAGCATGGAGACAAATATGACCATAGCACCATAGATGGAAAAAGGCTAAGGAAAGGGTTAAATGAGCCTATAAACATGTGCTAGGGAATATGAACACCAAAGTGGGTCCAAACATAGTGTGAAATTATGAGGATATACAATTTTATACATTACAAATCTATAAACTCTAATTCCCATGTTGATAGATGTACTTCTCACATTGAGAAATCATTCCACAATAACATGTGAGGAAAGGGATCTAATGAATAATTTAGTGTCAAATTTTTCTTTCATATGTGCTACATTTTAGATGGAGGAGGCCTCTATCTTTAGAAGCACACATGCCTTCTCTAGAGTGTACCCAAAATCATATCAATTCCTAACCTTTCTAAAAATTTAATAGTAGGATGTTCATAAATTGCCGCCACCTTCATCTCAAACATTTTCGATATTTCTCAAGACTATGAATATGTTCAGGCTATAGGGTTTGGTCTTGTGCACACTTCCTTTTTTAACACGGGTAGGCGGACAACAACTCTTGGTAGGTATGATTTCCAGACAGGCGAGACCCCAATAGGCAGCATCTTTGGTAGGGATCTCCTTTAATCCTCCCATCATGTCACGTACGTGTTTATAATGCAATGCAAAGGGACCTTCGAGGGGACTGTTATAATCTCGTAAACTGGGCTTTGAATGCTCCCTGCTTCCAGCTGCTAGAGAGGATTGCAGACAAAGTCAAGTAGTTCTTCAATGCCATGCACTTCCTCCTCCATCACGCTCCTGACCTGGCCCCAGGGCCCCCACGTGCACCAGGAACTCCAGCCTTTGCTCTCCTTTTCACCATCGCTCTGCTAGAGGACAACCATGACTCCAACTTGGACTAAGTTCTTCTACTTAGACACTGCTCCTGCCACACTGTTAAGTCAGCATGTTTTTCTCTTAGTATGTGAATTGGCGATTTCCATCTCTTTCTTCAGTGTTCTGTACTTTTCTGTATTTGCCCTGATGGCTTCATTCAGGCATTGGATTTTTTTTTGTACTTTCACTATTTGTTAATATATTATAATATATTATAGGTGCTTCACCACCTTTTTAAAAAAAATTAACATGAGGATGTACTTTCAAATTAACCATATTTCAAGATTGTAATATTAAGTGACAAGTGTCAGTCATCCTTTGAGGTGAGCATTGCCATATAGCTACGTATAAGGGTTATTAACTTTGTAAAAATGATTAGAAAAAGTTGAATACCAAAATTTGACACTTTAGGTATGTATAAGGGTTATTAGCTTTGTAAAAATGATTAGAGAAATTGAATACCAAAATTTGACACTTTAGATAAGTAGTAACTAGAGTTATTTTTTAGCAAATCGTTGTAAATATATATGTATAGTTTCTCTAGAAAATTAATATAAGACATTTTCTTTTAAGTTATGTAACCTATGTCCATCATTCTATCAATCATTAAAAAAATTTTAAATGTATATTTTTTTGTATTTGTATTATGATTCAATTAGTATACAATCAAGGATTGTATTTACACATTTTTAGCACAATACGTGGGATAGTTGAACTAAAGAAATGACAACTAAGAATGAGTTCTCTTATAGTAAATAGAAAGGCATTCGATGACTTATGCTTTGCAAGATAAGGCCTAGAATATCATGTCTTTCTAAAACTATAGGTTTCATGTGTACATGCTTTGAGTAGCTTATTCATGACTGTGTTGCAACAAGTCACAAGGTACTAGTCTATAATTCTGTAGTCACATAATTTACAATATGAAAAATATCATAAAGTTTAATTTATCTTTGTTTATGCATTCACTGGTTGCTTAAGGGTATGGAGGAATTTCTTGATTTGTCTTTATTTCACCAATGCTACTTATTTGACTACGAATACTACTTAGTTTGTAAAATTGGAGATCTTCTAACAATTCAACCACTAAACTAACACAATATGGGTTAGTGAAAAAGAGATTGGATCGTTTACTATATCTTTAGGCCCTAGTTCAATGCTAAATGAACTCAAAAGAACTAATGAAAATTTCTTGATTCTTACTTCTTCTAATCTTTTGAATTCTTTTCATGGCATTCTTTACAAATAGTTTTAGACGAAATAATTAATATTGTTTTATAACTTATGGTTTATTCCCTTTTTCTGAATGGTTTTCATATTAACTATTGCAAATCTTCATAAGACTACAACTAGTAGAGATTAAAGTGTAGGAGAGAAGAGCCATCTCATAATGTTTGGTCTATTCACTAAGCTTTTCTAATCATAGAAACTCACTTTGTTTTAAACTTAACTTCAAATCTTATAGGTTTATGTAAATTCTTTAGTGAACTTCTTATGAAATGTTAGTCTCTCACTGAAGAAGCCAAGACATCTAGCTATCACAACTATTTTATGATCTCTAGGAATATTGATTTCAAAGTCTTAACCATTTGACATTCATTCTTCAATCATTGGACTAAGTAATCCTATCACACTCATTTTCTTTACAATAAATACATATATTAACAAACTACCTAACTCCAACTCCTCTATGTTTAGCTCGTATTGATTATACTTACATACATACTAATTGGTTAGTATAGATTAAACACTAAGAACCATTGATGTTCCCTGTTCACTAATGTTTCAGCAAATAACTTCAAGGAAATAATAGAAAAATATATATGTTCCTTACAAATTAGTTTCATTGAATATCCTATCTGTGTACTTTTGTTTCTTAAATGCTTATTATGTTTTATTAAGAATGTCAATACTTTACGTTATGAGACATTTTGTAACATGGTATAACTGATTCTTCTTTAAAAGGGTACTATGAAGATAATACAGGCTATAATTTTTTCTGCACAAATGCCAAAAGTTGTCGCACATTTCTATTCGATCTTGAGTATAATTATAGCAAATCTTGAATCAACCAATATAGAAGGAACACTTTCCACATCGAGGGGAACTATAAGCACTATCATTAACTATTGAGATGTGCACATCTATTTGAAAGGGCAAGATGTTTCAGCACATCTATTTGAATGGGCAACATGTTTCAGCGTGTTTGTACTGTGATTATGACTTCTTGCAGGTCAAGGCTAAGTTTGTATCATATGGAAAAAAAAAATTCAACCTTTATATATTCCCAATTTTGGTGGGTAACTGTGGTCTGCACCTCCTTGGGACGGCCCTGGAGATGGCAACGTTTTGAGTAAAGTAGATGATATATTTTATACAATAAAAGGAAGAGATAGTGGGAGGCAGCATGGATGTCGATATATTTCAATACCAATATTTGGTCAAGAGTGGGGGCACTCTATCACGTGGGGCGTCGTCAGATTGTGGGGCTAGTGGCCGTTGGGTGAAAACTTGGGATACTATATACATTTGGGCAGAAGAATATGGGCCTTGTATTTGATCCCCTATCCAAAGTGCTTGCCCAAATCAAATAAAGAGTAGGTGTTCTTTTGTATCATTTCTTGGCTACGCATTGGAAGTACCAAGGACCTGGGATAGAGGACCACGAGGATAATACTATTAACCCCAGCCAAGAATAACGCCAAGAACTACGATTCTGCTCTTTCCAAGGACTAAGAAGAAGAAGAAGCGATCAAGGTAGCCTCACTTCCTTTGTTTTCCACATTATCTTGTGCTTCAATTTATTGGCAGATCTGGTTAATTAGTTTGAACGCCGGTTATTTATTAGCAGGTCGATGGGGAGGGGGAAGGTACAGTTGAAGAGGATCGAGAACAGCATAAATCGGCAGGTGACATTCTCAAAGCGTAGAAATGGGCTGCTTAAGAAAGCCCACGAATTGTCGGTGCTGTGCGAGGCAGAAGTGGGTCTGATCATCTTTTCCAGCGGAGGGAAACTCTTTGAATATGGCAGTAACAGGTATGTATATATACCTTTATATAATATCGCTACTTAGGCTTCAATGTTATGTTCACATTGCTATTACAAAAACAAGAAGCATAATCATAAAAATTAGCGATATACTGAAGGAGCTGAGATCGATTGGTCAGAATAAAAGTGTGTTACACATTTAACAAGATTCAAATATTTCAATTTATGATTGAAGAAAGGCTCAATTTGTATGTGACTTTGAGGAATGAGAGAATAACCCAAGGCAACTTCTGATATATCTAGGAAAGAACGGCAGATATGAATTAGGAGGGAATAGAGTTGTAAATTATATATATATATATATATATATATATATATATATATATATATATATATATATATATATATATATATATATATAGATACATACTCCTGACGTTCGGAAAATATAATCCAGCTATCTTATAACACAGGAAAAGAATAGTTTTGATGCATTCCCTGAAATTATGAGAAGATCTCGACGGTAATATCGAACAATGCATTGTTGGATTTATCTCCTCTGTAGTATGAGATAAAGCTAACTGTTGCGGGCGACTATTGACATTACAGTTCTTAGCCATATAAACAATCATTATAGTCATATGAGTTCACTTGAGAGAATCCTTTTCAAATAGAAAAAGTGAATAATGAAGAGAGTAAAATAGAGCATAAAGCAAACGTATTTTTCAATAGATCCAATTAACCTGGAGCGAGAAATTTACAAGATTGAAAATTGTAAAAAAATTGTAAATAGAACACATGGAGTTTCATTGTTCCATTGCGACTTCCATTTAACTATTGTTTGGAATTCAAATCATCATCGTCATTCTCTTTCTTTCTCCAAATACATATATGACTCCCATCAGATTAATGGTCATAAATACTTCCCTGGAATCTACAATTCCTTACTATTATGGTAGGTAACCTGATATATTTGGATTGCTGGCACCTTAAGAAAACAGCTGTGTTGTAGGATCAAATATAGCAAAAGGGGTTAAGTGTTATATTTTTACATATTTTGATTTTTCTTTTAAAAAAATTATAAACTTTTATAAATAACGCACCTCAAATAAAGTTTTTATATATGATTTATAACCTTTACAGGTTGCAGAAACAAGTATTTATGATAGGCTTGATTACGGTCAAATTTCTCTTACATGTTTAACCACTGTCAAACTCATCTTTGTTTAGATAGATTATTAGGTGACATGATTGAGCTCTGTGGACTGTCTCTAATGAGATACAGTGATAGGTGTCATTTTCCACTCATTTCAAACACATCCCATAAACGGAAAAACAAGAAAACGCAGAGATTATCTGAGGACTTCAAATGGTTCTCTTTTTTCAACCATATGTAAAGGTGTTACTTCAAAAATTTGTCAATTTTGCTAACATTCTTAGCATAGATACACCTATTAGAGTATATGCTAGCAGCTTATTACTCTTTGAAGCTTCTTCCTTCTTTAGAGGTGGATGAATAAAGTAGTATAGGTGAGATCACAATGAGAGATGTATTTAAGTCATGCTAATTGCAAATTATTAAAGGTTGGATCGCATTCCAATGTTTTAAGAGAGTGGTTATTTCTAAACCGTGAAGTTGTTCTTTCATTTTAGAGATAAGAAAAGAATGTGAGAGATAGTACTCTCTTGATAGAGTTTTATATATATTTTTTTATTCAACATCGGTGAAGTTGTTCTTTCATTTTAGAGATAAGAAAAGAATGAAAAGAATGTGAGATAAGAAAAGAATGAAAAGAATGTGAGAGATAGGACTCTCTTGATAGAGTTTTATATATTTTTTTTTATTCAACATCGGTGAAGTTGTTCTTTCATTTTAGAGATAAGAAAAGAATGAAAAGAATGTGAGAGATAGGACTCTCTTGATAGAGTTTTATATATTTTTTTTTGTGAGAGATAGGACTCTCTTGATAGAGTTTTATATTTTTTTTTTATTCAACATCAGTAAATGTTTTTGACCAGAGCTATGAACTGGGTACAAGAACAGAATACAAGCAATTCATAGATAGCATGTCTTCAAAGAGGTTTGAACCTCGATCTCAATCATGATAACCAAGTGGCCTCAACCACTTGACCACACCCCACACATGATAGAGTTTTATATTAAAGTTATGGTAAGTTCTAGGTATATTTTAAATTAAAGGTAGAATGTTATTGTATTGTTTTCCTAAAGAGTGTGATTGAATGTAATGATTAGAGTTCACTAAAATAGGTGTAATTTAGAATGCTAGTAGAGTGGTGACCTTAGTTGGCTTTTGAAGAGAGAAATCTTCTAAAAGTACATTTTATAATGAATTCTTATTCCTAGTGTTTTTCCCACAATGGGTTTACTGAATACTTAGATTTTTTGTTTTCTAATTTACTTGTTTGTAAAACATGAGAATTTTTTTTAATAGCTAAGACATGCGTGTTATCAATCACATGAAGGTCTTTATAGCTACATTGATTCTTGTCATTGTTGTACTTTATTCTAATTATCAGATATAAAATAAGGAAAAATACTATATATATTGATGAAAGAAGGTGTGAAATATACAAGCTTATTATGGAACATGATCATAAAAGTTATTATATCATTACATGTCTATATATGTTTTTCTAAAATATTCTTGCCTTTCACACATAGATTACCTACACATTTATGTTACATTCTAACATTCCTTATATCCCATTAGAATACTCTTTTGGTTTCAAACAATCACCTCATCCTAGAATAGTAACACCCTTGAAACATCACATCAAAGTTGAGTAGCTTCCAACAATAAATCACTATGAAAAATGAATACAACAAAGTAAGAGATAATTTTTGTTATGCCTTCCACCTAATATTTTTAATTCGCATTCTACTATCAATTTTTATTTGGCCATTACATTACTAGTGTAATTTGAATGCAAATTCTATGCTTTTAACCATCTAAGAAAATATCTACAACCTCCATAGAGAAATTAAGATAATCAAACTATGTGCATAAACATTGAACTTTTGAGTTCTTACAATTACATTCTTATATTTATCAAACATTAAACATCAAGCCTCACCTTGCTATTGTATATGACTCCACATCAAACAATAATTCTAACTATATGACATGTGATAGGACAAAATCTTTGTTAATGCTGTAACATATATTTTCATCTTCAAATTGAAAAACTAAGTTTTACATCTTAGCTAATAGATAAGTAGTCCATTCCAATTCCTCCACTATTATTTCCCTTAAAAATATTGTTCTATTGTGTAGTAAGGTTTCTCAACAAATTAAAATAATATATATTCAATCTGACATTTTGTATTTCAATCTCTATGAACATAATATGGTTACTAAAATCGACATCCATTTCCGTAGTAACTCATTACACCTTTGACTTATTTCTTCTATTTCTTGAATCATTAAGATAAACCTTTGCAAAGAAACCACATGATATATCACTATTTGGTTTGATTTGAGTTTGAATGGTAACAATTGCATCATACTACTTACACAACTTGACTTAGCTAATTTAAATGGTTGAGAAATGCATACAACAATAGATACTCTTATTTAGACAACCTGCTTTATAAAGTATTTAATTCTCCATCCATAACCATATGTTTGTGCCTAATCTTCAAGGATAATCCTTGGGGCCTAAATTATTACAAATTTCATATATTATTTTATGATCTTATATAAAAATATTGTGAAATTTACCCATTTCTCTATCATCATATCCTTATTTTGTGAAATTATTTATTTAAAATTCCTTTACATATTATTTTTCATGTGTATTGAGCATAAAATGATTTTATATTCAAAATGAGTGAAAAATATCACAACCAATGGCTATCCATTTCCATCTAATTCATTCCTTCCATTCTATTGAGAAATGGATAACCAATGGCTATCCGTTTCCTTCCAAATCATTCCTTCCATTCTATTGAGAAATGGATAGGATATAAATTCATAGTTGTATACTACAATGAACTTTTTCTATAACTAATTCACTTTTTGTAAGATAAATAGTCCACTTTGTAAGAGAAATAATTTACTATGCTATATGCTATGACTCCCCCTCAAAAAAAAAAAAGATAGATGGCCCATTGATATTGAATTAAAAAATATCTATCCTGAACCTTCTTTGTTTACTCTACTTTTTCTGTATTCGAGTCCATTTCATTGTCCGCTTTGGCTACTTTCCCATTACTTTATATTCTTTAGAGTAGGTTTATTTAAGCTTTCTTCAATGTATCTCAACCTAAAATTTCTTGTACACAAAATACATTAGGTTGTATGTACCCTAAAATAGTGCTCGATTAGAAACCTTAATATGTGGCTCAACATTATTCACAGTAGTTTACCAAATTCACAACTAACTTTTGGACTTTCTCCCATCACCTCTTCACCTCACTTTATTTTTTAAAGTTCTTAATCTATCAATGATGCTAAGGGGAATGATTTTTACAACCCTCTTTTATAATTGTTGTACTCACTATACCTAAAAACTCTATAGATTTAAACAAAGAATAAGGAATTTCTTTTATGAGGCATTTGGTTATTCACTTTCCCTTCTCAACCTTTTAGCAATAAGGCTAATAATTAGTTGAGAAGATAAAGGGGTTGAAAAAATTCACTAGTCTATGATATTTAATTTTCTTTTCCTTGTCAATGGACATCATAATATTATCTGATAGCAAGATGATTCCTTGATAATATGCATCATGTATGGACTACTTGGGATTTTAATGTTCTATTTACTAGAGTATCTTATAAAAACCCTAATGTCTCCATTCCAGTTTGATCTACAACCTAGATAATAAAATCAAAGTACTTACACAATGAATGAGTGCGGTGATATATTCAATGTAGCTAGAGAAGTAACTCAATAATCAATTTGAGCGTCCTATGTTTCTTTCTCTAACATACTATCTTCTACATTAGATTGTTTCCTTTGGACTTCTTTTCATCCTATCCTTTGTTTCTTTTATCTAAGTTTCATTATATTTAAATGTCATTATTTCACGTTTTCATTATAAAAATCTATCTTGTCATCATCCCCTTCGCAATAGTTTCCTTCACACATAAAACATGGCTTCTTCTTCTCATTGCCCCTCCTCTATAGTAACATAATTTTACTACATCTCTAGTTCTCTAAGATTATCTTATTCCTCATCTTTAAAATTATCTTAAGATTGAGAATTGATAGAAACTGAATCCTCCTCTTCTCCTTAGAATATAACGAGGATACAAATATTCTATTAAGATATTTTTCTAAAAATGGCTTTAGTCTATTCCCTTGTTTTATAAATTTTTATTGTGTCCAATATTATTTCATCCCTCTCATCTTCAATGGACTGCACAATTAATTTTACCTATGTCCTAATCTTACAATATCATTTTATTCAAAAAACTCAAATCATTCATGTATGCCACATAAATTTTGGGTTAAATTTTTCATTTTAATGCTTGATATGGTTCAAATTCATACCTATAATTGGCATTGTTTAGAATTAGGACTGATGTTATATCATATATTGAGTAATATTATGTTTAGAATTCAAATCATCATTAATCCTTGTGTTTCTTAAAAAACATATATAACTCACATCACATTATTGGCCATAAATACTTCCTTAAAATTTACAATTCCTTACTATTTTGTTAGCTAACCTGATTTAAAATTTGATGGACTTTTGTCTAGATATATTTGGACTACTACTAGCAAGAAAATTTAGTTGTCTTGTAGGGATGTTAAGTGTTATATTCATTGATATTTTGATTCCTCTAGAAAAACATTAAAATTAAGAAATAATACACCTAAGTCCATATGTAAAATCTATGACCTCTAAAACTTGAGGACAAAGTATTAATGATAAGTTCAACCACAATCAAATATATCTTACACGTACAACAACCATCAAATTTATATTTGATTAGATATATTGATAGACAATGCATGATTGAATTCTATGCAATTCATCTCTAATGAGATACAATGAAAGGTGTCATGTTGCACTCATCTCCAACACATCCCATATGGGATTAACAAATAAAACAGAAAGGTTATCTGAGGACTCCGAATAATTTTGTTTCTTCAACAACATGTTGAAGGCATTAGTTTTAATATTTCTCAAATGATATAACATCTTTAGCATAGACAGACCGATTGGAGTATGTGCTACAAGATTATATTTCATTGAAGATTCTTCCTTCTTTAGATGTGGATGAATAAAGTAGTATAGGTGAGGTGAAAATGACAAATATATTTTAAGTAGTGCTATGTATTAGCTTTATAAAAAATTATTAAAGGTCGGATTCCATTTCAGTGTTTCTTGAAAAAGTGTGGTTGCATGTGACTTGTGATGAAGTTCATCCTTTAAGAGATAACGAAGGAATATGAGATATAAGATTGTTTGGAGAAACATTTATTTTAGCCATGCTAAGTCCTATGTTTATTTGACAACTAATGGTAGAATATCACTGCCATTTTCTTTAAGGCTGTGTGATTAAATATAGTCATTAGTGTTTAGTAAATTAGGCAGACTTGGCAATGCTATTATAGTCATGACATTGGTTCGCCTTTTTGATGGAACTCGAAAAGCACCGAAAGAGGAGATTTTTTCCCCTTGAAAAAAAGTTCTTCGAGATTTAGGGTATTGTTAGTTGGGCTACATTGTGAGAGAACAAAACAAACTATTCCCGAAAGTTTTAAATGGGTAATCCTATCTAGGAAATGCAATTATAGAACAATAATTTCCCTTTTAGTTTAAAGATTCTAGCATAGATTCAATGCGACTGAAATAAAATAAATTAATTTCAAAAATAAAATAGAGAAGAAGGGATGGGAGAACGAATGAACCAGTATAAAGATGCATGCAAAAGGTTTACAAAATTCACTATACCGATATGAAATAATCATTTACCAGTTAAATATTCCAATCATAATATCACTAATATAGGTGCAAGCTTCCAAGGAAAATAAATATGTAAGATAACTACATTGAACAAATGTGCATGAAGTGAACCACATCATCCATTAGGTATCCATAATAAATTTTCAATTAAACCACAGAAAGATGGAGAAAGCATATAAATTCATACTAATATCATCTTGCTATAGTATTGCATAACTTCATTTAGTTTGGAGATCATATAGTAATAATAGGAAAATTCATATAACTATTATCTATGCTACCTCAAAAATGAAATAATCTTCAACCTAAAGATAGTCTAAGCAATAGGAATAAATAAAAAGTAGTCTCTTGTCCATTACAAACATGGTAATCCTAAATTTGAAATATAGACCACGAATTCCCAACTTTAACTAGCAATAAAAACCTATTATGATAGGCCCTAGTAGATTGATCAAACCAAGAATTATTTAACAATGAAGACATTCTAAAGGAAATAAACAATACTTTTCTCATGCTCATACCTAAAAGAGTTGGAGTCAATAAAATGTTAGAATTCAGGCCTATAAGTTTGTGCAACACCATCTACAAAATTCTCTCAAAATTACTTATTTTGAGAATCTAATCCTTCCTGGATAAGTTGATACACCCCAATTAAAATGGGTTCATCCCACAAAAACAAATTACATATGCTATTTTAGTGGTTCATGAGACCCTTCACTCTATGGAGAAAAGTGAAATTGAAAGCATGGCTTTAAAAAATGACATCTCTAAAGTTTATGACAAAGTGTCCTAGGATTTTCTATCCAAAGTGTTGAGGACCTTTGGTTTCAAGGAGAATATTTTGAAGCTCATGGAAAATTGCTTCACCACCCCCACTTATGTTGTCTTAATCAATGGCAGCCCCAATGGGCACTTCAAGGATTTTGGGGGTCTAAGTCAAGGAGACCCTCTATCCCCGTATCTATTCATAATTATGGTGGAAGTCTTGGGTAGAAATATAATTGCTAGCCTAAGTAAGGGAAAAATCAAGGGTCTTAGACTTGCATCTCTCCTTAATCACAACTGGGCCATCAACAATTTGTTGACGACATGATCTTGTTGGGGGAAGCTACCATTGCTAAAGCTTCAGAATGGAAGAGGATACCTACAAAGTATGCGAAAGGGTCAAGACAACAAATTAGTCTTCAAAAGAGAAACACATTTTTCTTCAAACCCTCGCAAAATATTCACCCAAGGTATAAGGGTAAGAAAGATCATGGTCTACCTAAGGCTAATCCCCCAATGGTGGTTACCCTTGACCCCACCCCTCATGGGACTACCACCCCGACCACCACCCCTTTAGAGGATCCCACCCATACCCACACCCCTACTATGGTCAATAAGCCCTCTATGAAACCTTCTTTCAATCCTCAACCATCCCTCAAAGACTCTATCAAAAATAGCACCAAATGCATCTCTTGCATCTCCTTGGAGGACAAGGTTAACAATCTATAGGAAAGTCTTGAATCCTTCATAATAACATCATGAAATAGAAACTCTCTCAATTACACATAGCTAAAAACAAAATTCAATACCTGTAAAAAGACTTCTACAAGCAAAATGTGTAGTGGAAGAGGGTTGAGGTGGAGGAGGACATATGCGAGGAAGTCGAGAAATTCTCCAACACTTTTGGTAAATGGGAAGACCTGGAGAAAAACATAACATAACTAAAGAAGAATGAGGAGAACATTAAGAAGAACATTAAGAGAACTTGTTAAGAGAACTTGTCTCTATGTGTTGCAGTTTGAATTGGAAAAAAGGAAAGGCAAGCAGGTGGACACTAGTGAGAATATTATCATGTAGGAAGGTCCTGCTAATAGAACAAGAGCTAATATGATTAATTCCAAATATAATTCCAAGAATGAGGAGAAGAACTTGGGGGAGGTAACCTTCATCGACAAACTATACTTCTTGAATAGAGAATGGAAGACGATCAATGAGTTGAAGAAGTTGGGTGACCAACAACTTTTGGTTTTTCTATGTTGGTCATTTACTATTATTTTATTTTTTCTATTGTTTTCTTCTATGCTTTCTGGTGATCTTTATTTTTTTCCGTGTTGTTTTAATGTTTGATATAATCACTCCTAGTAAGACATTCTTCTTACCCCTTCTTGGCTGCTCTATGTAATGGATCTGGGCCCTTTCCCATGTTTTACTATTATCAAAAATGCTTGTCCACCCATGAACAACTCCCTCAAAGTTCTTGATGTGTATGGGTAAGGTATATTAAACTTCCAGATTGAAGAAACATAAGTATCCTTATGCAGGGCCATCCTTGTGTAAGTCAGATTAAGACCAGTTACAACACAAGAAGAGGAGAAGCTTATGATAGTAGAATTAGCCTATAGCAAGGGAAGTGATTATTTTAAGTCACCTGTAGCTTGAGTATTTGAGTTGGGTTTGGGCCATAGAAGTAGAGTGAGTTGTTATAGGACTACCTACAACAAAGGTGAAACAAGGCATTTTAGGGGTGTGGTGCCATCAATGTGGTATCAGAGCACAATTATAGCTTTGAATAAAAGTTTGAGGTCCTTGGTGTGATGTTGGGTGAAGTCCAACAAAGGATTGGTTGTGTGTGGGTGTGTATCACCTAAGGTAGATTGTATATAGGAGGATTATCATGAAAGAAAATGAATATTGATTTAGGATAGGTAGATGCCACCAAGGAGAAGAATGACAAACGCTGTTGTAGCATCAGATGTTGTAGGAAGGATAAATGAAGTGTTAGAAGCCATAAGGGGTGTAGAAGCTCGTGTTGAAGCTCTAGAAGGTGATAGGAGAAGGGGTAGAGCATGTGAAGGTATTGATAGCGAGAGTGAAATAGAGGAAGAAGGAGTTGCATTACCAACACAAGAAAATGAAGATGTAAATAATGGAAGTGGTGCAGGAGAAAGAAGGCTCATCAAAGCAATTTTAGAAATTGGAAAAGGGATACAACTGGAGTTACCATGCTTCATAGGAAGTTTGGGACTTGAGGACTTCATAGATTGGATGATAGAGATGGGATAATATTTTTAATATGATGATATAGAGGTTCTAAGAAGGGTGAAAGTGGCACAGATAAAGTTGAAAGAACATGAAACACTTTGGTGGAAAGAGGTGTAGGATAAAAAGAGAAGAAATGGAAGAGAAAAGATCACCCAATGGGATAGGATAGTGAAAATATTAAAAGCTAAGTTCTTGCTAGATGATTATCAGCTCGAGTTGTTGAAGAAGATGTAGAAATTATGGCAAAAGGCGTTAAGTGTAAAGAGCTATATAGAGGAGTTTTATAAAATCTCCATTAGATCAAGTCATCAAGAATCAAATCATGAGAAGGTAGAACATTATGTGAATGGCTTCAGGTTGAGTATCCAAGATGAGTTGAGCATGATAATGCTGAGAATGACTAAAGAGGCCTACCAATATGCACTGAAGGCAAAAGAGAAACTATCAAGGAGAAAATATGGTTTGCAGCTAAAAAAGACTTGAGGAGGAAAGAGAACTTGTTAATGGTGATAATGATGATGAGACAATGCATACAAATAAAAGAAGGTATAGTTAGGATGAAGAGGAAAGCCCAACATACAATTAGAAAACTAGCTATGAAGTGAGAGAGAAAACATATTCATCAAGTGATGAAAGTAGATTTGGTCAAAGGAGAGGCAGAGGATTCATGGGATACTTCTTTAAGTATGGAGAAGTGGCTCATAAGGTAGTTGAATGCACACAAATGGAGCAGTACAATTGTAGAACAAGATAGGCCCGAAGTCATGTTACTTGGATAGATGAGAGGAGTAATGTTTCAAAAAAATGCACAAAGAAACCAAGGCATGGAGATGGCCTCATGATGAAGAGTACACTACTAAAATCCACAAGAAGGAAGGATGATCCCATGCAACAGAGTTTATTCTAGACCATGTGCAAGGTTAAGAGATAAGTGCTGCAAGGTTATAATTGGTAGTGGTAGCATGGATAATTTAGTTTATTATGAGATGGTAGAGATGTTAGGGATAAAAAGAGTAACTCATCCAAATCCATACAAAGTATCTTGGCTACAAAGGGGTCATCAAGTTTTAGTTAATGAACAATGTTTGGTGAATTTTTAGATTGGCCCTTATGAAGACCAAGTTTGGTGTGATATTTTATTCCTATGAATGTGTGCCATATACTCTTAGGGAGGCCATGGCAATATGATCAGAGAGCTATCCATGATGGTAGGACATATACCTTTTCCTTAATAAATAAAGGCAGAATGCATTGGCTTTGTTAGCTACTATCGAAGAGGAGATGAGAGATAGACCAAGAAAATTAATGTTTGTAGTTAAGAAATTCTTAAAGAAGGCTGATCATGAGGACACACATGTTGGGGAATTAATTTTTGAAGAGCTACAAGTAGATGCAACAAAGGAATGTGAGGCTACAGGTTGCGATATAGTAATTTCTGAGATGCTAATAGTACCTTCAGCAAATGAAACTAAGTGTATAGATGCTTGTGTTGATAATGAACTCTCTACAATGCTAGAAGTGAAGGTAGGGGATGAGCTAGTTGCTATAGGATAGATGCTATAGGTAGAGACAATGTAGCAAGTGAAGGAAGAAAGTGAACAAATTGCTACAAGATAGTTGCTACAGGTAGTGATAGTGCTCAAGTTGACAATAGTATTATGCTACAAGTGAACATAATAGGTGAGGACAACAAAGATTCTTTTGGTTTGAACATCTAGTTAGATGAAGAGGGCATAGAGAAATTCCATGAAATGCCAAAAGAAGAAAAAGTGTCGATTGTGGTAGATGAATTTATCAAGGTGAAGGGGAGTTAATGGAAAAGTTGTTCAAGTTCATAGTGTATACAAAACTAAATTCAAAAGATTGTTTTGCTTCCAAGGACCAAGAGCTATTACATGAAATGTTAAATGGTAATTTAACTTGGAGAAATACACAATCAAAGATGTGGAGGAGAAATGGATGAATGAACAAGTGGTAGATGGATTTGAGAAACAGAAGGAAGTAGCACTAGAAATTTGTCATCAGACAATTCTTTGTGCTGAATATTCTATTACAATAGTAGTAGATAAGTTGATGAATGATGCCAAAGAAGAAATGGACATGGATACACAAGATGCAGACATGTTTTTGAGGTTGCAGCAAAAGGGGAAAGAAATCAATAGTGAAGAACTTACTTGGTAGCCACAAGATAGTTATATTTTGAAGCAGCAACATATTATGTACGAGGTTGAAAAAAAAAAGAGTTTGATATGTTTGTTAAGTGCATAACCATTTATGGGGGATTGTTTATCTCATGCATGCCCTTGAGGGTAGATGATTTGTGAGGAGAAATAAGAGGTTCATGCTAGCAAAGGAAAATGAGTATGTTGGGTGCATGAAAGAGATCCAACAACAAATTAGGCAAGAGGACAAAGAAGATGAGTTGCTCATAATGAAAACTTTGAGGTCGAAGAAAAGGCATGTGAGTTCTGCTACAAGTTCAGCTACAACCACACAGGCCATGACTTGCACCAACAGAGTTGTGGACCTACAGCCATAGGGTTACAAACCTAAGTCAACAAGTAATAGGGTTTTTACCTACATCAACATATAGTTCTAGTAGTGAGGAGGGGCTCACATTTTTTTTTGCCTTCGGAGTATGATGTAGGGGCATCATTTTTCTATGCCACCAGTTTTAAATTCAAGTTGTTCAGATGACTATTGACTAAAAGTAGAGAAGAAGGGTCATTAAATCTCGCACTAATCAACATCTATGCATAGATAAGAGAGAGTACGAGAGGTGGCTAAGTTTAAAACTCTATGTGGACCATTCCTTTTAGAGGGAAAAATTAGTTTTCCACCCAAATTGAAGATTTGAGCATCAAGATTTAAGAGGGAAGCCTATGTGTGTTAGGTATAGCATTGAAGAGGCCCCTGTTTGAGCTCTAAATTCAATTTTGGAAAGATTTTGGATAGTTTTTGGAGAGAGAAAAGAGGGAGAACATTCTATAATGCTAGAGAAAGATAGTTTAGACAAGTTTTGGTGGTAGGAGAAATATATGGCATGAGAAGGAGATGGGAGCCATGTTTGAATAGTAAGGGAAGGCAAGTGTGTGCAGCAGAGAAGGTAACGAGAGAATGTGAAGCAACAAAATGGAGATGGAGTGAAGAAAAAGAAGACAAAAGGAAATAAAATAAAAAGAGATGCTACGTAGGAAAAACAGGAAAGAATGGAGATGAGGAAGAAACCAGAGAAAGGAACCCAGAAGTGTGGCATGAAGAAGTAGTGCAAGGATGAAGTAAAAGTGCATAACTAGTGGAAAAGTTTGAACACAAAATATAAATGGGATTGCAAATAATGTATTTTATAATGTAATAAAAGTGTTGTTTTATGCAGTCTATATGTTGATGAGTTGATTCCTCTCACCCAGGTTTGTTGTTCTCTGCTTGATCATTGTGGAAATATTTATACATGGTTTTTTGTTTTAGAGTGGTATGTTTATGTGAGAATATTTGGAGCTTTTTATGCTTATATGTGTGGTGTTTTAACCTATACCAACGAGATAGAGTGTGCAAGTCAAATTTAGACCACCTAGAACATCAGTAAGAGGAGAAGCTTATGATAGTAGAATTAGCCTGGAGCAAGGGAAGTGATTTTTTAAGTCACCTACAACAAGTATTCAAGTTGGGAGTGGGCCATAGAAGTAGCATGAGTTATTGTAGGACTACCTACAGAATGGGTGAAATAGGGTGTCTTAGAGGTGAGGTGCCATCACATCCTTAATCATCATCTTGGCTTGAAGTAACAAGATGGTAATCCATTAGATAATGAAGTAACAAATGCAAGTATAATAGTTATCTCATTAACTTTTCTCTTATATCACACATAAATATACATCCATAATCATAGGCCATGCATACTAACCATTCTTTTTTAATTTCACAACAGTTGTCTACATCCTAAAAGACATCCAAATACACCTTAATAATAATCCCAAGATGCTACAAAACTCTACAACATGTAGGTTCTAGCAATAATTCCACTAAATGCATAAAAATCCGATACTATAAGTGATCAAACACAACTAATTATAACCATTAAAGAGTAGATGCAACAACTATAAATCACTACTACTCATATCCCATACTACAAGAGAACTCACCCTTTGATGCCATAAGTCTTAACTAAATAAAATATCTCAACATATGATTACATGGATCTCATAGTACATGTATTCCTAATACCTTAGCACAAACTATTGTCCTTCTAATATAGAACAAAATTTACAAATCAACATGAAAGAAATGGATAAATAACTAATCAAACAAGAATATGTATTACGAGAATACACACAACACATAATAAAGACAAACATATACACATACATAACACTAAGTAACAATCATGAACACAAAATAGGGTAAACTAGTACAATATCTATCTCTTGTAGATGACACTTATCCTTTTAGATAGAAAACCTTACTCTTTTGAGTAGACACCGCACCTTTTGATCCAAACCCTATCCTTGTGGCTAAAACCCTACTCTTTTGTGTAGACACCCTACCTTTTTGTAGACACCCTACCCTTTTAGGTAGAAACCATCCTCTTTTGAGTACACACCCTACCATTTTGTAGATACCCTATCCTTCAAGATAGAAAAACTACATGTGAGAGAAGAGTTGTGAGATAAACCTCTAATGAACTCTACATTTTTGATCGAAACCATTGAATAACCTTCCATGAACATGTGACTCTCTAAGAATAGACAGTGAGACAAACATCTACTATATCAATGTATGTAAATGACATGAAATCTTATGTTCCTTAACATAATAAAGATGGGTGTTTCCTTAGCAAGTATGTAATTAGACACAATAGAAAAAATGAATTTCTAACCTTAATTTTATAGCTAAACAAGTACACAATGAGCATGAATTTTTTCTCACTAAGTCGGTAATTAGATACAATAAGGAAAAATGAATTTCTAACCTTAGGTTTACACCTAAACAAGTCCAAACAAGAAGTATCCCACTCTCTTATATCCAAGAAAATGGAAAAACTAGGTCCGGCATAGACTTTGCTAAGCCTAAAAACCAAACTTGGAGCTCAAAAACACAAAGGGCAAGAGTTCCCCCTACCTAACACCTTAGGTACTAGGTTTCACCTCATTCAGAAAATTGGCTAACATAAATGTCCCTACATAGTACCCTATCTAGCACTTCAAACCTTATATGTTGTCTTAACTATCACCTATATCCTTTTGTGTGAGGTTGTCCTAGATAAATATTTATTAGGACTTAATGGCTCAAATCCATTCTTAGGGTCTATCTAGTCCTTTCCTCATACTCAAGACTAGGAAATAATAAACATTAAATTTTGTACTAGCAAAAGAAGGTTTCAAACACATGGAATTCACAAATTGCAAGAAATAGCATACTTCTACATTCATATCATATCTATTTAATAGAGGATTCACCAATGAACACAAGAGATGAATAAACAAGCAGAGAATATTGCAAATGAAAACAACATAAAAATGTATGAAGTCGGTAATGAATAATAGCCAATAGGTGAAGAGAAGGAAGATATGAGTTGAGGATGTGACTTCTCAAACACAAGTGGTGGTGAGTTTCCTCCCAAGAAACTAGTGTTAGGTGTCTAGTTGGTTAGCAAATTGGTGACACCTCTACCAAGTCACCTAAAACCCTTGACACCTCAATGAGGCATGTGTCTTGAGGATGCATAAAGTGGATGCCTAACTAGTCTTAAAGCCTATAGTGTATCAAAATAAATATATACACAAACACCCCCCTTAAGAATAGCTTAGGTGGGTACAATAAAGATGGGTCTCAGCTACTAGGCCTGGTGAGGTACCAATGGACAATGCAAAGATATAAAATTGGGTCCTGGCAACTAGGCCTGATGAGGGACCCATGTACAATGCAATCTCTCATAAATGGAGAAAGGTAGAAAAGCCAGTGGGAAAAAATTACCCTCCAAAAGAGACAAAAGAAAGTGAAGAAGGTTAGAAAGCCCCCCCGAAGATGATGGTGCTACTAATGTAGACCGCACCCTAAGAAGAGCTCATAGATGAATGAACTTGCTCTCAGTAAATGGTTTGGTGAAAATGTCAGCAACCTACTCTGAATACTGGAAAAATTCTAAGTCAATGATCTAACCATGAATGATCTCAAAAACATAATGCATGTGAATCTCTATGTGTTTGGTTTGTTGATGCTAAATTAGATTCTTGCATATTTGAATGGTACTCTAGCTATCACAATGGATGACTGTAAGATGCTAGAATGAAATACCAAACTGAAAAAAATGCTCTGAAGCCATATAGCCTTAGTAGATGCATTAATAGCTCCTTTATACTCTGGCTCTGTGGATGATAAAGCAATAGCATTTTGTTTCTTTCTAGACCAACTGTTAGGACCTAAAACAAGCAAAAAATTGTAACCTAAAGTGGACTTGTGATTCTCAGTATCACCAAACCAATCTGAATCTGAAAAACTAACCAAGTCAACCTCTGAACCAAATCTATAATAAATCTCAAACTTGAGAGTAGCCTGAAGGTAGTGATGGATCCTCTTAGATGCTTTCAAGTAGAGCTTAAGAAGTTCTGACAGGAATCTTGAAACCATGCCAACTGCATATGAAATGTGAGGCATGGTATGGGTCAAATAATTGAGACTGCCAACAAGTTGTTGATAAATAGTAGCATTGACCAATAATGTATTATAGGAAGCCTCAAGCTTGACTCTAGATAGAAAGAGAGTTAGAGATGGTTTGTAGTTAGTCATGTGAAACTATGCAAGTAAATCAAGAGTATACTTCAGTTATGCAATAGTGATCCCCGAATCAAACTGTGAAATCTCAATGCCAAGGAAGTAGTGAAATAAACCCAAGTCAAGTCATGTCATTTTTTTCTTGGAGAGATGACTTCCCTACTACAATAGTAGATGAAGTACTCTCGATGATAAAAATATCATCAACATATAGATCAGTATCAATAGTGAATCATACTGCCACAATAGATACACATTAGGTTCTGAATGGCATCTAGTAAAACTTGAAGCTAGGAGGTAAGAATCCATCTTGGCATACCAAGCCCTAAGGGCTTGTTTGAGGCCATAGAGAGATTTCATAAGTCTACTAACTAAGGATGAATCTTGAACAAACCCTGGTGGTTGTTGCATGTAGATCTCCTCCTCAAGGTCTCCATGAAGAAATGTACTCTTCACGTCCATCTGATGCACAACCCATCCATGTTATGTGGCTATAGCAAGTGTGAGTCAAATCGAAGTCATTTTGGTGAAAGGTACAAAGTTCTCTGTATAGTCAATGTTAGCAACTTGTGAAAATCCTTTGGCAATCAATCGTGCTTTGTAATTATAAACTAACCCATTTGATGCAAACTTAGTTCGATATATCTATCTACATCAAACTGTCTTCCTTCCTTTAAGATGATAAGTCAAATCCCAAGTGTGATTTTTGATTAAGGAATCATATTCATCATCCATAGCAATATCCCACTGAGATATGCCTGATTCCTCTTGAAATGTATGTGGATCAGAAGCCAAGGAAACGAAGGCATGTGGCCCCCCTGAAAATCTAACTGAATCTATTTTTCATCTGCTGAATCTTGTACCCATGTATCTGCCTTATGAAGAGACCATAGAGCCCGAGCTGTGGGTGAGTTAAGTGTGGAAATTAAACCCTCCAAATTAATCCTTGAACTGGATGAAGATGAACCCTCATCACTATCCTCACTATTATAACTCAAAGAAGAAGAACATATTGCCTTAGGAATCTGTTGTGGACGATCTGAATCATCAGAGAATCATCAGGGTCTAGTGAGTCCACAATATGATGAGAAATGTCAATTATAGAGTCAAGAGTACTTTCCTGAACTTAACACTTCTCTCAATAAACAACTGATGTGTGCTTGGGTGGAGTAAGTGATAAGATTTTAAACTATCTAGATAATCAACAAAGATGAAAGGTTTAGATTATGGATCCATTGCCTTATGATTATCTTTTGATATGTGTGCCATGGAAGAAGATCCGAAGACCCTGAAATGATCAACTACTAGTTTCCTTCCTTTCAAAAATTCAAAGGGAGTGATGCCCTTCAAGGCTTTGTGAGGAACTATGTTCTAACTATAACATGTCTAGTTGACTGCTTCTACCCCGTACTATGGTGTTAGGCCCTTAGATTGAATCATACAATCATCCATCTATTTTAAAGATCTATTCTTATGTTTCCCAATATCATTTTGTTGGGGTGTATAAGGAACTGTGCACTACAAATCTATCCCCTCTGCTATGCAAAACTTCTCAAAATGGTTGTTGACATACTCATCCCATTATTAGTTCAAAGAACCTTGATGACATTCCAGGACTATTTCTTAGCAAGAACTTTGAAGTCTTGAAAGAAATAGAAGACTTCAGAATTCTACCTAAGGAATTAGACTTATGTGAATCTGGAAAAATCATCTATGAATGTGAGAACATACCTAGCCTATGTAATAGATGGATGGGGAAAAGCCCCTAAAACATCACTATGAAGAAGTTCCAAGACTTGTGTTTCCCTCCATGATTTTCCTTCATCATATTTTTCTTCAGGATGCTTCCAAAGGGTACAACCCTCACAAAACCCTTTAGAAAATTTAACTCTAGGCAACCCCATGACCATATTGAATGCTAACATAACTTTTCTCAAGGTAGCGGTAGTTAAGGTGGCCAAAGTGCTCATGTCATAATTTGCCAAGTTAATCTAAATGAGTTAGTAATGCTTTTGGAGAAATATCAGGTGCAAAATTGGAGAAGGTATATAACCTTGATTCATGATTGGCCTCCCCTATAGCTACCGACTTGTTTCTCTACAATTCTCTGATCTAAACTAAATTTTGAGAGAAATGACCTCTCATGCCCTTCTCTAGATGAGTTATTTGATACACTGGAAGGAGATTATTTGATAGTGAAGGAAGACTTAGAAAATTTGAAAATGTTCCTCCTTCAAGTTCAACAGACCCTCTCCCTATAACCAAAGCTAGAGTGTCATCACCTAAGGTGATTGTGGACATACTGGATGATTTCAAGGATGAAAAGAAACCTATGAAGAACCCATGTGGTGTGAGGCACCTGAATCGATTATCCATTATGGATATGAATATGTTGTAGAAACTAATGCCTTGCCCTTTGATTTCTCTTTTGCCTTAGCAATTTGTTGTGTTGATAAAGATGCTTGGACGAAATGAGGTAGCCCTATATTCTTCTTCTTGAGAATATGAGAGATGTTCTCTATTTATTTCCTCATGCATTGATGTTCATTGTGCCCATATGTTTTAAAAAAGGCACACTTAACATTCTCTGTAGTAGGTTTCCCATATTGAAAAAGTTGTCATTTTTGGAATTGTTAGATTTTTGTTCTTTCTTAGCTTCCTTGTCCTTCTTAGTTTTCTATTTCTTCCCTTTTGAAGTTTGTTGTGTTGTCATTGATGTCAATAGTGTGAGATTCAAAATGAATAAGGATGGAAGTACTGTAAACAAGAAGTAATGATATGACAATGTGATCAGAGAAGAAGACAAAAGAAGATAGAATAGAGAAGTTATGATAAGAAGAGTAAGGTAATGAATGTCATCAATATCTCCCGAAGTTGTATAGATAAAGATTGTGCTAACATGAAGATTATTCCTTTGAGAAAAGAGTTTGTTGTTGTTATATGAAGTTGAGAATGAAGTCTCTGATGTGGTAAATATTGTTTTCATTGTTCGTAAGGAAATGCATTACTTCAGTTTTGAAAGGAAGATTCAAGTTTTCCAAGGCACTAGAATTTGTACAGAATAAGCTTGGGAGATTACTCTGCATTCATCTACACTTCGTGATATGGTCTAGTAGTTTGGGAGATGGTCAAAGACATGTGTGAAGTTTGTATGTTCCTAATTCCAAATCTTGAAGATTAACGTAGGAGTTTCTAGAGATCACAGAGTAAAGACAATTGTTCAGAGTTGATGCAGTTAGGATGCATCTGGAAAATGCTTCGTATTTCTCTATTGTTAGAATTTAGGTCCTACGGTTTGAGGTTTGATCATTTATAGATGAAAAGATGATAATATTCAGTTTTTAGCTGCTAAGATGTACCGTATAGGTTCTCTGGGGTCAACAGAACAAAGACACATCTTGCTGCTGACTAGGGTTATCTGGAGGAGATAGTACAAGCCACCTCATTTCACCGCAGTTTATATTTTGGATTGAAGTTTGAAGGATGAGCTTAGATATTGAATTGGATGTTTCACTTTAGGTTTCAGGTGGTGAAGTGCATGGCAGGTTGGTCCCTTAACATGTTCTATCTTAAGGTTGTGTGTTTAGAGTTTGTTTGTGATACCAAGCTCAGTTTCTGTTTTCTTGCACTAGAAAGAAAACATATAATTTAGAAGAAGGATTAGTTGAAAAGGTTTGTGAAAGTCTTATGTTAGTTGTGTGATGATCTGCATGGTGTTAGCTGATCCCTCTATTACCTCTTTTGGTCAGGAGCCATTGGGCAGAAGGATAAGTATCTGTTGAGCCAACTTCATGTGTTTTGATGTTCCCATCATATGATTTTGAAGTGTGCACCTACTTGGAAGAATGTTCTAATGAAGAATAGGTCCTTTTTATCACTTGTATTAGATCACATTGATTTTCTACATCTTTTGGATGTCGAATTGAAGTTGCCTTACACGTTTCATGAATACACATTTCATCCTACCCGACTTTGGAGAAGGATTTTTGGATTTGTGGAAGGTATAATGAAAGATATTATTTGTTGAGGATGGTATGAGTGTGTGAGAATGTTTGAAGGTGTGTTGGAGACAACAATGTTCATTAAGCAGAAAAAGTGAATTTTTGGGGCAAAGTGAAGTGAGTGAATGACGCGGAGGTGGTTTGTTCAGTAAGATTAGTTGAATGTAATATCCAGAGGTTGTAGCCTCATTCTTTAAGTGTCATTGCAAGGATTTGCAACTTCCTTTGGGTTGTAGCCCATAAATAATATTGTAATCCTATTTTATCTTTATTTGTGAGGTTGGATTAGAATAGTAGATCCAAGAAGCTTGCTCACTGTGGTTTTTCCCTTCTTGGGTTTTCCACGTAAATCTGCTGTTGTGGATGTGTGCTTATGTGTTGTGTTTGCATTGGTTTAATTTGTTGATCTTCTGGTTAAAGTAGTTAGAAGCTTGGATTTTTGATAATAAACAAAAATAAGTTTTAAGATATACTAATTCACCTCCCTCTTAGTATATCCTTGTGTTCTAACAATTGGTATCAAAGCAAGGTTCTTTGGTGCAGCCTAACAGCTGAAGGTAGATCTTGGAAAAGAACACATGGCTCAGAAGGAGTCCTCTTCTAAAGCTCCTATGTTTGATGGAAGTAACTATGATTTATGGAGTCTAAGGATGGAAGCCTATCTGACCTCACTAGGGTATGATGTCTAGAGGGTGATTGAGACTAATTATGTTGAACCTAGTCATACCATTACAGATTTAGATGCGAAGAAGGCTCATGAGAATAATGCCAAAGCTAAAAATACAATCTTAAGTGGTCTAACCAGTTTTGTGTTAGTCAAGGTTATGAGGTGCAAGATAGTGAAGGAGCTATGGGATAAGTTCAAATGCCTCTATGAAGGAAATGACACCATCAATAAAGCCAAAATGTAATCCTACAAAATAATATTTTAAAATCCAAGGATGAAAGAAGAAGAAAACATAACTGGCTACTTACATTGGGTAGATGAAGCTGTGAATGGAATCATAAGTATGGATGAAGACATAGCTGAATCAATGTTTGTAAATAAAATCCTAAGATCCCTCCCTCACAGATTTGATTCAAACATTTTTGCAATAGAAGAAGATAAAGACTTGAAGAAGATCACCATAGTAGAACTGTTTGGGTCCCTTGTTGCTTATGAAATGAGAAATAAAGTCATAGGTCCATGCCAAAAGGAAGTTTCTTTCAATGCTATGAAGAATGAAGGAACATCTGATGTATGCAATGAAGATCAGGAAGAAGAAGCAAATTTTGTGAGAAAGATAAAAAGAGGATCAAGTAAATATAGAGGTATTCTACCTTTCAAATGTTTCAAATGTGGTAGAATTGGTCATTAGTCTTATAAATGCACTTTTGGAAAAGGTGAAAGTAGTAGCAAGGGGTCCATGAAAAATAATTTTCAGAGGAACCTTCTTTTAAAAGAAGACTACAGCTCCGAAGAAGAAGTAGATCACTACTCATCTGATGAAGATAAAGGAGTATATCTATTCATGGCCATGGTGATCCCAGAGAATTCAGACAAGGCCACAAATGAAGAAGAATATGAAGTTGACTTTGAAGGTGAACTCATTTTTGCTCTTAAAGACCTAGATTGTGCAAGGAAGGAGAATCAAGTACAAAGAGTAGTGATTGAAGCTAAGACAAAAGAATGTATAACACTTGAGAAAGAAATTTAGTTACTCAAAAAGGATTTGAAGAAGGCAAATCTTGGAAGTCCGGATGATACAAAATGTACATATCTCATCCTACCTCAAGGAAGATCTCTTCATGCAAGACAATTCTCAATGAACAAGTTTAATCATGTTTTCTTTGGTTATTCTTTTATCTCCAAATAATTTGGGCATAAGGGTATAGATTGCAAGTCTAAGATAAATAGAAGAAATCCTATAAGTATAAATTCTCTTGCCTCTTTGGTTGATGTTAATGTGGTATGTCAAATTTGCAACAAGATTGGACACATAACAAGGCATTGTAGGATTGGTCTTGAAAATTCAAAATCTTAGATAACTAATATCACTAAGCAAGATAATGAAAATGAAAATGAAAATGAAGTTGAGAACTCAATGATTGTCCAAATTGCATTTCATGCTCCAAGACAAACCAATCTTTGGGTGATAGATAGTGGATGCCCAAATCATATGACAGGTGATAAGAGCAACTTTATCAATCTTGGAAAGTGGAATGGTGGATCGGTTAGGTTTGGAGATAACTCTTCTACAAAGATCACAGGGAAATACACTATAATCATTGATGGAAAGTATTAGACACATGATGTTTTCTATGTAGAAGGTCTCAAGCATAATCTTCTTAGTGTGAGTCAAATGTGTAACAAAGGATATAATCTCATATTTCATAATCAAGGGTGTGAAATTAGAAGAGAAAAATCTGGAAAGTTGGTGGCAAAAGGCTTTAGGATGAAAGGCAACTTGTATAATCTCAAAGGGGTTAATGAGAGGACTTGTTTGTTAGGACAAATAAATAATATCTAGTTGTTGCACAAGAGAATGGCGCACATCAACTTTGACAATCTGGTGAAGATCAGTTCCATGAAAGTAGTAAGGGACATGCCAAAGATCATCAAGCCTGCAAGAACAATATGCAAGGAATGTTAGATTGGAAAGAAAACAAGGATAACTTTCAAATCCAAGGAATATTCTACTACAAGGCCTTTGGAATTGGTTCATACAGACATTTACAGACCAACTAGGACAAAACCCTACAAGGTGAGAAGTATTTCATGTTTCTTGTTGATGATTTCTCTAGAATGACATGGGTTACCTTTTTGAAAGAAAAATCAAAAGCTTTTAGTAGATTCAAGATCTTCAAATCTATGGTTGAAAATGAAATGAATGCTAGAATCAAGTGTTTAAGATCTGAAGAGGTGGAGTTCACTTTAAATGAGTTTCTAGAGTTTTGTCAAGAACATGGAATCAAAAGACACTATGTAGTTGCTAGAACTCGTTAGGAAAATGGTGTTATAGAGAGAAAGAATAGGACTGTCTAGATGGCCAAGGTAATGTTGAGTGAAACTAAACTACTTGATATTTACTAGAAAGAAGCAATTCATATTACACTTTATATTCTCAATAGGGTACAACTAAGAAAGCACAACGTCAAGACCACTTATGAACGTTGGAATGGAAGACCTACAAGAGTCAAGTGCTTCAAAGTTTTCAGGAGCAAGTGTTACATCAGAAGAGATGATGAAGGTTTGGGAAAGTTTGACTCAAGAGCAGATGAAGGTATTTTCCTTGGGTACTCAAATACTAGCAAAGCCTACAAATGCTATAATAAAATACTAAGGAAGATAGTTGAGAGTGCAAATGTGAGAGTTGATGAAGAATCACATCAAAACTAAGTTGAGCAAGAGGATTGTTGTCTTAATGAAACTGCTTGCATAGAGGAAGTTGCAGAAGTTGAAGAAAAGGAAGAAACTCTAGAAAAGACTGCCAAGACTCCAGCCAAGTATGTAGAAAAAATCATTCAAAAAATCAGATCATTGGAGACAAGAAGGAAGGAGTTCAAACAAGAAGAAGATTTCCAAGAACAAATGAATAGGTAAACATTGTTTAATTGTCAGGAATAGAGCCTAAAAATTTCAATGATGCTAGCAAGGATGAAGGATGGATACAAGCCATGGAAGAAGAAATGAATCAAATAGAAAAGAATCAAACTTGGGAGCTAGTACCAAGGCCCACAAAAAAGAATGTGATAGGAACTAAATGGGTCTTCAGGAATAAGTTGAATGAAGATGGAGAAGTATTCAAGAACAAAGCAAGGTTGGTGTACAAAGGATTTTCACAAGTTGCAGGAGTTGACTATGATGAGAAATTTTCTCTGGTGGCAAGAATGGAGGCAATCAAAATGGTTCTTGCCTTTGTAGTACATAAGGATTCAAGGTATATTAGATGGATGTTAAGTTTGCTTTTCTACATGGTGATTTGGAAGAAGAGGTTTACATAGAACAACTGGATGGTTTTCAGTTATTAGAAGATCCAAGAATGGTGTGTAGGCTAAAGAAGGCTTTGTATGGTCTCAAACAAGCCCCTAGGACTTGGTATGCAAGGTTGGACAAGTACTTACTTCAGCAAGGTTTCAAGAAAGGTACCGTAGATAGTAATATTTACATCAAAATAGAAGGTGAACAAATTCTAATTGTTGTTGTGTATGTTGATGATATAATCTTTTGTGGATATGATGAGATGTATAAGAAGTTTGTAGGAGAGATGTGAAAAGAGTTTGAAATGTCTATGTTAGGAGAGCTATCGTTCTTTTTAGGACTTTAGATTTCTCAATCAAATGAGGGCATCTATATATCTCAATCAAAGTACGTTAAGCAAATATTGAAGAAGTTTGGAATGGAAGATTGCAAGCCTGTGAGTACTCCTATGGATACCAGTTGTCACTTGAGTAAAGATGACGAGTCACCTGAAGACGATCAGACTCAATATAGATCTATGATTGGGGGCCTACTATACCTAATAGCATCAAGGCATGAAATTATGCAAGTCATGTTTGGTTGCAAGATTTCAAGTTGATCCTATGGAAACACATGTGAAGGTAGTCAAGAGAATATTTAGATAATTGAAGAGCACTTCGGAACATGGATTGTGGTATCAAAAGGGAAATAACTTTTCTTTGAGTGCTTATACTGATGTAGACTAGGTTGGCAGTGTTGATGATAGGAGAAGCACTGGCAGTGGAGCTTTCTTTTTAGGAGATGGACTGGTCTCATGGATAAGAAAGAAGTAGGATTCAGTGTCCTTATCAACTACAAAGGAAAAATATATTGTTGTAGCATCCTGTTGTACTCAAGTGGCATTGATGAAGTAAACATTGAAGGATACTAAGGTAGTACATGATGAGTCTATTCCTATCTTTTATGATAATACAAGTATTATCAATATTTGAAAGAATCCAGTGATGCATTCTAGGACCAAACACATCTCTATCATGTATCACTTTTTGAGAGAGAAGGTTGTAGATCAAGAAGTCAGATTGGAGTATGTGCCTACAAAGGATGAAGTTGTAGACATCATCACCAAGGCACTTTCTAAGGATACTTTTGAGTATCTCAGACATAAGTTAGGGGTTGTTGCCCCTCCTTCTAACTAGATGCCTAGATGATGCATCTGTCTAGGGGGAGTAATTCAAGATATATTTTTATCCCTAGGTTGATGATGTCTATCTCTCAGGGGGAGTAGCTAGAGGTAAGATGTTTTGAAGGATAACAAGATTTGATCAGTCAGGGGGAGCTAACAGGTGAGGAGCAGTGAAAGATAAATCAACAAGAATGCAGACATGGGGAGCAAAAGGAAGATCAGTTCAAAGGAAGACCACTAGCCCTTTGTCCTTGATGTCAAATGGGGAGAAAATTGCATATCAAGTGTTGCCATTAATGCCAAAGGGGGAGAAAATTACATATCAGGTCAAGTTTTTCCATCAATGCTAAAGTGGGAGATTGTTGTAGTTGTGTTGTCATTGATGTCAATAGTGTGAGATTCAGAATGAAGAAGGCTAAAAGTAAAGTAAAAAAGAAGTAATGATATGACAATGTGATCAATGAACAAGATAGAACAAAGAAGTTGTGATGAGAAGGGTAAGGTAATGAATGTCATCAATATCTTTTGAAGTTGTATAGACACAAAATGTGCTAACATGAAGATTCTTGCTTTGAGAAAAGAGGTTTTTGTTGTGATATGAAGTTGAGAATGAAGTCTCTGATGTGGTAAATATTGTATTCATTGTTCCTGAGGAAAAGCATCACTTTAGTTTTGAAAGGAAGATTCAAGTTGTCCAAGACACTGGAATTTGCATAGAATAAGCTTGGGAGAATGCTTTGCATTCCTCCACACTTGGTGGTATGGCCTTACGGTTTGGGAGTTTGTCAAAGAAATGTGTGAAGTTTGTATCTTTCTAATTTTAGAGCTTGAAGATTAACATGGGAGTTTCTAGAGCTCATAGAGTGAAGACAATTGTTTAGAGTTGATGTAGCCAGGATGCATCTGGGAAATACTTTGCATTTCTCTGCTATTAAAATTGAGGTCCTACAATTTGACAGTTGATCATTTATAAAAGAAAAGATGATAATATTCAATTTTTAGTTGCTAAGGTGTATTGCAGAGGTTCTCTAGGATCAGCAGAATAAAGACACATCTTGCTTCTGACTGGGTTGTCTAGAGGAGATAACAGAAGCCACCGCATTTCACTATAGTTTATATTTTGGCTTTGATGTTTGGAGGATGAGATTAGGTGTTCAGTTGGATGATTCACTTCAGGTTTTAGCTACTAAAGTGTCCCACAAGTTGTTCTCTCAATGTTCTATCTTAAGGTTGTGTGTTCAGTATTTGTTTGTGATACTAGGATCAGTTTTTGTTTTCTTGCGCCATAAAGAAAAAATATAATTCAGAAGAAGGATTGGTTGAAAAGGTTTGTGATTTAAGTCTTATGTTACTTGTGTGATGATTTGCATGGTGTTAACTAATTTCTCTGGTACTACTTTTGGTCCGGAGCCATTGAGTGTAAGGATAAGTATCTATCAAGCCGACTTCATGTGTTTTGATGTTCCCACCATATGATTTAAAGTGTGTGCCTACTTGGAACAATGTGTTAATGAAGAAGAGGTCTTGATTATCACTTGGCTTGAACCACATTGATTTTCTACATCTTTTGGATGCCTACTTGGAGTGTCTATCCACGTTTCATGAATACACATTTCATCTTAGCCAACTTGGGAGAAGCATTTTGGGATTTGTAAAAGGTATAAATGAAAGATCTTATTTTTTAGGATGGTATGAGTGTGTGAGGATGTGTGAAGATGGGTGAACATATGTGAGAATGTTTGAAGGTGTGTTGGAGGCAATAGTGTTTGCTGAGAAAAAAAGTGAAGTGTACGAATGATGTGGAGGTGGTTTGTTCAGTAAGATTAGTTGAATGTAACATTCAGAGGTTGTAGCCTCATTCTATAAGTGTCATTGTAGGGAGTTACAAATTCCTTTGGGTTGTAGCCCATAAATAATATTGTAATCTTGTTTTATCTTTATTTGTGAGGCTGGATTTGAATAGTAGATCCAAGCAGGTTACTCACTATGGTTTTTCCATTCTTGAGTTTTCCACGTAAATCTGGTGTTGTCGCTGTCTGCTTAATTGTTGTGCTTTGATTGGTTTAATTTGTTGATCTTCTACTTAAAGTAGTTATCTAAGCTTTAATTTTTGATAATAAACTGAAATAAATTTTGAGATATACTAATTCACCCCCTCTCAGTATATCCTTGTGTTCTAACATGTTTCTCATTCCAAGCAATTAGGGCTTGGCATTTTGTAGACTTCAATGCACCCATTTAAATTAACTTGTCTTGATCCCTTGTGAGGTTGACAATAAATTTATCAAGAGTTGTCAATGACCATGAGGCTCCAAGAATCCATTTGGTAGAATAAAGAGTTGAGACAAACACTAAAAATTCTAGACCTAATTTGGATAGTACAGAGAGATCTAAGTGATCCTCCTTGTCTATCCCACAATCTTTTAATTTCAACCTTAATGATTTAAATTTGGGGAAGTAGTCCTTTAGAGTTGTTGAATAGCATGTAGAAACCAAGCAAGATCTCCTGGAGGAATGGTGGCACTAGATGAGCTCTCTGCAATGAACACAAACAAGCAATACACAATAATTACAAATGATAGTTAGCTTGCAGATTATGGCCAAAGGTCTTAAGAGCATAGGTAGGGGTCGTAAGTCTTGAGGACCTTGTGTGAGAGCAATGGAAGGGGTCATGAGGACCCTGCATGAGCACAGAAGAAATGTGTATAAGCTTTGGGTGAGAGCATGGGAAGGGGTAGGGGGAAATCCTTTCATCTGGCATGGGAAAGGAAAAACCCTATGGATGTGATGCAGGAGCATCCAGGCTCACATGCAATCCTACATCACCAAAAAAATATTTTATTTTTATGTTCTGATTTCAACATTTTTTTGTAGGTTTGAGCTTCAGGAGTAACTTGTGAAATGTTGGGAAGATAAAAATATTCATTTGTGAGGACTTGGCTTTCATTTAAAATATCAAAGGCTACCAATATATTCAATGTGATTTTTAAAATTATTGTATTTCACAAATTCAAGGTCCTAGGCATTGAAGGGGTTCATTTACCATGACAGAAGGGGCTTGTGAAGAAAAATAAAATAAATTTATTTTATTTACTCAACTTGGACACCTTGGGAAGTGTTAAAAAAAATTCTATTGTTGGTATTCCCTCACTTGCAATTTAATATTGCATTTATTCATTGGGTTGCTAAAATGGAGGAAAAGGCTAGTGATTTTTGGGCAAACAATTAATGACTCTTTAATTTCCAATTTTGGGTGGATAAGGATGGATTTATTTATAATTTTTTTAATTTTTCAAAGGCATCTATAGAATAAAAATGTTGAAGAGGGAGCAGAAACTTTGAATGCAACATTTTGGAAGAATAAATTAAGATTTTCTTCATTTTTCTGTAGGAATCTCAAAGGACACTTTGGGGAAATGAAAGAACAGATTTGGGTGCCACATTTTTGTGCTTGATGAGGGTTTTGGATTGACTAAAATACATCCATTAATAGTGTTATGGGGCAGCAATCAACAGCAGCAAGGTTGAGGAAACAAAATTGCAGGTTGTTGAAGACAATGGCATGAAGAGATGCACAAATTAGCTTGCTGAAAGAGAGGAATGAAATAAGAAGAGAAGAAGAGATTTTATGGTGTTTAAGGCAGCCAAGAGATCTGTAGGATGAAGAGAAAAATCATATTTGAAAAAAAGAATGAAGCCAAGAAAGTGGGAAGGCATGAGGGTTTGAAGATTTGAAGGCATGAAGTGCCTGAAAACCCTTGAAATTTCTGAATTTTAGTTTTCATTTAAATTTGGAATGCATGTAATTGATTCCAGAAGGATTTGTTAAATGTAAATACATATGAGGGTTTTAAATTAGATGTGTTTTCAGATTTTCATTATCAAGATTTTTATTGATTTGTGTGCAAAAGTGTGGGTTTTGATTCGTTGGCTGCAAGATTGGGTAGTTTGATAAAACCCCCTTATCTTGTCTACGTCAAGGTGCCACCTTGACTTGACTATTCCTTCCATGACTCCTTGGATGGCCTCAGCACTAGTAGATCCGTTGTACGTAACAAACCCTCTTCAAATAGTGTAGATCTCGAACACACAAACCCTCAAACCCTCTTTCACTTCTGTGAATGCAAAGAAATAGAGAACATAGAGAATATAATATAATTTCAATGTTGGAATAATAAACAAGACAACCTTATAGACTGCTATTGGCCTCCTCCCACTCTGATACCATAAAGGATTCACCAATGAACACAAGAGATGAATAAACAAGCATAGAAGATTGCAAATGAACATAGTATAAAAATGTATGAAGTCAGCAATGAGTAACAACCAATAGGCTAGTATAAATAGGTAAAAACAAGGAAGATGTGAGTTGAGGATGGGAGTCCTCAACCATGAGTGGTGCCAAGTTAACTCCCAAGAAACTAGTGTGAGGTGGCTAGTTGGTTAGCAACTGGGCGACACCTCTACCAAGTCATCCAACAAACTTGACACCTAAATGAGGCATGTGTCAAGGATGCATAAAGTGGACGCCTAACTAGGGTTAAAGCCTATAGTGTATGAAAATGAATATATACACTAACATTTAACTACAATTTGTTCCAAGTGTAGTCAATTTTATTATTCGAATAAAGTAGAATTGTCAATTTGAATTCCTTAGTTCACTGGTTTAAAATTTCCCCAAAATATTGATTCATTTCAAATTATAATCAAATCATAAACATGCTATCCTAAATCATCAAATATACTCATAAATTGGTCATGGAACCATTTATTTGATAAAACCCTAGTCACATGTTCATAATTCATTCACTATATTTTTACATACAATCTCACTATGCCATTAAAGGTAGGGTTTAATTCCCATTTTCAAATTATATCACATTAAGATTCATTAAAATAAACTTCACATGTTTCCAAATACAATCTAGTTGAACCTAACATGAATTCATTATCTCCTAGATTGACTTTTCTATCTTTGATTGGGTTCATAGTTTCAAAACCTTTCTTCCTAGAGAATCAATATAAGATTTGTCTTCCAAATTTACTTTCAAATTTTCATACACTGAGTATGACATTTAGCCAATTCTCAAATTAATCCCCTTCAATTATCCAAGATTCCAATTATCCAAGATTCTAATTATCCATTATTTCATTCCTCTAATCATTTCCTATGCCTTTAATCTAAAAAAAACTAGTTTCCTCAATTCCAAATATAGATTTTCACATTGAATTCATACAATAGTCAGCCATGATTTTATAATTAGTCATAATTCATTTAATTACTAAATTTGGTTATTTTCTAAACCATTTAATAAATATGAATCTAACCTCTTTAGAAACTCAACTAGAAAATCAATGTAGCTACTAAAACTCTCTGATACACAATCCTCTGTTAGTGTGTTCATGTGTGATGTGCTCTAAATAATCTCTTTCACAAAAATCCCCTTTGAAAAAGCTCATAAACTCTAATTACAAATAAAATAATTTGATGAAATAATAAATTTATTCCAAACTAAAGAATTTTAATTAGAATATAATATTTCTAATTCATGAATATCTTTCAACTCAAATAATTAAAATAATTAAAAACATATTTAATTATAATTTAATAGTTTTACTCCCACATATCTAATTTTAGTTTAAACCATGTGTTTAAATTTGGTGAAGAGGAGTGCAGATATGAGTTATTTTTGCTTTGTATATTTTTGAAATTGGCCACCATTGTCTCTCTAGGTTCATACAGCGCTCTAGGCGCAGGAAGTATAGCATTTTTTTTGTACACCCGCATTTATTGCAGATTCCTAGCCATTTAAATGCCTCTTATCGCTTCTAACCCAGCATTTGTTGCTGGTGTTGGCGGTTCTTCAGCTCTGAACAATGGCTCCTCCACTGACCAAGCATCCCGGAAGTTTGTTCTGAAGGTGTTCCACGAGGTAAGCCCTCAGACTCTCCTGCTGATGTGATCTTACTATCATAGGAATTTAATACTGCTTGTTTATGGTTAGAGCAGCATACTCTGATTGGTTATTTTTTCAGGAGAACTGCCCCTAAATCTATGCTCAAAGAATGGGTCCAAAAGGCTTGGGTCCCTCATGAGGTCCACCTTGATATGGTCCAGAATCTAACCAAAGGCTTTTCCCTTTTCCGCTTTGCAGAAGTTAGCCATGTTCAAGCAATTTTGAACCATGGCCCTTGGTATGTTTGGTCTTCCCTGTTGGTCTTCCAACAGTGGACATGGGATTTTATGGCCTTTGATGATACCAAACACAAAGTTCCTGTGTGGATTGAATTCCCTAGTTTTCCTTTGCCTTTTCTGCATTTTTTGCATGACATTGCCTCTTCTTTAAGAAGAGTTATTTGTGTCGAACCTAATAGGTTCCTTCAAGCACGCCCTCAAAAATGTGTATGTGTTGAGGTGGATCTTTCGAAAGACCTCAAGGAATTTATTGACATTCAAATTGGCCCCCTTCGACACACCCAGAAAGTCACATACTTCAATTTGCCTAATACTTGCTATCGCTATCAGTTAGTAGAGCATAAAATTAGGGATTGTCCTCTTGCTATGCCTTGAACCTGGGTTCCTCCCAAGGAGATTGTACAGGCACACCCTATAGCAAACCACGTAGTATCTATGACCAAGGAGGTGGTTTCTAAACCAATGGACACTTGGGCTACTATTACCAATCGCAAACATAGAGTGAAACCCTCTGCGGATGTTCTCAAACCCATTGAAGCAGTTAAAGAGGTTTCAAATCTTTCTATGAATGGTGGGAAGGACAACAATAAGAGCTGTCTTGTGCTTCCTTCACAACGAGCATCACCGCCAAGGGCA
The DNA here is from genome assembly GCA_027924645.1 of Cunninghamia lanceolata. Classification (NCBI taxonomy): domain Eukaryota; kingdom Viridiplantae; phylum Streptophyta; class Pinopsida; order Cupressales; family Cupressaceae; genus Cunninghamia; species Cunninghamia lanceolata. The sequence continues at coordinate 12,581,744 of BSBN01000780.1, forward strand.
AGAGCCCGTGTCAATGCTTCTGTGTTGCCTCATAGGTACTCTCATAGCCATGAGCTTCCTGAGGAGGGAGAAATTGTTTAGGAGCTTAAAAAACATCAAATCCCTCCAATCCTATCTGGGTCAAACCCCACCAACTTTCTTCAGAATAGTTTTGCTTCGTTTGGAATCCTCGATTCTGGGGAGATGGTGGAGGATTTTAAATGAATTTTCTCTCTTGGAATGTTTGAGGTCTCACTGACCTCTCTAGGAAGTACTCTATTCATAATGCTCTCCATCATTATGTTTCTCTTGATGTTTTGTGCTTGCAAGAAGTTAAAGTTACAGGCTTTCTTTTGTCTTCAGCTTGCCGTTGTATTTAGCCAGCTAGTAAACTATTTTCCACCACCCACGAGGTTGGAAAAGATGGTGTAAGTACTCTTTTGTCCCCTTAGTGACATGATTCAATGGTGGATCATGGAGTGGATCGCACCAACTGGTTATTCTAGATGCTTCTTAATATTAATAATCACTCTTTTGGGATTATTAATATCTATGCTTCAAATGATGCGTTAGAAAGATCTGCTTTGTGGCGGTGGATTTTGGATTCAATGCCCATGGCCACGTGGCTTATTTGTGGATATTTTAATATGGTTGAAACAACTATTGACAAGGATGGTGTTCTATGTTTTTAGTGGCTAGCTGGCAAAAGAGAGGCGTGCTTCCATATGGGCAATAAATTAGGACTTTTTGATCCCAATGTTGGTTGTCGTCACTCCCGTCCTTTATGGCATACTTGGTGAAATTTTTAAGCTAGAAATGACAGGGTCTTTAAATGCCTTGATCGTGCTATGATTTATGTACAATCTTTTTTTAACTTCTTTACATCATCCACCCTTCCTGTGCAGCTTTTAGTGGATGTGACGTTGTCAGATCACTTTCTAATTTAGTTTGCCATTGAGTGGCAACTCACTCAGCCACGTGCCATGAAATCTCAATTATTTTTGAACACTTGCTTGCTTTCTCATCAACCCACCTTGGCACACATTTAAACTATTTGGAATTTAGAATGTCGGCCGTTGCATGCTACTAGCTGGATTAAGTGGTGGAATGATGCTATTACCCACACAGTGAGGTTTCTTCACATCTATGGCCGTCAGCTGGCCAATTTCAGGAGAAGGGCTTATGAAGCTACTGTCACTGCTTTGAAATTTGCTTCTAAAGCCTTGGCTGCTGAGCCTTATTCTCCTTCTAAGAAAGTCTTTGTTGCCAATTTATGGCATCAAAAACAACTAGTTGACTACCATGTTGCCAGAGGAGCACAACTTAAAGCCAGAATGCACTGGCTAAAAATTGGGGACCTTGTTTCTAAGGAGTTTTTTCTTGCTCTTTGAGCTAGACATTCCTCACATGGTATTAAGCAAATCAAAGTGGACAATGTTGTTCATACAAATCTGCCAGACATTCTCCAGGCTTTTGTAAGACATTATGAAAAAGTTTTCACTGCTCAAGATTACACTTCTGAGCGACAAACTACTTTGCAGGATTGTCTTGTTGTTGTTCCAAAAAGGATGTCCTTAGCCTAGACTAGCTTCTGTGATCAACTTTTGACCATTGAAGACCTTAAATAATATGTCTGCTCTATGGCTGATGGGAAAGCACCTAGAATTGATGGCTTTCCTTGTGTGTTCTACAAAGCCCTTTGGGATTGTTTAGGAAAAGATTTACACAATGTTTACCTTGAAGCTTTTCATTCCAATTCTTTAGGAAATATTATAAATCGAGGAAACATTAAGTTCATACCTAAAGCTAGCGATCCAGAGAATATTTGCAACTGGAGGCCCATTACCCTCCTTAATGTCTCTTACAAAATCATTGCTAAAGCCCTTTCACTCAAACTCTGCAACATTCATCCTTTGATTGTCCGCCCTGAACAAACAGGCTTCATTAAGTCTAGATATACATTAGATAATATCATTGCAATTTGGGAGGGAATGGAATGGGCCCAAAAATCAAACCAAAAAGCAATTTTTTTAAAAAAAGATTTTGCTAAGGCTTATGATCACATTGAATGGCGCTTTATCCTTGCAATGCTTGCAGCATTAGGGTTTGGACCATCTTTTATTCAATCTATCAAAATGCTCTTTTTAGATGCTTCTTCTTGTACCAATATCAGTGGCCACTAGTCTCATACTTTTGGCCTTTTCAGATCAATCCACCAAGGATGCCCTCTTGCCCCAAGCCTGTATGTTCTTGCAGCAAAAGGTTTTGGTTATCTTCTTGCTCATTTATTTTCCAATTGGCTTGTTCATGGTATTTCTTTACTAAATTCTTCCAGCCAACCGATTAATGGTCATTTTGCTAATGACTCTTTTTTAACCTTACTGGAAGAAGAAAATTCTGTTAAAAATGTTGTTGGTTGTTTGGAGACCTTTAGTTTAGTCTCAGGTTCTTCCATTCAGTGGAATAAGATGTTATGCTATAGACAGTCTATACTTCCCACTCCTCATTGGCTTTAGCAATATGGCTGGTGCTGGGTTGGCCATGGTAAAATTTTTAGATTCTTGGGTATTCCTTTTGTGTTCCAGGGCACTTCTGCCACCCTATGGAAAGTTGTTCTTACTTATGTGGAACAAAAACTTGCAATATGGATTACTAAGCCTCTTTCTTTGGCTGGTAAATTCCAGGTTTGTTCTAAGATTTTGGGTACAACCCATGTTTATTATTCTTCTTGTTGGGCTCCTTCAAAAATCTCTTATGCCAAACTGGAAAAACTCTTGCGGGATTTCCTATGGACCTCTTCTGATACTCGCCATGGTTTTCACCATATTGCATGGGAATTTCGCTGCCTTCCTAGAGATTTTGGAGGACTTGGTGTTCTTTCTACCCACCCCCAAGGAACTGCCTTGGCTATCAAATGGATTGTTCATGAGCTCACTGGTTGTGAGGCATGTAAAGTTTTACTTGATCATAGCATTGAAATGGGACATCCTATGCACAAACCAACTTGGAAAGGAATTAGGTTTTCTACTCTCCTTGTCATGAGAGAACCAATTCAAATCTTAGGCAAGTTTGTGGTTAAGAGAATTTGGAAAGCCTGAGAAAAAGTTAAACCTTGGTTGTGCTAGTCTGGTGATGGTTTTTGTGCTGGTCTTTCATTTAATGACCTTAATATTTGGTGGTCACCTCTCCTAGCTTCTGCAACTCAACCTTTGGCTAAATTGCAAGGATTAAAGGCCCTCAAATTTCACAAAAAGGGTGTTCAGACCCTTCAAGATGTGTTTCACAGGCCCACTATGAGCCTTTTGGCTTGGGAAGCATTCCATGTAAAATTTTCTCTTTCAAAAGTTGATAAGCCTACTTAGGACAGAGTCATCATGGCTATTCCACCTGAAATGTTGCACAAGGTTGGAATTCAGTCCAACAAGCCATGGTGGAAGGATTGGAAATAGTATCCAGAAACACCTTTGCATCACTTCAAGCAACGGATGGCTTATAGGTGGATTTCAACTCATTTACCCATGGTTGTCACTCTTAATAAGTGATGGCTTATTCATAGCTCTTTAAGTCTTTGGCATTCCAGGTTTAAAACTATTTGGTCTGCCATTCTTGAGCCAAAACTTGCTCATTTTGCCTGGTGCATTCTCTTTCAAGGCTTGCCTATTGGTACTAGGCTATTTCAAATTGGGGTCCAAGATCCCCGTTGTCCTTTTTGTGGACAGGCTGAAACGATTAAGCATCTCTTCTAGTATTGCACCAGAGCTCAACAATTCTGGATATGGATTCATGATTTTTTTTCCCTTTCAAAAACAAGCCATTCACTTGGTAAATCATCCTGTTGGGTGATTCACCTAGGTTTCCTGAAAAATTTACTCAAATTTGGCATATTTTCAGGGTGGAGATTTTATTTAAATTATGGAAAGATTGTAATTCTTATATATTTTTAGAAAGAAAAATTGGAACTTCTATTTCTCTGTACATTAAAACTATTATCTATTCTAATGTTCTTCTGCAAATTCAAGTGCAAGCTAACAAAGTTGCCTTGGAAGTGGCTCACTTACAAGAGTTGTTGGATCATTGGGGGAATGCTCACTACACTATGGCTCGTGTTCCTCCCTCACCATCCTCTGTTAGAGCTTACTCTCCAAATAGACATAGAAGTGGTTTGGCCAGAGATTCTCAGCCTCGCTCCCAGCCTACTCCGTATCACGGTACTCACCGACGCAGGCTCTCGGCCTCTCCACATCCGCGTGGATGGACCTCTAGTCGTGCTGCTAGTGCAGCTGGGGATAACACGGGGTGGCTCGTTATGGATAATACAGGTAATACTAGTTGACATGCAATGGACAATGTAGGCTAGAATGCTCCTGGTTCTTCTCATCCACCAAATACAGGGTGGGATAATACTAAGGTTTTCCCTTGGTTAAATTTGGCTACCTCACCTCAGCATGAGGAGACAAATGTTTAGAATGAAGAATAGAAAAATGAAGATGGCTGGGCTATGTCTGGTGTCAACCTAGACCCCATAGATATTTGCGGGAAACTGGATGACAGAGATCTGCCATCTGTAGGAATGGCATTGGTAGCTTAATTATATTTTTTTTGTATGTTTTTATATGGGTTTTGTACCCTTTGATACTTTGTTCTAGATCTTTCTGGGCTTAGCCCATGTGACTCTTGGAATGTGCCTTTTAACCACCAATTATTTTTTTGTGAAGTGTTATTTTATTTTAATAGATAACTTACATTTTCATCAAAAAAGAAAAATTAGTTTATACTTTATTCTATAGAAATCAAGAATTACCTTTATCTCTTTTTTTTAATTTCCAATTCTAATTTTAGATGTTTACACAATACCAATCTAAAATAAGAATTCACAAGTCAACTTAAATGACTATTCATTTTTATAAAGTTCAAAAAAAAATTATTAAGAAAAGGCCTCAAGCCTAGTACAAAGAGACATAAATTACAAGAGAATAAAAGACACAGAGGTGAACTTAGGATACAAGGTACAGATCATACTCCAAGTTTTAATAAAACAATCCAAAGAACAAGGATTTGCATCCTGGCTGATTTGAAAAAGATAAGCCTGAATTCAATTGACAAGAATATAGGTATCTTGGACAAGAGAGCAAAGGTTTCTAGTTCTTTCATGCTCAAAAGCATTCATAGAAAGAGCATCCAAAGTCTCCATTTGATCATTCATAATCTAGTATCTTAGATCATCCACACAAGGAATATGAAGTAGAAGATGTTCCATATGCTCCATTATGTCATGAATAAACATAGTAGGATCATGAAGGTTTAACCTTTCCAGAATAGTCTCCTAAACAAAACCATTACCAATATTTACTAGATGCTAAAGATACGTCACAATCATCATAAGACTATTAGTGACATTCATAATATAAAACTAATTATTCATTGAATGAGAAGAATGAGAGGGCTAAGTATTTTGAATATTATCAAGATGAGTTGTTTTACTAGAAGAAACTTTCTCCATTTCAACTTTTCTTTTTCCTTTATTAAGAAAACTAGGATTCTCCAAATTCTTACAAAGAGAGGAAGTTATTTCTATATTTCTAGTGGCATTAATATGTGCATCAAGAACACACCTATTAAATCTAGTATCAATACCATTACAGTTCTCTCATAAAGATCTAATTAGAGAATTCACGTGATCATGAAAAAACTAAAAAGGGGTGTTAAGGGGGAGAAAAAATTCTTAGAAAATTCCATAAGTGATGACCATACAACCAAGCTGAGAATAAACCACTGCAGAAGAAAATATATAAGAGCATATGAAGGAGTGAATCCTCTGAATGCTCAAATGGTTGGCAGTTGCAGTTTGCATGATTACAGCTATATATTGCATTGATTTTTTTTATTCATTCTCATCCATGCAACCTGATGGTCTGTGTTGAAGTTTTTGGATACATGGTCGAAATATCCTTGGTTTTCCTTATGTTTTGAGGTTTTTAGAATGCTTTACAGAATAACCTTCACCCCTTAGAATTAAAAGCTTAAGTCTTGATCCCTAAAACCTTAAGCCTACCCTTTATTGTTATATTTTTGCATTGACTTGATAGTCCCGGTCCCTGATCTCTTAAGTCACAACTTAAGCCCTTAAGTGTCATATTATACTGGCCCTTAAGCCTAATAACCCACTTGTCCTATCAACTTAATGTTTCCTAAGTTCGAGTCCTTGTTTGTTAAAGAAAGATCAACATTTGTCATTGTGTCGCAGGCTCCAGATCTATCAAATGTATCAGAGTTGCACTGACACACTAGCTATCAATCTTAAATCAAATGAATCTAAGGTTTCCCCAGCTGAGTATCCCTTGATGTGCTCGCTCCTTATGTGATTGCAAGGGCACATCGCTAGGAAGATTTTGAGGATATTTTTTGTGCGTTGATGCGATAGCATGACATGTGCAAGGTGGGTCCTATCTAAGTAAATTCTAAGGCTCAGCGCTTGAGTGTAGGGGTGGTGATGTGGGTCCCTTCTGGGCAAGCACTGCTACGATGAAATGACACATGGCAAGCTTTGATGATCAACGATGAATATTGATCCTACATGGTGAAATCTAATTGGTCGAAGACCTTTTTAATGTTACAGTGGTTAATTTGAATCTCTTGGAGTATCTTGAACTATTCATATGGCTACAAGAAGCTGCATCGATGGTCCTCATTCAAATTTCAAGATTTTCTTGTTGTAGGTGGCCAAATTGAGTATGCAGGCACTGGTAGTAGAACAACTGTTGCACAAATTCTCTCGCATTGATCTCAAAATTTTAAGCTATGTGGTTAGAGCTAATGAAGTAGGAGTTTGCAGCACAAACGATCACAATTTGACACTAGGTACATCTTGCCAGCAAATCATGATCTCCAGTCATATTTTGATAAGTAGATTGGACATTTATTTTCTAAAGTAAGAGGAGTATGTAGGAAAGTTATGAGGAGTTATAAGTGTTTTGTGCCTCTATGTACTACTTTTGGGGTTGTGATGGATTTCTAGAGATTTCCAAATAGGGAGTTAAGTGTACAAAGCATGCAGACAGCTGAAATAGAGTTATGGGAGTTGTTGGTAGGTTGAAAGAACTCAGGTGAAGATCCTTCTTCCATTTTTTTTATAAATAGAAGTGTTTCCATGATTGATTTGTATTAGCTTTTACCATGGGTACAGTTCTGATTATTTCCCTTCTGGTCTTTCTTCCTATATCTTCCATTTCCCAAAAATGCATACCCCTATTTTCCTTACTACAAATTTTTCCATTCCAAATTAAGGATAGGGTAAATGCTTACTAGGAAATGGGAGGATCTGGTAAGAATAGGAGTCTTTGGCATCAACAGCCTTACTGCTCCCTCATATTCACTGACGTATAGTGTCATTCTAGTAAGGGAGGGCTTAGGTTGTTTGGAGGCTCCAATTGAATGCAGCTGCATAGACAGAGCAAATGGAATTGTTGTAATTCCAGCGACCTTGGCTACATTTTTGGATCAGACACTCAAGTAGAGAGGTGCCATTATGCTCTCGTCCCTTCTCTAGGCTAAATGGCATTCATCAAAGGCACAGTTGTAAAAGTGGAAGAATATCACACCTAGTTGACCTAATTGGTGATGAAGGATTTTGATTCTATTGATGAGTGCTAAGAAAGGAACGTCCAGATGATGGTGATGCCTACCGCAGTTTCCTCTCAAGGGCAGTTAGGATTATTTTCTAATCTAACTACTAATGGTTACCTCAATGGTCCAAGGAGCTCTGATATGTAGTGGTTTTAAATTGAAAGATGGGGAGTCATGCGAACAACCCAACAGCCTATTCTCTAGGTCTAAATGTAAGACAAAGGGACAATTATCTTGAATTGTTAGGGGAGCTTGAGTCTGGTTTGCATAACAGAATGTTTTTATCAGCCTATTTTGTAATGTAAGATCCCCCTTGTGTTATAAAAGGGTGGTGCTCAATGGTTCTATCATTCTAGAAAAAAATCAAAAGGAAAATTAGGAAATGGGAAAATTGGTCAAGTCTGTGGCGAGGTATCAGGCCTTTGTTTGTAAGTGTTTTATGACAGTGTTGTCATGTCCTATTTTGTGCTCATATGAAAATCATACTTCCGTGTAACTGGCTCCAACTTTGAAGTGTAATTTTCTTTTAATGAAGTAATCAAGGATTATGGATTTATTCTTACACATTTGCTATAATGAGTTTTTCTCATGGTTTGCTCTTTGTTCAAGGAATAGTGTAAATACTAGCCTGAAACATACAAGAATATTATGATTTCAAGGGGATTACTAAGAATTGTTGCATTGCATGATTTAGGTCTTATTATCATAAAGTGATGATACTATAAATGACCATCATGAATACATTTAAAATACTATGATATTTTCTTAAAATTGTGACTATGTTACCCATATCACGCATCGGTCAATCCCTTCCATCTCTAGTCCTAGGATCCCAATTCTTAAATGATGAATCCAAAGTTGTCTATAACTTGGTTATAATTATTTGTACGCTCATACTAGATGACTGAAGGACTACAATGAATAGGCAGTCCCAACACTAAGTATACAAATCCTTGTCAATGTGTATGGAGCATTTATCTACTAGACACTACATTTCAATTGTGCTATTCAATTTTTCTTAGTGACATTAAGGGATACCCACCTAGGTCCTATAGAGCCTGAAGAGCAAGGGAGAAAAGTGAAATATAAATCTCCCATTCATTGGCCAAGTTACACTTAATTTTGAGCATAAAGGCTTCCACCCTTTTAGAAATTAGTGGGTATAGTTTGGAGAACCAATAGATTGGTGACTCTACTAGGGATTTTCTCTAGTGGTCATCCATTGGATAGGGTCAATTCAAATTTTGAATAAATTGTCCATCAATTGTTCATACTTTCTGTCTTTAGCAAAATCCTCTGTTACTTGTTTGTATGTGAGAGAGTATGTGAGATCTTCCTTTGAATCCCCAAGATGGGTAGCAACTCTACTTTTGAGAATCAAATGGAAAAGGCCCTGATTATTTTATTCACTCTTTAACAATGGATGGGAGAAGATCATTACACAAAAAGCTGATAACAGAATCTAAAGACAAGGAGCAAACTACCTCGAAAGTAAAGGAAAAAGGTGAGTCATCTAACCCTCATATTGAAGTTAAACAACCTATTGCTAATGAAAACTTAGTAGGATATGGAAGTGATGTTTTAGAAAGTATAATTAATGTGTCAAAAGAATAGGAATGATGGTCTATACTAAGGAAAGAAAAGGTTGAGAAATAAACAGAGAGGGAAGTTGTTTTGAAAAGATATTAAGATGCTCTGAAACCTAGGAGTTCCCCTTCAATTACAAATGTTGCAATAAATGTAAGGCCATCCAAAAGAGCAGCTATAGAACTACATGATCTGGTTAGCCCTGACAACTAGTTTGATGGATGATATTATGATCAAGATGATAAAAGCCCCAGAGTGAACCCTGAAAGTGAACATGGAGAGGAAGAAGTGGAAGAGATGCTAAGAAGATTTGATACCCCTAGAAGTCAAGGTGCCATTAGAGAAATTGATTTCCTTAGAGTTGAAATAGCCAAATTAGAAGCAGAAAAGGAAGTAAATGAATTAAGAAGAAGGATTGACATGGATTATAACATCGACCATGTAAATATCCCTGTGGGGAATGAAAATGCAAACGATGAATTCTAAAATAACTATAGAGAAAATCAAGGCTTAAATTAGGGTTGTCAAATTAATCCATGCAATAACCATCAGAATTTTATTAGACCACCTCTAAACCTAGCTAGATATAGGCAGTTAAATTTTGTAGGGATCCTATGTTTTCCAAATCCTATTCCTAATGAAATCATATCTAAATTAGTGAAGTTCCTATGAAATAATGTTGTCTCAGGAGAGGAACATTTAAGATATTTTAACAATCTGATGCATGATTTTGAAGTAGAAGATGAGGATGTACTTATGAAGTTATTTGTGCAATCTCTGGATGAAACTGCTAGAGGATGGTATAAGAGTTTACCCAAAAATAACATTAATTCATGGAGGGATTTCCAAAATATTTTTAGAGAACATTATGGACACAACTCTGATGCAAGGTTTACTATAAATGAAGTCACTAGCATCACTTAGGGGGTGAATGAATCAATGTCAGAGTTTAACAATAGGTTTGTTAAGATACTAGAAAAAATACCTCCTCGTTTAAGACCTAATGAATCTATGTGCTTGGTTTTATACAGTAATGCCTATGACAACAAAATGGGGTTTCTGTTGAGAGACAAAAATCCTCAAACACTTAGAGACACATATAGAGTTGCTTCAAATATTGAGACAAATAGAAAAGCTTACGGAAAGTTTCACAAGAGAAGTGTTCAGAAAATTTTACCTCAGGATAGAGGGTAAAGTAATAAAGTTCCTATCACTTATGAGTGTGAAAGTTATGGAAGGCAGTCAAGGAAATGGAAATTTCCATGGCAAGAAATGATAAAGGGTCTCCTCATGATAAACCTATTTTTCCAACACAGGAAAGAATGTAAAAACTTTCAGATCAACCCTACAACACTAATTGGTACAATGGGAGGCCAGTCGCTCCAAATAATAGGGGAAATCAGAATAAAGAGACTCCTGATCCTTGAGAAAAGGGGTTTATGCTCTCAAAGATAACTTGTGGTGCATAATATGTCAAACTCCTCATTCACCTTCCTCATGTGCCATTGCTAGATCAATTAATGATTCAGAGGATCCTTGTGATGAATACAGTGATGCATATGACCAAGAAGACCAAAATATAAACATGGTTTTGGCTCATAATATTATATATGAAGATGAGGACACATCTGATGAGGAAGATGTGTTGGATGAATATTATGAAGAGGGAAGGCATCTTGAAGATTGTCTTAAGCAATAGCTTTTCAGTGATGATGATGTGGATGATCATGTTTTCTAGTTAGAGTCAGTAGCTCCTAAAGTTAGATTTAGAAGATCTACTGATGAGGAGATTAAAGCATTGACTATTGCCAAGATTGCTCATATTAAGAGTAACTATAATTTGAGAAGTAAAAAGACTCAAGTAGAAGGTAACACTACAAGAAGAGCTGGTGGTATCTTTATTAAAGAGAATCAAAATGTCTCCAATCCCAAGAAAGGTGTAGGTATTCAAGGTAGGCCTGAAGAAGTGTTGGTGAGAAATAATCTGCATCAAAATCCACATCAGAAGGAGAAACAAACAAAAGGGGACAATAGTATTAGCAAAAGGGAAAGTGAAGAGGTTTGTTTGAGAAAAGAAAAGAAAGATATCCCTCATTTTCATCACACATCAGGGCACTATCCATGACACTCCTCTGCCGAAGCATAACCCTTTGGATATGGCACATATCCTCAGTTAGATCATGGTGACCATTCCCTTGTTAGAAATGATGAGGATACTGGAACATAAAGACAAAGCTTTGGCTATCATTGATGCAATGCCAAACCATCCAAAAGCTCAGGATGAGGGAAATACAACATCAGAGACTGACAAAAGATGGGGTCCCAAAACACCAAAGGTATACCTAGGGACAACTGTGCTAAAATGGCCTTCTCAGGTGGATCTATTTTATGTCAGTCTGCTCATAAATGATAGGCTCTTAAGGATTTTTTATGATAGACTTTGGGGCCTCGACTAACATTATGCATTTTGAAATTATGAAGGAATTAGGCTTGATAGTAACAAAGCCATATGGCAAGTGTTTTTCCATGGATTCAAGAGAGGTCCCTATTATTGGGGTAATAAAAAATATTGGTTTCAAATTGGCAGCCTACCCTTAGAGAGAATATAAGATGAACATTACAGTGGTGGACATCCCCCTAGATATGGAATGTTGCTATCCACAAAATTTGCTTCCACTATTGGAGGGAATATTTAGATGGATTTGTCTTATGCTATGATCCCTATGGATGGAAAAGAGGTTAGACTAGATAGGGAGTAGAGGTCATCTTCAACTTTAGAAGGTTTTGAAGATCAAAATGATCATGTATGCCTTCTGGACATTGATATGGACAATTTCAGAGTAAAAGCAAACAAGACTGATCATACAAAGTAGAAGATTGTGATTGAAGAAATCAGAAATGCTTCTAAAAATGATGGGTTGTGATCAACACAATTTGATGGAGCTTGTTCTAAACAAGGCTCTAGGGCTGGTATTGTGCTCATTTCTCCCTCTGAAAAAACATATAGATCATCATTCAAACTTGGTTTTGAATGTACCAATAATCTCATTGAATATGAGGCACTTCTCTTGGGATTGATGTAGCCATGAAATATGGAATTAAAAAACTAGAGGTTTTAGGAGATTCAGAACTTGTGGTCTCTTAGATTAGAGCCAAATATGCTTCAAAAAATTTAAGGCTTAAACAATATAGAAATGTTTGGGACACAATTGAGGTTTTGATGCCCTTTCAATTGATTGTATAGAAAGAAATGGAAATGTGATAGGGGATTTTCTAGCCAATATAGCTATCAAGTTAGAGGACTTGACCTTAGCAGGGATTTCAAAAGTTGAGGTATTAACTAGGCCTTCTATTCTTGACAATATTTGTCACTGGAAGGTTTTCAATGATGACCAAGACCTGTACAAATTCATAAATTCTATGGATGAGTATCAAGGACAGGAAATTGACTTTCAAATTTTTGTCAAAAATTTTGATAGGAAGGATACTATTTTTGGTAATGAAGTCATCTAGCTGAAGAAAAATAAAATCCCAAAAGGATTGGTAGCTCTAGAGTGAGTATTTGATGGATCAAATAGACAAGTCACTAAGCCTGCACCAGTACACTGCGATGATTTGGAGGAGATAAATCTATGAAATGAAGCTCAACCTAAGAATGTCTACATAGGTAAGAAACTAAATCCTAAGATTAGGTCTATGCTTATCTTTTTTCTTAGGAAGTACAAAAGAGTTTTTTCTTGGTCTTATAATGACCTCAAGGCATATAGGGAAGATTTGTTTCAGCATGAGATCCCTCTAAATCCCACCTTATCCCCAAAGATGCAACAAGAATTAGCCAAACTAAGTGAGGGGGTATTATTAAACCAATTAGGCATTCAACTTGGGTGTCAAATCTGGTTCTTGTCAGAAAAAAGAATTGTGATATTAGGCTTTTTGTGGACTTCAGAAACATGAACATATCATCAGTAAATGATAACTACCCCTTGCCAAATATGAAAGCCATGCTACAAAGAGTAACTAAATGTGAACTTTTTTCCATGATAGATGGCTTTTCTAGATATAATCAGGTCAAGGTAAAGGAGTCAGAATAGTATAAAATAGTCTTTACAACTCCATGGGGTACTTATGTTTATGTTAGGATGCCTTTTGGATTGACAAATTTTGGGGCCACCTTTCAAAGAACCATTGATGTTGCTTTCTATGACTTGATAAATGGTGTATCAGGATGACTTAACTGCTTTCTCTAAAAGAGAGGAAAATCATTGTAACCATTTGGAGCAAATCTTTATGAGAACTATGGAGTATGGTATATCTCTAAATCCCAAGAAATCTATATTTGGGGTAGTTGAGGGAAAACTATTGGGGCACATACTCTCTTAGAATGGAATTAGAATTGATTTTGAGAGAGCAGTGGCCATTGAAAGGATTCCTTAGCCTACGATAGTCAAGGGAATTCAATCGTTCTTTGGACAAATAAACTTACTCTGAAGATTTATCCTAAATTTTGTAAAAATGACTAAATCCATCTCCAAGATGCTAAAGAAGGGGCAAAGTTTGACTTGGGAATGTGAAGTAGTAACATATTTTCATGATATCAAGGAAGAAATCAAACAAGCCCCTGTGTTAGGTTCTCCTTACTTTGCTAAGTTGTTCCAGTTATTTTCTTTTGCTTCTTTTCATAGTATAGCAATAGTATGGCTACAAAAAAATAGTGATGGTTTTGAGAAGCCTATCTCATTCTGTAGTAAATCACATCAAGCTACTGAATTGAAGCATGACCCCATGGAAAAGCATGCATATGCATTGGTTAAGGTTGTAAAACAATTTAGGCCTTATCTAGTGGGAGCTAAGGTTACAACATATGTTCCACATGCAATAATGAAGGAAATTATTATGTAACAAGAGGTTACTAGTAGAAGATGACAATGGATTAATAAGATCAAAGAATTCAATGTGGAGATTCAAATCACCAAATTGGTTAGAGGTCAGGGATTGGCAAAGCTTATGGCCAAATCAAATCTGGAGGTAGCTTAGGTAAACTGCATGACGAATATGCAGTTGGGAGAACAATGCAACTTTGAAGAATCAAGTGGTACAAAGATATTATATTTTACTTGAATAATTTAAAATGTCTAGAGAATCTAAGTGATAATGAGAAAAGGACATTAAAGTTGCAAGCATTGAAATTTTTCATTATAGAGAGATGTATATTAGAAAAATGTGGATGAGATCTTGCTTAAGTGCTTGGATGAGTCTACAGCAAGGCAGGTTCTAAATTATATGCATGGTGGGAATTGTGGAGGACATTCCATGGAAAAAACCACTTCTCAAAAAATTATCAGAGCAAGATATTGGTGGCCCACCTTGTTTTCAGATACTTACAACTTGGTAAGGAAGTGTGAAGCATGTCACATGTTCTCTGGTAAATAAAATTGGTCTAGAGCTTTACCATTGAGTCCCCATGTTGGGGAGGCCCCATTCCAACAATGGGGAATAGACTTTGTTGGGGAGACTTCTAAAAAATCTAGTGGGGGTTTCAAAAGGATTCTAGTAGCAATCGATTATTTCACTAAATGGATAGAAGTAATACCTACTAAGAAGGTTACTAGTAAGATTGTCATAGATTTCCTCATGGACCATACTATCTCAAGATTTGGAGTTCCAAACAAGTTGATTATAGGCAATGCCATGTGCTTTAGGTCAGTTGAGCTAATGGACCTCTATACTAAATATGGGATCAATTTATCCCATTCTTCACCATACCACCCACAATGAAATGGTTAGGCAGAATCAAGTAACAAAAGCCTTATGAAGAATGTTAGGAGGATGTTAGGAAAGAACAAGAAGGCTTGTGACTCAAAAATGAAATTAGCTTTCTGGATGGATAGGGTAACTATAAAGAAGTCTACAGGGAGTTCACCATATGAGCTTGTGTATGACATGAATGCAAATATGCCTATCAAAAATCTATTGCCTGTGTACATATTTATTTAGGAAAATTCTAAAGAGCTTAAATATGCCATGACATGAAGAATAAACTAGTTGGTGGAATTAGATGAGAAAATGTCATATCCCTCGATTACCCTATTCCAATTACAGATTGGAATAGTCTGCTAACCAAGAGAACCAAATCGATGTTGAAGATTGATCGCAACCTTGCGACATTAATAGATATACTTGGTGAAGTTTCTAAGACCAATAGAGGCATCAGATAAGATATTTAATATCACTTAGAACAAACAATGGATCTATATGAACTATGATTCGATGCATAAGAAATGATTAACCTTTTGATCAATTGTCATCATGAATTGAACTAAAATCACAAAGGGCACTGATAGTTAAAATGTGTGTGAGTGATAGCTAAATGAAACGCCATGGAGAGGAATCCCTTGGTGAGTGGACACCAATCAAATATATAATGTGATCAGGTCAATGAGGAAAGGCATCGAATGACAAGACTGCAATCTCTTCATACAGATTGAATACCTCATAAATTTAGATTGAATATTGCCGCCACATCGTATAACAATACATCTTCATCTCAGTGAACAACAGGGAATAAAGAAGACCAAGAGTCCAATACATATATCTATAGAAAACCTGCATCCATAATCATTCATACTTGCAGATCAAACTAATTATAAAGGCATCATATCACAAGCACAAAGGTATGATTTTATATCTCCATCGAATGCTATCATGTATTGATTTCAATAGGAATACTAGAATGTTTAAGTAATAATTTATTATGACATTAAAGGCTATGAATATTTCTAATCAGAATTCTAATTTTGATTTGGAAAATGAAACTGATAATTGTTAAGCAAGAATTATATTCCATTATGGCTAGGAAATTTTAGGAAGAATATCATTAGAGGATACAAATAGATTATATCACAAAATGAGAAATATGAATAGTAGTATATATTATTACATGATGTATGATTATTATGAAAATATATATATATATATATATATATATATATATATATATATATATATATATCTACAAGCCTTCTCCCTTAGCTGATTGTCTGAGACTGTCTGGATGCTCTGATATATATATATATATATATATATATATATATATTTGATGCATGTTTATGAAGAGAACATCTTGAAGAAATGTGAAAGGCTAACATGTGATAGGCAATGTAATTAATAACTATGAAAGGCCAGAATGAGAAATGGACATCATTGTTAATCCATCACACCAAGTAAGTGAGACCAAGGGTTTGACAATTGACCAAGGTATTTGAGGCTCGAGTTGATAAGGATCTAAACTTACAAGGAAAGTATAGATTGTGTATCCTAAAAGGGAAGAGTACTCAACCGAGAAAGGCCCTTATCTCATTTGGTGTAGATTGCCAATATAAGGTAAGTGGAAAAAGGCTCTTATCTTGATTAGTGGAGATTGCTAATTCGAGGTAAGTGGAGATAGGCCCTTGACTCAATTAGTGTAGATTGCTAACTTGAGGCAAGAGGAGTAAGGCCCATGTTTCAATTACTGAAGATTGCTAATTATTACTTATATCTCCATCGAATGCTATCATGTATCGATTTTAATAGGAATAATGGAATGTTTAAGTAATAATTTATTATGACATTAAAGGCTATGAATATTTCTAATTAGAATTCTAATTTTGATTTGGCAAATGAAAGTGATAATTGTTAAGTAAGAATTATATTCCATTATGGCTAGGAAATTTTACGAAGAATATCATTAGAGGATACGAATAGATTATATCACAAAATGAGAAATATGAATCGTAGTATGAATTATTACATGATGTATGATTATTATGAAGAATATATATATATATATGTGTGTGTGTGTGTGTGTGTATACATATATATGTGTGTATATACATATATATGTGTATATACATATATATATACATCTATACATATATATATGTGTGTGTGTGTGTATGTATATATATGTATACACACACACACACACACATATATATATATGATGCATGTTTATGAAGAGAACATCTTGAAGAAATGTGAAAGGCTAACATGTGATAAGCAATGTAATTCATAACTATGAAAGGCTAGCATGAGAAATGGACATCATTGTTAATCCATCACACCAAGTAAGTGAGACCAAGGGTTTGACAATTGACCAAGGTATTTAAGGCTCGAGTTGATAAGGCTCTAAACTTACAAGGAAAGTGTAGATTACGTATCCTAAAAGGGAAGAGTACTCAACCAAGAAAGGCCCTTATCTCATTTAGTGTAGATTGCCAATATGAGATAAGTGGAAAAAGGCTCTTATCTTGATTAGTAGAGATTGCTAATTCGAGGTAAGTGGAGATAGGCCCTTGACTCAATTAGTGTAGATTGCTAACTTGAGGCAAGAGGAGTAAGGCCCTTGTTTCAATTAGTGAAGATTGCTAATATGGACAAGTGGAAATGGCTCGTGTTTCCAATTACTGAAGATTGCCAATATGGGACAAGTGGATAGGCCTTTGACTCTAGTTGGTGAAGATTGCCATTCTAGATCAAAGGAAAGGACAATGGACCTATGGCAAGATTGTGCCCAAGAAACCCTCTCTTGTTGGGTGAATGATTGGATTAATATGATTGGCCCAAGTAATAGACTCTTTCGGAGGGAATTATGATATTGTTAAGTGAAATAGAGAAAGGAATAATGCATACAAGTTATGATTATAAGGTTTGATTTTATACAATTGTGATTTATATAATGAGAAAACATGGATTGAATTCTAATGTTCTCTTTTGGTGAGTCAAAATTGTTTGCAAGGTTGTGAAAATTTTGACTTGCTAGAAGGGGACATTACAGACAAGGAGAAAAGCACAAATGATGAATATCAAGAAACAACAACAAGTGAAATATCTGTTTGATAAGAAAGCTAAGGGCAATAAATTTGAATGTGGTGATGTGGTATTGGTCTGGAATGCAAGAGTACAAGGTAAAGGGAAACATGGAAAGTTTGATTCCATGTGGCTTGGACCTTATACCATATTGAGTAGACATGGAGAGAATTCCTATTTCTTGAGGTGTTTGTCTAGAGAATATCAACAATTGCTTGTGTATGGACAATTCTTGCAGCACTTTTTCTCATGAGCTTATGCTCATGTCTTCTTCCATGTTCATTACTTAGGGTTTTCTTTTCCCTGTGTTGTGTTGTGCAGTTATGGCTATTGTTAACCCATAATGAAGTGTTTCTCCTTCTATTTTGTTTGTTTGGTGTGATATGCACCACAAAGTTTTCTATCTTCTCACCACATTCCTCTGAAATGTGTCCCCAACTAGAGCCACTGATGGTCTGTGTTGAAGTTGTTGGATATATGGTGGAAGAATCCCTAGTTTTCCTTATATTTTGAGGATTTTAGAAAGCTTTACAGAATTAATCTCATGCCTTAGAATCAAAATCTTAATGTTGTTATATTCTTGCATTGACTTGATAGTCCCAGTCCCTGATCTCTTAAGTCACAACTTAAACCCCTTAAGTGTCATGTTTTAATGTTCCCTTGAGTCTAATAACTGACTCATCCTGTCATCTTAATGTTTCCTAAGTTTGAGTCTTTGTTCATTAAAGAATGATCAATGGTTGTTGCTATGTGGTGGGATCCAGATCTGTCAGAGCCATGCTGATGTGCTAGTTGTGTTGATAACTGAGAGGGGGGGGGGGTGAATCAGTTATCCTAATTATTTCTTCTTTTGAACTTTCTTATTAATCAATGTAGCATTGAAGCAAACAAACAAACATTACCATGAAATGAGAAACACATAACACAGTATTTTTGACGTGGAAACCCTATTAAGGGAGAAAACCATGGGGTGATTAACCCAAAGATTATTCTTTGTTAGAAGAATAAGGAATTACAAAATGGCACTTGGCAATTAGGGCTCACTGCCCGAGCACACTGCTCACAAAGAGGTACACTACCTACAAGGAGAGACACTGTCTACAAAAGAATGTTATACAATACTTGAACTGATTGGAAGCATCCACATATGCTGGAGTTCAGTTCCGGTTAGGCTCAGTACACTGATCTGCTGCACTTCATCTTTCTTCTTCTCTTTATTCTGCTTTTCTTTCACATACCAGATCTCTCTGGCTGTTTCTGCTCTACTCTGCACTTATTCGCATAACAACAACACACAACAACACTTCTCACAACTAAATCCATCGTGCATATATATTTGCACAAGTAATTTCATCACCTTTCTAGTCGGCATCCGGAACAGTCTATTTTCTCACAAACTCTGTTCTGTCAGCTGAATCCTTGCTCATCAAGTAATGTGGATCAAGCATATACTTGTAGATATCATTAATCATGTCAGCCAAACATAATCCATGTCTTCATAACCTTTACCACTGTCAGAAACACATCCAAAAAGCAATCTGATGTTCTGTCAGTCAGTTCTTCCTCTGTTCACACTGTTGCTCAGGAATCCGGTATTCAACTGTTCATATCTTTTTCTTTGTCCATCACCGGAGGCTAAATCCTTGGAATCTATTACTCAAGGTAGTCCTCTTGACTTCCCCAAATCCACACTGTACCAAGATACTTCTTTTGAGAGATTTGGACCAAACTGTCAGACCTTGCCACATGCTTTGTTCTTGTTCTCCGGACCACAACAATCTTCATTCTAACTTCCGGTGGAGCCACACCATGACTTGTAGATATGTGAGATGACCTTTGTTGCCATCAATGACAACAACCATGAATCCATATAGTGTCTCTTGCCAACAATCTCCCCCTTTGGCATTGATGGCAACACTTAGTGAAAAATGACTAAGTGTTTACACTATGCTCCCCCTTGGCTGATGCTCTATCTTTATATACAATTTCTGGAACTCCCCCTTAGTTGGATTCCTCATTTTTCACTGCTCCTCACTCCCCCTTTGACATCAATGGCAAAGGGTAGGGTCTGCACACCAAAATTTTCAAAAATTTTACTATACTTAGCCGCATATTACATACTCACATAAACTGAAGAATGTCTGCAAAGGATGTCTTCAATTGGACCAGTTCTGTAGCCCAACTTTGCTTCATTCTGTCCAAAATTGAAATGTGGCCACTCAACAAAAATGCAAAAGCTTCTACCCTCTTGAGATCTGTCGGATCATTGGTTTGGGCAGTAGTCTGAGCATCACTTATGGCCTCATGTATAGTTTCTAACTTAGGGATAATAATCCTTCTAAGTTCTCCCATCCGGTTAATTATATTCTTCCTTTCCTTCTCAAAGTTCGTTATTGCATTTGTGATTGCAATAGTTTGACATTCTTGAGTTACTATGGAGGAAGAGAGAGGATCAAAACTTTGAGACAAACTCAGTAGTTTGTCCTATTCCTCTTTTATTTTCTTCTCAACTTCTACTGTTGCTTTTGACCAGGAGATACAAAATTTGTAAATGTCACCGCCATCCTTAAGAGCATTTACTAAGATCTTTATTCTGATACTCATATTTCTCCTATCATTAGAGACTAATCCTAGTACTTCTGAGAATCTCTTATCTAAGAACTCCTTCCGGACCTTTTCTTCAGCTAATTTTTCTAGGGATTCAAAATGTGTACTAACACTGCTAACTAAGGTTTTGAGATTACTGGAAGAGGAGGCTGTGTGATCTTTCTGGATTGATGGCATAATCTTCTCAAGCACTCCGGAAGTAGCCTCTATCAACTCACAGTCTTCCATATGAGACTTCAGGAGTTTTTCATTTGCCTTAGCATTAGCAAATGAAGCTATCTTCATTGTCTGCACCGGAGAGAGGGAATCAAAGTTGAATGGGCCTTGTAGTAGCTCCGGTTCATCAATCTCTATTGCTTCTTTGCTCAGACATCTTTGGACAGTTTGTACAGTGTCTCTTACTGGAGACAGATGTTTCTTCTCTTCTGCAGTCTTGGAGCTGTCCATCGGAATTTTCTCTTCCTCTACATTCCCACCACTGACAATTGTGGTTTTCTCTGGTGAAGTCTTTTGTCCTTCTGCAATCTTTGCACTGTCACCTTCTTTTTCTTTCACCACTGCTCCTTTCTCTTGTATTTTCTCTTCTTCTTTGGATCCAGAGACTATAGGGGAAGCCGGAGGAGAGATGTTAGTCTGTTCAAGGGCCACTTCTTCTGGAGCAGATGATTCCAAGTCCACAGCTGTTTCTGCACCTAAGTCCTCTACAACAGGAAGATTAAACCTTTTGAAGGCCTTCCGGAGGATCTCTTCTATCTCTATGGCCACCTTGTCAGTCTCACCAACCATGAGTTGATTCATCCTTACTTTACTCCTGAACTCATCTTTGCAGTCTTTGAATATTATGTTCATTGTCTTGGGATCAATTTAAGGATATAGCTGAATAGCTATCTACTCCCGGATCTCAAGATCTTTTGCCTGGGCATTGTTCTTTCTTATGTCTAATTCCTTTTCTAGGCTTTTAGGAATTAGAGATATAATCTCAATGAAAGCCTTATTGTATATGTTCAGATACTTGATTGTGGCTTCCTGCAGAATCTTTTGGTCAGCCTCATTGTAGTCATCATACAATTCAGTCATTGGTTGAAGGTTTCCATCCACCGTGACTGACTTGATTACACCTTCTAGAGACAGAGTGGGCTTTTCAACAAATACCTCTGCCATTTCTTCCTTGTCTTGGCCTGTGGAGGGTTTACCGGATCCTTTCTTCTTCTGCTTCTTTATTTCTTTTACCCCCTCATCTGATTCTGTTTCCTCTTCATCTTTCTGACTTGTATAAGCCCTTGTGGCTTTTATTTTAGACCTTTTCTCTCATTTACCAGATGTTTGACCTTCTGGTTTAGATATTTTTGAGCTTTTGGTTTTAACAGGTGTAGATCCTTTTGATGATCTGGTCCGGGTTGAGGTTTCCACCGGAGCACTCTTCTTGCTTTTCTTTTCTGCCTCTTTCTTTTCTTCATTAGCCTTTCTCCTCTTTTCCCGGTTGGCATCAAGTGCCTCCTTTGGGATGCCTAGGCCTTGGGCAATATGTTAAACTTCTTTTCTTACTTTCCTTTTTATCTCAGGTTCTCTGAGTTCCACATGGATCTTCACACTCAACTCCTCAAAGGTTCCAAACCTTTCTACTTTTGGATCTTTAGGCTGACTAAGCATGTGTTGAACATGCAGTTTCACAATCTGTTCATCAACCTCATACCCCATGGGCATGATCCAGACTATCCTTGGCTCAACTGCCTCCATTAGGCACTGATCAGTATCAACCATAAAGCAGAGTGAATCTTTGTATTTTTCAAAAAGAGACTGGGGGATTCTTTCTCTTGCTTGCATCATACTCTAGAAGTTTTTGAAGTATCCCCACAAAGCTGTATTTCTTGCTTTGGCATCCCTAAGTCCATGTAAGTAATCTCTGATCTGGACTGCTACAGGTTTGTCATTCTGCCATACCCATCCACTTGATTCGGGTAGCTCATTCATGAAATAGAAAAATAGACATAATATAAGAGTACCATACTTAAAAGAATTATTTTTGTCCTTTTTGATCTTCTGTATATTTTCCATTAATTGGCTTAAAAGAAGTTCACAGAGATCATAATCTGCATTCTTTCTTAGCATCTCATAGGTAGTGTATACTGCAGTTCCGGATACAGAATTCTCCCTACTGGAGTGATAAATCTTGTATCCTATTACCATAGATGCATACTTGATATCCGGATCAGAAATATCTTCAATGGTCATTGCCCTCTTATCAAATTTTGATCAGGTGGCCTCAGTTACAATGTTATTTTTGACAAATTTGAGGATAGGTATTCCTCCGAAAGAGTATAGACCAGTCACTACCCTAATTGCCTCTTTTGTGATCTTGTAGGGTCTATCCAGCCATAGGAAGTTGTCATGCATCCTACTCAATACATACCGGACCCATTCATCTTCCTCAAAGTAGGGAAAATGAATGAATTGATCAAACTGTTTATTCTGGATACCCTTATACATTGGTTTAAGCTCAAAAGCATTGTCTATCAGTTGTTTGTGATAGAAATCTCTCAATTTGAATTCCCTGAATTCCTCAATACTTGCATGTATGTAAACCCTAATGTCTTCTGTGTGTAAAATGCCATGAGGAACACTAGAGAATGCTCCTAAGGGATCTACCTCCAATGACTTGTATGGGTGTTTCTTAAATTCAGGTCGAGGCCTATCTGAGATCTTTACTATATTTGGAGTAGCCATTTCTCAAAAGATTTGTAGTAAGATATCAAAAATAGAAAATACCTTATGTGCCTTCGGTTACACGAAGTGGTTGGATTGATTTCTGTATGTAATGACTTCGGCAGAAGATTTTTGGTGAACTTGATGAATCTTGTTGCAGAGCTCCACTTTTCGCTTCTTCTTGAGTGCAGAATGAGCAAGTGATTTATGAAAAATCCCTTATATTGCTCCGCAAACCCTAATATCTGATGGCAATAAATGCTTGACCTACATTATTCCGGTTTGCCTTATTCGGATAACTTGAAGAACCGGATCAGTCTTGATCTATGAACATCATGCGGATCTTCCAACCATGAACAAATCAAGATGACACATCACAAGGACATCCCAAACACTCTATCCAATCCGCAGAATAAGACAATACGCTTCTAGATCTCTCCAGACCTTTTTGTATCTTCTGTCATTCCGGAGCATCTCCTGGAATAGGTCTTACTTGATCGATCACAACTTCTTGACATCTTCATGCAGACCTCTGAAATCTTATTTGGATCATCTCAAGACTTTTATCTACAAACCCTTTACTCCGCATCTTGTGCCACATCCGGCACCACTTGATTGGCTGGGGGAACAGGATTTTCTTTGAGTCTCCCCCTGAGCCAGAGCTCACCTTTAATTTATGGAAGGAATATCAGCACCAGAGTCTGGTGCGGATCCAACCTCTACATTCTCTGAACTTTTCTTCACCCAAATCTTGTTCATCTGATTCCTAACTTCATCTGCATTCATCTTTTGTTTACCCTTGTCTTGATTCTGATTATACATTAGACCTCTTTTGTCATGATTCTTGCTTCTGCAGGCTTTTGCATTATGACCAGACCTATTACAGATTTGGCAAATAATATTTCCTTGCATATTTGACTGATAACCTCTTGATCTGCATTGATTAGCCATATGACCTACTCTATTGCATGCAAAGCATCTACCATTGAATGATTTGTTTATTTGCATATTTCTGCATTCATGAGACTTGTGTCCATACCTTTTGCAGTTAAAGCACTATTCGGAGAAGGATGAATTAGTCTGATTCATTCTCTTTCTCCACTGATTAGCTTTGTGACCAAAGTGATTACAGCTGTGGCACTATCCATTGAAGGATGGACATCTTTGAGCATTGGGCTGTCTTACCGAAGGTCTTTTAGGCCTATTCCTTGGATTTTCTAATCCAAAATTCTTTTGATCAGATCCGAAGCTTTCTCCTTTCTCATATCCCAAACCATACTTGTCATCTGCCCTCTTTTGACTTCCAAGAAGAACTTTAAGTCAAGCAGAACTTATCTTGAATTTCTCTTTATATTCATTTGCTGTTTGAAGATCTCTTTTGAGAGAGACAATTTGATCCTCAAGTTTTTCTTCATTATCTTTGGCATCTTCAAGATCATATTCAAGATGTCTGATAATCCTGTCCATCTAGAGGCAATCTTCTGATTTCTCTTTAAGAGATTGTCTTAGATTGTCTTTAGCTTTTCTTTTCTCTTCAATCTCTTGAGTAAACTTTATAACTCCTGATTCCATTTCATGTCTTACCATAATGACTTCTTTTGATAACTTTTCACATAACTTGGTTTTCTCAGTCAATTCTTCATTCGTATTACTTTCTTCACTTTGTCTTGCCAATTGTTGGAGTAGCTCCTTTCTCTTTTTCATAGAGAGACTTAATTTGTCCTTTAGTTCTCTCATGAATTCATCAGCCTATTTGAGTCTTTCCTTTAATTCATTGACTTTAGAGTTTGACTGTTCAAGATCTTCAAGGGCAGTCTTGAGTTGCTCCCTTAAACCATATGCATCCATTTGAACTCCTAGATCTCCCTCAAGCTGTTAGGCTCTATTAGGAGGAACTTAGCTCTGATACCAATTGTTGATAACTAAGAGGGGGGGTGAATCAGTTATCCTAATTATTTCTTCTTTTGAGCATTCTTATTAATCAATGCAACATTGAAGCAAACAAACAAACATTACCATGAAATGAGAAACACATAACACAATATTTTTGACGTGGAAACCCTATTAAGGGAGAAAACCACGGGGTGATTAACCCAAAGATTATTCTCTGTTAGAAGAATAAGGAATTACAAAATGGCACTTGCCAATTAGGGCTCATTGCCCAAGCACACTGCTCACAAAGAGGCACACTGCCTACAAGGAGACACACTGTCTACAAAAGAATGTTATACAATACTTGAACTGATTGGAAGCATCCACATATGCTGGAGTTCAGTTCCGGTTAGGCTCAGTACACTGATCTGCTGCACTTCATCTTTCTTCTTCTCTTTATTCTGCTTTTCTTTCACATACCGGATCTCTCTGGCTGTTTCTGCTCTACTCTGCACTTATTCGCATAACAACAACACATGACAACAGTTCTCACAACTAAATCCATCATGCATATATATCCGCACAAGTAATTTCATCACCTTTCTAGTCGGCATCCGGAACAGTCTATTTTCTCACAAACTCTATTCTGTCGGTTGAATCCTTGCTCATCAAGTAATGCGGATCAAGCATATACTTGTAGATATCATTAATCATGTTGGCCAAACATAATCCATGTCTTCATAACCTTTACCACTGTTAGAAACACATCCGGAAAGTAATCTGATGTTCTGTAAGTCAGTTCTTCCTCTGTTCACACTGTTACTCAGGAATCTGGTATTCAACTGTTCATATCTTTTTCTTTGTCCATCATCGAAGGCTAAATCCTTGGAATCTATTACTCAAGGTAGTCCTCTTGACTTCCGCAACTCTGGACTACACCAAGATACTTCTTTTGAGAGATTTGGACCAAACTGTTGGACCTTGCCACATGCTCTGTTCTTGTTCTCCGGACCACAACAATCTTCATTCTGACTTCTGGTGGAGCCACACCATGACTTGCAGATATGTGGGATGACCTTTGTTGCCATCAATGACAACAACCATGAATCCATATAGTGTCTCTTGCCAACAAGTTGTTGATCTCAAATCAGATGGATCTAAGGTTTTCCCAGCTAAGTACCCCTGATGTGCTTACTCCTTATTGGATTGCAAGGGTGCATTGCCAACAAGATTCCAAGGATATTCCTTTTGTTGATATGACAACATGACATGTGGAAAGTGTTTCCCAACTAAGTAAGTTCTAAGGCTCAGTGTATGAGTGCAGGGGCAGTGATGTGGGTCCCTTTTGGGCAAGTACTACTACGATGAAGTGATATGTCGCAAGCTTTGACCGTCAACGATGAATATTGATCCTACATCATGAAATCTAATTATTCAAAGACCTTTTTAATGATGTAGATAATTTAAATCTCCTAGACTATCTTGAACTATTCATTTGGTTGCAACAAGCTGCATTGACAGTCATCCTTCAAATTTGAAGATTTGCTTGTTTAAGGCAGCCAAATTGAGTACGTAGGCACTGGCAGTAGAACAACTATTGCATGACTTATCTCGCATGGATATCAAAATTTTAAGCTATGTTGTTGGAACTGATGAACTAGGAGTTTGTAGCATAAAGGATCACGATTTGTCACCTGGTACATATCCGTAGCAGATCATGATCTTCAATTAGATTTTGATAAGTAGATTGGACATTTTTCATTTGAAGTAAGAGGAGTTCGTAGGCAATTTTTGAGGAGTTATAAGTACTTTGCACCTCCATTTACTACTTTGGGGTTTGTGATGGATTTATAGAGATTTTGAAATAGGGAGTTAAGTGTGTGAAGCATGCAGATGCCTAAAATAGAGTTATGGGACTTGTTGGTAGGTAGAAAGTACTCAGGTAAAGAGCCTTCTTCAACTTTTTCTATAAATGGAAGTGTTTCTGTGATCGATTTGTATCAAATTTTACCATGGGTATAGTTATGATTATTTCCCTTCTGGTGTTGTTTCCTATATCTTCCATTTCCTGAAAAGGCATACCCCTATTTTCCTAGCTACAAATTTGTCCATTCTGAATTAAGGATAGGGTAAATGCTAACTAGGAAATGGGAGGATCTGGTAAGAATAGGACTCTTTGGAATCAATAGCTTTACTACTCCCTCATTTTCACTAAAGTTTAGTGTGATTCTGGTAAGGGAGGGCTTAGGTTGTTTGGAGGCACTAGTTGAATGCAGCTGTGTAGACGGAGTAGATGGAATTGTTGTAATTGCTTCAAGGTTGGCTGCATTTTTGGATCAGACACTTAGGCAGAGAGGCACCATTATACTCTCGCCGCTTCTCTAGGCTAAATGACATTCATCAAATGCACAGTTGTAATAGTGGAAGAATATCACACCCACGTGGCCTAGTTGGTGATGAAGGATTTGGATTCGATTGACTGAGTCAGAGAAGGAAACATCCAGATGATGGCGACACCCGCCACAGTTTCCTCTCAACAGAAGTTAGGATTATTTTCTGATTTAATTTCTAATGCTTACCTTAATGGTCCTAGGAGCTCTGATACTTGACAGTTTGAAATTGAAAGATGGGAAGTCATGTGGACAACCTAATGGCCTATGTTCTAGGTCTAAATGTAAGACAAAGGGACAGTTATCTGGAATTGTTCGAGGAGCTTCAGTTTGGTTTGCATAACAAAATGCTTTTATCAACCTTTTTCACAATGTAAGAGCCCCCTTGTGTTATAAAATGGTGGTGCTCAACAATTCTATCATTCTAGAAAAAATCAAAAGGGAAATTACGAAAGTGGAAAATTGGTCTAGTTTATGGCGAGGTATCAGGCCTTTGTTTGTAAGTCTTTTATGACAATGTTGTAGTTTACTATTATGCGCTTATATGAAAACCATACTACCATGTAACTCTAGCTTTGATGTGTAATTTTCTTTTAATGAAGTAATCACAGATTATGGATTTATTATTACACATTTGTTGTAATGAGTTTTTCTCATGGTTTGCTCTTTGTTCAAGGAATAGTGTATATGCTTGCCTGAAAGATACGAGAATATTATGATTTCAAGGGGATTACTAAGAATGGTTGAATTGTAGGCTTTAGGTCTTATTATCATAAAGTGATGATACTATAAATGACCATTAGGAATACATTTAAAATACTGTGATATTTGCTTGACATTGTGACATTGTTACCCATATCAGACACTAGTCAATCCCTTCCATCTCCAGTTCCAGGATCCCAATTCTTAAATGATGAATTGAAAGTTATCTATAACTTATTTATAATTATTTGTATGCTCATACTTGATGACTGAAGGACTACAAGGAATAGGTAGTCCATGTACTAAGTATACAAATCCTTGTCAATGTGTATGGAGCATTTATCTTGTAGACACTGCATTTCAATTGTGTTGTTCAATTTTGCTCAGTGTCATTAAGGGAAACCCACCTAGGTCCTATAGAGCCTTAAGAGTAGGGAAGAAAATTGAAATATAAATCTCCCATTCATTGGCCAAGCTGCACTTAATTTTAAACATAAAGGCTTCCACCCTTTAAGAAATTAGTGGGTATAGTTTGGAGAACCAACATAGCCTACAATTTGCATGAAATTTTTGTAGATTAATTTACTTTTAGCATTGATTGCATATGCATGAAGATAAATATTTAGTTTTATATTTAGAACTATTTGATTTTAGTGACAACATATTATTAGACTTTCATTTTTAGTTTTTGTAAAGTCTATTTATACAGTATTTTGCTCACTGTTTTCAATGGATGAACAATCAATTCCAAAGTTACATAAAAGCAATGTGTTCATTTTTCTACTATGATTTTAGCAACTATGGATAAGTTTCATTTGATTATTCAACTCTGTATTGTTTTGTTGGTTGTTAACAACTCTTCAGTATAGTGTTAAAGTTTTTTTAAATTCTTTCAATTAGTATCAAAGCAAGTTTCCAAAAATATATTGTGCAAGTGACAAGTACAAGCTAGCAGTTATCTCTAAATTATTATCAGAATGGCTAATGGCAAATACTTACCATTCAAGTTTCTTCTATTTATAGGAGACAACTATGAATATTGGAGCATCAAAATGAAGATCCTACTATTGTCCCAAGATCTCTGGGAATTAGTAGAAGTAGTATACACTAAACCTGTAGATCAGAATGCCTTGACAACAAATCAATGAAATCAGTTGATAGATAACAAGAAAAAGGACAATCAATCACTATTCACTATTCAATCAACATTGGATATTTCAATTTCCCCCCATATTGCTAGCATACCAAAATCAAAGGATGCATGGGAGGCTTTGCAAGTAGTATATCAAGGATTTGACAAAGTTAGATTGGTAAGATTTCAAACTTTTATAATAGATTTTAAAAACTTAAGGAGGAAAGAAGATAATTCCATTTAATATTTTATCACAAGGATTCAAGGTATTGTGAACCATTTTCAGACTCAAGGGGAAGTTGTAACAAAGCAGAACATTGTAGAGAAGATTCTAAGATCTCTTCTTCCAAAATTTAATCTAGTGGTGATAGCCATTGAAGAAAGAAAAGATCTAACCAATTCAAAGTGGTAGACTCAGTAGGTTCTTTGTGGTCTAATGAGGAGGATATGTAGTGTTCTACGGAATGTTTGGTGCAAGCTTTATAGTCTATAGTAAGAGTTAAAGAATGATCTACAACTCCTCTTTCTCAAACAAATAAATCTCAAGGGGAGCCTTCTACTGGTAGATGACATGTAAAAGGAAGAAGAAGAGCAAATAATATAGAAGAAGGAAGAAGTTATGTGGATCATAGAAGCATCCAATGCAGGTACTGTGAACATTTTGGACAATATGATATTGAGTGTAGAAAGAAGACATCTGAGTTGAATAAGTCAAGAGACAACTATACTAAAGAGTCTTTTGAAGATTGAAAACACTCCACTTTCTTCACATGTAACTTGGAAAAAGACATCATAAATATGTGTGGTTCTTGAATAGTGGTTGCTCAAATCATATGATAGGTAAATTTGATCTCTTTGTCAAATTAGATGAATCAGTGAGAAGTCAAGTAAAATTTGGTGATGATAAAGAGGTTGATGTCATGAGAAAACATAGACTTGGTATAAAGACTAAGAAAGGAGAAACTACTTATATTCATTATACTTTGCATGTCTCAAAGTTATAGCATAATCTTTTAAGTATTGGGCCACTTGTAGAAAAAAATATGAAGTTGTGTTTAAAGGAAGATGCTGCAAAATATTTGATAAAACAACTAATTATCATCTTGTATAAAAGATTCTATGATAAAGAATAGGTTATTTCCTCTCACATTGCTTTCCACTAATGTGCATGCCCTCAAAGAAACCATAGATGATTCATGGTTATGGCACAAGCATTATGGACATCTAATTTTTCAAGGATTGATGTTGCTTCACAAGAAGAATA
Organism: Cunninghamia lanceolata; assembly: GCA_027924645.1. Classification (NCBI taxonomy): domain Eukaryota; kingdom Viridiplantae; phylum Streptophyta; class Pinopsida; order Cupressales; family Cupressaceae; genus Cunninghamia; species Cunninghamia lanceolata. Next base: position 12,612,450 of record BSBN01000780.1, read on the forward strand.
TGGTGAGAGGACTTCTAGCAGTTCAGGAAAAAGAAGTTTGTTCAGGGTGTGCACTTTGCAAGAAATACTGAGATAGTTTTCTAGTGAACAAATATTGGAGGATAAAAGTTCCTCTTGAGCTTGTGCATGCTGAGATTTGTAGTGATATGCAAGAGTCATCGTTGGGTAAGAATCTTATGTTTTTTACTTTTATTGATGATTTTTCTTTGCATGCATGGATCTATTTTCTTAAGAAGAAATCTAAACCCTTTGAATGCTTCAAGAAATTTAAGGCTATGGTTGGGAAGAAAAATGAGTATTATCTCAAAATAATCAAAATAGATAGAGGGGGAGAATTCACTTCAAAAGATTTCTTTGATTTTTATAACAATTATGGCATTGAGAGATAGCTTACTATTGGTTATACCCACAACAAAATGGTATTCCAGAAAAAAAAAAAAAAAAGAACCATACCATTATGGAAACGACATGAAGTATGTTGAAGTCAAAAAACCTTCCAAATTGTTATTGGGGAGAAGCAATGGAAACAATAGTATACATCTTGAATTGAAGCCCTGCTAAATCAATTTAGAACATCATTCCAAAGAACGTTTGAAGTGGTCGCAAGCCTTTTGTGGCTCATTTCCATGTATTCAGTTATCCAACACATGTTCATATTCTAGTTTAGAGATGGAAGACATTGGATGCAAAATCCCAACTTTGTATCTCTGTGAGATTTTATGATACAACTAAAGGGTATAGATTTTATAATCTTAACACAAAGAAATAGATTGTAAGTTGGGATATGGTATTGGATGAAGAGGGAGTATAGTAGTGGAAAAAGGTGTATGTTGAGATGTGGTTTTTGATGAGGGGGGTATGGCAGTGGAAAAGCTCGGTCTAAGTCGAGATGTGGTTTTTTGATGAAGGGGGAGTATGGCAGTGGAAAAAAGGTGTACAAAAAGAACATCAGTAATTATTAACATAGAAAATGACAATGTTTCTCCTCTCCAAACAAGATCAAGTAGAAGTTTGAGCTCCAATAGAAGCTCAAGTTTACTAAGCGAACTCCTCATAGCACAACATCAAGTGATAGATCAAGTCCAAGCTCTTCAACATAGATATGAAGTTTAAATGAAATTTATCATAGGAGTACCAATATGAATTCAATTGTTGATTTTGCTTTGCTTAGTCAAATTCAAGTTGAACCTCTGTGCATGAAGAAGTAGTTAAAGAGAAAGTATGGATTGATGCTATGAATGAAGAGATTGAAGCAAATGGTAAAAATAATACATGGGAATTAATGTATCTTTCCAAAAGATAAATAGGTGATTGGTGTCAAATGGATTTATGAGGTGAAATATCATGCTAATGGTTTTGTGAAATAGTATAAGGAAAGATTATTTGCTAAGGATTTGCACAAACACCTATAATAGGTTATTAATAAACCTCTAGTCCATTTTCAAGACTTGATACCATCAAGATTAGATTGGCAATTGTTGTACAAAATAAATGGCATGTATATTAGATGGATGTAAAATTAGCCTTCCTTAATGGTTATATAGATGAGAAAGTCTATGTGGAATAACCCATGGGCTATGAAATTCTAGGCAAAGAACAGTTGGTTTACAAGTTGAAGAAAGTACTCTATGGGTTGAAACAATCCCCTCGTGCTTGGTATGGAAGGATTGATAGTTATTTTTTGAAGAAGGGATTAAATGGAGGCCCCTTAGATCCAACCTTGTATGTCAAACATGTTGGTAATGATATTCTCATTGTTTTCCTTTATGTTGATGATCTTATATTTGTAGGTAACAACAAAACTCTTCTGGAGAAATTTCAAGCAGACATGAAACATGAATTTGAAATGTTAGATTTGGGACTCATGCATTATTCTTTTGGTGTGGAAGTGCAATAACCACAAAATTTCTATTCATTTCTCAAACCAAGTATGTAGTTAATTTATATTGAAAAAGTTTAGAATGAATTCATGCATAGCAATTGCAACTCTTTTAGCCCTGTGAGAAATTAACCAAGGAAGATGCAAATTCCAAGGTGGATGCCACTTTATATAGAAGTTTGGTTGGGAGCCTCGTGTATCTCATTACAACTAGGCCTAATATTATGTATGCTATGAGCCAAATCTCTTGATTCATGAAGGATGCACATGAGTCTCATTGGCATGCTACAAAAAGAATATTAAGGTATGTGATGGAACTCACAATTTTGGATCCATTATTCTATGAACTAGTTGGTTACACAAATTCTAATTGGGCTGGTTTAGTGAATGATAGAAAATCAACATATGATTAAGTCTTATGATTTGGTTTTGGAATTGTATCTTGGAGTAGTAAGAAGCATACAATTATAACTCTTTTTTCAGCAGAAGTAGAATATATTGTTGTTGCAGAGCAATGACCAGAAATCCCATGTTTCATGCTAGATCCAAACACATACAAATCTGGATCATTTTATTCATGATTTGATACAAGATGAGCAAGTAAAATTGCAGTTATGTCCTATATCTAAACAAATTGCTAATATCTTCACCAAAGCTCTTCCTATCACTACTTTTATCACTTTGACAAACCAATTAAGCCTCATCCCTGTTGATCGTTGAAGGAGTGAATGCTCTAAATACTCAAACAGTTTGCAGTTGCAGTTTGCATGATCGCGTCTGTAGATTGCATGACTTTTTTAATTCATTCTCATCTATGCAGCCTAGAGTTTGCATGACATTTTTGTAGATTAATTTATTTTCAGCATTGACCACATACGCATGAAGATAGACATTTAGTTTTAATTTAGGACTGTTTGATTTTAGTGACATCATATTATTAGATTTGTATTTTTAGTTTTTGTAAACTCCATTTATACAGTATTTTGTTCACTGTCTCCAGTAGATGAACAGTCAATTCCAGAGTTGAATAAAAGCAATGTGTCATTCACTTTTCTAATATGATTTTTAGCAGCTTCGTATAAGTTTCATTTGATCATTCAGCTCCGTATTTTGTGTTGGCTGTTAACAACTCTTCAGCATAGTGTTAGAGCTTTTATAAATTCTTTCAGCATATACAGATCGATTTGGAGATGAGGAATATACGCAGAGACCCAGCCGCTCAAGGGACTAGAAACCTCGAAGAGATACTTTAAATAAAACCCACAACAACCAAAGAAGGAAAAAGCTGTTAAAAAAGTTCATTCATCCTGATTTCTGCATAATGGAAAGATGATGAAAAAGAAATCATATCCAGGCCATCAAGAGCTGCAAAAAGCGCAACAAAACACCCCGTCGCTGTCAAAAAACTGAAGGAGAACATAGTAAAAATCGTGAATTTCTCAATCCACTAAGATTTAAGAAAAGAAATCTTCAAACTGATACTCCAAAGAGTGTAAAAGTGAAAAGAAAAATCAAATTCCATCTTGGAAAAGTTGCATACAATGCAACAAAACAATTCTATATCTACGCAAAAAATGAAAGCATCTTTATCAACAATCAGAGTATCAAAACAACCACAAAGCTAGACAACCCCACACTGGTCAGTCGATGATCCAAGAGGAAACAACGACACAAGTGTAGAAGCCAAACTGTAACAAAAAAATCATCCCGTGAAGCCGTATAGTAAGGAAACAATAGCATTAAACACCAATCCATCCCACAATTTGATAGATATGATAGAAAAGATTTGTAGCTTGCTGATACCAATAATAATTCAGAGCAATTATCTCCAAGAGATTATTCCATGGATTGCCGCACTGAAGCACAGAAAGGAAACCGTAGAAGAAGCATCCGTAAGTTGTAACTGACCAAAAACTGAGTGAGATAAATGAAAGAACTTGATTCCTTCCCAAAACACAACTGAAGGAAGGAAAATACAACTTGATTCTTTAGCTCTGAGAATTGGTGCATGGTAGTATGTTTCAAGCTATGAAGGTGACTTGGTAGCAAAATGCTTTTTCTCAAATAGGAAGCTTGTTTCGGAAGTATTGGAAGGTGGGCTGAAGAGCTGAATAGAAATTCAATGGGGAGATATCATTGGTCTTAAGGCAACCTGCCCTCAAAATGAGCCTGGCACCATTGAAATTAAACTATCCAGGCCGCCCATATTCTTCAGGGAATCGAATCCCCAGCCAAGAAAGCACACAATATGGCAGGCTGCCTTTGACTTCACTTCTGGTCAAACAACTCTTTACAAGCTGATTTTTAAACATTATACAGTTCAATAGTGAATACTAAATTGTGGGTGCCGTGGTCTGGTTGGCTCTTTTCTTTGAATTTTTGTAATTCTCTCTGGTTTATAATTCTCGAATGATTAGCAACTTAGGATCACCTTCAATAATTATATTTTCAGAGTTTATTAATAATCCAATTAACAAACCTTCCAATTCTGCAATATAATTCAAATTCAGACTATAAAATCAAGTTCCAATACCAACAATTTCACCGAACAACTCCTCCAGATAAACCTGGATTATTACTCTAGGCCCCATGAATTTTGTAGTTGAGAGTGAACTTAAAACTTTAAGCTCTGTAATTTATGGAAGTTTATGTTTCGTTAGGTTTTTCTTACAATAGTTTTAATGTTAAATAATTTAGCAGAGATTTTTTAGAAGCTGTGATCTAAACAATGGGTTGGTGGCAGAAAAATCTCTGAGGCTGGAAACCTTCAGCCCTACCCCAAATGCACCTGCTCAAAATATACAACCTAAAAAGTAGGGGCTCCTATTTTGGAGGAAGAGATTCTAATTTATCCTAAAGCATTTCCTTTGGGTTTCATGGGACACCTTACTCAACAAAAATAAACCTTCTAGCAACTCCAACATGTATTCAACATTCAAAATTATGTATATTCTAAATTTCAATTAATTAATAAATAGTCAAATGTAGGTTGATTAGACAATATATAGCAGCTCCAGGGGACCGTTAGTCTTTCCAAAATTTTCTCCTCCTTTCTATGTTGTCTCATAAAAAATCCACAAAATCTTTGGCTATATAGCAGCTCCATGGGACCCGTTAGTATTTCCAAAATTTTCTCCTCCTTTCTATGTTGTCTCATCATAAAATCTTTGGCTAGATTTTTAAAAGTAGAATGATCAATTCAACTAGCTTCCCCATTCTTCTTTCTTAATTTATATGTAGAGATATCATTGCAATTTGCATGTATTTTCAATCTCCATCTAAAAATTTTTAGAAGATTTTCCCTTAGATTAAAAACTCTATTATTGTATTCAAGCCATATCCACCAAACAAGTAGACTGGAATCCATCTCCCAAAGATATTGAAGAAAATTAAGTGCGACTAAGACTCCCAAGCTTATCCATCTATTGCTAACAGAATTGGTTTTTTTTTAAATTTATAAAGGTGTTCTAAAAGGTGTAAAACACCCATATATTTCTATTAAATATAATTCAAAGTTAACCAGACAAAAATTGAGAAGACCAAGCTGGGCATATAGCACGCCACATACAGATGCCGACAAAAGCCATAATTTATTATAACAAACGTACCAAAAAAAAATCAGAATATCAAACAAAAAGATGTAGGTGTTATACTTCACACGTGTTTCGAGGTCGTGAGAGATATCTTCCAATGAAGTAGGTGGAGGCGCTAGGGCAACAGGTGGAGCCAGTGGTGCAGGTGTTGGAGGTTGAGGAGCGATATCCAGGGCATGGAGTCCGAGGAATCATACAGCGTTGAACACTTCCTTTGCCTTGACATCCAAATTTGGAGGGAGTTGAAACCAGTGAGTGTTTAAAGCTGTATTGAGAGAGTTGAAGCAGTTTGTTCGATAGTCCTTTCTGGATGGCCTAAAAACACACACCGCCACTGGAAAAGACCTAAGTAGCACAACAAGAAAGAGACCCCCGATGGGTGCTTCACCTTCAAACAGGTCATATCTCTCCATCGCCTTCTTCAATTTGTCAAGGGGCAACATAATCATGGATATAACCGAATGCAATCATTTCAAGTCAACATCTTGGACAAGGTCCATGGTATTCGACACGAAGATGGATGCCACTTCTGAGTATGAGAGAGACAGTGGGAAGTCACATAGGATGGACACACCCACCACCACATGGATAGCAAATTTGATCTATAGGAAATCCATGTTGAAAACATGAGTGATCTTGCTAAAGTCATAGCTACCAATTTCTAATGGTTCCCATTTCTGCGTCTACAGGTAGATGCGGCAATTGTTCACCATAGACATCATGGCTGATACGCAAGGAGCAGAGTGGAGGAAGCGAAGAGTAGGCAGAAAACAACGAGAATAGGAGTCGATGACGGGAAAAAGGTGTAAGAGAGCATTAATAAATGGAAAAGGGAGAGCCGTTAATGGTAGAATTAAATGAGGGATTAGAGGAAAACCAGAGATGAGTTGAGAGGGAGGAGTGCCGGCTCGGAGTAAATGCTGATCAGCTTGAAAGATTGGGATAGATATGGAGTTAAAGTTGGAGTACATCACCATGAAGAGGTGACTGATGCAGAAAGGAAAACTCTCTCTTTCAAATCTGATCACAAACACACATAGAACACTATGCAAGAGGGCAGAAAATTAATTTGAAACACATAAAATGGACGAGAAATCTGCAACACTTATTTTATTTCAATAAGAAATTTCATTACATTAACATGAAGCTTTTGAGATTCCTGGAATCATACATGCAACACCTGCAACAAATAAATTTTCAGCATCCTCAACTCATTTCCCAACATCTGGGTCTCTCCTCTATTTATTTTTTATTTTTTCCAGCTCCAATAAAAACCCGTCACTTATTCATTTCCCCGTGCCCTCATTTTTCAGATTTTTCTAAAATAGTTTCTGGGTTTCGTGCCTCTCCTTCCTATCTTTCCAGAACATTTTTAATTTTTGTATTTCAATAAGATATAAGAAAGTTATGCTTGTTTAACTGAGACTAGGTCTCATAATTACGACCCCCCATTTTTGGAGTTACAAATTTTAGAATTACTAAAATAAAACTTGGGAGTTAAGTCAACCAACCTAGGCCATAAAGACCACTTACAAGATTCCTTAATCTATGATGGTTACAATAATAAGTGCCATTAATTCCATGATTCTTGGTAGCCCCACTTATGACAGAATCAACCCCACTTATGATAAAAATCAGCGCCCACTAAAATAGAATTTAATATCTTTGCCTAGGAAAGATATTCTCCACTATTTGAGGCATTTATAAATTACCGGGGTATTTTTCCACAAAAATTACATTTACTAATATCCCAAGGAAAATTATATTTGTTGCAAATTAAAATATTATTTCCCCAAACCCATAAACCTTATTGAAAACAAACCAAATTAAAATAACAATATTTTTGGTGATGATGATTGCCAATTTGTTATGGATGCTCCTACATCAGTGACAGAAGAGTATGTATGAGCAGATGGGGTGACCGTTGGTGATATTGGACCAACTACAAATGGCTCCTTGACACTCAATGGTGATCTTGCCACTTTATACAACTTGAGTTGGCTTGTTGGTGGAAAACATGTCTTCTTGAAAGAGAGGTCACAAGTTCAAATTCTGCAGGGGTTAGGGTATGTATGCCTTATATTTTAAGCACAGTTAGGTGCCTCTGCATACTAGGAGTATGAGGTAGTCTCATATGTTATAAGCCACCTATAGACCCAAAATTAGGCGGCCAACATCATAGACTATAAAAGGATTCATTTCCATAGAATATAGATGTCATCTAAATAAAAGGATTCATTTCCATAGAATATAGATGTCATCTAAAAGTGTTCATGCTACCTCATCGTTGACGAATGAGTCGTCTTGGGTCGGCGCCTTGGTGTTTTAGGTGTTTGAAAACCCAATTCCTTGTTTGTCCTTTTCAAGGATAAGATAGAATGGTGGAAATTTCTTTTCAATTTGGTCATCAAAATGAGTGACATCTAATCCGTGATCTACTGCTAGATTAGCAAGGTATCCACAGTTGCATTGCCTTCTCCATAGCAGTGTGAGTGGGAGAAGTATTCAAATTGATCAAGGAGGCTCCCAATGGATTGAAGTATATATCTTAACTTCTAGTTGATGACTTTCCTCTTCCTAACTGCATTCACAACATTCATGGAGTCACCCTCAATACAAAGTTTGTTAAAATAGTTTCTTTTTGCCAATTTTAGACCATGCATATGGGATAGTGCCTCTGCTACATTATTTGATCCAATTGGAAGTTTCACTACCATGGATGCAAGAAGGTTACCTGCATAGTCCCTTATGACAAATCCTACTCTAGATGGACCTGGATTTCCCCTAGATGCTCCATCAAAATTTAATTTGATGAGCAGGAGGTAGGAGGAGACAAGTTTACTTTCCTTTTGTCTATTTTGTTTGTGTAATTCTGAATGGATCCTTTTGGATGTGGAGTGCGGAGTAGAGGCCACTGCTTTAGGATTTATTTGTATGAATTTGTGAACAAAATATTATCATTTTGAATAGTTGTTTAGTTCAGACACGGTCTTCTTAGATATTACTAATTCTATTGTTTGAACAACTTTGTACCACGAGGATGTAGATTTTCTAAAGTTCTTATGGTTGTGTTATAGCCAAAGGTTCCAAATTAGTAGGGATAAACTAAGTTTTCAAATGCATGCAAACATGGATTCACAGTTTAGGGTGGGCTAGTTAAAGAAGTGTTGTAGAAGTGTGTTAGGGAATACACCACACCATCCTAGTTTTCTACATAACAATTTCCAACAGTGGTAGTTGAATTGGTGATTCAAGAGGAGATGATTAATATCCTCCTCTTCTTCACCACAAAAGACACAATTGAAGACTGATGTAATTCCCACTTTCTACAATATTTTACCTATTCGAATCTTGTTGGGAAGAGCTAGCCATGAGAAAGTGCCTACTTTTGGTAGACAAATAATAATCCAACATAGTTTGAAAGGCCACCATTTAGTTTCTAGATTTATGAGGAAATGGTAACCTTCTTGAACATTGTAGGGACTTGACTTTGATGTCGTGCACTACTCTAGAGAGCTGTGGATATATTACCTCTCTTCCCTGCACTATGAAATTCCACATTTTAGATCTTGAGGGTGGATTTTCTTTCTCTATCTAGATTATCTAAGCATTTTTCTTACATTATTTGAATCCATTTTGCATTGGGTTTAGTGTACATATTCCAAGCTAATTTAGTACCTAATAACATGTTTTGCACTGCTAGATCATGAATACCCTCACCTCCAAATTCTTTAGGTTTGCAGATCTTTTCCCATGAAATTGGGGTTATCCTCTTTTTATCTGAGCTTCCCTGCCACATAAGTCTTCTTATATTTTTTCTAGTTTTGATAGAAATCCTTGTGGAATTTTGAGGACTGACATCATATATGTGGGAATAGTAGCAAGAACCGCTTTGACCATTATAATTCTTCCTGCCAAGGTTAGCCACCTATCTCTCCATGAACAAATTTTATTCTTGATTGACAAGAGAATATGTTACCACATGTTCCTTTTTTCCATCTTGAGAATTGAGGTATACCTAGATACTTGCTCGACAATAATTATGATTTGAAACCTAGGAAGTTGGATATGTTCAATCGAGTTGTACGTTCTGTGTTGAAAAAAAGATTTTTTTATTTGAAGGGTTTACCAATTGGCCTGACATGAAACATTAAGACTTATATACTTTTTGGGTGGATTTATCTTATTATTTTGTTTATTTGCCAAAAAAACATAGTATCATCTACACAAAATGAGTGAGAGCTTGGTTCCCTTAAAAATAGAATGTAATTTCCTTTCCAGAAAACTTTTAATCTTTTCACCTTTATGGTTCTACTAAAATATTCTTCCATAATGATGATAAGAAATTATGGAGGAAGATCCCAAGCATAAAAATCAAATTTGGTTGTGTCGGGAAAAAATTGCAAGGACTGAGGATATGGGAAAAGTGGAAAGTGCGGAAGGAATTCTAGATTTTGCTACTGGGGAAAATAGAATCCCTTTGAAATTTGAAGCAATTTTTAGACAAGTGGAGAATAGAAACAAGGAGATTCTTGATGTGCCGATTTCATATTTGAAAGACAAAGCATTTTTCATTAGATGGGCTAGTCTATGGTTGATATGGGATGAAATTACAAGCTGGTGCAAAAAAAATTTGGGCAATGCGGTGTTTGTGAGAAATATGCCTAAAGGTTTCTTTCTTGTAATTTGTGAATCGAAGGAGAAAAAGGATGAAATCATCAAAGGTGGTCCATGGTTAATGGATGGGGTAGGGTTTTATATAAAGGACTCGAAACTTCATTTTGATCTAGTGAATCATGTAGTAGCAATCACTCCAAGATGGTTATGATTATATAATCTTCCCTCAGAATATTGATCGAAAGAAACTTTGAAGAAAATTGGTAATAGTTTGGGGACATTCTTGGAGGTGGATAGCGGAATTTGAAATCTATGCATGAATATGTGCAAATGTGAATATGACAGAAGAGTTCCCTAATTGTGTGTAGATAATTTCTTCTATGGGAACCTAGAATCAAAAAGTAGAATTGGAAGGGTCGAGTGAAATAAAAAAGAATATGAGAAATGAGACTACTATGGAGAAAGAAGAGGGTTCAAGAGAGTTAGTACAACATAGGGAAGATAAGACAGATCCTGAAGAATTAGAAGTTAAGGAAGGAGATATTAATAAAGATGAGGATTGGTTGCTGGGAGAAGAAGAGGATCTAGAAGAGCATTTTAGTCAAGGGATTTACAATTGGGACAAGTTAGAAGTGGATATGTTTGGGATTACCAATGAGGAAAGAGACTTTCAAAGGGATTTGGAAGCTTGGTCCAGATCAAAAGGCCTTGAAATAGTAGAGAAAGAACTAGAGGACTCCTTTGAAAGGATGGCTAATGTTAATGAAGATCTACCTCCTTTGTTGGAAGCTGAAGGTCGGGTACCAAAAGAAGATAAGTTGATAGGTAGTCAAGAAGAAGAAGAGTTGGAAGGAACAAAGATAACATCCTTAGAAAAGAGGGGCTTAAAGCAATAAAAGTCCACATTGAAAATGCCACAATACAGAGACTGGATAAAAAAAAGGGAAGGAAACCAAATTGTGTCAAACTTTTAGAGGATGGGGATGCAGACGGTTAGTTAAAAATAACCACAATGATGCTAAGGTTTGGGAAGGGAATAATCCTTCCTAGGCAACCATGAAGATTACATCATGAAATGTTAGGGGCTTAAACGCCCCTAACAAAAGGCACTTAGTAATGGAGATATCAGATGTGGATATCTTCCTACTAAAGGAAAAAAAAACTAGATGATAAGGAAGCAATTTTTATGAAGGAAAGACTGAAAGGTTGGGATGGTTTCTTTGTAAACTTGGAAGGGGTTTCAAGCGAACTACCATTGTTTTGGAGAACTTCCTAGGTCTCTATGGTCCTCCTAAGAATTTATAGGTATTGGTTGGTGAGTAGAGTGTTTTGTTTTATGTTGAATATACATTTCCTTTTGGTAAATGTTTATGGACAAAATTCAATCACTCTTAAAAAATATTTGTATGGTGAGTTAGATCAAGTTTTGCAAACAAATGTAGGAGAAAAAATAATTATATGGGGTGGTTTTAATGCTATTTTGAATGGAGATGATAAACTAAGAGGGGTGTAAAGGGTCAGCCAATCCCAAATTGATTTTATGGTCTTTGTAGCAGGGAATAACTTGTTGAATCTTCCATTAGAGAATGGAAAATTTACTTGGACGAACTGAGCACTTCGTTTTACTAATATTGTAGAGAAATTGGATAGATTCTTGTGGAATGGGGACTTGGGAGCCTTTTCAAAAATTTGTAAGTGTCACATTCTTCCCATTTTGGGATCTGATCACTTTCTAATCCAACTGCACTTATTGGAAGATAAAAAGCCATTCAAAGGCCCTTTCAAGTTTGAGAACATGTGGATGAGGGGTCCAAAGTTTTTAGAGAATATTGAAAAGTGGTGGAATGAGGACAGGTAAATAGGGACAAAAATGTTAAATCCCTTTTCTCAAAATTGAAATGGATTAAGGAGAAATTGAAGCACTGGAATAGAAGACACTTCATGAATATCTTTAAAGAGAAGGTAGAGCTCGAAGGTCAGATCCATTAGCTGAATGAGGTTGTGGTGGCACAGGGTATGGATAAAGAAAGATACTTGGAGGAAACATTTTTGTTGAGTATGCATAAATTTTGTCTAGGGAAGAAATTTATTGGAGACAAAAGTCGAGGGAGATTTGGCTGAGGGATGGTGTTAGAACCATAAAGTTTTTTAATAATTCTACAAAGGTAAGGAGGCAGCAAAACAAAATCATAAGAATCACTAAGGTGGATGTTAGTGTGTGTGAGGATGAAAAAGGAATACAGGAGGAAGCATAAGCCTATTTCTTGAATCTTCTTAGTTCAATTGGGAAGAATCAGATTTGGTTAACCAAAAAATATTATTAAATGTATTCCTAGGTTGGTGAATGATGAACATAGCAAACTTTTGAAGGAACTATTCTCTGAAGAAGAAATTAAAGGGGCAACTTTGCAGCTTCACCTTGACAAGGGTCGAGACCCAGATGGATTTCTGGCAAGCTTTTTTTATAAATGTTGGCACATTGTTGGATGGGATATCTTTGAGGCAATAGAAGAATCTAGGAAAAAGGGAAATTTATTGAGAGATTTGAACAATAATTTTATAGTGCTTATTCCCAAGGAAAAGACATTGAATTTTGATGACTTGAAACCAATTTCACTTTGTGACATAGTGTACAAGACTTTTCTAAAGAAGTGGCAAATAGGTTTAAATGCATTTTACCTAAGATTATTACAGAGGAACAAAGCATATTCGTGCCCAGGCATTCCATTATGGATGGCTCAATTATAACGCAAGAGGCCATGCACTCATTGGTAGAAACAAGGAAAAGCGATTTGTTGGTAAAAATTGATATAAAAAAGGCCTATGACATGGTAGATTGTACATTTCTCTTCAATGTCTTGGAAACCTTTGGTTTTGATAAATAGTGGTTGAACTAGATTTTAAGCTTCCTAGCCAGTGTAAGGTTTTCAATAATTATTAATGGTAGCCCACATGGTTTCTTCAGGGCTTCTCGAGGACTTAGGCATGGAGACCCAATCTTGCCATTTTTATTCATCATAAAGGTAGATGCTCTGGGGCGCTTTATGTCCCAAAAGGCTAGAAATAGATAGTGGGTAGGATTGTAGATCACAAGGAATGTGGAGGTAATCACACATCAACAATTTTTTGATGATACAATGTTGTATAGGATAGAAAAGAGAAGGGAGACAAAATGTATGAAGAAAACTCTAAACACTTATCCTGTTACTTCTAGGTAGGCAGCTAATGTTGCAAAATTAGAGGTCTTCTTTTTTTCGATGGATGTAAGGAAGTAAAGGGAAATCCTTATAATTTTGGAGTTTAGAAAAGGTGTATTATCGAGCAAATACTTGGGTATTCCTCTTTTTTGAGTAAGAACTGCTAGACTTTGGGATCTGCTTCTTGATCAATGTTCAAGGAGAATGGCTTCTTGGAAAATACATTAGTTTTCTTGGGTGAGAAGAATATTGATGTTGAAGGTTGTCATCTTGGTGATTCCTATCTTTATGTTGTCTTTCATTAGACTACCCAATACAGTCAATAAAAAGATGGAACAAAAAATGAGAAACTTCTATTGGTAGGGGAATGCAGAGGAAAGGAAGATCCCATTGATTACGTGGGATAAGATTTGGAGGCCAAAGAGTGTAGGGGAGTGGGGTTGGGAAATCAAATGTTAGAGAGTAAAGCTCTGGGAGAAAAGATAATGTGGAACATGTATGCAAAACCATATTTAAAATGGGCCAGAATTTTATAAAAAAAATATTTAAAGATAGTCTCAGAAAAGATAGAATTGTGACAATGTTGGAAGTGTCTGTTGGATCGTCCCTTTGTAATTTCATGAAGTCATATAGATTTATTTTGGTAGATCACCTCACTTGGGAAATTTAGGATGGAAAAATGACCTTATTTTGGGAAGATTCATGGATGAGATATCCCATCCTAGATTCATAAGTGGAGTGCTTGAGGGATAAGAAGATACTGATGGTTCAATTGGGTAGGAGGGTGGCAGGTTATGTGGAACTAAGGAATATTGAAGGATTGGTGTCTTGGTAGTGAAAAGAGTTAGATGATAGGGGCTTACTGATGGATGAGATTTTAAAACTCAATGAAGCACTATAGAAAAGGAGGATAAGTATTTCACAAGGGGAAGATAGATTAAGATAGAATTGCACCATGTATGGGGAATATAAAGCTAAGATTGGCTATTTGGTGGTAGAAGGAGGGTTTGAGAGGATAGAGATCCTAATACACTTTTGTTCGAATAAGATTTGTCTTCCCAAAGTAGGGGTGTTTGGGTGTGTTTCTCTATAGAAGAAAATTTTTAGGCAAATAGATTTAGACAGTTGGGATAAGTAGGCCCCTCATGATGCATCCTTTGTAGGAAAGATGAAGACTCGGTTGATCATTTATTGTTGGGTTGCTAGTTTGCACAGGAGTGTTGGCAATAGTTATGTACGAAATTGGGATGGCATGGAGCATTGCCAAATGATATTCTAAGCCTTTTCAAAGCTTGGCCGATTTTTCAAGGTAAGGTAACTTTCTCTTGTATATGGATAATTTGTCCTTCCATCTTGGTCTAGGAGATATGGAAGGAGAGGAATTGAAGGATTTTTTAGGATAAGGAGATGCCTCTTGTTTCCTTTAAAGTGAAAGTAGAGAAAGCCATTGTTAAGGTGGTAAATAATAGGGTATTGGAGGGAGCTGAGAGCAAGTGTTTTTCCACAAATAATAATCAATTGAGGAAGAATTGGAGTGGACTGAAGATTCCCCCCATTAATGGGGGTTGTGGAGTTGATTCTAGAAGGAAAAGGATGGAGGCAAAGTGGCTTCCACCAGGTGAAGGATGGTTTAAAATAAACTTTGATGGGGCTTCTAAAGGCAACCTTGCAGTTTTAGGGGTCATTTGTGTTGTTAGCGATTGCAAAGGCAAAATTGTGGGCAAGGCATCTAAGAGGCTAAATCTAGCCATGAACAGTGCTGCTGAATGCCAAGCTTTAGGTTTGGGGTTGCAACTTTGTCTAAATCTAGGCATAATAAGGGTTGAAATATAAGGCAACTCGCAAATTGTAGTAAATGCAATAAGGAAAGAGGAGATGCCTAAATGGAATCTCAGGGTTCTCTTACATGAGACTTTGGATAATTTAAAGAAATTTGATGGTTATACCATCAATCATATTTATAGAGAGATTAATCAAGAGGCAAATAGGTTGGTGAATGAAGTGATAGATAGTGAGGAGAACATGAAATGGGAAGTTTCCTTCTAGTTGTGTTCTACAAGTGGAGGAACTCTCCAAAACTCACCACATCATAAAGACGTAAGTTGCAAAGAGAAAGCATGGGAAGAGGCTTCACATAGCTCATCATGATGAGCAAGCTAGCAGAATTGATAGGTGTTTTAATGAAGAGGAATCATATTTTATTTGAAGGAAATAATGTTACTGCTTGAGATTGGTTTGTGATATACCCCATTACTATTGCAAGGAGCCAAGAAACAAATGACATTTCTAGAGGAGACTACAGACCAACGGATTCAAAAAAAATTTCAAAACCCAAAGTGGGATTGTGAGGTATGTTATTGAATGCATTTTATGAGAGGAATTTATGCGAATTGCAAAATACTATCATGTAAATTCTGATGTAGAAGCAATGTTTTTGGGATTGTTATTTGATATTAGACAGAGCCAAGAAGATATTCTAGAATTGGTGGATGCTTTTGTATGCAAGGAATTTACAACAGGTTTGGATGAGGTCCTGGTGGTGGCTAGACTGGGTGTTGGCATTCCCTTCTTGTCAGATATTCATTGGGTGAATGAACCTAGAGACATGGTCGAGTGGAAGCTATTTTTGATGGTTTCAAGGGCCAACAGAGAGTAGGGGAGGTGAAGGTGAGTAGCGATAGGTGTAGGATTTCTCATGAAGGTGCTAGGGAAAATTGTGTTAGTGTAGGTTTTGACTTCCTAGTTGGGTTATTTAATTTCCCTATATTCCTAAGTTTTTCCTACACCTTTTATTAATCTTACTTAAGTTAATAAAGAATGTTTAAATAGGTGAGTGGATTATGAGGTGTCACCTTCCTATACGTGAGCATCCATTAGCTATCTTGGGAAGATACTTTGCTATCTTTAGTTTGATAGATGGTTGCACCTCATTGGTCCGTGTTTCCACCTCCTCTCTCTCCCTGATCTATATAAACATGCTAACAAGCTTGTATTTGGTATCCTTTGATTTTGCATCCTCTTAATCCTATTTTTCTTATAGCATTTATATTACTCTCAAATAATAACTCTATGGTGCTATTTTGATTTTGTATCATTTGCATTCATACTTTAGATATCTATTCTTTTGTACTAGTTTTCTAGGTTAATCATCTTTCAGAGTCTAACATGGTATCAAAGATTTTCTAGTGCAGAATAGATTTTAGTTTCCATACTTGAAAGATTTGGGGGGTTGCTAATAAGATTTATTGTAGGTTTTCCCAAAAACCCAGTATGCTCTTCTCTTGCATCTTTGAATGATCTAGAGAATCAAAAAAGTTTGATGGAAACTTTTTAACCTGTGGGGTTTGCATAAGTGTTTTGTGAGATCTGACTGATTGCAATGTTTCAGGTTATACTGGCGGCATTTTTGGTTGTTGTAATGCATCCAGGAGGCTCAAGAAAGTCAAGATTGGCTTTTTTTTCACCAATATCAGAGATTATTTGACATAGTTACATAACCGAGGCTTCAGGCTCAGATCTGGAAGTCAATTTTCAATTAGAACATTTTGAATCCAAAAGGACCCCACCATTGCGTCTGGGAGGCCTCACAAGCAAATTTTCATATATAATTTGTCTAGTTTTGGTGTCAGAAGACAAAAAGGCCAAAAAATTTGCCGGAGGCCATTTTTGGCCTCACAACATGCATATCGAAGCACATTTTTTATTAAAATTTCAAAAATATATATATTAGATTTTTTTTCTGCGTTAAAACCTTTAAAAAATATTATTAAGAGAAGGTAGCAGAGGGTGCTTGCGTAGGCCCCGTACCTGGTCTGCAAGCTAGTTTGAGGGTAGATCATCTAAGAGACCACATCCTCTTTAAGAGACATACAACTCTTCAGAGAGTCCATAGCCTCCCTTTACGGGCTCGGCCCTCCCTTGGCTATTCTCCCACTAGTACGTGGGGAGTGGGGTGTGGCTTCAGTCCCCCACTCTTGCTTTCAATTTTTTTAATAAAACAAATTGCCTCGTACTTGTTGTAGGGCTAGTGGTCCTACAAAATTTTTCATCTGGTTTTTTTCCTCTATATGCCTCAGACTCTGTGCCAGGAATTTTGCTCCTTGCATTTGGTATTTTTTCAAAAAAAAAATGCTATTCTTAAAGACAAGCAGAGCTTTTTTACACTTGGCAAAGGACCTGATAGTTTACTTTTTTTGGTAGGACCTCTAACTTTGGCATTAGTTCTACCAAATTTGGTGGCAGAGGTCTTTGACAACTTAGGCCCCCTCCCTGATGAAGTTCTTAGTTTTGAAGATAAACTTCAGATGTTGATAACTTGAGCTCATGACCTCCGTTCCTGAGTTTTTTTTTTTTATTTTGGCAATTTTTCTGCACTCTCCGTGGTGGTGTAGACAATTCTTGATTCTGGCGCACAATTTTTCTAGAAATTGGAGATTCTCACAGGGGACGCTACTCAATTCCCATTTTTGGAACTTCAGAGGATCATAACTTTAACATACGACCTTGTATCAAGGTGATTCTTGTTTTGAAAGTGAATGATTTTTTGGGTATATCAGTGTGGTGTTGTTAGTTTTGCTTGGCCTAGTTCCAGTATTGTACTTTCAACATACACCCAATTTGTGAGAGTTTTGTAATGCATTGAGATCAAGACCACTAAGTATTGCTTGCTAGTGGCAGTTGTAAATGCACTAATTATAAAGTGCCAAATCATATTTGCTTGGGGGGTTCTTTGATTGAGTGAAAAAGGGGGGATTGTCATGTGTGTGTTCTCTTCTTTTCAACATTTCTTCATCATGGATGAAACAACAATATCCATATTAAATCCTTACAACTACTTTGAGTGGATATCATGCCTGAAAATCTACTTAAGGAAAGCTAGATTACATAGGATAACAATGTGACTTGAAACTAAACTTACTAAAGATGAAGATAAGCCTAAGTGGTTTAACAAATGTGATGAGGCTTCTAGAACATTGTGTTTGTCTATTTCTCCTAAGTTTCTTTTTCAGATTGAGTCTTTGAATACACCAAATGACATCTGGACAAAGCTAGAAACTCTATTTTTCACACAACATTCAATGAGAGGTCATATGTTGGAAAATGAACTAATTAGTTTAGATCCAGGCAAGTTCAATAGAATTGAGGATTTCTTCACCAAATTGAAATCACTAAGGTTGTAGTTAAAATAATATTGAATTGAAAAGAAAGATGAATTATTGATTCTTAGTATTCTCTCTAAGAGAAGATCAGAATATTTTGTATTTGTTTCTACCATCTATGCTAGTAAGGGTGCACTTGGTGCTCAATTCACCATGCCATCTTTAGATGATTTTGCTATCTCTCTCTCTCTCACTCAGGAACAAGATAAGCTAATCCAGATGGGAACTCTTAAGTCCTCTAAGTCACATGCCCTATCTGCCAACCAAGGCACAAAAGAATAGAAAGGACAAAGAAGTAACAACAAAAATAAGGATAATAAACAAAATAATAGTAAGGAGAAGAAGGATTAGATACCAATTGCTTCAAAAGCAACTAATGAGACCCAATCTTCTAAAGGTGACAATTCTAAGAAAGAGAACATCTAATGTGCCTATTGTAAAAGACCTAGTCATGATGAACATAAGTGTTTGAAGAAACAAATTGATCACTTGACACACATTCTTGAGAAGAATAATATCAGTGTTCCCGAGTCTATCAAATAAAGTTCTAATGAGGGGTCCAACAAGGAAAAAGAAAACAACAAGGGGAAAGGAAAGGGCAAAGCCCTTGTAGCAGTTGCTTCTTCACCATCCACTTGGATTCTTATTTCAAGTGCTTCATACCACATGGCCTCATCTAAGGAAAAACTTGCATCTTTGGAGCCATGTACTATGCCTTCTATTTTGATGGGTGATGACACTCCTATTGAGATGTGTGGGAGAGGGTCTGTTGATGTGGGGGATGGCACATTCCATGATGTTCTTTGTGTGCCCTCATTATCAACTAATTTCCTAGCAATATATCAAATCACTCACACAAGTTTAGGCAATCGGATTGAGTTCACTCTTGATTCAGTGGAGATTCATGAGTTGCATAGTGGTTCTATAGTTACAGTTGGGAGAGCACATCATTAGTCACAACTCTATCTATATTCTCACTTTGTTCCTGATCCTCCTTTGACTATTTTGCTCACTCATTCTGATGATGTGAGTAGATTATGGCATGAGCAGTTTGGCCATCTTAACTACTGCTTGCAACAACTCAAATAGGAGAGCATGATCAGAGGGTTGCCTTCAGTTTATTTTTCAGGTGGTGTTTTCCAAGGTTGCATTCTTGGTAAGCATCCTAAGGGAAAAAATAACAAAGGAAAGGCATGGAGATCTTCACAGATACTGGAGTTAGTTCATAGTGATTTGGCCAGTCCATATCAATATCCTTCTTTTAGTAGGGCTAGATATGTCCTAACATTTATTGATGACTTTTCTCGCTATACTTAGGTGTACTTTCTCAAACAGAAGTCAGAGGTATTTGATCATTTTTAAGACATCAAATCTTTTGTAGAGAAGCAATCTAGGAAAGCAATCATAGTTTTGCACACTAAAAATGGTGGTGAGTATGTCAACCATTATTTTGAGTGGTTTTGCACTTCAGAGGGGATTGATTTACAACATTCAATTCCATACAATCCTCAATAGAATAGTGTTATAGAAGGAAAGAACAGTCCTTGAAGGAAATGGTGAATTGCATGATTCACTCTAGATCTCTTCCAACATGATATTAAGCAAAGTCCATTAATTGTGCTTGTTATATTGAGAACTGTGTTCCTCACTGAGCCTTGAATGGAGTCACTCCTTTTGAAGCTTGGAGTGGTTGAAAACCATCAGTTAAGCACTTTAAAGTTTTTGGTTCTCTTGCGTGGGCCCACATTACTATAGAGAAAAGTAAGGTCATGGATTTGTAGAGTAGGCTTTGCATATTTGTAGGTTATCCAAATGGTGTGAAGGGTTATCAATTTCTCTGCCCTACTACATGTGACCTGTTCATTGAGAGGAGTGTTTAATTTAAGGAGGGCTCTTTGAGCTCAACTCCTATCACTTCTCCAAATTCTACATTGACATTGGAGTCACTTGGGCTACATGACAAATCTTCTGATGGGTCAAATTCACCTAAGTAGGTTCCTCATTGTGAGTCTTCTACCTCTACTTCTTATGCTGAGAGAGATTAAGAGGATTCACCTTCTTCCTCTCCTCATCATCATTTAGAGGGTGATGATTCTCCTCCACATTCTTTGACTTCTGGTCCACTTTGGGCTAGAAAGACCTTGCAGTTTACTAGCGATTGGGTTAGAGATCCATCAGACACCAGGCCGACTCGTTCACAATTCTAGGATGCTCCACATGTTTTCTTTACTACTGCCTTAGATCCACAGTCTTTTTGAAAGGCTTCTAGTATTCCTGAGTGGGATACAACTATGTTGGACGAGTATAGTTCCTTGATGATGAACCACACTTGGGATCTTGTCCCTCTTCCTAAGGGAAGAAAAAATGTTCAATGTAAGTGGATCTATCAGTCAAAATTTGTAGCAGGTGGGTCGATTGATAAGAATAAGGCTCACCTGGTCACTAAACGATTCTCCTAGGTTCGTGGGATTGATTAGTCTAAGAATTTTGCACTAGTTGCGAGAATGAACTTTGTCCAACTTGTTCTTTCCATTATTGTAGCTAATTGTTGGGTAGTACACTAGATGGATGTGAAGAGTGATTTTCTTCATGGTGACCTTTAGGAGGAGATCTACATGGAGAAGCCACAGGGGTTTGTTCAAGACTCTTCACTTGTGTGTTGTCTTCAGGAGTCTCTCTATGGCTTCAAACAGGTTCCTCGGGCCTCGTATGCCAAGATGGACTCCTTCCTTCTGATAGTTGGCTTCACTCGATGCCATTCTAATCCCAATATATACAATTTATAGTAGGATGATTCACTCCTATTTCTGGTTTTGTATGTTGATGACTTGCTAATCAGAAGAAGTTCTTCATTTGCCATTGGGGCTATCAAAACTGCCCTTCATGACATGTTTTTGATGACTGACTTGGGCTTGTTACATTACTTTCTCAAGATTGAGATCTTCCAATCTACTTCTGGGATCACCATCACATAGTCCAAGTATGCTCTAGATTTGCTCTTGAGGTTTCATATGGTTGACTATAAGCCTGCTTCGACTCCCTTCCTTTTTGGAGTTAAACTTGAGGCTCAGTGTTCTTCACCATTTGTTGATGGCACTTTGTACTGACATCTTATTGGGAGTCTCATTTATCTTATTCATACGAGACCTAACATTTCATATGTTGTAGGCATGGTCTCTTGATTCATGTAGGAACCCCATGAGCTGCACTAGAAAGAAACCAAGTAGATACTTCAATACATTCAGGGTACACACAATTTTGGGATTCACTATGCAACGACCATTGATCTTGACTTGGTGGGCTACATAGATTCAGATTGGGTAGGTGATTCTTAGGATTGCAAGTCTAGTTCAGGTTATAGATTATCACTTGGTTACAGTCCTGTTTGTTGGTTGAGCAAGAAGAAGTCTACTATTTCTCTATCTTCTACTGAGGCTGAGTATTGGGTGTTGTGAATGCCGCCACTGATGCCATCTAGCTTCAAAATCTTCTCACTAAGTTTTGTATCCAGATCAAATGGCCATCAATCATATTTTGTGACAACCAGAGTGCCGTTCAGATCTCATGGAATTTGGTCCATCATCAGCTAACCAAACACATTGAGGTCCACATGCACTACATTTGGGAGCTCATCCATGGCCACGTCATCAACCTTCGCTACTGTCTGACTTCCACGTAGGTTGCTAATATCTTCACCAAACCCTTCACTGAGAGCAAGTTCTTTCATTTGCAAGCTTTGATGGGGTTGGAGAAAGCTTCATCTTCTGGGGGCTTTATACTCTTACTCAAAGTCCTAACTCTCTCTACTTTGGGGGGGTCTCTTCTCTTTCTATTTGGGGGGGCCTAGTCTCTCTTCTCGGGGGCTTCTTCTCTTTCGAGGGCAATTTTATGTACATGGGTATCTCATCAGGCTTGATTTGCTAGGACCCATCTCTACATCCACCTAAGCTATGCATAAGGGGGGTGTTAGTGCAAGTTTTCCTAGTTGGGTTATTTATTTTCCTTATATTCCTAGGTTTTTCCTACACCTTTTATTAATCTTCCTTAGGTTAATAAAGCATGTTTAATTAGGTGAGTAGATTATGAGGTGTCACCTTCCTACATGTGAGCATCCATTAGCTATCCTAGGAAGATAATTTTCTATCTTTAGTCTGATAGATGGTTGCTCCTCATTGGTCGGTGTTGCCACCTCCTCCCTCTCCCTAATCTATATAAACATGTTACCTAACTTGTATTTGGTAGCCTTTGATTTTGCATCCTCCTAATGCTATGTTGCTTCTAGAATTTAAATTACTCTCCGAGACTAACTCTATCCTACTATTTTGATTTCATATCATTTGCATTCATAGTTTAGATATCTATTCTTTTGCATTAGTTTTTTGGGTTAATCATCTTTTTAGATTCTAACAAATTGAAGGCTACAAATGGATAACTGATTTTATCAATGAATATTACTAGGTGGATTCTAATGTTTAATTCAATATGGACTTTAGTTTACTATTTTTAGTTTGTTGTTAGTAGTGTTGTAGGTGTTGAATTTTACTGGGCTATTAGTAGTTATCAGATGTATGGAAATAGGGGATGGGTTTACTAGAATTTTGTTCTACCTAGTGTTTTTGAGGACCTGTATTTTGTAGAGGTAATGTAATGATCTCTTTTGTTAAGTTTGGTTAATATTAATCCAAAAGGGAACTGTCCCCAAGGCAGTAGTTTATCTAGCAAAAAAATGATGAAAAGAAATTGAAATAGAGGGTCTCCTTATATTAAACCTTGGGTAGATTTGAAGAATCCTCTTGGGATTCCATTCACTAATACTGAGAACCTAATGTTGGAAACACAAGCATATATCCACTTGCACCATTCTTTTGAAAAACAAAATTTTTGCAATACTTGGATGAGAAAGTCCCAGTTCACTTTGTCATATACTTTTACCATATCAACTTTGATTCCCATTACACACAATTTATTATCTTTTATTGAGTGCAGACCCTTCCTCTAGGAGTTAATAAAATTATTCCATATTTTAATAGAATAATCACATTAAAATAATGAATGGTCACTATTTTCTTCTTGGTGAAGACCAAAAGGACATATCCTAAGACCAATAAAACCTTTTTTGAAGCCAATACCAAATCAAAATCTTGTGATGGCCGAATAACTATAGAAAAACATTAGCCTTAGGCAAACCTTTAGATTTCCAAATTTTATGCCAAGGTAAATTAGACATTTGTGTAGAATATTCCAATAGAATTCTAGTGTAATGACCTAATCTCTTTTATTACTCCTAATAGGCCAAAAATAAAGTTAAATCTTTGAAATTTTATCTCCAAACTTATCATCAATCTCAAGAATTGAAGGTAAATCAGCCAAGTATTAGGTGTATAGGTCATAGATATAGGTGTATAGGTCCTAGTTGCTAGGATCCACTTGTATAAATTTATTAAGAGCCTAGAGTACTCTACAAAAATCTTTTATTTATCTTAGGCCATCACATCAAACTACACCAACACTTGGTGGGGCTGAAAGGTGGAAATGAAGATTATCCAAGTGGGAGACAATGCCATTGGCTAGAAAGGTGATGTAGCTATAGGTGTATATGTCTTAGCTATTGGGGCCCACTTGTGTTAATTTATTAAGATCTTGTAGTACTAAAAAAACATCTTTTATTTATTCTAATCCATTACATCAAACTACATCAATGTCTCGCAGAGCTCAAATGTGCAAATGAAGATTATACAAGTGATAGACAACACCATTGGCTAGAAAAAGTTGATGTGTCAATTGTTCACCTTGCAGTATTAGTTGTATAGGTAATATATATAGGTGTATATGCTATAGTTGTTGGGCCCACTCGAAGTAATTTATTTATCCCAATCATGCATAATCTTACTATGGGCCCATATTAATAAACTAAATCTATTTGTTTTATTTATTCTAAGCCATGGAATCAAACTATATCGATGCATCACAAGGCTCCAAGGATAAAATAAAGATGGTCAGAGTGGGGAATAGTGTCATTGGCTAGAAAAAAGTGACGCATCAAATGTTGGATCCCAAGTAATTCAATATTAAATTAAATTATTAAAATTAATTAATAATACTTTTTAAATCTTCCACGAATTAAAATTAGTTCCCTGTGCATTTTAAAATTTGCAATGTTCAAATTGAGAGAAGATATATTTTAGAATTTGCTAGAGCTGTGTTTAGATCAC
Source organism: Cunninghamia lanceolata (assembly GCA_027924645.1). NCBI lineage: Eukaryota > Viridiplantae > Streptophyta > Pinopsida > Cupressales > Cupressaceae > Cunninghamia > Cunninghamia lanceolata. The sequence continues at coordinate 12,637,107 of BSBN01000780.1, forward strand.
TATTTTATATAAGCATATGTTCTTTATTATATTATTTTTTTGTTTGCTATTCCCCTAAATTTTGATTGTTTATTAGGAGCCCATAGTATTAAAGCAAAGCCACGTGTTTGATTTATTATGCATCATGCAATCAAATTGCATCAACATCTCATATAGATCCAAGCATAAAAAAAAGATAGTCAAAGTGGGAGGTTGCACCATTGACCAAAAACAATGACGTGACAATTGGATATGCCTACAATAATTTTAATTTAATCTAAATGATTAAATTATTATTTTGATTCCCCACATAGCAATTAGATGTTAAAATATCACTATCTTTCAAGACCTTCTTGATTTTATATATATTATCTCATACATGTGTCATCTTCTTCTCTTTCACTATTTGTAGTTCAATTTTCTTCATTTCATTGAGTAGTCATTTGCATATGCATAACATAAATATTTTTAATTTACAACTTCAAGAACACTACTTTAACACTTTTTAGCACCATCAGAGGAAGATATCATCCTTAAATCTAAAAAAATGAAGATTGAGAGGACCCCTATTAAAGAGAAATAAGGCCACTATAAAGTCCTATTTTAATCAACAATAATGATAATCTGCAGTGGGTGGCGATCCATTAATAATAAATAACTAGCAAATTTTACTTGAAATTGAGGAATTATATTGAAATGACATTGAGAATTAGGATGCATCAAATGAAAATCTTGAAGGAGGTGGGAATGATGTGGTTTAATCTAGTAGTGGAAGTGTGAATAACAAGATCACACAAGGGGAAAATATCCATGCTATTGGTGGTGGTGAACCCGAGTCTAAAATCTTGTTGAACAAATGTAAAGCACATTAGTGGGACATGTCAAGAAATTTTCTACTCGAATAGGTTTCTAAGGTTCCATTCATAGAACTTGTGAACAATGAAGGTGGAGAGGGTGTGCCAAAACTATGTCATTGTAATATTTGTAGCTAGAAAATAAAGAAAGATGAGACATTGTAACTAAAATTAGACACTACTGAGAAGCATGTAGGTGAAGTTTATGAAAAGGTAATTGTAAATAGAGAGTTGAAGTTAGTGATGCACTAGAGAATGAAAGATGAATGTGCTCATGCTTGGAATGCAACTAAGTATGAAGAATATATGCAATCATAGGCACAACTTACCACTATTGGACATTCCATATCTCCTCTATTTGGAAAGGTCATGGAAGTGAATCATTTATCAAAAACTATAAAGCTCACAATTATATTACATATATTAAATAGAGGTTGATCATTGATAGAATTTTTGGAATGTAGGAATTTAATGCAATTTACTAGAGTGTCCAACTACCCACTCTTCCATTGGTCTAACAACAAGTGTTGGGAATGGGTTTAGTGTCTAGCTATGTTGGAGAAGCAAGATATAAAGGAGAGATTGAATCAGGTGACTTTCTTTTCCTTATCTTAAGACAGGTGATGGTAATTGACAATACTTCTTGGGTGTGTATGCATATTTATATTGTAGAAAATCATATTCGCTAGCCTCATTTGCTTGCATTTCATAAAATAAAAGAAATTCTACCTCTTCTAACATTATGGGAATTATCAAAAGAGATTTGATAGATATTGGAGGCCTGGATGATTTGGAAATTCTAAGAATGCTAGTATGCATTAGTACATATGGGGCATCAGTCATACAGGGTCACATAAATGGGACTATTGTTAATTTGTAGATATCATGTTCATCATACATGACTGGCATTCAATGCATGGCCCACATAATGAATTTGTCTTTTAAATTTGTGAGCCAGTTTGAATCTGTTACAAAATTTGAAGATCTTGTGTGTGAGGTGTATACATATTTCTGTAGAAGTCCAAAAGGATTTTTAGAGTATCCAACATTTGATGGACTTACTTTAGGTAACAAGCTACTTATGGATGTGGATACCAGGTGGACATCGTTACAATGATACACAAATCTGATTGTTTAAAAAGTACTAGTCATTGCTAGGTCTATTCTATGAAAATTGTGTAGATTAGAAAAATATTTTGGCACTATTTACTAATGCCAATACACTATTGACTCTATCTAGGATTTTTCCTCTTTGAAAGAAATGAATGTTCTATCAAAGAAGGTACAAGATAGAACAATATCCATTACAAAATACTCAAAGCTACAGAAAATGATATGTCTTACTCTAGAAAATCTTTATTTCAATCAATCTAAAACATTTATGGGTCTAGAGTTTGTGAGATGGAAAGTAATGATCGACATTTAACACCCAAGTAACTTTTTGGAGTACAATGATGTAGGTGATTATGTGCATCGATATGTGCATATCTAATAAAACTACACTACTTTAGTAAAGTTGGAAATTGATCTTGGGTCAAACAAAAAAGTCTTACAACGGAGGATTTTAAAGATATCATGTCTTCTACAAAGGATAATTATAGGAAATTAAAAGAAGTCTATCTTTTGAGATCATAGAGTTCTTTCCTTGGGATGAACTTCTTGAAGTGATGGCTATAGTTTATCCTTAATATTAGAATGCCATTAGTGTGTTTTATGTTAGTTTTCCATGAGATTTTCAGAGTAAGGTGAGGTACATGGCTGATCATTTTACTAGAATGATAAAATAAATGGAGTACAGATAGAAGGAATAATAGATAAGATAAAGTTGGTTGAACAATCTGTTCAGTTCATATCAACAATGATTGAATAGCATAAATTCCTCAACCATCCTTAGGAACATGGATCAATAAAAATGTTATGGAAACAATTAAGTTTGAGTGAAATTCTATGATATTCTATTTAAAAATATATAAAACTTGTAGATCTATGCCAAACAAAGATTCTAGGTTCACTAGAGGATGAAAGGGTTTTCAACACCTTATCATTTTTAAGTCAAAGTTACAAAACAAACTTGAAAAAATTAGAGAATTGTTTGAGGCTCCATACAACCATATACAATGTTCAAACATTTCCATTTGATAGAGCTATTGCAATTTACAAGTCAATGTGTGAAATAAGAGGTGTGACAAATATTTTGTCTCGATCAGAAGGGGACCAACTAGAGAATTCAAGTAGAGTTTCAGAGGAGTCAGTTGAAACATTAGATGAAGAATAGGAAGATGGTTCCCAACCAATGTCAAGCACAACCAACCCAGATATTTGGCAAATTCATGAACTTGATTAAATAATTAAATTACAAATGATTTCTCTAAAATATGAAATTTGTATTTTCTTTTTATAATTTTCAACTCTTTCTTCCTTTGAAAATGGAGTCAATATATAATCAATTAGTGCAGATATTTGTGCATCTCTTCATTTGTTACAATAATTGTGCTTACAAAATTGACCAATAATTTATACTAAAACGAGCTTAATGAGATATATTGGGCTTTATTTATACAACTAGTGCAGTCATGGTAGGAGGGTTCACAGAATGAACTATCTAGGCCATGCAACAAGAGTAAACACAATGGAAACAACTCAAAGAAATGAAACAAATGTAGATTTAGTGACTCAATATATCATAGAATTCAAATACAATCAGTCGGCAACATGCGAGCTTACAACTAGGGCTCAAAGGCCTTATTATAGAATATCCGAATAAGCGCAAGATACAGCTTTGAAGCCTCTTTGCACAAAATATAAACTATCAACTATCACTATATGATTCACTTGATAACTAACTTTCCTAGGCATCTATTACATCAATATATATCATCTCCAAAACTATAGATTCCTCTACATCAGCCAAGGGAGATCACAAACTCCAATGAAGAATTCTAACGTGTGTACATGAATAGGTCAGACCTAAATTCTTAGAGTTCCTCCGCAAATAAATGGAATGATGAGTGGATCTCGGGGAAGGTCTGTCATGAACCAAAGATCATTGAATGATGTTTCATTAAGCTTTGAATATTGTGAAATGCTCTACCAGTCTTCTCCTTTATCTGATTATCTGAGACTGTCAGGATGCTCTCTTTTGACAAAACAGTCAATCTTCTGATAGCAATAACTTTTCGATACTTGATCCAAATGCTATGAATTCTGAATATGATGTAGATGAATGAATATAGATACTAAGTCCAGCTCTATAATATGTGAAATTTAACTACGGTAGAATGCAGACCAAAATACAGAAACTGCTTCTGACTGAACTAACTCAACTAAACTAGAAAATGAAAAGAAACAAACTAAATTGCAAACAAACTGAAATGCAAATGTTTTTGGTTGATGCAAGATTGCTCTTGAACTAGGGATGCTCCTGCATCAAACATCTGGGGTTATTGAAATATTAAGTCCCTCACTTTGTTGGGGCTAGGGGAGAACCAAAGCGGTCCACCTTAGCCTGAGAGATCCATGATGAATCTTCTTCTGGTCTACCTTTCCACTTCACAAGGTATTCTTTGTATTATCTTCCTCTAGTGCTGTGTCCAACTCTACTGTCCAAAATGCCTTCAATCTACTCCAGTGCTTGTTGTGGTAATTTTTTCTTCAAGTCCTCCTCAAGGATGTCACTAAACTCTACTTCATGATACTGGTACAAGTCTAGAATATTGAAAATAGGTGATATACCCAATGTCTCTGGTAACTCCACTTCGTATGTATTGCCTGAGTCAAATTTTCTAAGTATTCTACAAGGTCTAAACTTCTTCATCTTCAATTTGTTATATGTCCCGACTGGAAATCTTTCCTTTCTCAAGTATACCATTACTTCATCTCCAATTTAAAATTCCTTATGTCTTGTTTTCCCACTAGCTTGCTCCTTATATTTTCTGTTCATGTCTTCTAAATACTTCTTCACCTGATTATACACTGTCTTCATGTGATCTGCAATTTCTTCTACTTCTGCACTTTTCTTTTCTATCATTCCAATATCTCTCAATTTTGTCACTCCTCTAGGGTTCACTCCAGTAACAATATCAAAAGGTGTTCTTCTGGTACTCCTATTCACTGAATTGTTGTATGCAAACTGTGCTTGTGAAAGAATCAAATCCCAACTTCCTATCTTCTCTCCAACCAAACATCTCAACAAGTTTCCCAAACTCCTATTCACTACCTCTATATGTCCATCAGTCTGTGGAAGAAAAGATCAACTAAAATTCAAATCTATCTTCATCTTCTTCGAAAGTGTCTTCCAAAAGTATCCAATAAATCTAGCATCTCTGTCTGAAATTATACTCTTAGGTAATCCATGCAACCTCACAATTTCTTTGAAAAATAGGCTTGCTACATGCTCTACAATCCAATATTCTGAATACTCCCCTTTGCAACTTGACAAACTCTACAACTCTGTACAAATTACCTAACATCCCTGCATATCTAAGGCCAAAAGTAGTTTTCACTCACCAAAGCCACTATCTTATCAATGCCAAAATGTCCTGCCAATCTACCACTATGTTTCTCCCTGACCAAATTGTCTCTCATCAAACTTCTAGGTATGCATAACTGGTTTCCTCTTAATAAAATATCTTCTTGAATGAAATAATCCAACCGCTTGCTCCTATATGTCATACCAGGTTCCTTGCATGCTTTCCAAGGTTCTGCAAAATTAGTGTCTCCCTCATACATGTTCTTCAATTCATCAAAACCCAACACTTCAACTCGCATCTCTGTCAACAAGTTTCTTCTTCTACTCAATGCATCTACAACTTTTTTTGATTTACCACTCCTATGCTTCAATACAAATGTATAACTCTACATGAACTCTACCCATCTCATATGTCTTTGATTGAACTTACCTTGACTATTCAAATATTGCAAAGCTTGATGGTCTATATACAACACAAACTCCTTAGGCAACAAATAATGTCTCAACTTCTTCAAGGCTTGAATTATGGCATAGAACTTTTGATGATAAACTGAATATCTTCTCCTTGTATCATTCAACCTCTCACTAAAATATGCTATAGGTCTACCTTCTTGACTTAACACTGCTCCAATTGCATTTCCACTTGCATCACAATCTACTTGAAATGCCTTATTGAAATCTGGTAATGCTAAAATGGGTTGCTCTATCACTTTCTGCTTCAACAATTCAAAACTCTTATTCACTCTTGATGTCCACTGGAAATCTTTTCTACAACCTCTCATTGTCTCCTTCATAGGGTTACATACTGAACTGAAATTTCAAATGAACTTCTGGTAGAAACTAGCTAATCCATGAAATGATCTAACTTCTCCAATGCTCTCTGGTTTAGGCCATTTAAAAATTGCTCTTACCTTCCTAAGGTCCATCTTCAATCCTTCCACAGAAATCACAAATCCCAAATATACCAATTCTTCCTTCATGAAACTACACTTCTTGATGTTTATAAGCAATTTCTCTTCTCTGTCTCTGTTAAAGTTGTCTAATATGCCACAAATTTTACTCTTTTGTCTTACTGAAAATTAGAATGTCATCCAAATATACAATCACAAACTTGCCCAAGAATTTCTTCAAGACTTCATTCATCAACCTCATGAAAGTACTAGGTGTATTTGTCAATCCAAAAGGCATCACTAACCACTCTTACAATCCTTCATTTGTCTTAAAAGCAGTCTTCCATTCATCTCCTTCTTTGATTCTAATCTGATGGTATCCACTCTTCAAGTCTATCTTTGTGAACTATCTTGCTCCACTCAAACAATCCATGATATTATCCATCCTAGCTAAAGGAAATCTATACTTAACTGTGATCTTGTTTATTTCTCTAGAGTCAGTACACATTCTCCATTATCCATCTTTCTTAGGTGCTAACACTACAGGTACTCCACAAGGGCTCAAACTTTCTCTGATCAAACCTTTCCTCAACAGTTCCTATATCTATCTATTTAATTCTTCATTCTCTTTCGGTGTCATTCTATGTGCTACTTTATTAGGCAAACTAGCTACCAGTATAAGATCCATGTGATGACCGATACTCCTAATAGGTGGCAATCCTTCAGGTACATTATCCGATATGATGTCTTCATATTCTATCAGCAACTCTGTTATCTCCTCCAGTTGTGATTCTTCAGTCTCCTTCTTCAATGTTTCAGGCTTCTTAGGAATCAAAGCATAACACATATTCTCATGTCTCAAGCCATCTAGAAATTTTCTTCCATTTACCAAACAAATTCTAGCATTCCCACATACTTCACTCTTAGGGTCATCCTCCAAAGGAATCAAGGTAATTATTTTGAACATTTGATGTTATAGTCTATGTATTCTTTCTCCCATCATGTATAGCTTTTCTATCATACTTCCAAGGTCTACCCAACAAGATATGACATACATCTTCATCATGATAAGATCTAATATGAAATTTCACCAAATATTGCTCACTCACCAGTACCATATGATCATCCTGAATCCATTCTATTTGATAGGGCTTAGGGTGTTTCAATCTCTCCAACTCTAACTTAGTCACCATCTCCTCTGAAACTAGATTATCAGAACTACCACTATCAATAACAACTTTACAACATTTACCACCTAATTTGCATCTTGTTCTAAACAAACTCTTCCTCTATGGTGGTTCTTTAGTTGTCTCTGCTTGAAATAGTGCCCTCCTCATCACAAGTAATTCTCCTTTCTCCAGCTTTCCAGCTAAACTAGGTGATCCAATAGGTTCTTCTTCAACATAGGCTAGTCTTCCATTGTTCTTTGTTCTTTTGCTTGTACTACTCTAATTACATTCAAATGCTCTATGTCCATCACCTCCACACTTGAAACAAGTGCCTCTAAATGTTATCTTATCAAACCCTCTTCCCTCTCTTGTATGTCCTTCATTCCGGTATGCACTAGGGTTTCCTCTCCGGTAAAAGTTTGTCATCTCATCGGTATGCATTACTACTCTATCATCCTTCTTAAAGGTGTTGTCAAACTTGTTCTACTCTGAATGTGATGTATCTTCCAGAAAATGTTCTTCCTCTCTAAAACTTACCTCCTCTACCTCTTTTTCTCTGATCGTGCCTCTTATTTAACTTCTCTTCAACTTTCAGTGCAAACTGATATGCTTCCTCCAAAGATGTCATCCTTACTAAACTTAGTTCTTCTTGAATGTTCAATCTTAGTCCATTGATGTATCTAGCCACTTTCTCCTTGCTTGCTTCACTATGTCATGTCCTTATAATCATCTTATGAAATTCTTTAGTATACTTCTTCACAGATTTCGCCTTTTGTCTCAGGTTTTGCAATCTTTTCAACAGCTCCAACTCATAGTCAATAGGTATGAATTGATTCTTCAAGTTTGTCACCATCATGTCCCACTTTGTAATCTTTTCTTTTCCTCTTCTATTTCTATCCAACTAAACTTCTTTCCACAATATAGAAACATGTCCTTTCAACTTTGTCTTTGCAAATTTCACCTTCTCTGGATCTTCAACTTATTCATATTCAAAATATTCTTCCATGTCATTTATCCAGTCAATCAATTCTTCAAGGTTCAAATTACCGGTGTAATTCAGCACATTAACTCTAGGTCTCTTTCCAATTTTTGAAAGAGATAACAACATCTTTACTTGATCTGATTCTTCTTCTTCATTGCCTCTTAGGGTTTTGCTAATTTGTTCAATAGACTAAAATTGCTCTTCATCATCACTTTCAACATTAGGTCTAGGTGTCAATCCTCTTCGCCTATCTTCCTCAACATCATCCAAACAAATTTGCATTGTTTTCATCATTTCCATCATCTCATCCATTCTACTAGCCATTGTTCCAACAATAGCCACTCTCCTCGGTAATATTCTTCCTAGGATCAAGTGTAAATTACCTCAAGTTCGGTGATCGGGCTACATGGTGACAATTGCCTCACAATCGGCAATCGGTTGTAACACAAGTAACCTACCTCAATTTAGTAATCTATCCACAACAAGATCTTATAGAATTCCTTCGCCAAATTTGCTCAATTCTCTCCCAAAGATTTGAACTTTCGCTCTAATACCACTTGGTGCAATCACGATATGAGGGTTCATAGAATGAACTGTCTAGGTCGTACAGCAAGAGTAAACACAATGGGAATAACTCGAAGAAATGAAACAAATATAGATTCAGTCACTCAGTATATCATAGAATTCAAATACAACTAGCTAGCAACAAGCAGGCTTACAACTAGGGATCAAAGGTCTAATTATAGAATATCAGAATAAGCGCAAGATAGAGCTTTGAAGCCCCTTCACACAAAATCTAAACTATCAATTATCACTATATGAATCACTTGATAACTAACTTTCCTATGCATCTATAACATCAATATATATCATCTCTGGAATAATAGATTCCTCCACATCAGCCAAGGGAGATCACAAACTCTAATGAAGAGTTGTAACGTGTGTACATGGATAGGTTAGACCTAAATGCTTAGAGTTCCTCCGTAAATGAATGGAACGATGAGCAAATCTCAAGGAAGGTTGGCCACAAACCAAATATCTTTGAATGATGTTTGATTAAGCTTCAAAGATTGTGAAATGCTCTGAGGTCTTCTCCTTTAGCTAGTTATCTAAGACTGCCAGGATGCTCTATTCTGAGAAAATAATCGATCATCTGATAGCGAGAACTTTATGGTACTTGATCCAAATGCTCTGAATTTTGAATATGATGTAGATGACTAAATCTAGATGCTAAGTCCAGCTCTACAAGATGTGAAATGCAACTGTGGTAGAATGCGGACCAAAATATAGAAACTGCTTCTGACTGAACTGGAAAATGAAAAGAAACAAACTAAACTGCAAACAAACTAAAATGTAAATTTTTTTGGTTGATGCAAGATTGCTCTTAAACTAGAGATGCTCTTGCATCAAAAACATAGTACTATCAATTTATAACACAATATCTCTCAGCTCTAATATTGTAAAACACAAAACATTATATTATATTCAATATTTTAACCACTGGTAGAGGAACTTGCACAAACAAAATCTAGAAGTTGAGAAGGCACAAGTTCCATTGCAAGAGGGTATTGAGGAAAAGGATGTAGAGCATGGACAAGAAGAAAATGAATGGAATTGAAAACCCTTGACACTTTTATTGCAAAATGATTTCTAATTTCAGTTTTGTGTGAATTCATGGTAGTTTGGAAGATGAGGACAACCATTTTGAAGGCATGTTTTCATTCCATCATAAATACAAGCGATAACATCATCATTCATAATACACTTTAAATAAAATAGTCCTCCAATTATATCCTCTCCCTAAAACAAATCATATATAGCAACAACAATACAAAACCTTTCTTAAAAAATTATATAATCTTATACATACCCAAAAGCAAGCAATTTAAGGAAATTATAATCTTGAAGAAGTTCCATTGCATTAGAGAGAAACATTATGACCACCTCTAAATATTGTAGCACCCTTACACATTCTAACATGAAGTCTACCACAATTAAAACTTGGATAGCATTCTCCACAACATCATGATCAAAAGAAAAAACATGAGACAATTTCCTAATATCATACTTGCTTAGTTCTCGTGGCCCTCATTTTTGTACTTCAAAGAACATTCACTTGTTTTTCTGAGAGTCCTTTATCTTTCCCACTAATTTGTCATGTATAATGAACTGCTAAAGGTCTATTTAGGAGGATTTCAAACCTTGAGATGAACATAATGAATGAGGCTTAAACCATAAATGTTATCAGTGATGATTGATTCTCATAACTCCTCTCAAATTTGGGAAGAAGGTGGTGGGGAATTATGAAGAGATTATAAGAATAAATCACATGTAATGTAATATTAAATGAGGTGCTACACTCTATTTTGAACATGTGATTGTGTATGATCCAAAATTTGAGCTTACAACAAAACTTTAGAAAATCTTTTGCAACTCTTTAATTTGTGGGGAATGTACCATGTACTTATGACCCATCCTGTCAAGTTATTAGGCTATTCTAATAGTTGTCATGTGTTCATTTCGAATGTAGACACCTTACACATGCCACTTTTTAATAATTTTACTTATGACAATTTTGGTGACAAATAATAATAATGACATGGTGTGGAAACATATTGTGTAGACCTGTAGGGTTGCAAAGGGAAAGGGTTGGAGGTTTGAATACAATGGGTGGTGGACATAATCGAAGAGAGATGAGAGGTGTTGACTAATTAAAGGAAGAGCAATAAAATTATCACATTTCTAAGGGAGCAAGTTGGAATAGGGTTTTCAAATAATTGCACGGATTTGATGACTAAGTTTCCCTAGATTTCAACATGGGATGTTAGGAGGATACAATTGTAATGAGGGGCGTTGATTTTTCTTGTGATGTGGAGTTGCTTGTAGCTACTATAGGGTTTTTTAACATTGGGGAACCATATTTTCCCATCGGTATACCAAATTTAGAAAGTATTCATAAGGAGTTTTTGATGGTGGGAGAGTGAACCCAAATGGTTCCTAGTCAAGGCATCTTTTGGACCTTTCTACTAGAGCTATGGTCAAAGGTGGCATATGCTCTCATTCAATATGTGACTTGTGAGGGAAGGTACTAATTTATCTATAGTGCTCATCTTTATTTAATGGTGGATTTGAGACATCAAAGAATCATAAATGCTCCTTATTTTTTATTCCAATCCTTGAGAAAGATGTATATAGAAGTGAAAAATGGTAAACTCAAATATTTAACCCATCATAGGTCAATTAAGTTGGTGGTCACAAAGAACCTAAAATGAAGGCAACCCCAATTTACTTGGGAAGTGTTCCTTACAACACCTACCACACAAGGAGAGGATATTGCAATGCAATATTATTGTGCCCCTATCCATGATGCACATATTGAAACAAGTAATATAACTCCTACAAGTATGGATCTACGAGATAAAGTTGGGCCCTGTATAACTATAATAGGAGATACTAGAAGGTGAATGAGGTTACATATTTCGATAGAAGAATTTGAATATGTGGATGAAGAACATGCAAAATCCCTTACTCCAAAACTAAATGTAAGGTCATTTGTGAGACTTAAGAATTTAGTAGCCATGACCAATAAAAAAACTATATGATCAGAAAAAGAAGCTTGATATGATTGTTGAGGTGGAGATTTTAGAGGAGATGGTGTTATCGAGCACTAAACAAAAGACAAGAACACTTGCAGATAAAATTTATGTGATGGTGAATCTTGCAACAAAAATGCATGGGACGGAAGGCTCTATTCAAGGAGAACATGAATTAGTGATAGTTATAGCAAGGGTAGTTATGGTATAATAGAGAGAAGAACTTGTTGATCTTGTTTCTGAAGATAATAAAAAAGATGGCCCTATAGCAAGGGTCAATGAGTCTACTATAGGTCTGATGGAGTTAGAAAAGGCCCATGAGTTGATCAAGAAAAAAGATGAGATAAGGGAATTCACAAATAATATTATAGAATTAGAAGTTACTATAATGTAGGTAAAGGATAAAAAAACATGTCTTGTAAAGGAACATGAAAGAAAATTGGATAAACCAAAACATGATTGGTTCATTATATATACCAATCAAAAGGAGAAATTGTAGTAATTAAGAAAAGATAAAATCAATCATCAAAACTTGAATGAGGAAATGGAGTTTTGAGGGATAGATTTCAGTTAATTTCAATGCTTTCTAGTAAATTTGTACAGTGTATGCTCCCTACAAGAGTGAATGCATTATGGTTACATGAACAATTTCACAAGATACAAGTAAAAAGGATGATTGAAAGATAATTATAAAACCTAGATATACCTATAGTGATTTGTGAATCTTGTTTATGAAGTGAAGATAAGATAGAAAATAATTTGTTATATGCATTGTATTCACATTATTTTATTTTATCTAATGACAAAGAATGGAATCCCAATCCGTACATGGGAGATTTTTAGTTAAGAGCATTTTTCTCTTTTATTAAAGTACACATAGAAAGAGAGTTGGAGTAGAAAAGGTATGAGAACGTAGAGAGAGATGCAAAAATTATGATAAGAGGGGAACATATTCTAGTGAGGGAAGTGTTGCATAATCTATATATAGATTTACAACTAATATAGAAACCATGGAGATGATGTGGGCCTCTAAGGATAAAGTGGTTGAGGTGGCTAAACTAATGTTATTACATATTGAAAATAGTAGAGACCATCATGAGGATTGATGGGAGGAGATCACACCCAGATTAAAAAGAAAATAGCCCTTAGGTTATCCAAATTTTTAGTTATCTATTACAAAGTAAAGATAATATATAAGGGGTATGAAGGAGAAGGGTATCTAGTGGATTGGCCTGAAGTGACACCCTTCAGTCATTTGGACACTTGTGCTAGGCTAGATAGAAACCCAACCAAATGTAGATATATAGTGAAGATTATTTAAAGCATGGTAGGATACATAGAAGATAGGGGTTGTCATCAACCTCAAGGAAAGTCTCATCCATTACCTCACCAATTAACTAAATATTTCATCTAACCCAAGTTTTACAGTAGATTTTTTATTGTGGATAGGGCATTTTGAGATGGTTAGAAAGACTAAAATTAAATTTGTAGCTCATTTATCTTTGAATTGTAGTCTCTACATATCAAAAATATATATTAGACATATATTTAATATAATCTTGAAGTAGAGTTAATATTATAAAGCTTGAAATGTATTTATGATTTTAAATGAAACAATAAAAGAACACCAAATGGGCATTTAAATTTGTCTTAAAATTGTTGAATAATATGAAGCCACAAATATTATAAAAACTAAACCATATTGCTTTCAAGGATAAATATATTAACTATCAAAACAAGGTATGGTAAAAATGCTAGAAAACCCTCAACTCGTTATTTACATTTATCACAAAATATCAGAAACAAGTTATAACCTCTACTCGCTAATAGTTATTTTTGTTTGTCTTAAATAATGAGAAACAAGCTACACTACTACAGGTAGTTTTGAAATAGGTTAGAATAGTATATCCTTGCCATTCAAAAGATGTTATAAGCCTATAGGAAAAATAACTGAAACAATTTAGAGGAAAATTTTGAAAACATGCAAAGGTTTCTAAACATCCTTCAAGAATAGTTCATCCTTTCCCTTGTCCTCAAAAATCTTTCTCATTTGTGAATTTTGTGATGTTCAACAAATTGTTCACTATAATCCAAAATGATTCAATTGTTGGGGAACCTTTCCATGACATATTCAAGAACACTGTCAGCTACAATGTTAGTGATTAGCATCCCATTGAATTTTGAAGTATATGTACAACACAACACTAGGTGAGGGTAACAATGAGGCTAGAAAAGGATGATTATATTTATCAACATTTTTTTACTATCATTGTCACTCATGCTATACCACCACATCCAAATATCAATTTCAATGCTAAATTTCTCCCATCTGGGGTCTAATAGGTTGAACTCAACTAACTAACTATAGTAGTACATATCTTTGGTAAAAAACCAAAATAGCTAACTCTTGAAATAATATATCACAATTAGAAAAGAATTGTAAATCTCCATTCCCATCACTAGGAATAGATAACATTCTATGTATCCCTAGAAAGGTAGTCCAATTAAACTATTATAAATTTTTGTATTATTGCTAAAAACAATTCTTAAACTTTATTATTTCATGAAAATTTCAAACACAAGTTGAATTACCTTCTCCTCATAGATTTAGTGATAAACACCATTACTCCTTACAAATATTTCTTGTCCTAATTGCTATAAGAATACTTTGGGTTTTAAAATTTCCAAGCTATTCAAAATTATTTTTTAAGTCTCTTCTTATAGGAATGCTACATACTATAAATTGTAATCCAATAAAACTACAATGTTTTCGGAGCTACTACAAGGTAAATAAAAAATTAAATGGGCTTATGGATTTATATTTTTTGAGTATTAACCAAAGCTCATTCCAATGTTAAAGTAGGAAATTTGAAGTACAAATGAGCTCCTTAAATATTGCCACTTGTCTACGTGTAATGGTATTCATTTAATGTGTCATGAGCAATTTTAATTACTATGCAACTTGAAAGTAAATCCATAATTCTTATATGTTGTATGCATTTATTAATTAGATTTTATTACAGTTTAAGAAAATCTTAGATGACATTTAATTCACATCTTTTATTGACCACGCTCCATTAGATCAAAATATTTAACCTCATCAATGCTCAATTGGAGGGGCCTCTAACCCATAGTCATTTTCTGGAGAATTGCATTCTTTTTGGGTAATTATCCTAAGAAAATATTAAATTGTTTCAAGAAGATCTTACATGTCATTTAATTCCCATATTTTATCGATCTAGCTCTATCAGATTTAAACCTATTCAACCTCACCAACAGTAGGCATTGCTAGAAATAAAACATACATTGGTGAGGGCAGACAATAATGTGATAGGTCGATTAGTTGAATAGCTAACATGTCAATACTCAGTTTGTGGGGCCTCCATCCCTATCATTATTTAATGCATGTCCATATGTAGTTATGTGGAGAATTACATTCTTTTTGGGTAATTTTCGAGACAAAATCTTAAATTATTGCGTGAAGATCTTATAGGTTAGGGTAGGCAACAATGCTATTGGCTGATGTTTTGAGTGTGTATCTATTTATTTAGGTGTTAATATTAATTGTTTGGTAATTATTCTAACTAGATCTTATTATGAGAATATGTTACATGTCATCTCATTCACATATTTTATTGATCTCTCTTTGTCAGATCAAACCATTTAACCACATCAACAAAATATGGGCCTCAAAGTAAAAATAGATGTTGGTTAGGGAAAGTTGCGTTACCATTAGCCCATTAATCGAAAGACTAATGTGTTACTAAGCATTTATGTGTGTGTTACATATAGCATTTGATGATTGTGAAAGGTAGCTACATGCTCTGGACATGGGCATTTATTGCACCATTTCCTCTACTAGAAAATACCACTTATATATGGGCATAATAGTCACCGATCATGGGTTGTACAACTAGCACATCATTCCTTAAATTTTAGGAATAGAAATCAACAGGAAAATCACAATTTAAGTTTTAATTTCCTTAAAATAGAATAAACTCCCCTTCTACCCTACATCTATTTAAAGTAAATTTAATGTTATGTTGGCATAGTTGGGCCAACTACATCAATGACTCATGGATGTCCAAGGAGAAAATGAAGATTTTTAGAGCTGGAGGCAGCACCATTGGCTAGAGAAGGTGACATTTCAGTTGGTGGGGCTTGTGGCAGTTTAATTTAATTTTAAGTAAGGATTTAAAATGATAGTAATATAAAATAATTTTAAAATCAAGTGAAGATTATTTAATGTTTCTAGAATCTTCACTTGAAATTATTATTTTTTCTGATGTCAACACTCAAACTGAACTTTGTCTACAAAGGGATGGAAACTAATAGAAGGAGTTTGTATTTCATCCAAAATAGCCATAATGCCCACAATCACAATTCCAAAATTACCAATGAGGACAACTTCCTATAGTGTTTAAAAATTCTGTACAAGCCCCATAATTCTCTGCTCTAGCTCTGAGAGTGCTCTCATACAAGTGATACCCTGGGACTCATCTCCAACAAATGGAAAAGTATTCTATGGAAAGTGCTTGTCCATTGCTACCACTATAGCCAATCCAACTTTGAATTGTCATTAAAAGAACATTCCTTCCACTAGTACCATTGATGTCATGGAATGTGTAACTTGCCAAAAATTGGATAAGAAATAAGATGCAACCTTAGAATTGACATTACTCCTAATATCATTTTTAAGGTAGTCGATGCCAATGACTTCCTTAATAGCAATATTTACCTCAACTGTGGCAAAATTGAAGATAATGTTCAATCTACTTTACAAGACTGGTCCATGGAAAATCTCTTCTCTAAATTTGAATGCAAGAAGAAGAGAGGCTCCATGATCTCGTAGACCAAGATTTGTAGAGCTCAATAAGATTTCCACAAAATGAAGAGATAAAAGAAAGAATAGAACTGTTGGTCAAGTGTGTGATTAGATACATGTTCATTTATGTAATTTTAAGCTAAATTAAATGAATATTTTTTTTAAATTGAAAAAAGTGAATAAGAATACTGTAATCAAATTACACATGTAAAAATAATATTATCACATAGATTAGTTTTAAATGACATCCATGTGATACTTTGAGTGAGAGGATGGCCTTCAGACTTCAACATGATATTATAGATGTCCAGATAGTGTTTACACATATCTCATAAACCATGTAGATAGATAGTTCCAGTGTGTGGAATTAAATGCAAATGTTATTGATGATAATCACACAGATGGTACAACTTTTCTTTAAAGTTTCCCTAAATTAAATAGAAATATTGATGATGTTTTACGCTATCTTTTCACAAAAAGTATTCCATGAATGTGATGCAAGATATGCACCAATACCTCCATTTACATTAATTAGACACAAAACTTGCAAATCAGTATTAATTGGAAACTAAAAAGTACAAAAACCAGAATTAAATATTTATATTACATTAGGTTTTAGTTCACTACCACAATTCAAAATTTATATTACATTAGGTTTTAATTTGTCACCTCAATTAAAAAATTTATGAGAAATTTAAGTTTAGTTCACCACCTAAATTTAAAACAAATAACAATAGTTTGGCCTCTATTCACTGCCTTAATTAAAAATTAGCAAAAGTTTATACCATGTACCCACTATGTTTTTCATAACATGAATGCATTTTGATGAAAATCTCAAGGTTGGCCACTAATTTGTATGCCATTTCAAAGAAGTTACCTCATTGATGTTCCACTCTTAGGTGCCAATGGCAGTCACATAACTAAACTATAAGCTTTATTTCTTATGGATTGAACTAAAGAGAAAAAAAACATAAAAGAAGAGAATGAAAATGAAGAACGTCAAAGAAAAGAAAGACTAAGAAAAAGTAGGGAAAATAAAAAATCAATCTTTTCAGGTGACTTGTGTAACTCCAAAAGGGATATGGATGCTTGGCTAGTAGTGGAGCTATACTTTTATATTATGAGAGATCTCTCCGCTGGGGCTACAAATTCTTAGCTAGTAGTGGAGCAATGTCTAGGAATATTGAAAGATATCTACTAGTATGAACACTTTAAATTTGTAGACCTATGTTTTCTTATAAGTGAACTAGTCCAATGGTTACTTCTAATGATTAGTTTAGTTGATTTCATGACTTGAGGAAATGAATTAACTTGGACACACATTTTCCATAGGTGATTCAAAGCCCTCTTAATCCATGAGGTTTAATCCCCTTCATGAAATTGTTTTAAAGAACTTCAATTATGCTAGGTATTAATTTTTGAGTTCACTTATTCTACAATTCTTAGAAGCATTATTTAATAGAGTCACCATTTGTTTGTATGTTGTAAGAACATCCCTAATTCCTTATGAATTTAGGGAATCCCTCTTTTACTACTTGTCATCTTGTGTCTTGACATTGTGCATCACTTTTAGTGTGAGGAATCAATGTGCTTTGATGCTTGCTAGTTTGGCCTAGTTTCCTATTAGGCCCTCATGGATATCTAATAGAGATTATGTTTTTTGCCCCCATAATTTCTTTGTAATTTTTTTCCTTTCCTTTTTTTGGGGTCATGTTTCTTTTCCTTAGTTGTTTCAGTTTTCCTTCTACACACTTCTACAAAACTTAAACTACTACAATACTTTCAACACATATGCAACTTCTAGGTGAAATTGCCTTCAAGATGCTAGAGGTTTTTTTCTCTCCAATATCCAAGAATACAAGATTTTTCATCCTTAGATTGATGAATTAAAGCATGTGTTCAAAAAACTTGGCAAAATTTTGGTAAGAAAAGAAGAGATGTTGAAATGAAGTAACTTCTTGCATTTTATAAATGTTGAAGGCCCAACTTGGGTGCTCAAATTTTGATGCCTCTCTCCTCTAGTAAATAATATGTAATATTGTTTTAATATTCTCCCTCTAAAAAATCCCACCAAAAGATAAGTCATAATCTCCATTTGATTCCTAGCTAAAAATAGTTGGTGAATCCTCCATAAAATCTTGTCATAGAATATTGTAAAAGTAGCAGGAGTTACACAAGGCTCATGAAGAATCCCATGCCCCATTTGGGGTTTCCAATATGCTATAAAATATTAATATTTAATTGTCCTAATTTAGCAAGTTTGAAAATTATTAAATAGCTTGGGATAAAAATTAAATATTAAATTAAAATTTATTTCCCTATCACTTTGCCTAAGGCTATAGGAAAAATGTATCAGGTTTTTGGACTTCAAATTTTAATTTAACTAAAAGGGGACATTACATTGAATGAATCCTACAAAGACCTAGTTGTTGATAACTGAGAGGAGGGGGGTGAATCAGTTATCTTAATTATTTCAGCTTTTTGAACTTTCTTAATGATTAATGCAGCATCAATTCAAATAAGCAAACATAATCATGAAATGGAAATACACATGACATAATATTTTTGATGTGGAAACCCTATTAAGGGAGAAAACCATGGGGTGATTAACCCAAGATTGTATTCTCTGTTAGAAGAATAGAAATACAAAATGGCACTTGCCAATTAGGGCTCACTGCCTGAGCACACTGCTCACAAGAGGCTCACTGCCTACAAGAGACTCACTGTCTACAAGTTGTAAAAAGAACAACATGATCCTTGAACTAATGAGAAGCATCCACATATGCTGGAGTTCAGTTCCAGTTAGGCTCAATAAACTGATCTGCTGCACTACATCCTTCCTCTTCTTTTGTGTTGCTGTCCTTTCACATACTGGACCTTCCTTTCTGCTTTCACATTGTTCTCCTGCTTTTCTTCACACTTCACATTACACCACACACTCCTTCTAATCAAAACCCATTTGGTATATATATCCGCACAAAGGATTTCATCCTTTTTCTAGTTAGCATCTGGAATAGTCAGTATTTCCCAAACTCTAGTATGTCAGCTGAATCCTTTCTTACAAAGTGATGTGGATCAAAAAGATACTTATAGAATTCATCTAACAAGTTGGCCAATCAACAATGATACCTTAAGAATATTTATCACCAACAACATCTCATCCAGAATAATGTCTGATGCTCTGTCAGTCAGTTCTTCCTCTGTCTACTCTGTCAAACAGGACCCTAGTACATGAATGCTCATATCTCTTTACTCTTTTATCACCGGAGGCTCAATTCTTGGAATCTATCAGTCACGGTGCTCCTCTTGACTTCCCCAAGTCCACACTTTCCAAAGATACTTTCTCTGAGAGATCCAGACCTAATTGTCGAACCTTGCGACATGCTCTGTTCTTGCTTACCGGACCACAACACTCTTTAATCTAACTTCCGGTATAGGCACACCATGTCCTGCGGATGTGTGGGATGAACTTTGTTGCCATCAATGACAACAATCATGAAGCTCCAATGTGTCTCTTGCCAACAATCTCCCCCTTTGGCATTGATGGCAACACTTAGTGAAAAATGACTAAGTGTTATACTATACTCCCCCTTGGTTGATGCTCTCTTCTAATGTACATTTTACCGGAGCTCCCCCTTAGCTGGATTCCACATTTTTCACTGTTTCTCACTCCCCCTTTGACATCAATGGAAAAGGGTAGGGTCCGCACACCAAAATTGCCCAAAAATTCAACTATACTTAGTCGCATAATTATATAAACAGGTTGTACTTACATATACTGTAATATGTCTGCAAAAGTTGTCTTCAATTGTACAACTTATGTCACTCAACTCTGCTTCATCCTATCCAAAATTGAGATGTGACCACTCAACAGGAATGCAAAAGCTTCTGCCCTCTTGAGATCTGTCGGATCACTAGTCCAGGCAGGGGTCTGAGCATCTGTTAGGGCCTCATGCATGGCCTCTAATTTGGGGATAATCATCCCTCTAAGCTCACCCATCCTATTTATTATGTTCTTCCTCTCTTTTTCAAGTTTCTTGATCTCATTCATGACTACAATAGTTTGACATTCCTGGTTTACTATGGATACAGTGAGAGGATCAAAATTCTGATAGAGGCTTGACAATTTATCGTCTTGTTCCTTTACATTCTTCTCAATATCCTTGGTCACTTTAGGCCAGGATAAACAAAATTTATAGATATCTCTACCATCTTTAAGAGCATTTTCCAAGCTCTTTATTCCAATATCCATAGTTCTCCTATCATTCATTATTAGACCCTGTACTTTAGAGAATCTTTTGACCAAAAACTCTTTCTGAACTTTTGCCTCAGTTGACTTTTCTAATGACTCAAAGTGACTGCTAATAGAACTAACAAGAGTTTTGAGATTACCGGATGTGGATGCTGAAGAGTCCTTTTGGAAGGAAGGCATAATCTTCTCTAAAACACCAGATGCAGCTTCTATGAGCTCACAGTCTACCAAGTGAGACTTCAGAATTTTTTCTTTTGCCTTTGCTTGGGTGAAGGATGCTAGCTTCATGGTTTGCATCGGAGAGAGGGAATCAAAATTGAATGGACCTTGAAGCAACTCCAATTCATCAAATTCTAACAACTCCTTGGTCAAGAAATCTTTGACTGCATCTGTTGTGTCTCTTACTGGTGACAGGGTTTTCTTCCCTTCTGCAGCCTTAGCACTGTCATTTGTGGTCTTTTTTGTTTGACCTTCTTCTTTTTCCTTTACTTCTTCTACTTTCTACTCTATTCTTACTTCTCCTTTAGATCTGGAGACTGCTAGGGAGTCTGGATTTACTTCTCCTTGAGCTTCCTCTTTCGGAACAGAGGAATCCTTTTCCTTTACCTCTTCTGCTACCATCTCAGTAGATTCTTCTTTGTTATCTATTCCCAAGGGATCATTACCTAAATCCTCTATAATAGGAATATTGAATCTTTTATAGGCATTCCACATGATTTCTTCTGTTTCTTTAGCCATTTTATCAGTTTCTCCAAGCATGAGCTGATTCATTCTAGCCTTACTCTGGAACTCATCCTTGCAATCTTTGAAGATCATATCCATTTCTTTTGGAGTGATTGAAGGGTAGAGTTAAATAGCTATCTGTTCTCTAATCTCTAAGTCCTTAACCTTAGCTTTTTATTTTCTCATTTCAAGTTCCTTTTCTAAGCTTTTAGGAATTAGAGAAATTATTTCAATAAAATCTTTATTGTATATGTTCAAGTACTTGACTATGGCTTCCTCCAAGATTTTTCTATCTGCATCATTAGATGCATCATAGAATTCTGTTATTGGTTGCAGGTTCCCATCCATAGTAACAGCTTTGACTACATCATCTAGGGACAGAGTGGGTCTTTCAACAAAATCTTCTGCCTCTGCTTCCTTATCTTCACCAGATACTTTCTTCTTCTTCTTCATCTTCTTGATCTCTTCATCAGTTTCTGTCTCTTCTTCATCTTTCTGACTGATATAAGACCTTGTGGTGTTTGTCTTAGTTCTTTTTTCTGCTTTACTGGATGATTTTGTTTCTAGTTTTGATTTCTTTGAGCTCTTGTCAATGGTAGGAGCAGACCTCTTAGAGGATCTTGTCTGGGTGGGGGCTTCAACCAGACCTTCCTTTTTAGCACCTTCCTTCTCTTTCTCTGCTCTTTCCCTCTTATCCCTGTTAGCATCAAGTGCTTCTTTTGATATGCCAAATCTTTTGGCAACATTCTCTACTTCTTTTCTCACTTTTCTCTTTATCTCCGGTTGTCTTAACTCCACATGGATCTTCACACTTAATTCTTCAAAGGTTCCAAACCTTTCTGCTTTGGGATCGTTGGGCTGACTTAGCATGTGATGAACATGCAGCTCCACAATTCTCTCATCCACTTCATACCCCATAGGCATGATCCACACTGTTCTTGGTTCCACTGCCTCCATTGGGCACTTATCAGTTTCTACCATAAAACATATTGTATCTTTATATTTGTCAGCTACAGATTGGGGGATTCTCTCTCTTGCTTGCATCATGCTCTAAAAATTCTTGAAATATCCCCAAAGATTTGTATTCTATGCCTTCGCATCACCAAGCCCATGTATATAATCTCTGATCTAGATGGCTACTAGTCTATCATTCTGCCATACCCAACCACTAGATCTGGGAAGCTCATTCATGTAATAAAAGAATAGACAGAGTATCAAACCATCGTATTTCAAAGAGTTCTTCTTATCCTTCTTTATCTTCTGTAGATTCTCCAAGAGTTGGATTAGAAGGAGCTCACAAAGATCATAGTCTGCATTCTTCCTCAACATTTCATAAGCAGTATATATAGCAGTTCCGGAAACTAAATTCTCCATGCTGGAGTGATATATCTTATATCCAATTATCATTGATGCAAACTTGATATCCAGATCTGTGATATCCTCAATAGTCATAGCTCTTTTATCAAATCTCAATCCGGTAGCCTCACTAACAATTTGGTTTTTGACATATTTAAGTGTAGGCATTTCACCGGTTGAGTGTATTCCGGTTACTGCCCTAATGGCATCCTTAGTGATCCTAAATGGCATGTTCAACCACATGAAGTTGTCATGCATTCTGTTCAAGATATACCAGACCCATTCATCTTCTAGAAAATAGGGGAAATGAATGCACTGTGCAAAGTGTTTGTCCTGGATAGCTTTATACTGAGTTTTGAGTTCAAATGAGTCATCTATCAAATGCTTGTGATAGATATCAACCAGCTTAGATTCCCCAAATTCTTCATTATTCACATGAATATATGCCTTAACCTCTTCTATATGCAGAACTCCATGTGAAATACTTGAAAAGGCACCTAGCGGATCAACTTCTAGGGATTTATATGGATGTTTCTTGAATTTAGGGTGTGGCCTCTCAGTGATCTTTACAACATTTAGTGTATCCATCTTCAAAAAGATTTACAGAGAAATATTCAATAACGGAAAGTACCTTTTGCGCATCTACGATTCGTGAAGAGATCCGAATTGATTCGCTGGATGAGTCGACTTCTGCAGATGACCTTTGATGGGCTTCAGGAGATTTGTTGCAGAGCTCTTTTTCACTTTTTCTCAAATGCAAAATGAACAAGTGTTTGATAGGAAAACCCTTATATTATTCCGCAAACCCTAATACCAAGTTGCAATAAATACTCAACTTAAGTCATTCCGGTTTTCCTTGTTTTCCTTATTTGAATGACTTGATGAACCGGATCAATCTTTGTTCTAAACATCTTGTAGATCTTCCATATTTTAACCACAGTTTATTTAGATGTTTCTCTTAGGAACCCTTTGATCCGCAACTCTCCTTGTGCCAGTTCTAGCACCAATTAACTGGCTGGGGGAAAAAGTTTTTCCTTGTGTGTCCCCCTAAGCTAGAGCTCACTTTTTAATTTTTGGAAGGAATATCAGTACTAGATTCTGGTGCGGATCCATCCCCTACATTTTCTGTACTTCTCTTCACCCAAATATTGTTCATCTCACTTTTAACTTCATCCGCATTCACTTTTCCTTTTCCCTTGTCTTGATTCTAATTATGATGTACCGGACCTCTTTTGTCCTGATTCTTAGTTCTACAGAATTTGGCCAAATGGCCGGATCTTTTGCAATTGTGGCAAACAACATTTTTTGGCATATTTGATTTATGTCTTCTTGATCTACATTGATTATCCATATGACGCTTTCTATTGCATGCAAAACATCTACCATTGAATGAATTGTTCATTTGTAAATTTCTGCATTCATGAGATTTGTGACCATACCTTTTGCAGTTAAAGCACTATTTGGAGAAGGATGTGTTAGTCTGATTCATTCTCCTTCTGCACTGATTAGCTTTGTGACCAAAGTTATTGTAGTTGTGGTAGTATCCATTGAAGGATGGATGTCTTTGAGCATTAGGTTGCCTTACCGGAGGTCTTCTAGGTCTATTCCTTGAATTTTCTGATCCAAACTTCTTCTGACCAGATCCGGAGCTTTCTCCTTTCTCATATCCCAAACCACACTTGTCATATACCCTCTTTTGGCTTTCAAGAAGAACTTCAAGTTGAGCAGAACTTATCTTGAATTTCTCTTTATATTCATTTGTTGTTTGAAGATCCCTTTTAAGAGAGATAATTTGATCCTCAAGTTTTTCTTCATTATCTTTAACATCTTCAAGATCAGATTCAAGATGTCTAATTATTCTATCCATCTTGTGGCAGTCTTTTGATTTCTCCTTGAGAGATTGTCTTAGATCATCTTCAGTTTTTCTTTTCTCTTCAATTTCTTGGGTAAACTTCATAACTCTTGATTCCATTTCATGTCTTACCATAATGATCTCTTTTGATAACTTTTCACATAACTTGGTTTTCTCCTTCAGATCTCCATTTGTATCATTGGCTTCACCTTGACTTGCCAGTTGTTGAAGTAGCTCCTTTCTCTTTTTCATAGAGAGACTCAGTTTCTCTTTTAATTCATTTATGAAATCATCATCCTGTTTGAGTCTTTCCTTCAATTCATTGACTTCAAAATTTGACTGCTCAAGATCATCTAGGGTGGACTTAAGTTGCTCCCTCATACCATACACATCCATCTGAATTCCCAGATCTTCCTCAAGCTGTTAGGCTCTGTTGGGAGGAACTTGGCTCTGATACCAATTGTTGATAACTGAGAGGGGGGTGAATTAGTTATCTTAATTATTTCAGCTTTTTGGACTTCCTTAATGATTAATGTAGCATCAATTCAAATAAGCAAACATAATCATGAAATGGAAATACACATGACACAATATTTTTGACATGGAAACCCTGTTAAGGGAGAAAACCATGGGGTGATTAACCCAAGATTGTATTCTCTGTTAGAAGAATAGAAATACAAAATGGCACTTACCAATTAGGGCTCACTGCCCGAGCACATTGCTCACAAGAGGCTCACTACCTACAAGAGACTCACTATCTACAAGTTGTAAAAAGAACAACAAGATCCTTGAACTAATGAGAAGCATCCACATATGCTGGAGTTCAATTCTAGTTAGGCTCAGTAAACTGATCTGCTGCACTTCATCCTTCATCTTCTTTTGTGTTGTTATCCTTTCACATACCAGACCTTCCTTTCTGCTTTCACACTATTCTCCTGCTTTTCTTCGCACTTCACATTATGCCACACACTCCTTCTAATCAAAACCCATTTGGTATATATATCCACACAAAGGATTTCATCCTTTTTCTAGTTGGCATCCGGAATAGTTAGTATTTCCCAAACTCTAGTCTGTAGGCTGAATCCTTGCTTACAAAGTGATGCAGATCAAAAAGATACTTATAGAAGTCATCTAACAAGTTGGCCAATCAACAATGATACCTTAAGAATCTTTATCACCAACAAGATCTCATCTGGAATAATGTCTGATGCTCTGCCGGTCAGTTCTTCCTCTGTCTGCTTTGCCAAACAGGACCCCAGTACATGAATGCTCATATCTCTTTACTCTTTCATCACCAGAGGCTTAATTTTTGGAATCTATCAATCATGGTGCTCCTCTTAACTTCCCAAGTCTGCACTTTCCAAAGATACTTTCTTTGACAGATCCAGACCTGACTGTCGAACCTTACCACATGCTCTATTCTTGCTTACCAGACCACAACACTCTTTAATCTGACTTCTAGTATAGGCACACCATGTCCTGCGGATGTGTGGGATGAACTTTGTTGCCATCAATGACAACAATCATGAAGCTCCAATGTGTCTCTTGCCAACACTAGTTGACATATGTTTAAGAATAATGAAACCCTAAAACACATTTTGAGTCAAATTTTATTTGTGTTTATATGGTTTTGACTCTTTAATTATTTCTTTTGCAGGATTTTAAGAGTAGATTTTAATAGAACTCAGGTTTCAATGATCGGGTAGATGAATAAGTTACTGCAGGAAATAATTTTGGTACCCCAAAGATAAAAATTCAAGGAGCAGGTATGGGCAAACCGTCTATTCTCTTTTTCAACCCAAAGCCCTCCTAATAGTTTGGTACCATCCATGGTCAACTTGTACACTTCAAGGTAATCCTTGCAAGGTCCAAATTGCAAGAAGAGATACATGCATGACCATGGATTTAAAAATGTTTGTTCTAGATCTTTGTGAAACGTCACATCCCAAGAGGAAAAATGTAATATAGAAAATAAAAGAGATCTTGAATGAGAGCATTAGTAGTTGGAGATTATTAGGAGAGTTAGATATTTTTTGAGCTCTACAACTTTTAGGCTAGGTTTTTCATTTTCTATCAAGCCCTACTATTTAAAGGGTTTACCTTTTGTATTTGATACATAATGTCCTATTATTCATCAATACAATATTTATTTTTCAAATTGATCAATCTCTAGTGTTTAAACACTTATACTACACATGCATATGGTGTGTAATTTTATTAACCCTGTTATTATTTTTTACTTTGAAGATAGCACTAGTCCCTGCTTTGGTTGTGCAACTATAGATCAAGAAAGAGTTTGGTTCAATCTTTTCTCATTCTTCTAGAAGGACAATTTTCTTTCTTGGGACTTCAAGCTCTATTTGTCTAACCCTTATCTTTTTATTTTTCTTTGATAAATGATAGAATACATTTTAGTATAGTTTGTTGCATGTTATTATTAATTTTTCATCCAACATGCATGGTAACTCTATAATTTCATTTCAAAACTAATCTTAACTTGAAATATCAATTAATCATTGAAATGATTATTACTAGGGCCCTTGCAAACCAACATACATTTCCCATGTATGTTTTAAATTTTTTTGAGATCAGGCCATTTGCAGTTGGGTCATTTTAGGGTATAATTGAGGGTAGTTGGTTTGCATCCCAAAGGTTTTTGGTTTCTAACATTGTTCTACAAAACAGTCATCCCCAACTAGAGCCACTATTGGTACTAGTTAAAATTTTAGGGTTTTAGTGTGTTTTCCTAAGTTTAAAATATCATCTCCTAAAATCCTAACCCCTTGCATGCTCATTTAATAGTCCTGGTGTTCTATTTTGCCAGTGACTTCCCTAGCCAATCACCTAAGGGATTAAGTTATAACCTATCCCCTTTCCCGTCGAAGTGTTATCGGCCCCCCTTGTTAGAGGAAATAGTTGTTCCCTGTTTTCCTTTCCATTTTTTTAGATTTTGAAAACTTGCACTTATGAGTTCTTGCCAAATTTGTATTCTTCATTCAACATAGCATGCATCACATATGCACTTGGGTCCTCTTTTATTTCCTTATGCTGCTACGTGACCTTGACACTTAGCACAGTTTGCCATTTTTTGGAAGAGCCTAGGCCTTGAGGATTCATGGATCAAGTGGATGTTGATAGGTGGTCATACTGTAGTAGTGGAGAGGATTCACCTATAGGTCCTAAGCCCAAAGGATGTCACATTCTACAATGTTGTTGACCTTAGAATATGAGAAGTGCATCACGCATGAGGTTTTAAGTCAAAGATTTTGAAAACCACGTGGGTGTGTGGTAATGCCACCTATCTCCCAGTCGGGTTAAGATCAACAGTGATGCTTTAATCTCTCCCACTAATGTTGATCCTATGGTGTATGCTCTGCACAAACCATTGAAGTAGATTTTAAGTCTTGAGCATGTGGATGCACAGTAAGGACACGTGTCCTCTCCCAAGTAGGTGACCGATGATGTTGTTTTATCTGAAGCTGATCCAATGGCTCGTGCCTTTGTGTATTTCATAGAAGGGGTTTTAGGTAAAGGTTTATGCTATGTGCACTAACCATTGATTACTTCCCACAAGTGATGTATGACCTAGATTCAAATGAAATGATGAATTGGTGGTGAACAGTGGACAATGATTGCAGCTATTAACTAGAAACTGAAGAGCAAAATCAAGCATGTACTAAATCCTTTTCTATCACATGAAATAAACCAGTTAGGTTTTCTGAATGAAGTGTCCACTTTCTAGAACACACTAGATGAGACATGTAGAGAAGAATTAGAAATATTTTAATCTCAAGTGGGGACTTTTCATGTTGTTGTTGTATGGTATGATGAGTCTAAAGGGGGACTGATAGAGTGAAAAGAGATTTGGAGGACAAGTATCTAGGATTGTCAAGGGGTTTTCACCTGACATTCAAGTTGAGCAAGATAGGGTGTCGTATTGAATTGTATAAAATGCTAAAATCATAGGCTAGCCTCATCGATTTCATTAAGAGAAACAAGGGTTCTATTAGGCACAAGATTTTTTCTCACATGGGAAGAGTTGAGAGAGTATTAAGTCACAGTTGGATATTGAAGGAAGAGTTTGAAAATTTGGTATAGAGAGATGTGATGTGATTCTCATGTACACTATTTTCTAAAGTTTAAGTGTTGACATTCTAGCTATTGATGGATTGATATGACAGGTTTTGTCTGTAGGGCTTTTGTATGAAGGTAGAATGTGGTTGGTGTTGAGATTATCGTGCCTCCATTTCTACTTTTTGGAACAAGTTGTGATTGCCAAAGATAGCTAATTGACGACTGAGTACATCACTGGTATAGGTAGGTAAGCTAAAATGATTAAAATATTGAAAGAGGAATACTAGTCAGACGTAGAGGTCTCTATGTTTTTTCTATAAGTGGATGCTCCTGTATGCATTATGTACACCATTCTTTTTCAAGAACACAATGCAAAATATTTCCTTTTTTGTTATGCTTAGTATGTCATCTTGTTTCCTAGGACATGTCTGCTTACTAAATATTGGT
This sequence comes from Cunninghamia lanceolata, assembly GCA_027924645.1. Taxonomy (NCBI): domain Eukaryota; kingdom Viridiplantae; phylum Streptophyta; class Pinopsida; order Cupressales; family Cupressaceae; genus Cunninghamia; species Cunninghamia lanceolata. Next base: position 12,666,571 of record BSBN01000780.1, read on the forward strand.
TTCTACTTTGTTCATACAAAGTCAAAAAATAAGAGGAGTGTGTCTAGGAATGGATGGTGTAGGTAAAATTTCAAGTGAGAAGTAGAAGTAGGAAACTTGCTCTTATTCCCCTTCTTCATAATGTCATTTTTATGAGGGAGAATGTGGCCTAATTGGAAACTCCAATAGCTTTATATTTTTTAAGTCTTCAATCTGGGAAAAGAGGAAGAGTTGCCTCACTACTCCCTTTTCTCCTCCCTCACATTGATGGCATTCATCAAAGATCTAGCTACAACATATGGAGAGTATGTCATTAGGATGGTCTAGCTGGTGATAAGAAAATAAAATTACTTGTTGATAGAACCAGTTAGTTGTTTACCGGGTTCATCGTCACACTTGCATTTGCTTCCTCACAAAGGAAGTTTCAACTACTTCCTATTTGAGTGACAGGTGGCTACCTCAAGAACCTTGAAGGATATGATGAGTGGCAGCCCCAAATTGAAAGATGGGGAGTGATGCACCCATGTTTGAAGGATGAAGCAAAACAAAAAATGGTCATACTTGAGTGCTTAAGTGATGTAATGTGACCCATGTTCTAAGAGGATAAATAATTGATTACTCATTTACCACACTAGAAGGCAGGAGCAAATATGACAACATATGGTTTTCCTTTCCATGATGGAAAATGATTTGATTGCTTAGAATGATGGTTTCCTCAACAAAATATGGTTACTCGTGGTTGTTTCTCAATGAATGAAAGAGACCCCTTGCAATTATAAAAGATATGTGCTCATTTTTAATAAGGGTTCAATGTTTCTAAGTCTATGGGAAGGAATATTAATTTGTATCGTGTCATTTTAGGAAATATGATAAGTTTTATGTTATCAGATATGTTGTATGTATCAATTTTTTTATTAGAACGAACAAATTTAATACACAAGTTCTGATTTATCTTGTCTACATATGTTGTATTGAATCTCCATTTGGAATTAATGGAAAGTCTTATTAATTTTATTTGTGTCATGAACATTGTATGTTTCTTGTTTCTTAGCATCTTCTTAAGGGGTAGATTAAATTACTATTAACAAGGATGAGGGGTTTGAATATAATATTCTAAATCTCTAAGTATTATTTGGATTAGAACTCAAGTTGGGAATGTCTAATGTAAAACATTGACATTGTGAGCCTTATGCTTAAATCTATTTGATATATTGGATGTATTTGATATCTAAGATTGACTATGTACCCTAAATAGGCATTGATTAGCAAGCCATAATCCTGCCAGAATCAAATCACTCTTTGAAAATCATTATGAATATCTTTTATTTTAATGTATACTTTAGAATTAGAATCCACGCTCTCTAGTCCTGTAATCCATAGTTATTTTCAATCTTATGAATTCTTAATCTAAATAAAAGAGCATATCTGTCAAAACAATACTACAATTGTAAACTGGTGGAGAACTTTGAGTATTACAAATAGGGAGACACCCCTTGGTTACATAGAGCTAGAAGTACATGGGATTGTCATTGAATTGGCTCTTGTTCGTTGGCCACTGTCCTAGAACCCTCAAGCGTAAGTGGCAAACCTTTAGAGGATTTTAGGTAATCAATTGGAAACACCAACATGTGATATGAGGACATAACACATGATTGTGTTAGTCTAGGATGTTGGCTCCTAATTATTAAGTATATTTTAATTGCCATAAATAGCAACAAGCTTTATAGAGAGAGTTCATGGAATTGTAAGCATACATGCATTTAAATAAGGATAAGCATCCATCTAGATTATATTAAGGGACATGAAGTATTGATGATGTACATGTGACTTTTAGTAAACTATAAACAAGTCTATGCTATAATTAGGATTGTTCATGAATCTATAGATATTTTAGGTGGTACTAGGGGATAGCTAGCTATATATAGCTCTTACACTATAGATAATGAATGATGGATCAAACTATTAAAAGAAAAAAATACTAAGTAGCATATTGTTTGATATATTCTATGTGAATACTCTTGTAATCAAATTATATTTATTGGTATACACATGGGTACTTAGGATCTTTCATGTGTCGTAGCATGTGAAACAAAGAAAAGGGTGAAGAACTCAACGATATATGCCAATACATTCAATATCTTGTGTTATTAGCCATTGATCAGTTTGACAAAGGTAGAGATAGGCTAACACATGAGAAAATTTATCTACTCCCTCATTAGAACATCTAAAACAATCCATGAGTTCTATAAATACTCTCCTTTAAAACTTTTCAAAATTTAAATGTCATCAAAATAGACAATGAATTTTTAATCACGGGATGCCCTCAATACATTGGCAATCATCTTCATTAATGCGTTAGGAATATTTATTGGTTTAATGAAAAGGACCAATCTTTCATATAGTCTTGTATTATATTTGAATGCATTTTTTTTAACCTTAGACTTTCATGCTTCTAATTTTGTGATACCCACTTCTTAGAATGGTTTTTAAGAAGTACTTTCCCTAATTAAGAAAATCTATTATATCACCCATTATTTCTAAAAGATCATTATATTCTATTGTTTTCTTGTTGAAAATTCAAAAATTAATGCACATTTCCATGTTCCATCTTTCTTGGGAGTTATCACCATTAGATTTGTTGGTCCTTACCCTAAAATTGGCATTTTAAGGATTTACATTCATTTTTTTTCTCTATGGTCCTATGATCACAATTAATCTAAAGAATTCAATGTGGCCAAATCCTTTTATAGTGCTATTTAGTTGTGCTCCTATATTTTTTCCTCAGTCTTGTAAGTGTTAGTGTCTTTATTCTTTTGTTTAAGTTTGAAATGTTACATTCATGGTAGCCTTCACATTTTTCAAAGCCTTTTTGGTATCCCCACACTTTATATTTTAGTTGTTCAATGATTTGCTTTAATCAATCAAAGATAAATTAAGTAACACACCTTTGTTTATTGAATAATGACAACCTACAAATGGATAAGGGTGACTATCTTGCTCCATGGTAGTAAACTTATATTACCCTCTGTGCTAATGATATCCACATCACTGGGCTAGTTGGAAAATTTGATCTGTGTGTTTGTGTTGAGGTGTCAATCTCTCATTGATAGATAACATAGTATGTCATCATATCATGGGCCCATAGTAACACATTGGTACCATGTTGAAATGACTCTATGTTTTGGTGCTACATGCCATCTTCTAATTGAATCAAAACAGAAAGATTTATCAAGAAGTTATTTTTGCACATATCTATTTTTCAGTTGTACAACACTCATTGATCTTTCCCCATGTGTTTGTTGGTTGTTATATTTTTTAAAAGGTTTTAAGTGTTTATCATTAGTTCTATTGCATTGGTGGAATTTAATTTGCCCATGGGAAAAGGCATAGATAATTTAGGTTGGGCTAGTGCATATGAACTAGTCACATCATACCATGAATCTCTAGGGTGACATAAACAATGGGCCCCAACATGTCATCTCAAAATATGTTTAACTCTTCAAAGGGAGTGCTTATAATATGTGGCATACAAATTGTTAATGGGAAAATTGGATTAGTCAATTAAGAATAATAAACCCAAACATCTATGAAATATGAAAGTAAACAAGATTGAATAAACAAAAGCACAAAACTTACAAACTTTTTACCACAATTTATTTGTGGAGTAATTTTGATCTCAATAACCCTCACTTTGATACAACTTGATGAAGGGCTACTCCACCGAAAACCCACACATGAAAAAACAATAGAGATTCTCACCAAAAATGTGAGGAATGAAATAAAGCAACTTTTATTGAACTTAACTAAAATGGAGTACAAAATCTAGTATTAAATGCTATAGCAATATGGGCTATTTCACAATAGAGAAAATCCTACTCTATCAGAGATTTCTATAATCCATATCCACGACTACACATATGGAATTGTCCTTTGTAACCTTTTCGTTTCCCCTTTTTATTTGGAACCAAAAACTTCCACGCCTCTTCTCCACTACCTTATTGAATTTTCTAGAAAGTGTAACTCCCCTTTTTTGGCACCAAGTCCAGCTGTCTAGTTTCCCACCGAAGAAATTGGCAATTTGAAATTTTGTAATGCAACTTTCTAGGCCATAACTTTTGAACCAGGCGTCCGATTAACAAACATAACTAGGTATCATAAATCTCGTGAAGAGGTCTATAATGCGTAAAATCATCTAATGATCATTTTGTCCACTTTTCAAACCCCATCAAGGCTTCAAAGGCCTCAAATTCGAATGTGAAGTTCATCATGAGCAATTTTCCAAGATGGAAACTTTAATATCTCTCAAACAATAAATGATATTTAGATGATTTATTGACCATTTGATTATTTTTTCAATTCCATTTCTTGGGGTAAATTTTCAGGGCAATACATACTCAAATAGGCCAACTTACTACAAATAGTAGGTTATTATTTTGAACTTCTAACAATCCTGAACCACTAAAGTGTCATCATGGACTCCAACACAACTAAAGAAACCTACGAAAACAAAGAAACTCAAAATATAACTTCAAATATTGTTGGGTGATGCAAGATTGCCCTTACACCACTAGGTGCTCCTTCAAAGCCTTGTTAATAAAGAAGTAATCCGAGGTATATCAGCAAAATATAAATGAAGAGTGGCGAAATTTTGGAGAGGAGGAAATGAAATAAGTGGCCCAAAGAGTCTTGAAAGAGGTTGACATGGATGCTTGAAATATCACTCTTGACGAAGGGAGAAGGTTAGTAAAGGAGAGTGGTTTCCTACTACTACCAGGATGGGATATCTCATCAGCAATTACCATGGACACCATCAAGAGGTAGGATAATATTGAAGATGAAATCATGACCAAAGCGTAGGATGAGGAACTATATGGATCATATTTTAGTGCAATTCATGAGACCCTTGCAATTTGGATCATGGCTCTAGATGAAAAAAACCTTAAGTTGTCAAAGATATCAATGATCTCATTGGGCACCTGGTTGTGAGGATATTGACAGATACATCTATTCATGAAGCTACATCTTTAGCAATAAGCACAGTAAGATTCAATGAAGCTCCAACAAGGAAATTGTAGTCAGATTATGACAAATTAAAGGATCACTATATCAAGTTTTTGTAGGAATATACCAAGGTCAAATCTTATGTCCCTTTAGTATGGTTTGAAATGGGAGCATCAACTCCTTCATCCAACTCAAGGGATGTATCAAGACATGAGGGAGATTCCCCTACTATTGTTGATCTAAAAGAATAATTGATGAAGAGCAATAACATGATTAATAAACTAAGGGAGGATAATAGGAGTAAGGAAATAGCTCTAATTACCAATCTTTTTAGTCACAAGATGTCATGCATTCTCCCTATGGTTGATGATGTCTGGCTATGCTACAACAATGTGAAAATAGCTTTTGACAACTATGTCAAAAATGAAGCAGTGTTACAGGATATTTTGAGCACGTGGGTTCCAGTATGCAGGTAATGAACCTTATTTTTAATAGTACTAGACATGATGCTAATGCTATTCCCAAAATATCAAGTACCTATAATGTCATTGGAATTGTAAATAATACCTCTACATTCCAAGGCAGACTTGATGTGATGCTTAGGGAAAAACTAAGTATGTTCAAATCTTTGGAAAGGTGTCTTCTAACACCTATTTTAAAGGTTGGCAGTGTGGAAAAGACTACTCAAAAATGGAAGAATGAGTTTGGTAGTGTCACCCCAAGTCTCATATCATCTATTTCATCAAGGGATAAAGTTGACCCCATCTTGTACAACAGTAAATTGGACTAGTTGTTAGCATAATTTGAGTCTGTACTTAACAACTTCATCAGGGAATCCAAGGTACTATTAGATGCATAGTATGTTTCCTACATAAGCAAGATTGAAAGGGTTTTGCAGCATGAAAGGCCATGTAAGGAGGAGTACGCTTCATGGATCCAAAAACATATGGTGTAATAAGAAATTGCTTTACCATTTTAGCCTATTCAAGTGTTTTGAAGAATGAGGCTAATAAAGAAGGAACGTGCGAAATTGTAATGGAATGAGCACATGATACAATGCATTTCTGAGGATCTAGCAGAGATTGAAGATCGAACCCAAAGAAATTTGCTCAATTTCGGCTATATATGGAAACTAATACACCCAAAGCATTCATTTAGTTTTATAGTATTTTTCTAAAATAATATTTCCTTTCATTTTGATTATTCATTATGTCCCCCATCCCTATAGAGAGTCTAACATGGTTCTCTTGGCTTGAATTGTCTTTCTTTAGAAATAAAGAGACAAAGGATCTTCTCTTTGGAATGGATGAGACTTGAAATAGGTCTTCTCAATTCTTCTCTCCATGCCAGATTTGGTGAGGAAGGTTCTGGTGCAATGTAAAATGTATATGAGTTGCTATGGTAGCCTTCTCCATCCCTAAACCCCACATCCCTATGGTTGGAACTTGATGTAGTATGGGCTTCATTTTTGGACCTATGCAACTACCAACATTTGTTTTTTTTAAGATGAAAGAAGATCTTAATTTCCAATGGCCAACACTTATTAATAGAGTCAAGGAAGTTACGCAGGTAGCCTTTCAGCCTCCTCATCTCCACCATGGCATCTAGTAGTGATTAACAACTTAGCTTTGGTGGATGAAGTATCACTTTAGGAGGGGCCCACATGTTGATCAACCACCATGCTCCACCACCTTGCAATACCATTAGAAGAAATTGTCCCCTTGAAAAATCTTTGTGCTTTGGTGTTATTTTGTTGTAGGGTTCTATTTTTGACATTGATGGTGACATGTACCACTCATCCATTTGTTCGTAAGAGGTGCTCTTGTTCTATAACATGGATGTGCTCCATTTAAAAAGGGTTATAAAATTAATGGGATGTTTTAGAATCATAATTTTCTTAGGGATAGAGTTTTTGTACTTTGTCTTATGTCTTTCTCATAAGGATATATTCTCTAGTTTGATTTTATATGAGAAACATGCAAGATCATGTGTCAATTGTCTCCATTTTACAATGTAAATAAATAATCAAGGATTGTTGTTTCTTCACTTACATTTGCTATTGTGAGTTGTTCCTCTGTGTTAGTTTCCTTTCAAGTAATGGAATACATATTTCCAGAAGAATAATAGTGTTTTTTTAGAGTAACTAGATTACTAAGTATGAGGTCATGTGAATGAAGCCTTTAGTGGGTTGATATTGTTGTCAAGTTAACAATATTCAGTAAAATTTATTGTAACTACTAGATGCAAGTAATTCTAAGATAGTAAATTGTAGAATATAGACTCTATGTTCCCAGATAGGCACCGGTCCCAAATTATCCCACTTCCAAACCAAATACACACTTTAAAAAGACAAATCTCATACTCTTGTAAATTATTTGTAATTATTTGTTATTTTCACATCAATCTTTAAATGTTACAAGAGATCATCCCAATATTTGTGTCAGCCTAGAAAATCTCTTATCAATTTGCGTGAAAATGTCTTTCTGCTTGACACAATGACTAAATATGAATTCTCATTCCAAATTACTGTCCATTAAGGGGAACCCACCTAGGCTTTGTAGAGCTTGAAGTGTAGAGGAGAGTATTTCCTCAAATATCTCCTATTCATTAGCCAATTGGTCATTGTGTCTTGATTATAAGCTATAAATCTTTAGGGATCTGTGACAATCAATCAGAGAACCAACAAATTGGTCACTCTACTGGGGAGAGTCAAAACTAAATCTTATCATGAGTCATTTGCACAATTTTTTATCTCCATTCTTGCAAGTATGAAGCCTTTGAGTGTTCATTGTATTTTCATCCAAAGGTTTGACATATAAACTTAAATATTGAGAAGCCCAACTTTAGTCTAAGTCCCATACTATATCCTAAAATTAATCCTATCCATCCCTTCAAAGGGTGGCAACTCTGAATTTTAAGCAAACCTCAATCTACTTACAATGGATGAGAGAAGATCCATATATAGAAGTGATCTAGACAAAAAGTTGATAGGGGAAATGAAATCAAAGGAGCATGCAACCTAGAAAGTGAAAAACATGGATAAGTCTACTAGCCTTATGGTGAATCCTCTAAACTTGATGCACAAGAAAATGTGAAAGAATTTTTGGTAGAGTATGATAGTGATGTATCTACTTCAAAGATTAATAGATCTAGGGAAGAAAGAATGTGGCAAGTTAAGAGAAGGAATGAAATGAAAAATTATTTAGAAAAAGAGAGGGAAGAACTTAACAAAACCTTTCTAGCTAGAGACATACCCCTTAAACCTAATGTAGTAAATAGATCCACACCCAGGGCTCACAATTTACCCTCCCATAGAGAAATTGAACAACTTGACTAGTACAAAGATTGGGTGAATGGACAATTTAATCAAGAAGATGGTGAAGAGAGACTTGAAGATGAAATGGAGGGGGACTATTTTTATACAGAAGAAAAAATAACTATAAGAGATCCTAATATGCTTATAGAATTAAACACTCTCCATTCATAGCTAGAAAAGATAGAAGATGAAAAGGCTATTCAAGATCTAAGAAGAAGAATATAAAATTATAGAGATATTGATCAAGGAAACAACCCTGGGATGGTTGGGAGAAATATTCATGTTAGAAAAAAAATAATCAGGGTGGAAACAATGGAGGATAGTACCTTGCAAGACCCACACTAAACCTGGATAGGTATAGATAGTGAAACTTTTCTAGAACTCCAAGATAACCTAATCCTATTCATAATGAGTTTAGGACCAAGATTAGGAAGTTTCAAGAGAGTAATGTTATATCTAGAGATGATAACTTGAGGGATTTCATAAAGCTCACTGATGATTTTGACATCTGTGATGAAGTTGTCCTTATGAAATTATTTGTGCAATATTTGGAAGATGTTGCTACGGAGTGGTACAAGGGTCTACTAAGAGCTAGTATAAGATCTTGTGAAGATTTCCAAAGGATTTTTAAAAATAATTATGGTGATAAGACTGAGGTAAGATTTGTAATAAATGAATTCACCAGCATTACTAAGCCATCAAATGAGTCTGTGTTAGAATTCAAGACATGATTTACTAGGGCCATGGCTGATATTCCTCCTATAATGAGACCAAATGAGCCAATGTGCCTTGTGTTATATTGTAATGTGTTTGATGCAAATTTGGGATACTTGTTGAGAGACAAGGACCCCCAGACATTCAGAGATGCTTATAAGATAGATTCTAACATAGAAAGTAATCAAAAATCATAAGGTAAATTTCATAAAAGGAGTGATGTCAAAATTTTTCCCCATGACACAAGGGAAAGTAGTAAAACTCCATCTCTAGATGATAAGTTATATAAATTAATGTGTTCTCTAAAGGAATTTGAAGTAAAAGGTAGACAAATATGAGAAGGGATACACAAATGATAAACCTGATTATGTTAAACTAGAAAGAATTCCTACACTATCTGACCAGCCATATAATACAAAATGGCATAATGGGATGCATGTTCAACCAAATCAAAAAGGAAATGTAAGCACAAAAACTCCAAACCCTCTAAAGAAAGGAGTGCATGCTATGGTGGATAGCTCTTGGTGTTTACCCTATCAATTGCCCCATTCTCCCTCTCAATGTGTAGTAGCCTTGGCATTACTTGACTCAGAAGAGCTATGTGATGACTATAGTGGTCCATAGGATAAATAATATCAAACCATAAACATGGTATCATCAGGATGGTATGCAAATGGTGATGACTATTCTTTTGAAGTTGATAGTGATATGGACAAAGATGTTGAAGACATGAGGTATGAGTCTGAGACTTCTAAAGTTCAATTAAGAAAACCATCGCTAAAGAAATTAGATCCTTCACTATAGTTTCTATTTCCCAGGTCAAAATCTATTATAACCTTAGAAATAAAAGAGACAAAAATGAAATAAGTACTATAGGGGTTGCGGGAATTTCATCCCCCAAAGATAAATAGGAAAAAATAACCAACCCTCAATTCTGCAAAAGGAGGAAGGAAAAAAACTAATACTCAGAACAAATAGACTATCAAGATTGACCCTAGCTGCTAGGCAAAAGAGTCAAATGATAAAAATGTTGTTGACAAGGGAAGAAATAGAAAGAAGGATGCAACAAAGCAAAGTGGAGATGTTATGCCTATCCCTATTGCTACTATGAATAATGCCTCTAGTGCCCCTATACCTAAATACATTCCATTAGACACAACTCATGTTTTTAGCCAGATCAGGGTGACTATACCTTTGTTAGAGATGATGAGAATAGATAAAAATAAAGATAGAGAATTAGACCTCATTGGTGGAACATCATCCCAATAGCCTAATGTTAGTTCAAATCTTGAGGTGCAAGCTCCAAAAGAAGAGTCAATAATAAAAATGTATAAGAAACCAGACAATAAAATACCAGAGGTTTACCTAGGAACTACATTGCATAAGTGTCCTTCATAGGTGGACCCATTTTATGTCACTCTGATTATAAATGGGACAATGGTTAAAAGTTGTATGATAGGTTTAGGGGCATCCACTAATATCATGCCTCTATTAGTCATAGAGCTGATGGGATTAAAAGTAACCAAATCCTATAGAAATTTTTTTGCTATGGATTCTAGGGAGGTCCCAATTATAGGGGTAATCAAGAATATTGATTTTAAGTTGGCAGCATACCCTGAGAGAGAATACATAATGAACATCATTGTGGTGGAAATCCCTCCTCAATATGGGATGTTGTTGTCAAAAATGTGGGCATCAACTGTTGGAGGTAGCATCCAAATGCACTCTTCTTATTCAATGATCCCCATGGATGGGAAGGAAGTTAGAATAGATAGAGAGAAAAGAGTCTAGGCTTATATATTGGATGAACCAGGGGAGGGTTATGTTCAAGTGTGTTTTATTGACATTGATTTGGGTAATTTCAGAGTAGAAGCAGATGAGCTTGATCAAGAAAAACACTCACATATTAATGAAGAGATTCAAGAAACCTCTGACAATGACAATATATGGCTAATACAGTTTGATGGACATGTTCTAAAGATGGGTCAGAAGCAGGTGTTGTTCTTATATATCCTAATGAAAAAAAATTCAGATCATCTTTTAAGTTAGGATTTTCAATGCACTAACAATGTAGCAGAGCATGAAGCTTTATTATTAGGATTAAAAATGACAATCAAGCATGGAATCAAGAAACTTAGAGTTTTAAGGGATTTAGAGCTTATTCTTTCATAGGTGAGATCCAAGTATGCATCAAAAAACAAAAGACTCAAATAGTATAGGAATGTTGTTTAGGACAACATTGAATAATTTGATGCATTCTTTATCGACTAGGTAGAGTGACGAAAGAATGTCATGGCTGATTTCCTAGCTAATATAGTAGTAAAATCTAAAGATTTGACTCTTTCTAGGATCTCTAAGGCTAAAGTGTTAAATAGACCCTCTGTGCCTGATGATAAATGGCATTGGCAGGTTTTCAATGATGACTAGGATATATTCAAGTTTTGAAAATGTATGGATGAGTATCATAGCCAAGAGATAGATTTTCAAAACTTTGTTGAAAACATTGATGAGAAGGAATCTATCTTTGGAAATGAAATCATTAAATTAAAGAATAACAAAATCCCAAGAGGCTTGGTGGCTTTGGAGTTAGTGTTTGATAGAGCAGATGAATGTGTTACCATGTCTACACCAGTGCATGAGAATGACTTAGAAGAAATAAACTTGGGAATAGATGCAACACCCAAGTAAGAGACTAAACCCTCAGGTTAGGACTATGCTCATTCCATTGCTAAGAAAATGCAAAAAGGTCTTTGCATGGTCATATGATGACCTAAAAGAATATAGAGAGGATTTGTTTCAACATGAAATCCCTCTAAAACCTGATGCTAAACCTTTCAAGTTAAAATGAAGGCCTATAAATCTTACTCTGACACCTAAGATGCAGTAGGAGCTAACTAATATCAAAGAGAGTGGAATAATTAAACCTATAAGACACTCTACTTGGGTGTCAAATCTATTACTAGTGAGGAAAAAGAATGGCGACACCAGGCTATATGTAGACTTCAAAAATTTAAATTTGTCCTCTCTGAAAGACAACTATCTATTACCCAATATCGAAGCTATGTTGCAAAAGGTGATTGGTTGTGAATTTTATATGTATGATGGATTGTGTTTATGGATATAACCAAGTAATGGTGAAGGAATCAGAGCAATATAAGATAGCTTTCACCACGCCATGGTGCACTTATGTATATATCAGAATCCCTTTCAGCCTAACAAATCTAAGGGCAACTTTCTAGAGAGCTATGGAAATAGCTTTTTATGATCTAATTGATATCATTATGGTAGTTTATCAAGATGATTTAACTACATTTTCAAAGAATGGTGAAGACCACTATGATCATTTAGAATAGATATTTAGGAGATCCTTAGAGTATGGTATTTCATTAAAACCTAAGAAATGCATGTTTGGTGTTACAGAGGGTAAACTTCTGGGTTATATTGTGTCAAAAAGAAGGGGTAAGGATTGCACTAGAAATAGTTGTAGCTATAGAAAGGACACCATAGACAAAGACAATAAAGGGTATTCAATCATTTTTTGGACATATTAACTTTATTCGAAGGTTTGTTCCAAATTTTGCTGAGAAGACTAAGTCCATTTCTAAAATTCTAAAGAAGGGACAAAAAATGGCTTGAGAGAAGGAACCTACAAAAGATTTTCAAGAAATTAAAGAAGCCATTAAACAAGCCCTAGTGTTAGCATGTCCTAACTTTTCAAAGCCTTTCCATTTATTGTCCTTTGGATCATTTCATACAGCTGATGTTGTGTTACTACAGAAAAATAAGGATAAATTTGAGAAACACATTTCATTCTTCAGTAAGTCTCTCAAAGCTGTAGAGTTGAAGTATGACATAATGGAAAAGAAAGATTATGCCTTGGTTAAATTTATAAAGAACTTTAAACCATATTTTTTGAGACCAAAAATTGTAGCTTATGTGCCACATTTTGTTGTCAAATACATCTTCACCTAGCAAGAAGTAAATGGAAGGAGATGTAGATTGATAAACAAAATACAAGAATTCAATATTGATATCTAGATAACAAAGTTGGTAAGAGGACAAGGATTGGCCAAACTCATGGCAAAGCCTAATTTGGAAGCAGTGCAAGTAAACCTTCTAGAAGAAGGAACCCGGATGAGGAAGTGTAACTTGGAGGATTCCTCCTAGTATGTGGACATAGTTTATTATTTGTATCATTTGAAATGTCCAAACCCAATGAATGATAGTAAAAAAAGGACACTAAAATTGTAAGAATTTAAATATATTATTGTAAATCATGAGTTATATTGGAGGAATAGGGATGACATCCTTTTGAAATGTTTGAATGAAGATGAGGCAAGCAAAGTCTTGACTGAAATGCATAGTGGGGATTGTGACAGTCATTTTATGGCCAAAAAAACATCTCACAAGGTTCTCAAGGTAGGATATTGGTTGCCCACTTTATTCTCTACTACTCATAAGTTAGTTAAAAATTTTGATGCATGCTAGAGGTTTTCTGGTAAGCTAAAAGGATTATGAGCATTGCCTTTAAGATTGTAATGGTGGAAGCCCCATTTCAAATGTGAGGGATTGATTTTATTGGCAAGACCACTGAGAAATCTAGTGAGGGTTTAAGTGGATCCTTGTAGCAACAAACTATTTTACTAAGTGGATTGAAGTTATCCCCACTAGGAAGGAAACCAACAAACTTGTTAGAGATTTTTTATGGAACATATCATCACTAGATTTGGAGTTCCAAATGATCTCATCACTGATAATGCCATGTGTTTCAGGTCTGCAGATTTTAGTGATCTTTACTCAAAACTAATGTAGGAGCATCCCAGGTTGTAGAGAAATCTTGCATCAACCAAAAACATTTTGCATTCTTTCTTTTCTTTCATTTTCAGTTCAGTTCAGTCAGTTGGAGTTTCAGCATTTTGTATTGCATTTCACTGCATCATCCTATCAGAGTTCACATGTCAGGACTTAAAATCTACACACTATCATCTACATCATATCCAAAATTTAGGTCATTTGGACTTGTCTGCTAAAAGTTATCGCTATCAGAAGATCACCTGTTTTCACATAACAGAGCATACAGACAATCAGTTAATGGAGAAGGTTTGCAAAGCACTTCCATGAATTGCAGAGCTAAATGAAACATGTCAAATGGCACACAATGATCAGATAGACCTTCCTTGAGGTCCGCACCAAGTTTAATTCAATTACAGAGGAATTCCATATGTTTTAGGCCGACCTAATTGTTCCTACACGTTACATCTCTTTGATTGGAGTTTGCAACCTCTTTTGGCTGACGCAAAGGATTTCATGAGCTTGGATATGATATATATAGATCTCTTAGATGTATTAGGGAGTAAGTTAGCAATCATGATAGTTTAGTTTAGAAATTTCATTCTAGAAGGTGCTTCAAAACCATATCTTTCATATTTACTGTAACTAGAAATCAGGCCTGTGAGCCCTTTTATTGCAGCCCACATGTTGGTAGAATATAAGCATTGTATTTCTTTGGTATTCTGAATATATGAATCTTCCATTGCACTCTACAATTGAGTTGTTTCCGTTGTGTTTACTCTAGCTGCATGGTTTAGGTAGTTCATTCTGTGAACCCTCTGACCGTGACTGCACCAAAACATGGAATAAACTAATCTCATTCTTCTCCTTATCATCCTCAAGGAAATGGTCAGGTTAAATCTAGTAACAAAATATTAATGAAGATTATTAAGAGGATGTTGAGAAAATAAGAAATCATGGGACTCCAAGTTGAGGTTGGCCCTATTGGTTGATCGTGTCATAGTTAAGTAATCAATTGGGAAGTCACCATGGTGTATGGCATGAATATTGCAATGCATGTGAATAACTTAATGTCTGTATACAAGTTTATCCAAGAGTTTGATGAGGATATGGATGATTCCATGGTTTTATAAATGAACTAGTTCGTTGAATTAGATGAGACTAGAAGGAGAGCTTGGGTTGTAAATCCTAAAAACAAAAACACGTTAAATACTTGTTTGATTAAAAGGAAACATCTAGGAAATTTTAACGTGGTGATATGCTACTGATGTAGAATGCTAGGCCATAGGATAAGGGGAAACATGAAAAATTTGATTCCCTGTGGCTTGGGCCATACACAGTTATTAGCACTCATGGTGAAGACTCATGATTTCTTGAGATATTAACTGGAGAATGTCAAGAATTTATTATGCATGGGCATAAAATCAAGCACTACTTTTCTTGAGATTTTGCTCATTTTTCTATGTTCAGTAGTTTTAGGTTTTTTTTCCCTATGTGGTCTTGTGTAGTTGTGGTTGTTTGTGATCCACAGTGAAGTGTATTTTCTTTGTGTTTGTATGTGTGTTGTTGGTCTGTATCCCAGAGTTTTATGGACCCTTGACATATTCCACTATCATATGCATCCCCAAACAAGAGCCAATGTTAGTACCTGTAAAATTTCTAGGTTCTCAACCCTTGCTCTAGGAAATATTCTTTTCCTTCCTTATGGTCTTCATGTTTAAATTTTAAAATTCTTTAGGCTTGGGCATTCTTTTCCCTCATTGAGTTGCTTTCCTGATTGCATCACTTAGACTGAGAAGCCTTGCCTTCCATTGATAACTGACCACCTTTACCACTTAGAGTTGTTGTGCATGGTCCTACTTATGGTTAATTGTTATCATATTGTCAGTGCAAGCACATTGGATTAGTGCAGCCTCCCCTCTGACTAGATTCTTAAGAGTCATACTGATGTTCTATCCCACCACATGTCTGTATATGTTCTTAAATGCCCAATGGACTTATCTAAGATCTGTATCACTTCAATTGGATAGTCCCAGTCATTCATTTCGTGCCACTTGGTAGAAACTCATGCTCAACACCAAGCTTTAATCCTAGTGTAGCCTTTTGCCAGTGCTTCCTTTTTGAAGCTACATTGTCGTGCTAATTAAACACACATCTTTGCATTTGCTTCAAGAGTAATGTGGGCCCCAATGAAGGATGTTCTCTTGTCAACACATGCCACTACCTTATTTGTTTGATCTCAATATGGTATATTCTTTGAGTGACAAATTAGATGTGTACCAGGTCATAAGATCCTATTAACAATGCAAGGCCCCAACTTTAGCACATCCTAGTGCTTATATTTTAAATATAAATCTATGTTGTCACATTGTCTTGACATGTTTCCACCCTAAAAATGAAATCAATGGTCAAGACTTAACTAACTATTCAAATGGCAATCTAACTCTGTAGTGCAATCCTCTTTACAGTACAACTTGAAAAAAGTCATTTCTGGGGAGACTTGCACTGAAGACTTTAGCAAGCATTGTGGTGACAAGTGTCTTCATGAGAGAGGAAGATCATTGGATGAGTTTTAACATGGTGATCTAATGTCTTAGTACACCTATTCATTATAGTGCAATCTGACCTACGACACTCCTAGCAAAGCTTCCACTGAAGACCCTAGATTGTGCTATCCATTGATTTCAAGCCCGGAGTGAGATCAACAACCAATATTCATTAGAGGTGATTGTTTGCAGCATGTTGAATCATACCTCGAATCACTTGAGAAACTAATGAAGGGTCAAATTGAATTCAATGGTTATTTCGACTACATTTGAAGAATGATTTCTCTCTCCTCGACAAACTAAAGAACTAATGATAAGCAAATTGTAAAGAAGTGCTTTGTGAGTTCACATTTTCAACCTCAACTCAAAATTGGTTGTGGCCCCAGTATGTTGTATTTTCCCTCTTTTTGAATTGTGAAGTTTTCATGTGTTTTAGAGAAGTTACTTTATATCTCCTATTTTGATGAAATCATTAGGTGACTGAACAAACCATAGTCTGTAAATTGTCCTCCCCACTACAACCATGAGTCAAAGGTCATCCCATGGTGGTAAAACCAAACGGGACTTATCACAGGACATTATAAGTCAACTCCCCAGGTCATCCAAGAAATATAAACATGCCCAGGGTACAAGAGTATTGACTAATAGGATATATGATTTTCATGATCATGTCAAAGATGTAATCCTACCAATTGAGGGATGGGACCTATTCAAATTATGTTATTACCTTCATTCTTGTGATAAACCTGTGTCAAATATTTGAAGGTTGGGCTTAGGGAAGCTAGTTGTCTCAAACATCTTTGTTAGTGTTGACCTAGTCCAAGCCATAAGTAACAACTATGATGTGGCCATTAAAATCATGTTTACTTCAAAGGTAAGGTAACTTTTTTAGCTAAGTAGAGAACTGATTGTTGAGGTGTTTAACCTAAACCCCTTGGTTGATGTAAAAATTAGTCCTCATGATTTTGAGAAGGAATATAATTAAGACAGGTAGGGGTATAGAACATGTTATCTACCTCGTCATAGTCTAGGGAGGCAATGAAAACTGCTAATGATTGATGATAATGAACTAGAGCCTTTAAGGTTTAAAGGATTCGAGGATTATTTCATAAAGACATACTTTGCCTTCTGTCAAGTCTTTTGACTTGATTATAACCCTTTGATCCCTATTCCCCTTATGGTTATGGTTGTTGATATCCAAGACTGCCATCAGAATAGAAACTTTCACTATGTAACCTACAATGCAGATGAAATTGACAAAGTTTTAGTGGCATGCAAGCAAAATAGTAGGACCCCTACCTTCAAAAGGTATTCATTGTTCTCACATCTTCTTGTGCTGTGGTGCAAATTTTTGGGGAAAATAATTATAAATACAACACCTAACCATAGATGGAAGTCTCATGCCTGTCTAGGGGAGAACCCACATCTGGGATTCACATTGTGGGGGTTCTAGCTACATCTAGTTTGACGAGCACTTTGTGTAGAGGATTTTGGGATTGTTAGGAAAGGAGAAACCCATACTAGAAAAGGAGATCATGGATTTATTAAGACCACATGAGAGGAATCCTGATGGTGATGTTGACCACAATTGGGGTGATTGGTTCTTATATTATTATGTGACACTCATAAGAGTGTATGGTACAAACATCATGCCTCACCTGCTACCTAAGAAAGTGCTTGATAGAATTGCATTTCTTGAAATTGTGTGGTAGATCAATGAATCAAATAAATTTCATATGAGGCTTCCTAAGAAGGGATCATTCATTCTCTCACACATTGTATTCTCTAGTTTCTTGTTTAATGCTAAGAAATGTTTAGATGCTTTTGGCCCTAGGCTACAAGGATATAGACTGAAGGTTGCTGACTTCAAGAATTATGAGCCTGAACACTTCATTGACAGGATTAGAAAGGGGAAAGAAAAATTAGGGTACAAGCATTGGTTCCATGAAAAGGAGGATTTGATCATAAATTGTCTTTCTCAAGCTGAGGTGAAACATAAAAGAGAACATTGGGGCCTTATAGTCATAGGAGAAATACAAAGGATGCTAAAATTTCTTGGTTACCATAGGGCCTTCAGGGAGATGACTAACCTAGGTATTCTTAGAATGTAGGCAATGCTTAAGCATGTGGATGAGCTGAAATTTGTCCCCAAAAGGAAGCATGTCAAACCAAAATCCCCAAAGAGGTAGAAGCCACAAGAATAGGAGGTCGAGTAGCCTATGTATCCAGAGGTGGAAGGAGTAGCAAAAGAATCTTGGCAATAACTCCCTCTTCCAAAATAGCTTGTTGTAAGTCAACCTTTGTTGATTATTCCTTGACTGAAGAAGTGGACCTGAGAATCAAATAGTTATGGGTGAAATTGAACAAATACTGAGATCTCCCCATAGGAATGAGGTTATGAATGTGCCCCCAACAAGAACCTTATTGAGCCTAGAGGAAAGGAGCAAAGTAGTGTAGAATGTTAGAGCACTGGCTTGCAAGGAATTTTTATCAGATCATCAATTTGTGAAGTCTAAAGAATTTAGGGCCTTGTTAATAAAGAAGAAATCTGAGGTATATCTGCAAAAGCTAAATGAAGAGCAAGGCAAGGTTGGAGAGGACATGAAAGAAGTGGCCCAGGGGGTCTTGAAAGATGTTGACATGGATGTTGGCACTATCATTCCTAAGGAAAAGAGAAGGTTAGTAAACGAGAGTGGTTTTGTACTACTACCAAGATGGGGATACCTCCTCCGTAATTGCTATGGACACCATTAGGAGGAAAATTTAGTCAGATTATGAAAAATTGGAGGATGACTATGTCAAGTTGTTGCAGCAATATACCAAGGTCAAAGCACTTGTCCCTCCAACAAGGATTGAAATGAGAGTAGCAACTCTTCCATCTAGTTTAAGGGATGTATCAGGGTATGAGGGAGATTCCCCTGCTATTTCTAATATGAAAGAACAATTGAAGAAGAGTAATAGCATGATTAATAAACTAAGTGAAGATAATGGGAGTGAGCAAATAGATCTTATTAGCAATCTTTTCAATCATGGTGTAGGATGTCATATATTCCCCCTAAGATTGATGATGCCTACTTGTGCTACAACAATGTGAAAATAGATTTTGACAACTATGTCACAAATGAGGCAATCTTGAAAGATATTTTGAGCATGTGGATTCCATGTATACTGGTGATGAACCTTATTTTTAGTAGTGTCAGGCTTGATGCTAACACCACTACCAACATATCAAGTACATATGAGGTCATTGGACTTTTGAATAACACCTCTACATTCAAAGGCAGGCTTGATGTGATGCTTAGGGAAAAGATGAGTATGTTGAAATATTTAGAAAGGTATCTTCTGCCACCTAGTTTAGAGGCTAATGATGTGGAAAAGACTACTGAAAAGTGGAACAATGAGTTTATTAGCATCACCCCAAGTCTCATATCATCTATTTTATTAGGGGATAAATTTAAGCCCATCTTGTGCAACAATGAGCTAGACAAGTTGTTAGCATTGGAGTTTGGACTTAACAACTTCATCAAGGAATCAAAGGTATTATTGGCTACATGATATGTTGCCCACATTAGCAAGATTGAAAGGGTTTTGTAGCATGAATGGCCATCTAAGGAGGAGTATGATGCATGGGTCCAAAAATATATGGTGTAATAAGAAATCACTTTACCATTTTTAGCCATGTTTTTGTTTTCAAGGAGGCTAATAAAGGAGGAATGTGCAAAATCTCAGTGGCACGAGTATAGGATAGGGTGCATTTATGAGGATCTAGCAGAGATTTAAGACAAAGCTCAAAGTAATTTGGCTCAATTTTGGCTATATAAGGAAACTAATACTCATAGAGTATTCATTCAGTTTATTTTTTTGCCAATATAATATTTCCTTTTATTCTGAGTATTCATTATGTCCCCCATCCCTACAAAGACTCTACCATTGTTCTCTTGGCTTCAATTGTGTTGTTTCAAAAATAAAGAGATAGAGGAGCTTCTCTTTGGAATGGACAGGATTGGAAATAGGTCTTCTCAGTTCTTCTCTCCATGCCGAATTTGGTGAGGAAGGTTCTGGTGCAATAGAAAATGTATATTAGTTACTATGGTAGCTTGCTCCATCTCTAAACCCCACCTCCCTATGGCTGGAACTTGATGCAATATGGGCTTCACTACTGAACCTGTACAACTGCCTGCATCTACTCTTTTTTATATGAATGAAGTTGTTAGTTTCTAATGGCCAACACTTATTGAAAGAGTCAAGGAAGTTATGCAAACAACACCTTTTAGCCTCCTCATCTCCACCATGGCAGCCAACAATGATTGACACCTCAACTTTGGTGGATGAAGTATCACTTTAGGAGGGGCCCACATGCTGATCAACTACCCTTCTCCACCACCTTGCCATACCATTGGAAGAAACTGCCCCCCTGGAGAATCTTTATGCTTTGTTGTTATTTTGTTGTAGGGTCTGTTGGTGAATTTGATTGTGACATGTGTCACTCATCCATTTGTTTGTAAGAGGCTCCCTTGTTCTATAAAAGGGATGTGCTCCATTTGAAAAAGTTTGGAAAATTAATGGGATGTTTTAGAATTGTAATTGTCTTAGGAATAGAGTTTTCTGTACTTTATATATTATGTCTCTATCACAAGCATGTATTCTCTAGTTTGATTTTATACGAGAAACATGCAAGTTCATGTGTCAATTGTCTCCATTTTACATTGTAAGCAAACATTTGAAATAAATAATCAAGGATTGTTGTTTCTTCACTTACATTTTCTATTATGAATTGTTCCTCTGTGTTAGCTTCCTTTCAAGTAATGGAATAAATCTTTCTAGAAGATTAATAGTGTTGTTTGCATTACTAAATATGAGGTCATGTGACTGAAGCATTTAGTGGGTTGATGTTTTTGTCAAGGTAATAATATTAAAAAAAAAATGTTACAACCGCCAGATGCAATTAATGCTAAGACAGAACATTGTAGAATATAGAGTCTGTGTTCCCAGATAGGCACCAATCCCAAATTATCTTACTTCCCAACTAAATACACACTTTAAAATGACAAATCTCATATGCTTTGTAAATTATTTGTTATTTTCACATCAAGTTTTAAAGGTTACAAAAGATCATCACAATATTTGTTTCAGCTTAACAAATCTCTTGTCAATTTGTGTGAAAATATCTTTCTTCTCGAGACTGTGACTAAATATGAATTCTCATTCTAAATCAGTGTCTATTAAGGGAAACCCACCTAAACTTTGCAGAGTCCGAAGTGTAGAGGAGAATATTTCCGCAAATATCTCATGTTTGTTGGCCAATTGATCACTATGTCTTGATTAATAAAGATATGTGACAATCAATTGGAGAACAAACAGTTTCTTTGACCGAGTTGAAAATCTTCTGCGAAACATACCCAATGTGGATGACATATTTTAACTCCGTTTTAAACACAGAGAACATGTATAATTTATTGAGATTGAAATGAATAATCAATGAAATAAAAAAAATAGGAAATTGTTATAAGAAGTCATGAAGACGTGGAACATAAGTACATGTTATGCTAGCTTGAAAATTCTTGAGTATCTTTACCTGGAGTACAAGAAGCTAACGGAGTCGTTCTTTCTTCGAAAAACCCCACGAAGCTTCAGATATTACTCAATTCAAATAATTTTGTTGGCCTACTCTTTAACAGAATGGGTGTGATCCACCCGTAAATCTAGGTAAACACGGAAAGGAAATGTCTTATCTGCCGCATTTAAAACAAAAGAAAAATCCACCCTTGTAAGCATAGAACAGCTTTTCATCTAAAGGACCACAAACTTTTTAAATATCTTCTAACTATAGCATTGAACCTAAGTATCCATTGAAGTCTTCAGAACTCAGTAATTTAAGTCGCCTCATAGTCACAATTTAAGCTACCATAACCTCATAATTTAACTTAACATCAGCCTCTTGTTGGTGGTCTAATTTTGATATTAGGTCAATGTTAAGGAAAATATGGCATAATTATGTAGGATCAATATTATATCAGATGTCTGATTTCATCTCAAACACTATTCTTATTTGACTTAAAAATTTGCATTTTCATTAGGAAGTAAAAAAGTTTAGTTGGAATGTTTAGTGTTTTCTTCGTCCCTTTTACAAATTTACCCTTTTGTTTTCTCATTGTACATAATTTATAATAAAAACTTTCACATCAGGTGGCATTCCAGAGGCTCTATCAATAGGGCAATCTTAGCCAGTTAGTATGTTGTGAATTTCATGTTACTTGAAATAATAATGATTAAAAGTTGTTTATAGTCACACTACAGGGCAGAGTTATTACCTCAAAAACGTTTTGCACAGCCGACGGTTTACGTAACTTCTATCAATAGACTACGGATTTCTAGGTCACTCCATGAAGTATCTACTGGATGAAGGTGAGTAAAAACATGGCGATGATGAATCAGACCATGACGAGTCTTTGGGCAATCTGGTTGGAAGCGTAGAAGTCCAAGTCACAGGTGCGGAAGTTTTCTTTAGGAAGCCAGTTTCATCTAGCTCTGAGGGGGTTAACCTTGATCATGCCCTCATGAAGGGTTTTCTTCTACCACCTCAAGAACCTTCTATTTCCTCTATCACGGCCTCTTGCATGAAGGAGGTTTACGAGCGATAGTTTCCCTCGTGATGCATCATGCATATGCGATCTGTTCTAAGAATAGTCCTCATGCAAACTGGTTGCATGGAGAAGGAAGAATAAAAATTGAATATCAAACTGCATCTATGACCATGTAAATTGGTCATTCGTTCCTTTGAAACTGGCCGTTGAGCATGCATACTCCTTCACTAAGCACTATGGTGGGAGCACTTGTAGTGGATATTGCCGCTTCTGCGTGTAGGCAATGTGAACAGATTAAGGAAGATGACTTTCGGTTCACCCCTTTGGTAGAGATCCCTTTTAACAGTTCCTCTAAGGGCTTGCTTGGCATTGATGCTACTCCTGCCCAAGCTTTGCTGGAGAGCCTGATACACTGAATTTCCATCCCTAACTGTCTCATTGATAGATTCTATGGTAATCGACCCAACATAGATGTGGTCAAAAGATGGGTGCTTTAGAAATGGAAACTAAGAAGGCAAGTAGAGGTTGTAGCTCTGCTAAATCACTTCTTCCTTTTTTGGATTGGTCAAGAATCCTTTTGGAAGGCCCTTGATTTCTTGGGTAGAATGGTCTATTCCTAAAAAATGGACTCTCTGTTTCAAGCCTAAGAAAGATTGCATCAATAGGACTCTAGTCTGGTTTTGATTGTTGAGGCTACCATTGAAATATTGGGATGAGGATATTTTTATGGGCATTGCCAATGCTTTTGGGCAGTTCATTACAGCAGATGTAGTCACAAAATCCATGAAACATTTGTTGGTTGCAAGATTCTATGTTTATGTGGAATCCGTGAAACATTTATTGTTTGCAAGATTCTATGTTTATGTGGAGATTTATAAGGTGAGTTACCTTATCATCCAAGTTGGGTAATTGGGTGCAACAAATTAAATTTGAGAACTCCATGATTGTTTGCCATTGTTTCCTCAAACTGCGTCATGCAAGCTATTTTCCTGAGTATCAGGAGAAATTATTCCATTTGGAGGAACAAGGTGCAACCTTTGTCTATTAACAAAGTTTGCAAGACCTCTTCTGAGGATGCACCAAAGCAGGGAAGTAGGGGGTAGAGTTATGAGGACCGTAGAGATATGATGGAGACTCCATCATTGGAGATACGAAGTGATAAAGGGACATTGGAGTCGGGTGTCAAGACTGCCTATTTGAATCCTCCTAGTTCATCCAAGAAAGGGAGGTTTGAGTGGAAGGATTTCAACATTAAAGATAAGATGGTTGAAGTTACATAAAGCTCTATGGAGAAATTCATCTTAAAACCACCCAGACTTTTGTTAGGATTATTTTTGGCCTATTGTGAACCATTTTATGTTGTAGTGCAATAGTTGTATCGCTAGTTTCTCGTAGTACCTCCATATAATTTTGTTGGGCTTGAATAATTTATCTTACTTCTTGTACAAGGGTTTCAGCCCTTTCAAAATCCCATTTTACCTTAATCAAAACAACATAACTAATGCTACTTCCAAATGTATCTTATTCTCAATGTAACTACATCAAGAAATCATATACAGACTATAAATGGGAACGGTCTTGGAAGAAACATGTTATTCGTTATGTAGATTGCTCATGTTTCTTCTCTCTATTATTCTAGTCGTAATCCCGAAATGATACGTTGATTTTTCATGGGAAACCTTATCATTTTTCTCTAGCATCTCTATGAACTGCCATATAAATTTTAATCACTTTTTTATCATGATTGTCTATACTATAGTTGTCTATTTTCTTGACAAACTATCATATTTCGAGAAAAATTTCTCTAGTTTATAATTATCCAAAAGATGGATAGGATAAATTGAAAGGGAATGTGTGGTTTTGCCTCTCATAAAGGTTTTTCTACATTCTAAAATATCATTTGCAAAGTGCTCTCATGAAAATTAAGAAAACTAGAACTACTAGAACTATTGGTAGACATGAGAGATAGATTTAGTTTATTTTTGTGTAGTTTCATCATATTTAAAACTTGTCTATTCTTTTTTCAATTTAAAAAAAAAATTTGTTAATTGATTGTGGCTTAAGGGAGCCAGACCCATATAAAGAAGAACAACAAAAATAACCAGCAAACTGGCTAATCATAAGTTGAGGGCCACTTATTTATTAGCATAGTTTCCCCCTTACATGTGTCTATGATTTCCAACTAATCCAAAACACAAAACAAAATATACAACATACAGATATTACTGCATAGATTTCTATAATCTATAGCCTATCTTTTGCTTATATTCTTATACTTTCACCTCCCCTGCAACCCCAGAATCATCCTTTGTCACCTCGGACTCCATCGTCCCAGACCAATCCACCCCTTGATCATCCGTAAGGCCAACCAAGGTTTTTCAAAATGCCACTCCCCGTCAGGCCTCATTCTTCTTATTCTCGTTGTCCACACCCACCACTGGAACCACGAACAGGACCCATGGTCCATTATACCTCGGGAGGATTACCGACCATCCCTTCTTCGGGTGGAAGCCAATGCTTGATGAAGACCCCCCTCCAATCTTCTTTTATGTGTGCCCACCCCATCTCATGAACCGTGTTTATAAATTCTCCCAGCTCTAACAACATCCCTATAAATATTGCAGCAATGTATGTATTCACATGGTATTTGTGATTCAAATTCATATATAAGCCTCCTAATATCGTCCCAGTGGCATCTAACCCAATAGGTGACTTCATTTTCAAAACCCTCTTCAATATGATATCATAAATTGGACCCAAGAAGGCCATTTGATGCTTCTTACCAAACAGCGGCACCGTCGACTCCATGTTGAGCTTGGAAAGACAACAAATGATTCTGAAAGCATCCTGACCATACTTAAATTTACTTCTCTATGCCTCTGGCACACCTTTCCATAAATGCTCCAAAAATTTTAAGCCACCTCAACTCCTCATGAATGCAGTACCAGACCATACATCAACTACCTCTAAATATTATACCACCTCAGGAGATGACGTATCACAATCTTAATCAAAATTCCTTCATGTGCATCCACCAGCCTTTCGTCGTACTCCCATATGATTGTTGTCATTAATCACTACCTCTCCCCTTTGATTTTAATGTCTAAGTACTAATTAGACTTCACGGTCCATATCTCTACCACCCGCCACCCTTGAACATATGCTTGACCCCTAGACCCGCTAAGGAATTATCTCTCTCCTTTGTCATTTTGAAGTAGATTTTCTAATTCAGGGATTTTTCTTTTCCATACATCAACTAACTGACTAACACAAATACCATCCTCCATATCAAAGGAAAAGTTTGTCAATCTATCACCAATCTTATTGGCCTCTCAGTAGACATGATTTACCCTATATTCTCTAAACTTGTCCAAGAGTTCTAATCCCCTCACCAAAACATTATTTAGCTTCCAATTTAAAGTTTGCTAATTTTGGATTGCATTAATTATGATTTGGGAGTCCCCTTCCACATGGATCTTCCTTATTCCCAGAGATAAGCCTAGTTGCAAACCCATAATGAAGGCATGCATCACTACCTCATTATTTGTCTGAATACTAATTCTCTTCATAGCTGCCCCACTTAGGCCACCTTCTACATCTCTGATCACACAACCTATGGATGTCAAGCTAGGGTTACCCCTCGATGCCCCATCAAAATTCATCTTCATCCAGCTCCTTTCAAGGACTCTCCATCTTTCTTCAGCTCTACCCTCCTTTGGCTAAACCTGTGAGACCCCTTGAATGGGAGGAAAAGTTAATCCTAACCATTGATCTCTCATTGTCCCATCCCATGTCATGAAATATTTTCCTATGATCTTCTGATTTCTTACTACATTGTTGGCTAGTTCTACAATCACTCTTTCAACCTTCTTCCAGAGTGAGTCCTCATCCATCATTTTATCTAGAGAGACTCGCACATTCTTTGTAAACCATAGATTCTACAAATCTTGCATGTAGATAAGTGAAAGATTTTCATGGAAGGGGCTTAAGGATGTATGTTGATACATAAAGGAGTGCACAATTTATCAACAAAATAAGGAAGAACATGTTTTTCTTAATGGCAGGATTGCTAGAACCATTGTCTATTCTCAATTAGAAGTGTGAAATAATATCCATGAAATTCATCACAAGACTTCCAAACGTAAGTGGTAGGGATTGTATTTATGTTGTAATGGATAGATTAACTAAGTTTGGACTCTTCATTGCCATTCCTAAAGGTTTCAAAGCACACTAGGTAGCTAATTTATTTTTAGAGAAATATTTAGGATACATGGTTTGCCTAAGAATATTGTAAATTATAGGGATAATAGATGTCTCAACTCATTTTGGTAGGAATTTCTTCATTTAGCTAGTACTAATCTCACTCCTAGTGCCAATTATCACCCATAGAGAGATGGATATACATAAATAGTGATAAAGTTGGTTGAAGAATGTTTAAGACACTACATCAAAAACTAATAGGTAGCACGGGTCAATGGTTGCACCTTGGAGAATATTGCTACAATACCACTTATCACATGTCCATTGGTATGACTCCTTTTTATGGATTTGTATGGATATTATTTAACAACCCTCACAAATTTGGTGTTCACTTACAATAGGTTACTAGAAACCAATGATGTTTGGTAGGACATAGCCAGATATTTTGAGGTCCTTCAAGGATCACATATAGTCGGCTCAAAATCAACAAAACTTTTATGTAGATTTACACCACATTGAGAGGTCATTTGAGGCTAGAGACATTTTTATGCACTTGCAGCCTTATAGGAAAAATTAAATTAAACTATGTGTGGCTAAAAACGTCAAACCTCACATCTATGGACCTTAAAAAGATGTGAGAAGGGTTCAAAAAGTTGATTATGAGTTGAAATTACTAGTAGGCAACGAAATTGATAATGTTTTCTATGTTTGTTTCCTCAAAAGGGAACTTGGCCAACATATTACACCATTGGTAGACTTTCTACTATTGGATGATGAAGGGAAGCTCATTTTGGTGCTATAAGCCATTGTTGATACATGGAAGAAGAAGATGAGAAATAGAATAGTCACATAATACTTGGTCCATTGGAGGAACCTACCTATAGAAAATGCTACATGGGAGGGACTAGAGATTCTTGAGCACCCATCTCATTGTTCCTTGCATGAAAGCCATTTTAGGAATGGTGGACTTGTAATCTCCCTTTTTAATTAATTAGCTTATGTGGACCCTATCTTATTTTCTTGATAGGGATATAAAAATATCTTAATAAAGTGGCCATGGTTTAGTAGCCCCAAGAAAATAATAATAATTAATATGGGGGTGTCGATTTTCATAAAAGGTTGTGGTAACCCCCAAGACACTTGGTAGCTTCTTCATGACAAATTCTATGAGAACAAATTAACTAGTATATTTATATTTAAAAAAATATATCTACAGTATGCCGAGAGATATCTTCCAATTTGTTGGTATTTATAAATTACTTATAGTTAGAATATCTGATATACTGACATGAGTTAATTTAAAGAGATTGCTGCGAGACTTTTCAAATTCTTCAAATGTAATAAAGATTTCACTCCATAACTACCCAATTTTTTTATTTTTCTATCCATTTGGCTTCCATAACAGCCCAAGTTTTTCTATTTTTCTATCCATTTGGCTTCCACGAATTTATTTATTTACACATTTTATGAATTTTGTTTACTTGGGAATCTGAATCTTAATTGTTTATGGGAATCTGATGATGGTGTTAGGTTGTCATTGATGTCAAAAGTGTTCAGGAGATGGTTAATGAGGTATTCATCATGATGTCTTCATATGTTTGAGGTAAATTCAGATGTGATCATTACTACTTCCTTGCATTTAATATGTCAAGTTTCTATCAGGAGATTTGCATCACAATGATATCTTATGAAGTGTTTTTGGATCATCTTGGATCATGTGAAATCAGATATGCATGTTCATGTCTTCATTATGTCTTCAGTGGTATTCTTTGCAGAGTATATTTCAGGATGTGATCATCTCATGGCATTTGTTACAACATAGTTGTTAGCTTGATATAGAGGCATTGCATTTGTACAAAGATATCATAGGTTCTTGTAAGTAATATACAGTGGCATGATCTTCATGGTATACAGTGGCATGGTCTTCAGTTGATCTAAGTGGTATTCTTTGCAACATGGCATCATGTATGGTTTTCATGTTATCTAAGGATCAAAAGATGGTTCATCAGTTTATTACAAGTTGTTTGGTTAATGTATGCCACAAATAAAGGATCATAGGTGCAAATTGGTTGTTGATGATATGACTTAGTAGAAAGCTTTGCAATAAGAAATGGTTCAAGGTTTATTATCCTATCCTATCTAAATCCTTAAATATTATCAAGTTCCTAAACCTTTATCCTGCCTGTCAACTAAACATGCACTTTATGTTTTAAAACGCTGGTGACTTGGTATAGCGGGTTTGTCACTTAAGTGTTATCGTCTGGAGGGTTCTTCTACATACTGTTGACCGGCCCCTCTCTCTTGCAGACCGGTAACATTGGTGGAGTATTATGTGCGTAGGCACCAAATGCTGATCAACGGTTAGTTTTCAAACCATGAAATTTTATGTAGGGGCAAAATGATTGTTTGAAGATCTATTTTTTTAAAAGGAAGATGCAGAGGAAGATGAAAGTTAAAAGGGAAGATTGGAAGATTTTATTTTTCTCAGACAGAGAGATAAAGCAATCAAGTTTTGAAGATGGAAGATCAAAAGTTTGTTTTGGGGGTTTGATTTTATTTTTGAATAGGCACAGAGAAATATTTTCTTGCAGATGGATTTTTTATTGTATAGATATTATTTTTGTAAGATGTTTACAGAGAAGAGAAAATGAAAAGATTTTTTTTGAGACATTGAAGAAAATATGAAGAGGATTTTTGCAGAGGAAAGGAATACGAAAAGATATTCAGAATTTGTATATAATGGTTTTAACAAGTACATTGATAGGGATAGTTGATGAAGAAGGATACAGATGAAACATACAGTGTTGTGAAGTGTTGTTGAGAATCAAGCAGTGTTGGTGTTGTAGAGTGGATCATGATACAGTATTGAAATATCTGAGTTTGTTTATGATTTGGGAATGGTCATTTGACAGACA
Source organism: Cunninghamia lanceolata (assembly GCA_027924645.1). NCBI lineage: Eukaryota > Viridiplantae > Streptophyta > Pinopsida > Cupressales > Cupressaceae > Cunninghamia > Cunninghamia lanceolata. The sequence goes on from BSBN01000780.1 coordinate 12,696,617, forward strand.
CATGAGAGAGAATAAATGTTATGTATTGAAACAGAGAAACCCTCTGAATTTGTGTTTTCAGTTTGTTCTGTAATAGGGGTTGGTGCTCCTTGAAGCTGGTGCTTCTAAACAGTATGCCAGTGAGGCATTGTATTAGCCAGTGAGTCTTATAGGTCAGTGTGACCTTAATATTTGTCAGTGAGACAATTTGTATTGCCAGTGAGGCAATTCTGGAGTGGTTTTTCTACCCCTGGAGGGTTTTCCACTCGTGCAATTCTTGTGTCTTGATCTTCTCTCTGTGGATATATGTTTTACTCATAAGTTTTTGTTTTTCATTCTCAGTTATGTGCACATGTATGTGAGAAATCAATGATAGCTCTCTCTCCCTGTACTCTGCAAGTTAAAGATTGTAAAAAGATTAGAAATTTCACACAACACTGATTCACCCCCCTCTCAGTGTTGTGCTTGACTCCTACAATTGGTATCAGAGCCAGTTTCCCTTCTACAGCTTAATCAGCTTGGGTAGGTCTTGTGTGTGGAGTTCAATGGGTAAGTGCAAGAGAAATAAGAACATGAGAAATCTTAAGCATCATTCTGGTCAGAAGACACAAAAGACATTATCCATATCAAATTCAGATGTTGATATAAATTCAGTTGATAAAGATGTTCTCCATGTTAAGTCTTATATTGTCTTAGAAGAAAAGGTTTCAGATGTTCCTCAGTTTGATGGTTCAAATTTTTCAGTTTGGTATGTTAGAATGCAAGTGTATTTATCCTCCTTAGGATATGATGTTTTAATGTCTGTTGAGAATGGTATTTCTTCAAATAACATAGAGGTTCTTAAATGCAATCATATAGCCAAGAGGGTTATTTTATCTGGTTTATCTAATGATATTTCTTGTAAGGTTGTGCAGTGTGAAACAGCTCAGGATATCTGGAAAGAACTGATAAGAATTTATCAAGGTAATGGTAAAGAAAATGACTATGAAAGGAAACTTTCAAATGAAGAAGTTGAAGTTCAATCCCAATCTGATTTAGAAGAAGCCAGCATCACAAGTGATGATGATGAAGAAGATTGTGAGATTGACATGGAAGGAGAGCTTATATATGCTCTGAGTGAGCTCAAGAAGTATAAAAGAGAGAATCATAAACTAAACTTGCAGCTGCAACAAGAAAGAGAATCAAAAGTCAATGCACTTTCAGAACTTGAAATTGTTTCTACAGATCTTGAAGAGGCCAAATGTCAGATTATTAGTTTAAAGACATATATTGATGATTCTGACAAACTAATTGCTAGATTGAAGATAGAAATTGAAGAAGCTAAGAGGATAGCTGATGTCTCAATATCTGACCTTGAAGTTAGAAGGAGTGAGAATCTAAAACTAGAGGGTGAAATTATCAAACTCAGAAAAGATTATGATGGTCTGAAGACTTTATCTAAGAAGTATCAGGATTTTGAAGAAAGCACAAGCAAGTTACATGTGTTGTTGGGCAAACAGAAGCAGCATAATGACACAACTGGATTAGGATTTGAAGAAGGAGAATGTTCCAAAGTCAGAGAGACTCCCAGAGAGAAGATTGATTTGAATACTGCCACTAAAAACAAAATGCATAATCAAAGAAGAAGAAATTTCAGAAGAAGTGCTCCTGTTAGACAAGCATACATGTACAGGTATAACTATTCATTTAATGGTTACTGTTATACTTGTAATCATTTTGGTCATAAAGCAGTTGATTGCAAAAGGAATACTAACCTTGTATGTTACAAGTGCAATAATGTTGGACATATTCAAAGAAACTACAAAATGAACAGAGTGTATGATCCTTCATGGAAGCTTAATATGAGTGCTCAAAGGTATTATCAGTCAATTGATTTTGATTACAACATAATTTGTTATAATTGCAACTCTCTTGGTCATAAAGCACACAGTTGCAGGAGAGCTCCACCTAATTTAAAAGGTTGGGAAAAGAAAAGGACAGAAAATGTTTGGAGGAAGAAAGAGCCTATTAAAATTTGGAAGCAGAAAGAAAGTAAAGAGAAGCCAGAATTTAAGCTTGTGTATCATGCACAAGTCACTTCATTAGTTGCATAACAGATAGCATGAAGTGAGGGGGAGTTATTCATGTTCTATCAAGTATCCCCAAAGGGTTTCAAGAAGAAGATCATTTGATGTTTATCAATTTGATGATCTTGTTTTTTTGTTGAAATCATCTTTGATAATGTTTGACAGTGATACAGGTAATCATTGACTTATTATGCTTTCAAGATAATGAAAAAGTGTTTCAGGAGTTCAAATGCACAAATTGTAAATGATCCTGATTACAAAGATTGAATTGTCATGGTATTGCAATCCAATGTGTTTTGGAAAGTGTTGTTGCAATAATATCTTGTTTTGAATGATAAAGTCAAGAGGCAAGAGTTCTTGTTGATTTCAGTATGTTTCATCAGTTTTAAACAGTGTGTTGTAAAGAGATATGCAGGATCAGCAGGATGGTCTTCTTTCTTTTCATGTCAAAAGGATGTGCAATAATTCTTGGTTGCAGAATGAATATTCATTTAGAAGTGATCATTGGTATAATAATTTGACATGTTCTTCTTCATTAATATGGTTTAGAAAGGTTTGTTCAAAGTGTGTGGTGGTTTCAGGTATGAGCTTCAAGTTATGACAATCAAGTGTTTCTTATGACATTGATGGTGAATCTTGTAAAGGTGTTCTCAAGGAACTCTCATCAGATGTGGTTTTGTATCAGAATTAACAAGTGTCTTGTGTAGAACAGGAGGTTAGTTCAGATGGTCTTCATTCTTTGCCATGACAGAAAAGGTGTCAGAATAGTTTGGTTGCAGGATGATAATTTGACGATTATATCTATTACTTTGTTGAGTTATGGCATGTGTCTTGGAGATTTCAGGTGGTTTGAAGATAATATCAAAAGAAGATGATAAACTAGATATATTAAGGAGTTTCTGATGATCTCTAATTTGTTTTAGATAGTGTTCTTCAAGCTATGATATTGATGGTGATATCTTGTATTTCTTCAGAGGAGTTAAAGGCATGTCTTGAATCAGCAGTAGCAGATGATAATGTTTAGCAAAGTTGGTCATATGTTGAAAGGTTAACATGAATTTATGCCTTCAAAGTGTTCATAATTTAATGTGATTATAATTGTTATGATCATGCTATAACAATTTTTCTGTGGAGGTTGAATTGTTCTCAGGGGGAGTTTATCAGAGGATTGAGTTGTCTCTATCATGGGAGATTTGAAAAGATCTTATCAAAAGTGGTCATCATGTCATCATGAGTTGGGAACTGTGTGATGAGGAGTCTTCATGATTTTTGCCTACAAATCTGTTTATCAAAGAGTATTGGTATGTGTTCAGAAGGTTGATTGTCAGTAAATGGATGGTATACTTCAAGTTGATATGTTTCTTCAGGACTATTTCAGGAAGTGCTGAGTTGAATTGAGTTATGTTGGTTATTCTTGTCAGTATTTACCAATGGTATTTCTGAGCAGTGATTGTTTGTGAACTTTATCACATGGAAATCTTGAAGATTTGTTATTTTAGGTCAATAAGTGTTGTTTCAGGAGTTTGTTAAAGGAAGTAATCAGAGAATCTTATTGATGTCTGTGTTTCATCTTCATCTACAAATTTGTGTTGTGATTAGAAGTGGTATAGTGTAGTCTATGGGCAGCTTGTAACAGTGGTTTGGTGCTTGGTTTGATATGCCTTACATGATTGATTGATGTCTTGTTGCTCTCAGGTTTTTATGGTTGTTCAATATGCAGATTGAACATGGAAAGAGCTCAGAGTTCTCAAGAAAAGTTTTGGACAGCAAATTGCAAAAATAATCAGTGCCTTAAGTGGTATTTTGATATGAAGAATGATAAGTCTTTGTCATCAGATGTCAAAAAGGGGGAGAAAGAAAAATTGCAATCAGATGGTTTTTCCATCAATGACAAAGGGGGAGATTGATGGTGTTAGGTTGTCATTGATGTCAAAAGTGTTTAGGAGATGGTTAATGAGGTATTCATCATGATGTCTTCATATGTTTGAGGTAAATTCAGATGTGATCATTACTACTTCCTTGCATTTAATATGTCAAGTTTCTATCAGGAGATTTGCATCACAATGATATCTTATGAAGTGTTGTTGGATCATCTTGGATCATGTGAAATCAGATATGCATGTTCATGTCTTCATTATGTCTTCAGTGGTATTCTTTGCAGAGTATATTTCAGGATGTGATCATCTCATGGCATTTGTTACAACATAGTTGTTAGCTTGATATAGAGGCATTGCATTTGTACAAAGATATCATAGGTTCTTGTAAGTAATATACAGTGGCATGGTCTTCAGTTGATCTAAGTGGTATTCTTTGCAACATGGCATCATGTATGGTTTTCATGTTATCTAAGGATCAAAAGATGGTTCATCAGTTTATTACAGGTTGTTTGGTTAATGTATGCCACAAATAAAGGATGATAGGTGCAAATTGGTTGTTGATGATATGACTTAGTAGAAAGCTTTGCAATAAGAAATGGTTCAAGGTTTATTATCCTATCCTATCTAAATCCTTAAATATTATCAAGTTCCTAAACCTTTATCTTGCCTGTCAACTAAACATGCACTTTATGTTTTAAAACGCTGGTGACTTGGTATAGCGGGTTTGTCACTTAAGTGTTACCGTCTGGAGGGTTCTTCTACATACAGTTGACCGGCCTCTCTCTCTTGCAGACCGGTAACATTGGTGGAGTATTATGTGCGTAGGCGCCAAATGCTGATCAACGGTTAGTTTTCAAACCATGAAATTTTATGCAGGGGCAAAATGATTGTTTGAAGATCTATTTTTTTAAAAGGAAGATGCAGAGGAAGATGAAAGTTAAAAGGGAAGATTGGAAGATTTTATTTTTCTCAGACAGAGAGATAAAGCAATCAAGTTTTGAAGATGGAAGATCAAAAGTTTGTTTTGGGGGTTTGATTTTATTTTTGAATAGGCACAGAGAAATATTTTCTTGCAGATGGATTTTTTATTGTATAGATATTATTTTTGTAAGATGTTTACAGAGAAGAGAAAATGAAAAGATTTTTTTTGAGACATTGAAGAAAATATGAAGAGGATTTTTGCAGAGGAAAGGAATATGAAAAGATATTCAAAATTTGTATATAATGGTTTTAACAAGTACATTGATAGGGATAGTTGATGAAGAAGGATACAGATGAAACATACAGTGTTGTGAAGTGTTGTTGAGAATCAAGCAGTGTTGGTGTTGTAGAGTGGATCATGATACAGTATTGAAAAATCTGAGTTTGTTTATGATTTGGGAATGGTCATTTGACAGACACATGAGAGAGAATAAATGTTATGTATTGAAACAGAGAAACCCTCTGAATTTGTGTTTTCAGTTTGTTCTGTAATAGGGGTTGGTGCTCCTTGAAGCTGGTGCTTCTAAACAGTATGCCAGTGAGGCATTGTATTAGCCAGTGAGGCTTATAGGTCAGTGTGACCTTAATATTTGTCAATGAGACAATTTGTATTGCCAGTGAGGCATGTTTTTCAGTTAAGCCAGTGAGGCAATTCTGGAGTGGTTTTTCTACCCCTGGAGGGTTTTCCACTCGTGCAATTCTTGTGTCTTGATCTTCTCTCTGTGGATATATGTTTTACTCATAAGTTTTTGTTTTTCATTCTCAGTTATGTGCACATGTATGTGAGAAATCAATGATAGCTCTCTCTCCCTGTACTCTGCAAGTTAAAGATTGTAAAAAGATTAGAAATTTCACACAACATTGATTCACCCCCCTCTCAGTGTTGTCCTTGACTCCTACATCTGAATCTTTTAGCCCTTGTTGTGAGTGTAGAATGCCTCTCGATGTAATGAGGAGTTACAAGTCGGTTTTCATTACAAAGTGGGGGCTTTTTTTGGGAAAGAATCTCATTAATATTTTAATTTCTATCTTTGAGAGGGAAAGTGATGTGTCAAAATTTGTTCCATATTGGTGCTATATGATGAGGTGCTTGGTTGAATTTGAGACATATACAAATTTATTCAGTTTTTTCTATTATAGTTTGAACCTTGTGTTCATCTATAGGATTCAAGGATGGAAGCCCTTGGATTTTAGAGATAAGAGGGTGAAACCTCTTTGGTTTCCTATAAATTTGAAGACAAACAACACCCTTTGATTTGTTGAGGGAAATCTCACATAGAGGTTGCATTTGTACTTCAAAGTGTTGTTTGGATTTTAGCATATATTTTGGTATTTGTAGCAAGTTTTGTACTTATAAAGATTCAAAATACTTTGGAAGTATATATTTTGTAATAATTCAAGAAATATTTTATTATGGAGGAAACTTTACTAATATTTGTTTGTTATTCTTTGAAGTTGCAATATATCTATATAATTATGAAATCCATTGTTACATCATTTTGGGCATTATTTTTGTTAGAAATTGATAAGTGTGAGGATATTTAGGCTGGCCCACTCTAGCAGAGGTCACAAGGGGGACCTCCTCCCCATCCACATATTCAACCCCTTCATATATATATAACCTTGCCCTCACCTAATTAGGGTACTCAAAAAGTGACAAATAATAATATTTACTCATTGTATGCTCTCACCTCACCCTCATGGGATCTTGGTTATCAAAAAGTGGAAAATATTATATTAAAATTGGGTGACAATATTACATAGCCTACCATACCCTATTCATGATTCACTATAAATATGCTCTACAACCTAATTTCCACTAGAAATCTAGAAAGTCATGCATTTTTGTAATTCTCAAATGTATTGATAGTGTGGGCTTCCTGTGAGTTATGTTGTCAAGATCACAATTTTTCTTTGTTGATCTATACTTTGGGTTAGTCCTAAATTTATTTCTTAGATACAGAGGTAGGTGTCATGGTTAATGGATATAGTTTGACTATGACTAAATAAACTAGACCTATTCAAGCATCACAATCTAGGTAATTATAGGCTATCTCCATCTATTACATAGATATGTAAAACCTTTTAATTATAAGTGTTGTTGTTTAGTCTAGGGATTACTCTATTGTCTACTCCATGTATGATGATCAAGAGAATGTAATTCGTCAATTCTTGTATCTTGGATTAATTCTTTTATTACTTTCATGTTTTTGTAAGTATAGGGAAGAATTTTAATACAAAAGTATCTTCATGTTTAAATGTATCCTTTGTTGTTTGGATTTGTTTAGTTAGTACCTACACTATATGTATTCCTTGGATTACACTTGCTAATTTGTTGTTATAGCCAAATGTTAGTTTATCCTCACAAAGAATTGTATTATTGTGTCAAATTGTATTTGCATAAATATTCTTATTACAACATATGGGCTTACCTTGTTTGGTTGTGGATTTTGTAAGTATGTTCTTGTATGAATGCTTCTAGTTCACATATGGGTTTGCATTTGTTATTAAGAGAGCCACAATTATGGTTTTTAGTTGTATAACTAGTTCTCATATCACAATCTTATAAATGTATTAGTGTTGAGAGTTGTGTTTGCTTTAGTTTCCTAGATGAGAAAGGTACTAGTCTTCAATAGCTTGTTCCCTACCAAACCAATTAAAATATTTAAAAAATACATTTTCCATTTCAACTTCTAGTTTATTTTTCTATTCACCATCTCTCATGATTAAGTGATTTAGCTAGTGTCAAATCCAATGTGAGCATGTAACTAATTAAATGATTAAAGAATCATGCTTGAGAGATTTCTAAAAATTCACATTTGTAGCTAAGATAAGGGGATTTAGTTTTAGTTATATAACTGTGTTCACATCTTGTGGTACATGTGTAAATCTACATTTTAACTGCTTAATGTGATCTCTTGTGTGTCTATTGATACCTTATATAAGGAATTGTTAGTCTAGGCCCATGGCATAATCCTTGATTCCCCTTTAATTGTCCTCCTAAGGCATTAAGGAAACACCCTCCTAGATTTAGTAGAGCCCAAAGAAGAAAAGTAGGTGCCCATTCCTATGCACTAGTCTCAAATTATCCAATCTCCGTCATTGAGCCTTACTTCTTTATCCAAGATAGTCATGTTCCTTACTCTTGGATTTTCGTATCAGCTATAGGAAAGTGGAGCCACATATTTGAATACCAATAGAGGTCATGAACAAAAAGTAAAGAGGCATGTGTAGAAATTTTTAATTGAATAGAAGTGTAGACATGGACAAAAAACATAGAATTATTTACATGAGGCAACATTTTAGTGCTAAAATTTGTCTTATAATGAAAGAATCAATTTGATAAAAGAGAACCTATACAATTGCTTTCTATCCATGTTCTAGTTAGGGTTTTCACTTGTTTGCAAGGATGAAATCAAGGCACACAAGGTTTTGTTAAAATCATATGCATGAAGTATATAGCTGAAGTATGGCCAAAGGGCACAAAGGTTGGCACAAGCTAAATTTAAAGGCCTTAAACTAAACTAATGATTGCATGAGTTGGATAATTCCTCTCATGTAGACCCAAGTACTATAAGTTGATCCTCTGAGGATTTCCTAACTTGTACACTTTTGCTAAATACTACTTCCTACAATTATGTCTTGATATGGTCTAAGCTTGAGATAGCTTGATTTGTACTTTGGTAAAATCCATGTGTCCATGCCATTAGAGTTGAGAAGAAACTTGTAATGCTATACATGCATAGTAAAAAGATGTATTGGTTGGTTATTGAGCCATCTTTGCATAGGGTTTCCTTAGTGTGTTCTAAGGAAATAAACACTATATGTCTTTGTTTTCTAAGTGTTGGGAATACCTAGTATGAGTCCTAAGAATGTGTAGTCAAGTAAGAGGAATGCATACTTGATGTCTTGATAACTAGTAGAGATGTTTTAGGAAACTCTATGAGTGTGCTATAAGGTTTCCCCAGCCACATTTGTTGGTGTGACTATGTTGAGGGGTAGTTGATGGTACATCATCATAAAAAAATGTAACGCACTTGTAATGATCTCATTCTTAAAGAAAATGGATCTTATTATAATATTATAATATGAATGGCTCTTGATTTGTATTTATGCAAGTCTCTATCCAATGGAGATTCATACTTGTGCTCTTAAATCTCCTTGCAAAACTTGAGTCTACCCAACGGATAGGCACTAATCTAGATGGTGAGAGATCAAACAAACATTAAATTGTGTACATCTTTCTTTACTCTTACTTAGCAGTGTAGGAATAGATTAGGTCATGCCCTCTTTAGCGATTCATTCGTAATACTTATCTCAAACCCTTTGTGAGCATACAACATTGACATTTAAAGAATCGTGCTAATAGGGGTTGTAGATTACATATGGGTAAGAAAGGTTAAGGGGATTCATAAGAAGGGATATATTTTTTTTTCATCATTAGTGACGTGCTAGTTTATTATTAGATGATTAAGAGAGGTTCTTAGTTTTTGAGTCTATAAGCTTAGATATTGAAATTCTAGTGACAAGCCTTTGGTAGCCACATTTGCACAAGGTGGGTTACTTTCAAGGCCAACTGTGTTTATCTTATTTGTTTTTAATTGTATTGTAAGAACATGATGCAGTCGTGACCAGGGTTTTTTTTACAAATGGCCGGATCACGCAGCCAATACACGGCACAACATAATGGAAGCAAAATAGATGGCAAACTAATCTCACAATTGATTAATTTAAATTCTAAATTGATTGCAAAATGTTATTCAAGCAAAATCTACTTCTGCACATTACATTCAGGAACTCACTCTTCACTATGCCTTGTCTTGTCTCTTTCTGTATCTCACCTCTGGCGACTTCACACATACTTTCTTCTATCTGTTTTGGTGCTTCCAAACCATCTTAGTCCACCCCACAAAAATGTTGATTTTCTCCCTTTCACTGGCGCCTTGTCTTTTCCAAAACTCCAAACTAAAAAATATAGATCTCTGTAAGACTCTACGCAGCAGCTTCAAACCTCTTTCAGTCCTCTAACTCCATGCCCTCTCAGCACTTCCTCCTCTCAGGCGGTTTCCAGCACAGCCAAAAAGAATTATAACAATGGGGCGGCTGGAAAAATTCTCTTTTCTCTTCTCTTTGGCCGCTTAGCTTTCTCCCTTCTCCTTCCCACCTGTCCACGCACCTCTTCAAAAACAGCAATAGGAGAGTTTTTGTTTTCCACAACGTTTTTATATCAAAGCATTTTTCTCTCTTTAAGGAATTTTGGGAGAAGATAATGATATTGATACGCCTTGGAAGCATCTAATAACCTCTCTCTTTCCTCAACATATAACTTATTCCATGTCACAAAAGCATTTACCATTATGTCATTATGTCAAACAACTCAGGTGCTTTGCTAATAGAGATCACGGCCTTCCTTTTGTCTTGGCATTTTTATAAACACTAGATAGACTTTGCCTGAATTTCAACGTGACCTAGTGCGCCTTTCTTGAAGAGAATGACATTCAAACACCCTTCGGCATCTACAACTAGACCAATGCTTTCACATTTTCCCTTTGACAATTTAACTCAATTCTTCGTTTCTTATTGTATCCGTAAAGTTTAGGCTTCTAGCAGTCTTCAAGAAACTTTTGCAATTGGTAACTTGTCAGCGGTCAATCACAAATACTGAAGGAAAATAATATTATTTTCCAAACATGGTGTTCCACATTCCGCAGAGGTATTTTGTAAAACAATTATAACCGATATCAAAATCAAGTATGTCTTGTAGCAACAAAACTTTGTATAATGTCTCTGATTTAGCATAGACAAATCTTGAGAATGAAATGAAGAGAAATTATAATTACGCGACTGCAACAAGATGTGCCAAAGCGGGAAAAACGCCTTTTTGCGTAACTTTGAACTGGATAATCCTTTTCTCCTGAAAACTGACCATGATGTGTGAAATGATCTCTATGTCAAAACAGCGTCGAGATAAAAGTCTTTATTTCTGCAAATTTGTATTAAACTGGAGGTTTTCCCAAAGTAGAGAGTTGCCTGAAACCACCAAATCAAAGCCAAAAAAAAATTGAAAATAAAACGAACAAATATTTTTTTGGTTGATGCAAATCGTGCATGCATCGGGATGCAGAACATTAGGGATTACCTTCTGAGGCGTAGTATATCCTAAAGTAAAGAAGGGATACCCTACCTTAAAATTTGGTCCTAAACTATTTGACTTAATGGAAAAGTTATTTAATGTTTATTCAAAACGGTGTCTCAAATTTAGATTATGACAAGCTTCTATTTGTGTTTTTTTTTTTTAAAACAAAATAATGGGTCAAATCCAAGAAAGTAAGCAACCAAGGTAGTTCAAATAGCCACAACTATGGAGCAATAAGGATTAAGGAACTAACAAATCTTAAGTACAATTGAGGTAGAATATTGTCAAACACTGACTCATGTTCAAGAGAGCGAAAATGTAGGGATATCGAAGTTGAATAGTAGGTTCATGCACAAAGAAAGTGAGGTAATTATAAGTTCTTGGAATTTGTTATCAAAGCATATTTACACTTTGAAAATATGAGGACGTTAACTAAGCTAACTTAGGAATAAGACTAAGTGACAAAAGAGTTGGTAAAAGATGTTGGAAATGAAGCCCAACCGTCACTGCCCTTTCGTCTTCCTCTTCCCATGTCTCTTCAGTTGCCTGGAGAGTCTATATATTTTCCTTCTCATTCTCTTTTTGGTAGAGATGAAGACTGTTGTAATTGGATTGATTAATGGAATAGTGTGTCCTGCTTTCCTTGGTGGATGTAGCCATCTTGATGGTGAACCACGTTAAATTTGTGTCTCTGATTTTATCTCTGTGTCTTTGATTCTTAATCTATTTTAGTTTTGTGTTTCGCTGCAATTTATCTTCAACAATTGGTATCAGAGCCAATGGTGGAAAAGTTGTTTTGGAAATCATGAAAAGTTTTCAGGAAAATGGATGTAGCAGCTTTGGATGACTGGGCTCTAGCTCTCATGTCTTTGTCGTGTGGCTCTAGAGTGAGTTTTGATGAAGTGGGAGCTACGAATAGTGACTTGGAGCTAGATAAAATTGTGCCTATGGAAGTAGATGAATCTCCTCTCTATTTGTCTGATGATCTTACCACTGATGTTATTATGGATGATGTTGATCCTGATTCCCCGAGCACTGCCCAGGCGAGGTATGTGTGGGAAAGGCCTTCGTAGGATTTGGGAGGTGAGGATTTTGACATACTAGAAGAATCGAGGCTAAACAAAATAGAGGATTTAGCAGCAATGGATGTTGCTAAAATAAAACACCATGTACATTTGGTTGTGCTGGTTGAAATTCTCGCCGGGATTGGTTGGCCAATGGAGTGGTTACTTGGTACTGTAGTTAAGTAACCATGAGTTTCAAGGAAAGTGGGGATAGCAGTGTGGTTTGGACTTCAGTGGGAGATTGTTGGAAATGAAGCCCAACCATCACTGCCCTTTCGTCTTCCTCTTCCCATGTTTCTTCAGTTGCCTGAAGAATCTATATATTTTCCTTCTCATTCTCTTTTGGTAGAGATGAAGACTGTTGTAATTGGATTGATTAATGGAATAGTGTGTCCTACTTTCCTTGGTGGATGTAGCCATCTTGATGGTGAACCACGTTAAATTCGTGTCTCTGATTTTATCTCTGTGTCTTTGATTCTTAATATGTTTTAGTTTTGTGTTTCGCTGCAATTTATCTTCAACAAAAGATATAGAGTTCAAATCCTTGGAGGTGTTTCTACCTAATATGGATAAAATTAATGTTGACTATGTGAGATGGAAAAATCCTCTAGGAAATAGAGGAGTGTACTTTTATTACCATCTCCTAGGGAGTTATCTTGATGTTATGGTTGTTTTCAATTTAAATTTGGTTAGTGTAGCTACCATGAACTTCTTGTTTAAATATGTATTTTTGAGATTGTGTCTATGTTGGAGATCATTTTGGATTTTTCTTTTCTACTATTTTTGGGATCTTTGAGCTAAACAATGTCACTCTATTATATGCAATAGAAATTGGTATGAGATGCACACCATCTCTTCTTTTTTGTGTGATTATTTAATATATTTAATTGGATTTGATGAATTATTTTATCTACTTTGGGCACACTCATGATAGGTGCATTATCTTTTTTTAATCAAATTCCCTTTCCATTGAAGTTTGGATCTAAACTAGAAATAATGTGGAAATCTAGCTATTTGATGTATGATTATTTATTGAGGTGCTTAACTCCATCAATCTATGTTAATGTTGTTGAATTACTTGTTAATCCTTTTCTATCAACCCTTGCCCATTGTTGTTCCATTTTCTTAAATATAAATTTAGGCTATTACATATAGACACACACATAGACACAATCTGTCTGAGAGTTCTTTTGCCTATTTGGTGACAAGGTTTCTATAGATATATGTATATTTCAATTCGTTGTTGCACATGTTAAACCTTGTAGGCATTTGCAGGCTTTGGTTTGTTCTCGATCTACGCAACCTTTGTTTTCCAACACCTGCTACCTTATTTGTTAGTAAAGCCTTTAATCATTTCATTTTGCACATATCCTACCATCGTGGGGATCTCGATAGACCGCAAATTCTGTCAAACAGTTCATGTGCCTTGTGTGTGTTTAATACTTTTTGCAAAATAAACCTTTATCAGCGGCAGAACAAATTGTAATATCCGATGAAACTTCTCTTCTTTTATGCTTTGATAATTGCCCATTCCTTGTCTCAAAACCTTCTTCATGGCGCAAGAAGAGAGGTTGATGGGCTTCATGAGAGAATCATTTATTCACCTTTTTCAATTTCTCAGGTTCTAGAGTCTTATTTTTAATTCTTTACATATGGGTGTGTGCAAGAAGTTGTGTCCACTTTTTGGCCAAAAAGTGGAAGTGTTTTTCCTGATTTTCAGAATTTGTCACATTTGACCTAAAAATTTGAAGCACTTAAAGGTGGAATCTTGGAAAAAGTCACTAAATATGAAATGTAGTACTCGGAGTCTAGTTTCCAAATATGTAATTTTTTTCAATACCCAGATGATATAAATTGATTTTGAATAGGCGTTTCTAAAAACCACTGTTTAAAAGTCACTTTTTTTTTACTATACCATGTACGTGTACGTCATCCATATTTTGACCTAAATAATCATATTTTTCAAAATCCTTTTGGGAAAAGCTTTGTAACTCACTGAAGCACGTTTTCAATATTTATTTGTAATTTTTTATTGAATAATTTTTTTTTTAATTAATTTTTTATTGGTCATTTTTTGTCTTTTAAAAAATCATCGTGTACGTCACACATAAGATGACCTAAACTTTAACATTTTTTGAAATTTTTTTTTTAAATTGAAAAGAATTGTCTAAAGTACGTTTTCATACAATTTTTTTTACAAAAAAATATTTTAATAAAAAGTTATTAAAATATTAAAAAACCCTGATAATTCAAGGTTATGAACCTATTTCATCATAAATTGATTAAAAAATAAAAAAAATAATTTAATTGTGAAAAAAATTACATATTTAGAATCTACATTGTCTCCTCTATAATGGGTTTTAATTTCGTCAAAATATTCTGCAAAATAAACCTTTAAATATATGCCCAAAGTCACTATTTTGTTGTAACATTGACAGGGCCTTCAAGGTGCAGGTCAAACTAGGACCAGAGGTCAGGGTCGGGTCCCCAAAGCATTTTCCGAAGCGGGTTACAAAGCAAAACCTGAGCCTAAAATTCAAATTTTGAATAACGGGATCCCGTTTATAGAACGCGATCCCGTTTATAAAATGGGATCCCGTTTATAAAACGGGATCCCGTTTACTACTCCATCGGTCGTGAATAAAACGGGATCCTGTTTAATAAACTCGGGATCCCGTTTTCCTCTGTCGCCTGTCGCTGTTGAAAATGGGGTCTCTGCTGTTTTTTAAAAAAATTAATACTTTTCACAAACGGGATCCCGTTTTATAAAACGGGATCCCGTTTTATATAACGGGATTGCGTTTTATATAACGGGATCGCGTTTATGGCCTCTAGGTTCGGGATCCCGGGAAAAATAGGATCGCGTTTTTGGTTCTAGGCTCGGGATCCCGAGGCAAAACGGGATCCCGTTTTATATAAACGGGATCCCGTTTTTCGTTCCCCGATTTCGGATTTTTTTCTAACTCTGAAACTTCCACCTTAAGTGGACACAACTTCTTGCATCTACCCATATCTAGTTAATGGTTACTAGTATAGAGAAGTTCATATGGTACAGAACTTCTCTTGGCTTGCACATCACTTGATGATAGGCAGTACTGGTATTAATTTTTCAATAGGAGGAGTTATTCACAAGATAGAAACTTGACTTGAAGTGGGAGATTGTTGGAATGTGAAGTTAGTTTTGCTTATTCCAGTAGTGATGAGAAGTCGACAACGAGTACCTAGCTAGATTGTTGGATTGTAGAATTTTTTCTGGTCATGTGCCATGTGTACACCATGCAAAATTGCATGCAGAAGTGCCACTAGCGCTTTTATGCATGAAAATCTATCTATAGATTTGATTTGTTTTTTTGCATGTGCTTTTTCATGATAATTTAAGTTAGTCAAGCATGAATGCTAAGACATGAGAAAATGTTTTATGTAACTGCAAATTTTCTTCTGAGAATAAAATTGAGAGATCTTTGGCCATGGTTTTTTCCTGGTATATTACCAAGTTTTCCACGTAAATCTGTGTTATCTATTTTGTGCTTTTTATTGCTAATTCACTATTATTTCAATTTTGCACTGCTTATTTTTCTAATAGTTGGTATCAGAGCACACAGCTTTGTGCAGAAATTATTTTGTGGCTTTTTTTATCTTTGTGAAAAGTAATGACAGGAGGCACGGTTACCATATTTGAGGTTCACAAATTTTATGGTTCCATTTTTTCTTTGTGGAAACTAAAGGTTCAAGCCTTATTAGTTAAGGATGGATGCACCTTGGCTCTCAAGGGGACAATGTCAAAACCTTCAGCCATAAAGCAAGAGGATTGGGATGAACAAGATAACATGGTTAGAGCTACAATTCAGTTATCTCTAGTTGATTCAGTTTTATTCAATGTTGCGGAGGAGAAAATGACACATGACTTGTGGACTAAGCTTGAAAAGCTATATGAGACCAAGTCATTGGCAAATAAAATTTTGTTACAACAACACTTGTATAATTTGAGGATGCATGATAGTTCTTCAGTCATAGATCATCTCAATAATTTCAACACACTAATTAACAAGTTGGCTACAATGGAGGTGAAAATTGAAGAAGAGAATAAAGAGGCTATACTATTATGCTCTTTACTTGAAACATGGGATCAATTAGTTCTGGTGCTCAGTAACTTAGCACCGAAGGGGAAACTTATCTAAGAAGATGTGGTAGCCACAGTAATTTCTGAAGGTTCAAGGCAGAAGACATCTCAAGGGACTTCTTCTTCCTCTAATGCCCTTATTTCAAGGGGTAGAACTTCAAAAAGAGATAAAGCTGAGCATGGACAAGATAGGTCAAAATTCAAGGGTGAAAAATAGTTAAATGTTGGAACTGTGGAAAAATAGTGCATGTCAAAAACCATTGCAGGTTTCCAAAAGCAAACAATGAAAATTCTAGCTCGCAACCATTAGAGGAAAATATAGTAGAAGTTGAAGCACCATTGGAAGATGGAGATGTTTTTTTTGCTAATTTGGGAGGTTTGTTTCATCATGTTTGGATCATTAATTATGCTAGCTATTTTCACATGACTCCTCACAAGGACTGGTTTTCTTCTTATCAGTCATGTGATGGAGGTATGGTTTACATGGGAAATGAGACCCCGTGTGAAGCTATTGGTGAAGGAGTGGTCAAAATCAAAATATTTGATGGAATTGTAAGGACTCTTCAACATATAAGACATGCACTAGGATTGAAGAAAAATCTATTGTCATTTGGAGCATTTGATGAGAAAGGTTACCGATTCAGTGGAGAAAATGGTTGTCTCAAGGTAACAAAGGGAGCATTGGTGGTGCTAAAGGGGAAAAATGTTGGCAATCTCTACATGATGGTTGGAGAAACTTGTAGTGGAGAGGCTGTAGTGGTATTAGATGAAGAAATGGATTCATTATCTACTTGGCATAAAAGGCTAGGCCTATAATGTCCCCTTCCTAAGCCAGCACTTCTACATCGGGCTACTTTACTACATGGGTTCCCATAGACTAGTAAGGGTGGTTAGGGGACCCATGGTGATGTGGATCACCAAAACTCAGTAAACATTTGTAGAGTGACGAGATGGTTTCCTTTTGGTGAGATTTCTAGTTGGCACTTTCTAGAGCGAGTTTGAGCCA
Organism: Cunninghamia lanceolata; assembly: GCA_027924645.1. Classification (NCBI taxonomy): domain Eukaryota; kingdom Viridiplantae; phylum Streptophyta; class Pinopsida; order Cupressales; family Cupressaceae; genus Cunninghamia; species Cunninghamia lanceolata. The sequence continues at coordinate 12,713,846 of BSBN01000780.1, forward strand.
TTTGGCCAAACTTACTATATTTAGCAGGGGCTCATAGGACTCAAAGCAAGTTGGCGCAATGGTTCCAAAGCTTGTCGACATTCCATTGGCTAGCTCAGTAGTACTACGGGATGCTTGAGAAAACCATTCGAGATATTATTTTAATAATAGATATATTTAAGTTAAATTGAAGATATAACTTAATATGTCTATTGTTAATGTGACTTTATATTATATTGGGAACATAATGAAATATTTTTTAGTTAATAAAGTCACCCTAAGTGGGCACCCAAGCCAAGAAGAATTGAAGAAACATTCAAATATTAATTTCTCCAAAAAGGGCGTTGGGAGATATAAGGAAAAAAGTGGTCTTTTGTCATTCTCTATTGAAATTTTATTTTATGTCTAAGCTTTGTTCTTGTGAGCAAGGGTTTGAACCAATAGCTTGTGAGCATCTACAGGGTTGAAAGACACTCCCAAGGTGTTGTTTGAGTCACCTCATTTGAGGGGTTACAATTGAGCTTCATTGCAAGTAGTCAACATTGTCGTGTAGATGTTTACATAAATATATCTTCACTTTTTTGTTACTATAATTGTTGAAGGTTATCAAAGATTAGATTGCAAGCAATAGACTAGTTTTGGGAGAGAATTTAGAGTGGGTTTGGCTCCCTAGTCTAGCCGTACATCTCCTAGGCCTGGCCATATAGCATAGAGATGAGTTGTTGTGTTTGTGTAAAGTTTTGGTCAAGATCTCTATACCCAGCTAGGCGTGGTCTACTGCAAACATAGATTCAGTGATTTAGTGACTGTTTGAGGGTTTTAAAAAAGTGTCTAGAACTATTACAATCACCTACAAGCTATCCCAACTCCCATCCATGGCGTGAGCACAAGAAGGGCATCTAGTTTCCATTCGAAGTTCATTTGGAAGGAGATTTGTAGTGTTTTTTCATTGTAAGTAGTACAATAGGGTCAGCAGATGTTTGTGCTCTCATTCCATTGTATCAAGTGAACATTTGTATGTTGTTTCAGGCTGTTGCATCTCTGGTCTGACTTGGATAGTGAAAGGGTATGTTCATACTTCAATATATTTGACTCTTTTACAAATGGGTATTGTTTAAAATGATTCTCTGATGTATTTTCATTGAATATTAGCTTGTGGGTATTGTCATATCTTATATTTTCAAAATATGTACATGCATGGTGTTATGTCAAAAATACAAAAAACATAAAATGCACCAGGTGACATCTAAACCATAGAAAACAAAAGGGGGTAGGACATTATAGTGGTATCAAAGATGGTGAATCTTGCCAGCCTGTGTTGAACAATGATTCATGAGTGCTTGGAAAAATGTTTACACTAAGCATACCCAATAGTGGCAGCCACCACAGATTCCAGAAGGAGAAATAGTTTCAGGTAACTTGGGTATGCACAGAAACTTATCCAGTGATAGTGACAGCATAACAAGTCACACGGGAGATAGAAACAAAGGGCTAGAATAGTTAGAGTCCCAACTCTAGAATTAAATGGAAGTTTGACATTATGTTGGATATGATGTCACAATTGTTAGACAAAATGAGCTAGGGTAATTTGATAGTACAGTCACATGCAGCTAATGAGGGTGAAGCAAGTGGGTCTAATAATAATAATCACTGCCATATAGCTCAGGGTAGTGGACACGACACTCGGACTACCCTAGGATCAGTCCCTAGACCACTCCAGCCTACCTTTCCATGCAGAGAGTAGGCACCATTGACACATGAGCCAGAGGCATAGATTCCCATGGCAGAGGACATTGGATTGCAACATGTAGAGTATATGACACTTCCTCTAGAGATTAGGGAGATGTTGACCTTTGAGTAGTTCATGAACTAGAGGAGACAAAGAGCAGGTATACATGGTAGAGGAGATCATAGAGCACACAGAGCTAACATGGATTACCATCATGCTTTGAGTAAAGTTCCTATGGATCATTTCGATGGTAGTGGCAAAATATTAGCTAGATCATGGGTGCAAAAGTTGGATAACTACTTGACACTCAAACCTATGCCAGAGGATGAGGCACTAAACTTTACTACTATACATCTAGATGGGTTAGCTCATGAGTGGTGGTACTATGGGTTGGTCACCTTGGGCCACAATTTGATTACAACATATGATGAGTTCACCAGTTCAAATTGATAGAGAGATTTGACAATAAGGACCTCGAACTACAATTCAAAGAGCTTGCATAGTTGAAACAATATGGGTCACTTGTCATATATTTCCGAATTCCAGAGACTTTCAATTATGGTTCCCAGCATCTCAGAGAGGAGACTTATAGTCATATTCACTGAAGGACTAATGAAACCACTTTGAGGGTGGGTTAAGGCCTTTGACCCACCTTCATTACAGGAGACAATCAAGAAGGCACAAAGTATGGAGTTTGATGTCCTATAGAAAAAATTTCTCTTCAAATCCTTTCCTCCCAAGAAGGATAAGAGTTATCCACATCATCAAGACACAAATCAGCAGAAGAAAACTACTCCTAGACTTGATGATGATGCACTGAATGAGTACAGGAGGAAAAAATTGTGCTTCAAATGCAAGGGACCATGGGACCCCAATCATAAGTGCCCAATGAAGGGGCAAGTGAAGCAACTGGAGTACTATTTAGCTGAGGAAACTACATCAGAAAAATTAGACCAGTAAAGTGACTTGGAGGATAGTGAGGGGGAAAGTGCAACAAAAGAGGTACATGGTGAGCAGGACAAGGACATACCTACAACTTATCTTTCTTCTATTTAGAAAGAAGGTTCTTTCAGGATTCAGGGAGTCTTGGAAGCAAAGAGAGTGATCACACTACTTAACACAAGGGCCACTCATGACTTCATTGATGAGGGTCTTGTGGCAAGAAGGGGACTCAAGGCTAAGGAGTTCAAGGGGTTCAAAGTTAGACTAGAAGATGGGTTTGTCATTACATGCAAGAGAAGAATCCCAAAATTAACTATTAAGTTAAGTGATTATGAGTTCTAGGCAGAGTATTATGTGGTTAGTATGGGAAACATGGATGTGGTCCTTAGCATGAAGTGGCTTCATGCAATAGGTGAGTTCTACCTCAATTTGTGAACCATGGAGATGAAATTCAAGGTAGATGGGAGAAAACATGTGCTCAGGGGAATGTTAGATGGTGGCTTCAGAGTTGTATCTCTCAAGAGGATGGAGAGGTTACTTAGACATGACCAGGTGGAGTGGGTAGTTGAGTGTATTGTTATGCCTACAATTATAGAGTAGCCTAAGCAGAGTTATCATCCTGACATATAGAAGCTGATAACCAAACACACTGAGGTATTCAGCAATATACCCCCAGGGAGGCCTCTTGAGAGAGACAGAGAGTATGTGATTGAGTTGGAGGATGGAGCGAAACTACTCATCATTACTCCCTATCGACATCCTAAGAGATTGAAGGATGAGATTGAGAAGATAATCAAGGAGCTTATCAAAATGGGGCACATTAGACTGAGTAAGAGCCCTTTTGCCTCCACAGTTGTTTTGGTGAAGAAAAAGATGGCACACTAAGAATGTGTATAGACTACAGGGCTCTAAACAAGAAAGCAATTAAGAACATGTACCCCATTCTGCAGATAGATGTGCTCATTGATGAGTTGCATGGGGCATGCTACTTCTCCAAGATCAACTTGCGATCTGGCTATCATCAAATTTGGGTTAGAGAGGAGGATGTGGAGAAGATAGCTTTTCGGTGCCACTATGGGCATTTTGAGTTTTTGGCTATGCCAAAGTTTGGTTTAACCAACACTCTAGCTACTTTTAGTCCTGTATGAACAAAGTCTTTAGGGAGTAGTGGTGGAAGTTTGTCCTCATTTTCTTTGATGACATAAATTGATTTTCAGTAGGACTTGGCAGTAGCACCTCCAACACATCGAGGGAGTCCTTATATGCCAATGAGTCAAAATGTGAGTTTGGCATGACTGATCTCCTCTATTTCGGTCACATCATCAGTGCCGAGGGAGTTAGAGTAGATCCTGAGAAGATTTGAGCCATTGTTGATTGCCCAGCACCCATGAATCTCTCATAGCTCAAGGGATTCTTTGGCTTATGTGGGTTCTACCACCAATTTGTTAAGGGATTTTCATAGAGTGCAACATGTTTGACAGACTTGACGAAGAAGGTTGCATTTGTTTGGTCCAATAGAGCACAACAATGTTTTGATAGGTTTAAGTAGATTATGAGTTCTTGCCTAGTTTTGGCCATACCAGATTTCACCAAGCCTTTCGAGCTTTAGTACGATGCCTTAGGTGAAGGCATAGGAGCTGTTTTAATGCAGGATAAGCACTTGATTGCTTTAGAGAGAAAGAAACTTAGGGGTGCAGAGAGGGGTTACAATATCTATGATAATGAAATGCTAGCCATAATGCATGTTTTGTCTAAATTTAGGCAGTATCTTGTGGGGAGCAAATTTGTAGTGAAAACTGATCATAATAGCCTTAGACATTTCCAAGTTTTCTTAAATTAGCATGACCTCAATGACATGCAACATAAGTGGGTTAGCAAGTTGCAAGCCTATGACTTTGACATAGTTTGTGTCAAAGGAAATAAGAATGTGGTAGTTGATGAACTCTCACAGAGACCTCACTTGTGCTCTTTAGGTGAGATTACAACTGATTACAGGGAGTGGATATCAACCAAATATGCTAAGGACAAGTGTGCCACAGTGATAGTTGATGGTACCTTTAAGGATAGAAGATATATAGTTGTAAATGATTTGACCATTTACAAGGTGAGGATCTTATTGTTACTAGGATCGAGGATGAAGAAGAAATTTATGAGGGCTTTTCATGATGTTCCTACATCTGGTCACTTAGGATACTTCAAGACATATAGACAAATCTGAGAATGGTTCACATGGAAAGGGCTCAAAATAGAAGTGTTGAAATATGTTAGAGAGTGCCCCACTTGCCAACAAAACAAATTGGAGCATTCTTTTCCAGCTAGTTTATTATAGTCCCTACCCATTCCTAATAAAAAATGGGAATGCATTTCTATGGACTTCATCACGGGCTTGCCCAAGGACCAAGGCAGGGACTGTATCTATTTTGTCGTTGATAGGTTAACAAAATTTGCCCATTTCTTTGCGATTTCAGCCACATTTTCAGCAACACAGATTGTAGACCCATTTTTTAGAGAGGTATTCAGACTGCATGGGCTACCCAAGAGTATAGTCAGTGACAGGGATAGTAAATTTATGAGTCACTTCTAGTAGGAGCTCTTCAGATTGAGTAGGACTAAACTCACTCCCAATACTAGCTATCACCCATAGGCTGATGGACATACATAGATTGTCAACAAGTGGGTGGAAGGATACCTCCAAAACTATATTGCAAGGCAGCAGAAGGTTAAGTAGTTGGATTTGGGGGAGTACTGCTATAACACTACTTAACACATGTCCATTCATATGTCACCTTTTATGGCTCTTTGATGTATTCAAGATTGAAGAGCCTTATTAGGCTGTTATTCAAGTAGAAATACAATTCTACAATGCAACAATTTTTCACATAAAAACAACCGTCCATTTATTTCTATTAATAGACTATAGATTACATCCAAGAGTTCAATTACAAAGATTTATTACTGAGACTAGATTGACATTTTCCATTAAAAAATTTCCCTAATTCCTCCTATGATCTTATCCATTCAATGTCCCCTCTTTCAACACCTTCGTTCTACCTTCCAAATGATACCAGACACCATCATTACAACTTCCATAGCCAAAAACAACTGCAATAGTTCAATAGCCAAATCCATGTCGAAGTGTTGGAGAGACGCATAAACATATCCCAACAAATTCCATTTGTCCCATCAAAATATATGTTAGGCACCAAGTCATTTAGTCTTCAATTTGTAGCCAATCCCTACTTCCCTAGAGTCTATTTGGGACACACCACAAGAGATATGGGCCAACAGGCTGAATAGTCAAACACTTCACCATATTGAGAGGACTGCCTATCATCTCCCACCGATATGAAGATGTCCTCTCGATGTAGGTTACTTTCACCACCGTGGTCCCCACCATCAAGACAATATTGGAGTATTAGAGAGACGCCAAGCCTTGTCTCCCCAAAACCACTCAATCATGCTGAAATCGGTGTCGAAGGATCATTGCATGATTAACACTTATCGCCCCATCAAAGGGATTGACTTCCGAGTCCCAACAAAATAATATTATCTCATCGACAGTGAAAGAACAACCAACACCATAGGCTCATCGAAGAGATAACATTCTAAGTCCCGGTGATATAACTACCTCCCACCGACGAGCTCTTGGTCCTTTGAGAGGACTGTGAGCTACGTCCCACCAAAATGGACCTGTCAGCCCAGTGAAGGAGTTACACCAACCAATGGGGCTAGGTTTAAACTAAAAGAACTTCGATGCATTTGTAAAACACAACAAAATTGAAAAAAAAATTGCTTATGTATATATTAATGCAGATAACTTTGGGATCCCAAGATGCTCCTGCTTCAAACACCCCAGGAAGGATAAATGTTCCATGAGTGGAGATAGGAACATTTAGGCCAAATTGGAATCAAAATTCCAAATTGAGCCAACTATGTGCCCTCAACCAAGATGCTACATCCACTGATTTTCCCTTCCAGCAAACCAGGTACTCCATGTACTCTTTACCATGTGTTTTCTTTGCAACCCTAGAATCAATGATCTCATCTACTTCTTCGGTTTGTTTCTTAGGTAGCTAATCCACCCAATCTATATTATCCGTGATATTTGTAGGCATATGTGGTTGAGTACTTGTCTCCCCTTCAACATATTTGTATAGATCACTAACATTGAAGATAGGAAATATATCTACATGCTCTGGAAGTTCAACTTCATAAGCATTGGCTGAAAATTTTCATAGGATCCTACAAGGACCTATTTTCTTCCATTTTAACTTACTATAGGTTCCCTATTGAAACCTTTCTTTTGTGAAATGAACCCATACCAATTCTCCAATCTAAAATTCCTACTTTCTCCTATGTTAATAAGTAGATTCTTTGTACTTTGCCATACTCTTCTCCAACTTTTCTTTCACCTCTTTGTACAAATCTCTAATATACTCTGCAAAATTGTCTGCGACATCACTTGTTCTCACTAGATCTGCACTATCTCTAAGTTAATCTATGCACCAGGGGCTATAACCATACACCACACTAAATGGACTTTTTCCTACACTCTTGTTAACTGAATTGTTATAAGTAAGTTATGCCTATGGCAATAGCAAGTCCCACTATTTTGGTTTGTCTCCAATTAAACACCGAAGGAGATTACCCAAACTCATGTTCACAACTTCAGTTTGACCATCCGTTTGTGGATGGTAGGCCAAACTGAAACCCAAATGTGTGCCTAATTTCTTCCACAATGTATGCCAGAAATGGCCAACAAACATTGTATCCCAATCAGATATGATACTCTTAGGCAAGCCATGCAACCAGACTACTTCTTTGAAAAATAGATATTCTATATGGGAAGCATCACTAGTTTTCTGACATGGAATAAAATGAGCCATTTTTTAAAATTGATCATCAACCACAAAAACAGAATCATTACCTCTTTGAGTTTGAGGCAGTCCCAAAACAAAATCCATGCTAATGTGCTACCATAGTCTCTTTGGAATTGGTAATGGCTGATACAGTCCATTATTTTGTTTCATACCCTTTGCATGTTGAGAAATTTTGCATCCTTGTACCATTCTTTTGACATCAACACTCATTCCTAGCCAATAATAACTCTCATTCAATAGAGCTATTGTTTTATCTACTCCAAAATGTCCACCCAATTTGCCACTATGCTTTTCTCTGATCAAATTCTCCCTCATGGAGCCTCTAGGTATACATAACCTCTTTTCTTTGAACAATAGTTTCTCTTGAAAGAAATACTCCATCCATGGAGTTCGATCCAATTCCACTAGATTCTTGCATGCTAACCATGCCTCTCGAAAATCTAGGTCTTGTTCTTACAACTCACTCAAAGCATCAAAACCAGCAAAGTTCTCCTACTTAGTGCATCAGCAACTCGATTGGATTTACCACTCCTATGTTTTAACACAAAAGAATATCTTTGTAAAAACTCAATCCATTTCATATGCCTCTAGTTCAACTTACCTTGGCTATTTATGAACTGCAGGGAATGATCGTCTGTATACAACACAAATTATTTTGGTAGCAAATAATCCCTCCACTTCTTGAGTGCTTGCACAATTGCATAGAACTCCTAGTCATACACAAAATATTTCTTTTTGGCTTCATTCAACTTCTCACTGAAGTACGCTATTGGTCTTCCTTCTTGGCTAAGAATGCCTCCTATTACTATTCCACTTGCATCACAATCCACCTGGAAAACTTTTCCAAAGTCTGGTAGCGCCAACATTGGCTGATCTGTTACCTTATTCTTCAACGACTGAAAACTTTTCTCTGTTGCAACTATCCACTTGAACTCTCTTCTAGTTCTCTTCATCATTTCTGTCATGGGAGTACATATCCCATTGAAATGTCTTATGAACTTCCTATAGAAGCTCACCAACCCATTAAAACTACAGGCTTCAAAAGTACTCCTTGGTGATGGCCATTCAACAATAGCCTTTACTTTTTTAGGATCCATTTTTAATCCTTCTTCTGAAACTACAAATCCCATGTACACTAATGCCTTCTTCATGAAAGTACACTTTTTTGGATTCACCATTAGTTTTTCTTCTTTCAATCTTTGCAAGACAACCCTAATATGTTATTCTTTTGTTTTACTGAAAATTAAAATATCATTAAGGTAAACTATGACAAACTTACCAAGATAGGGCTTCAACACTTGGTTCATCAATCTCATGAATGTACTGGGTGCATTTGTCAATCCAAACGTCATGACTAGCCACTCATATAATCCATCCTTTGTCTTAAATCTTGTCTTCCACTCATCCCCTTCATAGATTCTGATTTGATGGTACCCACTTTTTCAATCAATCTTTGTGAAGTACCTTGCTCCACTCAAACAATCCATTAAATCATCCATTCTGGGTAGTGAGAATCTATATTTGATGGTGATCTTATGAATTGCATGGGAGTCTGTACACATCCTCCATTCACCTCCCTATTGTAAATATGTGCCTAAGTGGGTTGTCATTGATGTCAACATATCCTTGTTGCCATTGGTGTCAAATGTATTCTATTTTTCTAACTGCATAGACAACCATACTGTTGAGGATATTAAGAAAACTAATGACAATTGATGCATGTGGATCATGTGACTATGTAGAGGATTGTTAGAGATTTCTCCAGTTAAGATTTGAGAAATCTGCATAAAGATTTGAAGGAGTTATGGCCATATGAGTAGAATCGGTTCCTATAATACTCAAGAAAGATAGAGTGATAAAAGAGGTCTAGATTGATCTGGTAATATAAGATTATGATTTGTAGATTTGTAGGCATGTTTGGGAAGTCAGTGTGTATCAGTAACTCCAATGGTTTGTGTTTTGAAGGTCTCCAAGCTATCCTTCTAGTCTGACAATCATGCTAGAGTGTGTTCTTGAGGTTCCAAAGGAAGATTCAAATGTTTCTGATAATATGGTTTAGAGTGAATATTATTGGTGATTCCAATGTGCTTGTGGAGGTCTCTAGATCATGTAGCTACTATGTTGGAGGTCTGCATTAAAGTTTGAGCTTGTTGATTGAAAATATCTTCTTGAGGTTAATGTTCTTCTCAATCTTGGCTGACTGGATGTTCCTAGCATGTTGCAGATGCCTTTAACACATTTCTATGAAGCATGGAGTGGTTGTAGAAGTAGATTCAAATCTCAATTGTATTTGGCTGACAGTGTGATGATCTGTGTCAAGTTTAGCCGACCTTGTTGATCATTCCAAGGTTGATGAAGTATATAAATACTTGTTAAAGAAGTACCAAAATTATCCTTGTGTAAAATAGATAAAATCCAAAGGAATGATCTAGAGCAGAGAAAAGAAGGAAAGGAGAAAGAGCATTGTAGAGTGTGAAGAAGAGTTTGAGGCAAAGCGAAAGTTCTTGAGCATTCATTAAAACTGAATCAGACATGAAATAGATGCTAATTCTTAGTTAATTCTTCCTAAATAAATTATATAGGCAGTGAGCTCTGGGCAGTGCACCCGAAGGTATGTGCCTTATATTTTACTAAGTAATTTTAACAAGGTATAAATTTTGTGGGTTAACTCCCACTATGGCTTTTCCCTTAACTGGATTTCCATGTCAAAATTTTGGTGTCAAATGTATTGATTATGTTTCTGCTCTTATGTTTTTTATTCATGTTTAAGTGCTTTAATTACAATTGATTCATCCCCCACCTTCTTAGTTGTCTAGTTCCAACAATTAGTATCAAAGCCAGATCCTCTCATAAAAGCCTAACCACTTGAGGAGATCCAAGATGCCAACCTACAAGAAGGATAGTCCAAGATTTGATGGAACAAATTATTTTGTTTGGAAAAATCACATGGAGTGTCATTTTCAATGCTTGGGCGATGCTTATTGGGCAATAACCAGTGTTGAGTATAAACCTTCAAAGAAAGGTCCTTAAACCCCTGATCAAATCAAAGATTCTAAAAATAATCTCCAAGCTAAAGAAGCCTTGTTGAGTGCCCTGACTAATATAGAGATGAAAAATGTCTTTAGTTTAAAGACTACTTATGAAATCTAGAAAAAGTTGGAGTTTCTATATGAAGGTGATAAATATGTCAAATGTGCAAAGCTAAAAAGTCTGAGAGGAAAATTTAAAACTATGAGGATGAGCGAAGATGAAAACATCACAATCTACATGCAAAAGATAAATGAACTTGTGTGTGGCATCAAGTGTGCTAGTGGAACTTTGCAAGAATTAGAAATTGTATAAAAAGTACTTAGATCTTTACCGGATTCATACAAACATAAGGTTGCAGCTATAAAAGAGAATAGGATAGTCTCAGATGTTACAAGAGATCATCTGGTTAGCAAGATTTCAGCTTTCGAATTAAGTGATTTTGGTGATTCTCTTCCCAAGTATGAATCTACATTTAAGGCTAGTGTGTATGGAAAACAAAGATATGATCTAGGTGAAAGTTCCTCTACAAGATCAAATAGATTTATGAAGACAAGAAAAGATCTTGAAGATGTTGAAATAGAAACAACAGATCTTGAAGCTCTTATTGCCAGAAGAATGCTAGGAGAATACAGTAAGTATGAAGGAAAATTACCACTCAAATGTTTTGTTTGTAATAAGATTGGTGATTTTGCCTCAAGATCTCTAGAAAGCTTTTCAAAACCAAACCCTAACAGGTATAAAGGTCAGAAGAAATGTTACTATGTCCAAAAAAATGGAGAAGGGGTAACAGATGATGGATCTGATCATGTAGGCTCATTTGAAAATGATTGGGTGTTTATTGCTATCAAAGAATAAAATCCGGTGTCTACTGAATCTGCTAGCTATGAAAATGTGGAAAGTGCCTTGGCTTCTTAGGTTATTGAAAAGGATTAATGGGTGATTGATAGTGGATGTTCTCATCATGTGACTAGTGACAAGAGTAAGTTTGTGAATTTTGAAAACTATGAAGGAGGACTTGTGAAATTTGGAGATAACTCAACTAGTAGAATCCGTGGTAGAGGATCCATCTCTCTTGATGGCAAGAACAACACCAATGATGTTTTGTATGTGGAAGGATTGAAACATAATCTTCTCAGTCTTGGACAGCTGGTTGATAAGGGTTATGATCTTCGGTTCAAGGATGGTAAATGCAGAATCTTGGAAAGCTCCAAAACTAAAATTGCCTCTGATACTCAAACCGGAGGTAACATCTTTCACTTAAGTAGTTCTAGGAAAAGATGTTTGATTGCTTAGAAAGATTAAAGCTGGCTATGGCATAGGAGGATGTGTCATGTGAATTTTGACAACATTGTCAAAATAAGTTGTACTCAAGCTGTAAGAGATCTTCCAAGACTTGTGAAACCTAATAACATATGTAGAGAGTGTCAGTTGGGCAAATAGAAAAAAATTTCATTCAAGAGTAAGGAACAAGGTTCAAGTGAGAGATTGGAACTGGTACATACTAACCTCTATGGTCCTGCTAAAATTAGAGTGTACAAGGAGAGAGATATTTTATGTTGTTAATTGATGATTACTCCCTGATGATGTGGGTAACGTTTCTAAAAGAAAAATTAGAAGCCCTTGACAAGTTTAAGGTGTTTAAGATTATGGTTGAAAATGAGATTGGTGGCAAATCAAAATGTCTGAGATTTGACAGAGGTGGAGAATTTACCTCTAGTAAGTTTGATGCTTTCTATGAAAAGCATGGAATAAAAAGATATTTATCTGCTCCAAGGACTCCTCAACACAATGGAGTTGTGGGAAGAAAGAACCAAACCATTCAAGAAGCTACCAAAACCACGATGATAGAAATAAATATTCCTCAAGTTTATTCGAGAGCAGCTGTGAGTACTATTGTCTACACTCTTAACCAGGTGTAGATCAAAGGAAATTCTGGTAAGACTCCTTATGAACTTTGGTTTGGTCATCATGCTACTGTAAGATGCTTCAGAGTCTTTGGTAGTAAATGTTATATCAAAAGAGATGAGGATTTAGGTAAGTTTGAGGCAAAAAGTGATGAAGGAATATTTCTGGGATACTCAACTCAAAGCAAGGCCTACCGGTGCTTCAATAAAATATTGAAGAAGATTGTTGAAAGTGTGAATGTTAAAGTTGATGAAAGCAAAGAAGGACATTCCAGGTACTCTGGATATGATTCAAATGATCAAGATGAAAATCTTAATCAAAGAAGGCAAGTTCAAGTTTAGACTCAAATTTAGGTTGAACCAGTAACTCCAGAAGTTAACATAGATGATGAGGAACAAGTTCAAGAAATAGAAGCTCAAACCATCTCCAAAACTCCCAGGTATGTAAGGTTAAATCATCCTAAGGATCAGATCATAGGAGACAAGAGTAAAGGTGTTCGAACTAGGAGAAAAATATCTGAAGATCAAGAAAAGATTTGTTTGATTTCAAGGATTGAACCTAAATCAATAAGTGAAGCTTGCAATGATGAAAACTAGGTCAAAGCAATGGAAGAGGAATTGATGCAAATTTAAAAGAATCACACATGGGATCTAGTTCATAGACCTAAGGACAAAAATGTGATTGGAACCAAATGGGTCTTTTGGAATAGACTAAATGAAGATGGCGAGGTAGTAAGGAATAAGGAAAGGTTGGTATGTAAAGGCTACTCTCAAGTGGAAGGAATTGATTTTGAAGAAACTTTTGCTCCAGTGGCAAGGATAGAGGTAGTTAGATTATTTCTTGCATTTGTTGCCTTCAAATATTTTAAAGTATATCAAATGGATGTGAAATCAGCATTTCTAAATGGAGATTTGGAAGAAGTCTACATTGAGTAACTGGAAGGATTTTAGTTGTTTGATCAACTAGATATGGTGTGTAGATTGAGAAAAGCCTTGTATGGACTCAAGCAAGCTCCAAGAGCTTAGTGTGCTAGATTGGATAAGCACTTGCTTAAACTAGGATTTAGCAAAGTTACTACTGATAGTACAATCTCTACTTCAAAATTGATCATGAGGACATTCTAATTGTTGAAGTTTTTGTTGATGATATCATTTTTGGTGGAGATGAATGCATGTGTAAATCATTTGCTGATAAGATGAAAAGTGAGTTTGAGATGTCAATGTTTGGTGAGATACACTTCTTCCTAGCTCTACAAATTGATCAATCAGATAAAGGTATCTTCATATCTCAGTCCAAGTATGTAAAAGAATTGATAAAGAAATTTGGAATGGAAGACTCTAAGCTAGTAGGTACACCTATGGTAACCGGATGCAAGATAAGAAGAGATGATGACTCTCCCAAGGCAAATCAGAAAAGATATAGATTAACAATTGGAGGACTACTTTATCTAACTCAGACCAGACCTGACATCATGAATGCAATTGGACTTATTGCCAAATTTCAAGCTGATCCAAAAGAATCCTATGTTATGGTAGTCAAAAGAATTTTTAGATATCTCAAGGGGACAATTGATTATGGACTGTGGTATCCAAATGACAATAACTTCACTCTTGATGCATATACAGATGTTGATTGGGCAGGAGATGTGGATGACAAAAAAAGTACTAGTGGTGGTGCATTCTTCTTGGGGAGAAGATTGGTCTCTTGGATAAGCAAAAAGAAAGAGGTAATATTTTTTGTCTACTACAAAAGTAGAGTACACAGCAGCAGCAAATAATTGCACTTAGGTTTTGTGGATGAAGCAAATGTTGAAGGACATCATAATTGTGTTTGAGGAGCTAGTCACAATTTTCTGTGATAATTCTAGTGCAATAAGCATCTCAAAGAATCTGGTATTGCATTCAAAGACAAAGCATATATCTATCAAGTTTCATTTCTTGAGAGAGAAAGTAAATGAGAATGAAGTCAAGTTGGAGTTTGTACCTTCCAAAGATCAAATTGCAAATATCTTCACTAAGCTTCTTCCCAAGGATACTTTTGAGTATCTCAGAGAGAAGTTATGGTTTATTACCCCTCCTGAGCAGAACTAAGATGGTAGAATTCATATTCATATCTTGTGATCCAAATTGATGTTAAGGTACTACTCAAAGGGGGAGTAGTTAATATTCAAATTTTGGGATCAGTCTGAAGCAAAAAGGGAGTAAAGATAGAAAATATGTTCTCTTTTCCATTGATGTCAAAGGGGGAGAGAAGTAATGTGAAAAACTAGTTGCTGATGTAAGGAGGAGCAGTAAAAAAAATAGTTGCAGAAGTGAGAAGAGAAAGGGGGAGAAGTTCTTGTCTTGATGGTTAGATTCAATTTTTCACTTCATATGTTGCCATCAATGATAAAGAGGGAGATTGTTACAAATCTATGCCTAAGTGGGTTGTCATTGATGTCAACATATCGTTGTTGCCATTGGTGTCAACTGTATTCTATTTTGTTGTCTGCATAGAGGACCGGACTATTGAGGATATTGAGAAAATTAATAAAAATTAATGCATGCGGATCAAGTGACTATAGAGTATTGTCAGAGATTGCTCCAATTAAGATTTGAGAAATCTACATAAGGATTTGAAGGAGTTATGGCCATCTGAGTAGAACTGGTTCTTGCAATACTCAAGAAATATAGAGTGACATGAAAGAGGTCTCGATTGATATATAAGATTATGATCTGTAGATTTGAACCCATGTTTGGGAAGTCAGTGTGTATCATCAACTCTAGTGGTTTGTGGTTTGAAGGTCTGCAAGTTATCCTTCTAGTCTGACAGTCATGGAAAAGTGTGTTCTTGAGGTTTCGAAGGAAGATTCAAATGTTTCTGATAATATGGTTTAGAGTGAATATTATTGGTGATTCCAATGTGCTTGTGGAGGTCTCTGGATCATGTAGCTACTATGTTGGAGGTCTGCATTAAAGTTTAAGATTGTTGATTGAAAATATCTTCTTGAGGTTAATGTTCTTCTCAGTCTTGGCTGACTGGATGTTCCTAGCCTGTTGTAGATTCCTTAAACACATTTCTATGAAGCATGGAGTGGTTGTAGAAGCATATTCAAATCTTAGTTGTATTTGGTTGACAGTGTGATGATCCGCATCAAGTTTAGCTGACCTTGTTGATCATTCCAAGGTTGATGAAGTATATAAATACTTGTTGAAGAAGTATCAAAATTATCCTTGTGTAAAACAGATAAAATCTGAAGGAAGGATCAGGAACAAAGCAAAGAAGGAAAGGAGCAAGAGCAGTGTAGAGTGTGAAGAAGAGTTTGAGGCAAAGTGAAAGTTCTTGAGTATTCATTGAAACTGAATCATGCATGAAATAGATGCTAATTATCAGTTAATTCTTTTTAAATAAATTTTGTAGGCAGTGAGGCTCTCCTTTTTAGAAGTGAGCTCTAGGCATTGTCCCTGAAGGCATGTGCCTTCTATTTTTCTAAGTACTTTTAACAGGGTACACATTTTTTGGGTTAACCCCCACCATGGTTTTTCCCTTAATCGGGTTGCCACGTCAAAATCTTGGTGTCAAATGTATTGATTATGTTTATGATCTTATGTTGTTGATTCATGTTTAAGTGCTTGCATTACTAATCTAATAGTAAGATGATAAAGAAGGTTAAAGGCATAAAATGTTTTTAAGGGACAACTGATTCACCCCCCCTCTCACTTGTCTAGTTCCAACACTCCTTTCTTAGGCGCTAATATTGCAGGTACAATGCATGGACTTAGACTTTCCCTAATCAGCCCCTTGTACAACAACTCTTGGACTTATCAATTTATTTCCTCATTCTCTTGAGGTGTCATCCTACACGGTGCTTTGTTTGGTAAACTTGCACCTGGGATCAAATCCATACAGTGACTGATTTTTCTCACTAACGGCAGTCCATCTGGCAACTCCATCATTATGTCAACATACTCATCAACCAATTCTTGAATTTCTATCGGCAGCCTTTCTTCTTTTTCTGCTGTTCAGTTTTGAGATGGTTGGGCTACGAATGCATAACAAACAACATTCTTCTTTAGATCCTTCAGGAACTTCTTTCCTGAGACAAGACACATCCTGGAAGTACCTTTTGTATCTTCATCTTTATCCTTCATAGGATTCAAAATAAATTCCTGACCATCCTTCTTAATGGTATATGTATTACTCTTACCATCATGAATAGCTTGTCTATTAAATTGCCACGGTCTTCCCAGCAAGATATGGCAGGCATCCATTGGAATTACATCACATAGTATTTCATCTTTGTAATTACAAATCTACAAATTAACCAAGCATTGTTCTCTTACCACTAATTGGTGCTCCTTCTGCAACCATGAGACCCTGTACGGGCTGGGATGCTTCATTCTTTTCAGCTTCAACTTCTTCACCATTTCTTCAGACACAATATTGTCTCTACTGCCACTGTCTACAATCACTTTACAACACTTACCGCTTGACTTGCATTTGGTTCTGAACAAAGTTCTTCTCTATATTGGTTCTATTTTTGCCTTCTTAGGACTTAACAAAATCTTTCATATCATCAAAGACTCTTTGTTCTCTGGATCTTCTACATGCTTTGAAGTTTCTACAACTTCATCTTCTGCTTGGGCCACATGAACTTTGGCCTCTTTTCCTTTACCTCCACCTTGAACTTGTGGACATTCAAAAGACCGGTGTCCGATCTCTCCACATTGGTAGCATGTACTGGTGAAGCCTCTGCATCTCCCTCTTCCAAAATTACCTCTTCCTCAAAAACATTCTCCTCTTCCTCGAAAGTTTCCTCTACATCCCATTTCCTAACTCTGAGAGGTACCATCTTCATCTTGTTTTGTAGGATATCCTCTTCCACCACTGCTCTGCCCTCTGCCATGATCATTTCTACCTCTACCCCTATTATTGTTTTGTTGTTTCCTATTCAGCTTCTCTTTGGCCATCAATGGACATTGGTAGGCCTCTTCCACACTCTACAATATGAGCAATCTAATCTCATCTTCTATGGACACCCACAATTCATTCAAATACCTTGCAACTTGCTCAACCTCATTCTCCAAGTGGTCTACTTGAATGCTCAATTGGTAAAACTCTTCTATGTATTCCTTGACATTGGATTCTCTTTGCTTGAAGTTCTACAATTTTCTAAACAAATTTATCTGATAGTCTGTAGGCACAAATTTTATCTTCAATTTGTTTACCATTCGGTCCCATGACTTTATCTTCTCCTTGTCTCTTCCTTGTCTATTAGTCTACAAATGATTCCACCATAGGGATGCATGCCCTTTCAACTTTGTATAGGCATATTTCACCTTGTTGTCTTCTATTGTACCTTCAAAGTCAAAGTACTTCTCCATCTCGGTGATCCAATCCAACAATTCATTTGAATTTAGGTTGCCACTATAGTCTGGAGGGTTAAAATAGGGTCCAATATTCATTCTGGTTAAGGCTCAAATGAACTTCTCTTCTACTTGATCAAGCTCAAGTTGGTTTTCTTCTCCTACAACTTCAACTTGCTCTTCTTCATCCTCACTCACGTCTTCGACATGATGACCTCTTCGTGGTGTAGTTTTAATGGCCTCTAGTCTAGTAGTAATTCCCCTTGACATCTCCATCAAGACAGGGTTTGCATCAGAGTATCAAAGAGACTCCAAGCCTTGTCTCCCTAAAACCACCCAGTCACACCAAAATCAGTGCCGAAAGATCATTGCATGATTAACACTTTATCACCCCATCGAAGGGACTGACTTCCTAGTCCCCACAAAATAACATTGTCTCATCGACAGTGAAAGAACAACCAACACCACAGGCTCATTGAAGAGATAGCATTCCAAGTCCCTGTGATATAACTACCTCTTACTGAAGAGCTCTCGATCCTTCGAGAGGACTGGGAGCTATGTCCCACCGAAATGGAGTTGTCAGCCCGAAGAAGGAATGACACCAACTGACGGGACTAGGGTTTAAACAAAAATAACTTCAATGCATCTGCAAAACACAAGAAAATTGAAAACAAAAATTGCTAATGTACATATTGATACAGATAACTTTGGGATCTCAAGATGCTCCTACATCACTCTTTATGGGTATGAGACTCCCAATTTCATGGATATGTTATTTAGGGATAGTAGGGTGCCTAAGGCCAAGGATTTACTATAGGAGAGTCAGGACATCATGAAGTCCTTGAAGGAGACATCCAAAAGGCACATAATCAACAAAATCAATATGCAGATCAGCATAGAGTTGAGCATTCCTTTGAGGTGGTTGACATGATTTACTTGATGTTGCAGCCTTACAAGCAATCAACTATCAAAAGGAGTGGTGTAGAGAAACTTAAGACATGATATTATGGACCTTTCAAGGTATCTAGGAGGATGGGAGAAGTGTCTTATGAACTAGAGTTATCAACAGGGAGCAGAGTGCACAATGTGTTCCACGTATCTCACCTCAAGAAGGCATTGGGACACAATGTGATACGTTCCACTGAGTTACCCCCTTTGGATGAGGAGGGGAAGTTGATTCTTATCCTGAGGCTATCATTGACACTAGAGAGTCCACCTTGTGGAAGAGGATTATCAAGGAGTATTTGGTACAATGGAAGAATTTACTAGTGGAGGATGTAACTTGGGAGAATGAGTAGATCTTACAGCATCTAGAGTTGAATTTTCTTTTGGGCAAGCAATATTGGGGAGGGTGGACTATAATGTCCCCTTCCTAGGCCAGCACTTGTACATTGGGCAAGTCTACTACACGACTTCTCGTAGACTAGTAAGGGTGGTTAGGGGACCCATGGTGATGTGGCTCCCTAAAGCTCAGTCAACATTTATAGAGTGATGAGATGGTTTCCTTTTGATGGGATTGTCCAGTTGGTAATTTATGTAGTGAGTTTGGGGCATTTGGTCAAACTTACTATACTTAGTAGGGGCTCACAGGACTCAGAGCGAGTTGATGCAACAGTCCCAAATCTTGTTGACATTCCATTGGTTAGCTCAGTTGTACTACGGAATGCTTGTGGAGACCATTCGAGATATTATTTTAATAATAGATATATTTAAGTTACTATTGTTAAAGCGACTTTATATTATATTGGGAACTTAAGGAAATATTTTTTAATTAATAAATTCACCTTCTAAGTGGGTGCCCAAGTGAAGAAGAAATAAAGGAACATTAAAATATTAATTCCTCCAAAAAGGGCATTGGGAGATATAAGTAAAAAAGTGAAGTCTTTTGTCATTCTCTATTGCATTTTTCTTCTTTGTCTAAGCTTTGTTCTTGTGAGTAAGGGTTTGAACCAGTGGCTTTGGAGATGAAAACCTCTATAGTTTAGAGTATCTGCAGGATTGAAAGACACTCCCAAGGTATTGTTTGAGTAGCCTCATTTCATGGGTTACCATTGAGCTTCATTGCAAGTAATCAACATTGTCGCGGAGATGTTCTCATAGATATATCTTCAATTTTTTTTCACTATAATTGTTGAAGGTTATTAAAGATCAGATTGGAAGCAATAGAGTGGTTTTTGGAGAGCATTTAGAGTTGGTTTGGTTCCCTAGGCCAGCCGTACATCTCCTAGGTCTGGTCGTACAACATAGAGGAGGTTTGTGGTGTTTGTGTAAAGTTTTGATCAAGATCTTTATTCCTAGCTAGGCGTGGTCTACTGCAAACATAGATTCAGTGATTTAGTGACTATTTGGGCAGTTTTTGGAAAGTGTTTAGAATTGCTACAATCACCTACTGGTCGTCCCAACTCCCAGCCATGGCATGAGCACAAGAAGGGTATCTAGTTTCCATCTGGGGTTCATTTGGAAGGAGATTTTTGGTGTTTTCTAATTGTAAACATTATAATAGGGTCAGCAGATGTTTAAAATGATTCTATGATGTATTTTCATTGAATATTAACTTGCGGGTATTGCCATTTCTTGTATTTTCAAAATATGTACATGCATGATGTTATGTCAAAAATGCAAAAAACATAAAATGCACCAGGTGACAACTAAACCATAGAAAACAAAAGGGGTTAGGACATTACAAGGCCACATGAGCAAATGTGGTCTCAAGGTAATGCTAGATAGAAATCTTCTCCCAAGTGCTAAATCTAGATATTTGAATTTTTGTTAGCATTATTTGTTTGGGAAATAGAATATGTTGAGTTTTTCTAATTGCACTACCAGAAGTAAAGAAATTCTAGATTTAATCCATTCAAATAGTTGGCAAACACCAGTTACATCAATTGGGGGTTCGTCATATTTTGTTTCATTTATAGATGATTATTCCCGTAAGGTGTGGATTTATCTGTTGAAGAAGAAATCTAATGTATTTTCTTATAAATTAAGAAGATTAAAGCTTTGGTAGAGAATCAGAAAGGTAAGACAATTAAGTGTCTTAGAGCAAATAATAGAGGAGAATTTTATTTAGTTGAGTTTAATGAGTTTTGTAGTGAGCATGGTATTGCAAGGCAGTTGACGGTCTCTAGAACACCACAACAAAATGGTTTTGTTGAAAGGATGAATCATACAATTATGGAAAGAGATAGATGTATGCTAAGCATTACTAGATTGGAGAAGAAATTTTGATTTGAGGCTATTAATACAACTTGTTTCTTAATTAATAGATTACCCACTACAGCTCTAGATCGTCAAATTCCTGAAGAAGTTTGGACAGGTAAATCTATTGATTATTCCTTTCTTCATATTTTTGGTTCTAATGCTTATGCTCATATTCCCAAAGAGGATAGGAATAAGCTAGACGTGAAGTCCATAGAATGTTTTTCTTGGCTATGCAGAAGGTACAAAGGGGTACAGATTGTGGGATATTGTTGCTTGTAAGATTATTATTAGCAGAGATGTCTATTTTAATGAAAATCCAGTGCAAAGAAGTAAAGAACAACAAAGTACATAAACTATTCCAATATAGGTCATTATTTTATGTACTTTGTTGTTCTTTAATTTGTACATAATGGTAGTTTCATTATTTTTCTTTTGTATGTAGATGATATGTTGGTTATAAGACTTATGTGCAGAAGATTTTGCAAGGCTTCAATATGAAAAATGCACAACTAGTTAGTACTCCATTTCCTGCTCATTAAATTGTATTCGGAACAGTGCCCTAGCACAGAAGTGAACAAGACACAGATGTCTTGTATATCATACTCATCAACAGTTTGTAATCTTATGTCCACCATGGTGTGCACCAGACCAGACATTGGATAAGCAGTGGGAGTAGTCAGTCATTTTATGGTGAATCCAGGTTGTGATCATTGGACAGTTGTGAAGTGGATTCTCACGTATTTGAGGGGAACTTTTGATGTTGCTATTTGTTATAGTGGGAGTAGTCTTTAGGTTAATGGATATGTGGATGTAGATTTTCGTGGAGATAGAGATAAGATAAAATCTACTACAGGTTATGTTTTCTCCTTAGCAGGAGGTGTTATTAGTTGAGTTCTAAAGTTGCAGATAGTGGTGGATTTGTCTACTGATGAAGTTGAATATATGGCAGCGACATAGGCTAGCAAGAAGGCAATTTGGCTTCATAGACTCTTGGGTGAATTGCAGGTAAAGTAGGATAACATGGTTTTGCATTGTGACATCCATAGTGCTTTACTCTTAGCATGGAACTTAGCTTATCATGCCAGAATGAAACATATTGATGTACAATATCACTTTGTACATGAGGTGGTGGAAGGAGGACATGTCTCTTTGGCTAAGATACACACTAATATAAATCCAGCAAATATTTTGATGAAGCCTACAAGTAGAGAGAAGTTCATATGGTGTAGAACATCTCTTGGCTTGCACATCACTTGATGATAGGTAGTAGTGGCATTGATCTTTCAATAGGAGGAGTTATTTGCAATGAAGGAACTTGACTTCAAGTGGGAGATTATTGGAATGTTAAGTCAGTTTTGTTTACCATAGCAGTGATGAACAGTCGACAATGAATACCTAGCTAGATTGTTGGATTGTAGAAATTTTTCGGTCATGTGCCACATGTACACCATGCAAAAGTGCATGTGGAAGTTCCACTCATGCTTTTATGCATGAAAATCTATCTTTAGATTTGATTTGTTTTTTGCATGTGCTTTTTCATGATTATTTAAGTTAGTTGAGCTGGAATGCCAAGGCATGAGAAAAAGTTTTTGTAACTATGAATTTTCTTCTGGAAGAAACTTGAGAGATCTTTGCCCATAGTTTTTCTCCTAGTACATTACCAAGTTTTCCACGTAAATGTCTGTTGTCTATTTTGTATTTTTTATTGCTAATTCACTATTATTTCAATTCTGCACTGCTTATTTTTCTAACAAGAATGACCTTGAGCTCATACTACATTAAGTAATCACCTCATAACTTTTGAACTATGCTATTGAACACTCCAAGATAATAAATAAGTTTGCAAGATCATCGTCTCTAACTAAAATTACTTCGGTTGGCCTTCTAAGATTTCTAACGATTTAAATGCATAAATGCTACTTTAATTCCGCATCCATGAGTTTAAAGTAAACCAAATAACAGTATGTTGAGGAGATATAAGTATGTTTGTAGATCATGTTTCTCATGGCACTCAATGAAGACCTATCATAACACAGGAGAATCCTTGTGATTATTATGTATTAACTATGTTGACAAGAATGAGTATAAATGATATTTTATACTAAACTAAACTAATAAAGTTGAAGATGCTCAACACGAGGAAAATAAGCTGACCTTAACAGATAAAAGCTATCATTAAATGAAAGAATACATATTCACAATTTACGTCTAAATCTATATACAAGGAAATCTACACAGATAAAGTTTTTAATTTATTAAACACGCCTAAGGATTAAAGGATTAGGACCTACAAGATGGCAAATCATCATGCTGTTACAACTTTTATCCCCTAGATTGGCGCAAGAGAGTAATTAAGAGAGATGTGAACCATTTCCATCATTCTAAGATAGACGCTAAATTTGGCAGAAAGAAGGATAACACTGATTTACATGTGCTTAGTAACCATTAACTGGAGATGTTCAAAGTGCAAAAACAGAATTAAAAATAAGACTCTCGAACCTGAGCAATTGCAAAAGGTGGATAAAGGATTCTCTCATGAAGGCCATCGGCCTCTCTGCTTGCGCCATGAAGAAGGTTTTGAGACAAGGAATCGGCAATTATCAAAGCATAAAAGAAGAGAAGTTTCATCAAATATTACAATTTGATCCGTCACTGATAGAGGTTTTTTTTGCAAAATGTATTAAGCAAAGACAAGGCACATGAACTATTTGACAGAATGTCGCAGTCTATCAAGATCCCCACAACTGCAGGATATGCACAAAATGGAATGATTAAAGGCTTTACTAGAAAATAAGGTAGCAGGTGTTGGAAAACAAAGATTGCGCAAATCAAGAACAAACCAAAGCTTGCAAATGCTTACAAGGTTTGACCTCTGCAACAACGAATTGAAATATACATATATCTAAAGAAAGCTTGTCACCAAATAGGCAAAAGAACTCTTAGAAAAATTGCCTCAAAGAGATTTCATTTCAGGTATTGCAAAGATAGCAAGATACTTGATCGTCCCGGATGCAAAAATATGGGAGTATAAACAAGGCATGTAACTTTTCAAAATGCCAGAAGAGATACAATCTGGTGGAATACAATGATTGCAGGTTATAGCAAAACTTAGCAGAAAAAGTTAAATCCAAAAGTATGAATATATCCAGAGCGTTGACTGGTGGGAAGAGGTCGTTGATTAGGAAAGTTCTCTGGGGTTGCTTTGACTCAGCAAAATACAAAGTACAAAAGATAACCCCAACCCACGAATACAAAAGATGAACAACATTTTCAAGAAGCTAACCAAAAATGTTTTTAGATGAACCAGATAATATTCATACAAAACATTGAAATTTTATGCAAACAAATCATACCCGGATTTTTTGTTTCAAATATGTCTTCGTGACCAAATCTGCTTTTTTTCAATTCCCCTGCTTTTTCGTCTCCTTCCTCTTTGCAGAGAATGTCCCCCCATTTTCTCTCAAAATTCCCTTAAAAAGACATGCATTCCAAAACAAAATAGAAAAGACATTTAATGCCTACTATCCCACGCCTTATGTAACTATCTAAATTTAGTCCATAAAAAGATGAATTCCAAGATTCTCTAAAAATAAAAATTGTCTTTATGACTAGAAACTGCCACCTCACCTTTGTGGCCAAAAATAGATAAAACCAAATTACAAGGATGCATTGGAATCTTTTCTAAATATAAATTGAAAATTTATTTATTTCTATTTTTTTTTAATTTGCACTAATAAATCTATTTGGTCATGATAATAGAATAATGAAATTTAAAAGTAAATGCAAGTACTTTTCACGCATACACATATTATTGCAAATAAAATGAACGCAATGAAATTCAACTAGGTGGTGTGTGCACAAATCCCTTCACACAAGTCATCGTCAATCGGCTAGATGCCCTCTACTTTGATGATACTCTCTCTGTCGAGAGAGTGAGAGTGTATCCCTATCACACACACACGCTGTAATTAGTCAATAGTTGATAATAATAATTAAATTCATATTTAATTGTTGAAAATAAGGGTTGTGACAATTCCATAATTCATGAATGCAGTAATCAAAAGGGGCATAGTCATTAACTTGTAGGAGGTTAAACAATCTCGGATATACAAATCAAAGCACAAATTTGCAAGCAAAAATGAAAGGCATAGTAAACAAAACATCTTATTTCATCTGTAAAGCTGAATTAACAACAAATGTAAGAGGTTGAATGCACAATTACAAAATTATTTTTTAATAAATACAATGATAGAAATAGGTTGATGCAAGAAAATCTTCTTTTTCTCTATTTTAATGAACAAATACATATTTATAGAAGTAGAAAGAGGAAACGGAGAGTAGATCAAGGAGATGCTTGCTTCAACAAATGGAAAGGCTGGGAGGTAGAATTACACCGTCCAATGGGAAATATACATGGACAAATAGGAGAAGAATTTTTAAAGATAGCTGAGAGGCTCGATAGATTTCTCATATCCTCTTGATGTCTCCTTGGAGACATCACTTTTAACTTAGACATTTTACCACTGTCAGGCTCAAGATCACTTTCCAGTGAGACTTACAGTTGGGGAGGACAACAGAAAATAGAGGAAATATTTCAAATTTTAAGATATGTGGCTTAGGGATCCAAAATTTATACCTCTGGTGCAGAAATGGTGGATATCTACCCCTTTTGTTAAGGGGTCAAGGATGTTCAAATTGGAAAACAAACTTCAGTTTGTCAAGGGATAGATCATTGCCTGGAACAAATCTAATTTCAAAAATATATTTCATGAAAAGAACAGAATTCTTAGAGAACTAGCTGCCACCGAGCAAGAAATAATTTAGTTTGGTATGGATGCCGATAGATTCAATAGGGAAAGATTTCTAAAATTGGAGCTCGAGGAAGTTCTTCTCAGGGAAGATGTTTATTGGCGTCAGAAGTCAAGGGAGTCTTGGCTTAAGAAGGAGATTGTAACATGACCTTCCTCCACCTTTCTACAAAGAGACAAATTCCACAAATTGCCTGAGGAGAGGGGACGAAAGTATGGTCAGTGACCCAGATGAGATTAAGGGTGAGGCAAGGGCCTTTTTAAACAGCTCCTCTCAAATGAAGGACACCAAGGATAGATTAATTTTGACAATTTTAGATTGCCTAAAAGGATCTCAAGTGAACAAAATAGTATTCTTATGAAAGAATTCTCTCTGGAAGAGGTTAAAACTGTTGTGTTTTGGATGGATGGGGAGAAGGCTCTAGGTCTAGATGGCTGGATTGGCTCTTTTTTTCAAAAGTGTTGGCACATTGTAGGCTGAGATATCTTTCTAGTGGTGGAGGAATCAAGAAAATTTAGAAATGTACTGAAAGACTTCAACAGAACCAGCATTGTTCTTATTCTAAAGGTCAAGCCTCCAATTGTTTTGGAAGAATTTAGGCCAATCTCTCTTTTCAACTTTATCTACAAGGTGATCTCAAAGGCAATTATGACAAGGTTAGCTTCCATTCTTCCCGACATCATTTTAGAGTAGCAAGGATGCTTTGTTCCGGGGAAAGAAACAACAGAAGGGGCCTTGCTGACTCATGAAATTCTCCATTCGATCAAGCAAGAAAAGAAACCAAGCATGGTGATCAAATTAGACATGGCTAAAGGATATGATAGGGTAGACTGGGATTTCTTGTTCCATGTTCTACATATGTTGGATTTCTCAAATCAATGGATTAAATGGGTCTCCTCTTGTGTCATGGGAGTGAGATGTTTGATCATAGTTGATGGCTCAGAGAGTATTCCAATTGAGGCCTTGAGGGGATTAAGGCAAGGAGATCCCATTTATCCTTACATTTTCATCTTAATGGGCGAAGCCCTCTCGTGGTCAATCAAAGAAGCAAGTGTTCTCAAGAGATGGAAAGGTTTAAAATTGAAGCCGTCAAAGGAAGCTATGACCCACATGTTAATTGCAGATGATACTATCTTGTTTGGTAGAGCTTCTAAAATAGAAGCCTCGGTCATCAAGCAAGTTCTTAATTCCTATTGTGAGATGTCAGGTTAGAAAATAAATGAGAAGAAGTCTAAAATTTTCATGTTCAACATTGCATAAGAGAAGCAGAAAGTGATTGCAAGTTTCTTCAACTTCAAAGCTGAATTGCTGCCAGGCAAGTACTTAGGAATACCTCTTTTTAATAGCTACCACAAGAAAGATTTATGAAGCAAGGTTATCAAGATAATCTATCTCATAAGTTTAGTTCTTGGAAAGGGAAATGGTTATCCCTAGCAGGCATAATTACATTGGTTAAAGTCATCCTTTCCGCAGTCCCCACATATATGATGTCCACCTTACAGGTTCCGAAAGGCATTTTAGATGAGATAGGGAAAGTTTGTAGGAAATTTCTATGGCAAGGTGCTTTGGACTCAAAAAAGATCCACCTCATCTCGTGGGAAAAGATACACATGCCCAAATCTCAAGGCAGTGCTGGTGTGATCAACTAGGAAATGCAGAACTTGGCTCTTGGGGCCAAGTTGGCATGGAAAATGTATAAGAATCCACACTCAAAATGGGTCAGATTTATGCAAAATAAATACTTGGATAGTCAAAATCTTGAGAGAATTTTCATAGTCACAAATCCACCGCATGGCTCCTCAGTATGGAACTTCATTATGAAGAACATGGTAGTCATTTTTCCCAAATTGACTTGGATAGTTCATAATGGCAAGAAGGTGAACTTTTTGGATGACTCTTGGAATAGACGGGCGAAGTTAGCCTCTAGGGGGCACCCAAAAGAAGCTGAGATATATCTAAAAAGATTTTGGGGTCATAAGGTTTGTAATTACTTCACTATAAATACAAGTGGACTTCCTTTGAGGGTGGCTTGGAAAGATTTTGACAAATGCAACTTTCTCCAAAACCAAAAATTAATCCTAAAAGACATACTAGATGAGAGAATTATTTAATTTTCTTCAAAAGAGGATGAATTGATATGGAATGGGAATGGCTCAAGTGATTACAAGGTCAAACAAGGTTACAAGTCACTCTCTATAGAGGACAAGGTAGAATGGCCCACACATCTTTGTTGGGTAGATGCATATCTCTCAAAAGCTGGTATTTTTACCTGGTTGGCTATAAAAAAAACAAAATCCTCATGGGTGAAAGGATCGAGAAGATGACACTGGGTTCTAGTTTTAAGTGTGTCTTCTTCCAGGAAGCAAATGAGACAAATGACCATCTCTTTATCTAATGCAAGTTCAGTCAGGAATGTTGGAAATAGTTAGTGAGAAAGATCAATTGGTGCTCTCCCCTCCCAAACAACTTGGTGCAGCTATTTAAAAGTTGGCCTTCCTTAAATCAAGATGCAACCTTCTAGCATTTATGGATTGTCAGTCCATCGTTGGTGATTTGGACAATATGGAAAGAAATAAATTACATGATCTTTAGAGGCAAGTTGAAGACCATTGAGGAGTTTTGCGGTGATATACAAACCTCTATAACATAGATTGTCAATGCCAAACTTAGAAGGTCTCCAAACAATAACCTTAAGTGGACAAATTGGGATGATCTTATGATTAAAAATTGGAAGGGTTTGGACAAAATCTCTAGTGAATCAGTCGCTCCTACAATTCAGTAGAAAATAGATAGATACATTGTCAAATGGATCCCGCCACACAATCCCTTCATTATAATTAATTTTAATGCAGCCTACAACGGAAACCCTAGGCCATCAGGTTTGGGACCTGTTATCAAGAGTGGCGAGGGAAAAGTCATAGTAGGTAAAGTTGCAAAATTGCCCAAAGGGATGAATAAATTAGCTAAAGCATACACCCTAGTACAAGCCCTCCAGCTTGCAGTAGACAATGGTTTTAAGAATGTATGGATTGAAGGGGACTCCGAGATTA
Organism: Cunninghamia lanceolata; assembly: GCA_027924645.1. Taxonomy (NCBI): domain Eukaryota; kingdom Viridiplantae; phylum Streptophyta; class Pinopsida; order Cupressales; family Cupressaceae; genus Cunninghamia; species Cunninghamia lanceolata. The sequence continues at coordinate 12,742,716 of BSBN01000780.1, forward strand.
TTATTTCAGCTCTCTAAAGGAGGTGGTTGGATAATTGGACCATCAACTACATACTGGAATAGCTGTGGAATGCTTTGAAGACTTTCGACTCTTACCAGATCTCCCATTGTTATAGAGAAGGTAATAAAGTTGCAGATTGGTTGGCTAATCTCGCTATTGAGATGGAAGAGAAGGAAGTATCCTTTGAACAATCCATTAACAAGTGGTTAGAGAAGCTCAAATATGTCATTTCATGTGATCATTGCAGTTTAGAAGTGGCTTCTTAATGAAATGGAGTGAACCTTAAACAAATTTGGTGGCTAACAGTACTCTTGGAGAAATTGATATTGCGAAGGTATGGGGAGGTTCGTTCTTTGGCGGCCACTTCACTCTCATGACCATTCAGGATACATATCTTGGGAGCTTCAACAGCTACCTCAAAATCTCTCTGAGATTGACTAGAAGGAAGGGGAGGGAGTGCTGGTGATGGTCACTATTTTTTTAGGAGGACTCGGCATGGGTTGATTTTGAAGAGCCTATGACAGATATGAGCGCAGTGGCTTGTCCAACTCCCTGGCGAGGTGGCTCTTCAAAATCATTCTTGGTTGAAAATTTCATGGTTCTATTCTGTGTAGTTTTGCTTCCTTCTATATGAGCCTACATGCTCATTTGATATGCTGTCGTGTGTTTCACTGGCTATGTATATTCTAATGTAGTGATGTTTTTTTTTCTGGCTTTGTCCTGGCTTGGGTGGCATGTGTTGTTTTTGATAGCTAGGTCGGATCCCTCCTAGAGACCGACCTAGTCATAAAATGCTGAATGGCCTACCGGCCTTAGCATTTTGTGAATCTCAGTTGTATTATTCGATTTAAGGCAGGCCCTATTTGGGTGAATTCATTCAATGTATCTTGAAATTGTAAATAGGTCTGGACCTATTTCAATGTAACGTGTATGAAATTATTTGAATTATTATAACTTGGTGCCAAATTGTATAAGGCCGACCAAGGTTATTGTTTGTGCGATCTCATATAAATGTAAAGTGACTTGTAGTCACAATTCATATCAACACTCACCAATTTCTGCTCTGCGAAAACTTTCCATCGGCGATCTACTTCATCTGCAATTAGCAAGGAGTTCTACCAATAGTTGAACCGTTCAATAGGTTCAATGGTTCAATGGGTTCCAAAGGTTCAACGGGTTCCAAAGGTTCAACGGTTCATTCAGTAGGTTCAATCGTTCACCGTTTTGCCAATAGTTGAACCGTTCGATAGGTTCAATGGTTCAACAGGTTTAACGGTTCAACAGGTTCAACCATTCAACGTTTTGCCAATAGTTGAACCGTTTGATAGGTTCAACGGTTCAACAGGTTGAATGGGTTCAAGGAGTTCAATGATTCAACCGGTTCAGTGGTTCACCCCGTTGTCATCTGCAATCTTCAGCATACCTACTCTTGGTGAAGTGAATCTATTCTAGCATAAGTGAAGTTGTGTTCTTAGTGCATATTCTTTGTGCCCTAGCTGGGCAAAGTTGTAATCTGCTTCTTCTATTAATCAAATCAGATATGAGATTTTCTTGCTGGGCTTTTTACTTCTAAGAGAGAGGTTTTCCCAGGATATATGTGTGTTATGTGTGTATTTGTGTTATCTTGTTTCTTACTGTCAATCTGATTGTTAAAATTTAACATGGTATCAAAGCCAAGTTCAAATTAGTATAATCAGATTTGTAGTAACCAATTATCTACTTCTACTCTTATCACTTCTTCAAGATGGTTCTCAGGGTGGAAGATAGATTGGATGGGGCTTCCAATTTCACATCATGGAGAGTCCGCATCATGCTTGCATTGAATGAAATTGACCTTGTAGACTTTGTGACCAAAGAATCTTCCAAGTGTGAGGTAAAAGGTGAAAAGACCCAATGGAGGAAGAAAGATCTTAATTGATTCAGTAAAGGACCACATTGTTCTCATCATCTCCAAGATGAAGACAACAAGCACAATGTTCAAAACCTTGGAGGAGATGTATGAAATCAACAACACTAGTCATGTTCTAGCTTTGAAGCAGTGGCTTCATCACATCAAGATGGCTAAATGTGAATCCGTCATGGCTTACTTCATGGGATTTCTGATTTGAGAGACCAGCTCTCATCTATTGGAAAGATTATTGATGAAAATGATTTAACTATGCTAGCCCTTAATGGTCTTCTAGCATCTTGGGAATCCTACATTCAAGGAATTAGTGCAAGGGCTGATTGTATTCAAAAAGAGTCTTGACTGACTACTAGAGGACTTATCAAAAACACTCATGAAGACAATCATGTCCTTTCTGCCCAGTCTTTCAAGAAGAAAGAAGCCTATTGGAAGAATAACAATTTCAAGAGGAATATAGATCAAAGGTCTAATCCACCTCATGATTCAAGGAAAAAGAAAAAGGACCTGTCTCACATCAAGTGCTTCAGGTGTGACAAATTCGGTCACTATGCAAGGGACTATTTATCCTAGCCTAAGCAACAAGGAGCAAACTTAAATGAAGTCTCAAATCAGTCTAATACTGAAGACTTCCTTTTTATTTCTACTCTGTCAAGCAATGTACCCTTAGACAGTGATACTTGGCTGATTGATAGTGGTGCATCTAGACACATCACCAGCTATCGAGGGCACCTCTCAGATTTAGTGGAGAAAGAGTCTAATGTTCATGTGGTCATTGGTGATAATGCTCGCTATTCTATGAGAGGTTTTGGTACTACTTCCCTTAATTTAGATTCTGGAATTTCTCTTCACCTCAGTGATATTTTGTTTGTGCTGAGAATCAAAAGAGACGTTATCTCCATATCAGTACTAGAAGATAAAGGTTATCAGATTGCATTTTCTGAGGGAAGAGTGCTTACATGGCCTAAGAAGTCCAGCATCAAATCAACTCTTGTCATTAGGAATAGGTATGAGAGCCTATATAAGCTTTCAGCATGTCCAGTTCGAGCTCTCATTCATGAAGCACCTGAGTCAAGCGAGCTATGACATAGAAGACTTGGACATCTTCATTTCTGAGCCCTCCCTACACTTGAGAAGATAGTTAAAGGTATGCCTAAACTTAGTCATATTCATGATGATACATGCAAAGATTGTGCTATGGGTAAAAACACTAAGAGTCCATTTCATCAAAGTGAGAGTAGGTCTAAAGAGAAATTAGTTACTGTGCATTCTGATTTATGTGGACCTATGTCTGTTGCTTCCCCAAGTGGATTCTTGTATTATGTAATCTTTATAGATGACTAGTCTAGGAAAACTTGGATTTACTTTCTTAAATCAAAAGAATCTAATGAAGTTCTAAGCAAATTCAAAGAATTTAAAGCTTTAGCTGAAAATCTACCTGGGAAAAGAATTAAAGTCTTAAGGTCTGACAATGGAGGTGAATACACCTCGAGTAGTTTTCATGATTTTTGTGTTGAGGCAGGGATCAAGAGGGAGTTTTGTGTTCCCTACAACCCTCAGCAAAATGGGGTTGCAGAAAGAAAGAATAGGTCCATAGTTGAGGCAACAAAAGCTATGATCCATGATTAGGATCTGCAGACTTTCCTATGGGCTGAAGCATCTAGGGCTGTTGTCTACATTCAGAATAGATGCCCTCACCGTGTATTGAAAGATATGACTCTAGAAGAAGCATTTTCAGGGATCAAGCCTGATATTAGTCACTTGACGATCTTTAGGAGTCCAGTATATGTCCATGTACCCAAAGAGAAGAGAACCAAGTTGGAACCTTCTGGCAAAAGAGGTATTCTTGTGGGATATAGTGAAACCTCCAAAGCATTCAAAATTTACATTCTAGGCTAGAAGTTTATTGAGGTTGGTAGAGATGTCACTTTTGAAGAAAATATTGCACTCAAAAGATCTAAAGGCTCAAGTATAGAGATAGACAATGAAGTCCATGATAACCCTCAAGACATGGATATTGAGCATGATAATGAGATTCCAAGAGAGTCTATAGAATCTGAAAATCATGATGATCCAAGTGAACCTTTGGATCCTACTGATGGGCCTAGGGACATTACCATGAGTAAGAAGAGACCTCTCTAGATTCAAGAGGCAGAAAAGTTTACAGCTCCAAGTGGCACATTCAGAAAAAGTAGGAGGCCTCATAAATTCTCTGACTATGTTGCATTGATGTGCAATCTCATTGAGACTGAACCTTCCAGCATTGAAGAGGCCATGAAACAACAAGCATGGAAGAATGCTATGGATGAAGAATATCAGTCTATCATCAAGAATGATGTTTGGGATATTGTGCCTAGACCCAAATGTAAGTCTGTCATATCTTCCAAATGGTTGTTTAAAATTAAACATGCTTCTGATGGAAGTATTGACAAATACAAAGCTAGATTTGTGGCTCATGGCTTCTCTTAGGAAGAAGGCATGTAGATTATGAGGAAAAATTTGCCCCTGTTGCTCGATATACTTCCATCAAGACTATCATTGCTATTGTTGCAGCTAAGGGATGGAAGTTGCATCAGATGGATGTAAAGATAGCCTTCCTCAATGGTGTTATTGAAGAAGAGGTCTACATTGAGCAACCTGAAGGCTTTGTGATCCATAAGAAAGAATCTCATGTATGCAAATTGAAGAAAGCATTATATGGCCTTAAGCAGGCCCCCCGTGCTTGGTATGAAAGAATTGACAAGTACTTGGTAAGCCTAGGATTTTGTAAGAATGATGTTGATCCTAACCTTTACTTCAAGGTATTCAATGGTGAAATGTTGATTTTGGTTTTATATGTTGATGACTTATTCCTAACTGGAGAAGATCATCTCATTCTTAGATGTAAGGAAGAATTGACTTTAGAATTTGAAATGAAAGATCTAGGTCTCATGCATTTCTTTCTATGGTTAGAAGTATGGCAAAGACCCAATGAAATTATTCTACGTCAAGGAAAATATACCATTGATATTTGAAGTGATTTGGAATGTTAGATTGTAAACCCATGCCTACTCCTATGTAAACTAACTTAAAGAAGTTGAGTGAATCTATAGCTAGGTCTGATCTTGTGGATCCTACTGAATATAGACAGCTGATTGGATCCTTGATGTATCTAGTTAACACTAGACCCGATATTTTCTATGTAGTGAGTGCCCTCAGCTAGTTCATGTGTGAACCAAGGTAGATTCATCTTGTTGCAGCCAAGCATATCTTGAGATATTTACATGGCACAGTTGGATATGGATTGAGGTACTCTTCGAATATAGTCATTACCTTGGAAGGCTATTCTGATTCTGATTGGGCAGGAAGTGTCAGTTTATAGAAAGAGCACTTCTGGAGTTTGCTTCAGCTTGGGATCTACCATGATATCCTGGTGCAGCAGGAAACAATCTTCAGTAGCATTGAGTATTGCTGAACCAAAATATATTGCAGCTTCTATGGCATATTGAGAAGTAGTGTGGTTTCGAAAACTCCTTGCAAGATTGTTTGGACAACCTTGGGAGCCTACAGTTATTCATAGTGATAACTAGAGCTGTGTGAAGCTCTCTATCAATCTTATGTTTCATGACAGATCAAAACATGTGGAAATTTAGTATCACTATATCCAGGATATGGTGCAAAGGAATGCTATTCAGCTAAAGTACATCAGCACTGATGAGCAAACACTGGATGTTCTCACCAAACCTCTTGCTCAAGTGAAGCTTGCATATTTTCGAGACAAGCTTGGAGTTGTGGAGAATGAAGCCCGAGTTGAGATGGAGTCTCAGCATCAGTGATACATTATATTGTATCCTCCACCCTCTACGAGTAGGCATGGTGGTAATGCACTCTTCTCTGGGAGAAGTTTGAGGTGAAAGCCCTCTTCCACCCTCTGCGAGTAGGCATGGTGGATCTACCCTCTATAAGTAGGTATGGTGGACATCATGGGAGAAATTCCATGATGTACTTGTTCACCCTCTGGGAGTATCTATGGTAAACGTCATGTGAAGATGACAATAAGCACTTATGTTTTCATCTATGGGAGTAGCCATGGTGGTAGTCACTATGTGACTTGATCCTTATGAAGGAATCCTCCCTAGCTAAGAGGGAGTGTTGTTTTTGATTGCTAGGTCAGATCCCTCCTAGAGACTGACCTAGTCATAAAATGCTGAATGGCTTATCAGCCTTAGCATTTTGAGAATCTCAGTTGTATTATCTGATTTAAGGTAGGCCCTATTTGGCCGAATTCATTCAATGTATCTTGAAATTGCAAATAGGTCTGGACCTATTTCAATGTAACGTCTATGTAATTATTTGAATTATTATAACTTGGTGCCAAATTGTATAAGGCTGATCAAGGTTATTGTTTGTGCGATCTCATATAAATGTAAATTGACTTGTAGTCACAATTCATATCAACACTCACCGATTTCTACTCTGCGAAAACTTTCCATCAGCGATCTACTTCATTTGCAATTAGCAAGGAGTTCTATCGATAGTTGAACTGTTCAATAGGTTCAACGGTTCAATCGTTCACCATTTTGCCAATAGTTGAACCGTTCGATAGGTTCAATGGTTCAATAGGTTCAACAGTTCAACAGGCTCAACCATTCAACATTTTGCCAAATAGTTGAACCGTTTGATAGGTTCAATGGTTCAACAGGTTCAACGGGTTCAAGGAGTTCAATGATTCAACTGGTTCTGTGGTTCACCCCACTGTCATCTGTAATCTTCAGCACACCTGCTCTTGGTGAAGTGAATCTACTCTAGCATAAGTGAAGTTGTGTTCTTAGTGCATATGCTTTTTGCCCTAGCTGGGCAAAGTTGTAATCTGCTTCTTCTATTAATCAAATTAGATTTGAGATTTTCTTGTTGGGTTTTTTACCTCTAAGAGAGAGGTTTTCCTAGGGTATATGTGTGTTATGTGTGTATTTGTGTTATCTTGTTTCTTACTGTCAATCTGATTGTTAAAATTTAATAGCATGCTCTGTTAAAACACTGTATATTTTAATTTGGTTAATATATGTCTAAGGGATCCCACTACTCTCTTTCTTCAGAAAAAAAAAGGAAAACCATAGAAAAAGGAGGAATAAATGTCTCGAAGGAAAGAAAATCCTCCACCATTTGTTCAAAGCCCACATGGAGAACACCCATTCTCCACTTTGAGTTGTCTTACTATTATTGATGCTATTTACTACCTTACATGAAAAATCTCTATTTTTCCTTCATAATGACTTCCACTCTCCGATTGTGTTATTCCTCCTTTCCTAGGAACATAAAAGATTAAGGCACATGAGCTTTTATTTACTATTCACATTTATCCATAAATATTATTTACTGATATTTGATGTTTCATCATTTTAAGTAAAATTTTCACTTTATTTTATTACCCATGGGCTTGCTATTTATTCATCCTCACCTTTATTCATTGGAATACATATGACTTTAAAATAATAAGGCAGTATTCTTTCTACTCGCGGAAAGATTCTAAAATGATATTTGCCTTTTTAAAAGAAAGCTTGCTTTGGGCCCCAACTTATATCTTCCCCAAATGATTTTAAATAAAGTCATAAATTAAGGACATGATATCCACAAGAGCTATTTAAGATATTACTTTTGAAATACATCGGCCCCACACAGGGCTTAAATTTGATAGTTGTATAGCTGTATTTACGCATTTTTGCTATAAAATACAATCAAGATTTTTAAAGGACTGTATGATACGAAAGGAGAGATTTTGGATAAATTGTCAAAATTTATATAGGATTATGATGATATATATTTAGTTTTTATATAATTTAGTTATACAAAGGTATGTCATAATATTTTAAAGGCATCATTCAATAGATAATTGTCATAAAAAAATTGCTTGACAAAAAAGGTTGACTATCAAATTTAATCCTTGGGCCCCCACACTCCACCTCTCTCAATTTCATCTCGTGGCACACCTTTTAAACTGAAAAACCTTGACATCTTCTTTGAGGAACTCCATTGGACAAATGGAAAGTGAGCTGTAAAAGGACGCGAATGGTGCAACATTTCTGATTGACATTTCTGACAACTCCAAGTTTGTGTGTTAACCATGTTGCATTAGAATGGCGATCAAGTGGTTTGGGAGGTGTTTGGATGTATGGTGGTCCAAACCTTCATGTCAGGTCATTACTGCCCAATGGCACAATATTTTGGATTGCCATCTCTGGTAATCTTTTTTGCCTTGTGCCATTCATTTGATTCTCTTAATTAGATGGTCTTGAAGGAGGGGTGCTTTTTGTGAACTGTATTTCCATGGTGATTGTGGCGTTTAAGTTGAAATATTAGGGCACCATTTATAATGATTGCACATTGTTTCTAATATTGTCTAGGAGTTGGGAGTGTTAAGTAATTGGAGCAGAATTAGAATATACCTGGATTGCTCATATACCTGCTGACCACTCCTACCACATGAGCTATGTCGGGTCTAGTGGAAACCATCATGTACATAAGGCTCCCAATAGCAAAGGAGTAAGGCACTCCTTCCATATATTATTTTTCTTCTTGTGTCTTTGGACACATCCTGAAGGATAGCTTGAAATGATTAGCTAGAGGTGTGCTAACTGCCTTAGCACCCTTCATGTTAAACCTATCCAAAAACTTGTAAATATACTTTTCTTGTGACAATTTCAGTTCTCTTTTCTACCTATCTCTAATGATTGTCATTCCAAGAATTTTCTTGGTAGTCCCCAAATCCTTTATCGAAAACTTGTTATCCAATTATTGTTTCATCTTGCTAACAATAGCCATGCTAATTCTAGTCACTAGCATATCATCAACATATAACAATAACAATACAAATTAAGCATTTTCCAAAACCTTATAGTAAACATGAGGATCATATTCACACCTTGAAACGTTTTGGTCAGCCATGAAAGAACCGAATTTGAGATACCATAATCACAGAGCTTGTTTTAGTGCATAAAAACTTTGTATCAACTTGCAAACTAAATTCTCTTGTCCTTCTTTTTTGAAGCATTTAGGTTTATTCATATATAATTCTTCATTCAAATCACCATGGATAAATGTTGTCTTGACATCAAGTTTCTCCAATTCAAGATCTTACACAATAGCTAAATCCAAAACTACCATGATGGATGTCATTTTCACTACTGGTGAATTTTCTTTTTTGAAATCAACACCCTTCTGGTGGTCATATCATTTGATGACCAATCTTGCCCTCTACCACGTCTTCCCTCCTTCCTCTTCCTTCAATCTATACACCCATATGTTTTTCAATGCTTTCTGGTTAGGAGGAAGAGAGACCAAATCCCATATCTGATTTGTCATCAGCGATCCCTTCTCTTCCTTCATGGCATCCATCCATTTTTTATTGTCTTTATCATTGCAAGTTTGTTTGAATGTGGCAAGTTTGAATCTTGATTACAAATTAATAGATGATGAACAAAATCATCATGTTTAGTAGGATGTCGACACTCCCTGGTGGACCTCCTAAGCTAAGGAAATAATTGTTAAGTAGTTCCTTCTTCAACGTGAGGTTCCTGTCCCTATTCTTCATTATTTTAAATAACAGGGGGTAGAGATATAATGTTGGGCGGCTGATTCAAACTTGTGCTAGGTGACAGATGTGAAGTTAAATCTTGTGCCATACTTATTTGATTTATATCCTATAGAAAGTTTAATTGTGAATGTTGTGGCATGTTTAGAGTGCTATTTGACACCAATCTTTGTGTATTGGGTGGTTGAGTTAAAGTTTGATTTGTCTCATGCAAACTTTGGTTTGAATTTGGATGTATGTTTACATTTGAATTTGGTGGCAAACCATGTGTGATAGGTGGTGACTGAGAGACTAACTCCTACGTCAAATTTCTTATGACTTTATCCTATGCCATGCTATCATTACAATGAGGCCACAGGTTTGAAGGGAAATTGAGTGGTTGAGTATTTGAGTGTATGCTGGGTGCTAGACCTTGGCATATATTATATGGCAAGACTTTTGAATATGAAAACATACCTTGAGTATTATATACTAGACTTTGAGATTGTTCATTGTTTTGAGAAGCATGCTGTGAATTATTTCTCAACACATTATTACCATCTCTGATATCATCTAGTGGCACATATTCCTTCGCTGGCATTCCCTATTCTAAAAGACAGGGCATTACTTTTCATTAAAAATTACATCTCTTCTATGAGTAACCTACATGGAAATTAGATCCTATAGCCGGTAACCATATTTCTCATCTTTGTATCCAATGAAGACACATCTCATTGATTTCACATCAAGCTTCATTCTTTTCTCCAGTGGGATATGAATGAAGGCTTCACACCCAAACACTCATAGATGATTGTAGGAGATCCTCTTTCCCAACCACTTCTCTTTGAAAACCTCAAAATCCAATTGAGAGGATGGACCTCAGTTAATCAAACACACTATTGTATTAACAGCTTCTGCCCAAAATTGTTTTCCCAAACCTACATTCGAGAGCATGCTACGTGCTCTCTCCAAAATTGTTCTATTTAATTTTTCATCTGCCCTATTTTCTTGTGGTGTAAGAGGAACAATTTTAATCCTCTTAATGCCATTTTCTGCACAAAACTGATTAAACTCTATAAATCAAAATTCACCACTATTATTTGTTTTCAAGCACTTAATTTTGTTTCCAATTTGGCTTTCCACAAGTGCTTTAAAATTTTTAAACATGAAACTTCAGATTTTTATTTCAGCATATAAACCCAAACCTTCCTTGTGCAATCATCTAAAAAAGTAACAAAATAGTTAGACCCACCAATAGATGTTACCTTCACGAGGCCAAAGACATCAAAGTTCCTTAACTCCAATGGTTGTGTTTTCTTGTCATATTCTTTGGTGGAGAATCTTGTCCTCTTTTGTTTTCCAAATATACAATGTTTATACAACTTTAAATCCATTGATTTCAAACCTAGAAGTTGATCCCTTTGTGCAAAATCTCAAGGCTGTTCTTACTCATGTGACCGAGCCTTTTATGCCAAAGTTCGGTGCCATTGTCCACAACTGCAATTTTTTCTCCCACTTCAACCTAACTCTCTAGCACATACAAAGTACCAAATTTGCTCCTCTAGAAATCGCTAAGGCTCCTTTTGTCACCTTCTACATACTTGATTCAAAGGTAATGTTGCAACCTTGAGCATCCAATCACCTAGTTGAAATCAAGTTTCTTTTTGAGTTGATGGACATGTCTAACATCCCGTAGCATCCAACTATTACCATTTTTTAGTTTCAACAAAATATCACTTTTGGCAACAATAGTACAAGGTTCATCATCGCCAAGATAAACCTTACCAAAATTAACTTCATGATAGTTCTTGAAAAACTCTGCATGATGTGGCATGAAAAGATGCTCTGGAATCAAGCACCCAAACATCTACTACAACTTCGCCTATAGATAGAACAAGAGCACCTACATTTTCTTCATATGTTGCATTTAACTCATTTTCTTTCAATTAACTTTTAGCTTTCTTGAATGACCATAAATTCCTCTTTATGTGCCCTTCCTTTCCACAATACCAGCAACCTGTATTTCTGCCTCTAGACTTCGATCTCTTGCTGGATTTTGATCTTCTTCTATGATTTTTTCTCCATCATTCTTGTGATCTCCCCTTGCTACCGATTATCAAAGCATCTCTCGATGAAGTTCCTTGATTTTTTTCTTCCCATGTCCTCATTGAAGAGAATCTCTGCAGCATCATCAAAATTGAGCACACTTCCCTTCTTGCTAGATGTTGAGTTGCTAACCACCATAGCAACTCCTTCCCAGCTATCAGGTAGAGAACACAACAACAATATAGCCTTACTTTCATCTTCCAATTTAATATTTACAAAAATTAGTTGGTTGATCAAAGTATTAAATTCATTCAAGTGGTTTGATACATTACCACCTTACTTCATCTTTAGGTTATAAAATTTCTTCATTAAGAAAACTTTGTTTGAGGTTGAAGCCATCTCGTACATATAAGAAAATTGATCCCATAAACCCTTCACTGTTTTTTCCATTGCAACATTAAACAAAACATTTTTGGATAGGCAGAGGATAATTGTTTCCATTGCCTTCTTGTCTAATTTTTTCCAATCTTCATCAGACATTGCAGCAGGCTTCTTCAACTTTCCCTCTAACATAATTGAGAGGCCTCTCTGAATAAACAATGCTTCTAGTTGCAGCTTCCACATGATGAAGTTTTGGCCCAAGAATTTCTCAATTCTCTACTTATCTGCCTCCTTCATCTCTTCTCAACTCTCCACAACTCTGATACCAATTGTTAAGTAATTGCAGCAGAAATGTAGATTAAAATGACACCAAAAACAACTAATAAGGAAAACAAAGATAACAATAAACACGCACAATTGAACACATATAAACAAAGTTATGTGGTTCATCAATATGCCTACATCCATGGGAAAAGAACGGTAATATCTCTTATTACTTGTACCAGAAAATTACAATGTTTCATCAAACAATCCAAGTGATTGAGTTCCAATTTTATATTTTACTCCTCAGGGGTGATGAAGTCAATGATTGTTGGACTTGACAACCAAATAGTGAGAACTATGTTACTTCTACCACTCTTCTTTCTTCTTTATTCCTTTATAATGCAATCACATGGGGGGCTTACTATGTGAATACACTACAATTCAAACCATTGATATGCACAATGAAAGTCTCATGCTATCTTCTCAATCTCATGAGCTCCTTCTTAAGTGGTCAGAAAATTCCTTTTATTATAACATGAATCTTATTTTGGCAATGCACATGTTGATCTTTAATGATAGTTGTGCTAGAGTTTGTAGATGTTGAGCTCCATTTTATGATGGCGAATCTTTATTCATGCTATGCAAATAACTTTTTAAAGCTTTGCACACCATGTATAATGGTTGGTGCCATCTCTTGCATTAGATGCGCTTTAAATCTCATCTATCCTCATTAATATGGAGTCAAACTTGGAGGTTGACGGTAGTTAATAATAACTATATGGAAGTGAACCCAGAGCATTTTGTTGATTATTGATGCTTGCATGCATGCAAAAGTGCGAGAAGTTCTTAAAGACTTATTTTTTAGGAATGCATGTTCAATGCATGAACTATATTTTTAGTCCAAATATTTTTAGAGTTCATAGTGATCATGCATTAATTTATTTTTAGGCTATAAACTATTTTTTAAGAGGTTGTGAACCTCTACAAATATTGAAGGCTTATTGTTGTGTATGTAAGCCTCAAACTATTGTGAAACAATCCTTTAAAAAATAATACATGTTTTTGCATATATTATTAGATAGAAAGTTTATTTGTTTTGGTATCTGTTGTAACTAGCTTTATTTTCTACTGTTATAATTGTTTTATTAGTTGGTTGGGCCTGTATAAAATCTTCATTTGGTTTAGAGCCAGTTATTATTATTTTGGGTTATTGATAATGGCTTTGATATCTCTCTACTAATTGATCATGTTAATGGCTAACTATTTTCCCATTCTTGAATTTAATGGAGATGAGTTGTTAGGATTAAGGTGCTATTAACCTTGTAAATCCTATGTAATTTATTATTCCTATTATTGTTTGTAAATCACCCATAAGGGATGAAAGGTTTCACCAACAATGATTTTGTTTCAGCCGCATATTTATATCCGGTACCTGACGCTAATTCATCCATGATGGGGGGTTGCAGAGGGGTTTCCCACATTTTATTTATATTTTATCATTGTAAATCTGAGTCATTCATCATTAGGTCACAGATTTGATGGTCAATATTATGTCAGTTTTCTTGCCCTAGAAGGCAACCCCCTTTTATAAGGATATCTGTACTGTATTTTTAGCACAGTTGAGAGTAACAAGCATTGCTTGATTGAAAACTAAAGAGGAAGAGGAGGTGAATGTATTCTAATCTCATATTTGAAGATAATACAACTTGGAGCCTCTTTTCTTGGTGGATTTGTTTACCGGAAAGGGTTTTCTCCACATTACATACTGTGTTATGTGTTTAGTTCTTAATGCATGTTATTTTTGTGTAGTGGGTTTTATTTTTGTTGCAATCTCCATTGATTCTACATTATTTATAGACATTAACAAGGTTTGAATCAAATTTTTGGTATGTGGTTTGCACATTGATTTCTAACATGAGTATGATTATTGGTGGATCAAGATGATGACTTTTTTGATAGGGGAAGATATATGGGAAATTGTAGAAATAGGCTATGTTGATCCACCTGATTGGAACACCCTTGCAACCAATGATAGAATAGCTAGAAAGAAGGCTAAAAAGATGAATCCTCAAGCTTTATTGCATATTCAAATAGCTCTAGATAAGAGCCTATTTCCAAGAATTGCAAGTACAAAGATAGTCAAGGATGTTTGGAAGATTCCACACGAAGCTTACCAAGGCAATGATCAAGTCAATGTAGTCAAGCTATAGACATTGAAAAGATAGATTGAGAATTTGAAGATGGAAGAACCTAAGAGTGTGAGTAATTATTATGTAAGAGTAAAGGATGTGGTCAATAAGATAGCTACTCTTGGAGAAATTATGGACAAAGAGGTTGTGGTTAAAAAGGTGTTGTGATCTCTAACACTTAGGTAGAATCATGTTGCAATAATCATAGAGGAGCGTAAACATCTATCTACTGTCAAGTTTGATCACTTAGTTGGATCTCTTATGTCTCATGATGAGAGACTTATCTAGACACATTTGGATAAAGTGATGAGAAGGTTTTTTTCTCAAAATTGTCTATTATAGAGAATGAGGAGCAAGTTGATTCTAAACAATCATGTTTTGAATATGCATGTACTAATGAGGTTTGGGTGCAAGAAATGCAAGAAGAGATAGATTCCATTCATGGGAATGATACTTGGGAGCTTACAAAGCTTGCACATGAGAAGAAAAAGATTGGTATTAAGTGGGTCTACAAGACCAAGTACAATAGTGATGGTAGTATTGAAAGACACAAGGCACGATTAGTTGCAAAAGGATTCACATAGAAGTATGGGATAGATTACGAAGAAACATTTGCACCAGTAGCAAGACAAGAGACCATTAGAATGATGGTTTCACTAACAAATGAAAAGAAATGGATCATACATCACATGGATGTCAAGAGTGCCTTCTTGAATTGGTACTTAGAAGAAGTTTATGTACAACGACCACAAGGTTTTGAAGTGCAAGGCAAAAGACACCAAGTCTACAATTTGAAGAAGGTTTTATATTGCCTCAAGCAAGCACCTAGAGCATGGGATGCTAGGATTGGTGGATATTTTCAGTAGAATGGCTTCAAGAGAAACAAGATAGAGCCTACTCTTTACTATAAGCAAAAGGGTAATGATATTCTTATTATAAGTTTGTATGTTGATTTTTTATATATGGGTAGAAATCCTAAGATGAAGGATGAATTAAAATTGCTATGCTGAATGAATTTGAAATGAAAGATTTAGGTCTGAGGCAATATTTCCTAGGAATGGAGATTCATCAAAGTGAGGATGGAATTTTTATTTGTCAAAGTATGCAAAGGATATGTTGAAGAAATTCAATATGGTTGATTGTAAACCCATGTCCGCTCCAATAACTCATGGAATTGTATTATGTAGAGAGCATGGTGCTGAAATAGTTGATGAGACAACTTATAGCATTATTTGATGTTTCTAACTCACACAAGACTAGGTATTGGTTATTTAGTTTCTCTTCTTTCAAGGTATATGACTGAGCCATCCGAAATCCATATGATGGTAGCCAAAAGAATATTGAGGTATGTGAAGGGTACTACAAATTTTGGTATTCTTTATTTTGTCTCTAAACGCTTTGAACTTGTTGGCTTCAATGATTCTGATTGGGGAGGTAGTTTGGATTACTGAAAAATCAACATTTGATAATTTCTTTTCACTTGGTTCGGGTTTGATTACATGGAGCTCAAAGAAGCAAAGTTCATTTTCTCTTTCATCTACTTCAGGTTCTTCTACATCAAAGTATACATCATGAAAATTTTCTTCTTGCTTGAAGCTTGAGATAGCATCTTCAAAATCACACTCATTGTACTGTCCTCTAATCCCCAAGTTGTTGAAACAAGAGCTAATCATTGTTAAAATCTGCAAACAAGGACTCTATTGCTAACCTGAAATCCACTTCCCCAAAGTTCTCTTCTCTTTTCTGCATGTATAGATGATCTTCCTCATCAGGATGCAAGCATTCTTCTATTATATTACTACTGTCTTCTTCTATAAAATGAGGCAAACATTCAAAAAGATTAACGTCGTCATGTTATATAGGATCGCTAATGATACCTTTCCACGTATGCCCTTTAGAATGAGATAAGGGAATTTTTTTTATGCCAAATACACAGGATCAACTTCCATTGCAGCCAAGAAACTTTTCACATCATCATTATTTATGAGTTCTTCCATAGTTGATTTCTTCTCCACGCAACATTCTTCTCTATCCTCTCTCTATGCCTAAAGATTTATGAAATTGATAGAGTTTCTAGAATAAATAAGCCTGCTAGTTTCCAAGAGAGGGAGAAAACAAGAACGAAGTTTGTTGATAAGTTAGAAGGTAGTTGATAGCACTGGCTCTACAAACATATGGTCTGATACCACTTGATAGGAGCATTTACAAATTCAAACCCAAATCCTATTTACAGGAACCACAATCAAAGAGAATTTAGACTGAGTGACAGGAAACACAAAAATAGTTCCTCACAATGATAGAAGATGATGCAAGCTATTGTCTTGTCTTTACAATACTAATGCCACAAGAATTTGATTTTCAATAGAAAAATTAATACTTCGAAAGAGATATATTTCATTCATTTATATTTCTGGCTAAAAGACCACATTACATATTCATTATCCGGCCATATATTCGGCCTTCCCATCCTTCAATCCCAAAAATGCCTATAACTAATTACATTTCTATCAAAATGACTTTCTCTAGGATCCATTGACCTCCTCTTCTATCACTATGGCCTCTATTATGCGGACCATCAACCACCTAATGCAAAATAAACAAAATTTCATAAGTAACTCCTATACTCCCATCCTCTGATCTATCTACACTCAGCACCGATGACCCCCTTTATATTCTTTATCATCGTTAGCCTGCTATCAAACCAATTTATTTAATCATCGAGAACCTTCCTCCTATAATCGTTGCTCCCACTACCAGCATGATGTCCATGATCTTGATTTTAATGTCTACCACCAAAAGAAGTTATAACCGCTGCTAAATAAATATCCCACGATGCCAATGATATGCCATGCACCAATCGCTTGCAGGTGGAAACATTATGCCAAGAGCACCATTGCCCATTATGAAGGTTTAGTGATGTTTCTATATTAAGCCAATCCACACGGAAGAAAGAAAATCACAAACAAATCCTTTTTATTGTTGTGCTAGCAGGGTCCATTCTTAAATTGCACGATCTGAGGATTTTTGCCATTTCAAACTAGACATGTCTGTAAGCCAGGACCTCTCCAAAATTAGTAGGAATATGAAATGGTTGATAGAGAGGATAGAAAAAATAGCCAAGCAAGAATTACAAAATGTGAGGGTGAGCGATGCCACTACATCAGACTCCCCAGGCAAAAAAATTCATGAGCTCTTGCTCATGAGGCCCATGATTCCACTTTCTTTTTCCTCGCTTTCCAATTTCTTAATTCTGTACTTCTATGCTTGCATTGTTGCCTTCAATTTTTTGCTATCTGTATTTGTCGACTTCTTTCTCTTTGTGCATACTTCCTCGTTCTATTCTCCTTATCAACTCCAAATCTCTGCCATTTTGACTCATCATCACAATCATCTACTGGCATCATCTCAAATGAAAATAAAACCTCATCCTCCTTTTGTGTAAAAGAAATTACCTCTGGAATCTTCATTTCTACAACCAATAAATCTTCTCCATCTATTAGTTTGTCCACTTTAGTATTTTCTTTCTCTACTGTAATCAGCTTTACCAAATCCACACTTTCACCTTCCAAATTTGCCTTAGAACTATTCTGCACTTCTATTTGCTCATCCTCTTTTTCAGTTAATAATCTCTTCATATTTTCCTCATCATTAGGAATATCAGCCAAAGCTTTATCAACATAAAAATCAGATTTCTTTTCTTTTACCTTGCCTCCTCTTGGCTTCTCTTGCTGCAACTTCACTGTATGCTCCTTCTATTTCTTGTAATCTTCTACTAGATTATTCATGCTTCCAATTTCTAGGGGTTTGTTCTCCTTGTCATGCCTCCAATCCTTTGTCTTTTCTGCAACACCTTTGTTCAATGCTTCTTGCTTCACTACCCACATTTTGTCACTAGACTGATGTCTTCTATTTCCTACTCTTGACCTTCTCTTTACTTGCTCTATCTTCATCCTCCACTCATTTTCTCTACGCCTCTTTGCTGGCCAACTCATTCTTGCATCATATTTCCACTTATTCATCTGCACATCTCTCCTTCTATGTACTTGCTTGTTAACATAAACATAATCAAAGGCGTTCACTTCTTTACAACCCTTTTCATCAATCTTTTTCTTTTGCCAATTTGGCACTACATATTCATGATCCTCAATTATATTTACATTTTCCAATTTCTTTTCCTTATCAACTTGCCTATCCATCTTCTCATTTCTACATTCATGATTAAAAATAACAATTTTACCTCTATCCTTCTATGCAAAGATCTGGTTTTGCATCCACCTTCAGCTTCTTGTCTGTTTACCTCCTCTTCTTCATAAGCATCTTGTGCTACTGCTGCAATATCTTCATATACATCATGAAACTCTAGGGTTTCCTCTTCATCTTCAACATCAAACTAAACATCTTTGGCATCAATCTCCTCTTCTTCCTCAGGCACTCTGTAATGCACCTCTGCTGTAAACTCTTCTTGGCTTTTGTTGCCATTAATCTCTTTTCATTCACATCTTTCACTCTTTCTTCGGGAGCTATTCTTGCCCCATCTTTAATCATCTTCAAGACCTCCTCCTTGACCTTCTTCATCACTTTCTTTATAACTGCATATAAATCTACAAACATAACATTAGCAAATAAAATGAGAGACCACAGTGTCTCTATCAATGCCCTCCTCATGGACATTCTTCCTTCTTCATCATTTTCCACTTCAAGTGCTTTCTGCTGCACCTTTTCCTCTTCCTCTTTTCTCATGTTCTCTTCAAGGAGAGTCTCTTTCACCTCTTCTGGTCCATGTTGCTCTAATGCCAACTCTCTAATTTCCCAACTTCTGTGGGCACTCTTTTTATCCTTCTCTTCTCTTCTCAAGGCATTCATCTTTTACCTTGTTCTTTTCTCAGCAATATCTTTTACTGGCCATTTCACTTTCTTTTCCATTGGCCATACCGAATAATATCCTTGGATTTCTTCTTGTTCTTCATGCCATTGTTTCACCATCATCAAATATCTCCTCAACTCGGCCAACTCTCTCTGGAATTATACATCCGTCATCCTTTTGCCTTCTTTTTTTTTGTCTCTTTTCATGAGATTCTTTTTCTCCATTTGCTTCTACATTCTTCTATCTCCTTTTATCTTTCAATCACCTCCTTAGGGCTTTCTTCTCTTTCCAATCTGCCCTGTCAGACAATCACAAAACCATAACTAATAACACATACAACATTCATAATCAGATCATTCTACACCCTAATACCAATCTAATAGCACCGGTTCTACAAACATATGGTCTGATACCACTTGATAGGAGCATTTACAGATTCAAACCCAAATTGTGTTTACAGGAACCACAATCAAAGAAAATTTAGACTGAGTGATAGAAAACACAAAAATAGTTTCTCACAATGACAGAAGATGATACAAGCTATTATCTTGGCTTTTCAATACTAATGCCACAAGAATTTGATTTTCAATAGCAAAATTAATACCCCAAAAGAGATATATTTCATTCATTTATATTTCTAGCTAAAAGACCACATTACATATTCATTATCTAACCATATATTTGGCCTTCCCATCCTTCAATCCCAAAAATGCCTATAACTAATTACATTTCTGTCAAAACGACTCTCTCTAGGAGCCGTCAACCTCCTCTTCTATCACTATGGCCTCTGTTATGCAGACCATCGACCACCTAATGTAAAATAAACAAAATTTCATAATTAACTCCTATACTCCCATCCTTCGATCTATCTACACTCAGCACCGATGGCCCCCTTTATATTCTTTATCATCATTGGCCTGTTGTCAAACCAATTTCTTTAATCATCGAGAACCTTCCTCCTATTACCGTTGCTCCCACTACTAGCATGATGTCCATGATCTCCATTTTAATATCTGCTGCCAGAAGAAGTTATAACTGCTACTAAATAAATATCCCATGATGCCAATGATATGCCATGCACCAATCACTTGCAAGTAGAAATGTTATGCCAAGAGCACCATCGCCCATTATGAAGGTTTAGTCCTATTTCTATATTAAGCTAATACACAAGGAAGAAAGAAAATCACAAACAAATCATTTTTACTATTGTGCCAGTGGGGTCCATTCTTAAATTCAACGATCTAAGGCTTTTTACCTTTTCAAACTGGACATGTTTGTAAGCCACGACCTCTCCAAAATTAGCAGGAATATGAAATAGTTGACAGAGAGGATAGAAAAAATAGCCAAGCAAGAATTACAAAATGTGAGGGTGAGCGATGCCACTGCATTAGTAGTCATTTTGTAAATAGAGCACATTCATCTTTTCTAATAAATAGAAAATATAGTATTGGTTATGGCATCTTGTTATTTTTAATGAAGAAAATCTATATTTAAGCATTGAATGCACTAATTGATACCTTAGTCTTATACCTTTGAAGGAGCAAGGGCCCACTCGCCTAGAGGAAGGTAGGTAAATTCAAGATTTCATAATTTATTTTCTTTTATTTCTATTTTGTATCTTTGTAGCTACTGTGTAACTTCTCTCTCTATATGTTACTCCATAGTCTAACATTGTTGTATCACTTCTTTGTCCATATCATACTCTATTGTGGTGTTATAATACATTTCATATAGTATGTTCATAGATCTCTTAGTATACTAATTAAAAATGCTCATTTTCTAGCTAGTTGTCATACTTTCCCTCATTAGCTCTATTCAACGAATTATTCAAACAATAGTTTCAATAAAAATAAGATTTTCTTTGATGTTAGTAGAATAGATTTCTTTCAATTAAAGCAAGAGAACAATATTCAAGTTCAAGTGTGCAATAGATTAGATTTGTTTATATTGCAATTCTAATTTAGTATAAGCATTTTAATTTCTAGATTAATTTCAATTCTAGTAAATTTTTATTAAATATGTTCAATATTAACTCCTAGATTAGAAAAACTTTAGATCAGTTCTCGGTCCTGTATTAGAGACATCCATAGGAAGCAACCCTAGTTTGAGAAGGATAAATTATCTAATTTAAAGTGAAGGTGTACAATGATCGTCATCGAGTATCTCCTATCCCTATACTAAGACACATAACTCTTTGCTTGCATTAAACTATAAAATACTAGTAGTATTGTCCACATTTGTCATTAAGTACCAACAATTAAATTTTGGACTTAGAATTGTCTAGTCTAATAGATATAGATTATCAAGGTCATGCATATCACGTTATGTAGTTGTGTGTACTCTAGAATATACATATTTCTTTCTTGGGATTTTCTCACAAGAATGTTTATTTCCTCTAGCATGGGAAGAAAACCATATTGTTATAAGTGTCTCAATGTCACTTTACCTAAATAAGAGGTTAAGAGGTTTCTCTAATATGACACAATGTTCATACAATACTCTACTAAAGGATTGATATTCTGTAAAATCTCTTTGTGCTAGCCCATGCAAGGAGATCCATCTGGTATGAACATCCTTAAGAAGATTGTTTCATGTGGTTATTCCCTTAGCATATTGTTGAACTTCCTAAATCCATTTGGGACTTCAACAAAAGTATGAGTGGAGCTTGAGGACTCAATCTTTAACCTTGGATACTACCAAAAACATGTTCAAAATTTAAAACGATAAATCCATTCTATGGGCCATGCAGTAAATGGAAACCATGTATGGTGAACAAGAAGTTTGTACCTTTACACAAAGATAGTTCATATGACCTTGCATTACTAAAGTTCCATGAACCCCTACACACTATCTTTTTGGCAATTGTGTAGTCATCAATTTCTCCAATTTCATTTAAATATTTCTTAACCATTTCAAAAAGATTATGCGATGTTGCATTCTCCTTCATTTTATGAATAAAGAGTAGATGAGCTTGGTAGACATCATTTTCTATAGTATAGACATGCATACATACCCAAGAAGTATTCTAATATAACTTTATCTAAAGCTAATGCAATAAAAGTTAACTATTTTGTTTTTTTTCTTGTACATCCCATTTTCCTCCTTGGCAAGACAACTTGCCCATTTGCATCCACTATTTATCGACCAATGCATATTAGGATAGTTAGGATTTCTTATTAAATTAAAAAATATTATATTCTAGGTAGTCTATCAAAGGATGCAAAAATATGAAAAGAAACACTCAACTAAATAGTTTTTTCCAGTTGTGCTATTGCCATAATCTTTCAAAATTGAGCTTGAATTATACCTCCACCTATAGTAATATTTATATTTTTTTAATATACTTGTAATATTCAATGGCATACTATACATGAAGACATTATTCCTTTATTTTCTAACTTATCACTATTTTTCCTCTCCATCTATGATTTTCTTCATAATCTTACCACCATGTTTCTTTATGGTGTCAACTTTTAGCTACAGCTTCTTGTCCCTACCATATTTCCAACTATAAATAATACACCTACATT
This sequence comes from Cunninghamia lanceolata, assembly GCA_027924645.1. Lineage (NCBI taxonomy): Eukaryota > Viridiplantae > Streptophyta > Pinopsida > Cupressales > Cupressaceae > Cunninghamia > Cunninghamia lanceolata. The sequence continues at coordinate 12,765,439 of BSBN01000780.1, forward strand.
ATATGGGAGGTTCATCCTTGTTTTCATTATCCATTAGTTAAATGAAGGGTACTTAGACATGCCAATCAATCCAAAAATTTCTTGATATAGATCATATTCATGTCCCATTTTTATTTGTCTTTTTTTCCCCTTCCATGTAGGATCTCCATATTCTTTATCACTTTTTGAGGTGGGTTAATTATTATTTCTACTACCCTAGGACTCCTCTCTAATATCTCTAGCATTGTCATGCAACTCATTACAATCTTCCCTTCAGGTATTCTCTTGTTCATCAATAGCCACTGTAAATCCTAATGCTATAGGTTGATCTACTAGTGCTAGACTATACACATTTCCAAGGTACAACATTATGTTTCTACATTTTGATAAATGCCCTTTACCACTCCCAAGAGACATGCTCTTTCTCAATATCTCTCATGAATTAGAAACTATAATTTTTTTTTGTGTTTAAGGTCAATGTCAAAGGCTCACAACTAACAATTTTAGTATCATAAATAGAAAAAATTAACAAGAGGAATCATATATCTTTAGGGCCTATATGTATCACTACTCAATATCATTTGTAACAATGAAACCACATAGATTGATAAATAGGAGGAATCTTATATTATAGGACAATCAAGAAATTTTCATTTGCCTCTCTCTAAGTCATTAATGCCAATATTTGTCTATGGCTCACTAAAAATAGAATTCCATCCAGGAATCAAGCACTGCACATAGAAGAAATCAAAGAAAGCAGTCCAAAACAAAATTCTTCAAACCATGTAACGATTCAAGAATCAAGTCAATCTGAATTAAGAGAAAAACAAATGGTATAAAAGAATAATTTATATTTTTAATCATATTTATATGAATTCAATTTTGGAAAAACTTGCCAAATTTTAAAATAATGGAGTATGAAATCTAGTGAACCCTATGTGATTGTAAAAGTTGATGTAGATGTTTAGCAATTGGGACCAAGATCCAAAACATATGTGGTCATTTCAATGTGATTAGGTTGCAACTGTAGCAAGGAGTTATAATGGTATTAGAAAAATTGGTCCTCATATAGGGTGGAATTTTGATGGAATTGGTAAATATGTGGGATAATTGAAACATACCTCTAAAATACTAGGTGATTTCATGTTAAAAATACGTATTCTACTGTGATGAAAATATTACAATATAAATATTTCATAAATAAATTGGTGATGATTTAACACCCATTAGACTGACAAATCATAAATTCCTAGCAATTAGAGGCCCTACCTATTTCATTAAATTCACCAAAAATGATTTGATCCATACTTACTATCACCAATTGGTGAAGATTCACCATTAAAACAATCATCACTAAAATGTTAAGATAATAGAATTTGGAGGTTGACATGCTTACTATCACCAATTGGTGAAGATTCACCATTAAAACAATCATCACTAAAGTGTTAAGATAATAGAATTTGGAGGTTGACATGTGATATGAAAAATTGCAAAATTGTTCAAAGGCTTCAAAGTTTTAAAATGAACTACATTTTAACCTCAAACCTCCCAAACATGTAGATTTTTCACACTTAGGCACAAATGTGAATATTTGGAGGGGAAAACACACCACACAAGACATAAATTTATAAATGGGGCTTACTGAATGTGATCTATAATTAGATATTTGAGCTGAGCATCAACAGAGGCAAGACAAATGTATGACAACATTTCTTCAGTCTTATTAGCACTCAAATCCCATTGAATTCTTCCACTTTCAATCTTGGTGACTAGATAACCAAATGTAGCAACTTGATTAGAACAAAACACTTACTGCCAAGGTTAGAAAATCCTGAGTCAAAATCAATTGAATCATCAATATCACTACGAAAACCATCTGCACCAAAACAAGAACCCTATGACACCTCAAATGAAGAGAATTCCACTTCCATTTGTCCCTTTGTTTCACATTCCAAATTGCTGCTACTTGTTGCATTCAAAACACTATTAGAATCAAAGAAGTCATCATTATCACATGGAAAAAGAAAAATTCTATCAGCATCCTTAAGGGTATTTTCTTCTTCACTTGTGTCATCTTTAGCTGCACACTCCTCAAGTCATCGTTGGAAACTATCAATCCATGGTTAAGAATCATCATAGATTGGAATTTAGGCTTTAAATTCACTAACAATAAACAACTATTTTTCCTGGATATTCTTTCCATCACATATGTCATTGGAAACTAAAATTAGCATTGAGATCAACAAGTCTAAGGTCCTTTTAATCTCACCAACATGATCTCAAGTCTGAGGCCCTTTTAATCTCACCAACATGCTTAGCCCATGTGAAAGCCCGGAAGAGTGTAGTAGGGTTCATATCTTGCAAAATGAGACCTATATAATTTATAAATTAACCAATGTACAAACTAACACATTTTATTTCTTCAAAAGTAACTTGACCTTTTTGATATTAAACAAAACATTCTCAAAACTAGTGTAAAATCAACAATATTGCCATTTTTAAATTTCTTAACGCTAGATAAGACACCTAAGACTATCAAGTCAATGGAATAGGCCTTTGTTGCTCAACCTACTAGTCAAGAGTTTTAGTTTGTTTCAAAATAGAATCCACCTCATCTTAGGTGTTGGCAAGTTCTTGAAATGTAAAGGGGGTCTACCATCAAAATCATCAATAAATGAGCCCTCCTCAATAGCATATCTTACGCTATCACATTCTTAACAATGGAATAACACAGGTGTACATATTGGAGTGATATGATGAAAGGGACCATAAATATCCTCCTATCCAAGCACCAAATAGCCACACATATTCAAACATGAAACTCCTATGCTAAAAAAGATTCTTATATACGATCTACTTTATAGCATCCAACAATACATTTATTTCCATGAAAAGAGAACAAGAAGAAAACTTTGTCTCCTCATAAACCACTATCTTGGTTTTCACATGTAGGAACCATGACCAACACTTGTGGAAACTAAGAACATTGAAGAGCACTTATAGAGTAACCACCTCAACCAATTGATAAAAAACTTGATGCACAAGAGATCACCGAGGCATGAACATAAATTTCTATCTTCTCCTCTAGCAAATGATTCAACAACTATTTGCCCATGGAAAGAGCAAATAGTTAACTCCATTCCCTAGAAAAAGATTTTGTACTATCTACTACCCTTAACCAATTTGACCTTAACTCCCAAATTTCTCTTATAAATGCCAAATTTTTATCAACCATCTATTGTATAGACCTAAATTATATTGAGTTTATTTTGGACCTCTTGTACTCACGATTACAAAATTGATCCCTAAGCATTTACGTAGTATTAATTAGTGATATCCCTCTTATTGATAATTTGATAGATACAAGATGATCATCATAATAAAAGTATTCCTATTCATTAAGGTAGATTGCCATGATTAGATTATAAATAATGGGCATTTCATTCTAGTTTATCGTCATTATTGAGGCTAACGATGAACTTCCTGTAAGTGGAATGTGAGAACTAGGCTGAGCTTTTAACAAACAAGAAAAAATATTAAAAGAGAGAAGTGAATGAAATTACAAGAATGTCTAGTTTGATATAATAATAAGAAAATTAGAGGTATCAGATTAAAATATTTAGAAAAACAACCTTACCCTATTGGGAAAGCCTAGAGAAGTTCAACATGTTAGGTTCACCAAAATGTAGAGAAGAAAATAAACCCCTATCTACAAGAATTATATGATTCTAGGAGTAAAAAACTAATAAACACTCTATTCAAACCTTAGATAGATATAATTGTGTATTTAAGGAGTACAAGAAGTAAATAGAAAATTAAATGAGAGGATATGATATTCTTAGATATTTGATGATGATGATACTACATCTAATAAATTTAGACTATAGAGGCACTCCAAGATCAATCTTTGATCATGACTCTTAAACTTGAAACAATATATATGAAGCAAAGGAGTCTCTAGATCTTGTGCTTCAACTAGATGCAGTTGCACATGTGATTCTATTTAGCTCCCCAACCATCTTGTCTATATGCCATGATTCTATGTCTACCAATCCCATCCTACCAAATCTTTAGACTTCGCTATGACAATTGAATTATGGTTAAGGAGGATTAAAGGAAACAGTTAGGATCTATTCTTTGTTAGACTTATTTAATCCTATGTCAAGCCCCTTGTTGTTCTTTCCACAATTTATAAAAAAATGATTTTAAGAACAAACAAAATGCAAGATACATGATGTACAAATCACTATTCCTCATGCAAAGTACTCTATATGAATGCTCTAGAACAATCTTATGATGATCACGATGTATAAATCAAAATTTTTAAAATTATTTACAATTGCCTAGGACTTGCCTTTAAATATACAATCCTCTGTACCACTTTGAAAGGTTTTGAATGTAAGTTAATAGGAAACATGTTAATTTAGGATGGGAGTCAACTAGGGGAAAGTGAAACATAAATTCTAATAAGGTAGACAAAATCAAGCCTATAATTCTTTCTAAGAATGGGAAATATAATATTTTAGTGTGGTATTTGACAATAGGGGTTGAATTAGGTAAAATTGTAGAGAAAAAGCCAGGTTTAGTTAGATAGAATGCTTTTATCTATTAGATTAAAATTTGAAATAATAAATTTATTGTCAAGGCTAAAGTGAGTACAAAATAAGTAAGAAAATGTATAAAATAAACACTTTTCTCCTCTATAAAGAGACACATATATACTTTTCTCTTGCACACCCCACACACATGTATGCGTATACTCTTTATCTTTTCTAAATCTTATCTTTAACCTATATTTTGCTGAAAATAAGTTCTCTATGATTATTATCGATTGCAACTACCATGTTTGCTTCCTAATTTGTTTAATGGATTTCTGTGAGACTTTGCCATTTATTTTTTTGACCTAAGGATTAAGTACATATTCAATTATCTTTTTTATAAATAAATAAGTGTTTTAATACGTAAACTAATATTTGATAATATTTTTTGAATGAGTGAAGTGTTATGAAAACAATTGAGAAATATAAGAAGAATCGTGGAAAGGGATTAGTATCTGAAGTATCTACATATTCAACCAGAGAGGTATGTTATTTCAAGCTTTGTAAGTGACAAAACAATAAAGCACATTGTATAAATTTGTCTTTCAATAAATTCATGCGTATCTGTGTTTGACAGAAACTATATATCTATATGAATGTGAGTTATCCATCAACATAAACATTCTAAACATTAATTTAGACATTGTCTAATTAATAAAAATAATAATTTAAGAAAGAGATTACTGTGTATGTTGTTCAGAACTTAATTAATTAATGTCTTTTCTATATATTCAGTACTGGAAAGAAGAAGTTAAAAAGTTGAGACAACAGGTTCAGATTTTAACAAATGAAAGGAGGTATGATATGGTTTTTAACATTCTAAAATAAACTGTAAAACAGTCTTTGAAAATAATTACAATCTCTTTATAATTGGTTGAATATTTTATTAATTTCGTAAAAAATTCTGTATTATAAATTTAAATAGGATGTTAGAAGGAGAAGAAATTTCAGGTTTAAGCATAAAAGAACTCAAACAACTTGAGCTTTACCTGGAACGAAACGTCGCTCTTGTGCGATCAAAGAAGGTAAATGTGAATGTGCAAGCTTTATAATTAACTTGGCATATACTCAACCAAGTTTGTAGACATCCTCCATTTTTGTTGCTAATTTTTTGCTGCATTCATATGAATTTTATGCATGCAGGACCAATTGCTACTTCAAGAGATTGACTCCATCCAACAACGCGTAAGTACATGTTTATCCATGTAAGCATAAAATCTCAGAGATTATTATGAGATCTCTATAATTCATTTCTGTTAGACTTAAAACTGTTGATTTGATAGACCTGTGAAAAATGACTGAGAATTTTATATGATGAAGTGCTTATGAGTGTTCGATGGTGGCGGTTTCGGGTAAAAGCATTCCCATGTATAATGGGGATGGTTCTCTTGTTTAAATTTCTCTGTTTATCAGATCTGTTAAGGATCGCTTTTGCTGTTTTTCCTCCTGGGACTTGGCTAAGACTTTTTATCTGTAATATTTTTAATATCTTTAATTTATGGGTGTTTCTACACCTTTTTCTGTTTAAAAAAAAAAATTGCTTATGAGTGGAGAGAGTGACAGTATTGACATTAAAAGAAAAAATTCTTCTGACATAATCTATTTCATTCCTAATTTTCTTTAAAATATGCATGTTACAGGAGCAAATTCTAGTTGCTAACAATCAATTTCTTCATGCGAAGGTATATCATAGTTACAAATATGTATGTTATTATATGGATATTTATGAATTATATAAATTTTAACTATCTTATGTTTTAATTTCCAGATAGCTAGATTCGGGAATTAATAAACTTCAAATGCCTCACATTTCATCAAAGGTTCCTTTGATCAAGCTGAACCAACGTTCTACTACACAGAAATCAGATTGAGAAGATACACCAAAACTGACAATAAAACTTCACTAGACACTCGTAGTATTTGTCAACAACGAGGGCTGCATTAGTATGTTCCTCCAATTTTATTTTATCTAATTTAGTAATAGGATTATTAGAAATAACAATATCAATTCTAAATGTTTATATTACCAGTGATCTAGGTACGATGTTAAATGACAATTATATAAATCATAAAAATGATATAACATTAAGTAGGTAGATGTGACATAGGGAAATACTCTCTTTAATAATATGATAGTGATAAAGATACATTTTAACATACTCTTTTAAATTAATATATCTAGGATGGATATAATGTATGTAGAATTCTGGGGGATATATATGTCAGTCTTGACTTATTTTATTTTTATTTGAAGAATTATTTTTATTTACTTAAAAGTTATTTTAATTTATTTTACAACTATTTATTTTATTTTTAGTTATTTAATTTTTATTTGAAGAATTATCTTTATTTATTTAAGAGTTATTTTAATTTATTCTAAAACTATTTAAAAATCATTATATTCTTTTTATTAGATAAATAAAAAAAGATTTGGGGTATGCTCCAGTATATATTAAAATTTAACTATAAAATGTTTAATAGAGTTTTCAACTAGAAATTCAACCAACTACATCTATCCTTCTATACAGGGTATTAAAAAACTCCCTATCCTTTCCACATATATATAACCTTTATATAGTCTATACTATATTAACACAAGATGTATCCTAATCCCTATTTCTACTATCTATAATTAGCAAAAAAAACTTCATCATACTAGTGATCAGGTGTTGTAGTCTATTGCATAGTATAGGTCCAAGAAGCCCTACATCCACGCGTCCTCCACATCCATCCCAAGAAGCTTTTTGAGAAAGCCAATCCCCCGCACTGCCTTCTTCCTTCTAGCTACTATCTTTTACACCCTGGCTTCCAAGACAAACAGTTTCCATTCTACCATATTTCCTACTACATTAATTATGTGGAAATCCTTTGGTAATGGAATCCCTAACCCACTTTGAGCCATGTCCAAGACCTCTTCAAAGCCACCCCTAAACTCTTCCACATATGTTTTTATCAATTTCTTGATTACGTCCTTGTCTTCATCCAAATCCGACAATATCGCCAGGAACATAGATGAAAGATCAGAATTCACTCTGTATCTATTCACATTCTCCATAAAATGTTCCCCCATAATCCACTCAATTATAAATAGAATGATATCGCTTTTAGGTTGGAATACCTTCTGCATTCGACTATCTGTAATTCTACCCAGAAAAGACATCTGCCTCTTCCCACACACTAGTCTAATGGGTGTCTCCATGCTTTACAAAAAGCAAATGCAAATGAAGGGATGAACCACCAAAACAACCATCATATTCATAAAATGCAAAGCATCTGGCTATAATTAACTCTCTGCATGCTTTACCAAATACATCCAACCAAAGAGATTAGACTCATTGTCAGAGACATGAGTGAATTAAATCATTATCTAATGCCTCCTGTAAAAATGTTTGTTTTGACTCAATGGCCAAGTTAGCCAATGTGTCCGCCTCCTTGTTACCTTCCCTATATACATGGTTAACCACCATGCTTTCCAAATTGTCTATTAATTTATACGCTTCAATTAATAAAGCCTTGAGCTTCCAATTTTTCATATCCTTTTGCCTTATTTTATTTACACTGAATAAAGAATCACCGTCTATCTCCACCTTTGACACCTTAATATATTGGCATAGCTAAAGTCCCAAAATAATGGCCTGAAGCTCTGCTTTATTATTCAATCCTAGAGTCAACTTCTTTGCCACTTTCCCAATGGCCTCCCCGTTCCAATTTCAAACTAGACAACTAGCCCCTAACTCTCCTGGATTTCCCCTTGAAGCACCATCAAAATACAACTTTACCCATCAAGTTCCTTCGGTGGTATCCACTTAGCCTCCATTCTTTTCTTTTGGGATTTCTTACTTTATATTTATTTGAAGAGATATTTTTGTTTATTTAAGAGTTATTTAATAGTTTAAGTTTCTATTTAAATATATGGCTATGTTTTGGTTTTTACGTACACTATCATGATATGAGATCCTTTGATGCTACTGTAAAATGCCTCTCAATATAATTACAAGATATATTATTATGGTTAATGTACATACCCATGAAAAAAGGTATGTAAAAAAAATTATATTTATAGTGTTGTTATTATAATATATGTTATTAGTCAATTGACAAATTTTTATTATATACATATTTTATTTCATTTTAAGTATAAATAGATTTGAGTTTAGCTAAGATTTACAATATTTATTTTGAAAATAAGTTGAATATACTTTGTTAATAATAAGGTTTTATGTAGTTCATTGAATTTTTTTAGCAAGAACTATTTAAATTTTTAATAAGTGAGTAGATTTATGACCTTTTTTATTTTTTAATTATGAAATCTTTGAGGTAAAAGCTAAAACAAAATATAAGGAAGGAGGAAAGATAAAGTATGAGCCTACGTGAAAAAACTGAGGTTAAATAGTCAATGCATAAGTTTAACTAAACCTTTTAATCTAAACCTAAAGCTTCAAATATGATGCATTCATGGATGGAGAGTCTAATGAAAAGACTATCTGGAACCATGCAATGTTAACTCAATGGCTCACAATCAATACACAATGGGACTTGATTATTAACACAATCATATAAAATGAACTGAATAATAGTTTGTTCATCTATAATCTAAAATTACATCAATGGTATCTACCTCTATGGCTTACATTCAAATATAGACCTCAACCATATATTACCATACAAATCAAGTGCTAATCATGAGTATGGATCCAAACACTAGCTTTCATGGGCTGATGTTTTGTTTATGTGTGTTTTAGCATTGCTCAACATAGATAAAATAATGAGTACTTTAGTTCTCTTGAATTGAAATAAATCAAATCCCAACAAATTAGAAAGTGACTACCCCAAGGTCTCTCTCATCCAGGTCTTGGCCTTACAAGATAAATTAGTTGTTTGACATCTTGTGTATTCCAACAAGGGGCCTTACAAAAATGTTCACTTGAATTAAAATGGAGGGTTGGATTTGAAAATAGTAATATTTCATGTACACTCACAAACCCTAGGTAGTTTCCTAGATCTATGATTTGAATGTGACTTTAGTACTGGATAAAAATATCAAAAGAAAGGGAGGGGAGAAAAGGGTTCTAGAAAACTATGAAATTTCACAACTATGAATTAAAACATAAGTAGACAGATCCCTAAATAAACCAATCTTTACTTAACTACATAACCCATAGTGTCACAAAGACAATGTAATATTCAAGGTAATTGAAAAAATTTTAGACCATCAAACAATTTCACAAAACAACCAATTTTTGTGTAGCCTGATGAAATATTTCACAATTAAATTTAAAATAAAAAAGTGTTTAGGCTTACTATACAAAGTAACTAGGTGTCTATAAATCACCAGTAGTATTAGAATGAGATCCATCAAATACTTATAGCTATTCATCGACATCTATAGAAAATTTCATCTAAATGAAAAGGAACCATGAAGCAAACTTTTTTATTAATAACAAAATCTGAACAAATATCAACAATCTTCAACAATGAATTTGTAGGAAACCATGAAGCAAGTTGTTTGTATTAATTTCTAAAGTTAAAAAATAATCAACAATTCTAGATCTCTTTTTAAAAAGAAGAGTGATTTCCTTTTATAGATGAGGCAATAGCACTTAGTATACAAAGAATGGTTAGGATTCATCCTTCACCAATAGTTCATATTAAGTTACACTTAAATGTTTGGGGTTAGATTCATCTTGGACGCCCATCTTTAACAAATTTATGTCCAATAGCTACACATTTTTCTTTTCCTTCTTATAAAAGATAAAATAATTTCCAAAAGCAAGTTGGACATTAGTAGCAAAAGACATAAATAAATAAGACAAAGTGGAAAAGTTCAAGGAGAGGCACTCATCTTGGAAGTCAAACTTGAAATAAAATTAGTTTTCTCTAGCATTGTGAATAGGTCCAATGATCACTCCTTAGTTTGATGTGTCATCTTATATAATGATATGATCCTTCACATATTCTTCCTTCTATAATCCGTCAGAGCATTGAGTGGTAGATTTAGAGCATCTAGATTTGGCACATAAATAAAATTGAACCTAAACCAGTATGAGTCAAATATTTTGAAAAATATACTAAATAAAGCCTTTCTTTTGTGGGTTGGATTAGAAAATGAACTAATAGTGCACTTTGAAAGTCAATTAGTTTATTCATATGTACTATACTAAAATAATATAGATGCTCCTCATTTTAGGCATTAGGATTTTCTTTAGTTGGCCTTGGAAGTATACAATATGCAACTCTATGGAAGCATCAATCTACAATCTAGTTAGATCATGAAGCGCATAAAAAATATCAGCCTGGATATCCCAAATTTTCCTCCTTAGGTGGTCCATTTTTTCCATACATTTATGAACAATTTCCTTTCTAAACTTGAGAATCTTTGACCAAATGAATGGTAGTTCCAGAGATTATTGAGTGGTGATCTTCTCATTTAGCAACACCTCTAGCAATAGCTTGCACATCATTTCAAACCTTGGAAATACTTGGAAATGATTATCTTTGTTTGTTTTGTAGGCATCCTGTAGGATTTATATCCTTTCCTTGAATTTTTAAAATCTCCCAGTTGACGTTGTTAGTGTTATTAAGCTCACTTAGTTGACTATATATAGCTATGCTAAATTTAGGTGTTCTTGTGGTTTTATTAGCATGTCTATGTTTAGAACAAGTGTCTAACTTAGCTTATCCTAAGTTAAGTAGTTGCATGCCTATCTTTGGGCCTCTACTAGTCTTAGGCTTTCTTTCTTCTTTATGACACGTCTAAACATAGAGAGACTCTTGCCTATATGTACTCATTCATGTGGGCTAATACATCATCCAGTTTTGCTTTGCATATTGCTTATGTATTTTATAGTATTGGGTGTGCGATTGTTCATCTCTCATGACTTGTGTAAGTGTTTACAATATCCCATGAATGTTCATGGTTTCCACATGGTAAATGAATAAGATTTCTCTTAGTAAAGGGTATGGTCCACTTCATCAACATCATCATCCTTTAGGGGGCTTTCTAGCTTCTCCACTTTCTTTTTCTCTCTTTTGGGGGTAGTATTTTCCCATTGGGTTTTCTACCTTTCTCCACTTTATGAGAGATTGCATTGTACATGGGTACCTAATTAGGCCTAGTTTCTAGGACCCATTTTTCTTCCTCACCTAAGATTTACTTAAAGGGGGGTGTTAGTGTTATTAATCTCACTTAGTCGACTATATTTAGCTATGCTAAATTTAGGTGTTCTTGTGCTTTTATTAGCATGTCTATGTTTAGAACAGGTGTCTAACTTAGCTTATCCTAAGTTAAGTAGTTGCATACCTATCTTTGGGCCACTACTAGTCTTAGGCTTTCTTTCTTATTTATGTAATGCCTAAACATAGAGAGACTCTTTCCTATATGTATTCATTCATGTGAGCTAATACATCATCCAATTTTGCTTTGCATATTGCTTATGTATTTTGATAGTATTGGGTGTGTGATTGTTCATCTCTCATGACTCATGTCAGTGTTTGCAATCTTCCACGAATGTTCTTTGTTTCCACAAAGGCTTGGACAACTTCTTCAATTAATTGACATCTTTGATCATATATTTCTTCAATATAATTGTAAGTAGTCCTTGCTATGTGCTTCATCTTTTTAATTTTTATATTTTCTTGCCATGATAAGACTACTAGAGGGGCAAGTGTATCATCTTCCTATTGGAGAGGAGCCACCAGATCTTTTATGTACACTTGCAACTCAAATACTTGTTCCTTTAGCTCCCTCTTTGTCTTCTCATCTTTGTGCATCATTGTGACAATTATGGATACCACATTCTACACATCTTTAATCTCTTGAGACCATGTGGTCTACACATGGTTGACGATAGTTTTTTAATAATATTTTTCTTGGAGGTCCCTTTCACCCTTGTGTATAATTGGAGTTGCAATTTGTACAATTCTTGATCCTTTGGCATCCTTTGTTATTGCAAACAACACTCTTAGCTTTTTTCTCCCTTCGGTATTATCAATTCTAGTCATCACATAGGAGAAATCTAGGGATGTTGGATTTATTACTAGATTCTTTTTTTGAATCTTAACTTTCAACCACTAAGGCATTAAATAATGATTACTTATTGCTTCTACCACTTTCTTTTTTGATGGAAGAATCTACAATTATTGTTGAGGAGTTTGATCAATTTGTCCCCCAATGGACTTATTCACATCCTCAATAACGTGTTTATCACTCTAATGTGCATCTTATGTAGAAGTGATAGTTGTAACAACTATAAGTGTGCCCTAATAAAAATAATAAAATATTTCTTATGTTATAACTTATTTATGTCCTAGAATGCTCATCACTATGGATATACAAATTTAACATCAACATAAATACACAAAAAGTGTTAAATGACTACAGGAAAGGAAACCAATTGTACCTAATGATTCTAAATTTAAAAAGTGATAGAAATTGGTAAATTGAAAGTGAATCCAACACAAGGGGCCCCATTTTAAAAAGAATTGGTGTGTGTTGTGGAGGTCATAGAGAATGTCCCAAATTGCCATACATATTAGATGCATAACAAGAATGTTTGACACTAAGGATGTCAAAATATAAACTAAAACATTAGAAATCTAGCTAAATCTAATAACCTACAACCAAAGTTACAAAACCTCTTATACATAGGTGCAAATCAATATTACCGAAAAACCAATTAACAACATAATCCAATGAGTTATTTTATGAAATATTATCCCTAGATACCTCTAAAATAAGACAACTATTTGAGAAATTTCATCAATAAACCTATGCACATACAAAGAAATGCAATCACAATCAAGATACAAAACATAAATTGCAAGCTAATACTCAACAAAATTCCATCTATAGTGTGTGCATGTGTGTCCATTTATCATTTTAAATCTAAAAGGATCATCTCAAAACAATCTAAATATCAATCTATGATAGTGCATTTTGTGATTACCTAGACATTGCTCCATTCCTAGCTAGGTTCCGATAGCCCCAACAAAGTTATCTCTGATCCCAAACTAGTCATAGATCTACTATAAATTAGGCATCCATAGCCCTAGTGGATATTACCAAACCACCTAGACTAACCAAGATTCTTTTTTACTTATCTTTATTTTCTATATTTCTTTTTAGCCTAATTTAGAGTCACCCAAGCCCACTTCTATGTTGGGGACAATTGTGCTAATTAGAAGATAATTTTTATTATTTTTCCTTTCAATTTTATTTGTACTTGATACCTTAGCTATGATTATTTCACCCAATGTAGAATTAAATCTCATTAATATGAAATTAGTGAGAGGTTAAATTTAACATAGACTACCTTGAAGCCTTTGATTCCTCCTCAATAATGAGTACACACCTATGCACATGATTAAATAAATCCATAAAACATTTCTCCAAGTAGTTAACCCATTGTAAAAGAAAAAGGTAAGGCTACCTGATGCAGGAGCATCCCTAGTTCAAGAGCAATCTTGCATCAACCAAAAATATTTGCATTCATTTTGTTTCTTTCATTTTCCCAGTTTAGTATAGTTAGTTCAATCAGTAGTAGTTTCAGTAGATTGGTCCACATTCTTCCATAGTTTCATTTCAGACCTTGTAGAGCTACACTTAGTATCTATACATCTTCATACACATCATATCCAAAATTTAGATCATTTGAATCAGGTACTAGAAGATATCACTATCAGAAGATCAACTTTTTTCTCAAAAGAGAACATCCTGACAGGCTTTAACAATCAGCTAAAGGAGAAGACTTGTAGAGCACTTTCACAACTTCTAAAGCTAAATTGTACATCATTCAAGGAACTTTGGATCATTGCCAACCTTCCCTGAGATCCGCATGCTATTTCATTCATTTGCAAAGGATTCCCATCTGTTTAGGTTTGACCTATCCATGTACACACATTACATCTCTTTCATTGGAGTTTGTAGCCATCCTTGGCTGACGCAGAGGAATCTTGTGTTCTGCAAATGATATATATTCATGTAATAGATGCATAGGAAAGTAGTTAGCATAATTTATAAGTTGGATAGTTTGAATTTCTTCTATAAGGCATTTCAAATCCATATCTTGTGCATGCATTGTAACTAGATAATCATGCCTGTGAGCCCTAATTTTAAGCTTGCATGTTGTCAACATGTTTGCATTTTGAATCTATGATATATTGAATGACTGAATCTACATTTGTATTCCATAACTGAGTTGCTTCCATTATGTTTACTCTTACTGTACGGTTTGGAGTGTTCACTCTGTGGACCCTCCTAATCATGGCTACACCAAGTGGTATCAGAGTGAAGTTTGAATCCTTTGGGAGTGAAGTGAGCAAAATTAGTGAAGGAATTCCATAAGCTCTTGTTGTGAATAGGTCACCGAATCTGAGGTAGACTACTTGTGTTGTCAACTGATTGCCAATTGTGAGGCAGTTGTCACCTTGTAGCCCAATCACTAAATTTGAGGCAGTTACACTTGATCCTAGGAAGAGATGCCATCAAAGAGAATACCTATTGTTAGTACTATGGCTTGAAGAATGGATGAGATGATAGAAATTATGAAAAAATGTGAGTTTGTTTGGATGTTGTTGAAGATTAGAGAAGAGGATTGACACCTAGACCTAATGTTGAAAGTGATGATGATGAAGAATTCCAATCTGCTAATCAAAATGAAGAAACCCTAGGAGCTGAAGAAGAATTAGATCAAGTAAGGATAGTGTGAACTATTTCAAAGATTGGGAAAAGATCTAGAGTTGATGTACAGAATTACATGGGCAATTTGAATCTTGAAGAGTTGATTGATTAGATAAATGACCTAGAAGAATACTTTGAATATGAAGAATTTGAAGATCTAGAGAAGGTGAAATTTATAAAGACAAAGTTAAAAGGACATGCTGCTATTTTGTAGAAAGAAGTTTAGTTGGATAGAAATAGAGGCAAAGATAATATCATAAAGTGGGATAGAATGGTGACAAGACTAAAGAATTAGTTTATACCTATTGACTATGAGTTGGAATTGTTGAAGAGATTGCAAAACCTAAAATAGAACGAGAAATATGTGGAGTATACTGAAGAATTTCATAAGATGATCATAAGGATGGGACATAGTGAAGCAAGCAAGGAGAAAGTGGCAAAATACATTAATGGACTGAGATTGAACATTCAAGAAGAACTGAGTTTTCTAAGGATGACAACATTGGAAGAAGTATATCAGTTTTCCTTGAAAGTTGAAGACAAGTTGAACAAGAAGCATGAGAAGAGACAAAGAGGTAGAGGAGGTAAATTTTAGAGAGGTAGAACATTTTCTAGAGGAGAAAGATCATATGTAGAGCAGAATAGAAAAGATAGCCCATTCAAGGAGGATAGAGATACCAGTGCATACCAGAGAGATGATAGAACTTTCTACCGTAGAGGAAACCTTAATGCTTACTGAAGTGAAGGATACAGAAGAGAAGGAATAGGACTTGATAGGAGAACATTTAGAGGAACTTGTTTTAAGTGTGGAGGTGAAGGACATAGAGAATTTGAATGTAATCAACGGAGTACAAGAAACAAGACTGAGAACAGTGGAAGGACAACTTATGTAGAAGAAGAACCTGTTGAACTAGGTGACCCTAGTTAAATTGGAAAACTTGAGAAAGGAGAATCACTTGTCATGAGGAGAGCACTATTTCAAGCATAGACAAATGAGGAACCACAATAGAGGAAGGTTTTGTTCTGAACCAGATGCAAATCAGGAGGTAAATGTTGTAAAGTTATAATTGATAGTGGTAGTTCAGATAATTTAGTTTTAGAGGAGATGGTGACTAAGATGAACTTGGAAAGATTGAAACATCCTAAGCCATATTAGATAGCATCGACTCAGGATGATCATAAGGTACTGGTGAGTGAACAATGTTTGGTAAAATTTCATATTGGATCTTATTATGATGAGGTATTGTGTGATATTATGCCTATGGATGTATGTCATATATTGTTGGGTAGACCATGGCAGCATGATAGAAAAGATATACATGATGCAAGAGAGAATACATACACTATAACATCAAATGGAAAGAGAATTACTTTGATTCCTTTGGAAGATGATCTTAAGAGTGAAGTATGTCATAGTTCTAGAATCTATTTTGTAGATGGAAGAAAAATTTTGGATGGTTTGAGACATGAGAAAATGTGTTATGCTTTGATTCCTAAGAAGCCTGCAACCTTGAAGATAGAGACTGAAGAATCATAACCAGAGGAGATAACTGAATTGTTGACAGGGTATGAAGACCTCATATCAGACAATGTACCTAAAGGATTGTCACCTATCAGGAGTATCAGTCATCACATGCATCTTATACCTAAAGCTAGTTTTCCTAACAAAGTAGCACACAAAATGACACTAGTAGAGAATGATGAATTGAACAGACAGATACATGAGTTGTTGAGGAAAGGTTTGATTAGAGAAAGATTGAGCCCTTGTGCAGTACTTGCAGTGCTAGCACCGAAGAAGGATGAAGAATGGAGAATCTGTATAGACTCTAGAGATATCAACAAGATCATAGTTAAGTATAGATTTCCCTTACTTATGATGGATGACATTATGGATTGTTTGAGTGGATCAAAATATTTTACAAAGATAGACTTGAAGAGTGGATACCATCACTTCAGAATCAGAGAAGGAGATGAATGGAAGACTACTTTTAAGACAAATAAAGGATTAACTGAGTGGTTAGTGATGCCTTTTGGATTGACAAATTGGTGCAGGAGCACCTAACACAAGGTGGCCTCTATGAGGCATTTAAATTCATGTTTTGTTTTGATATCATGTTTTGATGTAATAAGGTCCTAGAGACCATTTTCATGATGTAGTAGATCTATGATAATAGGTTGTAATAAGGTTGAGGTGTCATATTGTAAAGGACTTTGTCCAAAATTCTATTGTTATAGAATCAAGGAGGGCAGTCATGTGAGTCCTCATGTTTGTAAGCCTGTTAAGGCATGTCATAGAGTCTAAAGGCATGTCAAGGAGCCTAATAACTTGTTCAAGGCCTAATCATATTGTAGAAGTTTTTGAAGACTCCTAAACATCGATGGTTATACAAACAAACAAAAGGTTGGTTGAAACTTACAAACTGTCAAAAGACAGTTCAGGGAGTTTGATAGTTTTGGCTTTTCCCCATCGAACAAAACTACTTCATTCAGAATTTTCAATGAATATACAACTATATATATCATTGAAAATGATCATTGTATGGGGAGAAGAAGTTACATATCAATCAAAATACCTTTTACTGCTATTTTCTCTATTATTTCTGAGATTTTCTATATTTTTCTATAGAAATAGTTTGTACTTTCTACCTGTACGGAACAGTTGTTGGCTCCAAACATATGGAATGGATAGAGTGATGGAACAAATCCAAAACAAGTCCAATTTGGTGCTTTAACATTGAGTAAGAAGAATTTTGTAGCCACAACTTGGGGACTGCTCATTAACAAAACTCTATTTTTCTGAAGAGGCTGCTGCCACAGACCGTACCATTTGAAGGTATTGAATTGTCTTCCATTTCTCATGTCTTGATTGGTTAATGTAGATAGTTATATATCTTTTGAAGTGGGTTTGGGGTCTTGACAATCACATTGAAGGGAGTTATAAGGATTTGTTAAAGAAAGATAGTCTTATATAGCCTAAATAAGGTTTTGCCTCCAATCATGGAAATGAGACTACAAGATATCAACTATTCATTGAAATGATACGAAGGATAAAGTATAGGTCTATCATGAAGATTCTTGGGTTGAGAACATTAGAGGCTTCAAGTGAAAAATCTATTGTTAAGAATCTAATGAGTGTGTATGAGAGTGTGGGTAACACCTCACACACAAAAGATAGTAATGCAACACGGCGTGTGATTACATTGACTATAGTAAGTAGTCAAATGAGGAAAGCTCGTCTCATTAGAAAGATGAGTCAAGAATTGAGAATTAATAGGAAAACTTTATCAAGAGCCATTGGAAGACGCCAAAGAATTGAGGACACTAATGCCAATGAATTATGGGTGTTCTTAGGGAGACTACCACAAAAAGATAAACCAATTGTTGAAGTATTGAGATCACTAATTCAAGACTTTTGGAAGAATTACACAAGGGAATCTCTGAATCAAAGGGATGTGGTAAGAAGGAGAATCTGTAGTCAGAACCGCGAGGCACATCCAAAGCATTTTTTGGATGAGACTCAAACACAGTTTTATGGTAAATTTCTAGAGAAGTATCCTCAAATTAAAATTTGTCAAAGATATTTTGAAATGTTAAAACCTTTCTATATTAAGATAAATCACACACGCACTGCTTGTTGTTGTAGATTACATATTGAATTTTCTAACCATTTTGATGCTTATAGGTCTATATGTTTAGATATGCATACTAACAATGATTTGTAGGGTTGTGCCATATGTGCCCCACCAACATATTCAAGATACTTCATATCAAGAGTTTTATGTGAAAGAGAGGAAGGTCAAATCTTCTACAAGAAATTATGCTTGAATGGCACATGTCATTGTTGTGGTGGCTTGCAGGGTTTGCCAATATGTGAACATATGGAAAGAACATATGCGGTTGGAAACGAACTAGTAGAGTTTGGCAAGTATATAATAGTGGTATACAATACAAAAGATGGTAAAGAAGCAAAGAGGTGTGAATTGGTTATTGAAAAGATTCCAGTGTATTAGTTTATGCCTATATTTCATGATAGCATAGTGTATGAGTATGCAAGACATGCCCATAGAGCTTGATGGTTGGACATGCAATTTAAGTTATGCAAGGACACATTTCCAGTTGGTAGCATTGTTTCAGTCATTGACTTTATAGAGAACTACAGTCTACAGCCACAGCGTGAGGTGCAATCACAATATTACAACTCCACACAGGTTTTTATATGTGTGCACATCGCATTCATTCATGCGAATTATAGTATAGAGGATGATAGAAAGATCATAAGGGAGTATAATTTCTATAATAGTGATGATCGTACGCATTCTACGAAGTTCGTGCAAGGTTGCTTTCAGGTGTTCTACACTAATTTGGCTAGAAGGGACATATCGTTTAGTCAGCATATCATATGATCGGATAACTGTGCGTCAAAATTCAAGAACTTACGGAATTTCTATTGGCTGAGTAGGAGGCATAATTTTACAGGTATTTAGCATATGTGGAACTTTTGTGAGGCCGAGCATGGAAAGGGGGAGCATGATGGTGTAGGAGCATGCATCAAAAGAGCCATATTCACTCTAGGCGCCAATCTCAAGTTGCACAATCATGAATGGGCACCTAGAGCAATAAGGTGCTATATCATGGTTCCAGGACCTTGAAATGGCGCCCAAGCATGTAGGAGGAATTTTCAAGGAGCCAGAATGTTTTTGAAACTCTAAGGAACTAGTCCAAAGACTCTATGGTGCCATCTTGATACCATTGCATAAACTTTGGAACTCAAACATATTGAAACAAGGTCTAGGAAGCTAGGCACCATCTCTTTCTAGTTTAACCTCTTAGATGCGCCAAAATTGGAAAGACTCTTAATGAGCACCTAAGTTTGAATTGATCTTCTGATTGAATGTTTGGTGATGTATTGGTGCAAGATGATCTTTAGTCGAAGCAATCTAAGTTCTAGGAAGGGTTTAGAAGTTATCAACCTCTTCACTAAGTTAGGCGCACTTTACAAGATTTCTTACCCAAGAGTTGTATCTCATTAAGACAAGGCGCATCTTAACCTCCAGGACTTTTCCAAAGAAGCACTTCAGTTTATTAGCAACATTGGACCTTGTTTTGTATTTTGAAAGAGAAGGCACACTTTGGAGGCATTTCTAACCCAAATTGATGCCTAGGTATAGTCATCTCTCCGGAGCATTACAATGTGTTTTAAAATGAAGGAGGACATTTCATAAGTTGGGGAATTGATCACTTACAACCTTGGAGTGTTTGAATTACTCTAAGCAAGAAGGTGCATTTCCATGGAGTAGCATACTCTAGATAGCAAGGAATGTTGGGCACCATCTGTATCCTCAACAAGCTTGAGTTTGCGCCTAGACAAGTTGGCGCTTATTCATGTTTTAACTTCCCTCTTGAAGCACCTAACTTGGGAAAAAGTTATCTTGTTGTTAGTCAAATGTTTGATGTGTTTTAGAGACTCCAAAAGACTTCCTCTTACTAGGCAACTTAATACCATTGGCACACTCAAAAACTCTTTTGCTGACACACTAATCTAACCAATGACAACCTTCGGACCACACCCGTTGGTGGGACTCCAAACATTGGTGAAATCTAATCTTGTTGGGCCTATACACCGATGATTTTTGACTTTTGGTGTGACCCCCTTCATCGGCGAATCTCTCAACTGCTCTTCTAATGCGCTGATGGGATTATCTTCCGATACACCAATGTCTTCAACTTCGAACCACACTCATCGGCAAGACAGACCACTATTGGCAAAGCCTAACCAAGGTCTGCCGATATGCCGATATGACCAACTCTTGACATCGATACAAGGTTCTTTTGAAGGCAAAGGGTGCCTAGACTTATGGGGCTCAATTTGATGTATTTATTGAAAGCTCAAGGTGAATTGATGCTTATTGAAAATGTCACTTAGTCCTTCATTTGCATTCTAGGCGCCATTTCCTATTGACTTATATACTCCTCCTCATGCTAGGGTGCTATAATGAAGTGGTTTAGACAATAGGTGTGCTTCACTTACTAGAGGCTTGTTCTCCTTCCACCTTAGGCGTACTTTTATGGTGGAACAGGTGTCAATGGGTGCCTTGTCTTAAATGAATGCTCTCTCTAAGTTGGGCACCCTTTTGAGGTTTTATGAGTTGCAAATTGTGCCTTAACCCTTCATGATTGTTGCTCAATGTTTGAATGTTTAAGAAAGTCTCCTTTAGACGCTCATCTTAATGACTTTTTCTCAAGGCACAATCATCCTAATGACTTGGATATTCATCCTAGTGTTTCAGGATATCAGGCTACCAGACTTAGTCATTTTCAGGATCTCAAACATAAAGAATAACATAATGATTCATTTTTTTGTATTGCATATAGCTGACATTGTATGCTACTCATAAAGAATATTAATATTTTATGTTCAACATGATAATTCATTTTTTTTAAATACAAATTTTATCTTTTAGTTCCAAAATGAGGTTTAGGTGATACTTGAATAACAATAGCTTGCTTATTGGATCAACAAACATCCTATGTAATACAATTGGACTTTAAATATTTGAAGTAGCCATCTACAAATATCCATTCAAATGTGGATTTATAATGCAAGTATGGACGCCATCAATAAAATTGATTTGTATTAACCAAATATCCATATAGGCATACATCAATATCTGTCGATATAAGTATAACATATATACAAAATAGCCATTTAGGCTTACAAGAATGCCATATAGGCATACAATGTCAACTATATACAATACAAAATATATGTCCACAAATGCCATATAGGCATACAATAAAGGAGCACAATAAAAAGTCGTTCCCCTCTGGCTGGTGAAGAGAATAGATCATGGGCAGCCTTTGATCTTCTAGGGGATGGAGACGTGCATGTGGGTGGTCTACTATGAACCTGAGGGTTACTCCTCCTATTTAGTTCTTCTTGCATCTTTACCTATTACAATAAAAAGTATAGACATTATTATATAGAAATTACATGTTATATAAAATGAAACATTTAACAAAATAATCACTTACCGCTAACATATAATTTGTCTCCTCACTTGCCTTAGTAGCAGGCATAGGCCCTGGTGATGTCATGTCCTATAAAAACCATCCAAATAGAAATTAAACTTCAAATCAATAATCTTTTGATTTTTCAAAAATAGACAACTATAACAATGAATGTAAATTAAAATTTACTAATCTACCTCATACCCCTGTCAATGCCATGGAGCTATGAATTGCAGAGGCCACACCCTGCTCCATTGCCCTATGAACATGGGGAGGTGTCTCCGCAGCCTGCATCATCTGGAAATAAAATAACATTATTTAATTACAAAAACTATAATAGTGATGCAAATCATGGCTCCTAACATACACACAATAAAGCACACAAGTCACATACAAAAATCTAGTAAGTACAATTCATTCATTAAACTATTTATTTTATTACCTCCGTAAAGATTTGAAGTCCACCACCGCTGGCAGGTGTTGCCGTGAAATCTACAATATTAACCTATTCAACATCCAAAATCAGATATTAGAATACCATTCATATAATGATGCTATTCACATGTATCATTTATAATTGTTTACGAGTTACATACCCCAACAGTAGATGATCTAGTGTAAAATGCAGGTGGAGAACCACTGAAAATTGCATCGACGCTATGACCCTAATATTTTATTAAAATCATGAATTTAAATTAGTTAATCTTGCATTTCAAAAATGAAATTTAATAAATTAAATTCAATAAACTTGCAAATATTTACCGTCCAACTAGTTATTTGCTTGCTAATTGAATCTACATTTGATAACATAGATTCAAGAGATTCAGCAATCGTGGACCTATGCAAGGTTGAAGTGGAACGATCTTTCAACCTTGCAATTATATCTTAAATTTCCTTTTTGTTGTTTTCAATTTACCCCATTATATTTTCTTGTGTTCCAGGGGCATGTCGAGGAATGGATGGAGGAGGTTGTTGTTCTGCAGGTATTTCCTCCTCAGGTTTTGTGGATTTTAAGGAGGAGGAGGAGGAGGTGCATTAACATTTCCTGACAATTAATGAAATATACATCAAAAATCAACTCAAACCTACCTATTTAGAAACAAATTCAAACAAAAAAAAAATATAACTCATTCCTTTGGTGTGCTCGACGTCGTGGCGGCATTTTGGCGATAAATTGATAAGCTTTTTGTGTTGAATGGAGCTTTACAAAACGTGAGTGCACTTTCTAGGGTTTGCAAGCCGTGGGCATAGAGGAGAAGAAAGAAATGAAATGACATACAAACCTTTATATATATATATATATATATATATATATATATATATATATATAATAAGTCAAAACGTGAGCGCGTTATAATGCACTCACATCTTGTATTAATTTTTTTTGAAAATAATTTGGCCACTTTTTGACCCCCCATCTTTTTGCACTTACCCATGAATGAAATGAAGGAATGCTTGCCTCTTTGACCTGGATAGGTTGGTCACATACTAGTGGTTCACATGGCATCAAATTATCATCATTGTTAGAGCAAAAATCTTCTATGATACTAGAGAAAATGTTCTCATCAAACTCATAATCTTGTACTAAATCTAGATGAGTTTCATCACTTTGTTGCTCAAAACTAGGCATTGATGTTAGTATGCATGTGTTATCTTGATTCTCATCTACAAATTTAGGAAGCTCATCAAACAAATTAGCTAGCTCTTGAGATTCAACCTCTACTTCTTTTGCAAGAACATGTCCAATTTGGTCTTGTTTGCCATCTAAGTTTGACACAAAAGACTCAAGATCATCCCAATATGAATCTTCATCACATTCCTCTTGGATTTTTTTTATAAAAGAGGACTAATTTTTACCTCATGGTAGCACTCAACAAGTTTTGTAGACTCCACAAAAAACTTACGTTTGTACTCCTCTTGTTGATCCAAGGCTTCATCATTACATTTACTGTCCTCAAACAACAACTCATCACATCTTTTGACCTCTTCCTACTACTCCAAAATGGTGGTTCATGGAATCAAGACAACATCTTCTTCATCGTTTCTGATGTAAGGAGGTAACTCATCAAACCAAACTATGTAATGCTCTTCTTGATCAGCCTCTTTTACCTCCTCATCTTTTTGTCCTAATTGTTCTTCTGAGATAAATATTGAAACCTCTTGAATCTCTTGCTAAAAAGGCTGATCTTTCCCAGGTATAGCTTAACCTCTTTGAAGAATTTACACCCTTTGTTGGGCTACTGGGACCACTGGTGATGAAGAGGCCTAAAATTTATCTTTAGCAGGTTACTGTTGTACATTTGATGCTTGTTGATCTACATCCTGTTGGTTTTTCTTCTGAATCAGTAGAGGGTTTTCCAGTTCCAATGAATAGGTAGATTTGACCAACTAATACAGGAGGTAGTGTGAGCTACCTCCCTTTCACTTCTGGTTCTGCCACACCAAGGTGGGTATCCCTATAGCTGAAGATGTAACATTGAATAGCCCAATGATAGAAATATTTAGCTTGACAACAACAGGTAGAATACTCTCATGTGTGGACCAAGATGTGCATGATACATCACAAGGTTTGCAACATTCTTGGACATATTTATCTGGTTGTGGATGAGAGTATGAAGGGATCCTAATCCTACTTCGACAGACTAATGGGATGGATGCTATGAAAGATGGATATTATGTTTTGGATACAAGACAAGGGTTTTTGGATCATAACTACTAACTCAGGAGCAAACCGGTGCCTATCTTAGGACAAGGAGTCAACTAGAGGTATACAAGAGAATGAATTGCATTTTGGATTCAAGTTTCAAGAGGTTAGATTGATGCTTGCCTTATAAACATCACCCAAGAATAGGTATTTAGCTACCTCTACTTACATATATCCTAGCTGACATACAACCTTCTCCATGCTTCACCTAAAACAATTTAATCCACTCCTTGAATGGAAGTTAGAGATGAAGCATGTGATACAGAAATCCATACCCTAGAACCTAGGAAACCCTTAGCAGCCAAATTCAAAAGAAGGAAAATCATGTAACACATGGAGACAAGCAAGTAAACACATGCATAAGAGCATTATTCATATAGAACAACAATGAAACTGAAAATATCGGCAATGTACATTCATAATGCAACTCATAAACTCCAAAATAAGATAAAACAAGGAAATGCCCTGTTCTTCGTTATTCGCACAAAAAAGGCCAGGTCTTCAACAACCCAAAATGAGTAACACAGTTTGCATTTTATAGCAAAATTGTGTACTCAGCAAATTAATTACAAGGCAGATCAAAATCTCGCCAAATGCATTGCATCTCCAAATTGGCCCTCCAAAAATTGAATGCAGCAGAGAAACAAAGAGAAGAAGCAGCTGGACTCAGGATCAAACCCGCCGCTCAAATATTTTCTTCCTAATCAGGTAGTTGGCACCTTAACTCTATCCATCATGCCTCTGCAAAACCACCATCAATGCTTCAGCTACCCGCAACCTCTGGAATGTAGCAACAGTGTGCCAATGGAGGTTTTCCCGCCTAAACGTAGCCGCAGATACACAAAAACTACCGCTACTGTGAACTTTGAAACAAGCCATCAATCTTGACTCCATCGCTGAGATTAACGGCTCCAAAACATTCTAAAAAGTCACCAACCAATGACATCATGCCACGTAGGCACCTTGCTCCTCCTATCGCTGACTTTTCCCATTCTCATTTTGCCCTTTTTCTGCCCTTGTATATGCATACTCAAATGCATATACAATCTCTTTTTAAATCTTTGTATATGCAGGATGCATATACATACAAGAGTTAACATACAAGGTGGACCCCAAATCTGTAAAAGAGCAAATTGAAATTTTAAATCAGGTTCGGGCCTTGCATGTGATTCCTTGCACATCTCAATTTATATTTGAATATACATCGCTTTTACATACAAGGCGTAGATTTCAAATTTTCATGAAGCATTTTGAAATTGCTTTGAAATCCAGCTTGTATCTAACCTCTTGCATATTGGCACATATACAAGCACTCAAACATACAAGCCGTGGATGCCAACCCTAAATTTGCTGAATTTGATCTTCGCATCGGGTCCGGCTTGCATATTGCTTCTTTGTATATTTGTTTGTATGTCGCACATACAATGCAAACATACAAGCCAAACATACAAACAATGGACGTCAAATTTGAATTAACTACATCACATGCTTTTTTAGGTCTGGCTCTTGCATCTCAGGAATGCATGTTTCTCCCGCATATCACGTATGTATCTTTCACATACATTCACCTTTGTATGTCTGCAGGCCCCACCATTTGTATCTTTTCTTTGCATATTTTTCATTGCACATTTCCAATGCATGTAGCTAATGTATGTTTTGACATACAAGCTCGATATAAGCAGAGTCGATATACAAGTAGTGAATATCCTCGAGAATCTACAAAAGATTCCCCCTTGTATATGCAAGCCTGATATGCATTCAAAATGCATATAACTCAATTTTTCGAAGGCCGATTGAGATTTTGCAAGCCTGCCAATGCACATTTGACCTGCATGTATATACAAACACCCTTGTATATACAAAGTGACATGCATACAACATATTCTTGCAATTTTTTCTACTGCAGAGGCTGAAAGACACAATTTTTTTTGGATTCTTTGGGAAGGTGCCTGCATATACAAAATGCTTGAAACCTAAATGTTCATGTAGGCACCACTAGTGGCTCTGTCTGGGGACGCATGCCTCTTGGAGGCATGGCGAGAATCATAGAACTCTGGGATGCAGACCAGTCCCTTATCTAGTGGGCATAGAGTCAAAACTGTACTAACCTACATCACAAAACACATTTATTAAAATTTACTTGGCGGCCCAGGGCCACCAAAAAGGAAAAACTAGAATTTTCCTTTGTCAAAAACCCTATTTTCTTTTGATTTCTTCAAATGAAGCCTAAAAGCATTTAACCACTTGCAGCACCCAGCATTGCAATTGATTGTGCTACTGCTCCTTTCCTTTTCTTTGACAAATCTACAACAAGTTTGATCAACATGCATTATCATCAACTGTAGAATGTCATCATCATATGAGTCACTGATGTTGCTTGGAAAACTAACAAACTCACATGAAACAAGTGAATCCACATCAGAATTTAGCCCTTCTTTAAAAAATAAAGGCCCCTCTGTATCAAACAAATAATATTCAGGCACAAGCAACATTTCATAATTAGATTTATCTTTATAAGCACTTAGATATTCATCATCATTGTGCTCAGCAATCTTGTCATTAACATCCACCTAGAATGTCTCTAAAGAAGGCATAAAAAGCTCAGAATGTAGCCCTATGTCAAAAACTTCATAGTTACCCCTGCAACTAGCACTATCCCCAACCATATGAGCACACACATCTACAACTTGTCCATCCACCTTTGAATTGTGACCCTATTTTTCCTCTTCACCAATGCACTGATAATCAACAGCAAAAGTTTCAACCTTTGCATTGTGAAGGTGGTCAGAATCTTCAAGGAAACACTGATATTCAACGTCCATATATATTTCATCATCTAAAAGGCTAACATATGCATCTAAATGCTAATAGGCACTAACATATTCACTGCTATCCCTTGAAATAGCATCTTCTATATTCAGAGTGAAGCTCTGCATATCCATTTCACACAAATAATTAGGCATAACTGGGATATGCATACTGCTGCAAGACACAACCTCATGTATATCTTTCATTTCATTAGTTGAAGGGCATTTTGTGTCTGCAGGCTTCTCTTCTAGAGGCTAATAATAGTCTTCATTTTCATCATTATAGGATGTGCCTACATTTTCTATAACATTTTCTTCATGCATCATCACATCATGACTACATATGCTATTTTGAAATATATTTCCCTCCACACAATCATCTTTCAATGCACATACTGGGAGAGCTGAATTATATTCATTTTGATAACTGTTTTGACAACTTGCAGCCATGAAACCCACTGGCATCCCATCTTTTTGATTATTTTCAATATCCATAGCAAATTGGTAGGCCTGGTGAAGTGTGACTAGTTCTTTATCTCTCAATCTATAACTCATTTTCTTATCAAATCCAGCCAAATAAATTGCTAAGCACAGTGCATTATTGGGTCTCATATACTCATGAAATAGCTTGAGCAACTTAATAAATCTAAGATTAAAGGTTGGAACCAGTTCCTCATCTTCCTTTTGAATATTCATGAAGTGTATGATTAATGAGGCCAATTCAAACCTTTCACCAAACTAGCCTAGGAATGCAATTTCTAGATCTATCCATGAAGAGACTGAACATATAGGTAGGTCTAAAAACCAAACCCTAGCATCATCTTCTAATGACTGAACAAAGAGTCTCATTGCTACATCTTCATCCTCTACCTCATAATCTTCTAATAAATTACAAATTTTTTGCAGATGTTTGTTTGCTGATTTAGAATCTGATCCACTATATTTTGGCAAACATTTTCTAATTTTATTGGGAATAATATTTGGGTAACCATATATTCATTTGAAATTCAAGTTTTTATATCTTTCAATAAAAAATGGTTTTCTTTGAGAGCACAACCAGGATTGTTGTTCTAAACTCATCATTTTTGAAAAGATGGAACACTTGGAAATATGTTGTAGCTTTGATAGGTTCAATAAATAGAGTTGCCACCTCTCATAGAGAGGACATAAAATTAACAAGGCACTTTTGTTTTTTGGATTCACCACGCCAGCAGAGCACCACATGGTCATTTTTGGATCTTGCTACAACAACTTCACTGGAAACTAAATTTTCCAGTCTTCAAAATATTTGACTCTTTCCCCAGCAGAGTCACCATCTGTTGGTGACTCGGATGGATAAAATATAACACTTCTTTTTTCATCAATTCCCTAGCAGAGTCGCCATCTGTTGGTTTTTCTTCTAAATCAGTAGAGGGTTAGCCAGTTCTAATGCACAGGCAGATTCAACCAACTAATACAGGAGGTTGCGTGAGCTGCCTCCCCTTCACTTCTGGTTCTGCCACACCAAGGGGGTATCCCTATAGCTGAAGATGTAACATTGACTAGCCTAATGATAGAAAGATTTAGCTTGACAACAATAGGCAGAATACTCTCATGTGTGGACCAAGATGTGCATGATACATCACAAGGTTCGCAACATTCTTGGACATATTTATCTGGTTGTGGATGAGAGTATGCAGGGATCCTAAACCTACTCCTATAGACTAATAGGATGGAAGCTATGAAAGATGGATTTTATGTTTTGGATGCAAGACAAGGGGTTTTGGATCATAACTACTAACCCAGGAGCAGACCGGTGCCTATCTTAGGGCAAGGAGTCAACTAGACATATACAAGAGAATGGATTGCATTTTGGATTCAAGTTTCAAGAGGTTAGATTGATGCTTGCCTTACAAACAACACCCAAGAATAGGTATTTGGCTTCCTCTACTTACATATATCCCAGCTGACATACAACCTTCTCCATGCTTCACCTAAAACAATTTAATCCACTCCTTGAATGGAAGTTAGAGATGAAGCATGTGATACAGAAATCCATATCCTAGAACCTGAGAAACACAGAAATTTTTTTGGACTCTTTGGGAAGGTGCCTACATATAGAAAATGCTTCAAACCTGAATGTTTATGCAGGCACTACCACATCCACAACCCTCTTTTTCGAGCTTGTGTTGGTTGAAACAGGCATATTTAACTGATTTTGGCCTTAGGGAAAATTCACACAACAAAATTCAGTGCCTTGCCAATTCATTAAAACCACCTTAGGGCTATCTTGCTGAATTGAATACTCATTCTTGATACCTTCTGAAACACCATAACTATTCTACACCATGAGAACTTGGTTCCTCATACCATTTGCACATGCAACATGGTTATGAGGCTGGAAAAGTCTAGAATTAAATTTTTTCTATCCTTGAAAATTAGGTGCCCTATTTGACTAATTAGACTATATGGGCCTTGGCAGATCCTAGGGTCTTGACCAACTTGTTTCTTAATACTCACTAAATCATTCCCAACAGCTTTCAGCATATTTGTACCCTCTTGAAGCTCTTGAGAATGAGCTGGAACAATAGGATCTTGGGCTGTAGCTCGATATCCTATGGCAGGAACAGGTGGAGCAGCAGCTATAGGGGGTAATGACATAGGTATAGGTTGTTGTATCTCAGGAAAAATTGGCATAGGAGGCCTTGGAACTATTTTACCAGCTTGTATGAGACATTTTTCTTCTCTAATAGCTATGTCATAAGCGCTAGGTAGTGTAATTCCACCTAGAGACTAAATCATCACAAATATCTCGCTATTTAAAGCCTTAAGGAAGTACAAAAATGCATGAGGAGGTGAAGACCTTACCGTCATTGGAATCCTATCCCAAGTCCTCTAGAAATGGTAATTAAAATCAGACGTGCTCATTTGGAGCTCTTTTAATGGTACTAAGCTTCTCCAATAGAGACAAATGATTAGATTTGTCCTTGAAATGCCTATGCAAGCCATCTCCCAGCTAATCCCATGTCATTATTGAATTATCTGCAAGACCTCTAAACCATCGCAAAGCTTTTCCTTTCGATGAGGCCAACAGTAGTCTAAGTGCTACATTCTCTTCAGTGATATTATGCACCGAGCACAATGTTGAGACATCTTGAATGTACTTAATAGCAGTGGTCTAATCTTCTCTATTAAAGTATGGAGACCTTTGAGGGCTACAATAGGAATATCATCATGCTAGATAAGTTGTAACAAGTTGCCCCCATTAAATGAAACAAAAGGATATGATCTGGCTATTTTTGCATAGCAAGCCAGAATCATATGGCAGCCATAATATGAACATTAAGAAAGACACCACCAACTTGGTTCATTGTAGATTCTTGGGCTACTGAAACCAGCTGATATATTCTTAGAGTCACCATGGTGTTTGATAATTTTGCCTCCAAAGGCTGATAATACCGAAGGAAACACTTGATCCTTTAGTATGTAATTCTTTTCATGTGTTGTTCGCTAGATCTGCTTGAAAATCAGATATTTGAGCCACCAAGTATGCTATTTTTACCTGTAAAAGGCTAAAACCCATGCTGCACATACCAAATAGCAGAGGAAAAATGTGCTTTGGTCCCACCAGGCATGCCAAAAACTGTTATCAATGAAGTATGCACTCAATGCTAAGCTATCAACTTACCTACCTGGTGACACATGGGAACACTCCTAGGCCTATGGGTTGCCTAAAACTTGGAGTGAACCTCTAGAATAGGCTGGTTCCCTTGGTAAATCACCTAATCTAAAATGCTTTCTGAGGAAAGGGTAGAAGGTTGACTAAAAATTAAATTCTAAAACCTAAGGATAATTTACTAGAATTTTAACTTATTTTAATGCTTTTACTCACAATTAGACTCTTGAAACATTTATTTTCACAATCCCACTTGTGCATACAACACAAAAATGATTTGTATGAAGGCTTGAAATCAAACACAACATGCAATCTGCATCATATGAACTTTCTACACTTGTAATAATAGGACATAAAAAGGATTCGAAAGATAGAATCACAATGACAACATCTAACTATTGCCATAGAATGAGACAAAAGAAAGGAAAGGAAATTATGTTGTCTTATTAATCTAAAAGGAACATGCAAAAATGAAGCTCTGAGTACAAATTATTAGCTTACAAAGCTTTCTGCAGGTGGGCAAGAAAGAAAGAAGCAAGTTGAACTAAGAAAAACTAAGTCTTTCTCCCCTATATGTAGCCAAAATACTTTCTAAAAGGGATTTTGCACTTGCTATTTATTTCTACATTTATTTGACATCTATTAAAGTAATTTATAAAATATAACTTTAATAGCACCTTACATTTATTCGCAGCTTCAAATTTGCAAAATAGAAAGAGGGCCCACCTTGGCTTTTACAACTTGCAAAATTCCAAATATATCAAAAGTTTACAAAAATATATGAAAAGATATTTAGAAATACCTTATACATATCGATGAGTATCTAAAAAATAAACCAAGCAAAAATCAAAGGCAAAAAAATTGCCTTATAGAAAAAGCCACGGCCTTTTTTGCATTTTATTTCTTTATTTGGCACTTAATATTTTTTACTCTAGTTTCGGTGCCGCCATTGTGAACATTCCTCGAAAACTATGAACTAGTTTGGTGAGGAATCTAAATATATTTTTCTTTTTATTGTCTTATAATTTCTGTCCAAAAATCTCAAAAACCCAGATCGTATTTTGTGAGCTATGACTGAAACACGTGATTGCTATCCTTATTTTATAGGGTTTTTATGTGAAACTGCTGCTCTTTCAAATTGATTCCTTATATCTCTTAAGATTTGGGGGCAGCATGCTGAGCTCAACCCTTGTGGAAGCCCATTTTTGCACCACATGCTATGATGTCTTCAAAAATGGATCAACAACATTTTTACAGTCTTGTGTATATCTCTTATTGCAAAATGAAAGAAAAATTATCAAATAAATAAATGCAATATCTTGCAATTTAATGTAGTCTCCTTTATGTTGCAAAACATTGCACTAGAAAACTGAATTCTCTCTTTTGAACTTTGCTATGCAATGATTAAGCATGGCAGAAATATGTTAGAATATTCTTCACCTTTAAATGTAAATAAATTGTTTCAGCTCTACCAATTTGATTTGTAGGTGAGAAATTGGTAACAGTTCCACAGTTGGAGCTGACATAAGAGAATGTGTTTCAAGTGTGGTTTGGGTCTGCTATGCATTTTGGTGAATGAATTTGGCCGACACATTACATGTTGATTAACTACACACTTCATCTTAGTAGGCCGACCAAATGTGAAGATTCTAAGTATTGCATATATATATATATATATATATATATATATATATATATATATATATATATATATATATATATATATATATATGAGATCCAATTCAATTTTTGGATAATTTATGTGTGAATATGAAGGTGTGTTTGTGTTTGACATGCAAATGATTGTGATTTTGTGAAGGCAACAAGTGCAGAAGAAGAGAGATCTTGTTGTCATGTAAGAACAGAGTAGTGTAGCAAAGCAATTCAAGATGAAGAGTTTTGAGACAGTTTTCTGAGCATCATGTTGCAAGTATGAGGTGAACCAGTGTTGTCATTGATGTCAACATACTCATATTGCATTGACAAGAAGGATTGGATGAGCTGTGTGCTGAGGATATTGAGAAAGTTAGTCTTAATCAGGAACAGTGAAGAACAGTGATGAGAAGAAGGTAAAAGTACTCAATAGGTTGAGATTCAGAGGATGCGGATTAAAGGGTTTGTAGATATGAGTCTTGAGATGATCCAGTTAAGATTTCAGAGGTCCACATGAAGATGTGAAGAAGTTGTGATCAATCAAGTAGAACTGGTTTCAGGAGATGCTCCAGAGTGACAGAGTGTTACAAAAAGGTCCGGCGAGATCCAGAAGTGCATTGTCCTATTCTGCAGATTGGACAGAGTGTTTGGGAGGTCCTTGTAATGTGTCATCTTGATTGGTATGTGGTTTGGAGGTCCAGAAGCAACTCTGGTAGTATGACAGTGGTGATAGACTGTGTTCTTGAAGTTCTGGATGAGGAAGAGAAGAGATTCCAGTGAGTAGAGGAAGTGCGGATGTACCTGGTCATTCAGGTAGGCTTGTGAAGGTTCTTGGATCATGTTGAGGTTGTGTTGTTGATCTGCATTGGTGGTAGAGCCCAGAATTGAAGATATTCTTCTAGATGAAGTTCTTATTCAGACTAGCCGACCGGATGAGTTGTTCATCTTGCAAATGATCTTGTGGTGGCCGACCGGATGTGTTATTCATCCTGCAAATGTTCTTATGGTTGATTGCTGACTTAGACGATTGTTCCTAAGCCGATGTCTTGTATAAATAAAGGTTTGTGAGTTCATTTCATAGTGTGTGGAGTGTGAAGCGGATGAGTGTGGTATAGCGAAAGAGTGAAGGGTAGAGCAAAAGTATCTCAGGCTTAAATGGAACTGATCCAGACATGGTAAAGATGTCAATCTCCAGTTCAAGTTTGTGATTCTTATCACTTTGTAGACAGTGTTTCTCTTGTAGGCAGTGTGCCTCTTTGTGAGCAGTGTGCTCGGGCAGTGAGCCCTAATTGGCAGGTGCCATCTTTTCTTATTCTTCTAACAAAGAATAATCCTTGGGTTAATCACCCCATGGTTTTTCCCTTAACCAGGTTTTCCATGTCAAAATCTTGGTGTTCAATGTGTTGATGTTTATCTGCTCTGATGTTTATGCTTTATGCTTTCATGGATGATTAATTGCTATGCTAATGAATAACTAAGTGGATCTAAATGTTTGAATTGAAAGAAGGTTTATGATAACTGATTCACCCCCCTCCCAGTTATCAACAATTGGTATCAGAGCCAAGTTCCTCTAAAAGGAGCTTAACCGCTTGAGGAGATCTAGGATGTCGTCATACAAGAAGGATAGTCTGAAGTTCAATGGAACCAACTTCACTCTCTGGAAAGGTCGCATGAAATGCCACTTGGAGTGTATGGGAAAAGCATACTTGACCATGGTCTCAAAACCATATGTTCCTCCACAGGGTGGTCCGACAACTCTGAATGAAATCATAGATGCTGAAAACAATCTGTAGACTAAGGAAGCTCTTCTAAGCACATTGAATGACTCAAATCTCTCAAATGTTATTGACCTACCAACTGCATATGAGATCTGGACTAAACTGGAACTTCTATATGAAGGAGATGAGTTTGTCAAGAGTGCAAGGTTGCAAAGTCTGAAAGGGAAATTTGAAAGATTGAAGATGAGAGATGATGAAAATATCACTACCTTTATGCCAAGAGTGAATGAGCTAGTATGTGGAATCGGGAATGCTAGTGGAGTTCTAGATGAAAATGAAATTATTTGCAAAATTCTCAGATCCCTTCCTGCTGCCTACAAAATCAAGGTTGCTGCCATTGATGAATTCAGAGCCCATACAACTGTCACAAGAGAGCAACTGGTTGGCAAACTGGCTGCATTTGAAATGACTGAGTTTAGAGATGATCCCCCCAAGACTAAATCTGCATTCAAAGCCAGTGCCTATGTGAAAGACAAACAAAGATTTGATACGGGAGAGAACTCTTCAAGGAAGCTATCATGGTATGATCAAGCAAGGAAAGACATGGAAGAGGAAGAAGCAGAAACAGCTAAACTTGAAGCCCTCATTGCAAAGATATTGCCAAGAGGATTTAGTAAGTATGAAGGAAAACTACCCTTCAAGTGCTTCAACTGCAATAAGATTGGTCATTTTGCTTCAAGATGTCTGGAAAGATCTGCAAGGTCAAATACTAACAGACAAAGGTTTCAAAAGAACTACTATTATTTTCATGAAGAAGCTGATAATGAAGGAGTAACAGATGATGAATCAGAGATAGGAGACAAATCTAGAAATGAATGGGTGCTTATTGCTATCAGGGAAGAAGATCCAATATCTATCAATCATAAGGGTGAAGAAAGAGCTTTGGCTGCCCAAGTACAAGAAAAGGATGATTGGGTTATTGACAGTGGATGCTCTCACCATATGACAGGTGACAAGAACAAGTTCTTAGAGTTGGAAAGATATGAAGGGGGAGTAGTAAAGTTTGGTGATAATTTAGCTGGTAGAATCAAAGGAAGAGGAACTATATCTTTTAATGGAAGAAACAAAACTGGTGATGTGTTGTATGTTGAAGGTCTGAAGCACAATCTTCTCAGTGTTGGACAGTTGGTGGACAAAGGTTATGATCTCTGATTCAAAGATGGAAAATGCAGAATCTTAGAAAGATCCAAAATAGAGATTGCATCCGGTACTCAAACTAAAGGTAATATCTTTCACTTGGTTGGTACTGATAAAAGTTGTCTTCTTGTTCAAGTTGATCAGAGCTGGTTATGGCATAGAAGGATGTGTCATGTTAATTTTGATAACATCATTAGGATAAGTAATACTCAGGCTATTAGAGATCTTCCAAAATTGGTAAAACCTACAAATGGTTTGTAGAAAGAATGTCAGCTAGGTAAATAGAGTAGAGTTTCATTTAAAAGCAAAGATCAGTCCTCTACCGGATTATTGGAATTAGTTCATACTGATCTATGTGGTCTGACAAGAGTCTAGAATTTGCAAGATGATAGATACTTCATGTCACTAATTGATGTTTATTCCCAGATAATGTGGGTCACCTTTCTAAAAGAGAAGTCAGAAGCCTTTGAAGAGTTCAAAATCTTCAAAGCTATAGTAGAGAATCAAACTGGATTAAAACTAAAGTGTCTGAGGTCTGATAGAGGTGGTGAATTCACATCTGGTGAATTCATAGACTACTATGAGAAGCATGGTATAAAGAGACAGTTGTCTACTCCTAGGACTCCACAGCAGAATGGAGTAAGAGAAAGAACCAGACCATCCAGGAAGCTGCCAGGATAATGATGTTGGAAGCAAATGTTCCTCAAGTGTTTTGAAGAGAAGCTATCAGCACTACAGTCTATACCCTCAATCGAGTTCAAATCAGAAACAATACTGGTAAGACCCCATATGAACTTTGGTTTGGCATCACTCCTACTGTGAGATATTTCAGAGTATTTGGTAGCAAGTGTTATATTAAAAGAGATGAAGATCTAGGGAAGTTTGATGCTAGAAGTGATGAAGGAATTTTCTTGGGTTACTCCACTCAAAGCAAAGCATACCAATGTTACAATAAGAGACTGAGAAAGATGATAGAAAGTACTGATGTGAAAGTAGATGAAGGAATTGAGAAGCCCTCAAGATTTTATGAGTTTGATGAAGATGATCAAGATGGTGTTTAGGTTCAAGGAGCTCAATCTTCTCTAGTAAGTCAGAGTCAGACAGATCTGGTAAATCAGGAAGAAGAGATAGGTCTGAATGAGCATGATCAAGAAGCAGCAGTGCAAGATACTCCCAAAATTTCAAGGTATGTAACTCTAAATCACTCTGAAGATCAAATCATAGGTGACAAAAGTAAAGGGGTACAAACAAGGAGAAGAATTGCTCAAGATTCAATGAATACTGTCTGATTTCAAAGATTGAACCTAAGACAGTTAATGAAGCTTGCAATGACGAAAACTGGACCAAAGCAATGGAGGAAGAGTTGATACAAATTGAGAAAAATCATACTTGGGATCTTGTTCCCAGACCTCGAGACAAGAATGTGATTGGAACCAAATGGGTCTTCCGAAACAAACTAAATGCAGTTGGTGAAGTAATCAGAAACAAAGCTAGATTGGTCTGCAAAGGCTACTCTCAAATAGAAGGAATTGATTTTGAAGAGACCTTTGCTCCGGTGGAAAGAATTGAAGTAGTCAGATTATTTCTTGCATTTGCTGCCTTCAAAGACTTCAAGGTATATCAAATGGATGTCAAGTCTGCTTTCCTAAATGGTGATCTGGAAGAAGAAGTTTACATTGAACAACCAGATGGATTTCAATTGTCTGATAATGATGATATGGTCTGCAAGTTGAAGAAAGCATTGTATGGATTGAAGCAAGCCCTAAGAGCATGGTATGAAAGGTTGGATAAGCATCTTGTGTAGATTGGATTCAACAAAGGTACTGCTGACAGTAACTTATATTTCAAAATTGATCATGAAAATATTTTGATTGTTGAAGTGTTTGTGGATGATATCATTTTTGGAGGAAGAGATAGTATGTGTAAAACTTTTGCAAATCAGATGAAAAGTGAGTTTGAAATGTCTATGCTTGGTGAAATGAATTTCTTCTTGGGTCTACAAATTACTCAAACAAAGAAAGGGATCTTCATTTCTCAGACCAAATATGTGAAAGAATTGTTGAGGAAATTCAGTATGGAAGATTCAAAGCCAATGAACACTCCTATGGCAACTGGATGTAAGTTGAGCAAAGATGATGACTCTTCAAAGGCAGATCAGACAAAGTATAGATCAATGATTGGTGGATTGTTGTATCTCACTCAAACTAGACCAGATATAATGCAGGTTGTTGGTCTTGTGGCAAGATTTCAGGAAGATCCTAGAGAATCTCATGTTATGGCAATCAAGAGAGTTTTTAGATATCTAAAAGGGATAGTGGAGTATGGTTTGTGGTATCCTAGAGATCATGATTTCTCTCTTCATGCTTACACAGATGTAGATTGCATAGGAGATGTGGATGACCGGAAGAGCACCAGTGGTGGAGCATTCTTTTTGGGAAAGAGATTGGTTTCTTGGATAAGCAAGAAACAAGATGCAATATCTTTGTCTACAACTGAAGTAGAATACATTGCAGCAGCAGGTAGTTGCACTCAAATCTAATGGATGAAGTAGATGCTAAGAGACATTAAAGTTGAATATGAGGAGCCTTAACAATTTTCTGTGATAATTCAAGTGCAATTAATATTTCTAAGAATCTGGTATTGCATTCTAAGACTAAGCACATATCTAGCAAGTTTCACTTTTTGAGAGAACAAGTGAACAAGGAAGAAGTTAGATTGGAGTATGTACCCTCCAAGGATCAGATTGCAGATATCTTTACTAAACCTCTTCCCAAGGACTCTTTTGAGTATCTTCGGGAGAAGTTAGGGATCATGGCCCCTCCGGTGATGAACTAGGATGCACTGATGTGCATCAGTCCGGTGGATATCATAGTCATATCTTGTGATCTGGATTGATGATGGGGAGCTGCTACTAAGGAGGAGCAGCTAGTATGATTCTGATGTGCTAGAATTACAAGTATGAGCCCTTTGCCATTGATGTCAAAGGGGGAGAGAAGACATGTGAAAAACAAGTGGTTGATGATCAAAGGGGGAGTAGTAAAGGAAGAGAAGATGTGTGAAGAGTTGTTGTTGATAGGGGGAGCTGTGACAGAAAGGAGAAGTTCTTGTCTTGATGGTTTTTCACATCATATGTTGCCATCAATGACAAAGGGGGAGATTGTTGCAAGTATGAGGTGAACCAGTGTTGTCATTGATGTCAACATACTCATATTGCATTGACAAGAAGGATTGGGTAAGCTGTGTGCTGAGGATATTGAGAAAGTTAGTCTCAATCAGGAACAGTGAAGAACAGTGATGAGAATAAGGTAAAAGTACTCAATAGGTTGAGATTCAGAGGATGCAGATTAAAGGGTTTGTAGATATGAGTCTTGAGATGATCTAGTTAAGATTTCAGAGGTCCACATGAAGATGTGAAGAAGTTGTGATCGATCAAGTAGAACCGGTTCCGGGAGATGCTCTGGAGTGACAGAGTGTTAAAAAAAGGTTTGGTGAGATCTGAAAGTGCATTGTCCTATTCTGCGGATTGGACAGAGTGTTTGGGATGTCCTTGTAATGTGTCATCTCAATTGGTATGTGGTTTGGAGGTCCAGAAGCACCTCTGGTAGTATGACAGTGGCGATAGACTATGTTCTTGTAGTTCTGGATGAGGAAGAGAAGAGATTCTAGTGAGTAGAGGAAGTACGGGTGTACCTGGTCATTCAAGCAGGCTTGTGAAGGTTCTTGGATTGTGTTGAGGTTGTGTTGTTGATCCGCATTGGTGGTAGAGCCTGAAATTGAAGATATTCTTCCGGATGAAGTTCTTGTTCAGACTAGCCGACCGGATGAGTTGTTCATCTTGCAAATGATCTTGTGGTGGCTGACCGGATGTGTTATTCATCCTGCGAATGTTCTTATGGTTGATTGCCGACTTAGATGATTGTTCCTAAGCCAATGTCTTGTATAAATAAAGGTTTGTGAGTTCATTTCATAGTGTGTGGAGTATGAAGCAAATGAGTGTGGTATAACGAAAGAGCGAAGGGCAGAGCAGAAGTATCTCGGGCTTAAATGGAACTGATCTAGACATGGTAAAGATGTCAATCTCCAGTTCAAGTTTGTGATTCTTATCACTTTGTAGACAATGTGTCTCTTGTAGGCAGTGTGCCTCTTTGTGAGCAGTGTGCTCGGGCAGTGAGCCCTAATTGGCAAGTGCCATCTTTTCTTATTCTTCTAATAGAGAATAATCCTTGTGTTAATCACCCCGTGGTTTTTCCCTTAACCGTGTTTTTCACGTCAAAATCTTGGTGTTCAATGTGTTGATGTTTATCTTCTCTGATGTTTATGCTTTATGCTTTCATGGATGATTAATTGCTATGCTAATGAATAACTAAGTGGATCTAAATGTTTGAATTGAAAGAAGGTTTATGATAATTAATTCACCCCCCCTCTCAGTTATCAACACATCATTGGAGCTATAATCATGCATTTATAGATGCAATTCTAACAGTGCATTTTGGCAGTGAGGCACCCTTCTATCTCTTTCTTTCTTAAGGCAGTGAGCCTATATGTAGTGAGCATCCTTGGATAGTGAGTCATTTTGGGCAGTGAGCCCTAAGGTAGTGAGCCTCTTTGTAATTTAGTATTGTTACTACATAATATATTATGAGCTAACACTCACCTACCTTTTCCCTTTTTGGGTTTTCCACGTAAAAATCCTAGTGTTCATGTGTCATGTCTTGTGGTTGTTCATGCTATGATTAATTTGTGTTGATGTTGAATGGGCAAATGGATTAATTATTTAATGAGTCTATGGTTTAATAGAATACTGATTCACCCCCCTCTCAGTATTCTGGGTGTTCAACACTTATATGGTATTGCAATTTACAATCAAATCAAAATCCATAAATACTTGCAAAATTTTTGATTTCCTTTAAATAGATAATTGCAAGACATAGATCAAATTTTCATACTCAACCATGTTATAAGAACAAGTGAATTGCAACCTATAGGTATCCAAGATAGAGTTAACATTGGGACCAGAAGGTTCCACACTAAGAGCACATCTAAGATTAGACTTGGATTCATTTAATCTTAGTGTTGTTAGTGTAGGATATTATTAGAATATTCCTATGCATGTAGTTTGCACAATTTACTCATATATTTGGAGTTAAGCTTGCTTAGGTGTGATTTTTCACATAGAAGTTTGCATGGAGTTCGAATGCCACCAATTTTAGTCAGCGGAATTGCATGCCTATTTTTAGGCTTCTTCACCACTATTCTAGGTGTTATTTTCTTTTTCTCTACACTATATATATGTACATCTCATGCAAGTTAATTCATCTATTTGACTATTGGTTTCATCTCTTCTTGTTTGTATTGCATACTTTCATTTTTTATAACTTGCAGGGTGTGCATATTTTCATCTATCATGGCTCGATCGGTGATGTGACTCCACTAATAGATCTCAGTTCTCATAGTTTCCACATTTTACAATTTGTTCATCTTTCCCTTATTTCCATGTTTTGATTTAAATTTTTAGCCTTCTCTTTGACCTCAAAAGAATACACTCTAATCTCATGTTCTATATACAACACTTCATTAGTGTAGTTATATTTCATTATCAAGTTCTTGAGTCTTAGTTCTCTTTTGATTATAAATTGGTTTGCAATACCCCTTGGTGTAAGCCACGTGTGTGAGAAATCTATTGTCATATACACATTAAGAGTCTTGGACCAATCTTGGATGAGAAACATGTCATATGCCTCAAGAATATCTACAACTTATATGTCTATATATTACTACACCCTTGTATATGATTCCAATTGCATGTGAATGTGATTCAATTGCCCTACAACATTGACTTCTATTTTACTGATGTAAAATACCTTCTTACTAGACTTTGTAGGTGTTAATCATAGTATTTGACACATAGAATAAA
This sequence comes from Cunninghamia lanceolata, assembly GCA_027924645.1. Taxonomy (NCBI): domain Eukaryota; kingdom Viridiplantae; phylum Streptophyta; class Pinopsida; order Cupressales; family Cupressaceae; genus Cunninghamia; species Cunninghamia lanceolata. The sequence goes on from BSBN01000780.1 coordinate 12,807,350, forward strand.
ACAATTATGTAAGTTTTTTTAATATCCTAATAGTTGGCAAAAAAAGAGTTTATACATATTTTTTAAATAGTCACATTAGCATCAGTTACTTCACTTCTTCCTTCATCTAGCACCATTTTGCAAATGTCTAATCAATTAGTCACCATCCCCAAGGGGATTGTGGTAAAAATTCCTATGATGATAAACTCATGGGAGTACCCCATTGATTTCTTAATACTTCAATCATGAAAGCCCAAAGAGTGCTACCCATTAATCATAGAAAGGCCATGGTCAGCAACAATAGTAGCCTTAATTGACTATAGGTCTAGGGGAATGACAATCTCCAATGGAACTGGCATCAAATGTTTTTCTCTATATGTACCTAAAAAATATTCTCTAGCAAAGAATGCATGTTCATGGATAGATGAACCAAATCAAATCGGTAAACAAGAAAACCCTACTTCTCTAGCCATGTGTGATGTGAGAAAAGAGGATCCTAATTAACAATGAATTAATTAGATCAATCTCTCCTCATATCACATTGGAACACAATCCACCAAGGTCTATAGGGTTGGCTACTGTCTCTATAGAAGAGCCAAGCTACATGTTGGTGGGGAATTTGTTCCTTTGTTTCTATGATTAGGGATTGATGCTAAACGTATTAACTAAACTATGTAATTTAGAATATCTAATGAGTAAACTAAGTAACATTACATACTGCAATAATAGGAAACAAGAAAAAGGAACAGTAACAAAATAAGTAGATGGAGAATAACCTATCACCAAAAACTAAGGCTATTGGGGCAAGGCATGGACTTTGGGTGCCATAGTCCTAGGGTTTTAGGGTACATCAACTTTTGTGTGAAGATCTTTGTCTTTGTAACTTTTATCTATCCGTCATTCATTGATATAAAAAATCCTTTGCTCTGGATCTACACACACAAAGAGGAGGAAAAATATTTGATTTTATATAGAGGCTTGCCTCAATCAAACCTCATGTAAGTGTTTCCACTTCCACAATAGTAGAGATAAGTGAGATAGAGAGTGCGTGCTCTTAGTGAGTAGGGGCAAATAACTGATAAAGATAGCAATAATCAAATGTAATGGAATAAACTCACCATGAAACCCTAATTGGAATTGATTTTGCAACATTAGTCACAAACTAGGAGATGTAGGAGAAGGAAGAAGCCTCCTCAAGTACTTGCAAGGGTTAATGCAATAGCAGCAATGATAATTCACAAGCAGAGAGATTCAAAATTGTAATAAGAGCTTGTAAGCATGTATCAAGTATTCATTAAAAATGTCACTTTGTCATCCTTTCAAACGAGAGGGAGAGAGCTACATATATAAAAATCTCAATTACTTTTGGAAGGTTCATGTTAAGCCAACAAAAGGTGTACCACCCGATGTAGCAAGACTGACACTTAAACATCAAACTTTGTTTGGGGAAAAAAGGCTCAACCCGCGTGCTAGGCACCCTGGTCCTAGCTACATTTTCTCTCAAAAACTCAACAATTAACAATTTTATTGTTATTTCTTAATCAAGTCCTAAATAAAGCACTACATAAATGAAGATACACATACATGCTAAAAGGAGTGCTAAACATAGTGTGGAATTGTAAGTGGTCAAAAATATTGATGCTACACCATGGTCACAATAAAATAATATGCAAAAAAATTTAATGACAATCCCACCTCCTATGATTCCCTAGATTCAAATGATGAGATATGGTTAGAAGAAGAGGATCACCTATAATCCCTTAGATACAAATGAGCATAGTTGAATTTGTGCAAGATGATAAAAGGGACTTCCTTAAGGATTTTCAATATCCCTTAGCAAACATAATTCCAAAAGGAGAAGACTTATTAAAAGATGTAACCACCTTCCATATGTTAAAATCTTAGTCTTGTCATCTTAATAAACTGATGAGTGAAACTAATACGATGTCTTCTAGTCACCCTAGTACAAAACAAATTATGGTTTTTTCTAGGAAAACTTTGAACATAAACAACTAGTTAACAAACCTAGAGGAACTAAAACTGGTTAATGTCTTGGTCAACCATACTAAATATTTAGCATGGGATTATAAATATGTGATGGAAATACACCAAAAAATTGTACTCATCATATAAACTAGAGATATGAGACCAGTGAGGTAGGCACAATGTAGACTTAATCCAACACTAAGGAAGGTACTCAAGGTTGAAATTAAAAAAAATTACAAGTAGGGTTCATCTACCAAATTTTAGACAATAAATGGGTGTCACCAATCATTTTTATCTAAAAATAGGGAAAATGGAGAGTCTATGTAGATTATAGAGAACTTAATGAAGAAAATTATAGATATTATTTTACCCTACCATTTATTGATCAAGTTCTTGATAATCTATTAGGAAAATACTACTTCTCCTTCCTTGATGGATTTAGTGGATACAATTAGATATAGGTAGCTCTAGAGGATTAGGATAGAACTAGTTTCACCTATCCTTGGGGTACCTTTTCTTACAAATTCCTTCCTTTAAACAATGTAATGCTCCAACCACATTTTAGAGGGCCGTGTTGGCCATAATTGTAGAATTGGTGAATGAATGCATAGCTCAGTCTATATGGATGACTTTACTATCCATGGTAATACCTTTGAAGAAGCTCTCCGTAATTTAGATAGAGTTATGAAATGATGCAAAGAACATCAACTATCTCTAAGCCATAAGAAATGTCTCATCATAATTGACCAAGGGATTATGCTAGGCCATCATTTTCCTGTTGAAGGAATCAAGGTGGATTTAAATAAATTTGAAGTCATAAAGTGGCTAGATCCACCTAAGACTCAACTGGATGTCCAAAGTTTCTTGGGTCATTTGGGATACTACCAAATATTTATACAAGTCTTTAGTAAAATAGCCACCCCACTATTTTCATCCCTAGGAAGGACATTGAATTTTCTTAGACACAAGAATGCCAAGAATCATTTGAAGTAGTCAAGGAGAAACTAACAACTACATTATCCTTGAGAGGCCCTAATTGGAAATTACCATTCTATATATGTGCAGATGCCTCCAATGATACATATGGAGTAGTCCTAGGTGAGGAAGACCAAGAAGGAGGAAAATATGACATACATTATTAGAAAAAACTTAACTCTTGCAAGACAAAACTATACCACTACAAAACAAGAATTCCTTGCAGTAATCAATGCTATTAATAAATTTTGACATTACATTTTAGGCTACAAGGTAACCATGTACACTAGTCTCAATTCCATAAAGTATTTGATGAATAAACTAGTACTTAGTGGCAGACTAATTAGATGGTTATTGTCATTGCAAGAGTTCAATGTAACTAAAGTGGATAAACCTAAAAAAATTAATGTAGTTGCTTATTGCTTGCCTAGAATTCATTGGATAGGTGATGAAAAGGGACTAGTGAAGGATGACTTTCTGGATGAATAAATTTTTGTTATCTCTACTTGAACACACCTTGGTTTGCTGATATAACTAATTACTTGGCTATAGAGGAATTTCTACCTCACTTTTATGTTAAAGAAAGAAAGAAGCTTATTAAAAAATAGTGCAACTTCTAAATGGTTTAATGGCATTTTATTTAAATGTGGACCTAAATGTGTGTTATGCATGTGTTTGAGAAGATGGGGTCTATAGAATTCTGAAAGCATTCCATGATGAACTCACGGGAGGACACTACTCAACCAAAATGACAACACACAAAATCATTGGGGCTATATATTATTGGCCTTCCATGCATAAATACATATGTATCTCAGACAATGTGACTAATGCAACAGGATTGTATATCCAACCTCATCCAATAAAATGCCCCTCCATCCTTAGATGATTTTAGAACCATTTGAGAAATGGGGGTTGGATTTTGTTGGAATATTGACCAACCATCCTAGAGAAAAAAGTATATTTTGGTATGCATAGTCTAGGTCATTAAATGGGTAGAAGTGTAGGCATTAGAAGCTGCAAGAGAAGAACAAGTGGCTAACTTTCTATACAATAGGATCTTTCTATGGTTTGGAGCCCTACAATTCATCATTATAGATCAAGGACAACAATTCATGTCAAAAGTATTACTTGCTTTCACAGATCATTACTAGGTTATTGGTAAGAAGTCTTCACCATATCACCCTCAAGAAAATGGTCAAGTGGAAGTCAGTAATAGGGAGCTGAAGAATATCCTGACAATGATATTTTCATCTAGTAGAAAGGATTAGGTAGGGAAGCTACATGAAGTAGCTTCAGCATATAACACTACATAGAAATTAACTATAGGGTTCACACCTTATGAGTTAGTTTTTGGTAAAAAGCTAGTGATGCAGCACACAACATACACTCAATAGAATTGTGCCATTAAACATATGAGAGACAAATATTTTGAAGCTGGAACATAAAAAAACTTCTATTCATCAACTCTGATACTACAATGAGAGAAAACTCTCTTATATCAAAGAAAACAAAAAAACAAAAAAACAAAAAAAATACCTTTTTTGGCAGATTTTGACAATTGTCAAATTTTGGCATTTTAGGTAATTTTACAATCATATCCTGAGAATCCATTTTTTTCTCAAAATCTTTGTAAAACTAAGGTAGCATGAAAGGCCAACTAATATTCTAAATTTGAAACATGAGTTTTGAGTTATTACAAAAGAACTTTTTTTAAAATCTAGAAAAAAACACTAAATTGCCATTTTGAGGGCCAAGATGAAAGTTTCAAGCCCCGAAAAAGTGCCAAGATGGGGTCCAACCCACTAAGCCAGGTTGGGAAACCACTGGCTACCTCATAACCCATCCACCTATAAAATTTTGTAGAAAACTGACATTCGAGTCAAAAGTTATGACCTTCGGAAGTCCCTGCATCAGCTAGTTCTACCAATTGAATTTCAGCTACACTCTTAACACTATTGATGTAGGTCTTGATCTTAACCATGCATAGTAATAAAGAGTATTGCAAATCAATGATTTGGACAAGATAAGATTGGAATCCATTTAATAGACCGAGTTGATGTCATAGTAGAGAAAATCGTGTCATGATTAGCACATCAAAAATAAGGAGTTCAAGAGTGGTGATTGGGCATTGTTTTTTGAATCCATGTGGAAGGATCTAAAAGGGAAACTTTGTACCAGATGCTAGGTCCCTGTGAACTTGTGTAAGAGATTTTTGACAATAGGAAAATAAAATTAGCTCCAATTGATGGAGACACTAGGACCCTTGTTGTAAATAGACATAGATTATGTCTGTATCAAAAGCTAGTCAATAAGGAGGAATTTATCAAAACAATAAAGTCTCAATAGATCTTTGTTGTATGGAGTTTTGTTCCTCCTATAATTGATTCTTGAGTGAAAAAAAAGAGAAAAACTATGGAAACCATTCTGGAGCTATGTACTTTCGAAACTCTAATGTGGTCCTTAAAGAAAGTATTTCATTCTTCTCTAGAGCATTCATTCAATGTTACCTCTAGAGAATCCTTTTAAATGATGACTCCAGAAATGTTTATAAATTCCAACTACACTCTAGAATCCCTTCAACAATGACTTGGTCCACCAGTACATTTACTCATCATCTAAAACATCTCCTCAATGATGTGTCTGGAGCCATTTCACTCATCCTCTAGAACATCTCCTAGATAATAACTTCAGTGATGTGTCTAGAGTTGTTCACTCATCCACTAGAATATCTCCTCATCAATGTGTCAAGAGTCATTCACCCATCCTCTTGGAACATCTCCTCAGCAATGTGTCTAGAGCCATTCAATCATTCTCCAATACATCTCCTCAACTATGTGTCTAGGGCCATTTCACTCATCATCCAAAACATCTACTTGGTGATATTTCTAAAACATTTTGTTTGTTATCTAGAGTATCCTCTCAACAATGTTTCTAAAGTAATTTATCTTCTTCCTTTAAAGCATTTCCTTAGCAAATCTTTATCCGATGTTCATGCAACCTTCTACTTTGACCACCATAGACAATCTATTAATCGATAATTTATTTTTTTGCATTTATCCAATAAATAACTTGATTGCAACTCCTAGGAAGACATCACCTACACCACCATAATAAAAAGGGCCATCACATCACAACACATCATAATAAAATTAGCATTACATCTCATCTAAAGAATGATGATTGTGGCACAGTCAACAAAGACTTTTGTCACCATCAGTCACATCAAATGCTTGTACATATCAACAACATCACTTGAGGTCACATCAATAACAAATTACTAGGTATGCAACCCATTTTACTCCATGTAACTTTAATTCTTTCTTTCTAAACATTTAATTTACATGAACAAAATTATTTTGCATTTGTTGTGTGTCACTATATCACCCTACCGCACTACATAATTATTTTTGACACCCGCATAAATTGAAAATAAGAAGGTTACTAATTATTAAAAGGTGTGGTAGATATTTATATAAATATAAACAAACTACTGTCATATACCATTCTGACATCCTTTATTTTCTTTACCTTCAATGTTTACTACCATAATTTGCATGAGCTTTCCTTAGACTCTAGGAAGATTGTTTGAACCTAGAGAAAGTAATTTTTAACCTACAAAGCTAAGGTTGTATCCCTTGTTCTAGAAACCTTACTTCAAACTTAGCTTTGGAAATAGAGAAAAAGGATAGAATGTGTGAGTGTAGGATCATGATGGGCCAAACATTACCCCTAAGTGGCAATGTAAATGTGAAAAACAAACTTAAGTAATTTCATGTCAAAAATTAAATGAGTTATCTACACAATCTAAAAATAAGGTAGTGATAAAAGTTGGAATAAATTGAATTTAGTTTATGGGCCACTACGTTTTTTAAAAAAAATTTAAAAATAGTTTGGTGAAAATTGGATATCTCAATGAAGCACTACTAAATTTTTTAGAAAAATGTAAAACGTAGGTGTCATTGCGGCCAACCTAAGTATGAGAAAAAGATAATATTTTTCCTCCATGATTTGGTTTTAAGTAAAGGACACATGAGTGGATGTGACACATATTTTTTTTGAATATTTTAAGTAAAGAAATAATTATTTATATTTTTTGACTGTGATTTTTTTAAAATATTAAAAATTAATTTTCCAGCCAACTTGACTTGGTAAAATATATATGAAACTCAAAATTTTTAAATTTTAATGTATACCCAATAAATCCTAGAATGTGACACATCTTTTGGATTTAAAAAAGGATTAATATGTTGAAAGTTATAGATGTTTTTAAATATGTATGTCTATCAGGAAATCAGACATACCATATGTAGAAAATTAATAATAATTACCTATTAAAATTATTATGAGGCACATACAATATTTTTAGACTATTAATAGATTCCTCTATAAACCCTTTTCATTTGATTAAATTTAGTTACAAAAAAGTCTATCATCTTCAAGGATGAAATTGTGGAAAATTGCAAAATGACACTAAATGGGTGGTTTTACAAGTTTCTTTGGCAAGTTTTGGGATTCGCACTTGCCTAAATATGAGGTAATCCTAAGGCATTTTTTGAGGGAATCTATATTTGAGCTAGAATTATTAGTATCCTTTCCATCCAAATCTAAATATTAGTCTAAATGTTATCACTTTTTCATCCAACACGTTTTTTCTCCATTACCATGGTTTGGCCCATCATGATCTCGCACTCACCCAGAATATTGGAAGAAAAAATGGGGGTAAAAATAAAATTCAAACCAAATTTGGTAGAGAATTTGTTGGATAATGATGCAGTAGTAGCCATATTTCAGACAAGAGGATGTTTAAATTTGTTGAAGAAGTTCAAAGGGTACAACAAAAAAATCATCAAGGAGTTCATACAAAATTTTTAAGGAGACCACTCTAGAATTCCCAGTAGGAAAATTAAGGTTAGTTTAAATATCCTCTCCTCCTTTAATGAAGTTCCTATTGAAAGTATAGATATTTTGCAATCTAAGTATAACGATATGGAACTAGAGCATCAATTAGTAGTAGGAAGAAAAGGGGGAAATAAGGGAATTAGAAGGGATTATATCCTTAAACCATGAAGCTTTGTCGTGTTGTAGATTATGAAATTCATCACATGAAGGCCAATATGACATAGTAGTTGGCCTTGCCTTCAACATCATGACACATTTATGCCATGGCACAAAGAAATCAGAGCTCCAGGTAAATTATCCTTTGTATGTATGTTTTCCTTGAAAAGTACAATAGAAACATATAAATATGGCATTGGTCCATTGAAATATTATGGGTTAATCATGCTTATGTAGAAGCATCACATCCTGCACCATCATTTCTCTAATAATAAATGGATAATATTACTTTCAAGGGCTTCTATCAAATAGAGCCAAAGAGAAGAATCTCTAGAAGCCCAAGGGGATTTTAACCAGCAAGACACCCTTTCCTCTTCCAAGAAAACTACCCTTTCTATAAGAAAGAAAACCCGTCTACCTACAATGAATAATACTCCTTCTATAGTTGAGTGAGTAAACTCTAGTGTCGCTCATCTAACAATGTAGAGAATCTCTAGAATACTAAGCTTCAAAAGCACAAACTACACCACCTATTCATAACAAGCCCACAAAAATCCCTAAAACCCCATTTCCTGAGCCAACTATGTCACAAAGTGAACAAATTGGGAGAATTGAAATTATTTTATCTAATTCTGAAAAAAAAGTTCAAACATTTCGTAGAAAAAAGTGGCCAAAAAGGCCATTTGAAATAACTCCCCCACTCCAAAGAAGTAGAGATTGCCTAGGCTAGTTACCATAAATTCCTACTACTATCTTGATTCCAACATAATCTATTGAAAGGTATATACCAATGTGTTGATGATTGTTTTTACACATTCATAACAAAAGTTAAAATTCATAAGATGAACCTAACTGTCTTGAAAGATATGAAGAAATCAATTAAGATTACTTAATCCCAAGTTTCTGTATGGTCAGGTCTTGACCTATTGGACAGTTCAGTAGGTTACTATGAAGCTGTAATATGCAAGGGGCCTTACGTGATTTAAGTTGATTACTGACTTACTGAACTCTATTTATGCAAATTGTTACAAATATCACCAATTATCTATCTCTTTGCACAAATCTATTACTGTATATCAAAGCTTTGAATGATTTATGTTAAAACATACTTTTCCTTTCAAATATGTATAAAGATTGCCAAATATCAACCCAATTGTTTCTAATTCCTTCAAATGTTAGACAATCTCCTTAAGATTTCTGTGTTTAAGCTAGGTATTTCAAAGTTTGGGAAAAGTTAGAGAAAATTCAAATTCAACATCACTTGCTACAAGATCTAAATGCTTTGTTATGCACATGGTAAGGATTACAACAAATTCAATTAAATTAGCAGACTAAATCGTTAAATGCAAATGTCCTGAATATTTTCACAAACATGCATTCAAGTTTGCAAGCTTTAAGAGAAACTATTTCAAATATAAAGAAGAGCTAGAGGACACTCAAAAAATAGATTTAGACTTCCAGATTCATTTATATTCAAAACACATAGCCATATATGGTTTACAATGTAGGAATGACTCTTAGCTTCATTAATCAAATTCACAAAAGACTTACAATGCTTTACAGATACAATAAGAAAGCTGGATGTTCCACACATTCCTTAGTGCAGACATAGGCGACCTCCTCTAAACTAAAATACTCTTTCTACTCAAAGTTTCAGAACAAATTACAATTACTAGCTAGTTTCTACAAATCCCTGTGTAAATAATATACATGTAGCAAGGTCCCTTATATAGAATTTGAACTTTCAAATTGCTATAGCTACAACTTTCATCTACGGCTGAGCTTTCTGCATTCTTGATCAACGGTGCATCTTTGTCTCATTACCATCTACCAAAATATCTATTTGGCATCTTTTCCCTCGCTCAAAGGATGCCATTGGAATCTTTTACAAAATAAGATTCCCCCTTTCCTTATTGACTTTTTCCCACCAAGGCTCTTTATTTGACCTCTTTTCAAAAACTTTCACACTTGCTTGCTTTTCACTTTTTCAAATATTTTCTGAAGTTGTCAATTACACCTACTACAAAGGTGCGGTCCCCTCCTAGACTCTTTGCCAAAATGTACTCTTGCATCACAACTCCCTCTTTCAAAGTCTTTTCTTTATTCTCTGAGCCCTATCTTCTCTTCTGCTATTTCTTCATTTTACCTCGCTCTTCCATCAATGTATCAATCATCTGCTTGCTGAGATTGGCATCAGGGTTCTCTATGCATGGTGTAAATATGGCATTAAACTTTGTTAATGCCCTTTCTAAATCATATGCTGGCATTTCCATACATTCATGCTGCAGGAGTCTCTCTGTTATCTTTTTATGCATTTTAATCATCTCACCTGCTTTCTCCTCTAAATCTTGTACAACTATTGTACATTTTCTGATGTTATCCTCTTCAAACTTAAGCTCTAATATTACTTGTGGCACTTGATTTTCCAATGTGATAGTAAGTGCTCCTTCATTAATCAATTCTTCTGCTCTTCCTTCCACTTCTGTCAACTTCTCAATTTTAGACCTGCATTCTTCTTTTCTATTTTGGCATTTATGTGTAAGTATCAGACATTTATTCTTTTCTTTTGTACTTACCTTCCAACTTCTCATAGCTTGCCTTATTGTTTGCTCCCCTTCTTGCATGAAATCATTAAACCATTCATAAAAAATATTAGCCTTTAGCCTTTTATTTTTCATGTCTTGTATTTCTTCCTTTGACACTACTACTATGTTATCAGGCAACTCTGATACTATGGCACTGGGATCAAATATCCCTTTAATAAGTTGTTGAAGTTGGGCAATGTGTCCCTTCAAGTAATCCTATTTGTCCTTGCGTTTCTTCAGCATCTCTACTATCACCTGATGCATGTCTTCCCATTCATTAATATGTTGTTCTCTCGTGCTATGCCCCAAGTCCAAATTCAATATTTTATATTCCTCCAAAGTTATTTATCCTTTTGGATTTTCTTTCTGTGGAATGGCTAGGTTTAACATTCTGGATCCATCTGGACCTCTCTTTATGGCTGACATTGTCCTAGCTCTCCTCTTTTCTTTTCTTGGAGTATTACCACCTATCAAGCTCTTAATATCTATTGGTACTAACTATACCTCTTTCTCTTTCTTTCCTATTTCCCTTCCTAACCATGCAAGAAACTCTTTTGTACCTTCTGTAACTTTATCTTCATCAATCACCTTTTCATGAGGTTTCTCTGTTTCAACTTCTTCCTGTTGTTGTTGTTCCTACTGTTGCTCTTGTTGTTGTTCTTGTTGTTCTGGTTGTTCTTGTTGTTGAAGTAGAGGCTCTTGTTCTATGGGATTATTTGGTTGTTCCTTTGATTCAACTTCATCTTCTTCCTCTTCTATTTCCATATCCCCTCCACCCTCAACCTCTTCTGTAGGAGCTTCTTCTTCTTGATCATCTTCTGCATTTATGTGTTCTTCACCTGGCAGATTAACATATTCTACTTTTTCCTCAGGCTTACTTTCATCTATCTTTTCTGCTTCCTCTATATCTTCAGGCATCTTAGTTTCATTTTCACCCTTGCCTATGCCTTTTGTCTATATTTTCTCTATATGTATAGGGGAATTTTCTTTTATGCTATCTTTTTTTGCTTCCTTTCCTTAATCCTGCACATCTACATTCTTGTCCTCTTCACTGGGCTCATCATACATGTTTAGCATATTTAAGGCATCTACCTCTGATGTATCTTCCTTTGTTTCTCCTTTTCCTGAAGCATGCCCTTATGTGCTTACTTCTTCAAGTGTTTCTTCTTTTTCAGCTTCCTCAATTTTATGTGCCTCCTCCTGTACATCCTTAATAATTTTAGGTGGCACTAAAGTACCAAATGGATCTACTGATCATGTTTCATCCTATACTTTTTCTTCTCCATGTTCTATGTTGTGTTCCATTCCATTTCAACTTGGACACTTGGACCCTCTTCTTCACTCAGGAAATCACTTGAATCATCCTCTATATCAATCTCCTTCCCTGTATACATTGTTCTTTCCTCACTATCACTGCTATCAATATTTACAGTTTCCACAGTTTGTTTGGCTTTGTAAGTTTCTAACTTTTTCAATATTTCTCCAGCCAACTCTATTTTCACCTGTCTAAATGCTTGTCCTTATTCTAAGGGTGTGGAGGCACTAGATATATTTTTCATCTTTTCACCTACTTCCTGTGCTCCAATTATACCAACTGGCTTAGAGGTCTCACCCTTAGACAAACTTATTGGAATTGCCCTTTTGATTGGTTGTCCTGTTGCTTCCTTTGGAGCCTGTGCCTCTTCTGCACTTATTTCATGACTTATTGACTTCGCATCAACAAAAGTGTCTGATGCCACTGCTATTGTTATGACTAAAGCATATGGATCCATTAATGTGGCATTTTTATCCTTTTCCACAATTTTAGCCTCTACAATTTTTCTTTTCTTTTCATAAAAACATTGTAGGTCTTCAGTAGGCTCTGCCTTTCTTTTCCTTCCCTTCTTTGGATATGTGACTTCCTTGCCTTCAGCTTTTAGTTCCTCAACTCTATCTTTCAGCCAAGTCTTTGAAAACAATATTATTGGTTTAGATAATACATCCAATGATGTGTTCCAGGGTTTTGACCAATCAGGCTCTGTAATAGGAGCCAGCCTTGCCTCTGCATAACTCTGATGTAACAACTCATCATTATCTTGAACCTCTGGAGGCACATATATGTTACCTATAGATTTCATTTGTTCAACAGTTAACATTTTGTGAGCTCTTTTCCTCACCTCCCTGTCATTCTTCCAATCAACCCTAAAGTCCTCAATGTGTACCTGATGTTTATATTTCTTATCCATAAAGTTCTAGATTCTGTGAAAAGGATCATATTTTCTGACTAAATCAAATTCTTGAAATCCATAGTATCTCAGTTCTTGCTCTGAAAAACTAGCAACCTCTTCACTGTAGCAAGAATGGTGCAGGAGCACCTACCTGACAGCTGGTCTTGATAAGGCAGTTAGTAGTTTAGGTCCTGTTTATGTTTCCAAGAAGGTCTGTTAAGACCAAATGCATGTAATAAGGTCATGCTGATCGTGATAAGATCATGCTGACCAGGCTTTTGCTATTTTTAGCTAGTTAGTTATAACAGCTGTCATGATGTATGTTCGGTGGGATCTCCCAGCCGCTTGGAGAGTTCCCAGCCGCTTGGAGTCGGGTCAGTAGTACTCGTAGGAAAGTCTTTATAAGCATGAGATCGTTTGATATTGCATATATAGACAGATATCATCGATCGAGCTAGGTTGCAGAGAGTGAGACTGAGAGAGAGATTGATCATATTGTATTGCATTTTTGAAATCAATAAAGTGATCCTGTTTGTGTTCTTGCTCTGGTTGCATTCCGTTACTTGATTGATTTGCTGGTTTGAGAGACTTCATGGATTTCCTGATCCATTCCACCGGTTGACTCATCTGATCGGTGGAATGGTAATGTACAATAGGTTAGTAGGTAGCTTGTTTGTTTGCATGCAGGTGTGCAGGATCGCGGTCGACAGATGTTGAGAAGCCTAGCATCCTCATGTGCTAGGTCAAGTTGAGAAGTTTGAGTTGGAAGATCACCCTGAGATTGGATCGGGTCATCCCTGGAGGATCGGCGAAGGGAGATTTCGCTAAGTGAAGAAGTTCGCCAAAACGGCATCATCAGGATATCTTGGTGAATATCCTGCAGACAGTTCGGACATCGTCATCCGGATAAGTGGAGGAGATCGGCATGATGTTGTCGATTGCATGAAGTGCAAGTTCGTCGGGGTGATCATCATCATCTGGAGGAGCCGAGGAGGAGTGCATCGGCATCAGGTAGAAGATCGGGTCATGAAACTGTTGGAGTTTTCATGTTGCGAGTGCATCAGGATGTTTTAGGCCGAACATAGACTAAGTACATGTATCAGCATCAGGATCATCATATCGGAGTGCCAAACATCCGCATATCGCGAGTAGATGCGGGAGAGAAAGTTCGTGTTTTTTAACTAAGTGTTGAAAAGGTCATCAGGATATTGGGTGACATCATCGTCATCAGGATATGACGTCATCGTCATCAGGATATTGAGATATCCCCCTATGCGAGTTTATCCTGCCGTTGTTAAGTGGTTAAGTATCAGCATCGGCAGAAAGTGAGAAGCGTCATCAGGAGGTTTCGAAAAGAACCAGATAAATTATATCATGATGCTGTTGTTTGTATCATCGGCTAGCGGAGCATCGGAGGTAAGCTACTGAAGGTGATCGTCATCAGGATATTTGGGCAACCGGATATTTGATATCCTGCTGACGAAGAGAGTGGAAGGTCATGATGATGACGCTAGTGTTGGGAGCCCAATGAACAGTGCAGCCGGAGGATGTTTGCGCCCGCTGAACATCATGATGATGATGTTAGAAGGAAGGCGGAGGAGGTGAGTAGTAGTCGGCAGGAGGATGATTGTGATCGTCCGAAATATGATGATGCTGACGGTGTAACGCGAAATATGATGATGCTGTTGGTGGTTTTAGGAAATATGATGATGAAGGCGAAGATGATGATGATGAGGTTGGTCTGCAGACATTCATGCTATATGCGAAGGCTATAGTGTGGATGCCTCTGCATCATAGTGGTATCAGAGCTCAGCAAAAGGTCTGGGCTGTTGTGTGTTGATTCTGTCACCGAAAGGGCAGAGGTAGAGATAGAGTTGATTGTGTTGTGTGTTGATTGAGGGGTTGACAAAATGCCTCCCAAAGGTAGTGGTACTGCAAGGGAATTGCAGGAACTGAAGGAGAAACATGCTAGAGAGATGAGGAAGATGAAGGAGCTTGCTGAAGCACTTCAAGCCAGGCTGACAGCCCTGGAAAAGAACAAAAAGAGGGAAGTGGAAGACAGTGAGTCTGAAGAAGATGCAGATACTGTTGAAGAGTATGAAGAGGTAGCTGAAGATCTGGATGCTGAAGACCAGAGATTGGCAAAACTGTTAAAGGCAGTACAGAGTGAAAAACCTAAGGTAAAGGTTGATGTCACCAAGTATACTGGAAGCTTGAATGAAGATGAGTTGTTAGATTGGATTGCTGCACTGGATAATCACTTTGAATGTGAAGATGTTGCTGAGGATCAGAAGGTAAAGATTGCAAAGACCAAGTTAGGAGGTCATGCTTTGGTATGGTGGGATTATGTACAATCCGAGAGAAGGAAACAAGGGAAGTCTAAGATCACTTCATGGGATAAGATGGTAGCAAGGATAAGGGGTAAATTCTTGCCAAGGGATTATGAAATCCAGATGTTTAAGAAGCTGCAATTTTTAAAGCAGAAAGACAGGGATGTGAAAGCATATACTGAGGAATTTTATCTGTTGAGTATGAGATCTGGTCATCATGAGAATGAGGTAGAAAAGGTGGCTAGGTACTTGGCTGGTTTGAGGTTTAACATACAGGATGAGTTAGTGTTAGCTAACCCTAAGAATGTGGAGGATTGTTACCAAATGGCAATCAGGATTGAAGAAAAGATGAATAGAGGACATGATAAGTCCATGAGAGGAAGAGGAAACAATAGGGGAAGAGGAACAGCCCCTGTACAGAAGCAAACAAATGAGGGTCAGGAAGACACTGGAAAAGGACAGGGACAGTCTGATTTCAGAGGTGGATGGAAAGGTAATAGAGGAAGATTTGGAGGTGGTAGAGGTTCTACTACATTTTCAGGAAAGTGTTACACCTGTGGAGAGTTTGGTCATCCATCCTTCAAATGTCTAGAAAACAAAGGTTCATCATCCAGAAATGATAGAACAAGTGACAAGAGAGTACAACTGGTACAAGAAGAGAAAGTAGAAGAAAGTGCACAGAGTTCAAACAGAGGTCCTGATAATGTTGGATATCCAGAGAGTGGAGAATCATTGATGCTAAGGAGAATTAGTTTACAGGCATCAAAGGATATGATGCAAAGAAGAGCTCTTTTCAAGACCACATGCAAGAGCAAAGGTAAAGTATGTAAGGTTGTCATTGATACTGGTTCAACAGACAACATGGTATCTCAGGAAATGGTGGATAAACTGAAGCTGGAAAGGATTCCACATCCACACCCTTACAAGGCATCTTGGGTGAGTGATAGGCAATCACTTTTAGTCTCTGAACAGGCATATGTGGATTTTCAGATTGGACCATATCAGGATAGAATCTTGTGTGATATTTTGCCTATGGAATGTTGTCACCTACTGTTGGGTAGACCATGGCAATTTGACAGAAGGGTACTGTATGATGGGTATGCTAATACCTACACCATCAAGAAGGATGGGAAGATGATTAAGTTGATGCCATTGCAGGCAAAAGCTGCAATACAGAAGGCAGCTCAAATCATTTTAATGGGAAAGAAGGAGTTTGTGCAGATGCCTAGAGGAGCAGGCATAGAGGCAGTTCAGGACACTGCAGGGAAAGAAGTTGTTACAGACAACAAGCTGAAGAAAGTTTCAGTTGTGACTGACAGAGGTCAGCAGCAGGTTCAGAAACAGGGGTGCCAACAGCAACCAGTTCAGAAGAATGACAAGGATGTTGTCATAGTTGGGACTATTGCTTGTCCTATAAAGATTGACAGGAAGATAGAGTTGAACATTTCAGCAGTTCAAGAGGTAGTTCAGACAGAGGGTCTGGTCAGACAATCTGACAAACACCGAGATAACCTGAGAAAGGCCTACATCAACAGGCATGCAGATTTACTTGCCAGAAAGCAAGTTACAGTGCAGAAATCTTGGAGAAGCCAAGAGACAGCAGCAGACAAAGCTGGAGCAGGTCAGCCTATTGACAAGGCAAAGTGTACAGGTGGAGGACTTCCACATACTAAACTCATGGGACATGAGTTCTTTTCTTTTGGGGAGTATGGTGCAGGAGCACCTACCTGACAGCTGGTCTTGATAAGGCAGTTAGTAGTTTAGGTCCTGTTTATGTTTCCAAGAAGGTCTGTTAAGACCAAATGCATGTAATAAGGTCATGCTGATCGTGATAAGATCATGCTGACCAGGCTTTTGCTATTTTTAGCTAGTTAGTTATAACAGCTGTCATGATGTATGTTCGGTGGGATCTCCCAGCCGCTTGGAGAGTTCCCAGCCGCTTGGAGTCGGGTCAGTAGTACTCGTAGGAAAGTCTTTATAAGCATGAGATCGTTTGATATTGCATATATAGACAGATATCATCGATCGAGCTAGGTTGCAGAGAGTGAGACTGAGAGAGAGATTGATCATATTGTATTGCATTTTTGAAATCAATAAAGTGATCCTGTTTGTGTTCTTGCTCTGGTTGCATTCCGTTACTTGATTGATTTGCTGGTTTGAGAGACTTCATGGATTTCCTGATCCATTCCACCGGTTGACTCATCTGATCGGTGGAATGGTAATGTACAGTAGGTTAGTAGGTAGCTTGTTTGTTTGCATGCAGGTGTGCAGGATCGCGGTCGACAGATGTTGAGAAGCCTACCATCCTCATGTGCTAGGTCAAGTTGAGAAGTTTGAGTTGGAAGATCACCCTGAGATTGGATCGGGTCATCCCTGGAGGATCGGCGAAGGGAGATTTCGCTAAGTGAAGAAGTTCGCCAAAACGGCATCATCAGGATATCTTGGTGAATATCCTGCAGACAGTTCGGACATCGTCATCCGGATAAGTGGAGGAGATCGGCATGATGTTGTCGATTGCATGAAGTGCAAGTTCGTCGGGGTGATCATCATCATCTGGAGGAGCCGAGGAGGAGTGCATCGGCATCAGGTAGAAGATCGGGTCATGAAACTGTTGGAGTTTTCATGTTGCGAGTGCATCAGGATGTTTTAGGCCGAACATAGACTAAGTGCATGTATCGGCATCAGGATCATCATATCGGAGTGCCAAACATCCGCATATCGCGAGTAGATGCGGGAGAGAAAGTTCATGTTTTTCGACTAAGTGTTGAAAAGGTCATCAGGATATTGGGTGACGTCATCGTCATCAGGATATGACGTCATCGTCATCAGGATATTGAGATATCCCCCTATGCGAGTTTATCCTGCCGTTGTTAAGTGGTTAAGTATCAGCATCGGCAGAAAGTGAGAAGCGTCATCAGGAGGTTTCGAAAAGAACCGGATAAATTATATCATGATGCTGTTGTTTGTATCATCGGCTAGCGGAGCATCGGAGGTAAGCTGCTGAAGGTGATCGTCATCAGGATATTTGGGCAACCGGATATTTGATATCCTGCTGACGAAGAGAGTGGAAGGTCATGATGATGACGCTAGTGTTGGGAGCCCGATGAACAGTGCAGCCAGAGGATGTTTGCGCCCGCTGAACATCATGATGATGATGTTAGAAGGAAGGCGGAGGAGGTGAGTAGTAGTCGGCAGGAGGATGATTGTGATCGTCCGAAATATGATGATGCTGACGGTGTAACGCGAAATATGATGATGCTGTTGGTGGTTTTAGGAAATATGATGATGAAGGCGAAGATGATGATGATGAGGTTGGTCTGCAGACATTCATGCTATATGCGAAGGCTATAGTGTGGATGCCTCTGCATCAAAGAATACCTACCAATAGCCCAAGGTAGCTTTACATTTCCTCTATTATTAAAGTTCTTCTTGTATATCTTGAAAATCCTCAAGTTATGTATTGAAAATTCCAACACAATCAGCTTATCAGAAGGATATCTGGGTAGCATAAACGGTTTCCCTTGAAATCCTTCAGTCCTTATGTAAGTGAAATGTTCAAACTGTATGAACCATGAACTATGTAGACCAATTGCATCCTCTACATCTTTAGATAATCTCCTATCAGGTTCCTCTCTCAATATTCTTACCATGTAAGTATAAAAAATATCATTAACCAAAGAAAAATTCTTGAATGCATTTTCCTCCTGTATGATAGGGTAGTGTTCATACACCAACTTCTCATTAGGACCATTTCCTAAGGTACGTACCCTTTCTATTCCATGAATGTAGGGTCTTATTTCTGCAGCACATGAGTATAATACATAAGAAGGCAAATAAAATGGCAAGCTTTTCTATTGTCTCATCATGGCCTGCCTTCGAATAGTTGTGCTAATTGCCTTGGCCCAATGGATTTATCCTTGCTCCTTTTCTCCTGCCCTTATGAATTCAATGATAGTGAACATCCATGGCTCACACTTAATTCCATCCCTCAATCCAACTAACCTACTCAGCATAGTTATCATCAAATGAATTTCTTCTCTAAAGTAAATCCTCATCAGGTTCTTAGGTATTCTGGCTACAGCCTTAGGCTTATTTTTTGGGCTGTACTATTTGCGAAATATTTTACCTTTACATTCTGCTTCATTTGTCTAAAAATTCTCATTATATTGGTCAATGTCAATATCCCTCATTTTTTCATTAATCTCTAATCCAAAAGTTTTGGTAATACCCTCAGGGGTTAAATCAGCAATTAATCTGTCATGTAACATGATCTTCCTAGTGGATGGATCATATAAAATTACATAGTCCAAACATAAATCCTTAGCCTCCATTTCCAATGGGAAACCTGCAACTATGTACAATCCACTTTCTCAGATACGTTTCATATCTTGTGAGGCATCTGCAGCAGTAATTTTCTTCAGCACATCATGTGCATCATAGTTCCATATGTTTGTATCTGTACCCACTCCACTCATACTAATCAAGGATGGACAACCTCTATACAACGGCAACTCCTCTTTCTCTACTTCTTTTCATGGCTTTCTTTCTTTTTTCACTTTGTCCCCTGTATCCTTCTTGTGTTTTGGGGCCATCCTGTAGACGCATGCATCTTTTAATTCTCGTTTTACTTCCTACTTAGGGTTTTTACTGTGAATACCTACTTTTACCATTTACCCTAACTTGTTTGTCTTTTCTATCTTTTACCCTTCAAATTCGTTAAGCTCTACTCAGCTAATTTAACAATTAAAATAGTAATTTAACCAATGCATACATTTTGTAATGAAATTACTAAAATAAACAATTTCATTTTAACAACTGAAAATAAATGGCGTTTTGGGGTAAATACCTATTTTCCATGACCGTTTACTCGTTGACTTACTTTTACCATTTCCACCTTTTGTCTAGCTACTGTAACTCTATCGCTCTGGTAAATTCTACTCATTTACTGCGACAGTTCTCTTTTCTGCAATTTTTACTCTTAACAGTATATCTTGAAAGCAAAATAACATTAAAATTTCCCTAACCCTTGTTAAATTTCCCTTTGTTTTAGTGTTAAATTTAGATTAATTATAGCAATTAATGCACTACAACCTTCAGCTTTTCATTCATTGTTTAAGATTTTTGAACTTTTGACCATTAGCTTAATTCAACATGCATACCCTTTTCTTTGTATATTTCCTTGTATGTTTCTTTTGTATATTTTCGTTGTATCTCTAAACATACAAGTATTTTATGCATACAATCAATTAACGCTCTTTTTTCTTTTTACCCTTTCCGTACATCTTTGTATCTTTGGTTTTTATATCACACTTGTATATTCTGTTGTATAAATGCACATACAAACACCATATACATTCATTTCCTTACCTTTTTCTCTCTGCGATGCCTTCGTTTCTTTGTATCTCAGCATTGTATATCGTAAACATACAAATGCCCAAACATACAAGGAATTTACCATTTTTAACTTCTGTGACAAATCCACTTTGTATCTCTACCTTGCATCTTTTAAATGTACAACTGCTTGTATATGGCAAAATATACATGGCTATTATACAAGCAAACATGTACCTATAGTGGGGTCCACCCTACCTCTCAATAGTGCCTTTCTGTGATGCTTTTACTTCTTATTGAATTTTTGGACTTCAAATTGTTATAAATTGTATTGCATTTACCTTCCCATTTGTAATGTATATAAAACCTTTTATATTTCACCTTGTACATTCTGAAACATACAAAGACCAAAACATACAACAGTTTAACTTTATTCCATAATGATTTTGGTTATGGTTTGTATAAAGTGCAATGTATATCGACATTGTATATAAGAAATATACAAAGCGCAATAGACATCGACTTAACTACCTTTGATAACTCTTCACTTCTGTGGCTTGTATAAATCAATGCATCTTGCAATATACACTAAATCTCGATGCATACATTATACCGTATTTTAATTTTCTCTCAATTCTGCATTGTATGTAACATAATGCATACCTCCCGATATATACATACAAAGCCCCAAATATACAACCATTATTCCATATTTCATACCCTTTTCAGTTCCTCTTTGTATATAAAACTTTGTATATAACTGAACATATACAAAGTGCAAAACATACAACGATTATGTCAATTTTAATATCTTTTCAAATCCGCGCTATGTATAACTCGTTGTATATTTACTTTGTATGTCTACCATCTGCCAAATATACAAGCCAAAATATACATAGCAGATTTGAACATTTATTCATTCCAATTTTGACTATTTTCGGGCCTGACTTGTATATTAAGATAAAGCATTAGCAAGATATGTATACAAGTATAACAACATACATTTCATAAACCCGATGACCTCTTTTTTGCGACTAACACAAAGACACGATATACAAACGTATTTTTATATGAAATGACTTTGTATATACAAAGAACTTTGTATATACAAAACACAAACCCTCTGATTGTACATTTACCAAAACACTTATAACTTGCAAAATACAGGGAATTTTGAGATGGTTCAAAAAGCAACCCCTATTCATTTTTCACAAAGAATTCACCCATACTATGCACTGGTAGTTAATGTTATTTTTTTCTCTATTTTCACCAAGGTTTGTATTTTCAGTTACCCTTTTCCCTTTACTACCAAGCAGACCCACACACAAAAGCAACCAAAAGCTAGCTATAGCAGGGGTCCTCATTTTGCTAAGAAGTAAAATGGGGCATGTTGTGAGCATCACAACAACTAGCAACCAAATAAAATAATTAAATTAGAACCATTAAAGAAAACTGAAATGAAATAAATTCATAATTTCCAACTATCTTTTTCTGAAACTCATCATTATCTTGAGACGTAATGTATTCAATAAGGTACATGAATTTTCATTTTTAGTTTTGGTGGGTGCATGTGATTAATAAGCCTCATCTTGAAAATTAGTTGAACAAACCAGTTACTGGCATTAGACTACCTAGTTGATGTCATTCCCTCATAGCCAACCGGATAGAGCCTTGCTACCAGCAGGCGTCTATAGCCCCAACAAGGTTATCGTTACAATTCTCCTAAGTAGAGCCCCACTTCCAGCAAGTATCTATAGCCTTGGTAGAGTTACTTAGATGACTTAACCTAGATTTCAATAAAATCCATTTTATTTATTTATTTATTTTATATTTATATTTTGCATTTAACAGATATTTCATAAGATATTTCAGTTATAACTTCATGATGCAAGGAATAGTCACTTGCTAAAATTAAGCTGAGAATTGTAATGGTAGAAAGGGTGACCTCTAATTTTTCACCTAATATCTACACTAGTAAGTTCAACAAATCCAAGGATTTTAGGTGTGTCATTGTGAGAAACTTCCCTTGAATACTCAACCCACAGTTATTGAATACAAAATTTCATAAGTCAACTAACCTTTACATTCATGATAGTCACAACAAATTATGCACAAATTTCAAATAATTCACTTGAATGTTCTGAATTTTATATTGTTTTCAATGGTTGTTAGTCTACTCCTTTATACTCTAAAATAAAACAAACATCTCTACTAAAGCAACACAACACATAACACAAACAACACAAACCAAACAAACAATAGAAAGAAAACAAAACAAAACAAAACAAAATTGTACATTATTCACATTATGATACAATAGACCAACAACCCTCACCTCAAGCCTGAAAGTAGTGTTTCAAGTGTTGGCCATTAACTGGTAATGGTGCATCTTCTCCAGTCAAGGTCTTAAGCCTGAAAGTGTTGTCTCCTATTATTTCAGACACTTGTAATGGACCTAACCATAACTTGTCAAAATTTCCATGATTTCCTATTTTTTTCATGTGCCTTATCCTAGCACAGCACCAAGTCTGAAATTCTAAATGCTTTGACTCTTGCCCTTTTGTCAAACCATCTCTTTACCACTGCTTGATGTTTAGCAAACTTCTTAATGGCTTGATCTCTCTTCTCATCTAATTCCAACAGTTCGATTATTCTGGCTTCTCTATGATCATCAAAGTCTAAGTATTTATTAGCAAATTTCTAAACTGGTATTCTTAAATTAACTGGAAGTATGGGATCAGTCCCATAAACTAAATGATAGGGTGCATTTCCTAAGGCTGATTTAACCCTGGTCCTATCTACCCATAGTGCATACTTCAGTAATGTGTTCCATTCACTGGGGTTCTTTTCAATGAGCTTTTTGATTATATCTAATAAAATCTTATTGGTTGACTCATCTAATCCATTCCCTTGAGGATAATAGTTTGAAGAGAACTTTAAAGCTATTCCATGTTCAAATGCCCATTTCGAAAAGTTTAAAGAAGAAAATGCAGGCCATTATCACATACCAACGGATAAGGAGCCCCAAACCTAGTTATGATGTTCTCTTCAAGGAATTTGATGACTACCTCAGTACTAGAGAATTTGCAACATGTGGCTTCAGTCCACCTTGTACAGTAATCAGTCACTGTCAGTATAAATTTGTGTCCTGCAGATGATGGAGGATTTATGACTCCAATGAAATCTAAGCCCCACTGTGCAAATGGCCTAGACTCAATCACTGGATGTAATGGATTGGATTGATTTCCTCCCTTATCTACTGTAGTCTGACAAATGTGGCAACTTCTAATGTGACTCTTTGTATCTTTAAACATAATAGGCCAATAATAACCTGCTCCTAATATCTTATGTGTGGTGGCTAAATGGAAACCATAAGCAGTTCCATACTTATCATGTAGGTCTAGCAACACCTTATCTGCTTCATCTCTATTCAGACATCTTAAATATATTCCTTCGTGGTTCTTCTTGAATAGAAGACCTCCTTGTACCATGTATTTTTGTGCTTTGATCTTTAAATCTCTTCTTTGTGAAGATTTCATCTTGCCTGGATATTTTCCTAATATCAAAAAAGTGTTCAAATCATCATACCACCCTGATGTCTCATTAGTATTCAATACATATTGTTGTTTTACCAAATTTGGGTCTGTATTGGCTATGGTTTGCACTAGAGCTTGTCCTCTGACTAACTTCATTGGAATGATTTCCATGTCAAATTCTTGTAAAATTGTGATCCACTTAGCTCTTTTCTCTCCAGGCTCATTTTACATCAGTAGCATCTTCACTGCTATATCTAGTACTATAGCCTTAACCTGACTGTCTAAGATGTAATGTCTGAACTTTTTTACTGCTCTTACCAGTGCAAATGCTTGTCTTTCTGTATCCAAGTATTTTAACTGTGCATCCTTCAAAGGTGCACTCATAAAATCTATTAGCTTCTCTTCATCATTTTCTCCTTTCTATGTCAAAGTAGCTCCAACTGAATGCGTGGATGCAAAAGAATAAATATAGAATGGCTTTGTGTAATCTGGACTTGCCAATACAAGAGCTTCAGAAATTGCTTCATTGATGTCTTCAAATGCATCTTTTGCTACTGGTGTCCATTCTATATCCGCATCTTTCTTCAACATGGTGTTTAATGGTTGCACAATCTCTGCAAACCCTGTAATGAACTTCTTGCCAAAATTAATTTTACCAAAAAATAATTTTAATTCCTTTTTAGTGTTTGGTAATTACAATTTCTTGATTCCCTGTATTCTATCAGGATCAATTGATATCCCATTCTTAGAAATGACATGTCCTAATAGTTTTCCTTCTGTTACTCCAAATACACATTTCTTAGGGTTTAGCAAAATTCCATACCTTTCGCATCTCTTGAGGACTCTTCTCAGATCCTCAGCATGGGTGGACGCATATTTAGAATAAATAGTTAAATCGTCCATATAAATTACAATGCACTTACCTGTCAGTCCACGAAATGCAATATCCATGGCTCTCTAAAAAGTGGCACCTGCATTGATTAGACCAAATGACATTCTTCTGTAAGCATAATTACCCCATTTACATGTGAAAGTGGTTTTCAACCTATCTTCTTTATCGACCAAGACCTGGTTATACCCTAAAAATCCATCCAGAAAAGACATCATCTTGGCCCCATTCACTATTTGCAACACTTCATCCATAGGAGGCAAAGGATAATTATCTTTCTCAGATGCTTTGTTCAAATTCCTAAAATCTACACATAACCTAATATCTCCACTTTTCTTTCTAACAGCTACTAAATTAGCTAACCAAGTTGAGTGTCTGATAGGGAAAATTATTCTAGCAGACAGCAGTTTCTTCACTTCCTCAAATATCAAATGTTCTAAGATTGCATTCACAAGCCTTTGCTTTTGCCTGAATGGTTTGATATCTAGTTTTAAAGGTATAACATGAGTGATGATGGACGTATCATAGGTCTTTAGATCCTCATATGTCCATGCTATAATGTGTTTATAATCTTTCAGAACATCAATAACTTCTTTTCTAATTTTCTCATAATAGGCCTTTCCAATTTGTACATTCTGGGGATTCTGCTCTGTTCCAAAGTTATAGGGATCACACTTACCTCCCTCTGTTTTAGGCAAGTATTTTTGTTTTACTACTCCATCAAAGTCAAAGATTTGTTCTAACTCAATCACCCCTTTGGGTAAGAAATTTCTCTTTAAGTTGATTATGTCTTCTTCATCTCAAGACACATTAGGCCTCTCTTGTTCATCAATAATTTGAGCCTCAAATACTTCACTACAAGTTAGAAAATCTACAATTTGTTGATACCCCTCAAATACCTTAAAATGAGTTACATTGTTTGGTACACTAGGCACATTCACTAATTCTACAGCAAATCTTTTCAATCCTGACAGTTTCAAAGGCTCTAGAGTACTAGCAGCAACTGCTAGTGCATTTGGCCTATGGTTTAATTCTCTAGGGCTATGCTCTATATTGAAATCATCAAATGACTATTAAATCCCATACCCTATGCCTGTAACAAACCATCTTGTTATAATTGCAAGCATATATTTTCCTTACCTATCTAACTACTAGCTCAGAGTTTGAAAACACTCTGATCATTTTTACCTTTTTCTTTATAGCCATGACCAATCCATAAATTAGACCTTCATACTCTGCAACATTGTTAGTACAAGCAAACTGTAGCCTATATGTTGTTAAATATGATTTGCCATGAGGATCTATAAGTTCTACACCAACACTTGCACCCTGTTTAGATTTGGAACCATCACACTTTAATGTCCACATGCCATCCCTATTCTTTTGACATTTTTCTTTAGCATGTTTTACCTTTTATATTACCTATGCAGTGCTATCTTGTTTATTCCTAGGCAATTCATTTTGGATTACTTGTACAGTTATCTTTTCAGTTTGTGAATCAGAATGACAGACACTTTTACCTTTTGACTCTTTTCCTAAATCTGGAGTTAATCCATTTATGTTGTTCTAAAAATAACTCTCTGGTTGATTAACCTTTCCTTCTTGGGGTTCCATCCCCTTTTTCCATTTTATGTACTGATGTTCAATAATGTCTCTACACATGCCACAATTTTCTTCAGAATGTGGCTTATCATGAACTCTAACCTTATTTTTGTATAACTTGCATTGAACTAGAAGATTTTGTTCTATGCTCTTTTCTATTTCTTGTCTGATGACCTTAGTAAAATTAATCAGTGCATTGTCTTCTTCATCAGAAGAATTTCCATCAAACTCAATAAATAATATTGTCTCCTTATTAACAGGCTTTTCTCTGAAATTTAGCATTAAGATTTCCTCAATCTGTACCCCTTTATTAGTAACTCTGTAAACACCAGGTTCAACAGAAGCATACAATATTTTGTTAGTCCTATTGTACTTTGTGATCATGTGTTTCATCCTGGGTTCAGCTTCTATTCTAATCTAATTTGGCACACCTCTCCAAGGTAACCACATATGTGAGAAATCGGTGGCCATATATCCATTCAAAGTCTTTGACCAATCTCTACTCAATAGCATCCCATAATTTACAGGTATATCCACTACTTGAATATCAATGAACTGACTTACCCTGGGGTCTGAAGCTAACTACATCTCCATATGCATTAATTCTCCAATCACATTAACTTTAGTTTTTTCTAACTGTGTAACAACTTTGGTAGATTTAACAGGGGTCAGCCCTAAAGTTTTACATATCCCTAATGGCATTACATTGGCTGAGGCACCTAAATCTACCATACAATTGTGTGTGTTCTTTCCACACAATCTAACAGTTAACAAGAAAGGAGGAGCATCTTTTTTTGTCTGTGTACATTACAACATTGGTGTTGAATGGCTGCTCAGCTTTCTTACTTTTTTCTTTGGACTGTGTATCCCTATTAGGAACATTTACCTCAGTAGAAACCTCTCCTATCATAGATGCATCCAAGGATTCAATAAAGCATTTCGAACCCCTGGAGTTTTCAACAATTCACACAAAGGTATACTAACCTTAATTATCTTTATTTTCTCTGATAGATAACTCATCAGTCTCATCATTTCTACAATCTCTACTTTATTTGTTTGCACCTTTTGTGCAACTGTTCCATTTCCTGTCTGATGATGGGCTTTCAGTATAGTAGGATTGTTGCTAGCATTCTAGTCTGGAGGGGTATTAAAATTGTTAGGAGTGGAAGTGGTGAAAGGACCTCCTGGCCTAGGGTTATCTCTTAGGTTGTAAGTATGATTCTTACTTGACTGTTGAAAGGCTTGCACCTCCTCTATCTCATACAACACCTCATTTTCAGTTTCAAATGGAAACTAAAAAGCATTCAGTACTAAGACTGTCTCAGGATATAATTTTTCACAAAAATATGGTTCATCCTCTAACAATTGGTCATCTTCCTCTTCTCTAAATGTGAAAGTCTCTAAGACTAGAGAAGTATCATATCCTGATGGTACTATTTCATTACCTTTGGGAACTAAGAACTTAGAAGTAGGAGCCTATACATCCACACTAAAAATACTTGCTGCTAGATGAAATTGAGGATAGTCTAATTCAGCATGGGCACTAGTACTATGGATTCTACACCAATTCTTCAATGCTACATTGGCCATTTCAATCCTAGTTGTTTGCTTTCTATCCTGGTTATCCACGTTCTCAAATGGAGAAGATAAAGTGCCATTATTTGGCCCTATGTTCTAGGTTTTAGGTGGCCTAGGCTAATTCTGATTTCTATTATTGTTATTCTAGGCTATGTTATCTATAGATGGTCCTCTATTTTACATCTGTTGTCCTTGGTTATGATTCTGATGTTGACTGTGATTTTGACCCTTATTAGAACCCTGACCTTGGTTATAACTCTGATTCTGATTTTGGTTATGGTTGGGGTTGTAATTCTAATTTTGACTCTAATTATAGTTCTGATTATATCCTTGTTGTTTCTACCGTAGAAATTCTCATTTCTCAATTGTGTCATCTTAGTGGTCAATCTTCTTAAATGTACAGTAATTTCTTTGATATCTTCCCTTTCCTCTTGTGCTTTTGCTATAAATGTATCCTGAGGTGGTTGGAAGAATGATTGGCCATTATTTTGATTAAAATTGGCAGTATTACTAGTGTAAGGTACTATAGCCTGAATTGGGGCAGGATTGTACATAGGTGTGTATGTAGGGACTGGATTTAGCAATGGAGTATTCTGTGTAGGAATTCCATTCCAAGGTTGTACCTGACTTTGTATTCCTAGATTTCCTCCATTGAGGAATGGATTATATGTTGTCTGCCTCATTTCGTGGTTTACAGAGGCTGCCTCTTTGTAGGCTTTGGATACTATGTCTATGTTAGGCTTTCTCTTGACAAACATGGTCATTAATGGATCTAAAGAAACATAATACATAGCTAATAATGTATCTGGAACTACTATGTATGGCGCTACCAACCTAGAATATGCCTTTTGAAACCTGTCATTAAAGTTATCAATTAGTTCCCCTTCACCTCTTTTGATTGTGGCCAATTTATGATATAAGATAGAAGGATCTACTGGTCCCCTAAATCTAGATAGAAATGCTTCTTCCATAAGTGTCCAAGAAGAAACGTAGCCACTAGGTAAATTCACATACCAATTGGAAGCTTGTTCATCAAAGGTGTAAGGAAATAGTTTGCACACAACATCTTCATGTCCTAGTCTGGCTCTAAAGCATGCCTCCTTAAATATCCTAATATGATCCTCTGGATCCTAATGCAACTGGTATTTAGGATACATTTTTCAGGGTTCTTTGGCATCTCATGATAATCCACAAAATGTATGGTAGAGTTGACATTGAAATAAGCCATTGCAAGTACTTGTGCTTGACCTGGACCTGTAGGAATACCTTAATTTCTAGGTGGACTTGGATTTCTGGGAGGATTGAGACCTCTCAGAGGACTAGGACCTCTAGGAGGACCAAAACCAAGATTAAGAATCTGTATGAAGAACTGTGAGGACTTACAATATTATGGATGTTAAAAGGTGATCCAGGAGGTGTTCTAGATGAACTTCCTATATTTGATATTTTAGGATTCCACACTAAAGGACTTTTACTCTATCTCCTATCACGTAATTGCACAAATATGTCCTCAGAATTGGATCTAGACCTGGTCACTCTACTACTGTTATGAGCTAGCTTTACTTAAATTCAACCTTAACTCCAATCAGGCCCTCCTTCTAGCTCCAAAACCTGTTGATGATTGTTTTTACACATTCATAACAAAAGTTAAAATTCATAAGATGAACCTAACTATCTTGAAAGATATGAAGAAATTAATTAAGATTACTTAATCCCAAGTTTTCGTATGGTCAGGTCTTCTGCACTTACCTTCCAACTTCTCACAGCTTGCCTTATTGTTTGCTCCCCTTCTTGCATAAAATCATTAAACCATTCATAAAAAATATTAGCCTTTAGCCTTTTATTTTTCATGTCTTGTATTTCTTCCTTTGACACTACTGCTATGTTATCAAGCAACTCTGGTACTATGGCACTGGGATTAAATATCCCTTTAATAAGTTGTTGAAGTTGGACAATGTGTCCCTTCAAGTAATCCTATTTGTCCTTGTCTTTCTTCAGCATCTCTGCTGTCACCTGATGAATGTCTTCTGATTCATTAATATGTTGTTCTCTCGTGTTGTGCCCCAAGCCCAAATTCAATATTTTATATTCCTCTAAAGTTATTTATCCTTTTGGCTTTTCTTTCTGTGGAATGGCTAGGTTTAACATTCTAGATCCATCTGGACCTCTCTTTATGGCTGACATTGTCCTAGCTCTCCTCTTTTCTTTTCTTAGAGTATTACCACCTATCAAGCTCTTAATATCTATTGGTACTAACTGTACCTCTTTCTCTTTCTTTCCTATTTCCCTTCCTAACCATGTAGGAACCTCTTTTGTACCTTCTGCAACTTTATCTTCATCAATCACCTCTTCATGAGGTTTCTCTATTTCAACTTCTTCCTGTTGTTGGTGTTCCTACTATTGCTCTTGTTGTTGTTCTTGTTGTTCTAGTTGTTCTTGTTGTTGAAGTAGAGGCTCTTGTTCTATGGGATTATTTGGTTGTTCCTTTGATTCAACTTCATCTCCTTCCTCTTCTATTTCCATATCCCCTCCACCCTCAGCCTCTTCTGCAGGAGCTTCTTCTTCTTGATCATCTTCTGCATTTATTTGTTCTTCACCTAGCAAATTAACATCTTCTACTTTTTCCTCAGGCTTGCTTTCATCTATCTTTTCTACTTCCTCTATATCTTCAGGCATCTTAGTTTCATTTTCACCTTTGTCTATGCCTTCTGTCTGTATTTGCTCTGTATGTACATGGGAATTTTCTTTTATGCTATCTTCTTTTTCTTCCTTTCCTTGATCTTGCACATCTTCTGCATTCTTGTCCTCTTCACTGGGCTCATCATACATGTTCAACATATTTAAGGCATCTACCTCTAATGTATCTTCCTTTGTTTCTCCTTCTACTGAAGCATGCCCTTCTGTGCTTACTTCTTCAAGTGTTTCTTCTTTTTCAGCTTCCTCAATTTTATGTGCCTCCTCCTGCACATCCTTAATAATTTCAGGTGGCACTAAAGTACCAAATGGATTTACTGATCTTGTTTCATCCTCTACTTTTTCTTCTCCATGTTCTATGTTGTGTTCCATTTCCATTTCAGCTTGGACGCTAGGTCCCTCTTCTTCACTCGAGAAATCACTTGAATCATCCTCTATATCAATCTCCTTCCCTGTATACATTGTTCTTTCCTCACTATCACTGCTATCAATATTTATAGTTTCCACAGTTTGTTTGGGTTTGTAAGTTTCTGACTTTTTCAACATTTCTCCAACCAACTTTGTTTTCACCTGTCTAAATGCTTGTCCTTGTTCTAAGGGTGTAGAGGCACTAGATATATTTTTCATCTTTTCACCTACTTCCTATGCTCCAATTATACCAACTAGCTTAGAGGTCTCACCCTTACAAAAACTTATTCGAATTGCCCTTTTTATTGGTTGTCCTGCTGCTTCCTTTGCAGCCTTTGCCTGTTCTGCAGTTATTTCATGACTTATTGACTTCACATCAACAAAAGTGTTTGATGCCACTGCTATTGTTATGACTAAATCATATGGATCCATTAATGTGGCATTTTTATCCTTTTCCATAATTTTAGCCTCTACAATTTTTCTTTTCTTTTCATAAAAACATTGTGGGTCTTCAGTAGGCTCTGCCTTTCTTTTCCTTCCCTTCTTTGGATATGTGACTTCCTTGCCTTCATCTTTTAGTTCCTCAACTATGTCTTTCAGCCAAGTCTTTGAAAAGAATATTATTGGTTTAGATAATACATCCAATGATGTGTTCCAAGGTTTTGACCAATTAGGCTCTGTAATAGGAGCCAACCTTGCTTCTGCATAACTCTAATGTAACAATTTATCATTATCTTGAACCTCTGGAGGCACATATATGTTACGTATAGATTTCATTTGTTCAATAGTTAACCTTTTGTGAGCTCTTTTCCTCACCTCCCTGTCATTCTTGCAATCATCCCAGAAGTCCTCAATGTGTACCTGATGTTTATATTTCTTATCCACAAAGTTCTGGATTCTATGAAAAGGATCAAATTTTTTGACTAAATCAAATTCTTGAAATCCATAGTATCTCAGCTCTTGCTCTGAATAATTAGCAACTTCTTCACTGTAGAAAGAATACAGGTACCAATAGCCTAAGGTAGCTTTACATTTCCTCTATTATTAAACTTCTTCTTGTATATCTTGAAAATCCTCAAGTTATGTCTTGAAAATTCCAACACAATCAGCTTATCAGAAGGATATCTGGGTAGCATAAACGGTTTCCCTTGAAATCCTTCCGTCCTTATGTAAGTGAAATGTTCAAACTGTATGAACCATGAACTATGTAGACCAATTGCATCCTCTGCATCTTTAGATAATCTCCTATCAGGTTCCTCTCTCAATATTCTTACCATGTAAGTATAAAAAACATCATTAACCAAAGCAAAATTCTTTAAGGAATTTTCCTCCTATAAGACAGGGTAGTGTTCATACACCAACTTCTGATTAGGACCATTTCCTAAGGTACCTACCCTTTCTATTCCATGAATGTAGGGTCTTATTTCTGCAACACATGAGTATAATACATAAGAAGACAAATAAAATGGCAAGCTTTTCTGTTGTCTCATCATGGCCTGCCTCCAAATAGTTGTGCTAATTGACTAGGCCCAATGGATTTGTCCTTGCTCCTTTTCTCCTACCCTTATGAATTCAATGACAGTGAACATACATGGCTCACACTTAATGCCATCCCTTAATCCAACTAACCTACTCAGCATAGTTATCATCAAATGAATTTCTTCTCTGAAGTAAATCCTCATTAGGTTCTTAGGTATTCTCGCTACAGCCTTAGGCTTGTTTTCTGGGCTGTAGCAGTTACAAAATATTTTACCTTTACATTCTACTTCATTTGTGTAAAAATTCTAATTATATTGGTCAATGTCAATATCCCTCATTTTTTCCATTAATCTCTAATCCAAAAGTTTTGGCAATACTCTCAGGGGTTAAATCAACAATTAATCTATCATGTAACATGATCTTCCTGGTGGATGGATCATCTAAAATTACATAGTCGAAACATAAATCCTTAGCCCCCATTGCCAATGGGAAACCTGCAGCTCTGTACAATCCACTTTCCCAAATATGTTTCATATCTTGTGAGGCATTTGCAGCAGTACTTTTCTTCAACACATCCGCTGCATCATAGTTCCCTATGTTTGTATCTGTACCCACTCCACTCGTACTAATCAGGGACGGACAACCTCTATACAAAGGCAACTCCTCTTTCTCTACTTCTTTTCATGGCTTTATTTCTTTTTTCACTTCGTCCCCTGTATCCTTCTTGTGTTTTGGGGCCATCCTGTAGAAGCATGCATCTTTTAATTCTCGTTTTACTTCCTACTTAGGGTTTTTACTGTGAATACCTACTTTTACGATTTACCCTAACTTGTTTGTCTTTTCTGTCTTTTACCCTTCAAATTCATTAAGCTCTACTTAGCTAATTTAACAATTAAAACAGTAATTTAACAAATGCATACATTTTGTAATGAAATTATTGAAATAAACAATTTCATTTGAACAACTAAAAATAAATGGCATTTTGGGGTAAATACCTATTTTCCACGACTGTTTACCCATTGACTTACTTTTACCATTTCCACCTTTTGTCCAGCTGCTATAACTCTATCGCTCTGGTAAATTCTGCTCATTTACTGCGACAGTTCTCTTTTCTGCAATTTTTAATCTTAACAGTATATCTTGAAAGCAAAATAACATTAAAATTTCCCTAATCCTTGTTAAATTCCCCTTTGTTTCAGTGTTAAATTTGGATTAATTATAGCAATTAATGCACTACAACCTTCAGCTTTTCATTCAGTGTTTAAGTTTTTTAAACTTTTGACCATTAGCTTAATTCAACATGCATACCCTTTTCTTTGTATATTTCCTTGTATGTTTCATTTGTATATTTTCGTTGTATCTCTAATTATACAACCATTTTATGCATACAATCAATTAACGCTCTTTTCTCTTTTTACCCTTTCCGTACATCTTTGTATCTTTGGTTTTGTATATCGCACTTGTATATTCTGTTGTATAAATGCACATACAAACACCATATACATTCATTTCCTTACCTTTTTCTCTTCGCGATGCCTTCATTTCTTTCTATCTTGGCATTGTATATCGTAAACATACAAATGCCCAAACATACAAAGAATTTACCATTTTTAACTTCTTTGACAAATCCACTTTGTATCTCTGCCTTACATCTTTGAAATGTACAACTGCTTGTATATCGCAAAATATACATGGTTATTATACAAGTAAACATGTACCTACAATGGGGTCCACCCTATCTCTCAATAGTGCCTTTCCACGATGCTTTTACTTCTTATTGAATTTTCAAACTTCAAACTATTATAAATCGTATTGCATTTACCTTCGCATCCGTAATGTATATAAAACCTTGTATATTTCGCCTTGTACATTCTGAAACATACAAAGACCAAAACATACAATAGTTTAACTTTATTCCATAATGATTTCGGTTCCGTTTTGGATAAAGTGCAATGTATATCGACATTGTATATAAGAAATATACAAAGTACAATATACATCGACTTAACTACCTTTGATAACTCTTCGGTTCTATGGCTTGTATAAATCAATGCATCCTGCAATATACACTAAATCCTGATGCATACATTATATCGTATTTTAATTTCTCTCAATTCTGTGTTGTATGTAATGCAATGCATACCTCCCAATACATACATACAAAGCCCCAAATATATAACCATTATTCCGTATTTGATACCCTTTTCAGTTCTGCTTTGTATATAAAACTTTGTATATAAACAAACATATACAAAGTGCAAAACATACAACGAATATGTCAATTTTAATATCTTTTCAAATTCGTGCTATGTATAACTCATTGTATATTTACTTTGTATGTCTGCCATCTGCCAAATATACAAGCTGAAATATACATAGTGAATTTCAAAGTTTATTCATTCCAATTTTGACTATTTTCGAGTCTGACTTGTATATTAAGATAAAGCATTAGCAAGATATGTATACAATTATAACAACATACATTTCATAAACCTAATGACCTCTTTTTTGTGACTAACACAAAGACACGATATACAAATGTATTTGTATATGAAATGACTTTGTATATACAAAGAACTTTGTATATACAAAACACAAACGCTCTGATTGTACATTTACCAAAACACTTATAACTTGCAAAATACAGGGAATTTTGAGATGGTTCAAAAAGCAACCCCTATTCATTTTTCACAAATAATTCACCCATACTATGCATTGGTACTTAATGTTATTTTTTTCTCTATTTTCACCAAGGTTTGTATTTTCAGTTACCCTTTTCCCTTTACCACCAAGCAGACCCACACACAGAAGCAACCAAAAGCCAGCTACAACAGTGGTCCTCATTTTGCTAAGAAGTAAAATGGGGCATGTTGTGAGTGTCACAACACAATGGAAGTAGAATAGGAAATAAGGGAAGAACCCTTGTTGTATTCAAAAAAATTCTAGTCAATGACTACTCCTTCTCCAAAAAGTCCTATTCTACAAGTTTCTTATGGACCCTAAAGTTTGACATCCATACAGTGCCAATTGTTCCCTCAAAAAAATCTCCTCAAATATATGTTGTGTCATCTCTAGAAGTATCTCATTCTAAAGAATTGCTAGTTTTAGAGGAACCATTGTCAACTGATTTGTGTTGGCAATATGTGTTGTCATTGATGTCACATTGATGTCAACATAGTATATAGAAATGCATGGATAGACTTGTACAGAGGAAGAGTCAGCATAGTCAAGGAAAACTAGTCTGGGAGAAGAGAAAATAGTCTAAGTATGGTGATGTGATCAACTTTGTGTTTGAGCATGATCCAAAGGTAAATACTCATTACCTTGCATGTTTCCAGTATCCACACATGTATATCTCATCAGTTGGGAGTACTACACTTAATGATAAGAAGAAAAGACCTAACTAAGGCATTCACAGTGCACATCCTAAGGTAGAAGTCACCTTGTTTTGGTCCGCATTTCTCTGCAGAGCAAGATTTGATCTTGCAGTTCTGAAGCCAACCTTATTCAATTATTGAAATGATAAATCCAAATTTTCAAGTACTCATATTATTAATAGAAAAAGTTACAAGGGGTAGAGTATCGACTATCACTTAGTCTAGGCAAAGCAGTGATGGAGTACCAATGGAATGCTTTGCATTCCTCTGGAAAACATTATTTTGTCATGTGGTTGTAAGGAAAGGATAAGAAATGTATAAGGCATGTTATGATGGAGTATCAAGTGGTTTGGTGGTCTGCAAAGTCAGGAATCAAGTGACAAAGGTAGTACAGACTGTTTTGGAGCCTGAATACACATATTTGAGCTTTTGCAGAGGATGAAAAGTATATAGATCTATCATAAAAGTTGTGTGGAGGTATTAAGTGTTCCAAAGTATATTAGATATGATCCACATGTAGATAAATTCCATTTTCTGGTACCACATCAAGTAGTTAAGTCTGTAAGGGAAGATTTAAGTATAACTAGTCGATGGACTCTTGGTTACCTTTGTCAAGCCCTTGTATTCCTCTATAATCATTAGATAAAAATGTACAAATCTAGTAAGGAACATATAATGATGTTTAAGATCATTAGTAAAAGGTTTTAGGTCTTGTATCGTACCACAATGCTATATCTTAAGTTATGAAGCATCACATGTGGTCTAGATTGCTTTGTTTCCTACAATTAGTCATGTTTCTTATTTTGTGAATGTATAGATTGATATGGTACTTCAGAAGTAAGGTGTATGAATAATGTTGAGATCATGTTTGGTTGAATTCCTGGTCTACATGAATATTTTGGCTTCTCCCCAGTAGCATGAAGATGAACATATAGCAATCTTGAGTAGTTTGAACTGACAGATCAAGTCTCTGATATGTGTGGTGGATCTTGATTAATTAACTTAACCTTTGAAGGTATGAAGAGATGTGTGTTGATCCCTTTCATGAAGTCTTGAGGTCTGTAAAAGTTTTTCCATCATATTGTATGTAATGAGGCTGACTTGTGAAGAGATACATATTTCATCCAATGATGCGTTTGATGATGACCTTATCAATGTTTTGTAGTGTTGTGAATGATATTTATAGAAGATCAAATTCATTTGTGAGATGGTGAAGTGAGATGCGAAGGTGAGAAGAGCAGAATACAAGATATGAAGTGTGTAGAATCAGTTTAAAGGCATGTTTTGAGCAGAAATAGAAGACTGTATTATCAACATGGGTTAGATGTTTACTCTATAGCAGTCCATCTATTTAATATCTTTGTAAATCTTATTGCAGTGAGGAGATGCCTTAGGAAGTAGTAGCTTCCTTGGGTTGTACCCTAAATCAAAGTTGTAATTTCTATAAGCACAAATACAGGGAGTAGTAGCTTCCTTGGGTTGTAGCCCTAAAGCAATGTTGTAATACTTTTTTAAGTGAGCATAATATATTCTAAGCTAATCCTCACCATGGTTCCCTATTTTAGGGTTTTTCATGTAAAACTACTAGTTTTATGTGTGTTGTATGATTTCTTTTATGTTCTCTAAGTTATTGAGTTTTATATGTAAACATCTTGTTAAGTTTTAGTGTATGTTGATTCACCCCGCCTCTCAGCACCTCATTGTGTTCAACAATTGGTATCGGAGCCATGTTCCTTTGAGAAGCCTAACAACTGAGGTAATCTTGCACTTGAACACATGGAATCTAAAGTTAAAGACAATGATGTATTTGTACCAGAACCAGATCTAGAAGCAATGGAACTTGAAGGTTGGGACTTTGATTCAAATTAATGTGAAGTGGACCTTGAAGGAGAACTCAAGTTATCTCTTCATGATCTAGATGAAGCAAAAGGACTAAAATTAGAATATGAATATATGCTGGAAAAATAAAGGAGACAAATGACAAATTAAAGAGAAAGGCCAAAGAATCAAAAGAAGAAATTGGCAAGCTAAAAAATCTATTAGAAAGGGATAGTGGGGGTGACACAAAGCTCAAGAAGGCAAAAGAAATGATCTCAAATTTGAAGGTCATGGTTGAAGAAAAAAAAGGATTGAAGACTACTTAAACATCAAGCTCAATGAGGAATTAGCTAAATGTTGAGAACTTGAGGAAGAAGTTGTCACTCTGAGGAAAGAACTAGAAAAGGAAAAAGAATAGATTGACAAGGGACTAAAACTAAAAGAAGGATCTGAAATCCTTGATGAGATAATTAACTCTCAAAAGCTAGCAAGAGAAAAATCAGGCCTTGGTTTTGAAAAAGGGAAGAGTCCATTGATCAGTACTTCTACAAATCTATATGATAACTTCCAATCATAAGGAAATTATGAAACAAAGATGGAAAAGACTTGCACTGAAGTTCCTAAAAAGCATATCTCCAAAAATGCAAAAGAAGATGAATTTATCCCTATCTAGAGACAAAAGAGATTCAGAGGTCCTCCACCTATAAGGCAACCTTCTCCCATTAGGTAACATGCTCCCATCAGGTATTCACAAGGTTTCAATGGAAATTGTTTTACTTGCAATAAGTTTGGTCTCAAAGTTGTTGATTTTAGAAGCAAAATAAACCAAAATATTCTAAAATATTATTCTTGCAATAAGATTAGTCATAAAGCTATTGAATGTAGAAGTAAGACAAATTATTAGTTAAGTGTTATGCATGCAGGAAGATAGGTCATAAGGTTAATGAATGCAGAAGCAAAATGTCAAGGAATAATAGGGATAAGGCTCATCCCTTTAATGGATACTATTACACTTGTAACAAGTTTGGCCACAAGGTAGGTAATTGCAGATCTAAGGTAAGGAGAAATGGAAATGCTCAACA
Source organism: Cunninghamia lanceolata (assembly GCA_027924645.1). Classification (NCBI taxonomy): domain Eukaryota; kingdom Viridiplantae; phylum Streptophyta; class Pinopsida; order Cupressales; family Cupressaceae; genus Cunninghamia; species Cunninghamia lanceolata. The sequence continues at coordinate 12,846,264 of BSBN01000780.1, forward strand.
ATCAATGTTTGCCTATCACAAGTGCTATCAAAAAATGCACTCTGGAAAGAATATAATGCCTTCTCCACAAAAAAAAGTTGATATTGCTCAACAAAATAAGGAAATGAGAAAAGTATTGAAGAAGAAGAAGGAATGTGATGTTTTTAGACCTCTGCCTAGTGCAGGTGGATCCTCTGGTAACTAAAAGATGAAGTATCTATTCAGGGGTAGTTACAACTACAGAATTCTTTAAACACCTATATAATAAAGATGTTGAATTTCATAGCATTTTGGCTAAAATTGATATGAGCATGTTAAGATAATAATTTGAAGAAGTTTGATCAAATTTCTAGAGAAAAATCTCTTAATGCGGTAGATTACAGAAGTGTTTAGGGTTCTCAGTAATAAGAGCATCTACCAAAAGAAAGCATGGACTCAAGGGGAGTTGCTACTATAAATCTTTGACTCTCCTTCATGGTGTTGAAAGAATTTAACAAACAGATGGGCTTGGCAAAAAGTCCAGAGAAATTGACTAACTTATGGAGGATTAATGAGTGATTGTTGGCTTATGTACATGAAAAGGGAAAACTAGGGCAAGGCTGCGAAGGTAATTAATGTAGAATGAAATTTGTTAGTGAAAGGAGTATATAGGTAGTGTTTGATCATTTTTACTATCATTTGAATGAATCCAAACAAGTAGAAGAGATTGATAAGAGTAGAGGATTCTCATCAAATTGTTGGAGCAAACCCTACTCTCCACATCTATAGGTATTTCTCAATTTCACTGGTTGAAATCCTAATTTCTAAAGATAGTATAATGGAAACATCAGTTGTGATTGAAGTGGTTGAGAGACCAAGGCCAAATTTCAAGAAACATCCCTTTAAGTCCATTGTAACTGATGAAATTGGTACCTTATCACATGTTCCTTTAAATGTGCTACATACTAAAGATGTTTGACTATACATTCACTCACTAATAGATGAATATGATCATCTCAAACTTGAACAATTCATGAATGATAACTTGTTGGGAGATGATTTGAAGTTAAAACTAGAATTTGCAAACATTGCTACTAAGAACCTTAACATCTGGAAGGGTTTTCTGAAGTTCTGGTATGATGATGCTTGGGTGAGAATTGCCCTAAGTAAAATTCATGGAGATTTCTTTTGCTTAGATCACCCCCATCTAATTACTAAGGATGCTATAAAGGTTGTGACTAGTTTATGCTCCTCCAGACTAGTACCTATTCTGAAGTCTATTAAGAATGAAGAAGTGATGAAGATCACCAGAGAAAAATTTGACAAGAGGACATTAACTAGAAATGATATTGAAGATTTGGGAGTCCGTTATGCAACCTTGATCATTGCATACAAAATCTAATACACTAACAGGGATAACTCTACCACAACAACAACAATCTACATAGCCTATCAAATGGTTAAAGAGAGAAAAGACTTTGATCTTTGTGAGCTCCTACAACAACAACTAATGGAGAACCTAAAGAGGACAAAAGAATCCAAATACAAGTTCTGGTATGGCTCTCTAATTATATGTCTAATGTTTTATTTTTCAAAGAGTTGTCTGCAATGAAGGGAATGATATGGAGATTAGAAACCCATGTTACTCATCAACTCAAAGGCTTCATGAGAATCTTTCCTAGTCACAAGCTCTGCAGTACTACATTTTAGGGGTTCATTAAGACATTTTAGAGTAAGATGGAATCAAGGGAGAGAATTCCAGCCAAGATTGTAGAAAAGTACAAAAATGACATAACATTCATGGTTGATAAAGATAATTGTTATATGGAGGATGTTGAGCCAAGGACATTCTGGATTACCACTTTACCCTATGAAGTTTCAGAGTTTGATTTGGTAGGATATGTTGATATGCTACTCAGCATACCCAAGGATCTCTCCACTAAAATATTTGGGACATATGATGAAATCATCAATAAATTAGTAAAGAAGGATGTAGAGGAGAAAGCAGAAAAGATAAAGTCCAAGGCATAGAAAATGAAATCTGACTTAGAAAAGATACTCAATTCTCTTGAAGGCTCTGTAAGAGAAACACAAGCCATTTCCTCTACACAACTGCTAAGGAGAACAAGTAGATCAACATCAGCTACAACCGCTGCCTATGTTCGCTCTAGATCTTCAGTTCCTACCAAAAGAGATACCATAGAGATCATTGAACAAACCCAGACCACTAAAAAGAAAAAGCCTAGATAGAAGAGTCAAGCCATAAGAGGAAAGATAAAACCAGTGAATGTTGAAGACATTGAAGAAGAAGAAGAAAAGGAAGAAGAGGTTGTGTCTCTGGCAAGGAAGAAAAGAAATAGAGAAGAAACTAAATAAGAAGAGACTTCAAAGGAGCAAGGAAAAGAAAAAGCAAAAAGGGGTAAGAAACCTGACTATGTTCCCTTTCAACTTGAGGCAACAATGAATGCAATTACAGAGTATGGTGCCCTAAAGAAAGTTATAGGAATTTATGATGAAAGGCCTTCCAATGACAAATCTACTCTTGAAGAAGCAATAGTTAGATATATGGGATCCCACAATTTGGTCCTAATTGAAATTATAGACCAACTACCTAAAAGCCTTGGTGATGTTCTTAATAAACAAAGAAATGAAGCTTTTAGTAAAGAAGTTGATATAAAGAAAAGAGAAATTGAAAATATTTGCCCCTCCATCTCTAAAGAAGAAAGAGCCATAGTATCTGAAATTCTAATAAAGGAGCTTAGAACTAAAAGAAGATTGAATACTATGATGTCAAAGGATGAGGAAGAGATAAATAAGTTGGAAAAGGAGACACTCAAGAAAACTGTTGAAATTCTCAAAGAGATGAAAATTGAAGTGGGAATTATTGAAGACATACCTGATCAGTCTGTCTCTGAAGGAAATGAGGAAATTAGTGATCAACCTAAAAAGAATGAGGATATTACTTCTCCTAAGGATAGTGGAACACTAGTCACAGAGGGCCAAGGTAAAACAAATCTACCTCCTCTAGATACCCCTGTAGAACAAAGTGTGTCTCCTATAGATAACCCTAACACAAGACATAATTCTCCCCCTCTGAAGAACACTGAGGCACAAAACATAGGGGGTTAGGATAAAGATAGTGTTTCACCTCCAAGGAACACTGAGTCTAATATAGAGCATAATGATTCTCCTCTAGAGAATACAGGGAATGTGGAAGAGAGGAAAGAAGATAATCAGGAACAAAGGGATAAAGAGGATAAGGAAGAAACTAAGGAGGGAGAGCAATCATTAGGAATGGATGATATAGGTCAGAATTCATCAAAGCCAGATTCCTTCAAAGACTTATTAAACTTACAAATACAATTTCAACTAGTCATCACTCGTCAACTACTGTAGGTTCTAACTAATGAAGGCTAGATTGACTTCACAAACATCTCTTCTCTTCACAAATTGCAGCTTGGTGATATATTGCACGCCTCTGGAAGAAAAGAGTTTTTACAAGAAAACTTGAAGAAATCCAGTGTAATAGAGGATGCTATGAAATTGATACAAGAAGGGTTACCAGAGGTAACCATTGACCCCTCTCTGCCTCTGGAGAAGAAGGTCAAATTGTTAATGGCTTCCTTCAAAGATCACTCCTCCCACATAGAGCAAAATGCAGAACAAGAGGTAGCAAGAAGAATGCATGATAATAAAATGGCTGATATGATGGACAAATGTGCTAATACACATAATAAGCTTAAAAAAATCTAAAGAAATTCAAAATTTGTATTGATGAGGCGACAACATTATATTTATTCTACCTGAAATGGCCTAGTTGTATAAAGAACATCAAAGCTTAGATGCACTCCATTGAGTCACAAATATCTAAGTTGGCCAAAATTTATGCTTTGTCAAAGTACAAGAATGGTGCAACCAGGGTGCACGTTGAAAATCTTCATGCACAGTTATCTCAACTACAGGACTAAAGAGAAAACCTAAAGAAACAATTTGGTCAGTTGAAAGAGGCAGTAAACCTGAGACTTTCCTCATTATCTAGTCTACTAGGGGAAGCAGAAAAGGTAGAGAAAAAGAGGAAGACCCCAAGTAGCATAGAGGAAGTTGAGGACATATGTATGCAGTGTGAATGTCAAAACCATATGCTTGCCTCAGAATTTGTCAACTGGGCTGCAACTCTTCCACAACTCAAACTAATTTACAAGGCTATTATACCATCCAAGTGAGTTGTAAGAGTAATGTAAATAAGATATTTTTATGTACATAGTATTGTAGAAGATAGTATTGTTACACCATATACATAGCATCCATTCTTAGGGAATTTTTCATCTTAGGGGGAGTACAGTGTAGCAATCATTCTATAAGGGAGAGTCCATACTATTTTTGAATTGATACAAGCAAAGGATATAAATCCCTTTGTCCTTGATGTCAAAGGGGGATTATATGTTTCCATCAATGACAAAGGGGCATATTTTTGGCAATGTGTGTTTTTATTGATGTCAACATAGTATATGGAAATATATAGATAGACTTGTATAGAGGAAAAGTCAGCATAGTCAAGGCAAACTAGTCCGTAAGAAGAGAAAATAGTCTAAGTATGGTGATGTGACCAGCTTTGTGTTTGAGCATGATGTGGAGGTAAATATTGATGACCTTGCATGTTTCAAGTATCCCCACATGTATATCTCATCAGTTGGGAATACCACACTTAATGATAAGAAGCAGAAATTTGAGTAAGGCATTCACAATGCACATCCTAAGGTAGAAGTCACCTTGTTTTGGTCCACATTTCTCCATAGAGAAAGGTTTGATCTTGCAGTTCTGAAGACAACCTTATTCAGGTATTTAAATGGTAAATCCAAGTTTTCAAGTCCTCATATTATCAGTAGAAAAAGTTACAAGGGATAGAGTATCGATTATCACTTAGTATGGGCAAAGCAATGATGGAGACCTAATGGAATGCTTTGCATTCCTATAGTAAACATTATTTTGTCATGTGGTTCTAAGAAATGTATAAGGCATGTTATGATGAGTATCAAGTGGTCTAGTGGTCCACAAAGTCAGCAATCAAGTGACAGAGGCAATACAGACTATTATGGAGCCTAAATACACATGTTTGAGATTTTGTGGAGGATGAAAAGTATATAGATCACTCATAAAAGTCATGTAGAGGTATTAAATGTTCCAAAGTATATCAGATATGATCTACATGTAGATAAATTCCATTTTTTTGTACTGCATCAAGTAGTTAAGTCTGTAAGGGAAGATTTAAGTATAACTATTCTCTAGACTCTTGGTTACCTTTGTCAAGCCCTCGTATTCCTCTATAATCATTAGATAAAAATGTGTGGATCTAGTAAGGAACATATATAGTGATGTTTAAGATCATTCCTAAAAGATTTCAGGGCTTGTATTTCACTGCAATGCTATATCTTGAGTTATGAAGTATCACATGTGGTCCAGAATACTTTGTTTCCTACAATTATTCATGTTTCTTGTTTTACAGATGTATTTATTGATATGATACTCAAGAAGTAAGGTGTATGAATAATGTTGAGATAATCTATGATTGAATTCTAGGTCCACATGAAGATTTTGGCTTCTCCCCAGTAGCATGAAGGAGATGGGGGACCAAAAAGTCACCACCATTTCCAAAATTAAAAGAAAACATCAGCGCGTTATAATGCACTGGCATTTTTCTTTTAATAAAAGAAAAAAAATACTTTCTGCTCATTCACCAGGTGGGTTTTCTCCTCACAGTAGCAAATAAACAAAGCAAAAACATGATCACGTTGAAAAGAGGACATTGAATCAAGTGCACCTGACAAAACAAGAAATTCACAAAGCCACCTCACTGCCAAAGACATCGTCATACAAATTTGGAGGCTCCAGCACAGGAAGAAGGTAGGATTTGTCTGATTTTGATAGTTTTAGAACATTTTTTTAGTTTTGCAATGTTTGATTTGTTTTTGTATTGCATTTATAGTTATTAGAGAAGCAGAAAACCTAAATCCAGTTGAGAAGGGTGAAAAAAAACCCAAAATCCTCCAAACCCTCAAAACCCACCTTCACCTCCTTTTCATGTAAGGGATGATCAAGAACATTACCTAGGGATAATAGAAGAAAGCAACAAACATCTTGAAACTATTATTCAAACCCTAAATAATCCAAGTGGAACCACTGAGCATAGGAGGGCACTTGCAAAATCACTGTAGGAGATTATTTCCCACACAGATTTGGTGACAAAACAAATCACCAAATTCCAAGACTATAGGGAGAGGAGTCAGCAATATTATGCCGACAAGTTGTCATATGAACAAGTCAAGAATGAAAAAATTACAAAATCTTAGTTATGTGCACAATTTATTAATCCCAAAACTGGCCAAACATTAGAGGAAAGTTACAAATGGTTTCCTATACATTGGTGTAGGAATGATGACATATCCCAAAACTTTTGGGATAGATGGTACATGGTCTTCGATGAGTGGTCATGCAACAATGATGAGGTACCACAATATTTTTTGAGGAAACTCTATTGGGAGTTTTTCCTCAACAAGATTCTGAATTATTTTGACATTCGTAAGTTCTAGGGTAGAGGTGGTGGCTTTGCCCAAGATAGACATGGGGCTCAACAAGATGAATAGTGTGTACCTATACCCCAAGTGAGGCCAAAACCTAGGTCACTCCCTTTCTCTTTGAAGGAGAGTGTTGATCTAGAGACTTTACATTCACTGACTACTCTCACCCAAACTCTATCATAGCGTGTGGATGATTTTACTCAGGGTGATGAGGGTGAGAGTAGTAGGCATCATGTGTCCCCACATTTGTGTAGTACATGTGGGAACCTATGTAATTATGGGACGCAGGAGGCACAACAGGACTCTGCGACATAGGGGTAGCATGTTGTAACACATGTGCAGCATGATGTGACACAGGGGCAGGACATATTGGATGATCTTGTTCTCAGTGGCAATCTCTTGCAACATACATTTGGTATTAACTCTCATGTAATTTGTTACAAGTTTCATCTTGATTTAGTATATTGTTATTTAAAATTTGTAATTAATTTTATATGATTATCTATATTATAAGTCAAAAATAATGTATGTAATTGTTTGTGCAATGAAATTCCAAGGTTAGAGTCTTCATCCTACATCCATTAGCCATCCATTGGTGGGATATGAGAGGAGGTCAAGTCATCAAGTATGTAATTTATCACATATTCGTAATTATTGTAGATATGTCAATGGTAATATTATTTTGTAACAATTTGATGATTTCAATAGTCACTAGGACCTCCATGGTTTCCTTGGTCCCCTAGATGCCAAACCACCACTTTAACGGAGCTAAATTTAGCGATTTCTAATCATTATGCATTTTTAAAATAATGTTATGTATTTATTTTGTTTGAGTAATCTTGAACTTGATTTTTAGATGATGAATATAGTGGAGACTCCTCCTCCTCTTCATGAGTCAGCGTAGATAGGCATTAATGCAGCCATGATGTCTACAAATCCTTTGACTAAGGTATGAGCCAATAACATGAAAATATCATAATTTTGTATTTCTTTTTTTATCTCATGTCATTTGATGTACATAAATGATATTTATGTTTAGTCAATTTTGCTTCTTGATGCTTCTCACAAAAGGTCACAACTCCAATCCATCCAACTACAGACAAAGAGAGAGAGAAGATGATGGAGAGTGATCATCAGTTGGCGATAAGTAATCAATTACATATGTGATGTTATATATTTCATACATTTTCTATACTAATGAGCATATTGTTTGTTTGTATTAATAGTTGCAGCTAGATGAACTTTATTTGAAGAGGTCTACTTGATGACAGAGAGAGGATGTGTCATTGACTAGCTCTCCATCTTCACAGTCAAAGAAGGGCCACCGATTATTTCTTAAAAGTCCATAGGAAACTTGTTTTTAGGAACTTTTTTGTATTCCTAGATGGCTTTGTATACATACTTTTGTATGTTAATTTGATGTATAATTGTGTATGTTAATTTGCTATATATTTTTGTATATTTGCCTATATGGCTTTGTTTGGACATGCCTATATGGCTTTTTATATAAACTAGATGTTATGTTCATGACATTGTGTATATCATAGTTTATACTAAATATTTAATATGATAATCAATTATTGTTACAGGAATTTGGTTTTACAAGTGCCAATTGCATTTGCTTGAAAGATTATAAATTGTTTTCAAATAATCCATTTTGTGTATAAGTTACAATCATTGAATTCTATGGGACTGTGCATTTCTTTGAGGCATCATTTCAAATAGTTCATGTGCCTTGTCTATGATTACATACTTTCCATACATGTCTACAAGGGCAACTTTGTAAATACAATACATGTGACAAAATTCCTATATCATTTATGCTTTGATGGTTGTCCACACTGTTGGTAATCATTTATGTTTCGGGTTTTAAGCTTGGACGTTTGCAGGTTTTTTCATTCAAACCCTGAGGTTTCTATATTCCTTGGTCTGTTGCATTGTTTTATTTGTTCTGATTTTGGTCTCCTGTAACGGGTTCCCTGCTGCTATGTTTCATCTACATGCCTTAATGTTCATGGTTTAACCAGCCCAATGCAATGTTTTACTATCTTTTCCCATTGCACATGAGAAAGGTGCCAAGTTTCTTTATATACAAGTGATCAAGTTTGTTGACAAGCCTACGAAATCTCAATCGGCTCCCAGAAATGGTGAAAATTTTGAGTTATGTGCATTCTAGTTGTATATTGGGTTGCATATACATTAGGGGAATCTTCTAAAAGATTTTGGGAATATTCCCTCTTTGTATATCAGGTCATATACAAAACAAAATGTACAAGGAGATGCAAATATGCGTTTGCTACAGTGGCGAGGCAGAGATGCATGTGGTGGGGCCCATGGATGTATAGGGTCGAATGTATATGCATTATACATTCAGGCGCACATAAAATGGTTAGATACATTGCAGGAGCATTCTAAGGAAGATTCCTTGTTTGTATGTGCAAGTGGGTTTGAACATGTTCGGCACACAAGAATTATGCATTCATTACATATTCTAGAATGATTCCCTACTTGTATGTTTGTGTTTGTATATTCTGCATACAAACAAAATATATAATGAGGAATATACATTCTAGACCTAATTGAAAATCAAATGCAATGAATAAAATTTGGGCTCTGCGGCATGTATATTGGGCGCTTGTATGTGCCAGTGTACATTCGAAAGATACAAGGGTTAAGATGCAAGCCAGATTTCAAAGTATCTTCAGCAAGCTTCATAAACTTTGAAATCCACCTTGTATGTATAAGGAGAATGTATATGCAATGTGCAAGGAAATGTGCAAAGGAGAGAGAAAATGGGTCAGGCCCACCACTTGTATATTTGCACTTGTATATGTGCCGATATGCAAACTCATGAGGATACAAGGCCCGAACTTGAAGGTTTTTCAAATCTGATGGATAGATGCAGTGAAGTCTGCCTTGTATATGTTTGGCACTTGTATATGTGTAATATACAATGCGATGGATGCAAGATGGAGATACAAGCTGGACCCGAACCGAACTCTAGTTCGTTCTATAGCATTTGACGTCTGCCTTGTATGATGTATATACATTTGGGTTTGCATATTCAAGTGAGATAAAGGTGAAATGAAAGGAGAAAGAGTAAGTGATAGAAGGTCAAGGTGCCTACGTGGCACGACATTATTGGTTGGTGACTCTTCATGCATGTTTTGGGACCGTTGATCTCAGTGATGGATTTTGGATTGACGGTCAGGTTTTGAACCTTTGGTGATAGTTCTTTCCTTGTGTCTGCGGCCATTTTGAGTGAGAAAGCCTCCAGACACATCTGCTATTGCATTCCATGGGTAGTTGAGGTTTTAATGGTGTTCGTGCAGAGACATGCAATGGATTGAGTGATAGGCCAACTACCAGTTTTATGAGGAGTGTCCCTAAGCAGCGGCACGAGGCTCAAGTTTTGTTCCTCCTCGCTATTCCTTCTGCCTATTGCCTACAGTATTTTGAGCGCCATTTTTTGGGGTGCATGGTCTGACAGAATTTTTGATGTGCCATGTAATTAATTTTGCTGAGTACACAGTTTTGGTGAAAAAAGGGCCAAACTCTATTACTCATTTGGTTGTTGAAAACGGGACAAATTTTGGTGCTGCAACAGGAATACAGCTTTCTAGTGACTCTAGTCCAGGTGTCTTTGCAAGTTTATGAGTTCTATGTTGTATGTATTATGCACAGAATTATCAATTTCATGTTGATTTAAATGAGTAATGCTTCATAGCGTGTGTTTTGTTATTTGTCTCCAGACTGAATGTGTTTTTCTTCTGACTCTGAACATCTAAGGGGTGTTATAGATTCTAGAATATAGGTTTTCTATATTGAATACTTAATCTCTTACCTCTACTCAAGGAGTAGATTGGATGTTTTGGATTAAGTGTTGAGAAGAATACATTACAGTAAGGATGTTTGTAAGCAGAAATAACTAAATACTCTCTCTTGGGTATTGTCTGTAAGGCAGACATTTTAGAAACCCCTTGAAATCTGATTACTGTCTTAGGTTTGTGGTAAACATTCACATATATATGTCTCCTAACTCTAAAGCCTAGATAGGCACCAATCTGGTCCGGTATCTTTGTTGTAACCCAAAGTCCTAGTTTTGCATCCATATATAAATCAAACTCAAACTTCATATACAAACCTTTAGGATTTTAGAAGTAGTATTAGGACCCAAAATCCTCTATCTACAACTGAATATAGGCCTGAAGCTAGCCCCTTTGCACTTATTTCATAGTTTTGGTCTACATAAGAGATGATTTATCTACTTTGTATCAACATCCCAGCTAATCCATGGATGTATTTCATAGATGTTGAGTAGGGAATACCCCCCTTGGTTTTGCAGAGCCTAAAGAAGAAGAGGAGATATTTATAGAGTCTATCTCCTATACTGTTGGCCCCTAGCCCGGGAATCTTGTTGATCACTAATGGCTATTTTGTAGGGATTACTGGGAATAAGCATCCAGTCTGGGAAAATAACCAACAAAAATTGGTGACTCTACTAGGGAATGCTCTGTGAAAGAACCCTAATTTTAAAAGAAAACAATTCCTAGTAATAGGTGGTGACTCTGAACCAATCTCCCAACCGGTAAAGTAAAAATTTGTATGCAAGGGAGAAGATCCTAACGTAATACTTTGTTTGAAGAGTTACCCATAAAAATGATGTATAGGAAAAAAGGGACTGTTCGAACCAGTCAAGATGGTTCTCCTAGCCCTAGGAAAAATGATTTTATTCAGGATAATCCAGGATCTTCAGAGAAAACAATGCCTTATTTTTCAAACATAGAAGCTGAAATCCAAAATGTGTATGAGAAATAGTAGGGTGGTGCTCTGAGAATAAGGTTAGAAGTTTTTCAAGAACACCCTTTCTTGGATCCCAGTGATAGATTTGAAGAGGTTGAGTCTCCAAGGGATGAAGATAATGATGATCAAAATGGAATGGGGCCATCCTCTTCTATGCCCAAAGAGGAACAGTTAGTTGAAGAAATCAAAAGCTTAAGAGCATAATTAGAATATCTGCAGGCTATGAAAATAAAAGATGACATGAAACAGAAAGTGTAAGCTCTGAGAACTACTCAGAATGATTCAGTTCCTACCCTTGAAAATGCAAATGTGATGAGAAATCACCACAGAAATGAAGTTTAGGATCAGCATGATGATCAGAGACAGAATGCAAGTAATGCTAGGATACCATTTAATAATGTAAGAAATCAGAATGCAAATAGAAATGCCAATGCTAATCGATTTGGCAGACAACCTATACAGCTAGATAGATTCAGGCAGTTAATTTTTGATGGCATTCCTGGTTATCCAAATCCTATTGACAAACATGTGAGGCTACAAGTGCCTAAATTTTCAGGAAATAATACTGTGTCAGGGGAAGACCATCTAAAATTTTTTTAGAATATCATGGACAACTTTGAGGTTGAGCATGAAGATGTTTTCATGAAATTATTTATGTAATCTTTAGTTGATGAAGCTAGAGAATGGTACAAGGGTCTGCCTGACAGAAGCGTCTCATCATGGGATGACTTCAGAAGAATTTTCAAGGAATAGTATGGTGACAAAACTAATCCTAGTTTCTTCATCAATGAATTCACTAGCATTAGCAAGGGATCAAATGAATAGGTTGTTGATTTCAATGCTAGATTCATGAAGGTATTGAACAAACTGCTGCATCACCTGAGACCTAATGAACCTATGTGCATAGTGTTGTACATAAATGCTTTTGATGACAAAACTACTTATGGATTAAGAGATAAGGGTCCTCACAGCCTCAGAGATGCTTTCAAAATAGCAACAAATATTGAAAATAATAGAAAAGCATCTAGTAAGACAAACATAAGAGATGATGTAAAAATTCTACAAAATCCAAACACTAAATCTTAAAGTATTCAAGGTAATACATCTACTTTTGAGGATAAAATAGATAAGTTGACAACTTTTGTTAAGGACCTGAGCTATAGAATGGCTAAAAATGAAAAGGGAATAGGTCCTGATAGACTAGTTTACCCAAGGCAAGAAAGAAGACAATCATTAGATGACATGCCATATCATACCAATTGGCATAATGGTAAACCTGTCCTCCCATATAGCAATACAAATCAAAGAGCTCAAAATGTTAAGGAAACTCCTGATCCTTTGAAGAAAACTGTTAATATGGTTGATGACACTCCATGGTGTATAATATGCCAAATGCCTCACTCACAGTCACAATGTATGATTGCTCAATCTCTATATAACAATGCTGTGGCCTGTGATGAATGCAATGAGCCGCATTGCATGGAAGATGATAATGTCAATATGCTATCTGCAAACAGAGAATACTCTTCTCATGATGCTGATGTAAGTACAAATGATGAGATTCAGGTCTGGCAGCAGTTTCCCTATGATGAAGATGAGGAAGATAGCTACGCTTATGCTCAAGATTCACACAATTTTTTGAATAACTTGAGGAGACCTTCTAATGAAGAAATTAGAGCCTTCACAGCTGCAGCAGTAGCTCAAGTTAAAAGCAATTACAACCTAAGGGGTAAAGCTTAGGTAAGCAACTCACACCAACCAGAGAATACTTTTGTGAGCCAACCTGTGCACAGTCATAAGGGGACTGAAACATATAAGAAATGGTGGAACAATATTAAGCAAGGTTTTAAGCAGAAAACAGGTCATGATCTTCAAGGACCAGAAAATATAGTTCCTCAAGTTGAGGATCAAAGTAAAAATTCTCAGGGCAAGAATGATAGTCGAGGAGCCATAAAAACTAAGGCTGGATCATCCCGGGATAAAGGTAAAATGGTGGAGCAAGTTACAACTATTATTCAAAATTATGCTCCATTTGACATGACTCAAGTCTTATTGCTGATAAAAGTCTCTGTTCCACTGATGGAACTGATGAAAGTTAAGGAATTCAAAAATAAAGCAATATCCTTAATTTCAGGAGTACCCTGTCAAGCCAAGTTGAGTGATGAACCTCAGGGTAAGAAATAGGCCTTGTGTATGGATGAAGATGAAGTCCCTGAAGTGTATCTTGGGATGACCATGACAAAATGCCCTTCACAGGTTGAACCATTTTATGTCTCCCTTGTCATAAATGGAAAAATAATTAAGAACTGTATGCTTGATTCAGGAGCATCAACAAATATCATGCCTTTGGCCATCATGCAGCAAGCTGGGTTAAAGATAGATAAGGCATGTGGGAAGTGCTATGCAATGGATGCTAGGGAGGTACCTATCATTGGAATCATGCAGGATGTTGATTTAAGACTAGCGGCTTATCTTGAGAAGACCTACAAAATGAACATAACAGTTGTTGATATCAAGCCATAGTATGGCATGTTGTTGTCAAGAAGATGGGTAGCATTGATTGGTGGGAGTATGCAATTAGACTTGTCATATGCTATGATCCCTATGAATGGCAAGGATGTCAAACTGATTAGAGAAGAAAGGTCATCAGAGACAGTGGAGGATCAAGAATCAGACGAGCATATATATTTTGTGGATACTGACTGTGATAATTTCAGAGTTGTCTCAGATAATGAAGGAGATAAAGAGGGAAATATTTGCATTCAAGAATTGGATAAACAGGGTATATGGACCATGTATTTTGATGGAGCTTGTTTTAAGGAAGGCTCTAGTTCTAGAATTATGTTTCTATCTCCAGCTGGTAAGCTTTTAAAATTCTCATTCTTGCTGAAGTTTGCCTGTACAAACAATATTGCAGAGTATGAGGCTTTGCTGTTAGGATTGAATGTAGCTTTGAAGCATGGAATTAAGATGCTCAAAGTATTTGGTGATTCAGAGTTAATTGTTTCCCAGGTTAGAGATAAGTATGCTTCAAAAAATAAAAGGTTAAAGCAATATAAGCATGCTGTTTAGGATACAATTGAATTGTTTGATCCTTTTTCAATAAACTAGATAGAGAGATCAAAAAATGTCAGGGCAGATTTCCTAGCTAATGTAGCCGTAAGGCAGATGATATCACTCTATCAGATGTAACAAATGTTGAAGTCAAACTTAGACCTGTAGTGCCAGATAATGTATGCAACTGGCAAGTGTTTGATGATGACAAAGATTTACTGAGATTTCTACATTGCATTGATGAGTATGAGAACCAGGAAATGGATTGTCAAAACTTTGTAGAAGTTGTAGTTGGGAAAGAAACTCTCTTAGGGAAGGAGATAATTCAACTCAAGACAAATAAGATCGCTAGAGGGCTGGTTTCTTTAGAGAGATTTTTTGACAATAGGGACCAACTTGTTACAAAGTCATCTCCAACGAACAAAAATGATTTAGAAGAGATAAACTTGGGAACATCTCATGCTCCCAAAAAGGTATATATTGGTAAATAGCTGAAACCACACATCAGAGCTATGTTGATTACATTACTGAGAAAATATAAACATGTGTTTGCTTGGTCATATGAGGACTTCAAAGCTTATAGAGAGGACTTATTTCAGCATGAAATCCCTTTGAAGCCTGGAACTAAACCATTTAGATAAAAATAGAGGCCTATCAACCCAACTCTTGCTCTAAAAATGCAGGAAGAACTTATGAAACTTAGGGAAGCTAGAATAATTATGCCTATCAGACACTCAACTTGGGTGTCTAACCTTGTCCCAGTTAGAAAAAAGAATAGCGATATAAGGCTTTGTGTGGACTTCAGAAATTTGAATGTGTTTTCTTTGAAGGACAATTATCCATTGCCAAACATGGAGGCCATGTTGCAGATGGTGACTGGCTGTGAACTTCTATCCATGATGGATGGATTTTTAGGGTACAATCAAGTGAAAGTAAAGGAATCTGAACAATTTAAGACTACTTTCACTACTCCATGGGGAACCTATGTATATGTAAGGATGTCGTTTGGACTGACAAATACAGGTGCCACATTTCAAAGGGCAATGGATGTTGCTTTTGCAGGATTGATTAATTCAATCTTGGCTATGTATCAAGATGACTTGACAGCTTATTCAAAAAAGGAGGAGCAACATTGCATGCACCTGGAGCAGATTTTATTAGAGCATTAGAGTATGGTATCTCACTTAACCCAAAGAAGTGTGCTTTTGGGGTAGTTGAAGGAAAATTGCTTGGACACATTGTTTCCAAGGATCGGGTCAGGATTGACCCTAAAAGGGTGGTTGCAATTGATAAAATTTAGATCCCTAAAATAGTGAAAGGTGTTTAGTCCTTCTTTGGACAAATTAATTTTGTTAGAAGATTTGTGCCTAACTTTGCAGAGACCACCAGAGATATCTCTAAAATGTTGAAGAAGAATGCAACTTTCAAATGGGAAGATGAAGCAACCAAATCATTTCAGAATATAAAAGAAGCTATAAAGATGGCCCCTATTTTAAAATCTCCTAATTTTTCTAAGCCATTTCAATTATTCTCATTTGCTTCTTTCCACACTATTGCTGCATGCCTATTGCAAAAAAAAATGAAGAAGGGTTTAAACAGCCTATTGCTTTCTTTAGTAGGTCATTACAGGCCACTATATTGAAGTATGACATCATCGAGAAACAGGTATATGTACTGGTTAGAGTAGTCAAGAGTTTCAAGCCCTATTTGGTCAGCTCTCAAGTAATTGCATATGTGCCTCATGCAGCAATCAAGGATATCTTCACTCAGTAGGAGGTAACTAGAAGAATATGCAGATGGATAAATAAATTGTAGGAATTCAACATTGAAATACAAATCACTAAGCTGGTAAAAGGACAAGGTTTGGCGAAATTGATGACACGGTCAAATCTAGAGGCATGCCAAGTGAATGTAGTGCATAATGAAGTTATAAATATGTTAGAATCTGAGTGGTATAAGGACATAATACATTATTTGCAAAACTTGAACTGTCCTTCCTACCTCATTGATATCCAGAAGAGAACTTCGAAGCTACAAGCTATTAAATACATCATTGTTCAAGGAGAGTTGTATTGGAAAAACCCTGATGGTGTATTGCTCAGATGTGTGAATGAGGATCAGGCTAAGAATAGTCTCAGTGACATGCACAATGGAGTATGTGGTGGACACTATGCTGCCCATACAACAGCCCACAAAATTTTTAGAGCATACTATTGGTGGCCAACTCTCTTCTCAGACGCACACAAAATGGTAAGGAGATGTGATCCTTGCCAAAGGTTCTCAGGAAAGCTAAGATATGAAGGTGCATTACCCCTTAGGACTATAACTGTAGAAGCTCCATTCTGGCAATGGGGAATTGATTTTATAGGGGAAATCTTAGAAAAATCAAGCGGAGGACACAGTTGGATTCTAGTTGCCACTGATTATTTCACCAAATGGATTAAGGTCGTTCCAACCAAAAAATCTACAAACAAAGTGGTGATGGACTTTATTTCAGAGAATATTATTACCAGATTTGGGGTACCGGTAAAAGTAGTCACGGATAATGCAATGTGCTTCAGGTCTGGTGAATTCATTGATTTTTGCAGCAATTATGGAATTGATTTGTTTCATGCATCACCATACCACCCACAAGGGAATGGTCAAGCAGAGTCATGCAACAAAAGTCTCATGCAAATCATCAAAAGGATGATAGATAAAAACAAGAGGTCTTGAGATTCAAAGCTGAAATTGGCATTATGGGCTGATAGGGTGACAGTGAAAAGAGCAACTAGAAGGTCACCTTATGAATTAGTATATGGTGCAATAGCTAGATTGCCTATGAACAATCTCCTACCAGTTTATAAATTCATCCAAGGGAACAATGAGGAGATTGGAGACCTAATGATTGAAAGAATAAATCAGCTGGTTGCACTGGATGAAATGAGAAGGGAAGCATAGAAAACAAACATCAAAAGGTAGCAAAAGGTAAAATATCTGTTTGATAAAAGTGCTACAGAGAGAAAGTTTAAGATAGGTGACTTGGTCCAAATTTGGAATGCAAGGAGCCAAGAAAAGGGTAAGTATGGCAAATTTAAGCCCTTGTGGACTGGCCCATATCAAATTGGCAATATCTATGAGAATGATTCTTACTTTCTCCAAGCCCTAAATGGTGAACTACTGGAATTACTTGTGCATGGTAAATTCCTTAAAACCTTTTTCACATAAATGAATACCCTATGTGCACACTGTAAAATAGGTGTAAGTGTTTTGTATATGCCTTGTATAGTTGGTCGTGTTCTGTGTTTTGTGTTTTGACTGGTCTACCCCAGAGTAGTCTAATCCTCACTGCAGTCTTGCGCCTACACATCCCCAATCAGAGCCTGTTGGTAATCATTTATGTTTGGGGTTTTAAGCTTGGGCATTTGTAGGTTTTCTCATTTGAACCCTGAGGTTTCTGTCTTCCTTGATCTATTGCATTGTTTTGTTTGTTTTGATGTTGGCCTCCTATAACGGGTTCCCTACTGCTATGTTTCATCTCCATGCCTTAATGTTCATGGTTTGACCAGCCCAGTGCAATTTTTTACTATCTTTCCCTATCCCACATGAGAAAGGTACCAAGTTTCTTTATATGCAAGTGATCAAGTCTGTTGACAAGCCTGCAAAATCTCAATCGACTTCCAGAAATGGTGAAAAATTTGAGTTATATGCATTCTAGTTGTATATCAGGTTGCATATACATTAGGGGAATCTTCTGAAAGATTCTAGGAATATTCCCTCTTTGTATATCAGGTCATATACAAAACAAAATGTACAGGGAGATGCAAATATGTGTTTGCTATAGTGGCGAGGAAGAGATACATGTGGTGGGGCCCGTGGATGTATAGGGTTGAATGTATATGCATTATACATTCGGGCGCACATACAATGGTTAGATAAATTGCAGGAGCATTCTGAGGAAGATTTCTTTTTTGTATGTTTAAGTGGGTTTGAACATGTTCGGCACATAGGAATTATGCATTCATCGCATGTTCTAGAATGATTCCCTACTTGTATGTTTGTGTTTGTATATTCTGCATACAAACAAAATATACAATGAGGAATATACATTCCGGACCCGATTGAAAATCAAATGTAGTGAATAAAATTTGGGGTCCGCAGCATGTATATTGGGCGCTTGTATGTGCCAGTGTACATTCGAAAGATACAAGGGTTAAGATGCAAGCCAGATTTCAAAGTATCTTCAACAAGCTTCATAAACTTTGAAATCTGCCTTGTATGTATAAGGAGAATGTATATGCGATGTGCAAGGAAATGTGCACAGGAGAGAGAAAATGGGTCGGGCCGACCACTTGTATATTTGCACTTGTATATGTGCCGATATGCAAACTCATGAGGATACAAGGCCCAGACTTGAAGGTTTTTCAAATCCAATGGATAGATGTAGTGAAGTCCGCCTTATATGTTTGGCACTTGTATATGTGTAATATACAATGCGATGGATGTAGGATGGAGATACAAGCCAGACCCGAACCGAACTCCAATTCGTTCTATAGCATTTGACATCGGCCTTGTATGATGTATATATATTTGGGTTTACGTATACAAGTGTGATAAAGGTGAAATGAAAGGAGAAAGGGTCAGCGATAGAAGGTCAAGGTGCCTACATGGCATGACATTATTGGTTGGCAACTCTTCATGCATGTTTTGGGACCATTGATCTCAGCGATGGATTTTGGATCGACAGTCAGGTTTTGAACCTTCAGAGATGGTTTTTTCCTTGTGTCTGCAGCCATTTTGAGTGGGAAAGCCTCCAGACACATTTGTTGTTGTATTTTGTGAGTAGTTGAGGTTTTAATGGCAGTCATGCAAAGACATGCGATGGATTGAGTGACGAGCGAACTACCAATTTTATGAGGAATGTCCCCAAGCGGTGGCATGGGGCTCAAGTTTTGTTCCTCCTCGCTATTCCTTCTGCCTGTTGCTTGCAGTATTTTGAGCACCATTTTCTGTGGTGCATGGTCTGATATAATTTTTGATGTGCCATGTAATTAATTTTGTTGAGTACATAGTTTTGGTGAAAAAAGGGCCAAATTGTGTTACTCATTTGGTTATTGAAAACAGGACAAATTTTGGTGCTGCAACAGGAATACAACTTTTTGGTGACTCTATTTTAGGTGTCTTTGCGAGTTTATGAGTTGTATGTTGTATGTATTATGCACAGAATTATCAATTTCATGTTGATTTAAATGAGTAATGCTTCATAGCATGTGTTTTTTTATTTGTCTCCAGACTGAATGTGTTTTTCTTCTAACTCTAAACATATAAGGGGTGTTATAGATTCTACAATATAGGTTTTCTATATTGAATACTTAATCTCTTACCTCTGCTCAAGGAGTAGATTGAATGTTTTGGATTAAGTGTTGAGAAGAATACATTGCATTAAGGATGTTTGTAAGCAGAAATAACTAAATACTCTCTCTTGGGTATTGTCTATAAGGCAGACATTTTAGAAACCCCTTGAAATCTGATTACTATCTTAGGTCTGTGGTAAACATTCACATATATATGTCTACTGATTCCAAGCCCTGGATAGGCACCGATCTGGTCTGGTATCTCTGTTGTAACCCAAAGTCCTAGTTTTGCATCCATATATAAATCAAAATCAAACTTCATATACAAACCTTTAGGATTTTAGAAGTAGTTTTAGGACCCAAAATCCTCTATCTACAACTGAATATAGGCCTGAAGCTAGCCCCTTTGCACTTATCTCACAGTTTTGGTCTACATAAGAGAGGATTTATCTGCTTTGTATCAACATCCCAGCTAATCTATGGATGTATTTCATAGATGTTGAGTAGGGAATACCCCCCTTGGTTCTACAGAGCCTAAACAAGAAGAGGAGATATTTATAGAATCTATCTCCTATACAGTTGGCCCCCAGGCCCAGGAATCCTGTTGATCACTAATGGCTATTTTGTAGGGATTGCTAGGAATAAGCATCCAGTCTGGGAAAATAACCAACACACACCATGTTCTCTAGATCCCATTATAGAAAAGGGAAGGAGGAAGTTGGTTACTGTTGTGCAATTTAGTTTTAGATGTGCCAAAATTTGCATAAATGGTTGAAATTTTTTTTTGTGCATTTGCTTGAGAGTTTTTAAAGCCTTATGAAAAATTCATTTCATGCATATCTTGCAATCATTGCATTCCATGAGACAACATTTCTTTGAGGCATCATGTCAAATAGTGCATGTTCGTTATATATACTTCCACACAAGTTGCATACATGTCTTGTAGGGTACTTACAACTATGACATTTGACAAAATTCCTATATCCTTTATGCTTTTATGGATGTATATACCATGCTCCAAACATACCATTTCTAAGGTTTTGGAATTTGGCTTTACACTTGCCAATTGCATTTTCTTGGAACTTTCTAAAGGCTTATCAGTAAATCCATTTTGTTCATATCTTTCAATCATTGTATTCCATGAGGCGATATTTCATTGAGGCATCATGCCAAATAGTTCATGTGCCTTGTCTATGCTTTCACACTTTGCATACATGTCTCTAATGGCAGTTGCAACTACAACATCTAACAAAATTCCCATATGTTTTATCCTTTTGATGGATGTCCAAGAAGGATACTAGATAAGGTTGTGGAATTTTACTTTACACCCGCCAATCGCATTTGCTTGAAAGTTTCTAATGCCTTATCAAAAAATCTATTTTGTTCATATCTTGTAATCATTGCATTCAATGAGGTGACATTTATTTGGGGCATCATGCCAAACAGTTCACATGCCTTGTCTATGCTTGTTTAATTTGCATACATGTCTACAAGGGTGATGCAGTAGGTAAGGAGGATGACTCAACACCATGGAAACATATTTCATGGTGCGGGAGCACCTTAGCCATAGCTAATCTTAGCTAGGAGCATGTCATAACAAGGTCCTAGGACATCATAGGACAAGTTGATGGTCTTGTGTCATCATTTTGCATGTAATAAGGTCAAATGACCAATGTCATTTATATTTGGCTAATCCAAGGACCAAGGTCAGGAAACAAGAACATAGCAGAGTATGAGGATGCAATGGCCTAATATGACCATGTATTAGGAAAAAAGAGGGTGCAGTCCATACAATAGTGCCTTAACAAGTGTTTCAAAGGCCAAAACCAATAAATTTGGTTCCTTTTCCATGCATGATAAGGTTCCCAAGTGGTTTCATGTGGTGGGTTTGCATTGGCATAGTAGTTGCCTTGTAAAGGAGACCTAATTAGGCCTAGTCTCAAAGTGAATTGTCATGAATTTGGAGCCTCCTGTCCAAAACAATCCATTTCGTGCATATCTTGCAATCATTGCATTCCATGAGACAACATTTCTATGAGGCATCATGTTAAATAGTGTTGGCGAGAGACACTATATGGATTCATGGTTGTTGTCATTGATGGCAAGAAAGGTCATCCCACATATCCGCAAGTCATAATGTGTCTCTACCGGAAGTCAGAATAAAGATTGTTGTGGTCCGGTGAACAAGAACAGAGCATGTGGCAAGGTCTGACAGATTGATCCGGATCTCTCAGAGGAAGTGTCTTGGTGCAGTGCGGATTTGGGGAAGTCAAGAGGACTACCTTGAGTGGTATATTCCAAGGATTTAGCCTCTGGTGATGGACAAGGAAAAAGATATGAATACTTGAGTACCGGATTCCTGAGACACAGTCAAAAGAGAGGAAGAACTGACTGACAGAGTATCAGACTACTTTCCGGATGTGTTACTGTTGATGATAAAAGTTGTGAAGGCATGAATCATGTTTGGCTGACATGATTAATGATATCTACTAGTATATGCTTGATCTGCATTGCTTGGTGAGCAAGGATTCAGCCGACAGAACAAAGTTTGTAAGAAACTAGACTGTTCCGGATGCCGACTAGAAAGGTGATGAAATTACTTGTGCGGATATATATAGAGGATGGATTTAGTTGTGAAGAGTGTGAAGGAATTAATATATATGCGAATAAGTCTAGAACAGAGCAGAAGTAGCAAAAAGGATCCGGTATGTGAAAGATAGCAGAATAAAGAACAGAGGAAAGATGAAGTGCAGCAGATCAGTGTACTGAGCCTAACCGAAACTGAACTCCAGCATATGCAGATGCTTCCAATCAGTTCAAGACTATGATTCTTATCACTTTGTAGACAGTGTGTCTTCTTGTAGGCAGTGGGCCTCTTGTGAGCAGTGTGCTCAGGCAGTGAGCCCTAATTGGCAAGTGCCATTTTGTAAATTCCTATTCTTCTAACAGAGAATAATTTTTGGGTTAATCACCCCGTGGTTTTCTCCCTTAACACGGTTTCCACGTCAAAAATTACTGTGTCATATGTTTCTTATTTCATGGTAATGTTTTTGTGTTTGATTCAATGCTGCATTAATTAATAAGAAAGTTCAAAAAGGGAAATAATTAGGATAACTGATTCACCCCCCCCCCCCTCTCAGTTATCAACAATTGGTATCAGAGCTAAGTTCCTCCTAATAGAGCCTAACAGCTTGAGGAAGATCTGGGAACTCAAATGGATGCATATGGTTTAAGGGAGCAACTCAAGACTGCCCTTGAGGATCTTGAACAGTCAAATTCAGAAGTCAATGAATTAAAAGAAAGACTCAAACAGGCTGATGAATTCATGAGAGAATTAAAAGACAAATTAAGTCTCTCTATGAAAAAGAGAAAGGAGCTGCTCCAACAGTTGGCAAGACAAAGTGAAGAAAGCAATACAAATGAAGAATTGACTGAGCAAACCAAGTTATGTGAAAAGTTATCAAAAGAAGTCATTATGTTAAGACATGAAATGGAATCAGGAACTATAAAGTTTACTCAAGAGATTGAAGAAAAAAGAAAGGCTGAAGACAATCTAAGACAATCTCTTAAAGAAAAATCAGAAGAATGCCACCAGATGGATAGTATTATCAGACATCTTGAATCTGATCTTGAAGATACCAAAGATAATGAAGAAAAACTTGAGGATCAAATTGCCTCTCTCAAAAGAGACCTTCAAACAGCAAATGAATATAAAGAGAAATTCAAGATAAGTTCTGCTCAACTTGAAGTTCTTCTTGGAAGTCAAAAGAGGACAGATGACAAGTATGGTTTGGGATATGAGAAAGGAGAAAGATCCGGATCCGGTCAGAAGAATCTTGGATCAGAAAATCCAAGGAGCAGGCCTAGAAGACCTCCGGTAAGACAGCCAAATGCTCAAAGATATCCATCCTTCAATGGATACTGCCACAGCTGCAACCACTTTGGTCACAAAGCTAATCAGTGCAGAATGAAAATGAATCAGATTAATTCATCCTTCTCCAGACAGTGCTTCAACTGCAAAAGGTATGGACACAAATCCCATGAATGCAGAATTATGCAAGTAAACAAATCATTCAAAGGTAGATGCTTTACATGCAATAGAGTAGGTCATATGGCTAATCAATGCAGATCAAGAGGATATCAGTCAAATATGCAAAGAAATGTTATTTGCCAAATCTGCAATAGGTCCGGTCATAATGCTAAAGTCTGCAGAAACAAGAATCAGGACAAAAGAGGTCCGGTGTATAATCAGAATCAAGACAAGGGTAAAAAAAAGATGAATGCGGATGAAGTTAGGAATCAGATGAGCAAGATTTGGGTGAAGAAAAGTTCAGAGAATGTAGAGGTTGGATCCGCACCAGACTCTGGTGCTGATATTTCTTCCGGAAATTAAAAAGTAAGCTCAGGCTCAGGGGGAGACTCAAAGAAAATCCTGTTCCCCCAGCCAAACAAGTGGTGCCGGATGTGGCACAAGATGCGGATTAAAGGGTTTGCAGATATGAGTCTTGAGATGCTTCAGTCAAGTTTTCAGAGGTCCGCATGGAGTTATGAAGAAGCTGTGATTGATCAAATAAGACCTGTTCAGGGAGATGCTCCGGTATGACAAAGGATTACAAAAAGGTCCGGAGAGATCCGGAAGTGCACTATCTTGTTCTGTGGATTGGACAGAGTGTTTGGGATGTTCTTGTAATATGTTACCTCGATTGAAAGATCCGGATGATATTCACAGATCAGGACTAATCCGGGATACTCCAAGCTATCCAGACAAGGCAAACCGGAATAATGTAGGTGAAGCATTTATTGCAGACAGATATTAGGGTTCGCGGAGCAATATAAGGGATTTCTCAAAAGTCATTTGCTCATTCTGCACTCAAGAAGAAGTGAATAGTGGAGCTCTGCAACAAGATTCATCAAGCACACCAAGGATCTCCTGCCGAAGTCATTGCATAAAGAAATCAATCCAATCACTCCGTGCAAATTGAAGGCGCATAAGGTATTCTCCGTTTTTCATTACCTCACTACAAATCTTTGAAGAATGGCTACTCCAAATATAGTTAAGATCTCTGATAGACCTCGCCCCTCATTCAAGAAACATCCTTACAAATCATTGGAGGTAGATCCACTAGGAGCCTTCTCTAGTGTTCCTCATGGTGTATTGCATACGGAAGATATTAGGGTTTACATCCATGCGAATCTTGAAGACTTTGGAGAATCAAAACTGATGGATATCTATCACAAACAATTGATAGATGACTCCTTTGAGATCAAACCTCAGTATAAAACCATCCAGGACAAACACTTTGCACAGTGCATTCATTTCCCCTGTTTTGAAGAAGATGAATGGGTCCGGTATTTACTAAGTAGAGTACATGACAACTTCCTATGGTTGAACAAGCCCTTCAAGATCACCAAGGACGCAATTAGGGCTGTAACCGGTCTGCACTCATCCGGTGGATTACCTGTTCTCAAATCTGTCAAAAATCAGACAGTCAGTGATGCAACCGGATCCAAGTTTGACAAGAGAGCTATGACAGTTGATGACATCATTGAACCGGATGTCAAATTTGCAGCTATGATAATTGGTTAGAAAATCTATCACTCCAGTAGGGAAAATTCAGTACCGGGAACTGCAATCTAGACAGCCTATCAGATGTTAAAGGAGAATGCAGACTATGACTTGTGCGAGCTTCTAGTAAACCAACTCTTTGAAAATCTGCAGAAGATTAAGAAGGACAAGAAAAACTCCTTCAAATATGGCAATCTGATCCTTTGTCTCTTCTTTTACTACATGAATGAGCTTCCCGGATCCAGTGGATGGATATGGCAGAATGACAGACCGGTTGCCATTCAAATCAGAGACTATTTGCATGGACTTGGGGATGCAAAAGCAAGAAATACAGCTCTATGGGGTTACTTCAAGAACTTCCAAAGCATGATGCATGCAAGAGAAAGAATACCCCAATCCCTTGTTGAAAAATACAAAGACACAGTATGCTTCATGGTAGAAACAGATCAGTGTCTGATGGAGGCAGTGGAGCCAAGGACTGTCTGGATCATGCCTATGGGGTATGAAGTGGATGAACAGATAGTAGAGCTACATGTTCAACACATGCTAAGCCAGCCCAAAGATCCTAAGGCAGAAAGGTTTGGAACCTTTGAGGAACTGAGTGTAAAGTTACATGTAGAACTCAGGGAACCGGAGATAAAGAGGAAGGTAAGAAAAGAAGTTGAGCATATTGCTCAAGGCCTAGGCATCTCAAAAGAGGCACTTGATGCCAGCTGGGAAAAGAGGAGGAAGGCTGAGGAAGAAGAGAAAAGTAAAGAAAGTGTTCTGGTTGAAACTCCCACCCGAACCAGATCATCAAAAAGATCTGCACCTCCCACAACCAAAAGTTCAAAACTGGAAGTCCAGGCATCTGGTAAAAGATCCAAGACAAAAGCCACAAGGGCTTATGAAAGCCAAAAGGATGAAGAGGAAACAAAGTCAGATGAGGGAGTAAAAGAAGTAAAGAAGTAGAAGAAGAAAGGATCTGGTAAACCCTCCACAGGCCAAGACAAGGATGAAATGGCAGAGGTATCTATTGAAAAGCCCACTCTGTCTCTAGAGAGTGTAATCAAGTCAGTCACGGTAGATGGAAACCTTCAACCAATGACTGAATTTTATGATGACTACAATGAGGCTGACCAAAAGGTTCTGCAGGAAGCCACAGTCAAATATCTGAACATATACAATAAGGCCTTCATTGAGATCATATCTCTTATTCCTAAAAGCCTAGAAAAGGAATTAGAAATAAGAAATAATAATGCTCATGCAAAAGATCTCGAGATCCGGGAGCAGATAACTATTCAGCTATATCCTCAAATTGATCCCAAGACAATGAACATTATCTTTAAAGACTGCAAAGATGAGTTCAGAAGTAAAGCCAGGATGAATCAACTCATGCTTGGTGAGACTGACAAAGTGGCCCAAGAGACAGAAGAGATCCTCCGGAAGGCCTTCAAAAGGTTCAATCTTCCTGTTGTAGAGGACTTAGGTGCAGAAATAGCTGCGGATCTGGAATCATCTGTTCCGAAAGAAGTGGGCCCTGAACAGACAAACATCTCTCCTCCGGTTTCCCCTATAGTCTCCGGATCCAAAGAAGAAGAGAAATTACAGGAGAAGGAAGCAGGGGTGAAAGATAAAGAGGTTGACAGTTCCTAGACTGCAGAAGAAAAGAAACATCTGTCTCCGGCAAGAGACACTGCACAAATTGTTCAACAATTTGTGAGCAAAGCCACTATAGAAATTGATGAACCGGACCTACTCAAAGGACCATTAGATTTTGACTCTTTGTCACCGGTGCAAACAATGAAAATAGCCTCATTTGCAAATGAGAAAGTCAAAGAGAAGCTGCTGAAATCTCACATGGAAGACTGTGAGCTTATGGAGGTAGCATCTGGAGTGCTAGAAAAGATCATGCCATCCTTTCAAAAGGATCCCACAGCCTCCTCTTCCGGTAATCTCAAAACCTTAGTCAGCAGTGTTAGTACACATTTTGAATCTCTAGAAAAATCTGCTGAAGAAAAGGTCCGGAAGGAATTTTTGGATAAGAGATTTTCAGAAGTATTAGAATTAATCTCTAAAGATAGGAAGATTGTGAGTATTGGAATAAAGAGCTTAGAGAATGCTCTTAAGGATGGCGGTGACATTTACAAATTTTGTATATCCTGGCCAAAGGCAACAGCAGCAATTGATAAGAAAATAAAAGAGGAACAGGACAAGCTACAAAGCTTATCTCAAAGTTTTGATCCTCTCTCTTCCTCCATAATAAATCAAGAATGTCAGACTATTGCAGTCTTGAATGAAATAAAGAATCTTGAGAAGGAAAGGAAGAATATCACTAACCGGATGGGAGAACTTAGAAGGATTATAATCCCTAAGTTGGAAACTATGCATGAGGCCATCAGTGATGCTCAGACCACCGCCCAAACAAAAGATCCGACAGATCTCAAGCGGGCAGAAGCTTTTGTATTTTTGTTGAGTGGTCACATTTCAATTTTGGATAGAATGAAGCAAAGTTGGGCTACAGAAATGATCCAATTGCAGACATCCTTTGCAGACATTCTTCAGTATATGTGAGTATGTAAATATGCGGCTATGTATAGAAAATTTTTGAAAATTTTGGTGTGCGGACCCTACCCTTTGCCATTGATGTCAAAGGGGGAGTGAGGAGCAGTGAAAAATGAGGAATCCAACTAAGGGGGAGTTCCAGAAATTGTATATAAAGACAGAGCATCAGCAAAGGGGGAGCATAGTGAAAACACTTAGTCATTTTTCACTAAGTGTTGCCATCAATGCCAAAGGGGGAGATTGTTGGCAAGAGACACTATATGGATTCATGGTTGTTGTCATTGATGGCAACAAAGGTCATCCCACATATCCGCAAGTCATAATGTGTCTCTACCGGAAGTCAGAATAAAGATTGTTGTGGTCCAGTGAACAAGAACAGAGCATGTGGCAAGGTCCGACAGATTGATCCGGATCTCTCAGAGGAAGTGTCTTGGTGCAGTGCAGATTTGGGGAAGTCAAGAGGACTACCTTGAGTGGTATATTCCAAGGATTTAGCCTCCGGTGATGGACAAGGAAAAATATATGAATAGTTGAGTACCGGATTCCTGAGACACAGTCAAAACAGAGGAAGAACTGACTGACAGAGTATCAGACTACTTTCCGGATGTGTTACTGTTGATGATAAAAGTTGTGAAGGCATGAATCATGTTTGGCCGACATGATTAATGATATCTACTAGTATATGCTTGATCCGCATTGCTTGGTGAGCAAGGATTCAGCCGACAGAACAAAGTTTGTAAGAAACTAGACTGTTCCGGATGCCGACTAGAAAGGTGATGAAATTACTTGTGCGGATATATATAGAGGATGGATTTAGTTGTGAAGAGTGTGAAGGAATTAATATATATGCGAATAAGTCCAGAACAGAGCAGAAGTAGCAAAAAGGATCCGGTATGTGAAAGATAGCAGAATAAAGAACAGAGGAAAGATGAAGTGCAGCAGATCAGTGTACTGAGCCTAACTGGAACTGAACTCCAGCATATGCAGATGCTTCCAATCAGTTCAAGACTATGATTCTTATCACTTTGTAGACAGTGTGTCTTCTTGTAGGCAGTGGGCCTCTTGTGAGCAGTGTGCTCGGGCAGTGAGCCCTAATTGGCAAGTGCCATTTTGTAAATTCCTATTCTTCTAACAGAGAATAATTTTTGGGTTAATCACCCCGTGGTTTTCTCCCTTAACAGGGTTTCCACGTCAAAAATTACTGTGTCATATGTTTCTTATTTCATGGTAATGTTTTTGTGTTTGATTCAATGCTGCATTAATTAATAAGAAAGTTCAAAAAGGGAAATAATTAGGATAACTGATTCACCCCCCCTCTCAGTTATCAACAAATAGTTCATGTTCGTCAAGTATATGCTTCCACACTTTGCATACATGTCTGAAAGGGTACTTACAACTACAACATTTGAAAAATTCCTATATTCTTTATGCTTTGATGGATGTCTATACTGTGTTCCAAAGATACCATTTCGAAGGTTTTGGAATTTGGCTTTTGGTGCAGGAGCACCAACACCATCTTTTACAAATTTGGGTCATTTAAAGGTCTTGACAGGTTGAGTCTAGGATGTTTTGAAGTAATTTGAGTCCTTTTGCATCAAATAATGCCATTGTAGACCATGATACATGTAATAAGGTCAAGATGTCCAATTTTCTATGTTTTGGAGTCATGTTGAGTCATGTTTAGTCAAATAAAAGTCATGTATTCTAAGGGTTGTTTTGAAAATACAATGTATACATGTATTGGAGAGTTGGAAAATGACCATGTGGTTGGTTGTGGTAGTTTTAGGTCATTTGAAACTACTTAGAACATGTATTAAATCCCTCGCATACCCCGAGGAGAGAAGGGAGATGAGTTTTGTATTACAAAATTTGAATAAAATTTTAGTTTTTTATTTTTTCTACAAAAATGATGTTCCAAGTTGTACCATGACCCTGTACAGCCCAGCCATGTGCTAAAATATATTGGAAGTGGTAGTGGTATGTCTTAACTTTCAAATGCACTTGGTTTGAGGAGAAACCATTGAGTTTTGAGTGAGATATATTCATTTTTTCTGAAACTGCCTATGTAACACTCAAAACAAGGGTTTGAGTGTGTAAAGGGATGTTTTAGACCATTCCACTTGTTGTATGACCCTGTAGCTCGGTGGAATGGTTTGGTTTGGATGTGTTTTAGATTCCCATGAAGTCAGGGAAGCAAGAGATGGAGTTTGACTAAACTATGGTGATTGATTAAGTCTAGGGGGTTGTTGGATGTTTAGAGGTATGTTTTTTGAAATTTGTGGTAGTTAGAAACATTATGTGTGGACCTATAGGTGCACATGGGGTCCATATACAATAACCTCTCTCAGTTTTGTTCAACTCCTATCCATTTGACCATGCCAGAATCAAACACATTCTTGTAAAATGCTTTAGTTTCATGCAATGGAAAGGTGTTAGGTGTGACATTTTGCATTCAATAGCTCATGGGGTCAAACAAACTTTGCCAACACATTAGGGTGGGTAGGTAAATGCCATGGGAGGTCTAGTTTTGTGTGCCAAGCATTGCAGCCATTTGGTGTAGCAGGCTACCGATAAAGTCCCTTAAGCTCCCTAAGATGAAAATACTACCAAAACTTGACGGGATAGTTCTCAGAATTCGTAGTAGCTAGGAACATTCAGTTTAGACCTATAGGTGCACGTGGGGTCTATCTACAATAACCTCTCTCAGTTTTGTTCAACTCCTATCCATTTGACCGTGCCAGAATCAAACGCATTCTTGCAAAATGCTTCAGTTTCATATAGTGGAAAGGTGCTAGGAGTGACATTTTGCATTCCATAGCTCGTGGGGCTAAATGGACTTCATCGACGCATCAGGGTGGGTGGATATATTCCAAGGGAGGTCTCATTTTGTGTGTCAAGCATCGCAATTGTTCAGGGCAACAGGCTACTGGCAAAGTCCCTTAAGCTCCCTAAGACAAAAAACTGCCAAACTTTGACAAGACAATTCTCAGAATTTGTGGTAGCTGGGAATGTTCTGTTTGGACCTACAGGTGCATGTGGGGTTAGTTGACAATAACCTCTCTCAGTTTCATTCAACTCCTATCTATTTGGTTGTGCCAGAATCAAATGCATTCTTGCAAAATGCTTCAGTTTCATGCAGTTCATATGAAGGTCTGAACCCTAGTTGTGTGTTAGAGACTTAATGCATTGAAGGGTCATTGAGAGAGTTTGTGAGTCAAATCAAGAACACAAGTTTGTGAAACTTTGTAAAACCAAGTTGTTGTCACCTTGTAGTGGATCATTTGGGAGCCTATTTCAAACATTCTAAAGGGGAAAATTGAATGGTTATATCTCTAAGAAGTAGAAAGCTGAAGTAGTAAATTGTAGAATGATGCACAAAGCAAACACCACTAAGGGGCATATTTTCCATAGAAAGGATGGAAAAAGAAGTAACTCTCCAAAACTAAGGGAAGAAAAAGGCCAAAACAAACTCAAAGAAGATAACAAACAAGTTCATTTGAGTATGTACAAAGATAACAACTATATGTCTTATTTCAAGGTTGGAGGATATTGTTATGACAAGTGTTGGAAGCTTCATCTAGAGATTCACCCAAATGACAAACACAAGAGTAAGTAACCACAAAAGAAAAAAAAACACACTAAAACATGAAATTCAAAGAGAGAACATCTCTCACATGAGTCTATATCAACATTGAATGATGTTAGTCTGTAATGATACTTGGATAGAGTATTTACTTGATTTGCAAAGGAGATAAGTGTGAGTTGCTTTCATTTGTAGGGACATTGATTAGCACTCCAAGTTTTTCCTATGGATTGAGTTGTGTTCAATTTTTTCACTTGTAGAGAAAGAAAGTAGTACGTTTCACTCACTATGGGTGAGTATGAGAAGTATGGCCACTTGGAGGTCAAGAAAGGACAAGGAAAATAGAGAATGTAAGAGCTAGTGATGACATGTTTTGGGTGTTGTAAGCATACACATTTGTATTCCATAGTAACATAAATGTTGTAGCATGTAACATAGATGACTTGTAGCATGTTGTAGCATAACAGTGATGGTTTTCATTATTGTAATGTGCAAAAACTCTTATCTCATTTGTAGCATGTGCATAGTTGTAGGAAGAGAACTATTTACACATTCATTGTAAACAATGTATAAATGTATGAATTTCATTGTACATAGATGCAATAAGAAATACCACTTTGTAATAAATTATAACGTTCATAGAATTGTCAAATGACCTTCAAATGCAAGGAGGACCATACATGGTAGCAGGGTTATATAGACTATGATAGTGGACTTTTATATAGACTTACATGACTATCCTACACTCATGAAAACCTCTTTTTTAGTGTTTTATCTCTTTGTAACTCCCTTTGTATCATCTTATGTCATGATGCTTCTATGTCCATATATTTACATATATAACTCTCTTCTCTAAAATTTTGTTATCTTGATGAAATAAATACATAATCTCCATCATATTTTTTATGGATTGAGTGGTATCAAAGTGAGTTTTAACAATTTGTCAAATAGTTTGTGGTGCTCATTTCCTCCATTTTTGTAAGAAACTATCATTTCATGCATGGTTCTATTAAATGAATTGAATTATGCATGTATTAAGGAATAAATCCTTCTATATCATCCTAGGGCAAAAATTAAGAGTCTTCCAAAATCAATTTTGGCTCCATGTATAGACTCGAATATGAGTATGACAAACAATTGTTCACTAAAATTATTTTATGAAGTATTTGATAATGTTTTTAACTTGTATAGCTGAAAATAGGTGAAATAAAGGCATGAAGGGTCGAAACAAGGTGGAAACATGAGGAATTTGGAGTCTCTTTGACTGAACTAATTGATATACCTAGACACATATATGTCTTAGAACATAAAGAACATAAAAAACATAAAGACATTTAAAGACATAAAGAACATAAGAACATATATATGTGAATTAAAATTGAACATACCTTAGAATTCAATATTGTAGTTGACCAATTCTCCAAAAATTCTTATTTTTCTCAAGTTTGATTATGAATTCTATATAATTCTAGAATAGGATTAGTAAAATTTATGTAAAAAACAAACATATATCATCGAATTCAATCTATATATCAATGGTAATTATCTTTGAAACAAAATCACACATGAAACATGAAACTTTCAGTTTAAATAATCAAATTTTCTTCAAAAACGTGAAAAATCACTTCTTCTACATTGAAAAAACAAAAAATGGTGGTGGATTCACATAAAAATGATTCTCAATTAGTCCACCAACATGAAAAGTGTTTTCTTGTCTGATATACTCATGAAAAGAAAGAATAATAGGCATGTGGGGTCTGAAACATGGCTCCCACATGCTTTTTTATCATTTTCCATGCTTCCAAGAACGCGATCACGTTATAACATGAGTGCATTCTGGGAAGCATGATAGCATAAAGGTAACCTTGTATCTACATGAGAGAGTCTCCCTCTCTCTCTATTCATTTCTCTATCTTAAATATAAAGAGGGATCATGAGACATGGAGAGGTAGAGAAGGACATGGAGATAGAGAGGATAGGTGAAGATAGAGATGGGGAAAGGGAGAGATGGGGATTGAGATAGAGAAAGGGGTCTATAGAGGGAGAAAGACAGAGATACATATATAGAGAGACATGAAACATGAAACTTTCAGTTTAAATAATCAAATTTTCTCAAAAAACATGAAAAATCACTTATTCTACGTTGAAAAAACAAAAACTATGGTGGATTCATATAAAAATGATTCTCAATTAGTCAACCAACATGAAAAGTGTTTTCTTGTCTGATATACTCATGAAAAATAGGAATAACAGGCATGTGGGGTCTGAAACACAGATCCCACATGTTTTTTTACACTTTTCCATGCTTCCAAGAATGCACTCACCCACATGTTTTTTTACCATTTTCCATGCTTCCAAGAACACGATCACATTATAACACAAGTGTGTTCTGGGAAGTATGATAACATAAAGGTAACCTTGTATCTACATGAGTCTCTCTCTCTCTCTCTTCATTTCTCTATCATAAATATAAAGAGGGATCAGGAGACATGGAGAGATAGAGAGGGACATGGAGATAGAGAGGATAGGTGGAGATAGAGACAGGGAAAGGGAGAGATGGGGATCGAGATAGAGAAAGGGGTATATAGAGGGAGAAAGATAGAGATACGTATATAGAGAGAGGGGAGATATATGGAGATAGATCTAGCAAGGGAGAGATAGATAGGGAAATATAGAGAGAGAGGTAGAGAGGGGTATAATAAGAGATGGGGTTATGAGGATAGATAGCTCGATAGAGAAAGAGATCAAGATATGTCTAGAGACATAGGGAGAGAGATTTCAAGAGGTAGAAGGATGGGGAGAGAGATAAAGAGGAAGAGAGAGGTAGCAAGTGATAGATTAAGAGGTTGGGATCCATATGTTCAGAGAGATAGAGATAGGGATCCCTATTCTTCCCTCTACCTAAACCATAAACCTAAACCTCTAAACCATAAACCCTAAACCGTAAATAATGCTCCTAACCCCAAACCCTAAACCCTAAAATCTAGCAACCCTAAACCCCTAAACCCCTAAGGTCCCTAAACCATAAACTTAGAAGCAAAGGTATGTATAGTTAGAGAGAGGGATAGAGGAGACAGAGATATCTCTCCTAGGCTCAGTCTCCTCTGTATCTCCCTATTCACCTCTCTACATAAACCATAAACCTAAACCCCTAAACCTTAATCCCTAACCCCTAAACCATAAACCCTAACCGCTAACCCCTAATCCCTAAACCCTAAACCCTAAAAATGAGGAACCCTAAACCCCTAAACCCCTAAGGTCCCTAAACCATAAAACCTAGAAGCAACCCTAAACCTCTATCTTCCTATCTCTCCCAATCTCTATTGGTCCCCTCGCTCTATCTCTTGCTAAACCCAAAACCCTAACCCCTAAACTCAAGCAACCCTAAACCCCTAACCTGTAAACCCTAAACCCTAACCCCTTGACCCTAAACCCCTAAAGCCTAAATAATTCCCCTAAACCCTTACCCTAAAACCTAAACCATATTTACTTGAGAAACCCTAAACTCATGTAAACTTCAAATAGTGAGGGAGAGAGATAGAAAGGTAGATTTAGAGAGAGGGGATCGAAAGAGATCTAGCAAGATAGAGAGATAGGGATAGAGATATAGAGAGGTAAGTATAGTTAGAGAGAGGGATAGAGGAGACATAGATATCTCTCCCAGGCTTGGTCTCCTCTGTATCTCTCGATTCACCTCTCTACCTAAACCATAAACCTAAACCTCTAAACCTTAACCCCTAACCCCTAAACCATAAACCCTAAACCATACATAATGCCCCTAAACCCTAACCCCTAACCCCTAAACCATAAAACCTAGAAGCAACCCTAAACCTCTATCTCCCTATCTCTCTCAATCTCTATAATGTGAAAACATGAAAACATTAAGCTTTCATTCCAACCAAATTCATTCCTAATCAATCCCAAATCATCCCTAATCCATTCAATTTCATCTCTAATCATCCCTAAATCACTTTTAATCAGCCCTAAACCACTTCACACCATCCCAAATCACATCCAAATCAATTTAACTTCATCCCTAATCATTTTCCAATCAACCTGGATTTCATCTCAAATACCATCCCTAAACTATTCCTAAATCATTCTAATCATTCCCTAATCAGCACTAAACCACTTTAGACCATCTCTAAAACCATTCTAATTATTCCCAAATTGTTCATAATCTAGTCCTTTTTAGCTCTTATCATCCCTAAACCAATCCATTTCATCCCAACTCCATCCCAAATCAATCTAAGCTCCATCTCAAATGATCCCAAAAATAATCAAAATTAAACAAATACCTCACCAGGAGCCATTATAAGATCATAGTGCCAATATGTTAGTCATTTGTATCATTTTGTATATTATATGTGCCATATATTGCTTAGTAGCACCTACCTACCAATCGCAAATATCATTGTACACCTAGCCAATCACAGGTGTCATTCTACCCTCTGCCAGCCAGAGGAGCCATCATAACATCATAAGCACCAATATGTTAGTCATTTACACCATTCTATACATCATATATACCAACCATAAACCCTAAACCCGATCAACCCTAAACCCGTATCTCCTTGTCTCTATGATCCCTCTACCTCTCAATCTCTTTGCTTATGTCTTCGGCCATGTCCATCACCCTCTATCTCTCTGTATCTCCCTCTCTAAACTCCTAACATGTAAAAACTAAACCCAATCAACCCTAAACCCCTATCTCCTTGTCTCTATCATCTCTCTACCTCTCAATCTCTCTAGCTATGTCTCTAGCTATGTCCCTCACCCTCTATCTCCATATCTCTCCCTCTCTAAACTCCTAACCCCTAAACCCTAAACCCGATCAACCCTAAATCTGATCAACCTTAAACCCTATCTCCTTGTCTCTATCATCCCTCTACCTCTCAATCTCTTTGCCTATGTCTCTAGCCATGTCCCTCACCCTCTATCTCCCTATGTCTCCCCTTGGTCTCCTCTATATCTCCCTATTGATCCTCTCTCTCTCTAAACCCTAACATAAACCTCTAAACCTTAACCCCTAACCCCTAAAACATAAACCTTAAGTTGCCCTAAATAATGCCCCTAAACCCTAAAACTGAGTAACCCTAAACCCCAAACCTCTAAACCCTAAACCTTGGAAGCAACTCTAAACCTCTATCTCTCTAGATCTCTCCCAATATCTATCAATCCCCTCACACTCTCTCTAAACCCTAACCCCTAAACCCTAAACTTGAGCAGCCCTAAACTCCTAAACCTTAAATGATTCCCCTAAACCCTAAACTTAAGCAACCCTAAACTCATAAACCTGACCCACCCTCTCTCTCTCTCCAAAATAAGAAAACTAGGACTCTCTCTCTCTCTCTCTCTCTCTCTCTCTCTCTCTCTCTCTCTCTCTCTCTCTCTCTCTCTCTCTCTCTCTTCCAGGTTTCTCTCCCCTCCATCTCCATCATCTCCCCTTTTTCCTCCCTCTTGCTCTCCCTTGTCAACAAAGAACATGAAAATGTAAGAAAAATATGACATGTAAAGATGGATGAGGATATAAATTGGGATTCAATGAAATAGAAACAAGATAATTTATGAAATTTCATTGGATGGGAAGAATGAGGAGGAGAGGTAGAGAGGGGAGGGAAGTAGAGAGTGGGAGAGGATCGTAGGAGGTAGACAAGGCAAGGAAGAAGAGAGAGAGGGTAGGAGATAGATAGGGGAGGGAAGTGGAGACTAAGAGAGAGTAGGAGGTAGATAGGGGAGGGAAGTAGAAAGTGAGAGAGAGGGTAAGAGGTAGAGAGGGAGGGGGAAAAGAGAGTGAGAGAGAAGGTAGGAGGTAGAGAGGCAAGGGAAGAAAGGACTTAGAAAGAGGGTAGGAGGTAGATAGGAGAGGGAAGTAGAGAGTGAGAGAGATAGTAGAAGGTAGATAGGGGAGGGAAGAAGAGAGTGAGAGAGAAGGTGGGAGGTAGAGAGTGTTGCAATTATGGGCCTAACTATTGTTGTCATTGATGTCAACATAATCTTGTTGCATTGATGATAAGAATTGGATTAGTTGAACGTTGTGGATATTAAGAAAATTAATCCTATCAAGAACAAAGAAGAACAATAAAGTCAGTGAGGTAAAGATCCCAGCTAAGATGAATATCAGAGGATGTCCATCAAAGGGTTTGTACATAAGTGTCTTAAGATGATCCAGTAAACATTTTAGAGGTCCGTATGAAGATATGAAGAAGTTATGGCCACTTAAGTAAAATTGGTTCTGGCAGATGTTCAGAGGTGACAAAGTGCCACAAATAGGTTCGGTGAGATCTAGAAATGAAATATCTTGTTCTACAGATTTGGTGCAGTGTTTAGGAAGCCAATATGACAATGATGCCAGATTGTGTTCTTAAGGTTCCAAATGAAGGAGAGAATGATTTTAGTAAGCAGAAGTACTATGGATGTTCTTGGTGATTCACGTAAGCTTGTGGAGGTCTTTGGATCATGTCTAGTTCATGTTGGTGGTCTGCATTAAAGATTGAGCTTGTAATTAAAGAATTACTTCCAAATGATGGTGTTCTTCCTAAGTCTGGCTGACCGGATGAGTTACACATCCTGCAGATGATCTTGAAGATATTCTATGAAGAATGGCATGTTCCTAAAGGAATATTGAAGTCTTAGATCTGTGTGGCCAACAGTGTGTTGATTCGTGTGAAGTCTTTTTGTAATTAGACATGTTGTATTTATGTATTTTCTCTATAATGTATGCTGACTTGGATGATTATCCCGAAGTCGATGTCTTGTATAACTAAGGAATTGTAAAGTCATTTCAAATGCATCTTGTGGAGATGAGAGTGTGGTAGAGAGGAGGAGAGCGAAAGGAAGAACATAAGTATTGGGCTTAAATGGTACTGACTCAAGCATGGTGAAGATGCTATTCTTCAGTTCAAGTATGTAATACTTATTATTTTGTAGACAGTGTGTCTCATGTAGGTAGTGGGCCTCTTGTGAATAGTGTGCTCAGATAGTGAGCCCTAATTGGCATGTGTCATTTTGTTCTTACTATTCTTATAACAGAGAATACAATGTTGGGTTAGTCACCCTGTGGTTTTTTTCTTAACCGGGTTTTCCATGTTAAAAATCTTAGTGTCATATGTGTTAATGTGTTTTTGCTCTTGAATTGTTGCATTATGTTTCCATGATTGGTTTATTATTATGCTGATGAACTAAGAAAAGGATTTAAGTGATTAATTGCAAGAAAGTTTTAGACAACTGATTCACCCCCCCTCTCTCAGTTGTCTGTCCCAAATCTAACAATTGATATCAGAGCTAAGTTCCTCTAAAAGAGATTAACCACTTGAGGAGATCCAAGATGTCATCCTACAAGAAGGATAGTCTGAGGTTTGATGGAACCAATTTCAGTCTTTGGAAAAGTCGCATGGAATACCACTTGCAATGTATGGGAATGCAATATTGGATCATAGCTTCAAAGAAGTATGATCCTCCACAAAATGGTCCGCATACTATAGATGAAATCAGATATGTTGAAAACAATCTGCGGGCTAAAGAAGCTCTTCTAAGTGCCTTATCTGATTTAGAGCTGACAAATGTTATTGACCTAAAAATTGCTCATGAGATTTGGGAAAAACTGGAACTTCTGCATGAAGGAGATAAGTATGTTAAATGTGCCAAGCTACAGAGTCTGAAAGGAAAATTCAAAAACCTGAAGATGAGAGAAGATGAAAATATCACTACATTTATGCCTAGAGTAAATGAGCTTGTTTGCGGCATTAGATGTGTTGGTGGAATCTTGGATGAAGATGAAATTGTTGGCAAAGTTCTCAGATCCCTTCCTGATTCTTACAAATATAAGGTTGTTACTATTGAAGAATTCAAATCCTTTTCATGTATCACAAGAGATTAATTGGTTGGTAAAGTAGCTGCATTTGAATTGACTGAGTTTGGAGATGCCCCCCCAAGACTGAATCTGCATTCAAAGCTAGTGCCTCTATAAAAGGAAAATAAAAGTTTGATCTGGGAGAGAACTATTCAAAGAAACTATCATGGTATGAAAAAGAAAGAAAAGACTTGGAAGAAGATGAAGCAGAAGATGCTCAACTTGAAGCCCTTATTGCAAAGAGACTACCTAGAGGATCCGGTAAGTATGAGGGGAAATTAGCTTTTAAATGTTTTAACTGCAATAAGATTGGTCATTTTGCCTCAAGGTGCCCGGAAAGATTTTCAAGGCCAAATCCTAATAGATTAAGGTTCCAAAAGAAATGTTGCTATGTTCATGAAGATGATGATGAAGGAGTAACAGATGATGAATCAGAGACAGGAAACAAATCCGGAAGTGACTGGGTGTTTATTGCCATCAAGGAAGAAGATCCAATGCCCTCTAAATCTGTCAATCATAAAATTGTAGAAAGAGCTCTGGCTGCCCAAGTTGGAGAAAAGGATGATTGGGTCATTGATAGTGGATGCCCCCACCATATGATAGGTGACAAAAATAAGTTCATAGATTTGGAAAGGTATGAAGGAGGAGTGGTAAAATTTGGTGATAATTCTACTAGTAGAATCAGAAGTAGAGGAACTATTTATTTTGATGGAAAGAACAGAACTTGTAATGTACTATAGGTTGAAGGCCTGAAGCACAATCTTCTCAATGTTGGACAGTTGGTGGACAAAGGCTATGATCTCTGATTCAAAAATGGAAAATGCAAGATCTTTGAAATTTTCAAAACAGAGATCGCATCTAGTACTCAAACTAAAGGTAATATATTCCACTTGGTTGGTATTGGTAAAAGTTGCTTATTTGTTCAAATTGATTAGAGTTGGTTGTGGTACAGGAGAATGTGTCATGTGAATTTTGATAATATAATCAAGATAAACAACACTCAGGCTATAAGAGATCTTCCAAGACTAGTGAAACCTACTAATAGTTTGTGCAAAGAATGTCAGTTGGGAAAGTAGAGCAGAGTCACATTCAAAAGTAAGGAACAATCTTCTACCAAATTATTGGGCTTAGTTCATACTGACCTATGTAGTCTGGCAAGAATCAAGAGTGTGCAAGGTGATAGACACTTCATGCTATTAATTAATGACTACTCTCGGATGATGTGGGCAACATCTCTGAAAGAGAAATTAGAGGCTCTTGAGAAATTCAAAATATTCAAAGCTATGGTAGAGAATGAAACTGGATTGAACATAAAATGACTGAGGTTAGATAGAGGTGGAGAATTCACATCCGGTGAGTTCATAGAATTCTATGAGAAACATGGAATAAAAAGATAGTTGTCTACTCCAAGGACACCACAACAAAATGGAGTAGTGGAAAGAAAGAACTGAACCATCCAGTACATCTAGAACCATGATGATGGAAGCAAATGTTCCTTAGATCTACTAGAGAGAAGCTATAAGCACTGTAGTATATACTCTTAATCGAGTACAAATTAGAAGCAATACTAGTAAGACTCCCTATGAACTCTGGTTTGGCATCACTCCCACTGTAAAGTATTTCAGAGTTTTTATTAGCAAATGTTTCATTAAAAGAGATGAAGATTTAGGCAAATTTGATGCTAGAAGTGCTGAAGGAATTTTCTTGGGTTATTCTACTCAAAGCAAAGCATATTGGTGTTATAACAAGAGATTGAGAAAGATTATAGAAAGTACAAATGTGAAGGTTGATGAAGGTATTGAAAAACCCTCAAGGTTTTATGAATATGATGAAGATGATCAGAATGATGTTTTGATCCAAGGAGTCCAAGCTCCTTCTGAGATTCAAATTCAAACTGATCTGGTGAACCAGGAAGAAGAGATGAGTTTGAATGAACCTGTTCAAGAAATAGAAGTGCAAGAAAGTCCCAAAATTCCTAGGTATGTAAGACTAAATCACTCTGAAGATCAGATCATAGGTGATAAAAGAAAATGTGTTCAAACAAGAAGAAAGATTTCTCAAGACTCAGAAGAGTATTGTTTGATTTCAAAGATTGAACAAAAGACAGTGAATGAAGCATGCAATGATGAAAGTTGGACTAAACCAATGGAGGAAGAGCTGATGCAAATTGAGAAAAACCACACTTGGGATCTTGTTCCCAGACCTAGAAACAAGAATGTGATTGGAACCAAATGGGTCTTCTAGATCAAACTGAATGAAGTTGGTGAAGTAGTTAGAAACAAAGCTAGATTGGTCTGCAAGGGTTACGCTCAAGTAGAAGGAGTTGATTTTGAAGAAACTTTTGCTCCGGTGGCAAGAATTGAAGTAGTCAGGTTATTTCTTACCTTTTCTACCTTCAAGGACTTCAAAGTATATTAGATGGATGTCAAGTCAGCCTTCCTAAATGGTGACTTGGAAGAAGTATACATTGAGCAACTAGATGGATTTCAATTATCTGATCATGGTGATATGGTCTGCAAGTTGAAGAAAAAACTATATGGACTCAACAAAGGTACTACTGACAGTAATCTGTACTTCAAAATTGATCATGAAAATATCTTGATTGTTGAAGTGTTTTTTGATGATATCATTTTTGGAGGAAGAGATAGTATGTGTAAAACTTTTGCAAATCAAATGAAAAGTGAATTTGAGATGTCCATGTTTGGGGAAATGAATTTCTTCTTGGGTTTGCAAATCACTCAAACAAAGAAAGGAATCTTCATTTCTCAAACCAAATATGTGAAAGAATTGTTGAAGAAATTTGGGATGGAAGACCTAAAACCAATGAGTACTCCCATGGCAACCAGATGTAAATTGAGCAAAGGTAATGACTCTCCTAAGGTTGATCAGAAAAAGTATAGGTCAATGATTGGAGGATTATTGTATCTCACTCAAACTAGACCTGACATTATGAATGTTGTTGGTCTTGTTGCTAGATTCTAAGATGATCCTAGAGAATCTCATGTCATGGCAATCAAGAGGGTTTTTACATATCTAAAAGGGATAGTTGAGTATGGTTTGTGGAATCCTAGAGATCATGATTTCTCTCTTCATGCATATACAGATGCGGATTGGGCAGGAGATGTGGATGACCAGAAGAGTACCAGTGGTGGAGCATTCTCTTTGAGGAAGAGATTGGTCTCTTGGCTGAGAAAGAAACAAGAGG
The DNA here is from genome assembly GCA_027924645.1 of Cunninghamia lanceolata. Lineage (NCBI taxonomy): Eukaryota > Viridiplantae > Streptophyta > Pinopsida > Cupressales > Cupressaceae > Cunninghamia > Cunninghamia lanceolata. The sequence continues at coordinate 12,888,737 of BSBN01000780.1, forward strand.
CAATATCTATATCCACTGCAGAAGCAGAATATATTGCAGCAGCAGGTAGTTGCACTCAAGTATTGTGGATGAAGCAAATGCTAAGAGACATTAGAGTAGAGTATGAGGAACCTATCACAATCTTCTTTGATAATTCAAGTGCAATAAATATATCAAATAATCCAGTGTTGCATTCAAAGACTAAACATGTATCGATCAAGTTTCACTTTTTAAGAGAGAAAGTGAACAAGAATGAAGTTAGATTGGAGTTTGTACCTTCCAAGGATCAAATTGCAGATATTTTTACTAAACCTCTACCTAAGGACTCTTTTGAGTATCTTAGGGAGAAGTTAGGGGTTATTACCCCTTCAGTTCTAAATTAAGGTGCACTGGTGTACATCAGTCTAGTGGATCTCACAGTCATATCTTGTGGTCTGGATTGATGTTTGGGAAGCTACTACTCAGGGGGAGTAGCTGGTATGTTTCTGAATTAATGCAAGTATGTGCCCTTTGCCATTGATGTCAAAGGGGGAGAGAAGACATGTGAAAAACAAGTAATTTTTGATCAAAGGGGGAGTAGGAAAGGAAGAGAAGACATGTAAATGGTTGTTGTTGATAGGGGGAGTTGTGTAAGTGAGGAAAAGTTCTTGTCTGGATGGTTAAAATAGTTTTTCACATCATATGTTTCCATCAATGACAAAGGGGGAGATTGTTACAAGTATGGGCCTAACCGGTGTTGTCATTGATGTCAACATACTCCTATTGCATTGATGATAAGGATTGAATGACCTGAATGCTGAGGATATTGAGAAAATTAGTCCTATCAAGAATAGAGAAGAATAGTGAAGTCAGTGTGATAAAGATCCCAACTAAGATGAAAATCAAAGGATGCACATCAAAGGGTTTGTAGATAAGTATCTTAAGATGATCCAGTAAAGATTTTAGAGGTCCGCATGAAGATATAAAGAAGTTATGGCCACTTAAGTCAAACTGGTTCTGGCAAATGTTTAGAGTTGACAGAGTGTCACAAATAGGTCCAGTGAGATCTGGAAATTAAATATCTTGTTCTTCAGATTTGGTTGAGTGTTTAGGAAGTCAATTTGAATTGACAACTCAATTGGTTCATGGTCTAAAGGTCCGCAAGCATCTATTCCAATATGACAGTGATGACAGACTGTGTTCTTGAGGTTCTTGATGAAGGACATAATGATTTTAGTAAGCTGAAGTACTGTGGATGTTCTTGGTGATTTAGGCAATCTTGTGGAGGTCTTTGGATTGTGTCCAATTTGTGTTGGTGGTCCGCATTGAAGATTGAGCTTGTAATTGAAGAATTACTTCTGGATGATGGTGTTCTTCCTAAGTCTAGCTGACCGGATGAGTTACACATCCTGTGGATGATCTTGAAGATATTATGTGAAGAATGGTGTGTTCCTAAATGAATATTGAAGTCTCAGATCTGTGTGGCCAATAGTGTGTTGATCTTCATGAAGTCTCTTTGTAATTAGTCATGTTGTATTTATGTATTTGCTCTGTAATGTGTGCTGACTTGGATGATTATCCCTAAGTCGATGTCTTGTAAAAATAAGGAATTGTAAATTCATTTCAAATGCATCTTGTGGAGATGAGAGTGTGGTAGAGAGGAGGAGAGTGAAAGGCAGAGTAGAACTATTGGTCTTAAATGGAACTAACCCAAGCATGGTGAAGATGCTATTCTTTAGTTCAAGTATGTAATACTTATTATTTTGTAGACAATGTGTCTCATGTAGGCAGTGGGCCTCTTGTGAGTAATGTGTTCAGGCAGTGAGCCCTAATTGGTATGTGCCATTTTGTTCTTACTATTCTTTTAATAGAGAATACAATGTTGGGTTAGTCACCCCATGGTTTTTCCCTTAACTGGGTTTTTCACGTTAAAAATCTTGGTGTCATATGTGTTAATGTGTTTCTACTCTTGAATTGCTGCATTATGTTTCCATGATTGATTTATTATTATGCTAATGAATTAAGAAAAGTATTTAAGTGATTAATTACAAGAAAGTTGTAGACAACTGATTCACCCCCCTCTCAGTTGTCTGTCCTAAATCTAATAGAGAGGGGAGGAAAGTAGAGACTCAGAAAAAGGGTAGGACATAGAGAGGGGAGAGAAATAGAGAGAGAGAGAGAGAGATGATAGGAAGTGTAGTTGCCCTTGTAGACATGTATGTAAAGTGTGGAAGCATAGACAAGGCATGTCAATTGTAAGATGTAACACCTCAAAGAGATGTTCTATAATGGAATGCAATGATTGCAAGATATGCAAAAAATGGATTTGTTGAAAAGGCTTTAGAAACTTTCAAGCAAATGTAATTGGCATGTGTATTTCTAGTTATGCTCATCATAATATGAGTGCATTATAACATGCTCGCGTTATGCTCATCTTTGTTTGACATGTTTTTATCAGTTTTTAGCAAAATCTAGAGATAATCTAGAGCATGCTCCCCATCAGGATGGCACATTTTTCAATGAAAACTTTAAAAAATACCACCATGATCTTAAGATCTTTGTTAGCTGTCTAACCATATATTTGTTTTCACATTTTGAGTACGTTTAGTGTTTCATCTTGAATTTCTTTTGTTAGTGTGTCTAGTTTTTGTCAAAAACTAGTGTCTAGTATTTTTTACTTTTTTTAAACCGTTCATCGAAAATTGAAATACGTTATATTTTTAGAAACTAAACTCCATTCTACATGAGTTTAAAAAAATGATTTTCGATTAGTTTTCAAACATTTTAGGGGGGAGCACGCTCAAATATTTGTTTTTCAGGATGTGTCCACTTTAAAAATTACTAAAAATTTAATTATTCATTAAAAAGTTATCAGAAAAATTAGGGATAAACTATATGGTGTTACCTAATTTCTCACTAGAGTGATTATTGAAATACTAAAAAAAACTTAACATTTTAGGGGGAACACACCAGACGCTATGTTATGTTTTTTTCAGAAAAATAAGATCAATTTGTGTGCTCCCCCTTTTTGAACCCCTTAATCTCAACCATATTTAGAAAAAAATAGTAGTTTAGAAACTAGATTAGGAGCACTATAACTCTTAGTTTCATTGCATCTTCAAATTTTGAGTGTAGCTATCTTCAATTTCTCATCCAACATCAATGTTTCCTGATTTCAAAAAAAAGTGGCAACATAAGACCCCATTTTGATCCCTCATCTTTGTGTACTTAGCCAGATCAAGTCTTTGATATGTGTGGTGGATCCTAATTAATTACTAGTGATAATTATTCACACCATTTCTAAAAATTTTCTAATTGTGGTATTAACGGATTTAGGCATCCTTGGAGGAGTCTTGGTGTTAGTAGCAAATAGTTTCATGAAGACTCAGTGAGGATTCATCAATGATGCAACCTTTCTAATATCAAAAGAATCATGACACCCTTCCAAGTTGGGGGCACACTATCAGAATTCTGAAGCAATGTTCATAATAAAAGCCCAACACACAAATGAAAGGCACTATTTTCTAAATAATTGGGCATAGCCATGAAGCACGGCTTATTGGCACAAGTCATTCATAGTAAGTCTTTGTATCTAACATAGTGTGTAGTAAGATCCAAAAGGCTTGGCTCAACAACAAAACTATGGCATCTAGTCATAATGAAGATGTTACACTCTTAAGGTTAAAGGTGTAAAGCATTACAATTCAAAAACACATTTGAATCTAGCCACCTATTATATGAAGACACTCGGCTATCATTTAAAACATAGCACAGCCGGGATAGCAATGGTTTCAAATAATGAAGGTGTTGGCAAGAGACACTATATGGATTCATGGTTGTTGTCATTGATGGCAACAAAGGTCATCCCACATATCCGCAAGACATGATGTGTCTCTACCGGAAGTCAGAATAAAGAATGTTGTGGTCCGGTGAAGAAGAACAGAGCATGTGGCAAGGTCTGACAGATTGGTCCGGATCTCTCAGAGGAAGTGTCTTGGTGCAGTGCGGATTTGGGGAAGTCAAGAGGACTACCTTGAGTGGTATATTCCAAGGATTTAGCCTCCGGTGATGGACAAGGAAAAAGATATGAATGGTTGAGTACCGGATTCCTGAGAGACAGTGAAAACAGAGGAAGAACTGACTGACAGAGTATCAGACTGCTTTCCGGATGTGTTACTGTTGATGACAGAGGTTGTGAAGGCATGAATCATGTTTGGCCGACATGATTAATGATATCTACAAGTATATGCTTGATCCGCATTGCTTGGTGAGGAAGGATTCAGCCGACAGAACAAAAGTTTGTAAGAAACTAGACTGTTTCGGATGCCGACTAGAAAAGTGATGAAATTACTTGTGCGGATATATATAGAGGATGGATTTAGTTGTGAAGGGTGTGATGGTGTGAAGTGATATGCGAATAAGTCCAGAATAGACCAGAGGTAGCAAAAAGGATCCGGTATGTGAAAGATAGCAGAATAAAGAACAGAGGAAAGATGAAGTGCAGCAGATCAGTGTACTGAGCCTAACCGGAACTGAACTCCAGCATATGCAGATGCTTCCAATCAGTTCAAGACTGTGATTCTTATCACTTTGTAGACAGTGTGTCTTCTTGTAGGCAGTGGGCCTCTTGTGAGCAGTGTGCTCGGGCAGTGAGCCCTAATTGGCAAGTGCCATTTTGTAATTTCCTATTCTTCTAACAGAGAATAATTTTGGGTTAATCACCCCGTGGTTTTTCCCTTAACAGGGTTTCCACGTCAAAAATACTGTGTCATGTGTTTCTTATTTCATGATTAATGTTTTTGTGTTTGATTCTATGCTGCATCAATTAAAAGGAAAGTTCAATAAGGGAAATAATTAGGATAACTGATTCACCCCCCCCCTCTCAGTTATCAACAATTGGTATCAGAGCTAAGTTCCTCCTAATAGAGCCTAACAGCTTGAGGAAGATCTAGGATTTCAAATGGATGCATATGGTTTAAGGGAGCAACTCAAGACTGCTCTTGAGGATCTTGAACAGTCAAATTCTGAAGTCAGTGAATTAAAGGAAAGACTCAAACAGGCTGATGAATTCATGAGAGAATTAAAAGACAAATTAAGTCTCTCTATGAAAAAGAGAAAGGAGCTACTCCAACAATTGGCAAGACAAAGTGAAGAAAGCAATACAAATGAAGAATTGACTGAGCAAACCAAGTTATGTGAAAAGTTATCAAAAGAAGTCATTATGTTAAGACATGAAATGGAATCAGGAACTATAAAGTTTACTCAAGAGATTGAAGAAAAAAGAAAGGCTGAAGACAATCTAAGACAATCTCTTAAAGAAAAATCAGAAGAATGCCACCAGATGGACAGGATTATCAGACATCTTGAATCTGATCTTGAAGATGCCAAAGATAATGAAGAAAAACTTGAGGATCAAATTGCCTCTCTCAAAAGAGACCTTCAAACAGCAAATGAATATAAAGAGAAATTCAAGATAAGCTCTGCTCAACTTGAAGTTCTTCTTGGAAGTCAAAAGAGGACAGATGACAAGTATGGTTTGGGATATGAGAAAGGAGAAAGCTCCGGATCCGGTCAGAAGAATCTTGGATCAGAAAATCCAAGGAGCAGGCCTAGAAGACCTCCGGTAAGACAGCCAAATGCTCAAAGATATCCATCCTTCAATGGATACTGCCACAGCTGCAACCACTTTGGTCACAAAGCTAATCAGTGCAGAATGAGAATGAATCAGATTAATTCATCCTTCTCTGGACAATGCTTCAACTGCAAAAGGTATGGACACAAATCCCATGAATGCAGAATTATGCAAGTAAACAAATCATTCAAAGGTAGATGCTTCACATGCAATAGAGTAGGTCATATGGCTGATCAATGCAGATCAAGAGGATATCAGTCAAATATGCAAAGAAATGTTATTTGCCAAATCTGCAATAGGTCCGGCCATAATGCTAAAGTCTGCAGAAATAAGTATCAGGACAAAAGAGGTCCGGTGTATAATCAGAATCAAGACAAGGGTAAACAAAAGATGAATGCGGATGAAGTTAGGAATCAGATGAGCAAGATTTGGGTGAAGAAAAGTTTAGAGAATGTAGAGGTTGGATCCGCACCAGACTCTGGTGCTGATATTTCTTCCAGAAATTAAAAAGTGAGCTCAGGCTCAGGGGGAGACTCAAAGAAAATCCTGTTCCCCCAGCCAAACAAGTGGTGCCGAATGTGGCACAAGATGCGGATTAAAGGGTTTGCAGATATGAGTCTTGAGATGCTTCAGTCAAGTTTTCAGAGGTCCGCATGGAGTTATGGAGAAGCTGTGATCGATCAAATAAGACCTGTTCAGGGAGATGCTCCGATATGACAAAGGATTACAAAAGGGTCCGGAGAGATCCGGAAGTGCACTATCTTGTTCTGCGGATTGGACAGAATGTTTGGGATGTTCTTGTAATATGTTACCTCTATTTTTTCATGATTGAAAGATCCGGATGATATTCACAGATCAGGACTAATCCGGGATACTCCAAGCTATCCAGACAAGGCAAACCGGAACAATGTAGGTAAAGCATTTATTGCAGACAGATATTAGGGTTCGCGGAGCAATATAAGGGATTTCTCAAAAGTCATTTGCTCATTCTGCACTCAAGAAGAAGCGAAAAGTGGAGCTCTGCAACAAGGTTCATCAAGCACACCAAGGATCTCCTGCCGAAGTTATTGCATAAAGAAATCAATCCAACCACTCCGTGCAAACCGAAGGTGCATAAGGTATTCTCTGTTTTTCATTACCTCACTGCAAATATTTGAAGAATGGCTACTCCAAACATAGTTAAGATCTCTGATAGACCTCGCCCCTCATTCAAGAAACATCCCTACAAATCATTGGAGGTAGATCCACTAGGAGCCTTCTCTAGTGTTCCTCACGGAGTTTTACATACCGAAGACATTAGGGTTTACATACATGCAAGCATTGAGGAATTTGGGGAATTCAAATTAAGAGACCTCTATCACAAGCAACTGATAGACAATGCTTTTGAGCTTAAACCAGAGTATAAGGATATCCAGAAGAAACAATTTGAGCAATTTATTCATTTCCCCTGCTTTGAAGAAGATGAATGGGTCCGGTATGTACTGAGCAGGATGCATGACAACTTTCTATGGCTGGATAGACCCTGCAAGATCACAAAAGAGGCAATTAGAGCAATAACTAGCCTATACTCTTCCAGAGGGATACCTATCCTCAAATCTGTCAAGAACAACATTGTAACTGAGGCCATCGGATCAAAATTTGATAAGAGGGCAATGACCATTGAAGATATTTTGGATCCGGATATCAAATATGCATCCATGATAATAGGATACAAGATCTATCACTCCAGCAGGGAGAATTCTGTATCCGGAACTACAGTATACACTGCCTGTGAAATGCTAAGAAAGAATGCAGAATATGATCTCTGCGAACTACTGCTAAGCCAATTAATGGAAAACATACAGAAAATCAAGAAGGATAAGAAGAATTCCTTTAAGTATGGTACTCTTATTGTATGTCTATTCTTCTACTTCATCAATGAGCTACCCGGAACAAGTGGATGGGTATGGCAGAATGACAAACCTGTTGCAGTCCAGATAAGAGACTATTTGCATGGACTTGGGGATGCAAAAGCGAGAAATACAGCTCTATGGGGATACTTCAAAAACTTTCAGAGCATGATGCAAGCAAGAGAGAGAATTCCCCAGTCTCTTGTTGAAAAATACAAAGACTCAGTGTGCTTTATGGTTGACACTGATCAGTGCCTAATGGAGGCAGTGGAGCCAAGGACTGTCTGGATCATGCCCATGGGGTATGAAGTGGATGAACAGATAGTGAAGCTGCATGTTCAACACATGCTAATTCAGCCCAAAGATCCTAAGGCAGAAAGGTTTGGAACCTTTGAGGAGCTGAGTGTAAAAATACATGTAGAACTCAGGGAACCTGAGATTAAAAGAAAGGTGAGAAAAGAAGTAGAGCACATTGCTCAAGGCCTAGGCATCTCAAAGGAGGCACTTGATGCCAGCCGGGAAAAGAGGAGGAAGGCCGAGGAAGAAGAGAAAAGTAAAGAAAGTGCTCCGGTTGAAGCTCCCACCCGGACCAGATCATCAAAGAGATCTGCACCTCCCACAACCAAAGTTCAAAACCGGAAGTCCAGGCATCCGGTAAGAGATCCAAGACAAAAGCCACAAGGGCTTATGGAAGCCAAAAGGATGAAGAGGAAACAGAGTCAGATGAGGGAGTAAAAGAAATAAAGAAATAGAAGAAGAAAGGATCCGGTAAGCCCTCCACAGGCCAAGACAAGGATGAAATGGCAGAGGTATCTGTTGAAAAGCCCACTCTGTCTCTAGAGAGCATAATCAAGTCGGTCACGGTGGATGGAAACCTTCAACCAATGACTGAATCCTATGATGACTTCAGTGAGGCTGACCAAAAGACTCTGCAGGAAGCCACAGTTAAATATCTGAACATATATAATAAGGCTTTCATTGAGATCATATCTCTTATTCCTAAAAGCCTAGAAAAGGAATTGGAAGTAAGAAAGAATAATGCTCATGCTAAAGATCTTGAGATCTGGGAGCAGATAGCTATTCAGCTATATCCTCAAATTGATCCCAAGACAATGAACATTATCTTCAAGGACTGCAAAGATGAGTTCAGAAGTAAAGCCAGGATGAATCAACTCATGCTTGGTGAGACTGACCGAGTGGCCCAAGAGACAGAAGAGATCCTCCGGAAGGCCTTCAAAAGGTTCAATCTTCCTGTTGTAGAGGACTTAGGTGCAGAAACAGCTGCTGATTTGGAATCATCTGTTCCGGAAGAAGTGAGCCCTGAACGGACAAACATCTCTCCTCCGGTTTCCCCTACAGTCTCCGGATCCAAAGAAGAAGAGCAATTACAGGAGAAGGAAGCAGTGGTGAAAGACAAAGAGGTTGACAGTTCTAAGACTGCAGAAGAAAATAAACATCTGTCTCCGGCAAGAGACACTGCACAAACTGTTCAACAATTTTTGAGCAAAGAAACTTTAGAGATTGATGAACCGGAGCTTCTAAAAGGCCCATTTGATTTTGACTCTCTCTCTCCGGTACAAACAATGAAGATAGCTTCATTTGCAAATGCCAAGGCAAATGAAAAGCTCCTGAAGTCTCATATGGAAGACTGTGAGTTGATAGAGGCTGCTTCCGGAGTACTTGTAAAGATTATGCCATCAATCCAAATTGATCCGACAGCCTCCACTTCCGGTAATCTAAAAACCTTAGTCAGCAGTGTTGATACACATTTTGATTCTCTAGAAAAATCAGCTGAAGAAAAGGTCCGGAAGGAATTTTTGGATAAGAGATTTTCAGAAATATTAGAATTAATCTCTAAAGATAGGAAGATTGTAAGCATTGGAATAAAGAGCTTAGAGAATGCTCTTAAGGATGGCGGTGACATCTACAAATTTTGTATATCCTGGTCAAAGGCAACAGCAGCATTTGACAAGAAAATAAAAGAGGAACAGGATAAGCTACAAAGCTTATCTCAAAGTTTTGATCCTCTCTCTTCCTCTATAATAAATCAAGAATGTCAGACTATTGCAGTCTTGAATGAAATAAAGAATCTTGAGAAGGAAAGGAAGAACATCACTAACCGGATGGGAGAACTTAGAAGGATTATAATCCCTAAGTTGGAAACTATGCATGAGGCCATCAGTGATGCTCAGACCACCGCCCAAACAAAAGATCCGATAGATCTCAAGCGGGCAGAAGCTTTTGCATTTTTGTTAAGTGGTCACATTTCAATTTTGGATAGAATGAAGCAAAGTTGGGCTACAGAAATGATCCAATTGCAGACATCCTTTGCAGACATTCTTCAGTACATGTGAGTATGTAAATATGCGGCTATATATAGAAAATTTTTGAAAATTTTGGTGTGCGGACCCTACCCTTTGCCATTGATGTCAAAGGAGGAGTGAGGAGCAGTGAAAAATGAGGAATCCAACTAAGGGGGAGTTCCAGAAATTGTATATAAAGACAGAGCATCAGCAAAGGGGGAGCATAGTGAAAACACTTAGTCATTTTTCACTAAGTGTTGCCATCAATGCCAAAGGGGGAGATTGTTGGCAAGAGACACTATATGGATTCATGGTTGTTGTCATGGATGGCAACAAAGGTCATCCCACATATCCGCAAGACATGATGTGTCTCTACCGGAAGTCAGAATAAAGAATGTTGTGGTCTGGTGAAGAAGAACAGAGCATGTGGCAAGGTCCGACAGATTGGTCCGGATCTCTCAGAGGAAGTGTCTTGGTGCAGTGCAGATTTGGGGAAGTCAAGAGGACTACCTTGAGTGGTATATTCCAAGGATTTAGCCTCCGGTGATGGACAAGGAAAAAGATATGAATGGTTGAGTACCGGATTCCTGAGAGACAGTGAAAACAGAGGAAGAACTGACTGACAGAGTATCAGACTACTTTCCGGATGTGTTACTGTTGATGACAGAGGTTGTGAAGGCATGAATCATGTTTGGCCGACATGATTAATGATATCTACAAGTATATGCTTGATCCGCATTGCTTGGTGAGGAAGGATTCAGCCGACAGAACAAAAGTTTGTAAGAAACTAGACTGTTCTGGATGCCGACTAGAAAAGTGATGAAATTACTTGTGCGGATATATATAGAGGATGGATTTAGTTGTGAAGGGTGTGATGGTGTGAAGTGATATGCGAATAAGTCCAGAATAGAGCAGAGGTAGCAAAAAGGATCTGGTATGTGAAAGATAGCAGAATAAAGAACAGAGGAAAGATGAAGTGCAGCAGATCAGTGTACTGAGCCTAACCGGAACTGAACTCCAGCATATGCAGATGCTTCCAATCAGTTCAAGACTGTGATTCTTATCACTTTGTAGACAGTGTGTCTTCTTGTAGGCAGTGGGCCTCTTGTGAGCAGTGTGCTCAGGCAGTGAGCCCTAATTGGCAAGTGCCATTTTGTAATTTCCTATTCTTCTAACAGAGAATAATTTTGGGTTAATCACCCCGTGGTTTTTCCCTTAACAGGGTTTCCACGTCAAAAATACTGTGTCATGTGTTTCTTATTTCATGATTAATGTTTTTGTGTTTGATTCTATGCTGCATCAATTAAAAGGAAAGTTCAATAAGGGAAATAATTAGGATAACTGATTCACCCCCCCCCTCTCAGTTATCAACAGAAGGTGCCTTTGAAATGGGAAGCTCAATCAAGTGAGGCATGAGCCACTAAAACTCATGCATAAACCATAAGAAAATGGTTTAGCCAAGTCAGATATAGAATATGGTATGAGTCTATATAGAAGGCACTCAACATAGCCAAGATAGTGCGAGACCTCTTGCAATGATGTCAAGGTGCAGTTAGTGTAAAGATTGAAGCATCCACCTATCAAAAGGAAACACAACCATGAAAGTATGTGGCCTTCAAATTCAAAAGCTTAGGTTCAATGCATAATCAATAAAATAATGTGCAAACTATATGGCGTTGATAGAAAGATCCAAGTGTAGGATTCATATGAGAATGGCATAGCCTAAGGAGACTCCCAGCATCAGAACACTGCCTATCAAGGTGCAACAATAGCAGAAGAATGGCGCATCAGTGTTCAAAAAGGATTGGCCTCTACGGAGTGGCACACCACATGAAGTATCAACATGACCTCATATTTTAAGACCCATGTAGGTTTCAAATGCAACATAGACATAGAGCCAAGAATTATGAAGTAAGGCACAGGTATTAAGATCAGCAAAGTCCACAACATCAAGCAATATAAGATGATGGCTAGTTGATATAAAGGAGCAGCCTCTAGGTCAAGGCACGCATCTTGGAGTATAAGCACATAAAAATATGACACAAGCAATAATATTTGAATGCCACCATTCAATTGGGAATGACAGCTCAATACAAGGTAGGTCATAAGTTAAATATGTATCTATGAAATCATAAGCCCATTCAAAACAAAGGGAATAGCTTCAGGCTCTCTCGAAGCAAGCAATATAAGATGTGCAACCATTGACATTGAGGCTCTAGCTCTAGAATGAAGAATCACACATTGCTTTTAAAATCTTTGGCATTTCCATTATAAAGGAGAAACAATTGCCGATATAACAAAGAGACCATTCAAGAAGAGGGAATTCTACAACATAAATACACATAGACACCGTATGCGAATGAAGAATGGAGCTTCAATGATTCACATTTCAATAGAAGGCAGTCATCCACAAAGAAGAACTCAGGTGCAAGTTCAAGGCACTCAACACATATAAAGGTGGTAGTGCCAATATGAAATCATGGCATTTCCTATCAAGGAATGACCCCTATTCCATGTCGCTGCCATATAACCAATGGCATTGCTAAAAAATAAAATGTTGTTTTTCCAAAGTCTAACAAGCCATTACAAGCATAGTGCAAGTTTAAGTATGAAAGCCATAAGTTCAAGGCATAGTCATATAAGCATATATGGAGGAGGTGTTGTCAAATAATAGAGGAGGCACAGTTCTAAGATGATAATGGAACTCCCTATTTCAAGATCATCGTGCTGCCTCAAACAAGGCTGGCGTAGACCTAAAAATAAAGTGCAAACCCTAAGTATCAACACAGGACAAAGAGACTCAACAACCATCGATGGAAAGAAGATCCAATGGCTCAAACAAGGAATAGAAAAGAAGCAGTGGAGGCTGCCAAGTGGCAACATAATGGGCATTCGCAAGGAGAAGAAACAAATTTTCCCTCAAACAAGCACCAATGTGCTACATGGAGAAGGCGGAAGGTAGATAAATGATTTTGTTTCATTTTATTAAACTCATAAATGCAACAAGGGTCATGTGAATCTAGAAGGGGCTAAGTTATTTTTCTTAATGTTTAGTCTAATGGTGGGGTCCCCTTGATTAAAGCTGGGCTTTATTTAATGTTGAATATATAGAGTCTCTTTTAAAACCTACGGGGGAGAAAAGTAAGATCAAATAAATATGTTGAGTATTTTACTTTTAAAGGGACACATGGGTCCCTCTAGCAATAAAGCCAAGCTTTATTAAATGAAGACTCTAATAAAGACTCTTATATGACTCATGATTCATGGTGAAATCTGATGTAGCCCTAAAAATAATAATGCACTGCTTTTATTTTTTATAGCAAGCTACAGCAAAGGATGAGCAGGAATTTGAGTTTTTCTACACAGGTAAGAGGCAAATGCATTTTTTCAGCTCAAGGGGCAAAACAAAAAGAAGAGTTTAACTGGGAGTTGTAGTTACTAGATCTAGAGTTAACAAGATGGTAGTTAGAGATATTTCTAGGTAGTTGGAGGAGAAGATCTTCAGAGGGTTTTTATTTTTTGCTTTAAATAGCCTGGATTCGAGACAAAGAATGTATATACATACACAGATGATGAGAGGTTTTGGAGAAGCAGAGTAGAGATATTTTTTGGTCTCAATAGGTGCTTCTCGTGAAGGATTTGAATATTGTATATTGTGCAATTTTGCCTCTATATTTTGTTCTCTTGTCAAACAATGAAGAGAAAGTAGTGCGTTGTGCAAATTTGGATTTGTCTCTGATTCTTGCTTCTTCTTTCTTTTTGTTCTTAGCCTTTGATAAATCTGTATTATGCTAGATAATTAATCATGCATTCTTCTCTTGAGTTTACCAGTGAATCTTTTAGGGTTTGATCATTGTGTTGTTGGGTAGATAATGAATCTGGCACATCGCCTTAGTAGATTAGGGTATTTCTTTATCTTTTGTTTCTTCCCTTTTCCCCATAAACTAGAGAGAAGAACCAACTTCTTTAAAATCTAGACGTTATTCTAAGAGTCAAACCCACATTCTCAGAATCTACCATTGTTGGTGATTAACCTACAAATTTAAGCATCAACAATTTTTGGCATGCCCGGTGGGACTGGAATCAAAGACTTGAGTCTTTGTTTTCATTGAATCTTTGCCCTATATTTTGTGGTTTTTATGAAAAATCACAAAAATATCTACTCATAGGAGCATGAATCTTCCATTTGGCAAGTCCAATGGTGACTCTTTCTTAGGTATATATTTCTGCAAATCATGGTAGCCTCAAATATTTTTGTGCAACTCAATATCCCTACAAGAAATTTTCCCTTTGTGACTTGGGATTCAACTCCCCTTCTTCTTCAACAATAGGGTCAGATTCTTGATGCATCATGGAAAGCATTGCCTCATTTTCTTAGGGATGATTCTATTTGTCCTATAGATCACATTCAAGATCTGGCAAATTTATGCACCATTCACAATATCACAACTGAGAATGAAGCTCTTCTATTGTTGGCATCTTCTCTGAAAGGTAAAGCAAGGGAATGGTATAGAAATTTGTAGCCTAGTTTAGTCATAGGATGGGACTAGCTTAGTGAGCTCATTTACAAGCAATTCAAAGAAAGGACAGATGTCATCTCTCTCACTCAGAATCTCATCACAATCAAGAGGCATCCATTAGAGAGCATGTGTGATTTCAATTCAGGATTTGATAAGGTATGGAAATTTTTTTAATAGATATTAGGCCTCCTCTAGTTTTTACATTTCTGTATTATTTGAAGGCCCTAGACCTTGAAATATCCATCATGATACAAGACATAGGAGGTGAGACTCTACCTCAATCATATAATCTTGCAATTAGGGCTGAAAATAACCTCATAGAAGATAGAAAATTGCCTCCTCTACCCTTAAAACCACTAATGCCTCATGCAGAGAACCCATCTCAAGCTCTTTCTTGTAGCCAAATGCATACTTGTTCTAATCCACCCACCCTCCTTGCTGATTTGCTAAATTGTAAAGAGATGTTGGAGGTAAAAGAACTTATAAAAACCCTCAACCACGAGCTCAATGAGCTAAGAAAACAAGCTTTGTATCATGCTGATCCAATTATCATGCCTCAAAGTCCTTATGGACAACAATATTAATGCAGTCAATTTATTGAAGAGATCCTCCCTCAGGCACACAAGAGACCCACACATTTGGATAATTGTACTTTGCAAGCCTCTGTGGCTACAAATCAGCCAATAGAAGTCACATATCAGGTTCTCTGTCATTTTAATATAAAAGAAAATTTGAGTCTCAAAGATTAAAAACAAGGAAAGAGATAGACCCTATTTATCCAATGTTCCTAGCCAATTCTGAGCATCATGCACATGTGGTGAGGTGCAATTCAGAAACTCAATTGACAAATGAAGGAGATTCAGAGGATGCTTATGACTTGACTCTTCTAGAAGTTGAAAAGTACTTAAGAAGGGGTTTTCAAGCTAAAAAGTAGTGGGTGATGGAAGATGTGTGGTCTATACCTCATCTTGAGAAAGAAATTGCAAGGGACATTTCTGCAAAATCTACAAGGAATGACTACTTTTATTTCTGTTATAAGTTTTCACATCTTGTAGAAGATAGTGATGAGCAATTGGAGTAGCAGAATGAGGATTTATTCTCAGCTTATCAACAAGGATATCTGATTCTGGATGGGGAGGATTCCACCATTGAGCAAGTCAATGGTTGTTTTGTAAAGCCTCTTTTGGATGATCATGAAGATGAGGTTGAAGATGAAACATGTGTAGGAGCTGATCTATTCTCTATTTTTGAAAATGGATATTCTCTTTTTCTTGAAGAAGACCCACAAGTGCATATAAAGATGCATGACAATAAGGACTCAAGAGACATTGGTAATAGTGAAGATCTACATAGGAAGCTGCATCATACTCCATTCTTTTTGCAAGAAGAAATCCCAATCAGATTCAAGACCATTATTGGTAGCTCCATCACTTGTGTACCTGATTTTGATTCTATCTTGAGTCATGATCAGGATAAGTCGCTACTGAGGTCCAATCAAAAGAAACTCTCATATGCAAGCAAAGAAATGAGCTCCAACACTTGACAATGGTCTTTCAATACTGAGCAGTTTATTTGGTCCATCATCAGTTCAATGAGGATCCATTGGGGAAGGATGATCATATCTGGGAGTTATTTTTCCAATCCTGTGAATGGGCATGTTCCTATGCATCTCACATGTCAGTAGTTTAGTCTCAGAGGCTTAGTAATAAGTTGCAGTAGCAACATTAGATAGATTTCAGTTTCATCTATTTGCTTTCAATAAGTCTCAACTGCAATAAACGATGAGAGGTCAATTTCTATAGTTCAGCTCTATGTTAGTTTCAAAGGTTTCAATCATCATCAATTGATCTCAGTTGCAAAATATTAGTTGTGAAGGTATTTGGTTCAATAGTATTTCAATTTCAAAATCAGTGCATTTGTTGGGCAATTTTTATCGATTTGGTTGCACAAATGTTGGGTGCCAATCTATTTTCAGTTGAATGAATATTTTAGTTTTAGTATAATCAACTCTATGCCCATTGGATAAGGCTCTAATCTCCAAAACCAAAGATTTTTGGAGTTGTCACATGTAGGCACACTTTCCCAAGATGTCGCCAAGAACTGGGGAGAATTTTCCACACTATTTCTAATTTTTTTCTAATTGTGGTTTTAAGGGATTTAGGGGTCCTTGGAGGAGTCTGGGTCTTAGTGGCAAATAGTTTCGTGAAGACATAGTGAGGATTCATCAATGATGTGGCCTTTCTAATATCAAAATAATCATGACACCCTTCCAAGTTGGGGGCACACTATCAGAGATTCTGAAGCAATGTTCATAATAAAAACCAAACACACAAATTAAAGGCATTGTTTTCTAAATAATTTGGTGTAGCCATGAAGCATGACTTATTGGCATAGGTCATTCATAGTAAGTCTTTGTATCTGACACAAGGTGTAGTAAGAGCCAAAAGGCTCGGCTCAACAACAAAACTATGGCATCCAGTCATAATGAAGATGTTGCACTCTTAAGGTTAAAGGAGTAAAGCATTACAATTCAAAAACACATTTGAAGCCAGCTACCTATTATATGAAGATACTTAGCCATCATTTAAAATATAGTGCAACCAGGATAGCATTGGTTTCAAATAATGAAGGTGCCTTTGAAATGAGAAGCTCAATCAAGTGAGGCGCAAGCCACTAAAACTCAGGCATAAACCATAAGAAAATGGTTTGGCCAAGTCAGATATAGAATATGGTGTGAGTCTATATAGAAGGCACTCAAAACAGCCAAGATAGTACGTGGCCTATTACAATGATGTCATGGTGTAGTCAGCATGAAGGTTGAAGCATCCACCTATCAAAAGGAAATATAGCCATGAAAGTATGTCGCCTTCAAATTCAAAAGCTTGAGTTCAATGTATAATCAATAAAATAGTGTTCAAATTATATCATACTGATAGAAAGATACAAGCACAGGCTTCATATGAGAATGGCATAGCCTAAGGAGTCTCCCAGCATTAGAACGCTACCTATCAAGGTGCAGCATTAGAAGAAGAATGGTAAATTAGTGTTAAAAGAGGATCAACCTCTACAGAGTGGCACACCACATGAAGTATCAACACGACCTCATATTTTAAGGCACATGTAGGTTTCAAACGTAGCATAGACATAGAACCAGGCATTATGAAGTAAGGCAATAGTATTAAGATTAGAAAAGCCCACAAAATCAAGCAATATAAGATGACATCCAGTTGATATAAAGTAGCTGCCTCTAGGTCAAGGCACGCAGTTTGGAGTATAAGCACATAAGAATATGACACAATTAATAATATTTGAATGCTACCATTCAAGTTGGAATGATAGTTAGATGCAAGGTAGGTCATAGTTTAAATATGTATCAATGAAATCATAAGCCCATTCAAAACAAAGATGATAGATTCAGACTCTCTCGGAGCAAGCAATATAAGATGTGCAACCATTGACATCGAGGCTCTAGCTCCAGAATGAAGAATGGCACATTGCTTTTGAAATCTTTGGCACTGCCATTATAAAGGAGAAAGCACTACCAATATAACAAAGAGACCAATCAAGAAGAGGGAATTCTATAGCATAAATACACATAGACACCATATGAGAATGAAGAATGGTGCTTCAATGATTCACATTTCAATACAAGGTGGTCATCCACAAAGAAGAACTGAGGTGCAAGTTCAAGATATTCAGCACATATAAAGGTGGCACTACTAATATGATATCATGGCATTGCCTATCAAAGAATGACCCCTATTCCATGTTGTGAACATATAAACAATGGCATTGCCAGCAAATAAAATGTTGCCTACCCAAAGTCTCACAAGCCATTACAAGCATAGTGTAGGTTTGAGTAGGAAAGCCATAAGTTCAAGGCACAGTCATATAAGCATATATCAAGGAGGCCTTCTCAAAGAATATAGGAGGCATGGTTCTAAGATGATAATGGATCTCCCTGTTTCAAGATCATGGTACTACCTCAAACAAGGCTCGCACAGACCTACAAATGAAGTACAAACCCTAAGTATCAACGTAGGCCAAAGAAACTCAGCAACCATTTATGAAAAGAAGATCCAACAACTTGGACAAGGAATAGAAAGGAAGTAGCAGAGGCTGCCAATTGGCAACACAACGGGCATTTGCAAGGAGAAGAAACAAAATTTCCCTCAAACAAACACCAATGTGCCACGTGGAGAAGGCAGAAGGTAGATAAATGATTTTGTTTCATTTTATTAAACTCATAAATGCAAAAATGATCACGTGAATCTGGAAGGGGCTAAGTTATTTTTAGTTTAATGTTGAGTCTGATTGTGGGGTCCCCCTGATTAAAGCTAGGCTTTATTTATTTTTAAATATATAGAGTCTCTTTCTTTTAAAACCTACGGGGGAGAAAAGTAAGATTAAATAAATATGTAGAGTCTTTTACTTTTAAAGAGACACATGGTTCCCTTAAGCAATAAAGCCAAGCTTTAATAAATGAAGACTCTAATAAAGACTCTTATATGACTCATGATTCATGGTGAAAGATTATGCAGCCCTAAAAATAATAAAGCACCGCTTTTATTTTTTACTGCAAGTGACAACAAAGGATGAGCGGGAATTTGAGTTTTTCCATGCAGGTCAGAGGCAAATGAATTTTTTTTTCTCAAGGGGCAAAACAGAAAGAAGAGTTTAACTGGGAGTTGTAATTACTAGATCCATAATCAACGGGATGGCAATTAGAGATATTTTTTGGGTAGTTGGAGGAGAAGATCTTCAAGGGTTTTTTTTTTTCTTTAAATAGCTTGGATTTGGGACAGAGGATGGATATACATACATAGATAATTGAAGATTTTGGAACAACAGAATAGAGATATTTTTTGGCCTCAGTAGGTGCTTCTCATGAAGGATTTAAATATTGTATATTGTGCAATTTTGCCTCTGGATTTTATTCTCCTATCAAACAATGGAGAGAAAGTGGTGCTTTGTACAAATTTGGATTTATCTCTAATTCTTGCTTCTTCTTTCTTTCTGTTCTTAGCCAATGATAAATCTGTATTATGCTGGTTAATTAATCATTCATTCTGCTCTTGAGTTTACCAGTGAATCTTTTAGGGTTTGATCATTGTGTTGTTGGGTAGATAATGAATTTGGCGCATCACCTTAGCAGATTAGGGTATTTCTTTATCTTGTTTTTTCTTCCCTTTTCCCCAAAAACTAGAGAGAAGAACCAGCTTCTTTAAAATCTAGAGGTTATTTTGAGAGCCAATCTCACATTCTTAGAATCTCCCATTGTTGGTGATTAACCTGCAAATCTAAGCATCAACAATTACCTTAACCTTGGAAGGTATGAAGAGATGTACGTTGACCCCTTTCATGAAGTCCTAAGGTCCACAACAAGTTTTTTCATCATATTGTATGTATTGAGGCCTACTTGTGAAGAGTTACACATTTCATCCAATGATGCTTTTGATGTTAACCTTATCAATGTTTTGAAGTATTGCGGAGGATATTTATAGAAGATCAAATTCATTTTTGAGAAGGTGAAGTGAGATGTCAAGATGAGCAGAGCAGAATATAAGATATACAGTGTGCAAAATCAATTTCAAGGCATGTCTTGAGAGAAACAGAAGACTACATTATGAACATGAGTTAGATGTTTACTCTACATTAGTCCATGTATTTACTATCTTCATAAATCTTATTGCAGTGAGCAGAAGACTTAGTGAGTAGTATCTTCCTTGGTTGTAGCCCTAAATCAAATTTGTAATTTCTATAAGAACAAATATAGGGAGTAGTAGCTTCCTTGGGTTGTAGCCATAGAGCAATGTTGTAATACTTTTGCAATGAGCATAATATATTGTGAGCTAATCCTCGTCATGGTTTTCTCTATTTTAGGATTTTCCATGTAAAATTACCGGTGTTATGTGAGTTACATGATTTCCTTTCTATTCGCTAAGTTATTCAATTTTATATGGAAACATCTGGTCAAGTTTTAGTGTATGTTGATTCACCCCCCCCTCTTAGCACCTCATTGTGTTCAACAATTTGATATTACAAAGAAGGGGAGATGTGCACCTAGAAGCCAACCCAGAGAGTTCACAAGTTGAACTTACTCTAGAGTGACACCAAATTGAAAATGTGTCGGCATCTCTAGACACCTTGTATTTGAGGACTCTATATCATCTCTAGATATGGAGCTAGTTACATTTTCTGTAGCTATTATGTAAGCAACAAGTGAACTAGGAAAAATACTCAAGAAAATACAACTATTATAGAGGATATACAAGAGGAAATAGGACCAAAGGAAATCACTCCATCTTTAAAGGGTCATATAGATGAAAAAGTGTTAATAAAGAACTGGAGGTAGAAATTCCTCCTTCTTTAGAGATGTTCCCTCAAAGATAGTGTGCCCCTGGTGCAGGAGCACCATGTGATTGTATGCCTCCATGAGGCAATCTTGTTAAATTTGGTTTAATTTTGTATTTGAATCTTGTAATAAGGTATTTTAGACCATGATGAATATGTTTGAATCTATTTTAGGTCCTAGGAGTTCTTGGTCAGGTCATTTTACAATTATAGTTAAAAGTTGTTAAATCTTGTAAAATTGTCATGTTGTAAAATGCAAAAATGCGACAAAAGGAAAATGAAGGGTAAAAGTCAGTTGGAATTAAAAGAAGTTGGTTTGTAACTATTGAAACAAGTTGGGAAAGGTTAAAAAGGCATGGTTCCATTGTTGTAAGTGGGGTTGGGTGATTTTGAGGAAGTTGGGAGCAATAAAACACTTATTTTCTGCACGTTTACCTGTGTTCCTGACTATTCCTTTGAATGGCATATGCTTGTATAGATAGATGAAGGTCTAAAACCAATAGGAAATGAAAGTGCAATGAATCTAGTTTCTATGGTTTTTTGTTTCACTCCATTTCATTAATAAATAAGAAAGATGTGACATTTTCTTTGAAAACTGTTAGAAACCTTAGCTGGGTTAACTAGTGGCATAGAAAAATGCATAACTTTAATTGTCTCTAGTGAAAATTCATAAAATTCAAGGTAAAGGTCTATGTTGACATGCTCTTTGAGTTCTCCAAGTTGCAGGGGTTAGAGATAAGGTTTTGTGCAAGAATATTGATGCCCTAGGCTATAAAGAGCATGTTTTTTTGAGCAATTGATGCATAGACGTTAGGGTTGGTAACAAAACTCTTGGAAAGTGACTTGTAAAGGTTGGAATAGCATGTATAGACCATATTTGGTGTGTTTGAGCTTTTGGTGAGGATTTTTGAGGCTAGGAGTGTGGGGAATCAATAAACCACCTTGTGAACAAGCCTAATTAGGCCTTGTAGCAGCAGTAACAGTCAAGTTTTGAGCCATACTTTCCAAAGCAACCTATATCCATTTCAAGATATGTTTTAATGTGACCAAAAGGGTATCTAAATCTGTCATTATAGTCTAGAAAAGAGGTCTGTATCAAAAGCTATGAATGACAATTCCTTTTGGAGGTTTACCAAAATATGAGGTTGTTTGGGAGGAAGGAACTCTTAGAAAGAGTCTAGGACTTCTTGGGTGGATTAGTTGAGTTTATTAGGTCATGTATACCTTGTGAAAGTTTTCCCAAAAATTGGTTGAACTTTTAAGTCATAGAATCTATTTTGGTGCTTGTAGTCCTGAGTGAACAAAAGGGGTAATTTGGGACAGTCAAAAGAAAACCTTACATTTTGTGAAACCTGAGTTCTTGTGAGTTATTGTTGGGTTTTTATGTCCTTTTCACATATTCTAAAGTGTTTCTAGAGTTTGGTGAAGAATTCCAAGTGTTGATGGCCCTTTGAGAGTTGTTAGCCTTATTTGAACCATGTCATGTTAAAAGAGACTAGTGCCATTATGATGAACCCATTGTTGATAAATATGCATCCATTTGGGTGAAGTGAACCCCTTCTCTACATCAATTGGTATCGAAGACAAAATGATCTAGGAAAGTGATTTTTTGGAGTTTGTGTGTTGTCTTTTGCAGGTTGAAAAGAGAACCTGGATGCCAAGAGACTAGGCCAAGGGAAAAGAGACAGAAAGGCCCGATGTGAGATATAAAAAACAAGAGGAAGCAAGGTGAAAGAGACTTGCTTGAGAAATGAAAATGGATTTGTGGAAGAGAGTAATGCATGGAAGTTTGCAGAGTAAGGAGATAACAAGAAAGAGAGGAGGAAAGAGACAAGTGTGAAGAAGAGAAAAGATGACAAGGCAGAACTAGAAAGTCTTAAGCAGGAGATGCAAAGGTTGGGTCAAGCTTTGGAAGAAATGGAGAAAAGATTTGCTCTAGAGATGCAGGAGTTGATTAGTTGGCATTTATCAGTCAAGAAGAAGGTTACGTGGCTTATTTGAAAGATTATTCAGAGGAGAAGACAAGAGGAGACAGTAAAACCAGATGTGAAAGAACTTTTGTTAATTAAGGAAGATTATGAACAAATCAAACAAGCCAAGGTGATGATGGTATAAGAAGAAGAGCACATGGACGTTGCAACCATTTTAGAGTTTGAAGGTACTAAGACAGTAGAGGTGAAGAATGATCAGATTTTGGAGGGAAATGGAATTATGTTTGTGTCCAAATCTGAGTTACAGAAAGTCAAGGATGAATTAATTCCTGGGATTCAAGATTGGTTTAGAAGGTATGTTGATATGGTGTTTTCTTCATTGTGTAAAGAGGATAGTGCTCATGCAATTTTTGTCAAAATAGAGGTTAGTGAACCTGCTAAAGCAACATACATAGGGATAGAATATCATATGGGAAAGGTAAAAACCAAGGGTGAAGAGATCATAGTTACATTACAAAGGAAAAGGAATAAGGAAGGAATATACATATTTCTTGTTGAGATTGCAAGGAAGCATAAACCTAGGGTCAAGATGAAGTAGATTGTGGAAAGAAACAAAATATTGGAGTAGGTACACTAAAGTTTTCAAGTGAGGAGCAGATTAGAGGTCATACATCGGGTGGCAAGCAACATTTTCTAGTTAAGAACTGGTCACACATAAGGGACGGTGCCAATTTTTAGTTTTGGGTCCATTGGAAAGGACTACTAGATGAGAATATTACTTGGAGGGTAAGGAATGATATGGTTAAGCTTCAATCTACTGTGCAGCACACTCCTCAAGGGGACTTGAGTTCCTTTTTTGGCTGGGAGTATGGTGCAGGAGCACCATGTGATTACATGCCTCCATGAGGCAATCTTGTTAAATTTCATTTAATTTTGTATTTGAATGTTGTAATAAGCTATTTTAGACCATGATGAATATGTTTGAGTCTATTTTAGGTCCTAGGAGTTCTTGGTTGGGTCATTTTGCAATTATGGTTAAAAGTTGTCAAATCTTGTAAAATTGTCATGTTGTAAAATGCAAAAATGCAACAAAAGGAAGATGAAGGGTCAATGTTGGTTGGAATTAAAAGAAGTTGGTTTGTAACTACTAAAACAAGTTGTGAAAGATTAAAAAGTCCTAGTTCCATCATTTTAAGTCAGGTTGAGTGATGTTGAGGAAGTTGGGAGCAATAAAACACTTATTTTCTACACGTTTAATGATGTTCTTGACTATTCCTTTGAATGGAACATGATTGTACAGATAGACAAAGGTCTGAAACCAATACAAAATGAAAGTGTAATGACTCTAGTTTTTGTGGTTTTTTGTTTCACTCCATTTCATTAATAAATAACAAAGATATGACATTTTCTTTGAAAATCGTTTTAAACCCTAGCTGGGTTAACTAGTGGCATAGAAAAATTCATAACCTTAATTGTCTTCAGTGAAAATTAATAAAATTAAATATAAAGGTCTATGTTGACATGCTTTTTGAGTTCTCCAAGTTGCAGGGGTCAGAGATAAGGTTTTTTGCAAGAATATTGATGCCCTAGGCTAGAAAAAACATGTTTTTTTGAGCAATTGATGCATAGAGGTTAGGGTTGGTAACAAAAATCTTGGAAAGTGACTTGTAAAGGTTGGAATAGCATGTGCATACCATATTTTATGTGTTTGAGATTTTGGTGAGTAGTTTTGAGGCCAGGAGTGTGGGGAATCAATAAACCACCTTGTGAACAAGCCTAATTAGGCCTTGTAGTAGCAGTAACAGTCAAGTTTTGAGCCATACTTTCCAGAGCAACCTATACCCATTTCAAGATATGTTTTAAAGTGACCAAAAGGGTATATAAATCTGTAATTATAGTCTAGGAAAGAGGTTTATATCAAAATATATGAATGATAATTCCTTTTGGAGGTTTACCAAAATATGAGGTTGTTTGAGAGGAAGGAACTCTTAGAAAGAGTCTAGGAATAGTTGGGTGGATTAGTTGACTTTATTAGGTCATGTATACCCTATTAAAGGTTTCCCAGGAATTGGTTGAACCTTTAAGTCATAGAATCCATTTTGGTGCTTGTAGTCTTGAGTGGACAAAAGGGGTAATTTGGGACATTTAAAAGAAAACCTAACTTTTTGTGAAACCTGAGTTCTTACGAGTTATTGTTGGGTTGTTTACGTCATTCCCACATATTCTAAAGTGTTCCTAGAGTTTGGTGAAGAATTCCAAGTTTTGGTGGTCCTTTGAGAGTTGTTAGCCTTATTTGAACCATGTCATGTTAAAAGAGAGTAGTGCCATTATGATGAACCCATTATTGAGAATTATGCCTCCATTTGAGTGAAGTGAACCCTTGTTCTACATCAACCCCTACTTTGGATTAGGAGATACAACATGAAATAAACACATCATCTTCTAGCTCTCCCCTCTAGAGGATCCCATTAAAAGGGAAGGCTCTCATGGAAGCTCTAGAGATAGAACAAGGTGTGGAAGAAGATAACATAGAGAAACAACAAGTTTGACATGCAATAGAAATCTCGATGGAAAAGAACATTATTGTCCACCAACAAAAATAAATTGAGATTGATATGAGGGAAAAACATTCTAAAACCTACAAATAGTACAATGCATGCCCTAACAACCCAATGGAATACTAAATAACCTAAGATCAAACAAATGCAAGCACAAAGCATAAAACCCTAGACTACTAGTGTAAATCCTCCATTGTTTCTCCTAGATTTTGTAGTACTTTGCTCGTAGATTTGTAGACCTGCAAATACAATGAGAAGCTCAAGAGTATGATTATGGCAAAATCAGAGAGAGGATGCTCAAATTATGCAAGTGGGAAGTGCGAAATGAGGGTGAGAAAGTGATGTTATAGAAGAGTGATTTTGAATGGAGCGCTGAGATTGAGTTTTGACTTTTGAGAGAATGAAGGGTGGAGATTGATTAGGGTTCACAGCCACTAGAGGACAAAGGATGAATTTTTATTTGAAGAAAATAGTAAGGTGTAATGTGATTTTAAATTAAATAAATTGTGTACATTTATTTAATTTATTTGAGAGGTGGGATAATGTGATGGGATTTAATTAAATAAGTAGAACCTATTTAATTAGGGAAAGACCTATAATTTAAATAAAGATGTATTTATCTAAATTAATAAGGTGAAGTGGATATTGGAATAGTGAATAATTAAATAACTAATTAATTATTTAATTATAGAAGAAATTAGAAGAAAATGGCTTAAGTAATTAAATAAATAAAATTTATTTAATTAAAACCATAAGGGGAAAAGTGAATTAATTAAATAATAAAAAATATTTAATTAAAAGTAGAATGTGAAATTGGGATGAATCAAGTGTCATAATGATGTTCACAGGCTCGAGACATTTTTAATTGTCTACATCTTTCCCCTCTTTGATACAATGTTGATTCTGGTGTTGTGTCAAAGAAAAAATTCAAAAAACATGCTCTAGACATGCCCCGGTGTGCCCCAGATGAGGCTTGATGGCCTTATACCCCCTCGAGAAATTTTTCAAATTTTCTAAAAAATTTTCAAAAAATTTGAAAATTTTTCCAAAAAGGTGTATGGGATGCCAAAAAGTGATCTAGGAGTGAAAAATTGATCCCAAAAGGTGTTCGACATGTAAAAATTGGTCATAGGTTGATCAATTTAGCAAAAGGGGACCCACTTAGGTCAAGAAGGTCTATAAATAGCTCGTAGGGGGCTCCAAAAAGCTCATTTGTGCACCTATCTTGTAGAGAATTCAGAGAGTGGAAAGCAACTAGTTTGAGATTTTCTACGAAGTGCTTGTTAGGATGTTGCCTATTCTAGTTCACTTGCATTGCAATACGAGGGTCAGGACACATGGTCAGTTTCCCAGGATAGGCATGCCGATATGAATCTAATCCTAGCTTTTCAATTTTAACATATTTAGGTAGATTTAGGGGCCTAAAAATAGGGCATGCATATGGTACAGTTTTGTGTGCAGTATGTGCTATCACGTCTAATGCCTCTGCCAAAAACTGCGATGCATGTGGTTTTGCATGACACATGCGATTTGTGGTGATGCCAACACAGGCGGGTGCATCTCATGTGCATTATATGTCACACATCCATAGGATACGATGCCTACACAAGTCAGTGCAACGCATGTGCAAAAGTGTGATATCTGTGAGAGATAGTGTGATGCATGCATGATAAGGCAACACATGCGCAAGACAGTGTGATGTGTGCGCTTTATCTGTGACATATTGAAGTGATAGTATGATGCATGTGCCTGTTTAACAGTTTAGGGATGCATTTTTGACCTAATTTTGCCCCTATGTCACTGCAGATGGTTTGCTCAGGGTTTTGAGATTGACATAGCATATTGTATCTATTGGTATAAGTAAGATTGTCAACAATTTACACACGCGAGAGTCATCCTATGGGGTACTAGTTGCAAGATCATTTGTTAGCAGGGGAGTAGGACACTCTCGATGCCCTAGGGTTATTCAATGTTGCCTTTATGCCCATGATTAGGGCTAATTGAGGTTTAGTGACTACACTAGCCGAGCGATGGCACTCGGAGACTAGCTCATTTCACTTACTTACAAGAGAGGCAACCGCTACTCTAGAGGATGTTTGGCGGATTCTGCGGCTACCAATTCATGAGGAGCGAGTCGTCTACAGTCTAGAGAGAGGATTGTTTGCACTCCAGCGTTTATTTGTGACTAATGATGACACTTCCTTAGCAGTTGAGGATCACGAGATCCACTGGGACACTTTGATTGATCAATACGATTGGTTGATTGTGGTCTTGTACACTTGCATTGGTGGTGTTGTGTGTCTAGATTGACATGGGCATGGTTTTCCAATAGGCTGGGGTGAGATGTTGGAGGGCATGATGGTAGATGCTACAGTCTATGCTTGGGGACCCTACCTCCTATCCCAGTTATACTTCGAGTTGCATGGGGTAGCTTACCGTGGCAAGAAGTCAATTAGTTGCGGTATCACTTTATTGATGATCTTGGCTTGGGAGCACATTCCTATGTTCAGACCGCTAGTTGAGTGGGAGATTTTGGAGGATCTACGATATGTTTTCTATTATACTAGGGTAGTCACATAGATTTGGATGGGTGATGTTGGGTACTAGAGGCACGCCATCGATCATTTGGATACATTTGTGTGGAGGCCTTATAGATCTTGTCCCCAATGAATAGATGACAGGGATCACCTACCATTTGATAGGCACACTCAGTATTTGATAGGGTGGATAGTATAGAGCTAGCATATCATAGAGCAACATTTGCCAAAGTGTGTTCTGAGGCAGTTTGGGGAGTTCTAGGATACTCTAGCTGGCATTGCAGATTTTACATGAGTCACTTAGGAGATTCCTTGGTGGGGGCCTATGATTACAGTGTAGACAATGATCGATGAGATTGCTAGGTTACAACCAGTGTAGTGGGGTACAGCTGATATGGTTGATGCAAGTATGACTCCTGAGTATGATGCTTGGTAGGCCACCCATGGGCTAGTTCCATTTTTACATCCTAATGAGCCAGCTCCGGTGGAGAGGTTGGGGAGGGGACTGAGGAGGAGACTTAGAAGTCAAGGTGGAGGGAGGGGTAGAGACTGAATAGGTGGTGATAGAGGGGATTGGTGATAGAGGATATGATGATGGCAGAGTCGGTGGAGGTAGAGGAGACAGGGGGCAAGGAGGCCAGGGGAGAGGATGGGATGGACAGGGAGGGATTCTCGACTTGCTCCAATTCAGGAGGAGGGAAAGGGGGCCATCGAACAGGTTGCCGCTACAGTGGGGGATATGTAGATGGGGAAGAGGGAGGAGGATGTGGTGATGGATGATGTCAGTGGAGAGATGGGAGAGGAGGAGGAGGGGGCTGATGAGGGGGTGGAGTAGATCAGGAAGGAGGTGCTGTAGGAGGTTCCCATTGAGGAGATTGGTGATGATGAGGAGGTAGAAGATGTTGGAGACTAGGGAGGAGATATGACAGCCTAGATAGAGGCTTTGCAAACTTAGATGTAGGGGATGTAGCTATGCATTTAGGAACTAGAGGGTCAAGTAGCTCAGCGGACTGGGGAGAGAGACATGGCTGTGATCAGAGCCCAAAGAGCCGAGCAGAGGAGCATCAATTTTATGACTACTATTGGTGGGTCAGTCGTAGAGTTTACGCATGTGTTATACTGAGTAGCGCAGGAGGCATAGTATTACAGAGGCCTATAAGAGGGGCTAGTGCTAGCAAATCTAAGGGCACCTAGCTTCCAAAGCAAGAGTGCCAGCAGATCTCACTCTTAGAGGTCACATAGCAATTTGGGGGTTTCTCACTCATAGAGGAGGGCTTGACCATATGAGAGGCCATCTGGTTCTAGAGCAGGATCAGAGCACAGGGGTCCTCCTTCAGGGCCAGCAGGGTCTGGAGGTCATGGTAGCATTGGCTAGGCCATTTTGATATGATGTATATTTTTTATCGAGCCTGCATGCTCTAGCTTTTGATTGAGCCTGCGAGCTCCATTTTTGACTATAACACATTTTGATGATATATATGAGCTAGACTATTTCGATGATGATCTCCTATTTCTATATGCATATGATATGATGGATGTATGTGATATGTTATTTTTATGTTATGGTTCCATGTTTATGTTTCATGATTTATGATTCATGATGAGATGACGCAGTCCTTTTTATTATTCACTGTATGTGATGATGTTTATGATGCGATGTATCATGCGCCTCATGGATGTATATGTTTGTTGGCAAGAGACACTATGTGGCTTCATGAGTATTATCATTGATGGTAACAAAGTCCATCCCACAAATCCACAAGACATGGTATGTCTATACTAGAAGTCAGATTGAAGAGTATTTTGGTCCAGTGAGCAAGAATAGAGCATATAACAAGGTCTGACAATCAGGTCCAGATCTCTCAAAGGAAGTATCTCAGTAAAGTGTGGACTTGGGGAAGTCAAGAGGAGTACCATGACTGATACATTCCAGAGATTGAGCCTCCGGTGATGAAAGAGTGAAAAGATATGAGCACCTAAGTGTTGGGTTCCTGTTTGGCAGAGTAGACTGAGGAAGAATTGACTGGCAGAGCATCAGACCTTAATCTGGATGAGAAATTGATGGTGATAAAGTTTCTTAAGGGATCATTCATGGTTTTCCAACATGATTGATGAATTCTACAACTATCTTTTTGATACGCATCACATAGTAAGCATGGATTCAACCGACAGACCAGAGTTTGGAAATATCTTGAGTTTTTCGGATGATGACTAGAAAGTTGTTGAAATCTTTGATGTGGATATATATACCAGATTGATTTCAGTATTTTTGTGATGTTCACAACACACCCCATTTTACTCCTTAGCAAAATGAGGACCCCTGCTGTGGATTTTTGCTTTTTGCTTGTGTGTGTCGTTTTGCTTGGTGGTAAAGGGAAAAGGGAGTTAAAATTGCAAACCTTGTTAAAAATGGAGAAGAAATGCATTTCAGTATAAGAGCATAGTATGGTTGGATTCCTTGTCAAAAATGAGCTGGGGTTGCTTTTTGAACCATCTTAAAATTTACCATATTTTGCAAGTTATGAGCATTTTGGTAAAATGTACAAGGAAAGGTTTACTGTTTGCACATACAAGTCTCTTTGTATATCGGGTTGCATATACAAGGCCATCTGTATGTGAGTTCCCTTGTATACAAAGACCTTTGTATATTGCTTTCCATATACAAAGTCATTTGTATATGCAAAGGTCATTTTATACTTGGTCGCATGAGTAGTCAGGTTAATATACAGAGTCAATTGTATGTCTTTTTGCCTTGTATGCATTTGTTAATGTTATATGCATACATACAAGATGGACCCGAGGTGGTTTTAGGTTGAAATGAATAAATGTTTAAATTCATTGCATGTATCTCACATTTGTATGTTTGGCAGGTCGTAACATACAACGCATTTATACAAGGGCTGGAACCGAAAAGTTATTAAACAATGTTAATTCATTGTATATTTTGGGCTTGTATATTTAACATACATTTGATATATATATTTGCAATGTGCAGGCTGCGGACCCGAAGGATTATGAAAAGGAGTTAAACTATTGTATGTTTTTCTCTTGTATGTTTTTACATACAAACGAAATATACAAGTCAAGATACATGCAACGTTCATATGCATCGGGCGGACCTAAAGAGAAAATTAAAACGGGTTAAGTCCTTGTATATTTCATGCTTTGTATGTTTCGACATACAAAGCCGATATGCAATGACTTATACAAATGGCGGACCCGAAAAAGTTATCAGAATTAGTTAAATCGTTGTATGACTCCGTAATGTATATTACGAAATATACATTGCGTTATATACAAACCATGGAACCCAAATGTTATAGATTAAAGTAAAATGCTTGTATGTTCCCTGCAATGTATATTTCGTAACATACATTGCATTTTATACATTGCCAACATGGAAGCCATAGATTTGAAAAGGCTATCAAATGAGGAGTAATTGTTGTATTTTCTGCTGCTTGTATGTTTGTTTCGAATGCATATGGGTGCGAACATACAAGAGGAGAGAGAAATGCTGTCACCACTGCTTATATATTAGGCGTTTGTATGTTGTCGATATACAAGCAAAAGATACCTTACTTTGCATACAGGCCAGAATCCAAAGGAAATTGAAATGCGATTAATCAAATGTATCACGTCTGGCTTGTATATGGGAAGATACAAAGATTTAAACATTATTGAAGAGGTGGGAAAGTGAAGTGATTTTGAAGCTTCTTTGGGCGCCTGATGCATATTTTTCATCAATGATGGTTGACTCGACTGGTTTTAATGTTGTATAGGCATTTTGATGCACATTTTCCATGGTTTTTTGAGTCTGATGGTTGTGTTTATGCATTTGGAGCCTGTTTTAATGTAAATGTTCATTTTTCCTATTGATTTATTAAACGATGGTGCTAATTCCTGCTTGTTTATTGTAGATTGTTGGAGTAGCTGGGGAGAAGTAGAGTTGCCAACATAGTAACGGGGTGTAGGTGAACGCAAATGCAGGGTTTTAAATGATGATGACATCCTAGGCGGCAGGCTAGATCCCGAGAGGCCAAACACACCAGAAGGAGCCAGAGGGGCTTTCAATGCGAGGAGTTGGTAGATGGAAACATTATTGAAGGAGTGGTGCCCTGTCTAGGTATGCTGCTCGAATTCTTGGTGGGATTCATTTCTCACCTTTGGATGCTGCATTTCAAGATGCTAACCATTGATCTCCTAGGGTTTTTGGGCACTAGATTGGGGAAAAACTAGAGATATATATATTGAGCCCCTATACTATACAGAAAGGAGGAGGTCAATCATACAAAAAATAGACCTATAATAGTTTTAGGAGAGATTAGATTACTGAGACTAGTGAGGACTGGATTGTTGAAATAATCAAGGTCCCTTCCTCAGATCATTGTAAATGTACTTGTTTTATGAACATACTGTATGGAGATGAAGTTTCAGACTATACCCTGATTGTAAACATTAAGTAGTCTTCAAGTTGATTTCTAGATATGTACTGGTGAATGATGTGTTCTATAGAAGCGCTTTCATTTCATTGCATGTTGTTCTCAACTTTTCCCCTAAAGATTTGCACTGAATCATGTGGATTTGTGGACTATCTTGGTGAAGTATGATTTTAGTTTTCTTCTCTCTATTGTTGTATGGAAACATGTATGTGGATCAATGATCTCAGTCAAGTAATTTTAGGAATCTCACTCTCTAACCCTTTTTCTCATTTTAATTTCATTGAAATCACTTTCATAACTACACATCATGATAAATTAGAAGCAGAACAGAAAAATATGCTGACATCCTAAAGACAACTGAATATCATTAGCATATTTTGAGCTAAATGCATGTAGTATTGAAAATGTCATGCAAAGAATCACAAATAAGGGTAGAACTCATGCAAATATCACCTTAGGCACATCATTTGGAGATATATGCTATGTAGAGTAACCTCCCTATATAGCATTGTTGCAGGAACAAAATCTACTAATCTACGTAAGGCCCCAAAATGGAAAACAATAATACACATCAACCACAGAGTAACATCAGCAGATTATGAACTAATCGACGGGGACTTGGGATCATGAATTCTTGGAATTCATCATATCTTTCAGGATAAACAAGGGTTGTTGTCTAACTTTTGTTTTGTTTACTTGGTTGTGACTGACATCACAAACCAATCAATAGAAAACTGGCGCTAGAAGGAGGGTCATTGACAAAGGAAACTGTAGATTCCTGCATACATTGCTTAAACATCCCAGCGGTTTAAATTCTGGCCATAAACTCACCATTTTGCCTTAAAAACTTGAGAAACCCTGGCTTTCAAACCAAATACCAGGTCCAGATCTAGTGGACTCTTCGAAGAACTGCCTATCAGGGGATTTAGACCTAGGACTGTGGACATTCATCACACTCCTGATTCTAGTGTGATAGAAGCCTCACCAGAGCATGCTCCTGTAACCCCTATTGGCTTTCAAATACCCACAAGACCACCTATCACACCTCAGGCCCACCTTCAGCCTGTCGTACCCCAGATCCAACCTCCACTGATTGCAATGTCATTTTTCACACTAGAGTCACTGCTAGCCTTCAATGCTTATCATGCTTTGCCTAAAAATCCAAATAAAATTTGTCCTAGGTACGATATGTATCAAGATGCTGATGATCATGTTAGGACCTTCAAGGAAGCTTGTTGTAGGGCTAGAATTGAGTATGAGGATGTGGTATGTAGATTGTTTCCATTCTCCTTAGGGGAAGAAGCCTATAACTGGTATACCAGTCTAGGTCAGGGCTCAGTCTGTTCATGGGATGCCTTAGAGAAAGCTTTCAAGGATAGGTTCAAGGTGCCTATAGATCCTTCAATGAACTATCATCTATTTGCCACCATCAAGAGGTGCGAAGGAGAACCCATTGCAAACTTCAATGCTAGATTCCAAAAGATGCTGTCTAAACTAGTTGCTCCTTACGTTGTAGCAGATGAGGCTGCTAGGAGTATTTATTATTCAGCTTTAGATCCCCTGACCTCCATGTTTATCAGAAGGACACACCCTGGTGTAACAACTTTAGTACAGGCTTTTGAGGAAGCTATCAAAGTTAGTTAGCAATTGGCTCCTACTCCCACACCAAATATTGCTTTCCCTACACTTCCTGGTTATCTTACATATCCTATCCACCAACAGACCAATGGAGCCATGAAGCCTTCAGCTATGATGCCAATCCCTTTGCAAATGCCACCACTTAGTGTCATGCCCCCACCAAGTGGGAGTAACCAGATGTTACCATATGAAACGCAAGTGCCTCAGGGTGTAGAACAATCCAACAATAACAATGGGTCTTCCTTTTTCAAGCCCCAGACAGAAAATGTGATGGCCAAGGTTTAGGAAGAGAAGGAAGAAATCAAAGAAATATCAGCTCAGTTAAGAAAACTTACTACTGAGGTCACTCATCTAAGAAATCAAAATTTCTACTCTTAACCTAATCAAAACAGAGGTTATGCCAATGACAAACCTAATTATCCTGACAGGGGGTACAACAACAATTACAATAACAACAATGGCAACAATAATCCTCCTAGACAGCCTAGAGTGTGGAACACTAGGCCTAACAATGGTTCCTTGCCATCACCCCTAGACAATCAGCCTCCTAGTGAACCTAGGCAGACCACAAGAGTAAACCTTGCAGAGGAAGCACTTACGAACTGGTGTAGAATACATAACACCAATGCCCATACAGAGTTGGACTGTCCTCAATTCAAGATTGATGCTAGCATATTCCAACCTGAAGTGGCTAGTACCTTAGGTAACCCACCTTATACAAAGGGAAATGAAATTGTCCCCTGTGAGTATGATTCTGCCCTAGTACTAGAAAGCTTCATGTATTGTCCTTATCAGCAGACAATATCATCACATCAGGATTACACTTCAACATGTGAGGAATCAGCCATGGCTTTTGAGTCTAACTATGTTTTCCCCTTTGAGGATGAGAATGAGCCATCAATTGAGCATGAGGAAGTCAATACTTATCAACAGTAACATCAAGGTAGGCATAACTACAACTTAAGGAATAACTCAAACAGATCTGCTGATCCTTTGACTACCTCATTGCCTCCAAACAATTTCAATACTCCACCTGATCCCAAGGCAAGTAATAACCCTGGACTCCCCAAGGTTGATGCTCAATATCTGACACCGCATAACACAGCATCAAAAGCTGCAAATCCACTTCCTGAATCTGACAAATTAGTTACATATCTAGCAGATGAAATGAAAAAAGTAAAGATCAGCCTGCCAATGTCAAAGTTGCTTAAAACCCCTACTATCAAGAATGCTTTCATGAAATCATTGGACGGTTCTGCTCAAAAGGAAGATAGCCATACCCTAGGCCAATTTAGAAATAAAGATCATGCTGCCAAGGATGTTAACGTCAAACTTAAAACCTTGGCTATTGTTCAAGCTGTAGATACCTCCCACATGACCCTATACAAAGACAAGAGTGAGTCACCTCCCTTCCTCCTTACCACAAGGATGTTTGGTAAAAATTTGCACAACTGCTTAGTAGACTCAGGAGCATCTACCAATGTAATGCCCCTATCCATATGCAATGCTTTAGGGTTACATCTTGCTAAATCATTGAAGAAAGTAACACAATTGGACAAAATAGAAGTGTGGTAGGAGAACTAACCCACATTCACATGCAGCTAGCATCGGATCCTAGAATCTAGCACTATATTGATATTCAGGTAGTAGATATACCTGATACATATGGAATGTTACTCAGCAGAGACTGGTCAAAAACCCTCAACGGATACATGTCAACTGATTTCAGCCATATGTGGCTACATTGGAAGGGTATACCAAATCAGATAAAGATCGAAGCTGAACCTCGCATGAGACACATGATCACCAAATATAACAGAAGCAATAAAATCATGTATGTGGATGTGGAACCTAGAGTTTACTCCATCAAACCTCAAACCACCAACATAGAAGAAATCCAGATGCTTGACATACGTGATCATAATGGTGACCTTTGGAGTGATGAGATAAATTCAGACCCTGATTGTAATCTTGGAAATAAAATAGAACTGGATCATTTCAAGAAATTTGAGATGCATTTGTTTAGACAGGTGAAATGATGTCAATTATTAAGTGCGCCTGTTCACGATATTCTGATTGATGGATGGTGCAGGTTGCATGATGAGGCTCATTCTGAAAAAACTTGTGATGCCTGTTTAGACATGTTGGAGTTGGAACAAGCATATGGCGAAGCATCTTCACCTGCGGTGAGTTCCACAGATAACAATAGTGATACTAATTTATGTTAGTCTCCTGCTGGAATAGGAGGATGCACACAGAAGGATGAAGGTTCTGTCAAGATGATAGAAGAGATACTGGTATGCAATGGGGGTAATGATAAGAACAAGAAGAAAATTATCCCTGGGAGTGATTGTTTAGTGGAGTCAGATTACGAGTTATTTGATGAGGATAGTAGCAGCAATCTGTCCAAGTTCGAGGAGTTTCTATCAAAACAAATCCAAAAGATGACGCAGCAGCATAGGCCTCCCCAGGATGCCTTGATTGAGAAGTGGTGCAAGTTGCATGAGGCACCTCACTCGGAGACATCTTGCTCATTGTGCCTACATATCTTGAGAAGGCATATGCTGCCTGGTCCAGAGAATGTTCCTCTTGGTGATAAGAGAAAAGAAGTATCAGCTCCCCATAAAGCCGATGAGGTGGTGTCTGAGAAAACTGGGACACCAAAGCTAAAATGGATATCCAGTGGTATGGCTGCCAAAGCCAAAAGAAAGAAGAAAGCACCAGACAAACTTTTAGCTAAGAATGAGCCATGGATCCTTAGATTTGATGGATCCAAGTCAAAACAAGGAGCTGGAGTAGGAATAGGCCTCATTGACCCATCTGGAAAATCCTATTTGGCAGCATACAGATTGCAGTTCCCGTGTACAAATAATGTGACAAAATATGAAGCTCTAATTCATGGGATATTGTTCGCTCTTAGGAAGAAGGTGAAAATTCTGCATGTCTATGGGGACTCAGAATTAATTGTCAGACAGGTAAGAGGTATATACTCTTGTAATTACAGGAAGCTGTCCAATTATAGACACAAGGTGTGGGACTTAATAGAAGAGTTTGATGCATTCAATATCACCCATGTACCCAGAGAGCAAAACAACAGAGTAGATGCTTTGGCCCAGGCTACCAGTACTCTAGAGCCACTATCCATATCAGGTTTAAAAAGATTCTTAGTTGAATTACTATCAGTTACTTCAGTACCTGATAATGTAACTAATCTCCAAGTATTTGAAGATGATCAACATATATTGGATTTTATTTCCAATAGAGATGTTTTTGAGGCACAGATAATGTTTGGGAGGAAGAGGAAATCTTGGAGCTGCCAAGTAACAAAATCCCTAGGGGAATGATAGAGCTGGAGAGAGCATTTGATTTGGACAGCATGCTGAAACAAAGGGATCTTCAAAAGGCTGATGAGGGACAGTATTCGCAGGTCGACCTTGGGCAAGGTGATAGAAGAAGAGATGTTTTGATTGGGAAGGTCTGTACAAAAGAAGAGTTGAAAGGGATAACTTAGGCCCTCAAAGATTACATCTATGTCATTGCCTAGAAGTATGATGAATTGAAAACTTTTGATACATTAGTCATCACTCATACGATACCTGTGAAGTCAGACGCCAAGCCTTTTCAGCAAAAGCAAAGACCCGTCAATGCTTTACTGGAGCCAGTCATTTCCAAAGAAGTGAAAAGACTGCTCGATGCTAGGATCATATTTCCTATGAGACGCTCCACGTGGGTGGTAAACCTGGTCCCAGTGAGAAAGAAGAACGATGACATCAGACTGTACATGGACTTCAGGAACTTGAATCAAGCTTCTAAAAAGGATAATTATCCTTTGCCTTCTCTAGATGAAGTCCTGCAGATTGTGAACAGCACCAAGATGATGTCCTTCTTGGATGGTTTCTCTAGATACTGTTGATAACTAAGAGGGGGGGTGAATCAGTTATCCTAATTATTTCTTCTTCTGAACTTTCTTATTAATCAAAGCAGCATTGAATTAAACAAACAAACATTATCATGAAATGAGAAACACATGACACAGTATTTTTGACGTGGAAACCCGGTTAAGGGAGAAAACCACGGGGTGATTAGCCCAAAGATTATTCTCTATTAGAAGAATAAGGAGTTACAAAAATGGCACTTGCCAATTAGGGCTCACTGCCCGAGCACACTGCTAACAAGAGGCACACTGCCTACAAAGAGACACACTGTCTACAAAGAATGTTATATAATACTTGAACTAATTGGAAGCACCTACATATGCTGGGGTTCAGTTCCGGTTAGGCTCAGTATACTGATCTGCTGCACTTCATCTTTCCTCTGTTCTTTATTCTGTTATCTTTTCACATACCGGATCTTTCTTACTACTTCTGCTCTGCTCTGCACTTATTCATATATACCATCACACAATCACACTTTTCACAACTAAATCCATCCTCTATATATATCCGCACAAGTAATTTCATCACCTTTCTAGTCGGCATCCGGAACAGTCTAGTTTCTTACAAACTCTGTTCTGTCGGCTGAATCCTTGCTCACCAAGCAATGCGGATCAAGCATATACTTGTAGATATCATTAATCATGTCGGCCAAACATGATTCATGCCTTCACAACCTTTACCATCAACAGTAACACATCCGGAAAATATTCTGATGCTCAGTCAGTCAGTTCTTCCTCTGTTTTCACTGTCTTTCAGGAATCCGGTACTCAGCTAATCATATCTTTTTCTTTGTCCATCACCGGAGGCTAAATCCTTGGAATATACTACTCAAGGTAGTCCTCTTGACTTCCCCAAATCCGCA
Source organism: Cunninghamia lanceolata (assembly GCA_027924645.1). Taxonomy (NCBI): domain Eukaryota; kingdom Viridiplantae; phylum Streptophyta; class Pinopsida; order Cupressales; family Cupressaceae; genus Cunninghamia; species Cunninghamia lanceolata. Next base: position 12,927,293 of record BSBN01000780.1, read on the forward strand.
CTGCACCAAGACACTTCCTCTGAGAGGTCCGGACCAATCTGTCAGACCTTGCCACATGCTCTGTTCTTGTTCACCGGACCTCAACAGTTCTTCATTCTGACTTCCGGTAGAGGCACACCATAACTTGCGGATATGTGGGATGACCTTTGTTGCCATCAATGACAACAACCATGAATCCATATAGTGTCTCTTGCTAACAATCTCCCCCTTTGGCATTGATGGCAATACTTAGTGAAAAATGACTAAGTGTTTACACTATGCTCCCCCTTTGCTGATGCTCTATCTTTATATACAATTTCTGGAACTCCCCCTTAGTTGGATTCCTCATTTTTCACTGCTCCTCACTCCCCCTTTGACATCAATGGCAAAGGGTAGGGTCCGCACACCAAAATTTTCAAAAAGTTTCTCTATATAGCTGCATATTTACATACTCACATAAACTGAAGAATGTCTGCAAAAGATGTCTTCAGTTGGATCAGTTCTGTAGCCCAACTTTGCTTCATTCTATCCAAAATTGAAATGTGACCACTCAACAAAAATGCAAAACCTTCTGCCCTCTTGAGATCTGGTGGATCATTTGTTTGGGCGGTAGTCTGAGCATCACTGATGGCCTCATGCATAGTTTCTAACTTAGGGATTATAATCCTTCTAAGTTCTCCCATCCGGTTAGTGATATTCTTCCTTTCCTTCTCAAAGTTCTTTATTGCATTTGTGATTGCAATAGTTTGACATTCTTGATTTACTATGGAGGAAGAGAGAGGATCAAAACTTTGAGACAAACTTTGTAGTTTGTCCTATTCCGCTTTTATTTTCTTATCAATTTCTACTGTTGCCTTTGACCAGGAGATACAAAATTTGTAAATATCACCACCATCCTTAAGAGCATTTTCTAAGCTCTTTATTCCAATACTCATATTTCGCCTATCATTAGAGATTAATCCTAATACTTCTAAAAATCTTTTATCCAAAAATTCCTTCCAGACCTTTTCTTCAGCTGATTTTTCTAGAGAATCAAAATGTGTATCAACACTGCTGACTAAGGTTTTGAGATTACCAGAAGAGGAGGTTGTCGGATCTATCTGGATTGATGGCATAATCTTTTCAAGCACTCCGGAAGCAGCCTCTATCAACTCACAGTCTTCCATATTAGACTTTAGGAGTTTTTCATTTGCCTTAGCATTTGCAAATGAAGCTATCTTCATTGTCTGTACCAGAGAGAGAGAGTCAAAGTCGAATGGGCCTTTTAGAAGCTCCGGTTCATCAATCTCTAAAGTTTCTTGGCTCAAAAACTTTTGAACAGTTTGTGCAGTGTCTCTTGCCAGAGACAGATGTTTCTTTTCTTCTATAGTTTTGTCCTTAGGAGTCTTATCTCCTTCCACATTCTTACCACTTACAGTTGTGGTTTTCTCTGTTGGATTTTTCTCTTTCTCTGCATGCTTGGTGCTGTCAGCCTCTTTTTCTTTTTCTGCTGCTTCTTTCTCCTGTAATTTCTCTTCTTCTTGGGATCTGGAGACTGTAGGAGAAGCCGGAGAAGAGATGTTAGTCTGTTCTAGTGGCACTTCTTCCGGAGCAGATGATTCCAAGTCCGCAGCTGTTTCTGCACCTAAGTCCTCTGTAATAGGAATATTGAACCTTTTGAATGTATTCCGAAGGATCTCTTCAGTGTCCTTGGCTACTTTGTCGGTCTCACCAAGCATAAGCTGATTCATCCTTGCTTTGCTTCTGAATTCATCCTTGCAGTCCTTGAATATCATGTTCATTGTTTTGTGATCAATTGAAGGATATAGCTGAATAGCTATTTCTTCCCTGATCTCAAGATCTTTTGCCATGGCATTGTTCTTTCTTATTTCTAGTTCCATCTCTAGACTCTTTGGAATTTCAGAGATAATCTCAATAAAAGCTTTATTGTAGATGTTCAAGTACTTAATTATAGCTTCCTGCAGGATCTTTTGATCTGCCTCATTGTAGTCATCATAGAATTTAGCTACCGGTTGAAGGTTCCCATCCATAGTGACTGATTTGACTACACTGTCTAGAGACAGGGTGGGCTTTTCAGCAAATTTCTTTGTCATTTCTTCCTTGTCTTGGCCTGAAGAGGGTTTACCGGATCCTTTCTTCTTCTGCTTCTTTATTTCTTTTACTCCCTCATCTGACTCAGTTTCTTCTTCATCCTTTTGGCTTTGATAAGCTCTTGAGGCTTTTGTCTTAGATCTCTTACTGGATCCCTGGACTGCTGGTTTTGAGCTTTTGGTTCTGATAGGTGTAGATCCTTTTGATGATCTGGTCCGGGTTGAGGTTTCCACCGGAGCACTTTTCTTGCTTTTCTTTTCTACCTCTTTCTTTTCTTCCTCAGCCTTTCTTCTCTTTTCCCAGTTGGCATCAAGTGCCTCCTTTGGGATGCCTAGGCCTTGAGCAATATGCTCTACTTCTTTTCTCACCTTCCTCTTTATCTCAGGTTCCCTCAGTTCTATATGGATCTTTACACTCAGCTCCTCAAAGGTTCCAAACCTTTCTGCCTTAGGATCTTTGGGCTAACTTAGCATGTGTTGAACATGCAGTTCCACTATCTGTTCATCCACTTCATACCCCATGGGCATGATCCAGACAGTCCTTGGCTCCACTGCCTCCATTAGGCACTGATTAGTGTCCACCATAAAGCACACTGAGTCTTTGTATTTTTCAACAAGAGACTGGGGAATTCTTTCTCTTGCTTGCATCGTGCTTTGGAAGTTTTTGAAGTATCCCCATAGGGCTGTATTTCTTGCTTTGGCATCCCCAAGCCCATGTAAATAATCTCTTATCTGGACTGCAACAGGTTTGTCATTTTGCCATGCCCATCCACTTGATCCGGGCAGTTCATTCATGAAGTAGAAAAATAGACATAATATAAGAGTACCATACTTAAAGGAATTCTTTTTGTCCTTCTTGATTTTCTGTATATTTTCCATTAATTGGCTTAAGAGCAGTTCGCAGAGATCATAATCTGCATTCTTCCTTAGCATTTCATAGGCAGTATACACTGCAGTTCCGGATACAGAATTCTCCCTGCTGGAGTGATAGATCTTGTATCCTATTATCATGGATGCATACTTGATATCTGGATCTGAAATATCTTCAATGGTCATTGCCCTCTTGTCAAATTTTGATCCGGTGGCCTCAGTTACAATGTTGTTTTTGACAAATTTGAGAATAGGTATCCCTCCGGAAGAGTATAGACCAGTTACTGCCCTAATTGCCTCTTTTGTGATTTTGCAAGGTCTATCCAGCCATAGGAAGTTGTCATGCATTTTGCTCAATGCATATCGGACCCATTCTTCTTCCTCAAAGCAGGGGAAATGAATGAATTGATCAAACTATTTCTTCTGGATACCCTTGTACTCTGGTTTAAGCTCAAAAGCATTGTCTATCAGTTGTTTGTGATAGAGATCTCTCAATTTGAATTCCCCGAATTCCTCAATGCTTGCATGTATGTAAACCCTAATGTCTTCTGTGTGTAAAACTCCATGAGGAACACTAGAAAATGCTCCTAAGGGATCTACCTCCAATGACTTGTATGGATGTTTCTTAAATTCAGGTCGGGGCCTATCTGAGATTTTTACTATATTTGGAGTAGCCATTTCTTCAAAAGATTTGTAGCAAGATATCGAAAGTGGAAAATACCTTTTGCGTCTTCGGTTACACGGAGTGGCTGGATTGATTTCTGTATGTAATGACTTCGGCAGGAGATCTTTGGTGAACTTGATGAATTTTGTTGCAGAGCTCCGCTTTTCGCTTCTTCTTGGATGTGGAATGATCAAGTGATTGTTGAGAAATCCCTTATATCATTTCACAAACCCTAATATCTGTTTGCAATAAATGCTCCACCTGCATTATTCCAGTTTGCCTTATCCGGATAGCTTGGAGTATCCCATATCAGTCTTGATCTATGAACATCATGCGGATCTTTCAATCATGAACAAATCGAGATGACACATTACAAGAACATCCCAAACACTCTGTCCAATCCATAGAGTGAAATAATGCACTTCCGGATCTCTCCGGACCCTTTTGTAATCCTCTGTCATTTCAGAGCATCTCCCGGAATAGGTCTTACTTGATCGATCACAACTTCTTTATATCTTCATGTGGACCTCTGAAATCTTATCTGGATTATCTCAAGACTTATATCTTCAAACCCTTTACTCCGCATCTTGTGCCATATTCGGCACCACTTGATTGGCTGGGGGAACAGGATTTTCTTTGAGTCTCCCCCTGAGCCAGAGCTCACTTTTTAATTTCCGGAAGGAACATCAGCACCAGAGTCTGGTGCGGATCCAATTTCTATATTCTCTAAACTTTTCTTTACCCATGTTTTGCTCATCTGATTCCTAACTTCATCCGCATTCATCTTTTGTTTACCCTTGTCTTGATTCTGATTATACACCGGACCTCTTTTGTCCAGATTCTTGCTTCTGCAGACTTTAGCATTATGACCGGACCTATTACAGATTTGGCAAATAACATTTCTTTGCATATTTGACTGATAACCTCTTGAATCTGCATTGATTAGCCATATGACCTACTCTATTGCATGTAAAGCATCTACCATTGAATGATTTGTTTACTAGCATATTTCTGCATTCATGAGACTTGTGTCCATACCTTTTGCAGTTAAAGCACTGTCCGGAGAAGGATGGATTAGTTTGATTCATTCTTTTTCTGCACTGATTAGCTTTGTGACCAAAGTGATTGCAGCTGTGGCAGTATCCATTGAAAGATGGATATCTTTGAGCATTGGGCTGTCTTGCCGGAGGTCTTCTAGGCCTATTCCTTGGATTTTCTGATCCAAAATTCTTTAGACCGGATCCGGAGCTTTCTCCTTTCTCATATCCCAAACCATACTTGTCATCTGTCTTCTTTTGACTTCCAAGAAGTACTTCAAGTTGGGCAGAACTTATCTTGAATTTTTCTTTATATTCATTTGCTGTTTGAAGATCTCTTTTGAGAGAGACAATTTGATCCTCAAATTTTTCTTCATTATCTTTGGCATCTTCAAGATCAGATTCAAGATGTCTGATAATCCTGTCCATCTGGTGGCATTCTTCTGATTTCTCTTTAAGAGATTGTCTTAGATTGTCTTCAGCTTTTCTTTTTTCTTCAATCTCTTGAGTAAACTTTATAGTTCCTGATTCCATTTCATGTCTTAACATAATGACTTCTTTTGATAACTTTTCACATAACTTGGTTTTCTCAGTCAATTCTTCATTTGTATTGCTTTCTTCAGTTTGGCTTGCCAATTGTTGGAGCAACTCCTTTCTCTTTTTCATAGAGAGACTTAATTTGTCTTTTAGTTCTTTCATGAATTCATCAGCCTGTTTGAGTCTTTCCTTTAATTCATTGACTTAAGAATTTGACTGTTCAAGATCCTCAAGGGCAGTCTTGAGTTGCTCCCTTAAACCATATGCATCCATTTGAACTCCCAGATCTTCCTCAAGCTGTTAGGCTTTATTAGGAGGAACCTTGCTCTGATACCAATTGTTGATAACTGAGAGGGGGGGGTGAATCAGTTATCCTAATTATTTCTTCTTCTGAACTTTCTTATTAATCAAAGCAGCATTGAATTAAACAAACAAACATTATCATGAAATGAGAAACACATGACACAGTATTTTTGATGTGGAAACCTAGTTAAGGGAGAAAACCACGGGATGATTAACCCAAAGATTATTCTCTGTTAGAAGAATAAGGAGTTACAAAAATGGCACTTGCCAATTAGGGCTCACTGCCCGAGCACACTGCTCACAAGAGGCACACTGCCTACAAAGAGACACACTGTCTACAAAGAATGTTATATAATACTTGAACTGATTGGAAGCACCTACATATGCTGGGGTTCAGTTCCAGTTAGGCTCAGTATACTGATCTGCTGCACTTCATCTTTCCTCTGTTCTTTATTCTGCTATCTTTTCACATACCGGATCTTTCTTACTACTTCTGCTCTGCTCTGCACTTATTCGTATATACCATCACACAATCACACTTTTCACAACTAAATCCATCCTCTATATATATCCGCACAAGTAATTTCATCACCTTTCTAGTCGGCATCCGGAACAGTCTAGTTTCTTACAAACTCTGTTCTGTCGGCTGAATCCTTGCTCACCAAGCAATGCGGATCAAGCATATACTTGTAGATATCATTAATCATGTCGGCCAAACATGATTCATGCCTTCACAACCTTTACCATCAACAGTAACACATCCGAAAAATATTCTGATGCTCAGTCAGTCAGTTCTTCCTCTGTTTTCACTGTCTTTTAGGAATCTGGTACTCAGCTATTCATATCTTTTTCTTTGTCCATCACCGGAGGCTAAATCCTTGGAATATACTACTCAAGGTAGTCCTCTTGACTTCCCCAAATCCGCACTGCACCAAGACACTTCCTCTGAGAGGTCCGGACCAATCTGTCAGACCTTGCCACATGCTCTGTTCTTGTTCACCGGACCTCAACAGTTCTTCATTCTGACTTGTAGAGGCACACCATGACTTGCGGATATGTGGGATGACCTTTGTTGCCATCAATGACAACAACCATGAATCCATATAGTGTCTCTTGCCAACAGATACAACCAGGGGATGGTGGACAGAATTGATAGATTGAAAACTACATTTACCACGAAATGGGGGATCTTCGCCTATAGGTGCATGCCATTTGGATTGATAAACGTTGGAGCCACATTTCAACGAGCAATGGACATAGCCTTCAGAGGCTTGATTGGTAAGTGCATAGTAATATACATGGATGACTTAACGGTGTTCTCCAAAGATAGAGTAGACCATGTAGAGGACTTGAGAAAGGTGTTGAAGAAGTGCGAGCAGTATGGGATATCCTTGAATCCCAAGAAGTGCATATTTGGGATGACCACGGGGAAATTACTAGGCCACTTGATAACTAAAGACGGGATCATCATTGATCCTGACAGAATAAAATCCATCATGAAGATACAACTGCCTGGAAGCAAGACGGAGCTCAAATCTTACTTTGGTAAGATTAATTTCGTTAGGAAATTTATCACTAGCTTTGCAGAGATAGTCAGGCCCTTCAACACCATGCTCAAGAAGGACGCTAAAATTCAATGGACCCCAGAATCTAGAGCAGCTTTTGAAGACATTAAAAAGGCCATATCAAATGCTCCAGTCCTAATCAGTCCATATTACACCAAGGACTTCTACATCTACTCATTTGCTTCAGAACATACCTCTGTAGCAGTACTGATAGAGAAAAATGAAGAAAAGGAAGAAAAGCCTATAGCCTTCATGAGCTGCCCTTTCAGAGACGTAGAGCTCAAGTATATGGACGTTGAAAGACATGCACTTGCTTTGGTCCGAGCAGTCAAGAAGTTCAAGCACTACATCCTGAAGAAGTAAGGTGATTGCTATTGTACCCGATGCAGCAGTGAAAATGTTGCTAATGCAAAACGAACCAGGTGAGAAAAGGGCTAAATGGATCACTGTCCTCTAGGAGTATGATATGGACATTACCCCTATGAAGTTGGTAAGAGGACAGGCATTAAGCTGGATGATATCAGAGGTTGATCCCAATATCCTGAGCCAGCAGTACGTTGTAAATGCTAAAGATGACAGAGAATGGTACTCAGACATTAGGCACATCCTGACCACTGGGAGATGTCCCTCAAGACAGCAGGCCTCACGGAGGAGAGCCTTGAAGATAAGGTTGCTGAAATTTATGTTAAAAGGGGGAGTCCTTTTCAAGAAAAAACTATGAGGGGATATACCTAAGATGCTTAGAAAGATCAGAAGCAGATAAGGTGCTAACAGAATTACATGATAAATTTGGGACTGCACATGGGTCGTCCTTAGCCACCACTCATGCTATCCTCAGGGCAGGGTATTATTGGCCCACAATTTTCAAAGATACAATTGAACACATCAAATGCTGTCATATGTGTTAGGTTGTTTCCAATAGAGAGAAATATGCTACTCAACCTTTGCAGCCAGTGATGGAGGTGTGCCCCTTTGCTCAATGGGGAATGGACTTCATAGGACCCATCAATCCTCCCTCGTCCTTAGGCCACATGTATGTTTTAACTATTACTGATTACTGTACCAGGTGGACTGAGGCTATCAACAGTAGGACATGCAATGCTGAGGATGTTATTAATTTTTTGGAAACCAATATAGTGACCAGGTATGGAGTTCCATATGCTTTAGTATGTGATAATGGGCCTGCTTTTTCTTCAATTAAATTGTCAAGTTGGGCTTTCGATCATGGGGTCATTTTAAAATTCTCCTAAAATTACTACCCCCAAGGGAATGGATTAGCAGAATCCACAAACAAGAACCTATTGAACATCATAAAAAAGCTGATAGATAAGAACCCAAGGGAATGGAACACTCTATTGAAATATGCCTTGTGGGTAGATAGAACCAAGAATAAAGCTGCATTAGCAAATTCACCTTTTCACTTAGTATATGGGGTGGATCCCATCCTCCCTATCAACTTAAAGATTCCTACATTGCAGTTTGCACAAGAGTACCTAGGCATAGATAATAAATAGGAAGTTAGATTGCTACAATTAATGCACCTAGAAGAAAAAAGAAGTGTAGCAATTAACCAATTTGCTAAACATCAGGCTGTTGTCAAGCACTGGTTTGACAAAAGGGCTAGAATCAAGGCTTTCAGGATCTCAGATCTAGTCCTAATGTGGGACAAAGCACATGAAAGGAAGAGTGATCATGGTAAATTTGACAAACTCTAGATAGGCCCCTTTCAAATTTTTGAAATTCTAAGAGATAGCACCTACAAGCTCAAGTCCTTAATAGGTGAGGATGTTCCATTACCAGTTAATAGACAATTCCTCAAACACTATTTTTAGGCATGAGGATTGCATCATGACAGTCATGTGTATCATAGTGTACTTTCTTTGTATAGTTGTTTGTATAGTGGCTTTGTTTTGCTTGCTTTGTTTTGGTTGTTTTGTTTCATCAACAAGGATCTCTCTTTTGATTTAGAGTATAAAGGGGCAGATTAACAACTACTAAAAACAATGGAAAATTAGGATCATTAAGGTTAATTATTTGAAATCTATGCATAACTTGTTGTGATTGTCATGAATGTAGAAAGTTGTTTAACTTGTGAAATTTTGTATTCAATAAGAATGGGTTTAGTATTCAAGGAATGTTTCTCACAATGACACACCTAAAATCTTTGGGTTTGTTGAACTTACCAGTGTAGATATTAGGTGAAAAATTAGAGGTCACCCTTGCTACCATTACAATTCTCAGCGTAATTTCAGCAAGTGACCACTCCTTGCATCATGAAGTTACAAATGCAATATCTTATGAAGTCTCTATCAAAATAAAAAACAAAAATATATAAATAAATAAAATGGATTATACTAAAAATCTAGATTAATCCATCTAAGTAACTCTACCGGGGCTATAGATGCTCGTTGGCAGTGGGGCTCTACTTAGGAGAATTGTAACGATAACCTTATCGAGGCTATGGATGCTTGCTGGCAGCAAGGCTCTATCCGGTTGGCTATGAGGGAATGTCCTCACCTACGTAGTCTAATATCAGTCACTGGTTTGTTCAACTGATCTTCACGATGAGGCTTATTAACCAAGTGAACTCACTTAAACTAAAATAAAAATTCATGCACCTTATTGAATACATTGAGTCTCAAGTTGGATAATAATTTGCAGAAAAGATAGTTGGAAGTTATGAATTTATTTCATTCAATTTTCTTTAATGGGTTGAATTTGATTGTTTTGTTTGGTTACTAGTTGTTGTGATGTTCACAACACACCCCATTTTACTCCTTAGCAAAATGAGGACCCCTGCTGTGGCTTTTTGTGTTTTGCTTGTGTGTGTCGTTTTGCTTGGTGGTAAAGGGAAAAGGGAGTTAAAATTGCAAACCTTGTTAAAAATGGAGAAGAAATGCATTTCAGTATCAGTGCATAGTATGGTTGGATTCCTTTTCAAAAATGAGCTAGGGTTGCTTTTTAAACCATCTTAAAATTTGCCATATTTTGCAAGTTATGAGCATTTTGGTAAAATGTACAAGGGAAGGGTTTACTGTTTGCACATACAAGTCTCTTTGTATATTGGGTTGCATATACAAGGCCCTTTGTATGTGAGTTCCCTTGTATACAAAGACCTTTGTATATCACTTTCCATATACAAAGTCGTTTGTATATGCAAAGGTCTTTTTATACTTGGTCGCATGAGTAGTCGGGTTCATATACAGAGTCAATTGTATGTCTTTTTGCCTTGTATGCATTTGTTAATGTTATATGCATACATACAAGATGGACCCGAGGTGGTTTTAGGTTGAATGAATAAATGTTTAAATCTGTTGCATGTATCTCACATTTGTATGTTTGGCAGGTCGTAACATATAATGCATTTATACAAGGGCCAGAACTGAAAAGTTAATAAACAATGTTAATTCATTATATATTTCAGGCTTGTATATTTAACATACATTTGATATATACATTTGCAATGTGCAGGCCACAAACCCAAAGGATTATGAAAAGGAGTTAAACTGTTGTATATTTTTTGCTTGTATGTTTTTACATACAAACGAAATATACAAGTCAAGATACATGCAACGTTCATATGCATAAGAGAAAATTAAAAGGGGTTAAGTCCTTGTATATTTCGTGCTTTGTATGTTTCGACATACAAAGCTGATATGCAATGACTTATACAAATGGCGGACCTGAAAAAGTTATCAGAATTAGTTAAATCATTGTATGACTCCGTAATGTATATTACAAAATATACATTGCGTTATATACAAACCATGGAACCCAAATGTTATAGATTAAAGTAAAATGCTTATATGTTCCCCGCAATGTATATTTCATAACATACATTGCATTTTATACATTGCCAACATGCAAGCCACGGATTTGAAAAGGCTATCAAATGAGGAGTAATCGTTGTATTTTCCGCTGCTTGTATGTTTGTTTCAAATGCATATGGGTGCGAACATACAAGAGGAGAGAGAAATGCGGTCCCCACCGCTTGTATATCGGGTGTTTGTATGTTGCTGATATACAAGTGAAAGATACATTACTTTGCATACAGGCTGGAATCCAAAGGAAATTGAAATGCAATTAATCAAATGTATCATGTCTGGCTTGTATATGGGAAGATACAAAGATTTAAACATTATTGAAGGGGCGGGAAAGCGAAGCAATTTTGAAGCTTTTTTGGGTGCCCAATGCATATTTTTGGTCAACGATGGTTGACCTGACTGGTTTTAACGTTGTATAGGCATTTTGATGCACATTTTCCATAGTTTTTTGAGTCTGATGGCTGTGTTTATGCATTTGGAGCTTGTTTTAATGTAAATGTTCATTTTTCCTACTGATTTATTAAACGATGGTGCTAATTCCTTCTTGTTTATTGTAGATTGTTGGAGTAGCTGGGGAGAAGTAGATTTGTCGACATAGTAACTATGTGCAGGTGAACACAAAGGCAGGTTTTTAAATGACGATGACATCCTAGGCGGCGGGCCAGATCGTGAGAGGCCAAACACACCAGAAGGAGCCAGAGGGGCTTTCAATGTGAGGAGTTGGCAGATGGAAACATTATTGAAGGAGCGGTGCCCTATCTAGGTATGCTGCTCGAATTCTTGGTGGGATTCATTTCTCACCATTCGATGCTACATTTCAAGATGCTGACCATTGATCTCCTAGGGTTTTTGGGTGCCAAATTGGGGAAAAACTAGAGATATATATATTAAGCCCCTGTATTGTACAGAAAGGAGGAGGTCAATCATACAAAAATCAGACCTGTAATAGTTTTAGGAGAGATCAGATTACTGAGACTAGTGAGGACTGGATTGTTGAAATAATCAAGGTCCCTTACTTAGATAATTGTAAATGTACCTATTTTACGAACATATTGTATGGAGATGAAGTTTTAGACCATACCCTAATTGTAAACCTTAAGTAGTCTTCAAGTTGATTTCTGGATATATATTGGTGAATGATGTGTTCTATAGAAGTGTTTTCATTTCATTGCATGTTGTTGTCAACTTTTCCCCTGAAGATTTGCACTGAATCATGTGGATTTGTGGACTATCCTGGTGAAGTATGATTTTAGTTTTCTTCTCTCCATTGATGTATGGAAACATGTATGTGGATCAATGATCTCAGTCAAGTAATTTTAGGAATCTCACTCTCTAACCCTTTTTCTCATTTTAATTTCATTGAAATCACTTTCATAACTGCACATCATGATAAATCAGAAGTAGAACAGAAAAATATGCTGACATCCCGAAGACAACTGAATATCATTAGCATATTTTGAGATAAATGCATGTAGTATTGAAAATGTCATGCAGAGAATCACAAATAAGGGTAGAACTCATGCAAATATCAACTTAGGCACATCATTTGGAGATATATGCTGTGTAGAGTAACCTCCCTGTATAGCATTGTAGCAAGAACAAAATCTACTAATCTATGTAAGGCCCCAAAATGGAAAACAACAATACACATCAACCACAAAGTAACATCAGCAGATTATGAACTAATCGATGAGGACTTGGGATCATGAATTCTTGGAATTCATCGTATCTTTCAGGATAAACAAGGGTTTTTGTGTGACTTTTGTTTTGTGTGCTTGGTTTTGACTGACATCACAAACCAATCAACATGTATGAAGGAGTGTGTGGTGTGTTGTGTGTGAAGAAAAGCAGAGAGCAGTGTGGAAGCAACTATACAAATCTAGTATGTGACAGAATAGCAACACCGAGAAGAGGAAGAATGAAGTGTAGTAGATTAGTATATTAAGCCTAACCAGAACTGAACCTCACCATATGTGGATGCCCCTAATCAGTTCAATCACATGTTTACTTTCTTTATACCTTGTAGACAGTGAGTCTTTTGTAGGTAGTGAGCCTCTTGTGAGTAGTATGCTCGAACAATGAGCCCTAATTAGCAAATACCATTTTGTACTTCTATTCTTTTAATAGATAATACAATCTTGGGTTAGTCACCCCATGGTTTTTTCCCTTAATAGGGTTTTCCATGACAAAATTATTGTGTTATGTGTGTTGAGTTTATTCTGCTCTCATGTTCATGTATGCTTATATGTTTTGATACTGCACTAATATATGTTTTGATATTGCACTAATCATTAAAGAAGAAAAGAAAGTCAAATAATTAAGATAATTGATTCACCTCCCCCTCTCAGTTATCAACAATTGGTATTAGAGCTAAGTTCTTCCTAATAGAGCTTAACAACTTGAGGAAGATCTGGGAATCTCAATGGATATGTATGGTATGAGGGATCAACTTTAGTCTACCCTAGATAATCTTGAGCAATCTCACTCTGAAGTCAATAACTTGAGGAAAAGACTCAAACAAGCTGATGATTTCATAAATGAACTAAAAGAGAAACTAAGTATCTCTATGAAAAAGAGAAAGGAGCTACTTCAACAATTAGCAAGTCAAAATGAAGTCAATGATACTAATGAAGATCTGATTGTGAAGAACAAGTTATGTGAGAAGCTATCAAAAGAGGTCATTATGGTAAGACATGAAATGGAATCAGGGGTTATGAAATTCACCCAAGAAATTGAAGAAAAGAGAAAAATTGAAGATAATCTAAAACAATCTCTCAAAGAGAAGTCAGAAGACTGCCACAAAATGGATAGAATAATCAAGCATCTGGAATCTAATCTTGAAGAAGCTAGAGATAATGAAGAACAACTTGAGAATCAGATTGACACACTTAAAAGGGATCTTCAAACAACAAATGAATACAAAGAGAAATTCAAGATAAGCTCTGCTCAACTACAAGTTCTTCTTGAAAGCCAAAAGAGAGTAGATGACAAGCAAGGCTTGGGGTATGAGAAAGGTGAAAGCTCTAGATCTGGTCAGAAGAACTCTGGATCAGCAAATCCAAGGAACAGGCCTAGAAGACCTCTGGTAAGACAACCAAATGCCCAAAGATATCCATCCTTTAATGGATACTACCACAATTGCAATAACTTTGGTCATAAAGCAAATCAGTGCAGAAGAAGAATGAATTAGACTAATTCATCCTTCTCTAGATAGTGTTTTAACTATAAAAGGTATGGTCACAAATCTCATGAATGTAGAAATATGCAAATAAACAATTCATTCAATGGTAGATGCTTTGCATGCAATAGAATTGGACATATGGCTAATCAATGCAGATCTAGAGGATATCAGTCAAATATGCAAAGAAATATTATTTTCTACAATTGCAATAGATCCGGTCATATTGTGAAATTCTGTAGAAGTAAAAATTAGGATAAAAAGGGTCCGGTGCATCATAATCAAAATCAAGACAAAGGAAAAGGAAAAATGAATGCGGATGAAATTCAAAGGGAGATGAACAAGATTTGGGTGAAGAGAAGTACAAAAAATGTTGGGGATGGATCCGCACTAGAATTTGGTTTTGATATTCCTTCTGGAAACTAAATAGATGAGCTCTGGCTCAGGGGGAGTCACAAAAGAAAACAATTTCCCCCAGCCATTCAATTGGTGCCTAAAATTGGCACATGGAGTGTTACGGATTGAAGAGTTCTTAAGAGATATCTAAATAACCCTTGGTAAAAGATCCACAAGAAGTTTTGAAGAGGTTAATCATCCAAGATTGATCCGGTTTGATAGTCATTCGGTAAGAGTAGGATTTTCACAATTAGATCCGATATGATTCAAAATTTGAGGTATCTTGATCTGTGGATAAATGGAATGATTGGAGAAAGGAAGATAGATTGTTAATAATCACCAAGAATAACTCTAAGTACATCTCAGTGATTCGGAAAGATCTCTAAGGACAAGGAGAACAAGGCAACTGGAATAACTTAAGTTGTGCATTTATTGCAAAATGGAATTAGGGTTTGTGCAGAAATAAAAGGGTTCTTTTGTTCATAATTTACACATTTGCATTTGAAGAAGAAGAAAGAAGGTGCTCTACAAAAAGATTGCCTCAGACCTCTCGAAGATCAACCGTAGAAGTCGATTCAACTAGCAATCTTATCTGGCTCATATCGTGAACCCTAGAGGCGTAAAAAGGTATTTTTGCTCCTAAATATCTCTCTGAATCTTTTGAAAGATGGCTACTCTGAATGTTGTCAAAATCACTGATAGGCTGCGTCCTAAGTTCAAGAAACACCCTTACAGATCTCTAGAAGTTGATCTTTTAGGCACCTTCTCTAGCATTCTGCATGGGATTTTGCATGTAGAAGATGTTAGGGCATACATTCATGCGAATATTGAGGAATTTGGGGAATCCAAGCTGATGGATGTCTATCACAAGTAGTTAATAGATGAATCATTTGAACTCAAACCTTAGTACAAGGCCATCCGGGATAAGCATTTTAGACACTACATCTATTTCTGCTATTTTACAGAAGATGAATGGGCCCGGTATGTTCTGAGCAAAATGCATGACAACTTCATGTGGTTGATGAGGTCATTTAAGATCACAAAAGATGCCATTAGGGCAGTAATTGAATTGCACTCATCTAGTGGGTTGCCTGCTCTCAAATCAGTCAAAAATCAAACTGTAAGTGAGGCTACCAGATCAAAATTTGACAAGAGGGCAATGACAATAGAAGACATCATAGATCCGGATATCAAATTTGCCTCTATGATAATTGGTTATAAAATCTATCACTCTAGCAGGGAAAACTCAGTATCTGAAACTGCCATATAAACTGCATACGAAATGCTAAGGAAAAATGCTGACTATGATCTTTGTGACCTTTTCCTGAACCAACTGTTAGAGAATCTATAGAAAATAAAAAAGGATAAGAAGAATTCATTCAGGTATGGTGGCTTGATTCTATGTTTATTCTTTTACTATATGAATGACCTACCTAGATCCAGTGGTTGGATATGGCAAAATGATAGACCGGTAGCCATACAAATAAGAGATTATATGCATGGGCTTGGTGATGCCAAGGCACAAAATACAACACTCTGGGGCTACTTCAAGAACTTTAAAAGTATGATGCAGGCTAGAGAAAGAATCCCCCAATCATTGGTTGAGAAATACAAGGATACAATGTGCTTTATGGTAGACACTGATCAATGCCTAATGGAGGCATTGGAGCCAAGGATAGTCTAGATTATTCCAATGGGGTATGAGGTTGATGAGAAAATCCTAGAGCTACATATCCAACATCTGTTGAGTCAGCCCAAGGACCCTGAGGCAGAAAGGTTTGGAACCTTTCAAGAGTTAAGTGTGAAGATTCATGTTGAGCTAAGACAACTAGAGATGAAAAGAAAAGTGAGAAGAGAAGTTGAGGAAGTTGTGAAAAGATTTGGCATTTCTAAAGAAGCAGTCGATGCAAATAGAGAAAAACTAGAAAGAGCAGAGAAAGAAAAACAAGAAGTAGAAAGAGAAAGTGATCCAATGCAAGCACCCTCCAGGACTAGATCCTCTAAGAGCTCTACACCTGCCACCTTTGAGAGCCAAAAAGCCTCTAAACCGAAAGCCAAGACATTAGGAAAGGGTGAGAAGATAACAAAGAAAAAAGCCACAAGGTCATATACAAGTCAAAAAGATGATGAAGAGACAGAAACAAATGAGGAAGTTAAGAAAATGAAGAAGAAAAAGAAAACTTCTATGGAATCATCTACCGGCAAAAACAAAGAAGAATAAGCAAAAGGGTTTGTTGAAAAGCCTACACTTTCCATTGATGATATCATCAAATCAGTCACTGTGGATGGGAATCTGCAACCAATGACTGAATTTTATGATGAATATAGTGAAGCTGACCAGAAGATCTTACAAGATGTAACAGTCAGACATCTAAACATCTATAATAAAGCATTCATTGAAATTATATCTCTGATTCCCAAAAGCCTAGAGAAGGAACTTGAAATGAGAAAGGATAATGCCAAGGCAAAAGACATAGAAATCCAGGAGTAGATTGCTATCCAAATCTATCCTTCCATTACCCCTCAACAAATGAACATGATCTTCAAGGACTGCAAGGATGAGTTCCAGAACAAAGAAAGAATGAACCAGCTTATGCTTGGAGAGACTGACCAAGTGGCAAAAGAAACAAAAGATATCCTTCGTAATGCATTTAAAAGATTCAATCTTCCTGTTATAGAGGACTTAGGTGATGAACCTTCTGACATGGATGTCGAAGGATTAAGTATTTCAAAGGACTCTACTGAGAAAACTGCAGAAGAATCAAAGGAGATAGGTGAAGAAAAGACTAAGAACTTGGATACCTCTGCTCTGGAAGTGGAAGTCCCTGAAGAAGTTAACATCTCTCTTTCGGATCCCCCTGTTGACTTCGGAACTGAAGGAGAAGAAAGAAAAGATGAGAAAATTAGTCAAGAAGAAGAGGTCAAGGGAAGAGAAAAAGATCAAATAGAGAAAACCCTAGATGATAGCTCTAAGGCCACAGAAAGAAAGAAAAGTCTGTCTCCGACAAGAGACACTGCAGAAGCTGTTAAAGACTTCCTGACAAAAGAAATGATGGAATTAGATGAACTGGAGCTATTCCAAGGACCACTCAATTTTGACTCCCTCTCTCTGGTCTAGATAATGAAGGTAGCATCTTTTGCTCAAGCCAAAGAAAATGAAAAGCTTCTAAAGTCACACATGAAAGACTGTGGGCTGATAGAGATTGCATCCGGTGTGTTGGAGAAGATCATGCCATTCTTCTAGAAGGATCTTTCGGCCTCCTCATCTGGTAATCTGAAATCTCTTGTTAATTCTGTTAGCACACATTTTGATTCTTTGGAGAAAGCAGCAGAAGAGAAAGTCCAGAAAGAGTTTTTGGGTAAGAGATTCTTCGAGGTACAAGGACTTATAACAAATGATAGGAGAAATTTGGATATTGGGATAAAGAGCTTAGAAAATGCTCTTAAAAATGGTGGAGACCTATACAAATTTTGTCTATCTTGGTCCACCGTGACAACAGATATCACCAAGAAGGTGGAAGAACAAGAGAGCAAACTATCAAGTTTATCTCAAAATTTTGATCCTCTCACCTCTTCCATAGTAAATCAAGAATGTCAGACTATTGCAGCTATAAATGAAATAAAGAATCTTGAGAAGGAGAAGAAAAATAGAATAAGTAGGCTAAGTGAACTAAGAGGGACAATTATTCCCAAGTTAGAGGCCATGCATGAGGCCCTAACTGATGCCCAGACCATAGCCCAGACCAGTGATCTAGCAGACCTAAAGAGGGCAGAAGCTTTTGCATTTTTGCTAACTGGTCATATTTCAATTTTGGACAGGATGAAGAAGAGTTGGACAACAGAAGTGGTATAGTTGAAGACCACCTTTGCAGATATACTTCAGTATATGTAAGTATAACATGTATATATATTTATGTGGTCAAGTATAGATTGTCTTTTGGAAATTTTGGTGTGTGGATTCTACCCTTTGCCATTGATGTCAAAGGGGGAGCGAGGAGCAGTGAAAAATGTGGAATCTAGCTAAGGGGGAGCTCTGGAAAAGTGTACATAAGAATAGAGCATTAGCCAAGGGGGAGTGTGCTATAACACTTAGTCATTTTTCACTAAGTGTTGCCATCAATGCCAAAGGGGGAGATTGTTGGCAAGAGACATTGTGTGGCTTCATGAGTGTTTTCATTGATGGTAACAAAGTCCATCCCACACATCCGTAGGACATGGTATGTCTATACTGGAAGTTAGATTGAAGAGTATTTTGGTCCGGTGAGCAAGAACAGAGCATGTAGCAAGGTCTGACAATCAGGTCCAGATCTCTCAGAGGAAGTATCTTAATAAAGTGTAGACTTGGGGAAGTCAAGAGGAGTACCATGACTGATACATTCCAGAGATTGAGCCTCCGGTGATGAAAGAGTGAAAAGATAGGAGCACCTAAGTGTTGGGTTCCTGTTTGGCAGAGTAGACTAAGGAAGAACTGACCGGCAGAGCATCAGACCTTAATCTGGATGAGAAATTGATGGTGATCAAGTTTCTTAAGGGATCATTCATGGTTGGCTGACATGATTGATGACTTCTACAACTATCTTTTTGATATGCATCACTTAGTAAGCATGGATTCAGCCGACAAACCAGAGTTTGGAAATATCTTGAGTTTTCCAGATGCCGACTAGAAAGGTGTTGAAATCCTTGATGCAGATATATATACCAGATTGATTTCGGTATGAAGGAGTGTGTGGTGTGTTGTGGTGTTTGAAGAAAATCAGAGAGCAGTGTGGAAGCAACTATACAAATCTGGTATGTGATACAATAGCAACACCAAGAAGAGGAAGAATGAAGTGTAGCAGATCAGTATATTGAGCCTAACTGGGACTGAACCTCAGCATATGTGGATGCTCCTGATTAGTTCAATCATGGTTACTTTCTTTATACCTTGTAGATAGTGAGTTTCTTGTAGGCAGTGAGCCTCTTGTGAGCAGTATGCTCGGGTAGTGAGCCCTAATTGGCAAGTGGCATTTTGTACTTCTATTCTTTTAATAGAGAATACAATCTTGGGTTAGTCACCTCGTGGTTTTTTTCCTTAACAAGGTTTTCCACATCAAAATCATTGTGTTATGTGTGTTGAGTTTATTTTTGCTCTCATGTTCATGTATGCTTATATGTTTTGATACTGCACTAATCATTAAAGAAGAAAAGAAAGTCAAATAATTAAGATAATTGATTCACACCCCCCTTCCGCTCTCAGTTATCAACAATGTTGAGTTGATACTACATGTTTATGTGATGGTACTTTATTTTATGTGATGCTTATATGCGTACTACAAGGATGTAGTTATGTATGTGTTAGATGTTTTATGGTAGATGTAGATTGTATGCAAAGGATGATCTTATGTGTTATAATGCAGTATTAATGATCTAATATGATGATGATATTTATGATGGTTATGGTATTATGCTTATGATGGTATGATGGACTAATATGTGTGTGTGTGTAGGTCTATGAGAGCTAATGCATGTTTCTGGTGTGTCACAGTAGGATGGAAGATGATCAGAAGAAATGGAGACGAGACATGCATGAAGAATGCAGATTGGCTAGAAGAATGGATCCAGATTTTGCCTTGATAGATTTTTGACTTCTTTCTTGTAGTCGCTGCTTATCATCATAGAGATTATTATGTCAAAGGATGACAAACACCATGGCATATCAAGGCCAAGGCGTAAATTGTGGTCCCTTATTAAATAGGCACAAGAAAGACAAGGAGTGCCTGACTCAAAGTAAGTAACTGTGGTATCTTGTCGGTACATGCGATGAGATAACCGTAGGGTATGAGAATCCTGATGCAAGGAAGCATGTATTCTTTCTAATGCATAGGATGTCTTAGATTCACACCTAATGGAATCCCACTCACACGTAAGTAACCTAGCTGCCCCAGTCATCTTACTGAGACAAACTGCAAAAAAAAATCAAAGAAAAGGTCCCTCTCTATCCTCACTTCTCTTCATCACTTAGGGATTGCTTTGAGAAGCATAAGAACGAGACTACAAAGAAAATATGACAGATGAGACCCATAGTCAACATCCATGTAGATCATTTACTAAGTGTGCATGTGTTTGTTTTGACCAGTTATGATAGGTTGAATGATGCTTGGTTTTAGGATGGGAGGTATGTCATATAAGATGTCTGGTCTGGTTTCAACAATGCCCCTACTTGTCTAAGGCAAGTGAGATGAATAAGTTTATTTTTAGATATGAGACAGCTTGTATAAGATGCTTGATCTAGTTTGGAGAGTGTAACCATCGATCTAAGACTAATGATACATTTGATTGTGTGAATTGGTAGTGTCTGGTTTCAGGAAATGAAGCATGTCATATAAGATGCCTAGTCTAGTTTCGATGATGTTGCATCTTGTATAAGACAAGTGATATTTGATAGGAGGTTGTTTGATAGTGAATCTCCATGATTATGCAATTGATCCTGTTGAACTGAAGGCTAATTGGATAGCTTATGTTATTGGTTTTTTGGGGTTGTTTTTCTTGTGAAAGACTGATTTCTTTAGTTTGATCAAAGTGTCCATCTTGTTAAGGGATGACTTATTACAATAGTTGACTTGATAGGCCCTAAGGGACTAACCTAATGTCTCAGAGGCTCATCAGAGATGGCCTTGCCTATGTGAAAGCTCAGAGACAATGTAGTTCAACCAAGTAGACTTTGTGTGACCAAAGACCTAAGTGTGGAATGCCTCAAGGGCTCATCGAAGATGGCCTTGCCTACGTGAAAGTTCAGAGACGTCGTAGTTCGACAAGGTTGTTTAACATTGTTTATTGCTTGGAGTTTTTTTTTTGGTTATGTGATTTTTTGTGACTTTTGACAATATTCAGTGTTTTTGGGATTTTTGAGAATATTTGGATGTTTTTAGAGTTTTTAGGAAAATATTTTGATGTTTTTAGATTTTTTAAGATATATGGATGTTTTTGGAGTTTTTGGGAAAATATCTCAATGTTTTTAGATTTTTGAAGAATATTTGATTTTTTTTGGACTTTTTGGGATATACAGAAGGTGTCTTCCAATACTAATTTTAGGATCAAGAGTTGCCCCCAGTGAAGTATGGGACAAAGTTATGACCACAATGGGATAGGGTGGGGTGATGATAAATGGCTGTAAAAAGCAGCAAGACGTGAAATGTCAACTTATTTCCAAGCCATGAAAAGGACAATGTGGGTTATTATGGATTATGACATGTATATGGTGTCTAATATGTAGGATTTATTGCAGAAAGTAGAAGACTAGATAGAGTGACGATAGACAATGGAGCCAAGATCGACTACACATGGTGCCTGTTTGCTAGGTTTTCACCATGGTACTTATCCAAAGCACCACCGAAGTGGTTTTCACTTTTGGATAAATTATTTCTCTTTACTATTTTCTTGCTTTTCTGATTTTTTTTTTGAAATTTTTATACCTTTTTTACTTTTTTTCTTTTTTGAATTAGGTATAATATCTATGAAGGTGCATGATGTTGATCGACTCTGGTAGAGATTCACCTTCAGGGGTAGCAAATTGATACGCTCCTGATCCATATGCCGCTATGATGATATAGGGACGCAATCAGTTTGGTTCAAACTTTTTTGGCTTTTCTCTTTCCATTTGATTCTTAGGGTTCTCTTTTAGGACCAAGTCTGCAATTTTCAACTGTTGAACTCTAACCCTTTTGTTATAGCTGTGGCGGAGATGATTCTAATATGCTTGTAAGTGCACCAGGGCATTCTACCTTTTCTCATCTAGTAGCTTAAGCTCTTTTAGACTGGATACTTTGTAGTCTTTGTTGTCAACAAATTAGCTCAGTTACACTCTTAGGGAGGGTAACTCAACCTCGATGGGAAGGATGGCTTTAGAACCATAGACAAGGGAATATGGTGTGGCTCTAGTGGGGGTTCAGATGCTGGTACGGTAGGCCCACAAGGTGGGATTGAGTTGTATATGCCAGTCACGGCCAACATCATTAACAGTCTTCTTAAGAATTTTTATAATGGTTTTATTAGACACCTCAGTTTGACTGTTTTCTTGGGGATAATATGGAGTGGCAAAGTGGTGTTGAATGTGTAATTTTTCACATAACTCACAGACGTCTTGATTTTTAAAAGGATGACCATTGTCCATGATGATAGACTAAGGCACACCATACCAGCATATGATGTAGTTGAGGATGAATTTGGCTATTTGTTTGCTAGTGATGTATGTCATGGGGATGGCCTCAATCCACTTTGTGAAATATTCTGTGGCGATGATGATGAATTTGTGGCCATTAGTGGAGGTGGGGTGGATTTTGCCTAGGAGGTCAAGTCCCCATTGAGAGAATGGCCATGGAGACAATAGTGGTTGCAAATCTTGACCAAGTGCATGCACAAGATCTCTGTGTATCTGAAAATGTCTACATTTTTTGGCGAAGTGGTAGGCATCCTTCTCCATGGTGGGCCAATAGTATCTAGCTCTAATAATATTCTTAGCCAAAGTAGGACCACTAGAGTGAGCTCCGTATATACCCTCATGTACTTCACGTAGAGTCGTTTGTGCTTCCTTGGTGTCGAGACATCATAGGAGGGTATTGTCAAATCTGCGGTGGTAAAGTGTGTCACCAATGATCACATATTTGGCAGATTGGCGAATAGATCTAGTGGGAGAATTTGGTCATGGACGTACGTATGGATATCATGATACCACGGAGACACGAGACCAACTATTTCTCACACTAGATTAGATTTAGGGACATCAAAGGCTAGGACCAATAGTTGCTCCACCAAGAACTCGAATTGAGGTGCATTTCTCAGGATAACAAGGAGAGATCCAATTGTTGCCATCACATCAACTGCTCTATTCTAAACTCTAGGAATCTGATCAAAGACCACTATGTTGAAATATAGCCTGAAACTATCAACCATTCTCTTATATGGCATGAGTTTTTCATCTTTTGTGTCATATTCATTGTTGATCTACTTGATGACGAGATGTGAATCACCTAAAACTTGTAATGTTTTGATCTTTCAGTTGATGGCCATTCATAGTCCTGTAAGCAATGCCTCATATTCCGTGATGTTATTTGTGCAAGGAAAGGGTATCTAGAATGCTTTGGGGATGGCATCTCCTTGAGGAGTGATGAGCATAATGTCTACGCCTAAATCGTGATTTGTGCATGAGCCATCAAAGAAGAGTGTCCATGTTTTGGGTACCTCTATGGCGAAGATTGATTCATCAGGAAAATCTATGACCATAGGATGATCTATTGTTGTAGGTGCTTTTGTCAATTGGTCCGCAATCACTTGTCTTTTTATTACTTTTCAGTCGACATATTCTATATCAAGTTCACTCAATACCATAACCCATTTGGCTAGTTGTCTTATCAGGGGTTCCTTTTTGAGTAAGTACTTCAGTACCTAGGTCAATCTTTGTAATTAGTTTTGTCTGATGAATCAACATATAATGTCATGACTTTTGGGTGGTAAAAACTATGGCAAGGCAAGCACGTTCAATAGGATTGTAATTCAGATTTTATCCTACTAATGTCCTCCTGATATAGTAGATTGCCCTTTCCTTTCCTTCCTCATCATTTTGCACTAATAATGCCCCCAGTGCTAAAGATGTTGATATGTACAATAAAAGGGGCTTTCTTGCTATCAGAGGAATGAGAACTAGTGGTGATAGCAAATAGTCTTTGATCTTCTGAAAAACTTCCTGGCAATGTTCTATCCATACAAAGGGTACCCCCTTGTGGAGTAGGTGCTGAAATGGGTGACATTTATTGGTGAGTTGTACAATGAACCTTCTGATTGATTGTAATTTGCCCTGTAGACTGTGTAGTTTTTTTAGACTTGTTGGTGGCAGCATTTCCATTATTGCTTTCACTTTAGTGAGATCAACTTTTATGCCTCGGCATGAGATGATATAGCCCAGTAGTTTACTTGATGTAACCTCGAACATGTATTTCTTAGGGTTTAGTCTGACTGATGCAGGAGCATCCCTAGTTCAAGAGCAATCTTGCATCAACCAAAAACATTTGCATTTCAGTTTGTTTGTAGTTTAGTTTGTTTCTTTTCATTTTCCAGTCAGTTCAGGTAGTTCAGTCAAAAGTAGTTCTATATTTTGGTCCAGTTGCATTTTAGACCTTGTAGAGCCGGATTTATCATCTACATTCATTCATATACATCATATCTAGAATTTAGAGATCCGTATATCATTATCAGAAAGATATCTCTATCAGAAGATTGACTATTTCTCAAAACATAGCATCCTAATAATCATAGACAACTAGCTGAAGGAGAAACCTGTGGAAGCATTTCCTAATTTGTGAAGCCTAATGACATATCATTCAATGATATTGGTTCATGGCTGACCTTCCCTAAAGATCCACACATCATTCCATTCATTTTTTGGAGGAGTTCTATACGATTAGGTCTGACCTATCTGTGTACACATGTTACAACTCTTCATTGGAGTTTGTGACCTTCTTTGGTCAATGCAGAGGAATCTTATGATCCAGACTTGATATATATTGATGTAATAGATTCTTAGGAAATAAGGATTCACATGGTAGTATTTGATAGTTTAGATTTCTACGAGGAGATTCAAAGCTTTATCTTGTGCATGTATGTAATAGGCTTGTGAGCCCTAATTGTAAGCTCACATGTTGTTGACCGATCTTTATTTGAATTCTATAATATACTAAATTATTGAATCTGCATTTGTTCCATTACTTTGAGTTGTTTCCATTGTGTTTACTCTTGTTGCATAGTCCAGACAGTTCATTCTCTAGACCCTCCTACCATGATTGTACCAAGTGGTATCAGAGAGAAAGTTTGAATCTTTGGGAGCTAATTGAGCAAATTTGGTGAAGGAATTCTGTAAGATCTTGTTGTGGATAGATCACTGAATTGAGGCAGGTTACTTGTGTTGCAACTGATCACCAATTGAGAGGCAGTTGTCACCTTGTAGCCCGATCGCTAAACCTGAGGCAATTTACACTTGATCCTAGGAAGAATGCCACCATGGAGAGTTGCTGCTATTGGAACAATGGCTAGAAGAATGGATGAGATGATGGAGATGATGAAAACAATGTGAATTCATTTGGATGCTGTCAAAGAAGATAGGCGAAGAGGATTGACATTGAGACCTAATGTGGAAAGTGATGATGAAGAAGAATTTCAATCTATTGAACAAACTGTCGAAACCCTAGGAGGTGATGAAGAAGAAGAATCAGATCAAGTGAAGATGTTGTGAGCTATTTCAAAGATTGGAAAGATACCTAGATTTGATGTGTCAAACTATACGGGTAATTTGAACCCTAATGAATTGATTGACTAGATAAATGACATGGAAGAATATTTTGAATATGAGGAAATTGAAGATTTAGAGAAGGTGAAATTTGCAAAGACAAAGTTGAAAGGACATGCTGCTATATGGTGGTAATAAGTTCAATTGGAAAGAAATAGAAGAGGAAAAGAAAAGATTACAAAATGGGATAGGATGGTGACAAAGTTGAACAATCAGTTTATACCTGTGAACTATGAGTTGGAGCTATTGAAAAGATTGTAAAACCTGAGGCAAAAGGAGAAATATGTGAAGGAGTACACTGAAGAATTCCATAAGATGATCATAAGAACATGACATAGTGAAGCAAGCAAGGAGAAAGTGGCTAGATACAACAATGGATTGAGATTGAACATTCAAGAGGAACTAAGCTTGGTGAGGATGACATCTTTGGAAGAAGCATATTAGTTTGCCCTAAAAGTTGAAGAGAAGATGAATAAAAGACATGATCAGAGACAGAGAGGAAGAGGAGGTAAATTTTAGAGATAGATCATTTTCAGAGCAAAGCAAGCCTGACAGCCCATTTAAGAAGGATGACAGAGATACTAATGCATACTAGAGAAATGACATAAATTTTGATCCCAGAGGAAACTATAATTCATATCGGAATGAAGGATATAGAAGAGAAGGAAGAGGATTAGATAAGAGAACATTTAGAGGTACTTGTTTCAAGTGTGGAGGTGAAGGACATAGAGCATTTGAATGTAATCAGGGTAGTACAAGTAAGAGGACAAAAAATAGTGGAAGAGCTACCTATGTTGAAGAAAAACCTGTTGAACTAGGTGATCCCTATTCTATTGGTAAACCAGAGAAAGGAGAATCATTGGTGATGAGGAGAGCATTATTTCAAATAGAGACAAATGAGGAACCACTACAGAGGAAAAGTTTGTTCAAGACAAGATGCAAATCAGGAGGTAAGTGTTGTAAAGTTGTGATTGATAGTGGTAGTTTTGATAACTTAGTTTCAAAAGAGATGGTGACTAAGATGAAGTTGGAAAGATTGAAACACCCTAAGCCCTATTAGATAGCATGGATTCAAGATGATCAAAAGGTACTAGTGAGTGAACAATGTTTGGTGAAATTTCATATTGGATCTTATCATGATGAAGTCTTTTGTGATATTATGCCTATGGTGTATGTCATATCTTGTTGGGTAGACCTTGGTAGTATGATAGAAAAGATATACATGATGGGAGAAAGAATACATATACTATAACATCAAATGGACAAAGAAATACTTTGATCGCTTTGGAAGATGACCCTAAGAGTGAAGTATGTGGGAATGCTAGAATCTATTTGGTAGATGGAAGAAAATTTCTGGATGGTTTGAGACATGAGAATATGTGTTATGCCTTGATTCCTAAGAAACCTAAAGCATTGAAGAAAGAGACTGAATAATCACAACCGAAGGAGATAAGGGAGTTGCTGACAGAATATGAAGACATCATATAAGATAATGTACTGGAAGGATTGGCACCTATGAGGAGTATCAGTCATCACATGGATCTTATACCTGGAGCAAGTTTACCTAACCAAGCAGCACACCGGATGACACTGGTAGAGAATGAAGAATTGAATAGACAGATACAAGAATTTTTGAGGAAATGTTTGATTAGAGAAAGATCGAGTCCTTGTGCAGTTCCTATAGTGTTAGCACCTAAGAAAGATTGGGAATGGAGAATGTGCACTAATTATAGAGCAATAAACAAGATCATAGTTAAGTATAGATTTCCTTTACCTAGAATGGATGATATCATCGATTGTTTGAGTGGAGCAAGATATTTTACAAAGATAGATTTCAAGAGTGGATACCATCAGATTAGAATCAGAGAAGGTGATGAATGGAAGACTTCTTTTAAAACAAATTAAGGATTGTATGAGTGGTTAGTGATGCCTTTTGGATTGACAAATGCACCGAGTACTTTCATGAGGTTGATGAATGAAGTCTTGAATAAATTCTTTGGTAAGTTTGTGATTGTATACTTGGATGATATTCTGATTTTCAGTAAGACAAAAGAGGAACATTTGTGGCATATTAGACAAGTTTTGAAGAGGTTGAGAGAAGAGAAATTACTGATAAACATTAAGAAGTACAGTTTCATGAAGGAAGAACTAGTATATTTGGGATTTGTAATTTCTACGGAAGGATAGAAGATGGACCCTGAGAAAGTGAGAGCAATTATTGAATGGCCTACACTGGAGAGCATTTGAGAGGTTAGATCATTTCATGGATTGGCTAGTTTCTACTGGAAGTTCATCAGAAATTTCAGTTCAGTTTGTAACCTTATGACAGAGACAATGAGAGGTGATAGAAAATATTTTAAGTGGACATCTAGAGCAGATAAAAGTTTTGAGTTGTTGAAGTAGAAGGTGACAGAGAAACCTATTTTTAAATTACCAGATTTCAATAAGGTATTCCAAGTTGATTGTGATGCAAGTGGAAATGCAATCAGAGTAGTATTAAGTCAAGAAGCTAGATTTGTACCATATTTTAGTGAGAAGTTGAGTGATGCAAGGAGAAGATATTCAGTTTATGATCATAAATTCTATGCCATAATTCAAGCCTTGAAGAAATGGAGGTATTACCTATTGCCTAAGGAGTTTGTGTTGTATATAGATCATCAAGGTTTGCAATATTTGAATAGTCAAGGTAAGTTGAATTAGAGACATATGACATGGGTAGAGTTCATGCAGAGTTATACATTTGTGTTGAAGCATAGGAGTGGAAAATCAAACAAAGTTGTTGATCCATTAAGTAGGAGAAGAAACTTGTTGACATAGATGAGAGTTGAAGTATTGGCTTTTGATGAATTGAAGAACATGTATGAGGGAGACATTGATTTTGTAGAACCTTGGAAAGCATGTAAGTAACTTGTTGTGACAAATATGAGTAAGTGGTTGGACTATTTCATTCAAGAAGATATGTTGTTCAAAGGAAGTCAGTTGTGCATACCTAAGAGTTCAATGGGAGATAATTTAATCAAGGAGAAACACAGTAGCAGATTGGTAGGACATTTTGGCATTGATAAGACAGTGGCTTTGGTGAGTGAAAACTACTTTTGGCCTCAGATACATAAGGATGTTTAGAGATTTGTGTAGAGTTTTAGAGTTTGTCAAGTTGCAAAGGAGAATAGTTAGAATACTAGATTGTATAAACCTTTAACAATATCAAAGAGACCATGGCAAGACATAAGCATGGATTTTGTGATGGGATTGCCTAAGACACATAGAGGGCATGATTCAATATTTGTAGTGGTTGATAGATTTTCAAAGATGTCTCATTTCATACCTTGTAAGAAGACAATTGATGTAGTGCATGTAGCTGACCTATTTTTCAAGGAGATTGTGAAATTGCATGGATTACCTAAGAGTATAGTTTCAGACAGAGACACAAAGTTTGTTGGATACTTATGGAGGACACTATGGAAGAAGATGAGGATAGATTTGAAGTTTAGTTCAACTTTTCATCCACAGACTGATGGACAGACAGAGGTAGTGAATAGGAGTTTGAGAAATTTGTTGAGATCTTTGGTTGGAGAGAAAGCCAGAAGTTGGGATTTGATTCTTTCACAAGTAGAGTTTGCATATAATAATTCAATGAACAGGAGTACCGAAAGAACACCTTTTGAGATTGTGACTAGTGTAAACCCTAAAGGAGTTACAGAATTGAGAGATGTCAGTACAGAAGAAAAGAGAAGTGTAGAAGTAGAAGAATTTGCAAATCATATGAAGACAATGCATAATCAAGTGAAGAAGCATTTGGAGAATATGAATAGTAAGTACAAAGAGAAGGCTGATGAGAAGATAAGACATAAGGAATTTAAAGTTGGAGATGAAGTAATGGTATATATGAGAAAAGAAAGATTTCCAGTTGGGACATATAACAAGTTGAAGATGAAGAAGTTTGGACCTTGTAAGATACTTAGGAGATTTGATTCAAGAAATGCATATGAAGTGGAGCTACCAGACACATTGGGTAGATCCCCTATTTTCAACATTGCAGATCTAAATCGGTATCATGAAACAGAGTTCAGTAACAACATGGAAGAAGACTTAAAGAAGCAATTACCTCAACAAGCACTAGACTAGATTGAAGACATTTTGGACAACAGAGTTGGATACAGCACTATAGGCACTAGAGGAAGACAATACAAATAATATCTTGTGAAGTGGAAAGGTAGACCGAAAGAAGATTCATCATGGATTTATCAGGCTGATGTGGATTGTCTTGGTTCTCCCCTAGCCCCAGCAAAGTGAGGGACTCACTTTTTCAATAACCCCTGATGTTTGATGCAGGAGCATCCCTGGTTCAAGAGCAATCTTGCATGAACCAAAAACATTTGCATTTTAGTTTGTTTGTAGTTCAGTTTGTTTCTTTTCATTTTCCAGTTTAGTTCAAGCAGGTCAGTCATAAGCAGTTCCTATATTTTGGTCCAGTTGCATTTCAGACCATGTGGAGCTAAACTTATCATTTACATTCATTCATCTACATCATATCTAGAATTCAGAGATCCTCATATCATTACTAGAAAGATATTTCTATCAGAAGATTAACTACTTTTCAGAACAAAGCATCCTGATAATCATAGACAACCAACTGAAGGAGAAACTTGTACAAGCATTTCCTAATCTATGAATCCTAATGACACATCATTCAATGATTTTGGTTTGTGGCCAACCTTCCCCAAAGATCCACATGTCATTCCATTCATTTTCTAGGGGAGTTCTATGTGATTAGGTCTGACCTATCTGTGCACACATGTTATAGCTCTTCATTGGAGTTTGTGACCTTTTCCCGATGCAGAGGAATCTTATTATTTGGGCTTGATATATATTAATGTAATAGATCCCTAGGAAAGAAGGATTTACATGGTAGTATCTGATAGTTTAGATTTCTTCGAGGAGCTTCAAAGATTTATCTTGCGCATGTATGTAATTAGGCCCGTGAGCCCTAATTATAAGCCCGCATATGCCGGTTGATCTCTATTTGAATTCTATAATATACTGAATGACTGAATATGCATTTGTTCCATTAGTTTGAGTTGTTTCAATATCAAGTTACCCAAAACTCAATGAAATGGTGAACTAAGAAGATTAATCAAATAAAGCAATGAACAACAAAGCAAACCTCCTTAATTTGAAGCTTCCATTGATTGCCTATCAAAATCGATCTTGCATGTATGAAATAGGGCCCTTAGAGAGTACACTTCCTTGCTATGCTTCAAGAATGTCAATTGAGAATGGCTATGATAATACCACAATGAAGAAGAGCTTCACAATGATGTTAGTAGTGCATGGTGCATAGTAGCGAATGTGATCACAAGCAATGAAGGAATTTGTGTCAAAGGCACACTGTAATTCTTGCAAAGTAACAATACTTAAAACTTGGATGAATAGAATGGAAGAACAAGGTTCAATTTATAGACTTGGGAAAGAAGAGATCAATAGTATAGAAAGAATGAGAAGATCATTGGTATAGAATAGCTGAGGAAAGTGCAATGAATAAGAAGAAGACATGTGTCTTGCTTTCTTTTGCATGAGAGGATTTGCTAAGAATAGAAGAATGAGTTAAAGAAATTAAAAGAATATAATAATCAGTTAAGTGATTTAAAACAAGAAGAAGGGATTTGCATGAGAATAAGAAGATATTTTACTTTATTAAATATTAGGAATATTTAATTGCATGTGCAAAAAAGCTTGAATTATATTTAGAGATAACTCAATTTAGAAGAAAAAGCAACTTAAATAAATATTTGATTTATTTAAATTTAGAGGGGATATTATTGGAAGAAACAATTAAATAATTGGTATTATTTAACTTAGAAGATAAGAAAGCTAATTAAATAAATAAATTTATTTAATTGTTGTGCATGATTTTGGAAGAATAAATAAAATATTTGATTGTATTTTACTTTTGGAGATTTGAAAGGTTTAAATAAATTTGATTTGATTTATTCAAATTTGGAAGAATGAATTTGATTTAATTAAATAATTGAGAATTATTTAATTGTTTGGAGGAAATAAATTAAATAAAAGGGTTTTTATTTAATTTTGACTTTAGAAGAGATAATTAAATATTTTGATATTTAATTAATTTAGAGGAATGTGAGTCACATCATTTTTAGGCGTATACATTTTGCCCCTCTTTGATGCAATGTAGTTTACAGTGTTGCTTCAAAGAAATCTATTGTTGAATAATGATACATGCCCCAGTTTGCCCCTAGTATAGGTTATGATGATAGGATGCCCCCTCAGGAGATTGGATGGGAAGAAGGCAGAAGGCGTGAGACGAACAATCTCACGAAGACGAAGGTGAGAAGAACATGTTAGAAGAAAGAGCTGAAATGATACGTGATGCAAGATAAAATGATAACAAACACAAGAAAGTAAGCAAGTATGCCCAAATGATACAAGAACAAACAAGGTATTGCCCCTGTCGAGTGGTAAACCAATGATATATTGATAACGATATATGACAGTGTTGTCATGGCAGGGAATGATATATCCCTAGACCAACATGGCAGGTATGTTTTCATGGTAGGGAATGATGGATCCCTATAGAAACACGAAGGATAGTGTCTAGTTTCAGGAAATGAAGCATGTCGTGTATGACACATGTGTTGGTCTGATTTTGACAATGCCACATCATGTATAAGACAATTTGATTGATTAACTGATCGAGTTGGTTTACGACCAGACAAGGATCAAGACCACTGATTGTGATTGGATCATTTGACAAGATTGACTTGACTAAATTGGTATGGATTGAAGGATAGAATTGCATTTGGACTATTTCTCAGATTGACTGGACAACGATGAAAGATATGATGATTTTGAATGATAGAAGACCGGCGATAGAAGGACTCACAAGCTTTTGTAAATACTGATACTCTGCATTGTTTGGATCTTTTATTGCATGGGATATGGATGCTTTGGAAATTTTTATTGCATGGGATACAGTATGGATGCTTTGTGGATGCGAGTGAATGTGAATGGTTTTTTTTCATATCTTGATGGTGCAAGTATTTTGAAGTGTTTATTTCATCATTGGGCTTTTTTGAAATGTTGTAAGAAAATACAAGCATCTAAGTATAATTTGAACTGAGATGACCTAAGTATCGCTTACATGGATTTTAATTTAGCAAGTTAATACCAGCATCTAGGTATAATTTAACCAAGATGCCCTGAGTATTTCTTGCGTATCAACAGACAAGGATTGCCACCATTCATGTTTAGACCTTTGATGTCCTCGATGATCTTTTGTCGATCATGTTGTTAGACAAGGCTTCACATTACTAAAGTTTAATCCACAAACAACAAACAAAGAAAATGATCGTGCCCCCATCATAGCATCTGTAGCTTTTGGTATCCTTGAGTAGCATAGAAAGGCATGATAGCAAAAAATCAAGACTCTGTGTTTTAACCATGTTTCCAATCCACAAAACATTTTTGTATTTAGATGTGTTTGTTTCTTGCCATAATTTGGGTAAAATCATTTAGAAGGCCTTAGGTGTTTATTTGCTTTGCTTTGGATAGGTTAATGTCTTACGTCAGGATTTCTACTTGAAAAGAGCGGGGTTTGTTTACACTTGCTTGCCTGGTGAGAGGATTCCATAATCTTTATTGGTGAGATGGACCCTACGGGACTGACCTAGTGCCTCGGGGGCTCATTACTAAATGGCCTTGCCTACGTGACAATGTAGAGGCAACATAGTTCGAGGTAAGCCCAGCGGACCTAAGACCTAGGCGATAGAAAGTGGTGTGAACTCAGATAGATAGAAGGACTAGACATGGGACGGATGGGACAATGGAGCCTTGGGGGCGCATTTGAAGAATGGCCTTGCCTATGTGACAACGCAGAGGCAACGTAGTTCATGAACTTGGACCATGGACACTAATGAGAGACACCATGCTAGGCTGACATGATGGATATGATATGGGACAAAACCTTGGTTGATAAGGCAACAAAGAGATGGAGTATCAAGCCATGATAGGTTATCATTAGGTTTTTATTATGGAACGGATATGGGTCAAATGGGACACAAGGAAGAATGGATACAAGGTGATTGGTTTCCCAAAGATGGAGGAAGCAGTTTATCACAAGTAATGCCTATTTACCAGGTTTTCACCACTTGCTTTTATTTGTACAAAAAGCTAGAAAGTACACATGATGCCTGTTTGCTAGGTTTTCATCATGATACCTATCTAAGGTGCCTGTTTGCTAGGTTTTCACCAAAGGATAATTTTTTTTGTATTTTATGCCCCCCTTACATTGGGGTTCTAGGTATAGAACTAGTGAAGATACATGCTGTTGATTGGGTCATCTAACAACTCACCCTTGGATGTTGCTAACTGATATGCCCCTGATCCATAAGCAGTGATGATCACATAAGGCCCAAGCCAGTTGGGTTCAAACTTGCCTTTCTTTTCCCTATCCCATTGATTATGGGGATTCTCTTTAAGTACTAGATCTCCAACCTTAAAGATTCTTGGACGAACTCTATGGTTATAGCTTCATGACATCATCTGTTGATATGCTTTGAGATGGTCAAGGGCTTTATGTCTCCTTTCCTCTAGCAACTCTAGTTCTTAAAATATGGAAACTCTGTATTCTTCATCTGATATGAGACCTTTTAATGACACCCTCAGAGATGGTAACTCAACCTCAATGGGAAGGATAGCTTTTGATCTATAGACAAGGGCATAAGGGGTAGCACCTGTGGGAGTGCATATACTGGTTCTATAGGCCCACAGAATAGGATTGAGTTGGATGTGCCAATCACAGCTAGCATCGTTGACTATCTTCTTAAGGAGTTTCAAGATGGTCTTGTTGGATGCTTCATCTTGACCGTTGCCTTGGGGGTAATAGGGTGTGGAGAAACGGACTTGGATTTTGAATCGGTCATAGAGTTCTTGGACATCTTGATTCTTGAAGGGTCTTCCATTATCTGTCATAATGGATGAAGGAATTCTGTATCTGTAGATGAGATAATTTAGGATGAATGAGGAGATTTTCTTACCTGTGACAGTGGTGAGGGGAATGGCTTTAATCCACTTGGTAAAGTACTCAGTGGCGGTTATGATGAATTTGTTGCCGTTGGAGGAGGGTGGATGGATCTTTCCCACAAGGTCAAGTCCCCATTGGCAAAAGGGCCAAGGTGTCGTTAAAGGTCTCAACTCTTGAGCCTGTGCATGTATAAGGTTCCCATGTATTTAGCACTACTTGCACTTTTTCACAAACTGGTATGAATTTGTTTCCATGTTTGGCTAGTAATAACCCAAACGCATGAGTTTCTTAGCTAGAGAAGGACCACTAGAGTGTGTTCCACAAATCCCTTCATGCATGTCTTGTAAGGCGGTTAGGGATTCTTCTCGTTCTAAACAATGGAGTAAATTACCATCTAGGCCACGTTGGTATAGGGTGTCAACAATAATGGTATAGTGAGAGGTTTGGTGTATAAAGGTTTTTCGTTGGTTTGAAGATAAGTCAGGTGGGAGGGTGTTTTCCTTGAGGTAGGTGTAAACCTTACCATACCAAGGTGAATTAGATCCAACTAAAAGGCATATGGTATGGGTCTTAGGAAGATCATAAGTTGGTTGTCGAATAGTTTCCACTAAGAACTTGTACCGTGACTCATTCTCTGGTATCTCGAGAAGAGAGGCAATGGTTGCCATGGCATCTGCTGCTTTGTTCTCAATGCAAGGTATTTGCTCAAAAGATATAATCACAAAGTATTCCTTAAAGTCATCTATCATGTGCTTGTATGGGACAAGCTTCTCATCTTTGGTTTGGTAATCATCATTGACCTGATTTATCACTAGTTGAGAATCACCGTAGACATGTAGCTCCTTGATTTTCCAGTCTATTGCCATCTTGAGGCCAATGACTAAGGCTACATATTCTGCTATGTTATTCGTGCATGGAAATAACAAATGGTAAGACTTTGGTATGGTG
Source organism: Cunninghamia lanceolata (assembly GCA_027924645.1). NCBI lineage: Eukaryota > Viridiplantae > Streptophyta > Pinopsida > Cupressales > Cupressaceae > Cunninghamia > Cunninghamia lanceolata. Next base: position 12,963,041 of record BSBN01000780.1, read on the forward strand.
TCTCCATGAGGAGTTATAAACAAGATTCCTGCCCCCGATCCATGGTTTGTGTAGGACCCATCAAAGTATAGTTTCCAAGAATGTGTTGAGATCTTGAATAAAGATTCATCTAGAAATTCAAATTGCATTGGTGTGGTGTCCTGTAATGGTGCATCCACTAACTTATCAGCAATGACTTTCCCTTTGATAGATTTTCTGTCTACATAATCAATGTTGTATTCACTTAGGAGCATTACCCATTTGGCTAGGTGACTTGTAAGAGCTTCTTTGCTTAGTAAGTATTTTAGTGGATCTATTTTTGCAATAAGTTTGACTAGATGTGCAAGCATATAATGTCAGAGTTTTTGGGAAGCAAAAACTACCACAAGACATGATCTTTCTAACTGAGAGTATTGCAACTCATAGCCCACCAATGTGCGACCGATATAGTAGATGGCTCTTTCCTTATTCTCATAAACTTGTGCTAGAAGAGCCCCAAGAGCTGTAGGTGTAGTAGATATGTAGAGTATCAATGGTTTCCCTAGGATAGGAGGCATGAGCATAGGCAGATTGATGAGATATTCTTTCAGTTGGTTGAATGCCTCTTCACACTTCTCATCCCATCTGCATGGAATGTTCTTGTGCAGGAGATGACTAAATGGTTGACACTTGTCTTCCAGTTGTGATATGAATCTTTGGATTGCTTGTAGCTTGCCTTGTAGAGATCTTAGTTGGGTGAGAGTCTTGGGTGGTGGCATGTCTATAATAGCCTTGACTTTGGTGGGGTCCACCCTTATTCCATTTGCTAATATAATAAAACCTAGGAGTTTGCCTGAGGTGACTTTGAACACACATTTCTTTGGGTTCAACCTGACCTTGAATTGCTTGAGTCTCTAAAAGACTTTCTCTAACACATCTAGGTGTGATTCTCTTGTAAGTGAATTTGCTATGATATCATCTACATAATCTTCCATGGTGACATGCATCATATCATGAAATATAGTGGTCATCGCATGTTGATATGTGGCTCCTGCATTTTTTAGCCCGAATGGCATGACATTCCAATAGAAAGTGCCCCAAGGACATGTAAATGCTGTCTTATGCTAGTCTTCTGGTGCTATCCTGATTTGATTATATCCTGAGAAGCCATCCATGAGAGACAACATGGTATGCCCTGCTGTTAAGTTGACTATGATATCTATATTTGGCAACAGAAAATCATCCTTGCGGCAAGCTTTATTTAGATCTCTAAAATCATTGCATAGTTTGACTCGGCCATCTGGTTTGGACATTGGTACTATGTTGGAGACCCACTCCAGATAGTCTATAGCTCTGATGAACCCTACATCTAGTAATTTCTTGAGTTCTTCTTTTACAAGCAGTGCTATGTGTGAATGCATCTTTCTAAACTTTTGTTTCACTAGTTTCACTCCTGGATCTAATGGAAGATGGTGTAGAATCAAATATGGATCTAACCCCGGCATATTTGCATATCACCAAGCAAAATTGACTTGCTTTCTCTTGAAGAATGGTACAAACTTAGTCTTCTCTAGTGGGGTTAGAGACTTAGCAAAGTGAATGATCTTAGGTTGTTCCTCTGTTCCAAGGTTAACTAGCTCTATGGGTTCCACAATAATCTGAGACTTCTCCTAGTGCATGTCATTAGGGAGAGTGTCAATCCTTCCATCGTCAGGTGCCACAGTTGGGTTTTCACCTTCGAATGTGTCTGTTCCTTTTACTATTTTGGGATCTAACACTACCACAGAGTGGTTTTCACTGTCAGATCCAGTTTTTATTTTGATATTTTTGCGACTGGAAAGCTTGGCACCCTCTTTGAAATAAGCCACAGTATTAAGTTCTATAGTGAAACCAGCTTTATGATCTCCTTTGGGTAGGTGGTCCCTAAGTTCCATATAGTCAATATAAGCATCATCGCTTTGGAACATATCTAGTTGAGGGGTTCCTCATAGATCCTAGTCAATAAGTTCAGGATGTACAAGGGGGAGGGAGTCAGAGGATAGATCTAATTCATTGATAGTTTGAATGGTTATGCTAGGAGTATTGGGAGGGGGAGTATTTAGGATGGTACTTTCCTCCAAGTTGTTTATTACGATAGAACTTGAACCTTCCTCGAAAGTCATATTCTCAGAGATAGGCGAATCAGACTCTAATGGCCTATTTAGTAGTGTTTGTCCCTCACAGTAGGGGCTATAAGTTTGAATGGTATCAACCTCTTTGTCATCATAGGAATGCTCTGTCAGCTTGTCCCACTCATATTCATTAGAATCTGTGTCATTGTCCACTTGAAGTGTATGGATCATTTCTACAAGACAAGCATTTTCTTTAGCCTTGCCCTTGCCTTTGTATCCTAGGCCATTTGTATTTCTAGCCAATGAGGATGAAGAAGGTTGAATGGGTTCTATGATTCCTTCTTTTCTTAGGCCGATAGGGCCTTGTCCTTCATAACCCATTATGTGTAGGATAGCTTCTCCTCACCCATACAGTTCTGTTGGGACCCTAGGTGGTTCATGTTGTATGTTCTCTTCTTCTTTGGTATAAAACCATTGTAGGACATCTCTTTCCTCTGTTTCATCGGATAAGGTCCCCCATTCTACAAAGGGAGCTGTGGGATCTATAGGAGGAGTAGATGGTTTTGGAAAATGCTTGGGTCGACCAAAGGATCTAGGAGATAAAGGCATTTTGGCTAGGTTTAGGCTGTGCTCAATGGAGTATTCCCCAACTCTAGTTTCTTTGATGGTGATTTTCTACTCTTTGGGCTTTGATGAGGAAGATTCAAAGGTATGATCATGCTATCGGGTAGGGGATGTAGATGCTCTATTGTTCAGTATGATGCAATCAGGTTTTGAAAGGACAAAGCTGCAATGCTAAAAGGGGTCAGGGTCTCCTTGGATGGTGACTTGCTTGCCATTATGCGGGAATTTTATGCATTGGTGATAAGTAGAGGGAACAACTTTCATGCCATGAATCCATGGTCTACCTAGGAGAATATTATAGGTGAGCTCCCTATCTAGGACTTGGTACACAACATCTTTTATTATCGGTCCCACTTGTATGGGTAGGACTACTATTCCCTTTGTAGTTCTCTCCTCTTCATCATAGGCTTTGATAGTAATCTTCTTCCTTGGATTAACTGTATTCTCAGAGAACCCCAATGTAAGGACTAGCTTTAACGTGCAAATATTTGAACTGACTCCCCCATCAATGAGAACCCTCTTGATGTGGTGCTTGTGGATGAAGGCAACAATGTGAAGAGGGGTGTTATGAGGTTGAGATACTAAGAGGTCATCTTGCTTGGTAAATGATATGGTACTTGAGGAGGTCAGATTACCTACCATGGCTTGAATCTTCTCTTGGGCCAAGTTAGTGGGGACAGTGGTTTCCACTAAGGCTTTATTGAGAATCTCTTTGTGGGAAGGAGATAGACGCAACAACTCTAAGATAGAAATGTGGGCCAGAGTCTTCTAAAGTTGGTCTATGACACTATACTGATGGGGATTGGACTGAGAAGGTGATGACCTTGGAGGGATGGTATTCGACGTGACTTTACTACTACAGGTAATGATACTACAATTATTTCAGTTAGGCTCTGATTGTTGGTTCGGCGTGACCACATTGATCTTTGGGATATGCTCTGATATTCAATTGATGGTATAGTCGAATGGCACACTTGCGTAGTTGGCATTATTATTCCCACTATTCTGATTTTGCCTATTGCAGTTGTTGTTTTTGTTACCGTTGTTATTGTTGTAAGGCCTATCATGATTGAGAAGAGGATCTTTGTAAGCCACATGTGTCTCATTGGAGGTATGTTGTTGGTTTCTTCCATGATTTTGATCTAGCACATCTTGAATAACATGTTTGAGATGGATACAATTGTTGGTTGTATGTCCTTTTCATCTATGATACTCACAATAGTCAGTGACTTTCCAATAGTGAGGTTTGATTTGAGGCTCATAATCACTTTTTGGTGGTAGAGAGATTTCATTGTTGGCCAATAGCTTCCTCAATGTAGATTCTTGGGACTCACCCAGTGGTGTGAACTTGTGCCTTGGATTTGAGTTGAGCCATGGTCTTGGTTCCCGAGTGAACGTTTTGTTGGGTGTAACATTGCTTGCCTCTCCTTTGAGAGTGAATATCGGTTGTTACTTGGGAGCCGCCACCTTGGCATCAACTACTCCATCGTTGATGACATTTTTGTTTTTAGTCCAAAATTTTGATTTGTCAGTCATATAATTGGAGGTAGGTGTGTCCTTGTATAACTTGAGTTACCCCTTGGTGATCATAGCTTTTTTGATGAACAATCCCATTTCTATGACCTTTGAGAATGAGGTAGGGCATTGTATTTGTATTTGATAGCTAAGATCGGTATTGAGGTTATGGACAAACATCTCCATTAATTGCTTCTCTGGTACATCATATGAGCACTTTCTTGCTAGTTGTCTCCACTATTGTAGGAAAGTGGTGAATGATTCATCACTCTTTTTCTTGGTGTTGCATAGGTCTAGCATGGAGACTTCGTGTTCTATATTGTAAGAGAAGTGCGTGAACTTGTTGACTAACTCATCAAAAGATTTGATGCCCAGTGGGAGTCGTGAGAACCACTCCATGGCTTGACTATCTAAAGATCTAGGTAATAGTCTCATTAAGTAAGTCTCATTGTGAGCTACTTCCATACATGTTGCATTGAATTCCCTAATGTGATCTCTAGGGTCCCCTTTCCCTTTATATTTATCAAACTTAGGAACTTCGAATCGAAAGGGAAATGGTGTCATGTTCAAACTTTTATCAAAGGGGTACGGTGCAATATCTTCCAAAGAATAGGTTTTTAGTGTTTACACCCGTCTTGAGATCTGACATTTGTTGCTTTAGACCCTCGAGTTGTTTCCTCATTTCTTCCATAGGAGCACTTGGGTCTATGACTTTCGTTTCTTTTTCATTCTTATCCTCCGCATTTGGGTCTATGGTTTTCTTTCCCCTTTCTTCATGATTATTCTCCACATTTTCTTGGATTGTGCTTATGTCAAAATCCATGGGGAGTTTAATTCCAAGATTTGCAAGATAATAGAAGTACTTGTGAGGATCATCATGGAGCACTTTCTCTAACAAGCGTTGGAATTTCCAATTTTGGAGGATTCCTTGGTAATCTTCATTAGAGATCTCCTCATCACTATCATGAGGAGTAACGATGTGGTTGGATGATTCGGCCATTTCAAGTTGCTTTTGGTATTGAGATCTAGTAAGAACCATGCAAGGTGACGAGGGATGAGGTGGGATGGGACTGGAGATTTTGGTAAGATGCGAATGGAGACTTCTGAGAATAGGATACTTATGACAAGACTTGGACAAGGGACTTTCTTGATCAATGTTTCCAAGTAAGACGGCCGATACAAGACAGTAGCCACTAGTAAGGGTACTTGATACCTGTCTTACTGTGTAGGGGCTAGTCATGCACCAAGACCACTAGCAAAGTTTTGTGACCTACTAGGGTTACTTGAATCCAAAGTGATATGAAAAAGGGGCCTATGTTGACATGATATGGGATACTTTGACCTTGGACTAGAAAGACTTGATAGAAGGTGAATGAGATGACTAGAGAAAGAGAGATTTTGGCTCGAAATGGATGGAAAAAAGACTGCTAGGTAAGACTTGATCTCTAAACCTGAAACTAGACTGAAATGGGTACCTGAAACAGGTAAAATTTTTCTCTCACAAACTGTGCAAGTGCTCACTGTCACGCATGTGCCGAAACAAATGTGCTTCAGGAATTGATAAATGCGTTGTAAGTCGCAACAAATGCGCTACACTGGTAAAATATAAATGTGTTGTAAAAGACAGTAAAAGCACGGTGGGTCTAAACAGATGTGCCACAAGTCGGCACAAATGCATTGCAATAGAGGACGGATGTGTCGCTCTGGCTTTTTTTAGTGTTTTTGCAATTTTTTTAGAAATTTTTGATGTTTTTTTGGTACTTTGGTTGCAAGAAGGTCTTTTTGATTTGATTTTTTTAAATTATGGCAAGAAGACATAACAAACACAAAGAATTTTTTTTTTATGGTTTTTTTATTTTTTTGTGATTTTTTGACTCTTTTTCGACTAAAAGAAAAAACAAGTATAAATCCTAGGCTTCAAATTGATAACAAGGGTTTTTGGCCAATAGAACAAAGGTGTTTAATGAAGGCAACAATTTGAGTGGTTATACATGTGGCAGCACTACTCTCTGTTATGGGGTCTCCCAGCTTGCAAGGGTTGCACCTTGGAGGGTTTTGGGGGAGGTTGGCTGTCGGTATAACACAACTTCACTCGTTGTTTGAAGATTTTGCTCCAAACACAATTTATTTATAGTGTCTTGGAAGGGCTTGGCATCTAACCTATTACCACTTAGGGTCATTCCTACTTGGATGAATGGTATCCAAGAGCAGGCCCCTCTAAAGGAAAAACACATGCGAAAATGATATGTTTGGCATTTTGATCACCCAAGATAGGGGAGAACATAGGCCTAGTATCATTCCCAAAACACAATATACAGTGGTTCTTTTCCCCTAGTTAAAATAAAAAAAAAACTAGATGAGCTATCTACTTGGGCAAGCACAAAACTTTGATGTGATTTAGCAAGATAGCAATAGTCCAATTTAAACTAAGATAGAAATGATGAGTTCAATTTTATCCATGTAGCACGAATTGTTAACTTTGAAATGATGGTCAATCGAGATAGAAATGGTTCATTTTTAACCCAAATAGCAATAATGAGTTCAATTTTATCCACATAGCATGAATTGTTAACTTTGAAATGATGGTCAATCGAGATAGTAATGGTTCAGTTTTACCCAGATAGCAATGATGAGTTCAATTTTATCCAGATAGCAATAACATTGAAAAGATAGCAATAGCAATGATTCAATGATATGCAAGATAGCAATGATTCAATTACCACTTTCCTAGTTAAACTATGTGAGATTTTGCATGAGCATCCATTTTACTTTCCCATTAGAAATCAAAGTGTGAGCTAACAAGTGCAACTATATGAATCTAAACCAGTACCTAGCCTACAAAATAGATCAAGAGAGTTCCTACAAAGATGTCAACATTAGAAAAAATCTCCTATAAAACCCTAAAATCACTGCTTACAATAGATGCGCTGCTTTAGAGACTGAATGCGTAGAAATAGTCAACAGAAGCACCGTAATACATATGCGCTGGCACAGAGGATAAAAGTGCCAAAATAAAGTGTATATGCGGTGAAGTAGAAGATGCGTCATTTCAGATGGTAAAAGCACATATATGCATTGCAGTAATGAAAGCACCATAAGAGGTAACATATGTGTGTTAGGAAGTGACAGATGCACTGTTTCTTCCTATGTACGGCTTTCTAAAACACAAAAACTTAGTTTTTTGGGTTAAATTTGGGGCTAGGCCCCATAGTGGGCACCAAAAATGTTAAGGGAAAATTGGATCAACAATGAATAAACAATAATAATCAATATCAAGTTACCCAAAACTCAATGAAATGGTGAACTAAGAAGATTAATCAAATAAAGCAATGAGCAACAAATCAAAACTCCTTAATTCGAAGCTTCCATTGATTGCCTATCAAAATCGATCTTGCATATATGAAATAGGGCCCTTGAAGAGTGCACTTCCTTGCTATGCTTCAAGAATGTCAATTGAGAATGGCTATGATAATACAACAATGAAGAGAAGCTTCACAATGATGGTAGTAGTGCGTGGTGCATAGTAGTGAATGTGATCACAAGTAATGAAGGAATTTGTGCCAAAGGTGCACTATAATTCCTGTAGAGTAACAATACTTAAAGCTTGGATGAATAGAATGCAAGAACAAGGTTCAATTTATAGACTTGGGAAAGAAGAGATCAATGGTATAGAAAGAATGAGAAGATCAACAGTATATAACGGTTGAGGAATGTGTAACGAATAAGAAGAAGACATGTCTCTTGCTTTCTTTTGCATGAGAGGATTTGCTAAGAATAGAAGAACGAGTTAAAGCAATTAAAAGAATATAATAATCAGTTAAGTGATTTAAAACAAGAAGGGATTTGCATGAGAATAAAAAGATATTTTTCTTTATTAAATATTAGGAATATTTAATTGCATGTGCACAAAAGCTTGAATTATATTTAGAGATAACTCAATTTAGAAGAAAAAGTAACTTAAATAAATATTTGATTTATTTAGATTTAGAGAGGATATTATTGGAAGAAATAATTAAATAATTGGTATTATTTAATTTAGAAGATAAGAAAGCTAATTAAATAAATAAATTTATTTAATTGTTGTGCATGATTTTGGAAGAATAAATAAAATATTTGATTGTATTTTGATTTTGGAGATTTGAAAGGGTTTAAATAAATTTGATTTGATTTATTCAAATTTGGAAGAATGAATTTGATTTAATTAAATAATTGAGAATTTATTTAATTGTTTGGAGGAAATAAATTAAATAAAAGGGTTTTTATTTAATTTTGACTTTAGATGAGATAATTAAATATTTTGATATTTAATTAATTTAGAGGAATGTGAGTCATGTCATTTTTAGGTGTATACACCCTCCTACCATGACTGCACCACTGACTTTATATTCTTCCAGCCATTTGAAGATCTTATCCAACACATCTAGATGAGTGTTTCTTGTGACTGACTTGGCCAGTAAGTCATCAATGTGGTCTTCCATACATGTGTGCATATAGCCATGAAAGATGGTTGTCATTGCTCTTTGGTACGTAGCTCCTACGGTTTTGAGGCCAAAGGGCATGACAATCCAACAGTATGTGCCCCATGGACATGTGAATGCTATTTTATGTTGATCTTATGGTGCTATCCTTATTTGGTTATATCTTGAGAATCCATCCATTAATGATAGCATTTTGAATCCGGCGGTAAGGTTGACTATTATGTCTATGTTGGGCAATGGAAAATCATCCTTCAGACATGCCTTGTTTAGGTCCCTGAACTCTTCACCTATTCTGATATGGCCATTAGGTTTTGTGACTAGTACAAGGTTAGATACCCACTTTGGATAGTTTATTGGTTTGATAAAACCCACATCAAGTAGCTTTTTCAATTCTGCCTTTACCAAGAGTGCGATTTGAGGATGCATTTTTCTTAATTTTTGCTTCACTGGTTTGGTGTTTGGCAGTAGTGGTAGGTGAGGTAAGACAAATTATGGATTGAGCCTAGGCATATCTACACACGACCAGGTGAAATTGACTTGCCTTGTTGAGAAGAAATATTTGAATTCAGGCTTTTCTTGTTCTGTTAATGACTTAGTGAAATGAATGATCTTGGGCTCTTCTTCTATGCCAAGGTTGGTTTCTATAGTTTTCTCCACTAATAGTGTTGATTTCTCCTATGTAATAGGCAACACTTCTATCCCTCCATCCTTGGCCACCTCAAAGAGGTTTCCACCCTCTGATATGTCCTTTATTTTAACCTTTTCATGGTCAATAGGTGCCTTTCAGTTTTCACCTAGAGACATCTTTTCTTTTTTGTTTTCACTTTTGCAACCAGAGGGTGGAGTAGATTCTCTGAAGTAAGCAGAGACATCGAGATCCATGATGCAGCCAACATTACGGTCCCCTAGATGTATACCTTCATGCATTCCCATGAACTCAACAATGGCTTAATTGTTCTTGAATAAATCCAAGCTAGGTGGAGTTCGTTGATCCAAGTATATGAGCTCAGGGTGGACTAAGGGTAAGCCATCATCGGTGTTTAGGTAGCTTATGGTTATGGGGGTTAAAGTGCAGATGGAAGTATTGTCAAGATCCCAAAAGATGTTGATTCATTTGGTGCCATTGGGTAGGTCAAGTGTGGAGGATTCAGGCTCAGGTTTGGGTAGGTCCCTTGATGTCTCGACATCCTTGGAAGTACTGGCATCCCTACCCAAAAGTAACTTAGTACTAGGAGTGCTTTCTCTTCATGATGTATACCCTAGCCCCTTATTGCGAGGTCGCATGGTTGGTTGAATGGGTTCTACTATCTAATTTTTGTTAGGCCCAAGCCCACTATGCCCATCATATCCTTGTTTTACAAATTCATAGCCTTTGCCATATCGTTCCATGGGCAATTGTACATGCTTGACCTCTTCCTCTTCCTTGTAGAGCCACTTAGAGGTATCATCATCTATGTCCTCTTTGCTTAGTTCTCCCCATTTTGTGAATGTGGTGGGGGCGGCAGTGATGGTCTCCTTAGGTTTGATTGGGCCAAGTTTTCCATGGGACCTGCGTGATGTTGGGAGTTTGCCAATGTAGTAAGACTTTTCTATCTTATATTCCTCGCATCCTTTGTCTTGGATCTGAATGTTAGGGTTTTGTGGCGGGGTGAATGGGGTGGTGGATTTTGATAATGTAGATGGGTCAACATAATGTGATGAGGTGGAGGGTGAAATCCCCATGTTTATAGGTACCTGATATTCTGGAACTTCTCTCGGGTGGCTGTAGTATTAAAAGGCATGAGGATCACCGGGTATAGTGATTTATGTGCCATTGTTGGGGAATTTAATGCATTGATGGTAGGTGGATGGCACAACCTTCATGGTATGGATCCATGGTTAGCCAAGGATGAGATTGTAGGAGAGTTCAACATCCAAGACGTGAAATGTGGTATTGAGAGTGGTAGGCCCAACTCTTACGAGAAGTGAGATCACTCCATTGGAGGAACATTCAACATCGTCGTAAGATTTGATGACAATCCTTTTGGTAGGGTCCACACATGCTTTCGAGTAACCTAGTATCATCACTAACTTTAAAGGACATATATTCAATCTGGCTCCACCATCTACCATGACTCGTCTAATCTTGTGTTTGTTAATGAAAACCTCAAGGTGTAGTGGGTCGGTGTGATTGGGTTGTTGTGAGGGTACATCATGGTTAGTGAAGGTGACATGGTTGCAGGTGGCTAAATGTCCTACCATGGCCTGGAATTGATTGACATTTAGGTCTATGGGGATGGAAGATTCCAATAAATCCTTGTCCAGAATGGCCTTGCGCTCCGGAGATAGGCAAATTAGTTTGAAGATGGATATTTGGGTTGGAGTCTTTTTCAAGTGGTCCAAAAGGTTGCATTGGGCTTTTGGTTTTGTATTGGGTGGATTAGATGGATTAGATGGTGCTTCTTGTAGTGTTACCTTGGCCCAATGACTGGTGATGGCACACTCAGGATGGGATTTGATGGTGATCATGGAGATGTTATTAATTGTGTAATCATAGGTGATGTTGCTATAATTTACATGGTCATGTGCCTTGGTTCCTAAGGTGGAGGCTTTTCTCGATCTGTGATTTTGTAAAGGGTCTTGAAAGATAGTGTGATCAGTATTTGAGGAACCTTGTGTATTATCTATAGTTACAATCCCCTGGTCAATAAATTCCTGTATGATGTTCTTTAACTTGTAACAATTGGACGTCTTGTGACCCTTTATTCTAAGATATTCCCAGAAATCATTGTCATTCCATATGAGAGGTTTAAAAGCCAGGTCATATTGATTGACTTTGGGTAGCTGAACGACATTGTTTTGTAACAAATTCTTTAGAATGTTTTCAATAGGCTTTGTTAGGGGTGTAAAGTCTTGCCGAGGATTATTATTCCTTAGAGATGGTCTTCTTTGATTATTTTGAATTGCATCAGCCATTTGCTATTGTGGTTGAAGTTGTTGTTGAAGGATCGGTGGATTATTTTGCATCGGGTATGTTTTGACTATGAGAATGGGGTCGGTCCTATTGATTGCTTTTACGTCTACAACCCCATCATTGGTAACATTCTTGTTTTGAGACCAAAACTTATTCTTGTCATAGGGTGTGTTTTGGTTTTTATTGAAAATTTTGATTGTACCCTTAGCTATGAGGGCTTTCTCAATGGCTATCCCTTTTTTGACAATTTCTCCAAAGGAGGTGGAACAATGGATTTGTAATTGATGAATGAGTTCTTTTCTAAGGTTTTCCAAAAAATTAGCACCAATTGATTATCAGGAATGTGAAATGGACATTTTCTATCTAGTCCTCTCCACCTTTGGAAGAAAGAGATGAATGTTTCTCCCTCTTCTTGTTTTGTATGGCATAAGATGGTGATATTCACATCTATTTCTATATTGTAAGAGAAAGGGGATACAAATTTTTCAGTGAGTTCAGTCCATGTTTTAATCCCCATGGGGAGGTGTACAAATGACTCAAGTGCTTGGCCTACAAGACTCCTTGGGAATAATCTCATCAGATATGTGTGCTCAAATGCAATCTCAAAGCATGCTATGTGGAACTCTCACACATGTTCTACGGGATTCCCTTTTCCTCTATACTTGTTGAAATTAGGCAGATTGTAGTTCGGAGGAAAGGGTGGCATGTGGATGCTCTTATTGAAGGGATAAGGACATAAATCTTCCATGGAATACTCCTTCATGGTAGAGACTTGCATGTTTGAGAAGCATTGTTCTAGCATTTGTATCTTGTGTGCCGTGGCCTCAAAGGAAATCAATGATTTTTCCATGGTGTTTGTGAGTACATTTTGAGATGGCTTACCCATGTTTAATGTTGACGTGTTTTGTGATCCCAAATTCATAACAAGTGGGTTGGTGTGTGCATTGAAGGGGATGTGTGATGAAGATGCATTTAGGTTTTGGTTCTTGGGTATGTACGTGGTATTTGGATTAATGTATTGGAAGTGGGATGAAGCATGTGTAGTGTTTTTATTATTTGGAATGTAGGTGATGTTTAGATTCATGTTTGATACATTTCGATCAATGTATTGGAGATGAGGTGAAGTATTTGTAGTGTTTTGATTATTTGGAATGTAAGTAGTATTAAGGTTCATGTTTGATGCATTTGGATCAATGTATTGGAGATGAGGTGAATTATTTGTAGTGTTTTGATTATTCAGAACGTAGGTGGTGTTGCAGTTTGTATTTGAAGCATTTGGGTCAATGTATCAAAAATAGGATGAGTTGTTGGTATTTTGATTTTGAAGTATATTTGAATTGGTTTGAAGTTGGATGTTGGGGTCGCCTTGTTGTTGTAGTGGATTTGAGTGTATGTGGGATGAGCCAACCCCTCCTAAAGGATCCATGTTTGTAGTATTTGTCCCTTTATTCCTTGAGGTCACAATGTGTATCTTTCTTCGTGTGTTGGATCCTTGTTCATTTGTGTTTAGACCTAAGGTGTTGGCATTTTGATGCAGAGGTAGGAGGACCACAACTATCCTCAATAACATTAACAAATCAAAGAACTAATCCAATTGCTTTGGTCAGGTTGAAGAGAACATTAATACATATTTTTTATCCAATTTTCATGAAATCCAATGGTAGGGGAGAAAGTTATGACTCTTTTCCCAAAACTACAAACCCTAGGCAGCTTAAGACCTGCCCTCACCAAAATTGCAATATCTCTCACACAACTTAATGAAATTATACCAAACAAAAATAATTGTAAACTAGAAATACATATCTTTCCATCCATCTATTATATGTATCAATGTGAGGCCGTACCAAGTCGTACCATGCATATTTTCAGACTGTATTTTCAGAAAATTAAACTCTGCAGACCTACCCTCCATAAAAATGCCATAACTTATTCAAATCTTAATGAAATTTGATGCAACAAAAATAAATATAAAGTAGACTCAATAATATTTCCAACCATATATGGTTTGATCCTGTATATGTCCATATAGAACCGTACCAAATGCTGCAATGGGGCTGTTGCAGGAAAAATCAGAAAATTACAATCCATAAAACACTCCTATCTTCCTCAATATTGCACCAAATTCGATGAGACAAAAAGGAAAGGGAGGGTGATTGAATATAATTTCATTTGAAATCAAAAGGAAATGTATTCCTACCCTTACTGGGCCATACCATGCAAGAAAACAGCAAATTTCTGAAGTATAATACAGAAAACATTGCTTTTTACCATTCCATTTTCAATCTTCAATCACCTCCAAGTTTTCAAAGGTATACAAGGCATTTTTAAAGGTATTACAAATGAAATTTCAGTTTCAAACTACTTGGAATGAACCAAGAGCCAAATGACTCTTCACCTTCCCTCATTCTACATCTTTTTTCCAACTTTACATTAACAACCTTTACATGGTTTGCAATATTTTGCATATTTGAACTTACTAGTGACCTCTAATACATAAAAATGACTTGATTAACCTTATACAATGATGAATCATTACAATATTGGATAATTTTAATCAAACTCCTATGGAAGTCAAGGTGCTCCTGCACCATACAACCAAACAACAAAGATTTCCAAGTCCCTTGGAAATGTATCTGCAACAAAAGTCTCTTTCCTCTGTCTTCAATCTTCAATCTTCTCAGCTACAATCTTTCAAATCTTCACATCAAGAAAGGTGACCAAACAACTAAAAAAACAAGCTACCATCTTCACAGAGCATCCTCAGGCTCCTTCTACTCCCATCAGTGGAGTATTCTTCAGGCTGCAACATCAAGTGCTTCTACAGGTATCCATCTCTCTCACTGCTTCACAACAAACCAACTCACCAAACCATTCATCTCACCCAATAGCAGATCCTGGTGATGCACCTACCACTCTCTCCTTAGTGGTTTCTCTCTGCATCCTTCTCCAGCCAAATCTCTATTAGAGAATGGTCATGACAGACCTCATCTTGTCTGCCCACACACAATCTCAGAAAACATCCTTCTTGTAGCTAGATGGAACAAGCACCTGCAACCAAACAACTGAGCAACACAAAATCCAAAAGGTGTAGATTGCCTCCCTCGGCAATCTATCTACAAAATCAAGATCTTCTTGCTCTTCACCTGCCTTCTCAATGATAGGAAAAAAAATACACACACCCAAATCTTTCGCCAGCTCTGATACCAATATGATGCAGAGGTAGGAGGACCATAACTATCCTCAATAACATTAACAAATCAAAGAACTAATCCAATTGCTTTGGTCAGGTTGAAGAGAACATTAATACATATTTTTTCTCCAATTTTCATGAAATCCAATGGTAGGGGAGAAAGTTATGACTCTTCTCCCAAAACTACAAACCCTAGGCAGCATCAGACCTGCCCTTACCAAAATTGCAATATCTCTCACACAACTTAATGAAATTATACCAAACCAAAATAATTGTAAATGAGAAATACATATCTTTCCATCCATCTATTATATGTATCAATGTGAAGCTGTACCAAGTTGTACCATGCATATTTTCAGACTGTATTTTCAGAAAATTAAACTCTGCAGACCTACCCTCCATAAAAATGCCATAACTTATTCAAATCTTAATGAAATTTGATGCAACAAAAAGAAATATAAAGTAGACTCAATACTATTTCCAACCATATATGGTTTGATCCTGTATATGTCCATATAAAACCATACCAAACGCTGCAATGGGACTATTGCAGGGAAAATCAGAAAATTACAATCCATAAAACACTCCTATCTTCCTCAATATTGCACCAAATTCGATGAGACAAAAAGGAAAGGGAGGGTGATTGAATATAATTTCATTTGAAATCAAAAGGAAATGTCCTCCTACCCTTACTGGGCCGTACCATGCAAAAAAATAGCAAATTTCTAAAGTATAATACAGAAAACATTGCTTTTTACCATTCCATTTTCAATCTTCAATCACCTCCAAGTTTTCAAAGGTATACAAGGCATTTTTAAAGGTATTACAAATGACCTTTCAGTTTCCAACTACTTGGAATGAACCAAGAGCCAAATGACTCTTCACCTTCCCTCATTCTACATCTTTTTTCCAACTTTACATTAACAACCTTTACATGGTTTGCAATATTTTGCATATTTGAACTTACTAGTGACCTCTAATACATAACAATGACTTGATTAACCTTATACAATGATGAATCATTACAATATTGGATCATTTTAATCAAACTCCTATGGAAGTCAAGGTGCTCCTGCACCACATTCATAGAAGCAAAAGGGTTTCCCATACTCATGGGTTGGGATATGGTATTCATGTTGTTGTTTTCAAAAGGAGGGGTTGTGTTGACAGTTATGGTATCATGTGATGTTTGTCCCGAGGGTATGTTGGCATGCTCTTGTCTAGAGTTTGAATGATTTGTTGAAGGTGTGCCATGACTTTGTGTTTCTTAGCTAGACAAGGGTGACCCTAAAATCATATTTATATCCACACACAGGGGAGTCTAGTGCCATTTTACAACAATCTCATGAGGTAGCTTTGGGGGTTGGTGGCAATCATCTTATCTAATATTCATAACAATGTAGGGCCTTGGGAGGCTTCCTCAATTTCTTGTTCGGAAATTCCTTGGTCTTCTTGTTGCAAGAGAATGTTCTCAAAACAATTTTCCATTTTGGAGGAGGTCCCAAATCTCATGGTGTTAGTGTGATAACCTAAGAATTCTCCCTTTCTTTTCTTTTGCAACCGCGTCTCCACCATATAAGACCTACTCGTTTGTGGAAAAATGAATTTTTCCTAAGGATGGAGATGCTATATTTTTGGTATTTTTGGGATAAGATTGTTAAATGCAACTAAGGGTAGCAATGCAAGGTGACTATGCCCTATGTAATGTTTTTGGTATTTCCTTGAGATATAAATGGAATGCAACTAAGGTCGGAAATGTTCCTAGGCAAATGGAAATGACAAGGTGAGGATGTGTTATGTCAAAGTTTTGTGATGCAACCAATGCAAATGAGACCAAGACTATGGTAGAGGCTAATAGATATTAGTCTTCAAAACATTTAGCTCCAAGAGGGTACTATTATCTACTAATGACCTTATCAAAGCACTAGTCAGATTTATCAAGACCTTGGAGTGTTGATGTGAAATAAATGATTGATTAAAGTGAGCTCGTGAGTTTGAGACTTCACTTTGAAAGATGGATTTAAACTAGTCTGGTGAGTATTAAGCCCAAGTTGTGATTGATTTGAAAGATAATATATCAAAGTCTCTTGGTCCAATTTTGTACTTATGATCTAGTCAAGCTTCGATAGTTTCTACTTATGTTTCAACCTTAGGAAGACTAATTTAGGGAACCTCTTAACACTGAATTCTAATGTTCTAATGGTTGGCTAAATGGTTTCAAAAATATTGAAAATGTAATTTGATTCTAAGGGTATGAAGTTGAGTATGCAATCTAATCCTAAAAAAGATGAGGTGAGTATGCAAATTGGTCCTAAAGAGATGAATTGAACATGTAAACTAATCCTAAAGGGATGAAATGGATGAATAGAACTAGCAGGTCTGAAATGTTTTGACACAGTTGCAGTCAGATTCAATTTGGGAGAGCAAATTTCAAAGGATCCCCTAAATTATTTTTACTACCAGTAGATGTGTCACACAAAGCTATAGAAGCATCACAAAGGTCTGTACAGGCATCACACAATTTTGTATATGTGTTTTACTATTTATGAATGTATTGCATGGTGCTTCAATAGCGGTCTATTTCTCATCATATGCAGTGCAGGATCCTACAGATGCATTTCACTGTATAGGGAAGCCTAAAAATTAGTTTTCTGTGTTTGCTTGATAGTTTTGTTGCAAAAATTAGAAAACACTTCACACATAGAAGATACTCAGCATTTAGTTTGACTATGACTCTTGACTTGGTAAGCATATGTGTATGTTCAAGGGCATTCCAACCCCAAATTTCCATGGGTCTTATCACAATTTGAAAATAGTTCACACACATAAGACAATTGCTATCCCTAAAGTCAATGGCTGATGGTAGCTTGTTCAAGCCCACAACTTGGAATCTCTGACTCAAATGTCATGACATTGATGTGCAATTGTGAGAATTATCTTGTCTTTGCGAGAGAGGATGGATAGGGGCCTCCTGGAATGGAAGAATGACCCAATCACCCTTTCCTTGGAAAGCTAAGTATAGATTATGCTAAGCTAAGGATTCCCATCTCATCTCTAGGGAGCCATTGTTGATAGTGAGCCTGCATCTCTTGTGGGATTCGTGACATGGCTTAACAACCTCTCATGGATTCATTAACTCTGGCAGTTGTATCGGGCATTAATAGGTCGACCTTTTGGTGCAACGACAATCGTGTTTCTAACAATTGGTATCAGAGCCAAAGGTTTTGGGTTTGAATCTCCCCTGCGAGTGACGTGGGCTCCCACAAGTGATGCTAGGGGGGATTGTTGGTAGTGAGCTAGCATCTCTCATGGGATTCATGACATGGCTTAATTGCCTCCTATTGCTTCATTAACTCTGGCAGTTGTATTGGGCATTAATATGTCAACCTTTTGGTGCAATGGTAATCATGTTTCCAATAGCCATATGGTGAGAATCTAGAGAGGATTATGTGTCCTCTTGCCTTGACAAACTGCCACAAGGTCAAAAAGGGTGGCCTATATCTAAAGGTGTCTGGTAAAGATTTGGGGGAATGGCATGTTACAAGCGTCTAGCATAAAGCTTTAACTAATCCTACTAGGAGTCTCATATACACAAGCTACGCCTCCTTTCAAACTAGCACTATACGATAAGCGCTAATACCAGTTAGACTTGGCTTTTGCCTTATCCTTTTTTATATAGTCAACCGAATGAAAGTACCATTTGAGGTTGTTCCCTTGGGGTGAGTACCTCTTTTCCCAGCAAGGTAGGCCTCTCTAAAATGTTACAAAAGTGACACAAGTGCAAATACTTTTGATCTCCAAGTTCATACAATGATGCAAGGAGAGAGCATATGCATTTGACTTGGCCACACTAGACAAATTTCATTGACCTTTAGAATTTAAAATGTGGTGTGATTTATGAGAATATTGAGAAGAGATTTTGATTCCCAAGATCACATAGAGTGTGAGGGAAGAGCATACACTTCATCACAACATAAACAAAATCACCAAACAAAGAAGACAATGATGCAATTTGTTGTTCTTTCACCCCAATGAATATGAGAGATGCAAGTTCCTTTTATGGCCAAATGAGTGAAATATGCATATTGTTGTTCTTTTTAACCCAAATGTGTTAAAATATGTAGATTGTTGTTCTTTTTAACCAATGGGTGTGAAAGATGCAAGTTGTGATTCTTTTTAAGTCAAAATGATTGTGGTTCTTTTTAAGCCCAATGAATGTGGAAGCAAATAGATTGTAGTTCTTTTTAAACCCCAATAAAAATGTTCCTAATGTAACAACATACACATATGAAATGAAAAGAAAACCCTACAAAAAATAGGTTAGTGATTGTAAACAAAGGTTCTCCTCCAATGGATGCCACAAAGCTGCAAACTAGAGATCAATAACAAAATAAAACCCCTAATCTTACTGTGCAAACAGAGAAACCCAAAATGTAAGTAAAAACTAAAAATTCCCTATTTTTACCAGTCTCATGTGGTACAAAATATCGCAGATGCATCACAGGGAACTGCAACTACATCGCACATGGTAGCGGGTGTAGTTCACTGTCAAGCATATGCATCACACAAGGTCACAGAAGCATCTCACAGAATTGTGATTGTGTTGCAGGGAATGACAACTACATCACATGAACCAGCGTAGGCGTCACACTATATCTACAAGTTAAAATCAACAAAAGCAACCTTAAAAGCAAATGAAAAAGGCACTCTAGTGATAAATGTAAAACCCCAAGATTGTAGAGTTACTTCCCTAATGCTAGAAAGATGAGAAACATTCACACATTCATAGGGCATACTCAAATGATCAAACAATTTTTAAAAAACTCAAACAAATCCTTGAAACACAAAAACCCCAATTCTTTGAAAACCCTAATGAAATAAATAGATGAGCAGAGAGTTAATAAGCAAACAAAACATCAGAAAATATGCTACAATATTGCAAAGACAACTGGGTTAGGCTGATAAAAATGAAATGATGATATCCTTCCCTAAACATAGTCTCATTCATCGAAGAACCCTTCTAATGTGTTGTAGATTCCATAGGATGTGGCACGTCGTATAGCTCATGCATCGTACAAAGAAGCAGAAGCATCACACAGACCTACACATGCGTCACACTATTCCTGCAAACCCTAAATCACAAAATTTACAGAATGTATGGATGACTCATGTTAGGTTCACCAAATGATGTCAGGGAAAAACATTCTAAAACTTGCAAATAGTATAATTCATGCCCTAACAACCCAATGGAGTACTAAATAACCTAAGATCAAACAAATGCAAGAACAAAGCATAAAACCCTAGACTACTAGTGTAAATCCTCCATTGTTTCTCCTAGATTTTGCAATACTTTGCTCTCAAACTTGTAGACCTGCAAATACAATGAGAAGCTTAAGAGAATGATTATGGAAAAATCAGAGAGAGGATGATCAAATTATGCAAGTGGGAAGTGAGAAATGAGGGTGAGAGAGTGATTTTATAGAAGAGTGAATTTAAATGGAGGGATGAGATTGAGTTTTGATTTTTGAGAGAATGAAGGGTCGAGATTGATTAGGGTTGCTAGTCACTAGAGGACAAAGGACAATTTTTTATTTGTAGAAAATGGTGAGGTGTAATGTGATTTTAAATTAAATAAATTATGTACATTTATTTAATTTATTTGAGAGGGGGGATAATGTGATGGGATTTAATTAAATAAGTAGAACCTATTTAATTAGGGCAAGACCTATAATTTAAATAAATGTGTATTTATTTAAATTAATAGGGTGAAGTGGACATTGGAATAGTGAATAATTAAATAATTATTTAATTATAGAAGAAATCAGAAGAAAATGGCTTAAGTGATTAAATAAATGAAATTTATTTAATTAGAAGCATAAGGGGAAAAGTGAATTGATTAAATAATAAAAAAATTATTTAATTAATAGTAGAATATGAAATTGGGATAAATCAGGTGTCGTAATGGCGTTTGTAGGCTCAAGACATTTTTAAGTGTCTACAAAGATGTTAAAACTTCTTCTAGATAACTAGAAAGTAGAAATTTTGTCTCTAAAAGAACAAGTATGCAGGCCTAGGGAAACCTCCACCAAATAGAGGAACTCGACGTTGAGATTGTTAATCTCTAGGAAGCTATTTCTATCAAAGATGAAAGGATTGAAGCCCTCATAGATAACCTAATGAGTGTCATTGTTGCATTTGTTGAAAAGGAAAATAAAACACAAGAAGATTTGATAACATTTGTGAACAGAATTATGGAATTAGAATAGGATCTCCAAGGGCTTCAAAGTGAGCATCCAAAAGAGGACAAACACATATAAATTGAACCCATCTTTATGATATGGTTCATTATACAAATTCTAGAGATCCTTTAGAAATGGATAGCTCACTATTATTTCCTATGGAAAGTAAATGAAGAAATTTCCAAACTAAAAGCTCAGTTAACTATCTTCCAAGAAGAAAATTAAAGAAGAATCTTTCAAAATATGGGAGCTACTCCTTAACTGTCAAAAAATCGTTAGAATGTAAAGCATGTTTTTAAATGAACAATACATCATATAGAAAATGTTGAAAATCTAATGTAATCTTCCATTTGAATCTAATGATAAATAATTATTAATAGCGTTCAAAGATGCTATCCCAAATCAAAAGAATCTTTTGTGTGAATTTTATATGCATGACTTACTCTTAGGGGATTGTACATAGTTTTTGTAAACATTTTTGTAGGGGAAGTGCAAATCAAAGAATTCCATTCCATATTACAAAACTAGGTTGCCTATCAAGAAAGGACCAATGAATACCATTAGGACAAAATGCAAAAAGGTTACTTATGAAGTAGTAGAATGATTTAAAAGAACAATTAAGTATCACTTAATGCAACAAAAATATGTGGAAAGTTTAAGGTCCTCATATGAAGCTTTGAGAGTATCAAGTAATTATATTGACCAATCTTTTTAAACTTGCGCAAAAAGATAAAATCCCCTACCTCAATTGGTCAAACAATGAGAGATAATTTCACTTACTAACCTTCTCTAGTTTGGTAGAAGAGCTTCAATAGTGGAAAAAATGATATTTGAATAAGTCAATCTCCTCAGCACTATCCCTCAAAAAATGTGGAAGCTCATCAAATATGTC